>CM060902.1:108832500-113832500 GCA_030737815.1 Allium fistulosum
TGAGGTCACAATTACCTTAACAGAACTCATCACTTAGAATGCTCATCATCCACCTGACGATGTTCTGAAAGCATTCAATCCATACAAGTTCGTTCCGGGTTCGAACGAAACCGAAGGCATTATCTCGTTACACTCATATTGGAATCACCCTCAGAGTTAACGACAATAACCCTTGCACTCTGAATCTTCATCTTCACTTGAGTTTCACGACCTATCGTTAATTTGGATCGATGTGGTTTTCGGATATCCAAATTTGGAAACCCGATCCCGGTCTCATCGAAATCCAAACCGTATATTTTAAGGCCAAGTTGTTTTAAAGTTAAAAAAATTCATTTCATTATCTATATACACACAGACAGATAATTCATAATATCACAGATAGATAATCTACAATACCACAGATAGATAATCTACAATATCATCATAAATAGACAATCCATATCACACAGCATTACTTATCTCATACCCGAGATCTCAAACCATTCAAGGAAATCAATATCATCCATCAATACATAAGCAATGATTCATAAACACACAATTTATAATTAATTTAAAATGAATTAAATTAATTACTTAATCTCTAATTAATTTAAAGTAAATTAAATTAATTACTTCATTCTATAAATCCTGCTTACTTGACCATTAATTAATTACAAATCAATTAATTAATCATTCTCTAGATTTCCATCTTAATTAATCATCCTGGATTAATTATCCTTTAATTACATTCAAGTAATTATACTTTAATTAATTTCACAAATTAATTATCCATACCCAAATATAGTAATTAACCTTTAATTGCTCTATTAATTAATTAACTATAATTAATTACATTAATCCTTAATTAATTACATTAATTAATTACTCAAGACACTTACTATTGATTAATTAATCCTAATTAATCCATCCTTAATTATATCATTAATTATACAAATTAATGATCCCTAATTACATTCTTGATTTAATTATTCCATTTAAATTAATTACACCAAGTAATAAATCTAAATTAAACCACAATTATTAATCAATCTTGATTAATCCCATTCAGTAATTAACTACCCTTAATTACTTCACTTAATAAATTAATTACTCCTTAATTAATTATCTCAATTAATCCCTTGATTAATTTCACAAAGTAATTTAATCCAAATTACTATCATACTTAAATCTTCTTCAATTAATTACATACAGTAATTACCATTAATTACTTCACTATGTAATTATACTTCATTTATTACATTAAGAAATTACTTATTAAATCATCCAATGATTAATTTAAATTAATTAAACTTAATTAATTAACTTAAACAAATCAAATTAAACTCAATTAATTTTATTAAGTAATTTATTCCTTAATTACTTCCATTATGTAATTACTTTTAAACAATTTCACAAATGATTATCTTTAAATTAATCAATCTAATTTATTATTAAAATTAATCACCTTAATTAATACTTAATAATCTTTAGTTAATTATCTTCATTAACTAATAACATTTCTTAACCACTTTTAATTAATCTTTAATTATAAATTAATCTAAACCATTAATTTATAAAAATAATTTATCACTTAATTATCTTATTAATTAAATCACTTAATTACCTTAAATCATTTTTAAGGTAATCTATTTCTTTATTAATAACTTCATTAGTATTCAAGTGTATTTAAACCTTACACTTCTAAATTTAGATCCACATTTCATTTTGAATTTAAGGTTCCAAAATGATTATATATTTATAACATTAACCAATTTAAAATATCCTTTTATAAATCTTAAAATAAATGTAAAGAACATTTATTATTTACATAGGGAACTTATATAAGGAAAGCCTTTAACAAGTTTACTTAATTTTATTTAAAAATTAAGCCTTTAAAATACATCGCTATTTAACTTGTAAATTCAAAAACTTTTTTTTTATAAAAGAACTTATCAAAATCAAATCTAATTATTTGCTTGAAAACAAATTTACTTTTAAATTCAAAGTTTATTGAAACTAAACTTAGAACTGGGTTTAAACTTGTTTTAGATCTATTATCACCATCTTTAAATTCATTAAATTTTGTTTAAAAATTAAAGTTTATCAAAGAGAAAACAAACAGTGACAGGTTTACCAAAAACCTGTAACCACACTATACTCGAGCAATCCCAAAATTCCCCGAGTACAACCCTACGCCACTTCGAGTAAAACGCTCGAACTACACGAGTATCACACAAACTTCCCCTGCTTCTTCCCAGGCAACCATACACCCAGGCACCAGAGTACACGTGCACGTGCACAGCTCCGATGAACATCTCCAGTCGACGTCGCCTAGTCGAGCAAGTCGACTACCATCTACAACCCAATCCCCTACCACCAGAATCCCCATCTCCCTCTCGAAGACGAATTCGCGTACTAACTTGAAACTGGAACACGAACAAGAAACGCCTCCATAACCTGGCAACGCATCGCCTCTGTGACCTCAACCACCAGGAGGTCGGAAACTCCGGCCAAACACTCGTCAACCTCCCCTCTTTCATCCCCCAGAACCACGTTGAACTTGGTCGATCGAAGAGGACGATCGAATCGAAACAGTAAGCCTTGTCAAAACAGTGCGTTAAACCCTAATTTCAATTCGAGTTACACAATCTTGCATTAGGAAAATTTTCCAATATTTTTCCTATATCCACTAATCAATGATTTAACTCCATAACTGTGACGCCCCACCTCTATACCCACGCTAGCCAAGAACACTACGGTGTAGTGCTGTCAACTAGCACGGAGAATAAGGCTGTTGAGGAGCGACCATCTATGTAATTGCTTTGTGCGAGCACCGATATGTCAGATAATAAAACATGCATTTCATTTTTTTAGAGGAAATCCGACATACCGATACAAACTCAAAGCTACTACATAGTGGCTATAATAGTTTAGGACAATAGATATAAAAATAACACAGATAACATAAATGCGGAATACAGATGGAACGAAAAGTCTCATATATATAATAACTGATATCAGTTACAATACATTTGACACAATACAAATGATACAACTACAACTGTCGACTCAAGAAGTTATATATACAAGTACATTATCGACTAATATACATGAATACATTATCATCTTAAAACAGACACACTGACTACTACAACAAGACGAAGGCCACTTCAAATGATATAAAAAGTCTTCATAGCTCTAGCAGCAACCCAAAGCTAAAAATCTACAACCTGTAAATACTCGGTCTGACCCGAGTATTAAATTCAAAAGAAAATAATACCTGGGTCAGTCTAATTCAAACTCAGCTATTAATGCACAGAAGCAATAATAATCAAATATCAAATAGACGAAAGTCACAGAAATCTCGTTTACCCAACTTCTCGATAAGAGAACCGGATAACGGTAGATATAACACTAAGCAGTGTTAATCCACTAAACAGTAAATCCAAATCGATACCACTTCAAAATATGGGATTGAACCCACGAAACAATTCAACAAATCGAAACATCAAATTAAAGCTGTCAAATCTGATAGGGCTGCAGTACACGCACGCGTGTACTGCCTCGCCACTATCGCAAGAGATGCACAAAAACTCAGTGGAAGTCACAACGATCACAAGGTCAAACCCCGAAATCGGGTTCAACTCAGGGATAACAAACAGTAACAAACAAAGTCAAGAGATTCAAGATTACAGAATGTAGAACCTACTCTAGACAGAATGACAACGTACATGCAAGTATACAACAGTGAACAGCAACTGTCGATCAAGCTAAAGATATCAATGCCACTGACCCAAGTACACTAACCAAATGCAATATTGAGGTCAATTCGAGTATACCATAGAGATGAATACAAATGACCAGAGGAATGCACAAAGCTGCTACAGGGAGGAACAAAATTATACAAAAGGGACTGTGCTATGCAGTGAAGCCAAACAGGTCAGGGATGAACGAAATTCAACAGTGCAGAGATGATCAAAGTCAGGTGATATTGTGAACAAGTAACAGTGCATCATGAAGCAAAACCAAGTGCAGCTGAAAGACTGAATATTTCTTCTTAAAAAATCAAATTGAAAAAGATTAACATAAATTTTCAAGATAGAGCAGACTACAAAGTCAATTCAAGTATGCAGAGAGCAATATGAAGCAATGCAATACAAGTATACACAAGCAACTCAGTGATGTTCATATGACCAAAGATCAAACAGAATGGCAACAGACTCAAGTGGCCAGAGTAGCTCAAGTTCAAGTAAATACAAATTAGTGTCCAGAATCAAATAAACAAATATAGTTCAAGTGTTCCATTGTAACACTGACTCAAATGTATGCATATCAGACAATCAGTGGCAAATGTTCAAGTAAAACAGTGTTGAACAAGATGATCAAGTAACCAGAGCTACTCAGGGTACATAAGCTACAAGTGTCAGGTCATTAGACTACTACAACAAATCAATACAACCAGACTTAACTGCAAACTCAAGTGAAGACAGTGGCTAAAGAATCAACACTGTAATGACAAAGTGATCGAAGCAGAAGTCAAAGACAAAATAATCGAAGCCGAGTCCGAGAATCAAATAACAGCTCAACATCACAGACCGAAGTCAATTCTCAAGTAGATTGACAAAGAAACAAATGTACATACTTAGTGCATCAAGTGTCAACATCACCATGAACAGTAGCAAGTTCAACGAACAAAATGACCAAAGTACATCAAAACAAGCATATACAGAACTACCAGTGATGCAGCATAATAAACAGTCGCGAATGACCAATGTCAAATGATCAGAGAAGTTTACAGAAGTCGAAGAATAAAAATGCAGACGTAAGTCAATAAATCAATGCTATAGAGATGAACAAATGGAAGTGTCGAAGTCATAACAATATTCAATGCCGAAATCGTATTTTTGAAAAGGTCAAAGATTTGAGAATCAGGAAAGTTTCGTTACCGTGAAATTCAAGTTAAATCGCACGTTCAAAATCGAAGCCATATGAAGCTGTGGTGGCTATGAAACTAAGCAATCCAAGAATCGAACTAAACGAGTAAAATCATCAACATCAAACAAAAACCCAAACTAAGCCAAGAATCACGACTGAAACAAAATCACCAGTACACGAATTCAAATTAGATGTGAGGGAATTAACCACTCACCTTTGCCACAAATTGGAGTAGTTGAAGAAGCAACCAAGAAGAAATCGATCGAAGTTACTCGCGATTATTCACGCGATCCCTTTCTCGATCGAGCAGATCGGCAGCACGTCATCACGAAGTGGAACGAAGCCCTAATTTTGACGAAGCGGAGGAAACGAAGATGAAGAAAATGCCACCATTTATTTTCTCTCGTTTGATTTAGGGCTTGAGAACGAAAAATGAAAAGAAATGGGAACGGGTCGAATTTCTTTAAGAATGGGACGGGTACATTTGTTTTGCAAATTTTTCACGGCTTCAAACATTTGAAAACGTGGGCCGAGAATTTATTTTAAAGCCTGTCAACATTTAACAGATTTTTCAAAAGAGTTTCAACTGGTTAAACTAAAATTCCAAACAGCGATTTGCTAGGAAAAGCAATCGTCTAAAGACGATAATTAATCGGTACGAAATACCGGGTTGTTACAGACTTCCCTCCTTAAAGAAATTGCGTCCTCGCAATCATAAGGAATAAATGGACAAAAGGTAGCAACCAAAAGAGCATGACAATGTCGAATGCATAAGCAAAGCAAATGTCAGCAGGGAAGTACTAGATTTAAAATCAAAAGGTTCGACTGCTTCAAATCAAAAGAATCAACATCGTGGGGATCAAGGAATCAAAATCAGACGACTATATAAACAACCCCAAACATCATCATCGATTGACAAAAGCAAGAACAATCGAGTTCCAGCAATTGAAAGAAAAGGAATCAGAGCTGAAATCACATACTGCACGAATTGAATGTGAGTAAGTCAAATTACTCACCTGAATCGCCAGAGAAAAAGACGAAGCTCAAATCTCAAAATCGTAAATATTCAATCATCAAAAACGATAATCGAATTTCACAAATATTTGATTATCAAAAACGATAATCAGAAACACCAACATTCGATTAATCAAATCGAAAAATATTTAATTATCTCAAACGATAATCACATTTCACAAATATCTGATTATCAAAAACGATAATCAGAAACACAAATATTCGATTAATCAAATCGAAAAAATATTTAATTATCTCAAACGATAATCAAATTTCACAAATATCTGATTATCAAAAACGATAATCAGAAACACAAATATTCGATTAATCAAATCGAAAAATATTTAATTATCTCAAACGATAATCAAATTTCACAAATATCTGATTATCAAAAACGATAATCAAAAGTCGTAAATATTCAATTAACGAGTCCGGAATTAACCGAAGTAGTAAAAGTATGGTTTCATACTCCTTACTTTTGCTAAATCGTTTAAATCTCTTTATCATTTCCTTGAAAGTGCAGAATTGTGTGTTTTAAAAATAACATTTCACACACTCAAACGGACAAGTCCGGAATTAAGCGAATCAGTAAAAGAAAGGGGTCATAGTCCTCGATTTTTCTGAAACGTTTAAATCGCTTCCTCGTTCTTTTGAATATGTAAACTGTGAAAATTTTGAAAACAATTTTAATTTATATTTTTGAAACAACTTTTTTTTTTTAATAAAGAATTTTGAAAACACGTGATTAAATTAGCAATATCAGTAGCAACTTAGATAAGGAAGTTGCACTTCTCAAAGTACAGTAAAACGGACAACAAATTCAGCATTGCGGAAGAACCGCTTGTAAATCCATTTTAAAATTGATGGTTACTAAAGTTAACACGTCAAAATTTTATCAAAATAACTGGCATCAAAGTATAATACCAATGAATTTTCATTCATAAGAAAATGTCACAAGAATCTTCCCAAAGATAGAAAGGGATATCATACCCTAAACTTGTATTCATAACAAGTCAATAACACATGAATTCACCAATGCACAAAAATTGATAAACATATCAATAGAAATCACGAAAATTGGTGAAACACAAAATTCCAGAAATCATCACAAGAAATCCAGAAATCACAAATAGAGGGGGAGGCCTAGCATAAAAACGGGAGTATGAAAACTCCAAAACACCGGTATCACAAGACGAGACGCTATCTCATGGTGGCTAACCATTAAAGTTTCACACAGGAATGGTCCGAAGACCGTGGGTCGCTATCCCACACGTGTGAGTCGGAATCACACAGATTTAGGTCTAGGCTAACCTCGCAGAGAAAGAGACATCGCACATTTGCTAGTCTAAATCATAAAAAGGAAAAGGGGAATGCCTATCACAAAATGGGAGCATGAAAACTCCAAAACACCGGTATCACAAGACGAGACGCTATCTCATGGAAGCCATCCATTAAATTTTCATACAGGAATGGTCCGAAGACCGTGGGTCGCTATCCCACACGTGTGAGTCGGAATCACACAGATTGAGGTCTAGGCTAACCTCACAGAGAAAAAGATATGTGTGAGTGGAATCACACAAATTTAAGGTCTAGACTAACCAAAAAGCAAAAAGGTATGTGTGAATGGAATCACACAAGTGGTGTCTAGTCTAACCTTGCAAACAAAAAGATATGTGTGAGTCGGAATCACACTACTGCGGTCTAGACTAACCTTGCGAACAAAGAGATATGTGTGAGTCGGAATCACACTACTGCGGTCTAGTCTAACCTTGCAAACAAAAAGATATGTGTGAGTCGGAATCACACTACTGCGGTCTAGACTAACCTTGCGGACAAAGAGATATGTGTGAGTCGGAATCACACTACTGCGGTCTAGTCTAACCTTGCGGACAAAGAGATATGTGTGAGTCGGAATCACACTACTGCGGTCTAGACTAACCTTGCGGACAAAGAGATAGGTGTGAGTCGGAATCACACTACTGCGGTCTAGTCTAACCTTGCAAACAAAGAGATATGTGTGAGTCGGAATCACACTACTGCGGTCTAGACTAACCTTGCGGACAAAGAGATATGTGTGAGTCGGAATCACACTACTACGGTCTAGTCTAACCTTGCGGACAAAGAGATATGTGTGAGTCGGAATCACACTACTGCGGTCTAGACTAACCTTGCGGACAAAGAGATATGTGTGAGTCGGAATCACACTACTGCGGTCTAGTCTAACCTTGCAAACAAAGAGATATGTGTGAGTCGGAATCACACTACTGCGGTCTAGACTAACCTTGCAAACAAAGAGATATCGCACAATTGCTAGTCTAAATCATAAAATGATCGTCATGATCAACGAGAAGTGTCAATTACACTAAGCTAGTAAATATAAAAGTTTAGCTTCATGTCCCATAACCACTTGCTTAACTTAAATATTTACGAACAAACTGTAAATCTACACTAGAAAATTGTCACAAAAGGTTCAATCGAACAAGTCCAGGAGTTAACCGACGAAGTAAACGCAAGCGTTTCATACCACTTGTTTTACTAGGCCGTTTAATTCAATTTCTCATACGAGTGAAATAAAGGCTTGTATATACTAATAGATTGGAAAACGGTTTAAGAAAAAGAGCGTTGTAGTAAAATAGTTTTGAAATCGTTTGGAAAAAAAAAGGTTTTAATATTTACTACTAGTATAGAAAACCTTTATATTTTTAAAGTGACAAATCACAAAAATGATTGTAGAAACAATCAATCACAAGAATTCACATACGAAGATGTGAATGGAATCCAAAGAAATCGATACTGAATCCATCAGAAAGTATGTTCACAAAAATCCCGAAGAAAATGTCATCAAAGTTGCTAATAAATGATAGCAACAAATCGGGGAAATGATCAAGAATCGATTAAATTGGGAAACCAAGTCAGTTCACTAAAATTTCACATTCGAAGACGTGAATAAAATCCAAAGAATTCGATTCCAAATTCATCAAAGTAGGAATACCCAAAAATTCCAGAAATAGAAGTTATCAAAATCGACAAAGGTGATAACAACTAATTAGATAAGAAGAATCGATTATCAACTGGAAAAACAAAGCAAAACGAGCAGAAATGCATAAATGACTTCGAGGAAAACACAAAAGAACAAGTTCAAAATTGCTGAGATTCGAACAAAATCAACATCGGCTAAATCAATTCAAAGCCGAAAACACAAGAATAAGCGTTAGGAATTCATACCTAACAGTCAAAAATAATCATATGTAAAGATGAGAGATAAAACATCGACAAATAGTTGTAACACATGTTCCATCTAAGTTATGTTTTATAATTATCCTAAACCCCAGGCTCCGATACCAAGCTGTGACGCCCCACCTCTATACCCACGCTAGCCAAGAACACTACGGTGTAGTGCTGTCAACTAGCACGGAGAATAAGGCTGTTGAGGAGCGACCATCTATGTAATTGCTTTGTGCGAGCACCGATATGTCAGATAATAAAACATGCATTTCATTTTTTTTAGAGGAAATCCGACATACCGATACAAACTCAAAGCTACTACACAGTGGCTATAATAGTTTAGGACAATAGATATAAAAATAACACAGATAACATAAATGCGGAATACAGATGGAACAAAAAGTCTCATATATATAATAACTGATATCAGTTACAATACATTTGACACAATACAAATGATACAACTACAACTGTCGACTCAAGAAGTTATATATACAAGTACATTATCGACTAATATACATGAATACATTATCATCTTAAAACAGACACACTGACTACTTGACGCAGCGGATATTACAAAAACAATGTAGATCGTGAATGTAGTAATCGGTGGATTGGAAGAATACTGGAATGCCCGAATTCGTTGATCCGAAGATACCGAACTCTAGCTATCTCTGACACGTTGATCGCGCACGATACCGGGTTTAAAGATCTTCATTGTTTTTGTAATATCCGCTGCGTCAGTTTTGGTATCGGAGCTTGTTCTAGCCAATCATAGCTGGATCGAGACTTGGAGCCTAATCATCTTTGGAGTTTGAAGATTGAAGTTGTTTGATCGGATTTGAATTGGAGGCCGAAACTTTGTCCATCGTGTTCATCGCGATTTGCTACAAAGTGGAAGTTTTCGATCCGTTTCATTTTGGATCAAAATCCGAAAAGTGTTTGAATTTTGAAGTGTTGAAGAGTTTGTAAAATTTTCAAGTATGCCACCAAGGAGAGCTAATCGCCACCAAAACGTAGAAGCTTTGTATCGAAGAGAAGAAGCTGATGAGATGGAGCAAAGAATCAATGAAAACTTTAGTGAGAAGCTTAACGAAGGAATTGGCCGGTTAGAGAAGCTTATGACGGAGATGAACCAAAATCGGAGAAGGGTTTCACCATAATCTAACCATGGGGGTAGTAGAGTCTTGCCACATTCCGATCGAGACAGAAGTGTTGAAAATGATCAAGGGCGTGGGAGGAACGTGAATGATCGTGAACGGAGGAATGTAGATAGAAGGGATGGTGGTAGACATGAAGGGAGTAGAGATGTTGGTGGTCAGAATCGACATCGTTATGCATCTGATTTTGAAGAGGAGTATGATGGTGGTAGTATTCAAGGAAGAGGTCAAGGAAGAAACTATTCTGAGTATGATCACAAATGGGAGTCGGGGATGAAGACAGAAATTCCTGAATTCAAGGGTGGTATGCAAGCGGAGGAGTTTCTAGATTGGGTGGCTAACGTTGAAGAAATTTTTGATTTCAAAGAAGTTCCAGAACATCGTAGAGTAAAGTTGGTTGCTACAAGGTTGAGGGGTAGAGCTTTGGCATGGTGGCAGCAAACCAAGCTTACACGTGAGCGAATGGGGAAATCAAAAGTTGAATCTTGGGAGAAGATGAGGAAGTTGATGAAAGCAACGTTCTTACCTTACAATTATCAATCTTTGATGTATCAACGTTTGCAAAATTTGAGGCAAGGGACGAAATCTGTGAATGACTATGCTGATGAATTCTATCAACTTATTGCCAGGAATGACATTATGGAAACAGAAGAGCAGCTGACATCTAGGTTCATTGGGGGATTGAGAATGCAGATCCAGGATATGGTTAATATGTTCGATCCAAGATCTGTAGCGGAAGCACATCAGAAAGCATTGGCTTGGGAGAAACAGGGTAGACGAGGAAGTGGTGTGTTTACTAATTCTAACAATCAAGTGAAGGGTGTTAGTGGAAGTTCTAATGTCTCTAAACCTATCAGTAGACCAGTGGTGAAGGAGGCTGAGAAGACGAAAGTTAACAATGGTTTCAAATGTTACAATTGTCAGGAATTGGGTCATAAAAGCAGTGAGTGTCCAAAGCCAAAGAAGAGAACCATGATTGCAGAAATTGAGGATGAGGATGGTGATGGGGATTGTTCTAGTCCAGTTGAGGAAGATGAACAGGATATTGCATCAGGAGACGAAGGTTGTAATCTAATGCTGAGGAGATCGTGTTTAACACCGAAACAGGAGGAAACTAGTTGGTTGAGAAGTAATATTTTTCAGTCAACATGTACTATTCTGGGGAAGGTGTGTAAGTTTGTGATTGACGTAGGAAGCTGTGATAATATTATTTCAACCGAGGCTGTGACAAAGTTGAAATTGAAGACAGAAAAACATCCGAGTCCGTACAAGTTAGCATGGTTGAGAAAAGGAGGAGAAGTGAAAGTGGATAGACGAGTTCGTGTTCCATTCTCTATTGGGAAGAAATACAAAGATGAAATCTGGTGTGATGTAGTAGAGATGGATGTTTGCCACTTATTATTGGGAAGACCATGGCAGTATGATCGATCAGTACAACATGACGGTCGAACCAATAGCTACAGTTTTATGTTTGAAGGCACGAAAATTATCTTAGTTCCGAAGAAGAGATCACAAGGAGGAAGTAAATCAGAAGAAATTAAATAGCTGAAAACTTTATTGACTTTAAAGGAGTTTGTCAAAGAAGTTGAAGAGGAGCCTGAAGTGTTTTTGTTGATTGGGCGAGAGAGCAGTGAAGAAGTTGAAATTCCAGAAGAAGTTAAACCAGTTTTGAAAGAATTTGACGATGTATTTCCAGAGGAGTTACCAATAGAATTGCCACCGTTGAGGGATATACAACATCAGATAGATCTTGTTCCAGGTGCTGTGTTGCCACACAGACCACATTATCGAATGAGTCCGAAGGAACATGAAGAGTTGCGGAGGCAGGTAGAGGAATTGCTTGAGCAGGGGCATGTGCAGGAGAGTTTAAGTCCTTGTGCTGTACCAGCTTTATTGGTACCCAAAAAGGATGGAACGTGGAGGATGTGCACCGACAGTAGAGCATTGAATAAGATTACTGTGAGATATAGATTTCCAATGCCGAGGTTGGATGACTTGCTAGATCAAATAAGCGGAGCTACTATCTTTTCGAAGATTGATTTGAAGAGCGGATATCATCAAATTCGTATCAGACCAGGAGATGAGTGGAAGACTGCTTTTAAAACCAGGGAGGGTCTATACGAATGGTTGGTTATGCCATTTGGTTTATCCAATGCACCGAGTACTTTTATGAGGGTGATGAATCAGATTTTTCGACCGTTTATTGGGAAATTTGTGGTGGTGTATTTTGATGATATTCTGATTTACAGTGGGAGTCCAGAGGAACATTTGAATCATCTTAGAGAAGTGCTGATGGTATTACGACAAGAACAATTCTATGCTGCAACAAAGAAATGCGTGTTCATGACGCATAGTGTTTTATTTCTGGGGTACGTTGTGTCGAAGGAAGGAATACAGGTTGACTAAAGTAAAATTGAAGCGATTAGAGATTGGCCACAGCCCAAGACGATAACGGAAGTTCGTAGTTTTCACGGGTTGGCTTCATTTTATCGAAGATTTATTCCACACTTTAGTAGTGTGATGGCACCTGTAACAGATTGTATGAAAGGCAAACAGTTTTCATGGACAGAAGAAGCAGGGAATGCTTTTGGGAAGATCAAGGAGTTGTTGACAACTGCACCAATTCTAGTATTACCTGATTTTCAGCTAGTGTTTGAACTACACACTGATGCATCCAAGGTTGGGATTGGAGGAGTGTTGAGTCAGAAGGGACGTCCAATTGCATATTTCAGTGAGAAGTTGTCAGGAGCGAAGATGAGATACAATACGTATGATGTGGAATTCTATGCTGTTGTACAATCTATTAAACACTGGAGACACTATCTATTTCAGAAGGAGTTTGTTCTGTATACTGATCATGAAGCATTAAAGCATTTGCAAGGGCAAGACAAGATTTCAGCGAGACATGCATCGTGGATTGCATATCTGCAACAGTTTACTTTTGTTGTTAAACACAAGTCAGGGGTGACAAATCGTGTTGCGGATGCGTTGAGTAGAAGAAATCACTTGTTAACTACATTGAAGGTTGAAGTGACGGGGTTTGAAATATTGCCAGAATTATTTATCAATGATCCTTACTTTGCAAAATTTGTTGATAAAGTCAAGAAGGGAGAGACGGATGAGTTCATAATGATTGATGGTTTTCTTTTTAAAGGAAGTCAATTGTGCATACCGGAAGGTAGTCTGAGAATGAAGATTATCAAGGAATTACACGAAGAGGGACATGTTGGGAGAGACCGAACCTTGTAGTTGATTTCACAGTCCTACTTTTGGCCATCAATGAGGAAAGAGGTGGAAAGGTTTGTGGAGCGTTGTCATATTTGTCAAGTTTCGAAAGGAACTGCGACTAATGCTGGTTTATATATGCCATTACCTGTACCAAATAAACTATGGGATGATGTGAGTATGGACTTCGTGTTGGGGTTACCGAGAACACAGCGTGGTAATGATTCCATTTATGTGGTAGTCGACCGATTCTCGAAAATGGCACATTTTATTGCTTGTAAGAAGACGACAGATGCTGTTCATGTTGCTCAATTGTTTTTCAAGGAGATCTATCGACTTCATGGATTGCCAGATTCTATTGTGTCGGATAGAGATACTCGATTTCTGAGTCACTTTTGGTTGAGTTTGTGGAAAATGGTGGGAACGAAGCTGAAGTTTAGTAGTGCTTATCACCCGCAAACGGATGGACAGACCGAGGTTGTGAACAGATCATTGGGTAAATTTGTTGAGGTGTCTTGTTCAAGATAATCTGAAGAGTTGGGATGTGAAATTATGCCAGGCAGAATTTAATCATAATCATGCTGTGAATCGAAGTACTGGGTTCAGTCCATTTCAGATAGTATATTCAAGCTTACCCAAGGGACCGTTGGATCTAACGGTAGTGCCACAATCAAAGAAGACAGTTAAGAAAGCTGCTGATTTTGTTGAAGGATTGGCGGAATGTCATAAAATCGTTCAGGAACGATTGGGGAAAGAAAATGAGAAGTATAAACGATCTGCAGATTTGAAGCGAAGGAGTGTTGAATTTCAAGAAGGTGATTTGGTTTATGCAGTGTTAACAAAAGATCGTTTTCCAGTAGGCGCTTATAACAAGTTGAAAGCCAGGAAAATTGGTCCTGTGAAAGTTGTAAAACGAATTAATGAAAATGCCTATAGGTTGGAGCTGCCAGAAGATGTGTACACTTCTGATGTGTTCAATGTTAAACATCTCGTACCATATCATGGGGATGAACGAGTTGATGTGGAAGAATTTACAAATTCGAGGTCGAATTTCTCTCAACCTGGGGAGGATGATGCAGCACAACCCTCATTTGTCCAAGATATAAGTCGTAACCGACTTAAAGAAGCAGGTCTACGACTTAAGGAGTCATGTGGAAAAAGGCTACGACTTAAAAGCCTAAGTCGTCCACGAGCTAAAGCTAACAAGCAAGGTGTAAGTCGTACGCGACTTAAGGAAGCAGTGATGAGTCGTCCACGACTCAACTGGAAAACCAAAGGGGAAGTTGTGACGAGTTTACGACTTAACGAAGCTACTATAACTCGTCTACGACTTAACAGGGAGTTGAGTCGCTCACGACTCAAGGAGGAGAATACACAAGTGTTAAGTCAGGCACGACTTAAGGCAGATGATAAGTCGGCACCGAGTTACGACTCAGTTAAATCGTATCATCTTATGTCGCTGAAGCCTGGAGACCGTTCATCCTTACGCCGAGTTAATCTGGACCAATGATTCTTAAGTCGAATGAAGCTGGTTATCTTAAGTCGCGTGAAGATGGATGTCATTGATTCATCTGCCGAGTTAATCTCTACCTTTGATTTCCTTGAGTCGCTGAAGACTTGTTGCCGTAGATCTTGTTTGCCGACTTAATCTCAGCTGTTGATTTCTTAAGTCGCTACTTGTTTGTTTTTAGGTCGTTACCGAACTAAGTTAAGTCGCTGAAGACTGAGGCCTTAGATATCTATGCCGCTTTAATCTAGACCATAGAAAGATAAGTCGTCTGGTTCTTATGTCGTAACTCGCATGTTTAGGTCGTCTGCTTTGGAGGCGCTACTGGTTGAGTCGTACCTGTTGTTAAGTCGTATGTTTTGTAAGTCGTATGTCGTCTTTTCATAAGTCGTTCTGTTTGTTAAGTCGCTGAAGGCAAGTGTTGTAACTGTGGTCTTAAGTCGTCACCGAGTTATGATAGGTCGTAGGTCGGAAGCTATAACTCGGAACCGACTTAGGAGATGTAAATTTTTGTTGTTTTTTTATGTGAGTTGTAAAACGCCTATAAATAGGCCAGGTCTCTCATTTGTAAAAGGTTGTTGAATATTGAATAAAATTCTCTTTTGATTGCTGTGTGCTTTCATTCCAAATTGGTAGTTGAGTGTAATCTCCTATCTCCTCTTTCGGATAATCGAGTGCGCTCGATTCAACGATTGCAGAAGCCGATTCGCGGAATCAAGTGCGCTTGATCAACGCTCGAAGAATTGAAGATCTCTCCTCACGGTATCGTGCGCGATCAACGTGTCAGAGATAGCTAGAATTCGGTATCTTCGGATCAACGAATTTGGGCATTTCAGTATCTTCCAATCCACCGATTTCTACATTCAACGATCTACATTGTTTTTGTAATATCCGACGCAGCGGATATTACAAAAACAATGTAGATCGTTGAATGTAGAAATCGGTGGATTGGAAGATACTGAAATGCCCAAATTCGTTGATTTGAAGATACCGAATTCTAGCTATCTCTGACACGTTGATCGCGCACGATACCGTGAGGAGAGATCTTCAATTCTTCGAGCGTTGATCAAGCGCACTTGATTCCGCGAATTGGCTTCTGCAATCGTTGAATCGAGCGCACTCGATTATCCGAAAGAGGAGATAGGAGATTACACTCAACTACCAATTTGGAATGAAAGCACACAGCAATCAAAAGAGAATTTTATTCAATATTCAACAACCTTTTACAAATGAGAGACCCGGCCTATTTATAGGCGTTTTACAACTCACACAAAAAAAACAACAAAAATTTACATCTCCTAAGTCGGTTCCGAGTTATAGCTTCCGACCTACGACCTATCATAACTCGATGACGACTTAAGACCACAGTTACAACACTTTCCTTCAGCGACTTAACAAACAGAACGACTTATGAAAAGATGACATACGACTTACAAAACATACGACTTAACAACAGGTACGACTCAACCAGTAGCGCCTCCAAAGCAGACGACCTAAACATGCGAGTTACGACATAAGAACCAGACGACTTATCTTTCTACGGTCCAGATTAAAGAGGCATAGATATCTAAGGCCTCAGTCTTCAGCGACTTAACTTAGGTCGGTAACGACCTAAAAACAAACAAGTAGCGACTTAAGAAATCAACAGCTGAGATTAAGTCGGCAAACAAGATCTACGGCAACAAGTCTTCAGCGACTCAAGGAAATCAAAGGTAGAGATTAACTCGGCAGAAGAATCAATGACATCAATCTTCATGCGACTTAAGATAACCAGCTTCATTCGACTTAGAATCATTGGTCCAGATTAACTCGGCGTAAGGATGAACGGTCTCCAGGCTTCGGCGACATAAGATGATACGATTTAACTGAGTCGTAACTCGATGCCGACTTATCATCTGCCTTAAGTCGTGCCTGACTTAACACTTGTGTATTCTCCTCCTTGAGTCGTGAGCGACTCAACTCCCTGTTAAGTCGTAGACGAGTTATAGTAGCTTCGTTATGTCGTAAACTCGTCACAACTTCCCCTTTGGTTTTCCAGTTGAGTCGTGGACGACTCATCACCGCTTCCTTAAGTCGCGTACGACTTACACCTTGCTTGTTAGCTTTAGCTCGTGGACGACTTAGGCTTTTAAGTCGTAGCCTTTTTCCACATGACTCCTTAAGTCGTAGACCTGCTTCTTTAAGTCGTTTACGACTTATATCTTGGACAAATGAGGGCTGTGCTACATCACTACTACAACAAGACGAAGGCCACTTCAAATGATATAAAAAGTCTTCATAGCTCTAGCAGCAACCCAAAGCTAAAAATCTACAACCTGTAAATACTCGGTCTGACCCGAGTATTAAATTCAAAAGAAAATAATACCTGGGTCAGTCTAATTCAAACTCAGCTATTAATGCACAGAAGCAATAATAATCAAATATCAAATAGACGAAAGTCATAGAAATCTCGTTTACCCAACTTCTCGATAAGAGAACCGGATAACGGTAGATATAACACTAAGCAGTGTTAATCCACTAAACAGTAAATCCAAATCGATACCACTTCAAAATATGGGATTGAACCCACGAAACAATTCAACAAATCGAAACATCAAATTAAAGCTGTCAAATCTGATAGGGCTGCAGTACACGCACGCGTGTACTGCCTCGCCACTATCGCAAGAGATGCACAAAAACTCAGTGGAAGTCACAACGATCACAAGGTCAAACCCCGAAATCGGGTTCAACTCAGGGATAACAAACAGTAACAAACAAAGTCAAGAGATTCAAGATTACAGAATGTAGAACCTACTCTAGACAGAATGACAACGTACATGCAAGTATAGAACTGTGAACAGCAACTGTCGATCAAGCTAAAGATATCAATGCCACTAACCCAAGTACACTAACCAAATGCAATATTGAGGTCAATTCGAGTATACCATAGAGATGAATACAAATGACCAGAGGAATGCACAAAGCTGCTACAGGGAGGAACAAAATTATACAAAAGGGACTGTGCTATGCAGTGAAGCCAAACAGGTCAGGGATGAACGAAATTCAACAGTGCAGAGATGATCAAAGTCAGGTGATATTGTGAACAAGTAACAGTGCATCATGAAGCAAAACCAAGTGCAGCTGAAAGACTGAATATTTCTTCTTAAAAAATCAAATTGAAAAAGATTAACATAAATTTTCAAGATAGAGCAGACTACAAAGTCAATTCAAGTATGCAGAGAGCAATATGAAGCAATGCAATACAAGTATACACAAGCAACTCAGTGATGTTCATATGACCAAAGATCAAACAGAATGGAAACAGACTCAAGTGGCCAGAGTAGCTCAAGTTCAAGTAAATACAAATCCGTGTCCAGAATCAAATAAACAAATATAGTTCAAGTGTTCAGTTGCAACACTGACTCAAATGTATGCATATCAGACAATCAGTGGCAAATGTTCAAGTAAAACAATGTTGAACAAGATGATCAAGTAACCAGAGCTACTCAGGGTACATAAGCTACAAGTGTCAGGTCATCAGACTACTACAACAAATCAATACAACCAGACTTAATTGCAAACTCAAGTGAAGACAGTGGCTAAACAATCAGCACTGTAATGATAAAGTGATCGAAGCAGAAGTCAAAGACAAAATAATCGAAGCCGAGTCCGAGAATCAAATAACAGCTCAACATCACAGACCGAAGTCAATTCTCAAGTAGATTGACAAAGAAACAAATGTACATACTCAGTGCATCAAGTGTCAACATCACCATGAACAGTAGCAAGTTCAACGAACAAAATGACCAAAGTACATCAAAACAAGCATATACAGAACTACCAGTGATGCAGCATAATAAACAGTCGCGAATGACCAATGTCAAATGATCAGAGAAGTTTACAGAAGTCGAAGAATAAAAATGCAGACGTAAGTCAATAAATCAATGCTACAGAGATGAACAAATGGAAGTGTCGAAGTCATAACAATATTCAATGCCGAAATCGTATTTTTGAAAAGGTCAAAGATTTGAGAATCAGGAAAGTTTCGATACCGTGAAATTCAAGTAAAATCGCACGTTCAAAATCGAAGCCATATGAAGCTGTGGTGGCTATGAAACTAAGCAATCCAAGAATCGAACTAAACGAGTAAAATCATCAACATCAAACAAAAACCCAAACTAAGCCAAGAATCACGACTGAAACAAAATCACCAGTACACGAATTCGAATTAGATGTGAGGGAATTAACCACTCACCTTTGCCACAAATTGGAGTAGTCGAAGAAGCAACCAAGAAGAAATCGATCGAAGTTACTCGCGATTATTCACGCGATCCCTTTCTCGATCGAGCAGATCGGCAGCACGTCATCACGAAGTGGAACGAAGCCCTAATTTTGACGAAGCGGAGGAAACGAAGACGAAGAAAATGCCGCCATTTATTTTCTCTCGTTTGATTTAGGGCTTGAGAACGAAAAATGAAAAGAAATGGGAACGGGTCGAATTTCTTTAAGAATGGGACGGGTACATTTGTTTTGCAAATTTTTCACGGCTTCAAACATTTGAAAACGTGGGCCGAGAATTTATTTTAAAGCCTGTCAACATTTAACAGATTTTTCAAAAGAGTTTCAACTGGTTAAATTAAAATTCCAAACAGCGATTTGCTAGGAAAAGCAATCGTCTAAAGACGATAATTAATCGGTACGAAATACCGGGTTGTTACAATAACAAATTCCAGCATCAACAATTTATTAAATCGGCAGAACTTTATAAAAGAACGATTTTTGTTCATCTGTAAACTGCTCTTTTATTCCTCAATGAAAATTTTCCATTTTTGTTTTAAAAATCATATTTTAGCTTTTGCTTTTGATTCATACACATGAATCTATAATCTACGACAAACAAATTTTGACTTAATTGAAGGTTTCACTGTGTTTTATTATTTCCTGAACAATACCGTGTTGTTTTAACTAACTATAAAATTTTAAACTAACATTTATGATATAACATTCATAATTCATTTGTATTTCAAAACTTAACAGAGCCTAGATCACAAGATAAAGAAATATGAAAACAAACTTAACTAGGAAATTTAAAACAGAGGTGTTAAGTGCTACATATGTACATATCAGATATGCATGCTTACATATATTCATAACCACAGAGTTAACACTTATATATGCATAAACAAAGTATCATCCATCTCAGGGCTTCACAAACAAGCAGACATCTATATACTTAGTTTTTAAATTTAAATGTTACTCACCTGATTTTAGAAAATGAAGAACAGAGTATCATTTTGAAAACAGGCTTTGAAAGTTGCAACTGGAACTCTTTGATTTGGTTTTTGAGGAAGTTGTTCAAGTTTGAAGCTTTGTTTAGTTGAATGATGTTTGAGTTGAATCGTTGTTATAGTTGTGTTGAAATAAAGCTTTAGTTGAAATATGTCTTTTGGAATACTAAGTTTCTTATGAACGAAAATGGTGAGATAGATTGATACATATGTAAACAAATATACAGGGTTGTTTATTTTCTTTGGTACAAACAGGTCAGAGATTTTTTCTCTATGGGGGCTAAAGTGATCTATACAATGTACTAGAGATATAAACATTAAATGCCTTGTGTCCTTATGTCTACACATACATATCTCATACTTTATTCGTATGTACTTATCTTCATTGTATATATTTTTCAAGTGTACAAAGTTACTTCCCTGTAACATGAATATTTTTACTTTGCTCTGTTCTTGCCTGCAACAATGAAGATATCTTTTCTTTTACTTTGTTTATTCTTGCCCTTCAAATTTACTTACAGCCTTGCATCTACATTTGTTTCCATAACAATCAAAGTGTTTCATTTTCTTGCCTGGCATGATTACTTACAGCCTTACAACATATTTTTTCCAGAACTTCAAGTGTCTTATGCGTTGTATTATAATATAAATATGTTTTCTATATTTGACAAGATGAAAGAATTTAACCAATGTATATTTTCCATTCTAACTTAAATATTTATTATCCTTTCTTTCCCTATATATATATATATTTATTGTTTATATTTATGAATTACATTTTAGAGAAAATAAAACAAAACTATGTATATATATATACAATTAAAAACTTATATATATATATAACAACATATTTAATTTGAAAATAATACTACTATTTTAAAGTCTATTCATATTTATATATATAAAACAATACATTACTAAATGTTATTTGAAAAACAATAATTTGTCAAATTAAATAATTTATAAAAGAGATTATAACTTCCTATTATTATTTAAATGACTTAATATCTCACATTTATTAAACAACATTTTAAAACCAACCTTTTTATTTAATTCTTGAACTTAAGCTAAGATATATATTTAAATCAATTAAACATTTACCTTAACTATTTTAAAACCATATATTCTATATTAAATCCTAATTTCCAAATTACCAAAATACATTAGAATTTGAAAACTAGATTTATTTATTTTTTAGATTTAAACCAAAGATTTCTATTTACAATATATACAAATATATATATATATTATAAATAGAAAACAATTTATTAGCTTTTTAAAAGATAAATTATCAGTTAAATATTTATTTAAAATAAGATTATTAAATCAATTCAAATCTTATTAACAAATATTATCAAATCAATTTAATTTTTAATACAGATTATTAAATTGATATTGCCAAAAATTCCAGGATATCACATTCCTCCCCCCTTAAAAGAATTTCGTCCCCGAAATTTAAAACAAAGGTAATATAATAATCTCATTAAAGATTTAATTTTAAAAACATAAGCATATATTAATTATATGCTAACAACCATAGCAACCAACTCATCCAATCAAACAAATCTAACTATCCCGACAAAATCAGGATAGGACTATCTAGAGTTTCCCAAGTATAAACACCGGGATACTCGCCCTACAAAATCCAAACAAAACTATACTACTAAGCTACAGAGCTCCTAGTCCTCTAGATCTACAAAACTAGATAGGATATCAGACTATAGACAAGTCTGACTCAACATCCAAAGCTCCCTAAACTGCTAGTTCCAAAACCAAAGATGGATCATACATGTACTCCCTCAGAGATACGTGAAACACATCGAATCCCAGTTATCCAAACTGACAATTCACTCCAGAAGACCAAACACTACCCTCACCAAAACATAGAGAAAATCCAAAATATCTCAGAGCTAGCTTCCCAATCTTACCAAACTATATAGCTCCTTCGATCGGAGAAAACTTACTCAAAAACCAAATCCCTGACTCATAATCCAAATTCCTCCGTCTCTTATCCACAAAATTCATCTAACGATCCTGGGATGCGTACATCCCTACTGATTAGCTCGACCTTCCCTGATGCCTCAAAACAACTCATCAAAATGAGCCACTCACAAATCAATCCAAGAACACAAACTAACTCCTCAAACATCAGAAGACTGAACTTACTTCTCCTATCCGAAAAGATAAAACAGATGCACTCCCAAACTGCTTCCACTGCTTAACTCTGATCTGAGAAGATGAAAATGCTGATGATACACACGAGCACAACTGGAAAACACATCCCAGAAATATGGTTCAACAGATCCATGAAGAGAAAACTCAGGAATCCCGAAAGATCTCTGACAAACTAAGAGAACACTCAACAATCGCAAGTCACTTTTGCGAACAACCCAATCTAATATCCAAAGAAAACTGTTCTACCTTTACCAATCAGAACAGCTTAAGCCCATCTAGCCAATCCATCGAAGGAATGCGTCCACTCTGCTGCTTCTAAACTTCTCCTCTAGAAAACTACTGGAGGATGGCCTCCTTGCCTGCACACAGAACAATCTGAGCTGCGACGCTGCCACTGATGCCAAATATTTCTAAATCCAAACTCCTCGAGAAACTCAGGCCTCAAAGCCAAACACAAACACCCAGCTGAACTCAGCCTCTACACCGAAGTAGACACTTCCTTAACCTTTCTCCAAAGAAATATCTTCGGAAATATCCATAGTCACTGTGTCTCATCACACAGCTACTAATTCCTGAGATATCAAGATACCATCACTAGCTTCTGCTCAACTATCAGAATCCAAATTCTACTCATCCAAACTTGCACTTCAAAAATGGACTCCGAACCCTAACAGATATCCTTCAAAGATTCGGTGAAATCCTTACACCACAACAAAAATTCACTCGAGACGGTATTGGATCTACAGTCTCGGCAGATACGCTACCAACCTCAACAAACTCCAACTATTGGTAGTCGTGTTACACACACCACCACTCTATCTACCTTTATAACTTATATTGGGAAACCCGAACAGGTAACCCAACAGATAGGTAGAAATATATAAATATATATATATATATCAAAAATACAAGTACGCTCTCTCAAGATAGACACCACTCCAGAGCCTAGGTATTCACTCAATCTAACGCTCTGATACCAAGTGTGACGACCCAACTTTCTACTACCGGAAAGTTGCATCATTCTTAAGAAAGAAAGGGGTGAGAAATAGAAAAGATAAAGAAGAAAGAAGAAACAACATCAGAATCTCAATAGCGGAACGAATGAAATATAATATATCACATAAGAGATTATAAAGTATCATATACATCAGAGTTACACAGACAATACATCACATACTAGACAGTTATAAACACCCGTCTAGTTAATACAACTCGATACAACTCAAATACAACACAGAGATACCAACACAACGGAAACTATACATATCTATAACGCTGAAGCCTCCTGCTCCATTGCTCATCCACAATTCGTCAAAGCTAACCTGCATCCCTTGGCTACTCGTACAAATTTGAGTACCCGAGAGTTTAAGAAAAACAGAAATAAACTCCGGGTCAGACATGGGTCTGGTATGAGTAACAGGTTAAAATTGCTTAACTTTGAAAAGCCTTTGAAAACAAAAGGTATCACGTAAGACTTCCCACACATAAACATGGAAAAGTTTTTACCTTACGCTAACCAAAACTTTGATAGGAAATTCAGTGATATTATAATAGTGTCTAGGGTTTTCAAATAAATAAGAAATAGCTGAAATTGTTACATGATTAAATTCTAGCATACTAGGTTTACAATCAAATCCGATGGGACTTATTGGATTTTGGATTCCATACAATGGCAGGGCTACTGGGGTACCGCCCATCACAGTACCTGGCCTAGATCAGCGTACCAAGGACCCACCCTAGGTCCCCTGCAACACAAGACCAGAACCATCCCTTATTGGACAGTCCCAAACAAGACAACCCTGGTAGTTGGAGCTCAAAACTGCCTACACAGCCGAAAATAAAAAGGAACATCTATACAGGGGTATATCTCGCTCTCAAGTGGGTGCGACCTACGAAGCCTTGCTGCACCTCCCCTGGTTTAGCCATTCCCGGTTGATGAGGCTTGAGGTCACAATTACCTTAACAGAACTCATCACTTAGAATGCTCATCGTCCACCTGACGATGTTCTGAAAGCATTCAATCCATACAAGTTCGTTCCGGGTTAGAACGAAACCGAAGGCATTATCTCGTTACACTCATATTGGAATCACCCTTAGAGTTAACGACAATAACCCTTGCACTCTGAATCTTCATCTGCACTTGAGTTTCACGACCTATCGTTAATTTGGATCGATGTGGTTTTCGGGTATCCAAATCTGGAAACCCGATCCCGGTCTCATCGAAATCCAAACCGTATCTTTTAAGGCCAAGTTGTTTTAAAGTTAAAAAAATTCATTTCATTATCTATATACACACAGACAGATAATTCATAATATCACAGATAGATAATCTACAATACCACAGATAGATAATCTACAATATCATCATAAATAGACAATCCATATCACACAGCATTACTTATCTCATATCCGAGATCTCAAACCATTCAAGGAAATCAATATCATCCATCAATACATAAGCAATGATTCATAAACACACAATTTATAATTAATTTAAAATGAATTAAATTAATTACTTAATCTCTAATTAATTTAAAGTAAATTAAATTAATTACTTCATTCTATAAATCCTGCTTACTTGACCATTAATTAATTACAAATCAATTAATTAATCATTGATGTAGGCCAAGCTATAATTTCCCAAGGCATAAGTCGTAGCCGACTTATCAGAGCAAAGGACGTAAGTCGTGACCGACTTAAGAAGGGCGAATGCATAAGTCGTGACCGACTTATGGAAGGTGAAGGTATAAGTCGTGACCGACTTAAGGAAGATATGTGTCGTCTCCGACTTATAGAAACAGGCATGAGTCGTGACCGACTCAACTGGAGAGAAGACATAAGTCGTGACCGACTCAACTCGAACGAGCTACGACCTAAAACTACAGGAGGAGCAACACAAGGTGGAAAATGTGAAGGCTTAAGTCGGCAACGACTTAAGGGAAGTGTTGAGTCGCTGCCGAGTTATGACTTAAGATGAGTCGTCTGATTTCCATAAGACAAGAACTGGGTTAAGTCGTTTGCTGTATAAGTCGTAACTCGTATACTGGGTAAATTGGCATATATGATAAGTCGGAAGATATCTGAGTCGGAGCCGAGTTAAGGATTGTGTGTTGTAACTTGTAGTGTTTCTTTGTTATTTGTTAAGTCATTTGTTAACTCGTGACACTGTTAAGTCGCATCTGTTTGTAAGTCGTATTTTGTCTGTATTTTGTTAAGTCGTAAGTCGGTTGTGTTGTATAACTGTGATGAGTCGGAGAAGTGATAAGTCGCCGCCGACTTAAGACTTGTGTAACTTTCTGTTGTAATATGTTGCTATGTCGCTATGTTGTAACTAGTTTCTTAAGTCGTCTACTCTTTTGTAGATAAGTCGTCGCCGAGTTATGTCGTAGGTCGTAAGTCGGTTGCCGACTTAGGAGTTGGTGAATTTTTGTGTTTTTTGTGTGAGTTGTAAAACGCCTATAAATAGGCCGGGGTTCTCATTTGTAAAAGGTTGTTGATTATTGAATAAAATTCTCTTTTGTTAGCTTGTTGCTTTCAATTTCAATTGGTAGTCGAGTGTATCTCCTATCTCCACTTACGTCATTCGAGTGCGCTCGAATCATCGTTTGCTGAAGCCGATTCATGGAATCTTGTGCGCAAGATCAACGTTGAAGAATCGTAGATCTCTTTCCCGGTATCTTCGGATCAACGAGGCAGAGATAGTTTGAGTTCGGCATCTTCGGATCAACGAATTCGGGCATTTCAGTATCCATCAATCCACAGATTGCTATTTACGTCAATTGAAGATCATTTTGAATTATCCGCTGCGTCAGTTTTGGTATCAGAGCTTGTTCTAGCCAATCATAGCTAGATCGAGACTTGGAGCCTAATCATTTTGAAGTTTGGCCGTGGTAAGCAAGTGAGGCCAAGAGTAAGAGGAAGAAGAGTCATCATTGTTCGAAGATTGTTTGATCGGATTTGCATTGGAGGCCGAAACTTTGTCCATCGTGTTCATCGCGATTTGCTACAAAGTGGAAGTTTTCGATCCGTTTCATTTTGGATCAAAATCCGAATTGTGTTTGAATTTGAAGTGTTTAAGAATTGTGAAGTATTCAAGTATGCCGCCAAGAAGAGCTAATCGCCACCAAAATGTAGAAGCTTTGTATCGAAGAGAAGAAGCTGATGAGATGGAGCAAAGAATCAATGAGAATTTTAGTGAGAAGCTTAATGAAGGAATTGGCCGGTTAGAGAGGCTGATGACGGAGATGAATCAAAATCGGAGAAGGGTTTCACCAGAATCTAACCATGGGGGTAGTAGAGTCTCGCCACATTCTAATCGAGACCGAAGTATTGAAAATGATCAAGGGCGTGGGAGGAACGTGAATGATCGTGAACGAAGGAATGTTGATAGAAGGGATGATGGTGGAAGGCGTAATGGTAGTAGAGATGTTGGTGGTCAGAATCGACATCGTTATGTATCTGATTTTGAAGAGGAATATGATGGTGGTAGTGTTCAAGGAAGAGGTCAAGGAAGAAACTATTCTGAGTATGATCACAAGTGGGAATCGGGGATGAAGACAGAAATTCCTGAATTCAAAGGTGGTATGCAAGCGGAGGAGTTTCTAGATTGGGTATCTAATGTTGAGGAGATTTTTGACTTCAAAGAAGTTCCAGAACATCGTAGAGTGAAGTTGGTTGCTACGAGGCTTAGGGGTAAAGCTTTGGCATGGTGGCAGCAAACCAAGCTTACACGTGAACGAATGGGGAAGTCAAAGATTGAATCTTGGGAAAAGATGAAGAAATTGATGAAAGCAACGTTCTTACCTTACAATTATCAATCTTTGATGTATCAACGTTTGCAGAACTTGAGGCAGGGCACAAAGACAGTTAATGACTATGCTGATGAATTCTATCAACTTATTGCAAGGAATGATATTATGGAAACAGAAGAGCAGCTGACATCTAGGTTCATTGGGGGATTGAGAATGCAGATTCAGGATATGGTTAATATGTTCGATCCAAGATCTGTGGCAGAAGCACATCAGAAAGCGTTGGCTTGGGAAAAACAAGGGAGACGAGGAAGTAGTGTGTTTACTAATTCTAGCAATCAAGCAAAGAATGTTGGAGGAAGTTCTAATGTTTCCAAACCTATCAGTAGACCAGTGTTGAAGGAGGTTGAGAAGGCAAAGGTTAACAATGGTTTTAAATGTTACAATTGTCAAGAATTGGGTCATAAAAGCAGTGAGTGTCCAAAGCCAAAGAAGAGAACCATGATTGCAGAAGTTGAGGATGAGGATGGTGATGGAGATTGTTCTAGTCCAGTTGAGGAAGACGAGCAGGATATTGCGTCAGGAGATGAAGGTTGTAACCTAATGCTGAGGAGATCGTGTTTAACACCGAAGAAGGAGGAAGTTAGTTGGTTGAGGAGTAATATCTTTCAGTCAACATGTACTATTCTGGGGAAGGTGTATAAGTTTGTAATTGACGCAGGAAGCTGTGATAATATTATTTCAACCGAGGCTGTGACAAAGTTGAAATTGAAAACAGAGAAACATCCGAGTCCATACAAGTTAGCATGGTTGAGAAAAGGAGGAGAAGTAAAAGTGGATAGACGAGTTCGTGTTCCATTCTCTATTGGGAAGAAATACAAAGATGAAATATGGTGTGATGTCGTAGAGATGGATGTTTGTCATTTATTATTGGGAAGACCATGGCAATATGATCGAGCAGTACTACATGACGGTCGGACCAATAGCTACAGTTTTATGTTTAAAGGCACGAAGATTATCCTAGTTCCAAGGAAGAGATCACAAGGAGAAAGTAAGTCAGAAGAGATTGAAGAGTTGAAAACTTTATTATCTTTGAAAGAATTTGTTAAGGAGGTTGAGGAAGAGCCTGAAGTGTTTTTGTTAATTGAGCGAGAGAGCAGTGAAGAGGTTGAAATTCCAGAAGAAGTTAAACCAGTTTTGAAAGAATTTGACGATGTATTTCCAGAGGAATTACCAACGGAGTTGCCACCGTTGAGAGATATACAACATCAGATAGATCTTGTTCCAGGTGCTGTGTTGCCACACAGACCACATTATCGAATGAGCCCGAAGGAACATGAAGAGTTACGGAGGCAGGTAGAGGAATTGCTTGAACAGGGGCGTGTGCAGGAGAGTCTGAGTCCTTGTGCTGTACCAGCTTTATTGGTACCCAAGAAGGATGGGACGTGGAGGATGTGCACTGACAGTCGAGCATTGAATAAGATTACCGTGAGATATAGATTTCCAATGCCGAGGTTGGATGACTTGTTAGATCAAATAAGCGGGGCTACTATATTTTCGAAGATTGATTTGAAGAGCGGATATCATCAAATTCGTATCAGACCAGGAGATGAGTGGAAGACTGCTTTTAAAACCAGGGAGGGTCTATACGAATGGTTGGTCATGCCATTTGGTTTATCCAACGCACCAAGTACTTTCATGAGGGTGATGAATCAGATTTTTCGACCGTTCATTGGGAAATTTGTGGTGGTGTATTTTGATGACATTCTGATTTTCAGTGGGAGTCCAGAGGAACACTTGAATCATCTTAGAGAAGTGCTGATGGTACTGAGACAAGAACAATTTTATGCTGCTATGAAGAAATGCGTGTTCATGACGCATAGTGTTTTATTTCTGGGGTATGTTGTTTCAGAGAAAGGAATACATGTTGACCAAAGTAAAGTTGAGGCAATCAGAAATTGGCCGCAGCCCAAGACGATAACGGAAGTTCGTAGTTTTCACGGGTTGGCTTCATTCTATCGAAGGTTTATACCACACTTTAGTAGTGTGATGGCGCCTGTTACAGATTGCATGAAAGGTAAACAGTTTACATGGACAGAGGAAGCAGGGAGTGCTTTTGGGAAGATCAAGGAATTGCTGACGTCTGCACCAATTCTAGTGCTACCTGATTTTCAGTTGGTGTTTGAACTACATACTGATGCATCCAAGGTTGGGATTGGAGGGGTGTTGAGTCAGAAGGGGCGTCCTATTGCATATTTCAGTGAGAAGTTGTTAGGAGCGAAGATGCGATACAGTACATATGATGTGAAGTTTTATGCTGTTGTACAATCTATTAAACACTGGAGACACTATCTATTTCAGAAGGAGTTTGTTCTGTATACTGATCATGAAGCATTGAAGCATTTGCAAGGGCAAGACAAGATTTCAGCGAGACATGCATCGTGGATTGCATATCTGCAACAGTTTACTTTTGTTGTTAAACACAAGTCAGGGGTGACGAATCGAGTGGCTGATGCTTTAAGTAGAAGGAGTCATTTGTTGACAACGATGAAAGTTGAGGTGACTGGTTTTGAACTATTACCGGAGCAGATTGCAGAAGACTATTATTTTAAGAAATTTGTTGAAAGGGACAATGAAGGGAAGACTGATGAGTTTATGATGGTTGATGGTTTTCTTTTTAAAGGAAATCGATTGTGCATTCCGGAGGGTAGTTTGAGAATGAAGATTATCAAGGAATTACATGAAGAAGGACATGTTGGAAGAGACCGTACCTTACAGTTGATTTCACAGTCCTACTTTTGGCCATCAATGAGGAAAGAGGTGGAAAGATTTGTTGAGAGATGCTATATCTGTCAAGTTTCCAAAGGAACTGCGACTAATGCGGGTTTATATATGCCGTTACCGGTACCCACTAAACCATGGGTTGATGTGAGTATGGACTTTGTGTTGGGGTTGCCAAGAACGCAGCGTGGTAATGATTCCATTTATGTGGTGGTTGATCGATTTTCGAAGATGGCACATTTTATTGCTTGTAAGAAGACGGCGGATGCTGTTCATGTTGCTCAGTTATTTTTCAGAGAGAACTATCGACTTCATGGATTACCAGAATCTATTGTGTCAGATAGAGATACTCGATTTCTGAGTCACTTTTGGTTAAGTTTGTGGAAGACGGTGGGGACGAAGCTGAAATTTAGTAGTGCTTATCATCCACAAACGGATGGACAGACTGAGGTTGTAAACAGATCATTGGGGAACTTGTTGAGGTGTCTTGTTCAAGATAATCTGAAAAGTTGGGATGTGAAGCTATGCCAGGCAGAATTTTCTCATAATCATGCGGTGAATCGAAGTACGGGGTTCAGTCCATTCCAGATTGTTTATTCGAGCTTACCGAAGGGACCGTTGGATTTAACAGTGATACCACACTCAAAGGGAACAGTTAAGAAAGCTGCTGATTTTTTTGAAGGGTTGTCGGAGTGTCATAAAATCGTTCAAGAACGATTAGAAAAGGCAAATGCAAAATATAAACAATCTGCAGATTTGAAACGACGAAGTGTTGAATTTCATGAAGGGGATTTGGTTTATGCAGTTTTAACGAAAGATCGTTTTCCAGTAGGCGCTTACAATAAATTGAAAGCACGGAAAATTGGTCCAGTGGAAGTCGTGAAACGAATTAATGAAAATGCTTATAAATTGAAGCTGCCAGATGATGTGTATACATCCGACGTATTCAATGTGAAGCATCTTGTACCATATCACGGGGATGAGCATATAGAGGGGAAGCAAAGTGCAAATTCGAGGACGAATTTCTTTCAACCTTGGGAGGATGATGTAGGCCAAGCTATAATTTCCCAAGGCATAAGTCGTAGCCGACTTATCAGAGCAAAGGACGTAAGTCGCGACCGACTTAAGAAGGGCGAATGCATAAGTCGTGACCGACTTATGGAAGGTGAAGGTATAAGTCGTGACCGACTTAAGGAAGATATGTGTCGTCTCCGACTTATAGAAACAGGCATGAGTCGTGACCGACTCAACTGGAGAGAAGACATAAGTCGTGACCAACTCAACTCGAACGAGCTACGACCTAAAACTACAGGAGGAGCAACACAAGGTGGAAAATGTGAAGGCTTAAGTCGGCAACGACTTAAGGGAAGTGTTGAGTCGCTGCCGAGTTATGACTTAAGATGAGTCGTCTGATTTCCATAAGACAAGAACTGGGTTAAGTCGTTTGCTGCATAAGTCGTAACTCGTATACTGGGTAAATTGGCATATATGATAAGTCGGAAGATATCTGAGTCGGAGCCGAGTTAAGGATTGTGTGTTGTAACTTGTAGTGTTTCTTTGTTATTTGTTAAGTCATTTGTTAACTCGTGACACTGTTAAGTCGCATCTGTTTGTAAGTCGTATTTTGTCTGTATTTTGTTAAGTCGTAAGTCGGTTGTGTTGTATAAATGTGATGAGTCGGAGAAGTGATAAGTCGCCGCCGACTTAAGACTTGTGTAACTTTCTGTTGTAATATGTTGCTATGTCGCTATGTTGTAACTAGTTTCTTAAGTCGTCTACTCTTTTGTAGATAATTCGTCGCCGAGTTATGTCGTAGGTCGTAAGTCGGTTGCCGACTTAGGAGTTGGTGAATTTTTGTGTTTTTTGTGTGAGTTGTAAAACGCCTATAAATAGGCCGGGGTTCTCATTTGTAAAAGGTTGTTGAATATTGAATAAAATTCTCTTTTGTTAGCTTGTTGCTTTCAATTTCAATTGGTAGTCGAGTGTATCTCCTATCTCCACTTACGTCATTCGAGTGCGCTCGAATCATCGTTTGCTGAAGCCGATTCACGGAATCTTGTGCGCAAGATCAACGTTGAAGAATCGTAGATCTCTTTCCCGGTATCTTCGGATCAACGAGGCAGAGATAGTTTGAGTTCGGCATCTTCGGATCAACGAATTCGGGCATTTCAGTATCCATCAATCCACAGATTGCTATTTACGTCAATTGAAGATCATTTTGAATTATCCGCTGCGTCAATCATTCTCTAGATTTCCATCTTAATTAATCATCCTGGATTAATTATCCTTTAATTACATTCAAGTAATTATACTTTAATTAATTTCACAAATTAATTATCCATACCCAAATATAGTAATTAACCTTTAATTGCTCTATTAATTAATTAACTATAATTAATTACATTAATCCATAATTAATTACATTAATTAATTACTCAAGACACTTACTATTGATTAATTAATCCTAATTAATCCATCCTTAATTATATCATTAATTATAGAAATTAATGATCCCTAATTACATTCTTGATTTAATTATTCCATTTAAATTAATTACACCAAGTCATAAATCTAAATTAAACCACAATTATTAATCAATCTTGATTAATCCCATTCAGTAATTAACTACCCTTAATTACTTCACTTAATAAATTAATTACTCCTTAATTAATTATCTCAATTAATCCCTTGATTAATTTCACAAAGTAATTTAATCCAAATTACTATCATACTTAAATCTTCTTCAATTAATTACATACAGTAATTACCATTAATTACTTCACTATGTAATTATACTTCATTTATTACATTAAGAAATTACTTATTAAATCATCCAATGATTAATTTAAATTAATTAAACTTAATTAATTAACTTAAAAAAATCAAATTAAACTCAATTAATTTTATTAAGTAATTTATTCCTTAATTACTTCCATTATGTAATTACTTTTAAACAATTTCACAAATGATTATCTTTAAATTAATCAATCTAATTTATTATTAAAATTAATCACCTTAATTAATACTTAATAATCTTTAGTTAATTATCTTCATTAACTAATAACATTTCTTAACCACTTTTAATTAATCTTTAATTATAAATTAATCTAAACCATTAATTTATAAAAATAATTTATCACTTAATTATCTTATTAATTAAATCACTTAATTACCTTAAATCATTTTTAAGGTAATCTATTTCTTTATTAATAACTTCATTAGTATTCAAGTGAATTTAAACCTTACACTTCTAAATTTAGATCCACATTTCATTTTGAATTTAAGGTTCCAAAATGATTATATATTTATAACATTAACCAATTTAAAATATCCTTTTATAAATCTTAAAATTAATGTAAAGAACATTTATTATTTACATAGGGAACTTATATAAGGAAAGCCTTTAACAAGTTTACTTAATTTTATTTAAAAATTAAGCCTTTAAAATACATCGCTATTTAACTTGTAAATTCAAAAACTTTTTTTTTTATAAAAGAACTTATCAAAATCAAATCTAATTATTTGCTTGAAAACAAATTTACTTTTAAATTCAAAGTTTATTGAAACTAAACTTAGAACTGGGTTTAAACTTGTTTTAGATCTATTATCACCATCTTTAAATTCATTAAATTTTGTTTAAAAATTAAAGTTTATCAAAGAGAAAACAAACAGTGACAGGTTTACCAAAAACCTGTAACCACACTATACTCGAGCAATCCCAAAATTCCCCGAGTACAACCCTACGCCACTTCGAGTAAAACGCTCGAACTACACGAGTATCACACAAACTTCCCCTGCTTCTTCCCAGGCAACCATACACCCAGGCACCAGAGTACACGTGCACGTGCACAGCTCCGATGAACATCTCCAGTCGCCTAGTCGAGCAAGTCGACTACCATCTACAACCCAATCCCCTACCACCAGAATCCCCATCTCCCTCTCGAAGACGAATTCGAGTACTAACTTGAAACTGGAACACGAACAAGAAACGCCTCCATAACCTGGCAACGCATCGCCTCTGTGACCTCAACCACCAGGAGGTCGGAAACTCCGGCCAAACACTCGTCAACCTCCCCTCTTTCATCCCCCAAAACCACGTTGAACTTGGTCGATCGAAGAGGACGATCGAATCGAAACAGTAAGCCTCGTCAAAATAGTGCGTTAAACCCTAATTTCAATTCGAGTTACACAATCTTGCATTAGGAAAATTTTCCAATATTTTTCCTATATCCACTAATCAATGATTGAACTCCTTAACAAATTCCAGCATCAACAATTTAATAAATCGGCAGAACTTTATAAAAGAACAATTTTTGTTCATCTGTAAACTGCTCTTTTATTCCTCAATGAAAATTTTCCATTTTTGTTTTAAAAATCATATTTTAGCTTTTGTTTTTGATTCATACACCTGAATCTATAATCTACGACAAACAAATTTTGACTTAATTGAAGGTTTCACTGTGTTTTATTATTTCCTGAACAATACCGTGTTATTTTAACTAACTATAAAATTTTAAACTAACATTTATGATATAACATTCATAATTCATTTGTATTTCAAAACTTAACAGAGCCTAGATCACAAGATAAAGAAATATGAAAACAAACTGAACTAGGAAATTTAAAACAGAGGTGTTAAGTGCTACAGATGTACATATCAGATATGCATGCTTACATATATTCATAACCACAGAGTTAACACTTATATATGCATAAACAAAGTATCATCCATCTCAGGGCTTCACAAACAAGCAGACATCTATATACTTAGTTTTTAAATTTAAATGTTACTCACCTGTTTTAGAAAATGAAGAACAGAGTATCATTTTGAAAACAGGCTTTGAAAGTTGCAACTGGAACTCTTTGATCTGGTTTTTGAGGAAGTTGTTCAAGTTTGAAGCTTTGTTTAGTTGAATGATGTTTGAGTTGAATCGTTGTTATAGTTGTGTTGAAATAAAGCTTTAGTTGAAATATGTCTTTTGGAATACTAAGTTTCTTATGAACGAAAATGGTGAGATAGATTGATACATATGTAAACAAATATACAGGGTTGTTTATTTTCTTTGGTACAAACAGGTCAGAGATTTGTTCTCTATGGGGGCTGAAGTGATCTATACAATGTACTAGAGATATAAACATTAAATGCCTTGTGTCCTTATGTCTACACATACATATCTCATACTTTATTCGTATGTACTTATCTTCATTGTATATATTTTTCAAGTGTACAAAGTTACTTCCCTGTAACATGAATATTTTTACTTTGCTCTGTTCTTGCCTGCAACAATGAAGATATCTTTTCTTTTACTTTGTTTATTCTTGCCCTTCAAATTTACTTACAGCCTTGCATCTACATTTGTTTCCAGAACAATCAAAGTGTTTCATTTTCTTGCCTGGCATGATTACTTACAGCCTTACAACATATTTTTTCCAGAACTTCAAGTGTCTTATGCGTTGTATTGTAATATAAATATGTTTTCTATATTTGACAAGATGAAAGAATTTAACCAATGTATATTTTCCATTCTAACTTAAATATTTATTATCCTTTCTTTCCCTATATATATATATATATATTTATTGTTTATATTTATGAATTACATTTTAGAGAAAATAAAACAAAACTATGTATATATATATACAATTAAAAACTTATATATATATATAACAACATATTTAATTTGAAAATAATACTACTATTTTAAAGTCTATTCATATTTATATATATAAAACAATACATTACTAAATGTTATTTGAAAAACAATAATTTGTCAAATTAAATAATTTATAAAAGAGATTATAACTTCCTATTATTATTTAAATGACTTAATATCTCACATTTATTAAACAACATTTTAAAACCAACCTTTTTATTTAATTCTTGAACTTAAGCTAAGATATATATTTAAATCTATTAAACATTTACCTTAACTATTTTAAAACCATATATTCTATATTAAATCCTAATTTCCAAATTACCAAAATACATTAGAATTTGAAAAAAAGATTTATTTATTTATTAGATTTAAACCAAAGATTTCTATTTACAATATATGAAAATATATATATATATTATAAATAGAAAACAATTTATTAGATTTTTAAAAGATAAATTATCAGTTAAATATTTATTTAAAAGAAGATTATTAAATCAATTCAAATCTTATTAACAAATATTATCAAATCAATTTAATTTTTAATACAGATTATTAAATTGATATTGCCAAAAATTCTGGGATATCACATTCCTCCCCCCTTAAAAGAATTTCGTCCCCGAAATTTAAAACAAAGGTAATATAATAATCTCATTAAAGATTTAATTTTAAAAACACAAGCATATATTAATTATATGCTAACAACCATAGCAACCAACTCATCCAATCAAACAGATCTAACTATCCCGACAAAATCAGGATAGGACTATCTAGAGTTTCCCAAGTATAAACACCGGGATACTCGCCCTACAAAATCCAAACAAAACTATACTACTAAGCTACAGAGCTCCTAGTCCTCTAGATCTACAAAACTAGACAGGATATCATACTATAGACAAGTCTGACTCAACATCCAAAGCTCCCTAAACTGCTAGTTCCAAAACCAAAGATGGATCATACACGTACTCCCTCAGAGATACGTGAAACACATCGAATCCCAGTTATCCAAACCCACAATTCACTCCAGAAGACCAAACACTACCCTCACCAAAACATAGAGAAAATCCAAAATATCTCAGAGCTAGCTTCCCAATCTTACCAAACTATATAGCTCCTTCGATCGGAGAAAACTTACTCAAAAACCAAATCCCTGACTCGAAATCCAAATTCCTCCGTCTCTTATCCACAAAATTCATCTAACGATCCTGGGCTGCCTACATCCCTACTGATCAGCTCGACCTTCGCTGATGCCTCAAAACAACTCATCAAAATGAGCCACTCACAAATCAATCCAAGAACACAAACTCTATTCCTCAAACATCAGAAGACTGAACTTACTTCTCCTATCCGAAAAGATAAAACAGATGCACTCCCAAACTGCTTCCACTGATTAACTCTGATCTGAGAAGATGAAAATGCTGATGATACACACGAGCACAACTGGAAAACACATCCCAGAAATATGGTTCAACAGATCCATGAAGAGAAAACTCAGGAATCCCGAAAGATCTCTGACAAACTAAGAGAACACTCAACAATTGCAAGTCACTTTTGCGAACAACCCAATCTAATATCCAAAGAAAACTGTTCTCTCTTTACCAATCAGAATAGCTTAAGCCCATCTAGCCAATCCATCGAAGGAATGTGTCCACTCTGCTGCTTCTAAACTTCTCCTCTAGAAAACTACTGGCGGATGGCCTCCTTGCCTGCACACAGAACAATCTGAGCTGCGACGCTGCCACTGATGCCAAAGATTTCTAAATCCAAACTCCTCGAGAAACTCAGGCCTCAAAGCCAAACACAAACACCCAGCTGAACTCAGCCTCTACACCGAAGCAGACACTTCCTTAACCTTTCTCCAAAGAAATATCTTCGGAAATATCCATAGTCACTGTGTCTCATCACACAGCTACTAGTTCCTGAGATATCAAGATACTATCACTAGCTTCTGCTCAACTATCAGAATCCAAATTCTACTCATCCAAACTTGCACTTCAAAAATGGACTCCAAACCCTAACAGATATCCTTCAGAGATTTGGTGAAATCCTTACACCACAACAAAAATTCACTCGAGACGGTATTGGGTCTACAGTCTCGGCAGATACGCTACCAACCTCAACAAACTCCAACTATTGGTAGTCGTGTTACACACACCACCACTCTATCTACCTTTATAACTTATATTGGGAAACCCGAACAGGTAACCCAACGGATAGGTAGAAATATATAAATATATATATATATATCAAAAATACAAGTATGCTCTCTCAAGATAGACACCACTCCAGAGCCTAGGTATTCACTCAACCTAACGCTCTGATACCAAGTGTGACGACCCAACTTTCTACTACCGGAAAGTTGCATCATTCTTAAGAAAGAAAGGGGTGAGAAATAGAAAAGATAAAGAAGAAAGAAGAAACAACATCAGAATCTCAATAGCGGAACGAATGAAATATAATATATCACATAAGAGATTATAAAGTATCATATACATCAGAGTTACACAGACAATACATCACATACTAGACAGTTATAAACACCCATCTAGTTAATACAACTCGATACAACTCAAATACAACACAGAGATACCAACACAGCGGAAACTATACATATCTATAACGCTGAAGCCTCCTGCTCCATTGCTCCTCCACAATTCGTCAAAGCTAACCTGAATCCCTTGGCTACTCGTACAAATTTGAGTACCCGAGAGTTTAAGAAAAACAGAAATAAACTCCGGGTCAAACATGGGTCTGGTATGAGTAACAGGTTAAAATTGCTTAACTTTGAAAAGCCTTTGAAAACAAAAGGTATCACGTAAGACTTCCCACACATAAACATGGAAAAGTTTTTACCTTACGCTAACCAAAACTTTGATAGGAAATTCAGTGATATTATAATTGTGTCTAGGGTTTTCAAATAAATAAGAAATAGCTGAAATTGTTACATGATTAAATTCTAGCATACTAGGTTTACAATCAAATCCGATGGCACTTATTGGATTTTGGATTCCATACAATGGCAGGGCTACTGGGGTACCGCCCATCACAGTACCTGGCCTAGATCAGCGTACCAAGGACCCACCCTAGGTCCCCTGCAACACAAGACCGGAACCATCCCTTATTGGACAGTCCCAAACAAGACAACCCCGGTAGTTGGAGCTCAAAACTGCCTACACAGCCGAAAATAAAAAGGAACATCTATACAGGGGTATATCTCGCTCTCAAGTGGGTGCGACCTACGAAGCCTTCCTGCACCTCCCCTGGTTTAGCCATTCCCGGTTGATGAGGCTTGAGGTCACGATTACCTTAACAGAACTCATCACTTAGAATGCTCATCGTCCACCTGACGATGTTCTGAAAGCATTCAATCCATACAAGTTCGTTCCGGGTTAGAACGAAACCGAAGGCTTTATCTCGTTACACTCATATTGGAATCACCCTCAGAGTTAACGACAATAACCCTTGCACTCTGAATCTTCATCTTCACTTGAGTTTCACGACCTATCGTTAATTTGGATCGATGTGGTTTTCGGGTATCCAAATCTGGAAACCCGATCCCGGTCTCATCGAAATCCAAACCGTATCTTGTAAGGCCAAGTTGTTTTAAAGTTAAAAAAATTCATTTCATTATCTATATACACACAGACAGATAATTCATAATATCACAGATAGATAATCCACAATACCACAGATAGATAATCTACAATATCATCATAAATAGACAATCGATATCACACAGCATTACTTATCTCATATCTGAGATCTCAAACCATTCAAGGAAATCAATATCATCCATCAATACATAAGCAATGATTCATAAACACACCATTTATAATTAATTTAAAATGAATTAAATTAATTACTTAATCTCTAATTAATTTAAAGTAAATTAAATTAATTACTTCATTCTATAAATCTTGCTTACTTAACCATTAATTAATTACAAATCAATTAATTAATCATTCTCTAGATTTCCATCTTAATTAATCATCCTGGATTAATTATCCTTTAATTACATTCAAGTAATTATCCTTTAATTAATTTCACAAATTAATTATCCATACCCAAATATAGTAATTAACCTTTAATTGCTCTATTAATTAAGTAACTATAATTAATTAGATTAATCCTTAATTAATTACATTAATTAATTACTCAAGACACTTACTATTGATTAATTAATCCTAATTAATCCATCCTTAATTATTTCATTAATTATAGAAATTAATGATCCCTAATTACATTCTTGATTTAATTATTCCATTTAAATTAATTACACCAAGTAATAAATCTAAATTAAACCACAATTATTAATCAATCTTGATTAATCCCATTTAGTAATTAACTACCCTTAATTACTTCACTTAATAAATTAATTACTCCTTAATTAATTATCTCAATTAATCCCTTGATTAATTTCACAAAGTAATTTAATCCAAATTACTATCATACTTAAATCTTCTTCAATTAATTACATACAATAATTACCATTAATTACTTCACTATGTAATTATACTTCATTTATTACATTAAGCAATTACTTATTAAATCATCCAATGATTAATTTAAATTAATTAAACTTAATTAATTAACTTAAACAAATCAAATTAAACTCAATTAATTTTATCAAGTAATTTATTCCTTAATTACTTCCATTATGTAATTACTTTTAAACAATTTCACAAATGATTATCTTTAAATTAATCAATCTAATTTATTATTAAAATTAATCACCTTAATTAATACTTAATAATCTTTAGTTAATTATCTTCATTAACTAATAACATTTCTTAACCACTTTTAATTAATCTTTAATTATAAATTAATCTAAACCATTAATTTATAAAAATAATTTATCCCTTAATTACCTTATTAATTAAATCACTTAATTACCTTAAATCATTTTTAAGGTAATCTATTTCTTTATTAATAACTTCATTAGTATTCAAGTGTATTTAAACCTTACACTTCTAAATTTAGATCCACATTTCATTTTGAATTTAAGGTTCCAAAATGATTATATATTTATAACATTAACCAATTTAAAATATCCTTTTATAAATCTTAAAATAAATGTAAAGAACATTTATTATTTACATAGGGAACTTATATAAGGAAAGCCTTTAACAAGTTTACTTAATTTTATTTAAAAATTAAGCCTTTAAAATACATCGCTATTTAACTTGTAAATTCAAGTTATCTAATCCTTTAAAAAAACTTTTTTTTATAAAAGAACTTATCAAAATCAAATCTAATTATTTGCTTGAAAACAAATTTACTTTTAAATTCAAAGTTTATTGAAACTAAACTTAGAACTGGGTTTAAACTTGTTTTAGATATATTATCACCATCTTTAAATTCATTAAATTTTGTTTAAAAATTCAAGTTTATCAAAGAGAAAACAAACAGTGACAGGTTTTACCAAAAACTTGTAACCACACTATACTCGAGCAATCCCAAAATTCCCCGAGTACAACCCTACGCCACTTCGAGTAAAACGCTCGAACTACACGAGTATCATGCAAACTTTCCCTGCTTCTTCCCAGGCAACCATACACCCAGGCACCAGAGTACACGTGCATGTGCACAGCTCCAATGAACATCTCCAGTCGACGTCGCCTCGTCGAGCAACTCGACTACCATCTACAACCCAATCCCCTACCACCAGAATCCCCATCTCCCTCTCGAAGACGAATTCGAGTACTAAATTGAAACTGGAACACGAACAAGAAATGCCTCCATAACCTGGCAACGCATCGCCTCTGTGACCTCAACCACCAGGAGGTCGGAAACTCCGGCCAAACACTCGTCAACCTCCCCTCTTTCATCCCCTAGAACCACGTTGAACTTGGTCGATCGAAGAGGACGATCGAATCGAAACACTAAGCCTCGTCAAAATAGTGCGTTAAACCCTAATTTCAATTCGAGTTACACAATCTTGCATTAGGAAAATTTTCCAATATTTTTCCTATATCCACTAATCAATGATTTAACTCAATAACAAATTCTAGCATCAACAATTTAATAAATCGGCAGAACTTTATAAAAGAACGATTTTTGTTCATCTGTAAACTGCTCTTTTATTCCTCAATGAAAATTTTCCATTTTTGTTTTAAAAATCATATTTTAGCTTTTGCTTTTGATTCATACACCTGAATCTATAATCTACGACAAACAAATTTTGACTTAATTTAAGGTTTCACTGTGTTTTATTATTTCCTGAACAATACCGTGTTGTTTTAACTAACTATAAAATTTTAAACTAACATTTATGATATAACATTTATAATTCATTTGTATTTCAAAACTTAACAGAGCCTAGATCACAAGATAAAGAAATATGAAAACAAACTTAACTAGGAAATTTAAAACAGAGGTGTTAAGTGCTACAGATGTACATATCAGATATGCATGCTTACATATATTCATAACCACAGAGTTAACACTTATATATGCATAAACAAAGTATCATCCATCTCAGGGATTCACAAACAAGCAGACATCTATATACTTAGTTTTTAAATTTAAATGTTACTCACCTGATTTTAGAAAATGAAGAACAGAGTATCATTTTGAAAACAGGCTTTGAAAGTTGCAACTGGAACCTCTTTGATCTGGTTTTTGAAGAAGTTGTTCAAGTTTGAAGCTTTGTTTAGTTGAATGATGTTTGGGTTGAATCGTTGTTATAGTTGTGTTGAAATAAAGCTTTAGTTGAAATATGTCTTCTGGAATACTAAGTTTCTTATGAACGAAAATGGTGAGATAGATTGATACATATGTAAACAAATATACAGGGTTGTTTATTTTCTTTGGTACAAACAGGTCAGAGATTTTTTCTCTATGGGGGCTGAAGTGATCTATACAATGTACTAGAGATATAAACATTAAATGCCTTATGTCCTTATGTCTACACATACATATCTCATACTTTATTCGTATGTACTTATCTTCATTGTATATATTTTTCAAGTGTACAAAGTTACTTCCCTGTAACATGAATATTTTACTTTGCTCTGTTCTTTCCTGCAACAATGAAGATATCTTTTCTTTTACTTTGTTTATTCTTGCCCTTCAAATTTACTTACAGCCTTGCATCTACATTTGTTTCCAGAACTATCAAAGTGTTTCATTTTCTTGCCTAGCATGATTACTTACAGCCTTACAACATATATTTTCCAGAACTTCAAATGTCTTATGCGTTGTATTGTAATATAAATAAGTTATCTATATTTGACAAGATGAAAGAATTCAACCAATGTATATTTTCCATTCTAACTTAAATATTTATTATCCTTTCTTTCCCTATATATATATATTTATTGTTTATATTTATGAATTACATTTTAGAGAAAATAAAACAAAACTATGTATATATATATACAATTAAAAACTTATACATATATATATATAACAACATATTTAATTTGAAAATAACACTACTATTTTAAAGTCTATTCATATTTATATATATAAAACAATACATTACTAAATGTTATTTGAAAAACAATAATTTGTCAAATTAAATAATTTATAAAAGAGATTATAACTTCCTATTATTATTTAAATGACTTAATATCTCACATTTATTAAACAACATTTTAAAACCAACCTTTTTATTTAATTCTTGAACTTAAGCTAAGAAATATATTTAAATCAATTAAACATTTACCTTAACTATTTTAAAACTATATATTCTATATTAAATCCTAATTTCCAAATTACCAAAATACATTAGAATTTGAAAACAAGATTTATTTATTTATTAGATTTAAACCAAAGATTTCTATTTACAATATATACAAATATATATATGATAAATAGAAAACAATTTATTAGCTTTTTAAAAGATAAATTATCAGTTAAATATTTATTTAAAAGAAGATTATTAAATCAATTCAAATCTTATTAACACATATTATCAAATCAATTTAATTTTTAATACAGATTATTAAATTGATATGGCCAAAAATTCCGGGATGTCACAGTTTTATATATTGTGTCGTTTGAGTTGTTGATGTGGATTTGGGCTTCTGATCGATTCATCTGATCTACACTATCGATAGGATTTCTAAAACACTTTTACAGAACAAACTGACACTATATTATTTTAAAATTTGGTTAATGAAATAAATTTTGATATAAGTAAATTTATGGAACTTAATAAATTGATTTAAATTGATTATTTGAAATGATAATACTTGATTTATCATTCTATAAATGAATTTATAAATAGTTGTTTATAAATTTGATTTGGGAACTGAAATTAATTTAAATCAAGAATTTGAGAATTTAATTTCTGATGGTTTCGAACTTTGTGTTTAAAGCTTTAAAAGGATATATTATTTAAAGTATTTTTGAATAGAAATTTGTTTCCAAAGAATTTTAAAGTTTAAAAATCAGTGCTCTTCTCTTTGTCGCTGGAAAATAATTTCGGTGATGACTGCAGCATCATCGACATTCATTTTCGAGTTTCGAAGTGAAGAAACCATTCTGTAGTCTTGCTACAGCTTTGTTTTGGGAAACTTGATTGATATGAATTTCTAAAAGATGATTTGATTTATAATATATATAGATATATGATTTAAAATTTGATTTGACAAATTTTGTGCATACATTTATTTATCTCTAAATGGTTTGAAAAGAATCGGAAATTTTATTCTTAAATTCTATCTTAAATAATAACTTCAAGTATAAAAAGGAAATCAAAATTTTGAATAAATATTCAAGCTTGAAATGATTGAATTAGAATGTTTATAGTGTATATTAATTTTAGAAAGTTTATTTGTATAATTCTCAATTGCATTCCAATATAACTTACCTTAAATTTTTAGAAGTTAATAATGTAATTGGATAATATACAATATAAAAAGATTTTTATAAATAAAATTTGAGTGGTTATAATAAATATTATACACTTAAATTTTAGTTATAAAAAGATTAACAGAGGTAAATAGACTAAAAGGTTAATTGAATACTTTACAATATAAATGATGTTAAGGGAATTATGAATAAATTAAAACGGTTATAATAAGTGTAAGTATATTTAACATAGGTGATAAAACAATATTGAGAGGAATAAATTTAATTTTAATTAGGAATAAAGAAGAATTAAATTTACTGAATGTTATACACTTAATTTTAATCAAATCCATGATTTTTGAAATTGTTGGTTTAAGAAATTAGATGATAAGATAATGAAATTAGAGATAGTAAGATTTATTTAACTTGTGTAAAATTAATTATCAATTCGAGCTGAAACCATGGAAATTTCAAACCTATTATCTTATTTTGTTTTTCAATTTATTATCTTATTTTGTTTTCCAAACTATCTTTGGGTGTCCTTATTTTCCTCATCTTGCTACAGACTGGTATAGGCATCTATTTATAATCTTTCTATTTAGAAATCTTTCTATAATCTTTAATAATTTTTTATACTCATTTTGAATCTGAGCACTGCTTTCATCCATAGACCGTCGGTCAAGCGGAAAGAGTGAATTAGATTCTAGAGGATATTTTCGTGTTTGTGATTCTGGAGAATCTTGGGAAGATCATCTCCACCTTGTTAAACTTACCTATAACAATAGTTATCAGGTATAATTTCAATCCCTTTGTCATTTTTCTTAATCTTGTTTCACTCTATCTTTTCTATGCTTTCCCGTACCTCATTCCTTTTTGGGGACGAAAAGTTTTGAGTGGGGGAGAGTGTAACAGCCCAAAAATTTTAGCAATATTTTATTCTTAAATTTTAACTCTGGGGTTTTATTTTACGGAAGATGAATTTCTAAATTTAATTATAAATAATCACCCAAGATTTTTTTATATAAGTAAATTCTATAATTCTTATTTTGGTTAAAACTCAACATTTATTGAAGTTATAAATCTTTAAATTTCTAATTTTCCAATCTTTTAGTTTAGTTGAATATATTCATAACAAAGTTTTATTTCACTTTTGTTCTTTAAAAATGGATTATATGCTTTTAAATTTAATCATTTATATTTTTCTTTGTTACGTTTAGTAATAGATTCTTAGTACATGGTAAATGAATAAAAACCCAATGTAAACAAATCATGTTTTATTAAGTAATAGATTGCAAAATTTATGTATAATTAAACTGTTAATTACGTGTTTAAAAAGGCGCGTTATTTGATGAAATAAATAACGTATAAATAGGAAAACGTATAAAATTTAAAACCGTTGTTTTGTTATATTTTGGGCATAAACTATTGCGTCTGTTGTACGCACTTTTAAATATATTTACTTTCCTTCTGATTTAATAGAAGCGTTACCCGCAAAATTAAAACCGTTCACATTCTAATTATAGTCTTTGTTCCTAAATCAATTGTCGTGCATGTTTAAAGGAGGAAATTCACTGTGCCTTGCTATTTCTTCCATTTGTTATAAATGTATATAATCTTTTGACTCTTCCAAAGAGCTGTTAATATTTTTTTAAAACTAGATTAAAATCATCGGGGGTTTCCACTTTCCTTTTTGTGAATAATTGCCAATTTTTAATTCATAGACGTTTCAAAATAATAAATATATTTCTGTCCTTCACCTTAATCAACATTTAAACACGTTCGCACCAGATTTTCCATTTCCGTTTAAAGCTAATTGATTACTTGCCATTTCTCTACCCTTTATTCACGCCAATTTCGCTGACCAGTGCAAATTATTTCTTGCCTATCTTTCACCAATCAACTCATCCTATTCCTAAGAATTTCTAAACGAATAAAAAAATTGTTAGAAAATAATTCTTGCCGTTTTTATCAATCAATGCAATAAATGTTGCCCATAACTTCTCATCTAAATCAATGCGTGATTGCATAAAGATGGTATCACGTTTCAATCAGATTTGTTTGCCCTTTTGAATTTGTTTTCATGCATGAAATTTGGCTTAGTTGCCAAAATTCACGCACCCTTTAATAATGCACTAAAATCATTTATTTCTTTTAACATGCTAAATTTCAAATTTGACTTGCCATTTTCTTTCTGCATTTGACTTATAAACGAACTGAATTCCTTGCCTATAAAACTCTTTCCTTTCTGGCCATAAAACTCGCATGCCTTGATTACGCATATCCCTATTTCCTTGCGTGCAAAGCAACCAATATTTTTCCTATAAATTAAAGCCTCGTACCATTTCCATTTCATCTCTTTTGGCCTCCATCTCCTCCATGTGACGACCCGACTTTTTCTCCACAGAAAGTCGTATCATCTTGAAGAAAGAAAGGGATAGAAAAGAGAAAAGATAGAGAAGAAAGAAAGAACAACATCAGAATCTCAACAGCGGAACGAATAAATTATATTAATAACATAAGTATTACATAGTATCATATACATTAGAGATACACAACTTATAAAACACATACTAGACAGTAATAAACATCTGTCTAGTTATTACAACTCAAAATACATCTCAAACAAAAGACTCAGAGATCAACACAGCGGAACACTAAATCTACGAACGCTGAAGCCTCCTGCTCCATTTCTCCTTCATAATTCGTCAAAGCAAACCTGGATCCCTTGGCTACTCATAAAAATTTGAGTACCCAAGAGTTTAAGAAAACAGAATAAACACTTGGGTCAGACATGGGTCTGGTGTGAGTAAACGGGTAAAGTTGCTTAACTTCAAAACCTTTTGAAAACAAAGGTATCATGTAAGACTCCCCACAAATAAACATGGGTAAGTTTTTACCTTACGCTAACCAAAACATTTGATAGGAAATCCAGTTATATTATAATAGGGTCTAGGGTTTTCAAGTAAAATATAGAAATAGCTGGAATGCTTACATCTCACGTTCCAACATAGTTGGGCACAACTAATACGTACGGCACTTATTGGAGATTGGATTCCATACAATGGCAGGGCTACTGGGCTACCGCCCGTCACAGTACGTGGACTAGATCAAAGTACCGAGGATCACGCCCAATCCCCTGCAACACAAGGCCGGAACCATCCCTTACTGGATAATTCCCGCATAAGAAACCCCGTGGTTGTAGCTAGCAACCGCCCATAAAGCCGAAATAAAAAGGGACTCTAGACAGGGGAAATCTTATCCTACTTGGGTGCTACCCACTAACCTTGCTGCACCTCCCCTGTTTTAGCCATTCCCGGTTGATGAGACTTGAGGCTACGATTACCTTTATAGAATACCTCACTTAGAATGCTCATCGTCCACCTGACGATGTTCTGAAAGCATTCAATCCATACAAGTTCGTTCCGGGTTCGAACGAAACCGAAGGCATTATCTCGTTACACTCATATTGGAATCACCCTCAGAGTTAACGACAATAACCCTTGCACTCTGAATCTTCATCTTCACTTGAGATTCACGACCTAACGTTTAACTTGGATCGATGTGGTATTCGGATATCCCAATCTGGAAACCCGATCCCGGTCTCATCGAAATCCAAATGTATTTTAAAGGCCAAGTTATTTAAAGGTTTAAACAATTCAATTCAATACTTGAATTCACACAGCATTTAACACAGATAAATATTACACATTTATCACAGATATATCCAATATCATATCACAGAATATCACAGCATATCATCCAATAGATATCATCCAATTCAGATATTCTACACAAACAATCATCCATAAGCAACAATTATTAAACCTATGATATAATTAATTTAATTATCTTAAATTAAATTAATTTCTAAAGAATTAATCATCTAACCTTGCTTAATCAACAATTAATTAATTACAAACCTTTAATTAATTAATTACTCATTAAATATTAATCATCCTTGATTAATTATTCATTAATTACATAAAGTAATTATCCTTTGATTAATTTCACAAATTAATTATTCTTAACCATTAATAGTAATTAACCATTTATTTATTAGTTAATTAACTATAATTAATTACATTAATCCTTAATTAATTATATTAATTAATTAAACTTTAATTAATTACCTCCATTAATTAACCTTAATAAATTATAAACAGTAATTATCATCCTGTAATTACTTACCTTAATTAATTAATTTCTTAATTAATTATATTAATCCTTTAATTAATTGCACCAAATAATTAATCCTTAATTACTTCTCCCTAGTAATTATCCTTTAATTAATTACATCTTGTAATTATATATTAATTACTTACAGTAATTATACTTATTAATTTCATTAAGTATTTATGCTTAATCAGCATCAAGATTATCTTTAATTAATTTACAAATTAATTAACTTAAATTAATCACTTCCATTTACTATTTACAATTGAGTAATTCATTCCTTAATTACTCTTTAAACCAATTAATTAATCTTTAATTAAAAATTATTTATTCTTTTAATTATTAGTTAATAAACCTTAATTATCAATTAATAAAACTTAATAATAAATTAATTAATCTTTAATTATCAGTTAATTAATCCTTAATTACCATTTGATTTATCCTTAATTACCATTTATAATCAATTAAATAATCTTTAATTAACTAATTATAACCCTTAATTAATAAATTAATTAATCCTTAAATTATTAATTAATTTAATTAATTAATTATACTTAAATTAGTTTATTAACTTTATTAACCTCAAATTATTAAAACCTTAATTATCCTTTTTAAGGTAAACCATTATCTTAATTTATGACTTAATATTAAAAACATTTTTATCTTTAAAAATTAACTTCCTTAATTAAATCATTTAATTAAGTTTTGAAATAGAATAAACATTTAACTTAACAAATTAAAGTTAACAAATTATATAACTTCCTTAAATCAATTACTTAAAAACATTTATTTTATAAATAATAGATTTAAGAAATAGTTTAAAACTAGCTTTGATTTTTACTTTAAAACTTACTTTATTTAAAGTTAAAAACTTAGATTTAGTTAAAGTTAAATCTGAAAAAGTTCTCTCTTACGATCCCGAAGACAAACCCGAGCACAAACCCAAATTCCTCGAGTTTACCTTCGAGCCGACTTCTACTTCAAGTCGCACTCTCATATTCTCGAGACCAAACCCGTGAACAATTCCTTCTTCCCAAACCAATCGACCATCTCTGTAATGACCCAAGATTTTAGGAATTTATTCTGAAAAATATAAATAAATTCAAAATAAATTTTAAATAAATTTTGAAAAGGAATTGATATAGCTTGATAGTGTATTAGTATGTGTGTACATGTGTGCACAGGAAATGCACATGAACTAAAGCTAAAATCCCTGAACTCTAAGAATAAATACATATTGATATGTATGGGAATATATATATATATAGATTAAATCCTTAAAAGCTGTATGCATAAGTAAATATACATATATGGATGCTACTGAATATTTTTGAGTGTACATGTGCATGTGTGTGTCAATACAGAATGATGTATAAATATATATATATATATATATATGGGTGTACTAATTATTTCAGTAAGACTTATATATACATGTTAATAAAATACTAGAGTTCAAATTAGTAAAAATAAAATATACAAACATATTTTAGTATATAGGCAGAAAGAAAAAAAATGAGGATATAAAAAGGAGTAGTCCTCTTGTAAATAAATAAAGGAGGTACATACAATTTACATGAAAGCTAAAAATAGGAAAAATAAGACAAAACAGAGAAATGCTTGGTATAGGCAGAATTAGGAAGAGTATTTGATAAATAACAAATCAAGTCACATTTTTAGCATGATTGTAGACAAAGGAAAAAGTATTTTCTGAAAAGCAAATTTCTGAAATTAACCAAAAAGAATATAACCACTTTTCTCTTCACCTAAATTAAGCCGGGAAGGGTAGAATTTTGGGTTCAAATAAAATGCAGATAACATAATTTTCCTGGTGGGCAAAAATGGCTTTAGCCAATACCCAAAACCCTAAGGAGGACCCTGTATATATATATATGTATATGCAGCAGCCTCCTCTCCTTCTCAGAAAAGAACTTTGAAAAAAAAACAACACCATAGAAATCATAAGGCAAGGGAAGGAAAAGAGCTTGAGGCTAAAGGCAGAAGTTCATCAATTAATTAAGGAAGCAAAGAAGAGAGCTAGGTGAGAAAACTCACTCAACAACTTAAGGCACTAAGTCCTAATGAAGGCAGCCAGTTATAAATGATTTTTTCTTAAAAGTATATGTGATTGTTCTTCAGAAGTTAAGGATGCTTTAATGCTAAATGGTTGTTCTGGTTGTTTTATTTTTTGAATATTCTAAATATGATCTGCATGCATACATAAGTATCTTTGAAACCCAGATCTCTTTTTAATATGATACTGGTTAGAAATAAATAAATACCCAGAAAAATAAAATGTTGGATATAAGCAAGTAGTGTTAGTTTTGGCTCAACCCAGAAGAATTGATAAGCTTATGGGCTGCAATATACATATGTATATGTGCTGAGGCTTAATAAAAAGGAATTAGGAGTGTAATAGGCTTGCCTATGTGCTGATACTCTTGATTCAAAGAAAATATACAGTAACCACCTAGCAGATAGATTTTGTGATTTAGGAAGCTTAGCCAATCTGAGTTTAACTAAAGCACAGATGTTTTGCAACATAATATTCCCAATAGAGCCATAAACCAATGCTAGTTGTCTATACCTCTTCTAAATTGCAAGAACATGTTTTAATAAGTACCAATACTTAAAATTGCTTGATTGCCTCTGTTTATTTATATGAATGATGAGGAATGCTATGAGATGAATGCTTATTTTAGTGGAATGACTCACTGACTGGATTGCCCTGTAAATTTAAAGGATAAAACACCTGGGAAACTTGATTAGGAAAATGGGGTCAAGATTACTACAGGAATGACTTGTGTTCTTGAGTAATGCAAGTTGACACATGGCTTGTTTAAGTCCTGAGATCTTTGTGTAATGGAGTGAATTAGTTCATTACAGTGTGTCCATTGATTCATAAATATTGCAGATGAGACCAGGATAGATAAATATACCAAGGGAAAAATATTTGATACGATGAGGAAACTAGAGTTTTTCCCAGAATTGAAATATGAGGATAGAATAAATGATTTAACTCATATTGGTTATTTTCCTGTTTGGTGTGAATGATGGTTTGACTATGACTGAATTGTATACTTGAATGTATGTACCATATTTATATATGTAGTCTCTGGAAAGAAAGAATAAAATATGCACATGCACAATGACACAGAGCATGCACACAAGTATTACCTGTTTCCAAAGGGCATAACTTTATGTATATGTACTTAATTTGATTTTAATTAATTAATTGCTTTTGTGAATTTTCTCATACCAGACATGTGTCTGACCCTAGTGTGCTAATGGCATCTGGGGTGTCTCATTTAAAATGAGGCAGCTTCAAATGCTTTTTCAGGGACAGCAGCCTCTAGATAGGAGTAGAAGCAAAGCATTGAGAAGAAGATTATAGCATGCTAGAATTAGATAGATAAGAGCTTAAAATATGAAATTTGCATGTATGATATTTTAAAAAATTTCCATTGTACTAAGTACAAAGTGATGTTGGATATTTGGTTAAGTATTTTGAGAATTTAACTTGGAACTGGTATTTAAAATATCTGAGTTTTATTATCTGGAATGTTGAAAAGTTTTAGCTATAATTTTGTAAGTTAGATCACCAGTAGGGATTTTATAAGATAGTGATGTTAGATCCATATTAGTAAATTATTTACATGTTCAGATATGATTTGCCCAGACACTGTCACACCAGTACCTTAGTAATTTTAACATAAAATCCGAATCCCTCTTTACTAAAGCTTTGGGCAAAATGCATTTTAAGACCTTCTGAAATATGTCTGAGTTGAGAGTCTGTTTAATCCATATTTTATTTGCTAAGTATCCATGTGTGAGGAAACTCACCCCGGACTGCATTTCATTTAGTCTAGTACCTTGGTATCAAGGAATCAAGCTTTTGGAATATGATGATTCACTTAAGAATATCCCAGACATGAGTTTGCATATAAGGTAGATATTATAAGAAAGAAAACATAGGAAATGATATAAGCTTATATCATTTTCAAAGCACAAACACTATACAATTGATTTTACAGATAATCATAACATAATTATCTGGGTTCTATGAATCATATTTCATGGAGAATCCAGCAAGCTATCAAAGAATAAAAACCATACTATTACCTATATGAATAAGATTTTCATTACTTAAATAATAAATTGAAATTAAGCTATGTGGGGATTGATTAAATTTAATCAATCACTGTAACCTCTTGTTTGCCATAACCTGATTAAACCAGAGGGGCACATGCATCTTCATATGTGTGTGCATATTTTTGTGGTTGCACTGATATACCTATATTGGTAAAATTTTTGATCCTGGATAAAGTTTGTTTATTGGAAAAAAAAATGACCCTGGAAAAATATATTTGTTAATAAATGATATATACATATATCATCTCTAAAAAAATTCCTTACAAAATGAAGGTAGAGAAGAGAGGGTCATTTCAATCTCCGTTCCAAACGTGCACGTGCACATCCGCTCCGACCGCCAGAGATCAACGCTCCAACCTTCAACATGTAGACGACAATCTATACGAGCTTCCTGACCACCCAGTTCATTGATTTCGACAGAGAATCAAAATCGAGCAGTCTGATCACCCAGGCACTCAAAACCAATCAACTAAAACGCCTCGCCGACGTCAATACCGACCATCAGAAGCCACGCAACCTCGACCCAATCCTTGTCGTAGACCCAAGCTTCTTTTCCCCCTCAACCGATCCCTTCCGAAGCTTCGATGGCTATGCCGTCTTCACATTTCCAACCTCGACAAAAAACCCACTTAAACCCTAATTCTTCGATGCCTAGCCTCACCAATGATCAGAAAACTTCCCGAGCATTTTTCCTGAGATCCCTGGCCTACAACCTACCTCCAACAATGAGCACGACAACCCACACATCTCCGATCATCAGAGTTTGACTAAAACCCAAATCACGTTTAACTCGCGATATCTCTCGAATTAAAAGCTTAAAAATCAAGATTTTATTTTTAAAAATCATAGATTTCGATAACAAATCATATTATATAAACGAATCAAAATATTAAGACACTTAAAATTTGGCATGTATTTGAGTTTTACTGTATATCTTCTTCCCCGATACAATTATCTTCAAATTCTTCTTAAAAATATTTTTTAAATTACTATCTTGTTATTTCTAACATATCTCGTTTACACACTTAAGTCTAAAAAGAATTAGAAGAAGAGAAATCGATTTGTGAACTTATTTTCTAGCCTGTAAAATAAACAGAGATATGATTTTCAATAACAGGGATCTATTCAGATATATACTCCCAGATCTTCACAATATTCAAACTTTATTCCAATTTAAACATTCATGCTCATCCTAATTACAACATGACTATATGAATTTAGCACATGCATTAAGGATTAAACATATATTTAGTTTTTTTTTAAAAGTGTTTACTCACTGGTTTTGAAATAACAAAGACAAGATATATATACACAATCATATACAGCCATATATACAGGCAGTTTCAATCATATTCCAGAAAATAATCATTTAGGCAAACATATTACATCATATCCATATAAATTTATCACTTGCAAATAGATTCAAACTGTTTTTAAAGTAAAGTTTACTCACCAGACATAGCTTGAAAAACTGGAATTTGCAAACAAAAGCTTTAAACAGGAAATTTGAATTTGCTATGATCTTGTTTTGAAACTGAAAAGCTTGAATTGCTTTGATTCTTTAAAAATGATCTGCTATGTTGTTGCTGAGATGATTTCTTTAAAAACTTGAAGCTTGTTGATCTTTGTTACAGGCTACAAGCTTTGATGAATGGTTTACAGGGTTTTAGCTTTGAACATGAGAATATTTTACAGTTTTTTTTTATATTTGATTTTCTCTGGTTTGAAGTAGTTTACAGGTGAAGTTCTTATCTTTTGAAAAGAAGATAGAAAAAAGGAATGAAGAGGAAGATATATGTTTATATAAGTTTAAATTAGATTTTATTATAAATAAAAGAAAATTAAAATAAATGTGACACTTGTCTTTACCCATTATTAATTAACTTACACATGTTATCAAGAGGATTTATAAGCTAACACATATAACTTTACATGCATAATTAAATTTTTAAATGTTTATAAGACTTTTATCTTTACTTTACTATTTAATAAATACATTCTTAATTTATAAATGCTTTCTAATTTTTTTATAATACAATCTTTAAAAGAAAATAGAATAAAAACCAATTATGATTTAAATAAAAATCATATAAAATATTTTAAGCTCATTTTTAAATGCTAATTTAAAAGCTTTTGTATTTATTCCTATTAAATAAATACTCTTTCAAATTTCTATAAATAAATTTCTTTAAAGAGAATAATATAAAACAAATCTTATTTTTAAATAAAAACTTATTCATATACTTTAAATCCAAACTATATTATTATTTTTATTTTAAGATATATATTTCTTTAAATTCAATTCTTAAATTCAATTTCAAAGTCAATTTAAAATCTAAATTTTAAAATCAATTCAAATAAATATAGATATCAATTTTAAGCAAACACATTATTAATTGTAAATAATTATCCTATTTAAAATCAATTTAAATACACATATATATACGTTTGAATAACACTTATTAAATTTGAAATAATAGGTCTATTTAAAATCTATTTATATTTATATTTAAAAACAACTCATTATTTAATTGTTTGAAAATAACAAACTTTACCAATTTTAAATAATTAATAAAGAGATTATCACATTTTAAACTTCTTGAAATTCCGGGATATCACATTCCTCCCCCCTTAAAAGAATTTCGGCCTCGAAATTTAAAACAAAAGATAGTCCAAAGTTTTTATTTTATTTCAAAAATTTTCAAACAATTTTAGCATACATATCAGCCAACACAAACAAACAACCAATTTCATCCAAACAAATAATTCAATCAAACAAACAATTCTAGCTATCCGGACACAGATCCGAATAAGCTTCCTAAAATTTATCCCCGAGTTTCCCAGGTATAGACACTGGAATACTCGCTCTACAGAATCCAAAACTAGCTATACTACTGAGCTACTGAGCTCCTACTCATCTAGATCTATAAAACTGCACAAGATATCAGACCACACACAAGATCAACTACCAAATCCTCCTGAACTGCTAGTTCCACAACCAGTGATGGATCCTACACGTATTCCCTTAGAGATACGTGAAATACATTGAATTCCAGTCTTCCAAACTGGCAATTCAAATCTGTAGATCAAAACTTATCCTTATGAGAACACAGAAAAAATCAAATATACAACGGAGCTAACTTCCTGGTTTTACCTAATCTTATTGCTCCTTTTTTACCGGAGAAAATCTCAACAACAACGAAGTCTCCACTTTCGAATTCCAAATTCCTCCGTCTCTTAACCTCAAAAACTCTTCGGACGATCCTGGGATGCCTACATCCTTCCTGATCAGCTCAACCTTCGCTGATGCTTCTAGAAACAAACTGGATCAAGAACAACTCAACAAAAGGATCTTCTCAAGATCTACCGAAATCAAGAGCACAAACTCTACTTCACAATCATCAGTAGACTACAACTTACTTCTCCTATCCGGAAAAGACAAAACAGATGCAGTCACCCATCTGACCTCAAATCTAGAAATATTTCCTGTAGAAATTCTCTAATCCCAAAACACTGCAACTTCCAGATTCTTCCACTCTAGAACAACTGCCACCTTGCTTCCGCTGCACAAATCTGATCTAGAGAAGATGAGAATGTCGTCGATGAACTCGAGCACAAACTAGACAACACATCTTGGAAATATGGTTCAACAGATCCATAAAAAGATAACTCAGAAGTTCCATGGAATACTGAGCTGCTTCACCAAACTCTATCTCTACGAATCAACCTTCAACTAGCTGAACCACCGGTTCCACTCCCGGAATCCTAGTCGATAAGAAAATTCAAATCTACAGATGCTAAGGCAAACCTCTGACTTCCCTGAAGACATCCGGAAAATCTCTAATAACTCAAGAGAACAGTCAACTATCGCAAGTCACTTTTGCGATCCACCCAGCCTAATTCCCAAAGAAAACTGTTCTCTCTTTACCAATCAGAACAGCTTATGCTTGACCAATCCATCGAAGAAATGGATCCACTCTGCTGCTTCTGAATTCTACTTCTAGAAAACTGCTTAGCCAGAAGACTACCTACCGGCACATAGAACACTCCGAGCTGCATTGCTGACCTAGATGCCAAAGACTTCCTATCCAAAGCTTCTTGAGAAACTCGTATCTCAACCCAAACACAAACACCCTGCTGAACTCAGCCACAACACCGAAGCAGACACACTTTCTTAACTTGTTCCAAAAGAAAACATTTTCGGAGACATCCATAGTCACTGCGTCTCATCACACAGCTACTTCTTCCTGAGTTGCCAAGATACCATCACTTGCTTCAACTCAACTGACAGATCCAAACTCTCAAAAATCTGCTCACACGAGCATGATCAAACTTGCACTTCAATGATGAACTCCGAACCTTTTAAAGGTTACCTTCAGAGATCAATGAAATCCTTACACCACAGCAAAGCTCACTCGAGACGGTATTAGGCCTACAGTCTCGACATATACACTTCCAACCTCAAACATTCAAACTTCAACCATTGGTAGTCATGTTACACACACCACTACCCTATCTACCTTTATATCTTATATTGGAAAACCCAAACAGGTAACCCAACAAATAGGTAGAATAGATATATATATATAGTTATATAAAAATTACAAATATGCTCTCTCAAGAAAGAAATCACTCCAAAGCCTAGGTATTCACTCAACCTAGCGCTCTGATACCAACTGTGACGACTCGACTTTTTCTCCACAGAAAGTCGTATCATCTTGAAGAAAGAAAGGGATAGAAAAGAGAAAAGATAGAGAAGAAAGAAAGAACAACATCAGAATCTCAACAGCGGAACGAATAAATTATATTAATAACATAAGTATTACATAGTATCATATACATCAGAGATACACAGCTTATAAAACACATACTAGACAGTTATAAACATCTGCCTAGTTATTACAACTCAAAATACATCTCAAACAAAAGACTCAGAGATCAACACAGCGGAACACTAAATCTACGAACGCTGAAGCCTCCTGCTCCATTTCTCCTTCAGAATTCGTCAAAGCAAACCTGGATCCCTTGGCTACTCATAAAAATTTGAGTACCCAAGAGTTTAAGAAAACAGAATAAACACTTGGGTCAGACATGGGTCTGGTGTGAGTAAACGGGTAAAGTTGCTTAACTTCAAAACCTTTTGAAAACAAAGGTATCACGTAAGACTCCGCACAAATAAACATGGGTAAGTTTGTACCTTACGCTAACCAAAACATTTGATAGGAAATCCAGTCATATTATAATAGGGTCTAGGGTTTTCAAGTAAAATACAGAAATAGCTGGAATGCTTACATCTCACGTTCCAACATAGTTGGGCACAACTAATACGTGCGACACTTATTGGAGATTGGATTCCATACAATGGCAGGGCTACTGGGGTACCGCCCGTCACAGTACGTGGCCTAGATCAACGTACCGAGGATCACGCCCAATCCCCTGCAACACAAGGCCGGAACCATCCCTTACTGGATAATTCCCGCATAAGAAACCCCGCGGTTGTAGCTAGCAACCGCCCACAAAGCCGAAATAAAAAGGGACTCTAGACAGGGGAAATCTTATCCTACTTGGGTGCTACCCACTAACCTTGCTGCACCTCCCTTGTTTTAGCCATTCCCGGTTGATGAGGCTTGAGGCTACGATTACCATTATAGAATACCTCACTTAGAATGCTCATTTTCCACCTGACGATGTTCTGAAAGCATTCAATCCATACAAGTTCATTCCGGGTTCGAACGAAACCGAAGGCATTATCTCGTTACACTCATATTGGAATCACCCTCAGAGTTAACGACAATAACCCTTGCACTCTGAATCTTCATCTTCACTTGAGATTCACGACCTAACGTTTAACTTGGATTGATGTGGTATTCGGATATCCAAATCTGGAAACCCGATCCCGGTCTCATCGAAAACCAAACGTATTTTAAAGGCCAAGTTATTTAAAGGTTTAAACAATTCAATTCAATACTTGAATTCACACAGCATTTAACACAGATAAATATTACACATTTATCACAGATATATCCAATATCATATCACAGAATATCACAGCATATCATCCAATAGATATCATCCAATTCAGATATTCTACACAAACAATCATCCATAAGCAACAATTATTAACCCTATGATATAATTAAATTAATTATCTTAAATTAAATTAATTTCTAAAGAATTAATCATCTAACCTTGCTTAATCCACAATTAATTAATTACAAACCTTTAATTAATTAATTACTCATTAAATATTAATCATCCTTGATTAATTGTTCATTAATTACATAAAGTAATTATCCTTTAATTAATTTCACAAATTAATTATTCTTAACCATTAATAGTAATTAACCATTTATTTATTAATTAATTAACTATAATTAATTACATTAATCCTTAATTAATTATATTAATTAATTAAACTTTAATTAATTACCTCCATTAATTCACCTTAATAAATTATAAACAGTAATTATCATCCTGTAATTACTTACCTTAATTAATTAACTTCTTAATTAATTATATTAATCCTTTAATTAATTACACCAAATAATTAATCCTTAATTACTTCTCCTAAGTAATTATCCTTTAATTAATTACATCTTGTAATTATATATTAATTACTTACACTAATTATACTTATTAATTTCATTAATTATTTATGCTTAATCAGCATCAAGATTATCTTTAATTAATTTACAAATTAATTAACTTAAATTAATCACTTCCATTTACTATTTACAATTGAGTAATTCATTCCTTAATTACTCTTTAAACCAATTAATTAATCTTTAATTAAAAATTATTTATTCTTTTAATTATTAGTTAATAAACCTTAATTATCAATTAATAAAACTTAATAACAAATTAATTAATCTTTAATTATCAGTTAATTAATCCTTAATTACCATTTGATTTATCCTTAATTACTATTTATAATCAATTAAATAATCTTTAATTAACTAATTATAACCCTTAATTAATAAGTTAATTAATCCTTAAATTATTAATTAATTTAATTAATTAATTATACTTAAATTACTTTATTAACTTTATTAACCTCAAATTATTAAAACCTTAATTATCCCTTTTAAGGTAAACCATTATCTTAATTTATGACTTAATATTAAAAACATTTTTATCTTTAAAAATTAACTTCCTTAATTAAATCATTTAATTAAGTTTTGAAATAAAATAAACATTTAACTTAACAAATTAAAGTTAACAAATTATATAACTTCCTTAAATCAATTACTTAAAAACATTTATTTTATAAATAATAGATTTAAGAAATAGTTTAAAACTAGCTTTGATTTTTACTTTAAAACTTACTTTTATTTAAATTTAAAAACTTAGATTTAGTTAAAGTTAAATCTGAAAAAGTTCTCTCTTACGATCCCGAAGACAAACCCGAGCACAAACCCAAATTCCTCGAGTTTCCCTTCGAGCCGACTTCTACTTCGAGTCGCACTCTCATATTCTCGAGACCAAACCCGTGGACAATTCCTTCTTCCCTAACCCATCGACCATCTCCGTTCCAAACGTGCACGTGCACATCCGCTCCGACCACCAGAGATCAACGCTCCAACCTTCAACATGTCGACGACAATCTATACGAGCTTCCTGACCACCCAGTTCATTGATTTCGACAGAGAATCGAAATCGAGCAGTCTGATCACCCAGGCACTCAAAACCAATCAACTAAAACGCCTCGCCGACGTCAATACCGACCATCAGAAGCCACGCAACCTCGACCCAATCCTTGTCGTAGACCCAAGCTTCTTTTCTCCCTCAACCGATCCCTTCCGAAGCTTCGATGGCGACTCCGTCTTCACATTTCCGACTTCGACAAAAAACCCACTTAAACCCTAATTCTTCGATGCCTAGCCTCACCAATGATCAGAAAACTTCCCGAGCATTTTTCCTGAGATCCCTAGCCTACAACCTATCTCCAACAACGAGCACGACAACCCACACATCGCCGATCATCAGAGATTGACTAAAACCCAAATCACGTTTAACTCGCGATATCTCTCTAATTAAAAGCTTAAAAATCAAGATTTTATTTTTAAAAATCATAGATTTCGATAAAAAATCATATTATATAAACGAATCAAAATATTAAGACACTTAAAATTTGGCATGTATTTGAGTTTCATTGTATATCTTCTTCCCCGATACAATTATCTTCAAATTCTTCTTAAAAATATTTTTTTAAATTACTATCTTGTTATTTCTAACATATCTCGTTTACACACTTAAGTCTAAAAAGAATTAGAAGAAGAGAAATCGGTTTGTGAACATATTTTCTGGCCTGTAAAATAAATAGAGATTTGATTTTCAATAACAGGGATGTATTTAGATATATACTCCCAGATCTTCACAATATTCAAACTTTATTCCAGTTTAAACATTCATGCTCATCCTAATTACAACATGACTATATGAATTTAGCACATGCATTAAGGATTAAACATATATTTAGTTTTTTTTAAAAGTGTTTACTCACTGGTTTTGAAATAACAGAGACAAGATATATATACACAGTCTTATACAGCCATATATACAGGTAGTTTCAATCATATTCCAGAAAATAATCATTTAGGCAAACATATTACATCATATCCATATAAATTTAGCACTTGAAAATAGATTCGAACTGTTTTTAAAGTAAAGTTTACTCACCAGACATAGCTTGAAAAACTGGAATTTGCAAACTGAAGCTTTAAACTGGAAATTTGAATTTGCTATGATCTTGTTTTGAAACTGAAAAGCTTGAATTGCTTTGATTCTTTAAAAATGATCTGCTATGTTGTTGTTGAGATGATTTCTTTAAAAACTTGAAGCTTGTTGATCTTTGTTACAGGCTACAAGCTTTGATGAATGGTTTACAGGGTTTTAGCTTTGAACTTGAGAAAATGTTACAGGTTTTTTTTATATTTGATTTTCTCTGGTTTGAAGTAGTTTACAGGTGAAGTTATTATCTTTTGAAAAGAAGATAGAAAAAAGGAATGAAGAGGAAGATATATGTTTATATAAGTTTAAATTAGATTTTATTATAAATAAAAGAAAATTAAAATAAATGTGACACTTGTCTTTACCCATTATTAATTAACTTACACATGTTATCAAGAGGATTTATAAGCTAACACATATAACTTTACATGCATAATTAAATTTTTAAATGTTTATAAGACTTTTATCTTTACTTTACTATTTAATAAATACATTCTTAATTTATAAATGCTTTCTAATTTTTTTTATAATACAATCTTTAAAAGAAAATAGAATAAAAACCAATTATGATTTAAATAAAAATCATATAAAATATTTTAAGCTCATTTTTAAATGCTAATTTAAAAGCTTTTGTATTTATTCCTATTAAATAAATACTCTTTCAAATTTCTATAAATAAATTTCTTTAAAGAGAATAATATAAAACAAATCTTATTTTTAAATAAAAAATTATTCATATACTTTAAATCCAAACTATATTATTATTTTTATTTTAAGATATATATATTTCTTTAAATTCAATTCTTAAATTCAATTTCAAAGTCAATTTAAAATCTAAATTTTAAAATCAATTCAAATAAATATAGATATCAATTTTAAGCAAACACATTATTAATTGTAAATAATTATCCTATTTAAAATCAATTTAAATACACATATATATACGTTTGAACAACACTTATTAAATTTGAAATAATAGGTCTATTTAAAATCTATTTATATTTATATTTTAAAACAACTCATTATTTAATTGTTTGAAAATAACAAACTTTACCAATTTTAAATAATTAATAAAGAGATTATCACATTTTAAACTTCTTGAAATTCCAGGATATCACACTCCAGTACTAAACTCGGGCATCCCTTTGGAAAAAAAGAAGCATCGCGTCAAGCAATTTTCCACTTCTTTTGTTCTCTTCTTCCTTGCGTGTGCTAGTAGGTATGGCCTCTTCCTCCTCTTGTTTCCTTTTCATTTTGCTTTGTTTCTGTAGTTCCATCCTTCTATTATACGAAAGAAGAAAAAAAGGAAAATTTGTGTCACTGCCATGATTTACCCGCATGCACATATGGGCCAAGCATGGAAATGAGTTGTCAACTCTTGAACCTAAATTTGTGTCACCTTTTGCATGCTTAAAGAAAAATAAAGGTTGCGTGCACTGTTCTTGCCTTTTTAAAATCACTGCCTGAATTCCCACTAGGAATCACGTACATGCATATAATTTAGATGTGTCAAATTATCTCGTTCAAATTTTTATTTAAAATTTCACTTTGATTTGTGATTCAATTCGAGTACTAAGTTTGATTTATTTATCTTGTTTCAAGATCGAGACCAGTTTGTCTCCTCTTCCAATTTTTGATCGTGCCCTCTGTTCTTCTCTTTCGGCGTAGATATCGTTGTTTGATTTGAATCTTCAGCAGCGAAAGGTGAGTAATTCTCACTAGACGATGTGTACTTATATAGTTGATAAACTGACACCATTTGAATCTGTAAAATTATATCATCATGTTATAATTGTTATATTATGATCATATGATGCTCACACCTGTTATTACCCATGTTATACCATATGTTACTGTTATATCATGTTATTCTATTTATTTATATCAGTTTATCACACTACAAGTTCCCTGTTAGTATAGAAATCACTATGGGTTGAAATGATACATACCCGAACGGACTTTAGAATAGGGAAAGATCGTTATGGGCTGAAATGATAAGCCTGAGCGACTTTTTATTTATTTATTATATTACTTGGGATTGCTGGTTTGAAATGATAAAACCCGGGTTTTCTTTGTAAACTGCGGATTGAAATGATACATATCCGTATCACTTGACCTAGGCTAGAAAATTATATACAGACCCGTGGTTTATATATTATTCTAAATTTTTTAAAATATTTTAAAAATGTAAATATTATGATATTTTGATTTAAAATTTATTAAAATGATTTCTATAAAATATTTGTGATTTTCTACAAATTAAATAAGTGAATTAAGTAAATGGTGAAATAGAATTTGAAATATAAGTTAATTTTGGAATTTATGATTTTGTTTATAAATGGAATTTATGTAAAGTAAGAATATATGACAAATTTGATTTAAAAATGAATTTAATGATTTTATTAAGAAATAATGATTTTATAAAGTGTGAATGATTTTGTATAACTTAAAATTTGAAATAAATGAATATTTAAGCTGAATTTGGAAATATAACTTAAATTGAATTTTTGTGGAATTTGTTTAAAAGTGAAATATTAATTAAGTAAAATAAATGGAAATAAGTTATATTTTGGAAATTTAAACTTAGTTGTTAAGTTAAGAATTTAATTAAAGAAATGACAATTTAATTGTTATTTAATTTGATTTTTGTATGGAAATTTGGCTTTATAAAATCATAGAAATAAAGGTATTTAAATGATTGTCTTTAAATGTGAAAATATATGATTTTATAAGTTAAAATTATTTATATTAAAAGTTAATTATGTGTGAAATTGTAAAATAAAACTCTGAATTTGATTTGACAGCATTTTTGAAATGTAATGTAAAGATATTACAGCATTGGAAAATGCTGTAGTTGTTTTAAATGAACCAAATAGCAAATTTGAACTAAGGGTTATTATAGCACTTTGTTAGTGCTATAGTTGTTAAATTTAATTGAAATTTTAATTGAAACTAAATTAAGATATTACAGCATTTAAATGCTGTCTTTTGTTAATGAACTGTTTTTAAACATAACATTTCGTAGCATTTCCTAAGTGCTGCGAAAGTTGAATTTTCTTTGTTTAATAAATTCCAATGAATAAATGAGCTTTGAAAAGATTAAATTTTGGAAATTAAATATTTAATTATTAAATATAATGAATTGACTATAAATGATTTAAATGGAATAGTTGATTTGGGAAATACAGCTATTTTGAAATGTGATTAAATGGTATTTAAATTTAAATTAAATAGATGATATTTTGAAATGATATTTTGATTTTTTGAAATGAATTTGAAATGATATTAAATATTGGAATAAATAATTGAAGTTTATATTAGTATGTAAAATATTTGGTTTACTTATAATTTGAATCTATTTAAAAGATATTGGACTTATGAAATATAGGATAATAAAGCTTTGGAATTTATTTTATAATTTGAATAGTTATTTTGTGGATTAAATCTATATTTGAAATTTATAAGATTTGTAATGGTCTATGGAAATTTAATTGAAATAAATGATTGAATTGAATTGAAACTTTGGAAATTTGAATACTTGATTTGAAGTATAATAATTACACTTTTAAATGGTTTAAATGAATTATTTTGATTGAAATATAAATATTTAAAAGGTGACTTGAAATGATAATAAATGAATTATATCTTTAAATTTAAAAAGTATTTAAAGTTGAATATTTAGATTTGAACTCAAATGATATTTTGGTATATTAAAATGATTTGAAATGAAGTTTGAAAGGATATGATCTTTTGATATATTAAAATGATTTGAAATGAAGTTTTGGAAAGATTGATATTTTGATATATTAAAATGATTTGAAATGAAGTTTTGGAAAGATATGATATTTTGATATATTGAAATGATTTGAAATGAAGTTTTGAAATGATATGATATTTTAAATATATTGAAATGGTTTGGAATTGATTTAATCTTTATTTTGATAAAGATTTGGATTTGTAATGATATTCTATTTTGAAGTATAAACTGTTTTTAAATTATAACCACGGGTTATAATAACGATTGGTTGTTAAAGAGGCCGGGATCGGATATGGACATACTCTCTGTCGATACCGAAAACCACATTGACAACTGTGTACGCGGTGGAGTTTCCAGGATGAAGTAGGATGGTGGCGACGATCCTAAGGTATATACGTGGACCCAACTCCCATGAGTTGGCATAAGGTGGCTAAAACAGGAGCGATCGACGGGCCAAGGAGGTAGCACCTCTGATCGGACACACTTCTTCGATTCCATTCTATTACTTGTGATTGATTTGGTGCGCACCATTGATTTGGGAGTGTTGTTCGAGGTGGGCGGTAGTGGCTGCTATGCGTCACTACCAGTCCGGATGCGTAATTGGTATATCTACCCTGGCATTGCCTTGTGTGCCGTGTCACCTACCATATCGAGCCCACTACGATTTTGGTTTAAAGATCCGACCGCGTTAAGGTTCACCATCCCCTTAACGCTATTTTCTATATGATTATACTTTACTAATTAGACACTACTGTATAGTGTATATTACTACATAGTAAATAGTTTAACGGATCCTTAAAGAATGGGCGATCCCAAGCATTCTTTAAGTTACTTGTACCTTATTACAGTTCACTTGAGTTGGTTTACATTATATAAGTATATATTGTCCTGACTCGAGTGTTTGTATTTTTATTTACACTCGGGTCAGCCTGAGTATTCACAGATTTGGATTCCATTTTCTGGATATTGGAATCGCTGGAGATTATCTGCTTATCTAGTTTTATCTATCTCAGTTCTGTTGTTCTATTCAGCTTGTACTTGGTTATCATATTGAGACTTCTGTTGTACTTTATTTCTTCTGTTGTATCTTATTTAACTCTGATATATTTATATAGTAGCTTCATGAACTACTATTTCTTTTACTTCCACTGCATTATTTTACTCTGTGTCTGTGATTATATTTATTTACTGTATATCCTGAGAGTTGCCAAATTTTATTTACAACGTGGTATTTTGAGCAATTCAATTCCGGCATGAGTGTCTACCTATACACTTATAATGGATGCGAATGGTTGAAAATATCAGGTCGTTACATAAACGAAGTAAATATAAATGTTTGAGTGTAAAGTAAAGTAAAGTAAATAAATTTGGTAATGATTGTATATGTATTGGTTGTTAGATGGATGTTAGTTGATTGTATAGAAATTCATATGAAATTGAATTAATAAAAATTGAAAGCTAAAAATAATTGAATTCAAATTGGAAGTAAGTGAATCTAAATAGAATTGAATTTAATTTGATTTGATTTGGAAATGAACTAAAATGAATGTAAATTAGTGAATGTAAACTAATTGAATTTGAATAAACGAATGTTAGTAAAATCAAATGTTAATGAATCAAATGTGAATAAATTGAAAACAAATTCAATGAATATAAATGAGAAGTGAATGTATATTGATTTGGTATTGATTGGATATATATTGGTTTGTTGGATGATAGTTGTTTGATGGATGGATTTTTTGTTTTAGATTGCATTTGCTATATTGGCATATATAGTTGTTGTATTGGTATATGTTGTATTTTGATATTACTTTCGATATATACATGTTTCTCATTTGGTTGATTGAGTGCTTAGTAGGTGCGGATGGCGTATGCTTCGCATTTGGAGCTCACTTTCGTGCTATATTAGTTGTATATGCTCACTAATAAAATATATAAGGTACATATCTCATATTACATATCGTACTTTTACACTTTTTTCCCTACGGGATGCCTCATCCTCGAAGATGAGATGTATATTTGTGATATATATATATATATATATGTAGTGATTTTACTATGATCGAACCACGCAAAGGAGGCTATGGCGAATTTTTTGAAAATTTAAGATGTTAGAAAATTTTTGGAAAATTTGGAAACTTTTGATAACTATGATTTTGATTTTGAGTTATAAATTGAAACGATATTAGTTAGTTTTGAAAAGATAACTATAAATAGATTTGTAAACTTAGAGAAGTTTTTGTAAGAGTTTAACTAAATGATTTTGGGAAAGTTAAACACTTAAGTGATTTGGTAATCCAATTTATCGAGTAGTTTTTGAAAAGTTAATGGATTTTGTGACTTTTTCTTACTTGGTAATTTCGAGGACGAAATTCTTAGGGGAGAATGTAACGACCCAGAATTTCGGTCATTCGGAATTCGGATATTTAATTGATTTTAAATATTCAAAAGTAAATTTTATAAGTTGAATAACTTATATTTGAAATATAATAATTTAATTGGATAATTAAATTGTTAATTTAATATTTGAAATTGTGGAAATAATTGGAATTTGAATTTAATGAGAATTCCTTCTTGGCGGAAGGATAGCAAGTTGAAAGTTGGAGACATGATAAGTCTATGAGACTTAGTTTCTATGTGAGGTTGAGAAACGCTTTTGTGTTGTTGGTGCGAAGAGACCAGGATCAGAACCACTTTGGACCAACATTTATACGACGATTGTGCAGATTGTGATGATATTGATATTCAGGATTTTCATAGTGGAGGACTGCTTGTTGATCGTTTGGGGTTAAAATCCCAATATACATCCAGTAGCAGTAGTCTCTTCGTTATGAAATATCCCATGCAAGGACTATTCGCTACTAATCGTAGGGATTTACCGACATGATGTGATAGGAGTGTACCTTCGGTTTGTCCTGTTCCTGGACAACTTGTATGGGCGTTTGTCTAACATTGCATTTCTAAAGATTACGTACATTGGTTTTTAGAAACGTACATCAATTGGTGGTGGAGAAGGCAACTTCTCTTAGCTTAACACCCTCCTTGAGACGTACGAGCTCAAGGGTTGTATTTTTGTGGAAGGCAACTAGTAGTCAACGAAAATGGCCGTGGGGCATTCAAAGTGATGTGATATGTGATACGTGAAAGGTAATCGTTACCTCAAGCCACATTAATCGGAAATGACCGAAATAGGGTTAGATGCGGCAAGGATAAGTGAGTCATTCCCAATTAGGATACGATCATCCTCTTCTAGATATATTTCTTCCTGCTATGACGTTCGGGATGTAAATTATTGTGGTTTGTATGCTATGAGGGTCCTGGAAAGGTCGGTAACGATCGGGGGATGACATATTCGGTACTATCTAGTTATAGAGGTAGGCCGGTCTTGTGTTGGTAGGGGAACTTTGTGATGGTTTCTTGGTACATTCCTCTAGAGATGTACTGCAGAAAGGTAGTCCCTTCACCTGGTCATTTTATGGAAATCCAAACTCCACTACGAGCTGCGATTTTGTTTGTATTAGCGTAATGAATAGCCCCGAAATGCTATATGGGTAACCATTTCGGCGATGATTAAAATTATTTGTATATACTAGACACTGGTATTGTTATCCCGCCTTTTGGCAAGGCCGTGACACCAAGAACTTGACTAGAAACCAATGATAGTTCGTCTTGGAGATCGATTACACGCAGGCTCACTATGGATATCGATGAATTTTGTCCGAGTTCGGATCGAGCCACGATTAACAAGACACATAAATCAAAGTTAGGGAAGCCAACGTTCCAAGTTTCAAGATGATCCGAGTTTGTATGCCCAACTTATGATCGATACAAGATGAAGGAGATTCCCCCTAATTTGAATCCATAGGTGAAGCCTATGTTCGAAACCATCAGGATCTGTTTGCTCCGGATCGATCGATTACCTCCTCATTCGAATCCCTTAGATGGTCAAGCTTCGTATCCATCGGTCGAATCCATGCTCAAATCCTTCAGTTATCAGATCCATCAAGACAAAGTACTTCGAATCCACGGAAGTACTTCACTTCGTAACCTTCAGATTGAAGACCTTCGAATCCATCAGGATGATGCACTTCGTATCCATCTGGGCTTGGTGGTTCGTATCCTTCAGGATGGAGTACTTCGAATCCATGGAGTTGCCCTACTTCGAATCCATCCTATTACGAGAGTTTCGTATCGATCGACCAAGGCACACTATGATCGATGCGAACGGATTTCCCTTCGAATCGATGTGTAGAGAAATCCCTCGAATCCACTAAGTCAAAATAGCGAAAATGATGGAGTCGACCTAGTCAACTCGAAGTGAAAAGAGGATCGATATGAGAAACACGCGCGCCACGTCACCACGCACATGCACCTAGCATCGATTCGACCATATCGATTCGAAGGGATCGATTCGAACCACTCGTGTCCACCAGAAATGCAATCTTGAATCGATCATAACTTGAAATCTACAAGTCCAAATGCTATGAAATTTTCACAGAAGCTTACAAACATGTTGAAGAACGTCCACACCAAATTTCAGCTCGATTGGACGATTTCTTGATCGATTCGAATGGACTTCGAATCGATCCCAAAGTGGGCCCGGATTTCCAGAAAGCGGGCATATGGGCCCCCTCACGTGCCAGAACTGGTCTCACTTCAATTTAGGCGAAATATCAGCCTCCTACACCTATAAATAGAGCCCCTGGTCATTCAGAAAAGGGGTCGGACAATTTTAGGAGCTAAAGAGCGCCCAGACTCTGCTAGATTTACTCAGAATCACCACTGCTTCCTTAGATTCAGATTATAATCATACAATCAGTTGTATTACATCAGAAGAAATTGTAATCATCAAGTGAACATCAATAAAATCATCAACTTCAGAGTGGACGTAGGCAAGATCGCCGAACCACTATAAATCCTGTGTCATTTACTGCTTTCATCTAATTTCTCGGAGAGTTCTTCATTTTTATTTCTCTACATATTTGATATTTGTGATCTGTAATTGCGAACTGGTGCTTTCACGACATTTGCGGTTTTTGACCAATTTTGGCACAAACACTTTGGTGCTTCCACTGAGAACGATTAGCACCCGCTACACAAGATTTGTAGTTCAGATCTGAAAGCTTAAAGATTTGAAAGACAATGACCCAATAAACAAGTAGAAGGCCAAGAGCTGAGAGAAGTCAGCACGAAGGAAGTCAAGAGGCTTCCTCAGGAGCAAACCAAGCATCGATTTTCATCACCAGGGATGAGATGGAGACAATGATGAAGAGACATGAGGAAATGATCCAGAATTTGCTTCAACAGATTGGACAACTTGGAGCGCAAAATCAAGGAGCAACCAGAGTCCAGAACGGAGAAGGACCATCTGGCGCAGCGCCGGAACTGGGGGGCACACACTTAGAGCATGTTGATCCGAACCCGGGAAGAGAGACAAGGACATCCGAGCAACCTGGCAGTAATAGAGGGATGAACGCTCAGCCAGGGGGGCAGACACCTGAAAGCTCGCACGGACTCGGGGGCAGATCGAAGGTAGTGAACGAGGACTACGGCTTGGAGACAATGATAGATTGGCAGAGATGGTCAGACGGGCCATGTGAGGAGGACTAGTCAATAGAGATCTGGAGGATGTGCATAGGAGTCCCTTTACTCCTACAATCAGGCAGGCCAGGAATCCACCAGACTTCAAGCTACCATCGGTGGAAATGTATGATGGACGGACGGATCCAGCGGTCCATCTAACGAAGTATATGAGGCACATGGAAGTGCTGGGGGCATCACAAGAAGTCATGGCCCGATGCTTTCCATTGTATTTGACGGATATCGCAGCACTATGTTTTAGACAACTGGAGAGTGGCTCCATTGGGACTTGGACAGATTTAACAAAAAGGTTTATGAGACAATTCAGGGTTCATATTTCGAGACCCAAGAACGTGATGAGTTTAGCGACTCTAAAACAAAAGGCCGGGGAATCTTTGAGGAGTTTTCTGACACGATTCAATGCAGCAGCAGCATCGGTGGATCGGCCAGATCCATCTATGGTCATGATGGCAGTTGTATCTGGAATATATGATGGCACGGAGTTCAAGAATTCACTAACTAAGGATCCACCTACGGACCTGGGAGAGTTTTATCATGAACCTGAAAAGTTTTTGCGATTAGAGGATGCTCGTACGGAGAGGGAAGAAGAAATTGATGTTTACGCAGTTAGAGGCGGTAATTCACCTGGAAAAGGTGTAGAGACTGGTAAAGGGAAGCGAAAGGCTGAAGAAAACGATGACAGGTCAAAGCGGCAACGGAGAGAGCCGCGATTTACCACCTATTCAGAACTCAACGAAGGTTTGGAGAGAATCTACCAAGACACCCGAGAGCAAGTTGCCTATCGTAGACCAATACGACGGGATCCAACTACCGACGGGAGAAAATCAGACAAATATTGCTTATTCCACGAGCTGAATGGACATAGCACAAACGACTGTAGACACCTGAAGCATGAGGTAGAAGGGCATATCAGGAACGGTAGGCTACTTTAGTATGTGAGGAGGCGAGCTCCAGCTATTGAACCAGAGCGACCACCATCTACATCAGCTAGGGGTGATCCCGAGCCGAGGCACTGTATGGTTATCAATTGATTTAAATAACGATGAACGAGTCGTAAACTTCTCACTAACACCATCAAACCATTTATACATGTATGAGATCGCGAACGATCCACAGGCATGCTCTGAATGATTATTGACTATCTCGTAGTGAGAATTTACACTTTGACATCCTTGCTTTGCTTTTGTTTCGTCTTGATTTGAACATTTGAACTTGATTCTGTTTAACGTTTCTGCTAAAGACTTATTTTCAATGAAAAAATGCTACTTGTGATTTCATAACGGCTAAGCCACTTACACATGTACGGGATCGCGAACGGTCCCTAGGCATGCTCTGAGATGGCGATAAACCGTTGCAACAAACAATCCGGGAATTCACCCGAACGTGAAACCTGGTATTGATGATACTAAGTCCCTCCCCGGGCACACTCAATTCGCCTCGAATGGCACACGACTTCGAACGGTCACCATTAGCCTCGAACGGCACCCGACCTCGAACGGTCACCATTAGCCTCGAACGACACCCGACCTCGAATGGTCACCATCTGCCTCGTACGGCACCCGACCGCGAACGGTCACACTTCATCTAGTATAACATTCGATCGCGAACGATCACATTTTTGCCTCGTACGGCACACGATCACGCACGGTCACATTCTTCTTTCCACGTCACTCGACCGCGAATGGTCATAATTTGTCTAGAACGACATCCGACCGCGAACGGTCCCATTTCTTTATCTGCCTCGTACGGCATCCGACCGCGAACGGTCTCATTTCTTTGTTCACCGCGAATGGCATCTAACCGCGAACGGTCCCATTTCACTATTTTCCACGAACGCCATTCGACCGCGAACGGTCACATATCACCTCAAATGACATACGATCCCGAGCGATCGTTATTTGTGATCAGATAAAACTATCATTTTCTTTGCAGGTCATCAACAGGATATGAACATCCAGCTTATGGCATTACAAAACACACCTTCCTATCGCAAGGCATGTTTAGGGGGGCAAATGTTATCCCGCCTTTTGGCAAGGCCGTGATACCAAGAACTTGACTAGAAACCAATGACAGTTCGTCTTGGAGATCGATTACACGCAGGCTCACTATGGATATCGATGAATTTTGTCCGAGTCCGGATCGAGCCACGATTAACAAGACGCAACAATCAAAGCTAGGGAAGCCAACGTTCCAAGTTTCAAGACGATCCGAGTTTGTATGCTCAACTTATGATCGATACAAGATGAAGGAGATTCCCCCTGATTCGAATCCATAGGTGAAGCCTATGTTCGAATCCATCAGGATCTGTTTGCTCCGGATCGATCGATTACCTCCTCATTCGAATCCCTCAGATGGTCAAGCTTCGTATCCATCGATCGAATCCATGCTCGAATTCTTCAGTTATCAGATCCATCAAGACAAAGTACTTCGAATCCACAGAAGTACTTCACTTCGTAACCTTCAGATTGAAGACCTTCGAATCCATCAGGATGATGTACTTCGTATCCATCTGGGCTCGGTGGTTCGTATCCTTCAGGATGGAGTACTTCGAATCCATGGAGTTGCCCTCCTTTGAATCCATCCTATTACGAGAGTTTTGTATCGATCGACCAAGGCACACTATGATCGATGCGAACGGATTTCCCTTCGAATCGATGTGTAGAGAAATCCCTCGAATCCACTAAGTCAAAATAGAGAAAATGATGGAGTCGACCTAGTCAACTTGAATTGAAAAGAGGATCGATACAAGAAACACGCGCGCCACGTCACCACGCACATGCACCTAGCATCGATTCGACCCTATCGATTCGAAGGGATCGATTCCAACCACTCGTGTCCACCAGAACTGCAATCTTGAATCGATCATAACTTGAAATCTACAAGTCCAAATGCTATGAAATTTTCACAGAAGCTTACAAACATGTTGAAGAACGTCCACACCAAATTTCAGCTCGATTAGACGATTTCTTGATCGATTCGAATGGACTTCGAATCGATCCCAAAGTGGGCCCGGATTTCCAGAAAGCGGGCATATGGGCCCCCTCACGTGCCAAAACTGGTCTCCCTTCAATTTAGGCGAAATATCAGCCTCCTACACCTATAAATAGAGCCCCTGGTCATTCAGAAAATGGGTCGGACAATTTTAGGAGCTAAAGAGCGCCCAGACTCTGCCAGATTTACTCAAAATCACCACTGCTTCCTTAGATTCAGATTATAATCATACAATCAGTTGTATTACATCAGAAGAAATTGTAATCATCAAGTGAACATCAATAAAATCATCAACTTCAGAGTGGACGTAGGTAAGATCGCCGAACCACTATAAATCCTGTGTCATTTACTGCTTTCATCTAATTTCTCGGAGAGTTCTTCATTTTTATTTCTCTACATATTTGATATTTGTGATCTGTAATTGCGAACTGGTGCTTTCACGACATTTGGGGTTTGTGACCAATTTTGGCACAAACAAGTATAATATCAGATGATTTGATATGAAATGTTTTAGTTATCGTAAGGTAAAAACACATCCGCGTTTATGTATGGGCGTGTCTTACGAGATACTTTTGTTTTGAAAGGAAAAGTTTTGGTAATTTAATAAATTCAGTTGAGTGTGTTTTCTCACGCTGGTTTACCAGACTGATCCGGGCGTTCTTCCCTTTTAATGCCCGGGTTAGACCGAGTATATTTACAGGTTCACATTGGTGCTTTTGGATCTTCAACAACAGAGCTGGAGATCTTCATTTCGTATACACGTATCTGTTTTGATTATCCGCTTTGCGCATTGTTGTTGTTGTTTTATATTTTCGGCAATTATGAGGATAGGTTATTATAACTGTCCAGGCCGATTATTAGTGACTGAATGTTGAACTCTGATTGATGTATGTAAATATAGTTTCGGTTTTGTAAAGATCGTTGATATGATATTATATGTTTTCCGCTACGATGTGAGATTCTGTTTTGTTCTGTTTGGTTCTCTCTTCTCTCTTTCTTCTCTTCTCTTCTTCTCTCTTCTCTTCTTTCTCTTGACTTTCCGTCAGTATGTGCTTTTTGGGTTGGACATGTGTGGTTTATTATCGATTCAAAGGGTATGGATTTGCGGTTCATCACAGTGTCGCCTGACGTTCTATATTTTATATGAGTTTGACCTTGCACGACCAAACGATGCATCCAATTGCCATGACGGCATGCAATAACTTACTACTACGGATCCAATGAAACTGGTTTCGTCAAAATCCAAGACAGCGCCCCCAGAAGGTTATTTTTATATGTTAATTAAAACGAATAAATTTTAAAATCAGTCAAATCACTTTTAGACCTAACTTAACAGTTTTACTATTTCATTCTTATTAATAGAAATTAAATAAGCTTTGAAATTATTTTTATCCAACTTAAAACCCAAGATTCAATTATTTAAACAATTTCAGCTATTAAATTCAACAATTAAATTATCCAATAAATCGCTATATTTGAACTTCAAGTTATTTAACTTATAAAATTGACTTTCTAATATTTAACTCAATTAAATAATGTAACATCCCGCCTTTTCGCACGCTTTAGACCGACACACATGCCGATTCAAACCATACGAAAGGACGGATTGTTATGGGGTAAATAAGAAAAGACTAGAAAGAAATAAAACAAAATAGAATCTTGCAGCGGAACGATGAAATATAATAATCAAATAACAGTTCATGAAGCTGTTTTACAAAACATTTGATTATTCTTATACAATACATATCAGAGTTACACATACCAGAGAATGATAATTATGCAGCGGAATACAATGGTGTAGTAGAATATATAACAAGTAGTAATAATAAAATCTTCGTCTTCGTCCTTCAAAAATGGGCCTTCAAATCCTGAAATACTCAGGCTGACCCGAGCGAATTGAAAAGACAAAACACTCGAGTCAGAACTAAAAGGTCTTATGTAAGTTAAATCAATGAAATAAATATGAGTGTAAACGGCGTCGGAGATGTTTACGGGGTTTGACATCTCCTATCCAGTGTCTAACGTGAGTGAAGTAACTTAAGAAATGTTCGGGATTCACATCTCTTAAGGATCCGTTAAACTATCTACTATGTAGTAATATTCGCTATATACAGTAGTGTCTAAGCAGTAAAGTATAATCATATAGAAAATAGCGTTAAGGGGATGGAGAACCTTAACGCGGTCGGATCTTAAAATCATAATCGTAGTAAAGCTCGATATGGTAGGTGACACGGCACAACTAGGCAATGCCAGGGTAGATATACCAATTACGCACACGGACTGATGGATACGCATAGCAGCCACTACCGTTCCACCTTGAACAACACTCCCAAATCGGAGGATGGCCATCTAGTCAAATCACAAGTAAGAGTATAATATCGAAGAAATGTGTCCGAGAAGAGGTGCTACCTCACTGGTCCGAGATCGCTCCTGTTTTAGCCACCTTATGCCAACTCACGGGAGTTGGGTCCACGTAACATACCTTAAGAACGTCGCCACCATCCTACTTCATTCTCGAAACTCCACCGCGTACATAGTTGTCAAAGTGGTTTTCGGTATCGACAGAGAGTATGTCCATATCCGATCCCGGTCTCTTTAACAACCAATCGTTATTATAACACCGTAGTCATTTAAAAAAATATATATACTCTTAAAACACAATCATTGCCCTTTCAAAACATATCCTTTACTTCAAAATAGTATATACTTTAAACCAAAATATTTTTGTCATTTCAAAACATATCCTTTACTTCAAAATAGTATATACTTTAAACCAAAATATTATTACTATTTCAAACCCCAAATTATCAATGTATTATTTCCATTTCAAAACCCAATTCAATAATATATCATTTGCATTTCCAAAACAATTCAATTATCTCATTTAAATAAAACCAAATTTCCAATCGCTAATCTTACTTTTATTTATAAAACTCAAAATATTCTTTAAAACCATATTAAACCCAAATCACATAAGGCAGTCATATTCTAAATCTCAAAATTTAAATCGGTTTCAAATCAATATATTCAAAGATAATTCTTAAATAATTTCTATTTCAAATGAATTCATTTTCAAACCATATTACTTCCAAGTTATAACAATTTCGAAAACCAATACTTTGAAAACAATAATACCTTAATTTAAATAAAACATTTCAATTTTGATATATTTCAAGTCTTAAATATTCTAAAATTCTCAACCAAATCTGAAAATCTTATATATACCTTAATTCAATTTTACTATTATTTAGTTTAGAAATATTTATTTAATAAGTTCAATATCACTTAAATAAAACTCAACTTGAAATATTCGTAAATCAACTTAAAACATCATTAAGTTACACATAGCTTAAATTTTAGAATTTAACTATATATAAAATAATATTTATAAAATATAAAAATTTAATGTTTATTAAACCATATATTTCTTTTCCAAACCATAGAAAAAATCACTTTAAAATATTTTATATATAGACCACGGTGCCTGTATATAATTTTCTATCCTAAGGTCAAGTGATACGGATATTCATCATTTCAATCCGTAATTTTAAAAATAAAAGTTTACGGTTATATATCATTTCAAACCGCAATCCCGAATAAAATAAAATGCATAACAACTTGCAGTTTATACTATATAAAATATATGTAACGACCCGGAAATTTCGAACCCGAAATTTCCAAATAGTTAGAAGAAAAAGAAAGAGATAGAAGAAGAAGAAAATAGAAACAAGACACAGAAACCTCACATTCGCAGCGGATAAAATATAATATCACATAATAATATCAGTTATACAAAGAAAAACTGTATCAATACACTTATATTTATACATCAGAGTTACACCCATTACAATACACTGGACAGTTTAAAACAAAATGTCCAAGCCAACTATACTATACACAGCGGTAAATACTCCATACGTTTCAGCCATCCAGCTCGCCACCTGAGCTTCAGAACGTCTTAACCTGAAAATCTGTAATACTCGGTCTGACCCGAGCATTACATCAAAGTAACACCCGAGTCAGGCTGGAAACCAGCGTGAGTAAACCCATATAATTTGAAATGCCAAGTTATACACTTACTTGCAACCCAGGGTAACTCGTATCTTAGTACGAGTTCTTAACTAGTTATGGTCAATACTTATTCCACAAAACAATACTAAGTACCGTTACTTAGTTTTAAATGGTCCGGTTTACTTAAATTTATCTCATTCCAGCCTATTAGATTCCATAATCACATCTATAAAGAATTAAAGATTACTAATCGAAGTGGTTCCGGATATCGCTGATACCCGACCCCGGTCTCTTCGAATTCAATGTCTTTCTTTAAGTCAAGTTGTTTAAGTGAATACAATTCAATTTAAAATTCAGAATACAGCATTTCATCATAGATAGATAATCCACATTTATCACAGTTAACAAAGCATTTCATATCACAGAACATCACAACTTATCATACTAGAGATATTAATCAGTCCAAACATTTAATACCATTAATCATTCATCCATACATAAGCAATGATTTACTTAATCACGATATAATTAATTTAAAATGAATTAAATTAACTATCTCTATCTTAAATTAATTTAAAGTGAATTAAATTAATTACTTCATCTCTTAATTAATTTAAAATTAATTAAATTAATTACTTCATTATAAATCTTACTTATATAATCATTAATTAATTACAATAAATTAATTAATCATCCTCTAATTATCCACATTAATTAATCACCTTGATTAATCATTCTTTAATTACATTTAAGTAATTAACTTTAATTAATTTCACAAATTAATTATTCTTAACCAAATATAGTAATTAAACTTTAATTTCTTTATTAATTATTAATTATAATCAATTACTTTAATCCTTAATTAATTAAAATCAATCACTTATCATTTGATTAATTAATCTTAATTAATCAATTCTTAATTACATCATTCATTACAAAGAAATAAATTTTCAAGAAAATTTATTTAACTTGATTATTTAAAATTTAAAACTTACCTTTATTTAAATTTAAAAACTGATTTAAACATCTTACTTTGGTTTTAACTCATATGTATTTGAATCAAGACAAATACATCTTCTTCTTTCCTTTTTATAAAAGAGTTTTGTTTAAATTTTTAAACTGTTTTAAAAACTTAACAGTTTACCTCAATCTTGCAAACGACCCGAAGTCATCCCGAGCCAAAACCTTCCTTCCCGGATATTGTTCCCGAGTATTTTTAAACTGTTTGTTTAAAATTTAAAACTGTTAAAAACTTAACAGTTACACTCAAACACTCGCGTACGATCCAAAGAAAACTCGAGCCAAATCAACATCCACGCGAGTTCTTCCCGAGACGAAACTCGAGTAAACTTCATCTTCCCCATTTCACAAACCCACTGATATACACACGTAAACGTTCGTCTGAAATTTGCGAAAATGACTTTTCTGTTCAACTTAAAAATTCTCGACCATCCCAATCTTAAAATTCATGAATTCTGTTTCTAAATTCATCATTTGCCAACATTAATCAGATTATAACATCAAAGTTTTAAAATAACAATTTCGAATTTTACCCATTTCTTTGATTTCTACTGTAATCTTAAATTTTGAGTTAAATACTTATTATATATCCTCGAATCTATTTTTAAAATTTAAAGTTTATTGTTAGAAACCCTTTCCATTTACACAACCTACACTAAAATCAAATAGATGTAAAGATATGAATTTTTTTATAAAAATCTGAAGCCTGTACTTAGATAAAACAGAGACAGATATATGTACAGACATGCATATCTTTATATCTACCTATATATAAACATGCAGACTAAAATTCACTCAATCATTACAGTACATTTCATATCATACTACTGGAATCAAGATATATAAGTTTAAGGTCTTATAAAAGAGGAGTTTACTTAATTTAAAGATGAACAGAACAGTTAGCTATTTAATCAGACATGCACACTTAAATTTCACATGTATACAGAGTTCATACATATAAAGGAACATGCAAATATACTTCATTCAGAAATCATTCGCAAGCAAGTTTAACTCTATTTTAACTTTTGCAAAAGAATGTTTACTCACCTTTATAATGTTTGAATCAGAGAAGCCTGCACTTGTTTTTGAAAACTTTGATCTGACCTCTGAACTTGATTTAGTTTGAATTTGCTTGATGATTCAGGTAGTTGATTGCTTTTGAATTTTCCTATTACTTGTTGTTGAATTTAAATTTGGCTGTTGATCTTCATTATCATTTGCATGACTTCAGGTTGTGGAAGATTCTGAAACTGCTATTGAATTCGCCTTTGAGTTTTCTTTTGATTTGCATTTCCAAATTTTTATTCCTTTGATCTATTTAGTTTTACTTGCAATGAAGAAAAGATAGATTTAGAGCTGAAAGGTATAAACAGCTCTTTCTTCTTTCATATTTTTAAAATTTTTAAATTTAATTATCAAAGAGAAATATTGCCATTTGTCCTCTTATGTGTTAATTTGCTTACACATATGCATTTATTTTTACAAATGTCTTTAAACCACTTTAATATACTTACAAGTGTTAACTTGTCTTTTTATTAATTTATTTAAGCTATATATATATATTTATGTAATATTTACATATATATAATGTATTTATCTTACATAAATAAGCTTTTAGATTTAATAAATATAGAAAAGTGAATTCAAGTAAACATTTATTTATAATAACTTAGGCTTTAATCAAATTAAATGCATCCTATATTTATATGCTTGGGAAATTTATTTTAACTCTATATATAGATTTCCACAAATCAATTTATCTTATGTTTGAAAAAAAATGAAAGAATATTAAAACAAATGAACTTCTTAATTTAAATCTTATTTAAACTTAAGCTTAAAATATATCCTTTAAATAAATAAGAAATTATCCTTGTTGTTAATAATATAATCAAATGAAATAAGTACCTCAATATTTTAAAATCAGTTAATTATCAAATTAACCGATAGTTCAAAAATCCGGGTTATCACAATATAGCATCGATTCATCCAAATATCAATAATCAACCATTCATTACAATCGTCATCCAATTTAAACAAAAACATCAATATACAGCATATAAAATAACAGGCATCACCAAATAGTTTATATTCAATAAAAATTAATAACTTTCAACTGGCAGTTTATATGTAACGAATAAATTGATTAACAATTAATTGGCAGTTTAAATGCAATGGATAAATTAATTAACAATTAACTGGCAATTTAAATGCAATAAATAAATAAATTAACAATTGATTACGATGAATGCAATTAACTGAGATAATGATGAAATATATGTCAAACAGCTATAAATAAATTTCTAACCACATCATACATGAATTTAACAAACATAGGAAATCTTAGAAGTTGTGAGTGGGTTAAAACACTCACCTTTTGGATTTAAATCGAATTTAAAATTCAATTTAAACCCCAAAATTTGACGGTCTCAGAATCCGTCCAACCCAGCGTCATCAGATCCGAAATTAAATTACGATCCTAACAAAAAAAGTTTCGCGTGAATCGAAGGTCGTAAGAAAACGTTATGGCAAAATTATCAAAAGGCACATCTAATTATCATTATTGATTTTATACAATTTCCATTAACTGTACATTCAATTACTATTCAATGTATATGTATTCATTAATCAATTCGATATATACGTTTGTTTCCCTCTATTTGATTTATAACCTAGTATACATTTACCTAAATTCTATTTCAATCACATTCATTAATGGGTGTGGCATTGTGTGACATCCCGGAATTTCGAGGAATTTAAAATGTAATAATCTCTTAAATAAAGTATTTAAAATTGGTTTAAATTGTTATTTTCAATATAAATAACCAATTGATTTATAATGTGATGTAATTTTGGTAATAATGTTTAAATTAAAATATATCTTGTCAATATTAAATATAAATATAAATATAAAACTAATATATGGTCAAAATGTAAGTATTAATATATATAAAACATATTAGCATAAGTAAAAATAAAATAAAATAAATAAATATAAATAAAGTGTTTGGTAGTTAAGTTTAAATTAGAAATATATACAAACTATAACCATATGTATATGCAAGTTGTAAGTCAAAGTAAAATAAATATATGTACTAAGTATCTAGATTGGCAGACAAAAAGAAAAGAAGCAAGATAACATAAGTACCATACGAATTAAACAAAAAGAGGATAAGTATGACACTTCTAATAAATGCTTGTACCCAATGTCTTCATTTCAGCCTCCATACAAAAAAGATCTCTGACCTAATTAATATAGAATCTTGTACCTACAAATACAACTTAGCCTCTGCATTGTTTCCTTTATATCAAGTTTCCTTTTCTTTTTCTTTTTCTTTTTCGTTCATCAACTGTGCATAACCAGGAAAAACAAACCTGGAAGCTCCTCTTCAAAATTTATTCTTTAACCTGTAACCATTTTTCAAAACAAGCCAAACCCTTTAAACTTTAAGTTCCAATTTTTAAAGTTTTTAAGTCAAAGCAAGGCATTGTCTCTGGAATCAAAACAACAAAAGAAAGCAGTCAAGTTTTCAGTTTCAATCAAGTTACAAATTTTCATGCCTCTGCCTTTTTCAATATCAGGTGAGTAAACTTTTTAATTTAAAAAGTTAAGAAGATTCAGGATTGTTGCTTATAAAAATTCTGAAACAAGTAATGCTTGCATATATAGATTTAAGTGTGCTATATGTTGCTATGCTTTAAACTGTGCATGACTGCTGTTGTTATCACCTCTGTTCCTTAATTTTAGTAAACTGTTTTATTTAAGGATTTAAATCTGTTAAAATCTAGATGTAGGCAGCATTTACATAAAATGGAATATGATATGTGTATGCTTGGTTTGTTTAAACAAGATTGCATGTGAATGGATAAGTGAAGAATTCTGATATATAATTGTATGCATGTGTACATATTTGTCATACTTATGTTCTTCTCTGTTTTATATTACAGAGTGTAAGTTTAATTCAAACTCCATTTTTCTTTCTCCTCTGATATGTGATAGGCTTTAGTTTCAACAAATATAGTTTGTTTAAAACTTAAAGTTGGATGTAAAAAGAGTTTAACATGTTTATATTTATATAGTGTCTGGAAATCAAGCTTAAAGTAAAATAAGAAATGAAAGTACAAACATGTTAAAACTAAATGGGTTAAATTCACTAATTCAAGTATATAACTTGAAATGGTCTGGGAAAATATGATTTTTAAAATCAAAATCCCAAATTTTAATGAAGTATTGAATGTGGAATTTTAGGTTAACTGGAAATGCGTTTTTGAGAGTTTTCAAAGGATCTACGTGTCTGGGTTGGTCGGAATCGTGGCTGGGGATGGACGAAGCTACGAGGTGTTTGGGAAAAATGTCTGGAAGAGGTCCAGAACATCGAGGCGATGTGGAAGAGGGGATTTAGGTTTCTAACCCTAAATTTGGTCAAGTCTGGAATTTTCGTGTTTCTTCTTCTCTGTTGTTTCGAGTGCGATGGAACCTTGGGGATGGCTTCGTGGATGGTCGAGGGACGTGTGGCAGTGGTGGCGTATCGTCTGATGATCGGGGGTGAGCGTTTGAGTGGTTTTTCTGGTCATGTCGAGTCCCAGGGTCGAACTGGAATGCTCGATTCCGTTGTAGGGTCGTGTTGGATGACTGGAGAGTGGGAATCGATGGTCGTGGCGATTTGTGGCTTGCCGGAGGTGGTGAGGAGGCCGAAGCGCTGGCGAACTCCAGTGCACGTGCACGTGTGCATCTGCGTATCTGGTATGATTTGGGAAAGAAGAAGCTGCTCGTGATTGCTCGAGATTTTGCGTGGTCGACTCGAAGTTAGGATCGAGTGTTGGGTAGTAGACTCGGGTTTGTACTCATGAATGTTGTAGGTGATAGGCCTGCAGTTTTAAAGCTTTAAAATTAAACTAAGTTTTAAAGAATAAAAGAAGAAGAGCGTACGCGAGGGAAGAAAATCAACTCAGAGAATTTGGGGGGGGGAAACTCGAGTGACTACTCGAGTAAATCTAGGGTATACTCGGGTTTGTTGATGATTAGGCAAAACAGTTTTTAAATGTAAAAAAAATTATCTAAGTTTAAGTTTTCCTGAATAAATTACTTTATGTAAATAATAAATTGTTTCTTTAACATTGAATATGTCGAAATTTGTTAATTTAAATTTTGGCAAAGTAAAGTTTAAAGTTATTTTAAACCTATGTTAGAATTGGAAATTTAAAGGTCTTTATAAAAGTAAGTTTTTATTTAAATAGTTTTAAACTATTACTTGATAATGTTTAAACATTTAAAAGAAAGTATGTTTGGTTAATCAAGTTAATGATTATTTTATTCCATAACTTAAATAATAATTTAATTGAGGATAAGGGATTAATTAAGAGTAGTTAATTGATTTATTAATTAGTAAATTAAGTGTTATGAGTTGATTAATTTAAGATTTATTAATTAAGAAATTAAAGGTAGATTAATTGGTAATTAAGAAGTACTTAGTTTGTAATTTAGTTTTATTGATTAATAATTTGGTTTTATTACTTAATTTGTGAATAAGAAAAAATAAATCTATAGAGATTAATTAATTTGTTATTAAGTTTTATTAATTGATAATTGAGGGTTATTAATTAATAATTAAAAGGATAATCTACAATTAAAGATTAATAAAATTATTTAAAGGTAATTAAGAAATGAATTACCAATTGTAATTAATCAAATGAATGTGATTAATTTAAGATAATAAGTTGATTGATTAACTAAAGATAATCACTTGATAAGAAATTAAGTATAAATACTTAATGGAATTGAATAGTATAATTACTTAGCAAAGTAATTAATGAATAATTACAGGATGTAATTAATTAAAGAAAATTACTTAATGGAAGTAATTAAAGTAGAATTACTTAGGAGAAGTAATTAAAGATTTATTACTTGGTGTAATTAATCAAAGATTTATATAATTAATTAAGAGGTTAATTAATTAAGATAAGTAATTTCAAGATGGAAATTCCTGTATATGATTTAGGTTGATAAATGGAAGTGAATAATTAAAGTTAATTAATTAATGTGATTAATTTAGAATTAATGTAATTAATTATATTTAATTAATTAATGGAAGTAATTTAGTAAGAATCATTAATTAATGTAATTAATGAAGTAATTAATGGTAAATTACTGTGAATGGTTAAGGTTAATTAATTTGTGAAATTAATTAAAAGGGTAATTACTGGAATGTAATTAAAAGTTAATTAATCAATGATGATTAATTAAGATGGAAATTAAAGAATGATTAATTAATTGATTTGTAATTAATTAATGATTATGTAAGCAAGATTTATAATGATGAAGTAATTAATTTAATTTACTTTAAATTAATTAGAGATAGAAGTAATTAATTTAATTCATTTTAAATTGATTTTAGATTGTGGTTAATAAATCATTGCTTATGGATGAACGATATTGATATCCAATTGATTGATTGTGATCTCAGATATGAGATGAATAATATCTATTGTGATATGGATGTTTGGTTTAAGTATGATAATATTGATTAATTGTTTGAGTTGATAATATGGATTATTTGCTTATGATGATGATGTGATTATCCATTGTTATATTGTGATTTATCTATCTGTGTGTATATAGATAATTAAATTGAATTGTTTTAAACTTTAAAACAACTTGACCTTAAAAGATACGTTTTGGATTTCGATGAGACCGGGATCGGGTTTCCGTATACCGGGATACCAGGTCTGGAGACCCGAATACCACATCGATCCAAATTAACGATAGGTCGTGAATCTCAAGTGAAGATGAAGATTCAGAGTGCAAGGGTTATGGTCGTTAACTCTGAGGGTGATTCCAACACGAGTGTAACGAGATAATGCCTTCGGTTTCGTTCGAACCCGGAACGAACTTGTATGGATTGAATGCTTTCAGAACATCGTTAGGTGGACGATGAGCATTCTAAGTGGTGTGTTCTGATTTAAAGGTAAATCGTAACCTCAAGCCTCATCAACCGGGAATGGCTAAAACAGGGGAGGTGCAGCAAGTCTTCGTGGGTAGCACCCACTGAGAGTAAGGTCATCCCTGTCTAGAGAAGTTCCTTTTATTTCGGCTTAGTGGTGCAGTTGGCGACGGCCATCTGTGGGGTGATTTTATTCGGGATTATCCAGTAAGGGATGGTTCCGGCTTTGTGTTGCAGGGGATTGGGAGTGATCCTCGGTACGGTGATCTAGGCCCCGTACTGTGACGGGCGGTACCCCAGTAGCCCTGCCATTGTATGGAATCCAATCTCCAATAAGCGCCGTACGTTTTAGTTGTGCCCAACTATGTTGGAACGTGAGATGTAAGCATTCCAGCTATTTCTGTATTTTACTTGAAAACCCTAGACACTATTATAATATAACTAGATTTCCTATCAAATGTTTGGTTAGCGTAAGGTAAAAACTTTTCCATGTTTATGTGTGGGAAGTCTTACGTGATACCTTTTGTTTTCAAAGGATTTTCAAAGTTAAGCAACTTTAACCGTTTACTCATACCAGACCCATGTCTGACCCGGAGTTTATTTCTGTTTTTCTTAAACTCTCGGGTACTCAAATTTTTACGAGTAGCCAAGGGATTCAGGTTAGCTTTGACGAATTCTGGAGGAGCAATGGAACAGAAGGCTTCAGCGTATAGCTATATATTGGTTTCGCTGTGTTGGTGTTTATCTGTATTTCCGCTGTGTAGTATCTCTGTGATGTTTTGAGTTGTATCGAGTTGTATTAACTAGACAGGTGTTTATAACTGTCTAGTCTGTGATGTATTATCTATGTAACTCTGATAGATGTTGTATACTATGTAATATCTTATGTGATATATTATATTTCATTCGTTCCGCTGTTGAGATTCTGATGTTGTTTAGTTCTTTCTTCTCTATCTTTTCTATTTCTCACCCCTTTCTTTCTTAAAAATGATGCGTCTTTCTGTGTTTAGAAGGGCGGGTCATTACAGTGGTATCAGAGCGTTAGGTTGAGCGAATACCTAAGCTCTGGAGTGGTATTTTTCTTAAGAGAGCGTACTTGTAATTTTTATCTATATATATATATATATTTATTTATTTCTACCTATCTGTTGGGTTACCTGTTCGGGTTTTCCAATATAATTTATAAAGGTAGATAGGGTAGTGGTGTGTGTAACACGACTACCAATAGTTGGAGTTTGAATGTTTGAGGTTGGAAGTGTATATGTCGAGACTGTAGACCTAATACTGTCTCGAGTAAGCTTTGTTTGATGTAAGGATTTTATTGATCTCTGAAGAAAACCTGTTAAGGATTCGGAGTTCATCAATTAAGTGTAAGATGATTGCGCTCATGTGAGCAGATTTTTGAGAGTTTGGATCTATCGGTTAGACATAAGTAAGTCATGATATCTTGATACCTCAGGATGTAGTAGCTGTGTGATGAGACACAGTGACTATGGATGTCTCCGAAGATGTCTTCTTTGGAAGAAGTTGAGAAAGTGTGCCTGCTTCGGTGTTGTGGCTGTATTAAGCAGGGTGTTTCTGTTTGGTTTGTGGTCCGAGTTCTCGAAGAGCTTTGGATAGGGAGTCTTTGGGCATTTGGGTCAGCATTGTAGCTCGGAGTGTTCTATGTGCCGTCAAGGAAGTCTTCTGGCTTGGCAGATTTTCTCGAGGTAATTTCAGAGGCAGCAGAGTGGTTCCGTTTCTTCGATGGATTGGCTTCATAAGCGTAAGCTGTTCTATTTGGCAAAGAGAGAGCAGTTTTTCTTTGGAATTAGGCCGGATTGATCGCAAAAGTGACTTGCGACAGTCTGAGTGTTCTCTTGGGCTGTCAGAGATTTTTCTGGATGTCTTCAGGAAGTCAGAGTTTTGTCAGCATCTGGAGATTGAGTCTGGTATCGACTGGATTCCAGAAGTGGTACCGATGGTTCAGCTAAGGAGATTTGGTGGGTATTTGTGTTTTCTCTTCTGTATCTAGTTTCGAGTTTCTTCCAGCTAAGGGTAGCTGAAGACAGTACCCTTGACTGAGGACTCATCTATTTCTTTGAGCAGTTCGTTTCCGATTGTGGTGAATCTGATGTTGTGTGTCCAGGAGGTGTTGGTTAAGATTTTGTTCGAATTTATCGACATGCTTATCTACTTCAGATCAGAGTTGTGCAGCGGAAGCAAGGTGGCAGCTGTTCTAGAGTGGAAGCAACCGGAAGTTGCAGTATTTTGGGATTAGAGAATTTCTATAGGAACTTTTCTGGAATTGAAGCCAGATTAGCTAGTGTTTTTGTTTTGTCTTTTCCGGATAGGAGAAGTAAGTTGTAATCTACTGATGATGGTGGAGTAGAGTTGTTTTCTGGATTTTGAGTAAATTTGGAGAGGATCTTTTTGTTGAGTTATTTTGATCCAGTTTGTTTATTGAAGCATCAGCGAAGGTTGAGCTGGTCAGGAAAGGATGTAGGCAGTCCAGGATCGTCAAAGGAGTTTTGTGGATAAGAGATGGAAGAATTTGGAATTCGAAGTTGGAGACTTCGTTGTTGTTGAGATTTTCTTCGGTAATGGGAGCAATAAGATTGGGTAAGACTGTGAGGTTAGCTCAGGAGTATATTGGATTTTCTATATTCTAGTAAGGATAAGTGTTTTGGATTACAGGAGTGAATTGCCAGTTTGGAGAACTGGGATTCGTTGTGTTTCACGTATCTCTGAGGGAGTACGTGTAAGATCTATCTCTGGTTTTAGAACCAGCAGTTCAAGGAGTTTTGGTTGTTGAGTCAGACTTGTCCGTAGTCTGATATCCTGTCTTATTTTGTAGATCTAGTTGAGTAGGATCTCAGTAGCTCAGTAGTGTAGCTAGTTTGGATTCAGTAGAGCGAGTATTCCAGTATTTGTACCTGGGAAACTCGGGAAATTTTTAGGAAGCTTATCCGGATCTGTGTCCGTATAGCTAGTGTTGTTTGTTTGATTGGATTGTTTGTTGATTAGAATTGTTTGTTTGGTTGTGTATGGCTGATATGTATGCTGTATTGGTTGAAAATAAAATAAAACTTTGGATTATCTTTGTTTTAAATTTCGAGGACGAAATTCTTTTAAGGGGGAAGGAATGTGACATCCCGGAATTTCGAGGAATTTAAAATGTAATAATCTCTTAAATAAAGTATTTAAAATTGGTTTAAATTGTTATTTTCAATATAAATAACCAATTGATTTATAATGTGATGTAATTTTGGTAATAATGTTTAAATTAAAATATATCTTGTCAATATTAAATATAAATATAAATATAAAACTAATATATGGTCAAAATGTAAGTATTAATATATATAAAACATATTAGCATAAGTAAAAATAAAATAAAATAAATAAATATAAATAAAGTGTTTGGTAGTTAAGTTTAAATTAGAAATATATACAAACTATAACCATATGTATATGCAAGTTGTAAGTCAAAGTAAAATAAATATATGTACTAAGTATCTAGATTGGCAGACAAAAAGAAAAGAAGCAAGATAACATAAGTACCATACGAATTAAACAAAAAGAGGATAAGTATGACACTTCTAATAAATGCTTGTACCCAATGTCTTCATTTCAGCCTCCATACAAAAAAGATCTCTGACCTAATTAATATAGAATCTTGTGCCTACAAATACAACTTAGCCTCTGCATTGTTTCCTTTATATCAAGTTTCCTTTTCTTTTTCTTTTTCTTTTTCGTTCATCAACTATGCATAACCAGGAAAAACAAACCTGGAAGCTCCTCTTCAAAATTTATTCTTTAACCTGTAACCATTTTTCAAAACAAGCCAAACCCTTTAAACTTTAAGTTCCAATTTTTAAAGTTTTTAAGTCAAAGCAAGGCATTGTCTCTGGAATCAAAACAACAAAAGAAAGCAGTCAAGTTTTCAGTTTCAATCAAGTTACAAATTTTCAAGCCTCTGCCTTTTTCAATATCAGGTGAGTAAACTTTTTAATTTAAAAAGTTAAGAAGATTCAGGATTGTTGCTTATAAAAATTCTGAAACAAGTAATGCTTGCATATATTGATTTAAGTGTGCTATATGTTGCTATGCTTTAAACTGTGCATGACTGCTGTTGTTATCACCTCTGTTCCTTAATTTTAGTAAACTGTTTTATTTAAGGATTTAAATCTGTTAAAATCTAGATGTAGGCAGCATTTACATAAAATGGAATATGATATGTGTATGCTTGGTTTGTTTAAACAAGATTGCATGTGAATGGATAAGTGAAGAATTCTGATATATAATTGTATGCATGTGTACATATCTGTCATACTTATGTTCTTCTCTGTTTTATATTACAGAGTGTAAGTTTAATTCAAACTCCATTTTTCTTTCTCCTCTGATATGTGATAGGCTTTAGTTTCAACAAATATAGTTTGTTTAAAACTTAAAGTTGGATGTAAAAAGAGTTTAACATGTTTATATTTATATAGTGTCTGGAAATCAAGCTTAAAGTAAAATAAGAAATGAAAGTACAAACATGTTAAAACTAAATGGGTTAAATTCACTAATTCAAGTATATAACTTGAAATGGTCTGGGAAAATATGATTTTTAAAATCAAAATCCCAAATTTTAATGAAGTATTGAATGTGGAATTTTAGGTTAACTGGAAATGCGTTTTTGAGAGTTTTCAAAGGATCTACGTGTCTGGGATGGTCGGAATCGTGGCTGGGGATGGACGAAGCTACGGGGTGTTTGGGAAAAATGTCTGGAAGAGGTCCAGAACATCGAGGCGATGTGTAAGAGGGGATTTAGGTTTCTAACCCTAAATTTGGTCAAGTCTGGAATTTTCGTGTTTCTTCTTCTCTGTTGTTTCGAGTGCGATGGAACCTTGGGGATGGCTTCGTGGATGGTCGAGGGACGTGTGGCAGTGGTGGCGTATTGTCTGATGATCGGGCGTGAGCGTTCGAGTGGTTTTTCTGGTCATGTCGAGTCCCAGGGTCGAACTGGAATGCTCGATTCCGTTGTAGGGTCGTGTTGGATGACTGGAGAGTGGGAATCGATGGTCGTGGCGATTTGTGGCTTGCCGGAGGTGGTGAGGAGGCCGGAGCGCTGGCGAACTCCAGTGCACGTGCACGTGTGCATCTGCGTATCTGGTATGATTTGGGAAAGAAGAAGCTGCTCGTGATTGCTCGAGATTTTGCGTGGTCGACTCGAAGTTAGGATCGAGTGTTGGGTAGTAGACTCGGGTTTGTACTCATGAATGTTGTAGGTGATAGGCCTGCAGTTTTAAAGCTTTAAAATTAAACTAAGTTTTAAAGAATAAAAGAAGAAGAGCGTACGCGAGGGAAGAAAATCAACTCAGAGAATTTGGGGGGGGGGGGAAACTCGAGTGACTACTCGAGTAAATCTGGGGTATACTCGGGTTTGTTGATGATTAGGCAAAACAGTTTTTAAATGTAAAAAAAATTATCTAAGTTTAAGTTTTCCTGAATAAATTACTTTATGTAAATAATAAGTTGTTTCTTTAACATTGAATATGTCGAAATTTGTTAATTTAAATTTTGGCAAAGTAAAGTTTAAAGTTATTTTAAACCTATGTTAGAAATGGAAATTTAAAGGTCTTTATAAAAGTAAGTTTTTATTTAAATAGTTTTAAACTATTACTTGATAATGTTTAAACATTTAAAAGAAAGTATGTTTGGTTAATCAAGTTAATGATTATTTTATTCCATAACTTAAATAATAATTTAATTGAGGATAAGGGATTAATTAAGAGTAGTTAATTGATTTATTAATTAGTAAATTAAGTGTTATGAGTTGATTAATTTAAGATTTATTAATTAAGAAATTAAAGGTAGATTAATTGGTAATTAAGAAGTACTTAGTTTGTAATTTAGTTTTATTGATTAATAATTTGGTTTTATTACTTAATTTGTGAATAAGAAAAAATAAATCTATAGAGATTAATTAATTTGTTATTAAGTTTTATTAATTGATAATTGAGGGTTATTAATTAATAATTAAAAGGATAATCTACAATTAAAGATTAATAAAATTATTTAAAGGTAATTAAGAAATGAATTACCAATTGTAATTAATCAAATGAATGTGATTAATTTAAGATAATAAGTTGATTGATTAACTAAAGATAATCACTTGATAAGAAATTAAGTATAAATACTTAATGGAATTGAATAGTATAATTACTTAGCAAAGTAATTAATGAATAATTACAGGATGTAATTAATTAAAGAAAATTACTTAATGGAAGTAATTAAAGTAGAATTACTTAGGAGAAGTAATTAAAGATTTATTACTTGGTGTAATTAATCAAAGATTTATATAATTAATTAAGAGGTTAATTAATTAAGATAAGTAATTTCAAGATGGAAATTCCTGTATATGATTTAGGTTGATAAATGGAAGTGAATAATTAAAGTTAATTAATTAATGTGATTAATTTAGAATTAATGTAATTAATTATATTTAATTAATTAATGGAAGTAATTTAGTAAGAATCATTAATTAATGTAATTAATGAAGTAATTAATGGTAAATTACTGTGAATGGTTAAGGTTAATTAATTTGTGAAATTAATTAAAAGGGTAATTACTGGAATGTAATTAAAAGTTAATTAATCAATGATGATTAATTAAGATGGAAATTAAAGAATGATTAATTAATTGATTTGTAATTAATTAATGATTATGTAAGCAAGATTTATAATGATGAAGTAATTAATTTAATTTACTTTAAATTAATTAGAGATAGAAGTAATTAATTTAATTCATTTTAAATTGATTTTAGATTGTGGTTAATAAATCATTGCTTATGGATGAACGATATTGATATCCAATTGATTGATTGTGATCTCAGATATGAGATGAATAATATCTATTGTGATATGGATGTTTGGTTTAAGTATGATAATATTGATTAATTGTTTGAGTTGATAATATGGATTATTTGCTTATGATGATGATGTGATTATCCATTGTTATATTGTGATTTATCTATCTGTGTGTATATAGATAATTAAATTGAATTGTTTTAAACTTTAAAACAACTTGACCTTAAAAGATACGTTTTGGATTTCGATGAGACCGGGATCGGGTTTCCGTATACCGGGATACCAGGTCTGGAGACCCGAATACCACATCGATCCAAATTAACGATAGGTCGTGAATCTCAAGTGAAGATGAAGATTCAAAGTGCAAGGGTTATGGTCGTTAACTCTGAGGGTGATTCCAACACGAGTGTAACGAGACAATGCCTTCGGTTTCGTTCGAACCCGGAACGAACTTGTATGGATTGAATGCTTTCAGAACATCGTTAGGTGGACGATGAGCATTCTAAGTGGTGTGTTCTGATTTAAAGGTAAATCGTAACCTCAAGCCTCATCAACCGGGAATGGCTAAAACAGGGGAGGTGCAGCAAGGCTTCGTGGGTAGCACCCACTGAGAGTAAGGTCATCCCTGTCTAGAGAAGTTCCTTTTATTTCGGCTTAGTGGTGCAGTTGGCGACGGCCATCTGTGGGGTGATTTTATTCGGGATTATCCAGTAAGGGATGGTTCCGGCTTTGTGTTGCAGGGGATTGGGAGTGATCCTCGGTACGGTGATCTAGGCCCCGTACTGTGACGGGCGGTACCCCAGTAGCCCTGCCATTGTATGGAATCCAATCTCCAATAAGCGCCGTACGTTTTAGTTGTGCCCAACTATGTTGGAACGTGAGATGTAAGCATTCCAGCTATTTCTGTATTTTACTTGAAAACCCTAGACACTATTATAATATAACTAGATTTCCTATCAAATGTTTGGTTAGCGTAAGGTAAAAACTTTTCCATGTTTATGTGTGGGAAGTCTTACGTGATACCTATTGTTTTCAAAGGATTTTCAAAGTTAAGCAACTTTAACCGTTTACTCATACCAGACCCATGTCTGACCCGGAGTTTATTTCTGTTTTTCTTAAACTCTCGGGTACTCAAATTTTTACGAGTAGCCAAGGGATTCAGGTTAGCTTTGACGAATTCTGGAGGAGCAATGGAACAGAAGGCTTCAGCGTATAGCTATATATTGGTTTCGCTGTGTTGGTGTTTATCTGTATTTCCGCTGTGTAGTATCTCTGTGATGTTTTGAGTTGTATCGAGTTGTATTAACTAGACAGGTGTTTATAATTGTCTAGTCTGTGATGTATTATCTATGTAACTCTGATAGATGTTGTATACTATGTAATATCTTATGTGATATATTATATTTCATTCGTTCCGCTGTTGAGATTCTGATGTTGTTTAGTTCTTTCTTCTCTATCTTTTCTATTTCTCACCCCTTTCTTTCTTAAAAATGATGCGTCTTTCTGTGTTTAGAAGGGCGGGTCATTACACATTGAAATCAAATTCATTAACTTATCTCACATTATTATCATTAATTACAGTTGGCTTACCAATTTTTATTCAATACCATAAATAAATAACATATTATTCAATACTTACTCTTGTTTCTCATATTCTATTTAAAAATCAAATCATAACATTTACATTATTTTATTGAATTGGAATTTCAATAAATAACATTTATTTATTTATTATTTTTTTCAGTTAACTTTTAATTACAATTGCTACATCTAATTCCTAACATTCATTTTACTATAAATTATGGAAATTATGACAAACTTAGTTAACGAAATTCACGGGTCGTTACACTCTCCCCCACTCAAAACTTTTCGTCCCCGAAAAGGAAAAAGAAGGGAGAAGGAAGAATTTAGATAAACAATACATCTTATTCAAAATATTAACTTATAAACACTAATCTACAAAATTTATTACTTTATATAGAATATACCCATTTTAATCATTGTATCTTTTTATACTTAAATAAAGTTTGGAGAAGCATTCAAAAATAATATTCTAAGTCCAAAAATTTCGAAAAATTTCGGCGGAGTCTCCTTTGTACGGAGAGGCTCGAGAGAAAAATATAATATTAAATATAACAAAATATCACTTATAATACCCAAAATATTATATCCCAACACGGGAAAATATATATAAATAGCGTTATAAATCGTAACGAAACGTACCTATTTGTCGGGCATTTTACGCTTAATTTATGAAACCAAAAGCAGTAGCAATTGCTTCATAACCTGCATTTCACTTATAAATCCAAAGGGTTAACAATTTATATAAGTGAAATATTTAAGTGGTTTCAATCATCAATAACAAATCAATACAACAACCATCAATTTCAAAGAACAGCAAATACACCCAAAACAAAGCAACCATCCAATCAAACAGACAAATAGTTGTTTGGGTTCAAAACTTGAAATTGTACGGAATGGAAATAACTATCAAGTGCATCATTTACTCAACAGTCTTAGATGGAACAAAAATAGATTATTTATTCATCCAACAATTTCAAACTTTCTTACCCAACCCACCATAAATCAAATAACAACAATTCAAACCAAAAATCAAATTAACTTATTATATATTTATTTCATACTTCAGTTGTTTGTTTCATTTATTATAATTTACATTTATTTCTAGTAAACCTTTAATTTCATTTACATATTAATGTTTGTTTCATTTTTTTTTCTCATTACTTACAATTATTCCTTTTCATTAATTTAGGTCATGTAAGTTTCTATTATTGCATTACACCTATGCATTTCTCAATTTCATTTATTTATTTAATACTTACATCCCTATTATATTTACTGCATTCATCTTTTATACTTATTTTGTTCACAAATAGTTTAAATCTTTTACTTAAGTTTTATTATCTTCCATATATATACTACTTACTATTATTTACTCATTTATTATTTTATGATCTTATTTATTCACACATTAAACACTTAAGTTTATAATCATCTATTTGTCATACTTACTTTTTAATTATATTTACTTGATAAAATTTCAATTATAACCTAAGTTAATAACATTAAATTCTCATTTAATATAACAAATTCATTGAATACTTCATTACCTACTTTTACTTGTACAAATTTCTATTACATTTCTTATTAAACATTTCAACTTTTTATATTTGGTAAGTTATATAAGTTAAAGAAAATGCAAATGAACTTATACAAGTTTTATCTCATCTTTTAATTAAATTTAATGTTCAACAATATTACTCTTTGTCTCATATGTTACAAAGTTCAAATTTCCTTTAATCTCCATTTATACTTAGCATTTAGATCTCTTTTTTAAATCAGAGGTTTCAATTTATTAATTACTTACCTTTTATGTAACGACCCTGAATTTTGAACCATTTAAATTGAAAATATTTAATTAATTTTAAATATTTGAATGATGATTTGACTTGAATTTCAAATTATCAGAATGAATTGGCGATTTAAACTTTGAATTTAATCTATTGAAAGTTGAATAAAATTTGAATCTTCAATTTTAAGCCGGTTAAAAATAATTTAAAGGCTTAGAAAATTCATATTGATAATACTGATGATAATAGAAGCTTCAGAATTTAATTTGAAAGTGATTTGTTCGGTTTTGAAATTGTATCGTTTAAATCGAATTTAAAAATAGTCTTTCGAGGCACATTCTCGGAATTTGGCGAAACGAGTTTCATTGGGTCCGTAATATTAAATTATTACTGGATTTCAATTTTCGTATTTATCAGAATTGTTTTATGAATATATGGCGGGTAAACGCGTATAAAATTTAATTGAATTCAATTTGAATTTCTGTAACAACCTGGATTTATGCCCAAATTTTAATCATCAATAAACGATTAAAGTTGACAGATAATTTGTTGATGTTGTTGGAATTTTTGTAACAATTAAATCTTCGTCAAATTGGCGATATTAATTTCTATTAATTTTATTGGAATTTGTAAATCGATTGGAATTCTTTTATTAAATTTTTATTTGTACGAAATAAATAGATACACATAGTTAAATTTTTAACAACATGATTAAACAAAACAAAGTAAAATTTTTAATAAATAAAAACAAAACAAATTGGAAAAAAGGAAAAAAAAAAAGTAAAGAAAAAAAATAATAAAACAAACACCATACTCAACCCATACCAACACACGTCTAAACCCATATCGGCCCATACCCACACCCTACCCTTTTCTCTGATAAAACACGAGAGAACCCGCCTCCCTCTTATTCATTCGTAAAACCTAAATCGAAGAAAGAAAAAAATGGCGGCCTACAAATTTTCGTTCGCTCGTCTTCGATCCAAAATCTAGGGCTTCGATCTGCAAAGATTAGGGCTTCGGCTTCGCTCGCTCTTCACTACCGCGGCATCAACTCCAATCGGCAATCTCGTTCGACTGGCGAATTTAGGGTTTCGTTCGATTCTTCGATTTCGCTCGTCTCCATCTTCCTCTTCAATCGCGGCTGCTCCTACCCGCTTCGATCTAAGGTGAGTAACCCTAGTTACTCACATCTAATTCATTTTCGTTAATTTGCTTAGCTCGTTCAAATCTGTGATTTTTGTTGTTTGAATGAGCGATACTCTCGGTTGAAATTTGTTACTTTGATGGTAGTTTCGTGTTGACTTCGGTCTGACCTTGGTTATATGATTTTCTGGTACATTGGTTTCGGCCATCATGTTGTCGACTATGGTTTAAAATAAAAATCTGCAACTAGATTTTGTGGAAAGAAATTTAGATGAGGATTTTCTTAAATTTTGAAATGGCTTTCATTGTGACTTCGACCCTATTTTGAAACTCACTGTTTGATAAATTTGAAAACTTGGATTTCGAAGCAGTTTCTTATGACTTGGTTTTGGAGATCTCGGTTCTGAAATGGTTTTGAATTAATAACCACGGCTTTGAAAATTTTACTCCGTGAATTCCTTGCTTTGACTTGTTCGACTTTGGTCATACTATTCACTGCCCCTGGTAGTACTTCCGGCCTTGTTCGATTTTAAAAACTATTTTTTTTATGACTTCGGCCGTTAACTGTTGCTTTGGACCCTCTGTTGGCCAGTTGTAACTAAGTCGATTTTGTGAAAGCTGCTATTTCGATTTCTTTAAAAATGTGATAAAGTTGGCCTCGGTTTCGAAATGATTTTTCTTCGGTATTGATTTTGAATTGGACTTCGGTCACCTAGATATGTTGACTACCGACTTTATTTGGGTTAAAACTGTTAATCTGGGATTGTTGGAATTTATCTGTTTATTCGCTTCGGCACAGCGCCTTGTTCTTGATGGTGATACTTGTGCATTTGTCACTAGTATATGTTCATATACATTGATTTCAAGTTGTCTTCTATTTTGGTCTGGGCACGTGAGTTTTCAGGCAGTCTCATATTGCATTTGCACTTGGCCTTATGCTTGAAACTGATACATTGCATATGCATTTCCATGTGTATCCAAGTTGATATTTGCACTTAACTTTGACCTGTCTGCATTTCATACAAGTAGCTTGCACGTATTTGAAGTTGTGCATGTGTTCTGTCTTCTTTGTAATTGCACTTGGGTAGTTTGACTTGTTCTTTGATGCTTTCAATTGGCATTTACTTGTTTAACTTGAAACTTCTACATGTTGTAACATTTACTGTGTTGTTCATTTTGAATTAATTTTGTGAAGTTAGGTTAGATGGAAATTCATTCGACTTTGTATTTGCCTTAAGAAATTGCCTTCGGTCAGTAAAAAAAAATCATGGCTTCAGCTTGATGTTTGGACTAACCTGAACCTTGACATTATAGTCTGCATTGCACTACTTTAAAATAATTTGAAAAAGTATAAAACCTGTTGTATCTATATGTCTGTGAATAAGTATGTATGCATCTCTGTTCATTTTGACTTTACTACATGTTTAACTATGCTGTACCCAATATGCTTCATATAAACTTGAGTCTGCCTGCCTATTCATGCTCGACTGTTTGGTTTGTTGTTGTGCTCATGTACTCGCTTGCACATTGTTGATCTGGAACCCTGACTTGTTCGAATTGCACTTCCTATATATGTGTATACATATGCATATTCATATGTATATATGTATATGGTAAAATTCATTGGTTTAATTGGGTCTGGGCATTCTTGTATACTTGACAGTTCTGTATGGCTTGATGTCTACATACTATTGTTTGCAAGTCATGAACATGTGGGTCTGCATTGATACTAGTTTATTTCATTGTGGCATTGTGAAGCTATCTTGTTGCCTTTGATACTGCATGTAGTACTGCATTTCATATGCTTGCACTACTTGATGTTGTCTTCATCTATGTTGTTTTGTAGTAGTACTGTATGTCTGCAGTCTTTACTATGTCATCTGAATTGCTTTCGACTGCACTGTTGCATTGTGATTTCATGCCTGTAGTTGCATTCCATTTGTATTTGTGGTGCTCGTTTGTGGGCCTTTGTGCCTGCTGCACTTGCTTGACCAGTTTCATTCATCCTTGTTTATTTTTGTTGCCTTCACCCAAATTTCCATGCGGTGGCTGCAGTTATTGTTGCAGTTTTACCCTTGATTCTTGGTGGTGGCTTTATATGCGGTGTTGGCGAGGCAGTGCACGCGTGCGTGCACTGCAGCCACCACCAAACTCGACAGTTTCGAATTGATATTTCTTTGCGTCGTGATGCATTGATTTTTTATGCTGTATTGGCGAGGCCGTACACGCGTGCGTGTACGGCAGCCAATCGAGTCTTGATGGTTTTTGAAGTGACAATTTCAATTGTTTTAAATTGATCTAGTCGAGTTGATAAATTGTTTACCTGTCTCTGTTGATGATTTAAATCTGCTGATTTATCGTTTAACACTGTTTAGTGTTATATATTTTCGTTATCCGATTTCTTTGTTAAAAGGTTCGGATAAACGAGAATTATTGTGACTGTCGTCTATTTAAATTATTACTGCCTTTATGCACTAATAAACTGGTTTGAATTAGACTGACCTGTGTATTATTTTCTTTTGAATATAATACTCGGGTCAGACCGAGTATTTTTACAGCTTGAAGATTTTCGAGCAGCGAAGTTAGAGAGAGAGTAAAGAATGACTTTTGTTTTCAGAAGAAAATTGTATTTTAAGATATTCCGCTGTATCAGTATTAAAAATTGTATAAACTCTGATGTATATATAAAAAGATTTATAGTAATGAAATAAAGATTCATTTGTTTTAATTGATTGTTATTATCTGTGTTTCTGTGGCTGATTCTGTTTAAACCTTATAAACTAAATAACAATTCGTCTTTTTGAACGTTTCGAGTTGGTTTAATTACCGACTGGAGGCGGTCAAAAAGGGGGATTGTTGAGAGTGGTATCAGAGCTTTGGTTTACACGAAGCTTAGTTTATGATGTTTAATATGAATAGTTACTAGAAACACTTTAAAAGAGAACGTTTTTTCAAATCCAAAGAAGTATAAAATTGTTTTAGAAAATATAAGATGAATGAATTTGGAATAGATCTTATATAAGTAAAGTGAATATTGAATATGAAAAAAAGATTTTTAACTTAAGAAAAGTTAAATTGAAGTGAGTTGGCATTAATAAATATATGGATTTGAAATTTAACTAAAGGAAAGTTAAATAAATTGAACTGGATTTGATAAATTGTTGAGATGGAAAGTTAAACTTGAAAGATAAGTGATTATATGATATGAATTGGAAAGTTTAAATTAATAAGTTGTTTAACTTATAAAATGAGAAAGTTAAGTAAAACCAGTTTTTAAATGGTTAAGCAGTTTTGTTAAGTAAAACAAAATCTGAATTTTGAATAGCGATATGAATTTGACTTTAGTAAAGTTAAATAAAATAGAATTTCAAATAAATTCGAGGCGAACTTAAGCTGTATAGTGAAAATAAATGCAAGTGAAGATAAAATGAAACATAGCTTAAGTAATATTGAATCAAATTGAATTTGATATCAAAATGAATTGATAAAGTGAAGAATGAATATGAATTTGAATTATAGAAAGGGAATTCAACTTTAATTGTAAAAGTGAATTAGTGAATATGGTGAGTATAAGAATTCAATCTGAATTAGAATATAAACCAATTGAAATTAAGTGTGTTGAACCAAATTGAATGTAAGCAAAGTAAATAAAATTTGGTTAAGTTGAATGTGCATTGGTTGTTAGTTGATTGTACAGAAATTCATTAAGTATTAATGAAATTGTATTGATGGAAATTGGAAGCTATGTGAATTGAATTCAAATTGAAAGATGAGTAAATTTAAATAGAATCAAATTTGATTTGAATTGAAAGCAATCTAACTTGAATATAAATTAGTGAATGTGAACTAATTGGATATGAATGAATGTTAGTAAAATTCAATGTGAATGAATCGAATGTGATTTAAATTGGAAACCAAGTCGATGAATGATTTACTAAAGAACTAGTTGATTATCTTGGAAATGGAAAACTGATAAATTTATATAATAGTTTAAATTGGAAATTTTGAATTATTATAAACGGCTTAAATTGAAGATTTGAAAGTGTTAATAAAATATTGGAATTGTATAAGTGTTAAAAGTGAAATATTTAATGGATTTCATAAGTGAATGGAAATTACAGAATTAAAATTGTGAAGTTATAAAATGAATCGAAGTTGCGAAATTAAAGAATTTATAAGTAATTCACTTGTAAATTAAAATTCCGATATAAAATTGGGTTATAAAGGAATGGTTAATAAAGCAATTTTTAATAAATTGAAGTCTTTATGAATAGGAATAGAATTTATAAACGTTGTTTATAAATTCGAAACTGACTTATTTTTGATAAGTAAAATCTGTATAGTTTGTTAAACGATGTATATTCACAATTTTGGACCGTGAATATATTATTGAATGAAATGGACATGTTTGGAAAAGTGATATTTTAAAACGAAGTTAATTGTTTTAAAAAGATGTTTAAAAGGCATTGAATATCGAAACCATAGATTTCAACATTCATTGTTGAAATAGACGTTTTCGAATATAAGGAAATGATGGACTATAACACTGTTGTTATAGTAAATGATTTCCGAAAGGAAATGTTTTGTGTAGTATTGGGATTTATACATCTATCTAAATTTCGAATCCCTATACTAGTGATTTTGAGTTGTTGTAACGATGTTTTACGTAACATTCGTTTTAACTCAAATAAATATGTGAAAGAGAATGATTTCCTTAAAGATGAAATATATACTTAATTTTGATTTAAGTATATCGAATATTTTCAAATGTTGAAAATAAAATGGATTTGTGAATTGCTTATTTTTAAATAAGTATGGAAATGTTTTTCCAATATGAAATGAAATGTTGTGAATATATTCCGTAAGGAATAAATGATTTGAAATTCATTTTTGAAGTCGAAGTTGAAAAGTTAAATGAGAATTTGAACAATTTGTTCAATTTGAAATTTTTCAAAAAGATTGAATCGTTAAGTTAAAATTGAGTTTAACTTCGACATCAAAGACAATATAAGTTGAGCTTTGAATTTCAGATGATGATTTGGATTGCATGTCTAACATTGTGAATTGATGACATAGCAATTGATCTCTATTAAATATATATCTGTTGGTGGCGGAGAATTTATTCTCTTAGCTTAACAGCCTTCTCTGAGACGTACGAGCTCAGAGGTTATATATCGATAGACATCAATTCTGTGTTGAGAATTGACGATGTAAGCGTGAAATCCAAATTGAATGTGAAAGTCGATAATAAATGGAATTTTGAATATGAATTAGGTTTGAGATAACCTTAGAATTTCCAAATCGACTTAGAGGAAATTTTTGAAATCCTCTATTTTGTTATGAATATGAGATATGTAAGTTTTTAGAACTTATATATATGAATGCGGTGAATTGAAAACCGTTAGTTTAGAAAGACATTGTTATGGAAATCTTATGTATGTTTACATAGATGTTATATGTACGAAATGGGAAATGAAAGTACTACATATATGATATTATGTTTTCTAAACTGAGGATGTGGAAAAGTACCTTCCATTTATTATTAATGAAGGTATTGGAACTCGTGAAGAGTATCCATTTGAAATTCGTAGCTACGTAGAATTTTAGTCAGAGTGACTATTTGAATCGGAAATCCTTCGCGATAGTTCATCGCGATGAGATTAGATTTGATTGATGATGTTAGCGTAATTTGAGGGGCGAGATGCCCACAGTTACGAGCGACTCCACTGGGATAGTGGCGTAACCGCCGAGTAAACTGCAATCTAATGCCAGGCGAAATTTGAGGGGCGTGATGCCTACAGACACGAGCGATTCTACTGGGATAGTAGCGTAACCGCCGTGTGTACTGCAATCTATGGCGACAACCATGGCGTAATTCAAGAAAGGTGTGAAACCTGCAGTTACAAGCGATTCTACTGGGATAGTAGCGTAACCGCCGGGTAAACTGTGATCCATGGGGGAACGTGCTTTCCATATCCATTTTTTAAAAGAATTTTTAAAAGTATTTTCACTGGGAATTGAAGCAAGTATGTTTAGTACTTGGAGATTTTTAGACCTGCGCCTGGCCAGCGTATGCCTAATGTCTGTGAGAACGAAGATGGACTTGTTAAATTTCGAGTTAGCAAGTATTTTCAAACTGTAAATAGCAAATCAATGATTTGAAATTAAAATTACGAAATTCCTACCTAATAAACTAAGGAAGAGGATCTTTGTAATGTTTTGAAAGTGCACAGCTTTGGAAGAGATAATTATATAAATCTCTAATGTGAAGAATTTTAAGTTTGAATCTGAGTTGTATATCGAAAATGTTGATAAAAGACCTTTGCGTTTTGATTTTTGAAATCAATAATTGTAGAAATCATTGAACAAAGGAAATGATAAACAAAACTAGTGAGATTAAACAAATGAAATGAATCCTATATTCATTTATTTGTAATAAGTTTTAAGCTTAGTAAAAAATTGAGTAGGGTATAAATATCGGTGAAATTTTAACAACCTTTCCTTTTCGTGGACGAAAAGTTTTTAAGGAGGGGAGTTTGTAACGACCCTGAATTTTGAACCATTTAAATTGAAAATATTTAATTAATTTTAAATATTTGAATGATGATTTGACTTGAATTTCAAATTATCAGAATGAATTGGCGATTTAAACTTTGAATTTAATCTATTGAAAGTTGAATAAAATTTGAATCTTCAATTTTAAGCCGGTTAAAAATAATTTAAAGGCTTAGAAAATTCATATTGATAATACTGATGATAATAGAAGCTTCAGAATTTAATTTGAAAGTGATTTGTTCGGTTTTGAAATTGTATCGTTTAAATCGAATTTAAAAATAGTCTTTCGAGGCACATTCTCGGAATTTGGCGAAACGAGTTTCATTGGGTCCGTAATATTAAATTATTACTGGATTTCAATTTTCGTATTTATCAGAATTGTTTTATGAATATATGGCGGGTAAACGCGTATAAAATTTAATTGAATTCAATTTGAATTTCTGTAACAACCTGGATTTATGCCCAAATTTTAATCATCAATAAACGATTAAAGTTGACAGATAATTTGTTGATGTTGTTGGAATTTTTGTAACAATTAAATCTTCGTCAAATTGGCGATATTAATTTCTATTAATTTTATTGGAATTTGTAAATCGATTGGAATTCTTTTATTAAATTTTTATTTGTACGAAATAAATAGATACACATAGTTAAATTTTTAACAACATGATTAAACAAAACAAAGTAAAATTTTTAATAAATAAAAACAAAACAAATTGGAAAAAAGGAAAAAAAAAAAGTAAAGAAAAAAAATAATAAAACAAACACCATACTCAACCCATACCAACACACGTCTAAACCCATATCGGCCCATACCCACACCCTACCCTTTTCTCTGATATAACACGAGAGAACCCGCCTCCCTCTTATTCATTCGTAAAACCTAAATCGAAGAAAGAAAAAAATGGCGGCCTACAAATTTTCGTTCGCTCGTCTTCGATCCAAAATCTAGGGCTTCGATCTGCAAAGATTAGGGCTTCGGCTTCGCTCGCTCTTCACTACCGCGGCATCAACTCCAATCGGCAATCTCGTTCGACTGGCGAATTTAGGGTTTCGTTCGATTCTTCGATTTCGCTCGTCTCCATCTTCCTCTTCAATCGCGGCTGCTCCTACCCGCTTCGATCTAAGGTGAGTAACCCTAGTTACTCACATCTAATTCATTTTCGTTAATTTGCTTAGCTCGTTCAAATCTGTGATTTTTGTTGTTTGAATGAGCGATACTCTCGGTTGAAATTTGTTACTTTGATGGTAGTTTCGTGTTGACTTCGGTCTGACCTTGGTTATATGATTTTCTGGTACATTGGTTTCGGCCATCATGTTGTCGACTATGGTTTAAAATAAAAATCTGCAACTAGATTTTGTGGAAAGAAATTTAGATGAGGATTTTCTTAAATTTTGAAATGGCTTTCATTGTGACTTCGACCCTATTTTGAAACTCACTGTTTGATAAATTTGAAAACTTGGATTTCGAAGCAGTTTCTTATGACTTGGTTTTGGAGATCTCGGTTCTGAAATGGTTTTGAATTAATAACCACGGCTTTGAAAATTTTACTCCGTGAATTCCTTGCTTTGACTTGTTCGACTTTGGTCATACTATTCACTGCCCCTGGTAGTACTTCCGGCCTTGTTCGATTTTAAAAACTATTTTTTTTATGACTTCGGCCGTTAACTGTTGCTTTGGACCCTCTGTTGGCCAGTTGTAACTAAGTCGATTTTGTGAAAGCTGCTATTTCGATTTCTTTAAAAATGTGATAAAGTTGGCCTCGGTTTCGAAATGATTTTTCTTCGGTATTGATTTTGAATTGGACTTCGGTCACCTAGATATGTTGACTACCGACTTTATTTGGGTTAAAACTGTTAATCTGGGATTGTTGGAATTTATCTGTTTATTCGCTTCGGCACAGCGCCTTGTTCTTGATGGTGATACTTGTGCATTTGTCACTAGTATATGTTCATATACATTGATTTCAAGTTGTCTTCTATTTTGGTCTGGGCACGTGAGTTTTCAGGCAGTCTCATATTGCATTTGCACTTGGCCTTATGCTTGAAACTGATACATTGCATATGCATTTCCATGTGTATCCAAGTTGATATTTGCACTTAACTTTGACCTGTCTGCATTTCATACAAGTAGCTTGCACGTATTTGAAGTTGTGCATGTGTTCTGTCTTCTTTGTAATTGCACTTGGGTAGTTTGACTTGTTCTTTGATGCTTTCAATTGGCATTTACTTGTTTAACTTGAAACTTCTACATGTTGTAACATTTACTGTGTTGTTCATTTTGAATTAATTTTGTGAAGTTAGGTTAGATGGAAATTCATTCGACTTTGTATTTGCCTTAAGAAATTGCCTTCGGTCAGTAAAAAAAAATCATGGCTTCAGCTTGATGTTTGGACTAACCTGAACCTTGACATTATAGTCTGCATTGCACTACTTTAAAATAATTTGAAAAAGTATAAAACCTGTTGTATCTATATGTCTGTGAATAAGTATGTATGCATCTCTGTTCATTTTGACTTTACTACATGTTTAACTATGCTGTACCCAATATGCTTCATATAAACTTGAGTCTGCCTGCCTATTCATGCTCGACTGTTTGGTTTGTTGTTGTGCTCATGTACTCGCTTGCACATTGTTGATCTGGAACCCTGACTTGTTCGAATTGCACTTCCTATATATGTGTATACATATGCATATTCATATGTATATATGTATATGGTAAAATTCATTGGTTTAATTGGGTCTGGGCATTCTTGTATACTTGACAGTTCTGTATGGCTTGATGTCTACATACTATTGTTTGCAAGTCATGAACATGTGGGTCTGCATTGATACTAGTTTATTTCATTGTGGCATTGTGAAGCTATCTTGTTGCCTTTGATACTGCATGTAGTACTGCATTTCATATGCTTGCACTACTTGATGTTGTCTTCATCTATGTTGTTTTGTAGTAGTACTGTATGTCTGCAGTCTTTACTATGTCATCTGAATTGCTTTCGACTGCACTGTTGCATTGTGATTTCATGCCTGTAGTTGCATTCCATTTGTATTTGTGGTGCTCGTTTGTGGGCCTTTGTGCCTGCTGCACTTGCTTGACCAGTTTCATTCATCCTTGTTTATTTTTGTTGCCTTCACCCAAATTTCCATGCGGTGGCTGCAGTTATTGTTGCAGTTTTACCCTTGATTCTTGGTGGTGGCTTTATATGCGGTGTTGGCGAGGCAGTGCACGCGTGCGTGCACTGCAGCCACCACCAAACTCGACAGTTTCGAATTGATATTTCTTTGCGTCGTGATGCATTGATTTTTTATGCTGTATTGGCGAGGCCGTACACGCGTGCGTGTACGGCAGCCAATCGAGTCTTGATGGTTTTTGAAGTGACAATTTCAATTGTTTTAAATTGATCTAGTCGAGTTGATAAATTGTTTACCTGTCTCTGTTGATGATTTAAATCTGCTGATTTATCGTTTAACACTGTTTAGTGTTATATATTTTCGTTATCCGATTTCTTTGTTAAAAGGTTCGGATAAACGAGAATTATTGTGACTGTCGTCTATTTAAATTATTACTGCCTTTATGCACTAATAAACTGGTTTGAATTAGACTGACCTGTGTATTATTTTCTTTTGAATATAATACTCGGGTCAGACCGAGTATTTTTACAGCTTGAAGATTTTCGAGCAGCGAAGTTAGAGAGAGAGTAAAGAATGACTTTTGTTTTCAGAAGAAAATTGTATTTTAAGATATTCCGCTGTATCAGTATTAAAAATTGTATAAACTCTGATGTATATATAAAAAGATTTATAGTAATGAAATAAAGATTCATTTGTTTTAATTGATTGTTATTATCTGTGTTTCTGTGGCTGATTCTGTTTAAACCTTATAAACTAAATAACAATTCGTCTTTTTGAACGTTTCGAGTTGGTTTAATTACCGACTGGAGGCGGTCAAAAAGGGGGAATGTTACATTTTATTTCACTACAATAATTTAAACAATTAATTAATGGAAATTTAAGAATTTAAATTCCGGGTTAAATTTCAAATTATTTTGAAATAATAGATAAATATTTTCTTATAACTTATACCTCTAGTTAAATTTAAAACAATTCAAAATTTATACATTTTTTTTTTCAAAAATGAATCTGCAGTAAACTACTACAGTGGCCTTCCCACTTCGAAACTCGAAAATGAAAGTCGATGATGCGTGCACTCATCACCGAAATTATTTTCCAGCGACAGAGAGGGGAGTACAAAACTTGTTCTTTCCAAAATTTCTATTTATATTGAAATACTAATATCAGAAAATACCTTTAAAATATTATTATTTTTTCTCCAAAATCGCCTTTAAAACAAAACTTCCGAATTATATTAAAATATTTATATCAGAAAATACTTATAAACAATACTATCATATTCCAAAATTTATTCGAAAGAAATTTCAAAACCCCGGAACTTAAGTTCTAAATTTCCCATTTTATCTATTTTATTCTTTAATCTTGTTTCTATTATTATTTACACTTATTACCTACCAACCAATCTATAGCAACCAATATATATGTCATTTGGAAAATTTATTTTATATATAGAAAATATAATAGGCAAAATTATTTCATTCACCTATATTAAAAACAAATATTATGTCGGTCTGTCCTATTAAGTGTTTAGAAACCCCTATTGATGTCACAGCGTCCCATGCATCAACCAGAATTTATAAATACAAAACGGAACAGATTAACACAATATCAAAACCTTTTTATAGCACTAACAAATACGCTCTCTCATATATGCGCTCAGCGACTCCCATAGGGTATTTTTACCCTATTAGTAAAGAGTCAAACCCCACAAAGCTAAGGTTTATCGCTAAACCAAAGCTCTGATACCAGATGTAACATCCCGTCTTTTCGCACGCTTTAGACCGACACACATGCCGATTCAAACCATACGAAAGGACGGATTGTTATGGGGTAAATAAGAAAAGACCAGAAAGAAATAAAACAAAATAGAATCTTGCAGCGGAACGATGAAATATAATAATCAAATAACAGTTCATGAAGCTGTTTTACAAAACATTTGATTATTCTTATACAATACATATCAGAGTTACACATACCAGAGAATGATAATTATGCAGCGGAATACAATGGTGTAGTAGAATATATAACAAGTAGTAATAATAAAATCTTCGTCTTCGTCCTTCAAAAATGGGCCTTCAAATCCTGAAATACTCAGGCTGACCCGAGCGAATTGAAAAGACAAAACACTCGAGTCAGAACTAAAAGGTCTTATGTAAGTTAAATCAATGAAATAAATATGAGTGTAAACGGCGTCGGAGATGTTTACGGGGTTTGACATCTCCTATCCAGTGTCTAACGTGAGTGAAGTAACTTAAGAAATGTTCGGGATTCACATCTCTTAAGGATCCGTTAAACTATCTACTATGTAGTAATATTCGCTATATACAGTAGTGTCTAAGCAGTAAAGTATAATCATATAGAAAATAGCGTTAAGGGGATGGAGAACCTTAACGCGGTCGGATCTTAAAATCATAATCGTAGTAAAGCTCGATATGGTAGGTGACACGGCACAACTAGGCAATGCCAGGGTAGATATACCAATTACGCACACGGACTGATGGATACGCATAGCAGCCACTACCGTTCCACCTCGAACAACACTCCCAAATCGGAGGATGGCCATCTAGTCAAATCACAAGTAAGAGTATAATATCGAAGAAATGTGTCCGAGAAGAGGTGCTACCTCACTGGTCCGAGATCGCTCCTGTTTTAGCCACCTTATGCCAACTCACGGGAGTTGGGTCCACGTAACATACCTTAAGAACGTCGCCACCATCCTACTTCATTCTGGAAACTCCACCGCGTACACAGTTGTCAAAGTGGTTTTCGGTATCGACAGAGAGTATGTCCATATCCGATCCCGGTCTCTTTAACAACCAATCGTTATTATAACACCGTAGTCATTTAAAAAAATATATATACTCTTAAAACACAATCATTGCCCTTTCAAAACATATCCTTTACTTCAAAATAGTATATACTTTAAACCAAAATATTTTTGTCATTTCAAAACATATCCTTTACTTCAAAATAGTATATACTTTAAACCAAAATATTATTACTATTTCAAACCCCAAATTATCAATGTATTATTTCCATTTCAAAACCTAATTCAATAATATATCATTTGCATTTCCAAAACAATTCAATTATCTCATTTAAATAAAACCAAATTTCCAATCGCTAATCTTACTTTTATTTATAAAACTCAAAATATTCTTTAAAACCATATTAAACCCAAATCACATAAGGCAGTCATATTCTAAATCTCAAAATTTAAATCGGTTTCAAATCAATATATTCAAAGATAATTCTTAAATAATTTCTATTTCAAATGAATTCATTTTCAAACCATATTACTTCCAAGTTATAACAATTTCGAAAACCAATACTTTGAAAACAATAATACCTTAATTTAAATAAAACATTTCAATTTTGATATATTTCAAGTCTTAAATATTCTAAAATTCTCAACCAAATCTGAAAATCTTATATATACCTTAATTCAATTTTACTATTATTTAGTTTAGAAATATTTATTTAATAAGTTCAATATCACTTAAATAAAACTCAACTTGAAATATTCGTAAATCAACTTAAAACATCATTAAGTTACACATAGCTTAAATTTTAGAATTTAACTATATATAAAATAATATTTATAAAATATAAAAATTTAATGTTTATTAAACCATATATTTCTTTTCCAAACCATAGAAAAAATCACTTTAAAATATTTTATATATAGACCACGGTGCCTGTATATAATTTTCTATCCTAAGGTCAAGTGATACGGATATTCATCATTTCAATCCGTAATTTTAAAAATAAAAGTTTACGGTTATATATCATTTCAAACCGCAATCCCGAATAAAATAAAATGCATAACAACTTGCAGTTTATACTATATAAAATATAGCATCGATTCATCCAAATATCAATAATCAACCATTCATTACAATCGTCATCCAATTTAAACAAAAACATCAATATACAGCATATAAAATAACAGGCATCACCAAATAGTTTATATTCAATAAAAATTAATAACTTTCAACTGGCAGTTTATATGTAACGAATAAATTGATTAACAATTAATTGGCAGTTTAAATGCAATGGATAAATTAATTAACAATTAACTGACAATTTAAATGCAATAAATAAATAAATTAACAATTGATTACGATGAATGCAATTAACTGAGATAATGATGAAATATATGTCAAACAGCTATAAATAAATTTCTAACCACATCATACATGAATTTAACAAACATAGGAAATCTTAGAAGTTGTGAGTGGGTTAAAACACTCACCTTTTGGATTTAAATCGAATTTAAAATTCAATTTAAACCCCAAAATTTGACGGTCTCAGAATCCATCCAACCCAGCGTCATCAGATCCGAAATTAAATTACGATCCTAACAAAAAAAGTTTCGCGTGAATCGGAGGTCGTAAGAAAACGTTATGGCAAAATTATCAAAAGGCACATCTAATTATCATTATTGATTTTATACAATTTCCATTAACTGTACATTCAATTACTATTCAATGTATATGTATTCATTAATCAATTCGATATATATGTTTGTTTCCCTCTATTTGATTTATAACCTAGTATACATTTACCTAAATTCTATTTCAATCACATTCATTAATGGGTGTGGCATTGAAATCAAATTCATTAACTTATTTCACATTATTATCATTAATTACAGTTGGCTTACCAATTTTTATTCAATACCATAAATAAATAACATATTATTCAATACTTACTCTTGTTTCTCATATTCTATTTAAAAATCAAATCATAACATTTACATTATTTTATTGAATTGGAATTTCAATAAATAACATTTATTTATTTATTATTTTTTTCAATTAACTTTTAATTACAATTGCTACATCTAATTCCTAACATTCATTTTACTATAAATTATGGAAATTATGACAAACTTAGTTAACGAAATTCACGGGTCGTTACAAATAATCCAATTCCAAATGATTAAAATTCTAGGTCGTTATAGTTTTTACATTTAAATCTTTAATTTTGGTTTCAAAAGTTTATTTTTCATGTTTTAAAGAAGCCAAGAGTTCAAAGTTGGAGTTTTAAAAGTTAAAAAAATCAGAAACAAAGTTTTGAAATTATGGGTCCATATAGCGATAGTCGCTATATGCGTAGTTAGGAAAAACAAAACTATATCTAAATCTGAAACTTGTTTCCACGTAGTAACTTTTTGGAAGCTGTTTCCCAACTTTGTTATAAGTTTTAAAGTGTGAAAATAAATTTTTGAAATTAATTTGCTTAAAACTAAGTTTTGAAATTACGTGTCTGTATAGTGACATTGTTATACGCACAGTTCGGAAAATGTAACTATTTTCCTAGTCTAAACTTGTTTTAACAAAGAATATTTTTGTAAATGTTTTCGAACTTTAATTTGGTAATTAGAGAATTGTAACGACCCAGAATTTTGGATATTTGAAATTGGAATATTTAATTGATTTTTTAAATATTTAAAGGGGTAATTTTGACTTGAATTTCATGTATAACCATTTCTTGGATAATTTAATTATTGAATTAAATAATTGGAAATTGGTTAAAATAGTGAATCTTTGTTTTTAAGCTTGTTAAAAATAATTTAAAGGCTTATAAAATTTATATTGATAATACTAAATATAATAAAAATTTTGAAAGTGATTTTAAAGGTGATTTTTCAGTTTTAAAATTATATCGTTTAAATTGACATTTAAAAATAGCCTTCTAGGGCACGGTCTCGGATTTCGACAAAACTAGTTCCATTGGATCCGTAATAGTGTATTATTATCGGATTACAAATTTCGAAACGTTTGGAGTTATCGTGTGATCATACGATATGTAAACGCGCTGAAATTTATATCGAAAATTTAATATAATAATTGGGTCCAAAAAGCTATCTCCTCCATACGATCGAATTAGGACTCGAAACCTTTTCCATTGTGTTCGGAATAGGGGTATAACATTATAAACGCCTAGCGGCATGCCTTGATAGGAGTTCAAAATTATAATGTTGCTTTTAAAAACGAGATATTTTGGACTTAAAATAAAATATATATTCAGGGTCATAGTCAAAATCATGGCTGTCATCTTTAGTTGAAATGTACAAGTTTACTTACCGTTCCAAACACGCTAACCTACCCTGTCTTTCACCTTCTTCCATAAATCGCGTATCCCTCCTTTTAGTTCGAGAAAAATAAAATAAAGGGAATGGCCGAAAAAAAAGAAGTTCAAACACGATTACATTCGAACTGGAGAAAAAATAAATAAATGAGTGCAGAGCGCTTTCACGTAAATAATGGCGTGCCTTTCCCCTTCCTCCTTTCCAAATCGATTCCAAATCGATTTCGTTCGTCGAAAAAAGAAAGAAAGAGCGAATTCAATTTAAAACAAGGGCCGCTCCGTTCATCAAAAATCACATGGGGTGGTGGAGTTTTCGACAGCAGTGAAGCTCGTCATTCCAGGCACGTGGGGTACGTGTTCGATTGGAGGGTGCTCGATGTGACAAGGCGACGTGGAGTAGAGCGTCATCGTTCTAGGCGTAAGAGATTGATGTTGGGCGGTGCGACTTCGAGGGTCGCAGGTAGAAGTCGCAGGTAGAAGACGGAGTGACGCGATGGGTTTGTGTTTGCATGGGGGAGGATGAAGACGTGAGGCGTACGCAAGGCAGAGTGGAGGGGATGGTGGCGTGATAGAGTGAGCAGTGAGGTCACGGGGTCAGTGTCGCGAGACACTGTTGATGCTGGGTTCGAAGGTAGTAAGGTATATCTTCTTTTTTTTATTTAATAAGATATATATAGATTAGAAAATATATATAATACATCAACTTACTGTTTAAGATTTAAAATATGTACAGAAAAAAAATATATTTTACAGTAAGATATATAAAAACCATTCTGTTTTAATTTAATATATATATATATATATATATAAGATTTTGGGAACATATAGGAATTGTAAAATGTTGAAGAGTTTATATAAAAATTAGATTTTTAAATGTATATAGGTTATTTTTTTGTATATGTAGTTTCAAAGAAAAAATTAAATAAATATACATATATACATATTTTCACTTATTAGATTATTTTAAAATAATGGATTATGGGATTAACTCGTTTAATTAACTTGTTCAATTATTTTAGTTGCTAAAAATTATTCAAAGGAAAATTAGTTTAAATTAAAATGCTAACAGATTGTTCGATTAGTTCAAATATTAATAAACCATACAATGTTTGTTATAAGGTCCAAAATCGTGAAGAAAATAGTCGAGATGGATCGGATTGCAAATTTAAAAGTAAAAGGTGAGTTAATCTCACTCAAATTGGATTACTGGTTAATATAAATAGTTAAAATTTAAATTATTGGTTGATTCATTGAATTGATAATTCATTATCAGTCTGGATGTGATATTATAATATATATATATATATATTGAAGTGATTGATATTCCCACATTTTATAGCGGATGAGATCCTATACGCCCCGCATAATAGCGGATGACCCTATATACCGCGTTATCCCCCTCGAAGTGGGATTGGTATTTTTATATCGTGCTAACATCTGTGGATGCAGAGAAACAGGTTGGATGGATCCAACTGTATTCCTCAAAAACATTGAAATTTATTCTCATATTCAGTGATATGATTATTTGATAATCTGTGATAGATTATAGTGTAAATTGAAATTATTGAATGCAATGGTTGGGCTGAATATATTTTGGTATTTTAAGATATCAAAAATATAAAGATTGGATTTTTGGGGGAAAATGAAAAGGAAATTTTAAGTAAAATACTATAGCGAGGTGGATAAATTAAAAAGAATGAATTTGGGAAAAAGGTAAAGGGTTTGATTTTGAAAGTCCTATTAAATAAATTCCGAGTATGGAAAAATAGGGATTTTGAATAAATGGGAAATAAGAGAGTTTTGAGGACTTAAGCGATATTGTTTAAGAATTAAAGTATTTATTTTTAAATCTAAGATTTAAATGGTTTGGGAAAATAAAAGGAGAATTTTGGAAATAAATTATGAAATTAGTGTTTCAAATTTAAATAAGATTTTGAATCAGAAGAGGGAAGTAAATCTGAAAATTCAGGGTTTGGGGTAATTTTGATAAATCCAGAAATAAATTTCAAAATGAAATTAATTCAGAGAATCGATTTGAAAATCGATTAGGCGTTTTGGATTAGTGATTAAAAGGAGAATGAGGCTATGGATTTATAAAGTGGGTTATAAATAAAGTGGGGTAATTATCAGTGGATAATTTGAAATTATAAATTCATGGTGGAAATTTATAAAGGGATGGATAAATTGTTTTAAAAATAAATAGTGGTTTTATTTTTAAAATGCGAGAAAAGAAATTTACGGAGTTGGAACGTAAATTTAAACTGGAAATAAATCGAGAAGGATTTATAAATGATTAGACAGGAATATGGAGTGGAAAGTGTATTTTCCTGAAAAGCTAAGTATACTTTCAAAGAAGGATTTTTAAGTATAAATTAGGAGTTTTAAAGATGTTTAAATGGAATGTTTTAGAAAAGTTTATTATTTAGTTGTTTTAAAAATTTTAAAGTAGATATTAATTAAGTAAATTTTAGTAGTAATTATTTTAGAAGGTTAATTAGGATTATGATTTAACAAATAATTATTAAATATTTACAATAGTTTTATTTTAAAAAGTAGTTTTTGGCTAAGTTCTACTTAGAGAATTATTTTAGAATTTCATAATTATTATTTTGAATAAAGAATATAAGTAGTTTTGTACTTAAATGTTTTAAGTGTATATTTTTGGATAAAGTGATTTAGTTTATTTAAAATCTAAATTTAATAAGACTTGGGGTTTTTTAGTGGAAATAAAATAATTGGTTGAATGATTGTTAAATTTGATAATTAAATAACCGACTATCAATATTGGCCATGAGCTGATTGTTTCGAAGAGACTGGGATCGGATTTAATTATCCGAAAACCACTTCTATCCGGTTTGAACGCAGCGAATGAATACCGTGAAGATGATGAAGGCGGTGATTCGGTTTGTCCAAACCCAGGACAACTTGTATGGACGAATGCTATCAGAACATCATCATTGGAGGACGATGAGCATTCTAAGTGAATGTGTTCTTTAAAAGGTAACGCTTAGCCTCAAGCCTCATCAATTGGGAATGGCTAAAACAGGGGAGGTGCAGCAAGGCTAAGTGGGTAGCACCCAATTAGGGTAAGGTCATCCCTGTCTAGAGTCCCTTTGATCTCGGCTGTGTGGCGGTTGCTGATCCCAACCGCGGGGTGATCTTATTCGGGCTATCCAATAAGGGGTGGTCCGGTCTTGTGTTGCAGGGTATCTGTAACGACCCGTAAATTTTAACTGTTTTAATAACGTAATTAGTTGAAATTTTGTGAAATTTTAAACGATAAAATTTTGAAATAAAAATTTGATATTTGGAATGCGTCTAAATAAGCATAAAAATTGGTAAATTTTCATCTGATAATTTGGAAGTTTATTTTCTAGTGTAATTTTATTCTAATTTATATCAGTTAAAATTGATGATAATAAAATGTTTTTCAAACCTGAATATTTTTACATAGAAAAATTCTAATTCATCTTCTGACTAAGACGTCGTTTTTCTGTTTTTCCAAATTCGGACTTCTTTAGCTCCGTCGATCTTATTTTTCTATGTTTTTGCTGCATTTTCCGCTAGTAGAAAATTCAAATTTTTATAATTCAATCATACCACGGATATCTATGTGCCATTTTGATCGTCTTATCGTGCTGATTTCTGCAGTATACTCATTCCAGTATTTTGGCGTCGGTTTCGCATCGAAATCTACAAATCAATTAACCATACCGGTATCCAATTTCAAATTTTGGATTCTCGTTCTTTCAGCTACTAACTGTTGAAATATAAGCAGCCTCTTGCTTTTTATATCCCCATAATTATATTTTGATCGTTGCTTTTCATTTTGAGTTAAATAAAATTAAAGTCACACACTTTTTTTCTCTCGTTCATTTTTCCTGTGAAACCGATTCGTTATCTTCATCGCATCTCTTCATTCTTCCTCATCTCGCCGATCAACCCACTCTCCTAAGCATCCCACGTGCAGCCTCGTCTCGGCCTTTACCACAACCCGACCCCACCAAACAGCAGCCTACCCCACCAGCTCCACCAATCGGCTGAACCCTCCAGCAAAGGCTCGTCCTCTGTAGCCGCACATCCTTCCATATCCTCGTTCCCATCGCCACGATGAGCCTACACCATCAAACCGGCAACCCGCGGCTTCACTTGACTACATCCATGAACGCCACCATTCTTCCTTCGTCCAGACCCGAGCTTTGCCTCCTTTTGCCTTAGGTGAATATGCAGATTTATATGTGTGATTTATGTATAAGTTGGTTTGGTTTTAAAACTTACTACTCATATATATTTTTCAAGTTTTTCCATTTTTGGTGACAGCCTGTCTATTTGAGTTGGGACCCAATCTACTTCAATTTCTCTGTATAAATCATAATATATGTAAAGATATTTTGATACTTGACTTATTTTATATTCTTATGTATACATCATGTTATATTTCATGTATATAAACTATGATAGGTTCTGATATGGGAGACATGCTCTCTTTGTTTTATAATCTTTCCCATTTATAATCTTATAAGTTTGGTATATGCATCGCGTATACTGATATTTAATTTCTATTTGGGTACTGAAAAAATTATATATATATATTAGTAGTTATATTATATGTTAGTGTGTGCGTGAGTTATATATTATATATATAGATATATATATATATATATATATATATATATTAGCTGTGCTTCAAGATTTTACAACATATATTTATATTTATAAAATAGTACAAGTCTATACTTGTACTATATATAGTTGATTTTATAAATGTATAGCATGTGCGTGTGCAGTACATATATTTGGTAGCTTATATAAATTCATATGGGTTGTAACAGTATTCATATATATAGTGTCAGATTTATTTTGAAGTAAAGTATGTTTAAAGGTGTATAGGCTATTACTGTATATTATATTATAGGTGTATTGTTGATATCTGATACGTATGGATTTATAAATGTAACTATATATATAGTAATCTGTTTTCTGATTCGGTGAAAAGAAAATATATTTCAAAGTAACTGTGTACTGCTCATTAGAATATATATATATATATATATGTGTGTGTGTGTGTGTGTGTGTGTGTGTGAATAGTGTGATAAGCTATTTTGGTCCCTTCTGTTTACATTACTTACATTCTTTGATATACATAAGTATTTGATTTTGGTTATACATTTTGATTTTAAGTATTGATCTTTAAAAATAATATATATATCTTTGATTTGAATAATTTCGTTTTAAGAATAATGATTTCAAATTGTATATATATTTTATTTTAATATTTGTCATAACGCAAAATATTAATTTGATAATAATATGTATTTTTCCATTTATATCAAGCTGAATTGATTCGTTCTCACCAATTCTAATTTATCAGTGTGTTCGTCGAATTCGGACCATCGTGCTTTGCTTCGACATTCGTGCTTGGATTCGTAATAAAATTTCAGTGTCCGTATCAGTGTATGTATCCGTGTCATCTCCTGTTCTCTCTAGCCTCGAAAGGTGAGCAATCACTCACGATTTACGTTCTTATATTTATTAAATTTTATTTCAATTGAAACGACAATTGAAATATGCTGCTGTTAGTTATTTATATTGTCATATATATGCCATTATCTATATCTGTTCACCTGTGACATCTGACACCATTATCTGTTATTTATATTGCTATATATATGCCATTATCTGTATCTGTTCACTTGTGACATCTGACACCATTATCTATTATTTATATTGATGATGTATGCCTGTTATATTATTATTATATTTGTTATCACTCTACAAGTTCCCTGTTAGTATAGAATCACTATGGGTTGAAATGATACATACCCGAACGATCTGTAGAATATGAGAAAATCGTTATGGGTTGAAATGATAAACCCAAGCGATTTTCATTGACATTGAATTTGGGATTACGGGTTGAAAAGATATATACTCGTATATATTTAAATTGCGGATTGAAATGATAAATATCTGTATCACTTGACCATAGGATAGAAAATTATATACAGACATCGTTGGTCTATATATAAATATTTTGAAATGATTTCTATGGTTTTGAAAAGAAATATATGGTTTTAATAAATATTGATTTTTAAAGATTTAATAAAGTTGATTTAATCATTATAAAAATATGTTTAGGTATTTATGTAAAATTTATATTTTCAAATATAGAGTTTATAATGTTTCAGGTTGAAAGATAAATTTGAAATTGATTTGAAATTTTAATTATTTAAGAATTATACTTAAATAAATTTGATTTGAAATTTATTAAATTTGAAATTTTAAGATATGTTTTATAACATGAATTTGATTAAAAGTGACTTAAATGAATATTTCAAACTTATATAAATGTAAATAGGATATTTTGTTTATTTAAATTTATAAATTGAAGTTGTATTTAGATGTTATTGAAATGGTTAAATAAATATTTCAGAAACTAAACGTAATGAAATTAAATTGAGATATAAATGGGATTATCAAATTTAGTTTTGGAAATGTGGAATATTTAAAGCTTTGAAATATATTGAAATTTAATGGTTTATTTGGTGTTTCAAATCTGTATTTGAAATCGATATAATTTGAAATGATTTATTGAGAAATTGAATTGAGTTGAAATTTATGAATTGAGATTGAATTAAGTTGAATTTGGAAGTCGAGTTGATTTGAATCGATTTGTGAATTTGTGGAAACTATCTTTATTATATAAAGTATATTAAATTTTATTTAAAACTATTTTATACTATTTTATAAACTATTTTAATATAACTATTTTTTTATATAAACTATTTCAATATAAACTATTTTAATTATACAAATTATTTTAATATATATATATATATATATATATTGTTTTAACTTATAACTATTTTATATAAATTATTTTATTTTATAAACTATTTTATTATATATACTATTATTGATACCTAAATGGTTTAAGGGAAAATGCTATAATTTCAAAAGTGTTATGATTTCCAAAATGCTACAAATTTCAAAGTGTTATGATTTCCAAAATGCTATGATTTCAAAGCTGTGATTTCTAAAGTGTTATGATTTTTAAGGACTATGATTTTGAAAGCGTTATAACTTTGGAAACTGATATGATTTTGGAAATGGATTTATTTAAAGTGAAATTGATATCGTATGGATATGGTTTTGAAATGGCAATGATATTTCGGTTTGAAATATAAACTATTTTTAAAGTTTACTAAATGACCATCAGTGTAATTAATACGGAGTTATTAAAGAGACCGGGATCGGATATGGACATACTCTCTGTCGATACCGAAAACCACTTTAATAACTAATATACACGGAGTGTTGATCAAGAATGAAGTGGATGGTTTGGTGAATGCGTTGACTGAAGAAAGAGAACGATATTGGATGACACCTGACATGACTAAAACAAGAGTCGCGCCGGGCCATTGAGGTTCGCCACCTCTAGCGGACACACTTCTTGGATACCATATCTATTACTTATGTGATTCGATTTGGGTGCACCCATTGATTTGGGAGTGTTGTTTCGCGGTGTTGAGGTAGTAGCTGTTATGCTCAACATCAGTTTGAATCACGCAACTACTAGTATCCTAGTTGGTATCGCCTCATGTACCTTGTCATACTGATTATCCCATTCGCGACCACTACGATTTGTTTTGTGTTATACCTATGCGGTACCCTCTGATAACCACTAGTTTACGGTGGGGCTTACGGTGCTGTATAGACTATGACATGGTAAAAATGTGTTAAGGGTGGAATGGGCCATGACTTATTGCTATTTTGATATCGTACTTTACTGATTAGACATTATCTACTTAGCGTACACTACTACATAGTAGATAGTTTAATGGATCCGTAGAGGATGGTTATCCCAAACATCCTTTGAGTTACTTGTATTTCAGTTGTTATTTCACTTGAGTTGGATTTATTGATATAAGAATGTTAATCCTGACTCGAGTGTTTTGTGTTTTTCTTTACGCTCGTGTCAAACTGAGTGTACCAGTATTCGAGACTCACCTTTGGAGTTGGAGCTTCGCTTGGAGATCTGTAACGACCCATAAAATTTCGATTGGTTTTAATAACGTATTTAACTGAATTTTGTGAAATTTTATATAATTGAATTTTTAAATAAAATTTTTATATTTGGAATACGTATTTAAAAACATAGCAATTGGTAAATTTTCATCAGAAAATATGGAAGTTTATTTTTTGTGAAATTTTATTTCAATTTAAATCAGTTAATAACAGTTGAATTTAAAAGTGTTCCGAAACCTAAATATGTCAACATGAGAAAGTTTATTTTGAACACTCTAAATCTGACTGCGAAATTCGTTTCGCGAAATTCAGACGTTTCTAGCTCCGTTTGGATTTTCTGTACGGAATAGCAACGTATATCAATGTCCGTATCGACTTTTTGATCGGATGATCGTGCCATCAATATCTGTATACTGTTTTGATCGTCTCGTCGTACCGATCTCTATGGTATATTCAATTCTGTATTTTGAAGTCCGATATGCAACGGACGCAATATAACAGTTCGCGGTACCGTACCATATTCATAACTTTTAAAATTCTCTCTGTCGTTATAGTGTAGCCGTGTACTCCAAGCAACAGTAAATGACTTTAATAATTTTTGCCTAAGTCATAGCTGCTGAGTGATGACCGTTCAAATTTCTTTCATTGTATATTTTATTCGTTCTCCTTCATTTGTTCTTCCTTTCCACAGATCTAACTCTCGGCCTCCCCACTTCCTTTGCCATGCGTCTGCGTCATCATACTCGACCACCACCTATCATCCAACCCACCACCAGATATGCCGCTCACCGCCATCCAGATCCCCAACTGTGATGCCCCACCTCTATACCCACGCTAACCAAGAACACTACAATGTAGTGCTGTCAATTAGCACGTAGAATAAGGTTGTGGAGGAGCGACCATCCATGTAACTTCTTTGTGCGAGCACCGATATGTCAGATAGAATAGAATGCATATCTTTTAAGGAATAAGTCCGACATACCGATACAAACACAAAGCTATCACACGGTGGCTATATATATAATCTTCGGAAACAAACATAGAAATAATCATAACATAAATCAGTCACAGACATCCATATCACAAAGGCGGAAGAAGATATGAATAAATATAATACACATGAAAGTGTACATCAGAGTAGTGGTCAGGAGGATCCACGATAATACAAAAGAATAGCATCACGTGCTATACAAAAGAATAAGTACACAATGTAGAGTCTATATCTCAAATGCGTACAACCAAAAACTACTAATCTAAGTAGTTAGCCAAAAGTCAGAATAATCCTGAAGAGAAGTCAAGCAAAAGCACCTGTAACATCTCGGTCTGACCCGAGTATTATTTATAAGAAAATAATAAACGGATCAGTCTAGCTATAAATATCAGATGATATGGTATATAGTAAAAGGCATGACATGAACATGTAATAACCATAACGGCATACTACAATAAGTATGTAAATGATAACCAACAAAAGATTAACCAATATCACAAGAATCTTCTCAAAAATAGGGTATCATACCCTAAACTTGTATCCATAACAAGTCAATAACACATAAATTCACCAATGCACAAAAACTGATATCATATCAATGAAAATCATGAATATTGGTGAAGCACAAAATTCCAGAAATCATCACCAAAAATCCAGAAAACACATAAAAAGGGGGGATGCCTAACACATGAATAGGAGCATGAAAACTCACCTACACGTATCACACAGGAATGAGAAGCTATCTAATGAAAGCTATCCATTAAATTTCCACACAGTAATGGCCCGAAGACCGTAGGGTGCTACCCTACATATGTGATGGCGAAACATCACATAAACGGGGTATAGTCTCCCTCGCAGACAAAGAGACATCGCTCAATCGCTAGTCTAAATCACAAAAATGATCGTCATGATGATCAGGAAGTGTCGATTACACTAAGCTAGTAAATATAAGAGTTTAGCTTCATGTCCCATAACCACTTGCTTAACTCAAATATTTACGAACAAACTGTAGATCTCCACTACGAAATTGTCACAAAAAGGGTTCAATCGAACAAGTCCAAGAGTGTAACGCCCCACCTCTATGCTCATAATAACAAAGAGTATTAAAAGGAATACTGTCTATTATTACGAAGAATAAGGCTGGATAGGAGCGACCATCCGTAATTGGCCTTACACTAATATTGGTTATCTCGATAGGAGTGGTATATACTTTTTATTTTTCATCTTTTAATTATTTACTCCCATCGACATATCCAATTATCAGTATAAAACAAACTACGATAGTTCATAATAGTTTAGGACATTAGATATAACAATAACACAGATAATATAATTGCGGAACACAGATAAAAACAAAAGTCTCATATATATATAACTGATGTCAGTTAATACATAGTTGACACAATACATACGATACAACTACAACTGTCAACTCTAGAAGTTATATATACACGTACATTATCGACTAATATACATGAATACATATCGTTCTATACAATGATACGACTACTACAAAAGGACAATGATAACTTCAGAAGATGTGAAAAGTCTTCAAATCCAGAACAGCAACTCAAAGTAGAAAATCTACGACCTGAAATAACTCGGGTCTGACCCGAGTATTACATTCAAAAGAAAATAATACCCAGGTCAGTCTAATTCAAACCAGTTTATTAGTGCATATAGACAGTAATAATTTAAATAGACGACAATCACAATAATTCCCGTCTATCCGATTCTTTAAACAAAGAAACCGGATAACGGTCAATATAACACTTAACAGTGTTTAACAAAAACCAGCAGATTTAAATCATCAACAGAGATAAATAAACAATTTATCAAATCGACTAAATCAATTTAAAGCTGTCAAATCTGATAGGGCTGCAGTACACGCACGCGTGTACTGCCTCGCCACTATCGCAAGAGATACACAAAAGCTCAGTGAAAGTCAAAAGTGATCACAAGGTCAAACCCCGAAATCGGGTTCAACTCAAGTGAATTCAAGAACAAATCCCGACAAGGGGAAAAACTGCAAAGCACATGCAACTGCAGACATAAGCGAATACGTAGCAACCAGCACGATGAAGCTATAGTAGCAAACAGTTGCAAGGACAAGGGCAGAATGCAACTACAAATGTACATGGTCTAACAACAGTTCAAATAGGAAGCAATGCCAAAGTCGAGCATGCTACAGGTAAGAAAGATCACAAGACAAAATTCCCAAGCTAGAAGCCCGAGCTAATATCGAAGTGGAACAATATGCAACTCGCATCTGAACAGTGCTCCAAAGATAAGGAGACAGGACAATACATGATACTAGGGACAATGCACGAGATACAGTGATGCAAAAGCTCACTGAAATATACAAGGCTAACCAAAAATAAATGCAACAATGGACAGTGCAGGTCCAATTAGAAGCAGTGGACGGTACCAGTATAGTCTCAGCGACGAAATGCAGCAGTGGCAACACAAGTATAGTAAATTTCAAGTGATACAACTCGAACCATGCACCATGTTCATACACAACTACCCAGTGCCTAAGGGCCATAAAAATGAAGTCTACACAATACTTAAAACTGTAACTGGCAACAATGTACAGGTAGGAGGAAGATGTAATGAAGCCAATAGGGCAACCAAGCAAGCACATGAACGCATAATACTCTCAAATGCAACTATAACTTCATGCTAAAAGAACTGGGCCAATGTCATCCTAAATACAAAACCAGAATCAAATGGTAGTTCTGATCAAAACAGAGACAGTGCTATTTCAAGTGAAACAAAAGTCAGGTGACAATGAAGGAGCCATAATCAAATACTCATGATAACCTGCCTCGAAAACAGGCCATAGAAGAGGCAAACTATTGATGTACAACTAAATGCATCAGTGATCAATACTAGTGCAGACTCCTGTGCAACTAGACACAAGGTAGCTTGAAGGGAACATATAGAACAGTGAACAAAGTCGAAGCTACACTCAGTTCAATATGCAATGTACCCCAATACAAGTGAAAACAACAGGTGACAAGACTCAAATGTAATGCAAAGTGATCAAGCAAAAATGTCTCTATACCAGGTCAAGATAAATGTAAATGTCCCGGCACCTTTCCAAATATACAAAGTCATATCAATCATCAACATCAGCAAATCGAATGGCCGAGATAAAGGAACTATGGGCACCAAAACAAATCGAATGACTGCGATAAGGATTAACAATTTCCAATAATCAACCACGAAAATCACAAGTTTGAACGAGACAGAGATCATCAACAGATATTGGATTAGATGTGAGTGGCAAACCACTCACTGGTTCAACAAACACATAACAAGTGCCAACCACAATATCAGTTTTGAACCAAGATAATTGCCGTGCAAATTTGACTACATATGTATACACACATATAACTGTATATATATGTACACATATGGAGTCTCACAAAATACTCAGACAAAGAATTGCTAAACTTAAACAAAGGTGATATCAATAAAATCAATATAGTCCAGGCACCAAATCACCAATGCACAAAACGTCTCAGAGGAAATAACCAAACAGCATCATAGTATACAATTCAAAAACAAGAACAATGCCGCAAGTATCAAAAAGTCAAACCAAATCAGAAGTTATCAACCACAAGACCACAATTCGAACTGCCGAGATAAACAAGGGACGAGAAGTCGAACCACAGCGAAATCAAGATCAAAAATCATCATCGATGAAGCCAAATCAAACTCAAGGCACAGAACTAAGTCAAATTAGATGTGAGTAGGTATTACTCACCTTCGCAAAACGAATCTGGAGCAGCCGTGAGTGCAACTCAAAAGGCGAACGATCGATGGAGTAGCAACCTCGTCTAATCGATCTTCTTGAGGTCGGCGCCTTCGATTCTGAGAAGCCCTAAATTTTGAGACGCCACAATTTTCTTTCTTTCTTCGATTTATTCTAGGGCACGAACGAAAGAGAGGGGATGGGGATGTCGTTTTATCAGAGAAAAACGTGGTATAGGTATGGGCTGGTATGGAGAAGGTATGGTTTAAGTATGTTGTTATTTTATTTATAAAGCCCGCAAAATTCTTTTAACGAATTACAAAAGAATTTTCAACTCGATTAAAACTTCAGCTGAATTAAACAAACAATTTAAGCGTCACATTGACGATAGTTAATTGTTATAAAATCTCGGGTTGTTACAAAGAGCTAACCGACGAAGTGAACACAAGCGTTTCATACCACTCGTTTTACTAAGTCGTTTAAGTCGATTTCTCATCCGAGTGAAGTAAAGGCTTGTATATACTAGTAGATTGGAAATCGGTTTGAGAAAACGAACTTTTGATATTTAAAATAGTGTTGAAATCGCTTTGATGAAAGAGTTTTGATATTTACTACTAGTTTTGAAACCTTCATATCTTTAAAGTGACAAGTCACAAAACGATTGTTGAAATGAATCGAATTACATAAAATTCACGTTCAAAGGCGTGAGTAAAGTCCAAAGAAATCAATCCCAAAACCATCATAGTAGAAATTCTGATGATTGTTTTTCAGATAAGATTTGCCTACGCAGAGTTGTACGACCTAGAGAGGACAAAATGAGGTCTAACGACCTAAGGGGGATATGGTCGAGCGACCTAACGAGGTACCATCCCGAAAGAGGAGTCATCAAAGTCTTAAGAAATGATAACAACAAATAGGAGACAACACGAATCGATTAAAGTTGGAAATCACACAAAATAGGCGAATAGGCAAAACAGCATCAGGTCGGTCGGCCGGCATCAGGGCTCGGTCGACCAGACCCTGTTCTGGAAAAAAGTTCGGGAAGCAGGTCGGTCGACTGAGCTCTGCAGCCGGTCGACCAAACCCAAACAGAGAAGTGCTTAGCACTTTTGGAAGCAAGTCGGTCGACTGACTACAGAGCTCGGTCGACCGGACCTGTTTCCAGCACTGCCCAACTTATCGAGTTCATTGGCCAAATCTCGACCAAATTGCATTTTCGCGGGCAACGACACTAAGGATTTAAGCCAAACGACAACCCGGCCTTATAAGCTCTTCAATGCATCACAAAAATCATGATCAAAGATCAAAGTTTGGATTTTTAAAGAATTGAACTCAAAACACTAAAAATTGGAATATTCACCAAATCAATCCAAACCAAAAGCAATTGCACAAGAATAAGTGTTAGGAATTCATACCTAACAATCGAAGATAAATATAGATTAAGATGTGAGATAAAAATATCACCTTTAATCCCAAAAGCACAAATGAGAAGCACAAGAACAAGCTAATATCAATCCCTCTTTAATAACAACTCAAGAAGCTTCAATCTATGCTCAAAAGAAAAATATTTCCTAAGTTAGGTTTAGGTAATTTCTGAGATTGAAGAGAGAATGAGTTGGAGAAGAAGAAGGAGATGCTTACCTAGACTTCTTCGGAAATTTGGAGCTAAACTTGGATTTGCAAAATGAAATTAGGGCTTAGGAATTTCCATTTCCAATCTTTTCCCCCATTGTTTCTCTTTAGAGCTGAAATATAAGGAATGAAAATGAATGAGGGGAGAGGGGTTCAGTTTGTGGTATTAGTGGGCTAGTGGGTTGAACCCAAACTCAAACTTCAAGTGGAAAAGGTCAAAATTTTAGCTAGGTCCAAACATATCGAAGTTTATACTCAAAAAGATCGCAAACGACATTTTGAACTCAATGGGAGTGGTCTCGAGTCCTAATTTGACCGTATGCAAAAAGTAGCTTTTCGGACTAACATTCGATTAACGATTTTAAATATAAAAATATAAAATCGATAAATATGCGGGTTGTTACACCAACCTTGGCCCACTTACCTGACCCCATCAGTTTTACAAATAGCCGAACATCTTGCCCACTTCGGACCATCAACCAAGGCTGGAAATCACCTCGTGTCCTCACACCTTCCCTTCTGCCTCGCCAACCCTCAGCCGAGTTTTCCCTTCGCCTTATCCTTTTGCAGACTGAGCCAACTCACCTCCCTTTCCCACAGCCACACAAGCAGCAGCATGCGAAGCCCACTCCTCATGTACCACTTCTCCACCCGCCTTCAGTCCGACCACCTGACAACCTCCTCATGCCGATCCTCCCTTCCTCCTTGATATACATATTGCCTATGATCACCGTGAGTTGTTATATATTAGTTGTATATATGTTGCCTATGATCTGTTATATACTGTGACTAAATTTATGATTTCAATTATTGGTTTTGATATATATGCCGTGATTTTTAAAGTATATGCGTCATGCTATATGTATATTTAGTTATATTCTAAATATATTTGTTTGCTTTTCTGTTTTGTATTGATGAAAGGAGTTTATGCGTGTGTGTGAAAGTATTTATATATGTATGATGTTCTGATTTCTGTAAAAATAAACTTTGCACAGGGTCTATATTTATATAAGTTAGGGGTAAGCTTATATATCAACTATGCATATGTTAGTTTATTTATATTTATACGGTTAGTATATATAAGTGTTATTTTTATAAGTCTCATATACATATTAGTATATATAGTAGTTAGCTATTTGAACACACATATATATATATATGCTTTATATAAAGACGGTGTACTTTTACTAGGGTATATGTTATATGCTATATGTAGGTTTATTTATATAAGTTATATGTAAACAGTTGTTGCATATGTTGGTATATAGGTTTGTAACTTGGTTTATTTTATATATGTATATGTTATTTATAGCAGATTTGAATGTAAATTTTAAACATGTCTAGGTGTTGTATATATTATATATATATGTCATCGTTTTAAATGGGCTGTTGGTCTACACATATCAGCTTACACATATTTTGTTTACATATATATAGAGGGTGGTCTGCATATACATTAAATTGAATAGACGGCACATATATTGGCTGCATACATATAGTATGCATGAATATTTATTTGAAACTTCCCATATATGCTACGGTAGAATATATGTTACATATTAGTTGTGTAAATACTTGTTTATATATATATAAGTTAGGTAAATCATTTTAATATATATAAGTTGTTTATATATATTTATATACAGAGACTTTGTTATGTGTTTGAATTTAAATAATAACTTTGAGATTGTGTTTGAATTGGTTATTTAATATATATATGGATACTGGAAATGAAATACATTATATATGTAAGTATGTTGTTTTATTTTTGTGTTTTATTCCAAACAATATATTGTATTTATGTTTGATTTTTATATATGTGTTTTAATTTCAAAACAATGATTTTGAAATACATACATTTGATATGATATATGCTTAAAATTGGAATATGATTTGATATAAATAGTTATATAGTTATATATATATATAAATTCACTTATACCATTTATCATCATCGATTCAGTTCTGATTTGATTTGTTTTATCAATTCCTATTTATCAGCTTTGATCGTCGAACTCGTACCCATCATGTGTTGCTTCGAAATTCATGCTTGGATTTGTAACTCATCTCATTCTCGTCCATCTCTAACCTCGGAAAGTGAGTAATCACTCACGATTTAACGTTTTTATATTTATTAAATTTGATTTCAATTGAAACGACAATTGAAATATGGTGCTGTAGTTATTTAAATTGTTATATGTAACGACCCGCCATTTATTCCAAAGAATGACACATCATTAATAAGAAAGAAAGGGATAGAAAAGAGAGAAGAAGAGAAGAAAGAACTAAACAATATCAGAATCTCACAGCGGAAACGGAACAAAATATAATATATCACATAACTATTACATAGTCTTTACATAATCAGAGTTACACAGCTTATACAACACAAAATAGATAGTTATAAATTTCTGTCTATTATACAACTCAAGATATAACTCAAACAAAAGACTCAGAGAAACCAACACAGCGGAACACTATATATCTACGAATGTTGAAGCCACCTGCTCCATATCTCCTCTATAGATTCGTCAAAGCTAACCTGAATCCCTTGGCTACTCATAAAAATTTGAGTACCCAAGAGTTTAATAAAACAGAAAATAAACACTTGGGTCAGACATGGGTCTGGTGTGAGTAAACGAGTTAAAGTTGCTTAACTTTAAAAACCTTTGAAACAAAAGGTATCACGTAAGACTTCCCACACATAAACATGGGTAAGTTTTTACCTTACGCTAACCAAAACATTTGATAGGAAATTCAGTTATATTATAATAGTGTCTAGGGTTTTCAAGTAAAATACAGAAATAGCTGGAATGCTGACATCTCACGTTCCAACATAGTTGGGCACAACTAAATCGTACGTCACTTATTGGAGATTGGATTCCATACAATGGCAGGGCTACTGGAGTACCACCCGTCACAATACGTGGCATAGTTCAACGTACCGAGGATTACTCCCAATCCCCTGCAACACAAAGCCGGAACCATCCCTTACTGGATAATTGCGAATAAAATCACCCCATGGTTGTGATCAGCAACCGCACCACTAAGCCGAAATAAAAAGGGACATCTAGACAGGGATGACCTTACTCTCAGTGGGTGCTACCCACGAAGCCTTGTTGCACCTCCCCTTTTTTAGCCATTCCCGGTTGATGAGGCTTTAGGCTACGATTACCTTTAATCAGAACACATCACTTAGAATGCTCATCGTCCACCTGACGATGTTCTGAAAGCATTCAATCCATACAAGTTCGTCCCGGGTTCGAACGAAACAGAAGGCATTATCTCATTACACTCGTTTTGGAATCACCCTCAGAGTTAACGACAATAACCCTTGCACTCTGAATCTTCATCTTCACTTGAGATTCACGACCTATCGTTAATTTGGATCGATGTGGTTTTCGGATATCCAAATCTGGAAACCCGATCCCGGTCTCATCGAAATCCAAAACGTATCTTTTAAGGCCAAGTTGTTTTAAAGTAAAACAATTCAATTCAATTATCTATATATACACAGATAGATAATTCACAATATCACAATAGATAATCTACACTATCATCACAAACAGATAATTCACATTATCATCATACTTCAACCAAAGCATCCATATCACACAACATCACTTATCTCATATCTGAGATCTCAAACCATTCAAGGCAATCAATATCATTCATTCATACATAAGCAATGATCTATACCATCTCTAATTAATTTAAAGTGAATTAAATTAATTACTTAATTTCTAATTAATTTAAGATAAATTAAATTAATTACTTCATCATTATAAATCTTACTTATATAATCATTAATTAATTACAAATAAATTAATTAATCATTCTCTAATTATCCATTTTATTTAATCACCTTGATTAATTATCTTTGAATTACATTTAAGTAATTATCCTTAATTAATTTCACAAATTAATTATTCTTAACCAAATACAGTAATTAACCTTTAATTACTTTATAAACTAATTAACTATAATTAATTACATTAATCCTTAATTAATTACATTAATTAGTTACTCTATAATCACTTATTATTGATTAATTAATCTTAATTAATCAATCCTTAATTATATCATTAATTATATTAATTAATGATCCTTAATTACTCTTAATTAATTATCCTATTTAAATTAATTACATTAAGTAATTAATCTTTAATTAAACCACATTTATTAATCACCTTTGATTAATCTTATCCAGTAATTAACTTCCCTTAATTACTTCATTAATTAATTAATTACTCCTTAATTTATTATATTTAATTAATCCATTGATTAATTACAAAGTAATTTAATCCAAATTTCTTTCATCCTTAAATCATCTTTAATTAATTAAACTAGTTAATTAACTTAAATTAATCACATTAATTAATTAACCTTAATTAATTACATTCATTAATTAACTCTAAATTAATCGATTAACCTAAATTAATTATCTAAGTAATTAACCCTTAATTACTTTCCTTAATTTCTTCCGTAGTGTAATTATCCTTTTTAATTAATTACACATTAATTACTTACACTAAGTAATTATCTTTTAATTAATCTCATCATTAATTAATTGTCAATTAATCACATTAAACAATTAACTTATCTCTCAATTATTTTCATTAAGTAATTGTTCTTTAAATTAATTACCTTTAGTAATTACCCTTTTATTATTAACATTAGTTATTGTTTCAGCTGAAGTTTTTCATTTCTTTAGTTTTGATTAGGGAAGAAAGAAATGAAGAGGAGAAAACATATGTATTTAAAATGGCTAAAATGATAAATTTAAAAATTAAAAGAAAAACAAATTCTTGACATTTGTCATATCTGTAACAACCCTGAGATTGCAATTACCGAATAATGAATTAAAATTATGACTTTAGGTTAAAAAGGGGGCTAAACAAATTTTCGGGAATTTAAATTGACAATTGGTTTGCAAATTAAAATATTTTGGGTTGAAATGGGGAATTTTTAAATAAAAAGTGATTATGGGTTAATGGGCCAAATGAGACAATTACATGGTTTTAATTAAAAACTAGGATGCTTATTAGGATTTTTGTTTACATGATAACATTAGAAAATAAACTAAGTCCTAATGGGTTTTAAAACCCCTTATCATGACCCATTAGCCTAACCCACTCCTTTATAATATCTCCAACTCATTTCATAACTCTAACCCTCATCCTCTTCATAAATTCCTAAACCTAGATTTAAACAAGAAAAAAAATTAATGGCCTCCATTTAGAAGCTCCATCTCCTTCTCTTCATAATTAGTTAAATCCTAGAAAAAAAAGAGAAGAAGAAAGGTAATGCAATCTCTCATATTCTCTAATCCTCCTTCTTAATCCCTATTTATCTCAACCTTCTTGTTGTAATCATTGTTTTATTTTTGTTGATTTTGGGTCCTTGAAGCCTCTTGATCTTTGCTTTGGGGAGAGATGTTTGTGTAACGACCCGTTGTTTTGGACCATTCAAATCGACAATAAATCCACACATGTCTGACTTGAATAATTCAAAATATCAGATTGTTAATTTAAATTTGGAAAAACTCAACATATGCAATAAATAAATCAATCACAGAATCACAGACATAGAGTAATACAATAATACGCAGCGGAATAGATAAAATAGTAGTTCATGAAGCTACTATATAAACATCAGAGTTAGAAATAAAATACAACAGAATATCTCAAATGCAGTGAAGTCTCTAGTACAACAGATGACTTCTCTGAACAAATCAACTAGAAGAGCTGAAAGCTGTGGCGATAATTGGATCTCCAAAGGAAGCTCCAAACTCCAAGGGTGAGTCTCAAATGCTGTATCACTCGGTCTGACCCGAGCGTAAAGCAAAACACAAAACACTCGAGTCAGGATTAACATTCTTATATCAATAAATCCAACTCAAGCGAAATATCAATTGAAATATAAGTAACTTAAAGGATGCTTGGGATAACCATCCTCTAAGGATCTTCGGAACTATCTACAAGGTGGGAATATACACTATAACACCGTGGTCATTTCAATTTAATTTATACCTCAAAACCCAAATATAATTTCATTTCAAATATATCTATTTTTTTCCGAAATAGTATATATATATTAAATGATTTAAAAAGTAAAGTATTTATAATTTCCTCAAGTTTCACAAATCTATTCAAATTGACCCAAATTCTAAATTTCAATTTAATTCAATCTAAATTTTCCATTTTAGTTTAATTCAGTTTCTAAATAACAATTCAAATTATATTGATTTCAAATACAGATCTGAATCACAAAATAAACCATTTAAATTCCAATATATTTCAAAGCTTTAATATTCAACATTTCAAAGTTCAATTTAACAGTTTCATATAGATCTTGATTTAACTTTATTATTACTTAATCTGGGGATATTCACTTAATAAATTCAATATCATTTACTAGCCTTAAATTTCATTTTTACTAAATATTTCCCTAAATTTATTTAAATAAGAAATATTCTTTAAATTATTTAAATTAAACCCAAGTAAAAATCCTATCTTAAATCTAAATTTCCATAAGTTTCAAATTTGTTTAATTAAATAAAATTCTTTAATGAATACAATTTCACTAAATTCAAATTATTACCAAAATCTATTTTGAAATATAAATTTATACTTAAACATATTATATGAATTAAATCCATCTTAATTAAATTAAATATTATAATTAAATATATATTTATATATATATATATAATTACCATTCATATATAATAATTTAAGAATCAACATTTATTTAACCCATATATTTCTTCCCAAATCCATAGAATTTATTTTCAAAATATTTATATATATGGACCAACGGTGTCTGTATATATATCTATCATATGGTTAAGTGATACGGATATTTATCATTTCAATCCGTAATTTAAATATATACGGGTAGATATCATTTCAACCCGTAATCCCAATTTCAATTCAAATGAAAATCGCTTGGGTTTATCATTTCAACCCATAACGATTTTCTCCTATTCTAAAGTCCGTTCGGGTATGTATCATTTCAACCCATAGTGAATTCTATACTAACAGGGAACTTGTAGAGTGATATCAAATAATATAAAATACAACAATAGACATATATCATCAATAACAATATAATATACACAACAGGATATGATGTCATATCCTACAGGTGAACAGTTACAGATAATAGCATATATAACAATTTAAATAACTACAGCAGCATATTTCAATTATCATTTCAATTGAAATCAAATTTAATGAATAAAAGAATGTAAATCGTGAGTGATTGCTCACCTTTCGAGGTTAGAGAGATAGACAATGAAGTTGAGTTATGAAATGCAAGCACGACTTCCAAAGCAAAGTTAGATGGTACAATTTCGACGGAAAAGCTGATAGATAGAAATTGATGAGAACAGATCAAATTAGCTTGATAAAATTGAAACGAAGATTATATGATTAATTTATTACTTTCTTTCAAAATGAACGTTAAATCAAAACACGCATTTTAAAAATGAAATATATATATATATATATATATATATATATATGCACACCCATGAAAACCATATAACTTTAAAACGCTTCCATTTCATATAAATGTTAAATAACAAATATATAATTATTCAAAATGTCACATATATAGTATATTCATTTTATGGTTGTCGTTTCCATGTAATAAATATTCATTTTAAACCAATATTAAAATAATATATATGTATAGTTAAAAAAATCAATGTTCTAACATAAAACACATATATTAAAGATCAACACACATATATATAATATCTTTTGAAATGAATACTTATGTATATATATAATTATTATAGTTTATTACTTTCCTTTTCAAAATATCCAGCAGGAAATCAAACAAACTTATGCACATATATGTGCAGATAAACAATATTCTTTATAATACATTGTTAACTTACTCCTTTTTTTTCTCTTTCCTTTTATTTTTTTTAATTTTTTTTATTAAACCTTTATATATAACAAAATATATGTATAAAATAAAATATTTGTATATATAAAAATCAAAACGTTTCAAACATATATTCAAAAACTGGATCATATAAATAACAATGTATTTAGTTAACGCATAGTATAAAATTCATTTATATAACACTCTTATATATATATAAATCTTGTATAAGTAAACCTTTATAGCTTCATAACTTATTTACTTTCACATATAACAAGATCTGTACAAAAGAATGCAAATTTTTCTCAAATCCTTTTGAACTTTTATAAGAAAAATTTTAAACAATAAATATACCTTCTTATTTAGGAAAGGAAGTAAGCATGCACTTGTAGGAGAAACGTGAGTGGAGGTTGAGGGTTGTAGGCGGTGGAAAGGGAAGAGGGGCGGAGATAGCTTCAGGCGATGGGTATATACGTCGCGCAAAATAATTTTTTTTTATCTGGCGTAGGCCATGGAAAAATTTGGGAGGAGGAAAAGTAAGCAATGGTGGGGAGTGGATCTCGAAAATGAAGAAGGAGCAGGTAACAATGAAATATATGAAGAGAGAGGTAGTGGAAAGCTACAGAGAAAAATATAATATAAAAGGTAATAATAAATGAAAATCAACGTTCTGCGTTGATTCAGCAGAGAAGTTAAAGCAAATAAGAAGAGAATGGATTGATTTAAAGGAAAGGCAATGAATGGTTTAGAAATAAATAAAATGTAAAACGTATACGTTTTAATTTCAAAAAGGAAAGAAATAAATACGGGGATGGCAACAGTCAAAATGCACGTTTAGGCTAATAATAGAATATAAAAGTAAGAAACTCAAAAGGATAGGCACAGAGATGTGAAATCAGGGAGACAAGGGAAGCAAGTGATCTTTCAAATTTATAACATTGGCAATAAATATAGAATAAATGAAAATTAATAGTTGGATGCAAGTATGAGGTGGAAAGTGAAAGCAAAGTGAAGTTGCAAAAGTGGAAATTTGATTTATAAACGCAATTGAAATATGAGCCTTTGCCCAATCAATGTAAAAAAAACGTACACAAATAAATGAATATGGGACAAATGAAGATGAAGGGGGAAAGAAATAAACTATTTATGGGCGTTGAATTTATAAAAGGGACCATGATGTGTACAATAATTGAAATGAAAACGTACACAAATAAATGAAAACCAGTGAAGTTAAAAAGGCAATAATAGTGTAAATGTGAATCGTTGCCACATAAACAAATAAAACGTATACAAATCTTTTACCGGTTATGTGATGGCAACGGTCACCCTTAATTGAGCTGAATAATAAAAGCCAATGCTTTGAACGTATGCCATAAATTAAGTAACAGACACTGATTTCTAAATTTATTAGTAGCTAGGAATAGCAACGTTTGAACGTGAATTGGAAAGCAATTAATACTGTGGTCCAGCCTGTACGTTTCAAATTTTGAAAACGAAGAAAACAGAAATGGAACAGGTTGCAAAAAGGAAAGCCACACATATAAATGGAATAAAACGTTAACAATGAAACATGCCACATTCAATGGAAAGAAACTGAAATGATAACGTCAAGCACGGGAATTAAGGACAATAAAGTAGAAAGTATGAGAAACGTAAAAGTGAACAAACGAATGAATGCAAGCTACAGATATATATATATATATAAATGATGTAAAATATTATGTTTCTACCAGAGAGAAGAGAAAATGTTTGAAATGGAATAAATAGGGAAGGAACAATCCCGAAATGAAATAGCAACGGATAGAAAATTAAAGAGCTACAACATGAATACAGGGAGTAATAAAGGTATGGTATTGATTGGATTGTAACTGATGTAAAACTTGAATGGACAGGGAAGAAATAAAATTTATGGTAACAGTCGATTCCCTTGATTTCATGCAAATTTATTTTCAACAATTCTTAACTGATTTGAATTTAATAGAATTACATAATAAATAAACTTTCATATAATTAATTGAAAATTTACCATTTGCTATATTTATTTATATGTAATCCAAATAATCTTTTTTTCAAAATTTTATTATTAATAATTTCTCAAAAATCCAATTCAATACGTTATAAACCAATTAAAAATTGCTAAACTTTTATGGGTCGTTACACTCTCCCCCACTCAAAACTTTTCGTCCCCGAAAAGGAACAAAGTAGGAGAATTAAAGCAACCAGAAAGAAAATAGATTGAAAGACAAGATAAACAATAAATTTAAAACTATACAAATTTTACTTGAAATATTCATTTAAAAACATCATTTGAAATTTAATTTTCTTTAATACTTTAATACTTTTCAAAACTCCTTTGAAAACAATTATTTACATTATTACTTATATTTACAAAGAAGCTATTGAAAATTTTAAACCCAAAATTTATAAAATAAAAAAAAACTTTTTATTTATCTCAAGATACTTCCAACATTATAATAAATTAATAATCATTCACTTTAAATATGTTATAATTAATTAATAACTTCTGAAACACTAAAAATTTTCTATTATACCATGTAGTATATAAATAAACAATAATTTAAAGGATATATTCAAAAGAAGGAAAGAAGGAAAGAAGATAGATTCGGAAAAGAGAATATAGGTGAATAAATAAAGCAGGGCAGATAAGGTAGATTCAAAAGAATAGTATCGGGCACGAATAATTAATTTAGAACCATAAGAATTTCAATTTCAAATATTAATACAGAATTCCTTTGTTGAAAATACTTTTATAATAAAATACTTTTATAACTCGATGTTTCAACAAGTTTATCCTTGTTCCTGTAGACTCTGGTAGTGCGTTGATCAGGCGCATAACTAGAATTCTCCAGGTACTTAGTAGACTTGTTTTAACACCTAGTGAAAATACTGGAAAAACTTTTTTTAAAAAACAGATATGGAAAGTACAATCCAAACAAAAACAAACAAAACCTTTGTCTAACCATGGTTCGCAGATACACAATGGTTACGCCTGGTTCCCCCAGGAAACAATCCATATCTGTAAGCTTTCTCAGCCCTGCGAGTTACGCCATGATGACTAGTAGAATGCAGGATACACAATGGTTACGCCTGGATCCCCCAGGAAACAATCCGTACCCCCAGGCAAGACTCAGCCAAGCATTTGCGCTACTATTCGCGACCTACACAGATTGCAGGATACACAATGGTTACGCCTGGATCCCCCAGGAAACAATCCGTACCCCTAGGCAAGACTCAGCCAGGCAGTTGCGCTATGCAGTCGCGCTCGTAAGATCATGGGTAATGCCATGGAATTCGAAGGACACTCGAGTATCATATCCGGAAAACCAAAAATCAGAGAGAATAATATCGATAGAATGAATCCAAGATGTGGCCACAAATCGGATATCAAGAAGAAGGCACTTTCCATATCTTTACTTCGAAAATATGTATCATATAGTACCTTTTCAAATCACTTTCAAATATCGTACTTATATAAAATCCATTATATATAAGATTTAATTTTCAAATTAAATACTTTCCAAAATCAATAGTATATCAAATCTTACTTATATAGACTTCAATTATATAAGATTTCACTTTCAAATTGAGTACCTTTTCAAATATATAGTTTTCGAATCAATTTCATACTCATACAAATCAATTTTATATAAGTTCGACAACTCCCAAATCAAGTGTTTAGTAACATAAGGTTCTCAAATTTAATTTTGTTTCAATATCAGTTCAATTTCAAAATCATATACAATTTCACCAAATTATTTCTTCTCAAATTAAATATCTTTAGTTTCAAAGTTTCCAAAATAATAGATTTAGAAAATAAATCCAAATTTCCAAATCAATATAATTTAAGTCAACCAATTCATTTCCAAAATCAAATGTTTTCAAAATCATCTTATACTTACGTAAGGTCCATCTTGTATAAGGATCAAATTTTTCAAAATAAATTTCGTTGTATGAAGAGCCATATGGGATTGAATATCTTTGCTTTTATGGGTTATATATCTTTGTAATTTAAATTGGAAATTTTCTTTTAGTAAGCAAAGATATTCTAACCCGACAACTTTCAATTTCAGCGTCAAAATATATCACTGATATTAGAATATAAGATGTACATACGTCATCATTTCGCAAAATCACATTTGATCGCTCGCTCGATCACACAAGTTCGCTTTCGAACTAGTATTGTCCATTCGACTTCCCTAATGCGGATTTCGATGTGGTTTCTCGACTAGAAGCCATCAGTCTCCTTGCATAGCCATATACTATGATAGAGAATTCTAGAATCAAGCCCAAAATCCATATCAAATATTCGCCATCAAGAATCGAATGAAAAATCCTAACACGAAATGTTGTAATTCACCTCGAACTTGTGTACTCAAACCTGGATCAAATTACTTATGCGAATAAAACAGCATACGTACAACTTATATATTTATTCCAACTTGTTAAATATATAGTTTCACAAAGATGTTACTAAGTTAAAACATTTAACTAAACTTTATTCAAAATATTTTGAAGACCAAATTCTTTTCAAAACATTTCAAATCTAAATTTCATATTAGAAAAAATTTAAAATTGCCTTATTCATTTACTTAACAAAACAGTTTCAACTTATTTAAATCATATTACTTCATACTTAAACATTCAAAACAAATTTATATACTTTATCAAATAATTCATACTTTCAAAAAAATTAGCTTTGAAAAGTTAACCTTGATTTGGAAGTGCTCGAACCTTCGAAATAGTTGAAGAAATCATTTTCAAATTCAAGAGTTGGAAATCAACCAATCAGTAAATCAATTTCAAAAGATAGGTTTCAAATCCGAAACTAAAGGACTGAACACCGGCTTACTTCAAATCATTTCAAATATATATACATATATCTTTCGAATATCAAATATTACTTCGGAATTTGAAAATCAAAACTGGTTTCACAAAATCACTCGCGTAGCAATGCTACTAAAGTGGCCTGTAACGACCCTGAATTTCGAACAAATTAAATTGGAAATATTTAATTAATTTTAAATATTTGAACGATGATTTAATTTGAATTCCCAATATAAGTTTAAAATTGGCGATTAAATTTTATAATTTAATCTATTGAACTGGATAAAAATTTAAATCTTCAACTTTAAGCTAAAGAAAAATATTTCGAAAGCTTTTAAAAATTCGTATTGATAATACTGAAGATAACAGAAGCTTCAGAATTTAATTTGAAACTGTTCTGTTCAGATTTGAATTTTATCGTTCGAATCGAATTTAAAAATAGCCGTCCGAGGCACAGTCTCCGAATTCGATGAAACCAGTTCCATTGGGTCCGGAATGTTGTATTATTGCCGGATTTCAAATTCCGTAATTTCCGGAGTTGATACGTGAGCAAACGGCAAGTAAACGCATTTAGATTTGATCGAATTCAAATTGAATTTAAACTTTAAATTGGTCAACATTCCCACACTTTATCTCCTTCAATCACGCAAAAGATCCCAGAGAAAAATCGTGCAACCCATATCTGATTTATTTTAAATATTCACGTCCTCATCTCTTTTCCCTTTACAGATCAAACGAAAACTTTCTTCATTCAAAACTTAAAACAAAAAAATCATGGCCGACACTCAGATCAAAATAAACGAAAATCAAATTTCCTCTCGCTCGCGAAACACGAGTCCTTTTCCTCCATTCTTTCCAAAATCGATTTGAAATCGATTTCAATCCACAAGCAGATCGAACGGCATCTTCCCTTCCTCTATTCTATGGGTCGATACGCAAAGGGTACTCGCGATTCTCCACTGCCGTTCGTATCGCGACGAGCTTCGCGAGCTAGGGCACGGCAGCTCGAACCGAGCAAGCTGGGCGAGCGTGATGTTGGAGAGAGGCACGGCGGCACACGCGCTCGCGAGGAAGAGGCGACCTGAGTTTTTCGCAAAGGATCTGGGTCGCTCGAAGTGGGTTCGTCGCACTCGCGATGGAGGCGATCGAATTTCGTGGCAGCATTCAGGCGGCAGGCGGAGACGTACGCGTGGAGGTCGGCATCAGTCGCGAGTTGCCACGACATAGTACGGCAGTGATGGGGGAAGACTCGAGCTTTATGGCGATATACGCGATGGCAGCAGGGGCGATCGAGGTCATGGGGGTTGGCGATACTCATTGTCGAGTTACGATTGGTTGTGAGTACTAAATGGTGAGGCAGTGCTGGTCTGGGGCCAAACTTTGGGTATGGCTTCTTTGTCTGTTTTTAAATTTTGAATTCGTATTTTTAATTCGAAAGGAAATGGATTTGAAAAAGAAAAAAATTCACCCACTGTAACTTACTGATTATTTTAAAATATGAAATATATGAAAGATGTTGTGAAATTTACAGTAAAGATATAAAATTCTTCTTTTAAATTTAAGGGTGATAAATATGTCACAAACAGAAATTTTATCTATAACAGTATTTGTATTAGTACTAGTATGTGTCTGTAGTTTAATTTTAAAAATAAATGAACTAGTATAAGAAAAGAAAAATATAAAAAAAAAGGGGTTGAAGAATTTTATAAAGATAAATTTAAAATCTGCATAGGTTATTTTATTTGTATTTAAATGCAGTTTATATAAATATATGCAGTTAGGAAAAGTAATAATAGAAAATGTAGTTTTAAACTAAAATTTTAGTTAAACAAATTTGTTTAAGGAGAAAATTGGTTTAAATAAAATTATCAGCTAATCAAAACTATTAAACGGTAATTGGTTGTTCGATTTATTTCGAATATTAACGAATTGTATAATTATTTATACAAGGTTAAAAATCAAGAAGAAATGATCAAAATGGAAATGGATGGCAAATTAAAAGCTAAGGTGAGATTTTCTCACTCGATTTAAAAGTGGAATTTTTGCAGTTATTGATTGCTATTTGGATGTGATATTAGATATAATAGGATATATCTATATATATATAGCAATATATACATATTGGCATATGTATATATTGGATTGATGATTTCCCGCCTCGTATAGCGGATGAGACCCTATTGCGCCGTTAGTAAGCGGATTTTTATAAAACCTATATACCGCGACATTCCACCTCGAAGTGGAATTGGTATTGTGCTAACGTTTGTGGATGCAGGGAAACAGGTTGGAGGGATCCAACTGGACCCCTCACATTGATTGATTCTATTTATACTGTGGTATGAATCTGTGAATGATTATATTGATGTTATTGATCATATTGATATCTGGAAATTAATTGAATGCTAAAATTTAGCTGAATGGATGTTTGATATCATTGGATTCCAAAAAAATAAACGAAATTAAATTTTTGAAATCAGAATAGAAATTTCTAAGTGAAATTATTTTAGAAATTGAGTAAATTTTGAAGAAAGGAAATTTTGAAGTATAAAAGGTTAATTTTTATAATCTTATCGAATTAATTCCAGAATAAAGTGAAAATGTTAAATAAATGGATTTCGTAAAATAGTGATTTTAAATTGAAGAATTTAATTTAAAATTTGGATTTTTAAAATAGATTGAAAGAAACGATTGAAATTTATTTCCTTAAAAAGGAATTTATTTAAGAGAAGATAAGTTGGAAATCCTATTAGAAATTTAATTGGTAAATTGAAACAAATTGGGAAATCAATGTAAAATAATTTCAAATTGAAGAATCCATTGTTAAAAACAGAATATTGAATAATTTGAGGAAAATAAGGAATTTACTTAGTAGTGATAAATAAATTTTTAAATCAATATCGAAATTGATTTGGGATTGAAGTTTTTTATAAATAGAATTGGAATTTATAAAAGTTGTTTATAAATCCGAAATCACTTATTCTGATAAGTAAAAATATAGAAGTTGATAAAAAGAAGATTTATAAGTCGAGTTGTTATTAAAATAGAAATAGAATTTATAAACGTGTTTATAAATTCAAAATCAGTTGAATTTGAGAAATTAAATATAGGAGATTATTGAAGAAGATATATTCGCGATTTTTGAATAGCGAATTTTTATTGAAATAAAATGTGTAGAGATTTTTGAAAATGTGGTTAGTAAAGTATATTCACGATTTTGGACAGTGAATATATTGTTAAGTAAAATGGATTCATTCTTGAAGAAGTGACATTAAAAATGAAGTAAAAATTTTAAAGTTGTTTTCAAAAATGTATTATGAATCGAAAGCATAGATTTCAATGTTCATTGTTGAAATAGACGTTTTCGAGAAATAAGGAAATGATGGACTATAGCACTGTTGTTATAGTAAATGATTTCCGAAAGGAAATGTTTTTATCTAGTATTGGGATTTACATATCTATCTTAATTTCGAATCCCTATACTAGTGATTTTGAGTCGTCGTAACGATGTTTTACGTAACATTCGTTTTGACTCAAATTGATGTTGTTATAGAAAATAGATTTCCTTAAAGAATGAAATATATACTTAATTTGATTTAAGTATATCGAATATTTTCAAATGTTGAAAATAAAAGATTTGTGAAACACTTATCATTAGATAAGTATGGAATGTTTTCCAAAATGAAATGAAACGTTTTGAGATTTTATCTTCTTAAAGATAAATCGAAATTGAATATTTGAAAACGATTGAAAATCGAATATTAGTAGATATTCGAAAAATGTAAATTCAATATGGAATTTATAAAAGAAAGGGAAGTTGTTTAAAAAAATAAACGTTGATTTATTTTTAAAGTGTGGAAATTTTATATCTAGTAAAGATATTTTTGAAGATAAATAATTGGGAAAATTATTTGGAATCTGATGATGTTGCGCATCGTTATTGATAGTTAAATAACCCACTATCAATAATTACCTTAAATAGGTATTTGTTGTGAATTGGCTGAATTTGAATGCCACACTTATTTTTAAAATAAGCGCTCACTATTCGGGTTAGCCTGGAAAGGACCATGGGGTCGTATAACCCATTCCGAATATGTGATACGTCGTTTTGAATCGCATTCGAAGACCGGTGTTGAAGACCGGATTGTTAACCCCCTTTTTCGACTCACGACCTAGCAGTATGCCGAGTTAAGGTGTTTGACGACTTAAGAAAGTATGCCGAGTTAAGGTGCTTGCCGACCTAAGAAAGAAGACGACCTAACAACTCAACAGGTTCCGACCTAAGGAAAGCTCTGACCCAACAGTTGCCGATCTAACTACTGAGAAGAGCTGCCGAGTTAAGAGTTGTGCCGACTTATGAGCCTGCCGACTTAAGAAGATCTGTGACTGAGGAGTTAAGACCGACTTAAGAAGGATGCCGAGTTAGGAGCCTGCCGACCTAAGGAAGTCGCGACCTAAGGAAGTCGCGACCTAAAGAAGTCCGCGACCTAAGAGGCTCTGCGACCTAAGGAACATTGCGATCTAACAATGTTGCGACCTAAAAGCTCTCCGAGTTATGCAGTGCTCCGAGTTAAGAAGTGCCGCGAGTTAAGGATCTATAAGATAAGGGATTGACTTAAGACAGTTGTGGAAGACCTACGACTTATACTAAGTCGCGCATGATCTCTTGAGTCGTCACCGACTTATCACTTAGAAAAAACCACGTACTTCATTGCTGCATTTGGTTAGTCGCGAATAGACTACGACTTATCCTAGGTCCCTCGCGACCTAAGACCTAGCTTAGGTCGTACGCGACCTAGGACTTGACAAATGATCGACTTAAGATTGCGAGTTAACTCTGCTACGCCCTAACCCTATTCCTTAACACGTCACCGACCTACCCTAAGTCGGCTACGACCTAAAGACTTAGAGAAATTTCCTGAGTCCAGATCAGCTCCTATAAATACCCCACCACTTCCAACATGAAGGGGACTTTTGGCCATTCATTTCTCCAAGCGCCGTTACGCTGTCGAAGCCTCCTCCCATTCAGCAATCAAAGATCTTCAAGCATTCGAGACACTACAACGATCTTCGAGAAGAACTCCTAACATCCCACGCGGATTCGTCGAGTTTCATCATTAAAGATCAAGCTAGTAGTCAAGAATGATTTCATGATCAAATTGTATTGTATTTAGAGGGATATTGTATCGAATTGTAATCAAATCAGCAATAAAAGACTATAAAGTGGATGTAGGCTCAATTACGGGCCGAACCACTATAAATCTGTTGTTCATTTACTACTTTTCTGCTATTCTCAGCTCATATTCTGTTCCCGTACCAACGGGTGGTGCTTTCACGATTCTATTACACACACAGGGTGTTAGCGTTCACTTTTTACCGTTAACATTTTGGTGCTTTCACTGAGAACCCAACTCAGGCGATCATCCACCGTTGCTTCGCAAAGATTCATAAAAAGAACCTCTCTTTAAAAACCAGATCTGAAATAATGGCTCCTGGAAGGAGAGGTAGACCTATCAGATCTGGAAACGCTCACGAAGGAACTTCCGCTTCCCCAATAACAGACCAAGCAACTCCAACCGTTGGGGTCACCAGGGCTGAATTGGATGACGCAGTTTCTGGATTATACCAACAAATTGAAACTCAAAACGCTTTGATGATGGATAGATTAACTGCTCTGCTCGGGGCAAATCGTCAACCAGGAAACCGTCGAACTACTCTTCCTGAAATGCCACCTTTCCAAGCTGATGGTTCTATGCCGCAACCAACTTGTCATGAGCAGATGCCCGGGCAAAATTCCGAGGGAAGAACTAATACTTGCCCGGAGGTGTCTTTGAACAATAAGGAATACCTGTCTGAAATGGTTGGCCGCATCATGAAAGAGAGCATGCAAAGGGAAGAGGATGAGGCTAACTGGGGATTTGCGCCAAGCAGAACTCCGTTTACTGAAAGGATCCTAAGAGCGGAGTTTCCAAGGAAATTTGCACCTCCTACTATCCAAGCCTATAGGGGAACCAGTGACCCTAATCATTTCCTCTACAAGTACGATTGGCATATGACTGGTGCAAGGGCATCAGACGAGATCAAGTGTCGATACTTTCCGGTATACCTAGAAGGTGTGGCTTTACTTTGGTTCACAAAGCTTCCAGTTCGGTCTGTAGATAAATTCTCCGACTTAACGCAAAAGTTTAAAGAACAGTTCAGATTGTATGCTTCAAAAGCTAAGGATATAATGTCACTGTCTAACCTTGAACAAGCGCCCGGAGAATCAATCAAATCTTTCTTGAGCCGTTTCAATATAGCTTTAGCCGAAGTAGAAAATGCAGAACCACGCATGATCCTGACTTATTTGATGAGAGGCATTGATAAATCGAGTAAATTTGGGATATGGCTAAAGATGAAAGAACCAAACTCACTTGATAAATTTTATAAAAAGGCCGATGAGTTCATTCGCCTTGAGAGCCTTTCTGCAACATCGAAAATGGTTATTGCCCAGACTGATAATGACAATGTCCCACCTAAGAAAAGAGAATCTGAAAGTCAGAAAAGGGAGAATGAAGGAGGAAAAAGCCAGAGAAATGAAAAGAAACCTCGCCGCTTTAATCCTTCGGACTTTACTCCTTTAACTGATACACCAAGAAATATCTTTTTTGCAACAAAAGACGTTGTCAGGTATCCTAAGCCACCTGAGATGACAAGAGGGGCAAAGCGTAATGGACAATTCTGCCAATTTCACAATCAACCTGGCCATGACACTGACCAATGTCGCCAATTAAAGAAGGTGATTGAAGAATTGCTAGAGCAGGGTAAACTCCAACAATACGTTAAGAGAAGCGGGGTCGATCCAACCTCATCCACTCGGGATCAACAACACCCTACCTATCAATCCGATTCTCACAACAACACTGCAGTGCAAGATTCAGAAAAGCTTGTCATTAATGCTATCACAGGGGGACCATACCCAGCAAGCAGAAGTTGGGATGACTACTAATTACCCACAAAACTGCGACTGGGGCATCTCTCACTTTCTCCGGCATAAAAATCCAAAAGCTATGAATCAAGCACAAATGGAGATCCAGCTTGGAGATTCTGAAACAACAATAACTAGCATTCATTTTTACTTAACAGCATTGCTTGAATTTGTAAAGATAATGATAGATGTGTAACTTCTGCATTGTAAACCGCTGAGAAATCAGCGTGACTCAATAATGAAAAACTATGCATTGTGTTTTCTGTTATAAAATGCCTGTTATATTTCGATGTGTAAATACTCTAAATGTATTGCTAAAATATCGATCTAATACTGCAGGTCATTAAAGCAAAGCTCACCCATCGCAAAGCTAAGCGAGCCTTACAAATCATTTAGCAAATTTCAAGCAACAAAAATTTCAAACTCGAATCCCGTACAAGAGGAACTTCACATAAAAAGTTGACGGCTCCACTAGGTCAAGCCCTCGTTAACTGGTTGCGATCGTTGATATAAAAAAAAAAGGCATCCAACCAAATAACTTGCGTTTACTCTGTGGAGTCATTCAACAGTGAAGTCTACTTCTTCGGATAAAGCAATTTACTTGCAAAAGAAAAGAAACACGCGCTTGGAAATGATGATAAAGGATCGCAGATTGGCGGATGATGGTACAACATGAGCAGGCAGACATGGAAGCAGCCAAAGGAAGGTATGCCTCTCAACAGGAAAGCAGGTAGATCCACTAAAGGGATAACTTCCCAAGCAGAAGAAATAAGACCCTCGCTGGCTGATTGTGATGCATCCAATCAGGCAGCTTGTGTCCATCCCATGGATCTACTTGCACCTAAGACGCAACCTTCCTGGCATGCCAACCAACTGATGCTCCTTCCCAAGGATCAACAAAGCCCTCTAACGAGGCACGCCAATAAATGGAGAGCTTTCCTCAATCAAAAAGATCGGTGGGACTACCAAAAAGGGGCACCTTGTTAATCGATTGCGATCGTTTGTACAAACAAACATCCAATCGAATGACTTACGCTTGTCCCGTGGACCCCTCCGACCATGAGAAAGTAACTTCCAGGCAATCACAAGCCCTCCTCGGAGGCACAAGCCCTCTTCGGAGGCACAAGCCCTTTTCGGAGGCACATTTCACCCGTGTAGAAGTGCAAAATGCTTCTCTTCGGAGACCCACTTCACCAGTGATGAAATGCTAAAAAGCCCTTTTCGGAGGCACATTTCACCCGTGTAGAAGTGCAAAATGCTTCTCTTCGGAGACCCACTTCACCAGAGATGAAATGCCAAAACTGCTTCTCTTCGGAGACCAAAACTGCTTCTCTTCGGAGACCAAAACTGCTTCTCTTCGGAGACCAAAACTGCTTCTCTTCGGAGACCAAAACTGCTTCTCTTCGGAGACCAAAACTGCTTCTCTTCGGAGACCAAAACTGCTTCTCTTCGGAGACCAAAATCGCTTCTCTTCGGAGACCAAAAGACCTCTTCAGAGGCGTACTTCACCTTGCTTGAAGTACCAAAAATAAACCCTTTACCGGGGCACGAAAGTCAAAACCTTCTTCAGAAGCTCATTTCACTGTACAGGAAAATTCACTTTCAAACAAATAAAAGTGATCATTCCCAGAAGTCGAAGTGTTCTTCAGGAAGAAAAAGAAAATAAAGATTTCTCCAAAGACAAGATATACTCTATTAAAAGCACAATAATTCTTCCCTGAAAAAGTGGAAAGTTATTCTCTAAAATAAGAGTATCGGTCTTGTGAAATCAAGAAATATTACAATATACTTGTGGTATGGGGGCAACATTATACAATTCAGTTACATTAATAAAAGTAATATACAAGCAACATACCACAAGTTCATTGCAATATCACGTAATAAAGATGTGGATTAAGTGCGTTCTTGAAACACAGACAAAAAATTTGTACAAGCGAAAAGAATCATTTACTCTACACTTCAAATGAAAAACAGATGTATTCCTACATACACAAGGATTTGTACAAGAAAAATATCTATTTATTTCAACACTATGAGAAATTTTTACATTGTACATGTTACAAAAAGAAGCGGAGACCGGAATCCGCACAATCCCCGGTCAATACAAAAAGCAGAAAATGCAAAATCAAACTCATTTCCCCTTCTTCCCACCCTTGGAACTTTTACCCGGCCTGGTAATTAGCTTCGTAGGCCGCGTCGGAGAAGAAGGAGAAAGAGACTCAGCCGGATCAATCTCTGCCTCATCCCCAGCAGCAGTAGAACTCTTCTTTCCTTTCTTCGAAACCACACGTTTCCCCTTCTTCTTGGAAGAAGATTCACTCCCCGGAGTAAGAAATGTAGAAAGTTTTGTGTCATAGTCGAAAGACCGCTCCGGGGTCTTCTCGCTATCTTCCAGATCTTCTGCTTTCTGTTCCTCGGAAGCAGATGGTTCGTCCAAACCTTGAAGGGCTGCTATCGGTTCTTCCTGTGAACCTGGTTGAGAAGCTGGAAGAGGAGTAACCTGAGAAGAAGGAATGGCAGCTGAAGAAGGAAGAATTGGTGCAGTTTCCGGCGCGACTACTGCATAATAAAAGAAATCAAAATTAGTATTCCTCGAGAAAAAAGAAGACCGTGAATCGTCAAAGTTACCTGGAGAAGCCGGTTTGGCAAGATCAATCTCAAATTCCCGAGCCTGAAAGTCCTTCATTGCCTCCTCTTCTGTAGGAGTGGTCACAACTGGAGGTGAAGGATGAGAGCTGGAATCCATAATGTTTGCATCAGCCGAAGTGGAAGCATGAACAGGGGCAGTTAAAAGAGCTTCCTCTTTTGAGAGTTCTTCTCCCAATGATTCAGCCCGTGCCCTAGCAAGCTGCTCCTTCCCTCTAACCAGAGCGGCGCGAGCCTCATCATCAAGATAGCGAGCCTCAAATTTTGCTTCCTCAAATTTTGCTTCATCATAGCCGGCACCTTTAAACATATCTAATGCGGCCTCCCACACTTCCGCCAGGGTGATTTCATAATCTGGACCCAGAAAAGCAAGGCTCCCACGACCCAGAACGCAGTGTAAATAAAAGTCGAATAAGGTAGAACTGATGCTTGCTTTCGTTGCCTCATGTGACTGTTCAGTCGCTTCTTTTTCGGCAATGGCAGCAACCCTACCAGTAATAGCCTCATCACGAGCTGCCTCAGCTTTAGCAAGTTGAGACTTTAATAACTCAATCTCCACGTTCTGGGAGGTGACTTTTGCCCGCAGTTCGGCGTTCTCTGCGCGATACTTCTCATTGACATGCTGTTCGGCGGCAAGCTTCATTTCTACATCTCTTTGTGCAGCGTGTGCGTCCCGCACCTGCTTCTGAAAGACTTCTTCTTTTTGAGTATATGATGCAGAAGAAGAAGCGAGATTTTCCTTAAGCTGCTTAACTTCAGACGCAAGCTTTGCATTGTCGTCTGCAATACTCGTCATTTCCGCGTCATGCTGCTTACGCCATTTGTCCCATTCTGCTTTATCATTCTCCATCGTCATCATCGCCTCAAGGTTAAGGTGGTTGACCCTTTGAAGTTCATCAACCAACTTCTGCCATCCAGACATTCTTTCAATATCAAGCTTGACGGCGTCGACATTTCTCAGCATTGCCTGCTTATCTATGGGAACCAAATCTAAGTCAAAGCGGACTCCTCTTAGACACCAATTCGGAAATCGGCTCTGAAGCGTTGGAGGGCCGTCTTTAACTTGATATTGTGGCCTGTTAATGATGGTTTGAATGTCAGTTTCCTTTAGAGGAGGAGAACCGGCCGGAATGTCAGAAGAAATGGGAGCGTTGGTCTTTTCAGAAATAGCAGACGCGTCACTTGGCTTAGACCGTTTGCTCGATTCATCAGTAATTTGAGTCTTCCCTTTGTCATCATAAGATTTTCGCTTATGAGAATCGTAAGTTTTGTAAGAAGAATCGTATCGATCAGCATCTCTTCTCCTCTGTCGCTGCTCATAATCCCATTTTTCTTGAGCCTTCCTTTGGGCCCGTTCCTCATCTGTCTCTCTCTGGTCACCAAGATATTTCCTGAAGTCATAGGATCCACGGCCTCCATGGCGCTGAAATGAGTCATAATATGAGCCGGAGCGTCCCATCGGAGAATCTGCAACAGGAAAGAAGTAAAGTTTAGAAATTTCCAGAAAGAAAAAGTAAATGCTTATAAGTGCAGAAAAATCCTAAGTGTGTGTGGCGTGCGAACTACGCGCGTCAAACTACAAACCACGCTTCAGTGCAGGAACGGAGACGACAGGTGTCGAAGGCGTCGAGATCTGTTTCAAAGAGGAAGTCGCTTCAATGACAAGAGAGTTTGCCTTTGGAATATTATCCTTGAAAAGCTCTTGAGAAGTAATCATAATGTCACTCAAGCCATCAAAGGTGTCATCGCCCAAGTGTTCGGCAGATTTCTCCTTCTCAACTTCCACATCAGTTGATTTTTCAGAAGCTCGAAGATTCTCTTCTTCCTCAATAATTGGGGGAAGTGCCGACTTGCCAGCTAACCCTACAACATCAGTGGATCCAGAACACTTTATCAAAGCAGCATCCATGACGAGTGTTTTTGATGCAGCTTCTTCCGCAGAAACTGGGGCATTTGACGCCTCTGTTTGAGAACCCGAAGCAGCCGACGTTTCTGCATCAGAGCTAGGAGTTTCATGAATTCGAGTCGACCTGGAAGGGTGTAGAAGCCCAAATTGGTGCAAAAGTTCATCATCTAATAGAAACTGGATACTCCTCTCCTCCACAGGCACCGCCATAAGCCTCTCGAAAGTCACTTTGTGACTGAGATTTTTAGAAGGAGGAGGAAGTGCTGAAAAGGAAAAAAGAGCGAAGTTAGCACTTGATAATCCGAACTTCGGTAAGTTTGAAAGAACATAAGAGACAAATGCAAGTGATCTTACTCCCTATTCTCCAAATAGCATAAAACCCAGGAGGAAAGCGGACATAAAAGAACGGGCTCAGGAAACTGTGAACACTTTCAGGGAGACCGGTGATCAACTTACGATTCCTCGCACTCCTTACGACTATGATGGAGGGATGATCTTTATTCTTGGCAAAGGTACAAAGATAGCGAATTTCTCCGAAGGTAGGAAAGCGGCCCAGCGTTCTCCTAAAAAGCACGCATAGTCCCAGCAAGATGGCGTAGCCATTGGGATGTAACTGAAAAGGGGAGATAGATAGTTGGAGAAGAAGTTCTCGAATGCAGTCATTGAATGGAGGGATAGCTCCGCTCAAGCACATTTGGCGGTTAACTGCAACGAAGCCACGGGGCGGCCTGTCAACAGTATCATTTGTTTCGGGAAGCAAAGCGTCAGCTTCAGCAATGCCAAACTGGGTGCATAGTTGACGAAAGGCTTTATGGCTCAAGGTAGTAGGAGTCCTCTCTGGAGGATCGTTCAGCGGGATAGCAACTGGAAATACATCTTCAGCTTGCTCTGTTCCTTCTTGTGGAGAAGACATTCTACACAATCAGCTGAATGTTCAAATGTGAAGGTGCACGTTCCCTAAAAGTGTGAAGTGTTGTGCAAAAACTAATGAAAATAAAAGACAAGCATAACTGGAATTAAATTAGTTGACAATCAATCGATTACAGAATTTCAGAACTTGTCAATGATCAAGTGCAGTGTTAATACAGACAAGTCAGTTTCATTTGACTATTATGATTTTGTTTTAATACTTCACTTGAATTGGTTATTGTACAGCATCTCATTCATATTCATTTAATTTAACTTTCTCTTTACCAACTAATCTGTCATTCGATATGGGCAGTCAGTGACAGTATATTCGTCCCAGTATTCTGTGAATGTTGTTTTAAGCAGGATTGTTAGTTTGCAAAATTGAAGCAATCCGTAAAAAGAAATACATGCAACATGGTTTATAGTTCAACAGTTCAAAGTCCAGGCAAAGTTTAAAAGTCATCTGCTTAGTTTGCTGAAAACCCAAGTATTAACTCGGTGACGACTTAAGAGATTCCCAATTGGTCTAGGTCGGCAGTCCCCGAGTCTTAGGTCGAATAAAGAAACAAAAAATTAGTTCGAGGCAACCAGAAATTCTCTAAGTCCTAACTCGGCTACGACCTAAAAGCCTTGTTGTGAAAAATAAGTCGTTGAAATTATTCCAAGTTCTAGGTCGGTCACGACCTAATACAAGAAGCTGTGTGATAAGTTAAGTCGGGCTGCGTGCAAAAGGTCTCAAGTCAGAACGGCATGAATGTCTAAGTCCTAGCTCGGCCACGACCTAAGGCTTATGTCGGCGAATAGTTAAGTCGCAAGAAAAACTGGGCTGCTGAGATAGTTAGGTCGCACGAATGTTTTGAGTCGTCTCAAGCTACTTCTCCTCCACCATAAATTTCACCTCCTTCCACCAATCAACTCGAAATTCACCGTTCCCTTCATATCACCAAGTCGCTGGAACAACAATTCAACACATCTCCGATCTGTCATAAACCTGACCTACTGTCATGCGTTCGTAAATCACATCAACAACTAGTGACGATTAAAAATTGATCACAGCACAATTCAAAGTGAAGCGCGACGTATGATTCCGATTCGGGGCTCAGAGGTTAGAATTCATGGTTCAATGGCGAACGTGAAGTGAAAAAGGATCGAAAACGCTTACGCAATTGGATAGCAAGGGTGAATCGCTGGGTGGTGGACTTGAATTTGTATTCGAAATTGAAGAACTTTGTTAATGGCGGCACAGGAAGTTGGAACAGGTGAAGGAAGAGAGGGGACGGCTTAAGCTATTTACTCACTGGGGCAGTGAAAGACGAATCGACACATGATGTTCGACTTAAGACTTACGTTAAGTCGCCTCCGACCTAACCAAAGAGTTAAGAGAATCGAAGCATACGACCTATGGTTTAGGCATATACTTCGAGGGGCAAATGTTAACCCCCTTTTTCGACTCACGACCTAGCAGTATGCCGAGTTAAGGTGTTTGACGACTTAAGAAAGTATGCCGAGTTAAGGTGCTTGCCGACCTAAGAAAGAAGACGACCTAACAACTCAACAGGCTCCGACCTAAGGAAAGCTCTGACCCAACAGTTGCCGATCTAACTACTGAGAAGAGCTGCCGAGTTAAGAGTTGTGCCGACTTATGAGCCTGCCGACTTAAGAAGATCTGTGACTGAGGAGTTAAGACCGACTTAAGAAGGATGCCGAGTTAGGAGCCTGCCGACCTAAGGAAGTCGCGACCTAAGGAAGTCGCGACCTAAAGAAGTCCGCGACCTAAGAGGCTCTGCGACCTAAGGAACATTGCGATCTAACAATGTTGCGACCTAAAAGCTCTCCGAGTTATGCAGTGCTCCGAGTTAAGAAGTGCCGCGAGTTAAGGATCTATAAGATAAGGGATTGACTTAAGACAGTTGTGGAAGACCTACGACTTATACTAAGTCGCGCATGATCTCTTGAGTCGTCACCGACTTATCACTTAGAAAAAACCACGTACTTCATTGCTGCATTTGGTTAGTCGCGAATAGACTACGACTTATCCTAGGTCGCTCGCGACCTAAGACCTAGCTTAGGTCGTACGCGACCTAGGACTTGACAAATGATCGACTTAAGATTGCGAGTTAACTCTGCTACGCCCTAACCCTATTCCTTAACACGTCACCGACCTACCCTAAGTCGGCTATGACCTAAAGACTTAGAGAAATTTCCTGAGTCCAGATCAGCTCCTATAAATACCCCACCACTTCCAACATGAAGGGGACTTTTGGCCATTCATTTCTCCAAGCGCCGTTACGCTGTCGAAGCCTCCTCCCATTCAGCAATCAGAGATCTTCAAGCATTCGAGACACTACAACGATCTTCGAGAAGAACTCCTAACATCCCACGCGGATTCGTCGAGTTTCATCATTAAAGATCAAGCTAGTAGTCAAGAATGATTTCATGATCAAATTGTATTGTATTTAGAGGGATATTGTATCGAATTGTAATCAAATCAGCAATAAAAGACTATAAAGTGGATGTAGGCTCAATTACGGGCCGAACCACTATAAATCTGTTGTTCATTTACTACTTTTCTGCTATTCTCAGCTCATATTCTGTTCCCGTACCAACGGGTGGTGCTTTCACGATTCTATTACACACACAGGGTGTTAGCGTTCACTTTTTACCGTTAACACGGATATTTTTGAAAACGGAAGGATTACCGTCGAGTTGCTCTACATCGGCTGATCTCCGGTTTAGAGGTTTTATCACCCTTAGTGACGGGAAGTCCGGACGTGATTCGAAATTTATCCGGATATGCAAGGGCTTCGTGAGAAGTGCCTTCGGTTCTGTTCGATCCCGGAACAGACTTGTATGGATTGTGTGTCTGACGTTACAATTTGAGATATAGAGCTGATTTCTTTCAAATACATTTCTGTTGGTGGCGGAGAATTTATTCTCTTAGCTTAACACCCTTCTCTGAGACGTACGAGCTCAGAGGTTATGTAGTTGAAATTTATCAGCGATATATCCCAATTTGGTAACGTGGCATACTGAGTGTTGCTGTGAAATGATCAGTGTTTGATCATTTGTGATATGATCATTTGTTTGATCTTATATCTTTGTGATCATAGGTTGATCATTTTGTTTGACCCGAAGCAGGGCTTTTTGAGAAAGCGTAGCTTTGAGGACGAGACTTCGTCGAGCCTCACACCCCGGAAATGGTCGAAACAGGAAGGATGCGGCAAGGTTCTAGGGAGTAGCGCCCCTTAGTGTATGTCATTCCTTCTGGATAAAGGTGGTATCATGGTATGGAGCCCAGATACTTAACCTTTGTGGTTGCTGCAAATTTATTACTTTGTGGTTTGTTGCGAATCGGGGATCCTCGGGAAGATCGGTGACGATCGGGGAAGGGCATACGCGTGTCAGTAGTTACCTATTTTTGCAGAGGTAACCCGGCCTTGTGTTGGCAGAGATCCGGTTAGGTTCTCGGGTCGTCTATTCCAGGGACGTACCCATCGTGGATAGGAAGTTCCTTAGCCTGACCATTTGTTGGAAATCCAAAGAAACAATACGATCTTGTACGGTTTTAGTTGTAGAACCTATCATTCACTTATGGTGGTCACCACTGTTTGGATGGTATCTATAGTAGGCATAAGTGCGGAATGCCTATGCTGGCTAAGATTAATATTATACTTTCGAAATGTTTTCTACACTATGCACTAATAATAATATCAAAAATGATTTGATTTTGCGTATCAAGCATCTTTGACTATCATAAGAAGAAATCTCCTCCAATTCTGCGTTTGCATTGTGTGTGTGGTGGGAGGTCTTATGGTAGTTTCATTTTCCAAAAGCATTGCGAATTTGTTTTATTTTCTTTGTGAAAGAATAACTGTTTTACGATCTCACACCAGTCACCATGACTGACTCGTAGTTTATTGTTTCCCTTCTAAACTCTGGGTGCCCACCAATTTCCACACGGGCAGTCTAGAGTTAGGTTATCAGGATATTCTGGATATTCTGGAGCTTTGGAGATAAGCTGGATGACGAGACGTAGTATTTGTATCTGATATATTTATTCCGCTGTGTATTCTGTATGAGGACAAGTTATATAACTGTCCATTGTTGTATATTGACTCTGGTGATTGATGTATATATATATAAAATGATATAGTTCTTTGTTTAAAAAGACTAGTGTTTATTTATTATATATTGTTCCACTGCGATGTGTAAGATTCTGATATTGTTTTCTGTTCTGATGTTGTTCTGTTGTTGTTCTTTCTTCTTCTGCTTTCTTCTTCTCTTCTCTTTTTCTTCTATCTGTTCTTCTACTTTTTCTTTCTAAAACCCTCACTACTGGGGTTTCCGGCACTCGATTGCTCGGCAGTCGATAAAGTGAGTATCGATGTCGAAATTTCGAAAGTCGAAAATTTCGGTATGTGACAGAGTGGTATCAGAGCATATGGTTAAGCGACAACCCTGCTCTGTTGGGTGTTACTCATTAGAGATAGAGTCAGTAGTAATCTAGAATGAGTTGAGTGTAATAATAGATACGAGTGCGTATTTGTTAGTGAATATAAAAAATGTTTTATATTGTGTTTGCTTATCCGTTGAGATGTTTATAAATTTTGGTCGGTATGTGGGACGCCATATTATCGATAGGGATTTCTAAACACTTAAACGAGGCAAGACGACATAGTATTGTTTTAAAATAGGGTAAATGAAATAATTTTACCCAAAACTATTTTGTATAGAAAAGAAATGTTTTCTATGAATTACTATAGTATATGGTTGCATGGTTGTTAGAAGTGATAATATTAATCTATTATCATTGAAATTGAATAAGAAATTCAAAATCGTAACTCCAAAGTTAAGAAATTAATCCATATACAAATGAAATTTGAGAATATAAATTATAAATGTGACTTATAATTTGAAACGGAATTCCAGAGGAGTAATTGGAAGTGTTTTGAAAGAATCTGGAAAATTTGGAAATTTGGAAAGTTTAAATCATTTTTGAGTTGAAAGTGATTTTCAAAGGTTTTGAAAAGTCTTTTGAAGAGATGAAAAGCTCTAAACTCTTTTCGGTCGCTGGAAAATAATTTCGATGATGACCGCGGCATCATTGGTGTTCATTTTCGGGTTTCCAAAAGAGGGATTGTTGCCAAATTGTTTTAAATCGAAGTGTTTGGAAAATTTGGATTTTGTTTTGGAAATTAAAAGGATAATTTGAATTGTTTTCAAATGGTTTTGAAAAAGTTGAAACGACTCTGGAATCCTATTTAAAATACTTACGAAATATTAATAAGTTGATAACTTATAGAATATTGAAATTTGATTAGAATGAAATTCAAATTGAAAAACGAATGAATTAGTGAATGAATGAATAAATTGCGATTGCAAGTGCCAGAAAATGAAATTGAATGTTAAAATTCATTTTGAATTTGAAAGTAAATAGAACTGGAATTGAATTTGATTTGTAATAAACAAAGTAAAGTATTGAAATAAGAAAATTAGTAAACGAAACTAAGGGAAAAAAATAATGATATGAATCAGCTATAATTGAAAAATAAAATTCAATATTTCAGAATTGAAAATGAATTGAATTCAAATAGAATTGAAAATGTGAATTATAAGTTCAAATGAATGTGAAATGTAAAAGTTGAATGAAAATGAATAGGTGTAACTTCAATAGTGAAGTAAAAATGTATAAGCAGTTTATATTGAAAATTTTGTAATTAAATTTGCAAAATAGTTTGAATGCTGTAACTAGATATTATGGCTAGTAGATATACAGGTATAAAGGGAATTGAATTTGATTTCACAGATAATTTGATTTGCTCGACAAAAGGTAAGTATTTCAATTCGAATATGAGATTTGATGACTTATTTCGCTAGCCGCTTGGCTTTTTCTTTTTCTTTTTGAAATCTGAGAGTCCGTAGGGACGTTTTGTAGTCGTGCCGTATTAGCCGCGCAAAGGAGACGCTGGCGAAATTTTTCGAAAATTTCGAGTGTTAGAAAATTTTGAGAAAATTTTGAAAGTTTAAAATTTGAATTTAAACTCGAATTTGAATTTGGAAGTTAAACAATGTTGTTTGAAACTTATAATTGAAGTTGGAAATTTAGTTGAATTGACAACGAATCTTTAATAGAAAGATTTGTTTTGAAATTTGATAAAACTAGTGGATTGTGAAAAATGATAGACGAGTTAAGGGCATTTTTTCTTAACTTGTAATTTCGAGGACGAAATTCTTTTAAGGGGGAAAGTCTGTAACGACCCTGAATTTCGAACAAATTAAATTGGAAATATTTAATTAATTTTAAATATTTGAACGATGATTTAATTTGAATTCCCAATATAAGTTTAAAATTGGCGATTAAATTTTATAATTTAATCTATTGAACTGGATAAAAATATAAATCTTCAACTTTAAGCTAAAGAAAAATATTTCGAAAGCTTTTAAAAATTCGTATTGATAATACTGAAGATAACAGAAGCTTCAGAATTTAATTTGAAACTGTTCTGTTCAGATTTGAATTTTATCGTTCGAATCGAATTTAAAAATAGCCGTCCGAGGCACAGTCTCGGAATTCGACGAAACCAGTTCCATTGGGTCCGGAATGTTGTATTATTGCCGGATTTCCAATTTCGTAATTTCCGGAGTTGATACGTGAGCAAACGGCAAGTAAACGCATTTAGATTTGATCGAATTCAAATTGAATTTAAACTTTAAATTGGTCAACATTCCCACACTTTATCTCCTTCAATCACGCAAAAGATCCCGGAGAAAAATCGTGCAACCCATATCTGATTTATTTTAAATATTCACGTCCTCGTCTCTTTTCCCTTTACAGATCAAACGAAAACTTTCTTCATTCAAAACTTAAAACAAAAAAATCATGGCCGACACTCAGATCAAAATAAACGAAAATCAAATTTCCTCTCGCTCGCGAAACACGAGTCCTTTTCCTCCATTCTTTCCAAAATCGATTTGAAATCGATTTCAATCCACAAGCAGATCGAACGGCATCTTCCCTTCCTCTATTCTATGGGTCGATACGCAAAGGGTACTCGCGATTCTCCACTGGCGTTCGTATCGCGACGAGCTTCGCGAGCTAGGGCATGGCAGCTCGAGCCGAGCAAGCAGGGCGAGCGCGATGTTGGAGAGAGGCACGGCGGCACACGCGCTCGCGAGGAAGAGGCGACCTGAGTTTTTCGCAAAGGATCTGGGTCGCTCGAAGTGGGTTCGTCGCACTCGCGATGGAGGCGATCGAATTTCGTGGCAGCATTCAGGCGGCAGGCGGAGACGTACGCGTGGAGGTCGGCATCAGTCGCGAGTTTCCACGACATAGTACGGCAGTGATGGGGGAAGACTCGAGCTTTATGGCGATATACGCGATGGCAGCAGGGGCGATCGAGGTCATGGGGGTTGGCGATCCTCATTGTCGAGTTACGATTGGTTGTGAGTACTAAATGGTGAGGCAGTGCTGGTCTGGGGCCAAACTTTGGGTATGGCTTCTTTGTCTGTTTTTAAATTTTGAATTCGTATTTTTAATTCGAAAGGAAATGGATTTGAAAAAGAAAAAAATTCACCCACTGTAACTTACTGATTATTTTAAAATATGAAATATATGAAAGATGTTGTGAAATTTACAGTAAAGATATAAAATTCTTCTTTTAAATTTAAGGGTGATAAATATGTCACAAACAGAAATTTTATCTATAACAGTATTTGTATTAGTACTAGTATGCGTCTGTAGTTTAATTTTAAAAATAAATGAACTAGTATAAGAAAAGAAAAATATAAAAAAAAGGGTTGAAGAATTTTATAAAGATAAATTTAAAATCTGCATAGGTTATTTTATTTGTATTTAAATGTAGTTTATATAAATATATGCAGTTAGGAAAAGTAATAATAGAAAATGTAGTTTTAAACTAAAATTTTAGTTAAACAAATTTGTTTAAGGAGAAAATTGGTTTAAATAAAATTATCAGCTAATCAAAACTATTAAACGGTAATTGGTTGTTCGATTTATTTCGAATATTAACGAATTGTATAATTATTTATACAAGGTTAATAATCAAGAAGAAATGATCAAAATGGAAATGGATGGCAAATTAAAAGCTAAGGTGAGATTTTCTCACTCGATTTAAAAGTGGAATTTTTGCAGTTATTGATTGCTATTTGGATGTGATATTAGATATAATAGGATATATCTATATATATAGCAATATATACATATTGGTATATGTATATATTGGATTGATGATTTCCCTCCTCGTATAGCGGATGAGACCCTATTGCGCCGTTAGTAAGCGGATTTTTATAAAACCTATATACCGCGACATTCCACCTCGAAGTGGAATTGGTATTGTGCTAACGTTTGTGGATGCAGGGAAACAGGTTGGAGGGATCCAACTGGACCCCTCACATTGATTGATTCTATTTATACTGTGGTATGAATCTGTGAATGATTATATTGATGTTATTGATCATATTGATATCTGGAAATTAATTGAATGCTAAAATTTAGCTGAATGGATGTTTGATATCATTGGATTGCAAAAAAATAAACGAAATTAAATTTTTGAAATCAGAATAGAAATTTCTAAGTGAATTTATTTTAGAAATTGAGTAAATTTTGAAGAAAGGAAATTTTGAAGTATAAAAGGTTAATTTTTATAATCTTATCGAATTAATTCCAGAATAAAGTGAAAATGTTAAATAAATGGATTTCGTAGAATAGTGATTTTAAATTGAAGAATTTAATTTAAAATTTGGATTTTTAAAATAGATTGAAAGAAACGATTGAAATTTATTTCCTTAAAAAGGAATTTATTTAAGAGAAGATAAGTTGGAAATCCTATTAGAAATTTAATTGGTAAATTGAAACAAATTGGGAAATCAATGTAAAATGATTTCAAATTGAAGAATCCATTGTTAAAAACAGAATATTGAATAATTTGAGGAAAATAAGGAATTTACTTAGTAGTGATAAATAAATTTTTAAATCAATATCGAAATTGATTTGGGATTGAAGTTTTTTATAAATAGAATTGGAATTTATAAAAGTTGTTTATAAATCCGAAATCACTTATTCTGATAAGTAAAAATATAGAAGTTGATAAAAAGAAGATTTATAAGTCGAGTTGTTATTAAAATAGAAATAGAATTTATAAACGTGTTTATAAATTCAAAATCAGTTGAATTTGAGAAATTAAATATAGGAGATTATTGAAGAAGATATATTCGCGATTTTTGAATAGCGAATTTTTATTGAAATAAAATGTGTAGAGATTTTTGAAAATGTGGTTAGTAAATTATATTCACGATTTTGGACAGTGAATATATTGTTAAGTAAAATGGATTCATTCTTGAAGAAGTGACATTAAAAATGAAGTAAAAATTTTAAAGATGTTTTCAAAAATGTATTATGAATCGAAAGCATAGATTTCAATGTTCATTGTTGAAATAGACGTTTTCGAGAAATAAGGAAATGATGGACTATAGCACTGTTGTTATAGTAAATGATTTCCGAAAGGAAATGTTTTTATCTAGTATTGGGATTTACATATCTATCTTAATTTCGAATCCCTATACTAGTGATTTTGAGTCGTCGTAACGATGTTTTACGTAACATTCGTTTTGACTCAAATTGATGTTGTTATAGAAAATAGATTTCCTTAAAGAATGAAATATATACTTAATTTGATTTAAGTATATCGAATATTTTCAAATGTTGAAAATAAAAGATTTGTGAAACACTTATCATTAGATAAGTATGGAATGTTTTCCAAAATGAAATGAAACGTTTTGAGATTTTATCTTCTTAAAGATAAATCGAAATTGAATATTTGAAAACGATTGAAAATCGAATATTAGTAGATATTCGAAAAATTTAAATTCAATATGGAATTTATAAAAGAAAGGGAAGTTGTTTAAAAAAATAAACGTTGATTTATTTTTAAAGTGTGGAAATTTTATATCTAGTAAAGATATTTTTGAAGATAAATAATTGGGAAAATTATTTGGAATCTGATGATGTTGCGCATCGTTATTGATAGTTAAATAACCCACTATCAATAATTACCTTAAATAGGTTTTTGTTGTGAATTGGATGAATTTGAATGCCACACTTATTTTTAAAATAAGCGCTCACTATTCGGGTTAGCCGGGAAAGGACCATGGGGTCGTATAACCCATTCTGAATATGTGATACGTCGTTTTGAATCGCATTCGAAGACCGGTGTTGAAGACCGGATATTTTTGAAAACGGAAGGATTACCGTCGAGTTACTCTACATCGACTGATCTTCGATTTAGAGGTTTTATCACCCTTAGTGATGGGAAGTCCTGACGTGATTGAAAATTATCCGGAAATGCAAGGGCTTCGTGAGAAGTGCCTTCGGTTCTGTTCGATCCCGGAACAGACTTGTATGGATTGTGTGTCTGACGTTACAATTTGAGACATAAAGTTGATTTCTTTCAAATACATTTCTGTTGGTGGCGGAGAATTTATTCTCTTAGCTTAACACCCTTCTCTGAGACGTACGAGCTCAGAGGTTATGTAGTTGAAATTTATCAGCGATATATCCCAATTTGGTAACGTGGCATACTGAGTGTTGCTGTGAAATGATCAGTGTTTGATCATTTGTGATATGATCATTTGTTTGATCTTATATCTTTGTGATCATAGGTTGATCATTTTGTTTGACCCGAAGCAGGGCTTTTTGAGAAAGCGTAGCTTTGTGGACGAGACTTCGTCGAGCCTCACACCCCGGAAATGGTCGAAACAGGAAGGATGCGGCAAGGTTCTAGGGAGTAGCGCCCCTTAGTGTATGTCATTCCTTCTGGATAAAGGTGGTATCATGGTATGGAGCCCAGATACTTAACCTCTGTGGTTGCTGCAAATTTATTACTTTGTGGTTTGTTGCGAATCGGGGATCCTTGGGAAGATCGGTGACGATCGGGGAAGGGCATACGCGTGTCAGTAGTTACCTATTTTTGCAGAGGTAACCCGGCCTTGTGTTGGCAGAGATCCGGTTAGGTTCTCGGGTCGTCTATTCCAGGGACGTACCCATCGTGGATAGGAAGTTCCTTAGCCTGACCATTTGTTGGAAATCCAAAGAAACAATACGATCTTGTACGGTTTTAGTTGTAGAACCTATCATTCACTTATGGTGGTCACCACTGTTTGGATGGTATCTATAGTAGGCATAAGTGCGGAATGCCTATGCTGGCTAAGATTAATATTATACTTTCGAAATGTTTTCTACACTATGCACTAATAATAATATCAAAAATGATTTGATTTTGCGTATCAAGCATCTTTGACTATCATAAGAAGAAATCTCCTCCAATTCTGCGTTTGCATTGTGTGTGTGGTGGGAGGTCTTATGGTAGTTTCATTTTCCAAAAGCATTGCGAATTTGTTTTATTTTCTTTGTGAAAGAATAACTGTTTTACGATCTCACACCAGTCACCATGACTGACTCGGAGTTTATTGTTTCCCTTCTAAACTCTGGGTGCCCACCAATTTCCACACGGGCAGTCTAGAGTTAGGTTATCAGGATATTCTGGATATTCTGGAGCTTTGGAGATAAGCTGGATGACGAGACGTAGTATTTGTATCTGATATATTTATTCCGCTGTGTATTCTGTATGAGGACAAGTTATATAACTGTCCATTGTTGTATATTGACTCTGATGATTGATGTATATATATATAAAATGATATAGTTCTTTGTTTAAAAAGACTAGTGTTTATTTATTATATATTGTTCCGCTGCGATGTGTAAGATTCTGATATTGTTTTCTGTTCTGATGTTGTTCTGTTGTTGTTCTTTCTTCTTCTGCTTTCTTCTTCTCTTCTCTTTTTCTTCTATCTGTTCTTCTACTTTTTCTTTCTAAAACCCTCACTACTGGGGTTTCCGGCACTCGATTGCTCGGCAGTCGATAAAGTGAGTATCGATGTCGAATTTTCGAAAGTCGAAAATTTCGGTATGTGACATGGCCACTCCCTCACTATGAAACTCAAAAATCAACGTCGATGATGCGTGCACTCATCACCGAAATTATTTTCCAGCGACATAAGTGAGTTCTGGACTTCTATTTTTCTCAAACTTCTTTTGAAATTTCTTCGAAACTCATTAAAATCATTGAAACATTTCTTATTCGGAAAATATTTTTAAATCATACTATTATTATATATTTCAAAATCTTAAAACCAATTTCAAAATACCGGAGTTCAATTCTCGAATTTCAAATTTAAAATCCTTCAGTCATAAATCATTTTTAGATAAATCAAATTTCTTATATAGTTTTTTTCAAAATTACAAATCCTTTCGAAACCTCAAATTCTTATTTTAAAGGGTTTATAATCTTTATCAAAAACATTTCACTTTTATATATAGAATATAATCATACTTATCAAAATAATAATTTCGGTTTAGAAAACAATTTCTAAAATATAAACAAACCCGATTTTCAAAGGACGATTCACGAACGGATTTCAAAACAAAGATAGAGGTTCAAATTAGAGGGACTCTTGTCAAATAGAATTTTGATTCAAAGATAAGCTCGAACGAAGATGAGATAATTAAATTTCAAAATAGAAGATAGTTATACTTATACAAGTCGCGGGCGACCTTAACCGGGTCAACCATAACTTCAGGAATATGATCGATGCAGAATTCCAAGGCAAATCGTCATTCGATCGCCAGAGATAGAATTCGGCATAACAAGAGATAGCAACATCAAAACCGAGGGATATATAAATCTCCGATGAATCAATGCCTATTGTAAAGGAGTTCCACCCCTTTACAATTATTCAAAGATTGGCGGGATCGCCTATTCTTATAGAGATCATTCGAAGTGGAGTTATGGGATACTCCAGAATCAAAAGAATACAAATAGGGAGAGACAAGAATGAATTTTGGACCGCAAGAAACGTTCCAAAGTTCAAAGGAAATCGAGCCAAACGAAAGAGATTCAAACTCGAACGAAAGTGATTCTGTAAATAAATTTTCTATATATGCTAAGTTTTGCCTAGAGCCAAAGCTCTGATACCAACTGTAACGACCCGTTGTTTTGGACCATTCAAATCGACAATAAATCCACACATGTCTGACTTGAATAATTCAAAATATCAGATTGTTAATTTAAATTTGGCAAAACTCAACATATGCAATAAATAAATCAATCACAGAATCACAGACACAGAGTAATACAATTGTCAAGACCCAAAAGACGACCTTCGAAAATCGGCACCCGTACTTCACTTGTACTCAAAATGCCGAAGATTCAAATGCCGAATCTGGTTCTCCGGAGCTTATAACACAGTTAAGTAAATAACACAGCGGAATAAAAGAATAATACATTGATATACAATATCTGATACAACAGAATAATACAATGAATATCAATATACATCAGAGATATGATACACCAAATAGCAGCGGAAAGAAAATAGATAACACCAACAGCGGATAGAATGTCTCCAATAGAATGCTCCAAGATAAGCAACGTCAGTCCATGAACTCCAAGAACTGAACTAGCTCCAGATAATCTACTAAACCTGAATATCTGAAAAACCCAACTCTAGACTGCCCGTGTGGAAAATAGTGGGCACCCAGAGTTTAGGAAGGGAACAATAAACTCCGGATCAGTCATGGGACTGGTGTGAGCAACAAAAACAGTTTATCTTTAAAACAAATAGCAAAAGAATTTTAAAGTCAATTCGCAATGCTTTTGGAAAATGAAACTACCATAAGACCTCCCACCACACACACAATGCAAACGCAGACTTGGAGGAGATTTCTTCTTATGATAGTCAAAGATGCTTACTACGCAAAATCAAATCATTTTGATATTATTATTAGTGCATAGTGTAGAAAACATTTCGAAAGTATAATATTAATCTTAGCCAACATACGACCAGTATCGTATGCCTACTATAGCTACCATGTTCAATAGCAGGTTACCACCACATTCCATGGCAGGTAATACAACTAAAACCGTACAGGGCTCGTATTGTTTTGTTTGGATTTCCAACAAATGGTCAGGCTAAGGAACTTCCTATTCCACGAAAGAAACTCCTCTAGCGGGACGTTCCGAGAACCAACTGTTCTCTGCCAAACAAGGCCGGCAACCCCTTTTCCCAAGGGATAAAAGAAACCTCAGATATGCCACCCCCGGTCCTTTGGGACCTTTAACAGAGGCGCCTCGAATCCAACATCACACGTCATAAATAAAGTGTGTCCACATGAGTAAGTATCTGGGCTCCATACCATGATACTACCCTTTTCCAGAAGGAATGGTCATACCCTAGGGGAGCTACCCCTGAAAACCTTGCCGCAACATTCCTGTTTCGACCATTACCGGGTTGTGAGGCTCGACGAAGTCTCGTCCACAAAGCTACGCTTTTTCAAAAAGCCACTCTTTGGGTCAATAGATGATCAACCTATGATCACAAAGATAAATGATCAAACAAATGATCATATCACAAATGATCAAACACTGATCATCACACAGCAACACTCAGCATGCCACATTACCAAATTGGGATATATCGCTGATAAATTTCAACTACATAACCTCTGAGCTCGTACGTCTCAGAGAAGGGTGTTAAGCTAAGAGAATAAATTCTCCGCCACCAAACAGAAATGTATTTGAAAGAAATCGGCTTTATATCTCAAAGTGTAATGTCAGACATGTATCCATATAAGTCTGTTCCGGGTTCGAACAGAACCGAAGGCACTTCTCACGAAGCCCTTGCAAATCCGGATAATTTCCAATCACGTCCGGACTTCCTGTCACAAAAAGAGTGATATAAATCTCTATACCGGGAGCTACCCAGTGCAGAGACATTCGACAGGTTGTCCTTTCATTTTCGAAAATATCCGGTCTTCAACACCGATCTTCAAATGCGATCCATATATGACGTATCACTATTCGGAATGGGTTATACGACCCAAAGGTCCTTTCCCGGCTAACCCGAATAGTGAGCGAAATATTTTAAAGATATATGGATATTGGGATTTCAATTAAGTCACAACTTATTACCCAAACTTTCTTTTCAAATGGTTTAACAAATTACCATTTTAATCTTTTAAACAAAAGATTCATTCATAGATTTTCCAAATCAATTCCCATTTCAATTTAACTCGTTAAATCTTTAAATCAAAGATTTAACTTATAGCTTTCAAAACAATTTCATTTCGAATGGGTTAAACAAAACATCATTTTAAATCTGTTAAAATAACAGATTTGATTCATAGCTTTCAAAACAATTCATAACTTGGAAAATCCATTTTTCAATTTACTTGGAATTCCTTTAATTAACTGAAATTTCATTTCTTATCTAAAAGCTTTTATCATTTGAAAACAACAGTTTTCAATTTGGAAATCTGATTCATTCATACGAGTTGAAATCCTTGGTTTAAATTCAAATTTTCAAACAATACTTTTAAAATGGTTTAAATTCATATGAACACATTTATAACATCTTTTATCCCTAGTTTCCAAATCATAGATTTAATTTCAAACTTGAATTCAAATTTAAATCAAATTATTTAAATTTTCCAAACTCGATTAAGTTATTCAAAATAACTTTTATCTTTGAAATTCCATTTCAAAAGCTTTTCATTTTAAACCCAAATTTCCAATTTCAAAATCAATTGAAATTAAAATTTCAATTTCAAAAACATCAGATTTAAATTATCTGTGACTTAACCGATTTCCACGTGAAAATCCATATTTGTGTGTGTAACAGTGTGGTCTAGGGGTTTTACACACAATAGTGCAACATCAATCATCACATAACAAAATACAGGATATAGTTGATAAGCGATATAAACTATACGCTTATCGTTCATTCACAGATCACAGATATATATCACAGGTAAGTAAACTACAGATCACAACATAAATCAGGGTGTATCACAAAGCATCATATATCAGGGAATATCAAGTAATTCAATCATTCAATAGAATCCATACATTCACAAATGAATTTATTAATCAACTGATTAATTTAAATCAGATGTATCAATTTGTTTATCTGGATTAATTATCATAAGTTAATTTCAATTTGTTTGAAATAATCTTCCTTTTAAATTTTATTTGTTAACCTTTTTAAGAAATTACATAAATTTATTATCTTTAAATCTATCACATTTATTTAATAAATCATATTTGTTAATCAATCTTAATTAATCAATCAATCTTTCATCATTAAATAATTATCCTTTAAATTATTTAATTATCTTTTAATTTATTTATTTGATTAACCCTTAATTTATTACCATTTTAATTAATTATCTTTAGTTAATAATTTAACCCTTAATAAATTTATTATCCCCAAATTAATTATTCTTTAAATTACTCGGTTAATCAAGTATTAATTATTAACAAATTTACCTTAATTACTTTTATTAAGAAATTCATTTCAAGTAATTAATTTCCTTCATCAAATAAATTAACTTTAAACTTTAGAAGTTAATTAACCATCAATTAATTTAACTCAAATCTTAATTTCTTGATTTAATAAATAAATCAATTTTTTTTTTACTTGAACTAATATAAACTTATTTTAGCTTTGCTTAATAATTTAAATTCAGTTTTAAAGTTTAGAGGCAGATCAGATTATTTAAAGCCTGCTACCCAAACATACCCGAAGTACATCACTCCTGCTTCGAGTCCTCCCCCGCAAAATCTCGAGCAAAGCTTCGAGCCTCACCACACTTCAGCTACTTCGAGTTTTTCGTGAATTCCTTCGAGTTCTCCCCGATGCCAAATCTTCTTCCCCAAAGCCTCAGATCCCACTGACATTAACGTGCACGCGTGCACTTGCACTGCCACCGGAGCCACTTCCGATCATCCACGGTAACTTCGACACATCGATCATCGACGCAGCAACCCCCTCTCGATCACCAAACCCGAATCACGAACCCTCGACAAAATTTAGCATTCGAGTTGAAAACTGGAAGCAGCTCAATGGCCAACATCCACCTCGAAGTCGCTCCTCTGACCATTAGAACGTACGAAACTTCGACCATAGCTTCGTCGACGTGTGACGCTTCCAATGGCGCCGGTGTCATGAAGTCCGGTCGACTATCAATGGCGCAGTACCAAGGTTTCTAGCATGAACGAAAATGGGTTCTTAAACCCTATCTTGATCTTGTCCCCAAAATTCTTGCAATAAATAAATTCTTCAACATTTTTCTACGAATCCCCAACACCTAGGCTTCCTCCAGCCATGATCATGACCCATCATTTGCCGCCGATCGCCGGAAATCGACGAATTTGCCTTTACCGTTCAACTCGAGGGTTCTACCTCAAATCGATACTAAAAATCATGATTCCTATTTTAAAATTCATAGATTTTAGATACGAATCTATCGATATAAATAAAACTTGAAATTAAAAACATCAAATTTCCAGATTTGAAAAGATTTTGCTGTAATTTCTTATTTTCTGAATATTTAGTAAATATAAATACTTGAAACCATTTTTAAAATTAAGATCTTATTGACTTGAACACATTTTGTTTAAACAACCAAGCTGAAAAAGAATTATAGGATGAGATCTTAAATTTTTTAACAGGTTTGATAGCCTGTAAGTTTGAACAGAGCCTTATAAATATATATATAAATGTACCAAGACATTCATACCCAATCAATTGCATATTCATATATACACACAAACATAATCACATCCATGCAATCACTCCACATCAAGTATCAATCATAAATATCAGGTTATAAATCAGACTAAGATATTCAGGGTTGTAGTTTACTCACTTGGACAAGAAGAAAGAACAGAGGTGCCTTGTTTTGGAACAGGCTATTAAAATTTGCAAACTGGAGCTTTCTTTGATTTCTGGTTTCGTCGATTTGCATTGTTGTGAGATGTCGAATTTCTTTTGTTTTAAGTTTTCAAGAGGATGCTTGCTTCAGACATTTTTCCTTAGCTTCGAATGAATAAAACTGAGTGGAAGGTTTGATGTATAAAAGAAAAAGTGTACAGGGTATACAATATTTCTTGTACACTTGAGAGCAGAGACTTTGGAGGCAAACAAAATCTTATATTTTTGTGCTGCCAAAGATGTAAGCATTTAATGCTTGAGTACTTGTTCCCATGCTTGCCTACATCTTTTTAACTCGGCTGAAGTGATACAAAATGTGTGCTAAAGATATCTTGCATTAATTGCTTTGTACAAACCTGTTTATTTTTTTTGTTTTCAAGATCTCGGCTGATAGATAATAGGGTTGTGGTGTTATATACTTGTACTAAGAATTGTTTATAAATCTTTGATCAGAGATTTTCTAAGTTTTGTAGACTATGGTACTCTTACTTTTGTATACTAGAGGTAAAACATTTATTACCTTGTACCATTTTATTTTATTTTATAAAAATTCTTCTCCCGGCTGTACCAGTTGAAGATAATTTGAGGTGGCCTCTTTGGTAAGCCTTTTCTTGTTTTATACTTTGTTCTTGTTTTATTTTACTCGGCTGGGAATATATATTTTGTACTAGGGAAGATGTGGTATTAAAAGAAAGAGTCCTTTCTTGTTTACAACTATGCTTTCTTGCTTGTTGACTGTACATATTTCTTTTGCTTTGTTTATATTATTTTGTCTTGTTTTATTTGTTTATTCTTGCCATTCCACTCACAGGCTACATTCTTATCATTTGGTCTTGTTTAACCACTTGTTTGAATTTAACTATATGTTACTTTGATTATTTTGTTTGTTTTTGTTTATTAATGTTTGTTGTATTTTTTTTTTTAGCTAATGTATTCACTTATATTTGTATTTGTTTGTTTCTTGTGTTACTTTTATATTTATCGTCTTATATTTAATTTATATATATTTCAAATTATTATTAACCATAAATTTTAATATTTAATATTATTATCAATTATTTATTTACAATTTAAACTCAAGTCAAATATACATCTATATATTTATTATTTTCAAATTCACTTATTGATGTATCGGGGAAACTCGCTCCAATTCTCTAATTAAATTTACAAATTTTTATCCAAAAATTTATTTAATTACTCAATTTAATTTAAAAATTCATTTAATTATTAATTTAAATAAAATTAAATTTTGGGGTCGTTACAAACTTCCCCCCTTAAAAGAATTTCGTCCTAGAAATTCGCAGGCACGAAACAAAGACAGAGATAAACAGATTCGATCTCCTATAATTCCTCAAACTAACGATATGAATTCCAAACTCAAGTCGGAATATCCCAGAACACGTACCAATTTGTCCCTCTTCGGACTTTGGTATTCACAAGAAATTACAATAGAATTTCAAATTCGGTTTTAAACGATATCGTTTTAATTGATTCAATTCAATTTACCCTCATATTTTATTAGTCAATTTAATTCAATTTAAAATTCCAATTTCAAATTCATTAAGGTTTAAATCCAAAAGGCTGATAAGAAACCGATGAAATATGAAGTAACGACCTTCTACAACTTCGTCTTGTAGCTGGTACGAAGCAGTCAAAAGAATTTGGAAAGACGAATCAAAGAAAATTGATAGAGAAAGTTTGTTTCCACTGTTGCAGGGTATTGACCATTTATAGTCGTATTTCCCTTGTCCCCTATCTCGTCTTCTTCTAGCACTCATATCTACTATCAGTGGATAGTAAGAGAATTTACTGAGACGTTCAGACGGATATCTGAGAATTACTCATCCTAGAGTTTACTTCACTCTATCTCTGATGAGCTACTTAACGTGTTATACTCCTGAGCTAAAATTCAACCTTAGCTCTGATACCACTTGTCAAGACCCAAAAGACGACCTTCGAAAATCGGCACCCGTACTTCACTTGTACTCAAAATGCCGAAGATTCAAATGCCGAATCTGGTTCTCGGGAGCTTATAACACAGTTAAGTAAATAACACAGCGGAATAAAAGAATAATACATTGATATACAATATCTGATACAACAGAATAATACAATGAATATCAATATACATCAGAGATATGATACAACAAATAGCAGCGGAAAGAAAATAGATAACACCAACAGCGGATAGAATGTCTCCAATAGAATGCTCCAAGATAAGCAACGTCAGTCCATGAACTCCAAGAACTGAACTAGCTCCAGATAATCTACTAAACCTGAATATCTGAAAAACCCAACTCTAGACTGCCCGTGTGGAAAATAGTGGGCACCCAGAGTTTAGGAAGGGAACAATAAACTCCGGATCAGTCATGGGACTGGTGTGAGCAACAAAAACAGTTTATCTTTAAAACAAATAGCAAAAGAATTTTAAAGTCAATTCGCAATGCTTTTGGAAAATGAAACTACCATAAGACCTCCCACCACACACACAATGCAAACGCAGACTTGGAGGAGATTTCTTCTTATGATAGTCAAAAATGCTTACTACGCAAAATCAAATCATTTTGATATTATTATTAGTGCATAGTGTAGAAAACATTTCGAAAGTATAATATTAATCTTAGCCAACATACGACCAGTATCGTATGCCTACTATAGCTACCATGTTCAATAGCAGGTTACCACCACATTCCATGGCAGGTAATACAACTAAAACCGTACAGGGCTCGTATTGTTTTGTTTGGATTTCCAACAAATGGTCAGGCTAAGGAACTTCCTATTCCACGAAAGAAACGTCTCTGGCGGGACGTTCCGAGAACCAACTGTTCTCTACCAAACAAGGCCGGCAACCCCTTTTCCCAAGGGATAAAAGAAACCTCAGATATGCCACCCCCGGTCCTTTGGGACCTTTAACCGAGGCGCCTCGAATCCAACATCACACGTCATAAATAAAGTGTGTCCACATGAGTAAGTATCTGGGCTCCATACCATGATACTACCCTTTTCAAGAAGGAATGGTCATACCCTAGGGGAGCTACCCCTGAAAACCTTGCCGCAACATTCCTGTTTCGACCATTACCGGGTTGTGAGGCTCGACGAAGTCTCGTCCACAAAGCTACGCTTTTTCAAAAAGCCATGCTTTGGGTCAATAGATGATCAACCTATGATCACAAAGATAAATGATCAAACAAATGATCATATCACAAATGATCAAACACTGATCATCACACAGCAACACTCAGCATGCCACATTACCAAATTGGGATATATCGCTGATAAATTTCAACTACATAACCTCTGAGCTCGTACGTCTCAGAGAAGGGTGTTAAGCTAAGAGAATAAATTCTCCGCCACCAAACAGAAATGTATTTGAAAGAAATCGGCTTTATATCTCAAAGTGTAATGTCAGACATGTATCCATATAAGTCTGTTCCGGGTTCGAACAGAACCGAAGGCACTTCTCACGAAGCCCTTGCAAATCCGGATAATTTCCAATCACGTCCGGACTTCCTGTCACAAAAAGAGTGATATAAATCTTTATACCGGGAGCTACCCAGTGCAGAGACATTCGACAGGTTGTCCTTTCATTTTCGAAAATATCCGGTCTTCAACACCGATCTTCAAATGCGATCCATATACGACGTATCACTATTCGGAATGGGTTATACGACCCAAAGGTCCTTTCCCGGCTAACCCGAATAGTGAGCGAAATATTTTAAAGATATATGGATATTGGGATTTCAATTAAGTCACAACTTATTACCCAAACTTTCTTTTCAAATGGTTTAACAAATTACCATTTTAATCTTTTAAACAAAAGATTCATTCATAGATTTTCCAAATCAATTCCCATTTCAATTTAACTCGTTAAATCTTTAAATCAAAGATTTAACTTATAGCTTTCAAAACAATTTCATTTCGAATGGGTTAAACAAAACATCATTTTAAATCTGTTAAAATAACAGATTTGATTCATAGCTTTCAAAACAATTCATAACTTGGAAAATCCATTTTTCAATTTACTTGGAATTCCTTTACTTAACTGAAATTTCATTTCTTATCTAAAAGCTTTTATCATTTGAAAACAACAGTTTTCAATTTGGAAATCTGATTCATTCATATGAGTTGAAATCCTTGGTTTAAATTCAAATTTTCAAACAATACTTTTAAAATGGTTTAAATTCATATGAACACATTTATAACATCTTTTATCCCTAGTTTCCAAATCATAGATTTAATTTCAAACTTGAATTCAAATTTAAATCAAATTATTTAAATTTTCCAAACTCGATTAAGTTATTCAAAATAACTTTTGTCTTTGAAATTCCATTTCAAAAGCTTTTCATTTTAAACCCAAATTTCCAATTTCAAAATCAATTGAAATTAAAATTTCAATTTCAAAAACATCAGATTTAAATTATCTGTGACTTAACCGATTTCCACGTGAAAATCCATATTTGTGTGTGTAACAGTGTGGTCTAGGGGTTTTACACACAATAGTGCAACATCAATCATCACATAACAAAATACAGGATATAGTTGATAAGCGATATAAACTATACGCTTATCGTTCATTCACAGATCACAGATATATATCACAGGTAAGTAAACTACAGATCACAACATAAATCAGGGTGTATCACAAAGCATCATATATCAGGGAATATCAAGTAATTCAATCATTCAATAGAATCCATACATTCACAAATGAATTTATTAATCAACTGATTAATTTAAATCAGATGTATCAATTTGTTTATCCGGATTAATTATCATAAGTTAATTTCAATTTGTTTGAAATAATCTTCCTTTTAAATTTTATTTGTTAACCTTTTTAAGAAATTACATAAATTTATTATCTTTAAATCTATCACATTTATTTAATAAATCATATTTGTTAATCAATCTTAATTAATCAATCAATCTTTCATCATTAAATAATTATCCTTTAAATTATTTAATTATCTTTTAATTTATTTATTTGATTAACCCTTAATTTATTACCATTTTAATTAATTATCTTTAGTTAATAATTTAACCCTTAATAAATTTATTATCCCCAAATTAATTATTCTTTAAATTACTCGGTTAATCAAGTATTGATTATTAACAAATTTACCTTAATTACTTTTATTAAGAAATTCATTTCAAGTAATTAATTTCCTTCATCAAATAAATTAACTTTAAACTTTAGAAGTTAATTAACCATCAATTAATTTAACTCAAATCTTAATTTCTTGATTTAATAAATAAATCAATTTTTTTTTTTACTTGAACTAATATAAACTTATTTTAGCTTTGCTTAATAATTTAAATTCAGTTTTAAAGTTTAGAGGCAGATCAGATTATTTAAAGCCTGCTACCCAAACATACCCGAAGTACATCACTCCTGCTTCGAGTCCTCCCCCGCAAAATCTCGAGCAAAGCTTCGAGCCTCACCACACTTCAGCTACTTCGAGTTTTTCGTGAATTCCTTCGAGTTCTCCCCGATGCCAACTCTTCTTCCCCAAAGCCTCAGATCCCACTGACATTAACGTGCACGCGTGCACTTGCACTGCCACCGGAGCCACTTCCGATCATCCACGGTAACTTCGACACATCGATCATCGACGCAGCAACCCCCTCTCGATCACCAAACCCGAATCACGAACCCTCGACAAAATTTAGCATTCGAGTTGAAAACTGGAAGCAGCTCAATGGCCAACATCCACCTCGAAGTCGCTCCTCTGACCATTAGAACGTACGAAACTTCGACCATAGCTTCGTCGACGTGTGACGCTTCCAATGGCGCCGGTGTCGTGAAGTCTGGTCGCCTATCAATGGCGCAGTACCAAGGTTTCTAGCATGAACGAAAATGGGTTCTTAAACCCTATCTTGATCTTGTCCCCAAAATTCTTGCAATAAATAAATTCTTCAACATTTTTCTACGAATCCCCAACACCTAGGCTTCCTCCAGCCATGATCATGACCCATCATTTGCCGCCGATCGCCGGAAATCGACGAATTTGCCTTTACCGTTCAACTCGAGGGTTCTACCTCAAATCGATACTAAAAATCATGATTCCTATTTTAAAATTCATAGATTTTAGATACGAATCTATCGATAAAAATAAAACTTGAAATTAAAAACATCAAATTTCCAGATTTGAAAAGATTTTGCTGTAATTTCTTATTTTCTGAATATTTAGTAAATATAAATACTTGAAACCATTTTTAAAATTAAGATCTTATTGACTTGAACACATTTTTTTTAAACAACCAAGCTGAAAAAGAATTATAGGATGAGATCTTAAATTTTTTAACAGGTTTGATAGCCTGTAAGTTTGAACAGAGCCTTATAAATATATATATAAATGTACCAAGACATTCATACCCAATCAATTGCATATTCATATATACACACAAACATAATCACATCCATGCAATCACTCCACATCAAGTATCAATCATAAATATCAGGTTATAAATCAGACTAAGATATTCAGGGTTGTAGTTTACTCACTTGGACAAGAAGAAAGAACAGAGGTGCCTTGTTTTGGAACAGGCTATTAAAATTTGCAAACTGGAGCTTTCTTTGATTTCTGGTTTCGTCGATTTGCATTGTTGTGAGATGTCGAATTTCTTTTGTTTTAAGTTTTCAAGAGGATGCTTGCTTCAGACATTTTTCCTTAGCTTCGAATGAATAAAACTGAGTGGAAGGTTTGATGTATAATAGAAAAAGTGTACAGGGTATACAATATTTCTTGTACACTTGAGAGCAGAGACTTTGGAGGCAAACAAAATCTTATATTTTTGTGCTGCCAAAGATGTAAGCATTTAATGCTTGAGTACTTGTTCCCATGCTTGCCTACATCTTTTTAACTCGGCTGAAGTGATACAAAATGTGTGCTAAAGATATCTTGCATTAATTGCTTTGTACAAACCTGTTTATTTTTTTTTTGTTTTCAAGATCTCGGCTGATAGATAATAGGGTTGTGGTGTTATATACTTGTACTAAGAATTGTTTATAAATCTTTGATCAGAGATTTTCTAAGTTTTGTAGACTATGGTACTCTTACTTTTGTATACTAGAGGTAAAACATTTATTACCTTGTACCATTTTATTTTATTTTATAAAAATTCTTCTCCCGGCTGTACCAGTTGAAGATAATTTGAGGTGGCCTCTTTGGTAAGCCTTTTCTTGTTTTATACTTTGTTCTTGTTTTATTTTACTCGGCTGGGAATATATATTTTGTACTAGGGAAGATGTGGTATTAAAAGAAAGAGTCCTTTCTTGTTTACAACTATGCTTTCTTGCTTGTTGACTGTACATATTTCTTTTGCTTTGTTTATATTATTTTGTCTTGTTTTATTTGTTTATTCTTGCCATTCCACTCACAGGCTACATTCTTATCATTTGGTCTTGTTTAACCACTTGTTTGAATTTAACTATATGTTACTTTGATTATTTTGTTTGTTTTTGTTTATTAATGTTTGTTGTATTTTTTTTTTTAGCTAATGTATTCACTTATATTTGTATTTGTTTGTTTCTTGTGTTACTTTTATATTTATCGTCTTATATTTAATTTATATATATTTCAAATTATTATTAACCATAAATTTTAATATTTAATATTATTATCAATTATTTATTTACAATTTAAACTCAAGTCAAATATACATCTATATATTTATTATTTTCAAATTCACTTATTGATGTATCGGGGAAACTCGCTCCAATTCTCTAATTAAATTTACAAATTTTCATCCAAAAATTTATTTAATTACTCAATTTAATTTAAAAATTCATTTAATTATTAATTTAAATAAAATTAAATTTCGGGGTCGTTACAAACTTCCCCCCTTAAAAGAATTTCGTCCTCGAAATTCGCAGGCACGAAACAAAGACAGAGATAAACAGATTCGATCTCCTATAATTCCTCAAACTAACGATATGAATTCCAAACTCAAGTCGGAATATCCCAGAACACGTACCAATTTGTCCCTCTTCGGACTTTGGTATTCACAAGAAATTACAATAGAATTTCAAATTCGGTTTTAAACGATATCGTTTTAATTGATTCAATTCAATTTACCCTCATATTTTATTAGTCAATTTAATTCAATTTAAAATTCCAATTTCAAATTCATTAAGGTTTAAATCCAAAAGGCTGATAAGAAACCGATGAAATATGAAGTAACGACCTTCTACAACTTCGTCTTGTAGCTGGTACGAAGCAGTCAAAAGAATTTGGAAAGACGAATCAAAGAAAATTGATAGAGAAAGTTTGTTTCCACTGTTGCAGGGTATTGACCATTTATAGTCGTATTTCCCTTGTCCCCTATCTCGTCTTCTTCTAGCACTCATATCTACTATCAGTGGATAGTAAGAGAATTTACTGAGACGTTCAGACGGATATCTGAGAATTACTCATCCTAGAGTTTACTTCACTCTATCTCTGATGAGCTACTTAACGTGTTATACTCCTGAGCTAAAATTCAACCTTAGCTCTGATACCACTTGTCAAGACCCAAAAGACGACCTTCGAAAATCGGCACCCGTACTTCACTTGTACTCAAAATGCCGAAGATTCAAATGCCGAATCTGGTTCTCGGGAGCTTATAACACAGTTAAGTAAATAACACAGCGGAATAAAAGAATAATACATTGATATACAATATCTGATACAACAGAATAATACAATGAATATCAATATACATCAGAGATATGATACAACAAATAGCAGCGGAAAGAAAATAGATAACACCAACAGCGGATAGAATGTCTCCAATAGAATGCTCCAAGATAAGCAACGTCAGTCCATGAACTCCAAGAACTGAACTAGCTCCAGATAATCTACTAAACCTGAATATCTGAAAAACCCAACTCTAGACTACCCGTGTGGAAAATAGTGGGCACCCAGAGTTTAGGAAGGGAACAATAAACTCCGGATCAGTCATGGGACTGGTGTGAGCAACAAAAACAGTTTATCTTTAAAACAAATAGCAAAAGAATTTTAAAGTCAATTCGCAATGCTTTTGGAAAATGAAACTACCATAAGACCTCCCACCACACACAAAATGCAAACGCAGACTTGGAGGAGATTTCTTCTTATGATAGTCAAAGATGCTTACTATGCAAAATCAAATCATTTTGATATTATTATTAGTGCATAGTGTAGAAAACATTTCGAAAGTATAATATTAATCTTAGCCAACATACGACCAGTATCGTATGCCTACTATAGCTACCATGTTCAATAGCAGGTTACCACCACATTCCATGGCAGGTAATACAACTAAAACCGTACAGGGCTCGTATTGTTTTGTTTGGATTTCCAACAAATGGTCAGGCTAAGGAACTTCCTATTCCACGAAAGAAACGCCTCTGGCGGGACGTTCCGAGAACCAACTGTTCTCTGCCAAACAAGGCCGGCAACCCCTTTTCCCAAGGGATAAAAGAAACCTCAGATATGCCACCCCCGGTCCTTTGGGACCTTTAACCGAGGCGCCTCGAATCCAACATCACACGTCATAAATAAAGTGTGTCCACATGAGTAAGTATCTGGGCTCCATACCATGATACTACCCTTTTCCAGAAGGAATGGTCATACCCTAGGGGAGCTACCCTTGAAAACCTTGCCGCAACATTCCTGATTCGACCATTACCGGGTTGTGAGGCTCGACGAAGTCTCGTCCACAAAGCTACGCTTTTTCAAAAAGCCACGCTTTGGGTCAATAGATGATCAACCTATGATCACAAAGATAAATGATCAAACAAATGATCATATCACAAATGATCAAACACTGATCATCACACAGCAACACTCAGCATGCCACATTACCAAATTGGGATATATCGCTGATAAATTTCAACTACATAACCTCTGAGCTCGTACGTCTCAGAGAAGGGTGTTAAGCTAAGAGAATAAATTCTCCGCCACCAAACAGAAATGTATTTGAAAGAAATCGGCTTTATATCTCAAAGTGTAATGTCAGACATGTATCCATATAAGTCTGTTCCGGGTTCGAACAGAACCGAAGGCACTTCTCACGAAGCCCTTGCAAATCCGGATTATTTCCAATCACGTCCGGACTTCCTGTCACAAAAAGAGTGATATAAATCTCTATACCGGGAGCTACCCAGTGCAGAGACATTCGACGGGTTGTCCTTTCATTTTCGAAAATATCCGGTCTTCAACACCGATCTTCAAATGCGATCCATATACGACGTATCACTATTCGGAATGGGTTATACGACCCAAAGGTCCTTTCCCGGCTAACCCGAATAGTGAGCGAAATATTTTAAAGATATATGGATATTGGGATTTCAATTAAGTCACAACTTATTACCCAAACTTTCTTTTCAAATGGTTTAACAAATTACCATTTTAATATTTTAAACAAAAGATTCATTCATAGATTTTCCAAATCAATTCCCATTTCAATTTAACTCGTTAAATCTTTAAATCAAAGATTTAACTTATAGCTTTCAAAACAATTTCATTTCGAATGGGTTAAACAAAACATCATTTTAAATCTGTTAAAATAACAGATTTGATTCATAGCTTTCAAAACAATTCATAACTTGGAAAATCCATTTTTCAATTTACTTGGAATTCCTTTAATTAACTGAAATTTCATTTCTTATCTAAAAGCTTTTATCATTTGAAAACAACAGTTTTCAATTTGGAAATCTGATTCATTCATACGAGTTGAAATCCTTGGTTTAAATTCAAATTTTCAAACAATACTTTTAAAATGGTTTAAATTCATATGAACACATTTATAACATCTTTTATCCCTAGTTTCCAAATCATAGATTTAATTTCAAACTTGAATTCAAATTTAAATCAAATTATTTAAATTTTCCAAACTCGATTAAGTTATTCAAAATAACTTTTATCTTTGAAATTCCATTTCAAAAGCTTTTCATTTTAAACCCAAATTTCCAATTTCAAAATCAATTGAAATTAAAATTTCAATTTCAAAAACATCAGATTTAAATTATCTGTGACTTAACCGATTTCCACGTGAAAATCCATATTTGTGTGTGTAACAGTGTGGTCTAGGGGTTTTACACACAATAGTGCAACATCAATCATCACATAACAAAATACAGGATATAGTTGATAAGCGATATAAACTATACGCTTATCGTTCATTCACAGATCACAGATATATATCACAGGTAAGTAAACTACAGATCACAACATAAATCAGGGTGTATCACAAAGCATCATATATCAGGGAATATCAAGTAATTCAATCATTCAATAGAATCCATACATTCACAAATGAATTTATTAATCAACTGATTAATTTAAATCAGATGTATCAATTTGTTTATCCGGATTAATTATCATAAGTTAATTTCAATTTGTTTGAAATAATCTTCCTTTTAAATTTTATTTGTTAACCTTTTTAAGAAATTACATAAATTTATTATCTTTAAATCTATCACATTTATTTAATAAATCATATTTGTTAATCAATCTTAATTAATCAATCAATCTTTCATCATTAAATAATTATCCTTTAAATTATTTAATTATCTTTTAATTTATTTATTTGATTAACCCTTAATTTATTACCATTTTAATTAATTATCTTTAGTTAATAATTTAACCCTTAATAAATTTATTATCCCCAAATTAATTATTCTTTAAATTACTCGGTTAATCAAGTATTAATTATTAACAAATTTACCTTAATTACTTTTATTAAGAAATTCATTTCAAGTAATTAATTTCCTTCATCAAATAAATTAACTTTAAACTTTAGAAGTTAGTTAACCATCAATTAATTTAACTCAAATCTTAATTTCTTGATTTAATAAATAAATCAATTTTTTTTTTTTTACTTGAACTAATATAAACTTATTTTAGCTTTGCTTAATAATTTAAATTCAGTTTTAAAGTTTAGAGGCAGATCAGATTATTTAAAGCCTGCTACCCAAACATACCCGAAGTACATCACTCCTGCTTCGAGTCCTCCCCCGCAAAATCTCGAGCAAAGCTTCGAGCCTCACCACACTTCAGCTACTTCGAGTTTTTCGTGAATTCCTTCGAGTTCTCCCCGATGCCAACTCTTCTTCCCCAAAGCCTCAGATCCCACTGACATTAACGTGCACGCGTGCACTTGCACTGCCACCGGAGCCACTTCCGATCATCCACGGTAACTTCGACACATCGATCATCGACGCAGCAACCCCCTCTCGATCACCAAACCCGAATCACGAACCCTCGACAAAATTTGGAATTCGAGTTGAAAACTGGAAGCAGCTCAATGGCCAACATCCACCTCGAAGTCGCTCCTCTGACCATTAGAACGTACGAAACTTCGACCATAGCTTCGTCGACGTGTGACGCTTCCAATGGCGCCGGTGTCGTGAAGTCCAGTCGCCTATCAATGGCGCAGTACCAAGGTTTCTAGCATGAACGAAAATGGGTTCTTAAACCCTATCTTGATCTTGTCCCCAAAATTCTTGCAATAAATAAATTCTTCAACATTTTTCTACGAATCCCCAACACCTAGGCTTCCTCCAGCCATGATCATGACCCATCATTTGTCGCCGATCGTCGGAAATCGACGAATTTGCCTTTACCGTTCAACTCGAGGGTTCTACCTCAAATCGATACTAAAAATCATGATTCCTATTTTAAAATTCATAGATTTTAGATACGAATCTATCGATATAAATAAAACTTGAAATTAAAAACATCAAATTTCCAGATTTGAAAAGATTTTGCTGTAATTTCTTATTTTCTGAATATTTAGTAAATATAAATACTTGAAACCATTTTTAAAATTATGATCTTATTGACTTGAACACATTTTGTTTAAACAACCAAGCTGAAAAAGAATTATAGGATGAGATCTTAAATTTTTTAACAGGTTTGATAGCCTGTAAGTTTGAACAGAGCCTTATAAATATATATATAAATGTACCAAGACATTCATACCCAATCAATTGCATATTCATATATACACACAAACATAATCACATCCATGCAATCACTCCACATCAAGTATCAATCATAAATATCAGGTTATAAATCAGACTAAGATATTCAGGGTTGTAGTTTACTCACTTGGACAAGAAGAAAGAACAGAGGTGCCTTGTTTTGGAACAGGCTATTAAAATTTGCAAACTGGAGCTTTCTTTGATTTCTGGTTTCGTCGATTTGCATTGTTGTGAGATGTCGAATTTCTTTTGTTTTAAGTTTTCAAGAGGATGCTTGCTTCAGACATTTTTCCTTAGCTTCGAATGAATAAAACTGAGTGGAAGGTTTGATGTATAAAAGAAAAAGTGTACAGGGTATACAATATTTCTTGTACACTTGAGAGCAGAGACTTTGGAGGCAAACAAAATCTTATATTTTTGTGCTGCCAAAGATGTAAGCATTTAATGCTTGAGTACTTGTTCCCATGCTTGCCTACATCTTTTTAACTCGGCTGAAGTGATACAAAATGTGTGCTAAAGATATCTTGCATTAATTGCTTTGTACAAACCTGTTTATTTTTTTTGTTTTCAAGATCTCGGCTGATAGATAATAGGGTTGTGGTGTTATATACTTGTACTAAGAATTGTTTATAAATCTTTGATCAGAGATTTTCTAAGTTTTGTAGACTATGGTACTCTTACTTTTGTATACTAGAGGTAAAACATTTATTACCTTGTACCATTTTATTTTATTTTATAAAAATTCTTCTCCCGGCTGTACCAGTTGAAGATAATTTGAGGTGGCCTCTTTGGTAAGCCTTTTCTTGTTTTATACTTTGTTCTTGTTTTATTTTACTCGGCTGGGAATATATATTTTGTACTAGGGAAGATGTGGTATTAAAAGAAAGAGTCCTTTCTTGTTTACAACTATGCTTTGTTGCTTGTTGACTGTACATATTTCTTTTGCTTTGTTTATATTATTTTGTCTTGTTTTATTTGTTTATTCTTGCCATTCCACTCACAGGCTACATTCTTATCATTTGGTCTTGTTTAACCACTTGTTTGAATTTAACTATATGTTACTTTGATTATTTTGTTTGTTTTTGTTTATTAATGTTTGTTGTATTTTTTTTTTTTAGCTAATGTATTCACTTATATTTGTATTTGTTTGTTTCTTGTGTTACTTTTATATTTATCGTCTTATATTTAATTTATATATATTTCAAATTATTATTAACCATAAATTTTAATATTTAATATTATTATCAATTATTTATTTACAATTTAAACTCAAGTCAAATATACATCTATATATTTATTATTTTCAAATTCACTTATTGATGTATCGGGGAAACTCGCTCCAATTCTCTAATTAAATTTACAAATTTTTATCCAAAAATTTATTTAATTACTCAATTTAATTTAAAAATTCATTTAATTATTAATTTAAATAAAATTAAATTTCGGGGTCGTTACAACAATAATACGCAGTGGAATAGATAAAATAGTAGTTCATGAAGCTACTATATAAACATAAGAGTTAGAAATAAAATACAACAGAATATCTCAAATGTAGTGAAGTCTCTAGTACAACAGATGACTTCTCTGAACAAATCAACTAGAAGAGCTGAAAGCTGTGGCGATAGTTGGATCTCCAAAGGAAGCTCCAAACTCCAAGGGTGAGTCTCAAATGCTGTATCACTCGGTCTGACCCGAGCGTAAAGCAAAACACAAAACACTCGAGTCAGGATTAACATTCTTATATCAATAAATCCAACTCAAGCGAAATATCAATTGAAATATAAGTAACTTAAAGGATGTTTGGGATAACCATCCTCTAAGGATCTTCGTAACTATCTACAAGGTGGGAATATACACTATAACACCGTGGTCATTTCAATTTAATTTATAACTCAAAACCCAAATATCATTTCATTTCAAATATATCTATTTTTTCCGAAATAGTATATATATATTAAATGATTTAAAAAGTAAAGTATTTATAATTTCCTCAAGTTTCACAAATCTATTCAAATTGACCCAAATTCTAAATTTCAATTTAATTCAATCTAAATTTTCCATTTTAGTTTAATTCAGTTTCTAAATAACAATTCAAATTATATTGATTACAAATACAGATCTGAATCACAAAATAAACCATTTAAATTCCAATATATTTCAAAGCTTTAATATTCAACATTTCAAAGTTCAATTTAATAGTTTCATATAGATCTTGATTTAACTTTATTATTACTTAATCTGGGGATATTCACTTAATAAATTCAATATCATTTACTAGCCTTAAATTTCATTTTTACTAAATATTTCCCTAAATTTATTTAAATAAGAAATATTCTTTAAATTATTTAAATTAAACCCAAGTAAAAATCCTATCTTAAATCTAAATTTCCATAAGTTTCAAATTTGTTTAATTAAATAAAATTCTTTAATGAATACAATTTCACTAAATTCAAATTATTACCAAAATCTATTTTGAAATATAAATTTTATACTTAAACATATTATATGAATTAAATCCATCTTAATTAAATTAAATATTATAATTAAATATATATTTATATATATATATATCATTACCATTCATATATAATAATTTAAGAATCAACATTTATTTAACCCATATATTTCTTCCCAAATCCATAGAATTTATTTTCAAAATATTTATATATATGGACCAACGGTGTCTAAATATATATCTATCATATGGTTAAGTGATACGGATATTTATCATTTCAATCCGTAATTTAAATATATACGGGTAGATATCATTTCAACCCGTAATCCCAATTTCAATTCAAATGAAAATCGCTTGGGTTTATCATTTCAACCCATAACGATTTTCTCCTATTCTAAAGTCCGTTCGGGTATGTATCATTTCAACCCATAGTGAATTCTATACTAACAGGGAACTTGCAGAGTGATATCAAATAATATAAAATACAACAACAGACATATATCATCAATAACAATATAATATACACAACAGGATATGGTGTCATATCCTATAGGTGAACAGTTACAGATAATAGCATATATAACAATTTAAATAACTATAGCAGCATATTTCAATTATCATTTCAATTGAAATCAAATTTAATGAATAAAAGAATGTAAATCGTGAGTGATTGCTCACCTTTCGAGGTTAGAGAGATAGACAATGAAGTTGAGTTATGAAATGCAAGCACGACTTCCAAAGCAAAGTTAGATGGTACAATTTCGACGGAAAAGCTGATAGATAGAAATTGATGAGAACGGATCAAATTAGCTTGATAAAATTGAAACGAAGATTATATGATTAATTTATTACTTTCTTTCAAAATGAACGTTAAATCAAAACACGCATTTTAAAAATGAAATATATATATATATATACACACCCATGAAAACCATATTGAAATGACCCTCCTATTTACACACTAATTTTATTAGTGATTTTTTTTTTTGGATATATATATATTTCCAGGGTCATTTTCTTTTCTCTAATAAACAAAATATATCCAGGATCTTTCACAATATAGAAATATTGTTTTAATTCTAAATCAATTTTTAACATACATATATGAAGATATCTATGTTATATTCTACTTGAATCAGAGCGTGATAATAAGTAGAAACCCTTTTTAAATTTGTATAAGTGTGATAAATTCCCTTTTAAATTAAAACTTAATGTATCTTGATTTTTGACTATAGTGTCCACTGGAAATATGTACCTTAGACTGATATTATAATTAAGAAATAACCAAGCTATAATCAGTGGAAAGCAAACTTATAACATAGATGATTGTCTTAAAGTCTGAATATTATCAAACTCAGGTTAAAAGAAAGTGGATCCTAAGTGAACACAAGCAACATCTAGGCGTAATGGAAACGCGCCTAACCTATTCATACAAGGTCACTGGTTCGAGTACTATGCTGGTCGGTTCAAACACAATTTTTGTTTTTCTTTTTATTTTCTCCTGTATGGCTGAAATCTGATACCTACCTATAATTGTACATATATATATTTAATTTTTGCCTATAACCTAACATACAAAACAATTCTTCTTGCATAACTATTTTTAAACCCATTCTTGCAACTGTTTTAAGAATTTCCATTTATATTTTTGCCCAATATCAACATGTACACAGATATACATGTACATGTCAGTGTTTTTGTTCTTTTTTTTTTTCCAGAAAACTGAGCTCAAATGTTCCCTTGCTTCATTGATCTGAAGTGAAACATTAGGCCTGACCTATGGCCTAACCATGTGGTTACCCTGGCCAGTCTTTTGTTTGCATTTTTAAAACCCAGATTATACACAAAACATTGATACCTTTCCTTTTCAAAAGCATGTGTATATATTTGTATGAATCAGACATTTTGTGATCAGATATATATCATTCTTCCTAATCGTTCTTCTCTTTTAAAAATACATCTTCCAAGTATAAACACTTTTTCTTGCATCTGGTCTTATATCAATATCATAAATTGAAGATATAGCAGTTTAATTCTTTTCTGGTTTTCCCAATATTATTTTCTGTATATCTATATTCTTTTTGAAAGAACTCTGGATTAACTGAAATCATCATAAAATGATTATGCTTATAAAATCCAGGTTTTACCTCTAAATCAAAACAACTTTAGCAAATAGGTTTTCAAATCAGTTCAACATCAATATCCTTAGTACATACCAAATCAGAAATAACTAGAAACAACATAGCACATGTTTCTTACAAGGTCTGCCTACTTAATACATTTTGATAGCCATATTAATCAGGGAATACATGCATGAATTAACACATTTTAGCTTTTATTTCTAATTATCTTAGCATCCTCTATTCCATATCTTTTTAATCTTGCTTACTTAGCTCCATCATAACCTGCAAAAGCATTAGTGGCTGCCTCATTATAAATGAGACACCCCCATGTGCCATGAGCAATAAGGGTCAGATCTATGATCTGGTGTGAGCATTTCTAACATATCCATGATATTAAGCTAAGGATACAGCATAAATATACTTTGCATACTTGACAGGTATTATCATGTACAATACATAAGAGCAAACATATGCAATATCTGGAACTACTAGGTTGCCTTTTCTTTTTCTTATAAATTTCCTGGCCTCATCTGCTATAAGGAATCAAAGGGACACATTGCCATGAACTAATTAACATTATGGCACAAAGATCTCAGGACTTAAACAAGCCATGTGCCAACTTGTCTACTTCAAATAGGACAAGCATTCCAGCAGCCTTCTTGGCACAAAATCCTTAGTTATATCACTAAGTGTATTTATGTTCATTCTATCAATGATAGCTAGGTGTACATACCACCAGTACTCATGAAACATACTAGTTATCTTGCAGACATAATATTGCAAGCAAGTTAAAGGTTACTTTCTAGAGGTATAACACCCCAGTCATTCCATCTCACATTATTTAGCATATAAACACCCTATTCAAGCATATACCAGAATGTTTGCAACTAAGAATAAATACATGGCTCTATTGAGTTTATTTTGATTTTGCAAGCAACTATATTTAGCCAGATTTTCAATCTTGTTTAAACATAGTTTTTAGGCTTGTAAATTTCTGTTTAGTTTAAGGGCTCAGCACTTATAGAGAAAAACTCCATTGCACCCTCAACCAATTATTTCAAGCCTCAGCACCATACCAATGTATATGCAGCTCATAGTTTTCTTTATCTTTTCATTCTTTGTCTTAAGCCATTATTCAAACTAGTTACAAATACTCTGATATATGTTCCTTAAGGTTTTGGTATAATATACAGAGATGAAAAATAGAACAACAAAGTTATACATCCAGCATAGCAGATCATATCTCATCAAACATTCATGAAACCATCAGCAGCCAACATAGTTTGTAAATCAAAACATGCAAAATATAACATATAAAAGCTTGGCTGCCTAATCCCAGGTCTTAATGCCATGTATATGAGTGAGGATACTCACCTAAATGCTTACACAAACTCAAACCAGAAAACCCTTCAAATCTTTAGCCTTATCTTCCTCTTCTTCCTTAGGTTAATTAATTAGTGAGAGAGCAGTTTTCTGATTGGGCTCTTGGTTTAAATAAGGGTTCTGTCTAGGGTTTTGGGTGATGCAAAATCCCTATTTTAGCCCAGACCAGAATCATGCATTTGGCATTGCACATTCCTTCCCTCCTAACCCTTAATGTCCCGGCCAATATTTTAAAACAAGACTAAATTGTGCCTATTTTCCTTTCTTTTCAGAAAGTGATAACTTTAAGTATTTTTATTATATTTACCTCAAACATGATAATGGTGTGACTTTCTATTTTTCTGCCTATGTACCTTTGCTTTCTTGCACTTTGGTTCTTACTGTTTTAGTGCTTCCTTTATTTATAATCTGCTCCATAATATCTGGATATATATACATTTATACAACCATGGGTGTTAATTTAATTTTAACCATTTATTTGCAGAAAACATGTGCATACTTATGTGCATTTCTACACCTATTTAAAATTTCACTTATTCATTATAAATCAATGTTTTCTTCTGTCTAAATTTTCAGACAAGTCATACATAGGCATATATATAAATATATATATATATACACACATCCTCAGGAATTTTTAATACTCATGTCTAAGTCTATATTTTCTTTATTTAAAACATTTTATCTAAATGTTTTCCTTCCTTGTTTTATTATCCAGGAATTCTGGATTTTCTCTTAGTGCCATAACTAGTGTGCACGTGCACACATGCACACAACCTTGCACCACTGAAAATCCCACCTATATAATAATTCTGATTTTCCCCCAGAATTTTAATTATTTATTAAAAGAATTTTCCTCAAAATCTTAGGGTATTACAATCACCCCTTCTTTTAGGAATTGTGCCCTCACAATTCACAACATATTCTTTGAGTACTCCTACTTTCTTAGGAAAATTATTCAAATATGCATGAGCAATTCAAATAGTCACTGTCTATCATACATATCAAACTTTCTTAGTAATCTAAGAATTTACCTTTCAAATTTGCAAAGAGCCTAGGGTAATCCATCCTGATTTTATCCTCTAGCTCCCAAGTACAATCACTAGGATCTATACTCCATTGAATTTTTACAAGCTTCAATGTCTTGTTTCTTAATTTCTTTTCTTCTCTTGCCACAATTCCCACTGGCTCTTTTTCATAGATTAGATCTGGATTAATCTGAACTTCAGTAGGCTTTTCTAAGATTTCCTCCTTGTCATGTACCCATCTCCTTAGTTGTGACACATGAAACACATTGTGCATTGCACTCATCTTCTCTGGAAGCTCCAGCTTATAGGCTAGTGAGCCTATCCTTTCCAAAATCTTGTATGGTCCAACATATCTGGGTCTGAGTTTCCCCTGCTTGCCAAATCTCAAGACTTTCTTCATTGGTGAAACCTTAATGAAGACATAATCACCTACTTTGAATTCCACTGTCTTCCTCTTTGCATCAGCATACTTCTTTTGCCTATCTTGAGCTATTGCCATCCTCTTTCTCACCAGTTCTATTTTCTCTGTGATGTCTTTGACATATTCTGGCCCTAGGATAGCTTTCTCTCCTGCCTCAGCCCAACACATAGGTGATAGACATGGTTTCCCATATAGGGCTTCAAAGGGTGCCATTCCAATTGTACTTTGGTGGCTATTATTGTATGTGAACTCAGCCAAATGGAGGTGGTCCTCCCAATTTCCTCCAAAGTCTAACACACATGCCCTAAGCAAATCCTCTAAAATCTTGTTTACCACTTCTGTTTGCCCATCTGATTGGGGGTGATAAGCAGTGCTTAGGCACAATTCACTCCCCATAGCTTCTTGGAAGCTCTTCCAGAATCTTGAAGTGAAGATTGTATCCCTATCACTCACTATAGTTTTAGGAACACCATGCAGTTTTACCACTTCTCTCATAAAAATTTGGGCTAACCTAGGTGCATTTCTGTCTGCTTTCACTGGTATGAAGTGGGCTACTTTAGTCAGCCTATCTACAATCACCCAAATACTTGTATTTCCCCTCTTGGATCTAGGAAGACCATCTATGAAATCCATAGATATGTCTTCCCACTTCCACTGTGGTATGCTAAGTGGCTGTAATAACCCTGAAGGTCTTTGGGTCTCAGCTTTTATTTGTTGACAAACCATGCACTTAGCAACATATCTGGCTACATCAGACTTCATTCCCTTCCACCAATAATCCCTTTTTAAGTTTTGGTACATTTTGGTGCTGCCTGGATGTATGGAATACTTGCTCCTATGGTACTCATTAAGGATTTCTTCTTTCAATTCTATGATGTTTGGGACACATATCCTTCCCTTGTACCTTAAGTATCCTTTTACATCTATGTGATAACCCTCCACTTCTTCCTTCTTTAATAGGAGAGACCTCTTTTCTGCTAAGTCTTGATCTTCTTCTTGTATTTTTGCCACCTTCAAGGCCAAATTTGATTGTAAAGTAATTAAACTTAACCTTCCTTTACTCTTTTCTTCCTCAATTATCTCCATACTTATCCCACTGTTCTCATCTATTTCCAAATCAGTGAGCATGGTCAAATCTCTAAACTCCTCCATCATCAACATGGCCATTTTTGCATGCTGCCTACTCAATGCATCTGCCACTTTATTAGCCTTGCCTGGTGTATAAAGTATATCTAAGTCATAAGCAGCAAGAAATTCAACCCATCTGTGTTGTCTCATATTTAAATCTTTTTGTGAAAAGAGATATTTTAAGGCCTTGTGATCAGTGTATAAAATGAACTTTGCACCCAATAAATAATGCCTCCAGAGCTTTAAGGCATAAACTACTGCTGCCAACTCAAGATCATGAGTTGCATATCTTGTTTCATGGGGTTTTAGTTGTCTAGATGCATAGGCTATGACCTGATCTTGCTGCATCAACACAGCCCCTAGCCCTGACCCACATGCATCTGTATATACAACCAATCCCTCATTGCCTTCTGGTACTCTCAACACTGATGATTTTACCAAAGCCTCCTTGATCTGGGTGAAAGCTTGTTCACACTTATCAGTCCATATAAACTTTTGGTTCTTCCTAGTCAGGTTAGTGAGTGGCATTGCTATTTTAGAAAATCCTTGTATGAACCTCCTATAGTATCCTGCCATCCCCATGAATGACCTAACTTCACTAACACTGTTAGGCTTCTTCCATGCTTGGATTGCTACTATCTTATTGGGGTTTACAGAAATTCCTCTAGCAGAGACGACATGTCCAAGAAAGTGTACTTCCTCTTGCCAGAACACACACTTAGAGAACTTTGCTTTCAAATCTTTTTCTCTTAATCTAGATAAGACCAAATGTAAGTGGTTCTCATGTTCCTCTATTGTTTTAGAGTAGATTAGAATATCATCTATAAAAATCAGAACAAACTTGTCTAAGTAATCTCTGAATATCCTATTCATTAGGTCTACAAAATAAGAAGGGGCATTTGTTAACCCAAATGGCATAACCAGAAACTCATACAAACCATATCTTGTGTTGAATGCTGTATATTTAATACTTGATTCCTCAACCTTCATCTGATGAAACCCAGATGCCAAGTCTAGCCTAGAAAACACTTTAGCTCCACTGAGTTGATCAAAGAGATCATCTATCCTAGGTAATGGGTATTTGTTTTTGATGGTTACTTTGTTTAATTCTCTGTAATCTATACACATTCTTAAAGTACCATCATGCTTTTTAACAAATACTACAGGAGCACCCCAGCATGAATTACTTGGCCTTATAAACCCCTTGGCTTCTAATTCTTCCAGCTGGTTCTTTAGCTCCTTTAATTCACTTGGCCCCATCCTTGTAGGCTTTTTGATAACTGGGCTAGCCCCAGGCATAAGGTTAATCTGGAATTCAACAGGTCTATGGTGTGAGACACCTTTTACTTCCCCAAATACATCCAAGTATTCTTTAACTATGGGGATTTCATTAATGGCTATTTCCTTGGAATTATTTTCTAATTCAATTAAATGATTTAGACTGTTTTCTTTGATAGGTTCACATAGAATTGTAACCCTTTGGCCTTTAGAATTTTGTAGTGAAATGGTGGATGCATCTAGGTCAATTATGGCTTTGAATTGTCTTAGCCAATTTGCCCCTAATATAACTCCTATATTTGGGAAGTTTAGAACATATAAATTGGAAACAAATGTGTTTCCTCCTATGTTCAAATTCACATCCACACAGATCATATCTAATACACTAGAACTTCCTAAAGGACTTTGTATTAACAGAGGTACTTCAGCCAAATTGCAGTTCATTTTCAACCTTTTAACTATTTCATGGGAAATGAGTGAGTGGGTTGCCCCGGTATCATATATTACAGCTAAAGGTATGGTACAAATAAATAGTGTACCTTCCACTTGACCATGGTTTTCAGCATTTGCCTCAATTATGGCCTTGCCCCTACCTTCCAGGTTTGCCACTTTTCCTTGTTGCTTGTATTCTGGGCAATTTCTTTTCATATGCCCTTCCTTTCCACATAGATAGCATTTGAAAGCTCCCCCTTTTAGCTCTGGGCATCTTGGCTTAATATGGCCTTCTTTCCCACAATGGTTGCAAACTATTTTTCTTTTGGCTTCATTGGGCTTTGCATCTACTGCCTTCTTACCATCTGCCTCTCCTTTCTTCTTATCATAAGGGTGGTACTTTCCTTTGTTCTTCTTGTTACTATTGTTTTTGAAGTTCCTGAACTTATCTCTTTCCTTGTCATGCTGCTCAATCTTCAGAGCCAAATCTATCACTTGATCAAAAGTTCTGTCAGCATAAGGTAGTATAGCCCTGCTAAGCCCTGGGTTCAATCCCTTGATATATCTATCATTTTTGGATGCTTCATCAGCCACTAACATTGCCCCATAGGTAGACAATCCCTCAAACTTATGGGTGTATTCTGTGACATTCATAGTCCCATGTCTAAGTTTGATGAACTCCTCAAGTAAAGTGGTTTTTGCTGAGGCTGGAACAAACCTTGCCTCTAACATCTCCTTAAATTGATTCCAATTAATATCATTTTCATTCCGGCCAGCTATGATCACCTCCCACCAACTCAAAGCTGCACCTTTTAATTGCCTTGAGGCCACTTGCCTCTTCCTTTGGTCATCTAGTTGCATATCAGTGAAGATCCTCTCTAATGTCCTCAGCCATGCTTGAATCTCCATTACACTTTCAGTTCCTTCAAAGCTCTTGCCTCCCAAGTTGGTATAAGTCTTCACTAACTTGGAGAGCTCCTCATGTGGGTTCTCAGGTCTGTGCCCAATTCCATCTCTCAGAACTCTCACAAATTCCTGCATGTCAAGCATTTGTGGCGTGCTAGATCCTCCTTGATGATGAGACCCTCTTCCTACCATATTTCTAAAAGTATATGTATTTCATCTTATTAGTTTATAACACTTAGCTTTAATTTTTAAATTGATTGTATCTTTCCTATTTAATCATTGTGTATGTCACATGCACACACATACATATATTCAGGGAATACTTATAAACAGTCAAATATACAAACAACCTAGTATAAACATAAGCATACAAACATTTTGCTATGTTAATTAAAACATAGCTCTGATACCAAATGAAATGACCCTCCTATTTACACACTAATTTTATTAGTGATTTTTTTTTTGGATATATATATATTTCCAGGGTCATTTTCTTTTCTCTAATAAACAAAATATATCCAGGATCTTTCACAATATAGAAATATTGTTTTAATTCTAAATCAATTTTTAACATACATATATGAAGATATCTATGTTATATTCTACTTGAATCAGAGCGTGATAATAAGTAGAAACCCTTTTTAAATTTGTATAAGTGTGATAAATTCCCTTTTAAATTAAAACTTAATGTATCTTGATTTTTGACTATAGTGTCCACTGGAAATATGTACCTTAGACTGATATTATAATTAAGAAATAACCAAGCTATAATCAGTGGAAAGCAAACTTATAACATAGATGATTGTCTTAAAGTCTGAATATTATCAAACTCAGGTTAAAAGAAAGTGGATCCTAAGTGAACACAAGCAACATCTAGGCGTAATGGAAACGCGCCTAACCTATTCATACAAGGTCACTGGTTCGAGTACTATGCTGGTCGGTTCAAACACAATTTTTGTTTTTCTTTTTATTTTCTCCTGTATGGCTGAAATCTGATACCTACCTATAATTGTACATATATATATTTAATTTTTGCCTATAACCTAACATACAAAACAATTCTTCTTGCATAACTATTTTTAAACCCATTCTTGCAACTGTTTTAAGAATTTCCATTTATATTTTTGCCCAATATCAACATGTACACAGATATACATGTACATGTCAGTGTTTTTGTTCTTTTTTTTTTCCAGAAAACTGAGCTCAAATGTTCCCTTGCTTCATTGATCTGAAGTGAAACATTAGGCCTGACCTATGGCCTAACCATGTGGTTACCCTGGCCAGTCTTTTGTTTGCATTTTTAAAACCCAGATTATACACAAAACATTGATACCTTTCCTTTTCAAAAGCATGTGTATATATTTGTATGAATCAGACATTTTGTGATCAGATATATATCATTCTTCCTAATCGTTCTTCTCTTTTAAAAATACATCTTCCAAGTATAAACACTTTTTCTTGCATCTGGTCTTATATCAATATCATAAATTGAAGATATAGCAGTTTAATTCTTTTCTGGTTTTCCCAATATTATTTTCTGTATATCTATATTCTTTTTGAAAGAACTCTGGATTAACTGAAATCATCATAAAATGATTATGCTTATAAAATCCAGGTTTTACCTCTAAATCAAAACAACTTTAGCAAATAGGTTTTCAAATCAGTTCAACATCAATATCCTTAGTACATACCAAATCAGAAATAACTAGAAACAACATAGCACATGTTTCTTACAAGGTCTGCCTACTTAATACATTTTGATAGCCATATTAATCAGGGAATACATGCATGAATTAACACATTTTAGCTTTTATTTCTAATTATCTTAGCATCCTCTATTCCATATCTTTTTAATCTTGCTTACTTAGCTCCATCATAACCTGCAAAAGCATTAGTGGCTGCCTCATTATAAATGAGACACCCCCATGTGCCATGAGCAATAAGGGTCAGATCTATGATCTGGTGTGAGCATTTCTAACATATCCATGATATTAAGCTAAGGATACAGCATAAATATACTTTGCATACTTGACAGGTATTATCATGTACAATACATAAGAGCAAACATATGCAATATCTGGAACTACTAGGTTGCCTTTTCTTTTTCTTATAAATTTCCTGGCCTCATCTGCTATAAGGAATCAAAGGGACACATTGCCATGAACTAATTAACATTATGGCACAAAGATCTCAGGACTTAAACAAGCCATGTGCCAACTTGTCTACTTCAAATAGGACAAGCATTCCAGCAGCCTTCTTGGCACAAAATCCTTAGTTATATCACTAAGTGTATTTATGTTCATTCTATCAATGATAGCTAGGTGTACATACCACCAGTACTCATGAAACATACTAGTTATCTTGCAGACATAATATTGCAAGCAAGTTAAAGGTTACTTTCTAGAGGTATAACACCCCAGTCATTCCATCTCACATTATTTAGCATATAAACACCCTATTCAAGCATATACCAGAATGTTTGCAACTAAGAATAAATACATGGCTCTATTGAGTTTATTTTGATTTTGCAAGCAACTATATTTAGCCAGATTTTCAATCTTGTTTAAACATAGTTTTTAGGCTTGTAAATTTCTGTTTAGTTTAAGGGCTCAGCACTTATAGAGAAAAACTCCATTGCACCCTCAACCAATTATTTCAAGCCTCAGCACCATACCAATGTATATGCAGCTCATAGTTTTCTTTATCTTTTCATTCTTTGTCTTAAGCCATTATTCAAACTAGTTACAAATACTCTGATATATGTTCCTTAAGGTTTTGGTATAATATACAGAGATGAAAAATAGAACAACAAAGTTATACATCCAGCATAGCAGATCATATCTCATCAAACATTCATGAAACCATCAGCAGCCAACATAGTTTGTAAATCAAAACATGCAAAATATAACATATAAAAGCTTGGCTGCCTAATCCCAGGTCTTAATGCCATGTATATGAGTGAGGATACTCACCTAAATGCTTACACAAACTCAAACCAGAAAACCCTTCAAATCTTTAGCCTTATCTTCCTCTTCTTCCTTAGGTTAATTAATTAGTGAGAGAGCAGTTTTCTGATTGGGCTCTTGGTTTAAATAAGGGTTCTGTCTAGGGTTTTGGGTGATGCAAAATCCCTATTTTAGCCCAGACCAGAATCATGCATTTGGCATTGCACATTCCTTCCCTCCTAACCCTTAATGTCCCGGCCAATATTTTAAAACAAGACTAAATTGTGCCTATTTTCCTTTCTTTTCAGAAAGTGATAACTTTAAGTATTTTTATTATATTTACCTCAAACATGATAATGGTGTGACTTTCTATTTTTCTGCCTATGTACCTTTGCTTTCTTGCACTTTGGTTCTTACTGTTTTAGTGCTTCCTTTATTTATTTTCTGCTCCATAATATCTGGATATATATACATTTATACAACCATGGGTGTTAATTTAATTTTAACCATTTATTTGCAGAAAACATGTGCATACTTATGTGCATTTCTACACCTATTTAAAATTTCACTTATTCATTATAAATCAATGTTTTCTTCTGTCTAAATTTTCAGACAAGTCATACATAGGCATATATATAGATATATATATATATATACACACATCCTCAGGAATTTTTAATACTCATGTCTAAGTCTATATTTTCTTTATTTAAAACATTTTATCTAAATGTTTTCCTTCCTTGTTTTATTATCCAGGAATTCTGGATTTTCTCTTAGTGCCATAACTAGTGTGCACGTGCACACATGCACACAACCTTGCACCACTGAAAATCCCACCTATATAATAATTCTGATTTTCCCCCAGAATTTTAATTATTTATTAAAAGAATTTTCCTCAAAATCTTGGGGTATTACACATATAACTTTAAAACGCTTCCATTTCATATTAATGTTAAATAACAAATATATAATTATTCAAAATGTCACATATATAGTATATTCATTTTATGGTTGTCGTTTCCATGTAATAAATATTCATTTTAAACCAATATTAAAATAATATATATGTATAGTTAAAAAAATCAATGTTCTAACATAAAACACATATATTAAAGATCAACACACATATATATAATATCTTTTGAAATGAATACTTATGTATATATATAATTATTATAGTTAATTACTTTCCTTTTCAAAATATCCAGCAGGAAATCAAACAAACTTATGCACATATATGTGCAGATAAACAATATTCTTTATAATACATTGTTAACTTACTCCTTTTTTTTCTCTTTCCTTTTATTTTTTTTATTTTTTTTTTATTAAACCTTTATATATAACAAAATATATGTATAAAATAAAATATTTGTATATATAAAATTCAAAATGTTTCAAACATATATTCAAAAATTGGATCATATAAATAACAATGTATTTAGTTAACGCATAGTATAAAATTCATTTATATAACACTCTTATATATATATATATATAAATCTTGTATAAGTAAACCTTTATAGCTTCATAACTTATTTACTTTCACATATAACAAGATCTGTACAAAAGAATGCAAATTTTTCTCAAATCCTTTTGAACGTTTATAAGAAAAATTTTAAACAATAAATATACCTTCTTATTTAGGAAAGGAAGTAAGCATGCACTTGTAGGAGAAACATGAGTGGAGGTTGAGGGTTGTAGGCGGTGGAAAGGGAAGAGGGGCGGAGATAGCTTCAGGCGATGGGTATATACGTCGCGCAAAATTTTTTTATTTTTTTTTTATCTGGCGTAGGCCATGGAAAAATTTGGGAGGAGGAAAAGTAAGCAATGGTGGGGAGTGGATCTCGAAAATGAAGAAGGAGCAGGCAACAATGAAATATATGAAGAGAGAGGTAGCGGAAAGCTACAGAGAAAAATATAATATAAAAGGTAATAATAAATGAAAATCAACGTTCATGCGTTGATTCAGCCGAGAAGTTAAAGCAAATAAGAAGAGAATGGATTGATTTAAAGGAAAGGCAATGAATGGTTTAGAAATAAATAAAATGTAAAACGTATACGTTTTAAATTCAAAAAGGAAAGAAATAAATACGAGGATGGCAACAGTCAAAATGCACGTTTAGGCTAATAATAGAATATAAAAGTAAGAAACTCAAAAGGAAAGGCACAGAGATGTGAAATCAGGGAGACAAGGGAAGCAAGTGATCTTTCAAATTTATAACGTTGGCAATAAATATAGAATAAATGAAAATTAATAGATGGATGCAAGTATGAGGTGGAAAGTGAAAGCAAAGTGAAGTTGCAAAAGTGGAAATTTGATTTATAAACGCAATTGAAATATGAGCCTTTGCCCAATCAATGTAAAAAAAACGTACACAAATAAATGAATATGGGACAAATGAAGATGAAGGGGGAAAGAAATAAACTATTTATGGGCGTTGAATTTATAAAAGGGACCATGATGTGTACAATAATTGAAATGAAAACGTACACAAATAAATGAAAACCAGTGAAGTTAAAAAGGCAATAATAGTGTAAATGTGAATCGTTGCCACATAAACAAATAAAACGTATACAAATCTTTTACCGGTTATGTGATGGCAACGGTCACCCTTAATTGAGCTGAATAATAAAAGCCAATGCTTTGAACATATGCCATAAATTAAGTAACAGACACTGATTTCTAAATTTATTAGTAGCTAGGAATAGCAACGTTTGAACGTGAATTGGAAAGCAATTAATACTGTGGTCCAGCCTGTACGTTTCAAATTTTGAAAACGAAGAAAACAGAAATGGAACAGGTTGCAAAAAGGAAAGCCACACATATAAATGGAATAAAACGTTAACAATGAAACATGCCACATTCAATGGAAAGAAACTGAAATGATAACGTCAAGCACGGGAATTAAGGACAATAAAGTAGAAAGTATGAGAAACGTAAAAGTGAACAAACGAATGAATGCAAGCTACAGATATATATATATATATATATATAAATGATGTAAAATATTATGTTTCTACCAGAGAGAAGAGGAAATGTTTGAAATGGAATAAATAGGGAAGGAACAATCCCGAAATGAAATAGCAACGGATAGAAAATTATAGAGCTACAGCATGAATACAGGGAGTAATAAAGGTATGGTATTGATTGGATTGTAACTGATGTAAAACTTGAATGGACAGGGAAGAAAAAAAATTTATGGTAACAGTCGATTCCCTTGATTTCATGCAAATTTATTTTCAACAATTCTTAACTGATTTGAATTTAATAGAATTACATAATAAATAAACTTTCATATAATTAATTGAAAATTTACCATTTGCTATATTTAATTATATGTAATCCAAATAATTTTTTTTTCAAAATTTTATTATTAATAATTTCTCAAAAATCCAATTCAATACGTTATAAACCAATTAAAAATTGCTAAACTTTTATGGGTCGTTACAGTTTGGCTTGCTTTGATTGTTGCACTCTAACCATTTGATCTTTTGCTTCATTAAGGTAATTACTATCTATTAGTAATTATTGTTAGTTATACCTATTAGTGATAATTGCTAGTTAATTTTGGTGAAAATTTGATGCTAAAAATTGAAAAAAACACCCCTAAATCACTAAAAACTGCATTTTAAGTTGGCTGGAAATTGCTTCAGCCTGAAAACAGGCCAAAACCCAGTTCTGAGTGCACCAGGACAGGCCTGGGTTGCACCCAGGCTGCTGCCCAGGTGCAGCAGGCTAGCTGTAACGACCCGTATTTTTTCGGATCGACAAGTTCGACAAAGTCTGGGATTTTAGAGTTTTTGAGCCATTTCAGATTTTAGGCGAAAATGGCTAAGTCCTGAGTCGTGAACGACTTAGTGTAAGTCGTGAGTCGTATACGACTTAGGGGATAGGAGTGACTTAGGGGTTTGGCTAGTTAGAGGTGTAAGGATAAGTCGTTTGAACGATTTAAGGGGGAGGCGCGACTTAAGGACTGGGCGAGATAAGGCTTAAGTTGTAGCAGTTAAGTCGTGACCGAGTTAAGGTGATGAGTCGTATCCGAGTCATCTCATGAGTCGTACCCCAAGTCATCTGATGAGTCGTATCCGAGTCATCTCATGAGTCGTACCCCAAGTCACCTGATGAGTCGTGACCGAGTTATCTGATGAGTCGTACCCAGGTTTTCTGATGAGTCGTGGACGAGTTAAGGGATGAGTCGTAGCCTTTGTGATGAGTCGTATACGAGTTAGTAGTTGAGTCGTCTAACCAAGTAAGGCGTGCACATTTAAGTCGTAGACAAGGGGTCTGGTGAGTCGTAGGCGCATACTATAAGTCGGAGACGACTTAGGAGATAGTTGATTTGTCGTGAGTCATAGGCTGAATTGTGTTAGGTCGTTGAGTCGTAGGGCTTTGAGTCGTGAGTCGTAAACGACTCATGGAGACAGACGAGATAAGGATTTCAGCTATAAATAGGAGGGCTTCTCTTCATTTTTGGGATCCGGATTTTGAAGCGACGAAGTGCTGCCATTTTGAGAGCTCGACTTCGACACTTCTTCACTTCTTTTCTCCACTCTAATCTAGTGCTTCCTTCCATCCAAATCAAAGATCAAGATTGAAGATTCAAGAGCTAAAGTTGAAGATCTTCATCTTTTCAAGAGAGATTTCATCGTTTGAAGCGGATTCGTGCTAGATCAAGCTTGATCCTTCGCTGTCCAGATCTGAAGCGTATTGATTTGAGGTTGTTTAGGTGATTTGGTGAGTGGTGATTATCTCTCACACGGATCCAAAGGAGTATATCGGATTGTTGGCTCGATTTGGTGATAAAATAGAGATTTCCATGCATTTTCTTCATCCTATGTGTAGATCCATATAGATCCATTGTTCATGATGATGTTACATCCATTTTATCATATGTTAACCTATGCAAGTTCATTCATCAAGTTTATAGAGATATAATCCATGTTTTCATGCTTATTGGACTTTCAACTCTTTAATTACGAAAATGCCATTATTGTTATAATTGTCTACTTAGATCATTTTAGAATGCTTGATTGCTTGGATTGATGTTTGATTTGATTGATTGTTATGAACTAGATGATTGATGATTAGATTTAGATCGAAGGTGATTCAAAAGCTAAGGGAAAGGCTCTTGAATTGGAAAAGCTGCTCGTGGCATATGTAGCGGGATGATGAAGCTCTTATGCATAGATTTGATGATGTGATGTTGAGATGAGGCTTTGCGAGGATGTAATGAAGCGAGGAAATCATGTGATGAAGACTTGGTCTAATCCAGACGGGATCATTCCAAGCATGTTGATAACTCGGTGATATGATTCGAGTTGAGGATAATGAATGGATATGAGAATAGTCGTCGAGGAGGATGACTAGGAGGCTTGGATAGCATCGTTGTTGAAGGTTCTAGCATGCTCTAAGCAAGAGTACGTTTGGGCAGATTCGATAGTCCCAACGGCTAACTGTTGATGGTCGAGTACTCTGGGCAGATTCGATAGTCCTAGGCACGGGCTGCGACGACGTGCGGGAGTTATGTCTAGAACCAGGGTTTCCATTAGCCCTTGACGGACGGCTGAAAGAATGTGTCGGTCATTCAATTAATGGTGATATCGAAGCAATGATAACAGTGATAGCCAGAGTCATGGATGTTTGGTTGTATCGTCATTCGGACTCAAGAGCGGTATTTTCTGGGTGCTTATCTGATTTAGGCCTTGGTACCTGGAAATCATCGCTCTTGACTCGAGTGATAGTAGCTTTACTTTAAATTTTATGCTCTGCTATGTTTGCTTCTGCTTAGTGTGTGTCTGGGGGCTATCACTGTAGAATGAGGTTGGAGTGGGAGGGTTGTATTCCTATTCCTTTTCCTTTATGCTCTTTTGGTATGTTGTTAGTTAATTTACTGCTCACTAAGACTGTTGTCTGACTCAAGGCTTTATGTTTTAATTCTTATTGCCTTGGGCTGTTCGTCCATTTTGGGACGGGCAGACTAGGTAGCAGGTGACAGGTGTTGTTCTCTTCTCACGATGCTGATATCGAAGACGAGCTGGAGGGTTGCATATTATCTTCTTATTATATGTACTGGATATTCCGCTGTTTTGTATTCTCTAAGAGATATGTAGTGAGGCCAGATGTATTGACTATGTGGATGCTTGTATTCAACTATTATGGAGTTTTATATGATGTCATTTTGTTCTGTAAAGCTTCACTATACATATGTTCTATTGTATTTTGTCCATGCGCTGTGAGTAATACGATAGATTCTGTTGTTTTAAATCTTACCTTGACAATCGTCCATGGTCGCCTGGCACACTTTACAGCGCTCTATCTTTAGATTCGGTGCAGGGGTCGTGGGCGGTCGTCACATTTGGTATCAGAGCATTGGTTAATTGATTTTACCCAATGCTCGCTGTTGTAACTACGTATGAGAGACGTAATTGTATTTTGATGGATGATTACTATATATAATATAGTAGCTTGGTAGAGTTTGAGTCCTTTATGCAGCTGTTTCTCTAAGATGTTCTGATCATTCCTTTTTATAGATATTGAGAATGAGTCGAAGAGGGAGACCAGCTGCTATGGAAGGCCGTGCTACTGAAGAGACTGCTGATTATGCAGCCATGTTCGAAGCTATGATGACTTCGATCATGAGAAGGATACCAGTTTCGGGGGCAGCAGTTGATGTTGGAGTTCAAGTTCAAACTCCGAAACCAGTGGATTTTGCTAAGTTGTGCAAGGACTATACTGCTCTTGGAGGGAAGGTTTTCTTGGGAACAGAATCAACTATCGAAGTCCAGAGATGGATAGATGCTTGTAGAAGGATCTTTGGTGATTTGGGAATTGATGATGCAACTAAGAGGAAGTTGGCATCAAGGAAGCTTCAAGGGAGAGCCTCTGATTGGTGGAACTCTATTACCATCACTACTCCGGAAGAAGAGATTACTTGGGAGCAATTCCAAGTCAGATTTGAAGCTAAGTTCATTTCTACAGCTCAGAAGTCTGTTCTGTTCAAGAGGTTTGTGGAGCTCAAGCAGGGTGGAAGATCTGTTCTTGAGTATGTTTCTGAGTTTGAAGCTTTGTCCAAGTATGCCCGGTCATATATTGAGTCTGCTTACCAGAAGAATGAGAAGTTTGTGACCGGCTTGGATAGTTATCTTGGGAGACAGTTGGTGGATCATTTGGACGATTCATTTGAGAAGCTTGTGGAGAAAGCTCTTAGGCATGAGAGTCTGTTTCCTAAGGAAGGATCTGTTGTTGCTGTGACTAGGGAAGAGTCTAAACCCCAGCAGGGTGGAAACAAGAAGAGGAAGCAGCAGCAGCAGAAGGGTAAGGATGGCCAGAAGAAGCCGAAAGGCGAGGTGACTTGCTACAACTGTCAGCAGAAGGGCCATTTCTCGAAGGATTGTAAGAATCCTAAGGTGCCGATGAAGTGTCATAACTGTGACAAGCCGGGGCATTTCAGGAAGAATTGTCCTGAACCAAGGAAGGACAGGCAGATTTGTGCAAGCCTATGCTTTAGGAGCTGTTCCGTCGTCTTCGAAAGCTCCTACTGCTGAAGAGAAGGGAAAAAGTGTGGTTGTTCAAGGTATTCTTTTCCTATGTGGTGTTCCAGTTAGAGTTCTGTTTGATACTGGAGCATCGCATTCGTTTGTTTGTAATGAACTCGTAGGCCGGTTAGGTTTGGCACCGGATATTGTTGATAGGCCATTGGTTGTGACTAATCCAGTTGGGGGTTCGTCTTGTTTGTGTATGTTATGCCGTGGTCTAGTTGTATCGAGTCATGGTTGCTCTTTTGTTTGTGATTGTTTTGTTCTGAACTTTGCGGGGTTCGGAATTATTTTGGGTATGGACTGGCTTAGGAAGTATGCGGCTAAGGTTGATTGTGAGAGGCTGGAGGTGACAGTCGAGAATGTGGAGGGGCGAAAGATTGTGATACGATGTAAGCATGAAGAAGGCGTCTTCATGAGCTTCATGTATTCGCTAGTTGTTCCACGGGATGGACTGTCTTTAGTGCCAATCGCAAATGGATTCGAGGATGTCTTTGACGAAGTCAAAGGGTTGCCGCCGCATAGAGAGATCAAGTTTCGTATAGATCTAGTTGAAGGAGCCAGACCTGTTGTGATGCCTCTTAGGCGGATGGCGCCTAGGGAACAGCAGGAGTTGAGGGTGCAAGTTGATGATCTTTTACAGAAAGGATTCATTCGGCGTAGTGTGTCCGAGTGGGGTGCACCAGTTGTGTTTGCAACCAAGGCAGATGGGTCGTTGAGATTGTGTGTGGATTATCGTGAGCTGAATAAGGTAACTAAGAAGAACAAGTATCCATTGCCGAGGATAGATGACTTGTTTGATCAGCTTCACGAAGCTAAGGTGTTTTCTCAGATGGATTTGGCAACGGGATTTCACCAGTTGAGAGTAGCTAAGGATAGTGTGCCGAAGACTGCTTTTAGGACACCATCCGGTTTCTTTGAGTGGCTGGTAATGCCATTTGGATTGACTAACACGCCAGCATATTTTGTGGATCTTATGAATAGAGTGTTCAGAGATCAGTTGAACAAGTTTGTACTTGTGTTTGTGGATGATATTCTGATTTATTCCAGAACGGAAGAAGAGCACAAGACACACTTGCGTATTGTTTTGGAGATCTTACGGAAACATCAGCTGAAGGCTAAGTTTTCGAAGTGTCACTTCTGGAAGAGTGAAGTGAGGTTCTTAGGCCATGTGATTTCTGGAAGTGGAATAGTGGTTGATCCCGCTAAGGTGGCAGCAATCCAGGATTGGGTTAGACCTAAGAATGCATCTGATGTGAGAAGTTTTCTTGGATTAGCAAGATATTATCGACGGTTTATCAAAGACTTCTCCAAGATAGCTGCACCATTAACAGGATTGACGAAAAAGAACCAAGTGTTCAGTTGGGATGCTAAGTGTGAGCAAGCTTTCGGAATCCTGAAAGAACGATTGACGAGTGCTCCTGTTTTGACTATTCCTAGTGGGAATGATGAGATGGTGGTTTACACCGACGCATGTGGTACTGGACTTGGAGCAGTGCTGATGCAGAAGGATAAAGTTGTTGTGTATGCCAGTCGACAACTGAAGCCGCATGAAAGGAATTACCCAACTCATGATTTGGAATTGGCGGCGATTGTATTTGCTCTGAAGATGTGGAGACATTATCTGTTGGGAGTTCGATTCGAGTTGTTTACGGATCACAAGTCGCTGAAGTACCTTTTCTCCCAAAAGGATTTGAATCTTCGGCAGCAACGTTGGCTAGAGTTTTTGGCATCATATGATTTAGGTATAGCTTATACTCCGGGAAAAGGTAACGTAGTGGCAGATGCGTTTAGTCGAAGGCATGCAGGATTGGGAGCCATGTTTTCTGAATGGAAGAATCTCGAGTATTTAGCTGGATTTGACTTCAGGCCTAGATGTGAATTGGAACCTGAGATGTTGGCAAACTTATCAATAAGACCCACTCTTGTGGAAAGGATTGGCGAGAGCCAAAAGCGAGATGATAAGCTTGTCAAGATTATCCGTGAATTGGAATCTGGATTGGATCCAGAAAAGGATAAAGGATTCGAGGTCGATCGAGAGGGTTGGCTTCGGAAGCAAGGACGACTAGTTGTTCCTGATATAGATGAATTGAGGAGTGAAGTTCTGAAGGAAAGTCATCACTCGAAGTTGATAATTCATCCAGGTGGAAATAAGATGTATCGGGATATGAAGTGAACCTACTACTGGGAAGGTATGAAGAAGGATGTTGGAAATTTTATTTCCAAATGTATGAACTGCCAGTTGGTAAAAGCCGAACAGAAGAAGCCAAGTGGATTGCTTCAGCCATTAGAAGTTCCTACATGGAAGTGGGAACAAGTGTCGATGGATTTTATTGATGGATTGCCTAGAACCAGAACGGGAAATGAAGGAATTTGGGTCATTGTGGATCGTCTGACTAAGAGTGCTAGATTCATTCCTGTCCGATCGGCTAGGACTGCATCAAAGTTGGCTGAGTTGTATGTTAAGTGCATAGTTCGATTCCATGGTATTCCGAAAAGTATAGTGAGCGATCGAGACCCATTGTTCACTAGTGGATTTTGGAAGAGCTTCCAGGAAGTTTTGGGAACCGAGTTGTGTTTGAGTACAGCTTATCATCCCCAAACAGATGGTCAGACCGAGAGAGTCAACCGAGTTTTGGAAGATCTCCTCAGAGCTTGTGTTTTGGATTTCGGAGGATCATGGGAAGATCACCTTCATTTGGTGGAGTTTGCGTACAACAACAGTTACCAGTCAAGCATTGGTATGGCACCGTATGAGGCATTGTATGGAAGACCGTGTAACTCTCCAACATGTTGGTTGGAAACTGGAGAAAAGCTGATGCTTGGGCCAGAGATGATCCGGCAGACTTCAGATTGTATAGAGATCATTCGGCAACGAATGAAGGCAGCCCAAGACCGTCAAAAGAGTTATGTAGATAAGCGTCGAAAGGATTTGGAATTCGACGCAGGAGATATGGTTTTTGTGAAAATTTCTCCACTGAAGAATGTTATTCGATTCGGGAAGAAAGGAAAATTGACTCCAAGATTTGTTGGACCATTCCCGATCATCGGGCGAATTGGAAAGCTCGCCTATAGGTTGGAGTTACCTGAGAAGATGTCGGGTGTGCACAATGTTTTTCATGTATCATATCTACGGAAGTGTGTGCACGACTCGAATACAGTGGTTTCTGCTGATAGCTGTGAAGACTTCGAAGTTGACCCAGTCGATAGAAGACCTCGTAAGCCGCTTCGTGTTGTGGAAACCGACACGAAACAGCTTAGGAGGAAGGTAGTTAAGTTTCTTAAGATACAATGGAGTGACGATGATAACGACTGTACGCGGGAGGTGGAAGAGAGGATGAAGGCAGCTCATCCTGAACTCTTCAAGGTATGGCCCTAAGATGTCGTATCATCTAACAACATTGTAACTTGTTCTAAGTCTTAGAATTCTGTACGCTAAGCTAGAATTGGATGCATGGTTTGCTGATTGTTATGGTTGGTAGGCGTACAGAATAGTCTTCGATTGCTTTGTTGAAATGACCCTCCTATTTCCACCCTAATTTCATAAGGATTATTTTTTTTGCTATGAGATGATATATTGATATATCATTCATTACAAACATATTTTCCAAGGTCATTTTCTTTTTCCAATAACCAAAATATATCCAGGATCAAAATAACTTACCAATATAAATATATCAGTGCATATCTAATAATATACACATACATATGAAGATGTATGTGTTCTTCTTGTTTAAATTCAGAGTATATACTTTATTTTTATTTTTTTTGTTCAATAACATCCTGTTTGATTTAGAGATTTAGTAATTCAGATACATTATTGTATTCAGATTTTTGGCCATAAAATCCACTAGAAACATGTACTTTAGTCTGTCATTAGGATCAAGAAATGATCAAGTAATATTCAGTAGTAAACAAGCTTTTAATGTAGATGATTGTGTTTAAAGTCTGGATAATATTAGATTCAGTATAAAAGAAAGTGGATCCTAAGTGAACACAAGCAACATCTAGGCGTAATGGAAACGCGCCTAACTTATACACAAGAGGTCACGAGTTCGAGTACCATGCAGGTCGGTTCAAACACAATTTTTGGTTTTCTTCTTTTTTTTTTTTTTACTTCTGAAAGGTTAGAAATCTGATGCCTACCTATAATTGTACATATATGTTTAATTTTTGCCTATAACCGAACATACAAAACAATCCTTCTTACTTTACTATTTTTGTATCCCATTCCTACAACTGTTTTAAGAATTTATGATCATATTTTTGCTCAAATATCAACATGTACACAGATATACATGTACATGTCAATATTTCTGCTCATTTTCCAGAAAACTGGGTGAATCAATTGCTAAATGTACTAAGCTTTGAAATGCATTTTTATTTTCAGAATACAATCTATCATGATCAACCAATTCTTCATTTAATTGAAGCTGGTTAACTCATGAATCCTGTATCTGCCACACTAGTTCAATTTCATTGCATTCTGTTTAAAGCTTTAGGAAAACATCTTACTCTTCTCAATACAATTCAGAAATGAATTCAAACTTAATTACAAAGCATTTCAGTAAAAGATAATAAAATCCTGTTAAGTTTTCTTTTTGCTAAATCCAGATTTTGTTCTAAAACTCAGTGCTCTGTTATGTCTCAAGATTAACTAATACATAATCTAAATTATACAAAACAGTAGCTCAACTACATATGCATGTTTCTCCTCCAAACATCCATATCAATAATTAAAATCATTTCATTGTTTCCCACTCAGATTTTTCCCTTGAGATTTTAAACCTTAATGCATAACAATATATTTAGCATGATACAACTAGTTCATCTAACCATAATAGAATTCATTACATGACTGGAAATCTTAGAAACATAAAATTTTTCCTGAATACATGCAGATATAATCAATTTAAAACTCTTATTGAAACTAGCTAGCATGTTCATTCACTCCTCCATAACAGCCATAACTTCATTTTTACTTAGTGCCTGGGTTACCTGAAAGAACATAAGTGGCTGCCTCATTTTAAAATGAGACACCCCATATGCCATGAGCAAACAAGGGTCAGATCTATGATCTGGTATGAGTAACATCAATTCATTCATGATATTAAGCAATAGAGAATATAAGGGTACTAACTTGTTATTTAAGCAAATTTCTGCAATCAATTATTTTAACATAGTATAATTATGTGGATTCAGGTATGATATATTCATTTATCATTCTTTCACTTGCATACATAATCATGCAAACATAATTATCTATTTGCAACAATTTCACTTACTGGAATCAACTTGGTTCCGTACCATTCAACCTAAGAAATATCCATATTCCTATTTCTTCATATACAGGTTATAATACTCAATTTAAATCCCTGCCTCATCTGCTATAAAGGAATCACTGGGACACATTGCAATGAACTAATTCACATCATTGCACAAAGATCTCAGGGCTTAAACAAACCATGTGCCAACTTGCATACTTCAAATATGACAAGCATTCCAGCAGCTTTCTTGGCCTACCCTTCCCTAGTTTATTTACTAGTGTATTGTTTTAAATCCTATCATTAAATATGCTAAGTGAACATATCACTGCAAACATGGAAACATCCATAATTTCTTCTAGCATAATTCTCCTCAGAAATAATCAGACAGTTATTTCCTAAATGGGGTCAATATGTCTTGATCTTAGTAAAATATGAGAATATTTTCAACTGTAAAAGAGGCATGGCATGTTATATTGATCTGCAAGCCTTTATGATTGATTCAGATTCAAGATCTGGTTCAATCATAATTTTAGCTTGTGGGTTTCTTTTTTTTTTGATTTGATTAAGGGCTCAGCACTTAGAAAATTTCTATTGCACCCTTAACATTTTTCTTTTCAAGCCTCAGCACTTATACCAAGTATAATGCAGCTCTAAACATTTTTATAAAGTTTCCATGCCATAGATCTATAACAGCTGAGAGTATTCTCTATATAATTTTTAAGATCCTAAACTTTAACATTTGTGAGTATAAATAAATCAGTATGATACTCATCCAAAGACAAATGTCTCAATCAATCAAAGATCATCCAAAATCATCCATATTAAATCATATCAGATTTAAAATAAAACATCCAAAAAGCATTGATGAAATCATATACATCAAAACCAGAAATATATATATAAATGGAAATAAAAAGTGGCTGCCTCATCTCAGGTCTTAATGCCATGAACTTAGTGAGATTACTCACCTAAATGTTTAATCCAGAAAATTCTTGTTTGAGTGTTCTCTCCTTTCTTCCAATATTTTCCTTCTTTTCTTATTTTTGTGCAGCTCGGGGTAAAAATGATTCTACTGGCTAAACTGCCTATTTATAAGCATTTTTCCTCTAGGGTTTTGTTGAAACAGAATTCCATTTCTGTCCTGGCTAGCATCATGCATTTTTCATTCACAATACCCCGGCCATATTAACCAATTTAAAGGCTGCATTTTCTTTCTTTTACTTTTCAGAAAATGGCCACTCTCCTAGTCATGTTAAAAGTGTGACTATCCTATTTTTATTTTAATTATTTCTGAAAATCCCCTTTGCTATTTTTGCCTATACAAGCTCATTAACTTGTATCACATTTCATGTCATTTTAATGTCATAGTTTTTACTTGCTTATATATATATATACTTTTCAGTGCTTAAAAATATATATATATTTGTACACATATTTTATCTAAGCTTATTTTAATTTCTCTTTAATTCCAGAAGCATATGTACCTATATGTATACAGGTTTACTAATATACATAATTTTCTCTTCTGGGTTTTAAATAAAATTTTGTTTACTGATTTAAAGTAAAACCTACTTTTCTTATTTTCTAAGATGATCCATATAATTTCAGAAATCAAACAACCATGTTGCCAAATCATGTTTGTATTGCCCTTTAATTCTTGTTTTAAATCCAAGAAATCTGGAGTTCTTCCTTGTGCCATTTCAGTGTGCACGTGCACACATATACCTGCACACTATTTATTCCAGAGACTTCACCATATTTAAATCTAAATATTTCAAAATTAAATCATTTTTCAAAAATGATTTTTCACAAAATTTTGGGGTATTACATTCACCCCTCCTTTTAGGAATTGTGTCCTCACAATTTTTCTAACATTTATAGTGAGCATCTTTTTCTTTTCTGAAAACTTATCAAACATATGCATAAGCAAACAAATTCAACCATATCAACCATGCATAACAAATAATTTTTCCAGAGAAAAAAAAAAATTACCTTTTAATTTGCAAAAAGCTTAGGATAATCCATTCTAATCTTATCCTCTAACTCCCATGTGCAGTCATTAGGATCACTACTCCACTGGATCTTAACTAGTTTCAAGGTTTTGTTCCTTAATTTCTTTTCTTCCTTGGCTATAATCCCCACTGGTTCTTTTTCATAAACCAAGTCAGGACTTATTTGAATTTTGGTAGGCTCTTCCAAAATGTCTTCCTTATCATGTACCCATTTTCTAAGTTGGGACACATGAAAAACATTATGCATTGCTTTCATCTCTTCTGGTAGTTCTAATTTGTAAGCCAATGAACCAATTCTTTCCAGAATTTTATAGGGTCCAACATACCTTGGTGTAAGCTTACCTTGCTTGCCAAATCTCATGACTTTCTTCATAGGTGAAATCTTGATGAAAACAAAGTCTCCCACTTCATATTCCACTTGCTTTCTCTTCCTATCTGCAAATTTCTTTTGCCTATCTTGAGCTGCTGCTATTCTTTTTCTTATTAACCCAATTCTCTCTGTAGTTTCTTTAACATATTCAGGTCCAAGAACAGCCCTTTCTCCAGCCTCTACCCAGCATATAGGTGATAAACATGGCTTGCCATATAAGGCTTCAAATGGTGCCATCCCTATGGTGCTTTGGTAACTGTTATTGTATGTGAATTCAGCTAGATGGAGGTGGTCTTCCCAGTTGCCTCCAAAGTCCAGTGTACATGCTCTCAACAAATCCTCTAAGACTTTGTTCACCACCTCAGTTTGACCATCTGATTGTGGATGGTAGGCAGTGCTTAAGCACAATTCACTCCCCATAGCCTCTTGAAAACTTTTCCAAAACCTTGAGGTGAAGATGGTATCCCTATCACTCACAATGGTTTTAGGTATGCCATGCAACCTTACTACCTCTTTCATGAATATTTGAGCCAATTTTGGAGCATTTCTTTCTGCTCTAACTGGGATAAAATGTGCTACCTTAGTTAGCCTATCCACAATTACCCATATACTTGTGTTTCCCTTCTTAGATCTAGGCAGACCATCTATGAAATCCATAGATATATCCTCCCACTTCCACTGTGGTATGCTAAGGGGTTGCAATAGTCCTGATGGCCTTTGTGTCTCTGCCTTGACTTGTTGGCAAGTCATGCACCTTGCAACATATCTGGCCACATCTGACTTCATCCCCTTCCACCAAAGATTTCTTTTCAAATTTTGATACATCTTGGTGCTACCTGGGTGTATGGAGTACTTACTCCTATGGTACTCATTTAATATTTCCTCTTTCAATTCTATATTTTCTGGAACACATATCCTGTTTTTATTCCTCAAATACCCATTTTTATCAACTTGATAATTTATTACTTCCTCCCCTTTTGATATGAGCATTTTCTTTTCCACCATGTTTAGGTCTTGTTCCTGCATTTGCCCAATCTTAAGAAGTAAATCTGATTGCAGAGATATCATACTTAATTTCCCTTTACCTTCACCTTCTTCAATGGGCATCATTTGTTCCTCACTACTTTCCTCAATTTCCAAATCAGTAAGTATAGACAAATCCCTAAACTCTTCCATCATCAACATGGCTACTTTGGCATGTTGTCTACTCAAGGCATCTGCAACTTTATTTGCCTTGCCTGGTGTATACAGTATATCTAGGTCATAGGCAGCTAGGAACTCTACCCATCTATGTTGCCTCATGTTCAAATCTTTTTGTGAGAATAAATATTTCAGTGCCTTATGATCAGTGTACAAAATGAATTTGGCACCTAACAAATAATGTCTCCAAAGTTTCAAAGCATAAACAACTGCTGCTAGTTCAAGATCATGGGTTGCATACCTTGTTTCATGTGGCTTTAATTGCCTAGATGCATAGGCTACCACCTGGTCTTGCTGCATCAACACAGCCCCTAACCCAGAGCCACTTGCATCAGTGTACACAACCAAATTTTCATTTCCTTCTGGCACTCTCAACACTGGTGCATTAATCAGAGCTTCCTTTACTTTGATAAAAGCTTGCTCACATTTTTCTGTCCATACAAAGGCTTGGTTCTTTCTAGTTAAATTGGTAAGTGGTGATGATATTTTTGAGAAATCTTTTATGAATCTCCTATAATATCCTGCCATCCCCATAAATGATCTAATCTCACTGATGGTGCTAGGCCTTTTCCATGCTTGGATTGCCACTACCTTGTTAGGGTTTACTGATATTCCTTTGGCAGAGATGACATGCCCAAGGAAATGCACTTCTTCTTTCCAAAATGCACATTTTGAAAATTTTGCCTTTAAATCATTTTCCCTTAGCCTTGACAAAACTAAATGCAAATGATTTTTATGCTCTTCCACTGTCTTGGAATAAATCAAAATGTCATCAATAAAAATCAGTACAAATTTGTCTAGATAATCTCTAAATATTCTATTCATCAAATCAACAAAATATGAAGGAGCATTTGTCAAACCAAATGGCATAACCAAAAATTCATATAAGCCATATCTTGTGTTAAATGCAGTGTACTTAACACTTGAGTCTTCAACCTTCATTTGATGGAATCCTGATGCTAAGTCTAGCCTAGAAAATATTTTAGCTTCACTGAGTTGGTCAAAGAGATCATCTATTCTAGGCAATGGGTATTTATTCTTGATGGTTACTTTATTTAGCTCCCTGTAATCTATGCACATTCTCAAGGTACCATCATGTTTTCTTACAAACACTACTGGAGAACCCCAGCAGGAATTGCTTGGCCTTATAAATCCGTTGCCTTCTAATTCTTCCAACTGATTTTTCAATTCTTTCAGTTCACTTGGCCCCATTCTATAAGGTTTCTTAATTATTGGACTTGCTCCTGGAATGAGATTAATTTGGAACTCAACTGGTCTGTGGTGTGGAACACCCTTAACTTCCCCAAACACATCCAAGTATTCATTAACTATGGGAATTTCTTCAATGGTTAGTTCACTCAGATCTTTTTCTAAGTCAACTAAATGATATAGTTTTCCTTCCTTAGCTACCTCACATAAAACTGTGATTCTCTGGCCTCTAGAATTTTGCAATGATATGGTGGATGAGTCTAAATTAATTATGGCTTTGAATTGCCTTAACCAGTCTACCCCCAATATAACACCTATATTTGGGTAATTCAAAACATATAAATTGGAAATAAAAATATTTCCTCCTATGTTTAACTCCACATCCACACAAATCATATTTAAGACACTAGAACTCCCCAATGGACTGTGTATATGCAATGGGGTTTCAACTAATATGCAATTCAGTTTTAGCATTTTAACCAATTCATAAGAAATTAAGGAGTGAGTTGCCCCAGTATCATACACTACTGTTATGGGTATGGTACAAATAAGTAATGTACCTTCCACTTGGCTATGGTTTACAGTGTTACTTTCCACTGTGGCTTTGCCTTTTCCTTCCAAATTTGCCAATTTGCCTTGCTGTTTATACTCAGGACAATTCCTCTTCATATGTCCCTCTTTCCCACATAGATAGCATTTGAAAGCTCCTCCTTTCAACTCTGGACATTTTGGTTTGATATGCCCTTCCTTTCCACACTGATGGCACACAATTTTCTTCTTGTCTTCCTTAGCTTTGACATCTCCAGTGCTTTTGTTATTAACCTCTTCTTTCTTCTTATCATAAGGGTGATACCTCCCCTTACCTTTCTTGTTATTATTGCTCTTAAAATTTCTGAACTTCTCCCTTTCCTTGTCATGCTGCTCCAACCTCAAAGCTAAGTCTATCACATGATCAAAAGTCTTGTCTGCATAAGGTAACATAGCTCTGCTAAGTCCTGGGTTTAGACCTTTTATGTACCTATCATTTTTAGATGCTTCATCTGCCACAAGCATTGCTCCATATGTGGAAAGTCCCTCAAACTTTTGAGTGTATTCTGTGACAGTCATGGTTCCTTGTCTAAGCCTAATGAATTCTTCTAGCAAGGTAGTCTTTGCTGATGCTGGTACAAACCTTGCCTCCAACATCTCTTTGAATTGATTCCAAGTGATTTCATTCTCATTCCTTCCTGCAATGATTACTTCCCACCAGCCTAAAGCTACTCCTTTTAGCTGTCTTGAAGCCACTTGCCTCTTTCTTTGATCATCAAGTTGCATGTCATTGAAAATTCTTTCCAATGTTCTCAACCATGTTTGAATTTCCATGATACTCTCTGTCCCTTCAAAGCTTTTGCCTCCTAAATGAGTATATGTCTTAAGCAGTTTTGAGAGTTCTTCATAGGGATTTTCTTGCCTTTGTCCTGCCCCATCCCTAAATGCTCTCACCAAGTCTTGCAGATTGACCATTGGTGGTGCATGGGAAGATCCTGCTCCCTGATTTGGTGGTCTCCCTACCATAGTTTGCTAATAATAATTTACATAGCTGGTTAGTTTGATATTTAGTTTCTTTTAATTTTATTTTTCTATCTAAGAACTTGATCCTTACTTCTACTATGTTGAATAACATAGCTCTGATACCAACTGAAATGACCCTCCTATTTCCACCCTAATTTCATAAGGATTTTTTTTTTTTGCTATGAGATGATATATTGATATATCATTCATTACAAACATATTTTCCAAGGTCATTTTCTTTTTCCAATAACCAAAATATATCCAGGATCAAAATAACTTACCAATATAAATATATCAGTGCATATCTAATAATATACACATACATATGAAGATGTATGTGTTCTTCTTGTTTAAATTCAGAGTATATACTTTATTTTTTTTTTGTTCAATAACATCCTGTTTGATTTAGAGATTTAGTAATTCAGATACATTATTGTATTCAGATTTTTGGCCATAAAATCCACTAGAAACATGTACTTTAGTCTGTCATTAGGATCAAGAAATGATCAAGTAATATTCAGTAGTAAACAAGCTTTTAATGTAGATGATTGTGTTTAAAGTCTGAATAATATTAGATTCAGTATAAAAGAAAGTGGATCCTAAGTGAACACAAGCAACATCTAGGCGTAATGGAAACGCGCCTAACTTATACACAAGAGGTCACGAGTTCGAGTACCATGCAGGTCGGTTCAAACACAATTTTTGGTTTTCTTTTTTTTTTTTTTTTTTACTTCTGAAAGGTTAGAAATCTGATGCCTACCTATAATTGTACATATATGTTTAATTTTTGCCTATAACCCAACATACAAAACAATCCTTCTTACTTTACTATTTTTGTATCCCATTCCTACAACTGTTTTAAGAATTTATGATCATATTTTTGCTCAAATATCAACATGTACACAGATATACATGTACATGTCAATATTTCTGCTCATTTTCCAGAAAAATGGGTGAATCAATTGCTAAATGTACTAAGCTTTGAAATGCATTTTTATTTTCAGAATACAATCTATCATGATCAACCAATTCTTCATTTAATTGAAGCTGGTTAACTCATGAATCCTGTATCTGCCACACTAGTTCAATTTCATTGCATTCTGTTTAAAGCTTTAGGAAAACATCTTACTCTTCTCAATACAATTCAGAAATGAATTCAAACTTAATTACAAAGCATTTCAGTAAAAGATAATAAATTCCTGTTAAGTTTTCTTTTTGCTAAATCTAGATTTTGTTCTAAAACTCAGTGCTCTGTTATGTCTCAAGATTAACTAATACATAATCTAAATTATACAAAACAGTAGCTCAACTACATATGCATGTTTCTCCTCCAAACATCCATATCAATAATTAAAATCATTTCATTGTTTCCCACTCAGATTTTTCCCTTGAGATTTTAAACCTTAATGCATAACAATATATTTAGCATGATACAACTAGTTCATCTAACCATAATAGAATTCATTACATGACTGGAAATCTTAGAAACATAAAATTTTTCCTGAATACATGCAGATATAATCAATTTAAAACTCTTATTGAAACTAGCTAGCATGTTCATTCACTCCTCCATAACAGCCATAACTTCATTTTTACTTAGTGCTTGGGTTACCTGAAAGAACATAAGTGGCTGCCTCATTTTAAAATGAGACACCCCATATGCCATGAGCAAACAAGGGTCAGATCTATGATCTGGTATGAGTAACATCAATTCATTCATGATATTAAGCAATAGAGAATATAAGGGTACTAACTTGTTATTTAAGCAAATTTCTGCAATCAATTATTTTAACATAGTATAATTATGTGGATTCAGGTATGATATATTCATTTATCATTCTTTCACTTGCATACATAATCATGCAAACATAATTATCTATTTGCAACAATTTCACTTACTGGAATCAACTTGGTTCCGTACCATTCAACCTAAGAAATATCCATATTCCTATTTCTTCATATACAGGTTGTAATACTCAATTTAAATCCCTGCCTCATCTGCTATAAAGGAATCACTGGGACACATTGCAATGAACTAATTCACATCATTGCACAAAGATCTCAGGGCTTAAACAAACCATGTGCCAACTTGCATACTTCAAATATGACAAGCATTCCAGCAGCTTTCTTGGCCTACCCTTCCCTAGTTTATTTACTAGTGTATTGTTTTAAATCCTATCATCAAATATGCTAAGTGAACATATCACTGCAAACATGGAAACATCCATAATTTCTTCTAGCATAATTCTCCTCAGAAATAATCAGACAGTTATTTCCTAAATGGGGTCAATATGTCTTGATCTTAGTAAAATATGAGAATATTTTCAACTGTAAAAGAGGCATGGCATGTTATATTGATCTGCAAGCCTTTATGATTGATTCAGATTCAAGATCTGGTTCAATCATAATTTTAGCTTGTGGGTTTCTTTTTTTTTTGATTTGATTAAGGGCTCAGCACTTAGAAAATTTCTATTGCACCCTTAACATTTTTCTTTTCAAGCCTCAGCACTTATACCAAGTATAATGCAGCTCTAAACATTTTTATAAAGTTTCCATGCCATAGATCTATAACAGCTGAGAGTATTCTCTATATAATTTTTAAGATCCTAAACTTTAACATTTGTGAGTATAAATAAATCAGTATGATACTCATCCAAAGACAAATGTCTCAATCAATCAAAGATCATCCAAAATCATCCATATTAAATCATATCAGATTTAAAATAAAACATCCAAAAAGCATTGATGAAATCATATACATCAAAACCAGAAATATATATATAAATGGAAATAAAAAGTGGCTGCCTCATCTCAGGTCTTAATGCCATGAACTTAGTGAGATTACTCACCTAAATGTTTAATCCAGAAAATTCTTGTTTGAGTGTTCTCTCCTTTCTTCCAATATTTTCCTTCTTTTCTTATTTTTGTGCAGCTCGGGGTAAAAATGATTCTACTGGCTAAACTGCCTATTTATAAGCATTTTTCCTCTAGGGTTTTGTTGAAACAGAATTCCATTTCTGTCCTGGCTAGCATCATGCATTTTTCATTCACAATACCCCGGCCATATTAACCAATTTAAAGGCTGCATTTTCTTTCTTTTACTTTTCAGAAAATGGCCACTCTCCTAGTCATGTTAAAAGTGTGACTATCCTATTTTTATTTTAATTATTTCTGAAAATCCCCTTTGCTATTTTTGCCTATACAAGCTCATTAACTTGTATCACATTTCATGTCATTTTAATGTCATAGTTTTTACTTGCTTATATATATATATACTTTTCAGTGCTTAAAAATATATATATATTTGTACACATATTTTATCTAAGCTTATTTTAATTTCTCTTTAATTCCAGAAGCATATGTACCTATATGTATACAGGTTTACTAATATACATAATTTTCTCTTCTGGGTTTTAAATAAAATTTTGTTTACTGATTTAAAGTAAAACCTACTTTTCTTATTTTCTAAGATGATCCATATAATTTCAGAAATCAAACAACCATGTTGCCAAATCATGTTTGTATTGCCCTTTAATTCTTGTTTTAAATCCAAGAAATCTGGAGTTCTTCCTTGTGCCATTTCAGTGTGCACGTGCACACATATACCTGCACACTATTTATTCCAGAGACTTCACCATATTTAAATCTAAATATTTCAAAATTAAATCATTTTTCAAAAATGATTTTTCACAAAATTTTGGGGTATTACATTTGTTTGTTTGGAATTTCGGGGGCGAAATTCCTAAGGGGGAGAGAATGTAACGACCCGTATTTTTACGGATCGACAAGTTCGACAAAGTCTGGGATTTTAGAGTTTTTGAGCCATTTCAGATTTTAGGCGAAAATGGCTAAGTCCTGAGTCGTGAACGACTTAGTGTAAGTCGTGAGTCGTATACGACTTAGGGGATAGGAGTGACTTAGGGGTTTGGCTAGTTAGAGGTGTAAGGATAAGTCGTTTGAACGACTTAAGGGGTAGGCGCGACTTAAGGACTGGGCGAGATAAGGCTTAAGTTGTAGCAGTTAAGTCGTGACCGAGTTAAGGTGATGAGTCGTATCCGAGTCATCTCATGAGTCGTACCCCAAGTCATCTGATGAGTCGTATCCGAGTCATCTCATGAGTCGTACCCCAAGTCACCTGATGAGTCGTGACCGAGTTATCTTATGAGTCGTACCCAGGTTTTCTGATGAGTCGTGGACGAGTTAAGGGATGAGTCGTAGCCTTTGTGATGAGTCGTATACGAGTTAGTAGTTGAGTCGTCTAACCAAGTAAGGCGTGCACATTTAAGTCGTAGACAAGGGGTCTGGTGAGTCGTAGGCGCATACTATAAGTCGGAGACGACTTAGGAGATAGTTGATTTGTCGTGAGTCATAGGCTGAATTGTGTTAGTTCGTTGAGTCGTAGGGCTTTGAGTCGTGAGTCGTAAACGACTCATGGAGACAGACGAGATAAGGATTTCAGCTATAAATAGGAGGGCTTCTCTTCATTTTTGGGATCCGGATTTTGAAGCGACGAAGTGCTGCCATTTTGAGAGCTCGACTTCTACACTTCTTCACTTCTTTTCTCCACTCTAATCTAGTGCTTCCTTCCATCCAAATCAAAGATCAGGATTGAAGATTCAAGAGCTAAAGTTGAAGATCTTCATCTTTTCAAGAGAGATTTCATCGTTTGAAGCGGATTCGTGCTAGATCAAGCTTGATCCTTCGCTGTCCAGATCTGAAGCGTATTGATTTGAGGTTGTTTAGGTGATTTGGTGAGTGGTGATTATCTCTCACACGGATCCAAAGGAGTATATCGGATTGTTGGCTCGATTTGGTGATAAAATAGAGATTTCCATGCATTTTCTTCATCCTATGTGTAGATCCATATAGATCCATTGTTCATGATGATGTTACATCCATTTTATCATATGTTAACCTATGCAAGTTCATTCATCAAGTTTATAGAGATATAATCCATGTTTTCATGCTTATTGGACTTTCAACTCTTTAATTACGAAAATGCCATTATTGTTATAATTGTCTACTTAGATCATTTTAGAATGCTTGATTGCTTGGATTGATGTTTGATTTGATTGATTGTTATGAACTAGATGATTGATGATTAGATTTAGATCGAAGGTGATTCAAAAGCTAAGGGAAAGGCTCTTGAATTGGAAAAGCTGCTCGTGGCATATGTAGCGAGATGATGAAGCTCTTATGCATAGATTTGATGATGTGATGTTGAGATGAGGCTTTGCGAGGATGTAATGAAGCGAGGCAATCATGTGATGAAGACTTGGTCTAATCCAGACGTGATCATTCCAAGCATGTTGATAACTCGGTGATATGATTCGAGTTGAGGATAATGAATGGATATGAGAATAGTCGTCGAGGAGGATGACTAGGAGGCTTGGATAGCATCGTTGTTGAAGGTTCTAGCATGCTCTAAGCAAGAGTACGTTTGGGCAGATTCGATAGTCCCAACGGCTAACTGTTGATGGTCGAGTACTCTGGGCAGATTCGATAGTCCTAGGCACGGGCTGCGACGACGTGCGGGAGTTATGTCTAGAACCGGGGTTTCCATTAGCCCTTGACGGACGGCTGAAAGAATGTGCCGGTCATTCAATTAACGGTGATATCGAAGCAATGATAACAGTGATAGCCAGAGTCATGGATGTTTGGTTGTATCGTCATTCGGACTCAAGAGCGGTATTTTCTGGGTGCTTATCTGATTTAGGCCTTGGTACCTGGAAATCATCGCCCTTGACTCGAGTGATAGTAGCTTTACTTTAAATTGTATGCTCTGCTATGTTTGCTTCTGCTTAGTGTGTGTCTGGGGGCTATCACTGTAGAATGAGGTTGGAGTGGGAGGGTTGTATTCCTATTCCTTTTCCTTTATGCTCTTTTGGTATGTTGTTAGTTAATTTACTGCTCACTAAGACTGTTGTCTGACTCAAGGCTTTATGTTTTAATTCTTATTGCCTTGGGCTGTTCGTCCATTTTGGGACGGGCAGACTAGGTAGCAGGTGACAAGTGCTGTTCTCTTCTCACGATGCTGATATCGAAGACGAGCTGGAGGGTTGCATATTATCTTCTTATTATATGTACTGGATATTCCGCTGTTTTGTATTCTCTGAGAGATATGTAGTGAGGCCAGATGTATTGACTATGTGGATGCTTGTATTCAACTATTATGGAGTTTTATATGATGTCATTTTGTTCTGTAAAGCTTCACTATACATATGTTCTATTGTATTTTGTCCTTGCGCTGTGAGTAATTCGATAGATTCTGTTGTTTTAAATCTTACCTTGACAATCGTCCATGGTCGCCTGGCACACTTTACAGCGCTCTATCTTTAGATTCGGTGCAGGGGTCATGGGCGGTCGTCACACTAGCCCAGTTGGGCTAGCCAGAAGCAGGCCAGCCCATAGGGGGCTGGCGCGTGACACACCCCCCAGCCCGCCTGGGCTGGGGAGGGCTGGCGCGGGCCAAAGCCCACGCCCAAGTTCCCCAGCCCGGGCGGGCTGGGGACTCATGTAGAATCCCCATCCTGCCCGGGCTGGGGAGGGGAACTAATTCCCCAGTCCGCCTGGGCTGGGGAAATAAGGACGCGGGCCGAAGCCCGCGTCCCATTCCCCCCAGCCCAGGCAGGCTGGGGAGGGAGTAAATTTCCCCAGCCCGCCTGGGCTGGGGAAATAAGGACGCGGGCCGAAGCCCGCGTCCCATTCCCCAGCCCAGGCGGGCTGGGTAGGGAATAAAATTCCCCAGCCGCCTGGGCTGGGGAAATAAGGACGCGGGCCGAAGCCCGCATCCCATACCCCAGCCCAGGCGGGCTGGGGAGTGGGAGAAGATTTCTCCCCAGCCCAAGCGGCTGGGGCAGGCTGACGCGGGCCGAGGCCTGCGAGGAAAGAGGAAAAAAAAAATCCTATTTCCAGATCTTTTACCTTGACTTCGCGATGCCGCCGCGATCTCATCCGAAGTCGGAATTCGACGTTTTTGGTCTCATTGGAAAGGTGGAGTTTCGATCTCCATCTCTGGAAAATTTGGGCAACATTGGAGTTCGTTTGGTACTTCGAATTTCGTGTCGAAGTTGAACTCTGGTCGTTGTTGGTAAATAGTGTGAATCTTGTTCTGGGTCCAACTTTGAGACGTCGCTGCCGCTTCGTCTCAACTCGGATCCAGAAATTCTTTTTGCATCTTAAAGTAGGAATGTTGTACTACGTGCCTGCAAATTTTCATGACATTTGGACATAGTTTGCTGGTCCAAATAAATTGCCGAACTTGGGTTCGCAGCTGTTTTTGAATGTTTACAAACACTTAGAATATTTTTGATGATTTTCTGGTTTTCATTGATTTCTTTGAGATTTGTCTCTAGATTTCGTACACAGGATTTATGAATCATTTTCAAAAGATTTTTCACTCCTAAATGGCTTTCGAAATTATTATATAATATTATTTTAATTATTAAATTAATTACTCCATAATAGGAGAGTTTTCAAAAGCCGTTTTAAAGTGATTTCAAAATCTATTATAAATCCGTTTCGCACCATTATTTTCTATAATAAAAATCTCACACTCACTTTTTAGCACCTCAAGCGAATTGGAAAGGTGCTTAAACGGTTAGGAAATCTCCGGCCTATGGAACCGTGTGTATTTTCTTTCCGGTTAATCCCCGACCTATTCGATTGATCGTTTTGACCTTTGGGTCTAGTTTACCGATGATACGAGGTGGACTTTTTATTATTTGGAGTGTGAGCTTGCTATTGGTTAGGAAACCGTTTAGTGCGAACGTGGGGTATGGGACTCATTGTTAACACTTTACGGGGTCCTCTCCAAGAAGTTAGTGACACATTAGCCTTTGGGCGGCCAGTACTGGACCTCTAGGTCACCACGCCTCTGGGCAACCGTCTCTGGACACCTGCTCTATGGAGCAGTTTATTTTTCGGCATGCGCCTCTGGGCCTTTATCCTTCTGGGAAGGATCTTGCCGTCTCGCGCGTTCCGCATCTGTGCGAGTGATTGATCACAACTCTACAGTACTTGGCAACAACGACTCTGGTCGGTGCACGTGCAATATTGGTATTATTTGATGATTTTTATATCCATTCGAGTACCGCCATTCGGTGTTGGTTCTATGGAACCATACGATGTAAGTGTGATTACCTTGTGGATTCACAGTGTCTTTGGACACTACTTTTCAGTGTTAGATTTCATTGACTTTTCAGTATATCCCCATTGCTCTTTGGAGCATCGATCTTTGCTTGGGCATTGATTACAGACTCTGGTCACTCTTGGGATTATTGCCTATGGGCATCTTTTTATAGCTTTGGCTACGCCGATGATATGAGGCGATTTTATTTATTCTACACTTTGGTGTTGATTTCTCTTTGGAGATTTTTATTGTTTGTTGATGATTAGGGATCGTCATTATATTCATGTGGTTCATAATATACTTCTCTTTGGATAAGTACTGTTTTATTTATGTACCGCATTATTATATATCTCAGTTATTACTTATTGTTTAGCTAGCCTGACCCGAGTGTTTTCGCTCGGGTCAAACCGAGTTGTTTCAGGTTAGGTCTCTGGACTTAGCTTCTGTGCTTCCGCTTTGGACTTATCTGCTATGCTTTTGAGATAGCTTATCTTTGTGTCCGCTTATGTTATTATTCAGACTTTGATATGTACATATTTTTGACTCACATGTGTGAGCAGTGGCTTTGTACCCACTTATGATATTTGGATATGTATTGACGATGTATTGTTCTAGGATCTTATATTTGTTATGTGATTCTGTTCTGTGATGTTTTATCATTTATTATTATGCTTTGCCCTGATAGATCTTTAGCCATTTGTAATTTCGTTATAAGTATTTACCGAATATGTCAAACCACTTGAAAAAATATATATATATACCATCCTTTCGACGTATTCAGTAGATAGTTATAGCTTGGTTACAAATGGTCGCTTCCACTATACTCTATTCTCCGCTTTAACAGACAGTATTACTCCCGTAATACTCTTTGTTACAGTGGGTCTCAGAGTGGGGCATTACAGCTTGGTATCAGAGCCTGGTTTCAGGAATAAGCATAATAAACACAGAACATATACACTTAGTACAATACATTTTAATTAGATCCGAATTAAATCAAATCCCTTCCTTATGTTTATTGATAGATAAGTTAGGAATATGTTTAGGAATCCGTTATATTCCATAGTATTCCTTAATTAATTATCTATCATTGAATCATGTCTAACTCTAATTCCCGTTTGACTTTCAGTATGTCTGGAAGGGGAAGATGGAGACCCACACGTCAGACCAGTGCTGCTGGGTAGTCCAGCAACACTCATCCAGAGGGCGTGTTCATGACCACCGACCAGATCATGGAGCTGGTTCGGAATTCCTAGTCTCATTCTCAGTCTCCAGCCCCAGTTGCTGATGTTCCGCGCAAGTCTACTTTTGCGCGTCTCTGCAGTGATTTTACCCATATCGGAGGGAAGCCGTTCAGTGGCTCCGAGAATGTCTTAGAGGTCCAGGCTTGGATTCGGATATGCGAGCGCATTTTCACTCGTATGGATATCCCGGATCATGACCGTGTTCTTATTGCTTCTAGTCAGCTTTAGAGTCGTGCCCTGGATTGGTACGAACTTCTTATTGCCGAGGTCGATGAGACTACACTTACTTGGGCTCAGTTTCGTGAGAGATTTGAGCTCAAATTCATTCCAGAGTCAGAGAAGAACTCCCTTGCTCGCCGCTTTCTTGATCTCAAGCAAGGGAAGTCCTCCGTATCTGATTATGTCTCTTCCTTCGAGGCCCTGTCCAAGTACGGCCTTGAGTTTATTGCTACTCCTTATAAGAGGAACCTCAAATTTGTTGATGGCTTGAAGAAATATCTGAAGAGGCAGCTTATGCTTCAGCTTGAGCTCTCATTCAAGAAGCTGGTCGATGCAGCTCTACATCTTGAGTCAGTCGAGATGGAGCATAGTGATGATGGTGGTGTGGGTGCCACAAACCCCACCAAGAAGAGGTTTCCTCCTGGCAAGTCTGGCTCTTCTTTTCAGCACAAGAAGAAAAAGACTGGCAGTTCCATAGTTCAGACTCAGCCTCAGACTCGTCCTCAGTCCCAGACTTCTGCTCAGCCTAGTGTGACACGTCCTCCGAAGAAATGCTTCAATTGCGGTTCTCCAGATCACTTTATTCGAGAGTGTCCCAAACCTCTCTATTGCACCTTTTGTAAGGAGGGACACAGGATCACCACTTGTCCTATTGCTCCAGCTAGTGCCAAGCCTGGCAGGCTTAATGCTGCCAAGGCTCCTACCACTTCTGCTCAGCCTAAAGGTACACATCCTTCCGTTCTTAAAGGCTCTATTTTATTTCATGGTAGATCTATTAGAGTTCTTTTTGATACGGGTGCCTCTCACTCATTCGTATCAAAGGAACTAGTTGATACTTTATCTTTGGATGTTACTTGTATGGTTTCTTCACTAAGGATTGTGAATCCCATTGGTGGATCCACGACCCTTAGCTTGCTCTGTGAGAATATAGATATTGATCTTTGTGGCTTTTCTTTCTGTGCAAATCTCCACGTTATGGAGTATTTGGGCTTTGATATGATTCTTGGTATGGATTGGCTCGTTCAGCACGACGCCAAAATTATTTGTTCGGAGCGGATATTATTCATTCATCACCCTGACTCGTCCTCTCCGTTAGCTATTGTTCTTCAAGATGTTGGGCTTTCTGATGTTACTTTATTCTCTCTTGATTCACGAGATGATGAGGTAGACATATCTCGTATTCCAGTTGTTCGGGATTTCCCCGATATCTTCGAGCCAGTATCTAGTTTACCACCAAAGCGAGCTATTGAGTTCCGCATCGATCTCATTCCAGGCTCCCACTCAGTTGGGCGTCCTCCCACGAGGATGTCTACAAAAGAGAATGAGGAACTCAGGAAGCAGTTAGTGGAGCTTGAGGCGAAGCAGTTCATTCGATCTAGTTCTTCGCCATGGGGTGCTGCTGTGGTCTTCGTTAAGAAGCCCGATGGCTCTCTTAGGCTTTGCATTGACTATCGCAAGCTTAATGAGTTGACCATCAGAAATCGTTATCCATTTCCACGGATAGACGATATGTTTGATCAGTTGAGCGGTGCGAAGGTCTTCTCTCAGCTCGACCTTGCCACCGGATTCCATCAGCTACGAGTCGCCGAAGACAGCATTCCTCTTACAGCTTTTCGCACTCGTTATGGTTCTTTTGAGTGGTTGGTCATGCCGTTCGGCTTGACGAACGCTCCGGCTTTCTTTGTCGATCTTATGAATCGAGTATTCCGGGAATACATCGATAGATTCGTTCTGGTTTTCATCGACGATATTCTTATTTATTCTAGATCCGAGGCAGAGCATGCTCATCATTTGCGGATCGTCTTGGATACTGTTCGTCAGCATCAGCTTAAGGCCAAGCTCTCCAAGTGCCATTTTTGGGAGAGCAAGGTCAAGTTCTTGGGCCATATTGTATCATCTGAGGGTATTTCCGTCGATCCTGCCAAGATTGAAGCTATTCAGAATTGGAATCAGCCCGAGAACGTTCATGATATTCGCAGCTTCCTTGGGCTGGTGGGTTATTACCGTCGGTTTATCAAAGATTTCTCTCGTGTTGCACTTCCCCTCATGACTCTGACTCGTAAGGGGGTTCATTTTATTTGGTCTGATAAGTGTGAAGCTTCCTTTCAGCGACTGAAGGAACTTCTCACCCATGCTCCTATTCTTGTGGTTCCTGAGAGTAACCAGGATCTTGTTGTTTACACCGACGCTTGTGGTAGCGGCCTCGGTGCTGTGCTTATGCAGAAGGATCGGGTAGTTGCTTACGCTTCTAGGCAGCTACGTCCGAATGAGGTTCGCTATCCTACTCATGATCTTGAGTTAGCTGCTATCGTCTTTGCCTTGAAGACGTGGCGTCATTATCTATTGGGCGAACGTTTCATTCTCTACACCGATCACAAGTCGCTGAAGTATCTTTTCAGCCAGAGAGATCTCAATATGAGGCAGCAGCGATGGCTTGAGTTTCTCGCCTCATATGACTTGGATATTCAGTATACCCCTGGCAAGGGTAATCGTGTGGCTGATGCACTCAGTCGCAAACACTCGGCAGTAGTTTCTATGATGATAGCCGAGTGGGATATTCTTGAGACTCTTTCTATGTGTGATATTCGAAATCGAGCTTCGTCTTCTGATCCTCAAATCTTGTTATTCAGCTTGGAAGCTCGACCTATTCTATTGGATCGCATTGCCCATGCTCAGCGGCAGGATCCAGACTTATTGCGATATATTCATCTCCTTGAGTCGGGACCCAGTGATGAGACATTGTTGGATTATTCTATTGATTCTCATCGGTGTCTTCGCAGGAAGAACCGTATTTTGGTACCATCTGATTCATCACTTAGGCGTGACATTCTAGACGAGTGTCATCGCACTAAGTACACTATTCATCCCGGGTCGAGCAAGATGTATGCCGACATGTGTCGTCTATTTTATTGGGAGGGCATGAAGAGCGATGTTGCAAGTTATGTAAGCCGTTGCATGACTTGTCAACAGATCAAAGCTGAGCATCAGCATCCATCCGGTCTTCTTCAGCCGCTAGAGATTCCATTGTGGAAATGGGATCAGATATCCATGGATTTTATTGACGGTCTGCCTCGATCGAGGTCAGGCCATACTTCTATTTGGGTCATCGTTGACCGCTTGACCAAATCAGCTCATTTCATCCCTATTAAGTCCACTCGGACTGATCCTCAGCTTGCCAAGCTATATGTGAAGGAAGTCGTTCGACTTCATGGCATTCCTAGCTCTATCGTCTGTGATCGAGACACTATCTTTACTAGTCACTTCTGGAAGTGCCTACAGTCAGCTTTGGGCTCAAAGCTGAATTTCTCGACTGCTTATCATCCTCAGACTGACGGTCAGACAAAGAGGGTGAATCGTGTTTTAGAGGATCTTTTGCGCTGTTGTATTCTGGATTTCGGAGGTAGTTGGGAGGATCACTTACCGCTTGTAGAGTTCTCCTACAACAACAGCTTTCAGTCTAGTATCGGCATGGCACCTTTCGAGGCTCTTTACGGAAGGCCATGTCCGTAGGAAGCCTCTTGAGTTCTCCATTGGTGATCATGTCTTTATTCGGATTTCTCCCATGAAGGGGGTTGTGCGTTTCAGCTCTATAGGGAAGTTGGCTCCTCGTTATGTCGGACCATTTCCTATTACGGAACGCATCGGCCCCGTTGCTTATCGTGTGGCTCTTCCTGCTCATTTCTCTAGAATACATGATGTGTTCCATATCTCTCAGCTTCGCAAGTGTGTGCGCGATCCTGATTCTATTATCGAGCCTCATATCGTGCCTGATTTGGAGATCTCACCCGATTTATCTATAGAGCAGCATCCTCTTCGTGTGCTTGATTCGGAGATCAGACGTCTTCAAAATAAAGAGGTTCCGCTTGTGAAGATTCAATGGTCGTCTAATCCTAAGGACTGCACTTGGGAGACCAGAGAATTTATCGAGCTTACTTATCCTGGTTTTCTTTCATCTCCCGGCACGGGTGAGCATCTATATTTTATCTTCGGTATTCCTTTTGTGGATTAGATGTTATAGACGACTTCTCTATATTTAAGGAATTGCGGGGACGCAATTTTCTTAAGGGAGGGAGTATGTAACAACCCTGAGATTGCAATTACCGAATAATGAATTAAAATTATGACTTTAGGTTAAAAAGGGGGCTAAACAAATTTTCGGGAATTTAAATTTACAATTGGTTTGCAAATTAAAATATTTTGGGTTGAAATGGGGAATTTTTAAATAAAAAGTGATTATGGGTTAATGGGCCAAATGAGACAATTACATGGTTTTAATTAAAAACTAGGATGCTTATTAGGATTTTTGTTTACATGATAACATTAGAAAATAAACTAAGTCCTAATGGGTTTTAAAACCCCTTATCATGACCCATTAGCCTAACCCACTCCTTTATAATATCTCAAACTCATTTCATAACCCTAACCCTCATCCTCTTCATAAATTCCTAAACCTAGATCTAAACAAGAAAAAAAATTAATGGCCTCCATTTAGAAGCTCCATCTCCTTCTCTTCATAATTAGTTAAATCCTAGAAAAAAAAAGAAGAAGAAAGGTAATGCAATCTCTCATATTCTCTAATCCTCCTTCTTAATCCCTATTTATCTCAACCTTCTTGTTGTAATCATTGTTTTATTTTTGTTGATTTTGGGTCCTTGAAGCCTCTTGATCTTTGCTTTGGGGAGAGATGTTTGGCTTGCTTTGATTGTTGCACTCTAACCATTTGATCTTTTGCTTCATTAAGGTAATTACTATCTATTAGTAATTATTGTTAGTTATACCTATTAGTGATAATTGCTATTTAATTTTGGTGAAAATTTGATGCTAAAAATTGAAAAAAACACCCCTAAATCACTAAAAACTGCATTTTAAGTTGGCTGGAAATTGCTTCAGCCTGAAAACAGGCCAAAACCCAGTTCTGAGTGCACCAGGACAGGCCTGGGTTACACCCAGGCTGCTGCCCAGGTGCAGCAGGCTAGCTCAGTTGGGCTAGCCAGAAGCAGGCCAGCCCCTAGGGGGCTGGCGCGTGACACACCGCCCAGTCCGCCTGGGCTGGGGAGGGCTGGCGCGGGCCGAAGCCCACGCCCAAGTTCCCCAGCCCGGGCGGGCTGGGGACTCATGTAGAATCCCTATCCCGCCCGGGCTGGGGAGGGGAACTAATTCCCCAGCCCGCCTGGGCTGGGGAAATAAGGACGCGGGCCGAAGCCCGCGTCCCTTCCCCCCAGCCCAGGCGGGCTGGGGAGGGAGTAAATTTCCCTAGCCCGCCTGGGCTGGGGAAATAAGGACGCGGGCCGAAGCCCGCGTCCCATTCCCCAGCCCAGGCGGGCTGGGGAGGGAATAAAATTCCCCATCCGCCTGGGTTGGGGAAATAAAGACGCGGGCCGAAGCCCGCGTCCCATACCCCAGCCCAGGCGGGCTGGGGAGTGGGAGAAGAATTCTCCCCAGCCCAAGCGGGCTGGGGCAGGCTGTCGCGGGCCGGGGCCTGCGGGGAAAGAGAAAAAAAATCCTGTTTCCAGATCTTTTACCTTCACTTCGCGATGCCGCCGCGATCGCATCCGAAGTCGGAATTCGACGTTTTTGGTCTCGTTGGAAAGGTGGAGTTTCGATCTCCATCTCTGGAATATTTGGGCAACATTGGAGTTCGTTTGCTACTTCGAATTTCATGTCGAAGTTGAACTCTGGTCGCTGTTGGTAAATAGTGTGAATCTTGTTCTGGGTCCAACTTTGAGACGTAGCTGCCGCTTCGTCTCAACTCGGAATCCAGAAATTCTTTTTGCATCTTAAAGTAGGAATGTTGTACTACATGCCTGCAAATTTTCATGACATTTGGACATAGTTTGCTGGTCCAAATAAATTGCCGAACTTGGGTTCGCAGCTGTTTTTGAATGTTTACAAACACTTAGAATATTTTTGATGATTTTCTGGTTTTCATTGATTTCTTTGAGATTTGTCTCTAGATTTCGTACACGGGATTTATGAATCATTTTCAAAAGATTTTTCACTCCTAAATGGCTTTCGAAATTATTATATAATATTATTTTAATTATTAAATTAATTACTCCATAATAGGAGAGTTTTCAAAAGCCGTTTTAAAGTGATTTCAAAATCTATTATAAATCCGTTTCGCACCATTATTTTCTATAATAAAAATCTCACACTCACTTTTTAGCACGTCAAGCGAAGTGGAAAGGTGCTTAAACGGTTAGGAAATCTCCGGCCTATGGAACCGTGTGTATTTTCTTTCCGGTTAATCCCCGACCTATTCGATTGATCGTTTTGACCTTTGGGTCTAGTTTACCGATGATACGAGGTGGACTTTTTATTATTTGGAGTGTGAGCTTGCTATTGGTTAGGAAACCGTTTAGTGCGAACGTGGGGTATGGGACTCATTGTTAACACTTTACGGGTTCCTCTCCAAAAAGTTAGTGACACATTAGCCTTTGGGCGGCCCGTACTGGACCTCTGGGTCACCACGCCTCTGGGCAACCGTCTCTGGACACCTTCTCTATAGAGCAGTTTATTTTTCGGCATGCGCCTCTGGGCCTTTATCCTTCTGGGAAGGATCTTGCCGTCTCGTGCGTTCCGCATCTGTGCGAGTGATCGATCACAACTCTACAGTACTTGGCAACAACGACTCTGGTCGGTGCACGTGCAATATTGGTATTATTTGATGATTTTTATATCCATTCGAGTACCGCCATTCGGTGTTGGTTCTATGGAACCATACGATGTAAGTGTGATTACCTTGTGGATTCACAGTGTCTTTGGACACTACTTTTCAGTGTTAGATTTCATTGACTTTTCAGTATATCCCCATTGCTCTTTGGAGCATCGATCTTTGCTTGGGCATTGATTACAGACTCTGGTCACTCTTGGGATTATTGCCTATGGGCATCTTTTTATAGCTTTGGCTACGCCGATGATATGAGGCGATTTTATTTATTCTACACTTTGGTGTTGATTTCTCTTTGGAGATTTTTATTGTTTGTTGATGATTAGGGATCGTCATTATATTCCTGTGGTTCATAATATACTTCTCTTTGGATAAGTACTGTTTTATTTATGTACCGCATTATTATATATCTCAGTTATTACTGATTGTTTAGCTAGCCTGACCCGAGTGTTTTCGCTCGGGTCAGACCGAGTTGTTTCAGGTTAGGTCTCTGGACTTAGCTTCTGTGCTTCCGCTTTGGACTTATCCGCTATGCTTTTGAGATAGCTTATCTTTGTGTCCGCTTATGTTATTATTCAGACTTTGATATGTACATATTTTTGACTCACATGTGTGAGCAGTGGCTTTGTACCCACTTATGATATTTGGATCTGTATTGATGATGTATTGTTCTGGGATCTTATATTTGTTATGTGATTCTGTTCTGTGATGTTTTATCATTTATTATTATGCTTTGTCCTGATAGATCTTTAGCCATTTGTAATTTCGTTATAAGTATTTACCGAATATGTCGAACCACTTGAAAAAAATATATAGATACCATCCTTTCGACGTATTCAGTAGATAGTTATAGCTTGGTTATAAATGGTCGCTTCCACTATACTCTATTCTCCGCTTTAACAGACAGTATTACTCCCGTAATACTCTTTGTTACAGTGGGTCTCAGAGTGGGGCGTTACAATATCCCTATATTAACATGTTAACACATGTGCTTAGATGGTTTTACTAATTTACACATATGATTTTACATGCAAAAATGAATTTATAAATGGATAAAGCTTTTATTAATAAATTCCTAATAACTATATACTTATTCAAATTTATATAAATAATAATTCTTTTTAAAAGAAATAGAATAAAACACTATACTTGTACAAAATCATTTTTGTCATACTTTTAAAATCCAAATATAAATTTAATTCAATTTTTAAATACAATTTAAAAACCAATTTAAACAATTTACACTTAACAATTTAAAACCATATATTATTACATAGCCTTTTAAAAGCTTAATATAAAATCAAATTTCCAAGTTACCAAAATGTATTAGAATTTGAAAATTATGTTTTATTTTGTTAAATTCAATCCAAAGCTTTTCTATTTACAATATATACAATTATATATACATTATAAATAGAAAACAATTTAGTTAGCTTTTAAAAGATAAATATTTATCAATTAAATATTTTTTACAGAAGATTGTTAAACCAAATTAAATCTTATTGATCAAAAATTATCAAATCAATTTAATTATTTAAACAGATTATTAAATTGATATTGTCCAAAAATTCCGGGATATCACATTCCTCCCCTCTTAAAAGAATTTCGTCCTCGAAATTTAAAACAAAGGTAATTTAATAATCTTATTAAAGATTTAATTTTAAAACACAAGCATATATTATCAACCATATGCTAACAACCCATAACAACCAATTCATCCAAACAAACAATTCTAACTATCCAGAAAAAATTCTGGATAGAATTTCCTAGAGTTTCCCAAGTATAAATATCGGGATACTCGCTCTACAGAATCCAAACAATCAATACTACTAAGCTACAGAGCTCCTACTCATCAAGATCTACAAAACTAGACAGGATATCAAACTACAGACAAGTCTGACTCAACAACCAAACCTCCTGAACCGCTGGTTCCAAAACCAGAGATAGATCAAACACGTACTCCCTCAGAGATACATGAAACACATTAGAATCCCAGTTATCCAAACTGACCATTCAACCTTGTAGACCAAGCTCTTATCCAAATCAGAAAACAGAAGAGATCCAAAATATCTCGGAGCTGACCTCTCAGACTTACCAAATCTTATAGCTCCTTCGATCGGAGAAAACTTATCTAAAATCAAATCTCCGTCTTCGAAATCCAAATTCCTTCATCTCTTATCCACAAAACTCTTTTGACGATCCTGGGCTGCCTACATCCTTACTGATCATCTCACCCTTCGCTGATGCCTCTAGAATCAAACTGGACCTAAAACAACCCAACAAAATGATCCTCTCAAGATCAACCAAAACCAAAACACCAACTCTACTACCATCAGTAGACTTCAAACTCCTCCTATCCGGAAAAGACAAATAGGAGCACTCGCCAAACTACTTTCGCTGCACAACTCTGATTTGGAGCAGATGAGAAAATCCGTCGATGAAGAACATGAGCACAAACTGGATAACACATCCCGGAAAAATGGTTCAACAGATCCATAAAAGAACACTCAGAAGTTCCACCAAAACCTGAGCTGCTTCACCAAACCCTATCTCTAGGAACCATCCTTCAACTAACTGAACCACCGGTTCCACTCCTGGAATCCTAGTCGATACAAAAACTCAATCTCTAGATGCTAAGGCAAACCTCTGACTTCCCTGAAGATATCCAGAAAAACTTTGATAACCCAAGAGAAAACTCAGTTATCGCAAGTCACTTTTGCGATCAACCCAACCTAATTCCCAAGAAAAACTATTTTCTCTTTACCAATCAGAACAGCTTACACTTATCTAACCAATCCATCGAAGAAATGGATCTACTCTGCTGCTACTGAACTCCTCCTCAAGAAAAACTGCTCAGCCAGAAAACTTCCTGCCAACACACAGAACACTCTGAGCTGCACTGCTGCCACAGATGCTAAAAATTTCCTAACCAAAGCTCTTTGAGAAACTCAATCCTCAAACCAAACAAAATCACCATGCTGAACTCAGCCACAACACCGAAGCTGATACACTTCCTTAAACTTGTTCCAAAGAAAACATCTTCGGAAACAATCCATAGTCACTGCGTCTCATCACACAGCTACTATTTCCTGAGATACCATCATACACTTTTGCCTAACCGACAGATCCAACTCTACTCACCCAACTTCAAAGATGGACTTCGAACCTTTAAAAGGTTTCCTTCAGAGATTGGTGAAATCCTTACACCCCAGCAAAGCTTACTCGAGACAGTATTGGGTCTACAGTCTTGACAGATACACTTCCAACCTCAACATTCAGACTCCTACCATTGGTAGTCGTGTTACACACACCACCACCCTATCTACCTTTAGAACTCATATTGGAGAACCCGAACATGTAACCCAACAAATAGGTAGAAATAAATATATATATATATATATATTTATATAAAAATTACAAATACGCGCTCTCAAGATAGACACCACTCCAGAGTCTAGGTATTCACTTAACCTGGCTCTGATACCAACTGTAACGACCCGCCATTCATTCCAGAGAATGACGCATCATTAATAAGAAAGAAAGGGATAGAAAAGAGAAAAGAAGAGAAGAAAGAACTAAACAATATCAGAATCTCACAGCGGAAACGGAACAAAATATAATATATCACATAACTATTACATAGTCTTTATATAATCAGAGTTACACAGCTTATACAACACAAAATAGACAGTTATAAATTTCTGTCTATTATACAACTCAAGATATAACTCAAACAAAAGACTCAGAGAAACCAACACAGCGGAACACTATATATCTACGAATGCTGAAGCCTCTTGCTCCATATCTCCTCCATAGATTCGTCAAAGCTAACCTGAATCCCTTGGCTACTCATAAAAATTTGAGTACCCAAGAGTTTAATAAAATAGAAAATAAACACTTGGGTCAGACATGGGTCTGGTGTGAGTAAACGAGTTAAAGTTGCTTAACTTTAAAAACCTTTGAAACAAAAGGTATCACGTAAGACTTCCCACACATAAACATGGGTAAGTTTTTACCTTACGCTAACCAAAACATTTGATAGGAAATTCAGTTATATTATAACAGTGTCTAGGGTTTTCAAGTAAAATACAAAAATAGCTGGAATGCTGACATCTCACGTTCCAACATAGTTGGGCATAAGTAAATCGTACGTCACTTATTGGAGATTGGATTCTATACAATGGCAGGGCTACTGGGGTACCACCCGTCACAATACGTGGCATAGATCAACGTACCGAGGATTACTCCCAATCCCCTGCAAAACAAAGCCGGAACCATCCCTTACTGGATAATTGCGAATAAAATCACCCCACGGTTGTGATCAGCAACCGCACCACTAAGCCGAAATAAAAAGGGACATCTAGACAGGGATGACCTTACTCTCAGTGGGTGCTACCCACGAAGCCTTGTTGCACCTCCCCTGTTTTAGCCATTCCCAGTTGATGAGGCTTGAGGCTACGATTACCTTTAATCAGAACACATCACTTAGAATGCTCATCGTCCACCTGACGATGTTCTGAAAGCATTCAATCCATACAAGTTCGTTCCGGGTTCGAACAAAACCGAAGGCATTATCTCGTTACACTCGTTTTCGAATCACCCTCAGAGTTAACGACAATAACCCTTGCACTCTGAATCTTCATCTTCACTTGAGATTCACGACCTATCGTTAATTTGGATCGATGTGGTTTTCGGATATCCAAATCTGGAAACCCAATCCCGGTCTCATCAAAATCCAAAACGTATCTTTTAAGGCCAAGTTGTTTTAAAGTAAAACAATTCAATTCAATTATCTATATATACACAGATAGATAATTCACAATATCACAATAGATAATCTACACTATCATCACAAACAGATAATTCACATTATCATCATACTTCAACCAAAGCATCCATATCACACAACATCACTTATCTCATATCTGAGATCTCAAACCATTTAAGGCAATCGATATCATTCATTCATAATAAGCAATGATCTATACCATCTCTAATTAATTTAAAGTGAATTAAATTAATTACTTCATTTCTAATTAATTTAAGATAAATTAAATTAATTACTTCAGCATTATAAATCTTACTTATATAATCATTAATTAATTACAAATAAATTAATTAATCATTCTCTAATTATCCATTTTAATTAATCACCTTGATTAATTATCTTTTAATTACATTTAAGTAATTATCCTTAATTAATTTCACAAATTAATTATTCTTAACCAAATACAGTAATTAACCTTTAATTACTTTATAAACTAATTAACTATAATTAATTACATTAATCCTTAATTAATTACATTAATTAATTACTCTATAATCACTTATTATTGATTAATTAATCTTAATTAATCAATCCTTAATTACATCATTAATTATATTAATTAATGATCCTTAATTACTCTTAATTAATTATCCTATTTAAATTAATTACATTAAGTAATTAATCTTTAATTAAACCACATTTATTAATCACCTTTGATTAATCTTATCCAGTAATTAACTTCCCTTAATTACTTCATTAATTAATTAATTACTCCTTAATTTATTATATTTAATTAATCCATTGATTAATTACAAAGTAATTTAATCCAAATTTCTTTCATCCTTAAATCATCTTTAATTAATTAAACTAGTTAATTAACTTAAATTAATCACATTAATTAATTAACCTTAATTAATTACATTCATTAATTAACTCTAAATTAATCGATTAACCTAAATTAATTATCTAAGTAATTAACCCTTAATTACTTTCCTTAATTTCTTCCGTAGTGTAATTATCCTTTTTAATTAATTACACATTAATTACTTACACTAAGTAATTATCTTTTAATTAATCTCATCATTAATTAATTCTCAATTAATCACATTAAACAATTAACTTATCTCTCAATTATTTTCATTAAGTAATTGTTCTTTAAATTAATTACCTTTAGTAATTACCCTTTGATTATTAACATTAATTAATTATACTAATTAATTTTATTAAGTGATTAATATTTTAATTAATTCACTAAGTAATTATCTTTAATTAGTCACCTTAAATAAATTAAAGATAAATTCCTTATCTTTATTAAATGCTTAAAATCATTTTTTATTCAAAATCATTTGAAAGCCTTTTGATTAATTAAAGTTTAATCCCATACCTTAATTACTTCTTGAATACATCATTTAATCATATTTGAAAGACTTCATCATTTAATTACTTTTAAATCCTGGAAAATATACTTACAAAATACCCAGCCCAGAAATACAAAATCCCGAGCCAACTAACAAAATCCCCGAGCACTCATCTCGCTCTTCGTTTCCACGAGGCAAACCATGTTTACTTCGAGTTCGTCCCAAGAAACTCTCGTCTTCCCCAACCTTTCAAACAACAATAGATACAAACATACACGCGTGCACGTGTACGCCTGAACTGGCCATCTCCGACTAAACTCACCACCCTCGACGCATCGACGACGACCTTGCCGAGCAACCCAAACACCCAGATCGACGAATACGCCAGAGAATCAAAATCGAGCATCTCGATTACAACCTGAAACCCAACCTATCGACTAAAATCAACTCGCTCCAACGATCTCGTCCACCGGAACCCACGCCGACCAACCCAAAGCTGCTTCACGTCTCCACGCTCCGATACCCCCATATGCGATTGTCTCTAGTTCGCACACGTTGACGCAGTTAACTCGACTACCATCTCAACCAAAACTGGGCATTAAACCCTAAATTGTTGTCGTCCGATCATTACAGTTGTTTGAAACCCCATCGAGCATTTTTGCCAGAAACCCTGATACTCGAGCAAGACTCAGCCACAATCCCTACCAGCTACGTTGCTCCGATCACCAGAAAATGCCAGAGAACCCAATTCCGTTCAACCACGAATTCCTCACTCCATACGATACTAAAAACCCTGAATTTATTTTTAAAAATCATGTTTTTCGAAGTCAAACCAGATGATGTAAGTGCAACTTGTAATCATGACACTCGAATTTGACATGCTTTTAAGTTTCCACTGTAAATTTAAATTTTCCAGATAATCTTAAACTAATTGTTCTTAAAAATATTTTTAAAATTCAAATCATGTTTATTCAAACACTTTTTGTTTAAATTCTAAAGCCTATTAGAGAATAGGTGAGAAGATTTTGATTTTTGAATTTGGTTTAAACCCCGTAAACCATGGAACAGAGATATATGTTCTTGAACCCAGACATGCACGCATCATTTACATTCAATTCTACTTAAAATAAACATGCAAGCATATTTTAACAGAGATTCATCACAACATTTAAGCATAAACATAAGTTTAAAACTGTTTTTAAATTCAAATGTTTACTCACCAGGCATGCATGAAACAGAGGCCAGTGAACAGGCTTTAAGCAAAAATCTGGAATTGTTTAAAACTGGGAAAAAACTTGAATTCCTTAGCTTCTTTGATTTTAGAACTTGAATCTTTTGCATTGCTGAGATGATCCTTCTTCTTAAAACAGAGAAGAAGTTGCTTTGATTCAATTCGGGTTTGCTTGCTAATTTGTCTCAGGTTGAAGAAATGTCCAGGTTTAAGAAAGGAGTTCAGGCTTTTATTGTTTTGATTTTTGAAAATGATTTACAGGATTGTTAAATTTGATTTCAGGTTTTGAGGAGTGTTTTGATTTCAGATTGTTTTTTAGTTATTGTTTCAGCTGAAGTTTTTCATTTCTTTAGTTTTGATTAGGGAAGAAAGAAATGAAGAGGAGAAAACATATGTATTTAAAATGGCTAAAATGATAAATTTAAAAATTAAAAGAAAAACAAATTCTTGACATTTGTCATATCGCTATATTAACATGTTAACACATGTGCTTAGATGGTTTTACTAATTTACACATATGATTTTACATGCAAAAATGAATTTATAAATGGATAAAGCTTTTATTAATAAATTCCTAATAACTATATACTTATTCAAATTTATATAAATAATAATTCTTTTTAAAAGAAATAGAATAAAACACTATACTTGTACAAAATCATTTTTGTCATACTTTTAAAATCCAAATATAAATTTAATTCAATTTTTAAATACAATTTAAAAATCAATTTAAACAATTTACACTTAACAATTTAAAACCATATAATATTACATAGCCTTTTAAAAGCTTAATATAAAATCAAATTTCCAAATTACCAAAATATATTAGAATTTGAAAATTATGTTTTATTTTGTTAAATTCAATCCAAAGCTTTTCTATTTACAATATATACAATTATATATACATTATAAATAGAAAACAATTTAATTAGCTTTTAAAAGATAAATATTTATCAATTAAATATTTTTTACAGAAGATTGTTAAACCAAATTAAATCATATTGAACAAAAATTATCAAATCAATTTAATTATTTAAACAGATTATTAAATTGATATTGTCCAAAAATTCCGGGATATCACATTATATATGCTATTATATGTAACTGTTCACCTGTGGGATATGACACCATATCCTATTGTTTATATTATATTGTTATCGATGATATATCTATGCCTGTTATATTATTTCTATATCTGTTATCACCCTGCAAGTTCCTTGTTAGTATAGAAATCATTATGGGTTGAAATGATACATACTCGAACGGACTTTAGAATAGGAGAAAATCGTTATGGGTTGAAACGATAGACCCAAGCGATTTTCATTTGAATTGAATTTGGGATTACGGGACGAAATAAATTTAAGGACATATTTAGTAAAAATGTAATTTAAGACTAGTAAATGATATTGGATCTATTAAGTAGATACTCCCTGATTAAATAATAATGAAGTTAAATCAAGAGCTATATAAAACTGCTAAATTTAACTTTGATAATGTTGAATATTAAAGCTTTGAAAAATATTGAAATTTAAATGGTCTATTGAGAACTGAATTGAATTGATGAATTGAGAATTGGATAAATTTGAATTTGGAATTTGAGTTGATTTGAATCGATTTGTGAGACTTGAGGAAATTATAAATACTTTACTTTATAAATTATTTAACCTATATATATTATTTTGGAAAAGAGATATATTTGAAATGAAAATTATATCTTGGTTTTGAAGTATAAATTTATTTGAAGGGGCCACGGTGTTAGAGTGTATATTTCTATATTTTAGATAGTTCCACGGATCCTTAGAGGATGGTTATCCCAAACATCCTTTAAGTTACTTGTATTTCAGTTGATATTTCACTTGAGTTGGATTTATTGATATAAGAATGTTAATGCTGACTCGAGTGTTTTGTGCTTTTCTTTACGCTCGGGTCAGACCGAGTGATACAGCAATTGAGACTCACCTTTGGAGTTTGGAGCTTCGTTTGGAGATCCAACCATCGATTCAGCTTTCAGCTTTCCAGTTGATTTGTTCAGAGAGGTCGTCTATTCGTACTGAAGACTTCACTGTATTCGAGATATTCTGTTGTATTTTTATTTGCAACTCTGATGTTTATATAGTAGCTTCATGAACTACTATTTTATCTATTCCGCTGCGTATTATTGTACTACTCTGTGTCTGTGATTCTGTGACTGATTTATTTACTGTATATGCTGAGATTTTCCAAATTTAAATTAACAATCTATTGTTTTGAATTATTCAAGTCCGACATGTGTGGATTTATTGTCGATTTGAATGGTCCAAAATAACGGGTCGTTATAGTTGGTATCAGAGCTTTGGCTCTAGGCAAAACTTAACATATATGGAAAATTTATTTACAGAATCACTTTCGTTTGAGTTGAATCTCTTCCTTTTGACTCAAATTTTCTTTGAACTTTGGAATGTTCCCTGCGGTTCCAAAATTCATTCTTGTCTCTCCCCATTTGTATTCTTTTGATTCTGGAGTATCCCATAACTCCACTTTGAATGATCTCTATAAGAATAAGCGATCCCGCCAATCTTAGAATGATTTGTAAAGGGGTGAAACTCCTTTACAATTGGCATTGATTCACCAGAGATTTAAATATCCCTCGGTTTAGATGCTGCTATCTCTTGTTATGCCGAATTTTATTTCTGGCGATCGAATGTCGATTTGCCTCAGAATTCTGCACTGATCTTATTTTGAAATCACGGTTGACCGGTTAAGGTCGCCCGCGATTTGTATAAGTATATCCATCTTCTATTCTGAAATTTAATTATCCCATCTTCATTCGAGCCTTTCTTCGAATTAGAATTCTATTTGATTAGAGACCCTCTAATTTGAATCTCTATCTTCATTTTGAGATATATTCTTAAATCATCCTTTTAAAAATCGGGTTTGATTGTATTTTGAAATTGTTTTATATATCGAATTATTATTTTGATAAGTATGATTTTATTCTATATATATATATAAGTGAAATGTTTTCGATAAAGATTATATACCCTTTTTAAAATGAGAATTTGAGGTTTCGAAAGGATTTGTAATTTTGAAAAATTATATAAAAAATTTGATTTATCTAAAAATGATTTATAGCTGAAGGATTTTTAATTTGAAATTCGAGAATTGAACCCCAGTGTTTTGGAATTGGTTTTAAGATTTTGAAATATAATAATAATATGATTTAAAAGTATTTTCCGAATAAGAAACGTTTCAAATGATTTTAATGAGTTTCGAATGATTTCGAAGAAATTTCAAAAGAAGTTTGAGAAAATAGAAGTCCAGAACTCACTTATGTCGCTGGAAAATAATTTCGGTGATGAGTGCACGCATCATCGACATTGATTTTCGAGTTTCAGAGTGGGGGAGAGGCCACTTTAGTAGCATTGCTACGCGAGTGATTTTGTGAAACCATTTCGATTTCAAATTCCGTAGTATGAATTGATATTAGAAAGATATATGTATATATATATTTGAAATGAATTGAATTAAGCCGGTGTTCAGTCCTCGAGTTTCAGATTTGACTTGGTATAACCCTATCTTTTGAAATTGATTTACTGATTTATTGCTGATTTCCAACTCTTGGAGTGGAAATTTGATTTCTTTGACTATTTTGAAGGTTCGAGCACTTCCAAATCAAGGTTTAATTTTCAAAGCCAAGTAATTTTGAAAAGTATGAATTATTTGATAAAGTATATAAGTTTGGTATGTATGGTAAAGTATGTAGTAATATAATTTAAATAAGTTGAAACTGTTTTGTTAAGTAAATGAATAAGGCAATTTTAAATTTTTCTAATACGAAATTTAGATTTGAAATGTTTTGAAAATAATTTGGTCTTCAAAATATTTTGAATAAAGTTTAGTTAAATGTTTTAACTTAGTAACATCTTTATGAAACTATATATTTAACAAGTTGGAATAAATATATAAGTTGTACGTATGCTGTTTTATTCGCATAATTAATTTGATCCAGGTTTGAGTACACAAGTTCGAGGTGAATTACACCATTTCGTGTTAGGATTTTTCATTCGATTCTTGATGGCGAATATTTGATATGGATTTTGGGCTTGATTCTAGAATTTCTATCATAGTATATGGCTATGCAAGGAGACAGATGGCTTCTAGTCGAGAAACCATATCGAAATCCGCATTAGGGAAGTCGAATGGACAATACTAGTTCGAAAGCGAACTTGTGTGATCGAGCGAGCGATCGAATGTGATTTTGCGAAATGATGACGTATGTACATCTTATGTTCTAATATCATTGATATATTTTGACGCTGAAATTGAAAGCTGTCAGGTTAGAATATCTTTGCTTACTAAAAGAAAACTTCCAATTTAAATTACAAAGATATATAACCCATAAAAGCAAAGATATTCAATCCCATATGGCTCTTCATACAGCGAAATTTATTTTGTAAAATTTGATCCTTATATAAGATGGACCTTATGTAAATATAAGTTGATTTTGAAAACATTTGATTTTGGAAATGAATTGGTTGACTTAAATTATATTGATTTGGAAATTTGGATTTATTTTCTAAATTTATTATGTTGGAAACTTTAAAACTAAAGATATTTAAATTAAGAAGAAATACTTTGGTGGGATTGTATATGATTTTGAAACTGAACTGATATTGAAACAAATTGATATTTGAAAACCTTATTTTTACTAAATACCTGATTTGGAAGTTATCGAACTTATATAAAATTGATTTGTATAAGTATGATGTTGATTCGAAAACTATGGATTTGAAAAGGTACTCAATTTGAAAAGTGAAATCTTATATAATTGAAGTTTATATAAGTGTGATTTGATATACTATTGATTTTGGAAAGTATTCGATTTGAAAATGAAATCTTATATATAATGGACTTTATATAAGTATGATATTTGAAAGTGATTTGAAAAGGTACTATATGATACATATTTTTGAAGTAAAGATATGGAAAGTGCCTTCTGCTTGATATCCGCTTTGTGGCCACATTGTGGATTCATTCTATCGATATTCTTTGATTTTTGGTTTTCTGGATATGATACTCGAGTGTCCATCGAATTCCATGGCGTTACCCATGGTCTTACGAGCGCGACTGCATAGCGCAACAGCCTGGCTGAGATAGCCTAGGGGTACGGATTGTTTCCTGGGGGATCCAGGCGTAATCATTGTGTATCCTGCACTCTATGTAGGTCGCATTAGCAGCGAAACCGCCTGGCTGAGATGGCCTAGGGGTACGTATTGTTTCTTGGGGGATCCAGGCGTAACCATTGTGTATCCTGCATTCTACTAGTCATCATGGCGTAACTCGCAGGGTTGAGAAAGCTTACGGATATGGATTGTTTCCTGGGAGATCCAGGCGTAACCATTGTGTATCTGCAAACCATGGTTAGACAAAGGTTTTGTTTATTTTTTGTTTGGATTGTACTTTCCATATCTATTTTTTTAATTTTTCCAGTATTTTCACTGGGTGTTGAAAGAAGTCTACTAAGTACTTGGAGAATTCTAGCTTTGCGCCTGATCAACGCACTGCCAGAGTCTACAGGAACGAGGATAAACTTGTTGAAACATCGAGTTATAAAAGTATTTTATTATAAAGGTATTTTATTTAAAAGTATTTCCAACAAAGAAATTTTGTATTAATATTTGAAGTTGAATTTCTTATGGTTTGAATTAATTATTCATGCCCGATACTATTCTTTTGAATCTACCTTATCTGCTCAGCTTTATTTATTCACTAATATTCTGTTTTTCCAAATCCTCCATCTTTTCCTTGTTGACTATATCCTTTTAAATATTGTTTATTTATATACTACATGGTTTAATAGAATATTTTAGTGTTATAAATATTTTAGAAGTTATTAATTAAATAAAACATATTTGAAGTAAGTGATTATTGATTTATTAATAATGTTGAAAGATATTTTGAGATAAAATTTATAAATTTTGAATTATGGATTTATGTTTTCAATAACCTCTTTGTAAATATAAGTAATGATGTAAATAATTGATTTCAAATAGTTTTCATATCTTTATAAAGGTGTTATTTAAACATATAAATGGAATTTATAAAGGAAGCAAGAAATTTTTACAAATGGGTTTTGGAAGGTATTAAAGTATTAAAGATAATTGAATTGCAAATGAATTTTTCAAATGAATATTTCAAGTAAAATTTATATAGTTTAAATTAATTGTTTATCCTTGTCTTTTAATCTTTTCTGTCTGGTTGTTTCTATTCTCCTACCTCCTTCCTTTTCGGGGACGAAAAGTTTTGAGTGGGGGAGAGTGTAACGACCCATAAAATTTTGATTGGTTTTAATAACGTATTTAACTGAATTTTGTGAAATTTTAAATGATTGAATTTTTAAATAAAATTTTTATATTTAAAATACGTATTTAAAAACATAGCAATTGGTAAATTTTCATCAGAAAATATGGAAGTTTATTTTTTGTGAAATTTTATTTCAATTTAAATTAGTTAATAACAGTTGAATTTAAAAGTGTTCCGAAACCTAAATATGTCAACATGAGAAAGTTTATTTAGAACACTCTGAATCTGACTGCGAAATTCGTTTCGCGAAATTCGGACGTTTCTAGCTCCATTTGGATTTTTCTGTACGGAATAGCAACGTATATATGTGTCTGTATCGACTTTTTGATCGGATGATCGTGCCATCAATATCTGTATACTGTTTTGATCGTCTCGTCGTACCGATCTATATGGTATATTCAATTCTGTATTTTGAAGTCCGATACGCAACGGACGCAATATAACAGTTCGCGGTACCGGACCATATTGATAACTTTTAAAATTCTCTCTGTCGTTACAGTGTAGCCGTGTACTCCAAGCAACAGTAAATGACTTTAATAATTTTCGCCTAAGTCATAGCTGCTGAGTGATGACCGTTCAAATTTCTTTCATTGTATATTTTATTCGTTCTCCTTCATTTGTTCTTCCTTTCCACAGATCTAACTCCCGGCCTACCCACTTCCTTTGCCATGCGTCTGCGTCATCATACTCGACCACCACCTATCATCCAACCCACCACCAGATATGCCGCTCACTGCTATCCAGATCCCCAACCTTGGCCCACTTACCTGACCCCATCAGTTTTACAAATAGCCGAATATCTTGCCCACTTCGGACAATCAACCAAGGCTGGAAATCACCTCGTGTCCTCACACCTTCCCTTCTGCCTCGCCAACCCTCAGCCGAGTTTTCCCTTTGCCTTATCCTTTTGCAGACCAAGCCAACTCACCTCCCTTTCCCACAGCCACACAAGCAGCAGCACGCGAAGCCCACACCTCATGTACCACTTCTCCACCCGCCTTCAGTCCGACCACCAGACAACCTCCTCATGTCGATCCTCCCTTCCTCCTTGATATACATATTGCCTATGATCACCGTGAGTTGTTATATATTAGTTGTATATATGTCTCCTATGATCTGTTATATACTGTGACTAAATTTATGATTTCAATTATTGGTTTTTATATATATGCCATGATTTTTAAAGTATATGCGTCATGCTATATGTATATTTAGTTGTATTCTAAATATATTTGTTTGCTTTTCTGTTTTGTATTGATGAAAGGAGTTTATGCGTGTGTGTGAAAGTATTTATATATGTATGATGTTCTGATTTTTGTAAAAATAAACTTTGCAGCAGGGTCTATATTTATATAAGTTAGGGTTAAGCTTATATATCAACTATGCATATGTTAGTTTATTTATATTTATACGGTTAGTATATATAAGTGTTATTTTTATTAGTCTTATATACATATTAGTATATATAGTAGTTAGCTATTTGAACACATATATATATACGCTTTATATAAAGACGGTGTACTTTTACTAGGGTATATGTTATATGCTATATGTAGGTTTATTTATATAAGTTATATGTAAACAGTTGTTGCATATGTTGGTATACAGGTTTGTAACTTGGTTTATTTTATATATGTATATGTTATTTATAGCAGATTTGAAAGTAAATTTTAAATATGTCTAGGTGTTGTATATATTATATATATATGTCATCGTTTTAAAGGGGATGTTGGTCTACACATATCAGCTTACACATATTTTGTTTACATATATATAGATGGTGGTCTGGATATACATTAAATTGAATAGACGGCACATATATTGGTTGCATACATATAGTATGCATGAATATTTATTTGAAACTTCCCATATATGCTACGGTAGAATATATGTTACATATTAGTTGTGTAAATACTTGTTTATATATATATATAAGTTAGGTAAATCATTTTAATATATATAAGTTGTTTATATATATTTATATACAGAGACTTTGTTATGTGTTTGAATTTAAGTAATAACTTTGAGATATGTGTTTGAATTGGTTATTTAATATATATATATATATGGATACTAGAAATGAAATACATTATATATGTAAGTATGTTGTTTTATTTTTGTATTTTATTCCAAACAATATATTGTATTTATGTTTGATTTTTATATATGTGTTTTAATTTCAAAACAATGATTTTGAAATACATACATTTGATATGATATATGCTTAAAATTGGAATATGATTTGATATAAATAGTTATATATAGTTATATATATATATATATATATATATAAATTCACTTATACCATTTATCATCATCGATTCAGTTCTGATTTGATTTGTTTTATCAATTCCTATTTATGAGCTTTGATCGTCGAACTCGTACCCATCGTGTTTTGCTTCGAAATTCGTGCTTGGATTTGTAACTCATCTCATTCTCGTCCATCTCTAACCTCGGAAGGTGAGTAATCACTCACGATTTAACGTTTTTATATTTATTAAATTTGATTTCAATTGAAATGACAATTGAAATATGCTGCTGTAGTTATTTAAATTGTTATATATGCTATTATCTGTAACTGTTCACCTGTGGGATATGACACCATATCCTGTTGTTTATATTATATTGTTATTGATGATATATCTATGCCTGTTATGTTATTTCTATATCTGTTATCACTCTGCAAGTTCCCTGTTAGTATAGAAATCACTATGGGTTGAAATGATACATACCCGAATGGACTTTAGAATAGGAGAAAATCGTTATGGGTTGAAATGATAGACCCAAGCGATTTTCATTTGAATTGAATTTGAGATTACGGGTCGAAATGATATCTATCCGTATGTATTTAAATTACGGATTGAAATGATAAACATCCGTATCACTGGACCCTAGATAGGGAATTATATACAGACACCGTTGGTCCATATATAAATATTTTTGAAAATAAATTCTATGGTTTTGGAAAGAAATATATGGTTTTAATAAAAGTTGATTTTTAAATTATTATATATAAATGGTAATGATATATTTAGATGGAATAATGATATTTAATTTAATTAAGATTGATTTAATACATATAGTATGGTTAGTATTTAAATTTATATTTCAAAATAGATTTTGGTAAAAATTTGAATAAGTTAAGGTTAGGAAGGTAATTTTTTTTAATTAAACCGATTTGAAACTTATTGAAATTGAGATTTAAGATATGATTTATAACTTGGGTTTGATGTAAATAAATTAATGAATATTTCTAGTTTAAATAAATTTAACGACATATTTAGTAAAAATGTAATTTAAGACTAGTAAATGATATTGGATCTATTAAGTGGATACTCCCTGATTAAATAATAATGAAGTTAAATCAAGAGCTATATGAAACTGCTAAATTTAACTTTGATAATGTTGAATATTAAAGCTTTGAAAAATATTGAAATTTAAATGGTCTATTGAGAACTGAATTGAATTGATGAATTGAGCATTGGATAAATTTGAATTTGGAATTTGAGTTGATTTGAATCGATTTGTGAGACTTGAGGAAATTATAAATACTTTACTTTATAAATTATTTAACCTATATATATTATTTTGGAAAAGAGATATATTTGAAATGAAAATTATATCTTGGTTTTGAAGTATAAATTTATTTGAAGGGGCCACGGTGTTAGAGTGTGTATTTCTACATTTTAGATAGTTCCACGGATCCTTAGAGGTTGGTTATCCCAAACATCCTTTAAGTTACTTGTATTTCAGTTGATATTTCACTTGAGTTGGATTTATTGATATAAGAATGTTAATCCTGACTCGAGTGTTTTGTGTTTTGCTTTACGCTCGGGTCAGACCGAGTGATACAGCAATTGAGACTCACCTTTGGAGTTTGGAGCTTCGTTTGGAGAACCAACCATCGATTCAGCTTTCAGCTTTCCAGTTGATTTGTTCAGAGAGGTCGTCTATTCGTACTGAAGACTTCACTGTATTCGAGATATTCTGTTGTAGTTATATTTGTAACTCTGATGTTTATATAGTAGCTTCATGAACTACTATTTTATCTATTCCGCTGCGTATTATTGTATTACTCTGTGTTTGTGACTGATTTATTTACTGTATATGCTGAGATTTGCCAAATTTAAATTAACAATCTATTGTTTTGAATTATTCAAGCCCGACATGTGTGGATTTATTGTCGATTTGAATGGTCCAAAATATCGGGTCGTTACAAGATCCAGCTATCTATCCAGCTTTCAGATATTCAGTTTATTCCAGTGATGTATTCTGATATTGTATTTGACTATTGTATTCGAGACTTCTGTTGTATCCTGTTTAACTCTGTTATATATATATATATATATATATATATATATAGTAGCTTCATGAACTACTATTCTTTTGTTTCCGCTGCATTACTGTTATATTACTCTGAGTCAGTGATCTGTGATTATTTTTTACTATATATGGTGAGTTTTGCCAATTTAAATTAACAATCTATTGTTTTGAATTATTCAAGTCCGACATATGTGGATTTACTGTCGATTTGAATAGTCCAAAATAGTGGGTCTTTACAGTTGGTATCAGAGCTCTGGTTTTAGGCAAAACTCAGCATATAGAGTAAATTCAATTACAGAATCACGTTCGTTCGAGCTTGAATTCCTTCTTCTTTGACTCGGTTTCTTTGAATTTTGGAACGTTCCCTTCGGTTCCAAAGTCCTTTCGTGTCTCCCCTATTCGTGTCTTTTTAAATTCTGAAGTATCCCATAAATCCACTTCGAATGATCTCTATAATAAATCGGCGGTCTCGCTAATATCTGGATAATTTGTAAAGGAGTGAAACTCCTGTACAAATAGCATTGATTCACCGAAGATTTTTGTATCCTCGGTTTACGATGCTATCTATCTCCTGCTATACCTGAATTCTATTTCTTGAGATCGAATGTAGATTTGCCTTGAAATTCTGCATCGATCTTATTCTTGAAGCCACGGTCAACCCGGTTAAGGTTGCCCGCGATTTATATAAACTTATCTATCTTCCTATTTTGTTATTTAATTATCTCGTCTTTGTTTCAAACCTATCTTCGAATCGAAATTCTCTTTGATTTGAGTCTATCAAATTTGAATCTCTATCCTTGCTTTGAAATCCATTATTTCATCGTTGAGCGAGGAAGTGTGTAACAACCCGGGATTTGCATTACCAATTAATAAATAAAAGTTAGGTTTTTTATTTATATTAATGAAGCATAAAAGGATTTGGAATAATAAAATTTATTATTTGAAAAGGCTATTTTAATTAAATGGGAAATATGGAATTTTAAAATGAGGATAAAATGTTATTTTTGGAAAGTTAAATATTTGAGGAGAGATTTTAAAATGGGTTTGGATAAGAAAAAATGAGTTTTATAAACATATATGAACACTTAGACTAATTTTTGGAAACATGTAAATAACTCTCTTCTTATTGGGTTACAAAACCTAACCCAATAACCCACCCTAAACCTCCTCTATAAATTATCTCATACTCTCATAACCTCATTCAATCAACCCTAATCATTTCCTAAAGCTTTCATAACAAAAATGGCCTCTATCTTCATCTCCTTCTAGTTTTAGCTTATGCAAGTCATTCTATGCAAAGGTAATGCAAATACCCACCTCAAATCCATTTTTATATCTTTCTCATTTCTGAAATGTATTTGATAACACATGTTTTATGTGTTTTTTTGATCTTATAGCCTCCTAATCATCTTTTGCTAACTTGGGTTGATGCTATAATAGTCTTTGTTGCTTTCAAGAGAGGTATATTGCTAAAAACCTCTTCTAATATGTGTTTAATCATCTTTTGATTTTGGTAATCAGTTAGTAACACATGTTTTATTATGTAACATGTGAATCATAGCTCTTTGATCATCTTTGCTTTCATTTGGGGTGTGCACATAAGGTATTTGTAATATATGCTAGCTGAAATTATAATTAGTTTATTGCTGTGAGTAAATTAGACATATCTCATTCATCTTAAATCGGAATTAAGATTTTCTTGAAGTTCTGGAAAGCTTATTCTGTACCCTATAACTTTTATGTTTTGTGCTTTGCCTAATTTAGAGGTTTGAATGGTCGAAATCATGCTTGTTTGTCGCTGACCTGACAACAAACTACAGGGTTGATAAAATAAAAACCTGAAATTGATTTGGCCATAAGTTACTCGTTTCTTATCCAAATCTAATAATTTTGAATGTTCTGGAAAGCTTAGATTTAGTGCTAAAACTTTCATGTTTTGAGTTTCATGAAATTTCGAAGTTAATTTGATCAAAACTGTGCATTCTTACCACTATCCCGAGAGCACAACGACAGTGATATAAAATTTAGATCTGAGAATTGTTTTAGTCATAGAATTTTCATCTCTGATCGGAATTTGACGATCTTGATCATTCCGGAAAGCTTAGAAACTAAGCTACAACTTTAATTTTTTCATTTTGGCAGAATTTGAAGTTTACTATGCCAAAATTGTGGGTTTTCATCTCTGGCCAATTAGTGCATAGCTATAGGCCTTAATCTCTTTTCTCCCGTTGTTTTCACCGTAGAACCCCGACTTTGCGACGCCATCCCGGGCTCGTCTTTTGTCGGATTTCATCGTTTTTGGTCTCGTTAAAAAGATGGGATCGAGATATTTAACCATGCAAAGTTTGGTTTAGATCTGGGTGCATTAGATACTTCGTTTCTATTGCCGAAGTAGCACCCAGAAACTGTTTTACAATAGTGATCATTTTCAGTTATCGTCGGACCAACTTCGAAACATTGTCGTTTCTTCGTTTCAAGTCGAAACCGAACGATTATTGTTGCATATCAAAGTAGGAGTACTTTACTACGCTCCTGCAAATTTTCATCAAGATCTGAGTTCATGTGACCCTTCGACCATGTCGTCGAAGTGGGACCTTTACACTGTTTTGACACAGTAAAGTTTTATGATTTTTGTCCGACTTTGAGACAACGCCGTTTCTTCATTTCAAGTCGGAATTTCCCGATTCATTTTGCAGTTTGGAGTAGGGATGTTGGACTATATGCCTACAAATTTTCATGCCATTCGGATTCAGTTTGCTGGTCCGAATAATTTTCCGAACTTGGGTTCGCGTCATTTTTGGACTATTTTCCAACACTTAGAATATTTTCAGTGATTTTCTGGTTTTATTGATTTCTTTGAGATTTGTCTCTAGATTTCGTACACGGGTTTTAGGAATTATTTTCAAAGGATTTTTCACTCCTAAATGGCTTTCGAAATTATTATATAATATTATTTTAATTATTAAATTAATTACTCCATAATAGGAGAGTTTTCAAAAGTCGTTTTAAAGTGATTTCAAAATCAATTATAAATCCGTTTCGCACCATTATTTTCTATAATAAAAATCTCTCACTCACTTTTTAGCACGTCGAGCGAAGTGGAAAGGTGCTTAAACGGTTAGGAAATCTCCGGCCTATGGAACCGTGTGTATTTCCTTTCCGGTTAATCCCCGACCTATTAGATTGATCGTTTTGACCTTGGGTCTAGTTTACCGATGATACGAGGTGGACTTTTTATTGTTTGGAGTGTGAGCTTGCTATTGGTTAGTAAACCGTTTAGTGCGAACGTGGGGTATGGGACTCATTGTTAACACTTTACGGGTTCCTCTCCAAGAAGTTGGTGACACATTAGCCTTTGGGCGGCCAGTACTGGACCTCTGGGTCACCACGCCTCTGGGCAACCGTCTCTGGACACCTGCTCTATGGAGCAGTTTATTTTTTTCGGCATGCGCCTCTGGGCCTTTATCCTTCTGGGAAGGATCTTGTCGTATCGCGCGTTCCGCATCTGTGCAAGTGATCGATCACAACTCTACAGTACTTGGCAACAATGACTCTGGTCGATGCACGTGCAATATTGGTATTATTTGATGATTTTACATCCATTCGAGTACCGCCATTCAGTGTTGGTTCTATGGAATCATACGATGTAAGTGCGATTACCTTGTGGATTCACAGTGTCTCTGGACACTGCTTTTCAGTGTTTTAATTTCATTGACTTTTCAGTATATCCCCATTGCTCTTTGGAGCATCGATCTTTGCTTGGGCATTGATTACGGACTCTGGTCACTCTTGGGATTATTGCCTATGGGCATCTTTTTATAGCTTTGGCTACGCCGATGATATGAGGCGATTTTATTTATTCTACACTTTGGTGTTGATTTCTCTTTGGAGATTTTTATTGTTTATTGATGATTAGGGATCGTCATTATATTCATGTGGTTCATAATATACTTCTCTTTGGATAAGTACTGTTTTATTTATGTACCGCATTACTATATATCTCAGTTATTACTGATTGTTTAGCTAGCCTGACCCGAGTGTTTTCGCTCGGGTCAGACCGAGTTGTTTCAGGTTAGGTCTCTGGACTTAGCTTCTGTGCTTCCGCTTGGACATTATCTACTATGCTGATAGATAGCGCTTTTATTTGTCCACTATTCCGCTACTCTGTTATTATTTAGACTTTGATATGTACATATTTTTAACCCACATGTGTGGGCAGTGGCTTTGTACCCACTTATTGTATTTGGATCTGTATTGACGATGTATTGTTCTGGGATTTTATATCTATTATGTGATTCTGTTCTGTGATGTTTTATCATTTATTATTATGCTTTGTCCTGATAGATCTTTAGCCATTTGTAATTTCATTATAAGTATTTACCGAATATGTCGAACCACTTGAAAAAAAAATATAGATACCATCCTTTCGACGTATTCAGTAGATAGTTATAGCTTGATTACAAATGGTCGCTTCCACTATACTCTATTCTACGCTTTAACAGACAGTATTACTCCCGTAATACTCTTTGTTACAGTGGGTCTCAGAGTGGGGCGTTACAGTTTGGTATCAGAGCCTGGTTTCGGGAATAAGCATAATAAACACAGAACAGATACACTTAGTACAATACATTTTAAATTAGATCCGAATTAAATCAAATCCCTTCCTTATGTTTATTGATAGATAAGTTAGGAATATGTATAGGAATCTGTTATATTCCGTAGTATTCCTTAATTAATTATCTATCATTGAATCATGTCTAACTCTAATTCTCGTTACGACATGTTTGACCAATTGAGCGGTGTGAAGGTCTTCTCTCAGCTTGACCTTGCCACCGGATTCCATCAGCTACGAGTCATGGAAGACAGCATTCCTCTTACAGCATTTCGCACTCGTCAGGGTTCTTTTGAGTGGTTGGTCATGTCGTTCGGCTTGACAAACGCTACGGCTTTCTTCGTCGATCTTATGAATCGAGTATTCCGGGAATACATCGATAGATTCGTTCTGGTTTTCATCGACGATATTCTTATTTATTCTAGATCCGAGGCATAGCATTCTCATCATTTGCGGATCGTCTTGGATACTCTTCGTCAGCATCAGCTTAAGGCCAAGCTCTCCAAGTGCCATTTTGGGAGAGCAAGGTCAAGTTCTTGGGCCATATTGTATCATCTGAGGGTATTTCTATCGATCCTACCAATATCGAAGTTATTCAGAATTGGAGGCAGCCCGAGAACGTTCATGATATTCGAAGCTTCCTTTGGCTGGCGGGTTATTACCGTCGGTTTATCAAGGATTTCTCTCGAGTTGCACTTCCCCTCACGACTCTGATTCGTAAGGGGGTTCATTTTATTTGGTCTGATAAGTGTGAAGCTTCCTTTCAGCGACTGAAGGAACTTCTCACTCATGTTCCTATCTTTGTAGTTCCTGAGAGTAACCAGGATCTTCTTGTTTACACCGACGCTTGTTGTAACGACCCGTATTTTTACGGATCGAAAAGTTTGTCAAAATCTGGAATTTTAGTGTTGTTGAGCCATTTCAGATTTTAGGAAAAATATGGTTAAGTTTTAGGTCGTACACGACCTAAGAGTTAAGTCGTGACCGACTTAAGTGGGTTAGACGACCTAAGGAAGTATTGGAGCGACTTAGTTGTTAGGTCGTCTAGATGACCTAAGGAGGTGATTTGGTTAAGTGCTAGGTTGGTTGGAGCGACCTATAGGATTAGGCGACCTATAGGAAAGCGACCTAAGGAAACTAGTAGTCAACGACCTAATTATTAGCAACCTAAGAGATAGCACAGTTGCTAGCGAGTTAGTGAAGATAGGTCGTATCCTAGCTAAGAAGGATAGGTCGTATGTCTTGGGTGTAGTTAGGTCGCTAGGCTATTAGTTGTTAGGTCGCGAGAAAACACTTATGTGTTAGGTCGCTGAGAAGTTATGTCGTAGCATTGTTAAGTCGCGCAGTGCTTTAGGTCGTTGGTGTGTTAGGTCGCTGAGGTTATAGGTCGTAACACAGTTAGGTCGCTGAGGCGCTACGATTGTTAGGTCGCGTAAGCGCTTAAGCGTTAGGTCGCTGATGTGTTTAAGTGTTAGGTCGTAGCACTGTTAGGTCGCACCTATGGTTAAGTCGCTAAGTCATAGGTCGTAACCTTGTTAGGTTGTAGGAGGAAGGGGTTTGTTAGGTCGCTGAAGCGCTTGGGTGATAAGTCGTAGGTTGCAGTGGCCTGGGTTGTTAGGTTGAAGAGGCTTTAGGTCGGTGGGGTTTATAGGTCGTAGGTCGTGGATCTATAGGTCGTATACGACCTAACTCCGAGCGACCTAGGGAAGATTTCTGCTATAAATAGAGGGGGGTTGTTCTCACTTTTTGGGATCCGGATTTCGAAGCGACGAAGTGCTGCCATTTTGAGAGCTCTACTTCTACACTTCTTCACTTCTTTTCTCCACTCCAATCTAGTGATTCCATTCATCCAAGTTGAAGATCAAATTGAAGATTCAAGAGCTTAGATTGAAGATCTTCATCCTTTGAAGTGAGATTTCTTCGTTTGAAGCGGATTCGTGATAGATCAAGCTTGATCCTTCGCTGTCCAGATCTCAAGCGTGTTGATTTGAGGTTGTTTAGGTGATTTGGTTAGTGGTGATTATCTCTCACACGGATCCAAAGGAGTATATCGGATTGTTGGCTCGATTTGGTGTTAAAATAGTGATTTCCATGCATTTTCTTCATCCTAAGTGTAGATCCATATAGATTCATTGTTCATGATGATGTTACATCCATTTTATCACATGTTAACCTATGCAAGTTCATTCATCAAGTTTATAAAGATATTGTTCATGTTTTCATGCTTGTTGGACTTTCAACTCTTTAATTACGAAAATGCCATTATTGTTATAATTGTCTACTTAGATCATATTTGAATGCTTGATTGCTTGGATTAATGTTTGATTTGATTGATTATTATGAATTAGATGATTGATGATTTGATTCACATTGAAGATGATTCAAAAGCTAAGAGAAAGGCTCTTGAATTGGGAAAGCTGCTCGTGGCATATGTAGCGGGATGATGAAGCTCTTATGCATAGATTTGATGTGATGTTGAGATGAGGCTTTGCGAGGATGTGATGAAGCAAGGCAATCATGTGATGAAGACTTGGTTTAATCCAGACGGGATCATTCCAAGCATGTTGATAACTCGATGAAATGGTTCGGGTTGAGGATAATGGATGGATATGAGAATAGTCGTCGAGGAGGATGAATAGGAGGCTTGGGTCTCATCGTTGTTGAAGGTTCTAGCATGCTCCAAGCAAGAGTACATGGGGACGCCCAAAAGACTAACCGTTGATGGTCGAGTACTCTGGGCAGAATCGATAATCCTAGGCACGGGTCACGACGACGTGCGGGAGTTATGTCTAGAACCGGGGTTACCATTAGCCCTTGACGGACGGTTGAAAGAATGTGCCGGTCATTCAATTAACGGTGATATCGAAGCAAGGATAACAGTGATAGCCGAGTCATGGATGTTTGGTTGTATCGTCATTCGGTCTCAAGAGCGGTATTTCCTGGGTGCTTATCTGACCTTAGTTTAAGACCTTGGGATTTGTACTTGGAAAACATCGCTCTTGACTCGAGTGATAATTGCTGTACTTTAAATTGTATGCTTTGCTATGCTTGCTTCTGCTTAGTGTGTGTCTGGGGCTATCACTGTAGAATGAGGTTGGAGTGGGAGGGTTGTATTCCTATTCCTTTTCCTTTATGCTCTTTTGGTATATTGTTAGTTAATTTACTGCTCACTAAGACTATTGTCTGACTCAAGGCTTTATGTTTTAATTCTTATTGCCTTGGGCTGTTCGTCCATTTTTGGGACGGGCAGACTAGGTAGCAGGTGACAGGTGCTGTTCTTGCTTCTCACGATGCTGATATCGAAGACGAGCTAGAGGGTTGCATATTATCTTCTTACTATATGTACTGGGTGTTCCGTTGTCTGTATTTTCTCTGAGTGTTGTAGTGAGGCTTGATGTATTTTGATGACTTGACTATTCAGATGCTTGTATTCAACTATTATGAAGTTTTATTGATGAGATTCTATTCTGTGAAGCTTCACTATATACATATGTTCTATTGTATTTTGTCCATGCGCTGTGAGTAATACGATAGATTCTGTTGTTTTATTTTACCTTGGCAATCGTCCATGGTCACCTGGCACACTTTACAGCGCACTTTGTCTAGGTTCGGTGCAGGGGTCATGGGCGGTCGTCACATTTGGTATCAGAGCATTGGTTAATCGATTTTACCCAACGCTCGCTGACGTAACTACGTATGAGAGACGTAATTGTATTTTGATGGATGATTACTATATATAATATAGTAGCTTAGTAGAGTTTGAGTCCTTTATGCAGTTGTTTCTCTAGATGTTCTGACCATTCCTTTTTATAGATATTGAGAATGAGTCGAAGAGGGAGACCAGTTGCTAGGGAAGGCCGTGCTACTGAAGGGGCTGTCGATTATGCTGCTATGTTCGAAGCTATGATGACTTCGATCATGAGGAGGATGCCAGCTCCTGGGCCATCAGTAGATGTTGGAGATCAAGTTCAGGCTCCAAGACCGGTGGATCATTTGGACGATTCATTTGAGAAGCTTGTAGAGAAAGTTCTCAGACCCGAGAATCTGTTTCCTAAGGAAGGATCTGTTGTTGATATGACCAGGGAAGAGTCTAAACCCCAGCAGGGTGGAAACAAGAAGAGGAAGCAGTAGCAGAAAAAGGGGAAGGGTGGCCATAAGAAGCAGAAGGGCGAAGTGACCTGCTACAATTGTCAACAGAAGGGCCATTTCTCCAAAGGTTGCAAGAATCCAAAGGTGCCGATGAAGTGCCACAACTATGACAAGCCGGGGCACATCAAGAAGAATTGTCCAGAACCGCGGAAGGACATGCGGATTGTGCAAGCTTATTCTTTGGGAGCTGTTCCGTCATCTTCAAAAGCTCCTACCGCTGAAGAGAAGGGAAAGAGTGTGGTGGTTCAAGGTACTCTTTTCCTATGTGGTGTTCCAGTTAGAGTTCTGTTTGATACTGGAGCGTCGCATTCGTTTGTTTGTAGTGAACTCGTAGGCCGGTTAGGTTTGGAACCGGATATCGTTGATAGGCCATTGGTTGTGACTAATCCAGTTGGGGGTTCGTCTTGTTTGTGTATGTTATGCCGTGGTCTGATTGTATCGAGTCATGGTTGCTCTTTTGTTTGTGATTGCTTTGTTCTGAACTTTGCGGGGTTCGGAATTATTTTGGGTATGGACTGGCTTAGGAGGTATGCGGCGAAGGTTGATTGCGAGAGGTTGGAAGTGACAGTCGAGAATGTGGAGGGGCGAAAGGTTGTGATACGATGTAAGCATGAAGAAGGCGTCTTCATGAGCTTCATGTATTCGCTGGTTGTTCCACGGGATGGACTGTCATTAGTGCCAATCGCGAATGGATTCGAGGATGTCTTTGACGAAGTCAAAGGGTTGCCGCCGCATAGAGAGATCGAGTTTTGTATAGATCTAGTTGAAGGGGCCAGACCTGTTGTGATGCCTCTTAGGCGGATGGCGCCTAGGGAACAGCAAGAGTTGAGGGTGCAGGTTGATGATCTTTTGCAGAAAGGATTCATTCGGCGTAGTGTGTTCGAATGGGGTGCACCAGTTGTGTTTGTAACCAAAGCGGATGGATCGCTGAGGTTGTGTGTGGATTATCGTGAGCTGAATAAGGTGACCAAGAAGAACAAGTATCCATTGCCGAGAATAGATGACTTGTTTGATCAGCTTCACGAGGCTAAGGTGTTTTCTCAGATGGATTTGGCAACGGGATTTCACCAGTTGAGAGTGGCTAAGGATAGTGTGCCGAAGACTGCTTTTAGGACACCATCCGGTTTCTTTGAGTGGCTGGTAATGCCGTTTGGATTGACTAATGCGCCAGCATATTTTGTGGATCTTATGAATAGAGTGTTCAGGGATCAGTTGAGTAAGTTCGTGCTAGTGTTCGTGGATGATATTCTGATTTATTCCAGAACTGAAGAAGAGCATAAGACGCACTTGCGTATTGTTTTGGAAATCTTGCGGAAACATCAGCTGAAGGCTAAGTTTTCGAAGTGTCACTTCTGGAAGAGTGAAGTGAGGTTCTTAGGCCATGAGATTTCTGGAAATGGAATAGCGGTTGATCCCGCTAAGGTGGCAGCAATCCAGGATTGGGTTAGACCTAAGAATGCATTTGATGTGAGAAGTTTTCTTAGATTAGCAGGATATTATCGACGGTTTATCAAAGACTTCTCCAAGGTAGCTGCACCGTTAACAAGGTTGACGAAAAAGAACCAAGTGTTCAGATGGGATGATAAGTGTGAGCAAGCTTTCAGAATCCTGAAAGAACGATTGTCAAGTGCTCCTGTTTTGACTATTCCTAGTGGGAATGATGAGATGGTGGTTTACACCGACGCATGTGGTACTGGACTTGGAGCAGTGCTGATGCAGAGATATAAAGTTGTTGCGTATGCAAGTCGACAACTGAAGCCGCATGAAAGGAATTATCCGACTCTTGATTTGGAGTTGGCGGCGATTGTTTTTGCTCTGAAGATGTGGAGACATTATCTACTGGGGGTTCGATTCGAGTTGTTTACAGATCATAAGTCGTTGAAGTATCTTTTCTCCCAAAAGGATTTGAATCTTCGGCAGCAACGTTGGTTAGAGTTTTTGGCATCATATGATTTTGGTATAGCTTATACTCCGGGAAAAGGCAACGCAGTGGCAGATGCGTTAAGTCGAAGACATGCAGGATTGGGAGCCATGTTTTTGGAATGGAAGAATCTCGAGTATTTAGCTGGATTTGACTTCAGGTCTAGATGCGAATTGGAACCTGAGATGTTGGAAAACTTATCTATAAGACCGACTCTTGTGGAGAGAATTGGCGAGAGTCAAAAGCGAGATGATAAGCTTGTCAAGATTATCCGTGATTTGGAATCTGGATTGGAACTAGAAAAGGATAAAGGATTCAAGGTCGATCAAGAAGGTTGGCTTCGGAAGCAAGGACGACTAGTTGTTCCCGATATAGATGAATTGAGGAGTGAAGTTCTGAAGGAAAGTCATCACTCGAAGTTGACGATTCATCCAGGTGGAAATAAGATGTATCGGAATATGAAGAGAACCTACTACTGGGAAGGTATGAAGAAGGATGTTGGAAATTTTATTTCCAAGTGCATGAACTGCCAGTTGGTAAAAGCCGAACAGAAGAAGCCAAGTGGATTGCTTCAGCCATTAGAAGTTCCTACATGGAAGTGGGAGCAAATATCGATGGATTTTATTGATGGGCTACCTAGAACAAGAACGGGAAATGAAGGGATTTGGGTCATCGTAGATCGTCTGACTAAGAGTGCAAGATTCATTCCTATTCGATCGACTAGGACTGCATCAAAGTTAGCTGAGTTGTATGTTAAGTGGATAGTTCGATTCCATGGTATTCCGAAGAGTATAGTGAGCGATCGAGATCCATTGTTCACTAGTGGATTTTGGAAGAGCTTCCAGGAAGTTTTGGGAACCGAGTTATGTTTGTGTACAGCTTATCACCCTCAAACAGATGGTCAGACCGAGAGAGTCAACCGAATTTTGGAAGATCTCTTCAGAGCTTGTGTTTTGGATTTCGGAGGATCATGGGAAGATCACCTTCATTTGGTGGAATTTTCATACAACAACAGTTACCAGTCAAGCATTGGTATGGCACCGTATGAGGCATTGTATGGAAGACCATGTAACTCTCCGACATGTTGGTTAGAGACCGGAGAAAAACTGATGCTTGGGCTAGAGATCATTCGGCAGCGAATGAAGGCAGCCCAAGACCGTCAGAAAAGTTATGCCGATAAGCGTCGTAAGGATTTGGAATTCGACGTAGGAGATATGGTTTTTGTAAAGATTTATCCTCTGAAGAATGTTATTCGATTCGGGAAGAAAGGAAAACTGACTCCGAGATTTGTTGGACCATTCCCGATCATCGAGCGAATTGGAAAACTCGCTTATAGATTGGAGTTACCGGAGAAGATGTCGAGTGTGCACAATGTTTTTCATGTATCGTATCTACGAAAGTATGTGCACGACTCGAGTATGGTGGTTTCTGCTGATAGCTATGAAGACTTTGAAGTTGATCCAGTTGTTGAGAGACCTCGTAAGCCGCTTCGTGTTGTGGAAACCGACACGAAACATCTTAGGAGGAAGGTAGTTAGGTTGTTCAAGATACAATGGAGTGATGATGATAACGACTGTACATGGGAGGTGGAAGAAAGGATGAAGGCAGCTCATCCTGAACTCTTCGAGGTATGGCCCTAAAGTGTCGTGTCATCTAACGAAATTGAAACTTGTTCTAGTTTTAGAATTCTGCATGCTAAGCTAGAATTGGATGCATGGTTTGTTGATTGCTATGGATGGTAGGCGTGCAGAATAGTTTTTGATTGCTTTGTTTGTTTGGAATTTCGGGGGCGAAATTCCTAAGGGGGAGAGAATGTAACGACCCGTATTTTTACGGATCGAAAAGTTTGTCAAAATCTGGAATTTTAGTGTTGTTGAGCCATTTCAGATTTTAGGAAAAATATGGTTAAGTTTTAGGTCGTACACGACCTAAGAGTTAAGTCGTGACCGACTTAAGTGGGTTAGACGACCTAAGGAAGTATTGGAGCGACTTAGTTGTTAGGTCGTCTAGATGACCTAAGGAGGTGATTTGGTTAAGTGCTAGGTTGGTTGGAGCGACCTATAGGATTAGGCAACCTATAGGAAAGCGACCTAAGGAAACTAGTAGTCAACGACCTAATTGTTAGCAACCTAAGAGATAGCACAGTTGCTAGCGAGTTAGTGAAGATAGGTCGTATCCTAGCTAAGAAGGATAGGTTGTATGTCTTGGGTGTAGTTAGGTCGCTAGGCTATTAGTTGTTAGGTCGCGAGAAAACACTTATGTGTTAGGTCGCTGAGAAGTTATGTCGTAGCATTGTTATGTCGCTCAGTGCTTTAGGTCGTTGGTGTGTTAGGTCGCTGAGGTTATAGGTCGTAACACAGTTAGGTCGCTGAGGCGCTATGATTGTTAGGACGCGTAAGCGCTTAAGCGTTAGGTCGCTGATGTGTTTAAGTGTTAGGTCGTAGCACTGTTAGGTCGCACTTATGGTTAAGTCGCTAAGTCATAGGTCGTAACCTTGTTAGGTCGTAGGAGGAAGGGTTTTGTTAGGTCGTTGAAGCGCTTGGGTGATAAGTCGTAGGTTGCAGTGGCCTGGGTTGTTAGGTTGAAGAGGCTTTAGGTCGGTGGGGTTTATAGGTCGTAGGTCGTGGATCTATAGGTCGTATACGACCTAACTCCGAGCAACCTAGGGAAGATTTCTGCTATAAATAGATGGGGGTTGTTCTCACTTTTTGGGATCCGGATTTCAAAGCGACGAAGTGCTGCCATTTTGAGAGCTCGACTTCTACACTTCTTCACTTCTTTTCTCCACTCCAATCTAGTGATTCCATTCATCCAAGTTGAAGATCAAATTGAAGATTCAAGAGCTTAGATTGAAGATCTTCATCCTTTGAAGTGAGATTTCTTCGTTTGAAGCGGATTCGTGATAGATCAAGCTTGATCCTTCGCTGTCCAGATCTCAAGCGTGTTGATTTGAGGTTGTTTAGGTGATTTGGTGAGTGGTGATTATCTCTCACACGGATCCAAAGGAGTATATCGGATTGTTGGCTCGATTTGGTGTTAAAATAGTGATTTCCATGCATTTTCTTCATCCTAAGTGTAGATCCATATAGATTCATTGTTCATGATGATGTTACATCCATTTTATCACATGTTAACCTATGCAAGTTCATTCATCAAGTTTATAAAGATATTGTTCATGTTTTCATGCTTGTTGGACTTTCAACTCTTTAATTATGAAAATGCCATTATTGTTATAATTGTCTACTTAGATCATATTTGAATGCTTGATTGCTTGGATTAATGTTTGATTTGATTGATTGTTATTAATTAGATGATTGATGATTTGATTCACATTGAAGATGATTCAAAAGCTAAGAGAAAGGCTCTTGAATTGGGAAAGCTGCTCGTGGCATATGTAGCGGGATGATGAAGCTCTTATGCATAGATTTGATGTGATGTTGAGATGAGGCTTTGTGAGGATGTGATGAAGCGAGGCAATCATGTGATGAAGACTTGGTTTAATCCAGACGGGATCATTCCAAGCATGTTGATAACTCGATGAAATGGTTCGGGTTGAGGATAATGGATGGATATGAGAATAGTCGTCGAGGAGGATGACTAGGAGGCTTGGGTCTCATCGTTGTTGAAGGTTCTAGCATGCTCCAAGCAAGAGTACATGGGGACGCCCAAAAGACTAACCGTTGATGGTCGAGTACTCTGGGCATAATCGATAATCCTAGGCATGGGTCACGACGACGTGCGGGAGTTATATCTAGAACCGGGGTTACCATTAGCCCTTGACGGACGGCTGAAAGAATGTGCCGGTCATTCAATTAACGGTGATATCGAAGCAAGGATAACAGTGATAGCCGAGTCATGGATGTTTGGTTGTATCGTCATTCGGTCTCAAGAGCGGTATTTCCTGGGTGCTTATCTGACCTTGGTTTAAGACCTTGGGATTTGTACTTGGAAAACATCGCTCTTGACTCGAGTTATAATTGCTTTACTTTAAATTGTATGCTTTGCTATGCTTGCTTCTGCTTAGTGTGTGTCTGGGGGCTATCACTGTAGAATGAGGTTGGAGTGGGAGGGTTGTATTCCTATTCCTTTTCCTTTATGCTCTTTTGGTATGTTGTTAGTTAATTTACTGCTCACTAAGACTGTTGTCTGACTCAAGGCTTTATGTTTTAATTCTTATTTCCTTGGGCTGTTCGTCCATTTTTGGGACGGGCAGACTAGGTAGCAGGTGTCAGGTGCTGTTCTTGCTTCTCACGATGCTGTTATCGAAGACGAGCTAGAGGGTTGCATATTATCTTCTTACTATATGTACTGGGTGTTCCGCTATCTGTATTTTCTCTGAGTGTTGTAGTGAGGCTTGATGTATTTTGATGACTTGACTATTCAGATGCTTGTATTCAACTATTATGAAGTTTTATTGATGAGATTCTATTCTGTGAAGCTTCACTATATACATATGTTCTATTGTATTTTGTCCATGCGCTGTGAGTAATACGATAGATTCTGTTGTTTTATTTTACCTTGGCAATCGTCCATGGTCACCTGGCACACTTTACAACGCACATTGTCTAGGTTCGGTGCAGGGGTCATGGGCGGTCGTCACACTTGTGGTAGCGGCCTCGGTGCTGAGCTTATGCAGAAAGATCGGGTAGTTACTTACGCTTCTAGGCAGCTACGTCTGAATGAGGTTCGCTATCCTACTCATGATCTTGAGTTAGCAGCTATCGTCTTTGCCTTGAAGACGTGGCGTCATTAACTATTGGGCGAACGTTGCATTCTCTACACCGATCACAAGTCTCTGAAGTATCTTTTCAGCCAGATTGATCTCAACATGAGGCAGCAGCGATGGATTGAGTTTCTCACCTCATATGACTTAGACATTCAGTATACCCCTGGCAAGGGTAATCGTGTGGCTGATGCACTCAGTCGCAAACACTCGGCAGTAGTTTCTATGATGATAGCCGAGTGGGATATTCTTGAGACTCTTTCTATGTGTGATATTCGAAATCGAGCTCCGTCTTCTGATCCTCAGATCTTGTTATTCAGCTTGGAATCCTGACCTATTCTATTGGATCGCATTGCCCATGCTCAGCGGCAGGATCCAGACTTGTTGCGATATACTCATCTCCTTGAGTCGGGATCCAGTGATGAGACATTGTTGGATTATTCTATTGATTCTCATCGGTGTCTTCGCAGGAAGAAACTTATTTTGGTACCATCTGATTTATCACTTAGGCGTGACATTCTAGACGAGTGTCATCACACTAAGTACACTATACATCTCGGGTCGAGTAAGATGTATGTCGACATGTGTCGCCTATTTTTTTGGGAGGGCATGAAGAGTGATGTTGCAAGTTATGTAAGCCATTGCATGACTTGTCAACAGATCAAAGCTGAGCATCAGCGTCCATCTGGTCTTCTTCAACCGCTAGAGATTCCATTGTGGAAATGGGATCAGATATCCATGGATTTTATTGACGGTCTGCCTCGATCGAGGTCAGGCCATACTTCTATTTGGGTCATCGTCGATCGCTTGACCAAATCAGCTCATTTCATTCCTATTAAGTCCACTCGGACTGCTCTTCAGCTTGCCAAGCTATATGTGAAGGAAGTCGTTCGACTTCATGGCATTCCTAGCTCTATCATCTATGATCAAGACACTATCTTTACTAGTCACTTCTGGAAGTGCCTACAGTCTGCTTTGGGCTCAAAGCTGAATCTCTCGACTACTTATCATCCTCAGACCGACGGTCAGACGGAGTGGGTGAATCGTGTTTTAGAGGATCTTTTACGCTGTTGTATTCTGGATTTCGGAGGTAGTTGGGAGGATCACTTACCGCTTGTAGAGTTCTCCTACAACAACAGCTTTCAGTCTAGTATTGGCATGGCTCCTTTCGAGGCTCTTTACGGAAGGCCATGTCGTTCTCTTTCGTGTTGGTTAGAATCTGGCGAGAAGCTCCTTCTTGGTCCAGATTCAGTTCGGGAATCTTCTGAGAAGATTATTCTTATTCGTCAGAGAATGAAAGAGGCGCAGAACCGTCAGAAATCCTACGCGGACAACCGCAGGAAGCCTCTTGAGTTCTCCATTGGTGATCATGTCTTTATTCGGATATCACCTATGAAAGGGGTTGTGCGTTTCAGCTCTACAGGGAAGTTGGCTCCTCGCTATGTTGGACCATTTCCTATTACGGAACGCATTGGCCCCGTGGCTTATCGTGTGGCTCTACCTGCTCACTTCTCTGGAATGCACGACGTGTTCCATGTTTCCCAGCTTCGCATGTGTGTCCGCGACCCTGATTCTATCATTGAGCCGCATGTTGTGCCTGATTTAGAGATATTACCTGATTTATCTTTGGAGCAGCAACCTCTTCGTGTGCTTGATTCGGAGGTTAGACGCCTTCGCAACAAAGAGGTTCCACTGGTGAAGATTCAATGGTCACCGAATCCTAAGGACTGCACTTGGGAGACCAGAGAATCTATCGAACGCTCTTATCCTGGATTTCTCCCATCTTCTTCTGCAGGTGAGAATTCTCTGTATTATCTCTATCACTTCTTTTGTGGATTTGACGTTATAGACGACATCTATCTTAAGGAATTGCGGGGACGCAATTTTCTTAAGGGGGGGAGTCTGTAACAACCCGGGATTTGCATTACCAATTAATAAATAAAAGTTAGGTTTTTTATTTATATTAATGAAGCATAAAAGGATTTGGAATAATAAAATTTATTATTTGAAAAGGCTATTTTAATTAAATGGGAAATATGGAATTTTAAAATGAGGATAAAATGTTATTTTTGGAAAGTTAAATATTTGAGGAGAGATTTTAAAATGGGTTTGGATAAGAAAAAATGAGTTTTATAAACATATATGAACACTTAGACTAATTTTTGGAAACATGTAAATAACTCTCTTCTTATTGGGTTACAAAACCTAACCCAATAACCCACCCTAAACCTCCTCTATAAATTATCTCATACTCTCATAACCTCATTCAATCAACCATAATCAAAACCGTAATCATTTCCTAAAGCTTTCATAACAAAAATGGCCTCTATCTTCATCTCCTTCTAGTTTTAGCTTATGCAAGTCATTCTATGCAAAGGTAATGCAAATACTCACCTCAAATCCATTTTTATATCTTTCTCATTTCTGAAATGTATTTGGTAACACATGTTTTATGTGTTTTTTTGATCTTATAGCCTCCTAATCATCTTTTGCTAACTTGGGTTGATGCTATAATAGTCTTTGTTGCTTTCAAGAGAGGTATATTGCTAAAAACCTCTTCTAATATGTGTTTAATCATCTTTTGATTTTGGTAATCAGTTAGTACCACATGTTTTATTTTGTAACATGTGAATCATAGCTCTTTGATCATCTTTGCTTTCATTTGGGGTGTGCACATAAGGTATTTGTAATATATGCTAGCTGAAATTATAATTAGTTTATTGCTGTTAGTAAATTAGACATATCTCATTCATCATAAATCGGAATTAAGATTTTCTTGAAGTTCTGGAAATCTTATTCTGTACCCTATAACTTTTATGTTTTGTGCTTTGCCTAGTTTTGAGGTTTGAATGGTCGAAATCATGCTTGTTTGTCGCTGACCTGACAACAAACTACAGGGTTGATAAAATAAAAACCTGAAATTGATTTGGCCATAAGTTACTCGTTTCTTATCCAAATCTAATAATTTTGAATGTTCTGGAAAGTTTAGATTTAGAGCTAAAACTTTCATGTTTTGAGTTTCATGAAATTTCGAAGTTAATTTGATCAAAACTGTGCATTCTTACCACTGTCCCGAGAGCACAACGACAGTGAAATAAAATTTAGATCTAAGAATTGTTTTAGTCATAGAATTTTCATCTCTGATCGGAATTTGACGATCTTGATCATTCCGGAAAGCTTAGAAACTAAGCTACAACTTTTATTTTATTCATTTTGGCAGAATTTGAAGTTTACTATGCCAAAATTGTGGGTTTTCATCTCTGGCCAATTAGTGCATAGCTATAGGCCTTAATCTCTTTTCTCCCGTTGTTTTCAGCGTAGAACCCCGAATTTGCGACGCCATCCCGGGCTCGTCTTTTGTCGGATTTCATCGTTTTTGGTCTCGTTAAAAAGATGAAATCGAGATATTTAACCATGCAAAGTTTGGTTTAGATCTGGGTGCATTAGATACTTCGTTTCTATTGCCGAAGTAGCACCCAGAAACTGTTTTACAATAGTGATCATTTTCAGTTATCGTCGGACCAACTTCGAAACATTGTCGTTTCTTCGTTTCATGTCGAAACCGAACGATTATTGTTGCATATCAAAGTAGGAGTACTTTACTACGCTCCTGCAAATTTCATCAAGATCTGAGTACATGTGACCCTTCGACCATGTCGTCGAAGTGGGATCTTTACACTGTTTTGACACAGTAAAGTTTTATGATTTTTGTCCGACTTTGAGACGACGCCGTTTCTTCGTTTCAAGTCGGAACTTCCAGATTCTTTTTGCAGTTTGGAGTAGGGATGTTGGACTATATGCCTACAAATTTTCATGCCATTCGGATTCAGTTTGCTGGTCCGAATAATTTTCCGAACTTGGGTTCGCGTCATTTTTGGACTATTTTCCAACACTTATAATATTTTCAGTGATTTTCTGGTTTTATTGATTTCTTTGAGATTTGTCTCTAGATTTCGTACACGGGTTTTAGGAATTATTTTCAAAGGATTTTTCACTCCTAAATGGATTTCGAAATTATTATATAATATTATTTTAATTATTAAATTAATTACTCCATAATAGGAGAGTTTTCAAAAGTCGTTTTAAAGTGATTTCAAAATCAATTATAAATCCGTTTCGCACCATTATTTTCTATAATAAAAATCTCTCACTCACTTTTTAGAACGTCGAGCGAAGTGGAAAGGTGCTTAAACGGTTAGGAAATCTCCGGCCTATGGAACCGTGTGTATTTCCTTTCCGTTTAATCCCCGAGCTATTCGATTGATCGTTTTGACCTTTGGTCTAGTTTACCGATGATACGAGGTGTACTTTTTATTGTTTGGAGTGTGAGCTTGCTATTGGTTAGTAAACCGTTTAGTGCGAACGTGGGGTATGGGACTCATTGTTAATACTTTACGGGTTCCTCTCCAAGAAGTTGGTGACACATTAGCCTTTGGGCGGCCAGTACTGGACCTCTGGGTCACCACGCCTCTGGGCAACCGTCTCTGGACACCTGCTTTATGGAGCAGTTTATTTTTTTCGGCATGCGCCTCTGGGCCTTTATCCTTCTGGGAAGGATCTTGTCGTATCGCGCGTTCCGCATCTGTGCGAGTGATCGATCACAACTCTACAGCACTTGGCAACAACAACTCTGGTCGGTGCACGTGCAATATTGGTATTATTTGATGATTTTACATCCATTCGAGTACCGCCATTCAGTGTTGGTTCTATGGAATCATACGATGTAAGTGCGATTACCTTGTGGATTCACAATGTCTCTGGACACTGCTTTTCAGTGTTTTGATTTCATTGACTTTTCAGTATATCCCCATTGCTCTTTGGAGCATCGATCTTTGCTTGGGCATTGATTACGGACTCTGGTCACTCTTGGGATTATTGCATATGGGCATCTTTTTATAGCTTTGGCTACGCCGATGTTATGAGGCGATTTTATTTATTCTACACTTTGGTGTTGATTTCTCTTTGGAGATTTTTATTGTTTATTGATGATTAGGGATCGTCATTATATTCATGTGGTTCATAATATACTTCTCTTTGGATAAGTACTGTTTTATTTATGTACCGCATTACTATATATCTCAGTTATTACCGATTGTTTAGCTAGCCTGACCCGAGTGTTTTCGCTTAGGTCCGACCGAGTTGTTTCAGGTTAGGTCTCTGGACTTAGCTTCTGTGCTTCCGCTTGGACATTATCTGCTATGCTGATAGATAGCGCTTTTATTTGTCCACTATTCCGCTACTCTGTTATTATTCAGACTTTGATATGTACATATTTTTAACCCACATGTGTGGGCAGTGGCTTTGTACCCACTTATTGTATTTGGATCTGTATTGACGATGTATTGTTCTGGGATTTTATATCTGTTATGTGATTCTGTTCTGTGATGTTTTATCATTTATTATTATGCTTTGTCCTGATAGATCTTTAGCCATTTGTAATTTCATTATAAGTATTTACCGAATATGTCGAACCACTTGAAAAAAATATATAGATACCATCCTTTCGACGTATTCAGTAGATAGTTATAGCTTGATTACAAATGGTCGCTTCCACTATACTCTATTCTCCGCTTTAACAGACAGTATTACTCCCGTAATACTCTTTGTTATAGTGGGTCTCAGAGTGGGGCGTTACAAAGTGCATCTGTAAATTAATGTTAAAATGTTTTATATATTGTGTAGTTTGAGTTGTTGATGTTGATTTGGGTTTTCGATCGATTCGTCTGATCAACGCTATCGATAGGATTTCCAAAACACTTGAACAGAGCAAACTGACACAATAGTATTTTCGAATTTGGTGAATAAAATAGTTTGTATGATTATATTATATATAAGTATAAATTTTTCTAAAATTAAATTGATAATGAATTTGTTGTCAGAAATAATAATAAATGAATTTATAAAACTTGGCTATAATTTTATTTGGAATTTGAAATGTATATATAAAAAAAATTAGATTTAATTTCCGGTGATTTCAAACTTTGGGTTTAAATTTTTAAATGCATATTATAAAATTAATTTTGAATAGAAATCTTTTCCAAAGAATTTTAAATGTTTAAATCAGTGCTCTTCTCTTTGTCGCTGGAAAATAATTTTGGTGATGGCGGCCGCATCATCGACATTCATTTTCAAGTTTTTAAGTGGAAAGACCATCAGTAGCTTGCTACACTTTTATTTTGAAATGAATTTGATTTGAATTTCTAAAGTATGACTTGATTTAAAATATATATATTAGTATTTGATTTAGATTTGACTTGGATATATTATATGTATATAATTATCTCTAAATTGTTTGAAGTTAATCGAAAATTTAATTCTTAAAATTTAGGTAAAAGATGATTTCAATTATAAATGAACCAAAATTTTGAATAAATATGTAAGCTTGAGATAATTGAATTAGAAAATTTTATAATACTCAATTTCATCCTAATATAACTTACCTAAATTTTTAGAAGTTAAAAATGTAATTGGATAATATTCAATATAAAATGACTTTATAAGGAAAGATTTGAGTGTTATGGTAAATGTTATACACTTAAATTTTATTATAAAGATGTTAATAGAGATAAATAGGATAATAATTTAATTGAATAATAGATGAGACAAATAAATTTGTTTTGAAGGAATTAATAAATCAATACCTTGAATTTAAATTAAATTATTGAATATAAATTAATTGAAATTGAAATTTATGTGGTTTAATTAATTTATATGGTTTAAATATATGTATAAGATATATTAAGTGGAATAAACTTGATAATAATTTGGAATAAAAGAATTAAATTTGTTGAATAAATTATGGGTATAATAAATGATTATACAAATTGATGATTTAGAAATTGTTAACTGAGGATGACTAGATAATAAGATAATGAATGTAGAAATAGATAGATTGATTTAACTTAAGTGAACTCAAATGGATTAAACCAAAATGTTGAATATTAATTAGTTTAATTTGAAATTTATATGGTTTTAATTTAATTGCTTTACTTGTATTCTAATCTATTTTCTTTCTGGTTGTTTCTATTCTCCTACCTCCTTCCTTTTCGGGGACGAAAAGTTTTGAGTGGGGGAGAGTGTAACGATCCGTAAATTTTAACTGTTTTAATAACGTAATTAGTTGAAATTTTGTGAAATTTGAAACGATAAAATTTTGAAATAAAAATTTGATATTTGGAATGCGTCTAATTAATCATAGGAACTGGTAAATTTTCATCTGATAATTTGGAAGTTTATTTTCTAGTGTAATTTTATTCCAATATATATGAGTTAAAATTGATGATAATAAAATGTTTTCCAAACCTGAATATTTTTACATAGAGTAATTCTAATTTATCTTCTAACTAAGACGTCATTTTCCGTTTTTCCAAATTCGGACTTCTATAGCTCCGTCGATCTTATTTTTCTGCATTTTTGCTGCATTTTACGCTAGTAGAAAATTCGAATTTTTATAATTCAATCATACCACGGATATCTATGTGCCATTTCGATTGTCTTATCATGCTGATTTATGTAGTATACTCATTCCAGTATTTTGGCGTCCGTTTCGCATCGAAATCTACAAATCAATTAACCATACCGGTATCCAATTTCAAATTTTGGATTCTCGTTCTTTCAGCTACTAACTGTTGAAATCTAAGCACCCTCTTGCTTTTCATATCCCCATAATTATATTTTGACCGTTGCTTTTCATTTTGAGTTAAATAAAATTAAATTCACACACATTTTTTTCTCTCGTTCATTTTTCCTGTGAAACTGATTCGTTATCTTCATTGCATCTCTTCATTCTTCCTCATCTCGCCGATCAACCCACTCTCCTAAGCATCCCACGTGCAGCCTCGTCCCGGCCTTTACCATAACCCGACCCCACCAAGGAGCAGCCTACCCCACCCGCTCCACCAATTGGCCCTCTAGCAAAGGCTCGTCCTTTGTAGCCGCCCATCCTTCCATATCCTCGTTCCCATCGCCACGACGAGCCTACACCATCAAACCGGCAACCCGCGGCTTCACTTGACTACATCCATGAACGCCGCAATTCTTCCTTTGTCCAAACCCGAGCTTTGCCTCCTTTTGCCTTAGGTGAATATGCAGATTTATATGTGTGATTTATGTATAAGTTGGTTTGGTTTTAAAACTTACTACTCATAAATATTTTTCAAGTTTTTCCATTTTTGGTGACAGCCTGTCTATTTGAGTTGAGACCCAATCCACTGCAATTGCTCTGTATAAATCATAATATATGTAAAGATATTTTGATACTTGACTTATTTTATATTCTTATGTATACATCACGTTATATTTCATGTATATAAACTATGATAGGTAATGATATGGGAGACATGCTCTCTTTGTTTTATAATCTTTCCCATTTATAATCTTATAAGTTTGGTATATGCATCGCGTATACTGATATTTAATTTCTGTTTGGGTACTAAAAAAATTATATATATATTAGTAGTTATATAGTATGTTAGTGTGTGCGTGAGTTATATATTATATATATATATATTAGTTGTGCTTCAAGATTTTACAACATATATTTATATTTATAAAATAGTACAGGTCTATACTTGTACTATATATAGTTGATTTTATAAGTGTAAAGCATGTGCGTGTGCAGTACATGTATTTGGTAGCTTATATAAATTCATATGGGTTGTAACAGTATTCATATATATAGTGTCAGATTTATTTTGAAGTAAAGTATGTTTAAAGGTGTATAGGCTATTACTGTATATTATATTATAGGTGTATTGTTGATATCTGATATGTATGGATTTATAAATGTAACTATATATATAGTAATCTGTTTTCTGATTCGGTGAAAAGAAAATATATTTCAAAGTAACTGTGTACTGCTCATTAGAATATATATATATATGTGTGAATAGTGTGATAAGCTATTTTGGTCCCTTCTGTTTACATTACTTACATTCTTTGATATACATAAGTATTTGATTTTGCTTATACATTTTGATTTTAAGTATTGATCTTTAAAAATAATATATATATATATCTTTGATTTGAATAATTTCGTTTTAAGAATAATGATTTCGAATTGTATATATATTTTATTTTAATATTTGTCATAACGCAAAATATTAATTTGATAATAATATGTATTTTTCCATTTATATCAAGCTGAATTGATTCGTTCTCACCAATTCTAATTTATCAGTGTGTTCGTCGAATTCGGACCATCGTGCTTTGATTCGACATTCGTTCTTGGATTCGTAATCAAATTTCAGTGTCCATATCAGTGTGTGTATCCGTGTCATCTCATGTTCTCTCTAGCCTCGAAAGGTGAGCAATCACTCATGATTTACGTTCTTATATTTATTAAATTTGACTTCAATTGAAACAACAATTGAAATATGCTGTTGTTAGTTATTTATATTGCTATATATATGCCATTATCTATATATGTTCACCTATGACATCTGACACCATTATCTATTATTTATATTGCTATATATATGTCATTATCTGTATCTGTTCACCTGTGACATCTGACACCATTATCTGTTATTTATATTGATGATGTATGCCTGTTATATTATTATTATATCTTTTATCACTCTGCAAGTTCCCTGTTAGTATAGAATCACTATGGGTTGAAATGATACATACCCAAACGATCTGTAGAATAGGAGAAAATCGTTATGGGTTGAAATGATAAACCCAAGCGATTTTCATTGATATTGAATTTGGGATTATGGGTTGAAAAGATATATACCCGTATATATTTAAATTGCGGATTGAAATGATAAATATCTGTATCACTTGACCATAGGGTAGAAAATTATATACAAACAACGTTGGTCTATATATAAATATTTTGAAATGATTTCTATGGTTTTGAAAAGAAATATATGGTTTTAATAAATATTGATTTTTAAAGATTTAATAAAGTTGATTTAATAAAGTTGATTAAATAAAGTTGATTTAATCATTATAAAAATATGTTTAGGTATTTATGTAAAATTTATATTTTCAAATATAGAGTTTATAATGTTTCAGGTTGAAAGATAAATTTGAAATTGATTTGAAATTTTAATTATTTAAGAATTATACTGAAATAAATTTGATTTGAAATTTATTAAATTTGAAATTTTAAGATATGTTTTATAACTTGAATTTGATTAAAAGTGACTTAAATGAATATTTCAAACTTATAAAAATGTAAATGGGATATTTTGTTTATTTAAATTTATAAATTGAAGTTGTATTTAGATGTTATTGAAATGGTTAAATAAATATTTCAGAAACTAAATGTAATGAAATTAAATTGAGATATAAATGGAATTATCAAATTTAGTTTTGGAAATGTGGAATATTTAAAGCTTTGAAATATATTGAAATTTAATGGTTTATTTGGTGTTTCAAATCTGTATTTGAAATCTATATAATTTGAAATGATTTATTGAGAAATTGAATTGAGTTGAAATTTATGAATTGAGATTGAATTAAGTTGAATTTGGAAGTCGAGTTGATTTGAATCGATTTGTGAATTTGTGGAAACTATCTTTATTATATAAAGTATATTAAATTTTATGGCACGGGCAAGGGGATCTCGCGATATGGATTTGTGGCACGTCGGAGTCGCAAGTTGACCAAGTTCGATCGATTTGATGGCGAGGTGGTTCGCGGAAGTAAAGGTATCGATCGACAGGGAGGCGACGCGTTCTGGAGGCTCGACGCGAGGGAAACTCTGGCAAATTGCGAGATTCGAGGCGATGAAGAATTGGGTTTCGTTCTCGGTTGAAGCATCTGCGATTTTAGGTATCTGCAATTTTCTATTATTTAAATTTAAATTGATTTTTCGTTTTAGTTTAAAAGTTGATAATAATATACTTGCAGTAAAAGAAATGATATAAAAATAAATAAATTAATAAAAGATTTTGTGAAGAATAAAATAGAAAAAATATATGAGTTACTGTAATAGTTCTTATGTAAACAGTTAGGGGTTTCTATTAAGGTATAAATTTGGCTGTTTATCTAAATATACTAGAAAACAGTGAGTATAAATTTTATATGAGATTTTAGGAAACATATATAATTTACAGTAAGGTATAATCTATTTTTGAATTTAAATTTATATACAAGCAGAAAAAGAATACTTGTAGACAAGATTTAGAAAACAGAAGTTTAAATGATTTATATTGAGATAGTATAGTTAATAGAACATTTGTTTAAAATAAATCATTCGATGAAATTGAATTTTTGGTTTAAATAAATTAACAGACGATAATTTATTGTCAATTGATTCAAATATTTATAAATTGTATAATTATTTATACAAGGTATAAATCAAGAAAATCGAGTCAAGATGGAAATGGATTGTAAAGAAATAAAAGCTAAGGTGAGATTTTCTCACTCGAATGAAAATTTGATTTTACAGTTATTGATTTGATTGATTGACTGTTTGGATGTGATATTAGATATAGTAGGATATATCTATATATATAGCAATATATACATATTGCCATATGTATATATTGGATTGATTGATTTCCCGCACTGTATAGCGGATGAGACCCTATTGTGCCGTTAGTAAGCGGATGATATTTTTATAAAACCCATATACCGCGATATTCCACCTCGAAGTGGAATGGGTATTGTGCTAACGTCTGTGGATGCAGGGAAACAGGTTGGAGGGATACAACTGGATTCCTTAACTGTATTGATTTATTTACAGATATTGTTATATATTCTGTTGTCATATTGATATATGATGTTTGGATGTCGTGTTTGATTATTTGGTGCTGTGGCATCATCAGATCCAATTTTAAAGTTATAAAATTATGATTTTTGTGAAATATAACCGAAAAGTGATTTTTGAAATAAATAGTTGATTGATTTATAAAATGGTTTAAATTGAGATTTTTGAATTTTTGTAAACGGTTTATATAAAAGGTTTATAAAGTTGATATTTACAGATTAAAAATATTGGAGTTATAAAACGAGTTTTTATAAGTGTAAAAAATGAAATATCAATGGATTTCATAAGTGAACGAGATTTATAGATTTATAAATTGTGAAGTATAAGATGAATGAAATTGTAAGATAAAAGATTTATAAGTAATTTACTTATAAATTAGATTTTTGCACTTAGATGGGATATGAATAGAATTTGCTAATAAAATGATTTTATAAGTTGAAATTGTTATAAAGTATAAATGTGATTTATAAACGTTGCTTATAAATCCGAAATCACTTATTTTGATAAGTGAATTACAGATAAAAGGAGATTTATAAATCGAAGTTGTTATAGAAAATAGAAAATGGAATTTATAAACGTTGTTTTATAAATTCGAAAATCAATCAAATTTGATAAATTTAATATAGAAGGTTATTAAGGGAATTTTATCCACAATTTTGGGTAGTGGATAATTCTTTGAAATAAAATGTGCAGGAAATATTGAGATTGGTTAGTGAAGTATATTCACAATTTTGGACAGTGAATATATTATTAAGTAAAATGAATATGTTTTGGAAAAGTGACATTAAAAACGAAGTTAATTGTTTTAACGATATTTTAAAATGCGTTAAGTATCGAAAACATAGATTTCAACATTTATTGTTGAAATAGACGTTTTCGAGGAAGAAGGAAATGGTGGACTATAACACACTTGTTATAGTAAATGATTTCCGAATGGAAATGTTTTTATATAGTATTGGGATTTATATATCTATCTAAATTCCGAATCCCTATGTAATATCCCAGAAATTTTGACAATATCAATTTAATAATCTGTTTAATAATTAAATTGATATGGATAATCTTTGATAATAAGATTTGAATTTAATTTAATAATCTGATTAAATAAGTATTTATTTGTAATTTTATCTTTTAAAATCTAATAAGATATTTTCTATTTGGATATATATATATATATATTTATTTATATATATTGTAAATAGAAGCTTTGGTAAATTGGAAATTTATATTCAATTTAATCTGTACTTTTCAAAGATATTTAAATAAGTAATTTTATAGTTTTAAAATACTTTAAGAAAATATTTAATTGGTTTAAGATATTTTTACTTAAGCTTAAATATAAATAAGATTTACAAAAATGGTTTGTTTTATTTCTTTTTAAATATTTCTTGATAATATAATCTCTTGTTTAAATTATAAAATAGGTTAATTTCAAATAATAAGTATAATGTATTATTTTTAATATGTATGAATTTTAATGCTAAAAGGAATTGTTATTTTAAATTGAATAAATAGTGTATGTAAAAATATATAACTTGACTTTTAAATTGAATCTTAGGATTTAATTTAAATTGAATTTGAAATTTAAGTTTTGAAATTCAAAAGAATAAATATTTAAATTTGTTTGGATTTTAGAATATTTGTATAAACCTATATTTATAAAATATAATTAGTTTTTGTTTCTCTTTAAAATAGATATATATAGATAAGTGTTTAAATAAATAAGAAAAAGGTTTAATTTACTTTTAAAATAAATAAAAATAAGCAAAAATACAAATGTCATCATATTAAGCTTCATGTTAACATGTGTAATTTAAGTAACAAATCTTTGTGACACGTGTCTTATTTAATTTTAATTTTCTTTTATTTTTATAAATCATAAATTTACTTACACATATACATTTGCTTTTCTTCATTTCATTCTTTCTACTCTTCTTTTTAAAATCAAGAGAAACTCAAATCTTTCCCTAAAACTAAAATCTGATCAGTAATCTTTCTCTAAGCAAAAATCTGAAATCAATACTCAAAACTCCTCATAAAAAAACCACAATCTCAAATCAATTTCAAAGCTTGCATGTTTAATCTGAACATCTACAACTTAGTTTTCAAAATTCCAAAAGCATGCAAATCATTTTTCTTCAATCTATGAAGTATCCTCAAAATCAAAAACCTGTAAATCTTCTTCAACCAGAAATTTAATACCCTGTCTCATTTTCAATACCAAAACAAAGCCCTGCAACATTTTCTTTTCAAATCTGGAATCAATTCGAGAAGCCTGTCTGCATTCATTTTCAACCTGGAAGCAAGCATGCATGTAGTTTAAATAAGTAAAGCTCCCGCAACTCAAGTTTAAAAAATCAAATTCAAGAAGCATTCAAGTCTAAAGTCCTCAAAAGCTAAAAAAAACTGCCTCTGTTTCAATGCATATCAAGTGAGTAACAGTTTTATTTAAAAATAACTTAAGTAAGTATAGTTGCTTGATTTCTTCATGTGATAATCATGTTTGCAGTAAATAAATGTGATGAAATTCCCTGTATTATGTTTGGTTTCAAATGCATGTTGGGTTTGGTATATATGGATGTATTGTATGCCTGTATGAATATGATCTCTGTTCTGTTCTGTTTGCCCAGACTCAAGAATTCCCTTTTAAATCTCTTACTACCTGATCTAGTTCTTGTTAGGACTAAACTTATAAACAGAAGTTGTTGATTTATCATAGAAGAATGTTTTAAAATTTAGTTAAGTTAAACTTTAAAACCAAGTGTCTCTGGAAATCAAAAATAACAGTGCATGTTATATAAAAGTAAAAATTCGAACTTTGTAATTTATAAATTCAGATTTATAAATTGAAAACATAAATGATAACATGATTTTTACTATTAAAATCATAGTTTTTAGTTTAGTATTAAAGGAGCAGTTCTGGGTTATGTTAGAGATGAAGTTCTGGTGATTTTGATCATCTCAGTGAATTTGGAAGTTCGAAATCTTTAGTAATGGTAGTGGAATGATCATGGATGATAGGAAAATTGTCAGGAGAATTTTTAAGGAAGTAAGGCAGAAATGATTTAGGTTTGAAATTTTTAAACCTAGTTTTAAGTTAGGCTTCGAATTCGTTTCGTTCGTTTTCATGGATGGATCGAGCTTTATGATACTTTGGGAAATTGAAGCTTTGAGGTAGTTGAAGTGATGACCGGAGTTGGAGGAGTTCTGGTGGACGGGTTTGCGAAGACGAGGCGATGACAGGTGGGTGGTTGGTCGCGAGACAGTGTTTCCAGGTTTCGTTTTAGCCGAGTTCGAGTTCGAGAGGGATCGGATTTGCTACATTACAGCATGATAGGGGGTTCTCGCTTCGCGGTTTGGTGGCGAACGGGAGACTCTTACCCCTACATGTCCCTGAGAGGTAAAGGCCTTGTGAGGGTTGGTTGCGAGTCGAGAGGCTGGCCGTAAAAGCAAATTCGAGGTATCACTGTGTGCCACGGTGGGTCTGGGATGATTGCAAAGCCTACCAGTCGCCACTGGCTCGTCCCGTCACACGTGGTATCAGAGCAGTAGGTTGAGTGAATACCTAGGCTCTGAAGTGGTGTCTATCTTGAGAGCGCGTAATTGTTAGTTATATAAAAATGGTTTTATATTGTGTTAATTGATCGGTTGAGTGGTATATGGATTCTGGTCAATACGAGTAGCTAACGTTATTGATAGGGATCTCTAAACACTTGAACCAGGCCAACGGACACAATATTGTTTTAAAGAGGTAGATGAAATAATTTTACCCAGAAATAATTTCTATATAAAAAAAATATATCATTTTAAATATATATATTTATGTATTTCTACCTATTTATTGGGTTACCTGTTCGGGTTTTCCAATATAAGTTATAATGGTAGATAAGGTGGTAGTGTGTGTAACACAATTACCAATAGTTGGAGTTTGAATGTTGAGGTTGGAAGTGTATCTGTCGAGACTGTAGACCTAATACTGTCTCGAGTAAGCTTTGCTATGGTGAAGGATTTCATCGATCTCTGAAGGAAACCTTTTAAAGGTTCGGAGTTTATCTATGAAGTGTGGATGAGTAGAGTGGATCTGTCGGATATGCAGAAGTGAGTGATGGTACCTTGATACCTCAGGTAATAGTAGCTGTATGATGAGATATAGTGACGATGGATGTTCCCGAAGATGTTTTCTTTGGAACAAGTTTAAGGAAGTGTGTCTGCTTCGGTGTTGTGGCTGAGTTCAGCATGGTGTTTCTATTTGGTTTGAGGTTCGAGTTTCTCGAAGAGCTTTAGATAAGGAAATCTTTGGCATCGGTGGCAGCGTTGCAGCTCGGAGTATTCTGTATGTTGGAAGGAAGTGTCTGGCTGAGCAGTTTTCTGAAGGAGAAGTTCAGAAGCAGTAGAGTGTATCCATTTCTTCGATGGATTGGCTAGATAAGCGTAAGCTGTTCTGATTGGTAAAGAGAGAACATTTTCTTTGCATTTTGGCTGGGTTGATCGCAAAAGTGACTTGCGATAGTTTGAGTATTCTTTTGAGTTATCTGAGATTTTCTGGGATGTGTTGTCCAGTTTGTGCTTGTGTTCTTCATCAGCATTCTTATCTATTCCAGATCAGAGTTGAGCAGCGAAAGCAGTTTGGAGTGTATCTCTGGATGGGAGAAGTAAGTTTGGAATCTACTGATAGTTGTGAAGTAGAGTTATGTGTGGATCTCGTCTGTGTTCTGATTTGGATAAGTAATTGGTCTACTTGGTTGAATTGTCAGTTTGGATAACTGGAATTCATTGAGTTTTACGTATCTCTGAGGGAGTACGTATTTGATCTATCTCTGGTTGTAGAATCTGCAGTTTTGGGAAGTTTGGTAGTTGAGTCAGACTCGTCTGTAGTCTGATAGTCTGTTTAGTTCTGTAGATCTAGATGTGTAGGAGATCTATAGCTTAGTTGTTTAGATTGTTTGTAGATCGAGTATCTCGGTATATATATATACTTGGGGAAACTCGAGGTATTTTATCTAGAATTTAGTCTAGATAAATAATTTTTTTTTTTGATTGGATGATTTGGTTGCTATGGTTGTTAGCATATGGATGATAGTATATGCTTGTGTTTTAAAATTTAAAATCTTTAATAAGATTATTAAATTACCTTTGTTTAAATTTCGGGGACGAAATTATTTTAAGGGGGGAGGAATGTAATATCCCGGAAATTTTGACAATATCAATTTAATAATCTGTTTAATAATTAAATTGATATGGATAATCTTTGATAATAAGATTTGAATTTAATTTAATAATCTGATTAAATAAGTATTTATTTGTAATTTTATCTTTTAAAATCTAATAAGATATTTTCTATTTGGATATATATATATATATATTTATTTATATATATTGTAAATAGAAGCTTTGGTAAATTGGAAATTTATATTCAATTTAATCTGGACTTTTCAAAGATATTTAAATAAGTAATTTTATAGTTTTAAAATACTTTAAGAAAATATTTAATTGGTTTAAGATATTTTTACTTAAGCTTAAATATAAATAAGATTTACAAAAATGGTTTGTTTTATTTCTTTTTAAATATTTCTTGATAATATAATCTCTTGTTTAAATTATAAAATAGGTTAATTTCAAATAATAAGTATAATGTATTATTTTTAATATGTATGAATTTTAATGCTAAAAGGAATTGTTATTTTAAATTGAATAAATAGTGTATGTAAAAATATATAACTTGACTTTTAAATTGAATCTTAGGATTTAATTTAAATTGAATTTGAAATTTAAGTTTTGAAATTCAAAAGAATAAATATTTAAATTTGTTTGGATTTTAGAATATTTGTATAAACCTATATTTATAAAATATAATTAGTTTTTGTTTCTCTTTAAAATAGATATATATAGATAAGTGTTTAAATAAATAAGAAAAAGGTTTAATTTACTTTTAAAATAAATAAAAATAAGCAAAAATACAAATGTCATCATATTAAGCTTCATGTTAACATGTGTAATTTAAGTAACAAATCTTTGTGACAAGTGTCTTATTTAATTTTAATTTTCTTTTATTTTTATAAATCATAAATTTACTTACACATATACATTTGCTTTTCTTCATTTCATTCTTTCTACTCTTCTTTTTAAAATCAAGAGAAACTCAAATATTTCCCTAAAACTAAAATCTGATCAGTAATCTTTCTCTAAGCAAAAATCTGAAATCAATACTCAAAACTCCTCATAAAAAAACCACAATCTCAAATCAATTTCAAAGCTTGCATGTTTAATCTGAACATCTACAACTTAGTTTTCAAAATTCCAAAAGCATGCAAATCATTTTTCTTCAATCTATGAAGTATCCTCAAAATCAAAAACCTATAAATCTTCTTCAACCAGAAATTTAATACCCTGTCTCATTTTCAATACCAAAACAAAGCCCTGCAACATTTTCTTTTCAAATCTGGAATCAATTCGAGAAGCCTGTCTGCATTCATTTTCAACCTGGAAGCAAGCATGCATGTAGTTTAAATAAGTAAAGCTCCTGCAACTCAAGTTTAAAAAATCAAATTCAAGAAGCATTCAAGTCTAAAGTCCTCAAAAGCTAAAAAAAACTGCCTCTGTTTCAATGCATATCAAGTGAGTAACAGTTTTATTTAAAAATAACTTAAGTAAGTATAGTTGCTTGATTTCTTCATGTGATAATCATGTTTGCAGTAAATAAATGTGATGAAATTCCCTGTATTATGTTTGGTTTCAAATGCATGTTGGGTTTGGTATATATGGATGTATTGTATGCCTGTATGAATATGATCTCTGTTCTGTTCTGTTTGCCCAGACTCAAGAATTCCCTTTTAAATCTCTTACTACCTGATCTAGTTCTTGTTAGGACTAAACTTATAAACAGAAGTTGTTGATTTATCATAGAAGAATGTTTTAAAATTTAGTTAAGTTAAACTTTAAAACCAAGTGTCTCTGGAAATCAAAAATAACAGTGCATGTTATATAAAAGTAAAAATTCGAACTTTGTAATTTATAAATTCAGATTTATAAATTGAAAACATAAATGATAACATGATTTTTAGTATTAAAATCATAGTTTTTAGTTTAGTATTAAAGGAGCAGTTCTGGGTTATGTTAGAGATGAAGTTCTGGTGATTTTGATCATCTCAGTGAATTTGGAAGTTCGAAATCTTTAGTAATGGTAGTGGAATGATCATGGATGATAGGAAAATTGTCAGGAGAATTTTTAAGGAAGTAAGGCAGAAATGATTTAGGTTTGAAATTTTTAAACCTAGTTTTAAGTTAGGCTTCGAATTCGTTTCGTTCGTTTTCATGGATGGATCGAGCTTTATGATACTTTGGGAAATTGAAGCTTTGAGGTAGTTGAAGTGATGACCGGAGTTGGAGGAGTTCTGGTGGACGGGTTTGCGAAGACGAGGCGATGACAGGTGGGTGGTTGGTCGCGAGACAGTGTTTCCAGGTTTCGTTTTAGCCGAGTTCGAGTTCGAGAGGGATCGGAGAGGAACTGATGGATGGGATCGAAGCTGGAGGTGATGTTCGACTTGTTCGTCGATGCGGTGATGGCCGGAGGCGTTGATCTTGGCCGTGCACGTGCACGAGATCGTGGGTGTATCTCTGGTGAAGTCTGGGATTTACAGGGGAGGCTATTCGAGATTCTCTCGAGTTTGTTCGTGTGTGACTCGGAGTTTTTGAATGGGCGACTCGAAGTTTTTTTGAGTGGTCTCGGGTAAAAAGTGTTGCCAGGTTTTAAAATCTGTTTGTTTAAATTTAAACCTGAATTTAAATTGTGAAGTAATATTTGAACAAGAATTGAAATCAAAGTTTAAATATATGGATTCAAGTTGGTTTTGAATCTTAGATTGAGATTTAAAATAAGTTTTATAAATTTAAATATGAATTTGTTAGCACCATTTAAACTTCTTTATAAATGAGTATTTCTTTCACTTGTAAATTAAAAGAGTTTTAGAAATGTTGTTTAAAAATGTTGTAAAAGATAAATTAGTATTCATTTTAAATCTAGAATTTAAAATGAAATTTAAAAGTTAATTTGAAATGGATGTCTTCAAATGTATTTAAGAATGATAATTTAACCTTTGATAAGAAAATGTTTTATCTTAAAGTAATTAGAGATTTGTGTTCATTGAATTAATTAGGAAATTTAATGGATAATTAATTTAATTGATTAATTAATCATTTGGATTAATTAAATAGGTAATTAATGGTTTAAACTAATTAATTAGTGATTAAGATTAATTAATTAGAATAATTAATTTGTAATTAAGGATTATAATTAGAATATTAATTAATGGTTAGGAATTAATTAATAAGTAATTAAATATTAATTAAGTTATGGTTAACACTTAATTAATTAAATAATTAGAGATTGATTAATTGGTTATTAAGATTTATTAATTTAGAATTAATAATAATTAATATAAGTTAATTACTTAAGAAAAGTAATTAAATAATTGTTAATGAAGTCATTAACTATGGATTATTAAATAATTAATTAATAGGATTAATTTTGATAATTAATTAGTTGAATTAATTTAAGAATAATCAATTATAGAATTTGTTTTAAATGAATTACTTAATGGAAGTAATTAAGAAATTAATTACTTATTGTAATTAATTGAAGTTAATTTGATTTAGTTAAATTAATTAATTAAGTTTAATTAATTTAGAATAATCAAGAGATGATTTGATAATAATTACTTAATGTAATTATTAAGGTAAGTTTATTTAGAGAAGTAAATAATAAGATAATTACTGGAAGTAATTAGTTGAATAAATGATTTTATTAATAGAAGTAATTTGAGTTAATTACTTTGAATAATTAATCAAGGGATTAATTAAGAAATTAATTAAGGAGTAATTAATTTAGTTAATGAAAGTAATTAAGGGTAGTTAATTACTGATTGAAGATTAATCAAGTGATTAATAAATGTTGTTTAATTAAAGGTTAATTACTTAATGTAATTAATTTAATTAAGTAATTAATAATTAAATTGTAATTAAGGATCATTAATTAATATAATTAATGATGTAATTAAGATTGGTTAATTAAGTAATAATTAATAAATGAAGTGATTAATTAATGTAATTAATTAAGGATTAATGTAATTAATTATAGTGATTAATTTAATTAATGTTAATTAATTAATGATGTAATTAAAGGTTAATTACTATAAGTGGTTAAGGATAATTAATTTAAGTAATTAATTGAGAATAAATTACTTGAATGTAATCAAAAGATAATTAATCAAGATGATTAATTGAAATGAATTATTAGAGGATAATTAATTAATTGATTGTAATTAATTAATGGTTAAGTAAGAAGGATTTATAAAATGAAGTAATTAATTTAATTCAATTTAAATTAAGATGATATAAATCATTACTTATGAATGGGTGTTAGTATTGGATACTTGACTTTGATTGATATCTCTGATGAGATATATGCTGTGTGATATGGATGTTAGTTGAATTGTATGGATTATCTGATAATGTTGATTATCTGTTATCTTCCTTTGTGAATAAAGATAATGAATTGAATTGTTTTAAACTTTAAAACAACTTAGCCTTAAAAGATACGCTTTGGATTTCGATGAGACCGGGATCGGGTTTCCGTATACCGGATTTCCAGGTCTGGAGACCCGAATACCACATCGATCCAAATTAACGATAGGTCGTGAATCAAGTGAAGATGAAGATTCAGAGTGCAAGGGTTATTGTCGTTAACTCTGAGGGTGATTCCAAAACGAGTGTAACGAGATAATGCCTTCGGTTTCGTTCGAACCCGTAACGAACTTGTATGGATTGAATGCTTTCAGCACATCGTCAGGTGGACGATGAGCATTCTAAGATAGATGTGTTCTATTTAAAGGTAATCGTAACCTCAAGCCTCACAAACCGGGAATGGCTAAAACAGGGGAGGTGCAGCAAGGTTAGTGGGTAGCACCCAAGTAGGACAAGATTACCTCTGTCTAGATGTCCCTTTCTATTTTCGACTTAGTGGTGCGGTTGCTGATCCCAACCGTGAGGTATCTTGTGCGGGAATTATCCAGTAAGGGATGTTCCGGCCTTGTGTTGCAGGGGATTGGGAGTGATCCTCGGTACGGTGATCTAGGCCACGTACTGTGATGGGCGGTACCCCGGTAGCCCTGCCATTGTATGGAATCCAATTTCCAATAAGTGATAACGGACTTGATTGTATAACCCACTTTGTTGGCTAGTATGCTGGAATTTAATAATGTAACAATTTCAGCTATTTCATATTTATTTGAAAACCCTAGACCCTATTATAATACAATCGTATTTCCTATCAAATGTTTTGGTTAGCGTAAGGTAAAAACATACCCATGTTTATTTGTGGGGAGTCTTACGTGATACCTTTTCTTTCAAAAAGGTTTTGAAGTTAAACAAGTTTAACCTGTTACTCACACCAGACCCATGTCTGACCCAAGTTGTTTATTTCTGTTTTATAAACTCTTGGGTACTCAAATTTTTACGAGTAGCCAAGGGATTCAGGTTTAGCTTTGACAAGTAATCTGGAGGAGCAATGGAGCAGGAGGCTTCAGCGTTGTAGATATAGATAGTAGTTTCCGCTGTGTTGATCTTGTTTAGATCTTTGTTTTGTATTGATATGTAATAACTAGACAGACGTTTATAACTATCTAGTATATGATGTGTAATCTGTGTAACTCTGATAAGTGTTGTATATGATACTATGTAATAGTTATGTGATATATTATATTTTATTCCGTTTCCGCTGTGAGTATTTGTGTTTGTTTCTTTTCTCTTCTTCTCTTTTCTACTTCTCACCCCTTTCTTTCTTACTGTCGATGCGATTTTCCGGGAGTGGAAAGCCGGGTCGTCACACCCTATACGAGTGATTTTGAGTCGTCGTAACGATGTTTTACGTAACATTCGTTTTGACTCAAATAGATGTTGTTATACTAAATGATTTCCTTAAAGAATGAATTATATACTTAATAATGATTTAAGTATATCGAATATTTTCAAATGTTGAAAATAAATAGATTTGTGAATTACTTATTATTAAATAAGTATGGAAATGTTTTCCCACAATGAAATGAAACGTTTTTGAGAATTTATCTTTGTAAAGATAAATCGAAAGTGAATATTTGAAATCGATTGAAAATCGTATATCAGTAGATATTCGAAAATATAAATTCACTATGGAATTTATAAAAAGAAATGGAAATTCGTTTTAAAAATAAATATCGATTTATTTCTGAAGTGTGGAAATTATATATCTAGTAAAGATATTTTGAAATTAAATAATTTGGAAAATTATTTGGAATCTGATGATGTTTCACATCTTTATTGATAGCTAAATAACCAACTATCAATAATTACCTTTAAATAGGTATTTGTTGTGAATTGGATGAATGTGAATGCCACACTTATTTTTGAATAAGCGCTCACTATTCGGGTTAGCCGGGAAAGGACCTTGGGGTCGTATAACCCATTCCGAATATGTGATACGTCGTTATGAATTGCATTTGATGACCGGTGTTGAAGACCGGATATTTTCGAAAACGGAAGGATTACCGTCGAGTTACTCTACATCGGCTGATCTCCGATTTAGAGGTTTTATCACCCTTAGTGACGGGAAGTCCGGATGTGATTAGAAAATTATCCGGATGTGCAAGGGCTTCGTGAGAAGTGCCTTCGGTTCTGTTTGATCCTAGAACAGACTTGTATGGATTGTATGTCTGACGTTACAGATTGAGATATAAAGCTAATTTCTTTCAAATACATATCTATTGGTGGCGGAGAATTTATTCTCTTAGCTTAACACCCTTCTCTGAGACGTACGAGCTCAGAGGTTATGTAGTTGAAATTTATCAGCAATATATTCCTAATTTGGTAACGTGGCATGTTGAGTGTTGCTGTGAAATGATCGTTGTTTGATCATTTATGATATGATCGTTTGTTTAATCATTTATCTTTGTGATCATTACTTTGATCATTTGTTTGACCCGAAGCATGGCTTTATGACAAAGCGTAGCTTTGTGGACGAGACTTCGTCGGACCTCACACCCCGGAATGGTCAAAACAGGAAAGATGCAGCAAGGTTATTAGGGGGTAGCGCCCCTTTAGTGTATGTCATTCCTTCTGGATAGAGGTGGTATCATGGTATGGAGCCCAGATACTTAACCTATGTGGTTGTTGCATTATTATTCTTATGTGGTTGTTGGAAATCGAGGATCCTCGGATATAAATCGGTTACGATCGGGGGATGACATATTCGTGTCAGTAGTTACCCAGTTGGGGGTAACCCGGCCTTGTGTTGGCAGAGATCCGGTTAGGTTCTCGGGACGTCATTCCAGAGGCGTTTCCATGTGGAAATGGGAAGTTCCTTGGCCCGACCATTTGTTGGAAATCCAAAGAAACAATACGAGCCTTTACAATTTCAATTGTATAACCTGTCTCCTCAGGAGGCAGCTATAGGAGGCATAATATAATGGTACCTATGCTGGCTAAGATTTATATTATACTTTCGAAATGTTTTCTTCACTATGCACTAATAATAATATCCAAAATGATTTGATTTTGCGTAGTAAGCATCTTTGACTAACATAAGAAGAAATCTCCTCCAAGTCTGCGTTTGCATTGTGTGTGTGGTGGGAGGTCTTATGGTAGTTTCATTTTCCAAAAGCATTTCGAATTGACTTTAAAAATTATCTCATTTTGGTTTAAAGAATAACTGTTTTACGATCTCACACCAGTCACCATGAATGACTCGGAGTTTATTGTTTCCCTTCTAAACTCTGGGTGCCCACCAATTTCCACACGGGCAGCCTAGAATTATGTTATCAGGATATTCTAGATATTCTGGAGCTTTGGAAGCAAGCTGGATGGCGAAACGTATCACCTATACTTTGTATTTATTCCGCTGTGTATTCTGTATGAGGAAAAGTTTTATATAAATATCCATTGTTGTATTGAGTTGTATGTTGACTCTGATTGATGTATGTATAAACTGATATAGCTCTTTGTTTTAAAAGACTACTGATTATCTATTATATATTGTTCCGCTGCGATATGTGAGATTATGATATTGTTTCTGTTTCTGATGTTGTTCTGTTATTCTTCTTTCTTTTTCTTTTATCTTTTCTTCTACCTCTTCTTTTAAAACCCTAAGAATTCGGTTTTTCGGCATTCGTTTGCTCGGCAGTTGATACAGTGGACGTATCGATGTCGATTTTCGAAAGTCGAAGAATCAGGTCCTTACAACGTGGTATCAGAGCATATGGTTAAGCGACAACCCTGCTCTGTTTGGTGTTACTCATTAGAGATAGAGTCAGTAGTACTCTAGAATGAGTTTGAGTGTAATAATAGATACGAGCGTGTATTTGTTAGTTAATATAAAAATTGTGTTATATTGTGATGATTGATTTATTGAGTGGCATATGAACCTTCGTCGGCACAGTCTGCGCAACTGGATCGAAGGGGTTTCTAAACACTTGAATAGAACAATTCGACACAGTATGTTTTGAATAGGGTAAATGAGATAATTTTGCCTAAAACTATTTTTGTATAGAAAAGAAATAATTTTCTATGAATTATAATAGTATATGGATGCTTGGTTGTTAAAAAAATAATAATATTGAATTATTATCATTGTGATATGAAATTGAATGAGAAATTAAAATAACAACTAAAGATTTGGAGATAAGTTCATTAACAAATGAAATTTAAAAATATGAATTGGAAGTATAAGGAAATGAATTCATATATGAATGAAAATTGTGAATATGAATTGTAAATGTGATTAATAATTGAAATAGAATTCCAAAAAGATAATTGAAAATATAATTCATTAATGGAATGGAATTAGTAATATGAATGTATAAATGATTTTATAAATTGGAATGTGAACAAGTTAATAACTTATAACATATTTGAAATTTGATTGGAATTAAGTTAAATGAAATTAAATTTTGTTTATGAATGAACAAATGAGATAACATTTGTAAATAAATGAATTGAAATTGAAAAATGAAATGAGATTTGAATCAAGTGGAATAAAATCCAAACCTGAGAAAAATGAAATGGATCAAATTCAAATAAGCTACTTTGATAATTTATTAATTCACGGAATACAGAAATAGAAGTTGAATTAGTTAAATTGAAACTTGAATTGTGAATTAAATGAAAAGAGATGGTTCTAATTTAAAGATAAATTCAAGTAAGTAGAAATTAATTTTCAAATGAATGGAATTTACAATTGTAAGTGAATAAAATTGAAATTGAAGGTTGAAAACAAATTTGAATAAAATGAACTAGAATTTGTGATGAATTAGTAAATGAAACTAATTTAAAATAGTGCAGTTATGAATGAAAGATAATTGATAAATTCAATATTCAGAAGTTAAACTGAATCCAAATTAGGTTGAAATTGTAAATTGAATTCAAATGAAATTGGAAATGTAAAATTGAATGATAATAGATATGTAACTTCAATAGCGAAGAAAAAATGTATAAGAAGTATATATTGAAAATTTTGTAATGGAATTTGCAAAATAGTTTGAATATTGTAACTAGATATTATGGCTAGTAGGATATACAGGTGTATAAAGAGAAATTGGATTTGATTTTCAAAGATAAATTTGAATTGCTCGACAAAAGGTAAGTATTTGAATTTCAATATGAGATTTGCTGATTTCTTGTCTAGCCGCTTCGCTTTTTCTTTTCTTTTTGGAATTTGAGAGTCCGTAGGGACGTTTTGTAGTCGTGCCGTGTTAGCCGCGCAAAGGAGACGCTGGCGAAATTTTTCGATAATTTCGGGTGTTAGAAAATTTTGAGAAAATTTTGAAAGTTTAAAATTCGATTTAAATATTAAATTTGAATTGAGAAGTAAACAATGCTGTTTGAAACTTATAATTGAAGTTGGAAATTTAGTTGAATTAATAACGAATCTTTAGTAGAAATATTTGTTTTGAGAATTGATAAAACTATTGGATGTTGAAAAAATAGTAGACGAGTTAAGGACTTTTTTTCCTAACTTGTAATTTCGGGACGAAATTCTTTTAAGGGGGGAAGATTGTAACGACCCTGAATTTTGAACAATTTAAATTTAAATTATTTAATTAATTTTAAATATTTAAATGATGTTTTGACTTGAATTTCAAATTATCAGAATAAATTGGCGATTAAATTATAAAGTTTAATTTATTGTAAGTTAAATAAAAAAATTTGAATCTTCAATTTTAAGTTGAAGAAAATATTTCAAAAGCTTTTAAAATTCGTAATGACAATACTGAAGATAATTGAAACTTCAGAATCGAATTTGGAATTGATTTGATCAGTTTTGAATTTATATCGTTTAAATTGAATTTAAAAATAGCCGTCCGAGGCGCAGTCTCGGAATTCGACGAAACCCGTTCCATTGGGTCCGTAATATTGAATTATTATTGGATTTCAAATTTCGTATTGATCGGAGTAGTTGTGTGAGCACACGGTAAGTAAACGCGTTGAGATTTAAATTGAATTCAATTTAAAATTTTAAATTTAAACTTTAAATTAGTCAACACGGCAGAGATTCCTGGCTTTATTTCACTTCAATGCCGACCTACTCTCTGCAAAATCATGTACTCGTGTCCCCTTCGTTTTCTTTTATCACTCAAGTAGTTCGTTTTGATTTCAAAAGAAAATATTTCGTCCAAACAAAAAATTAATGCCGCCGAATTTGTTTCCCTCCTCTCGTTCAAATCTATAACAGCCAAGACCATTTTCTTTTCTCAATTCAAAAAAAAGGGAGACTGATTCGATTCGTCTATCGGAGGAGGCAAGCTCGATTGAGCAGAAGGCATCACGCGAGGACATCGTGTTATCATCATCGAATCCAAATTCAAGGGAAGGCGAGCCACGATTTTTGGAAGCTAGGGTTGCCGTTCTAGGGGATGCACGCGCGAGCGTGTGAGCGTTGAGGTGATGGCGGCGACTCCTCTGTGGGTCGCGACTAGGGTAGCGCGACAGTAGGCAAGGGGATCTCGCGATATGGATTTGTGGCACGTCAAAGTCGCAAGTTGACCAAGTTCGATCGATTCGATGGCGAGGTGGTTCGCGGAAGTAAAGGTATCGATCGACAGGGAGGCGACGCGTTCTGGAAGCTCGACGCGAGGGAAACTCTGGAAAATTGCGAGATTCAAGGCGATGAAGACTTGGGTTTCGTTCTCGGTTGAAGCATCTGCGATTTTAGGTATCTGCAATTTTCTATTATTTAAATTTAAATTGATTTTTTGTTTCAGTTTAAAAGTTGACAATAATATACTTGCAGTAAAAGAAATGATATAAAAATAAATAAATAAAAGATTTTGTGAAGAATAAAATAGAAAAAATATATGAGTTACTGTAATAGTTCTTATGTAAACAGTTAGGGGTTTTTATTAAGGTATAAATTTGGCTGTTAATCTAAATATACTGGAAAACAGTGAGTATAAATTTTATATGAGATTTTAGGAAACATATATAATTTACAGTAAGGTATAATCTATTTTTGAATTTAAATTTATATACAAGCAGAAAAAGAATACTTGTAGGCAAGATTTAGAAAACAGAAGTTTAAATGATTTATATTGAGATAGTATAGTTAATAGAACATTTGTTTAAAATAAATCATTCGATGAAATTGAATTTTTGGTTTAAATAAATTAACAGACGATAATTTATTGTCAAATGATTCAAATATTTATAAATTGTATAATTATTTATAAAAGGTATAAATCAAGAAAATCGAGTCAAGATGGAAATGGATTGTAAAGAAATAAAAGCTAAGTTGAGATTTTCTCACTCGAATGAAAATTTGATTTTATAGTTATTGATTTGATTGATTGACTGTTTGGATGTGATATTAGATATAGTAGGATATATATATATATATAGCAATATATACATATTGGCATATGTATATATTGGATTGATTGATTTCCCGCACTGTATAGCGGATGAGACCCTATTGCGCCGTTAGTAAGCGGATGATATTTTTATAAAACCCATATACCGCGATATTCCACCTCGAAGTGGAATGGGTATTGTGCTAACGTCTGTGGATGCAGGGAAATAGGTTGGAGGGATCCAACTGGATTCCTCAACTGTATTGATTTATTTACAGATATTGTTATATATTCTGTTGTCATATTGATATATGATGTTTGGATGTCGTGTTTGATTATTTGGTGCTGTGGCATCATCGGATCCAATTTTAAAGTTATAAAATTATGATTTTTGTGAAATATAACCGAAAAGTGATTTTTGAAATAAATAGTAGATTGATTTATAAAATGGTTTAAATTGAGATTTTTGAATTTTTGTAAACGGTTTATATAAAAGTTTTATAAAGTTGATATTTATAGATTAAAAATATTGGAGTTATAAAACGAGTTTTTATAAGTGTAAAAAATGAAATATCAATGGATTTCATAAGTGAATGAGATTTATAGATTTATAAATTGTGAAGTATAAGATGAATGAAATTGTAAGATAAAAGATTTATAAGTAATTTACTTATAAATTAGATTTTTGCACTTAGATGGGATATGAATAGAATTTGCTAATAAAATGATTTTATAAGTTGAAATTGTTATAAAGTATAAATGTGATTTATAAACGTTGCTTATAAATCTGAAATCACTTATTTTGATAAGTGAATTATAGATAAAAGGAGATTTATAAATCGAAGTTGTTATAGAAAATAGAAAATGGAATTTATAAACGTTGTTTTATAAATTCGAAAATCAATCAAATTTGATGAATTTAATATAGAAGGTTATTAAGCGAATTTTATCCACGATTTTGGATAGTGGATAATTCTTTGAAATAAAATGTGTAGGAAATATTGAGAATGGTTGGTGAAGTATATTCACAATTTTGGACAGTGAATATATTATTAAGTAAAATGAATATGTTTTGGAAAAGTGACATTAAAAACGAAGTTAATTGTTTTAACGATATTTTAAAATGTGTTAAGTATCGAAAACATAGATTTCAACATTTATTGTTGAAATAGACGTTTTCGAGGAAGAAGGAAATGGTGGACTATAACACAGTTGTTATAGTAAATGATTTCCGAAAGGAAATGTTTTTATATAGTATTGGGATTTATATATCTATCTAAATTCTGAATCCCTATACTAGTGATTTTGAGTCGCCGTAACGATGTTTTACATAACATTCATTTTGACTCAAATAGATGTTGTTATAGTAAATGATTTCCTTAAAGAATGAAATATATACTTAATAATGATTTAAGTATAACGAATATTTTCGAATGTTGAAAATAAATAGATTTGTGAATTACTTATTATTAAATAAGTATGGAAATGTTTTCCCAAAATGAAATGAAACGTTTTTGAGAATTTATCTTTGTAAAGATAAATCGAAAGTGAATATTTGAAATCGATTGAAAATCGTATATCAGTAGATATTCGAAAATATAAATTCACTATGGAATTTATAAAAAGAAATGGAAATTCATTTTAAAAATAAATATCGATTTATTTCTGAAGTGTGGAAATTATATATCTAGTAAAGATATTTTGAAATTAAATTATTTGGAAAATTATTTGGAATCTGATGATGTTGCACATCTTTATTGATAGTTAAATAACCGACTATCAATAATTACCTTTAAATAGGTATTTGTTGTGAATTGGATGAATGTGAATGCCACACTTATTTTTGAATAAGCGCTCACTATTCGGGTTAGCCGAGAAAGGACCTTGGGGTCGTATAACCCATTCCGAATATGTGATACGTCGTTATGAATTGCATTTGATGACCGGTGTTGAAGACCGGATATTTTTGAAAACAGAAGGATTACAGTCGAGTTACTCTACATCGGCTGATCTCCGATTTAGAGGTTTTATCACCCTTAGTGACGGGAAGTCCGGACGTGATTTGAAAATTATCCGGATGTGCAAGGGCTTCGTTAGAAGTACCTTCAGTTCTGTTCGATCCCGGAACAGACTTGTATGGATTGTATGTCTGATGTTACAGATTGAGATATAAAGCTGATTTCTTTCAAATACATATCTGTTGGTGTCGGAGAATTTATTCTCTTAGCTTAACACCTTTCTCTGAGACGTACGAGCTCAGAGGTTATGTAGTTGAAATTTATCAGCAATATACTCCCAATTTGGTAACGTGGCATGCTGAGTGTTGCTGTGAAATGATCGTTGTTTGATCATTTATGATATGATCGTTTGTTTGATCATTTATCTTTGTGATCATTACTTTGATCATTTGTTTGACCCGAAGCATGGCTTTGTGACAAAGCGTAGCTTTGTGGACGAGACTTCGTCGGACCTCACACCCCGAAATGGTCAAAACAGGAAAGGTGCAGCAGGGTTATTAGGGGGTAGCGCCCCTTTAGTGTATGTCATTCCTTCTGGATAGAGGTGGTATCATGGTATAGAGCCCAGATACTTAACCTATGTGGTTGCTGCATTATTACTCTTATGTGATTGTTGGAAATCGAGGATCCTCGGATATAGATCGGTTACGATCGGGGGATGACATATTCGTGTTAGTAGTTACCCAGTTAGGGGTAACCCGGCCTTGTGTTGGCAGAGATCCGGTTAGGTTCTCGGGACGTCATTCCAGAGGCGTTTCCATGTGGCAATGGGAAGTTCCTTGGCCCGACCATTTGTTGGAAATCCAAAGAAACAATACGAGCCTGTAACGACCCGTATTTTTACGGATCGAAACATCGTAAAACAGTTGTCATTAGGTCGCAATGTTGATAAATCGTTTAGAGTTAAGTCGCCCAGGGTCTAAGTCATGGACGAGATAAGGCTTAGGTCGTATAGTAGTTAGGTCGGGGTAGACGACTTAAGGAGGTGGAGCGACCTATGGATTGTTGGTTAGGTCGTGTGGTGGCTTAGGTCGTGTGGTGGCTTATAGGATTTGGCGACTTAGTGGAGTTGGCGACTTATAGGGGTTGGCGACTTAAAGGAAGCGGCGACCTAAGAGTTAGCGGCATAGGAAACTTTGCTAGTTAACGACCTAAGAGAGTTAGCAAGGTAACGACCTAGGAGTAGTAGTTAGGTCGTAAGCGACCTATGAGGTGCTATGATAGTTAGGTCGTAAGCAACCTAAGATAGTTAGGTCGTCCAGACGACTTAAGTGTTAGGTCGTAACCCAGCTAGGTCACGTGAGTAGTTAGGTCGCGTGAGATGTTAGGTTGCATGAGTTATTAAGTCGTGACATTTTTGGTCGTGACTTATGGTAAGTCGTTGGGTCGAAGACGACTTATGATGGGTCGCATAGGGGTTGATCTGTTAGGTCGCGCGCATATGCTATCTGTTAGGTCGCGCGCATATTCTATCTGTTAAGTCGTAGGATGGGTTGTCTCACTAAGTCGTAAGTCGTGGTATCTCTTAAGTCGTAAGTCGTGATGGTCTATAAGTCATGCACGACTTAAGGAGGTGGACGACTTAGGGAATTCCAGCCTATAAATGCACGTCCATTTCTTCATTTTTGGGATCCGGATTTCGAAGCGATGAAGTGCTGCCATTTTGAGAGCTCGAGTTCTACACTTCTTCACTTCTTTTCTCCACTTTGATTTAGTACTTCCTTCCATCCAAAAATCGAAGATCCAAGAGCTAAAGTTGAAGATCTACATTCTTCGAAGAGTGATTTCATCGTTTGAAGCGAGTTTTGATAGATCGAGTTAGATTCTTCGTTGTCCAGATCTGAAGTGTGTTGCTTTTGAGGTGTTTAGGTGATTTGGTGAGTGGTGATTATCTCTCACACGGATCCAAAGGAGTATATCGGATCGTTGGCTTGATTTTGTGTAAAGTAGTGATTTTCACTTAAGGGTAGATCCATTGTTCATGATGATTTAACATCCATTTTACTACATGATTTAACCTATGCAAGTTCATTCATCAAGATTATAGAGATATTGCTCATGTTTTCATGCTTGTTAGACTTTAGACTCTTTATTTACAAAATTGCCCTTATTGTTATAATTGTTCATTAGATCATATTTGAATGATTGATTACTTGGATTAATGTTTGACTTGATTGATTGCTATGAATTAGATGATTGATGATTTGATTTAGACAAGATGGTCGAAGATGATTCAAAAGCTAAGGGAAAGGCTCTTGAATTGGAAAAGCTGCTCGTGGCATATGTAGCGGATGATGAAGCTCATATGGATAGATTTGATGATGATGTTGAGATGAGGCTTTGCTATGATGATGATGAGGCGAAGTATGATATGAGATAGCCTTGGTCTAATCCAGACGAGATCATTCCAAGCATGTTGACAACTCGGTGAAATGGTTCGAGTTTGAGGATAATGGTTTGCTCGAGAGGCGCTTGAGCTAGTATGGAAATAGTCGTCGAGGAGGATGACTAGAAGGCTGAGATCTCATCGTTGTTGAAGGTTCTAGCATGCTCAAAGCAAGAGTACGTTGGGAAGATTCGATAGTCCCTGAAAGCTACTGATTGGTAGTCAAGTACTCTGGGCAGATTCGATAGTCCTAGGCACGGGTCACAATGACGTGCGGAATTATGTCTAGAACCAGGGTTTCCATTAGCCCTTGACGGACGGCTGAAAGAATGTGTCGGTCATTCAATAAACAATGATATCGAAGCAATGATAATAGTGATAGCCAGAGTCATGGACGTTTGGTTGTATCGTCATTCGGTCTCAAGAGTAGTGTTTTCTGGGTGCTTATCTGATCTTGGTTTAGGCCTTGGGGGTTTGTACTTGGAAAACATCGCCCTTGACTCGAGTGATAATTGCTTTACTTTAAATTGTATGCTTTGCTATGGTTGCTTCTGTTTAGTGTGTGTCTGGGGCTATCACTGTAGAAAGAGGTGGAGTGGGAGGGTTGTATTCCTATTCCTTTTCCTTTATGCTCTTTTGGTATGTTGTTGGTTAATTTACCGCTCACTAAGACTGTTGTCTGACTCAAGGTTTTATGTTTTAACTCTTATTGCCTTGGGCTGTTCGTCCATTTTGGGACGGGCAGACTAGGTAGCAGGTGACAGGTGTTGTTCTTGCTTTCCCCGGTGCCAATGTCGAAGACGAGCTGGAGGCTTGCATATTATCTTCTTACTATATGTACTGGATGTTCCGCTGCTTGTATATTCTCTGAGTGTTATGTAGTGAGGCTTGATGTATTGACTTCAGATGTTTGTATTCAACTATTATGAAGTTTTATTGATGAGATTCTATTCTGTGAAGCTTCACTATATATATATTCTATTGTATTTTGTCCATGCGCTGTGAGTAATACGATAGATTCTGCTGTTTTAATTTACCCTGGCAATCGTCCATGGCTGCCTGGCACACTTTACAGCGTGCTATCTCTAGGTTCGGTGCAGGGGTCATGGGCGGTCGTCACATTTGGTATCAGAGCTTTGGTTAATCGATTTTACCCAATGCTCGCTGACATAACTACGTATGAGAGACGTAATTGTATTTTGATGGATGATTACTATATATAATATAGTAGCTTAGAATGATTTGGATTCCTTATGCAGTTGTTTCTCAAGGTGTATTAATCATTCCTTTTTATAGATATTGAGAATGAGTCGAAGAGGGAGACCAACTGCTAGGGAAGGCCGTGCTACTGAGGGGGCTGCTAATTATGCTGCTATGTTCGAAGCTATGATGACTTCGATCATGAGAAGGATGCCAGCTCCTGGTCCATCGGTGGATGTTGGAGTTCAAGTTCAAACTCCAAAACCGGTGGATTTTGCTAAGCTGTGTAAAGATTACACCGCTCTTGGAGGAAAGGTTTTCTTGGGAACAGAGTCAACTATTGAAGTCCAGAGGTGGATAGATGCTTGTAGAAGGATCTTTGGTGACTTGGGAATTGAGGATGCAACTAAGAGGAAGTTGGCATCAAGACAGATTCAAGGAAGAGCTTCTGATTGGTGGAATTATATCACCTTTGATACTCCAGAGGAAGAGATTACTTGGGAGCAATTCCAAACCAGATTTGAAGCTAAGTTCATTTCTACAGCTCAGAAGTCTGTTCTGTTCAAAAAGTTTGTGGAGCTCAAGCAAAATGGAAGACCAGTTCTTGAGTATGTTTCTGAGTTTAAAGCTTTTTCCAAGTATGCCCGGTCGTATATTGAATCTTCGTATCAGAAGAATGTGAAGTTTGTGACAGGCTTGGACAGTTATCTTGGGAGGCAGTTGGTGGATCATTTGGACGATTCATTTGAGAAGCTTGTGGAGAAAGCTCTCAAACACGAGAATCTGTTTCCTAAGGAAGGATCTGTTGTTGCTGTGACCAAGGAGGAGTCTAAACAACAGCAGGGTGGAAACAAGAAGAGGAAGCAGCAGCAGCAAAAGGGTAGGGATGGCCAGAAGAAGCCAAAGGGCGAAGTGACCTGCTACAATTGTCAACAGAAGGGCCATTTCTCTAGAGGTTGCAAGAATCCGAAGGTGCCGATGAAGTGTCACAACTGTGACAAGCCGTGGCATATCAGGAAGAATTGTCCGGAACCGCGGAAGGACAAGCAGATTGTGCAAGCTTATGCTTTAGGAGCTGTTCCATCGTCTTCGAAAGCTCCTACCGCTGAAGAGAAAGGAAAGAAAGTAGTGGTTCAAGGTACTCTTTTCCTATGTGGTGTTCCAGTGAGAGTGCTATTTGATACTGGGGCGTCACATTCTTTTGTTTGTAATGAACTTGTAGGCCGGTTGGGTTTAGAACCGGATATTGTTGATAGGCCATTAGTTGTGACTAATCCAGTTGGGGGTTCGTCTTGTTTGTGTATGTTATGCCGTGGTCTGATTGTATCGAGTCATGATTGCTCTTTTGTTTGTGATTGTTTTGTTCTGAACTTTGCGGGGTTCGGAATTATTTTGGGTATGGACTGGCTTAGGACGTATGCGGCAAAGGTTGATTGTGAAAGGTTGGAGGTGACAGTCGAGAATGTGGAGGGGCGAAGGATTGTGATACGATGTAAGCATGAAGAAGGCGTCTTCATGAGCTTCATGTATTCACTGGTTGTTCCACGGGATGGACTATCATCGTTGCCAATCGCTAATGGATTTGAGGATGTCTTTGATGAGGTCAAAGGGTTACCGCCGCATAGAGAGATCGAGTTTCGTATAGATCTAGTTGAGGGAGCCAGACATGTTGTGATGCCTCTTAGGTGGATGGCACCTAGGGAACAATAGGAGTTGAAGGTGCAGGTTGATGATCTTTTACAGAAAGGATTCATTCGGCGTAGTGTGTCCGAATGGGGTGCACCGGTTGTGTTTGCAACCAAAGCGGATGGATCGTTGAGGTTGTGTGTGGATTATCGTGAGCTGAATAAGGTGACTAAGAAGAACAAGTATCCATTGCCGAGAATAGATGACTTGTTTGATCAGCTTCACGAAGCTAAGGTGTTTTCTCAGATGGATTTGGCAACGGGATTTCACCAGTTGAGAGTGGCGAAGGATAGTGTGCCGAAGACTGCTTTTAGGACACCATCCGGTTTCTTTGAGTGGCTGGTAATGCCGTTTGGATTGACTAATGCGCCATCATATTTTGTGGATCTTATGAATAGAGTGTTCAGAGATCAGTTGAACAAGTTTGTACTTGTGTTCGTGGATGATATTCTGATTTATTCCAGAACTGAAGAAGAGCACAAGACGCACTTGCATATTGTTTTGGAAATCTTGCGGAAACATCAGCTGAAGGCTAAGTTTTCGAAGTGTTACTTCTGGAAGAGTGAAGTGAGGTTCTTAGGCCATGTTATCTCTGGAAATGGAATAGCGGTTGATCCCGCCATGGTGGCAGCAATCCAGGATTGGGGTAGACCTAAGAATGCATCTGATGTGAGAAGTTTTCTTGGATTAGCAGGATATTATCATCGATTTATCAAAGACTTCTCCAAGGTGGCTGCACCATTAACAGGATTGACGAAGAAGAACCAAGTGTTCAGATGGGAAGATAAGTGTGAGCAAGCTTTCAGAATCCTGAAAGAGCGATTGACAAGTGCTCCTGTTTTGACTATTCCAAGTGGGAATGATGAGATGGTGGTTTACACCGACGCATGTGGTACTGGACTTGGAGCAGTGCTGATGCAAAGGGATAAAGTTGTTGCGTATGAAAGTCGACAAATGAAGCCGCATGAAAGGAATTACTCGACTCATGATTTGGAGTTAGCGGCGATTGTTTTTGCTCTGAAGATGTGGAGACATTATCTATTGGGAGTTCGATTCGAGTTGTTTACAGATCATAAGTCGTTGAAGTATCTTTTCTCCCAAAAGGATTTGAATCTTCGGCAGCAACGTTGGCTAGAGTTTTTGGCATCATATGATTTTGGTATAGCTTATACTCCGGGAAAAGGTAACGCAGTGGCAGATGCGTTAAGTCGAAGACATGCAGGATTGGGAGCCATGTTTTCATAATGGAAGAATCTCGAGTATTTAGCTGGATTTGACTTCAGGCCCAGATGTGAATTGGAACCTGAGATGTTGGCAAACTTATCGATAAGACCTACTCTTGTGGAAAGAATTGGCGAAAGCCAAAAGCGAGACGATAAGCTTCTCAAGATTATCCGTGATTTGGAATCTGGGTTGGACCCAGAGAAGGATAAGGGATTCGAGGTCGATCGAGAGGGTTGGCTTCGGAAACAAGGATGACTAGTTGTTCCCGATATAGATGAATTGAGAGATGAAGTTCTGAAGGAAAGTCATCACTCGAAGCTGACAATTCATCCAGGTGGAAATAAGATGTATCGGGATATGAAGAGAACCTATTACTGGGAAGGAATGAAGAAGGATGTTGGAAATTTTATTTCCAAGTGCATGAACTGTCAGTTGGTGAAAGCTGAGCAGAAGAAGCCCAGTGGACTGCTTCAGCCATTAGAAGTTCCTACATGGAAGTGGGAGCAAGTATCGATGGATTTTATTGATGGGCTACCTAGAACAAGAACAGGGAATGAAGGGATTTGGGTCATTGTAGATCGTTTGACTAAGAGTGCAAAATTCATTCCTGTTCGATCGAATAGGACTGCATCAAAGTTGGCTGAGCTGTATGTTAAGTGGATAGTTCGATTCCATGGTATTCCGAAGAGTATAGTGAGCGATTGAGATCCATTGTTCACTAGTGGATTTTGGAAGAGCTTCCAGGAAGTTTTGGGAACCGAGTTGTGTTTGAGTACAACCTATCACCCTCAAACAGATGATCAGACCGAGAGAGTCAATCGAGTTTTGGAAGATCTCCTCAGAGCTTGTGTTTTGGATTTCGGAGGTTCATGGGAAGATCACCTTCATTTGGTGGAATTTTCGTATAATAACAGTTACCAGTCAAGCATTGGTATGGCACCGTATGGGGCATTGTATGGAAGACCGTGTAACTCTCCGACATGTTGGTTAGAGACAGGAGAAAAGCTGATACTTGGGCCAGAAATGATTCGTTAGACATCAGAGTGTATAGAGATCATTCGGCGACGAATGAAGGCAGCCTAAGACCGTCAGAAAAGTTATGCTGATAAGCGTCGTAAGGATTTGGAATTCGACGTAGGTGATATGATTATTGTGAAGATTTCTCCACTGAAGAATGTTATTCGATTTGGGAAGAAAGGAAAATTAGCTCCGAGATTTGTTGGACCATTCCCGATCAACGAGCGAATTGGAAAGCTCGCCTATAGATTGGAGTTAGCAGAAAAGATGGCGGGTGTGCAAAATGTTTTTCATGTATCATATCTATGGAAGTATGTGCACGACTCGAATACAGTGATTTCTGCTAATAGCTGTGAAGATTTCGAAGTTGATCCAATCGATAAGAGACCTCGTAAGCCACTTCGTGTTGTGGAAACCGACACGAAACAGCTTAGGAGGAAGGTAGTTAGGTTGCTCAAGGTACAATGGAGTGATGATGTTAACGACTGTACATGGGAGGTGGAAGAGAGGATGAAGGCAGCTCATCCAGAACTCTTCGAGGTATGGCCATAAGGTGTTGTATCATCTCACAACATTGTAACTTGTTCTAATTTTAGAACTCTGCATGTTAGGCTAGAATTGGATGCATGGTCTGTTGATTGCTATGGATGGTAGGCATGCAGAATAGTTTCGATTGCTCTTGTTTGTTTGGAATTTCGGGGGCGAAATTCCTAAGGGGGAGGGAATGTAACGACCCGTATTTTTACGGATCGAAACATCGTAAAACAGTTGTCATTAGGTCGCAATGTTGATAAGTCGTTTAGAGTTAAGTCGCCCAGGGTCAAAGTCATGGACGAGATAAGGCTTAGGTCGTATGGTAGTTAGGTCGGGGTAGACGACTTAAGGAGGTGGAGCGACATAAGGATTGTGGGTTAGGTCATGTGGTGGCTTAGGTCGAGTGAACAACTTATAGGATTTGGCGACTTAGTGGAGTCGGCGACTTATAGGGGTTGGCGACTTAAAGGAAGCAGCGACCTAAGAGTTAGCGGCATAGGAAACTTTGCGAGTTAACAACCTAAGAGAGTTAGCAAGGCAACGACCTAGGAGTAGTAGTTAGGTCGTAAGCGACTTATGGGGTGCTATGATAGTTAGGTCGTAAGCAACCTAAGATTGTTAGGTCGTCCAGACGACTTAAGTGTTAGGTCGTAACCCAGCTAGGTCGCGAGAGTAGTTAGGTCGCGTGAGTTGTTAGGTCGCGTGAGTTATTAAGTCGTGACATTTTAGGTCGTGACTTATGGTAAGTCGTTGGGTCGAAGAAGACTTATGATAGGTCGCGTAGGGGTTGATCTATTAGGTCGCACGCATATGCTATCTGTTAGGTCGCGCGCATATGCTATCTGTTAGGTCGCGCGCATATGCTATCTGTTAAGTCGTAGGATGGGTTGTCTCGCTAAGTCGTAAGTCGTGGTATCTCTTAAGTCGTAAGTCGTGATGGTCTATAAGTCGTGGACGACTTAAGGAGGCGGACGACTTAGGGAATTTCCAGCCTATAAATGCACGTCCATTTCTTCATTTTTGGGATCCGGATTTCGAAGCGACGAACTGCTGCCATTTTGAGAGCTCGAGTTCTACACTTCTTCACTTCTTTTCTCCACTTTGATTTAGTACTTCCTTCCATCCAAAAATCGAAGATCCAAGAGCTAAAGTTGAAGATCTACATTCTTCGAAGAGTGATTTCATCGTTTGAAGCGGAGTTTTGATAGATCGAGTTAGATTCTTCGCTGTCCAGATCTGAAGTGTGTTGCTTTTGAGGTGTTTAGGTGATTTGGTGAGTGGTGATTATCTCTCACATGGATCCAAAGGAGTATATCGGATCGTTGGCTTGATTTTGTGTAAAGTAGTGATTTTCATGCATTTTTGTAAACTTAAGGGTAGATCCATTGTTCATGATGATTTAACATCCATTTTACTACATGATTTAACCTATGCAAGTTCATTCATCAAGATTATAGAGATATTGCTCATGTTTTCATGCTTGTTAGACTTTAGACTCTTTATTTACGAAATTGCCCTTATTGTTATAATTGTTCATTAGATCATATTTGAATGATTGATTACTTGGATTAATGTTTGACTTGATTGATTTCTATGAATTAGATGATTGATGATTTGATTTAGACAAGATGGTCGAAGATGATTCAAAAGCTAAGGGAAAGGCTCTTGAATTGGAAAAGCTGCTCGTGGCATATGTAGCGGATGATGAAGCTCATATGGATAGATTTGATGATGATGTTGAGATGAGGCTTTGCTATGATGATGATGAGGCGAAGTATGATATGAGATAGCCTTGGTCTAATCCAGACGGGATCATTCCAAGCATGTTGACAACTCGGTGAAATGGTTCGAGTTTGAGGATAATGGTTTGCTCGAGAGGCGCTTGAGCTAGTATGGAAATAGTCGTTGAGGAGGATGACTAGAAGGCTGAGATCTCATCGTTGTTGAAGGTTCTAGCATGCTCAAAGCAAGAGTACGTTGGGCAGATTCGATAGTCCTTGAAAGCTACTGATTGGTAGTCAAGTACTCTGGGCAGATTCGATAGTCCTAGGCACGGGTCACGATGACATGCGGAGTTATGTCTAGAACCGGGGTTTCCATTAGCCCTTGGACGGCTGAAAGAATGTGCCGGTCAATCAATTAACAATGATATCTAAGCAATGATAACAGTGATAGCCAGAGTCATGGATGTTTGGTTGTATCGTCATTCGGTCTCAAGAGCAGTGTTTTCTGGGTGCTTATCTGATCTTGGTTTAGGCCTTGGGGGTTTGTACTTAGAAAACATCGCCCTTGACTCGAGTGATAATTGCTTTACTTTAAATTGTATGCTTTGCTATGGTTGCTTCTGTTTAGTGTGTGTTTGGGGCTATCACTGTAGAAAGAGGTGGAGTGGGAGGGTTGTATTCCTATTCCTTTTCCTTTATGCTCTTTTGGTATGTTGTTGGTTAATTTACCGCTCACTAAGACTGTTGTCTGACTCAAGGCTTTATGTTTTAACTCTTATTGCCTTGGGCTGTTCGTCCATTTTGGGACGGGCAGACTAGGTAGCAGGTGACAGGTGTTTTTCTTGCTTTCCCCGGTGCTGATGTCGAAGACAAGCTGGAGGCTTGCATGTTATCTTCTTACTATATGTACTGGATGTTCCGTTGCTTGTATATTCTCTAAGTGTTATGTAGTGAGGCTTGATGTATTGACTTCAGATGTTTGTATTCAACTATTATGAAGTTTTATTGATGAGATTCTATTCTGTGAAGCTTCACTATATATATATTCTATTGTATTTTGTCCATGCGCTGTGAGTAATACGATAGATTCTGCTGTTTTAATTTACCCTGGCAATCGTCCATGGCTGCCTGGCACACTTTACAGCGCGCTATCTCTAGGTTCGGTGCAGGGGTCATGGGCAGTCGTCACAAAGCCTTTACAATTTCAATTGTATAACCTGTCTCCTCAGGAGGCAGCTATAGCAGGCATAATATAATGGTACCTATGCTGGCTAAGATTTATATTATACTTTCGAAATGTTTTCTTCACTATGCACTAATAATAATATCCAAAATGATTTGATTTTGCGTAGTAAGCATCTTTGACTAACATAAGAAGAAATCTCCTCCAAGTCTACGTTTGCATTGTGTGTGTGGTGGGAGGTCTTATGGTAGTTTCATTTTCCAAAAGCATTTCGAATTGACTTTAAAAATTATCCCGTTTTTGTTTTAAAGAATAACTGTTTTACGATCTCACACCAGTCACCATGACTGACTCGGAGTTTATTGTTTCCCTTCTAAACTCTGGGTGCCCACCAATTTCCACACGGGCAGCCTAGAGTTATGTTATCAGGATATTCTGGAGCTTTGGAAGCAAGCTGGATGGCGAAACGTATCACCTATACTTTGTATTTATTCCGCTGTGTATTCTGTATGAGGACAAGTTTTATATAACTGTCCATTGTTGTATTGAGTTGTATGTTGACTCTGATTGATGTATGTATAAACTGATATAGCTCTTTGTTTTAAAAGACTACTGATTATCTATTATATATTGTTCCGCTGCGATATGTGAGATTCTGATATTGTTTCTGTTTCTGATGTTGTTCTATTATTCTTTTTTCTTTTTCTTCTACCTTTTCTTCTACCTCTTCTTTTAAAACCCTAAGAATTCAGTTTTCCGGCATTCGTTTGCTCGGCAGTTGATATAGTGGACGTATCGATGTCGATTTTCGAAAGTCGAAGAATCGGGTCCTTACACTTTGGGGGATCGAAGCTTGATGGATGAAGATGCCATGGCCGGAAGCGCAAGTCTTCAAGTGATCGGAGGAGTGGCAGCGAGATTGATTTGTGGATTATGATGGGTTGGGTGAGTTCGATTTTGATTTACAGAGGGGTTCGTGGTTCTGGGTGTTCGCTCGTGGTGAGATGATCGTCGCCGTCTTGTCTGGGGTCACGGCGTTGATCGGAGCAGCGACAAAGCATCGTGCACGTGCACGTGTTGGATTGTGTGTCAGGTTAATAAGTTGGGGGAGAAGAAGGGGAACTTGAAGCACCGCTCGGGTCAGTGAGGAGGAGACTCGAAGTCATGCTTGTGTTGTTTGGTGATGTATCGGGTTGGGTTTTTAAACTTAACAGATTTTCGAAAAAATTACGTTACATGGGTAGCTCTGGGAAAAACTCGAGGCAGGAAGCAACTTTACACGGGAACGACTCGGGGTAGCCTCGGGTTGGCCATGAAAACTGCTAAATCCAGTTTGAAAATTTTGAAAACTTAAGTTTAAACTATTTTATAAATCATTCTTTATAAAATGAAGATAGTTTGTTAATGGAAGGTGAAGTAAATGGTATTGAAATGTTTACTCGAAAATTTATGAAGTCTTAAAAAAATTTGATTTAAACTTAAATTCAAATTTAAACTATGTTGTAAGTTCAAAAATAAATGTTTAAAAATATGTACGTTAATGTTAATTAAGTCATGAATAAAGAAATGAGTTATCTTAGAGATAATTAAGGTAATTAAAATGATTTAATTAATAAGATGATTAAAGAATGATTTGTTTAATGTATAAATAAATAATTTAGATTTATTTATAATTGGAAATGATTAATAATGAATTAATCTAAGATAATTTCTCAAGAAGGCAATTGAAGAAATGTTATTAGTTAATAAAGTTAATTAACTAGAAATTATTAAGTAATCAAATTTATTTGATAAATTTTGATAAATAATTAGATTAATTAATTGAGTTAATCAATTGTAAATTGTTAATTACTTTATGAAAACAATTAAGGGGTCCATTAATTATGTAATTGGTTTAAAGGTTAATTAATAAATGATTAAAGGTTAATTAATTAAAATGGTTTATCATTAATTAATGATTAATTACCCAAGATTTGTAGTTATTCATAAGTAATTAACTTGGTATAAATTAATTTTAATCAGATATTAACTGACCTTACTTATGAATGTTTGGATTCTATTGAATGTGAATTATTTGATATCCCTGATTTGTGATGCTTTGTGATATGAATTACTTTGTGCTAAGCTATGATTTTATATCTATGATGTATATATTGTTATATGAATATGCAACCCCTTGACCCGTAAAACGACACTTAAATTTTGACGCGACAGGGAGTCGGATTCCAGTTGGTTATCCGAAACCCACATCGAATTATAATTGTGAATCTTTGTGACCGATAAATTTATTTTACCTATGAATCTGTGAATGAAGATAAGCGTTATCGATTATACCGCTTATCGATATATCTGTGATGATTGATGTTGCACTATTATGTGTAAAACCCTGGGCTACACCATACACACACAAATATGGATTTCACGTGGAAATCGGTTAAGTCATAGATAATTTAAATTTGATGTTTTTGAAATTGAAATTTTAATTTCAATTGATTTTGAAATTGGAAATTTGGGTTTAAAGTGAAAAGTTTTTGAAATAGAATTTCAAAGATAAAAGTTATTTTGAATAACTTAATCGAGTTTTGAAAATTTAAATAATTTGATTTAAACTTAAATTCAAGATTTGAAATAGAATCCTATGATTTGAAACTAGGGATTAAAGATGTTTATATAAGGGTTAAACTATTTTAAAAGTATTGATTTTGGAATGTAAATAAAATTCAAGGGCTTTAACTCGTTCAAATATAATTGGATTTTTCTTAAACCGAAAACTATTTGCTTTCAAATAATAACAGCTTTCATATAAGAAGTGAACTTCCAATTTGTGTTGAAAGGTTTCAAATTTAAAATGAAATTGAAATGTTTTGAAAGGCTATGAATGAATTCTTTTTGAAAGCTATGAATTGAATCTGTTTATTTTTAACAGGTTTAAAATGATGATTTGTTTAAACCATTCGAAATGAAATTGTTTTGAAAACTATAAGTTAAATCTTTGTTTTAAAGATTTAACGAGTTAATCCAATTGAAACCGAAATTGTTTTGAAATTTGTGAATGGATTTTTGTTGAAACTGGGTGAACTTTGTGAAATAAATCTTTTTGTTTAAAGATTTGAAAATGGTAATTTATTTTAACCATTCGAATGAAAAGTTTTGGGCTTTAAGCTGTGATTTAACTGAGACCCCAATATCCATATGATTTCTAATAATTGCGCTCACTATTCGGGTTAGCTGGGGAAAGACATTTGTGTCATATAACCCATTCCGAATAGTGATACGTCGTATATGGATAGCATTTGAAGACCGGTGGTGAAGACCGGATATTTTCGAAAACGAAAGGACAACTCGTCGAATGTCTCTGCATCAACTGGCCCCGAAATAGAGATTTTATCACTCTTTGTGATGGGAAGTCCGGACGAGATTGTGAATACCCGAAATTGCAAGGGTTTCGTAAGAAGTGCCTTCGGTTCTGTTCGAACCCGGAACAGACTTGTATGGTTACATGTCTGACATTACACATTGAGATATAAAGCCGATTTCTTTCAAATACATTTCTGTTGGTGGCGGAGAATTTATTCTCTTAGCTTAACACCCTTCTTTGAGACGTACGAGCTTAGAGGTTATGTAGTTGAAATTTATCAGCGATATACTCCCAATTTGGTAATGTGACATGCTGAGTGTTGCTGTGAAATGATCATTGTTTGATCATTTGTGATATGATCATTTGTTTGATCATTTATCTTTGTGATCATTACTTTGATCATTTGTTTGACCTGAAGCATGGCTTTGTACAAAGCGTAGCTTTGTGGACGAGACTTTGTCGGACCTCACACCCCGGGAATGGTCAAAACAGGAAAGATGCGGCAAGGTTATTAGGGGGTAGCGCCCCTTTAGTGTATGTCATTCCTTCTGGATAGAGGTGGTATCATGGTATGGAGCCCAGATACTTAACCTATGTTGTTGCTGCATTATTATTCATATGTGGTTGTTGGAATCGAGGATCCTCGGATATAGATCGGTTACGATCGGTGGATGAAATATTCATGTCAGTAGTTACCCAGTTAGGGGTAACCCGGCCTTGTGTTGGCAGAGATCCGGTTAGGTTCTTGGGACGTCATTCCAGAGGCGTTTCCATGTGGCAATGGGAAGTTCCTTGGCCTGACCAGTTGTTGGAAATCCAATTCCCAATACGAAACCCTGTACGGTTTTAGTTGTAGAACCTGTCATCTACTTATGGTGGCGCCCCACTGTTTGGATGGTAGCTATAGTAGGCATAGTTCGAAATGTCTATGTTGGCTAAGATTTATATTCTACTTTCGAAATGTTTTCCACTATGCACTAATAATAATATCAAAATGGTTTGATTTTGCATAGTAAGCATCTTTGACTAACATAAGAAGAAATCTCCTCCAAGTCTGCGTTTGCATTGTGTGTGTGGCGGGAGGTCTTATGGTAGTTTCATTTTCCAAAAGCATTGCGAATTGACTTTAAAAATTCTCTGCTATTCGTTTTTTAAAGATAAACTGTTTTTGTTGCTCACACCAGTCCCATGACTGATCCGGAGTTTATTGTTTCTTTCCTAAACTCTGGATTCTCAAAATTTTCCTACACGAGCAGTCTAGAGTTGGGTTTTTCAAATAGTCAGATTAGTAGATTTTTTGGAGCTAGTTCAGTCTTTGGATATGGACTGCACTTGCTTATCTTTGTGCATCGTTATTGGGAGTTCAAGCTATTTCTGGATTAGTGCTTTGAAGATGGAGATTATCCGCTGCTGATGTTATCATTTTCTTATCCGCTGCTATTTGTTGTATCATAGCTCTGATGTATATTGATATTCATTGTATCACTCTGTTTTATCAGATATTGTATATCAATATATTATTCTTTTTCTTCCGCTGTGTTATTTACTTAACTATGTTATAAGCTCCGGTGATTCGGATTTGAACGGTCGAATCTACGGCATTCGAGTATGATGTAAAGTATGGATGTCGATTTTCGAGCGGGCAAAATCCGCAGCCGTTACATCTTCTCAGTCACTTTATGTTGAGACATTGTTGTATTTCCTGTAGTAGCTTCATGAACTGCTATTATGATGATGTATTTTCCGCTGCATTATTCTGTGACTATTCTGTGTCTGTGATGTTGTATTGATTCTCATTTACATTTATGTATTTATAATCCCATAATGATTCGTGTTTTGTATTATTTAAGTTGACATGTGTGGATTATTGTCAATTTAAATGGTCCAAATATACGGGTTGTTACAATTTTAAAAGGTTAAATTAGTATTATGATTTAGAAGATAATTATTAAATATTTATACTTTATACAATAGTTTTATTTTAAAAAGTAGTTTTTGGCTAAGTTCTACTTAGAGAATTATTTTAGAATGTCATAAGTATTATTTTGAATAAAGAATACTATAGTTTTGTACTTCAATTTTTTATGTGTATATTTTTGGATAAAGTGATTTAATTTATTTAAAATCTAAATTTAATAAGACTTGGGGTTTTTCAGTGGAAATATAATAATTGGTTGAATGATTGTTAAATTTGATAGTTAAATAACCGACTATCAATATTGGCCAATGCGCTGATCGTTTCGAAGAGACCGGGATCAGATTTAATTATCCGAAAACCACTTTGATCTAGTTTGAACGTCAAATGAATACCATGAAGATGATGAAGATGGGATTCGGTTTGTCCAGACCTAGGACAACTTGTATGGATGAATGCTATCAGAACATCATAATTGGAGGATGATGAGTATTCTAAGTGAATGTGTTCTTTAAAAGGTAACGCTTACCTCAAGCCTCATCAACTGGGAATGGCTAAAACAGGGGAGGTGCAGCAAGGCTAAGTGGGTAGCACCCAATTAGGGTAAGGTCATCCTTGTCTAGAGTCCCTTTGATCTCGGCTGTGTGGTGGTTGCCGATCCCAACACCGGGGTGATCTTATTCGGGCTATCCAGTAAGGGGTAGTCCGGTCTTGTGTTGCAAGGAATCTAGAGTGGTCCTTGCTACGCTGATCTAGGCCAGGTACTATGATGGGCGGTACCCCAGTAGCCCTGTCATTGTATGGAATCCATTTTCCAATAAGCGTCTGTACGGTTTTGATTGTGCCCAACTATGTTTGAATGTGAGATGCAAGCATTTCAGCTATATTCTATTTTACTTTCCATATACACTATTATAATATCAGACGGATTTGATAAAAAAATATTTTGGTTATCGTAAGGTAAAAACCCGACATGTTTATTTGTGGCGTGGTCTTACGAGATACCTTTGTTTTCAAAGGATTTTGAAAATACAATAATTTAATTGAGTGTGTTTTCTCACGCTGGTTTTCCAGACTGACTCAGGTGTTATTTGATTATAATGCTCGGGTCAGACCAAGTATTACAGATACAGGATAGGATGCTATGGAGCTCAGGAGGCAAGCTGGATGACGGAGATGTATATCACGTATCTGACTTATATTCCGATGTGTATGGTATGCTGTATAGTCAGCTTTTGTGAGGACAAGTTATTATAACTGTCCGGTATTGTGCTATTATTTGGTGTGTACTCTAATGGTGTAATGTATAAAACAGTAATAGTTCTTTTTGTATAAAGATCAGTTGTTATCTATTATATATTGTTCCGCTACGATTCTGAGATTCTGATGTTGTTTTCTATTTTCTTCTTCTACCTCTTTCTTCTTTTCCCTAACGATCTGGTATTTTCGGCATTCGATTGTTCGACATGTAATACAGTGGACGTATTGATGTCGATTTTCGGAGGTCGAAAATCTTTCGGGTTGTTACAAGAATAATTATTATATTATTTATTTATTTAATGATTATTTAATTTGTTAATTAATCAGTAAAGGTAATTAGTACTTAGTCGTTTGTTAATAATGGTTTTAAAACTTAAATGTTAATTAATTAAGTTAATCATGATTTGTTACTTAATTAAAGTTTATTTTTATTTAATATTTAATTAAGGATTAATAAATTATTATTCAATTATTATTTAATTATTTATTTAAGATAATTATTACTTAATTTTTATTTTAAAAAGGGGTTTTATTTAATTAATCTTTGATTTAAGTTAAGTATGTTTTAATAAGGTTTAATTACATTCAATTGGAATTTAATTACTATTTAACAAGTATTTGATTTAATAAGATTTTAATTTACTTTGAAATCACTCTGAGTTTAAGTAATCAGTTTTGCTTTAAACTATTTTCTTTTCAAATTTGTTTTAAATTAAGGGATTTCTATGTCGGTTACCCTTACGTAACCCCATATGATTAGAAAATCTAAATGACATCTATTAGCAGAATAAAACACCATTCTGCAATTACAGTTAACTTGGACATTTACATAAGTTGATTGATGGTTATGTATTGATCCTTTATATACCTATTATTATGTGATGCCATGTTAGACGGGATAAGTAAAACCAAATTAAATCTGACATTGTGGTCATTAAGCCTTTGTTTGATTTTGTAAGGATAAATATTTTATTTTCTTTTTGAAATTGTTTCAAAGTTATTGAATTTTGAACAAGATATTTATAGAATGGTTTGACAAAAGGTTTTACTAAAGATGTTTTTAACTAATGGGAATAGTTTTCCATGTTATAGAAAGATGTTTTTATAAAGGGTTTTATAAAGGAATTTGGAAATTTATAAGGTGTTTTTGGGTAAATGGTAAGCAAAGAAGATTTCATAAATAATGGAGATTTATAAAACAGATCGCTTATTAAAGGAAGCTAATTTGACTAACGTTATTTAAAAAGCTGTTTATATAGTAAAGGTTTATAAAGAAGTTTTATAAATGATTTTTGGGTATCCATAAAAGAACTTTTAGAAAACTATTTGGATATTCATGAAGGGAGTTTATAAAAAGGTTTTGATATTTATAAAAAGTTTATATAAAAAGTTTGGATATTTATAGAAGCTATTTATATAAATAATTTTGAATATTTATAAGGCTTTATAAATGAATTTGGAAGTTTAGAAAGTATTCTGAAATGGATTTGGATTTCAAGTAAAAGAGATTTCATAAATGAAATACATTTGATTAAAAATGATTTATTGAAAGAAATATAAAAAAAGAATTTGAGATCTGCAATTTTCTAAACCGACCTTTTAAAAAAAATGGTTGTATGGAACATTCATTCCACACTTAACACTGAGGGAATAGTGTTTAGTTTTGTCCTTACATCCAATTTAAACAACATTTGTTTAATCCTTTAAACCTGATTTGGAAGTAAGAAGTTATTCACGAATGTTTTGTGTAAATACTTATGTCAAAGAGATAAGTGTATGAATGTTTTAGACAAACGTTTTAAGATGTGATTTATTAAATAAAGATTTGTTTTGAGGCTTGGTAGTTGCTATGGATTAATAAATCTCAGGTGGACTTGGTTATTGTTTGTTTATTTGATAGTTAAATAACCGTTTATCAAATATGGACCCAAAACATAACTTTGGAAATATCTAAGAGAAACACTGAGTTATATGACATAGTCATATCTGATAGTGTTGTATTGTGCGTATAAATCTTGTTTCGTTCTCCTAGGACAAACAATTAGGAAATCTGCCGCTAATGGTTAGTAAGTGATCTCTGCTCTTATCTTTGACTTCTTATTTCCCAAAAAATTATGGTTGTGTTTACCGGAAGCCATCGAATGTTGTTTCGAAGAGACCGAGGTTGGATATGTTATCCGAAAACCACATTGATTCAACTCAAGCGTTTCAAGTTAAAGACATGTTGAAGATAATGGAATTGAAGACGAAGCTCATAGAAGTGCAAGGGCTGGTTGTTGCTACTTCCGAGGGTGATTCCAGAATGGATGTAGTAGAAGTAGTGCCTTTGGCTTGTCCATCTCTTAGATAACCTGTATGAAAGAATGCTGACATTCCATTATTACATGTAGGGTAGTGTTGGCATTCCAAGTGGGAAGTGTTATATGAAAGGTAAAAGTAGCCTCAAGCCTCATAAACCGCGAAATGATAAAAATCGAGCATGTAGCAGGGCCATGTGGGTTGCTCCCATCAAGTTATGGTCATTCCAAATCTAGATCGATTACTATCTACTCATGTATGCTTCGGGGCCAAAAGTAAGGAGATTATATTCGGTACTACTAATAAAATGGTAGGATAGTCCTGTATGGTAAGGGTGCAAGTTGTTCTTGTCGGACCCCAGTGCATTTTATCTAGAGAGGTACCATCGGAAGATAGTTCCTTACCTTATCATAGTATGGAATACATTCTCCAATACGTGCCTTTAGAGTTTTGATTGTAGAACCTAGTATGCTAGAATTTAATTAATGTAACACTTTTGGCTATGATTAATAAGTATTTGTACTCTAGACATTATTATAATATCAATGGACTTTCTATACAAACGTTTTGGTTGTCGAAAGGTAAAAACCCATTCGTGTTTATATGCAATGTGGTCTTACGAGTTGCCTTTTATTTAAAGGTTTGTTTTATAAAGTTAAAGACTTATGCTTTACTCACACAGACCCATATTTGACCCGGGGTTTATTTTCTTTTCCTAATCTCTTAGGTGCTCAAATTTGAATGGGCAGCCAGGTAGTTCAGGTTTTTCCATAGATTCATATGGAGGAGCTTGGAGCGGGGGCTTCATCGATAGCTAGTCATTTTTCTCGTTTCCACTGTATTATATATATATATATATAATGTATCAGTTAGGTAGGGACAAACTGTTATAACTGTCCTAGGATAGAATTTGTATTAGTATGACTCTGATGTAACAGTTTTGAAATGACTTGTATTATATTATGTTGAGGAATATATTTTATTCCGTTGCGCTATTAGATTCTGTGTTGTTTAGTTTCTTCTCCTTTATCTTTTCTTTTTTCACCCCTAACGACCTGTCTTTTGGACGACTAAATGATCGACACATGAATACCGAGGATGTATTAAGTATCGTCTTTGGTAATAAGAAAGGCGGATCATTACAATTAATGCCACATTGTGGTCATTAGATGGCTAAGATATTTAATATAATTTGCACTTTGTCTATACATGGTTTAAAGCTAAAGTTACAAGCACTTTATCATTAGTTGTATGTGATTTCTTCCTTACTTTACAAATGATCAAAGCCATACTTGCATTCATCTTATTTATCCGTTTGCCTTCAAATCTACATTTGGTGTAAGATCTATTCGAGGAATCCGACAAATGATTTGTTTGGTTTTATTGTTGAAATATAGAGATTTTTAAGGGGAGCTAGTAAAATGAATCCAATGACAGAATATTCTTTGATTAAAAAGATATTTCTTGTTTGGAAGTTTCAAACCAATAGTATTTTCCCTCACTAAACACGTGTTGTAGTTAACTAGGTACCTAATAAAAGTAATGATAGCCTACGCGAATCACAGTCATTTGTAATTAAAACATTTGTGAACCATTATTTCTATCATTTTAAAGCGCTAAGAGTGCAGTTTGAGTCACACAAATGCTTAATTAAAATTATATTCTAACTAACCCCGACTCAATAATAAATCATTTAAATAAAATGCTTAGGATGCCAAAATATCAAAGCATAATGTTTTGAAGTTGCAAATATGTGTAATGTTTAAGACCAATGTATAATTATATGTATGAACAAAATTTCGAGAATAGAGAAGAAAAGCTTTTAGGGTAGGAAGAAAAAGAGAAATAGAGAGGAAATTTGATAAATCTGCCTACTTCATCTTTTCATTTACCTTCTCTAAATGGAGAAGTTTGTTACAACCTAGTTCCACATAATTTTCCATATGATCATGAATTTGTATAGCGCAACATATTTGTAAAATCATAACAAATTTGTACAGAAGGAATACGCTGAGCGGTGACACCGCCCTAAATAAACACATGTACATATTATAGGCAATGTAACCAGCGAGATGATTATGGTTTTCCATGTAACAACCCTGGTTTTGGTGATTGCCTGTAAATATTAAATTATAACGTTGGTTATAATTTAATATTGTGAATTAAAATAATTTGGAGATTTAAATTGTTTATTTGAAATAAACAATGGATTTTGGAAATAAAATGTGAAAATAAAGTTTTAAAAACCTTATCTTGGTGGTTTGAGATGAAAATGAATGAAATATGATTTTTATTTAGTGACAATGCAATAATTCTTGTAATTATTGCCAAATGCTTCTTTTAATAATTTTTAAAGGAAGTATTTTATTTTAAAATGTGTTTATTATAAGAAAAAAGGTGAAATTTGATTTAAAAATAAGTTTTTGTTATAAAAATGACGGAAATGGCTTGTTATATTTTATTACACAAGAAAATTATTTTTGTGTAATTTTTGGAGTTCAAAATAGCATTTTATGTATTTATTTGTGAAAATTGTATATTTATTAAAAATGAGAGTTTCTGATAATAAAAATATTTTCATAGTAAAATTATCTTTTTATATATTGCAAAACATTTTATTTAACATAGAAATGTGGTTGTATAAATTTATTTTGAAGAAACTTTGGTAAACATATTGTTTTGATTTAATTACATAGTGTATTAGAGTATTTTAGTGAGTAATTAATTTACATAGGCTAATTAATTTTTCTTTTAGGACAAATCCCACCTATGAAATCAAACCAGAAGTACAGAAGTGAGAAAAACTTCTCCATGTACGTTCACTTCTTCATTTCCAGTAAATCAAAATCAGAAAAGAAGAAACTTTACCCTTTTTTCTCTAACCTAAGGCTTCAATCTTAAATTCCTTCAAATTAAATTGTTGTTTGTATCAATTTAAAGTGAAATCAACAGGTAATCGCTACCAAAACAACAATATTTCATCAAATCTCTAATTTGTGTATTGGGGTTGTCTGTAACAGCTTCTTTTGTTCTTGCATGACTCTGTGCTTTTGCTTTACAGGTCTTTGAAGCAAAATCTTGCCCCAAGCTTCCATCTTTCAGCTGCAAATCCGAGTTTCATCTTCAATATTGCAAGGTGAGTTAATAAACTCACAAATCTAGCTGAAGCAAAGCTTCAAAATGCAAAAAGATGTGCAAAAATAGCCTCTGTATATTGATTTTCCTATAGTTAATTTGTTTTCGTGAAAACTATTTTGGGTTGTCTCTTTTCATGTCATTTTCTCCCAATTCCGACAATGAAATACTGGCGGATTTTCTTCTGTTGATAGTCCATATGTTGTAGTATAAGTGTGCAAAATTTCATAGCAAAACTCTTTTGGTTGATACCTGAAAACTTTGTTGCAAAATAAAACGAAGCCTGGAAATCACCACAAATTTCCCTGGGTCGACCCAGAAGCCTCATAGTTCGACCCTAGGGTCGACCTATGGGTGAGTTAGGTCGACACCTAAGTCAACCTATTGGTCGACCAGGGGAGTATTTTTTTCTGCCATCTTTTGTGTTGTATCATGCCTTGTTCCAATTCGTTTTTTCGACTTTCTACTCTATGTTTTTTGTGATATTTCTGAACTGTTTTGTGGGCTATGATGCCTATCAATAGGCTAGCCATGATTTTGGTGAATTTGGGATTCAAAATGAATCATTTCTGAGTTAAATTCTTGTGTTGGTGTTTTAGAATTTTTGATGTTTTCCTTTGATTTCGAGCACAGATTTCTTCCAAATAATTTTGAAACAATTTTTAAAATAAATTTGATTTAGAAATAATTATTATATAATATTTTTAAATTATATTCAAGCTATAAAAATTATATATTATCTATAATGAGAGAATTTTAAAAGATTTGTTTTCCAAAATGATTTCGAAAATGGTTTTAAAAGTTTGTTTCCTCAAAATAATTATTTTCTATATAAAGTACACGTTTTTGCATTATTCGAGCATATGAGAAAGGGAATTAAACGATTTAGTAAAACACATGGTATGGAACACGTGCATTTACTTTTTCGGTTAATTCTGGACTTGTTCGTTCGAAGCTACTGAATTATTAACCTACGGGTTTGTTTTGTGATTGCCATTCTATGTCGAGTTTTGTGGTTTGAGATCTCCTATTTTAGGAGTTATGTTCGATGAGAACCATCACGATGTCTTTTATATTTGCCGATGATATGAGGCAAGTCATGAGTTTGAGATTTCCTATTTTAGGAACTATGGTGTGAAAACCATCACAATGTCTTTTATACTTGCCAATGATATGAGGCAAGTTATGAGTTTGAGATTTCCTACTTTGGGAATTATGGTTTATGACAAATCATCATGATGGCTTTTTGTACTTGCCGATGATACGAGGCAAGTCATGAGCTTTCTGAGATTTTATGATTTTGATGATTTTTATTTTTTAATGTGGCATTGACTAGCAATTAGTAAACCGTTAAGTGAGAACGTGTGGTATGGGACGCACGTTAACACTTTTCGGGTTCCTATTTGAGAATTTGTGACACATTCATGAGTATGACAGTACTATAGACCTTCGGGTCATCTTGAGTTATATAGACCTTCGGGTCATTACGAGTTATACGACTTCGGTCGTCACGAGGTATTACGACTTCGATCGTCATGAGTTATTACGACTTTGGTCGTAACGAGTTATTATGACTTCGGTCTTCAAGAGATAGGTACCTAATATATAGTACTGGACACGAGGATAGCACGTGCAGCGTTCCTTCGGCATGCAATCGAGGATCAGGCCAATCCGGGATTTCTGAGTTTTGTGTTTTATTATGATTTCACCATTTTGAGATGCTATTTTGTATATTTTATAGCCTAGAGCTATCTGAGATTTTATTTATATATGGTGATTTCATTTATGAGGTTTTGAACTCTTAATTGAGTTCCACGAGTTATGAGATTTTCTGAGTTTTGAACTCTTAATTGAGTTCCTCGAGTTATGAGTTTTTGATGATTTCTAGAGTTTTGATGATTTATGTATGTTTTCACCATAATTGTCTTTGTTGAGTCATTTATTTAGCCTAAGTGCTATAGTATTGACTATATGGTGATTACATTCGGAGTTTCAAACTTTTAGTCGAATTCTATTTATGTTGTGATTCATAATGCCATTCTTTGGCCTTTTGAGATTTGTATATGCCGATAAGATGAGGCGTATTTTGAGTTTTGGGATTATTCTATTTGAGATCATATTTGTGTTTGCCATTTTGGTGAGATTATTGATTTGTGATTTCTCCTATTTAGGAGATATGGTTCATTGAAACCATTATAGTTATTTTAGGGATTTCGCCAATGATATGAGGCATTTATGATTCTTAGTTGATTGTTATCATTGAATTTACTTCTTTCGTGGTTTCATACACTTAAGTGATATTAGTTCACTTGAGTTATGGACATGTTCTTAATATTACTTCTTCTCATTCGAGAAGAATTATTACCCCTTTATCTATTTCCTCATATTATCATTTATCTAGTGCTAATCTGATTGTTTTAGCTAGACTGATTCGTGTATTTTATACTCGGGTCAGACTGAGTTGTTTTAGGTTAAATACTTGCTTTTGGATTTCGCTTAGATGCTTCCGCTTGGATATCAGCTTATCTTTTTTTTTTGTAGTTGTAGCTTTTTGTTTGACTCTGATATGTATATTATATTGACTCGTTGTATATAGTGTGGTCTTTGAACCACTTGTGATGTATCATTTTGTATTGTACTGGAGATGTATCAGTGTATATGTGTATATATATATATCTGTTTTTGTTGTTCTATGATGTATTTTACATTATGTTGTTGTATTTTGTTCCGATAGATCCGTTAGCCACTATAGTTTTGTGTTAAGCATTTATTGAATATGTCGATTGTAACAACCCGGGGTTATGCATCGGGTTGAAATTCTTTTAATAATTTGTTAGGAGATATGCGGGCTTAAAATAAAATTTGGCCCACGTTTTTATTCTAGGTGCTGTGTTGTATCAAGGCAGAGACCCGATCCCCCTTCATTCATTCGTTTGAAACCCTAAGCAAAACATACGAAAAAAAATGGCGCTTTGATCTCATTCCTCTTTTGCTTTGAAATTAGGGCTTTGACGAATTGAGACGCCGCTTGATTTTAAGTCGATCGAATGGATATTTGCGAGTTTGCTTTGTCGATCGCTCGTCTCCTTGAGTTGCGCTCGACTGCTTCTCGATGATTGAGTTCGACTTTGATTCTGGGTTTTGGCTTCGCTCGATTTCTTGAGTGCTCGGCTCCTTCAATTTGCGTCGAACAAGGTGAGTGATTTTCTCACTCGCATCTTTAATTCAAATCCGTTTATTCGTGAATTCCGTCGCTTGATTTCTTGGCTATCACGGCTTTGGATTTTAGTGATTTTGTCAATACTGGGCTTCGGCCATTCGATTTTGTTTTGATGTTGAGGATTTCGCTGATCAATTTCGTATGATTTGATGATGGCATGCTCATCACGGTTTCAATTTTCTTGTATTCAAATTTGTTGACTTCGGTCACTTGCCTTTGTTTATGCGATGATATTCAAGACATCTCTGTCTTTCTTCGGAACTGCTGTACCCTGATTTTTGAACCTTCCTGACTTTGCTCTGTTGACATCGGCTTTGACTTTGTTTGATAGTGTTTATTTCTCGACTCTGGCCATTTGTGTTTATTGCCTCTGGTCATTTGCGTCTTGTAGCATACTTGACTTGTTTGAAACATATATCTTGATTTTGCTTTGTTTTAGCTGGTGTGGGTGCTATGTATATGCATTCATCCACTCACTCCATCTTCATTTTGTTTCACTTGAGTCTGATTTGCTTTATAAGACTACACTTGATTTCATTGCGGCCTTGACTCTGCATATATTCCCTGATGTTGTCACTGCATACATGACTATCATGTAGTTAACTGTATTGGTTCGTGTATATGTGCAGTTCATACTTTGTGTCATTTGGACTTGAGAGCGGGTTCAATTAGCTAGCTCGAGTTGCTTTGGGTCTAGTCTCTGGACATCTGATTATCTGGTTTTTAATGATACACTTGTTTGCTTCCCTGACCTGTTGCACTATAAGCTTTATGTGTACTTGATGTGTACTGAGTCATTTGTGTCTTTGAGCCTGGGCAGTTTGTTTGTCATGCACTGAGTTGTAGATCATGATTTTTTGCACTGTGTAATGTTGCATTATATGCACTTGCATTGCTTCTGATCATATGTCACTGTATATCCATATTGTTGGCATTGTTTATGTTGGTTTTGGATTTTGACCATTTTATTGAACTGTTAGCCTTTGGGGTGTAATTTCTGATTCATCGGTGACTTTGTTGATTTTTGGATTAGCTTGTGGCCTGTGCATTCTTGCCATGCCGTATTGCCATTCCTTTGGTGCAGTTTCATTTGTTGCAGTTTTGCCCTTGTATTCATGTGCTGGCTGCAGTTTCATGTTGTTTGCAGTTGTGTTGAGTCATGATAGCCGTGACTTGACCTCTGTAGTTTCGATTTGCTGTAGTATTTGGTGTTGTGATGACATCATATGCTGTAGTGGCGAGGCAGTGCACGCGAGCGTGTACTGCAGCCAAACATGATTGGCTTTTAATTGATATTTCAATTGCTCGAATTATTTCGTGTGGTCAATTCAATATATTTTGTGTTGTATTTTGATTGGTTTAATTTGATGATTTTGTTGATATCTAATTATCTTTTAGATAATTAGATTATGTGTTTTCTAATTATTTATTTAATATTTAGATCTTGCTGTTAATTGCTATTTAGGAAATTCTGTTGTTTTCTAATTGTCTTCATTGATAATCCTTTCATTTATCTTTGTTGATGATTTGAATTTACTAATTTGCTATTTAATGTTGTTACATGTTATATTTACCATTATCCGATTTCCTTATTAAAGGATTGGATAGGTGAGATTTATTGTGACTTTCGTCTATTTGATTATTTAATTATTATTGCTTCTGTGCATTAATAACTGAGTTTGAATTAGACCGACCCTCGTATTATTTTCTTTTGAATTAATACTCGGGTCAGACTGAGTTATTTCAGGTTGTTGATATCTTGCTTTGGGTTGCTGCTTGAGCTATGAAGTATCTTCATATCTTTTGGAGTAGTCGTGGTCATAGTATAGGATGATATGTATTCATGTATATTATTTATGATAATGTACTTGTATATGTAACTTCCGGTGTCGACAGTTGTAGTTGTGTCATATGTATTGTATCACATGTATTGTAACTGACTTCAGCTATATATATATGAGATTTTATATTATCTATGTTTCGCATTTAGTTTATCCGTGTTATTATTATATATGTGTCCTAAACTATTATGAACCATCGTAGTTCGTTTTATACTGGAATTGGATATGTCGATGGGAGTAAATAAACAAAGAGATGAAAAATATATATACCACTCCTATCGAGATAACCAATACTAGTGTAAGGCCTAACTATGGATGGCCGCTCCTATCCAACCTTATTCTTCGTAATAACAAACAGTATTTCTTTAAATACTCTTTGTTATTGTGAGCATAGAAGTGGGGCGTCATAGTTGGTATCAGAGCGAGGGGTTTATGGACATAATATAGAACATAACTTAGATGGAACATGTGTTACAACTAATTGTTGATGTTTTTATTTGTGCTTTGTGTCAAAACTAAAGTTTTGAAATTATGATGAAATTTTTAAATATTTTATTTAAAAAAAAGTGAAATTGTATTTCGATGATTGATTAATTTGTGTTCTGTTTATCAGAGTGCGCAGCGGAAACAGTGGGGATGTCTTCACTGTGTACGACTGATAACCCTTTTGATTTAAAAATCAAAATACGAAAATGAAATAAATTTCATTGTGTTGTTACAAAGATGTATTTATTTTTGTTTTCTTTGAAAAATTTCGAATCCGATTTGAGGATCCGAAGCGATTGCAGTTATGTGATTTTGTTGAGATTTTTGCTGTTTTAAATTATCTTCATTGAAGATATAATCGAGTGATTTCTTTGTTCATCTTGTAGTGTGCGTGCAAATTTGAGTTGCACGTTACTGCATTAATTTTACGTTGAACTGGTGTTTGGTTTAAACGTATTTTGTTGCCGTTATTTTTATAACGGGATTTTTACACCGATGCTAAATTTTTGAAGCACGATGTTTTGTTGACATTTTTAATGCATGAAAATTCGCTGGTATTATATTTTGATGTGAATTATTTTGATGAGATTCTGACGCATAAAATTTACTGTCGCTTTGACTTCAGTAACCGTCAGATTTAAAGTGGATTTTCAAGCGGTTAGCCCGCAATGCTGATTTGATATCCGTTTTTACGGTGTTTTGAGAAGTGCAATTTCCTTATCGAAATTGCTACAGATGTTTCAGTTTTAATCACGTGTTTCGAAAATTGTTTTTAAAATAAAATCGTTTTAAATTTTTTACAGTTGCGCATTCAAAAGAATGAGGAAGCGATTTAAACGCTTCAGCAAAATTGAGGACTATGAACCCTCACTTTTACTGTTTCGCTTAATTCCGGACTTGTCCGTTTGAGAACGTAAAATGTTATTTATTTAAAATACACAATTTTGCACTTTTAAGGAAACGATGAAGAGATTTAAACGATTTAGTAAAACACGTGGTATGGGACATGTGCGTTCACTATTTCGGTTAATTCCGGACTCTTTAATTGAAATTTTTGCTGTTTTGATGATTTTGATGATTTTGTGTGCTTTCGAGCCACTATGTTGGACCTTCGGGTCATATGTTGGACCTTCGGGTCATATGATGGACCTTCGGGTCAATACCAGTACCGGACCTTCGGGTCATATGTTGGACCTTCGGGTCATTTGTTGGGCGCCAAAATTATGATGACGGTACTTGGTAGGCTTCGGCCATATGTTGTTGCACGTGCGGCGTAGCTAAAACTCGCCATCTGCTGGGATCGATCCACCTTTTATGTTGATATTCTAGTCATCTTAATTGATTTCTAGATATTTGTTGTTTCTAATTATCTGCAGGTAATTAGATATTTGCTGATTTGAATTCTAATTATCTTTGTTGATAATTAGATTGTAACGACCCCGAATTTTATAAATATTTAATTGATAATTAAATTAATTTTTGAATTAAAATTGTAACGACCCGTAAAATTTAATGGTTTTAAAAGTATATTTAACTGGAAATTTGTGAAATTTTAAACAATAAAATTTGAAAATAAAAATTTACTATTTGGAATACGTCTATTTTAATATAGCAACTGGTAAATTTTCATCTGATAATATTGAAGTTTATTTTCCTGTGAAATTTTATGTCAAATTAAACCGGTTAATAACAGTGAATTTAAAAGTTTTCCGAAACCAAAATGTGTCAACAGGAGAAAATTTATTCAGAGCATTCTGAATCTGACTGCGAAATTCGTTTCGAAAAATTCGGATGTTTCTAGCTCCGTTTATCTTATTTTCGACTGAATTGCAGCATTTCTGGTACCGATTATCGACTTTTGATCGGATGATCGTACCACTAATATCTGTATACCGTTTTGATCGTCTCGTCGTGCTGATCTCTGCGGTATATTTATTTCTGTATTTTGAGGTCCGGTACGTGACGGAGACAATAAACTGTTCACCGTAGCGATACCTTAAAATTGTGACTTTCAGCTTCACAATCCTTTTCAAATCTTTACTGTGACTCACAAGCAATAATTAATTGCTTTAATTTTACGAAATTCAAATGGACTGCTGTTATTAATACATCATCTCAATTTATTATACAGCTTTCTGTTTCCCTACACCTTTTTGTATTTTATTCATTCAAAATTTATTTGACTTTATCTATTCCTGACGTTTCCATTTTCTATGGTTTCGGTTATAGAATAAATCAATGCAATATCTAAGCTACATATTTTCTTCCTGCTGAAGTTTTATTATCTCTCCCTGCTCTCCGCTTTCACAATATATACTTTCCTAATTCATCTTCATTTTCTCTCGGCATAAAAAAAAAACAAGCATAGCTGCTTCATTTTTGCCTAGATCTCGTTTGCCTTCGCTAATTCAAAGCAGCCTCTTCCCCTCCACGTTCGGCAGCCCTACCCATCTCCACTCGCGCCACCCACCGCCTAACCCAAGCAAACCCACCTCCACATGGATCCAACCCCACTCGTCGACCCAAGTGCTCACGTCAAACCCCTGCCAGCCTCTTCACCGTGTTTTCCTTTTCCCTGTCCTCCACCTTTCTCTTGTCAGATCTCCATCAAGAAAACACCCAACTTCTGTCCCCTCCACTTCTGCCACCACCTTGCCTCCATCGCAGCCCAGATCCGCCACCTTCCTCCTCCCTTCCCCCAACTGCCGAGAGCTTGCCTCCCATTTCACCAGCAGGTTTCTCTGCAAACCACCCATCCGTATCACAACTCCAACGTGTTTTTCCCCTCCTCTACTCACGCCACCGACCTCCCACCACCAACATCACATCACGTGCGACACCTCTCTGCACTCGACTCCTCCAGCCACCGCGAGCACGCTCGAGATTCCCTGCCACATCCACCTCGTCGTCAGACTCCTCCAGCCTTGCCCTCTGCTCGTGCCTCTTCCACTCGATCCTTCCCCTAAAAACAGCCGTAAGTCCTCATTTTCTTGATGATGAATATACGTGTTGTTTGTATATATGATGTTTTGAAAGTAATGTTAGTATTACATACTATATATTATATATTTGTAAACCTGTTTTTATATCAGTTAATATATAAAGTTTATATTAGTCGATCATAGAATATGAAACTTTTCCCTTCTTTTGGCTTACCTTGTTTTTTTTTCTTTTCCCTGTTATATAAATATGTATATAAGGATGTAATATAGGATAGTATATTTTATATAAGATATATATATCTGTTACTTATGTATATGGGTTTATATATATACGTTTATTTTCTTTTATTCAAAAAAAAAAACTATTTATATATATATGCAGTAGTGTGTATATGTTTTGCTCTCAGACACGGTTACTGTTGCATGTAGGTATCATTTATATATATATAAATATTTGGTTCTTTCTTTAAAACGTATAAAGATGTATGTCATAAAGTTTATAAGGGTAAGTTTAAGAATAGAGTTATATATTATTTTATTTTGACTTGTTCTGTTAAAAAGTATGAACATGTAAACAGTTGTTGATATTTGAACTGTTCGTTATACATACATATGTTAAATTGTTAAATATATACCGTATACATATGTTGTTCTGGAACTGCATAAATAATAAATTTGGTTTGCATGTGTGTAGATTAAGGGTGGTCTGCAATTTTTAGTCTTATTATTGATTTGATATATACTTTGATTTAGAACTCATGCGACCTTGAAAGATATTTTATTTTATTTTATAGTGTTTTAAATTTAAAACATTGATTTGAAATTTTATATATTTGTCTTGATTCAAAAGTTGATTATTTTTTTTTTTTTTGATAATAATAGTATATATATAGATCTTGAAAGTCATTTATTGATTTTTAAATTTATATACAGATTTAAAATGAGTTGATGTTTCAAATTTTATATTGATTTAAAGTAATATATACTGTATATGTTTCGTTCAGTCTATATCAAGCCAATTTGATTTTTCTCATCAATTCTTATTTATCAGCTTTGATCGTCGAACTCATGTCCATCGTGCTTTGTTCCGAAATTCGTGCTTGGATTTGTAACTCATCTTATTCTCGTCTATCTCTAGCCTCGAAAGGTGAGCACTCACTCACGATTAACGTTCTTTTATTTATTAAATTTGATTTCAATTGAAACGACAATGGAAATATGTTGCTGTAGTTATTTACATTGTTATATATGCTATTATCTATAACTGTTCACCTGTGACATCTGACACCAGTATCTAGTATTATATGCCTATTATTACTATTATTTGTATCTGTTCACCTGTGACATCTGACACCCGTATCTGTTATTTATACTGATGATATATGCCTGTTGTTATATTTTTTTTTTGTTTGTATCTGTTATCACTCTGCAAGTTCCCTGTTAGTATAGAATTCACTATGGGTTGAAATGATACATACCCGAACGGACTTTAGAATAGGAGAATTTCGTTATGGGTTGAAATGATAAACCCAAGCGATTTTCATTTGAATTGAAATTGGGATTACGGGTCGAAATGATATCTACCCGTATATATTTAAATTTCGGATTGAAATGATAAATATCCGTATCACTTAACCATATGAAAAATATATACAGACACCGTTGGTCCATATATATAAATATTTTTAAAAATGAATTTTATGGTTTTGGAAAGAAATATATGGTTTTAGCAAATGTTGATTCTTAAAATTTTTATATATAAATGGAAATAATATATATAGATTTAATAATGATATTTAATTTAATTAAGATGGATTTAATACATATAATATGTTAAGTATAAAATTTATATTTCGAAATAGATTTTGGTAAAAATTTGAATAAGTTAAGGTTGGGAAGATAATTTGAATTTAGTAAAGAATTTTATTTAATTAAACCAATTTAAAGCTTATTGAAATTGGGATTTAAGATATGATTTATAACTTGAGTTTGATTTAAATAATTAAATGAATATTTCTTGTTTAAATAAATTTAAGGAAATACTTAGTAAAATGAAATTTAAGGCTAGTTAAATGATATTGGATTTATTAAGTGAATATTCCCTGATTAAATAATGATAAAGTTAAATCAAGTGCTATATGAAACTGTTAAATTTAACTTTGAAAATGTTGAATATTAAAGTTTGAAATATATTGAAAATTTAAATGGTATATTTAGAACTGGATTGAATTGATGAATTTAGATTGAATTAAATTGGAATTTGAAATTTGAGTTGATTTGAATCGATTTGCGAGACTTGAGAAAATATTAAATACTTTACTTTTTAAATCATTTAATATATATACTATTTTGGAAAAATAGATATATTTGAAATGAAATGATATTTGGGTTGAAGTATAAATTAAATTGAAATGACCACGGTGTTACAGTGTATATTTCCACCTTGTAGATAGTTCTGAAGATCCTTAGAGGATGGTTATCCCAAGCATCCTTTAAGTTACTTGTATTTCAATTGATGTTTCACTTGAGTTGGATTTATTTATATAAGAATGTTAATCCTGACTCGAGTGTTTTGTGTTTTGCTTTACGCTCGGGTCAGACTGAGTGATACAGCATTCGAGACTCACCTTTGGAGTTTGGAGCTTCGTTTGGAGATCCAACTTTTGATTCAGCTTCCAGCTTTCCAGTTGATTCGTTCCCAGAAGTCATCTGTTTGGATTGGAGACTTCACTGTATTTGAGATATTCTGTTGTATTTTATTTCTAACTCTGATGTTTATATAGTAGCTTCATGAACTACTATTTTATCTATTCCGCTGCGTATTATTGTATTACTCTATGTCTGTGATTCTGTGATTGATTTATTTACTGCATATGCTGAGTTTTGCCAAATTTAAATTAACAATCTGATATTTTGAATTATTCAAGTCGGACATGTGTGGATTTATTGTCGATTTGAATGGTCCAAAATATCCGGTCGTTACAGTTGGTATCAGAGCTTTGGCTCTAGGCGAAACTTAGCATATATTGTAAATTTATTTACAGAATCACTTTCGTTGAGTTTAATCTCTTCCTTTTGACTCGAATTTTCTTTGAACTTTGGAACGTCCCTGCGGTTCCAAAATTCATTCTTGTCTCTCCCTATTTGTATTCTTTTGATTCTGGAGTATCCCATAACTCCACTTTGAATGATCTCTATAAGAATAGGCTATCTCGCCAATCTTTGAATGATTTGTAAAGGGGTGGAACTCCTTTACATTTGGCATTGATTCACCGGAGATTTCTATATCTGTGGTTTAGATGCCGCTATCTCTTGCGATCGAATGTTGGTTTTCTTGGAATTCCGCATCGATCTTGATCTTGAAGTCACGGTTGATCCGGTTATGGTCGCCCGCGATTTATATAAGTATATTCATCTTCTATTTTGAAATTTAATTATCTCATTTTCGTTCGAACTTATCTTCGAATCAGAATCCTAATTGATTAGAGTCCCTCTAATTTGAATGTTTATCTTTGTTTTGAAATCCATTCTTGAATCATCCTTTTGAAAAAATCGGGTTTATTAGTATTTTGGAAATTGTTTTATATATCGAAATTTTATAAGTATGATTATATTCTATATATAAAAGTGAAAATGTTTTCGATAAGGATTATATATACCTTTTAAAAAGATAAGAATTTGAATTTTTGAAAGGATTTGAATTTTGAAGTTATATAAGAAATTGATTTATATGAAAAAATGATGTATAACAAAGGATTTGAAATTCGAGAATTGAACTCCGGTATTTTGAAATTGGTTTTAAGATTTTTGAAATATATAATAATAGTATGATTTAAAAGTATTTTCCGAATAAGAAATGTCCCAATGATTTTAATGAGTTTCGAATGATTTCGAAGAAATTTCAAAAAAAAAAAAAAAAGTTTGAGAAAATAGAAGTCCAGAACTCACTTATGTCGCTGGAAAATAATTTCGGTGATGAGTGCACGCATCATCGACGTTGATTTTCGAGTTTCAGAGTGGGGGAGAGGCCACTTAAGTAGCTTTGCTATGCGAGTGATTTTGCGAAACCAATTTTGATTTCAAATTCCGAAGTAAGATTTGATATTCAAAGTATATATGTATATATATTTGAAATGATTTGAAGTAAGCCGGTGTTCAGTCCTTGAGTTTCGGATTTGATATAACCCCATATATTAAAATTGATTTACTGATTTGTTGATTTCCAACTCTTGAATTTGAAAATGATTTCTTCAACTATTTCGAAGGTTCGAGCACTTCCAAATCAAGGTTAACTTTTCAAAGCTAAATTTTTGAAAGTATGAATTATTTGATAAAGTGTATAAATTTGTTTTGAATGTTTAAGTATGAAGTAATATGATTTAAATAAGTTGAAACTGTTTGGTTAAGTAAATGAATGAATAAGGCAAAATTTAAAATTTTTCTAATATGAAATTTAGATTTGAAATGTCTTGAGAAGAATTTGGTCTTCAAATATTTTGAATAAAATCTAGTTTAAATGTTTTAACTTAGTAACATCTTTATGAAACTATATAGTTAACAAGTTGGAATAAATATATAAGTTGTACGTATGCTGTTTTATTCGCATAATTAATTTGATCGCGGTTTGAGTACACAAGTTCGAGGTGAATTACACCATTTCGTGTTAGGATTTTCCATTCGATTCTTGATGGCGAATATCTTATATGGATTTTGGGCTTGATTCTAGAATTCTCTATCGTAGTATATGGCTATGCAAGGAGACTGATGGCTTCTAGTCGAGAAACCATATCGAAATCCGCATTAGGGAAGTCGAATGGACAATACTAGTTCGAAAGCAAACTTGTGTGATCGAGCGAGTGATCAAATGTGATTTTGCGAAATGATGACGTATGTACATCTTATATCCTAATATCATTGATATATTTTGACGCTGAAATTGAAAGATGTCGAGTTAGAATATCTTTGCTTACTAAAAGTAAATTTCCAACTTAAATTACAAAGATATATAACCCATAAAAGCAAAGATATTCAATCTCATATGGCTCTTGATACAGCGAAACTTATTTTTGAAAAATTTGATCCTTATATAAGATGGACCTTAGGTAAATATAAGATGATTTTGAAAACCATTTGATTTTGGAAATGAATTGGTTGACTTAAATCATTGATTTGAAAATCTGGATTTATTTTTCCAAATCTATTATTTTGGAAACTTTGAAACTAAAGATATTTAATTTGAGAACCTTGTGTTACTAAATACTTGATTTGGGAGTTGTCGAACTTATATAAAATTGATTTGTATGAGTATGAAATTGATTCGAAAACTATAAATTTGAAAAGGTACTCGATTTGAAAGTGAAATCTTATATAATTGAAGTTTATATAAGTATGATTTGATATACTATTGATTTTGGAAAGTATTTGATTTGAAAATTTAATCTTATATATAATGGATTTTATATAAATACGATATTTGAAAGTGATTTGAAAAGGTACTATATGATACATATTTTCGAAGTAAAGATATGGAAAGTGCCTTCTGCTTGATATCCGATTTGTGGCCACATCTTGGATTCATTCTATCGATATTATTCTCTCTGATTTTTGGTTTTCCGGATATGATACTCGAGTGTCCTTCGAATTCCATGGCGTTACCCATGGTCTTATCGTTCTCTCGTGACTGCATAGCGCAACTGCCTGGCTGAGTCTTGCCTAGGGGTACGGATTGTTTCCTGGGGGATCCAGGCGTAACCATTGTGTATCCTGCAATCTGTGTAGGTCGCGAATAGTAGCGCAAATGCTTGGCTGAGTCTTGCCTGGGGGTACGGATTGTTTCCTGGGGGATCCAGGCGTAACCATTGTGTATCCTGCATTCTACTAGTCATCATGGCGTAACTCGCAGGGCTGAGAAAGCTTACGGATATGGATTGTTTCCTGGGGGACCCAGGCGTAACCATTGTGTATCTGCGAACCATGGTTAGACAAAGGTTTTGTTCGTTTTGTTGTTTGGATTGTACTTTCCATATCTATTTTTAAAAGTTTTTCCAGTATTTTCACTGGGTGTTGAAACAGGTCTACTAAGTACCTGGAGAATTCTAGTTTTGCGCCTGATCAACGCACTACCAGAGTCTACAGGAACAAGGATAAACTTGTCGAAACATCGAGTTATAAAAGTATTTTCGAAAGAAATTTTGTTTTATTATAAAGGTATTGTATTTTAAAAGTATTCCAACAAAGAAATTTTGTATAAATATTTGAAATTGAAATTCTTATGGTTCAAAATTAATTATTCATGCCCGATACCATTCTTTTGAATCTACCTTATCTGCTCAGCTTTATTTATTCACCTATATTCTGTTTTCCAAATCCCCATTCATTTCCTTGTTGACTATATTCTTTTAAGTATTGTTTAATTATTGACTACATGGTTTAATAGAAATTTTAGTGTTATAAATATTTTAGAAGTTATAAATTAAATAAACATTTTAAAGTAAAAGATTATTTGTTTATTAATAATATTTGAAAGTATCTTGAGATAAATTAATAAATTTATGATCATGGATTTAATAGCTTCTTTGTAAATATAAGTAATAATGTAAATAATTGTTTTCAAATGATTTTCATATATTTATAAAGGTGTTATTTAAACACATAAATGGTATTTATAAAGAAAGCAAGAAATTTACAAATGGGTTTTGAAAAGCATGTATATTTCAAGTAAAATTTATATAATTTTAAATTAATTATTTAATCTTAACTTTCAATCTATCTTTTATGTCTGGTTGTCTCTATTCTTCTACTTCCTTCCTTTTCGGGGACGAAAAGTTGTGAGTGGGGGAGAGTGTAACGACCCGTAAAATTTAATGGTTTTAAAAGTATATTTAACTGGAAATTTGTGAAATTTTAAACAATAAAATTTGAAAATAAAAATTTACTATTTGGAATACGTCTATTTTAATATAGCAACTGGTAAATTTTCATCTGATAATATTGAAGTTTATTTTCCTGTGAAATTTTATGTCAAATTAAACCGGTTAATAACAGTGAATTTAAAAGTTTTCCGAAACCAAAATGTGTCAACAGGAGAAAATTTATTCAGAGCATTCTGAATCTGACTGCGAAATTCGTTTCGAAAAATTCGGATGTTTCTAGCTCCGTTTATCTTATTTTCGACTGAATTGCAGCATTTCTGGTACCGATTATCGACTTTTGATCGGATGATCGTACCACTAATATCTGTATACCGTTTTGATCGTCTCGTCGTGCTGATCTCTGCGGTATATTTATTTCTGTATTTTGAGGTCCGGTACGTGACGGAGACAATAAACTGTTCACCGTAGCGATACCTTAAAATTGTGACTTTCAGCTTCACAATCCTTTTCAAATCTTTACTGTGACTCACAAGCAATAATTAATTGCTTTAATTTTACGAAATTCAAATGGACTGCTGTTATTAATACATCATCTCAATTTATTATACAGCTTTCTGTTTCCCTACACCTTTTTGTATTTTATTCATTCAAAATTTATTTGACTTTATCTATTCCTGACGTTTCCATTTTCTATGGTTTCGGTTATAGAATAAATCAATGCAATATCTAAGCTACATATTTTCTTCCTGCTGAAGTTTTATTATCTCTCCCTGCTCTCCGCTTTCACAATATATACTTTCCTAATTCATCTTCATTTTCTCTCGGCATAAAAAAAAAACAAGCATAGCTGCTTCATTTTTGCCTAGATCTCGTTTGCCTTCGCTAATTCAAAGCAGCCTCTTCCCCTCCACGTTCGGCAGCCCTACCCATCTCCACTCGCGCCACCCACCGCCTAACCCAAGCAAACCCACCTCCACATGGATCCAACCCCACTCGTCGACCCAAGTGCTCACGTCAAACCCCTGCCAGCCTCTTCACCGTGTTTTCCTTTTCCCTGTCCTCCACCTTTCTCTTGTCAGATCTCCATCAAGAAAACACCCAACTTCTGTCCCCTCCACTTCTGCCACCACCTTGCCTCCATCGCAGCCCAGATCCGCCACCTTCCTCCTCCCTTCCCCCAACTGCCGAGAGCTTGCCTCCCATTTCACCAGCAGGTTTCTCTGCAAACCACCCATCCGTATCACAACTCCAACGTGTTTTTCCCCTCCTCTACTCACGCCACCGACCTCCCACCACCAACATCACATCACGTGCGACACCTCTCTGCACTCGACTCCTCCAGCCACCGCGAGCACGCTCGAGATTCCCTGCCACATCCACCTCGTCGTCAGACTCCTCCAGCCTTGCCCTCTGCTCGTGCCTCTTCCACTCGATCCTTCCCCTAAAAACAGCCGTAAGTCCTCATTTTCTTGATGATGAATATACGTGTTGTTTGTATATATGATGTTTTGAAAGTAATGTTAGTATTACATACTATATATTATATATTTGTAAACCTGTTTTTATATCAGTTAATATATAAAGTTTATATTAGTCGATCATAGAATATGAAACTTTTCCCTTCTTTTGGCTTACCTTGTTTTTTTTTCTTTTCCCTGTTATATAAATATGTATATAAGGATGTAATATAGGATAGTATATTTTATATAAGATATATATATCTGTTACTTATGTATATGGGTTTATATATATACGTTTATTTTCTTTTATTCAAAAAAAAAAACTATTTATATATATATGCAGTAGTGTGTATATGTTTTGCTCTCAGACACGGTTACTGTTGCATGTAGGTATCATTTATATATATATAAATATTTGGTTCTTTCTTTAAAACGTATAAAGATGTAGGTCATAAAGTTTATAAGGGTAAGTTTAAGAATAGAGTTATATATTATTTTATTTTGACTTGTTCTGTTAAAAAGTATGAACATGTAAACAGTTGTTGATATTTGAACTGTTCGTTATACATACATATGTTAAATTGTTAAATATATACCGTATACATATGTTGTTCTGGAACTGCATAAATAATAAATTTGGTTTGCATGTGTGTAGATTAAGGGTGGTCTGCAATTTTTAGTCTTATTATTGATTTGATATATACTTTGATTTAGAACTCATGCGACCTTGAAAGATATTTTATTTTATTTTATAGTGTTTTAAATTTAAAACATTGATTTGAAATTTTATATATTTTTCTTGATTCAAAAGTTGATTTTTTTTTTTTTTTATAATAATAGTATATATATAGATCTTGAAAGTCATTTATTGATTTTTAAATTTATATACAGATTTAAAATGAGTTGATGTTTCAAATTTTATATTGATTTAAAGTAATATATACTGTATATGTTTCGTTCAGTCTATATCAAGCCAATTTGATTTTTCTCATCAATTCTTATTTATCAGCTTTGATCGTCGAACTCATGTCCATCGTGCTTTGTTCCGAAATTCGTGCTTGGATTTGTAACTCATCTTATTCTCGTCTATCTCTAGCCTCGAAAGGTGAGCACTCACTCACGATTAACGTTCTTTTATTTATTAAATTTGATTTCAATTGAAACGACAATGGAAATATGTTGCTGTAGTTATTTACATTGTTATATATGCTATTATCTATAACTGTTCACCTGTGACATCTGACACCAGTATCTAGTATTATATGCCTATTATTACTATTATTTGTATCTGTTCACCTGTGACATCTGACACCCGTATCTGTTATTTATACTGATGATATATGCCTGTTGTTATATTTTTTTTTTGTTTGTATCTGTTATCACTCTGCAAGTTCCCTGTTAGTATAGAATTCACTATGGGTTGAAATGATACATACCCGAACGGACTTTAGAATAGGAGAATTTCGTTATGGGTTGAAATGATAAACCCAAGCGATTTTCATTTGAATTGAAATTGGGATTACGGGTCGAAATGATATCTACCCGTATATATTTAAATTTCGGATTGAAATGATAAATATCCGTATCACTTAACCATATGAAAAATATATACAGACACCGTTGGTCCATATATATAAATATTTTTAAAAATGAATTTTATGGTTTTGGAAAGAAATATATGGTTTTAGCAAATGTTGATTCTTAAAATTTTTATATATAAATGGAAATAATATATATAGATTTAATAATGATATTTAATTTAATTAAGATGGATTTAATACATATAATATGTTAAGTATAAAATTTATATTTCGAAATAGATTTTGGTAAAAATTTGAATAAGTTAAGGTTGGGAAGATAATTTGAATTTAGTAAAGAATTTTATTTAATTAAACCAATTTAAAGCTTATTGAAATTGGGATTTAAGATATGATTTATAACTTGAGTTTGATTTAAATAATTAAATGAATATTTCTTGTTTAAATAAATTTAAGGAAATACTTAGTAAAATGAAATTTAAGGCTAGTTAAATGATATTGGATTTATTAAGTGAATATTCCCTGATTAAATAATGATAAAGTTAAATCAAGTGCTATATGAAACTGTTAAATTTAACTTTGAAAATGTTGAATATTAAAGTTTGAAATATATTGAAAATTTAAATGGTATATTTAGAACTGGATTGAATTGATGAATTTAGATTGAATTAAATTGGAATTTGAAATTTGAGTTGATTTGAATCGATTTGCGAGACTTGAGAAAATATTAAATACTTTACTTTTTAAATCATTTAATATATATACTATTTTGGAAAAATAGATATATTTGAAATGAAATGATATTTGGGTTGAAGTATAAATTAAATTGAAATGACCACGGTGTTACAGTGTATATTTCCACCTTGTAGATAGTTCTGAAGATCCTTAGAGGATGGTTATCCCAAGCATCCTTTAAGTTACTTGTATTTCAATTGATGTTTCACTTGAGTTGGATTTATTTATATAAGAATGTTAATCCTGACTCGAGTGTTTTGTGTTTTGCTTTACGCTCGGGTCAGACTGAGTGATACAGCATTCGAGACTCACCTTTGGAGTTTGGAGCTTCGTTTGGAGATCCAACTTTTGATTCAGCTTCCAGCTTTCCAGTTGATTCGTTCCCAGAAGTCATCTGTTTGGATTGGAGACTTCACTGTATTTGAGATATTCTGTTGTATTTTATTTCTAACTCTGATGTTTATATAGTAGCTTCATGAACTACTATTTTATCTATTCCGCTGCGTATTATTGTATTACTCTATGTCTGTGATTCTGTGATTGATTTATTTACTGCATATGCTGAGTTTTGCCAAATTTAAATTAACAATCTGATATTTTGAATTATTCAAGTCGGACATGTGTGGATTTATTGTCGATTTGAATGGTCCAAAATATCCGGTCGTTACAAAAATTGTATAATTAAACGATAAATGGATTGCGAGTTTCCCCGATATTCAAATATATTCTGTATAAATCGTTTAAAAATTTAAATTATTGTATATATGAGAATATATATCTGTATTTGGACATATCTGACTAAATTTGAAATAATATAATATATATTTGATTTGTGTTTAAATTATAAATAAATAATTGAGATAGAAATACATTCGAATAAAAAGACAAAACCATATATACATATGCAAACATAAAAATACAAAGTAAACATTGACTCCAATCTAACAACAAATTAAAATAGGAATTGTTTATATTATAAAGCAAAGAAAACAAACACATGCATATACATGGAAGCTTGCAAATGAAGGTAAGTGTGAACAAACATTTTGTACAGCCAAGATAAGAAGTAAAACATATGTTTGTACAGGGCAATTTAATGCAAGCACCACAATATAATCATCTCAGCCGAGAAAAAGGAAAAAGAAAGAAAATATATAGTCAAGTTGAACAAACACAAACTAGACAAGTAAAAGAAATATCAACATACCAAAATGGATAAACATGAAACATAAGTACATACGAAATGTAAAGTATAAGATAATTTGTAGACATAAAGGACATTGTCATTAAATGCTAATATCTCCAGTGTACATTGTATAGATCACTTCAGCCCCCATAGAGATAAAAATCCCTGAAAATTTTGTACCAGGCAATATAAACAATACCCTGTAAAAACCATCTATCTATTTATCAATCTGCCTTAGTCTTTTTCATTTCATTCGTTTACCAAAAAGAAAACTTAGCATTTTTTCATTTTAAAGTTTTCAAAGACATACAAACTAAAGCTTTAATTCAACTCAAAGCCAAAAATGAAGATCAGATTAAAGAGTGATTTTTGTTAGCAGATTTCCAGTTTTAAGAAGCTTTTCCCAAAACAATAATGTGCTCTGTTCTTTCAAAATACAAGGTGAGTAACATCATTTTTTTTTAAAATTAAGTATGAAACTAGTGCTTATTTTACTTTGGAAATAATTGTGTTTGTATGCTATATTTCAAGTTTATTACTGGAATATATATGATTGTATGAAGTTGTGCATATTGCTATAACATGTTTTTCTGTTCTTAAATTTCCAGATTCATTCATTTCATTTGAACTAACCTATGTTAAGGATTTAGATTTAAAACAAAGTATGGTTGTAAACATAAGTTAGAGTTTAAACTTTATAAAAATAATAAAATAAAAATCTGTAATTGTCTCTGGGAATTCAGAAAAACACAGAACAATCCTTATATAAGTAAGAATTTGATCATCCAGAATCTTGGATTCAAGGGTATAAACCGATTGCATGATCTAAAACTTAAATTTTAAAACTAAAATAAGAATTTCTAGTTTGAAGGTGATTGAGCATTTCTGGTTTGTCTAGAAATGATGTTTTGGTGTGTAACTGCCAGTCTAAGTGGTCGGGGTGGCCAGCGACGTTCCTGATGATGGGATGGTGATGGTAGAAGCCTGGAAAAATAGTAGGATGTGGATCAATTCACTGTGGTGATGGTGATTAGGAATTGAAAATTTTAACCCTAGTTTTCTGTTACTCGAAGAAGTTGTTCGATGCGACGTCCATAGATGACCGAGTTGTCCCAAATTCAGGGAGAAGATAGATGGGGTATGGAAGAGGTTGCGGCCGGAGGTGAAGCTTCTCAGGTGATCGGGTTTTGGTGATTGAGGCAATTTCCAGTATTCGACATTGTTCCAGTTTGAGTTCGCATGCTCGTTTTTGATTTTTAGCTTTTGCAATTTATTTGATGGTCGGAATTGGGTCGGGGGATGACAGTCGACTTGCACGTGTGGTCGCGAGAGGTCGGAGTTGGCGGCGGTGTGGGTGCATGTGCACGGAGGACATGGGTATCTGCTGTTGTTTGGGGGAAGAAGATACTCGAGTGATTATTGGGTTCGTACGCGAGTGATAAAATGTTTTCAGAATTTAAAACAAAGCAAGTTTAAAAAGTAAAGGAAGGAAGAGAAGAAGCAGGGGATAACTCGAGTTTACCTGAGTGTTTTCGAGATTTACCCGAAGTAAACCAGGTCTGGACTCGAAGCAAAATACTGGGTTGCTCGAGAATGGTTTTGAGTTATAGGGTTTGATAAAACCTGTCACGGTTTTGAGTTCTTTTTAATAAACTTTGAATTTTAAAGTAAATTTGATTTCAAACAAATAATTAAACTTGGTTTTTGATAAGTTCTTTATAAAAGGGTTTAAATGGAAGTTAAATGATTAAATAACTTAAATATGCAAGTTGAATGATTAATTAATGTGATTTATTTAAGTTAATTCATTAATTAGATTAAATTAATTAAGGATAATCATTTATGGAATTGGTTAAGTAAAATTACTTAATTGAAAGTAATTAAATAAATGATTAAAATTTATTAATTAAATGATTAAAGTATACTTTCTTGATGTAATTAATTTGTAATTAGAAATAATCAATTTAGTAATTAATAAAGGGCTAATTAATTAATTAAGAATAATTAATTAAATGATAATTAATTAAAAGTTGATTAATTAAAAAAAAATGATTAAAGGACAATTAATCCAATGATTTGAAAATTAATTGATGTTAATTAACTATGATGGTTGACCCATCTGATTTGAATTAATCAGATAATTTATTGAGCTTACTGACGGATGGTTGAATTCTATTGATTGTCGAACTGTTTGATATTATGCTTTGTGCTATGAATTGTTTTGACGTGATCTGTGATTTCTGTTTCTGTGATATATTACTATGTGAATATGAGACAACTTGGCCTTTAAAACGACATTTAAATTTCGATGCGACAGGGAGTCGGATTCCAGTTGGTTATCCGAAACCCACATCGAATTGTAATAGTGAATCTTTATGACTGATAAATTTATTTTATCTATGAATCTGTAAATGAAGATAAGCGTTGTGGATTATACCGCTTATCGATATTGATATATCTGTGATGATTGATGTTGTGCACTATTGTGTGTGAAACCCCTGGACTACACTTTTACACACACAAATATGGATTTCACGTGGAAATCGGTTAAGTCACAGATAATTTAAATTTGATTGTTTTTGAAATTAAAATTTTAATTTCAATTGATTTTGAAATTAGAAATTTGGGGTTTAAAGTGAAAAGCTTTTGAAATGGAATTTCAAATATAAAAGTTATTTTGAATAACTTAATCGAGTTTTGAAATTTAAATAATTAGATTTAAATTTGAATTCAAGTTTGAAATTGAATCCTATGATTTGAAACTAGGGATTAAAAGATGATATAAATGTGTTTGTATGAAGTTAAACCATTTTATAAGTAAAATTTTGAGAATTTGAATTTAACCCAAGGATTTCAACTCGTATGAATGAATCAGATTTCCAAAATGAAACTATTTGTTTTCAAATGATAAACACTTTTAGATAAGAAAAGAAATTCCAGTTTAATTAAAGGAATTTCAAGATTAAATTGAAAAAAATGATTTTCCAAGTTATGAATGAAATTGTTTTGAAAGCTATGAATTAAATCTGTATATTTTTAACAGATTTAAAATGATGATTTGTTTAACCCATTCAAAATGAAATTGTTTTGAAAACTATAAGTTAAATCTTTGATTTAAAGATTTAACGAGTTAATTAAATTGAAATGGAAATCGATTTGGAAAATCTGTGAATGAATCTTTGTGAAATTAAGTGAACTTTGTGAATTGAATCTTTTTGTTTAAAAGATTAAAATGGTAATTTGATAAACCATTTGTAAAGAAAGTTTGGGTTTAAGTTGTGACTTAATTGAAATCCCAATATCCGTATGTTTTTAAATATTTCGCTCACTATTCGGGTTAGCCGGGAAAGGACCTTTGGGTCGTATAACTCATTCCGAATAGTGATACGTCGTATATGGATAGCATTTGAAGACCAGTGTTGAAGACCGGATATTTTTCGAAAATGAAAGGACAACCAGTCGAATGTCTCTGCACTGAGTCGCGCCGGTATAGAGATTTATATCACTCTTTTGTGACAGGAAGTCCGGACGTGATTGAGAGTTATCCGGAATTGCAAGGGCTTCGTGAGAAGTGCCTTCGGTTCTGTTCGAACCCGGAACAGACTTGTATGGATACATGTCTGACATTACACTTTGAGATATAAAGCCGATTTCTTTCAAATACATTTCTGTTGGTGGCGGAGAATTTATTCTCTTAGCTTAACACCCTTCTCTGAGACGTACGAGCTCAGAGGTTATGTAGTTGAAATTTATCAGCGATATATCCCAATTTGGTAATGTGGCATGCTGAGTGTTGCTGTGTAATGATCAGTGTTTGATCATTTGTGATATGATCATTTGTTTGATCTTATATCTTTGTGATCATAGGTTGATCATTTGTTTGACCCGAAGCATGGCTTTGTAGAAAGCGTAGCTTTGTGGACGAGACTTCATCGAGCCTCACACCCCGGAAATGGTCAAAACAGGAAAGATGCGGCAAGGTTCTAGGGAGTAGCGCCCCTTAGTGTATGTCATTCCTTCTGGATAAAGGTGGTATCATGGTATGGAGCCCAGATACTTAACCTCTGTGGTTACTGCATTATTATTATTATGTGGTTGTTGGAAATCGAGGATCCTCGGGAAGATCGGAGACGATCGGGGGATGGCATACGCATGTCAGTAGTTACCTATTTTTGCAGAGGTAACCCGGCCTTGTGTTGGCAGAGATCTAACCGTAATGTTAGGTTATTTCTCGAGTCGTCTATTCCAGGGACGTACCCATCGTGGAAAAGGAAGTTCCTTAGCCTGATCATTTGTTGGAAATCCAAACAAAACAATACGAGCCTTGTACGGTTTTAGTTGTAGAACCTGCCATTTAATATGGTAGCTATAGTAGGCATACTATAATGGTACCTATGCTGGCTAAGATTGATATTCTACTTTCGAAATTACTTTCTGCACTATGCACTAGTAATAATATCAAAAATGATTTGATTTTGCGTAGTAAGCATCTTTGACTATCATAAGAAGAAATCTCCTCCAATTCTGCGTTTGCATTGTGTGTGTGGCGGGAGGTCTTATGGTAGTTTCATTTTCCAAAAGCATTGCGGATTTCAATGTTTAAAATTCTTTTGCTATTTGTTTTTAAAGATAAACTGTTTTTGTTGCTCACACCAGTCCCATGACTGATCCGGAGTTTATTGTTCCCTTCCTAAACTCTGGGTGCCCACTATTTTCCACACGGGCAGTCTAGAGTTGGGTTTTTCAGCTATTCAGGTTGAGTAGATTATCTGGAGCTAGTTCAGTTCTTGGAGTTCATGGACTGACGTTGCTTATCTTGGAGCATTCTATTGGAGACATTCTATCCGCTGCTGATGTTATCGTTTTCTTTTCCGCTGCTATTTGTTGTATCATATCTCTGATGTATATTGATATCTGTTGTATCATTCTGTTGTATCAGATTTTTGTATCTGTCATGGTATCAATGTAATATATATTGATATATTCTTTATTCCGCTGTGTTGTTATACTTAATGGTGTTATAAGCTCCCGAGAACCAGATTCGGCATTTGAATCTACGGCATTTTGAGTACAAGGGAAGTACGGGTGCCGATTTTCGAAGGTCGATTTTTGGGTCTTGACATAGATATTTGCTGATTTGAGTTCTAATTATCTTTGTTGATAATTCGATATTTATTGATTTGAGTTCTAATTATCTTTGTTGATAATTAGATAATTGTTGTTTTCTGATTATCGTTTTTGATAATTAGATATTTTCTGATTTGAGTTCTAATTATCTTTGTTGATAATTAGATATTTGCTGATTTGAGTTCTAATTATCTTTGTTGATAATTAGATATTTGCTGATTTGAGTTCTAATTATCTTTGTTGATAATTGTATATTTGCTGATTTGAGTTCTAATTATCTTTGTTGATAATTAGATAATTACTGATTTGAGTTCTAATTATCCTTGTTGATAATTAGATATTTGTTGATTTGAGTTTTCAGATTATCGTTTTTGATAATTAGATATTTGTTGTTTTCTAATTATCGTTTTGATAATTAGATATTTGTTGTTTTCTGATTATCGTTTTTGATAATTAGATATTTCTTGTTTTCTGATTATCGTTTTGATAATTAGATATTTGTTGTTTTCTGATTATCGTTTTTGATAATTAGATATTTGTTGTTTTCTGATTATCGTTTTTGATAATTAGATATTTGTGATTTCTGATTATCGTTTTTGTTAATTAGATATTTGTGATTTCTGATTATCGATTTTGATAATTAGATATTTGTGATTTCTGATTATCGTTTTTGATAATTAGATATTTGTGATTTCTGCTTATCGTTTTTGATAATTAGATATTTGTTGATTTGAGATTTCTAATTATCGTTTTTGATAATTAGATATTTGTTGATTTGAGTTCTAATTATCGTTGTTGATAATTAGATTTTGCTGTTTTCTAATTATTGTGTCGATAATTAGATATTGTTGTTTTGTGATTTCTGTATTCTGATTATCTAATTGATAATTAAATATTGCTGATAATTGTATTTATTCATTTTTGTTGTTTTCTGGTTATCTGTTTGATAATTAGATTTTGTTGAGAATTTGTGAATTTTTTTATGAAATTAAAAGATTTCTTTGGCGTTTATATTCTTGACCTTTATTTTCTAAATTAACCAGTATATGTTAGAAAAATAATTGTTATAGACGACTTTAATTATGAAAATTGCGGGGATGCAATTTTTATAAGGAGGGGAGTCTGTAACAACCCAGGGTTTTGCATCGGGTTGAAATTCTTTTAATAATTTGTTAAGGGGTCTGCGGGCTTTAAATAAAATTTGGCCTACATTTTTATTCTGGGTGCTGTGTTGTATCAAGGAAGAGACTCGATCCCCCTTCATTCATTCATTCGAAACCCTAAGCAAAACATACGAAAAAAATGGTGCTTTGATCTCGTTCCTCTTTTGCTCTGAAATTAGGGCTTTGACGAATTGAGGCGCCGCTTGATTTTAAGTCGATCGAATGGATATTTGCGAGTTTTCTTTGTCGATCGCTCGTCTCCTTGAGTTGCGCTCGGCTGCTTCTCGATGATTGAGTTCGACTTTGATTCCGGGTTTTGGCTTCGCTCGATTTCTTGAGTGCTCGGCTCCTTCAATTTGCGTCGAACAAGGTGAGTTATTTTCTCACTCACATCTTTAATTCAAACCCGTTTATTCGTGAATTCCGTCGTTTGATTTCTTGGCTATCACGGCTTTGGATTTTAGTGATTTTGTCAATACTGGGCTCCGGCCATTCGATTTCTGTAACGACCCGCTATTTTCAACGATTCGCATCCGCACATGTCGGACTTTGAATAATTCAAAATATCAGATTTTTAATTTAAATTTGGCAAAATTCAGCATATGCAGTAAATAAATCAATCACAGAATCACAGACACAGAGTAATACCATAATACGCAGCGGAATAGATAAAATAGTAGTTCATGAAGCTACTATATAAACATCAGAGTTAGAAATAAAAATACAACAGAATATCTTAAATACAGTGAAGTCTCCAGTACAACAGATGACTTCTCTGAACAAATCAACTGGAAGAGCTGAAAGCTGAGGCGATATTTGGATCTTCAAGGGAAGCTCCAAACTCCAAGGGTGAGTCTCCAATGCTGTTTCACTCGGTCTGACCCGAGCGTAGAGCAAAGCACAAAACACTCGAGTCAGGATTAACATTCTTATATAAACAAATCCAACTCAAGTGAAATATCAACTGAAATACAAGTAGCTTAAAGGATGTTTGGGATAACCATCCTCTAAGGATCTTCAGAACTATCTACAAGGTGGAAATATACATCAGAACACCGTGGTCATTTCAAATTAATTTATTCTTCAAACCCAAATATCATTTCATTTCAAATATTTTTTTTTTTCCAAAATAGTATATATATATATAGGTTAAATAATTTAAAAGTAAAGTATTTATAATTTCCTCGAGTCTCACAAATTGCTTCTCATCAACTTCAAATTCCAAATTCAAATTTTATTCAAAGCTCAATTCATCAATTCAATTCAGTTCTAAATATACCATTTAAATTTTCAATATATTTCAAAGCTTTAATATTCAACATTTTCAAAGTTAAATTTAACAGTTTCATATAGCTCTTGATTTAACTTTATTATTATATTTTTTTCAGGGAATATTCACTTAATAATTTAATATCATTTACTAGCCTTAAATCACATTTTTCTAAATATTTCCTTAAACTTTCTTTACACAAGAAATATTCATTAGATTACTTATAAATCAAACTCAAGTTATAAATCATATCTTACATCTCAATTTCAATAAGTTTCAAATCGTTTAATTAAATAAAATTCTTTATTGAATACAATTTCAACTAAATTCAAATTATCTTTCTAACCTTAACTTATTCAAATTATTACCAAAATCTATTTTGAAATATATTTTTAAATACTCAACATATTATATGTATTTAAATCAATCATTCCCATTTATATATAATAATTTAAGGCTCAACATTTATTAAAACCATATATTTCTTTCGAAAACCATAGAATTCATTTTTAAAATATTTATATATATGGACCAACGGTGTCTGTATATATATTTATCATATGGTTAAGTGATACGGATATTTATCATTTCATTCTAAAATTTAAATATATACGGGTAGATATCATTTCGACCCGTAATCCCAATTTCAATTCAAATGAAAATCGCTTGGGTTTATCATTTCAACCCATAACGAAATTATCCTATTCTAAAGTCCGTTCGGGTATGTATCATTTCAACCCATAGTGAATTCTATACTAACAGGGAACTTGCAGAGTGATAACAGATACTAAAAAAATATATAACAGCAGGCATATATCATCAGTATAAATAACAGATACGGGTGTCAGATGTCACAGGTGAACAGATACAAATAATAGTAATAACAGGCATATAATACTAGATACTGGTGTCAGATATCACAGGTGAACAGTTATAGATAATAGCATATATAACAATGTAAATAACTACAGCAGCATATTTCAATTGTCGTTTCAATTGAAATTAAATTTAATAAATACAAGAACGTTAATCGTGAGTGATTGCTCACCTTTCGAGGCTAGAGAGATTTGACAAAGAAATGAGCTACGAATTCAAGCACGAATTCCAAAGCAAAGCTAAACTGGCACGAATTCGACGGACAAACTGATAGATAAGAAATTGATGAGAATGAACCAAATCAATTTTGATATTAACATAAAATATATATTATTCTATATACGATATATAAATTTTTCAATATTGTAATTTAAGGCAAATATCATAATAATATAAAATTTAAAAATCATTATTAAATCAAACCCATAAATTTACTTTCAACGTCTATATTATCAAAAAAAGAAAAAAAAGAAATCAGTATGTAGGCAACCTATTAGCAACAATCTTTGTGCAGATTATATTAAATTAAAGGTATGTACAAATTTAACTATAACCACACTATGTGCCAAAATATACTAATAAACAAATGTATATAATCATACAGTAAACCAACAGTTCAAAATTTATTATTACTAATAAATCATAACATAATAGATAATGTAAACAAGATATATACACCTAAATATATATGAACTAACTGTGAAGCAAGATCATATAACTGATACGACTTCTTTTTTTTTTTGAAAACGTGCATACTGTCGTAATAATATAGATACAACCCTACACTTCAAAGTATCACACAGACTAACTTTATTAACTATATATAACAATAGTGTAACTTTATACAAATATAACAACAGACCGAAACGTAAAATATAACTATTTAATTTACATACTATTAATACTTACAAATATATACTTACAAATAAGACAGCTGACATGTGCCATATACTACTGAGCATACTATTTAATTTACATAACTAATAGTTGTATATTTGTTAGCTGTCAAACATATAACTCTTCACTTTTAAACAATGAAAAATATAATACCTTCACAACTCAGCAAATCATTGTAGAAACATAGCTTATAGGTATATAGTAATATATAAATCAATCATACAGAAAAGTTTATAATATAATATATATAATATAATACTTTTATCACCCAGATGCATATGTACCTTAATTTATATGCAACTGACAGGGTCTCGGCAAGGAGAAGAATGCTCGGCGAGGCGAGGCTGCGGATGGATTATTGGGTTGGAGGTTGTGGAACCAGGCTGAGGAGGATCTGGGCACGACAAAGAGAGAGAGATGGCAAGGCGAGAGGGAGAGAGTGTGCGCTGGACACTTGGCGCAGGGAAGATGATGATTGGTCTCTGGTCGGAGGAGATAGGGCGGTGGTCGAGGCTTGCGTGACCATGGCGAGCAGGTGGGTTCATATGATGTGGTGGCCGCGGCTATGGGGAAGGTGTGTTTGGTCGGAGACGTGGTGGCTTGGGCAGTGAAGAGGCACGCATGAGGAAGGAAAGGAGGCGGGGTCACGTGGATCTCGGTGCCAAGTGATGTGAAGGAGTTGACAGAGGCTTAGGTTTCGAGTTGAGGAGGCTAGCTGCCATAGTTGTGGAGATTTGGTGCTACAGGTTGAAGGAGTGGGAAGATGGTTATGAGGGAGGAGAACAGATCAATTGCAATTGAAAACTAATATATATTATTTTGTAAGAGCAAGTTTAGGCGTACAGATAGGAAAGAATGCACACGAACCAGAGAATATAGGCAAGCATTGTTTCAAACGTTAACATTTATTTCTTTGGAAATGAACAGGCAAAATAAATGGAATGCAATGAAAACGGATGAAGTTATAAAGGATTAAAGTGAATCGTTGCCAAATGAATAAAACGTATACAAACATTTTGATTTTCGAACGGTTATGGGATGGGATTAAGCTGAAAAATAAAAGCAAATTATTATTTCTTGAGCATCACGTTTCAAATTTGAAACGTAAAGTAAAATATAAAGTCAAGATTTTGGTACCGTTACAACGAACATTTTATTGTTTCCGTCGCGTATCGAATTTCAAAATACAAAAATAAATATACCGTTGTGATCAGCGCGACGAGACGATCAAAACGGTATACAGATATCAGTGGTACGATCATCCGATCAAAAGTCGATAACCGGTACCAGAAAATGCTGCTATTTTACAAGAATTTAGATAAACGGAGCAATAGAAGTCCAAATTTGGAAAACGAATTTCGCAGTTTGATTCAGAATGATCTGAATAAATTTTCTCCTGTTGACATATTTTGGTTTCGGAAAACTTTTAAATTCACTGTTATTAACCGGTTTGATTTGAAATGAAAATTTCACAGGAAAATAAACTTCAATATTATCAGATGAAAATTTACCAGTTGCTATATTACAATAGACGTATTCCAAATAATAAATTTTTAATTTCAAATTTTATTGTTTAAAATTTCACAAATTTCCAGTTAAATATACTTTTTAAACCATTAAATTTACGGGTCGTTACAATTTCATTTTGATGTTGAGGATTTCGCTGACTTTGTCAATTTCGTATGATTTGATGATGGCATGCTCATCACAGTTTCGATTTTCTGGTATTCAAATTTGTTGACTTCGGTCACTTGCCTTTGTTTATGCGATGATATTCAAGACATCTCTGTCTTTCTTCGGAACTGCTGTACCCTGATTTTTGAACCTTCCTGACTTTGCTCTGTTGACATCGGCTTTGACTTTGTTTGATAGTGTTTATTTCTCGACTCTGGCCATTTGTGTTTATTGCCTCTGGTCATTTGCGTCCTATAGCATACTTGACTTGTTTGAAACATATATCTTGATTTTGCTTTTTTTTAGCTGGTGTGGGTGCTATGTATATGCATTCATCCACTCACTCCATCTTCATTTTGTTTCACTTGAGTCTGATTTGCTTTATAAGACTTCACTTGATTTCATTGCGGCCATGACTCTGCATATATTCCATGCTGTTGTCACTGCATACATGTTCATCATGTAGGTCACTGTATTGGTTCGTGTATATGTGCAGTTCATACTTTGTGTCATTTGGACTTGAGAGCGAGTTCAATTAGCTAGCTCGAGTTGCTTTGGGTCTAGTCTCTAGACATCTGATTATCTGGTTTTTTATGATACACTTGTTTGCTTCCCTGACCTGTTGCACTATAAGCTTCATGTGTACTTGATGTGTACAGAGTCATTTGTGTCTTTGAGCCTGGGCAGTTTGGTTGTCATGCACTGAGTTGTAGATCATCACTTTTGGCACTGTGTAATGTTGCATTGTATGCACTTGCATTGCTTCTGATCATATGTCACTGTATATCCATATTGTTGGCATTGTTTATGTTGGTTTTGGATTTTGACCATTTTATTGAACTGTTAGCCTTTGGGGTGTAATTTCTGATTCATCGGTGACTTTGTTGATTTTTGGATTAGCTTGTGGCATGTGCATTCTTTCCATGTCGTATTGCCATTCCTTTGGTGCAGTTTCATTTGTTGCAATTTTGCCCTTGTATTCATGTGGTGGCTACAGTTTCATTTTGTTTGCAGTTGTGTTGAGTCATGATAGCCGTGACTTGACCACTGCAGTTTCGATTTGCTGTAGTATTTGGTGTTGTGATGACATCATATGCTGTAGTGGCAAGGCAGTGCATGCGAACGTGTACTGTAGCCAAACATGATTGGCTTTTAATTGATATTTCAATTGCTCGAATTATTTCGTGTGGTCAATTCAATATATTTTGTGTTGTATTTCGATTGGTTTAATTTGATGATTTTGTTGATATCTAATTATCTTTTAGATAATTAGATTATGTGTTTTCTAATTATTTATTTAATAATTAGATCTTGCTGTTAATTGCTGTTTAGGCAATTCTGTTGTTTTCTAATTGTCTTCATTGATAATCCTTTCATTTATCTTTGTTGATGATTTGAATTTACTAATTTGTTGTTTAATGCTGTTACGTGTTATATTTACCGTTATCCGATTTCCTTATTAAAGGATTGGATAGGTGAGATTTATTGTGACTGTCGTCTATTTAATTATTTAATTATTATTGCTTTTGTGCATTAATAACTGAGTTTGAATTAGACTGACCCGCGTATTATTTTCTTTTGAATTAATAATCGGGTCAGACCGAGTTATTTCAGGTTGTTGATATCTTGCTTCGGGTTGCTGCTTGAGCTATGAAGTATCTTCATATCTTTTGGAGTAGTTGTGGTCATAGTATAGGATGATATGTATTCATGTATATTATTTACGATAATGTACTTGTATATGTAACTTCCAGTGTCGACAGTTGTAGTTGTATCATATGTATTATATCACATGTATTGTAACTGACTTCAGTTATATATATATATGAGATTTTATATTATCTGTGTTCTGCATTTAGTTTATCTATGTTATTATTATATAAGTGTCCTAAACTATTATGAACCATCGTAGTTCGTTTTATACTGGAATTGGATATGTCGATGGGAGTAAATAAACAAAGAGATGAAAAATATATATACCACTCCTATCGAGATAACCAATACTAGTGTAAGGCCTAACTACGGATGGCCGCTCCTATCCAACCTTATTCTTCGTAATAACAAACAGTATTTCTTTAAATACTCTTTGTTATTGTGAGCATAGAAGTGGGGTGTCATAGTTGGTATCAGAGCGAGGGGTTTATGGACATAATATAGAACATAACTTAGATGGAACATGTGTTACAACTAATTGTTGATGTTTTTATTTGTGCTTTGTGTCAAAACTAAAGTTTTGAAATTATGATGAAATTTTTAAATATCTTTATTTAAAAAAAAGTGAAATTGTATTTCGATGATTGATTAATTTGTGTTCTGTTTATCAGAGTGCGCAGCGGAAACAGTGGGGATGTCTTCACTGTGTACGACTGATAACCCTTTTGATTTAAAAATCAAAATATGAAAATGAAATAAATTTCATTGTGTTGTTACAAAGATGTATTTATTTTTGTTTTCTTTGAAAAATTTCGATTCCGATTTGAGGACCCGAAGCGATTGCAGTTATGTGATTTTGTTGAGATTTTTGCTGTTTTAAATTATCTTCATTGAAGATATAATCAAGTGATTTCTTTGTTCATCTTGTAGTGTGCGTGCAAATTTGAGTTGCACGTTACTGCATTAATTTTACGTTGAACTGGTGTTTGGTTTAAACGTATTTTGTTGCCGTTATTTTTATAACGGGATTTTTACACCGATGCTAAATTTTTGAAGCACGATGTTTTGTTGACATTTTTAATGCATGAAAATTCGCTGGTATTATATTTTGATGTGAATTATTTTGATGAGATTCTGACGCATAAAATTTACTGTCGCTTTGACTTCAGTAACCGTCAGATTTAAAGTGGATTTTCAAGCAGTTAGCCCGCAATGCTGATTTGATACCCGTTTTTACGGCGTTTTGAGAAGTGCAATTTCCTTATCGAAATTGCTACAGATGTTTCAGTTTTAATCACGTGTTTCGAAAATTGTTTTTAAAATAAAATCGTTTTAAATTTTTTACAGTTGCGCATTCAAAAGAATGAGGAAGCGATTTAAACGCTTCAGCAAAATTGAGGACTATGAACCCTCACTTTTACTGTTTCGCTTAATTCCGGACTTGTCCGTTTGAGAACGTAAAATGTTATTTATTTAAAATACACAATTTTGCACTTTTAAGGAAACGATGAAGAGATTTAAACGATTTAGTAAAACACGTGGTATTGGACATGTGCGTTCACTATTTCGGTTAATTCCGGACTCTTTAATTGAAATTTTTGCTGTTTTGATGATTTTGATGATTTTGTGTGCTTTCGAGCCACTATGTTGGACCTTCGGGTCATATGTTGGACCTTCGGGTCATATGATGGACCTTCGGGTCAATACCAGTACCGGACCTTCGGGTCATATGTTGGACCTTCGGGTCATTTGTTAGGCGCCAAAATTATGATGACGGTACTTGGTAGGCTTCGGCCATATGTTGTTGCACGTGCGGCGTAGCTAAAACTCGCCATCTGCTGGGATCGATCCACCTTTTATGTTGATATTCTAGTCATCTTAATTGATTTCTAGATATTTGTTGTTTCTAATTATCTGCAGGTAATTAGATATTTGCTGATTTGAATTCTAATTATCTTTGTTGATAATTAGATATTTGCTGATTTGAGTTCTAATTATCTTTGTTGATAATTCGATATTTATTGATTTGAGTTCTAATTATCTTTGTTGATAATTAGATAATTGTTGTTTTCTGATTATCGTTTTTGATAATTAGATATTTTCTGATTTGAGTTCTAATTATCTTTGTTGATAATTAGATATTTGCTGATTTGAGTTCTAATTATCTTTGTTGATAATTAGATATTTGCTGATTTGAGTTCTAATTATCTTTGTTGATAATTGGATATTTGCTGATTTGAGTTCTAATTATCTTTGTTGATAATTAGATAATTGCTGATTTGAGTTCTAATTATCCTTGTTGATAATTAGATATTTGTTGATTTGAGTTTTCAGATTATCGTTTTTGATAATTAGATATTTGTTGTTTTCTAATTATCGTTTTGATAATTAGATATTTCTTGTTTTCTGATTATCGTTTTGATAATTAGATATTTGTTGTTTTCTGATTATCGTTTTTGATAATTAGATATTTGTTGTTTTTTTATTATCGTTTTTGATAATTAGATATTTGTGATTTCTGATTATCGTTTTTGTTAATTAGATATTTGTGATTTCTGATTATCGTTTTTGATAATTAGATATTTGTGATTTCTGATTATCGTTTTTGATAATTAGATATTTGTGATTTCTGATTATCGTTTTTGATAATTAGATATTTTTTGATTTGAGATTTCTAATTATCGTTTTTGATAATTAGATATTTGTTGATTTGAGTTCTAATTATCTTCGTTGATAATTAGATTTTGCTGTTTTCTAATTATTTTGTCGATAATTAGATATTGCTGTTTTGTGATTTCTGTATTCTAATTATCTAATTGATAATTAAATATTGCTGATAATTGTATTTATTCATTTTTGTTGTTTTCTGGTTATCTGTTTGATAATTAGATTTTGTTGAGAATTTGTGAATTTTTTTATAAAATTAAAAGATTTCTTTGGCGTTTATATTCTTGACCTTTATTTTCTAAATTAACCAGTTTATGTTAGAAAAATAATTGTTATAGACGATTTTAATTATGAAAATTGCGGGGATGGAATTTTTATAAGGAGGGGAGTCTGTAACAACCCAGGGTTTTGCATCGGGTTGAAATTCTTTTAATAATTTGTTAAGGGGTCTGCGGGCTTTAAATAAAATTTGGCCTACGTTTTTATTCTGGGTGCTGTGTTGTATCAAGGCAGAGACCCGATCCCCCTTCATTCATTCATTCGAAACCCTAAGCAAAACATACAAAAAAAATGGTGCTTTGATCTCGTTCCTCTTTTGCTCTGAAATTAGGGCTTTGACGAATTGAGGGGCCGCTTGATTTTAAGTCGATCGAATGGATATTTGCGAGTTTTCTTTGTCTATCGCTCGTCTCCTTGAGTTGCGCTCGGCTGCTTCTCGATGATTGAGTTCGACTTTGATTCCGGGTTTTGGCTTCGCTCGATTTCTTGAGTGCTCGGCTCCTTCAATTTGCGTCGAACAAGGTGAATGATTTTCTCACTCACATCTTTAATTCAAACCCGTTTATTCGTGAATTCCGTCGTTTGATTTCTTGGCTATCACGGCTTTGGATTTTAGTGATTTTCTCAATACTGGGCTCCGGCCATTCGATTTCATTTTGATGTTGAGGATTTCGCTGACTTTGTCAATTTCGTATGATTTGATGATGGCATGCTCATCACAGTTTTGATTTTCTGGTATTCAAATTTATTGACTTCGGTCACTTGCCTTTGTTTATGCGATGATATTCAAGACATCTCTGTCTTTCTTCGGAACTGCTGTACCCTGATTTTTGAACCTTCCTGACTTTGCTCTGTTGACATCGGCTTTGACTTTGTTTGATAGTGTTTATTTCTCGACTCTGGCCATTTGTGTTTATTGCCTCTGGTCATTTGCGTCCTATAGCATACTTGACTTGTTTGAAACATATATCTTGATTTTGCTTTGTTTTAGCTGGTGTGGGTGCTATGTATATGCATTCATCCACTCACTCCATCTTCATTTTGTTTCACTTGAGTCTGATTTGCTTTATAAGACTGCACTTGATTTCATTGCGGCCATGACTCTGCATATATTCCATGCTGTTGTCACTGCATACATGTTCATCATGTAGGTCACTGTATTGGTTCGTGTATATGTGCAGTTCATACTTTGTGTCATTTGGACTTGAGAGCGAGTTCAATTAGCTAGCTCGAGTTGCTTTGGGTCTAGTCTCTGGACATTTTATTATCTGGTTTTTTATGATACACTTGTTTGCTTCCCTGACCTGTTGCACTATAAGCTTCATGTGTACTTGATGTGTACAGAGTCATTTGTGTCTTTGAGCCTGGGCAGTTTGGTTGTCATGCACTGAGTTGTAGATCATCACTTTTGGCACTGTGTAATGTTGCATTGTATGCACTTGCATTGCTTCTGATCATATGTCACTGTATATCCATATTGTTGGCATTGTTTATGTTGGTTTTGGATTTTGACCATTTTATTGAACTGTTAGCCTTTGGGGTGTAATTTTTGATTCATCGGTGACTTTGTTGATTTTTGGATTAGCTTGTGGCATGTGCATTATTTCCATGTCGTATTGCCATTCCTTTGGTGCAGTTTCATTTGTTGCAATTTTGCCCTTGTATTCATGTGGTGGCTACAGTTTCATTTTGTTTGCAGTTGTGTTGAGTCATGATAGCCGTGACTTGACCTCTGCAGTTTCGATTTGCTGTAGTATTTGGTGTTGTGATGACATCATATGCTGTAGTGGCGAGGCAGTGCATGCGAGCGTGTACTGTAGCCAAACATGATTGGCTTTTAATTGATATTTCAATTGCTCGAATTATTTCGTGTGGTCAATTCAATATATTTTGTGTTGTATTTCGATTGGTTTAATTTGATGATTTTGTTGATATCTAATTATCTTTTAGATAATTAGATTATGTGTTTTCTAATTATTTATTTAATAATTAGATCTTGCTGTTAATTGCTGTTTAGGCAATTCTGTTGTTTTCTAATTGTCTTCATTGATAATCCTTTCATTTATCTTTGTTGATGATTTGAATTTACTAATTTGTTGTTTAATGCTGTTACGTGTTATATTTACCGTTATCCGATTTCCTTATTAAAGGATTGGATAGGTGAGATTTATTGTGACTGTCGTCTATTTAATTATTTAATTATTATTGCTTCTGTGCATTAATAACTGAGTTTGAATTAGACTGACCTGCGTATTATTTTCTTTTGAATTAATACTCGGGTAAGACCGAGTTATTTCAGGTTGTTGATATCTTGCTTCGGGTTGCTGCTTGAGCTATGAAGTATCTTCATATCTTTTGGAGTAGTCGTGGTCATAGTATAGGATGATATGTATTCATGTATATTATTTACGATAATGTACTTGTATATGTAACTTCCAGTGTCGACAGTTGTAGTTGTATCATATGTATTATATCACATGTATTGTAACTGACTTCAGTTATATATATATATATGAGATTTTATATTATCTGTGTTCTGCATTCAGTTTATCTATGTTATTATTATATAAGTGTCCTAAACTATTATGAACCATCGTAGTTCGTTTTATACTGGAATTGGATATGTCGATGGGAGTAAATAAACAAAGAGATGAAAAATATATATACCACTCCTATCGAGATAATCAATACTAGTGTAAGGCCTAACTACGGATGGCCGCTCCTTTCCAACCTTATTCTTCATAATAACAGACAGTATTTCTTTTAATACTCTTTGTTATTGTGAGCATAGAGGTGGGGCGTCACATCGATCCACTTGAGAAAACAAATATAGAGCACCAAATCGACGTAATGAATAGATGTTTAGGACAAAGCTATAGATGGTCACTCCTAACCAGCCCTATTCTCCGCATTAGCAGACAATATTACGCAGTAATACTCTTTGTTAATGTGGGTCTCGAGGTGGGGCGCCACAGTTTGGTATCAGAGCTGAGTTCAGAACAAAATATGATAAACACAGAACATAACATATATTACGATACATACAAGTACAATATGAATGTTACAAATCCCCAAATCATTGCGTCCTTAACCCTTTCGTGTTCTTTGGAGTAGATAGAAATTTGGGATATGTCTAGGAATATACTTTATTTCATAGTATTCCATAATTGAATTGACGACATCTCACCCTAGGAGTAATCCTAATTGTGATTGTTTTAATTCGAGTCCTCTTCGATATTCACCTGTATCGAAGGAATTTGTTGATGCTATGGGAGGTTCTTGTCTTGTGACTTCTTTGAGTATTGCGAATCCGCTAGAGGGGATCCGCAATACTTGGCATGATCCTTGAGAATTTTGTGGTTGTTCCTTGTAGTTTTCTTGTTGTAAAAATATGCACGCTATTCAATATCTTGAGTTTGAAATGATTTTGGGATGGATCAGCTTACTTGTTATCAGGTCCAATCCTCTGTTCTGTTTTTACATAATAAAAATGTTTATCATTTTCTAAGTGAGACGTCATATTTTGTTTCGTCAAATTTGGACTACTCTAGCCCCGTTTATCTTATTTTCGATGAATTTGCAGCAGTTTAGCAGCGAAATATCGACCTTTGATAGGTGGTTGTATCATTGATATTTGTGTACCGTTCTGTTCGTCTCATCATACTGATCTCTGCAGTATATTTATTTGTGCATTTTGGTGTCCGGTGTGCGGCAAAATCGACAGAACGATTTGTCGTAATGATTCTGTATTTTATCCTTTTGGTTCTTATGACCTTTCTGTTATATATCATGTAAACCAACAGCAGTTGGCTTTTAAAATTCCCAGAATTCAGCTTTGACCATTGCTTTTCCACCGTTAACTTATGTGTGTTGGTTCACTTTCTATGGTTCGTTCATTTGCCTTTCCTTCACCTCTTTCTTCGTTCTGAATTCATGTGAAGAAAAAAAAAATTTGTTTATATTCTATTGCATTAATGTTTGCATGAGGATTCGACCTGACCTCTTTTGCATTTAGAACCACCTGCTCTATCCTTTTGCATGCAAGCTCCTCGTCGAGCGTTGCTTCCACCACTTCGCCAGCTCTCCATTCCCCGACCAACTAACATCGACAGCATGCAAACCCAAGCCGAGCACCCGATCGCTCCACAGCACTCGCATCCCTCCCCCTCCGTTTGCCAACCACACACCATGAGATCCGAGTCCCTCTTCTGTAACGACCCGTAAATTTTTAATAATTTTTAACGGTGTTATATACCTAATTAATTGAAATTGTGTGAAATTTTAAACAATAAAATTTGAAAATAAAAATTTACTATTTGGAATACGTCTATTTTAATATAGCAACTGGTAAATTTTCATCTGATAATATTGAAGTTTATTTTTCTGTGAAATTTCATTTCAAATCAAACCGGTTAATAACAGTGAATTTAAAAGTTTTCCGAAACCAAAATATGTCAACAGGAGAAAATTTATTCAGATCATTCTGAATCAGACTGCGAAATTCGTTTTTCCAAATTTGGACTTCTACTGCTCCGTTTATCTTAATTCTGGTAAAATAGCAGCATTTTCGGTACCGATCATCGACTTTTGATCGGATGATTGTGCCACTAATATCTGTGTACCGTTTTGATCGTCTCGTCGTACTGATCTCCACGGTATATTCAACTCTGCATTTTGAGATCCGGTACACGCCAAAAAGAATAAACTATTCGTTGTAACTGTACCGTAAATTGTGACTTTATTTCTTCCTTCGGTTTCAAAAATTTAAAACGTACAGCCTGGACCACATTAATAATTTGTTTTAATTGTTCACCAAATCAAAACGTTTGGTCGTTGCTTTGAATTCTTCTTCCATTCATTTTGCCTACTATTTCTCCTTCTTCTGGATCTCATTCTCTCCACACCTTCCACCTTTTCATTCCCCACCTGCATCTCAAACCGAAACCAAAGTTTATGAATATATTTTTCCTAAAATAAATGTTTGCTTTTGGTACAACCTGCCCATTTTTGCAGCCTTCCACCATTTTGCAGCCTTCCACCACTGGAACAATTGTCGAACCCACACGTGACAGCACTCCAGCCACCGTATCCACTATCACGAGCCAGGGCCGAAGGCCTCCCACCACCACACTCGGCTCCACCTCTAGCTACCGCTCCTTCCATCCCTTCGCCTGACCCGCCACCTACTTCCGCCGCTAACAGCAAATGACAGCCCACAGCCATCGTTCCACTCGCCTTCACCTCACTGCCAGCCACGCAGCACGCAACCTGGCCCTCCTCTCGCAGCCTTCCATGTGCCGCCCTTCCTCCCTGTCAACACCGAACCTCCGGCCACAGCTCCTCCCAGATGCGATCCACCTCCACTCCCTCTTCTCTCCGCCCTTGTCTGCCTAGTTCTCCCTTTTCCCCGCCTTCTCCTCCACCTGGCCGAACATGGCACAGTCAACCAAAGCCAAAGTCCCCTCTCCTTCCACAACATCCCCACCAACTGCCGACAGAGCTTTCACCGTGCCCATCTTCCGCCTGTTGCCATCTATTCTTCATCTCCTCCGCCGCTTCAACCATTCGCAGCCTCTTCCCCGAGCACAACCAACCATACCAGTTTATATAGGTACTATTATATATATATTAGTTGTTAAATAGTTAGTTAATATATGTATATATATCTCAGTAATCTTCTGCCCAGTTATACTTTACCAGATAAAGCTATGTAAAGGTTTCCAAACTATATATTATGTATGTCATATGGTTTGTTGAAGAAAGAAGTATATTAGTTTATACATGTTTATATGATTTACAAGTTTATATTATATATTAGTAGTTTCGGCTATAAATTTACATAGTAAGTTTGATTTGCCTGGAAAAAAAATATGGGATACGTGTATACGTTTTGTTATATTTTTATATAGTTTATTTTACCTTATTATAAAGTATATACGTTAGTTTTATATAAATAATGATATGTTTTAAGGGTTGTATATTTTATAAGATTTATATATAGATACTAGTACTTATATTCTGTTGGTTTTATTATAAGGGTAGTAGTTTACATTCATAAAGCTGCTATGTACAGTATAGTGTAATAGAATAGTATAGGCAATGGGCTTTATAAAGATTTATCTTTAGGTGTTATAGTACATTGTATATAAAAGGATATAGTTGCATATTTGTATAAGTGACAGCTCTATAAGTTACATATTATATGTACATACAATCTGTTCGATTATTTTATAATAGATTTGAAAAAAAAGAAGATAAATGTTGTATATATGTTGATTTCTTTGTGTTTAATTAAAACAATAATAATATTTGTTTTAAATTAAGTATTGATTTCATGGGTATGACAATAATAATAATTTATATATTCTATTTCTGTCTAGATGATTCTGACTCGTTTCCATCAATCCCTATCGTTCAGCTTTGCCCATCAAATCCACTTTCAATTTACTTCGCTTGAGATTGTTGTTTGGATTTGTTCGACTAGATCGTGATCCAATTCATAGCTTATTGTGTATCAAACTCCTCTAGCCTCGGAAGGTGAGCAATCACTCACGATTAACATTCTTTTATTTATTAAATTTGATTTCAATTGAAACAACAATTGAAATATTACTGCTGTTAGTTAATTTCATTGTTGTATATATGCTATTATCTGTATCTGTTCACCTGTGACATCTGACACCTGTATCTGTTATTTTACTGATGATATATGCCTGTTGTTTTATTTTATATTATCTGTTATCACTCTGTAAGTTCCCTGTTAGTATAGAATTCACTATGGGTTGAAATGATACATACCCGAACGGACTTTAGAATAGGAGAATTTCGTTATGGGTTGAAATGATAAACCCAAGCGATTTTCATTTGAATTGAAATTGGGATTACGGGTCGAAATGATATCTACCCGTATATATTTAAATTTCGGATTGAAATGATAAATATCCGTATCACTTAACCATATGATAAATATATATACAGACACCGTTGGTCCATATATATAAATATTTTAAAAATGAATTCTATGGTTTTGGAAAGAAATATATGGTTTTAATAAATGTTGAGCCTTAAATTATTATATATAAATGGGAATGATTGATTTAAATACATATAATATGTTGAGTATTTAAATATACTTCAAAATAGATTTTGGCAATAATTTGAATAAGTTAAGATTAGAAAGATAATTTGAATTTAATTGAAATTGTATTCAATAAAGAATTTTATTTAATTAAACTGATTTGAAACTTATTGAAATTGAGATGTAAGATATGATTTATAACTTGAGTTTGATTTATAAGTAATCTAATGAATATTTCTTGTTTAAATAAAGTTAAGGAAATATTTAGTAAAAATGTAATTTAAGGCTAGTTAAATGATATTGAATTTATTAAGTGAATATTCCCTGATTAAATAATAATGAAGTTAAATCAAGAGCTATATGAAACTGTTAAATTTAACTTTGAAAATGTTGAATATTAAAGCTTTGAAATATATTGAAAATTTAAATGATCTGTTTAGAAATGAATTAAATTGATGAATTGAGCTTTGAATAAATTTGAATTTGGAATTTGAAGTTGATTTGAATCGATTTGCTAGACTTGAGGAAATTAAATACATTACTTTTCAAATCATTTAATATATATATACTATTTTGGAAAATAGATATATTTGATTTGAAATGATATTTGGGTTTTTGAAGTATAAATTTAATTGAAATGACCACGGTGTTATAATGTATATTTCCATCTTGTAGATAGTTCTGAAGATCCTTAGAGGATGGTTATCCCAAACATCCTTTAAGTTACTTGTATTTCAGTTGGTATTTCACTTGAGTTGGATTTATTGATATAAGAATGTTAATCCTGACTCGAGTGTTTGTGTTTTGCTTTACGCTCGGGTCAGACCGAGTGATACAGCATTTGAGACTCACCCTTGGAGTTTGGAGCTTCCTTTGGAGATCCAACTATCGCCTCAGCTTTCAGCTCTTCTAGTTGATTGGTTCAGAGAAGTCATCTGTTGTACTGGAGACTTCACTGCATTTGAGATATTCTGTTGTATTTTATTTCTAACTTTGATGTTTATATAGTAGCTTCATGAACTACTATTTTATCTATTCCGCTGCGTATTATTGTATTACTCTGTGTCTGTGATTCTGTGATTGATTTATTTACTGCATATGCTGAGTTTTGCCAAATTTAAATTAACAATCTGATATTTTGAATTATTCAAGTCAGACATGTGTGGATTTATTGTCGATTTGAATGGTCCAAAATAGCGGGTCGTTACAGTTGGTATCAGAGCTTTGGCTCTAGGCAAAACTTAGCATATATAGTAATTTTATTTACAGAATCACTTTCGTTCGAGTTTGAATCTCTTCCTTTTGACTCGATTTCCTTTGAACTTTGGAACTTTCCTTGCGGTTCCAAATTTCATTTTTGTCTCTCCCTATTTGTATTCTTTTGATTCTGGAGTATCCCATAACTCCACTTCGAATGACCTCTATAAGAATAGGATCCCACCAATCTTTGAATGATTTGTGAAGGGGTGAAACTCCTTCACAATTGGCATTGATTCACCGGAGATTTCTATATCTTTGGTTTAGATGCCGCTATCTCTTGCAATCGAATGTTGGTTTTCTTGGAATTCCGCATCGATCTTGTTCCTGGAGTCACGGTTGATCCGGTTATGGTCGCCCGCGATTTATATAAGTATATTCATCTTCTATTTTGAAATTTAATTATCTCATTTTCGTTCGAACTTATCTTCGAATCAGAATCCTAATTGATTAGAGTCCCAATAATTTGAATGTTTATCTTTGTTTTGAAATCCATTCTTGAATCATCCTTTTGAAAAATCGGGTTTATTCGTATTTTGGAAATTGTTTTATATATCGAAATTTTATAAGTATGATTATATTCTATATATAAAAGTGAAAATGTTTTCGATAAGGATTATATATACCTTTTAAAAAGATAAGAATTTGAATTTTTGAAAGGATTTGAATTTTGAAGTTATATAAGAAATTGATTTATATGAAAAAATGATTTATAACAAAGGATTTGAAATTCGAGAATTGAACTCCGGTATTTTGAAATTGGTTTTAAGATTTTTTGAAATACATAATAATAGTATGATTTAAAAGTATTTTCCGAATAAGAAATGTCCCAATGATTTTAATGAGTTTCGAATGATTTCGAAGAAATTTCAAAAAAAAAAAAGTTTGAGAAAATAGAAGTCCAGAACTCACTTATGTCGCTGGAAAATAATTTCGGTGATGAGTGCACGCATCATCGACATTGATTTTCGAGTTTCAGAGTAAGGGATAGGCCACTTTAATAGCTTTGCTATGCGAGTGATTTTATGAAACCAATTTTGATTTCAAATTCCAAAGTATGATTCGATATTCGAAAGATATATGTATATGTATTTGAACGATTTGGAGTGAATCGGTGTTCAGTCCTCGAGTTTTGGATTTAATATAACCCTATCTATTAAAATTGATTTACTGATTTGTTGCTGATTTCCAACTCTTGAATTTGAAAATGATTTCTTCAACTATTTTGAAAGTTCGAGCACTTCCAAATCAAGGTTAACTTTTTCAAAGCTAAGAAATTTCGAAAAAAATAAAGTATATAAGTTTGGTATGTATGTTAAAGTATGTAGTAATATAATTAAAAAAAAAAGAAGTTGAAACTACTTTGTTAAGTAAATGAATAAGGCTATTTTGAAATTTAGATTTGAAATGTTTTGAAAAGAATTTGGTCTTCAATATATTTTGAATAAAATTTAGTTAAATGTTTTAACTGGGTAACATCTTTATGAAACTATATATTTAACAAGTTGGAATAAATATATAATTTGTGCGTATGCTGTTTTATTCGCATAATTAATTTGATCCAGGTTTGAGTACACAAGTTCGAGGTGGATTACACCATTTCGTGTTAGGATTTTTCATTCGATTCTTAAGGGCGAATATTTGATATGGATTTTTGGGCTAAATTCTAGAATTCTCTATCATAGTATATGGCTATGCAAGGAGACTGATGGCTTCTAGTCGAGAAACCATATCGAAGTCCGCATTAGGGAAGTCGAATGGACAATACTAGTTCGAAAGCGAACTTGTGTGATCGAGCGAGCGATCAAAATGTGATTTTGCGAAATGATGGCGTATGTACACCTTATATTCTATTATCATTGATATATTTTGACGCTGAAATTGAAAGCTGTCGGGTTAGAATATCTTTGCTTACTAAAAGAAAATTCCCAAAATAAATTACAAAGATATATAACCCATAAAAGCAAAGATATTCAATCTCATATGGCTCTTGATACAGTGAAACTTATTTTTGAAAAATTTGATCCTTATATAAGATGGACCTTAGGTAATATAAGATGATTTTGAAAACCATTTGATTTTGGAAATGAATTGGTTGACTTAAATTATTGATTTGGAAATTTGGATTTATTTTCAAAATCTATTATTTTGGAAACTTTGAAGCTAAAGATAATTAATTTGAGAAGAAATAATTTGGTGAAATTGTATATGATTTTGAAATTGAACTGATATTGAAACAAATTGAAATCTGAGAACCTTATATTACCAAACACTTGATTTGGGAGTTGTCGAACTTATATAAAATTGATTTGTATGAGTATGAAATTGATTCGAAACTATAGATTTGAAAAGGTACTCAATTTGAAAGTGAAATCTTATATAATTGAAGTCTATATAAGTATGATTTGATATACTATTGATTTTGGAAAAGTATTTGATTTGAAAATTTAATCTTATATATAATGGATTTTATATAAGTACGATATTTGAAAGTGATTTGAAAAGGTACTATATGATACATATTTTCGAAGTAAAGATATGGAAAGTGCCTTCTGCTTGATATCCGATTTTTGGCCACATCTTGGATTCATTCTATCGATATTATTCTCTCTGATTTTGGTTTTCCGGATATGATACTCGAGTGTCCTTCGAATTCCATGGCGTTACCCATGGTCTTATCGTTCTCTCGTGACTGCATAGCGCAACTCCCTGGCTGAGTCTTGCCTAGGGGTACGGATTGTTTCCTGGGGGATCCAGGCGTAACCATTGTGTATCCTGCAATCTGTGTAGGTCGCGAATAGTAGCGCAAATGCTTGGCTGAGTCTTGCCTGGGGGTACGGATTGTTTCCTGGGGGATCCAGGCGTAACCATTGTGTATCCTGCATTCTACTAGTCATCATGGCGTAACTCGCAGGGCTGAGAAAGCTTACGGATATGGATTGTTTCCTGGGGGATCCAGGCGTAACCATTGTGTATCTGCGAACCATGGTTAGACAAAGGTTTTGTTTGTGTTTTGATTGGATTGTACTTTCCATATCTGTTTTTAAAAGTTTTCCAGTATTTTCACTGGGTGTTGAAACAGGTCTACTAAGTACCTGGAGAATTCTAGTTTTGCGCCTGATCAACGCACTACCAGAGTCTACAGGAACAAGGATAAACTTGTTGAAACATCGAGTTATAAAAGTATTTTCGAAATGAAATTTGTTTCGTTATAAAAAATATTTTATTATAAAAGTATTTCTAACAAAGAAATTTTGTATTGATATTCGAAATTGAAATTCTAATGGTTTGAATTAATTATTCATGCCCGATTCTATTCATTTGAATCTACCTTATCTGCTCAGCCTTATTTATTTACCTATATTCTGTTTTCCAAGTCCTCCTTCTTTTCCTTGTTGACTATAACATATTTAAGTTAATAAATTTATGATCATGGATTTAATAGCTTCTTTGTAAATATAAGTAATAATGTAAATAATTGTTTTCAAATGGTTTTCATATATTTATAAAGGTGTTATTTAAACCTATAAATGATACTTACAAAGGAAACAAGAAATTTTACAAATGAGTTTGAAAAAAATATATTAAGGTATTAAAAATAATTGAATTGTAAATGAAGTCTTCAAATGAATATTTCAAGTAAAGTTTTATAAAGTTTCAAATTAATTGTTTAATCTTGACTATCAATCTTTTTCCTTCCTGGTTGTTTCTATTCTCCTACCTCGTTCCTTTTCGGGGACGAAAAGTTTTGAGTGGGGGAGAGTGTAACGACCCGTAAATTTTTAATAATTTTTAACGGTGTTATATACCTAATTAATTGAAATTGTGTGAAATTTTAAACAATAAAATTTGAAAATAAAAATTTACTATTTGGAATACGTCTATTTTAATATAGCAACTGGTAAATTTTCATCTGATAATATTGAAGTTTATTTTCCTGTGAAATTTCATTTCAAATCAAACCGGTTAATAACAGTGAATTTAAAAGTTTTCCGAAACCAAAATATGTCAACAGGAGAAAATTTATTCAGATCATTCTGAATCAGACTGCGAAATTCGTTTTTCCAAATTTGGACTTCTACTGCTCCGTTTATCTTAATTCTGGTAAAATAGCAGCATTTTCGGTACCGATCATCGACTTTTGATCGGATGATTGTGCCACTAATATCTGTGTACCGTTTTGATCGTCTCGTCGTACTGATCTCCACGGTATATTCAACTCTGCATTTTGAGATCCGGTACACGCCAAAAAGAATAAACTATTCGTTGTAACTGTACCGTAAATTGTGACTTTATTTCTTCCTTCGGTTTCAAAAATTTAAAACGTACAGCCTGGACCACATTAATAATTTGTTTTAATTGTTCACCAAATCAAAACGTTTGGTCGTTGCTTTGAATTCTTCTTCCATTCATTTTGCCTACTATTTCTCCTTCTTCTGGATCTCATTCTCTCCACACCTTCCTCCTTTTCATTCCCCACCTGCATCTCAAACCGAAACCAAAGTTTATGAATATATTTTTCCTAAAATAAATGTTTGCTTTTGGTACAACCTACCCATTTTTGCAGCCTTCCACCATTTTGCAGCCTTCCACCAATGGAACAATTGTCGAACCCACACGTGACAGCACTCCAGCCACCGTATCCACTATCACGAGCCAGGGCCGAAGGCCTCCCACCACCACACTCGGCTCCACCTCTAGCTACCGCTCCTTCCATCCCTTCGCCTGACCCGCCACCTACTTCCGCCGCTAACAGCAAATGACAGCCCACAGCCATCGTTCCACTCGCCTTCACCTCACTGCCAGCCACGCAGCACGCAACCTGGCCCTCCTCTCGCAGCCTTCCATGTGCCGCCCTTCCTCCCTGTCAACACCGAACCTCCGGCCACAGCTCCTCCCAGATGCGATCCACCTCCACTCCCTCTTCTCTCCGCCCTTGTCTGCCTAGTTCTCCCTTTTCCCCGCCTTCTCCTCCACCTGGCCGAACATGGCACAGTCAACCAAAGCCAAAGTCCCCTCTCCTTCCACAACATCCCCACCAACTGCCGACAGAGCTTTCACCGTGCCCATCTTCCGCCTGTTGCCATCTATTCTTCATCTCCTCCGCCGCTTCAACCATTCGCAGCCTCTTCCCCGAGCACAACCAACCATACCAGTTTATATAGGTACTATTATATATATATTAGTTGTCAAATAGTTAGTTAATATATGTATATATATCTCAGTAATCTTCTGCCCAGTTATACTTTACCAGATAAAGCTATGTAAAGGTTTCCAAACTATATATTATGTATGTCATATGGTTTGTTGAAGAAAGAAGTATATTAGTTTATACATGTTTATATGATTTACAAGTTTATATTATATATTAGTAGTTTCGGCTATAAATTTACATAGTAAGTTTGATTTGCTTGGAAAAAAAATATGGGATACGTGTATACGTTTTGTTATATTTTTATATAGTTTATTTTACCTTATTATAAAGTATATACGTTAGTTTTATATAAATAATGATATGTTTTAAGGGTTGTATATTTTATAAGATTTATATATAGATACTAGTACTTATATTCTGTTGGTTTTATTATAAGGGTAGTAGTTTACATTCATAAAGCTGCTATGTACAATATAGTGTAATAGAATAGTATAGGCAATGGGCTTTATAAAGATTTATCTTTAGGTGTTATAGTACATTGTATATAAAAGGATATAGTTGCATATTTGTATAAGTGACAGCTCTATAAGTTACATATTATATGTACATACAATCTGTTCGATTATTTTATAATAGATTTGAAAAAAAAAGAAGATAAATGTTGTATATATGTTGATTTCTTTGTGTTTAATTAAAACAATAATAATATTTGTTTTAAATTAAGTATTGATTTCATGGGTATGACAATAATAATAATTTATATATTCTATTTCTGTCTAGATGATTCTGACTCGTTTCCATCAATCCCTATCGTTCAGCTTTGCCCATCAAATCCACTTTCAATTTACTTCGCTTGAGATTGTTGTTTGGATTTGTTCGACTAGATCGTGATCCAATTCATAGCTTATTGTGTATCAAACTCCTCTAGCCTCGGAAGGTGAGCAATCACTCACGATTAACATTCTTTTATTTATTAAATTTGATTTCAATTGAAACAACAATTGAAATATTACTGCTGTTAGTTAATTTCATTGTTGTATATATGCTATTATCTGTATCTGTTCACCTGTGACATCTGACACCTGTATCTGTTATTTTACTGATGATATATGCCTGTTGTTTTATTTTATATTATCTGTTATCACTCTGTAAGTTCCCTGTTAGTATAGAATTCACTATGGGTTGAAATGATACATACCCGAACGGACTTTAGAATAGGAGAATTTCGTTATGGGTTGAAATGATAAACCCAAGCGATTTTCATTTGAATTGAAATTGGGATTACGGGTCGAAATGATATCTACCCGTATATATTTAAATTTCGGATTGAAATGATAAATATCCGTATCACTTAACCATATGATAAATATATATACAGACACCGTTGGTCCATATATATAAATATTTTAAAAATGAATTCTATGGTTTTGGAAAGAAATATATGGTTTTAATAAATGTTGAGCCTTAAATTATTATATATAAATGGGAATGATTGATTTAAATACATATAATATGTTGAGTATTTAAATATACTTCAAAATAGATTTTGGCAATAATTTGAATAAGTTAAGATTAGAAAGATAATTTGAATTTAATTGAAATTGTATTCAATAAAGAATTTTATTTAATTAAACTGATTTGAAACTTATTGAAATTGAGATGTAAGATATGATTTATAACTTGAGTTTGATTTATAAGTAATCTAATGAATATTTCTTGTTTAAATAAAGTTAAGGAAATATTTAGTAAAAATGTAATTTAAGGCTAGTTAAATGATATTGAATTTATTAAGTGAATATTCCCTGATTAAATAATAATGAAGTTAAATCAAGAGCTATATGAAACTGTTAAATTTAACTTTGAAAATGTTGAATATTAAAGCTTTGAAATATATTGAAAATTTAAATGATCTGTTTAGAAATGAATTAAATTGATGAATTGAGCTTTGAATAAATTTGAATTTGGAATTTGAAGTTGATTTGAATCGATTTGCTAGACTTGAGGAAATTAAATACATTACTTTTCAAATCATTTAATATATATATACTATTTTGGAAAATAGATATATTTGATTTGAAATGATATTTGGGTTTTTGAAGTATAAATTTAATTGAAATGACCACGGTGTTATAATGTATATTTCCACCTTGTAGATAGTTCTGAAGATCCTTAGAGGATGGTTATCCCAAACATCCTTTAAGTTACTTGTATTTCAGTTGGTATTTCACTTGAGTTGGATTTATTGATATAAGAATGTTAATCCTGACTCGAGTGTTTGTGTTTTGCTTTACGCTCGGGTCAGACCGAGTGATACAGCATTTGAGACTCACCCTTGGAGTTTGGAGCTTCCTTTGGAGATCCAACTATCGCCTCAGCTTTCAGCTCTTCTAGTTGATTGGTTCAGAGAAGTCATCTGTTGTACTGGAGACTTCACTGCATTTGAGATATTCTGTTGTATTTTATTTCTAACTTTGATGTTTATATAGTAGCTTCATGAACTACTATTTTATCTATTCCGCTGCGTATTATTGTATTACTCTGTGTCTGTGATTCTGTGATTGATTTATTTACTGCATATGCTGAGTTTTGCCAAATTTAAATTAACAATCTGATATTTTGAATTATTCAAGTCAGACATGTGTGGATTTATTGTCGATTTGAATGGTCCAAAATAGCGGGTCGTTACATCTTCCATGTGCCTTCCCTGAACCTCGCACCCACTTATCACTAAACAAACCCCCGCCTGAGCAGCCTCATCTTGCCACGCCTTTGCCTCCAACATCCGCAAGAAGCAATGACCACACCACTCCATACAACAGTTCGCCACCTCACGCCCGATCATCTAGCGACCACTTCAACCCTAACCCACCAGTCCGCCCTCAACCTTGTTCTCACCTTGCCGAAGTCAGCCTCCACGTGTGCATCTCCTTCACCTGAAAGCTACACCTGCAAACTTGGTTGTTGTATATATATATGGTAAGTATATATAATATATCTATAGTTTACAGTATAAGCTTTTGGGGTTCGTATATATAAGCTTTTATAAATGTACATACATATTTAGTTATATATGTGTTTTTTTGACTTCCTTCAGCCCACGCTTACTATATATATGTATATGTATATATATATATATGTATATATATATATGTATGTATGTATGATATTTAGAAAGGTAATATACTGGTTTTATTTAATATTGATTTTTAAATGGTTGTGTGTATATATATATATATATATGCGTGAGTTATAAAGTGAGGTTGAAGTTATACCGTGTTCTATGTATATTTGCATTTTGGGTTTTTAAGATGTACTATTATATATATATATATATATATATACACACTATGTCTAAAGAAGTTATATTCAAGCTAGTTATATATATATGTATGTATATTTAATATGAAGCCTACAACCATATCATCCATTCCAGACCTTCTCTATTATATATTTTTATATAATAAGATTTTTTATTTTAAATTTATAATTTCGAAACAGATTCTGTATTAAGCTTAATATATATATATATATATATTATGTTTAAAATTCTATTTGATGAATTTTGAAATGAAATTAATGTGTTTAAGGAATGTTGATTTTAGGAAGAAAAAAAATTAATACATACATATATATGAATAATATGTTAAGCGGTTTTGGGTTCCTTCGGTTTATACTATTTATAGTCTTATATATACATAAGTATTCGATTTGGTTATACATATAAATTGTAAGTATTGATTTGTAAATATAATATATATATCTTTGATTTTAGATATTTGTGTTTTAAGAATAATGATTTTGAATTATATATATTTTATTTTAATATATGTCTTAATTTAATATTGATTTTATAATAATATATATATATTCCATTATATCAAGCCAATTTGATTTGTTCTCATTGATTCCTATTTATCAACTTTGTCCGTCAAATCCGTGTTCAACTTACTTGGCTTGGAGATTAGTTGATTGGATTTGGTCGATCGTCTAGATCGTGACTCAATTCGTAGCTCGTCGTGTTGTCTATTTCCTCTAGCCTCGAAAGGTGAGCAATCACTAACGATTAACGTTCTTATCGTTAGTAAATTTGATTTCACTTGAAACGACAATTAAAATATGCTGTTAAATTTGAATTGCTAGTTATTTAATCGTTAAATATGATATGCCATTATCTGCAATTGTTCACCTGTGATATTTGACACCATATCCTGTTATGTATGTTTTATTTAATTTATCACTAATCAAATATGCATGTTGTTGATATGTTATATTTTATCATAGTTGTTCTCACTATGCAAGTTCCCTGTTAATTTAGAATTCTCTATCGGTTGAAATGATATATACCCGAACGATTTTGTAGAATAGGGGAAATCGTTATGGGTTGAAATGATAAACCCAAGTGATTTTCATTGATTTTAAATTTTGGGATTGTGGGTTGAAATGATATATACCCATAGATATTTAAATTGTGGATTGAAGTGATAGATATCTGTATCACTTGACCATAGGATAGAAAATTATATACGGACACCGTTGGTCTATATTTTGAAAAATGATTTCCAAAGTTTGAAAGGAAATATATGGGTTTTAATAAATACTGTTTTAAATAATATATAAATGCAATTTTTATATATGTATAAAAACTTAAATTTGAAGATAATATGTTTTGGAAATTTTAATTTATAAGTAAATTTAGGAAAAATATAAATTTTAAGATTTTCTTATAATTTTATTATTTTAAAAATATATAAATATATATAAATAGATTTAATACAAAATACATTTAATAGTATGATTTAATTTAATAAAAATTTAAATTAATTGGTTTATAAAATGTTTAAGTATTTATTTAAATTTATAATAATATTTTAAAAATGGATTTTTATAACTTTAATAATAAAGGTTGGGAAGATAAATTAATGTTGATTGGGAATTTAAATTGGTTAAATTGAATTTAAATAAGAATTTATTTGAACTTATTGATTTTTAGATGTTGAAAAATATGATTTATAACTTGATTTATAAAAAGGTGATTAAGTGAATATTCTCAATATTAAATAAAATTGAGATTGAATATTTAATATTGATTTAAATTTGTAAATTGGGATTTTAATAAATTGTTATTAAAATGATTAAGTGAGTATTTCCAATTTGAATAAATTTAAAAGTTAAATGTTGAAATATAAATGAAATTTATATTGTAGATGTTGAATATTTAAACTTGAATTTTATTGGAATTGAAGTGATAGTTCAAACTTAAATTTGAAATCGATATAAATTAAAATGGTTTATTGAGAAGTTGAATTGAATTGAAAATGAGGAACTGGGATTGAATTACATTGAATTCTGGAATTTGAGCTGATTGAATCGGTTTGTAAAATTCGAAGAAATTATTTTATTATATAAAGTATTTAAATATATATATATAAACTATTTTAATATATAAATTATTTTAATATATAAACTATTTTAATTTATAACTATTTTAATATATATACTATTTTCAATATCTAAACTATTTAAGTAAGAACTGTTATGATTACGGAAGTGTTATGATTTCAAACTGTTATAATTTGCAAAGTGTTATGATTTTCAAATGTGCTATGATTTCCAAAGTATTACGATTTCAAAAGTGTTATGATTTCCAAAGTGTTATGTTTTCAAAAATGTTGTGATTTCGAAAGTGTTTGTAACGACCTGTAATTTTCGTAATTAAAAATAGTAAATTTAATAAGATTTGTGATTTAATATTGGAAGAAACAAAAATTTGTGATTTATTAATGAAAAATAACTAGAATGAAATGGAATAAGGTTAATTTAAGAAATTGATAAAATATTAATGGAAGTTCAATTAATTGATATAATGTAAATGTTATAATTTTGTTATAAATTTAATATAAGAAAACAAATGTAAATATGAATTAATTGATGAGATAATATATAATTAATGGTAATTGAATAACATTAGTGTTAGGAAGGTATTTATAACATTTGGTTGAAATAATAAACATATTAATGTGACTAAAAGTTAATGGGGACAAACTATTATATGTTACCTATTTATTTATTCTGTTATATTTAATTAGAAATTAATTATAATTAAATGAAATTAAATGTTACATTAATGTGAGTTAAGACAATAACTGTAAATTGTGAAAGGAATAGAAATGTAATTATATTCATAAGGTAATAATTGATTAAATATAAAGACTGAAATCAAAATTTATCAATTTTTGGAATTTAAATTATAATAACTGAAATTAAGATGAATTAGAAAATATTAGTGTAATAAGATATAAACAAATGTTAATTATATCCATAAGATGATAATTGACTTAATAACAGGATTAAAAATCAAATAAATGGATTATTGGAAATTTAATTTATAATTACTGAATTTATTGAAATTAAAATTAAACATTGTAATTGGTAAAATAAAATAACTTTGAATTTATATCTAAATTTATTTTAAATAGGGTAAATGTCTAAGTAATCTAAAATGACAAATTTTGTAAATTATTAAATATTGAAATGAAAAAGTAATTAATTAATTTAATATTAATTTATTTAATTAATGTAAAAATAGCCATTTTGGCTAATGTCTCGGATTTCGACGAAACTAGTTTCACCGGATCCGTAACGGCGAATTGTTGTAGGATTTCAAGTTTCGTAGCGATCGGAATTGTCGTTTGATCGTACGGACTCGAAACGCCTAGAAATCAATTTAATTGAAATCAATTTGAAATAAGCTGATTTTAAGTTAACTTCTTCATACGATGGAATTAGGACTTGAAACTTGTTCCATTGAGTTTAAAACTATCCAAAACATCTATTTTGATATATGGGATTACCCATTTCATTTCGGAGGCAAAACAAGCTTTTCGGATCATTTATCGTTCAATCAAATCTTGTCCGTTCTTTCTATTTTTAGCTCTGCCTATAAATAGCCCGTTATAAACCTTAGTGTTTCTCAACTCAGTTTGTTTGTATGTACAATTCCATCTTTTTCTCTCTTTCCAATGGCAGGCAAACAAATTCCAAATTCAAATAGCAAACCAAAATCAAATTGAAAAATCAAACTCCTCAAAAAAATTCAGAAAAATAAATAAATCGGAGACCTCAACAACACGAATCTGCGTCTGATGTCTGTTTCTAGAAACGATGCTCGAGTCAACCAGAAACCTCGGTCAAAGGCTAGAATTGCGAAACCCTAATTTCGATTTGGGGGTTTTTGATTTCATCTTTAATCGGCGAAATTGTTTTGTGGGTTTTGGTGAGATCAACGTGCAGATCCGTTTGGTGGTGGTCGCGGCTTCGATTGGTGGCTGGGATTGTCAGAATTTGTGGTTTAGGGATTCTAATCGGCGGCGGCGGCCAGAGAATTGGGCAATCATGCCCTAGGGGATGGGGGCGGCCCAGCGAGGCGAGGCTAGCGATGGTCACGGCATGACCTATGGTAGCGAATTGGTGGAGGACGGGGCGGTCAACGACGGCAGCTTGATGAGTCATCGCTGTTTTATGGTGCGTGCGTGAAGAAGATGGTAGCGTTATTTACCTTTTTGCCAATATTTTATTTTAATTAAAAATTTAAATTTAAACGGTCAAACTATTATAACTTTTGCATACAAAATCGGATTTGGACGCGGTTTCTTGCGTTGGGATTGTATTGAAATTTCAGACATTTTGGCGCTTGTTTGGATGAATTCTGAGACTGTTTGAATATTGGACCTAAATTGGATTTCAAATCGATTTAAATTCAAAGTTGAGTGATTTGACCCACTCACAACTTCTAAAATTTCTTATGTTAGTTAAATTAAATTTATGATGTGATTAGGAATTTGTTTATGGCTGTTTGGTATATTTAAATTGCTATTCCTATTAGTTTGAATTTATTTTGAATTAAATTGTCATTTAATTTATTATTGAATTTAAATTGCCAGTTAAATACCTGTATATGATAATCTGTTGATTGTTGATATTTATTGGTCGAATTGGATGATGATTGTGATGGATATTTGAATTTATTATTAGATGATTGGATGCTATATTTGATTTATGAAATGCTATCACCCTGCAAGTTCCCTTAGTTATTGTCTAGGAAAATCACTATGGGTTGAAATGATACATACCCGAACGATCTATAGATTAGGGAAAAATGGTTATGGGTTGAAATGATAGACTCGAGCGATTTTATGGATTTTATTTAATTCGGGATTACAATTTGAAATGATATATAACCGTAGAATTTTAAATGGCGGATTGAAATGATTAATATCCGTATCACTTGACCCTAGGGTAGAAAATTATATACGGACACCGGATTGTTTAAATTAAATGATTTTTGGAATCTTTGAAATTTTGAATTCGGTTAACTGGTATTTTGAAATAGAAATCGATTTATATAAACTGAAATATTTTGGTTAATCCAAGTGTAAATGTTGAAATTGATTTAATGAATGGTTTTGTGATATCCCGGAATTTTGAACAATATCAATTTAATAATCTATATTAAATATTAAATTGATTTGGTATATCTTTGTTAATAAGATATGAATTGATTTAATAATTTCTTTTAAATGGATATTTAACTGATAAATTATCTTTTAAAGGCTAATAAATTGTTTTCTATTTATTTATATATATATATATATTTGTATATATTGTAAATAGTCAATGTCTGTTTTAGATTTGATTTAAATTCAATATTTAATAAATAACCATTTGGCTTTAGAATATACTCAAGATTTAAGTTAAAATTGTCTAAATGATTTTAGCTTAGATTTAAATTAAATAAAAGGTTTGTTGTTCTTTTTAAAGTATAGCTTGATAAAATTAGTAATTAAGTGATGAATTCTTTTATAAATTATTTTAATTTGATAATGAGCTTTATTTATAATATAATGTCTATATAAGTAGATTTTTATTATAAATGAAAATTGTTATATATTTTGAAAAGGAATTATGGTTTTAAAATTTATGTAAATCTCTAAAATAAATATAATAATTATAGAAAATAAAATATACCTTATAAATATTTAAGGTAAGTATAAAATAGAATGTAATGGGTAATTATATATTGATAGTTTATCTTTTAAAATATAAATACCTTCATGTTAGAAATTAGAAATAAATACACTTATGTAGAGATAGAAACAAATATGCAAACTAATATAATACCATAACCATAACCTTATCAATTACAAAGTAAAGCTTAAGTAAAATATTATGTACACTTTAGCAAATACATTTGCAGGCAAGAAAACATCTCTATGCATACGAATGAAGATAGGGTAAGTATGCTAAGTTTAAGTTAAATAATAAACATATGTTTGTAGGTTGTACATACAAGCATAGAATATGGGCTGTTGTAGACTTTAATAAGAGCAAGACATTGAATGCCATCACTGCAAGTACACGAAATGCTTCATTTCAGTTTCCTTTTAGAAAAATCCCTGAATTTTTGGGTACTTGGACAATAAACAAGTGAGCATACTTGTTTTATTTATCAATTGCCTCATTCCATTTCGTATACAAGAGCCAAGCACCCAGTTTCTAAAAGTCTTAAAACAAATACAACCAAGTAAAAGAAATAATAAAAGAAGTATACAAACCTGGAAATCAACTAGGAGCCAAACATTTCAGTTTCAAGTTTAAGCATGTTCAAGTTTTCTGGAATCAAAACTGAAATGTATGCAAGTTTTCACATGCAAGTTTCAAACTGCCTCTTTTCAAACTAAAGAATAAAGCTCTCTGTTCTATATGTCAGGTGAGTAAACTTTTAAAACTAAAACTTAAATACTCTGATAATTTCTGTGATTATGTTTGGCTATATGTAGGTGTATATGCAATGCTTTGTGAATTATGTATGTGTGCATATCTATGGTTTAAACATCTCAGATCTTAGCAAACCTCTGTTTTAAAACTGAAACATAAGATACCTTTAGTTTTTGACGCATATTGTGACGACCTGGAATCTTCGTATATTTGAAATGTGAATATTTAATTTATTTTAAATATCCGAAGGTTAAATTTTAACTTTAATTTCAAATATACGGTATTTATAGGATGATAGATTATTGAATTAAACAATCGAAAATAGGGTAAAATATTGAATCTTGATTTTTAGCCTGTTAAAAATAGTTTAAAGGTTCAGAAAATTTATATTGTTAATATTGAAGGTGATGAAACTTTTAAAATTGAATTTCAAAGCGTTTTGTTCAGTTTTGAAATTTTATTGTTTAAATTAAATTTAAAAATAGCCTTCCAAGGCACAGTCTCGGAATTCGACGAAACCAGTTCCATTGGATCCGTAATATTGTATTATTATCGGATTTCAATTTTCGTAGTGAATGAAGTTGTTGTGAGAGCGTATGATATATAAACGCCCTGAAAATTTATATTGGAATTTAAACATATTTATATTTGTGCTAAGTCAAAATGAACAACATTACCTGACTTCTTTTCGTATCCATGTCCCCTCTTTTAACTACAGCACGCAAACATCTAGAGGAGATTTTTTTTTTTTTTAACAAACGTACTTCGTTCTAGATTCAATAGGAAGCCGAACCTCTCTCTCTCTAATATCGAAACTGAAAACTCAGGCCTACTCTAAAAAAAAAAAAATGTAAATGAATGACGATCTCCTTCCAGTCATTGTTCGAACTCGAGACGTGATTCGCGAGTTGAAGGAAGGAGAGGCGTTCGTTCCGATAGCGACGAGCTCGTTGGGGATTTAGGGCACGCGATGCTGAGAAGTGAGTTCGATGTCGCGACCTAAGGTGTTCGGCAGGAGTCGAGCTGGAGCTAGGGCTCGAATTGTGATGACTCAGCACTCACTCAAGGTCGAAGTGATGGGAGATGGCGGCGGCTGGGCTCATTCGTTCACATGGGGAAGGGCATCGCGGGTCGCGTTCGATCGAAGGGAGGGGGTGTTCGCGAATTCTGGTAGGGTTTAAAGCTCAGTGGACGACGGGGTGGTTCCGTTCGAAGGGATGGCCGAAGTTGCACAGTTTTGGGGAGGGTCTCGAGCTCTGAGCAGTCTGGTGAGGAATATTCGATTTATGTTTTCAATTAATTTAAGTATATATATACAGATTTTGTAAAAAAGGGGTGAAAATATAATTATACAGACATAAATGTAGTTTTCCATCTTATTTAATTATTTAGTTACCAAGAAATTATTAAGGAAAAATTAGTTTAAGCTAGACTATTAGTTAAAATTAAATCATGAGTTAATTGATTTTAAATTGGTAATGGATGGTTCGATTTTATTTCAAATATTAATATAAATTTTTATATTCAAGGTCAAAAATCGAAAAACCAAGGCAAGATTGAAATGGATTGCAAATTAGAAGTCAAAGGTGAGTTAATCTCACTCAGTTAAATTTAAATTTAAATGGTTAAATTTAAATAATTTATTGGATGATTGATTTGATTTGATGTGATATATATAGTAGTATATACCAGTATATACATATTGGCATATGTATATATTTGAGTTGTTGATATTCCCGCATTTATATAGCGGATGAGACCCTATGCGCCGCATAATAGCGGATGATATTTTATAAAACCCATATACCGCGATATTCCACCTCGTAGTGGAATTGGTATCGTGCTAACATCTGTGGATGCAGGAAAAACAGGTTGGAGGGATCCAACTGGATTCCTCAAAATATTTAATTTTGTTTAAATATTCTGTGATATGATTTTTGATATCCTGTGATGAATTATATGGATAATTGGATGTTATGGTTTGGTTGGATCGATTTGTATGTGCTGAATTATCAAAATCTCTAGAATGGAACTTTTGAAAAGAAATAAAAGAGTAAATTCTTAAGTAAAATAATTATAAAGAGTTTGGAAGAAATTTGAGAATAAATCTGATGAAGAATAAAAGTGATTTCCAAAACTCTAATAAATATGGAAAAGAGGAATTTTGAATAAACCGAGAAATATTGAATTTAAAAACTTATGTGATATTATTTAAAGGAATAAATAATTTATTTTAATTCAATGTTTAAATGTAATTAAAAAGAAAGAAGGAATTTGGGAAATCTGAAACTTGTGTTTTCAGTTTAAAGATTTTAAATCATAATGAGAAATAAAATCTGGAAGTAAATGAATTTGGAAATAAATGGATTAAGTAAGGAAATTTATTTCAAAGTAAATTAAATTGGAGAATCAATTGTAAATTGATTTAAATATTTTGGGATTTGAAATTTAAGAGAAATGAGATTTTGGAGAGATAAACTGGGTTTATAAAGTAAAATGGAATATTAGTGGATATTTGAAATATAAATTCAAGGTGAGAATTTATAAAGGAATATGGATTGGTTTAAAAATAAATGTTGATTTATTTTTAAAGAATGGAAATGAGAAGTGTATTTCTCTGGATAGCCAAGTACGTTTTCAAAGCGATTTTTAATATAAGTTAAAAGTTCTAATTGTGTTTTTAAAAGCATGTTTTAGAAAATTGATTATTTCTAAAGGTTAATTTCCAAAGTAAGTATTTTCAAAAATCTATTATTGTAGTAATTATATAAAAGTAATTTGGTATTATGTTTTAAAGAGGAAGTCAGCTTATATTTATAAAGTGGTTTTATTTTAAATATTCTTAAAATATATATTTTGATAAAGTATTAAAGTAGTTTGATTTCAATGTTAGAAAGTATATTTAAATAAAGTGTTTTTAAATTATTTTAAAATTAAAAGTATTTTTGTACTTGGTGATTCAGTGGAAATAATTATTTGGGAAATGTATTCCGTAAGCGGAAACTGTTTTGAAATTGTTTTCAAATGAGCTTTGAAAATTTGAAAATATATCTTGGAAAGATATTTGGGCAAATAAATAATGTGGGAAATTATTTATTGTGTGATGGTTGCTTGTGGATGTTAATTGATAGTTAAATAACCAACTATCAATATTGGCCAAATGCGCTGATCGTTTCGAAGAGACCGGGATCGAGTTTCCGTATACCGGGATTCTAGGTCTGGAGACTCGAATACCACTTCGATCCGGTTGTACGTTTCGTGTAACGTGTTCGGAGTCGAAGATTGGAGCTGTGAAGTGCAAGGGCTAGTCGCTACTAATCCTGAGGATATTTCCAAATGGATGTAGTAGGAATAGTGCCTTCGGTTCCGTTCGGACCCGGGACGGACTTGTATGGACGAATGCTTTCGTGACATCGTCAGGTGGACGATGGGCATTCTAAGGGATATGTTCTGAAAAAGGTATCGTTTAGCCTCGAACCTCATCAACCGGGAATGACTGAAAATCAGGGGTTATGCAGCAAGGATTCGTGGGTAGCACCCACTTGAGAGTAAGGTCATCCCTGTCTAGATGTCCCTTTTTTTTCGGCTTAGTGGTGCGGTTGCTGATCCCAACCGTGGGGTGATTTTATTTGGAATTATCCAGTAAGGGATGATTCCGGCCTTGTGTTGCAGGGGAGCGGGCGTACTCCTCGGTACTGTGATCTAGGCCACGTACTGTGACAGGTGGTACCCCAGTGCCTAGTCATTCGTTGGAAATCCATTCTCCCTACGTGCCTTGTACGAGTTTTGTTTGTATTACCCACTTTGTGGCTAGTATGCTGGAATTTAATCATGTAACAATTTCAGCTATTTTAATAAGTATTTGTAAATAGACACTATTATAATATCAGAGGATTTTATAAAAAGTGTTTTAGCTATCGTAAGGTAAAAACCCGACATGTTTATTTGTGGCGTGGTCTTACGAGATGCTTTTGTTTTCAAAAGTATTTTTGAAACTTTAATAATCAATTGAGTGTGATTTTCTCACGCTGGTTTTCCAGACTGACTCGGGTATTGTTTTATATGATGCTCGGGTCAGACCGAGATAAACAGGTTCAGATTGTAGCTGTGGAGCTCAGGAGGTGAGATGGATGGCGATACGTACTTCCGTATTTGTTTATTGTTCCGCTGTGTATTTGGATGTATGTCATTGATGTGATGAACTCTGATGATGTATTCTGTAAATATATTGTATAAACAGATATATTTTTCTGTTTGAGTAAAGATCTGTTTTGTATATATTATATTTTATTCCGCTGCGATGTGAGATTCTGTTGTTGATTTTCTGTTTCTTCTTCTTCTACCTCTTCTTCTTTAACACAAATGGTTCGATTTTCCGGGACTGGAAAGTCGGGTCGTTACAGTGGTATCAGAGCTTAGGTTGGCGATAACCTTGGCTCTGGTGGGAATTTTGAGAGTATTAATAGATATGAGCGCGTATTTGTTAGTGAATATAAAATGGTTTTATATTGTGTTGGTTGATTTATTGAGTGGTATATGAACCTTCGTCGGCACAGTCTGCGCAACTGTATCGAAGGGGTTTCTAAACACTCGAATAGAATAATTCGACACAATATTGTTTTGAAACGGGTAGATGAAATAATTTTACCCGAAAAATGTATTTTGATATAAAAGAAATATTTCTTTAAATTATTATATATTTGGATGTTTGGATGAAAATATTCTAACAAATAAAATTTAAAACAAAAATATGGTAAGATTGTAAAATCAGAATGATTTACTTAACCAATGGATATTTGTATAAATATGAATTGTACAAATGAATTATAACTAAAAATTTGATTTAATCAAACGGTAAATTTAAACCCCGGATATCTTGGAAGTGTTTCAAAATGTTTTGAAGATAAGCACTAGCATTATTATTTTGGAAAGTATTTCTGGAAGGGAAATTGTTTCCAAATAAATTTTTGAAAGGGATATAGCAATAAATTCATTTCAGTTGCTGGAAATAATTCGGAGGATGACGGCCGCATCTTCAGAATTTATTTTCGAACTCCTGGGTGACGAATTGCTGCCAAATTGATTTATTCAGAAAAGCTAGTTGTTTTTGAAATTTCCAAAGGAAATTTGTTTTGTTTTTGAAATTTCAAATGAAATTTGTAGGGAATAAAAATCCAGAATTGGTTTAATAACGTGAGAAGTGTGATTTTGGAATAAGTGGGGATTTCAAAATGATTTGAAACTAAAAGCCGGGTACATAAGAATTCTAAATCTTTATTTGAATCAGATGGAGAAATAAAATTAAGTTGAGACAAATGAGCTTAAACTAAGTTTAATTTTGAGTTGGATTTGAAGCAAACTGAGAAAAATAAATCCAGTTGTATTTGGATTGTTGGAATCGAATTGAAATAAATTGTAATGAAATTCAGTTGAATTATAAATAATATTGAGTGAAATTAAAATCCTTACATTAACAAGTAAGAGTAAGATGAATAAGAGATGTGCAGTTTGGAATAGAGATTTGGGTTAAATTAAATTTAGCTTGGATAATGGTAAAGGAATTAAATTTATTGGAAAATTAAATTAATTGTGGCTTGAATGGGAAGTTATAGCTAAGTAAATAAATTTGTTTGGTATTTGGAAATGAATAAGATCCAGTACTTGAATTATAAAACCCGAGGAGATTAACTAGGGTGATTTGTAAGGATAAAAATCAAATATTGTATTGGTTAAAATGGAAGTAAACTAATTTGGAATAAATTAGTAAATCAAATATGTTAATGGAATTTGGATTTGGTAATAAAAGTGAAAGTGTGAATGAATAATGGAGTTGAAGTATAATAGTGATAATTTGAATTGTAAATAATTGCAAGTAAGTAGAAATGGATTGAAGTAGACTTGTTAGTAATAAAATACAATTCAGAAATAAATTATCAAATGCGGATTAGAATTTATATTGGATTCAGTGAATTTACCAATTAAATTATAAGTGTAATCGAATTAAAATAAATTGAATTGGAATCAATTCAAATTGGTTGTAAAACCCAAATAATCATTTATTCATATGGATATGGACGAGGCTGCATTATATAAATCGTCGTTTGACGTAAACAAGGAAGTTAAAATTCTATAAGTTGATAGAAGCTAAATAGATTGATTTTGAGATCAACTGAATTAAATGTGAGTTTGTTTTGCTAAAATGAATCGAATGTGAGAATTGAGTTGTAAACAATTTAAATTAATGGTGGAACCCTATAAATTGCTTATAAGTGTTGTTTAACTTGCATTGCTTATTAAAACGCTTATGTTGCTAGTTAAATATGAAAAATGTTGTTAAGTTGCATGATTTTGGCACTTACATCTTTAAATTAAGTAAGTACAGGTTCGGAGAAGCCGTATAGCTGATTTTGGGTTGCACTAATTGCTAAATAATAAGCCGCTTGCTTTAAAATGCTAAAATGAGGTACGCTTACGCAAAAGAATTCAAAATAGGAAATATGAACTGTTTATATTGATATATTGTGATTTCCGGCCTGAGGCCGATGTATATATACATATTTGTGCATCCTGCGATATCGCAGAAGTCCCTCCGTACAAGGGAGGCTCTACCAAAATTTTCGTAAATTTTGAGAGTTAGAAATTTTTTTTGAAATTTTTGAAAATTTTCATTAACGATAAATGATTTAAATTTGCTAAGCAAATAAAATTGAAACTGGATATTGAAATCTAATTCAAATGTGAATGTAAAGTGAAGTGAAATCGAAGGAACTAAAGAAGTGAAGTTTGCGAATAAACTGTTAATTGAAATTTAAATTAATTAGTAAGTGCAACTAATTAAATATTCGGGTGAAAGCCAAATTGAAATCAAATGGAATTGTAAAGACAAGAGTAAATAGAAATGGATATAAACTTTGATAGTAAAGTGAAAATAAGTATAAGCAGTATGTAAAAAATTTATTTTGAACTTAAGAATTGAAGAATGAAATTCTTAAGAAAATTTGTAGTGGAAATATACTTAGTAATTTTGGAATGGAAAAATACAATATATATACTAAGTGAATAGTTGAATGAAGACTAAAACTGAAGTTGTGAAATGGGATAGTGGTGAATAAGGGGAAAAAAAAAAAAAAAAGAATGTGAATAAAAGAGAATTGATATAATTGGTAATCAATTGGAATTTATACGTAAGATGTACGTATATTATTTTATTCGCATAGCTATTTGATCCAGATGTCGAACACATAATTTCGAGATAGTTTTATCGATCCGAATCAGGATTTTTCACTCGATTTTCGACGGCGAACCTGGATATGGATTGTTGATTGATTCTGGATATTCTCTATCATAGTTTGTGACTATGCAAGGAGAATAACGGTTTCTGATCGAGAAACCAGATCTGAGTCCGCACTAGGAAGTCGGGTGGACAATACTAGTTCGGAAGTGAAATTGTGTGATCGATTGAGCGATCGAATGTGATGTTGCGTATGGGTGATATATGTGCATCGTACGGGCTTAAGTAAAACAAATATTGAAAATTTGTAAAGGAAAGTATAAAATGACTTTGGAATTGTGATTGAATATTATTGCTTAGTAGGATATACAGGTGTATAAAAGCAATGGATAATTGGGATTTTTGATTTTAGAAGATAAATTTAATGGCCCGACAAAAAGGTATGTATTTGAATTTCTGTATGAAATTTGATTGGGTTTTTGATCCAGCCACTTGGCTTTTTGTTTTCTTTTTGAGATTGGGAGGCCGTAGAGCCATTTTGTAGTAGTACCGAGCTAGCCGCGCAAAGGAGACGCTGGCAAAATTTTTCGGGAATTTAGAGAGTTAGAAAAATTTTGAGAAATTTTTGATAATTTATAATTTGAATTCAAATTTAAATTTGAATTGATAAGTAGGTGATATGGGTTGAAACTTATGGATAAGTTGGGAAGTTAAAAGCTGATTAGTGTATCATTAATAAAAGATTTGTTGGATTAATTGTTAAAAACTATTTGGGTTGAGGGAATAGTTAACGGGAATCGAATCATTCTTCCTAACTAGTAATTTCGGGGACGAAATTCTTTTAAGGGGGGAGCAATGTGACGACCCGGAATCTTCGTATATTTGAAATGTGAATATTTAATTTATTTTAAATATCCGAAGGTTAAATTTTAACTTTAATTTCAAATATACGGTATTTATAGGATGATAGATTATTGAATTAAACAATCGAAAATAGGGTAAAATATTGAATCTTGATTTTTAGCCTGTTAAAAATAGTTTAAAGGTTCAGAAAATTTATATTGTTAATATTGAAGGTGATGAAACTTTTAAAATTGAATTTCAAAGCGTTTTGTTCAGTTTTGAAATTTTATTGTTTAAATTAAATTTAAAAATAGCCTTCCAAGGCACAGTCTCGGAATTCGACGAAACCAGTTCCATTGGATCCGTAATATTGTATTATTATCGGATTTCAATTTTCGTAGTGAATGAAGTTGTTGTGAGAGCGTATGATATATAAACGCCCTGAAAATTTATATTGGAATTTAAACATATTTATATTTGTGCTAAGTCAAAATGAACAACATTACCTGACTTCTTTTCGTATCCATGTCCCCTCTTTTAACTACAGCACGCAAACATCTAGAGGAGATTTTTTTTTTTTAACAAACGTACTTCGTTCTAGATTCAATAGGAAGCCGAACCTCTCTCTCTCTAATATCGAAACTGAAAACTCAGGCCTACTCTAAAAAAAAAAAAATGTAAATGAATGACGATCTCCTTCCAGTCATTGTTCGAACTCGAGACGTGATTCGCGAGTTGAAGGAAGGAGAGGCGTTCGTTCCGATAGCGACGAGCTCGTTGGGGATTTAGGGCACGCGATGCTGAGAAGTGAGTTCGATGTCGCGACCTAAGGTGTTCGGCAGGAGTCGAGCTGGAGCTAGGGCTCGAATTGTGATGACTCAGCACTCACTCAAGGTCGAAGTGATGGGAGATGGCGGCGGCTGGGCTCATTCGTTCACATGGGGAAGGGCATCGCGGGTCGCGTTCGATCGAAGGGAGGGGGTGTTCGCGAATTCTGGTAGGGTTTAAAGCTCAGTGGACGACGGGGTGGTTCCGTTCGAAGGGATGGCCGAAGTTGCACAGTTTTGGGGAGGGTCTCGAGCTCTGAGCAGTCTGGTGAGGAATATTCGATTTATGTTTTCAATTAATTTAAGTATATATATACAGATTTTGTAAAAAAGGGGTGAAAATATAATTATACAGACATAAATGTAGTTTTCCATCTTATTTAATTATTTAGTTACCAAGAAATTATTAAGGAAAAATTAGTTTAAGCTAGACTATTAGTTAAAATTAAATCATGAGTTAATTGATTTTAAATTGGTAATGGATGGTTCGATTTTATTTCAAATATTAATATAAATTTTTATATTCAAGGTCAAAAATCGAAAAACCAAGGCAAGATTGAAATGGATTGCAAATTAGAAGTCAAAGGTGAGTTAATCTCACTCAGTTAAATTTAAATTTAAATGGTTAAATTTAAATAATTTATTGGATGATTGATTTGATTTGATGTGATATATATAGTAGTATATACCAGTATATACATATTGGCATATGTATATATTTGAGTTGTTGATATTCCCGCATTTATATAGCGGATGAGACCCTATGCGCCGCATAATAGCGGATGATATTTTATAAAACCCATATACCGCGATATTCCACCTCGTAGTGGAATTGGTATCGTGCTAACATCTGTGGATGCAGGAAAAACAGGTTGGAGGGATCCAACTGGATTCCTCAAAATATTTAATTTTGTTTAAATATTCTGTGATATGATTTTTGATATCCTGTGATGAATTATATGGATAATTGGATGTTATGGTTTGGTTGGATCGATTTGTATGTGCTGAATTATCAAAATCTCTAGAATGGAACTTTTGAAAAGAAATAAAAGAGTAAATTCTTAAGTAAAATAATTATAAAGAGTTTGGAAGAAATTTGAGAATAAATCTGATGAAGAATAAAAGTGATTTCCAAAACTCTAATAAATATGGAAAAGAGGAATTTTGAATAAACCGAGAAATATTGAATTTAAAAACTTATGTGATATTATTTAAAGGAATAAATAATTTATTTTAATTCAATGTTTAAATGTAATTAAAAAGAAAGAAGGAATTTGGGAAATCTGAAACTTGTGTTTTCAGTTTAAAGATTTTAAATCATAATGAGAAATAAAATCTGGAAGTAAATGAATTTGGAAATAAATGGATTAAGTAAGGAAATTTATTTCAAAGTAAATTAAATTGGAGAATCAATTGTAAATTGATTTAAATATTTTGGGATTTGAAATTTAAGAGAAATGAGATTTTGGAGAGATAAACTGGGTTTATAAAGTAAAATGGAATATTAGTGGATATTTGAAATATAAATTCAAGGTGAGAATTTATAAAGGAATATGGATTGGTTTAAAAATAAATGTTGATTTATTTTTAAAGAATGGAAATGAGAAGTGTATTTCTCTGGATAGCCAAGTACGTTTTCAAAGCGATTTTTAATATAAGTTAAAAGTTCTAATTGTGTTTTTAAAAGCATGTTTTAGAAAATTGATTATTTCTAAAGGTTAATTTCCAAAGTAAGTATTTTCAAAAATCTATTATTGTAGTAATTATATAAAAGTAATTTGGTATTATGTTTTAAAGAGGAAGTCAGCTTATATTTATAAAGTGGTTTTATTTTAAATATTCTTAAAATATATATTTTGATAAAGTATTAAAGTAGTTTGATTTCAATGTTAGAAAGTATATTTAAATAAAGTGTTTTTAAATTATTTTAAAATTAAAAGTATTTTTGTACTTGGTGATTCAGTGGAAATAATTATTTGGGAAATGTATTCCGTAAGCGGAAACTGTTTTGAAATTGTTTTCAAATGAGCTTTGAAAATTTGAAAATATATCTTGGAAAGATATTTGGGCAAATAAATAATGTGGGAAATTATTTATTGTGTGATGGTTGCTTGTGGATGTTAATTGATAGTTAAATAACCAACTATCAATATTGGCCAAATGCGCTGATCGTTTCGAAGAGACCGGGATCGAGTTTCCGTATACCGGGATTCTAGGTCTGGAGACTCGAATACCACTTCGATCCGGTTGTACGTTTCGTGTAACGTGTTCGGAGTCGAAGATTGGAGCTGTGAAGTGCAAGGGCTAGTCGCTACTAATCCTGAGGATATTTCCAAATGGATGTAGTAGGAATAGTGCCTTCGGTTCCGTTCGGACCCGGGACGGACTTGTATGGACGAATGCTTTCGTGACATCGTCAGGTGGACGATGGGCATTCTAAGGGATATGTTCTGAAAAAGGTATCGTTTAGCCTCGAACCTCATCAACCGGGAATGACTGAAAATCAGGGGTTATGCAGCAAGGCTTCGTGGGTAGCACCCACTTGAGAGTAAGGTCATCCCTGTCTAGATGTCCCTTTTTTTTCGGCTTAGTGGTGCGGTTGCTGATCCCAACCGTGGGGTGATTTTATTTGGAATTATCCAGTAAGGGATGATTCCGGCCTTGTGTTGCAGGGGAGCGGGCGTACTCCTCGGTACTGTGATCTAGGCCACGTACTGTGACAGGTGGTACCCCAGTGCCTAGTCATTCGTTGGAAATCCATTCTCCCTACGTGCCTTGTACGAGTTTTGTTTGTATTACCCACTTTGTGGCTAGTATGCTGGAATTTAATCATGTAACAATTTCAGCTATTTTAATAAGTATTTGTAAATAGACACTATTATAATATCAGAGGATTTTATAAAAAGTGTTTTAGCTATCGTAAGGTAAAAACCCGACATGTTTATTTGTGGCGTGGTCTTACGAGATGCTTTTGTTTTCAAAAGTATTTTTGAAACTTTAATAATCAATTGAGTGTGATTTTCTCACGCTGGTTTTCCAGACTGACTCGGGTATTGTTTTATATGATGCTCGGGTCAGACCGAGATAAACAGGTTCAGATTGTAGCTGTGGAGCTCAGGAGATGAGATGGATGGCGATACGTACTTCCGTATTTGTTTATTGTTCCGCTGTGTATTTGGATGTATGTCATTGATGTGATGAACTCTGATGATGTATTCTGTAAATATATTGTATAAACAGATATATTTTTCTGTTTGAGTAAAGATCTGTTTTGTATATATTATATTTTATTCCGCTGCGATGTGAGATTCTGTTGTTGATTTTCTGTTTCTTCTTCTTCTACCTCTTCTTCTTTAACACAAATGGTTCGATTTTCCGGGACTGGAAAGTCGGGTCGTTACACATATGACTTATGGCCTAAGTAAACTTATGATGTATGCTTGGAAATGTGGTTGTATGTGGGTTTAAAGACTCTAAAAACAGGTGAGTATGTCTAGATAATCCCAGTGTTCATCTCTGTTTAAAAACTACAGAGATTTAACTTAGTTTCATCTTTTAAACCTTCTCACTCAAATTTCTTTAAGGCTTAAGTATCTAAAACAAAGTTGTTGTTTAAAACTTAACTAAGATTTTAAAAATAGTGGCAATAATTTTAGGTAGGAAACATTGTCTGGTAGATGAGAACACAGAGCAATCTTGAAATATATCAAAAATCAAATCTTGTAATTTGTTGATATAATTATATATCTGGAATTGTAAATGGAAGATAGGATTTTTAATAACAAATTCACAATTTTTAATGAAGTAGTGAATGTGATATTTAGTGATGTCTGAAAAATGGGTTTCCGAGATTTTCTGATGATCTAGAGTGTTTTGACGATCGGGATTCTTTCTGGTGGAAGAAGGATGATCGGCGATGGTGAGAAAAATGCCAGGTGGGTAATCAAAGCATTGGGGTGAGGATGGTGATCGAATCAAATTTTTAACCCTAGTATTTACGAGGGTACTTGCTTGGGTTCATTCGCTCCCTATGATGGATCGAGTGCGACCGCACTCTGGAGAATGGTAGCGAGGTGGTAGGTGAAGCCGTGGCCAGAATTTCGTGACCTCCGGTGGTCGAGGCGGTGAGATTGGATCGTTGACAGGTTTTGAGATGGTGTTGAGTGGTGTTTCCAGGCTTCGTTCTTTTACTCGATTTCGATTTGAGGGGCCGTGATGGTTTTGGGCGAGCACAGTCCGGTCTAAGGTTGGTGGACGAGGGAATGACGTGCTGGTGGGAGGCCGGAGTTGGCCGGAGCCACGGTGCACGTGTACCGTGCATTTGTGTAGCACTGAGGAGTTTTGGGTTGAGCTGGAGGGTTACTCGAGTTTTCTCGAGTAAATGAAGGGGATGGCCGGGGTTTTTTCTCTGTTCGACTCGAAGTAAAACAGGGGGAGCTCGGGTTATTTGGTTTGTGTGCCAGTTTAAAAGCCTGGCAGTTTTAAAGTTGTAAATTTTAAAAGCTGGGTTTTAAAAACAAAGTAAAATCAAAATGTTAAAGATAGGATTCAAATTCACTTTGTCTCCTAGTTTTTAATAAATATAAGTTTTATAAAAATAAAATGTTTTAAGAAACTTTATAATGTTTAAAGTATATTTAAAATGTTTTAATTTAGCTAAGTTAAGTTGTAATTATCTTGAATCTAAAACTTAAAATGAAATGTAAAAAGTAGATTCAAAAGTAAAGTATTTCAAGGCATTTATAAATGTGAATTTGACCATTAATAAGAAAATGCTTTATCTTTTAAATAAATGAAGATTTAAAGATTGTAATTATTAAGTAAATAAATAATTAGCTAATTTGATTAATTAATGATTGAATTAATAAATTTAGTAATGAAAGGTTAAATTAGTTAATTAAGGGTTTAAGGTAACAAATTGGTAATAAATGGATAATTAAGAATCATTAATTAAATAAGAGTTGAATTTTAATTTATGATTATTAATTGATGAAGTAAGAATTAATTAAGTTATATTGAATACTTAGTTAATTAAATAATTAAGGATTTATTTATGAGTTAGTAAAGATAAAATTTAATTGAAATTAATGATAAATCTTAATTTAATTACTTTAGAAAAGTAATTTAAGAAGTGTTAATAATTAATGGAAGTTATTAACTAGGATTATTAAATAATGGATGAATATGATTAATCTTGATAATTAATTAAGTTTATTAATTTAAGATAATCAGTAGTAAATTATTTAAGTATAATTACTTATGGAAATAATTAAGGAATTTATTTCTCATTGTAATTAATTAAGTTTAATATGAATTGTTTAAATTAATTAATTCAGTTTAATTAATTTAAATAACCCTTTGATGATGGGATAAGTATAATTACTTAAGGAAGTAATTAATTTTGGATGATTTAAAAATGAAAGTAATTTGAGTATGATTACTTTGTATAAATTAATCAAGGGATTAATTAGAGAATAATTAATTATGGAGTAATTAAATTATTTGATGAAGTAATTAAGGGTAGTTAATTACTATATGGAGTTAATCAAGGTGATTAACAAATTTGGTTTAATTTAAGATAAATTACTAAATGAAATAAATGTAATTAGAGATCATTAATTATTGTAATTAATGATGTAAGTTAAAATGGATTTATTGGAAATAATTAATAAATGAAGCAATTCATTAGAGTAATTAATTAAGAAGAAATGGAATTGATTTTAGTAAATTAAAAGGTTACTTTCTATAATTGGTATGAAGTAATTAATTTGTAAAATAATTAGAGGATGATTACTTAAATATAATTTGAGATAATTAATCTAAAATGGTTAATTAAGATGGAAAAGTAGAGAATGATTAATTAATTGACTTGTAATAAATTAATGGATGTGTAAGCAAGATTAATTTTTGATGGAGTAATTAATTTAATTTACTTTAAATTAATTAGAGATTTGTAATTAATTTAATTCATTTTAAATTAATTATAAATGAGGTGATTATTAATCTTTGTTTATATATGATGGATGATATTGATTTCCATGATTGATTTTGATCTCAGATATAGATCTATTGTGTTATGGATGCTTGTTTTAAATATGATAATATTGATTATCTGTTTGAGTATGATAATATGGATTATCTGTTTATGATGATGATGTTATATCTATTGTTATATTGTGATTTATCTATCTGTGAGTATATAGGTAATTGAATTTAAATTGTTTTAACTTTAAAACAACTTGGCCTTAAAAGACACGGTTTGGATTTCGATGAGACCGGGATCGGGTTTCCGTATACCGGGATTCCAGGTCTGGAGACCCGAATACCACATCGATCCAGAATAACGTTAGGTCGTGAAATTCAAATGGAGCAAGTGAAGACTCGAGGTATAAGAACTATACGTCAGTATAACTCTGTGGGTGATTCCGTAATGAGTTTGACGAAGATAGTACTTATAGATTCGAGATGGTGATTCAGAATGCAAGGGTTATTGTCGTTAACTCTGAGGGTGATTCCAATACGAGTGTAACGAGATAATGCCTTCGGTTTCGTTCGAACCCGGAACGAACTTGTATGGATCGAATGCTTTCAGAACATCGTCAGGTGGACGATGAGCATTCTAAGTGATGTGTTCTCTAAAGGTAATCGTAGCCTCAAGCCTCATCAACCGGGAATGGCTAAAACAGGGGAGGTGCAGCAAGGCTTCGTGGGTAGCACCCACTTGAGAGTAGGATATACCCCTGTCTAGATGTCCCTTTATTTCGGCTTAGTGGGCAGTTGGAACTGCAGCCAACTGCGGGGTTATCTTATTTGGAACTGTTCAGTAAGGAATGGTTCCGGCCTTGTGATGTAGGGGAGCGGGCGTACTCCTCGGTACGGTGATCTAGGCCACGTACTGTGACGGGCGGTACCCCAGTAGCCCAGCCATTGTATGGAATCCAAATCCAATAAGTGCCATCGGATTTGATTGTATACTTATGTATGCTGGAATTTAATGAATGTAACAATTTCGGCTATTTTCTATTTACTTGAAAACCCTAGACCTATTATAATATCACTGAATTTCCTATCAAAGTTTTGGTTAGCGTAAGGCAAAAACATTTCCATGTTTATGTGTGGGATGTCTTACGTGATACCCTTTGTTTTCAAAGGTTTTTAAAAAGGTTAAGCAACTTTAACCGTTTACTCATACCAGACCCATGTCTGACCCGAAGTTTATTTCTGTTTTTCATAAACTCTCGGGTGCCCAAATTTTTACGGGTAGCCAAGGGATTCAGGTTAGCTTTGACGAACTGTGGAGGAGCAATGGCGCAGGAGGCTTCAGCGTATAGATATATATATTGGTTCCGCTGTGTTAGTGTTTATCTGTATTTCCGCTGTGTTGTATCTCTGTGATTTGTGAGTTGTATTAACTAGACAGGTGTTTATAACTGTCTAGTATGTGTTGTATTATCTGTATAACTCTAATGTATATGATATTAAGTAATCTCTTATGTGATATATTATATTTTATTCGTTCCGCTGTTGAGATTCTGTTGTTGTTTCTTCTTCTTCTCTATCTTTTCTACTTTCTCACCCCTTTCTTTCTTTTCGATGATGCGATTTTCCGAGCACGGAATTTCGGGTCGTCACAGTTGGTATCAGAGCGTTAGGTTGAGTGAATACCTAGGCTCTGGAGTGGTGTCTATCCTGAGAGAGCGTACTTGTAATTTTTATCTATATATATATTTTTATCTATATTTCTACCTGTTAGTTGGATTACCTGTTCGGGTTTTCCAATTAGTTATAAGGGTAGATAAGGTAGTGGTGTGTGTAACACGACTACTAATGGTTGGTAGTGTATCTGTCGGGACTGTAGATCTAATACCGTCTCGAGTGAGCTTTGTTGATGTAAGGATTTCATCTATCTCTGTAGGAAACCTGTAAAGGTTCGGAGTCCATCTTTGAGTAGAATTTGGATCTGTCGGTTGGGTAAAAGTAAGTGATGATGTCTTGATACCTCAGGGATTAGTAGCTGTGTGATGAGACACAGTGACTATGGATGTTACCGAAAGGTGTTTCTTTGGAACAAGTCTTAAAGAAGTGTGTCTACTTCGGTGATGTGGCTGAGTTCAGCAAGGCGTTTGTGTTTGGCTTGTGGTTCGAGTTTCTCGAGGAGCTTCTGGATTTGAAGTCTTTGGGCATTTGTATCAGCAGTGTAGCTCGGAGTGTTCTGTGTGTTGGCAAGGAAGCTTTTTAGCTTAGCAGTGAGTTCAGAAGCAGCAAAGTGATTCCGATTCTTCGTTAGATCGGCTAGTTAAGCGTAAGCTGTTCTGTTTGGTAAAGAGAGAACAGTTTTCTTGGAATTAGACCGAGTTGATCGCAAAAGTGACTTGCGATGGATTGAGTGTTCTCTTGGGTTGTCAGTGATTTTTCTGGATGACTTCAGGAAGTCAGAATTTTGTTAGCATCTGGAGTTTGAGATGGTATCGACTTGATTTCAGAAGTGGTACCAATGGTTCAGCTTAGTAGTAGGATGGTTTTTGGAGGAAGATCTTAGTGAAGCAGCTCAGGGTTTTGGAGGAACTGCTGAGTTTTATTTTTAGATCTGTTGAACCATATTTTGGGAAAGTGTTTTCCCAGTCTTTGCTTGTGTTCGTCATCAGCATTTTCATCTGCTTGGATCAGAGTTGTGCAGCGGAAGCAGTTTGGAGAGCATCTGTTTTATCTCTTTTGGATAAGATAAGTGAGATCCGTCTTTTGATTCTGGAATAGAGTGGAGTTCTGAGTTGTGGTTGATCTTGGAAAGATCATTTTGTTGATTATTTTGGTTCAGGATGTTTCGGGAGGGCATCAGCGAAGGATAAGCTGATCAGTAAGGATATAGGAGACCCAGAATCGTCCGAAGTAATTTGAATTATCGGAGATTTGATTTTGGATAAGTGTTTGATCTGTAGGAGTGAATTGTCAGTTTGGATAACTGAGATTCGTTGTGTTTCACGTATCTTTGAGGGAGTACGTGTATGAGTTATCTCTGGTTGTAGAACCAGCAGTTCAGGAGTTTTGGATGTTGAGTCAGACTTGTCTATAGTCTGATTTCCTGTCTTGTTCGTAGATCTAGATGTGTGTAGCTTTGTAGTATTGATTGTTTGGATTCTATAGAGCGAGTAACCCGGTATTTATACTCGGGGAAACTTGAGAAAATTCTATCCAGTATTTTGTCTGGATAGTTAGATTTGTTTGATTGGATGATTGATTGCTATGGTTGTTAGTATATATTGATGATATATGCTTGTGTTTAAAATTAAATCTTTATGAGATTATTAAATTACCTTTGTTTTAAATTTCGGGGACGAAATTCTTTTAAGAGGGGAGGAATGTGATATCCCGGAATTTTGAACAATATCAATTTAATAATCTATATTAAATATTAAATTGATTTGGTATATCTTTGTTAATAAGATATGAATTGATTTAATAATTTCTTTTAAATGGATATTTAACTGATAAATTATCTTTTAAAGGCTAATAAATTGTTTTCTATTTATTTATATATATATATATATTTGTATATATTGTAAATAGTCAATGTCTATTTTAGATTTGATTTAAATTCAATATTTAATAAATAACCATTTGGCTTTAGAATATACTCAAGATTTAAGTTAAAATTGTCTAAATGATTTTAGCTTAGATTTAAATTAAATAAAAGGTTTGTTGTTCTTTTTAAAGTATAGCTTGATAAAATTAGTAATTAAGTGATGAATTCTTTTATAAATTATTTTAATTTGATAATGAGCTTTATTTATAATATAATGTCTATATAAGTAGATTTTTATTATAAATGAAAATTGTTATATATTTTGAAAAGGAATTATGGTTTTAAAATTTATGTAAATCTCTAAAATAAATATAATAATTATAGAAAATAAAATATACCTTATAAATATTTAAGGTAAGTATAAAATAGAATGTAATGGGTAATTATATATTGATAGTTTATCTTTTAAAATATAAATACCTTCATGTTAGAAATTAGAAATAAATACACTTATGTAGAGATAGAAACAAATATGCAAACTAATATAATACCATAACCATAACCTTATCAATTACAAAGTAAAGCTTAAGTAAAATATTATGTACACTTTAGCAAATACATTTGCAGGCAAGAAAACATCTCTATGCATACGATTGAAGATAGGGTAAGTATGCTAAGTTTTAGTTAAATAATAAACGTATGTTTGTAGGTTGTACATACAAGCATAGAATATGGGCTGTTGTAGACTTTAATAAGAGCAAGACATTGAATGCCATCACTGCAAGTACACGAAATGCTTCATTTCAGTTTCCTTTTAGAAAAATCCCTGAATTTTTGGGTACTTGGACAATAAACAAGTGAGCATACTTGTTTTATTTATCAATTGCCTCATTCCATTTCGTATACAAGAGCCAAGCACCCAGTTTCTAAAAGTCTTAAAACAAATACAACCAAGTAAAAGAAATAATAAAAGAAGTATACAAACCTGGAAATCAACTAGGAGCCAAACATTTCAGTTTCAAGTTTAAGCATGTTCAAGTTTTCTGGAATCAAAACTGAAATGTATGCAAGTTTTCACATGCAAGTTTCAAACTGCCTCTTTTCAAAATAAAGAATAAAGCTCTCTGTTCTATATGTCAGGTGAGTAAACTTTTAAAACTAAAACTTAAATACTCTGATAATTTCTGTGATTATGTTTGGCTATATGTAGGTGTATATGCAATGCTTTGTGAATTATGTATGTGTGCATATCTATGGTTTAAACATCTCAGATCTTAGCAAACCTCTGTTTTAAAACTGAAACATAAGATACCTTTAGTTTTTGATGCATATGACTTATGGCCTAAGTAAACTTATGATGTATGCTTGGAAATGTGGTTGTATGTGGGTTTAAAGACTCTAAAAACAGGTGAGTATGTCTAGATAATCCCAGTGTTCATCTCTGTTTAAAAACTACAGAGATTTAACTTAGTTTCATCTTTTAAACCTTCTCACTCAAATTTCTTTAAGGCTTAAGTATCTAAAACAAAGTTGTTGTTTAAAACTTAACTAAGATTTTAAAAATAGTGGCAATAATTTTAGGTAGGAAACATTGTCTGGTAGAAGAGAACAAAGAGCAATCTTGAAATATATCAAAAATCAAATCTTGTAATTTGTTGATATAATTATATATCTGGAATTGTAAATGGAAGATAGGATTTTTAATAACAAATTCACAATTTTTAATGAAGTAGTGAATGTGATATTTAGTGATGTCTGAAAAATGGGTTTCCGAGATTTTCTGATGATCTAGAGTGTTTTGACGATCGGGATTCTTTCTGGTGGAAGAAGGATGATCGGCGATGGTGAGAAAAATGCCAGGTGGGTAATCAAAGCATTGGGGTGAGGATGGTGATCGAATCAAATTTTTAACCCTAGTATTTACGAGGGTACTTGCTTGGGTTCATTCGCTCCCTATGATGGATCGAGTGCGACCGCACTCTGGAGAATGGTAGCGAGGTGGTAGGTGAAGCCGTGGCCAGAATTTCGTGACCTCCGGTGGTCGAGGCGGTGAGATTGGATCGTTGACAGGTTTTGAGATGGTGTTGAGTGGTGTTTCCAGGCTTCGTTCTTTTACTCGATTTCGATTTGAGGGGCCGTGATGGTTTTGGGCGAGCACAGTCCGGTCTGAGGTTGGTGGACGAGGGAATGACGTGCAGGTGGGAGGCCGGAGTTGGCCGGAGCCACGGTGCACGTGTACCGTGCATTTGTGTAGCACTGAGGAGTTTTGGGTTGAGCTGGAGGGTTACTCGAGTTTTCTCGAGTAAATGAAGGGGATGGCCGGGGTTTTTTCTCTGTTCGACTCGAAGTAAAACAGGGGGTGTGACGCCCCACCTCTATACCCATGCTAGCCAAGAACACTACGGTGTAGTGCTGTCAACTAGCACGGAGAATAAGGCTGTTGAGGAGCGACCATCTATGTAATTGCTTTGTGCGAGCACCGATATGTCAGATAATAAAACATTGCATTTCATCTTTAGAGAAAATCCGACATACCGATACAAACTCAAAGCTACTACACAGTGGCTATAATAGTTTAGAACAATAGATATAAAAATAACACAGATAACATAAATGCGGAATAAAGATGGAACGAAAAGTCTCATATATACAATAACTGATATCAGTTACAATACATTTGACACAATACAAATGATACAACTACAATTGTCGACTCAAGAAGTTATATATACAAGTACATTATCAACTAATATACATGAATACATTATCATCTTAAAACAGACACACAGACTACAACAACAAGACGAAGACCGCTTCAAATGATATAAAAAGTCTTCATAGCTTTAGCAGCAACCCAAAGCTAAAAATCTACAACCTGTAAATACTCGGTCTGACCCGAGTATTACATTCAAAAGAAAATAATACCCGGATCAGTCTAATTCAAACCAGTTTATTAGTGCATATAGGCAGTAATAATCAATCTCAATATAGATGACAGTCACAGAAATCTCGTATATCCAACTCTCGATACGGGAATTGGATAACGGCAGATGTAACACTAAACAGTGTTAATCCACAAAACAGAAATCCAAAGCAGTTTAAATAATTGAAATGTCAATTTAAAAATATCAATGCTAATTGGCTGCAGTACAAGCTAACATGTACTGCCTCGCCAATACAGCTTACGAATTACGCAGCAGGTCGATGAATTAAGAATAAAAGAGATATCGATTAAAATTTGTCAATTCGGTGTGGCTGTAGTGCACGCACGCGTGCACTGCCTCGCCACAACAGAATATAAAGTCACCACAAGGGACGAGGGTAAAACTGCTACGAAAATGCAGCAGGTCAGCAAGTGCTCAGGGATGAACAGATGCAAGTGAAAATGACACATGGATATGCAGTGTATACCCAAGTACAACTAAAAATAGAAATGGGTCGAGCATATATAGATATGCAGTGACAAAGTGAACCAAGTCGCAATTGTCACAGCAAGATCAAGTGACCGTGGCAATCACAGGACAAACAAGTCGAGGCAGTGAAACCATGGGGCAACAGCATGAATGCATAAAGCTGGGCAGAGCCACACATACTCGAAGTGAACAGTGGAAGAGTAAGTGCACCCCGAAATAGTTCAGCTCAAATGAGCAAGTGCACATGAGAAGACTGCACCTGGACAAGTATGCAACAGTGACTCAAATCATATGCAGTGAGATCAGAAGTGGACTGGTCGAAACAACACAGTGAGCTCAAGCTCAAAAACAACTAATACCAAGGTGACTAAAATCCAGTACTCAAGCAAGTGAATACAGAGAACTACAAATTCAAAATCCCAATAAACAGAGACAACAAAGACAAGGCAGCATGTTGTTATGTCAAGATCAAGTTCAAGTGACAACCTGGGGCAGTACAACTAAATGAAACAGGTCAGTACACGCCTCCAAAAACACCTGACTCGAATACAAAGTAATGCCAACTATCTCAAAGAATGCTACAAGTCGATGCAAAACTGCAATTTCAGACAGTCATGACCGAAGAAGAACCATAGCCACATGAATAAGGGACACGAACACATGCAAATGAAACTGTAACGAACTGAGCAGTATGATGGTGAGGGCACCATAGATATGGCACCACAGCACACAATATTTAAAGGTCCAATGATCTCAAGTCACAAGTGATACCAGATTGCTCAAAGACCATACATGAATGGTATCAAGTGCAAATGCAACAGACTCATACAAGAAGATCACAAGACACATGAACACCTACTAAACAATGAGCCTCGACAATATTCGCAGATGAAAAATGTAAGAGAGACACAAAACAAGTCCAGTAAAAATCTGAACTAATACACATGAATGTGCCAGACCAAAACAATGCAAACATGGAGTGATTGCAAGACAGTAGTTCGAAACCCATAAACAAGCTATAGTTGAAATCCTGGATGCAAGACTACAAGATATGATAGTACAGACAGCATCTTAAATGGGCAATGAATCAATTCCTATGGGGTAGTACAAACAAGGGCCGAGCACCTTAAAAATGTGGACAGTGTCGAGCTTAGGTATGCAGACCATGACAACCCAGGCTCAGGTTATATAATGCACCAGTGAATGGTGAGTGCACAAATACAAAAGGTCAAGCTGAATGCCCACTAAAATGAACAACAGCAATAAAGGCAACAGGGATCAATGATCACAAGTACAAGTATCACCAGTAACAACAATATGGACTGGACAGTGCAAAAGCTAACAAATGGAATGCTCAATTGAAGGATGAAACTCAACTGAAGACCGCATATACATCGGGGTGGACAAATGGTCAAGTGAACCATGTGTATGCAACCAGACAGTGTAAAGATGAAGCAGTGCAAACCAAAAAGAAAAACTCAAAACAGAGATGACCGAAATCAAATTCACAGCAAAGCCGAAGTTCACAATTTCAAGTCCAGATTCAAAGCCGTGAAGAACAAGTATCAAATGAGTTCAAATCAATGCCGTGAAATCCACGTTATCAAATACATATGCAAAGAATATCTCAAGCATCAAAACGAAAATCATCACAGGCATCGAAACAAAATCAAATGGCCGAAGCTCTATATAATCGAATCGAACCAAGCAGGGTTTAAACTAGATGTGGTGAATAAATCACTCACCATTTTCGAAGTCCACGAAATTGAGCAGCCGAGGGGAGCGACGAGGAAGCGATCGATCAAAGTAGAGTTGGCGTCTTCAATTTTCCTTCGTGAATGACCTAGTTTTCGAGATCGAAGGAAGAGCAATCGCGACCGCCATTTTTATTTCTCTCGTGTGCTTTGTTTTCGGTTAGGGCTTGAAACACGATTGAACGAAGAGGGGAATGGGGATGGGTTGTTTGGGTGTTGAGTGAAATCACGGTTTCAAAACAAAAGATCATGGGCCGAGATTATTGTTTAAACCCAAACGACACTTAACGAATCTTTCTAAAGCTCGTTTAACATTTAGAACGGCTTTAAAAATTCCAAATAGCGAATAACAAAATTTTATCCCTGAATTTCAATTTAATTAAAATGCCAGAAGCTATTCGTTCCCAGATTAAATCGTCAAGAGACGATAAGAAAATGGGTACGGAATGCCGGGTTGTTACAGGGGGAGCTCGGGTTATTTGGTTTGTGTGCCAGTTTAAAAGCCTGGCAGTTTTAAAGTTGTAAATTTTAAAAGCTGGGTTTTAAAAACAAAGTAAAATCAAAATGTTAAAGATAGGATTCAAATTCACTTTGTCTCCTAGTTTTTAATAAATATAAGTTTTATAAAAATAAAATGTTTTAAGAAACTTTATAATGTTTAAAGTATATTTAAAATGTTTTAATTTAGCTAAGTTAAGTTGTAATTATCTTGAATCTAAAACTTAAAATGAAATGTAAAAAGTAGATTCAAAAGTAAAGTATTTCAAGGCATTTATAAATGTGAATTTGACCATTAATAAGAAAATGCTTTATCTTTTAAATAAATGAAGATTTAAAGATTGTAATTATTAAGTAAATAAATAATTAGCTAATTTGATTAATTAATGATTGAATTAATAAATTTAGTAATTAAAGGTTAAATTAGTTAATTAAGGGTTTAAGGTAACAAATTGGTAATAAATGGATAATTAAGAATCATTAATTAAATAAGAGTTGAATTTTAATTTATGATTATTAATTGATGAAGTAAGAATTAATTAAGTTATATTGAATACTTAGTTAATTAAATAATTAAGGATTTATTTATGAGTTAGTAAAGATAAAATTTAATTGAAATTAATGATAAATCTTAATTTAATTACTTTAGAAAAGTAATTTAAGAAGTGTTAATAATTAATGGAAGTTATTAACTAGGATTATTAAATAATGGATGAATATGATTAATCTTGATAATTAATTAAGTTTATTAATTTAAGATAATCAGTAGTAAATTATTTAAGTATAATTACTTATGGAAATAATTAAGGAATTTATTTCTCATTGTAATTAATTAAGTTTAATATGAATTGTTTAAATTAATTAATTCAGTTTAATTAATTTAAATAACCCTTTGATGATGGGATAAGTATAATTACTTAAGGAAGTAATTAATTTTGGATGATTTAAAAATGAAAGTAATTTGAGTATGATTACTTTGTATAAATTAATCAAGGGATTAATTAGAGAATAATTAATTATGGAGTAATTAAATTATTTGATGAAGTAATTAAGGGTAGTTAATTACTATATGGAGTTAATCAAGGTGATTAACAAATTTGGTTTAATTTAAGATAAATTACTAAATGAAATAAATGTAATTAGAGATCATTAATTATTGTAATTAATGATGTAAGTTAAAATGGATTTATTGGAAATAATTAATAAATGAAGCAATTCATTAGAGTAATTAATTAAGAAGAAATGGAATTGATTTTAGTAAATTAAAAGGTTACTTTCTATAATTGGTATGAAGTAATTAATTTGTAAAATAATTAGAGGATGATTACTTAAATATAATTTGAGATAATTAATCTAAAATGGTTAATTAAGATGGAAAAGTAGAGAATGATTAATTAATTGACTTGTAATAAATTAATGGATGTGTAAGTAAGATTAATTTTTGATGGAGTAATTAATTTAATTTACTTTAAATTAATTAGAGATTTGTAATTAATTTAATTCATTTTAAATTAATTATAAATGAGGTGATTATTAATCTTTGTTTATATATGATGGATGATATTGATTTCCATGATTGATTGTGATCTCAGATATAGATCTATTGTGTTATGGATGCTTGTTTTAAATATGATAATATTGATTATCTGTTTGAGTATGATAATATGGATTATCTGTTTATGATGATGATGTTATATCTATTGTTATATTGTGATTTATCTATCTGTGAGTATATAGGTAATTGAATTTAAATTGTTTTAACTTTAAAACAACTTGGCCTTAAAAGACACGGTTTGGATTTCGATGAGACCGGGATCGGGTTTCCGTATACCGGGATTCCAGGTCTGGAGACCCGAATACCACATCGATCCAGAATAACGTTAGGTCGTGAAATTCAAATGGAGCAAGTGAAGACTCGAGGTATAAGAACTATACGTCAGTATAACTCTGTGGGTGATTCCGTAATGAGTTTGACGAAGATAGTACTTATAGATTCGAGGTGGTGATTCAGAATGCAAGGGTTATTGTCGTTAACTCTGAGGGTGATTCCAATACGAGTGTAACGAGATAATGCCTTCGGTTTCGTTCGAACCCGGAACGAACTTGTATGGATCGAATGCTTTCAGAACATCGTCAGGTGGACGATGAGCATTCTAAGTGATGTGTTCTCTAAAGGTAATCGTAGCCTCAAGCCTCATCAACCGGGAATGGCTAAAACAGGGGAGGTGCAGCAAGGCTTCGTGGGTAGCACCCACTTGAGAGTAGGATATACCCCTGTCTAGATGTCCCTTTATTTCGGCTTAGTGGGCAGTTGGAACTGCAGCCAACTGCGGGGTTATCTTATTTGGAACTGTTCAGTAAGGAATGGTTCCGGCCTTGTGATGTAGGGGAGCGGGCGTACTCCTCGGTACGGTGATCTAGGCCACGTACTGTGACGGGCGGTACCCCAGTAGCCCAGCCATTGTATGGAATCCAAATCCAATAAGTGCCATCGGATTTGATTGTATACTTATGTATGCTGGAATTTAATGAATGTAACAATTTCGGCTATTTTCTATTTACTTGAAAACCCTAGACCTATTATAATATCACTGAATTTCCTATCAAAGTTTTGGTTAGCGTAAGGCAAAAACATTTCCATGTTTATGTGTGGGATGTCTTACGTGATACCCTTTGTTTTCAAAGGTTTTTAAAAAGGTTAAGCAACTTTAACCGTTTACTCATACCAGACCCATGTCTGACCCGAAGTTTATTTCTGTTTTTCATAAACTCTCGGGTACCCAAATTTTTACGGGTAGCCAAGGGATTCAGGTTAGCTTTGACGAACTGTGGAGGAGCAATGGCGCAGGAGGCTTCAGCGTATAGATATATATATTGGTTCCGCTGTGTTAGTGTTTATCTGTATTTCCGCTGTGTTGTATCTCTGTGATTTGTGAGTTGTATTAACTAGACAGGTGTTTATAACTGTCTAGTATGTGTTGTATTATCTGTATAACTCTGATGTATATGATATTAAGTAATCTCTTATGTGATATATTATATTTTATTCGTTCCGCTGTTGAGATTCTGTGGTTGTTTCTTCTTCTTCTCTATCTTTTCTACTTTCTCACCCCTTTCTTTCTTTTCGATGATGCGATTTTCCGAGCACGGAATTTCGGGTCGTCACAGGTTTAAAGGATTTAAATTGGATTTTTCAAAGTTGAAGTGTCAAATATAAATGAATTTATTGAAATTGAGTTACTATAAATGTTTGGATATAACTTTGAATTCTATTTCAACCAATTTAAACAATCTTAATTAAATTAACTATTTTTAATTTATATTAATCTATTACCGCCTATTTAACCCAAGTTAACTCATTTTACCCATTTTAAACTAATTAAATTTATTTAATCTATTTTAAAACCCATTTAATATAATCTAAATCTATTTAATATTTTAAAATTTATTTATCAAGGAATGGTTGCCTAGTCCCCAGAATTGAAGATGATGGAAGAAAAGTCCCTCCCGAAAAAGTTATGAAAATTAGGTCCATATTTTTACCTTTTAGCTAATTTATGCTACTTTTGACCCCGATTTTGATGCTGTGCCGATTTTCTGAGAGGGGACAGTTTGGTAAAAAAATAACAAAATAGGGACCAAATTTACATGGGTTTATGAGTAGGGACTTTTTGTGCATGAGCTTTGAGAATAGGGACCTTTGGTCCAAAACCACTTTATTTATTCTATTTAAAAATCTACCTAAAATAATTTAATTCTATTTAATCTATTTAAATAATTTTTAAAAACCAATTAAATCGTATTTAAATCTATTTAAACTATTTTTACTATTCACTACAACAAAACAACCATATTACAACTATTGATTTACAACAAGCATAAGCTGACGGTTGTAATAGGTATTTTATAATAACTGTTTATTTTTTACAGTTGTAATAAGGGTACCTATAACAACTTCGTTCGTATGATAGTTGTAATATACACATCTGACAACCGCTTCATTTTTTACCGTTGTAATATTTGTTTCCAACGACTCATTTCACGCTTCTCCAACAGCTGCTTCGTGAAAATTTCATTTCCCTCCCAACATTTCAATAGCCGCTCTTTTCTTAAATTCCTAAAATAAACATCATCATCAAAATTTCTAGACCTAAAACCGCAATTTCATCCCACGTTGTTCTCGCCGCCTTGCCATCATCGAAGCTAAACCCTGCCGAGAGCCTTTTGACGAATCTCCAAACCATATACCAGTGTTGTTTTGTGCGTTGACGAATCTTCCAAATCGAGGTTCGAGTTTCTCTTCACCTTTCGAATCAGTTTAGCAGTAGATTTGTTATACTCGTTCGTTTATGTGTATAGATCGAAAATTAAACAAGTCAATAATGTTGCTTGATTTTATTTGCTCAGTGTTGTTATGCCAATTCAATAGAGACGAAAGCGCTTGTGCGGTAGGGTATGAAAAATCTTACAACACAGTTCAACAAACAAAAAACCCGGCAATACAAAGCTAATAAATTATTAACTTCCTTGTTGTAGAACAGCGTAATAATGCAAAAGAATCCACATTACAAACTGTAGCCATCTAGCTAACCAAAAGTATGATAACTTGCAAGTCTAATAATGGCGTAGGGCATGGCATGGATTTAAATTTCATGGAAGCGTATATATTTGGCTCTAACATATGATAATCAAGGTGGAAGACAAATTCAGACATATAATCTCATATAATCTAAGAGAGCAAATGTTGGATGTATGAAAATAACTTATTTTCATAAAAACCAAGGAAAAAAGACAATAAAATATGGTAACAAAAAAGACTGAACAAACAATGAAAACTATAAGCAGTCATACACGACAGTCTAATCTGCCATCCATGAAAGTAAACCCATTTATGATATGCAATGCTAATATAGTCGAAATTTCACTACCCAGTTAAATCAACCACAATTATGAACAAACATTGAAAACTGATTAAACAAAATGTAGATGAAAAAAATATTGATACCTCCCGAATGGCAAGACGTAGATCTGAATTTGACGGAAGTGATACTGATAGATGACAGGGGAGCGAAACCCTAAACGTTTGGAGAACCTGACCGTAGTTGAACAGATGGTCGAAGAGAATTTGCTCTATCTGAATTTACTGTTTTCTTAATTTTTATGAAAAAACATTTTACAGGAAGTAAAATGTGAACAACCAATTGATTTATAGAGAAAATTGGCATGTGAAATGGTAGACAGAATAGTCGAATGAAAGTAGGATAAATGGTAAATGGATAAGGTCGTGCAGTTTGAAGCGGTTATGAAATTCGTGAAAGGTGGTAGTAATTGTGAAGAAAAATATGTAGATGAATTGAGAAGCGGTAGAGGCATAAAAAGCAAACGCACGCAAGGCCACGTAAGCAGATAGGAGATCCTGCTTTTATATTTTAGTAATAGATTACTAAAATAAAATAATACATTGACTACTTACCTAAACTATAATAATGGCTTATGAGATGAGTTGTTTGAAACTAGTAAGATGTGTGCACGTACAGCAGCATCATGCGGTACTACGTGTTACAGACATTGTCGTGCACGTACAGCAGCATCATGCGGCACTGTATGTTGCAGAAAGTGCATGTGTGCACTGCCTGAACAGGCAGTGCAAATGTGTTTTGCACTGCTTTTTAAAGGCAGTGCATGCACTACCATTCCAAGGCAGTGCTGCAATTTGCACTGCCTTTAGAGGCAATGAGCCTTTGAAGGCAGTGCGTTACATTGCACTGCCTTCAAAGGCAGTGTGTTGCATTGCTTTTGAAGGAAGTGCACAATTGCACTGCCTTTGAAATGCGGTGCAAATATATTTTCCACATCCTTTCTAAGGCAGTGCTGTAATTTGCACTGCCTTTGAAGGCATTGCATATGTGCACTGCTTTTGAGTGGAAGTGCATATATATTTTGCACTGCCTTTCAAAGGCACTGCATTTCATGCAGCGATCCTTGAAAACTTGAGAACCGTGTGTATAAAGCATGGGTAGAAGAAACTGTCTAGGAAAGATCCGATAAATGAATAAGTGAAAACTATTATTTTGGAAATAAAGGAAAGTTTTAAATGTTGTGTATGAAGACAATAAAACATGTAAAAACATATTTGAAAGCTTGATTTGCATTTATAGAAAAGCCTACCTTTAGAAGCAGTAAATAAAGAGGAAAAGAAACAAAAAACAATACTGGAGATATATATATATATATATATATATTTATATATATATTTAGAAAACCGAAGAAAGTTTAATGTGAGATATACAAAATGAATAAGTCCATGACATCAACTTTTGAACAAAATACTACTTTATGAAGTATGTACAGTAAGTAAAACATGAGCACCTATTTTATAGCCTTAATAATATTATATTTGTTCAAATAATTTCAAAGCTCGAAGCAGGCAAATGGTAAGCAAAGTCTTGCTGCACTTGCAACTGAGGCTAATGGTGGGATTAGAATCTCTGAAATGAAAGATGTTGAAGTTGAAATTTCTTGTACTCTTAAGGATTTGAATGCTAATGTTAGAAAATCCCCACGCAAGTTTGGTGAAATTCCTCCATCCATCATTCCTTGCCGTAACTCAACACCTCTTCGAAACATCACTGTTATAATTGATTCCATGTGTAAGTTATAATTGATTCCATGTGTTAACGAGTACTTGATATATTGTTACAAATTAATTAGTGCATGTCTAACCATTTTTTTAAACAGAATACCAATTGTAAACAAAATGTAGAGGAAGAACCAGTGACCCCTCGTGGTAATACACCTCAGGTATTCTTATAAACTAAGTAGGCTTGGTTTTTGAATTTTAGATGAAATTGCAACATGACATATATGATATATCACTATTGCATTTTAAATTATGTTTGTTCACACATTGAAACTTTTGAACTAAGAAACTTATTTTTGGATTCACTGTTGCTTATACAATTAACTGTGCCCAAATTAGAGCTAGAATTAACTGTTGCTTATTCCTCATCCAGTTGAGATAATCATAATATATTGTTTGAATCACTAGTACAACTGTTGTGGCTGAATGCAGCTGCAACCCAAAAGTTAGTTCCATAATGCTTAAGTAAAAGGAAGAAGGAACAATTTAGAGCCCTGTTTTCTGAAGAATTTTTTTTAACAATATAAAATAATAATAACGTGGGTGTTTTTCTATTGTGCTTGTATTACTAGCAATAGAGCAACATCAACATTTTGATACTATGGGAATGTGAGTTTTTTTTATTATAAGTGGTAAGGCATTAAAAATTGCCACATAAAATTAGAAATTTCAACAGGTAGTCATTTATTCCGAATCAAGCACTACAAGAAACCATGTTTTTCATAGCAAAGGGTAGATATGAAACAATAGTTTTAGTTCATTTAATGATTGAGAGCGACATTTACTGACCAATCATTTTCATTCAAAAATATGTTTTAAGGTAATTTTTTAAATAATATCTTAATGCAACATATTAAATTACTATTTATAGTATGATTCCCTAATCATAGTGTTTAACCCTAAGTAAACACTACTGAATGTAGCACTAGTTGATCATCTTGTCTTCAAACATCATCCTGTTTAGATCGACAACGATTTAACAAATAGTTTGGTTCACTTTGGATTCTCTTGACTAATTTCTTTAACTTCATATCGAGTACGGTTTGTACATTATAGATTATGTTTCCAGTTTTTCTATATGGTTAAGCTCTTACAAACGAAAATTTTCTATCAAATTAATTGGAGGGGATATAACTTCTTTATTGGTTGTTGAACCTGGCTTTCTTCATCGTTTCCAATTCATATAGGTTTGACTTTTGTAGATAATAATTGGCTTTTGAACTTCGAGAATGATATAAGGGGTTCTTATAGGAGTTTGTGAGTTTTTTTTCTGTGGTGGCATGTTTTAGTGTGCGTGAGTGACTGTACATGGTGTCGTGTGAGTGTGTGGAGGTGTTGTCATGTGCAAGTTAGTGGGTGTGTTTTCCAGTAGTGTGTATGCAGTGTGTTCATGTGTAGGTATATGCAATTGTATTACGTGTGTGAATTGTGCGGTCTTGGCTGCTACTTTGTATGAATTAATATGTGTTATTTAGTGTGTTGATTTTTGAGTGCATATTTGTTTCAGCCCATTGAAGTTTTAGTGATCTAGTTCTAAAAGTGTGAGTTAATGGGTGGAACAACATCGTACTAAACTCAATGCAAATGAAGACCTAAAATCGAGAACATAGTTCTAGTATACAATTGTATTGGCAACTGCATACACAAACCCAAACGATATGTATTATAGCATCTTAAATCAAAATGCTTTTGTGTACTAATTCACTCATGTGATAATAATTGAATTGCAGGTTTGTTGGACTTGCAAGTTTGTTTAAAACTGCTGACTTGCAGGTTTGTTGGACTTGCACGTGTACTAATTAAATGTTTGTGGTTTTTTGTGCTATTCAGTCCACATTTTTAGTTGATGTTATACATATACCATAAATAGTCTAATGTATTCGTAAATTATTTTTGTGCAGTCACACCGTGGGAGCAATACTCTGACTGTTGAAGAACGGCCTAAACGGGATGCAAGGCATGTTGGAATTGAGGTCGGAAAATGTAAAATATTGAGTTGGCAAAAGCAATTTGTTGCAGAAGGAACGGTAGTATCCACTGATCCTGATTGTTTGGTGCATTTTAAAAAACTAGGACCAGATGGTTGTAAAGTTTGGGTTGATGTGGCGGTGGATCCGGAAGCTTTCTTATGGAGGCCGAGTTCCGAGATGTGTACTATTGGAGAAGCAGTTGGATCGACCGTGGCTTGGCATAAAGACTTCGTTGCCTTCGACTAGTGTATTTCCTTAGGGTATGTGTTTTGCGATACAAAACTTTATCTTTCTTATGTATTTTGTGTTGTATCCTAGTTTGGAATGGTTATGTGAGAATGTTGTTTTGGTACTGTTTTAGTTGGTGATGTGAACGAATACTTTAGATTGTTTTATTTGGTATGTATTGTGTTTTGTTAGAATTATATAAATATTAATATACCTGCTATATGACGAATGTTACAATCTATAACTGCTATCAACTGTTGTAAAAAGATTAATTACAACTGTGAATAACAGTTGTAGTAGATAACTACAACAGTTATCCAGCAGTTGTCATACCTGCTACAGCACGAAATGTTACATATCTACAAGAGTTACCAACAGTTGTAAAATGGTTATTTGCAAGGGTAAGAAACAGTTGTATATACAATATCACAACGGTTATATGCAACTAAAGAACACAGTTGTAAAAAATTGATAGTCTTTTACAACTTCTTAAAATACGACTGTGGTTCCACCGTTGTAATATATCTTTTACAACTGTGTTCCACCATTGTAATATGCCTCTTTTGTTGTAGTGATTTAAACTATGTTAAATCTATTTAAACTATTTTAAATCTATTAAAACTATTTTAAAACTATATAAAATATTTATAATTACATAAACTATTTTCTAAAGTTTCAGACTGTATAAATTGAAGTATTTATATTAAATCCTTGATGATGACACAACCTAAGTTGGAATTTGGAATTGATACCCTCTTTTTTCTGAAATGACAGATTTGAGTAAATAAGATGATTTGAAATGAAGAATTAATTGACACAACGTATTGGAAATTTCAAAGTGAATATGATTTGAAAGTGAATATAGTTTGGAAGCGAATATGATTTCGAAAGAAATATGATTTGAAATTGAATATGATATTTTGATATCAATTATGAATTTTTTTGAAAATTTAAAACCATCATGTGTGAAATAAGCGTTTGGTTGTTAAAGAGACCGGGATCAGATATTGTCATACTCTTTGCCAATACCGAAAACCACTTTAACAACTGTGCACATGGTGGAGATACCAGAAATGAAGTAGGATGGTTTGGCGAACGATTCTATATGAGGTATTTACGTGACCCTGACTCCTGTGAGTCAGCTTGATGTGGCTAAAATCAGGAGCCATGCCGGGCCAAGTGAGGTCATTCCTCCGATCGGGCACACTTCTTCGATACTATATTCTGACTTTGTGATTGATTTGGTGGCCACCCTTGATTTTGATTTGGGAGTGTGTTCCAAGGTGGGCGGTAGTAGCTGCTATGCATTACCACCAGTCCGGATACGCAAATGGTATATCTACCCTGGCATTACCTCGAGTGCCGTGTCGCATGCCCTATCGCGCCTTCTACGAGTTTGTTTTGTACCATACCTATGGAGTGCCCTCTAATAGCCCTCCAGTTTACGGGGGGAGTTACGGTACTGTATAGACTATGGGAATATATAAAAACGTGTTAAAGGGGATATGAGTAACGCCTTAACGCTACTTTAATACTTTTACTTTACTGTAGACATATTATAATAGTGTATTGTACTACATAGTAGATAGTTTAACGGATCCTTAGGAGGTGTAAATCCCGAACATCTCTTAAGTTACTGCACTCACGTAGGACACTAGATAGGAGATGTCAAACCTCGTAAACATCTCTGACGCCGACACACGCATATTTACCATTGATTTAACTCACATAAGATCTTTTAGTTCTGACTCGAGTGTTTTGTCTTTTCACTTCGCTCGGGTCAGCCTGAGCATTTCAGGGTTGAAGACTTTATTTCTATAGGACGAAGACGAAGATTTGTACTATTATTGTAACGACCCTAGATTTTAATTTAATTTAAATTAATAATTAAATTAATTTTTGAATTAAAATTGTACAATTTTATATAAATGGGAGCGAGTTTCCCCGATCTAAATAGAAAATATATAAAATCATTTAAATTTAAAAATATTATATGTATATGGATATATATGAGTAAATTTGAATTTATTTATATATATATGTTTATATTGGATGTGAAATAAAATCTTAAATAAATAATTAATGTAAATTTTATAACCGATGATAATTTGAATTTAAATAGTAATATAAAAATAAGATAATAAATCTTAGAGATTTAATAATAATAATTTAAAATTTAAACTAGAAATACAAGACAATAAATGTTAAGTTAAGCAAATAAATAAAATATATTGAAAATAAAAATTTGGATTAGAATTTATAAATAATATTGGTAAACACATGTTAATAAACTTTGTAAAATATAAGTTGATATATTAACAAATTTTAATAACAAATAAAATAGAAATTCATTTATATTGTAAAGCAATAAGACAAGGCAAAAGAAAACCAATAATATACATTCAAGTATTAAACAAAACAAGAGACAGAAAAAAATATATATGGACAAAACACAAATAAGGCAAGTATAAACTAGCAAAGAAAGTATAAGACAAAGATAGAAACAAATACATATGAATGCACTTGCTAAAGAAGAGAAAATACATGTAAGTATGAGCTTGCAAAGGAATGACAACAATAATGTATACAAGTACTTTCAGCCGAGATAAACAATGCAAAGGGCTCAAGCAATTAATGCTATATCCCTTAGTACACAACATTTTAGTCAACTCGAGATGTTCAAAATTTTATCAGCCTCCAAAAACAAATATCTCTGACCTTGGTACAGAAGAAAATTATCACTTGTACAAAGTAATATACCCTGTAAACTCAGTTTTATATATCAATCTATCCACTTTAGTTTTCGTCCATTATAAGCTGAAAAGAAACACTAAAGTAAAACATCTCAAACTTAAAAACAAAAGCAATTCAAAGTCTTCAAACCTGGGAAGATTTCAAAACCTGGAAATCAAGAGCAAAGTAACTAATTCAACTTCAAGCAAAGATCATCTCAGATCTAATAAGCAACATATGGATTCGACTCAAATACATAAGGGTTGAAGAAAAAAAAATAAGAAGAGAAAAAAAAAATCAACTTATGTCCTCTGTTCTTCTTGTTCTCTGCCTTATTCAAGATCCAAGTGAGTAACTTTTAAAAATATAAAAATTAATAAGTTGAATCTAGTTGCTTGATTTTATCTAGAATGTGTTTGTTGTGTGAATATACACAAGTGCATGTTTCTGTATGAATGTATACTGGTAGGAATGGTATATGTTTGGACTCTGTTTCTCTGATGATTAATTCCAGGCTCAAAAGTAAATCAAATATCACTTGCTCTTAATCCAAGTTTTGTTAAGACCTAAATGTTGAACATAATATGTTGGTTACATCATAGTTTTGAGTTAAACTAAATTGTTTTGCCGCTGGAAATAATAAAACAACAGTGAAACTTAAACAAAGTTAAAAATTAGTTATCATGATTTATGGATTCAGGTTTATGAATTGAATACTGAAATCAAAATTTAATTTTTAAAACAAAAATCACTATTTTTAATTATGGGATTGAAGAGTATTCCTAGTTTTACCAGAAAATAGAAATTCGAGTGTCTCTGTTGATCTAGATCGTATAGAAGGCCGAGTTTCTTTCTGATGATGGTGGAGTGGTCAGAGACTAAGGGAAAAATGGTGGAAGTGGTGGTTGGTCACCGTGGCGATGGTGGTGATCTAATTCGTTCTGTAAACCTAGTTTTGGCCACTGTTTTTCTTTTGATTCGTTCTTCCCCTACAGTTGATCGAGCAACGCGTGGGCTTGGGAAATGAAGGCTGGGTGGATGACGAACCATTGGCCGCAGTTAGGGGTCTTCAGGTGGTCGAGGCGGTGAGTTCGAGGCCGAGTTTGATGACTGGGTTAGTTGATTTGTTTCAGTTCTTTTTCGAATTTATGGTCAAATTTTGAATCGCGAATTAATTAATGGATCTGGGTCCATTTTATTGCTCGTGTATGATCGAGAGATCATCGGCGATGTTCACGTCGATCGTTGGTGGCCAGAAGTGTTTGGGCACGTGCACAGTGCACGTTCGTGTGTACTGGGACATGGAGAGTCTGGGGAAGATGAAGTAGAAGCTAGGGGAAGAAGCGATTTTTCTCGAATTAATTTTCTATTTGCTCGCGTGATCTCTAAGCTGGCTCGAGTGTGTGAGTGGGTTACCTGGTCAAAATGTTTTAACTATTGTAATCAAAGTTTGGAACTTAAGAAAAAAAAGAGGGAGAAGAGCAAGCTGCGTAGAGAAGACTCGGGGAAATGGATGACTAACTCGAGGTGATACTCGAGTTTTTAATAGGGGAGGTCTCGGGCTTCCTTCAGCTGCAGTAGTGTTTTTTTTAATACCAAAGTGAAAGGATTTCCATCAAGTTTAAATACTGCAAACTTATTAAGTGTTTAATTTATTTGTAATTAAAAATTGATGACAATTAATTAAAGATAATTGATTACTTAAGATAATTAATTAATTAAGAATAATTAATTGATGATTAAAGTTGATAAATTAGGTAATTAAAGGACAATTACTCGATTTAATTAATTAGTGATTAGAATAATCACTTATTGTAATTAATTAAGAATAATAAATTAAATGGCAATTAATTAAGGGTTAATTAATGTGATTGATTTAGGATAAATTAATATAAGTAATTAAAGGTAATTAATTACGTGAAGATAATTACTTAATTAAAAGTAATTAGATAATTAAAATTGATTTAAATAAATGATTAAAGAATAATTAATCAAAATGATATGTAATTTATTAATGTTAATTAACTAGGTTTAGAAATTCATAAGTAATTAATCTAATTTGAATAAATCAGATAATTAACTGATCTTACTAATGGATGTTTGGATCCTATTGAATGTGAATGGTTTAATATCTCTGATTGTGATGCTTTGTGATGTGAATTACTTTGTGCTGAGCTGTGATTTCTATATCTGTGGTATATTACTATGTGAATATGGAACCCTTTGACCCGTAAAACGGCACTTAAATTTCGATGCGACAGGGAGTCGGATTCCAGTTGGTTATCCGAAACCCACATCGAATTATAATTGTGAATCTTTGTGACCGATAAATTTATTTTACCTATGAATCTGTGAATGAAGATAAGCGTTATTGATTATACCGCTTATCGATATATCTGTGATGATTGATGTTGCACTATTGTGTGTAAAACCCTTGGACCACACTCTTACACACACAAATATGGATTTCACGTGGAAATCGGTTAAGTCACAGATAATTTAAATTTGATGTTTTTGAAATTGAAACTTTAATTTCAATTGATTTTGGAAATGAATTTGGGGTTAAATATTAAAAGCTTTTGAAATGGTGTTTTCAAAGATAGGAGCTATTTTGAATAACTTGGTAAAATTTCCAATTTAAATAATTTTAATTTGAATTCAAAATGAGGAATTGAATTCCATGTTTGGAAATTTTGATTAAAAATGATATAAATGTGTTTATATGAAGTTAAACCATTTTAAAAGTATAATTTTGAGAATTTGGATTTAACCCAAGAACCTTAACTCGTATAAATGAATCAGATTTTCAAAATGAAAACAGTTTGTTTTAAAAGAATAAAAGCTTTCAGATAAGAAATGAAATTCCAGTTTAATTAAAGGAATTTCAAGATTGAATTGGAAAAAATGGTTTTCCAAGTTATGAATGAATTCTTTTTAAAAAGCTATGAATTGAATCTGTTTATTTTTAACAGATTTAAAATGATGATTTGTTTAAACCATTCGAAATGACATTGTTTTGAAAGCTACAAGTTGAATCTTTGTGTTACGACCCGTATTTTTAACACTTTAAAAATACGAATTAAAAAGAAAATTTTGGATAAAAATCCGAAGGAAATAAAATTTTGTGTTGTTAAATGTAAATTACAAGTTAAAATACAAAACTGAATTCTGAAATAACTTATTTGTAAATTAAATACGGATGTTAACTTGTAATTGAACGTAAGTAAGGATTTAAATTTGAATGTAACAAGTAATTAAATTGAATTGAATTTGATGGTAAACAATGAAATAAATAAAATGGTAGATTTAATATTGAAGTTATAATATGGAAATCAACGTAAATGAATGTAATTTAATATTACTGTGAATTTAAATAAGATGATAGCTGAAGAAAATGAAAGTAAATGAATTATAAACTATTGATAATAATGTATAAGTAAATAGTTGATTCAATAATGAAAGTGTAAATCGAAACAAAAGAATTCATTTGGAATTAAATAACTTGAATTTGAATTATAATATAATTGAACGCTGAATCTAATATAATCTTTTATATTGGATTTATAATGGAAAACTAAATTGTAAAAGATTGTTAATTATTGTGAAATTAAAAATGGGATTTGTGAACAATTGAAATTTGATTTAAAAGGTTAATAATTTAAAATTTGTAATTTTATATTGAAATTAAACAGTCGAATAATTTATTTTTCGAATATTGGATTTAATTAGACAATTAAATCGATAATTTAATAAGTTAAATTTCATAAATAATTGAAAATCGAGTTGAATATGATTGAAAATGATTTGTAAAATTTTATCTTATCATATTGGAGTTATAGTAATGTTATAGAACTTTTAAAATTGAATTTAAAGTTAATTTGTGAAAATTGAATATTTTAATATTTAATTTTCGACTGAAAAATAGACATTTTTCGAACAGTCTCAGAATTGAACGAAACTTGTTCCATTGGATCCGTAATAGTTTGTTATTGTCAGATTTCAATTATTGTAGTAATCGGAGTTATCGTTTGACCGTGGCAGCTCGAAACGCATCGAATTGTTTTTAATATTAATTCGGCGAGTGAAAATAGTCATTTTTCAAAAGTCTCGGATTTCGACGAAACCAGTTTCATTGGATCCGTAATGTCATATTATTGTAAGGTTTCAAATTTCGTGTCAATCGGATTTACCGTTTGTCCGGGGCGAGCCCAAATGCGCAGAAATTTGATTAACCGATTTAATTTTAAATCGATCGTTTATTGCCATAACTCACACATACGATCGAATTAGCTTCCGAAACCTATTCCATTGTGTTCGGAACGTGGGGTAAACCTTAGAAACGCCAGCCGGCACGCTTCGTTTGGAGTTCGGAAAATTTTGGGTGAATAGTGTTTTGCAATTTTCTATAAAAGGCCCTCCATTTCACAATTTGCAAACAAAGGCTAGGGTTTCAAGCCAGCCGCCACTTATACTTCAATGGCCAGAAATGCACGAATCTTCTCCCCTCAATTACTCAAAATCCGTCGATAATTAGAGAAAACTTCCAACACGAAAGTTGTAGAGCACGACGAGAGCTTCAAATCCTTACGGAGATGATCGAAAACAGAGCTTCGAGTCAACGGGAAATCGAGCATGAAGGGGCTGCGTTTTTCACGCAATTCAAGGCAGAGGAGGAGGCCGAGCTTCAAGCTATTCCAGGTGAAGGTGGAGTAAGGCGGTGGCTTCGAAGTGGTGTAACCTGATCGTCTTCAAGTTGCTCGGTTTGGTCGTGAAAATTCATGGAGTAAAGGCGGCTATGGGTTTGTGTTGTACGTGTTTATCACGTTGAAGAGGAAGATGAAGGGGACGGCCCAGATCTGAAGATGCAGAAATGAACGGCCGTGATCTGATCTAGGGTTAGAAAAATAAAAATAAAGCTGAAATTGTATATTTAAATTCATACAAACTTTGAAAAATCATAACTTTTTCATACGAGGTACGTTTTGCGCGAAACAAGATGCATTGGAATCGTATGGACTAGCACTACGCTATGTAGCTGGATCGGAATCATTTGGAGCTAGAGAAAATTTTGAGTTAAATCGAACGTCGTTCGATTTGATTTAAAATCGTAAAAATCAAGGTGAGTGTTTATACGCTCACAATTGACTGAATATCTTTTTGGTAGTTAAATCTGACATTATGAAGTAATATGGATCTATTTGTCGTTGTTTGATAAAAATTTAATTGTCATATAGATTCTCATTTGAATTCACCGTTGAAAATTAAATTGACAGTCAAATTGAAGTTAAAATTTAATTGCGATCAAATTACCTGATATTGATAATTATGAAGTTGTTGTGAATGTTATTGGCTTTATGGTTGATTTGTTGTGATGGATGCTAATGGTCGATATTGGTTGTTTATTTATTTTGATATATCATGCTATCATCATGTATATTGTTTATTGCATATAAACTGTAAACTGAATCATTTCGAATAAATTAAGAAATAGGTTGAAATGATATACCTATGACATCTATTTGGATTGAAATGATATATGTCCATCCTTGAAATTAAAATTGAAATAATTATCCACTTGGCCATAGGTTAGGAAATTATATACGGACACCGGGATGGTTAAATTAAATGATTTTAAAAAAAAAATTGTTTTGAAATTATTTAAATGAATTGATTTTAAGAATAAAAATCCAATTTATGGAAATTGAATTATTTTGAATTGAAGCTCGAAATGTTGGAATTTAAACTTGGTAAATGAAATTGTTTAATTATTCGAAGTTTAGATTTTAAGAAAAAATCGAAATACGGCGTAAATTTTCGAAAGTTGATTTGTTGTAAAAGATTGGACTTTTTATCGAACTCTGAATATTTCTAAGAAAATTTATATGAAATGATATTTCAAGTTGAGTTTGGAATTGAAAATTGATTTGAAATTGAGATTTAATTAATTTGGAATTTAATTGAAATTCAAAGAAATTTGTGAATTGGACTAAATTGAAACTATTGAATTAAATTTGAAGATAAAATTGATTTGAATGTGATTTGAACTGAAATTGATTTGGAATGTAATACTTAAATGAATTCTTGAAATCCGAATGTGAATCTAAGTTTATTGAATTGGAATTGCTACAGAAATTAAGTAAACTACTTAATACGGATGTTTAATTTGAAGTATATTCTAATTTGAATACGAAATGGTTTTAAAGCGAATCTTATATTCTTATATAAATATATGAGCTGTTTTGAAATGTGAAGTATTTAAAGTTTCGAAATATATTGAAACTGAAATGGCTTATTTTGTGGTTCAAATATGTATTTGAAATTGATAATTTGAAATGGTTTATTGAGAAGCTGAATCGAGTTGAAATTGATGATTTGAAATTTGATTAAATTTTAAATTTTGGAATTCGAGTTTATGTGAATCGTTTTGTGAGATTTTGAGGCGAAAAATGATTTTGAAATCGAAATGAGATATTGAGGCGAAAATTGATTTTGAAATCGAAATGAGATATTGAGGCGAAAAATGATTTTGAAATGAAATCGTATATTTGAGTAGATATGATGATTTTGGAATGGATTTGATTTTGAAGCGAATATGATATTTTGATATCAATTATGAATCGATTTGAAATGTAAAAGATCCAACCGGTGTGAAAAATATAACGTAGTTATTAAAGAGACCGGGATCGGATATGGACATACTCTCTGTCGATACCGAAAACCACTTTAATAACTATATTCGTGGAGTGTTGATCCAGAACGAAGTGGATGGTTTTGGTGAACGTGTTGATTTGAAGAAAGAGAACGATTTTGGATGACCCCTGACATGACTAAAACAGGAGCCGCGCCAGGCCATTGAGGATCGCCATCTCTAGCGGACACACTCCTTCGATACCATGTCTATTACTTTTGTGATTCGATTTGGGTGCACCCCGCGATTTGGGAGTGTTGTTTCGCGGTGTTGGGGTAGTAGCTGCTATGCCCAACATCAGTCCGGATCACGCAACTACTAGTATCCTAGTTGGTATTACCTCATGTACCTTGTCATACTGATTATCCTATTCGCGACCACTACGTTTTGGTTTGTACCTTGAGTATATGGATTGCCCTCTGGTGACTTCCGGTTTTGGGGAAACTACGGTCTTGTATATGCTCTTGGGAATATAAACTGTGTTAAGGGTGGAATGGGCCATGGCTTAACGCTATTTTAATACTTTTACTTTAGTGTAGACATATTATAATAGCGTATTGTACTACATAGTAGATAGTTTAACGGATCCTTGAGAGATGGAAAATCCCGTAACATCTCTTAAGTTATTGCACTCACGTTGACACTGGATAGGAGATGTCAAAACCCGTAAACATCTCTGACGCCGTCACACTCATATTTTCTTATCCGATTTGACTTACATGAGATATTTTAGTCCTGACTCGAGTGTTTTGTCTTTTCATTACGCTCGGGTCAGCCTGAGCATTTCAGATAAGGTTGAAGATCTATTCTGGAGGACGAAGACGGAGTTTGGTATTACATCATTTGTATTCTACTACTATATTATTTTTCCGCTGCATTGTTGTGTTATCTCTGATATGTATGTAACTCTGATTTATGATGTATAATAATAATCAAATTTATTTATTTAACAGCTTCATGAACTGTTATTTTATTATTATATCTTGTTCCTTCCGCTGCAAGATTCTGAGTTTTCTTCTGATCTTTCTTTCCTTTTCTTATTTAACCCCAATAACCATCCGCCCTTTTGAATGGTTTAGAATCGGCATGTGTGTATGATTTGTCGATTTAAACTGTCCAAAAAGGCGGGTCGTTACACTTTGTTTTAAAGATTTAACGAGTTAATCCAATTGAAACGAAAATTGTTTTGAAAACTGTGAATGGATTTTTGTGAAACTGGGTGAACTTTGTGAAATAAATCTTTTTGTTTAAAAGATTTGAAATGGTAATCGATTGAAACCATTTAAAAAGAAGTTGAATTATTAAGTTGTGACTTAATTGAAATCACATATCCATATGTTTTTAAATATTGCGCTCATTATTCGGGTTAGCCGGGAAAAGACATTTGTGTCATATAACCCATTCCGAGTAGTGATACGTCGTATATGGATAGCATTTGAAGACCGGTGGTGAAGACCGGATATTTTCGAAAACGAAATGACAACTCGTCGAATGTCTCTGCATCGACTGGCCCCGATATAGAGATTTTATCACCCTTTGTGCTGGGAAGTCCGGACGGGATTGTGAATACCCGGAATTGCAAGGGCTTCGTAAGAAGTGCCTTCGGTTCTGTTCGAACCCGGAACAGACTTGTATGGTTACATGTCTGACATTACACTTTGAGATATAAAGCCGATTTCTTTCAAATACATTTCTGTTGGTGGCGGAGAATTTATTCTCTTAGCTTAACACCCTTCTCTGAGACGCACGAGCTCAGAGGTTATGTATTTGAAGGTTATCAGCGATGTAACGATCCGTAAATTTAACGGGTTTTAATAACGTTATTAATTGAAATTTTACGAAATTTTAAACGATAAAATTTTGAAATATAAATTTGATATTTGAAATGCGTCTAGTTAAACATAGCAACTGGTAAATTTTCGTCCGAAAATATGAAAGTTTATTTCGCGCGTAAATTTACTTCAATTTAATCAGTTAAAAAGCGATGAAAATAAAACATTTTCAAAACCAAAATATTTTACATAGAAAAATTCTAAACCATCTTCTGAGCAAGATGTCAGTTTTTCGTTTTTCCAAATTCGGATTTCTTTGGCTCCGTCGATCTTATTTTTCTACGTTTCTTGCATTTTCCGCCAGTAGAAAAATTCAAATTTTTATAATTCAATCAAACCATTGATATCTTTATACCATTGTAATCGTCTCGTATTGCTGATTGCTGCGGTATATTCGTTTGTTTATTTCGGCATCCGATACACGGAAAAATCTGAGAGACAACTAACCGTATCGGTTCCGCAATCTGCCTTTTGTTTCTTTGTGACCATTCAGTTTTCACTGTCTTGTCCAATAGTCATTAGCTATTAAATATTTTCTAGAATTTTGTTGTAAACTTTTATTATTTCAACCGGTTGATTTTACCTGAGTCGTTCCATATTATTTTCTAGTGACCTTTCAAAATTTGAAAATATATTTTGTTTAAGGCTGCTTGCTCCCCTCATTTTTGTGAACAGAACTCCATCTTCCCACTCCCAAAGGTCGTCTTCCACAAATGCTCATTTCCATAGCCGCTCGTTCCCACCACTTTGCAACCGTGCCTCCACTCCACAACTCAGCAACCTGATCCAACAACCCGACCGCCACCATCATCGAATACCACGAACTCATCACCGCACCTGCCCATCTCCATGCAAATGAACACGCTAGCCATTCTTCCCATAACCGATCACCTGCATCAAGAAAACAACCTCTACGTGCCCTTCCCTCCGCCCTTGCACCCTCCACTGACAAGCATAGCTGCCACGCTTTCCGCCTCTTCCCACGCCATGGTCAATGTCTTCAACCTCTATGCCGAACAACTCCTCTTCCTATGGTCAGAACAGCACCGCCTCCCCTCTATTTGGTTCCTCCGCATCCAATTTCCCACCTAGCGCGACCTCCGAGACAACCACCCCTTCGCCGCCGAATTCGAGTCGGTGCCACACCTTCCAATACTCGAGCCTCCTTCTTTCATTGGTATGCATGTCTTGTATATATTGTATTATATTTTATTATATTATATTTTATTAAGGTATATTGTATTTAAATTTTAGTTTGTTGAGTTTTTGAAGTATAAGTTTCGTATATTACAAGCTTCACATATTAAAAGTTTCATATATTCTGAGTTGAGATTTAAAATTCATATATATAAAGTTATGTAAAATATACGTTTATATGGATTTTATAATGCATACTAATTCTAAAGGTATATATATAGGCCTGCATATGTTGTTATGTATATCGAGTCTGCATACTTGACTTTGTTAGCCTATATTTACAAATATATATATATGAGGTTTTGATTTCTCTCTATCATTGTTAGCATGTAAATACATAAAGTTATATACTCATCATAAATGTAATAATGTTTTGATCATATAATGTTGCAGTTTTCATATTTATATAATACAGTATATTGAATATATTGCAGTATAAAAGAGGTTATTTATATATGTTGGTTTATGCATATACTTCTGTACGATTCTGCATATTATGTTGAAGCATCCACATTTTGAAGTCAGTCTGCATATTTTATTGTATATGAGTAGTCTGCATATATTTTATGTACTTACGTTTATTTGAGTATAAGTTTATATTAGTTATATTATATGTTGGTTTGTGAGTATATCGTCTATGCATATATTTGTTCTATCTTCATATGGTGGTGGGTAGCCTGCATATAGGTTAGTCTACACACGTATATCTAGTTGTGTATACATATAGTGTCAGCATATGTAAGTATGAATTTATGTAAGTTGTACGCAGTCTGTTGCTTACGGTATAATGTGGTGTGTTGTAATAACATACGTTCTAAAGCATATAAAATACAGTGAATTTGGCTTTGAGAGATATATATATATATGTGTGTGTGTGTGTGTGTGTATACATATATAGATTTTGATTTTAAATATGTTTGTGTTTTAAATTTAATATCGGTTTTTATAATAAGGATGGATCTTAAAGTATAATATATTAGTTTACACATATTTGAGTGGTTGGGGAATATTTGTATATGTGCATGTGTTGGTCAGTATATATGTATATAAGTTTATAATAACATTGATTTGAAAATAAATATATATACGTATTATTTTAATTATATGGTCGATTTTAATATATATGTTTAATTTAAAACAATGATTTTTATTATATACATATGATTTGTATATATATATATATATATATCTAGATATATAATGTATGTATCCTCAGTTCTATCAAAGATGATTCTGATTAGTCCTCATCGTTTTCCCATTTATCAGCTTTGTCCGTCGTGCCAGTTCATTCATCAAATCGTGTCCATCTAGCATTGCTTGGATTCGTGACTCAATTTCAGCATCCGTAACTATGTTCGTATCTGTGCCCTCTCCTATTCTCTCTAGCCTTGAAAGGTGAGCAATCACTCACGATTAATGTTCTTTTATTTATTAAATTTGATTTCAATTGAAACAACAATTGAAATATGCTACTGTTATTTATGCTATTAACTGTATCAGTTCACCTGTGACATCTGACACCATTATCTGTTAATTATTTATGCGATGATAATACAGTTTGATTGATAATTGATTGATTGTTGATGTTTATATTGGACGTTAAATTGTTAGTGTTAAATGATAAATAGTATGCAAAATTGAAATGGATATAGGATAGTTAACGAATTTAAAACTGATTTATATGTTAAATTTGATTAGTGGAATATGACCCCTTTTAATTGTTAAATTAATTGACATGTAGAATAGTGATAATTAGACTTTGAACCATCGACGTATATTGAATTAATTGTGGTAGTATAAAATTGAAATTAAATGACAAGTGAAAAACCGTATAATAATTAGTGGAATAATCTTTAATCTGCATGAAATGATAGTGTAGATTCTAGAAATAATTATATTAGTTTGCACAAATAACAATGTGAATTAATACGATTATTTCGGGATTATTGAATTGATTGTTTGATTGTTGTTATTGCTTGTTATTTACTTTGACACCATCCCAGTTATCACACTGCAAGTTCCCTTTGCTATGCTTTGATTTTGAATTGAATTGGAATCGGGTTGAAATGATAAATACCCAAAATTGAACTTTGACCTAGGATAGAGGATTAAATAAAACCTGATTGGTCAATAAATTGATTTAAAAATAAAATAAAGATTTTATTTGATTAAATAATAAGGTTTTGAAATGAAGTTGAAATTTGAAGTTTAATGAAAGGAAAATGTTAATATTTAAAAATCTAAAACAAATTATTAACAATGTAATTGATGAAAGAACGTGGTTTAATTTGAGAAATGATCGAATTAAGTTTGAAATTATTTAATAATTAAGTTTGAAATTATTTAATAATTAAGTTTTGAAATTATTTAATAAGTAAATAAGATTGAATTATTTAATAATTAAATAAAAATTGAATTCTTTGTTAAATGAAATTGAACTTCTTGAATAAGTGAAATTAAGTTTATTTATTAATTGAGTTGTGAAATTGTAAACTAAGTAAATTAATAAGTGAAATTGAAATTCTTTAATAAGAAATAAAATGTGTTTTATTGAAATTAATGTAAGGCTTGAAATGTAAAGAATTTGATTTGACGAATTTAATTTAAGCAAATTTGTAAGTTTTGATATAATGAAGTTGAACTTAAGTAATTGATTTAATGAATTGGGAATTAAATAGAAATGGTTTTGAATGACAAATTTACTTAGCGAATATTTAATGAAATCGATCAAGGGATTTAAATTGACTTTAATGTTAAATTAAATTAATTTAAATGATTTTGGAATGAAACTTATATACGAACTTGAATCAAAATTTGAATTGTTTCAAATAAAAATTGAATTTGAATTATAAGATTTCGAAATGGTAATTTGGAAGTTTTGAAACGCTAATTATGGAAATCGGTTTAAAAAGACAAATGGAATGTTGATTTATAAATTCTAAATTGGAACTGAAATTGATTTGGTTTGAAATTTATTAAATGACCAATCGGTGTAATAATTACGAAGGTTATTAAAGAGACCGGAATCGGTTATGGACATACTCTCTGTCTAAACTGAAAACCACTTTAATAACTATACGCAGAGTGTGATCCAGAATGAAGTGGTTGGAATGATGTACGTGATGACTAAAGAAAGAGAACGATAATGGATAGCCTTGACACTTGTGTCAAATTGGAAATGACTAAAACAGGAGCCGTGCCGGGCCAAATGGGGGCTAGCTACCTCGAGCGAACACACTTCTTCGAAACTACTTATTACTTGTTGTCTATTGGTGCACCCTTGATTTTGGGAGTGTTGTTTCGCGGTGTTGCGGTCGCTGCGGCGATGCGTTCTCACCAGTCCGGATCAGGCAAACGGTAGTTTCACTACCTTGGGTATTGCCTCATGTGCCTTGTCATACTTGTATCCCTTTATACGCGACCACTACGATTTGTTTTGTGTTATACCTATGGAGTACTCCCTGATATCCCACTAGTTTACGGTGGAGTTTATAGTGCTGTATAGACTATAACGCTTATATAAAATGTGTTAAGGGGGATAATGGTAACGCCTTAACACTATTTTGATACCTTATATTACTGATAGACATTATCTACTTAGCGTACATTACTACCTAGTAGATAGTTTAACGGATCCTTAGAGGATGGTGATTCCAACATCCTTTGAGTTATTGTATTTCAATGGTTATTTCACTTGAGTTGGATTTATTGATATAAGAATGTTAATCCTGACTCGAGTGTTTTGTGTTTTGCTTTACGCTCGGGTCAGACTAAGTGTACCAGTATTCAAGACTCACCTTTGGAGTTGGAGCTTTTCTTGAAGATCCAGCCATCTATTCTGCTTTCAGTATTCGATGATTCCAATGATGTATTCTGATTTGTATATTATGTATCGTGTTACTCTTCCATTGTATCTGGTTTAACTCTGATGTAACTTATATATTTATATAGTAGCTTCATGAACTACTATCTCTTTTATTTCCGCTGTAATTATTACTCTGTGTCTGTGATCTGTGTTCTATTTATTTACTGTATATGTTAAGTTTTTGCCAAATTTAAATTAACAACGCAGTATTTTGAATTATTCAAGTCCGACATGTGTGGATATGAATGGTCCAAAATAGCGGGTCGTTACAGTTGGTATCAGAGCTTTGGTAGCTCTAGGCAAAACTTAGCATATAGGGTAAATGTATTTACAGAATCACTTTCATTCGAGTTGAATCTCTTCCTGTTGACTCGATTCCTTTGAATTTTGGAACGTTCCCTGCGGTTCCAAAATCCATTCGTGTCCCTCACTATTCGTTTTCTAATTCCGGAGTTTCCCATAACTCCACCTTGAACAATCTTTATGATGGGTTGGCGGTCCCGCCAATCTCAAATTGATTTGTAAAGGGGTGAAACTCTTTTACGATAGAATCGATTCAACGGAGATTTATATATCCTCGGTTTAGATGCTGTCATCTTTGGTTATGCCAAATTATATCTCTTGAGATCAAATGTCGATTTGCCTCGAAATTTTACATTGATCTTATTCTTGAAGTCACGGTTGACCCGGTTAAGGTTGCCCGCGATTTATATAAATTTATCAATCTTCCTACTTTGTTATTAATCAGTATATCTTTGTTTCGAACTTACCTTCAAATCAAATTTCTCCTTGATTTGAGTCCATCAAATTTGAAACCCTATCCTTATTTTGAAAGTCAATCCTGTATCGTTGAGCAAAGAAATGTATTTGTAAACTAATATGTATAAATGTTTTAATTTATGCTGTGTTGTTTGAGTTGTTGATGTTGATTTGGGTTTCTGATCCTCTGATCAACGCTATCGATAGGATTTCCAAAACACTTGAGCAGAGCAAACTGACACAATATTATTTTTAATTTGGTAAATGAAAAAAAATTTATATTATAAATATATAAGTAAAATTTTCTGGAAAAAAAAGGAGGTTAATTAATTCATTGTTTGAAATGATATATAATATTTGATTTTCATCTATTGTTCGATAAATGAATTTATAAACTTGGTTTACAAACTGATTTAGAATTTGAAATTAAATTAAATTAAGAATTTGAGAATTTAATTTCCAATGATTTCGAACTATGGTTTTAAAGGTTTAAAATGCACATTATTTAAAGGTATTTTGACTATAATTTGTTTCCAAAGAATTTTAATGTATATTATTTAAAGTATTTTCAAATAGGAACCGTTTTCAAAGAATTTTAAAATGTTGAAATCAGTGCTCTTATCTTTGTCGCTGGAAAATAATTTCGATGATGGTGGCCGCATCATCGACATTCATTTTCGAGTTTCGAAGTGGAGAAACCATTCTGTAGCTTTGCTACGGTTTTGTTTTGGAAAAATATTTTGATTCGAATTTCTTAATTATGACTCGATTTATATATATATATGGGTATATTATTTTAAATTTAATTTGATTCAATATATATAGTATATACATAATTATTTCTAAAGGATTTGAATTAAACGGAAATTTAATTCTTAAAAATCATGTTAAAAGATGTTTTCAATTATAAATAAAGCTAAATTTTGGATAAGTATTTAAACTTGAAATAATTGAAAAAAATTATTTGTATAATACTCAATTTCATTTAAATATAACTTACCTAAATTATTCAGAAGTTAACTATGTAATTGGATAGTATACAATATAAAATGTCTTTATAAATGAAATTTGAGAGCGTATAGTTAATGTCATACACTAAAATTTTAAATTAGAAAATGTTTATGGAGATAAATAGAATGATAAGTTAATTAAATGAGATAAATAAAGTAAATTTTGTTCTGAAAGAATTAACAAATTGAATTGAATCAGCTTAATGAAATACCTTGAATTAAGATCAATTATTGAATATTAATTGATTTAAAATGAAATTTATATGATTAGAATTAATAATTGAACTAACAAATTTAAATCGAATGACTATTTATTGATTTAATATAAATGGATTTAACCAAATTGAAAAAAATATAAATTGATTTAAATTGAAATTTATATGGTTTAAATTACTTGCTTGTATTCCAATCTATTTTCTTTCTGGTTATTTCTATTCTCCTACCTCATTCCTTTTCGGGGACGAAAAGTTTTGAGTGGGGGAGAGTGTAATGACCCGTAAATTTAACGGGTTTTAATAACGTTATTAATTAAAATTTTACGAAATTTTAAACGATAAAATTTTGAAATATAAATTTGATATTTGAAATGCGTCTAGTTAAACATAGCAACTGGTAAATTTTCATCCGAAAATATGAAAGTTTATGTAACGACCCAGTATTTTGGACCATTCAAATCGACAATAATCCACAGATGTCCGACTTGAATACTTCAAAATATCAGATTGTTAATTTAAAATTTGGCAAAACTCAGCATATACAGTAAATAAATCAATCACAGAATCACAGACACAGAGTAATACAATAATACGCAGCGGAATAGATAAAATAGTAGTTCATGAAGCTACTATATAAACATCAGAGTTAAAATAAAATACAACAGAATATCTCAAATACAGTGAAGTCTTCAGTACAAATATATGACCTCTCTGAACAAATCAACTGGAAAAGCTGAAAGCTGAATCGATAGTTGGATCTCCAAATGAAGCTCCAAACTCCAAGGGTGAGTCTCAAATGTTGTATCACTCAGTCTGACCCGAGCGTAAAGCAAAACACTCGAGTCAGGATTAACATTCTTATACTAATAAATCCAACTCAAGTGAAATATCAACTGAAATACAAGTAACTTAAAGGATGTTTGGGATAACCATCCTCTAAGGATCTGCGGAACTATCTACAATGTGGAAAATAACACCGTGGTCATTCCAAATTAATTTACTTCAAAACCAAAATATCATTTCATTTTTGTAACGACCCGATATTTTGGACCATTCGCATCCATTATAAGTGTATAAGTAGACACTCATGCCGGAATTGAATTGCTCAAAATACTGCGTTGTTAATTTAAATTTGGCAAAACTGAACATATACAGTAAATAAATAATCACAGATCACAGACACAGAGTAATAAGTGCAGCGGAAATAAAAGAGATAGTAGTTCATGAAGCTACTATATGAATATATAAAATACATCAGAGTTTACAACAGAAGAGTAATACGATACATCATAGTTAAACCAGATACAACAGAAGAGTAACACGATACATCATAGTTAAACCAGATACAACGGAATACATCACTGGAATCATCGAATACTGAAAGCAGAATAGATGGCTGGATCTTCAAGCAAAGCTCCAACTCCAAAGGTGAGTCTCGAATATTGGTACACTCAGTCTGACCCGAGCGTAAAGCAAAATACAAAACACTCGAGTCAGGATTAACATTCTTATATTAATAAATCCAACTCAAGTGAAATAGCAATTGAAATACAAGTAACTTAAAGGATGTTTGGAATAACCATCCTTTAAGGATCCGTTAAACTATCTACTATGTAGTAGTGTACGATAAGTAGATAATGTCTATCAGTAATATAAAGATATCAAAATATTGTTAAGTCATGGCCCATTCCACCCTTAACACATTTTTATTCCCAAAAGCATATACAAGACCGTAGTTTCCCCAAAACCGGAAGTCACCAGAGGACAATCCATATACTAAAGGTACAAATCAAAATCGTAGTGGTCGCGAATAAAGGGGTACAAGTATGACAAGGCACATGAGGCAATACCCAAGGTAGTGATACTACCGTTTGCCTGATCCGGACTGGTGAGAACGCAACATCGCAGCGCCCGCAACACCGTGAAACAACACTCCCAAAATCAAGGGTGCACCAATCGACAACAAGTAATGAGTAGTTCGAAGAAGTGTGTCCACTTGAGGTAACTAATCCTCCATTGGCCCGGCACGGCTCCTGTTTTAGTCATTTCCAATTTGACACAAGTGTCAAGGCTATCCATTATCGTTCTCTTTCTTCAGTCATCACGTACATCATTCCAACCACTTCATTCTGGATCATCACTCCGCGTATAGTTATTAAAGTGGTTTTCGGTTTAGATAGAGAGTATATCCATAACCGATTCCGATCTCTTTAATAACTTTCGTAATTATTTCACCGATTGGTCGTTTATTTATTTCAAAACCAAATCAATTTCAATTTCAAATAGAATTTGTAAACCAACATTTCATTTGTCTTTCTAAATCAATTTCCATAATTACGTTTCAAAACTTCCAAATTATCATTTCAAAAACTTATCATACAATTTCAATTTTTTTTCAAAACAATTCAAATATCGATTTAAATTCGTATATAAGTTTCATTTCGAAATCATTTAAATTAATTTAATTTAACATTCAAAACAATTTAAATCCATTTATCGATTTCATTCAATATTCGTTAAGTAAATTTTCATTCAAAACAATTTCTATTAAATTTCCAATTCATTAAATCAATTACTTAAGTTCTACTTCATTATATCAAAACTTCAAATTGAATTAAATTAGATTTGTCAAATCAATTCTTTAAATTACAAGTCTTACATTAACTTCAATAAATCACATTTTATTTCTTGTTAAAGAAATTCGATTTCACTTATTCATTTACTTACTTAAATCATTTTCCAAAACTTAATTAAATAAAAAATCAATTTCATTTATTTACGAAGTTCAGATTCACTTATTCAAAAGTTCAATTTCTCTTATCAAAGAATTCAAATTTAATTATCAAATAATTCAATATTATTTAATTATTAAAAATTTCAAAACTTAATTGTTAACTATAATTCAATGAATAATTTCAAACTTAATTCAATAAATAATTCCAAATTTAATTGTCAATAATTAATTTCAAAACAACGCTCTTTCTACAACTGCTATGTTAATATTTGTTTTAGATTTTATATATTAACATTTTCCTTTCAGTAAATTCAAATTCCAACTTCATTTCAAATCTTATTATTTATTTAAATAAAATCTTTATTTCATTTTCAAACCAATTATTGACCAATCGGGTTTATTTAATTCTCTATCCTAAGTCAAAGTTCAATTTGGGTATTTATCATTTCAACCCGATTCAAAATCAAAGCATAACAAAGGGAACTTGCAGTGTGATAACTGGGATGGTGTCAAAGTAAATAAACAAGCAATAACAACAATCAATAACAACAATCCAATAATTAATTCAAATAATCCCAAAATAATCGTATTAATTCACATTGTTGTTTGTGCAAACTAATATAATTATTTCTAGAATCTACACTATCATTTCATGCAGATTAAAGATTATTCCACTAATTATTTATACGGTTCTTCACTTGTTATTCAATTTCAATTTTACACTACAACAATTAATCCAATATACGTCGATGGTTCAAAGTGTAATTATCACTATTCTACATGTCAATTAATTTAACAATTAAAAGGGGTCATATTCAACTGATCAAATTTAACATATAAATCAGTTTTAAAATCGTTAACTATCCTATACCCATTTCAATTTTTGCATACTATTTATCATTTAACACTAACAATTTAACGTCCAATATAAACATCAACAATCAATCAATTAACAGCCAAACTATATTATCATCGCATAAACAATTAACAGATAAGGGTGTCAGATGTCATAGGTGAACAGATTCAGGTGACAGCATATATAACAGTGTAAATAACTAACAGCAGCATATTTCAATTGTCGTTTCAATTGAAATCAAATTTAATAAATAAAAGAACATTAATCGTGAGTGATTGCTCACCTTTCGAGGCTAGAGATGTTTAACAAAAGAACAAGCTATGAATTGCAAGCACGAATCCCAAAGCAAAGGTAGATTGATACGAATTGGATAGACAAGCTGATAAATAGGGATAGACGAAATCAAATTAGAACGGAATCGATACAGATAAAATCGAAACAAGAGTATATCATATAATTATTTTTATAAAACCCATATTAGATTTTAAATTACAAATTATATTTAAAATCATAATACATATCTAAATTACTTATATCTAAAAGAATTCAAAATATCAGCAAAACAAGTATACATTTTAAACACACGTTAAATCAAATATCTCCATATTATAAAATGAACAACTATATATATATGAACTATTATATATACTATAGTATAAAATAAAAATCAACAAGCAAATCAACCTTTATATTATTCTTTAAAAGTCAAACAACTACAAACCATACATTACGTACATATATAAATATAGGCTGCACCTAACTCTCAAATCCCTTTTTATATTTACAATATTTATTATGAAACATTGCAGCTTACTTAACAAACTTTTTTTTTAACCTTATCATCTCTTATATATAACCGACCCTTTACGCATATAAAAACATATTATATAACTTAAAACTAACATTTAGGCATTTATACAACTGTTTCATTATAGGACATAACAAAAAAAATGGAAAATAAAGACTTGAAGCCAGTAAAATATGGGTTGATGAATATACCTACATGAAATTTTAAATCTTACATAATGTTATATATACAAAAGCTTTTGAAAACCATTCCTATCAATACTTTAAACAGACTCAACTAATATCAACTATTTGCAAACAACAGTGAATATCACTTGGAACATACACTTTATTTTTTTTAGTTTATAAAATAATACATAATTCGTACCTTTAAAAATATAAAATAAACACTTTAAACTTATAGTAATTAAACACAAACATACATGCCATTCCCTTTATAAACATACACAATACAGATTTAGTAAAATACAGTATATCATACATATATACATTACCAATTTAAACTCAAATGTCAGTATACTCATACATATAACTAGAATATTCATAAAGAAACTACCTCATACGTTATATATCAACCCAAGCTAGCTGAAGAAGAAAGATGCACGACAAGCAGAGACTCAGGCTCGGAAAAATGAGTCGGTTGCTCGACGATGACTGGCCGAGGTCTATGTGCGAGAGGAGAGGGTGAGCACGGTGGAATGGGCGGAGGTGAAGTGGGATCCACGTGCTGGAGGCAGGTGGTTGCGTGGAGGGTTGTTCGATAGTGTGTGGCGTGGTGGAGGCGAAAAGGCGGATCTGGCCGGAGATGGCTGTAGTGGCAAAGTGGGTTGAGGTGGTTGTGAGGTTGCGCTGTCGGAGGGGATGGTAGTGAACGGTCTCGTGGCCGGAGGGAGGGGCTGCTCACATGAGAGAGGCGAGCAAGGTGATTGGCTTTGCTGGTCAAAGGGGTGGATGGGTTGAAGGTAAGAGAAAGAATATAGAGGGTGGAAGTTTGGGTACAGGCGGAAGAGGGATCGTGTGTCACAGGCTAAGGATGAATGCAAAACTTGCCTTCTTTTCTCAGAGAGGCATCAGGGATGAAAAGAAGATATATGTGTATTGAAATGTGAGAAATAGAATTTGAACAGGGCCAAATATTGGAACGAACGAGGAAACATTGAATGGATAGGAATAATAAAAGTCCAGGGAATGTTGAACGAACGGAAATTTAAATTTTGAAGGTTGGGAACAGTGAAAGATGAACAATAAATATAAAAGTAAAATAAGAGCAACGGTCACAAGCTAAGATTTAGCTGAGCAATCAAAGCAATTAATTGATGCGTTTAAAATTTGAACGCAAAAGAAATTAAATGTTCACGGACAGTTTATACCATTACAACGAACAGTTAATTGTCTTCGTCGCGTACCAGATTTCAAAATACAGAAATAAATATACCATGATGAATAGCACGACGAGACGATCAAAATGGTATATGGATATCAGTGGTATGATTGAATTATAAAAATTCGAATTTTCTAATAGCAGAAAATGCAAGAAAAACGCTGAAAAATAAGATCGACGGAACCAAAGATATCCGAATTTGGAAAAATGACAAACTGACATTTTGCTCAGAAGATGGTTTAGAATTTTTCTATGTAAAAATATTTAGGTTTCGGAAACATTTTATTTTCATCGCTTTTTAACTGATTAAATTGAAGTAAATTTACGCGCGAAATAAACTTTCATATTTTCGGACGAAAATTTACCAGTCGCTATGTTTAACTAGACGTATTCCAAATATAAAATTTTATTTCAAAATTTTATCGTTTAAAATTTCACAAAATTTCAACTAATTACGTTATTAAAACAGTTGAAATTTACGGGTCGTTACAATTTCAAATATATCTATTTTCCAAAATAGTATATATATATATATAGGTTAAATAATTTAAAAGTAAAGTATTTATAATTTCCTCAAGTCTCACAAATTGCTTCACATCAACTTCAAATTCCAAATTCAAATTTATTCAAAGCTCAATTCATCAATTCAATTCAGTTCTCAATATACCATTTAAATTTTCAATATATTTCAAAGCTTTAATATTCAACATTTTCAAAGTTAAATTTAACAATTTCATATAGCTCTTGATTTAACTTTATTATTATTTAATCAGGGAATATTCACTTAATTTGGACTTCTATTGTGACGACCCGACTTTCCACTCCCGGAAAATCGTATCGACAGTAAGAAAGAAAGGGGTGAGAAGTAGAAAAGAGAAGAAGAGAAAAGAAAACAAACACAAATACTCATAGCGGAAACGGAATAAAATATAATATATCACATAACTATTACATAGTATCATATACATCATCTATCAGAGTTACACATATTACACATCACATACTAGACAGTTATAAACATCTGTCTAGTTATTACAACTCAATACAAAACAAAGATCTAAACAAGATCAACACAGCGGAAACTACTATCTATATCTACAACGCTGAAGCCTCCTGCTCCATTGCTCCTCCAGATTACTCGTCAAAGCTAAACCTGAATCCCTTGGCTACTCGTAAAAATTTGAGTACCCAAGAGTTTATAAAACAGAAATAAACAACTTGGGTCAGACATGGGTCTGGTGTGAGTAACAGGTTAAACTTGTTTAACTTCAAAACCTTTTTGAAAGAAAAGGTATCACGTAAGACTCCCCACAAATAAACATGGGTAAGTTTTTACCTTACGCTAACCAAAACATTTGATAGGAAATTCGATTGTATTATAATAGGGTCTAGGGTTTTCAAGTAAAATACAGAAATAGCTGAAATGCTTACATCTCACATTCCAACATAGTTGGGCACAACTAATACGTACGGCACTTATTGGAGTTTGGATTCCATACAATGGCAGGGCTACCGGGGTATCGCCCGTCACAGTACGTGGCCTAGATCACCGTACCGAGGATCACTCCCAATCCCCTGCAACACAAGGTCGGAACATCCCTTACTGGATAATTCCCGCACAAGATACCTCACGGTTGGGATCAGCAACCGCACCACTAAGTCGAAAATAGAAAGGGACATCTAGACAGAGGTAATCTTGTCCTACTTGGGTGCTACCCACTAACCTTGCTGCACCTCCCCTGTTTTAGCCATTCCTGGTTTGTGAGGCTTGAGGCTATGATTACCTTTAAAAAGAACACATCTATCTTAGAATGCTCATCGTCCACCTGACGATGTGCTGAAAGCATTCAATCCATACAAGTTCGTTCCGGGTTCGAACGAAACCGAAGGCATTATCTCGTTACACTCGTTTTGGAATCACCCTCAGAGTTAACGACCATAACCCTTGCACTTTGAATCTTCATCTTCACTTGATTCACGACCTATCGTTAATTTGGATCGATGTGGTATTCGGGTCTCCAGACCTGGAAATCCGGTATACGGAAACCCGATCCCGGTCTCATCGAAATCCAAAGCGTATCTTTTAAGGCCAAGTTGTTTTAAAGGTTAAAACAATTTAATTCATTATCTTTATTCACAAAGGAAGATAACAGATAATCAACATTATCAGATAATCCATACAATTCAACTAACATCCATATCACACAGCATATATCTCATCAGAGATATCAATCAAAGTCAAGTATCCAATACTAACACCCATTCATAAGTAATGATTTACACTATCTCTAATTAATTTAAAGTAAATTAAATTAATTACGTCATTCTATAAATCCTGCTTACTTAACCTTCAATTAATTTCAAATTAATTAATTATCCTTTAATTATTCATTTCAATTAATCACCTTTGATTAATTATCTTTTAATTACCTTCAAGTAATTTATCCTTAATTAATTACTCAAATTAATTAACCTTAACCACTTATAATAATTAACCTTTAATTACTTCATTAATTAATTAACTAAAATTAATTAAGTTAATCACTATAATTAATTATATTAATCCTTAATTAATTACATTAATTAATCACTTATTTATTAATTATTACTAAATTAATCAATCTTAATTACATCATTAATTATATTAATTAATGATCCTTAATTACAACTTAATTATTAATTAAACAACATTTATTTATCACCTTGATTAATCTTTAATCAGTAATTAACTACCCTTAATTACTTTCACTAACTAAATTAATTACTCCTTAATTAATTTCTTAATTAATCCCTTGATTAATTATTCAAACAATCTAAACTACTAAGCTATAGATCTCCTACTCATCTAGATTTATAGAACTAAACAGAATATCAGACTACAGACGAGTCTGACTCAACTACCAAACTTCCCAAACTGCAGATTCTAAAACCAGAGATAGATCAAATACGTACTTCCTCAGAGATACGTAAAACACAATGAATTCCAATTATCCAAACTGACAATCCAATCAAGTAGACCAATTACTTATCCAAATCAGAACAAAGACGAGATCCAAACATAACTCTACTTCACAACATCAGTAGATTCCAAACTTACTTCTCCCATCCAGAGATACACTCTAAACTGCTTTTGCTGCTCAACTCTGATATGAGGTAGAACACAAGAACAGACTGGACAACTCATTCCAGAAATAAGGTTCACTGATCCATAAATAAAACTCAGATACTCCAGCAAAACTTGAGCTGCTTCACCAAACTCTATCTCTAGGAAACATCCTTCCACTAGACTGAACCACCGGTATCACTCCTGGAATCCAGTCGATAAGAAAACTCAACCTTCAGATGCGGACAAACTCCTGACTTCTCTGAAGACATCCAGAAAAATTCTGACAACCCAAGAGAACACTCAGCAATCGCAAGTCACTTTTGCGATCAACCCATCCTAATTCCAAACAGACTGTTCTCTCTTTACCAATCAGAACAGCTTACACTTATTTATCCAATCCATCTAAGAAATGGATCCACTCTGCTGCTTCTGAACTTCACTTCCAGAAAAACTGCTCATCCAGAAAACTTCCTGCCATCACAGAATACTCCGAGCTGCACTGCTGATACTGATGCCAAGGACTTCCTATTCCAAAGATCTTCGAGAAATTCGAACTCCAAACCAAACAGAAACACCATGCTGAACTCAGCCACAATACCAAAGCATACACACTTCCTTAATCTTGTTCCAAAGAAAACATCTTCAGGAACATCCATCGTCACTGTATCTCATCATACAGCTACTATTACCTGAGGTATCAAGGTACCATCACTCACTTCTGCCTCATCGATAGATCCAACTCTTCAAAGATAAACTCCGAACCATTACAGTTTCCTTCGGAGATCGATGAAATCCTTCACCACAGCAAAGCTTACTCGAGACGGTATTAGGTCTACAGTCTCGACAGATACACTTCCAACCTCAACATTTAAATTCCAACCATTGGTAGTCGTGTCACACACACCACTACCCTATCTACCTTTATATCCTATATTGGAAAACCTGTACGGGTAACCCAACAGATAGGTAGAATATATATATATAGTTATATAAAAATTACAAATACGCTCTCTCACGATAGACACCACTCCAGAGCTTAGGTATTCACTCAACCTAATGCTCTGATACCACGTGTGACGGGACAAGCCAGTGGCGACTGGTAGGCTTTGCAACCATCCCAGACCCACCGTGGCACATAGTGATACCTCGAATTTGCTTTTACGGCCAGCCTCTCGACTCACAACCAACCCTCACAAGGCCTTTACCTCTCAGGGACATGTAGGGGTAAGAGTCTCCCGTTCGCCACCAAACCGCGAAGCGAGAACCCCCTATCATGATGTACTGTAGCAAATCCGATCCCGGTCTCATCGAAATCCAAAGCGTATCTTTTAAGGCCAAGTTGTTTTAAAGGTTAAAACAATTTAATTCATTATCTTTATTCACAAAGGAAGATAACAGATAATCAACATTATCAGATAATCCATACAATTCAACTAACATCCATATCACACAGCATATATCTCATCAGAGATATCAATCAAAGTCAAGTATCCAATACTAACACCCATTCATAAGTAATGATTTACACTATCTCTAATTAATTTAAAGTAAATTAAATTAATTACGTCATTCTATAAATCCTGCTTACTTAACCTTTAATTAATTTCAAATTAATTAATTATCCTTTAATTATTCATTTCAATTAATCACCTTTGATTAATTATCTTTTAATTACCTTCAAGTAATTTATCCTTAATTAATTACTCAAATTAATTAACCTTAACCACTTATAATAATTAACCTTTAATTACTTCATTAATTAATTAACTAAAATTAATTAAGTTAATCACTATAATTAATTATATTAATCCTTAATTAATTACATTAATTAATCACTTATTTATTAATTATTACTAAATTATTCAATCTTAATTACATCATTAATTATATTAATTAATGATCCTTAATTACAACTTAATTATTAATTAAACAACATTTATTTATCACCTTGATTAATCTTTAATCAGTAATTAACTACCCTTAATTACTTTCACTAACTAAATTAATTACTCCTTAATTAATTTCTTAATTAATCCCTTGATTAATTATTCAAAGTAATTAACTCAAATTACTTCTATTAATAAAATCATTATTCAACTAATTACTTCCAGTAATTATCTTATTATTTACCTCCCTAAATAATCTTACCTTAATAATTACATTAATTAATTATTATCAAATCATCTCTTGATTATTCTAAATTAATTAAACTTAATTAATTAATTTAACAAATCAAATTAACTTCAATTAATTACAATAAGTAATTAATTCTTAATTACTTCCAATAAGTAATTACATTTAACCAAATTCTATAATTGATTATCTTTAAATTAATTAATCTAATTAACTATTAAAATTAATCTTATTAATTAATTATTTAATATTCCATAGTTAATGACTTCATCAACTATTATTTAATTACTTTCCTTAAGTAATTAACTTATATTAATGATTATTAATTCTAAATTAATAAATCTTAATAACCAATTTATTAATCTCTAATTACTAAATTAATTAAGTGTTAACCATAACTTAATTAATATTTAATTACTCTATTAACTAATTCTTAATCATTAATTAATACTCTAATTTATAATCCTCAATTATAAATTAATCATCCCTAATTAATTTATCTTAATCATAAATAAATTAGTTTAATCCTTTAATTATTTATTTAATTAATCTAAATGATTAATTAATCAAATTAAATTAATTATCTATTAAATCTCCTAATAAATTAAATAAACACAAGTCTTTAATTATTTTAAGATAAACTTTATTCTTATTGATAAACAAGTTATCATTTACCATTCATATTTGAAACATCCATTTCAAATCTACTTTTAAATTTCATTTTAAATTCTGTATTTAAAATGAATACCAATTTATTTTTAACTAAGTTTTTAAAACCAAATTAAAAACTTTTACTTATTAAAATTCTTATCTCTTATAAAAGAAATTTAAGAAGAGTTTAAACCAATTTCCTTTTTAATTTCAAACAATCAAGTATAAAACCTGTCAACACTAAAACTCTCGAACCCAGCCTATTTGCTTCGAGTCCCCACCCTAATTTCCCCGAGTCTCCCTCGCAAAAACACTCAAAAGTCTCGAGTCCTTCCTGGTCACTTGAGTCCAACCTTCCAGCTACACTACTTCGAGTCGCCTCTCCCATTTCTTCGAACATCACTCGGAAAAATCACGAGAAGAACTCGAACATACCCCTCTGTATCCAGATTCACCAGATATCCAATCGTGTGCACGTGCACGGTCACCGGCGTTAACTCCGACCAACCTCGAGTATCTCCACAAGTCGACAATCCTTCCTAGACCAGAATCCACCCTTTCGATCATCAAAACTGGAACGAAAACGAAATCGAGCCTAAAACCAAACCTGGAACCATCAGTTCGAATTCGCCAAAGCCTGGCAACAATGACTCGCGACCAACCAACCACCTGTCATCGCCTCGTCTTCGCAAAGCCGTCCACCAGAACTCCTCCAACTCCGGTCATCGCTTCAACTACCTCAAAGCTTCACTTTCCCAAAATCTTAGAACACTCGATCCATCCATGAAAACGAACGAAACGAATTCGTAGCCTAACTTAAAACTAGGTTTAACAATTTCAAACCTAAATCATTTCTGCCTTACTTCCTTAAAAATCCTCCTGACAATTTTCCTATCATCCATGATCATCCCACTACCATCATTGAAAAATTCAACATCCCAGTTCCATTGAGATAATCAAAATCACCAAAATTTCATTTTTGACTTAAACCAGAACTGCTCTTTTAATACTAAACTAAAAGTTATGATTTTAATGTTAAAAATCATGTTATAACTTATCTATTCAATTTATAAACCTGAATTTATAAATTACAAAGTTTGAATTTTTACTTTTATATAACATGCACTGTTATTTTTGATTTCCAAAGACACTTGGTTTTAAAGTTTAACTTAACTAAATTTTAAAACATTCTTCTATGATAAATCAACAACTTTTGTTTATAAGTTTAGTCCTAACAAGAACTAGATCAGGTAGTAAGAGATTTAAAAGAGAATTCTTGAGTCTGGGCAAACAGAACAGAACAGAGATCATATTCATACATGCATACAATACATCCATATATACCAAACCCAACATGCATTTGAAACCAAACATAATACAGGGAATTTCATAACATTTATTTACTGCAAACATGATTATCACATGAAGAAATCAAGCAACTATACTTAAGTTATTTTTAAATAAAACTGTTACTCACATTAAAATGGAGACAGAGCCTATCTTTTGAAAACTGTTTTGAAGACTTGAAAATATAAGGCCAAATCTTCTTTGCTTTTGATAAAACTTGTGATATGTTGTTTTAGACTAGCATGCAGACTTGAACAAATCCAGATTCCTTTTTACTTTTGAATTTAAACTTGCATGTTGCTTCCAGAGATGAAAAATGCAGGCAGTTCTCTGAGTTGTTTCCAGATTTAAAATGAATGCAAGCTTTTTGATTTCAGATCTGTAACTTGGTTACAGATCTTATGTTTTGAGGAAGATTGTTTACAGATTTTGAAGTTCTTTGAGGAAGATTTCCAGATTTGAATATGAATTCATTTTGCTTGAGAAATAATTACTGATTTAGATTTAGAGGAAAAGTTGAGAAGTGGTATTGATTTTCAGGCTTTTGTTATTGGATTGAGGTATTAGATTTGTTCAGATTTGAATTAGAGAGAAAATCTGATTTCTCTTGGCTTTTGAAAAATTGAAGATTAGAAAAGAATGGGAAATGAAGAAAAGCAAATGTTTATATACATGTATATTTTTGATTTTATAAAATAAAAGAAAATGAAAATAAATAAGGACACTTGTCCTATACATTTGTTTATTAAATTACACATGTTATAATGAAGCTTTAGATAATGACACTTGTCATTTAAGTAATTACTCATATTTCTATTTATTTTAAAAGTAAATGAAAAGCCCTTTTCTTATTTATTTAAACACTTATCTATATATATTTATTTTTAAAGAGAAACAAAAACTAATTATATTTTATAAATATAAGTTTTATACAAATATTATAATATTCAACAATTTAAATATTTATTCTTTTGAACTTCAACTTTAAATTCAAATTTAAATAAAATTAAATCCTAAGATTCAATTTAAAAATTAAGTTATATATATTTACATACACTATTTATTCAATTTAAAATAACAATTCCTTTTAGCATTAAAATTCATACATATTAAAAATAATACATTATACTTATTATTTGAAAATAACATATTTTATAATTTAAACAAGAGATTATATTATCAAGAAATATTTAAAAGAAATAAAACAAACCAATTTTTTATAAATCTTATTTATATAAACTTAAGTTAAAAATATCTTAAACCAATTAAAATATTTACCTGAAGTATTTTAAAACTATAAAATTACTTATTTAAATATCTTTGAAAAGTCCAGATTAAATTAAATATAAATTTCCAATTTACCAAAGCTTCTATTTACAATATATATAAATAAATATATATATTCAAATAGAAAATATCTTATTAACTTTTAAAAGATAAAATCATCAATTAAATACTAATTTAATCAGATTATTAAATTAAATTCAAATCTTATTATCAAAGATTATCCATATCAATTTAATTATTTAACAGATTATTAAATTGATATTGTTAAAATTTCCGGGATATTACATCTATTGCCCGGTTTATCTTATTTCTGTTAAAATAGCAGCATTTCTGGTACCGATTATCGACTTTCGATCGGATGATCGTACCACTAATATATGTATACCATTTTGATCGTCTCGCCGCGCTGATCACCATGGTATATTTATTTCTGTATTTTGAGGTCCGGTACGCGACGGATATAATAAACTGTTTGTGGTATCGGTACCACAAATTTCAACCGTTACTTCCCATGCCTTTTCAAATTTGAAACGTGCTGTCCAATCAACCCATTTATTGCTTTAATAATTTTCTTTGCCGATTCAATGGTCAGCTGACATCAGTATCTATATTTAAGGTGGAACGTTTCTTTTGCCCCTCCTTCTGTTATAAAAATAAACGATGATTCATTTCCTATTTGTTCGCTCTACCGTTCAAAAACAAAGAAAAAGAGAGAAGTTCTGTTGCCTGCTCTTTCTTATTCCTTTTTCTTTATAACTCCTTTCCATCCCCGAGCCTCACTCCACTTCCCGAAGGCCTCATCCACGCGAGAATCACACCACTCCTCCCTCTCTCTTTCTTTCTAGCACCTCCTCTTCCAAATTTCCGGCCTCTGGTCCATCTCCTTCGGCCACTAGATCCAAAACCGCGCACCCGCTCTCCCCTCCGCCTCCTCCCCCTGAACGACCCACCACCGAGCCACCTTCCTATCGCAGCACTTTCCACCTCGACCTGCCAAACCCCAGCGTGCCGCCGATCAACGACCCGTAAAATTTAATGGTTTTAAAAGTATATTTAACTGGAAATTTGTGAAATTTTAAACAATAAAATTTGAAATTAAAAATTTATTATTTGGAATACGTCTATTTTAATATAGCAACTAGTAAATTTTCGTCTGATAATATTAAAGTTTATTTTCCGGTAAAATTTCATTTCAAGTCAAACCGGTTAATAACAGTGAATTTGAAAGTTTTCCGAAACCAAAATATGTCAACAGGAGAAAATTTATTCAGATCATTCTGAATCAGACTGCAAATTCGTTTTTCCAAATTTGGACTTCTACTGCTCCGTTTATCTTAATTCTGGCAAAATAGCAGCATTTCTGGTACCGATTATCGACTTTCGATCGGATGATCGTACCACTAGTATCTGTATACCGTTTTGATTGTCTCGTCACGCTGATCACCGCGGTATATTTATTTTTGTATTTTGAAGTCCGATACACGACGGGAACAATCAAACTATATATTGTATGGGTACCAAAATTCGTGACTTTTGATTTCCTTCTTTCAAATTTGAACCGTTGGCCACAATAGTAAATTGCTTTGAATACTTCAACTGAATCAATGCGAGATTGCTGCCATTCTTTTCCCTTCCGGTTGATTTTTCAATTATTTCGTACGTTTCTCTCTACCTAATATATTTAGATCGGCATTTCAGATCTTCCTCAAATCTCGTTCTACCCTGCTTCTTCAAAATTCTGCCTTAAGATCTATATATTTTTTTTTTTCCTCTCAAATTTTTCCCCACCTCCATTTTCTTATTCTTTCCCTAACACTGCAATTCGTTCACAGCCGAAGGCCTCCCACCACCACACTCGGTCTCCTTCCCCACTAACCGGCTTTCCTTCCCACCAACCAAAACCACCTCCGCCCAGTCAGCTAACCCGCAGCCCTTGCCGTTCACCCACACACGCACTCCAACACCGAGCTACATCTCCTCCCCTCTACTTCCAGATCCACTTCCGCCCGTGACAACCCATCACCGAACCAGCCCCACGTCCTCCCTCCGAACCATTAGCCTCCCATCCATGCATAGCTTATCCACCGACCTAGGCTACTCATGCCTGACCCAAGACGAACCTCCACCAGAACCCATCTCGGCCTCAAACTCTGGCCGCGAGCCCAGCCTTCACCACGCGTGCCCCATTCCATTTCCTCCATGCCTTGCATCATCTTGGCAGTCTCCTTATCACCTTCTCATCCCCTTATTTTGTATACAGGTATATAAAAATATAGTACTATATGTATACGTTAGCTTATTGCATGCGTGTGAGTGTTTTAGATATTATATATAAATTGAATTACAAGTTCCATTTTACTAATAGGAACATATGTTTACCTAAGTTCTATTTTGTATACGTAAGTGGCCTTGTGTATAACATAAGTGTTATTTTATATATGCTGTCTCAGGTTTGTTAGGAAAAAATACAAATGTATATTAGTTGTTTTAAAGTTTTTAAGTATGGAGTTTATATATTTCCTGCATATATTCGTTATACATTTATATCTATCAAGCTGTGATATATTTTAAAGTTTTACAGTTTATATATTTTAAACTATATGAAGTTTATAAGGGCTGTAGTATATATATAGTTATAGTGCAGTCATAGGTTTGCTGTTGACAAATTTTAAGTACATATTATATATATTCGTTTATAATTACAGTATTATATATATTATTATATAGCAGTTTTGTAAGTGGAGATATATATGTTTTTTTTTATAAAATGTTTATAAAGTTATAAAAGGTTTATATAGTTGACTTTATTGTTTTGTTTTGGTCTGTCTGTTATATATATGAATTTATACAAGTTCATATCATTTTGTTGTCTGCAAACATTTGTTTGTTTCCTGTTTTGCACTGTTGAAAAGGAAGTTATATATATAACCAAGTTTAATTTTTTTTTTTATAATAGGTCCTTGTTTCTGAAGTTTAATGGTAAAGTATATATTTTTATTTCAAGTTAAGTGTAATATATATATATATATATATCAGTGCTATGGTAGATACGTTTGTTATGTGTGTTCTATTTAAAACAATGATTTTATTTTATTTTATTTAAAAATGTGTTTGTATTTAGAATGTGATTCGGTATACACATAGTTATAAATATATATATATATATTCACTTATACTATTTATCTTGTTCGACTCAATTCTGATTTGGATTTCGTTTATTCCTATCTATCAGCCTTGTTCGTCGAACCCGTGTCCATCGTGCTCTGCTTCGAAATTCGTGCCTGGATTCATAACCCATTTCATTGTCAAATGTATCTAGCCTCGAAAGGTGAGCAATCACTCACGATTAACGTTCTTTTATTTATTAAATCTGATTTCAATTGAAACGACAGTTGAAATATGCTGCTGTTAGTTAATTACATTGTTATATATGCTATTATCTATAACTGTTCACCTGTGACATCTGACACCAGTATCTAGTATTTTTATGCCTGTTATTACTATTATCTATATATGTTCACCTATGACATCTGACACCAGTATCTGTTATTTATATTGATGATATATGCCTGTTGTTATATTTTATATTATCTGTTATCACTCTGCAAGTTCCCTGTTAGTATAGAATTCACTATGGGTTGAAATGATACATACCCGAATGGACTTTAGAATAGGAGAAAATCGTTATGGGTTGAAATGATAAACCCAAGCGATTTCAATTGAATTGAAATTGGGATTACGGGTCGAAATGATATCTACCCGTATATATTTAAATTTCGGATTGAAATGATAAATATCCGTATCACTTAACCATATGATGTATATATACAGACACCGTCGGTCCATATATATGAATATTTTGAAAAATGAATTCTATGGTTTCAGAAAGAAATATATGGTTTTAATAAATGTTGAGCCTTAAATTATTTAATTTAAATTAGGATGGATTTAATACATATGATATGTTTAAGTATAAAAATTATATTTCAAAATAGATTTTGGTAATAATTTGAATAAGTTAAGGTTGGAAAGAAATTTATTTAATTAAACCAATTTGAAACTTATTGAAATTGAGATTTAAGATATGATTTATAACTTGGGTTTTATTTAAATAATTTAATGAATAATTCTTGCTTAAATAAATTTAAGGAAATATTGAGTAAGAATGAAATTTAAGGATAGTTAAATGATATTGAATTTATTAAGTGAATATTCCCTGATTAAATAATAATGAAGTTAAATCAAGAGGTATATGAAACTGTTAAATCTAACTTTGAAAATGTTGAATATTAAAGCTTTGAAATATATTGAAAATAAAATGGTATATTTATAACTGAATTAAATTGATGAATTGAGCTTTGAATAAATTTGAATCTGGAATTTTGAAGTTGATTTGAATCGATTTGCGAGACTTGAGGAAATTTTAAATACTTTACTTTTAAATCATTTAATATATATATATACATATATACTATTTTGGAAAATAGATATATTTGAAATGAAATGATATGTGGGTTTTGAAGTATAAATTAAATTGAAATGACCACGGTGTTATAATGTATATTTCCGTCTTGTAGATAGTTCTGAAGATCCTTAGAGGATGGTTATCCCAAACATCCTTTAAGTTAATTGTATTTCAGTTGATGTTTCACTTGAGTTGGATTTATTTATATAAGAATGTTAATCCTGACTCGAGTGTTTTGTGTTTGCTTTACGCTCGGGTCAGACCGAGTGATACAGCATTTGAGACTCATCCTTGGAGTTTGGAGCTTCCTTTGGAGATCCAACTATTGCCTCAGCTTTCAGCTCTTCTAGTTGATTTGTCCAGAGAAGTCATCTGTTGTACTGGAGACTTCACTACATTTGAGATATTCTGTTGTATTTTATTTCTAACTCTGATGTTTATATAGTAGCTTCATGAACTACTATTTTATCTATTCCGCTGCGTATTATTGTATTACTCTGTGTCTGTGATTCTGTGATTGATTTATTTACTGCATATGTTGAGTTTTGCCAAATTTAAATTAACAATCTGATATTTTGAATTATTCGAGTCCGACATGTGTGGATTTATTGTCGATTTGAATGGTCCAAAATAGCGGGTCGTTACAGTTGGTATCAGAGCTTTGGCTCTAGGCGAAACTTAGCATATATTGTACATTTATTCACAGAATCACTTTCGTTCGAGTTTAATCTCTTTCTTTTGACTCGATTTCCGTTGAACGTTGGAACGTTCCCTACGGTTTCAAAATTCATTCTTGTCCCTCTCTATTTGTATTCTTTTGATTCTGGAGTATCCCATAACTCCACTTCGAATGATCTCTATGAGAATAGGCGATTCCACCAATCTTTGAATGATTTGTGAAGGGGTGAAACTCCTTCACAATTGGCATTGATTCACTGGAGATTTCTATATCTTTGGTTTAGATGCTGTTATCTCTTGCGATCGAATGTTGATTTTTCTTGGAATTCTGCATCGATCTTGTTCCTGAAGTCACGGTTGACCCTAGGGTTATCCACGATTTATATAAGTATATCCTTTTCTATTTTGAAATTTAATTATCTCATCTTCGTTCGAGCTTATCTTCGAATCAGAATCCTAATTGACTAGAGTCCCTCTAATTAGAATTTCTATCTTTGTTTTGAAATCCATTCTTGAATCATCCTTTTGAAAAATCGGGTTTATTCGTATTTTGGAAATTGTTTTATATATCGAAATTTTATAAGTATGATTATATTCTATATATAAAAGTGAAAATGTTTTCGATAAGGATTATATATACCTTTTAAAAATAAGAATTTGAATTTTTGAAAGGATTTGGAATTTTGAAGTTATATAAGAAATTGATTTATATAAAAATGATTTACAACTAAAGGATTTTAAATTTGAAATTCGAGAATTGAACTCCGGTATTTTGAAATTGGTTTTAAGATTTTGAAATATATAATAATAGTATGATTTAAAAGTATTTTCCGAATAAGAAATGTTTCCAATTATTTTAATGAGTTTCGAATGATTTCGAAGAAATTCCAAAAGAAGTTTGAAAAAAAATAGAAGTCCAGAACTCACTTATGTCGCTGGAAAATAATTTCGGTGATGAGTGCACGCATCATCGACATTGATTTTTGAGTTTCATAGTGGGGGAGAGGCCACTTTAGTAGCATTGCTACACGAGTGATTTTGCGAAACCAATTTTGATTTCAAATTCCGAAGTAAGATTTGATATTCGAAAGATATTTGTGTATATATATTTGAAATGATTTGAAGTAAGCCGGTGTTCAGTCCTCGAGTTTTGGATTTGATATAACCCTATCTATTAAAATTGATTTACTGATTTGTTGCTGATTTCCAACTCTTGAATTTGAAAATGATTTCTTCAACTATTTTGAAGGTTCGAGCACTTCCAAATCAAGGTTAACTTTTCAAAGCTAAGAAAGTTTGAAAAGTATAAAGTATATAAGTTTGGTATGTATGTTTAAGTATGTAGTAATATGATTTAAATAATTTGAAACTGTTTTGTTAAGTAAATGAATAAGGCAATTTTAATTTTTTTTTCTAATATGAATTTTAGAATTGAAATGTTTTGAAAAGAATTTGGTCTTCAAAATATTTGAATAAAGTTTAGTTAAATGTTTTAACTTAGTAACATCTTTATGAAACTATATATTTAACAAGTTGGAATAAATATATAAGTTGTACGTATGCTGTTTTATTCGCATAATTAATTTGATCCAGGGTTGAATACACAAGTTCGAGGTGAATTACACCATTTCGTGTTAGGATTTTTCATTCGATTCTTGATGGCGAATATTTGATATGGATTTGGGCTCAATTCTAGAATTCTCTATCATAGTATATGGCTATGCAAGGAGACTGATGGCTTCTAGTCGAGGAACCATATCGAAATCCGCATTAGGGAAGTCGAATGGACAATACTAGTTCGAAAGCGAACTTGTGTGATCGAGCGAGCGATCAAATGTGATTTTGCGAAATGATGACGTATGTACATCTTATATTCTAATATCATTGATATATTTGACGCTGAAATTGAAAGCTGTCGGGTTAGAATATCTTTGCTTACTAAAAGAAAATTTCCAATTTAAATTACAAAGATATATAACCATAAAAGCAAAGATATTCAATCCCATATGGCTCTTCATAGAGCGAAATTTATTTTGAAAAATTTGATCCTTATATAAGATGGACCTTACGTAATGATTTTGAAAGCATTTGATTTTGGAAATGAATTGGTTGACTTAAATTATATTGATTTGGAAATTTGGATTTATTTTCTAAATATATTATTTTGGAAACTTTGAAACTAAAGATATTTAGTTTGAGAAGAAATAATTTGGTGAAATTATATAAGATTTTGAAATTGAACTGATATTGAAACAAATTGAAATTTGAGAAGCTTGTGTTACTAAATACTTGATTTGGGAGTTGTCGAACTTATATAAAATTGGTTTGTATGAGTATGAAATTGATTCGAAAACTATGGATTTGAAAAGGGTACTCAATTTGAAAAGTGAAATCTTATATAATTAAAGTCTATATTAGTGTGATTTGATATACTTTTGATTTTGGAAAAGTATTTGATTTGAAAATTAAATCTTATATATAATGGATTTTATATAAGTACAATATTTGAAAGTAATTTGAAAAGGTACTATATAATACATATTTTCGAAGTAAAGATATGGAAAGTGCCTTCTGCTTGATATCCGATTTGTGGCCACATCTTGGATTCATTCTATCGATATTATTCTCTCTGATTTTTGGTTTTCCGGATATGATACTCGAGTGTCCTTCGAATTCCATGGCGTTACCCATGGTCTTATTGTTCTCTCGTGACTGCATAGCGCAACTGCCTGGCTGAGTCTTGCCTAGGGGTACGGATTGTTTCCTGGGGGATCCAGGCGTAATCATTGTGTATCCTGCAATCTGTGTAGGTCGCGAATAGTAGCGCAAATGCTTGGCTGAGTCTTGCCTGGGGGTACGGATTGTTTCCTGGGGGATCCAGGCGTAACCATTGTGTATCCTGCACTCTACTAGTCATCATGGCGTAACTCGCAGGGCTGAGAAAGCCTACGGATATGGATTGTTTCCTGGGGGACCCAGGCGTAACCATTGTGTATCTGCGAACCATGGTTAGACAAAGGTTTTGTTCGTTTTGATTGGATTGTACTTTCCATATCTGTTTTTAAAAGTTCTTCCAGTATTTTCACTGGGTGTTGAAACAGGTCTACTAAGTACTTGGAGAATTCTAGTTTTGCGCCTGATCAACGCACTACCAGAGTCTACAGGAACAAGGATACACTTGTCGAAACATCGAGTTATAAAAGTATTTTCGAAATAAAATTTGTTTCGTTAAAAAAAAAAAATTTTTTATTATAAAAGTATTTCTAACAAAGAAATTCTCTATTAATATTTGAAATTCTAATGGTTTGAATTAATTATTCATGCCCGATTCTGTTCTTTTGAATCTACCTTATCTGCTCAGCTTTATTTATTCACCTATATTCGGTTTTTCCAAGTCCTCCTTCTTTTCCTTGTTGACTATATCCTTTTTAAACATGGTTTAATAGAAATTTTAGTGTTAAATATTTTAGAAGTCATTTATTTAATAATACATATTTAAAGTAAATGATTATTGATTATTAATAATATTTGAAAATATCTTGAAAAAAAAATTTAATAAATTATGAATTAGGAATTTAATGTTTTCAAATAGCTTCTTTGTAAATATAAGTAATAATGTAAATAACTGTTTTCAAATAGTTTTCATATATTTATAAAGTTGTTATTTAAGCATATAAATGGTAATTGTAAGGAAACAAGAAATTTTGCAAATGGATCTTGAAAAAGTTTTAAAATATATAAGACAATTGAATTGCAAATGAAGTTTTAAAATTTAAGTAAAATTTATATAGTTCAAATTAATTGTTTAATTTTGACTTTCAATCTACTTTTATTTCTGGTTGTTCTATTCTCCTACCTCCTTCCTTTTCGGGGACGAAAAGTTTTGAGTGGGGGAGAGTGTAACGACCCGTAAAATTTAATGGTTTTAAAAGTATATTTAACTGGAAATTTGTGAAATTTTAAACAATAAAATTTGAAATTAAAAATTTATTATTTGGAATACGTCTATTTTAATATAGCAACTGGTAAATTTTCGTCTGATAATATTAAAGTTTATTTTCCGGTAAAATTTCATTTCAAGTCAAACCGGTTAATAACAGTGAATTTGAAAGTTTTCCGAAACCAAAATATGTCAACAGGAGAAAATTTATTCAGATCATTCTGAATCAGACTGCAAATTCGTTTTTCCAAATTTGGACTTCTACTGCTCCGTTTATCTTAATTCTGGCAAAATAGCAGCATTTCTGGTACCGATTATCGACTTTCGATCGGATGATCGTACCACTAGTATCTGTATACCGTTTTGATTGTCTCGTCACGCTGATCACCGCGGTATATTTATTTTTGTATTTTGAAGTCCGATACACGACGGGAACAATCAAACTATATATTGTATGGGTACCAAAATTCGTGACTTTTGATTTCCTTCTTTCAAATTTGAACCGTTGGCCACAATAGTAAATTGCTTTGAATACTTCAACTGAATCAATGCGAGATTGCTGCCATTCTTTTCCCTTCCGGTTGATTTTTCAATTATTTCGTACGTTTCTCTCTACCTAATATATTTAGATCGGCATTTCAGATCTTCCTCAAATCTCGTTCTACCCTGCTTCTTCAAAATTCTGCCTTCAGATCTATATATATTTTTTTTCCTCTCAAATTTTTCCCCACCTCCATTTTCTTATTCTTTCCCTAACACTGCAATTCGTTCACAGCCGAAGGCCTCCCACCACCACACTCGGTCTCCTTCCCCACTAACCGGCTTTCCTTCCCACCAACCAAAACCACCTCCGCCCAGTCAGCTAACCCGCAGCCCTTGCCGTTCACCCACACACGCACTCCAACACCGAGCTACATCTCCTCCCCTCTACTTCCAGATCCACTTCCGCCCGTGACAACCCATCACCGAACCAGCCCCACGTCCTCCCTCCGAACCATTAGCCTCCCATCCATGCATAGCTTATCCACCGACCTAGGCTACTCATGCCTGACCCAAGACGAACCTCCACCAGAACCCATCTCGGCCTCAAACTCTGGCCGCGAGCCCAGCCTTCACCACGCGTGCCCCATTCCATTTCCTCCATGCCTTGCATCATCTTGGCAGTCTCCTTATCACCTTCTCATCCCCTTATTTTGTATACAGGTATATAAAAATATAGTACTATATGTATACGTTAGCTTATTGCATGCGTGTGAGTGTTTTAGATATTATATATAAATTGAATTACAAGTTCCATTTTACTAATAGGAACATATGTTTACCTAAGTTCTATTTTGTATACGTAAGTGGCCTTGTGTATAACATAAGTGTTATTTTATATATGCTGTCTCAGGTTTGTTAGGAAAAAATACAAATGTATATTAGTTGTTTTAAAGTTTTTAAGTATGGAGTTTATATATTTCCTGCATATATTCGTTATACATTTATATCTATCAAGCTGTGATATATTTTAAAGTTTTACAGTTTATATATTTTAAACTATATGAAGTTTATAAGGGCTGTAGTATATATATAGTTATAGTGCAGTCATAGGTTTGCTGTTGACAAATTTTAAGTACATATTATATATATTCGTTTATAATTACAGTATTATATATATTATTATATAGCAGTTTTGTAAGTGGAGATATATATGTTTTTTTTTATAAAATGTTTATAAAGTTATAAAAGGTTTATATAGTTGACTCTATTGTTTTGTTTTGGTCTGTCTGTTATATATATGAATTTATACAAGTTCATATCATTTTGTTGTCTGCAAACATTTGTTTGTTTCCTGTTTTGCACTGTTGAAAAGGAAGTTATATATATAACCAAGTTTAATTTTTTTTTTTTATAATAGGTCCTTGTTTCTGAAGTTTAATGGTAAAGTATATATTTTTATTTCAAGTTAAGTGTAATATATATATATATATATATCAGTGCTATGGTAGATACGTTTGTTATGTGTGTTCTATTTAAAACAATGATTTTATTTTATTTTATTTAAAAATGTGTTTGTATTTAGAATGTGATTCGGTATACACATAGTTATAAATATATATATATATATATATTCACTTATACTATTTATCTTGTTCGACTCAATTCTGATTTGGATTTCGTTTATTCCTATCTATCAGCCTTGTTCGTCGAACCCGTGTCCATCGTGCTCTGCTTCGAAATTCGTGCCTGGATTCATAACCCATTTCATTGTCAAATGTATCTAGCCTCGAAAGGTGAGCAATCACTCACGATTAACGTTCTTTTATTTATTAAATCTGATTTCAATTGAAACGACAGTTGAAATATGCTGCTGTTAGTTAATTACATTGTTATATATGCTATTATCTATAACTGTTCACCTGTGACATCTGACACCAGTATCTAGTATTTTTATGCCTGTTATTACTATTATCTATATATGTTCACCTATGACATCTGACACCAGTATCTGTTATTTATATTGATGATATATGCCTGTTGTTATATTTTATATTATCTGTTATCACTCTACAAGTTCCCTGTTAGTATAGAATTCACTATGGGTTGAAATGATACATACCCGAATGGACTTTAGAATAGGAGAAAATCGTTATGGGTTGAAATGATAAACCAAGCGATTTCAATTGAATTGAAATTGGGATTACGGGTCGAAATGATATCTACCCGTATATATTTAAATTTCGGATTGAAATGATAAATATCCGTATCACTTAACCATATGATGTATATATACAGACACCGTCGGTCCATATATATGAATATTTTGAAAAATGAATTCTATGGTTTCAGAAAGAAATATATGGTTTTAATAAATGTTGAGCCTTAAATTATTTAATTTAAATTAGGATGGATTTAATACATATGATATGTTTAAGTATAAAAATTATATTTCAAAATAGATTTTGGTAATAATTTGAATAAGTTAAGGTTGGAAAGAAATTTATTTAATTAAACCAATTTGAAACTTATTGAAATTGAGATTTAAGATATGATTTATAACTTGGGTTTTATTTAAATAATTTAATGAATAATTCTTGCTTAAATAAATTTAAGGAAATATTGAGTAAGAATGAAATTTAAGGATAGTTAAATGATATTGAATTTATTAAGTGAATATTCCCTGATTAAATAATAATGAAGTTAAATCAAGAGGTATATGAAACTGTTAAATCTAACTTTGAAAATGTTGAATATTAAAGCTTTGAAATATATTGAAAATAAAATGGTATATTTATAACTGAATTAAATTGATGAATTGAGCTTTGAATAAATTTGAATCTGGAATTTTGAAGTTGATTTGAATCGATTTGCGAGACTTGAGGAAATTTTAAATACTTTACTTTTAAATCATTTAATATATATATACATATATACTATTTTGGAAAATAGATATATTTGAAATGAAATGATATGTGGGTTTTGAAGTATAAATTAAATTGAAATGACCACGGTGTTATAATGTATATTTCCGTCTTGTAGATAGTTCTGAAGATCCTTAGAGGATGGTTATCCCAAACATCCTTTAAGTTAATTGTATTTCAGTTGATGTTTCACTTGAGTTGGATTTATTTATATAAGAATGTTAATCCTGACTCGAGTGTTTTGTGTTTGCTTTACGCTCGGGTCAGACCGAGTGATACAGCATTTGAGACTCATCCTTGGAGTTTGGAGCTTCCTTTGGAGATCCAACTATTGCCTCAGCTTTCAGCTCTTCTAGTTGATTTGTCCAGAGAAGTCATCTGTTGTACTGGAGACTTCACTACATTTGAGATATTCTGTTGTATTTTATTTCTAACTCTGATGTTTATATAGTAGCTTCATGAACTACTATTTTATCTATTCCGCTGCGTATTATTGTATTACTCTGTGTCTGTGATTCTGTGATTGATTTATTTACTGCATATGTTGAGTTTTGCCAAATTTAAATTAACAATCTGATATTTTGAATTATTCGAGTCCGACATGTGTGGATTTATTGTCGATTTGAATGGTCCAAAATAGCGGGTCGTTACATTTTGAAATTCAAAATAATAAATATTTAAATTGTTTGGATATTGTAATATTTGTATAAACTTTTATTTATAAATGTAATTAGCTTTTGTTTCTCTTTAAAATAGATATATATAGATAAGTGTTTAAATAAATAAAGAAAAAGGTTTAATTTACTTTTAAAATAAATAAAATAAGAAAAAATACAAATGTCATCATATTAAGCTTCATGTTAACATGTGTAATTTAAGTAACAAATCTTTGTGACAAGTGTCCTTTTATTTTTTTTATTTTTCTTTTAATTTCTAAATAAATCAATTACACTTATAAAAACATGCTTTCTTCATTTCCCATTCTTTTCTAATCTTCATTTTTTTCAAAAGCCAAGATAAAAACAAATCAGTAATCTTTCCTCTAAACATCTGAAACAAATCAATCCCTATAATCTCATTTCCATTGCAAATATAAAATCCTCAGCCTTAATTCATTTATACACTTCAAAAGAAAATCAGTGAGCATCTTCCTCAAACCAAATCAAAGTCTGTAATCATTCCTCAAACATAAGACCTGTAACCAAGTTACAATCTGAAATCAAAGCCAGTCTGCATTCTTTCTTTTCATCCCTGGAATCATGTTCAAAGCAAAAAGGAGATGCTCTACATCATCTTCAAAAATCTGTCTGCCTGCATTTTTCAATCTGGAAACAACTCAGTTCAAAACTGTCTGCATTCTTTGATTCAACCTGAAAGCATGCATGTAGATTTAAAGCAATTTAAAGCCAACAACTCAAGTTTTTAAATCAATGAGGCATTCCAGTCTTAAGTCAATTCCAGTTTTCAAAAGCTAAACTACCCTGCTCTGTCTCTGTTTATGCCTGGTGAGTAACTTTTAAAACATAAAGTAAAATAGGATTTGCATGCTAATATAATTGAAATGAATAAGTATTGCAAATATAAATGAGAATCTGATGTGAAATTTATAGTGTGTATGCTGTTAACAATTAGATGCTCTACTCTGCCTTCTCAAATCTATGAGTAACATCACTTATTTTAAAGTTAAAGTGTCTGTCATCTGTTGCATGTTAATTTCTGGAAAGTGGTATGTTTTGTATGATTTTATATGAATGAATTAATAGAGGATAATTAATTAATGGATTGTAATTAATTAATGGTTAAGTAAGAAGGATTTATAAAATGAAGTAATTAATTTAATTCAATTTAAGTTAAGATGATATAAATCATTACTTATGAATGGGTGTTAGTATTGGATACTTGACTTTGATTGATATCTCTGATGAGATATATGCTGTGTGATATAGATGTTAGTTGAATTGTATGGATTATCTGATAATGTTGATTATCTGTTATCTTCCTTTGTGTATAAAGATAATGAATTGAAATTGTTTTAACCTTTAAAACAACTTGGCCTTAAAAGATACGCTTTGGATTTTGATGAGACCGGGATCGGGTTTCCGTATACCGGATTTCCAGGTCTGGAGACCCGAATACCACATCGATCCAAATTAACGATAGGTCGTGAATCAAGTGAAGATGAAGATTCAGAGTGCAAGGGTTATTGTAGTTAACTCTGAGGGTGATTCCAAAACGAGTGTAACGAGATAATGCCTTCGGTTTCGTTCGAACCCGGAACGAACTTGTATGGATTGAATGCTTTCAGAACATCGTCAGGTGGACGATGAGCATTCTAAGTGATGTGTTCTTTTCTAAGGTAATCGTGACCTCAAGCCTCACAAACCGGGAATGGCTAAAACAGGGGAGGTGCAGCAAGGTTAGTGGGTAGCACCCAAGTAGGACAAGGTTACCTCTGTCTAGATGTCCCTTTCTATTTTCGACTTAGTGGTGCGGTTGCTGATCCCAACCGTGAGGTATCTTGTGCGGGAATTATCCAGTAAGGGATGTTCCGACCTTGTGTTGCAGGGGATTGGGAGTGATCCTCGGTACGGTGATCTAGGCCACGTACTGTGACGGGCGGTACCCCGGTTGCCCTGCCATTGTATGGAATCCAATTTCCAATAAGTGATAACGGACTTGATTGTATAACCCACTTTGTTGGCTAGTATGCTGGAATTTAATAATGTAACAATTTCAGCTATTTCATATTTATTTGGAAACCCTAGACCCTATTATAATACAATCGAATTTCCTATCAAATGTTTTGGTTAGCGTAAGGTAAAAACTTACCCATGTTTATTTGTGGGAAGTCTTACGTGATACTTTTTCTTTCAAAAGGTTTTGAAGTTAAACAAGTTTAACCTGTTACTCACACCAGACCCATGTCTGACCCAAGTTGTTTATTTCTGTTTTATAAACTCTTGGGTACTCAAATTTTTACGAGTAGCCAAGGGATTCAGGTTTAGCTTTGACGAGTAATCTGGAGGAGCAATGGAGCAGGAGGCTTCAGCGTTGTAGATATAGATAGTAGTTTCCGCTGTGTTGATCTTGTTTAGATCTTTGTTTTGTATTGAGTTGTAATAACTAGACAGATGTTTATAACTGTCTAGTATATGATGTGTAATCTGTGTAACTCTGATAAGTGTTATATATGATACTATGTAATATTTATGTGATATAATATATTTTGTTCGTTTCCGCTGTGAGTATTTGTGTTTGTTTCTTTTCTCTTCTTCTCTTTTCTACTTCTCACCCCTTTCTTTCTTACTGTCGATGCGATTTTCCGGGAGTGGAAAGCCGGGTCGTCACATAAGGTTCACTGATCCATAAATAAAACTCAGATACTCCAGCAAAACTTGAGCTGCTTCACCAAACTCTATCTCTAGGAAACATCCTTCCACTAGACTGAACCACCGGTATCACTCCTGGAATCCAGTCGATAAGAAAACTCAACCTTCAGATGCGGACAAACTCCTGACTTCTCTGAAGACATCCAGAAAAATTCTGACAACCCAAGAGAACACTCAGCAATCGCAAGTCACTTTTGCGATCAACCCATCCTAATTCCAAACAGACTGTTCTCTCTTTACCAATCAGAACAGCTTACACTTATTTATCCAATCCATCTAAGAAATGGATCCACTCTGCCGCTTCTAAACTTCACTTCCAGAAAAACTGCTCATCCAGAAAACTTCCTACCATCACAGAATACTCCGAGCTGCACTGCTGATACTGATGCCAAGGACTTCCTATTCCAAAGATCTTCGAGAAATTCGAACTCCAAACCAAACAGAAACACCATGCTGAACTCAGCCACAATACCAAAGCATACACACTTCCTTAATCTTGTTCCAAAGAAAACATCTTCAGGAACATCCATCGTCACTGTATCTCATCATACAGCTACTATTACCTGAGGTATCAAGGTACCATCACTCACTTCTGCCTCATCGACAGATCCAACTCTTCAAAGATAAACTCTGAACCATTACAGTTTCCTTCGGAGATCGATGAAATCCTTCACCACAGCAAAGCTTACTCGAGACGGTATTAGGTCTACAGTCTCGACAGATACACTTCCAACCTCAACATTTAAATTCCAACCATTGGTAGTCGTGTCACACACACCACTACCCTATCTACCTTTATATCCTATATTGGAAAACCTGTACGGGTAACCCAACAGATAGGTAGAATATATATATATAGTTATATAAAAATTACAAATACGCTCTCTCACGATAGACACCACTCCAGAGCTTAGGTATTCACTCAACCTAATGCTCTGATACCACGTGTGACGGGACGAGCCAGTGGCGACTGGTAGGCTTTGCAACCATCCCAGACCCACCGTGGCACACAATGATACCTCGAATTTGCTTTTACGGCCAGCCTCTCGACTCGCAACCAACCCTCACAAGGCCTTTACCTCTCAGGGACATGTAGGGGTAAGAGTCTCCCGTTCGCCACCAAACCGCGAAGCGAGAACCCCCTATCATGCTGTACTGTAGCTAATCCGATCCCGGTCTCATCGAAATCCAAAGCGTATCTTTTAAGGCCAAGTTGTTTTAAAGGTTAAAACAATTTAATTCATTATCTTTATTCACAAAGGAAGATAACAGATAATCAACATTATCAGATAATCCATACAATTCAACTAACATCCATATCACACAGCATATATCTCATCAGAGATATCAATCAAAGTCAAGTATCCAATACTAACACCCATTCATAAGTAATGATTTACACTATCTCTAATTAATTTAAAGTAAATTAAATTAATTACGTCATTCTATAAATCCTGCTTACTTAACCTTTAATTAATTTCAAATTAATTAATTATCCTTTAATTATTCATTTCAATTAATCACCTTTGATTAATTATCTTTTAATTACCTTCAAGTAATTTATCCTTAATTAATTACTCAAATTAATTAACCTTAACCACTTATAATAATTAACCTTTAATTACTTCATTAATTAATTAACTAAAATTAATTAAGTTAATCACTATAATTAATTATATTAATCCTTAATTAATTACATTAATTAATCACTTATTTATTAATTATTACTAAATTATTCAATCTTAATTACATCATTAATTATATTAATTAATGATCCTTAATTACAACTTAATTATTAATTAAACAACATTTATTTATCACCTTGATTAATCTTTAATCAGTAATTAACTACCCTTAATTACTTTCACTAACTAAATTAATTACTCCTTAATTAATTTCTTAATTAATCCCTTGATTAATTATTCAAAGTAATTAACTCAAATTACTTCTATTAATAAAATCATTATTCAACTAATTACTTCCAGTAATTATCTTATTATTTACCTCCCTAAATAATCTTACCTTAATAATTACATTAATTAATTATTATCAAATCATCTCTTGATTATTCTAAATTAATTAAACTTAATTAATTAATTTAACAAATCAAATTAACTTCAATTAATTACAATAAGTAATTAATTCTTAATTACTTCCAATAAGTAATTACATTTAACCAAATTCTATAATTGATTATCTTTAAATTAATTAATCTAATTAACTATTAAAATTAATCTTATTAATTAATTATTTAATATTCCATAGTTAATGACTTCATCATCTATTATTTAATTACTTTCCTTAAGTAATTAACTTATATTAATGATTATTAATTCTAAATTAATAAATCTTAATAACCAATTTATTAATCTCTAATTACTAAATTAATTAAGTGTTAACCATAACTTAATTAATATTTAATTACTCTATTAATTAATTCTTAATCATTAATTAATACTCTAATTTATAATCCTCAATTATAAATTAATCATCCCTAATTAATTTATCTTAATCATAAATAAATTAGTTTAATCCTTTAATTATTTATTTAATTAATCTAAATGATTAATTAATCAAATTAAATTAATTATCTATTAAATCTCCTAATAAATTAAATAAACACAAGTCTTTAATTATTTTAAGATAAACTTTATTCTTATTGATAAACAAGTTATCATTTACCATTCATATTTGAAACATCCATTTCAAATCTACTTTTAAATTTCATTTTAAATTCTGTATTTAAAATGAATACCAATTTATTTTTAACTAAGTTTTTAAAACCAAATTAAAAACTTTTACTTATTAAAATTCTTATCTCTTATAAAAGAAATTTAAGAAGAGTTTAAACCAATTTCCTTTTTAATTTCAAACAATCAAGTATAAAACCTGTCAACACTAAAACTCTCGAACCCAGCCTATTTGCTTCGAGTCCCCACCATAATTTCCCCGAGTCTCCCTCGCAAAAACACTCAAAAGTCTCGAGTCCTTCCTGGTCACTTGAGTCCAACCTTCCAGCTACACTACTTCGAGTCGCCTCTCCCATTTCTTCGAACATCACTCGGAAAAATCATGAGAAGAACTCGAACATACCCCTCTGTATCCAGATTCACCAGATATCCAATCGTGTGCACGTGCACGGTCACCGGCGTTAACTCCGACCAACCTCGAGTATCTCCACAAGTCGACAATCCTTCTTAGACCAGAATCCACCCTCTCGATCATCAAAACTGGAACGGAAACGAAATCGAGCATAAAACCAAACCTGGAACCATCAGTTCGAATTCGCCAAAGCCTGGCAACACTGACTCGCGACCAACCAACCACCTGTCATCGCCTCGTCTTCGCAAAGCCGTCCACCAGAACTCCTCCAACTCCGGTCATCGCTTCAACTACCTCAAAGCTTCACTTTCCCAAAATCTTAGAACACTCGATCCATCCATGAAAACGAACGAAACGAATTCGTAGCCTAACTTAAAACTAGGTTTAAAAATTTCAATCCTAAATCATTTCTGCCTTACTTCCTTAAAAATCCTCCTGACAATTTTCCTATCATCCATGATCATCCCACTACCATCATTGAAAAATTCAACATCCCAGTTCCATTGAGATAATCAAAATCACCAAAATTTCATTTTTGACTTAAACCAGAACTGCTCTTTTAATACTAAACTAAAAGTTATGATTTTAATGTTAAAAATCATGTTATAACTTATCTATTCAATTTATAAACCTGAATTTATAAATTACAAAGTTTGAATTTTTACTTTTATATAACATGCACTGTTATTTTTGATTTCCAGAGACATTTGGTTTTAAAGTTTAACTTAACTAAATTTTAAAACATTCTTCTATGATAAATCAACAACTTTTGTTTATAAGTTTAGTCCTAACAAGAACTAGATCAGGTAGTAAGAGATTTAAAAGAGAATTCTTGAGTCTGGGCAAACAGAACAGAACAGAGATCATATTCATACATGCATACAATACATCCATATATACCAAACCCAACATGCATTTGAAACCAAACATAATACAGGGAATTTCATAACATTTATTTACTGCAAACATGATTATCACATGAAGAAATCAAGCAACTATACTTAAGTTATTTTTAAATAAAACTGTTACTCACATTAAAATGGAGACAGAGCCTATCTTTTGAAAACTGTTTTGAAGACTTGAAAATATAAGGCCAAATCTTCTTTGCTTTTGATAAAACTTGTGATATGTTGTTTTAGACTAGCATGCAGACTTGAACAAATCCAGATTCCTTTTTACTTTTGAATTTAAACTTGCATGTTGCTTCCAGAGATGAAAAATGCAGGCAGTTCTCTGAGTTGATTCCAGATTTAAAATGAATGCAAGCTTTTTGATTTCAGATCTGTAACTTGGTTACAGATCTTATGTTTTGAGGAAGATTGTTTACAGATTTTGAAGTTCTTTGAGGAAGATTTCCAGATTTGAATATGAATTCATTTTGCTTGAGAAATAATTACTGATTTAGATTTAGAGGAAAAGTTGAGAAGTGGTATTGATTTTCAGGCTTTTGTTATTGGATTGAGGTATTAGATTTGTTCAGATTTGAATTAGAGAGAAAATCTGATTTCTCTTGGCTTTTGAAAAAATGAAGATTAGAAAAGAATGGGAAATGAAGAAAAGCAAATGTTTATATACATGTATATTTTTGATTTTATAAAATAAAAGAAAATGAAAATAAATAAGGACACTTGTCCTATACATTTGTTTATTAAATTACACATGTTATAATGAAGCTTTAGATAATGACACTTGTCATTTAAGTAATTACTCATATTTCTATTTATTTTAAAAGTAAATGAAAAGCCCTTTTCTTATTTATTTAAACACTTATCTATATATATTTATTTTTAAAGAGAAACAAAAACTAATTATATTTTATAAATATAAGTTTTATACAAATATTATAATATTCAACAATTTAAATATTTATTCTTTTGAACTTCAACTTTAAATTCAAATTTAAATAAAATTAAATCCTAAGATTCAATTTAAAAATTAAGTTATATATATTTACATACACTATTTATTCAATTTAAAATAACAATTCCTTTTAGCATTAAAATTCATACATATTAAAAATAATACATTATACTTATTATTTGAAAATAACATATTTTATAATTTAAACAAGAGATTATATTATCAAGAAATATTTAAAAGAAATAAAACAAACCAATTTTTTATAAATCTTATTTATATAAACTTAAGTTAAAAATATCTTAAACCAATTAAAATATTTACCTGAAGTATTTTAAAACTATAAAATTACTTATTTAAATATCTTTGAAAAGTCCAGATTAAATTAAATATAAATTTCCAATTTACCAAAGCTTCTATTTACAATATATATAAATAAATATATATATTCAAATAGAAAATATCTTATTAACTTTTAAAAGATAAAATCATCAATTAAATACTAATTTAATCAGATTATTAAATTAAATTCAAATCTTATTATCAAAGATTATCCATATCAATTTAATTATTTAACAGATTATTAAATTGATATTGTTAAAATTTCCGGGATATTACATCTATTGCCCGGTTTATCTTATTTCTGTTAAAATAGCAGCATTTCTGGTACCGATTATCGACTTTCGATCGGATGATCGTACCACTAATATATGTATACCATTTTGATCGTCTCGCCGCGCTGATCACCATGGTATATTTATTTCTGTATTTTGAGGTCCGGTACGCGACGGATATAATAAACTGTTTGTGGTATCGGTACCACAAATTTCAACCGTTACTTCCCATGCCTTTTCAAATTTGAAACGTGCTGTCCAATCAACCCATTTATTGCTTTAATAATTTTCTTTGCCGATTCAATGGTCAGCTGACATCAGTATCTATATTTAAGGTGGAACGTTTCTTTTGCCCCTCCTTCTGTTATAAAAATAAACGATGATTCATTTCCTATTTGTTCGCTCTACCGTTCAAAAACAAAGAAAAAGAGAGAAGTTCTGTTGCCTGCTCTTTCTTATTCCTTTTTCTTTATAACTCCTTTCCATCCCCGAGCCTCACTCCACTTCCCGAAGGCCTCATCCACGCGAGAATCACACCACTCCTCCCTCTCTCTTTCTTTCTAGCACCTCCTCTTCCAAATTTCCGGCCTCTGGTCCATCTCCTTCGGCCACTAGATCCACAACCGCGCACCCGCTCTCCCCTCCGCCTCCTCCCCCTGAACGACCCACCACCGAGCCACCTTCCTATCGCAGCACTTTCCACCTCGACCTGCCAAACCCCAGCGTGCCGCCGATCATCCCACCTCCTCCAGCCCTTCCCCTCTGCTCGCGCCTCGCCCACTCGATCCGTCCCCTAGAAGAGGCGTAAGTCCTCATTTTTTCTTGATGATGAATACACGTGTTGTGTGTATATATAATGTTTTGAAAGTAATGTAATTGTTTAGTAAGTGTAGTAAATTTTATAACAGTTTTTTTTATTTAGTATATAACAGTTAAGTATATATAAATTTATATTGAGTTCGGCCTATTTATATAAGTTTATTTATATGTTGACTATTCATGCATACAAAGACTTTGTAGTATTATGTATTATATTTTAATGTATATGTTAGTTACGTATGTAAGTGGTCTATATTTTTGGTCCTTTGAGATTTATTTTCTCCTTACAGTAATATATATAACTTATATTTTCTGTTGCATGCATATAATACATATGTAGTATGTAGGGTATGTTCGGTTATAGATATTATAGTGTGCTAGCATTATATAAGATGTTCTCTGATTTATGTGAGTTTGACCTTGGAAAATAGGATTTATATATATACGGTTTAGTGTCTGGGTACTTATTGTTTGAGATTTATATATGCATGTGAGTCTTAGAATGTTGTTGTGAGTTGAACCTGTAGGGTATATATGATGTAAGTATAATCTAGTCTAGGCTTTTGATCTATTGCACGTCGTTTTGGTTATACTTGTAGACTTTATAAAATATATATCGTTAGTTATATATAATATATATGTACATTGTTTTATAAGTTGCACTTATATATATTGTAGGGTAGGTGTTTGTATATGATGCTAATATATATATATATATGCCAGTTTGTAGGTATAGCTGATTTAACATATACTGGTCACATATATAATGCTTTTGCCGTTCACTTATATATATATAAGTGTAAATGAAGTGTATGTTACAGTAGGTTATGTTATAAATATTTACAGTTATATTACAAAGTATGAGTCATAATAGTGTTATATAGGTTACTATATAACTTATACTAGTATGTTGTTGGGTGTCACATCCCGAAATTTTCGACTTTCGAAAATTCGACATCGATACTCATTTTATCGACTGCCGAGCAATCTAGTGCCGGAAACTCCAATAGTGAGGGTTTTAAGAAAAAGAAAAAGTAGAAGAAGAAGATAGAAGAAAAAGAGAAGAAAGAAGAACAACAGAAAACATCAGAACGACATCAATAGAAACACAGAACAGAGACAATATCAGAATCTTACACATCGCAGCGGAACAATATATAATAGATAAACACTAGTCTCTTAAAACAAAGAACTATATCAGTTTATACATACATCAATCATCAGAGTCAATATACAACAATGGACAGTTATATAAACTCGTCCTCATACAGAATACACAGCGGAATAAAATAATATCAGATACAAATACTACGTCTCGAACTCCAGCTTATCTCCAAGCTCCAGAATATCCAGGATATCCTGAAAATATAACTCTAGGCTGCCCGTGTGGAAATTGGTGGGCACCCAGAGTTTAGAAGGGAACAATAAACTCCGAGTCAGTCATGGTGACTGGTGTGAGATCGTAAAACAGTTATTCTTTAAAACAACAACAGTAAATTTTAAAGTCAATTCGAAATGCTTTTGGAAAATGAAACTACCATAAGACCTCCCACCACACACACAATGCAAACGCAGAATTGGAGGAGATTTCTTCTTATGATAGTCAAAGATGCTTAATACGCAAAATCAAATCATTTTTGATATTATTATTAGTGCATAGTGTAGAAATCATTTCGAAAGTATAATATTAATCTTAGCCAGCATAGGCATTCCGCACTTATGCCTACTATAGCTACCATCCAAACAGTGGTGACCACCATAAGTGAATGATAGGTTCTACAACTAAAACCGTACAAGATCGTATTGTTTCTTTGGATTTCCAACAAATGGTCAGGCTAAGGAACTTCCTATCCACGATGGGTACGTCCCTGGAATAGACGACCCGAGAACCTAACGTTACGGTTAGATCTCTGCCAACACAAGGCCGGGTTACCTCTGCAAAAATAGGTAACTACTGACACGCGTATGCCATCCCCCGATCGTCACCGATCTTCCCGAGGATCCCCGATTTCCAACAAACCACATAGATAATAATAATGCAGTAACCACAGAGGTTAAGTATCTGGGCTCCATACCATGATACCACCTTTATCCAGAAGGAATGACATACACTAAGGGGCGCTACTCCCTAGAACCTTGCTGCATTCTTCCTGTTTCGACCATTTCCGGGGTGTGAGGCTCGACGAAGTCTCGTCCACAAAGCTACGCTTTCTACAAAAAGCCCTGCCTCGGGTCAAACAAAATGATCAACCTATGATCACAAAGATATAAGATCAAACAATTGATCATATCACAAATGATCAAACACTGATCATTTCACAGCAACACTCAGTATGCCACGTTACCAAATTGGGATATATCGCTGATAAATTTCAACTACATAACCTCTGAGCTCGTACGTCTCAGAGAAGGGTGTTAAGCTAAGAGAATAAATTCTCCGCCACCAACAGAAATGTATTTGAAAGAAATCAGCTTTATATCTCAAATTGTAACGTCAGACACACAATCCATACAAGTCTGTTCCGGGATCGAACAGAACCGAAGGCACTTCTCACGAAGCCCTTGCACATCCGGATAATTTTCAATCACGTCAGGACTTCCCGTCACTAAGGGTGATAAAACCTCTAAATCGGAGATCAGCCGATGTAGAGTAACTCGACGGTAATCCTTCCGTTTTCAAAAATATCCGGTCTTCAACACCGGTCTTCGAATGCAATTCATAACGACGTATCACATATTCGGAATGGGTTATACGACCCCATGGTCCTTTCCCGGTTAACCCGAATAGTGAGCGCTTATTCAAAAATAAGTGTGGCATTCAAATCCATCCAATCACAACAAATACCTATCTAAAGGTAATTATTGATAGTCGGTTATTTAACTATCAATAAAGATGCGCAACATCATCAGATTCCAAATAATTTTCCCAAATTATTTTATCTTCAAAAATATCTTTACTAGATATAAAATTTCCACACTTTAAAAATAAATCAACGTTTATTTTAAAAACAATTTCACATTCCATTTATAAATCCCATAGTGAATTTATATCTTCAAAATATCTACTGATATACAATTCTCAATTCGATTTCAAATATATTCAATTTCAATTTACCTTTACAAAGGTAAATTCTCAAACGTTCACTTCATATTGGAAAAGCAATTCCATACTTATTTTAAAAATAAGTGTTTCACAAATCTATTTATTTTCAACATTTGAAAATATTCGATATACTTAAAATCAAAATTAAGTATATATCTCATTCTTTAAGGAAATCATTCTTAAATCACATTTATTTGAGTCAAAACGAATGTTGCGTAAAACATCGTTACGACGACTCGAAATCACTAGTATAGGGATTCGGAATATTTATAGATATATAAATCCCAATACTACATCAAAACATTTCCTTTCGGAAATCATTTACTATAACAACAGTGTTATAGTCCACCATTTCCTTATATTTTCGAAAACGTCTATTTCCACAATAAATGTTGAAATCTATGATTTCGATATTTAACACGTTTTAAAACATCTTTTAAAACAATTAACTTTATTTATAATATCGCTTCTCCAAACATAACCATTTTTACTTAAAAATATATTCACTGTCCAAAATCGTGAATATACTTCATTTAACCCAATTCCAATCGTTTCTACACATTTTCATTTCAATAGAAATTCGTTATCCCAAAATCGCGAATATATCTACTTTGATAATCTTCTATATTTAATTTATCAAATTCCATCGCTTTCGAATTTATAACACTGTTATAAATTCTATTTCTATTTTAATAACAACTTCGACTTATAAATCTTCTTTTTATCAACTCGATCAATATTCCACTTAAGGTCAAAAATCCAATTTATAAGTGAATCTCTTATAAATCTTTTTATTATACAATTTCATTCATTTTATAACTTCATACTTTATAAATCTATAAACTTCATATTTTCACAATTTAAAATTCAATAAATATCTAACACTTATAAACACTCGTTTTAAAATTCCAATACTTTAAATTGATAAATATCAATTCTGTACATCTTTTATATACATCATTTTTAGTAATTCAAAAGAAATCCAAACTTAAACTATTTTATAAATTACTTGACTATTTATTTCAAAATCACCTTTCAGTTATATTTCACAATTTAAAATTTTCATAACTTTAAATTTATAACATTTATTTATTTAAAGTAAAACAATTCAAAGATTCAAATAAAACGTATACTTTCAAATAATCACTTTTAAAATCTCTTTTTAAAGTTAAAATCGTTATTTCTAAACTTCAAAATTTGAATCCGATGATGCAACGCATCAATCAGTCAATCACAACAGTCAATATCATATATCAATATGATAACAGCATATATATCAATATCTGTAGATAAATAACTACTGGTGAGGAATCCAGTTGGATCCCTCCAACCTGTTTCCCTGCATCCAAAGATGTTAGCACAATACCAATTCCGCTCCAGTACGGAATTATCGCGGTATATAGGTTTTTATAAATCCGCTTACTAACGGCGCAATAGGGTCTCATCCGCTATACGAGGCGGGAAATCATCAATCCAATATATACATATGCCAATATGTATATACTGCTATATATATAGATATATCCTATCATATCTAATAGCACATTCACATAGCAATCAGTCAATCAATAATAACTGTAAATTCAAATTTCCTTCGAGTGAGAAAAATCTCACCTTAGCTTTTATTTTGCCATCCATTTCCATTTTTGATCATTCCTTCACGGTTTAACCTTGTATAAATATTTATACAATCATTAATATTCGAACCAATCAAATAATTAATTTCCATTTTATAGTTTTAAATTTTAACTAATAAATTTATTTTAAACCAAAAATTTTCCTCTTAAAAATCTTTTAGTGGCTCAATAAATTAAATATGTTTATTCATCCAATTAATCACTTAAACACATTTTTTTTTCTGCCTTTAAATAAATTCATAGTTCTTAAAAAACTAGTTTCAAGTAAATATTCAACATGTTAAAATTTCCTAAAAGCTGATATATATACATATTGAATTTCAAAATAGAATTGTTTTTGAATTCTACTGCAAATTTAAAATCTCATCTATATATATATTAAATAAATTTAATGATAACTACTCTACTGTAAAAATTTCTGTATACATATATATATAAATCAATTACTTACAAAACTTACTGTAAATTTCAAATTTAGGTTTATATATAAAATTTGAATTAAATTTAAAATAGAGCAGATACTTCACCTCGTCGACGAACATTCAAAGCCGAAACCCATCGCGAAACCAGTCGCGACTGCCCCCACTCGAACGTGCCGCCTCCATCACGATCGTCGCCCAGATCGAACCTTCCATCCACTGCCATGCTCGAAAACGAACGCCTCTCGAGCTCCACCTTCATGCTGGCTTCACCCACGCGCGCGCCTCGCAACCCCATCGCGAGCCTCCACGTCGCCCAGTCCTATGCGCGCACGCCGATTCCCCCCGACATGCCGCCCCAGTTTCACCGCGAACGCCACCGCGCTCGCGCCTGCCGCCCTCCAGAAACCCTAACCCGATCGAACTGCTGATGTTCTATTCCCTTTCTTTTTTTCTTTCGTGTTGTGGAGCAAAAGAAAGTGAGGCACGATTTGATTTCAAGAGGAAGAGAGGAGATCGGCCATTGTCTTAGAGTTGAACGAATTCGTTTCGTTTGATTTTTAAAACTGAGATGGAGGGATGGGTTACGTGATGGATTTCGTGAATTTGGGCGTGAGATAAGGCACGTGTTTAAAGGCGTGAATTTAGGCTGAAAGAAGGGAAGATAACGTGTTGTGTTAACCGATGATTTAAACTTTTAAATTTTTAAATTGAATTTGCTTTAAAATCAAATGCGTTCTCTCACCGTGTGTTTACGTATTAACACAGAAAAATACGAAATTTGAAATCCGGTAATAATACAACATTACGGATCCAATGGAACTGGTTTCGTCGAATTCCGAGACTGTTTGAAAAATGACTATTTTTAAATATTGATTCGAACAATTAATTTCAAAACTGATCAAATCAATTTCAAATTCGATTCTGAAGCTTCTATTATCTTCAGTGTCATCAATATATATTTTACAAGTGTTTGAAATATTTTTCTTTAGCTTTAAATTGAAGATACAAATTTTTATTCAACTTCAATCGATTAAATTTTATAATTTAATCGCTGATTCCAAAATTATATCCGGAATACAAATTAAATCGTCGTTCAAATATTTAAAATTAATTAAATATTCTCAATTAAATTTGTTCAAAATTCTGGGTCGTTACAAACTTCCCCCCTTAAAAGAATTTCGTCCTCGAAATTACAAGTTAGGAAAAGTGGTCCTTAACTCGTCTACTCTTTTTCACAACCTAAATAGTTTTATCAATTTTCAAAACAAATCTTCTACTAAAGATTCGTTATCAATTCAACTAAATTTCCAACTTCAATTATAGGTTTCAAACAACATTGCTTTACTTCAATTCAAATTTAAATTCAAATTTCAAATTTAAACTTTCAAAGTTTCTCAAAAATTTTCTAACGCCCTAAATTTCCGAAAAATTTCGCCAGCGTCTCCTTTGCGCGGCTAATACGGTACGACTACAAAACGTCCCTACGGACTCTCAGATTTCAAAAAGAAAAAGAAAAAGCCAAGCGGCTAGGCAAGAAATCATCAAAAACTCATATTCAAATTTAAATACATACCTTTTTCGAGCAATTCGAATTATCTGTGAAATAAATTTTCCAATTCCTTTATACCCCTGTATATCCTACTAGCCATTATATCTAGTTACACATTCAAATCATTTTGCAAATTCGATTACAAATTTTCAATATAAACTACTTATATCATCTTTAGTTCACTTCAAACTAATCTTAAAGCTTCATTTTATTTCCCACAATTCAAATTTGTTTCAACATTCAGTTTCAATTTTATTCACTTACAATTGTAAATTCCATTCATTTGAAATTTATTTCTTCTTACTTGAATTTATTTGCAATTCCGAACCATTCTTTTATTTAGTTCACAATTCAAGTTTCAATTTAACTAATTCAACTTCCATTTCTGTATTTCGTGAATTAATAAATTATCAAAGTAGCTTATTCGGATTCAAGTCTCATTTCATTTTCAATTTCAATTCTATCGCTTACAGATTCACAATGAATCTCAACTTTCAATTTTACTTTCATATGGTATTCCAGAATCTTACCAACATTTCAAAATCATTTGAAAACAATTCAAATTTTCCTTCGAATCTCCAAAACAAAAATCCAAATTTTCCAAACAACTTCCATTTAAAACAATTTGGCAGCAATTTCTCTTTTGGAAACCCGAAAATGAACACCGGTGATGTCGCGATCATCATCGGAATTATTTTCCAGCGACCGAAAAGAGTTTAGAGCTTTTCATCTCTTCAAAATATTTTTCAAAACCTTCGAAATTCATTCTCAACTCCAAAAATGATTTAACTTTCCAAATCTCCAAAAATTTCAAGTTCCTTTCAAAACATTTCCAAAAACTTCTCTGGAATTCCGTTTTAAATTACAATTCACATTTATAATTTACATTCTTAAATTTCATTTATATGTGAATTAATTTCTTAACTTTGGAGTTACGATTTTTAATTTCTTATTCAATTTCAATGATAATAGATTAATATTATCACTTCTAACAACCATGCAACCATATACTATAGTAATTCATAGAAAACATTTCTTTTCTATACAAAACAGTTTTGGGCAAAATTATTTCATTTACCCTATTTTAAACAATACTGTGTCGGTTTATCTTGTTTAGAGTTTAGAAACCCCTATCGATTACCGTTAGCTAGACTGCACCGACCAGAATTCATAAACAATCAACCGATAAGTCAACACAATACAAAACAATTTTTATATTCAATAACAAATACGCGCTCATATCTATTATTACACTCAACTCATTCTAGAGTACTACTGACTCTATCTCTAATGAGTAACACCCAACAGAGCAGGGTTGTCGCTTAACCATATGCTCCGATACCACTTTGTCACATCCCGAAATTTTCGACTTTCGAAAATTCGACATCGATACTCACTTTATCGACTGCCGAGCAATCTAGTGCCGGAAACTCCAATAGTGAGGGTTTTAAGAAAAAGAAAAAGTAGAAGAAGAAGATAGAAGAAAAAGAGAAGAAAGAAGAACAACAGAAAACATCAGAACGACATCAATAGAAACACAGAACAGAGACAATATCAGAATCTTACACATCGCAGCGGAACAATATATAATAGATAAACACTAGTCTCTTAAAACAAAGAACTATATCAGTTTATACATACATCAATCATCAGAGTCAATATACAACAATGGACAGTTATATAAACTCGTCCTCATACAGAATACACAGCGGAATAAAATAATATCAGATACAAATACTACGTCTCGAACTCCAGCTTATCTCCAAGCTCCAGAATATCCAGGATATCCTGAAAATATAACTCTAGGCTGCCCGTGTGGAAATTGGTGGGCACCCAGAGTTTAGAAGGGAACAATAAACTCCGAGTCAGTCATGGTGACTGGTGTGAGATCGTAAAACAGTTATTCTTTAAAACAACAACAGTAAATTTTAAAGTCAATTCGAAATGCTTTTGGAAAATGAAACTACCATAAGACCTCCCACCACACACACAATGCAAACGCAGAATTGGAGGAGATTTCTTCTTATGATAGTCAAAGATGCTTAATACGCAAAATCAAATCATTTTTGATATTATTATTAGTGCATAGTGTAGAAATCATTTCGAAAGTATAATATTAATCTTAGCCAGCATAGGCATTCCGCACTTATGCCTACTATAGCTACCATCCAAACAGTGGTGACCACCATAAGTGAATGATAGGTTCTACAACTAAAACCGTACAAGATCGTATTGTTTCTTTGGATTTCCAACAAATGGTCAGGCTAAGGAACTTCCTATCCACGATGGGTACGTCCCTGGAATAGACGACCCGAGAACCTAACGTTACGGTTAGATCTCTGCCAACACAAGGCCGGGTTACCTCTGCAAAAATAGGTAACTACTGACACGCATATGCCATCCCCCGATCGTCACCGATCTTCCCGAGGATCCCCGATTTCCAACAAACCACATAGATAATAATAATGCAGTAACCACAGAGGTTAAGTATCTGGGCTCCATACCATGATACCACCTTTATCCAGAAGGAATGACATACACTAAGGGGCGCTACTCCCTAGAACCTTGCTGCATTCTTCCTGTTTCGACCATTTCCGGGGTGTGAGGCTCGACGAAGTCTCGTCCACAAAGCTACGCTTTCTACAAAAAGCCCTGCCTCGGGTCAAACAAAATGATCAACCTATGATCACAAAGATATAAGATCAAACAATTGATCATATCACAAATGATCAAACACTGATCATTTCACAGCAACACTCAGTATGCCACGTTACCAAATTGGGATATATCGCTGATAAATTTCAACTACATAACCTCTGAGCTCGTACGTCTCAGAGAAGGGTGTTAAGCTAAGAGAATAAATTCTCCGCCACCAACAGAAATGTATTTGAAAGAAATCAGCTTTATATCTCAAATTGTAACGTCAGACACACAATCCATACAAGTCTGTTCCGGGATCGAACAGAACCGAAGGCACTTCTCACGAAGCCCTTGCACATCCGGATAATTTTCAATCACGTCAGGACTTCCCGTCACTAAGGGTGATAAAACCTCTAAATCGGAGATCAGCCGATGTAGAGTAACTCGACGGTAATCCTTCCGTTTTCAAAAATATCCGGTCTTCAACACCGGTCTTCGAATGCAATTCATAACGACGTATCACATATTCGGAATGGGTTATACGACCCCATGGTCCTTTCCCGGTTAACCCGAATAGTGAGCGCTTATTCAAAAATAAGTGTGGCATTCAAATCCATCCAATCACAACAAATACCTATTTAAAGGTAATTATTGATAGTCGGTTATTTAACTATCAATAAAGATGCGCAACATCATCAGATTCCAAATAATTTTCCCAAATTATTTTATCTTCAAAAATATCTTTACTAGATATAAAATTTCCACACTTTAAAAATAAATCAACGTTTATTTTAAAAACAATTTCACATTCCATTTATAAATCCCATAGTGAATTTATATCTTCAAAATATCTACTGATATACAATTCTCAATTCGATTTCAAATATATTCAATTTCAATTTACCTTTACAAAGGTAAATTCTCAAACGTTCACTTCATATTGGAAAAGCAATTCCATACTTATTTTAAAAATAAGTGTTTCACAAATCTATTTATTTTCAACATTTGAAAATATTCGATATACTTAAAATCAAAATTAAGTATATATCTCATTCTTTAAGGAAATCATTCTTAAATCACATTTATTTGAGTCAAAACGAATGTTGCGTAAAACATCGTTACGACGACTCGAAATCACTAGTATAGGGATTCAGAATTTTTATAGATATATAAATCCCAATACTACATCAAAACATTTCCTTTCGGAAATCATTTACTATAACAACAGTGTTATAGTCCACCATTTCCTTATATTTTCGAAAACGTCTATTTCCACAATAAATGTTGAAATCTATGATTTCGATATTTAACACGTTTTAAAACATCTTTTAAAACAATTAACTTTATTTATAATATCGCTTCTCCAAACATAACCATTTTTACTTAAAAATATATTCACTGTCCAAAATCGTGAATATACTTCATTTAACCCAATTCCAATCGTTTCTACACATTTTCATTTCAATAGAAATTCGTTATCCCAAAATCGCGAATATATCTACTTTGATAATCTTCTATATTTAATTTATCAAATTCCATCGCTTTCGAATTTATAACACTGTTATAAATTCTATTTCTATTTTAATAACAACTTCGACTTATAAATCTTCTTTTTATCAACTCGATCAATATTCCACTTAAGGTCAAAAATCCAATTTATAAGTGAATCTCTTATAAATCTTTTTATTATACAATTTCATTCATTTTATAACTTCATACTTTATAAATCTATAAACTTCATATTTTCACAATTTAAAATTCTATAAATCTCTAACACTTATAAACACTCGTTTTAAAATTCCAATACTTTAAATTGATAAATATCAATTCTGTACATCTTTTATATACATCATTTTTAGTAATTCAAAAGAAATCCAAACTTAAACTATTTTATAAATTACTTGACTATTTATTTCAAAATCACCTTTCAGTTATATTTCACAATTTAAAATTTTCATAACTTTAAATTTATAACATTTATTTATTTAAAGTAAACCAATTCAAAGATTCAAATAAAACGTATACTTTCAAATAATCACTTTTAAAATATCTTTTTAAAGTTAAAATCGTTATTTCTAAACTTCAAAATTTGAATCCGATGATGCAACGCATCAATCAGTCAATCACAACAGTCAATATCATATATCAATATGATAACAGCATATATATCAATATCTGTAGATAAATAACTACTGGTGAGGAATCCAGTTGGATCCCTCCAACCTGTTTCCCTGCATCCAAAGATGTTAGCACAATACCAATTCCGCTCCAGTACGGAATTATCGCGGTATATAGGTTTTTATAAATCCGCTTACTAACGGCGCAATAGGGTCTCATCCGCTATACGAGGCGGGAAATCATCAATCCAATATATACATATGCCAATATGTATATACTGCTATATATATAGATATATCCTATCATATCTAATAGCACATTCACATAGCAATCAGTCAATCAATAATAACTGTAAATTCAAATTTCCTTCGAGTGAGAAAAATCTCACCTTAGCTTTTATTTTGCCATCCATTTCCATTTTTGATCATTCCTTCACGGTTTAACCTGGTATAAATATTTATACAATCATTAATATTCGAACCAATCAAATAATTAATTTCCATTTTATAGTTTTAAATTTTAACTAATAAATTTATTTTAAACCAAAAATTTTCCTCTTAAAAATCTTTTAGTGGCTCAATAAATTAAATATGTTTATTCATCCAATTAATCACTTAAACACATTTTTTTTTTCTGCCTTTAAATAAATTCATAGTTCTTAAAAAACTAGTTTCAAGTAAATATTCAACATGTTAAAATTTCCTAAAAGCTGATATATATACATATTGAATTTCAAAATAGAATTGTTTTTGAATTCTACTGCAAATTTAAAATCTCATCTATATATATATTAAATAAATTTAATGATAACTACTCTACTGTAAAAATTTCTGTATACATATATATATAAATCAATTACTTACAAAACTTACTGTAAATTTCAAATTTAGGTTTATATATAAAATTTGAATTAAATTTAAAATAGAGCAGATACTTCACCTCGTCGACGAACATTCAAAGCCGAAACCCATCGCGAAACCAGTCGCGACTGCCCCCACTCGAACGTGCCGCCTCCATCACGATCGTCGCCCAGATCGAACCTTCCATCCACTGCCATGCTCGAAAACGAACGCCTCTCGAGCTCCACCTTCACGCTGGCTTCACCCACGCGCGCGCCTCGCAACCCCATCGCGAGCCTCCACGTCGCCCAGTCCTATGCGCGCACGCCGATTCCCCCCGACATGCCGCCCCAGTTTCACCGCGAACGCCACCGCGCTCGCGCCTGCCGCCCTCCAGAAACCCTAACCCGATCGAACTGCTGATGTTCTATTCCCTTTCTTTTTTTCTTTCGTGTTGTGGAGCAAAAGAAAGTGAGGCACGATTTGATTTCAAGAGGAAGAGAGGAGATCGGCCATTGTCTTAGAGTTGAACGAATTCGTTTCGTTTGATTTTTAAAACTGAGATGGAGGGATGGGTTACGTGATGGATTTCGTGAATTTGGGCGTGAGATAAGGCGCGTGTTTAAAGGCGTGAATTTAGGCTGAAAGAAGGGAAGATAACGTGTTGTGTTAACCGATGATTTAAACTTTTAAATTTTTAAATTGAATTTGCTTTAAAATCAAATGCGTTCTCTCACCGTGTGTTTACGTATTAACACAGAAAAATACGAAATTTGAAATCCGGTAATAATACAACATTACGGATCCAATGGAACTGGTTTCGTCGAATTCCGAGACTGTTTGAAAAATGACTATTTTTAAATATTGATTCGAACAATTAATTTCAAAACTGATCAAATCAATTTCAAATTCGATTCTGAAGCTTCTATTATCTTCAGTGTCATCAATATATATTTTACAAGTGTTTGAAATATTTTTCTTTAGCTTTAAATTGAAGATACAAATTTTTATTCAACTTCAATCGATTAAATTTTATAATTTAATCGCTGATTCCAAAATTATATCCGGAATACAAATTAAATCGTCGTTCAAATATTTAAAATTAATTAAATATTCTCAATTAAATTTGTTCAAAATTCTGGGTCGTTACATTGGGTCTACATACATTTGAGTAACATGAATGTAGTTGGTGGCATATAGAAATAGCTTACATATATTTGTTTATATATGTATATACTATTTTGGGTTTAAGTTGATTTCGTAAATACTAAATCTATAACAAATATTGTTTTAAATTATAACATATAATTTATTTTTATATGATGACTTTAGTATTTGAGTTTTAGTTTAAAACAATGGATTGTGAAATTCCTATATATATATTTTATTTAATATATGGTTGAACTTAGAATTTGATTATATATATAGTTATATATATGTAATTCACTTTTACCACTTGTCATCATCGATCGGTTCTAATTTGATTTCGTCAATCCCTTATTTTTCAGCTTTTTCCGTCGTGCTTGTTTCTTCATCGAATCGTATCCATCTAGCGTTGCTTGGAATTCGTAGCTCATTTCGTTGTCAAATTTCTCTAGCCTCGAAAGTTGAGCAATCACTCACGATTAACGTTCTTTTATTTATTAAATTTGATTTCAATTGAAATAACAATTGAAATATGTTGTTGTAGTTATTTAAATTGTTATATATGCTATTATCTGTAACTGTTCACCTGTGGGATATGACACCATATCCTGCTGTTTATATTATATTGTTATTGATGATATATCTATGCCTGTTATATTATTTCTATATCTGTTATCACTCTGCAAGTTCCCTGTTAGTATAGAAATCACTATGTGTTGAAATGATACATACCCGAACGGACATTAGAATAGGAGAAAATCGTTATGGGTTGAAATGATAAACCCAAACGATTTTCATTTGAATTGAAATTGGGATTACGGGTCGAAATGATATCTACCCGTATATATTTAAATTTCGGATTGAAATGATAAATATCCGTATCACTTAACCATATGACAAATATATATACATACACCGTTGGTCCATATATATAAATATTTTGAAAATGAATTTTATGGTTTTGGAAAGAAATATATGGTTTTAATAAATGTTGAGCCTTAAATTATTATATATAAATGGGAATGATTGATTAAATACATATAATATGGTTGAGTATTTAAATTTATGTTTCAAAATAGATTTCAGTAATAATTTGAATAAGTTAAGGTTGAGAAGATAATTTGAATTTAGTAAAGAATTTTATTTAATTAAACCGATTTAAAACTTATTGAAATTGGGATTTAAGATATGATTTATAACTTGAGTTTGATTTAAATCATTTAATGAATATTTCTTGTTTAAATAAATTTAAGGAAATATTTAGTAAAAATGAAATTTAAGGCTAGTTAAATGATATTGAATTTATTAAGTGAATATTCCCTGATTAAATAATAATAAAGTTAAATCAAGAGCTATATGAAACTGTTAAATTTAACTTTGAAAATGTTGAATATTAAAGCTTTGAAATATATTGAAAATTTAAATGGTATATTGAGAACTGAATTGAATTGATGAATTGAGCTTTGAATAAATTTGAATTTGGAATTTGAAGTTGATGTGAAGTAATTTGTGAGACTTGAGGAAATTATAAATACTTTACTTATAAATTATTTAACCTATATATATACTATTTTGGAAAATAGATATATTTGTAATGAAATGATATTTTGGTTTTGAAGTATAAATTAATTTGGAATGACCATGGTGTTATTTTCCACCTTGTAGATAGTTCCGTAGATCCTTAGAGGATGGTTATCCCAAACATCCTTTAAGTTACTTGTATTTCAGTTGATATTTCACTTGAGTTGGATTTATTAGTATAAGAATGTTAATCCTGACTCGAGTGTTTTGTGTTTTGCTTTACGCTCGGGTCAGACTGAGTGATACAGCATTTGAGACTCACCCTTGAAGTTTGGAGCTTCATTTGGAGATCCAACTATCGATTCAGCTTTCAGCTTTTCCAGTTGATTTGTTCAGAGAGGTCATATATTCGTACTGAAGACTTCACTGTATTTGAGATATTCTGTTGTATTTTATTTTAACTCTGATGTTTATATAGTAGCTTCATGAACTACTATTTTATCTATTCCGCTGCGTATTATTGTATTACTCTATGTCTGTGATTCTGTGATTGATTTATTTACTGTATATGCTGAGTTTTGCCAAATTTTAAATTAACAATCTGATATTTTGAAGTATTCAAGTCGGACATCTGTGGTTTATTGTCGATTTGAATGGTCCAAAATACCGGGTCATTACAGTTTATTTCGCGCGTAAATTTACTTCAATTTAATCAGTTAAAAAGCGATGAAAATAAAACATTTTCAAAACCAAAATATTTTACATAGAAAAATTCTAAACCATCTTTTGAGCAAGATGTCAGTTTGTCGTTTTTCCAAATTCGGATTTCTTTGGCTCCGTCGATCTTATTTTTCTATGTTTCTTGCATTTTCCGCCAGTAGAAAAATTCAAATTTTTATAATTCAATCAAACCACTGATATCTTTATACCATTGTAATCATCTCGTCTTGCTGATTCCTGCGGTATATTCGTTTGTTTATTTCGGCATCCGGTACACGGAAAAATCTGCGAGACAACTAACCGTATCGGTTCTGCAATCTGCCTTTTGTTTCTTTGTGACCATTCAGTTTTCACTGTCTTGTCCAATAGTCATTAGCTATTAAATATTTTCTAGAATTTTGTTGTAAACTTTTATTATTTCAACCGGTTGATTTTACCTGAGTCGTTCCACATTATTTTCTAGTGACCTTTCAAAATTTGAAAATATATTTTGTTTAAGGCTGCTTGCTCCCATCATTTTTGTGAACAGAACTCCATCTTCCCACTCCCAAAGGTCGTCTTCCACAAATGCTCATTTCCATAGCCGCTCGTTCCCACCACTTTGCAACCGTGCCTCCACTCCACAACTCAACAACCTGATCCAACAACCCGACTGCCACCATCACCGAATACCACCAACTCATCACCGCACCTGCCCATCTCCATGCAAATGAACACGCTAGCCATTCTTCCCATAACCGATCACCTGCATCTTCAAGAAAACAGCCACCACGTGCCCTTCCCTCCGCCCTTGCACCCTCCACTGACAAGCATAGCTGCCACGCTTTCCACCTCTTCCCACGCCATGGTCAATGTCTTCAACCTCTATGCCGAACAACTCCTCTTCCTATGGTCGGAATAGCACCTCCTCCCCTCTATTTGGTTCCTCCGCATCCCATTTCCCGCCTAGCGCGACCTCCGAGACAACCACCCCTTCGCCGCCGAATCCGAGTCGGTGCCACACCTTCCAATACTCGAGCCTCCTTCTTTCATTGGTATGCATGTCTTGTATATATTGTATTATATTTTATTATATTTTATTTTATTAAGGTATATTCTATTTAAATTTTAGTTTGTTGAGTTTTTGAAGTATAAGTTTCGTATATTACAGGCTTCACATATTAAAAGTTTCATATATTCTGAGTTGAGATTTAAAATTCATATATATAAAGTTATGTAAAATATACGTTTATATGGATTTTATAATGCATACTGATTCTAAAGGTATATATATAGGCCTGCATATGTTGTTATGTATATCGAGTCTGCATACTTGACTTTGTTAGCCTATATTTACAAATATATATATATGAGGTTTTGATTTCTCTCTATCACTGTTAGCATGTAAATACATAAATTTATATACTCATCATAAATGTAATAATGTTTTGATCATATAATGTTGTAGTTTTCATATTTATATAATACAGTATAGTGAATATATTGCAGTATAAAAGAGGATATTTATATATGTTGGTTTATGCATATACTTCTGTATGATTCTGCATATTATGTTGAAGCATCCACATTTTGAAGTCAGTCTGCATATTTTATTGTATATGAGTAGTCTGCATATATTTTATGTACTTACGTTTATTTGAGTATAAGTTTATATTAGTTATATTATATGTTCGTTTGTGAGTATATCGTCTATGCATATATTTGTTCTATCTGCATATGGTGGTGGGTAGCCTGCATATAGGTTAGTCTACACACGTATATCTAGTTGTGTATACATATAGTGTCAGCATATGTAAGTATGAATTTATGTAAGTTGTACGCAGTCTGTTGCTTACAGTATAATGTGGTGTGTTGTAATAACATATGTTCTAAAGCATATAAAATACAGTGAATTTGGCTTTGAGATATATATATATATATATATGTGTGTGTGTATACATATATAGATTTTGATTTTAAATATGTTTGTGTTTTAAATTTAATATTGGTTTTTATAATAAGGATGGATCTTAAAGTATAATATATTAGTTTACACATATTTGAGTGGTTGGGGAATATTTGTATATGTGCATGTGTTGGTCAGTATATATGTATATAAGTTTATAATAACACTGATTTGAAAATAAATATATATACGTATTATTTTAATTATATGGTCGATTTTAATATATATGTTTAATTTAAAACAATGATTTTTATTATATACATATGATTTATATATACGTATATATATCTAGATATATAATGTATGTATCCTCAGTTCTATCAAAGATGATTCTGATTAGTCCTCGTCGTTTTCCCATTTATCAGCTTTGTCCGTCGTGCCAGTTCATTCATCAAATCGTGTCCATCTAGCGTTTCTTGGATTCGTGACTCAATTTCAGCATCCGTAACTATGTTCGTATCCGTGCCCTCTCCTATTCTCTCTAGCCTCGAAAGGTGAGCAATCACTCATGATTAATGTTCTTTTATTTATTAAATGTGATTTCAATTGAAACGACAATTGAAATATGCTACTGTTATTTATGCTATTAACTGTATCAGTTCACCGATGACATCTGACACCATTATCTATTAATTATTTATGCGATGATAATACAGTTTGACTGATAATTGATTGATTGTTGATGTTTATATTGGACGTTAAATTGTTAGTGTTAAATGATAAATAGTATGCAAAATTGAAATGGATATAGGATAGTTAACGATTTTAAAACTGATCTATATGTTAAATTTGATTAGTGGAATATGACCCCTTTTAATTGTTAAATTAATTGACATGTATAATAGTGATAATTACACTTTGAACCATCGACGTATATTGGATTAATTGTTGTAGTATAAAATTGAAATTAAATGACAAGTGAAAAACCGTATAAATAATTAGTGGAATAATCTTTAATCTGCATGAAATGATAGTGTAGATTCTAGAAATAATTATATTAGTTTGCACAAACAACAATGTGAATTAATACGATTATTTTGGGATTATTGAATTGATTGTTTGATTGTTATTGATTGTTGTTATTGCTTGTTATTTACTTTGACACCATCCTAGTTATCACACTGCAAGTTCAATTTTCTATGCTTTGATTTTGAATTGAATTGGAATCGAGTTGAAATGATAAATACCCAAAATTGAACTTTGACCTAGGATAGAGGATTAAATAAAACCCGATTGGTCAATAAATTGATTTGAAAATAAAATAAAGATTTTACTTGATTAAATAATAAGGTTTTGAAATGAAGTTGAAATTTGAAGTTTAATGAAAGGAAAATGTTAATATTTAAAAATCTAAAACAAATTATTAACAATGTAATTGATGAAAGAACGTGGTTTAATTTGAGAAATGATCGAATTAAGTTTGAAATTATTTAATAATTAAGTTTGAAATTATTTAATAATTAAGTTTTGAAATTATTTAATAAGTAAATAAGATTGAATTATTTAATAATTAAATAAAAATTGAATTCTTTGTTAAATGAAATTGAACTTCTTGAATAAGTGAAATTAAGTTTCTTTATTAATTGAGTTGTGAAATTGTAAACTAAGTAAATTAATAAGTGAAATTGAAATTCTCTAATAAGAAATAAAATGTGTTTTATTGAAATTAATGTAAGACTTGAAATGTAAAGAATTTGATTTAACGAATTTAATTTAAGCAAATTTGTAAGTTTTGATATAATGAAGTTGAACTTAAGTAATTTATTTAATGAATTGGGAATTAAATAGAAATTGTTTTGAATGACAAATTTACTTAGCGAATATTAAATGAAATCGATCAAGGGATTTAAATTGATTTTAATGTTAAATTAAATTAATTTAAATAATTTTGGAATGAAACTTATATACGAACTTGAATCAAAATTTGAATTGTTTCAAATAAAAATTGAATTTGAATTATAAGATTTCGAAATGGTAATTTGGAAGTTTTGAAACGCTAATTATGGAAATCGGTTTAAAAAGACAAATGGAATGTTGATTTATAAATTCTAAATTGGAACTGAAATTGATTTGGTTTGAAATTTATTAAATGACCAATCGGTGTAATAATTACGAAGGTTATTAAAGAGACCGGAATCAGTTATGGACATACTCTCTGTCTTAACCGAAAACCACTTTAATAACTATACGCGGAGTGTGATCCAGAATGAAGTGGTTGGAATGATGTACATGATGACTAAAGAAAGAGAACGATAATGGATAGCCTTGACACTTGTGTCAAATTGGAAATGACTAAAACAGGAGCCGTGCCGGGCCAAATGGGGGCTAGCTACCTCGAGCGAACACACTTCTTCGAAACTACTTATTACTTGTTGTCGATTGGTGCACCCTTGATTTTGGGAGTGTTGTTTCGCGGTGTTGCGGTCGTTGCGGCGATGCGTTCTCACCAGTCCGGATCAGGCAAACGGTAGTTTCACTACCTTGGGTATTGCCTCATGTGCCTTGTCATACTTTGATGCATCGCAACCCTTATTTGTCCAAGGCATAAGTCGTCTACAACTTAAGGAGGCGGTGATGAGTCGTCCACGACTCATCTGGAAAACCAAAGGGGAAGGCATAAGTCTTCTACAACTTAAGGAGACGGTGATGAGTCGTCCACGACTCATCTGGAAAACCAAAGGGGAAGGCATAAGTCGTCTACGACTTAAGGAGGCGGTGATGAGTCGTCCACGACTCAACTGGAAGACCAAAGGGAAAGTTGTGACGAGTTTACGACTTAACGAAGCAACTATAACTCGTCTACGACTTAACAGGGAGATGAGTCGCTCACGACTCAAGGGGAAGAATACACAAGTGATAAGTCGTCCACGACTTAAGGAAGGTGAGGAGATAAGCCATCCACGACTCAAGGGAGAGGCTGGTATAAGTCGTCCACGACTTAACGAAACTGGAGGTATAAGTCGTCCACGACTTAACACAATGCAAGAAGACGAAGAAACGAGTTACGACTTAGTTGAGTCGCGTGAAGATGGATGCCGTTGTTTTCTCGGCGGAGTTAATCTCAACCATTGATTTCTTTAAGTCGTTGTGATCTGGGATGCCGAATGTTCATAAGTCGCTAAAGCCTGTTGCCGTAGATTCTTATGCGAGTTAATCTACACCGTGGATTCTTAAGTCGAAGGAAGTGGCTGTTGCGTTGGTTGTTAAGTCGCGCCTGTTATAAGTCGTTTGTAATTTTGTTTGTAAGTCGTATGATTGTGTTGTAAGCTGATAAGTCGTAAACGACTTAAGATGAGTCGTCTGTTATGAGTCGTTTACTTTTGAGTCGTGTTGTAGGTTGATAAGTCGTTAAAGGCTAGTATTGTAACTGTTTGTCTTAAGTCTTGAGTCGTGAGCTATGAGTCGGAAACGACTTAGGAGTTAGAGAAATTTCTGTTGTAAAATTGTTCGCCTATAAATAGGCCGTGAGACTCATTTGTAAAGGTTGTTGAATATTGAATAAAATTCTCTTTTGTTAGCTTTGTGCTTTCAATTTCAATTGGTAGTCGAGTGTATCTCCTATCTCCACTTACGTCATTCGAGTGCGCTCGAATCATCGTTTGTTGAAGCCGATTCACGGTATCTTGTGCGCAAGATCAACGTCGAAGAATCGTAGATCTCTTTCCCGGCATCTTCGGATCAACGAGACAGAGATAGCTAGAATTCGGCATCTTCGGATCAACGAGTTCGGGCATTTCAGCATCCATCAATCCACAGATTGCTACTTTCATCGATTGAAGATCGTTTTGATTAATCCGCTGCGTCAGTTTGGTATCAGAGCTTGTTCTAGCCAATCATAGCTAGATCGAGACTTGGAGCCTAATCATTTTGAAGAGTTTTGAAGTTTGAAGTTGTTTGATCGAGAAGTTTAAAGTTGAGCCGTGAGCAAGTGAAGTTGTTCATCATTGTTCGAAGTTGTTTGATCGGAATTGAATTGGAGGCCGAAACTTTGTCCATCGTGTTCATCGCGATTTGCTACAAAGTGGAAGTTTTCGATCCGTTTCATTTTGGATCAAAATCCGGAAAGTGTTTGGAAATTTTCAAGTATGCCGCCAAGGAGAGCTAATCGTCACCAAAACGTAGAAGCTTTGTATCGAAGAGAAGAGGCTGATGAGATGGAGCAAAGAATCAATGAGAATTTTAGTGAAAAGCTTAACGAAGGAATTGGCCGGTTAGAGAAGCTTATGACAGAAATGAATCAAAATCGGAGAAGGGTTTCACCTGAGTCTAACCATGGGGGAAGTAGAGTCTCGCCACATTCCAATCGAGACAGAAGTGTTGAAAATGATCAAGGGCGTGGGAGGAACGTGAATGATCGTGAACGGAGGAATGTCGATAGAAGGGATGAAGGTGGAAGGCGTAATGGTAGTAGAGATGTTGATGGTCAGAATCGACATCGTTATGCATCTGATTTTGAAGAGGAGTATGATTGTGGTAGTGTTCAAGGAAGAGGTCAAGGAAGAAACTATTCTGAGTATGATCACAAATGGGAGTCGGGGATGAAGACTGAAATTCCTGAATTCAAAGGTGGTATGCAAGCGGAAGAGTTTCTAGATTGGGTAGCTAATGTTGAAGAGATTTTTGAATTTAAAGAAGTTCCAGAACAACGTAGAGTGAAGTTGGTAGCTACGAGGCTGAGGGGTAGAGCTTTGGCATGGTGGCAACAGACCAAACTTACACGTGATCGGATGGGAAAATCAAAAGTTGAATCTTGGGAAAAGATGAAGAAACTGATGAAAGCAACGTTCTTACCTTACAATTATCAATCTTTGATGTATCAACGTTTGCAAAACTTGAGGCAGGGCACAAAGACAGTTAATGACTATGCTGATGAATTTTATCAACTTATTGCAAGGAATGATATTATGGAAACAGAAGAGCAGCTGACATCTAGGTTCATTGGGGGATTGAGAATGCAGATCCAGGATATGGTTAATATGTTCGATCCAAGATCTGTGGCAGAGGCACATCAGAAAGCGTTGGCTTGGGAGAAGCAGGGTAGACGAGGAAGTGGTGTGTTTACTAATTCTAACAATCAAGCTAAGGGTGTTGGTGGGAGTGCTAATGTTTCTAAACCTATCAGTAGACCAGTAGTGAAGGAGGCTGAGAAGGCAAGGGTTAACAATGGTTTCAAATGTTACAATTGTCAGGAATTGGGTCATAAAAGCAGTGAGTGTCCAAAGCCAAAGAAGAGAACCATGATTGCAGAAATTGAGGATGAGGATGGTGATGTGGATTGTTCTAGTCCAGTTGAGGAGGATGAGTAGGATATTGTGTCAGGAGACGAAGGTTGTAATCTAATGCTGAGGAGATCGTGTTTAACACCGAAGCAGGAAGAAGCTAGTTGGTTGAGGAGTAATATCTTTCAGTCAACATGTACTATTCTGGGGAAGGTGTGTAAGTTTGTGATTGACGCAGGAAGCTGTGATAATATTATTTCAACCGAGGCTGTGACAAAGTTGAAATTGAAAATAGAGAAACATCCAAGTCCATACAAGTTAGCATGGTTGAGAAAAGGAGGAGAAGTGAAAGTGGATAGACGAGTTCGTGTTCCATTCTCTATTGGGAAGAAATACAAAGATGAAATATGGTGTGATGTAGTAGAGATGGATGTTTGCCACTTATTATTGGGAAGACGATGGCAATATGATCGAGCAGTACTACATGACGGTCGGACCAATAGCTACAGTTTTATGTTTAAAGGCACGAAGATTATCTTAGTTCCGAAGAAGAGATCACAAGAAGAAAGTAAGTAAGAAGAAATTGAAGAGCTGAAAACTTTATTAACTTTAAAGGAGTTTGTTAAAGAAGTTGAAGAAGAGCCGGAAGTATTCTTGTTGATTGGGCGTGAGAGCAGTGAAGAAGTTGAAATCCCAGAAGAAGTAAAACCAGTACTGAAAGAATTTGACGATGTATTTCCAGAGGAGTTACTAACGGAGTTGCCACCATTGAGGGATATACAACATCAGATAGATCTTGTTCCAGGTGCTGTGTTGCCACACAGACCACATTATCGAATGAGTCCCAAGGAACATGAAGAGTTGCGGAGGCAGGTAGAAGAATTGCTTGAACAGGGGCGTGTGCAGGAGAGTTTAAGTCCTTGTGCTATACCGGCTTTATTGGTACCCAAGAAGGATTGGACGTAGAGGATGTGCACTGACAGTCGAGCATTGAATAAGATTACTGTGAGATATAGATTTCCAATGCCAAGGTTGGATGACTTGTTAGATCAAATAAGCGGAGCTACTATATTTTCGAAGATAGATTTGAAGAGCGGATATCATCAAATTCGTATCAGACCAGGAGATGAGTGGAAGACTACTTTTAAAACCAGGGAGGGTCTATACGAATGGTTGGTCATGCCATTTGGTTTATCCAATGCACCGAGTACTTTCATGAGAGTGATGAATCAGATTTTTCGACCGTTCATTGGGAAATTTGTGGTGGTGTATTTCGATGATATTCTGATTTACAGTGGGAGTCCAGAGGAACATTTGAATCATCTTAGAGAAGTGCTAATGGTATTGCGACAAGAACAATTCTATGCTGCAACGAAGAAATGCGTGTTCATGACGCATAGTGTTTTATTTTTGGGATATGTTGTTTCGAAGGAAGGTATACAGGTGGACCAGAGTAAAGTTGAGGCGATCAGAAATTGGCCACAGCCCAAGACGATAACGGAAGTTCGTAGTTTTCACGGGTTGGCTTCATTCTATCGAAGGTTTATACCACACTTTAGTGGTGTGATGGCACCTGTTACAGATTGCATGAAAGGTAAACAGTTTGCATGGACGGAGGAAACCGGTGTTGCTTTTGAACGAATCAAAGATCTTTTGACCTCTGCACCAATTCTAGTGCTACCTGATTTTCAGTTGGTGTTTGAACTACATACTGATGCATCCAAGGTTGGGATTGGAGGGGTGTTGAGTCAGAAGGGGCGTCCTATTGCATATTTCAGTGAGAAGTTGTCAGGAGCGAAGATGCGATACAGTACATATGATGTGGAGTTTTATGCTGTTGTACAATCTATTAAACACTGGAGACACTATCTATTTCAGAAGGAGTTTGTTCTGTATACTGATCATGAAGCATTGAAGCATTTGCAAGGGCAAGACAAGATTTCAGCAAGACATGCATCGTGGATTGCATATCTGCAGCAGTTTACTTTTGTTGTTAAACACAAGTCAGGGGTGACAAATCGTGTGGCTGATGCTTTGAGTAGGAGGAGTCATTTGTTGACTGCACTAAAGGTTGAAGTGACGGGGTTTGAAATGTTGCCAGACTTACTTACTAATGATCCTTACTTTGCAAAATTTGTTGATAAAGTCAAGGAGGGAGAGACGGATGATTTCGTGATGGTAAATGGTTTTCTATTTAAAGGAAATCGTTTGTGCATCCCAGACTGTAGCTTGAGAATGAATATTGTTAAAGAATTACATAAAGAAGGCCATGTGGGTAGAGATCGTACGTTACAGTTAATTTCTCAATCTTATTTTTGGCCGTCAATGAGGAAAGAGATAGAGAGATTTGTGGAAAGGTGTCATATCTGTCAAGTTTCGAAAGGAACAACGACGAATGCGGGGTTGTATATGCCGTTACCTGTGCCTACTAAACCATGGGTTGATATTAGTATGGATTTTGTGTTGGGGCTGCCAAGAACACAGCGAGGAAACGATTCCATCTATGTGGTAGTGGATTGATTTTCGAAGATGGCACATTTTATTGCTTGTAAGAAAACGGCGGATGCTGTTCATGTTGCTCAGATGTTTTTTAAGGAGATCTATCGACTTCATGGATTGCCAGAATCTATTGTGTCGGATAGAGATACTCGATTTCTGAGTCACTTTTGGTTGAGTTTGTGGAAAATGGTGGGAACGAAGCTGAAGTTTAGTAGTGCTTATCACCCGCAAACGGATGGACAGACCGAGGTTGTGAACAGATCGTTGGGAAACTTGTTGAGGTGTCTTGTTCAAGATAATCTGAAGAGTTGGGATATGAAGTTATGCCAGGCAGAGTTTGCCCATAATCATGCTATGAATCGAAGTACTGGGGTTCAGTCCATTTCAGATTGTTTATTCGAGCTTGCCGAAGGGACCGTTAGACTTAACGGTAGTGCCACAATCAAAGAAGACAGTTAAGAAAGCTGCTGATTTTGTTGAAGGATTGACGGAATGTCATAAACTCGTTCAAGAACGATTGGAGAAAGCAAGTGAGAAATATAAACGAACTGCAGATTTGAAACGAAGAAATGTAGAGTTTAATGAAGGAGATTTGGTTTATGCAGTATTAACAAAAGATCGTTTTCCAGTGGGCGCTTATAACAAGTTGAAAGCCAGGAAAATTGGTCCGGTGGAAGTTGTGAAACGAATCAATGAAAATGCTTATAAACTGAAGCTGCCAGATGATGTGTATACATCTGACGTATTCAATGTTAAGCATCTCGTACCATATCATGGGGATGAGTTTGTTGGGGATGAAGAGTGTGCAAATTCGAGGTCGAATTTCTCTCAACCTGGGGAGGATGATGCAGCGCAACCCTTATTTGGCCAAGGCATAAGTCGTCTACGACTTAAGGAGGCGGTGATGAGTCGTCCACGACTCATCTGGAAAACCAAAGGGGAAGGCATAAGTCGTCTACGACTTAAGGAGACGGTGATGAGTCGTCCACGACTCATCTGGAAAACCAAAGGGGAAGGCATAAGTCGTCTACGACTTAAGGAGGCGGTGATGAGTCGTCCACGACTCAACTGGAAGACCAAAGGGAAAGTTGTGACGAGTTTACGACTTAACGAAGCAACTATAACTCGTCTACGACTTAACAGGGAGATGAGTCGCTCACGACTCAAGGGGAAGAATACACAAGTGATAAGTCGTCCACGACTTAAGGAAGGTGAGGAGATAAGCCATCCACGACTCAAGGGAGAGGCTGGTATAAGTCGTCCACGACTTAACGAAACTGGAGGTATAAGTCGTCCACGACTTAACACAATGCAAGAAGACGAAGAAACGAGTTACGACTTAGTTGAGTCGCGTGAAGATGGATGCCGTTGTTTTCTCGGCGGAGTTAATCTCAACCATTGATTTCTTTAAGTCGTTGTGATCTGGGATGCCGAATGTTCATAAGTCGCTAAAGCCTGTTGCCGTAGATTCTTATGCGAGTTAATCTACACCGTGGATTCTTAAGTCGAAGGAAGTGGCTGTTGCGTTGGTTGTTAAGTCGCGCCTGTTATAAGTCGTTTGTAATTTTGTTTATAAGTCGTATGATTGTGTTGTAAGCTGATAAGTCGTAAACGACTTAAGATGAGTCGTCTGTTATGAGTCGTTTACTTTTGAGTCGTGTTGTAGGTTGATAAGTCGTTAAAGGCTAGTATTGTAACTGTTTGTCTTAAGTCTTGAGTCGTGAGCTATGAGTCGGAAACGACTTAGGAGTTAGAGAAATTTCTGTTGTAAAATTGTTCGCCTATAAATAGGCCGTGAGACTCATTTGTAAAGGTTGTTGAATATTGAATAAAATTCTCTTTTGTTAGCTTTGTGCTTTCAATTTCAATTGGTAGTCGAGTGTATCTCCTATCTCCACTTACGTCATTCGAGTGCGCTCGAATCATCGTTTGTTGAAGCCGATTCACGCTATCTTGTGCGCAAGATCAACGTCGAAGAATCGTAGATCTCTTTCCCGGCATCTTCGGATCAACGAGACAGAGATAGCTAGAATTCGGCATCTTCGGATCAACGAGTTCGGGCATTTCAGCATCCATCAATCCACAGATTGCTACTTTCATCGATTGAAGATCGTTTTGATTAATCCGCTGCGTCATACTTGTATCCCTTTATACGCGACCACTATGATTTGTTTTGTGTTATACCTATGGAGTACTCCCTGATATCCCACTAGTTTACGGTGCAGTTTACAGTGCTGTATAGACTATAACGCTTATATAAAATGTGTTAAGGAGGATAATGGTAACGCCTTAACACTATTTTGATACCTTATATTACTGATAGACATTATCTACTTAGCGTACATTACTACCTAGTATATAGTTTAACGGATCCTTAGAGGATGGTGATTCCAACATCCTTTGAGTTATTGTATTTCAATGGTTATTTCACTTGAGTTGGATTTATTGATATAAGAATGTTAATCCTGACTCGAGTGTTTTGTGTTTTGCTTTACGCTCGGGTCAGACTGAGTGTACCAATATTCGAGACTCACCTTTGGAGTTGGAGCTTTGCTTGAAGATCCAGCCATCTATTCTGCTTTCAGTATTCGATGATTCCAGTGATGTATTCTAATTTGTATCTGATGTATCGTGTTACTCTTCCGTTGTATCTGGTTTAACTCTGATGTAACTTATATATTTATATAGTAGCTTCATGAACTACTATCTCTTTTATTTCCGCTGCAATTATTACTCCATGTCTGTGATCTGTGTTCTATTTATTTACTGTATATGTTAATTTTTTGCCAAATTTAAATTAACAACACGGTATTTTGAATTATTCAAGTCCGACATGTGCGGATGTGAATGGTTTAAAATACCGGGTCATTACAAGCGATATACTCCCAACTTGGTAATGTGACATGCTAAGTGTTGCTGTGAAATGATTATTGTTTGATCATTTGTGATATGATCATTTGTTTGATCATTTATCTTTGTGATCATTACTTTGATCATTTGTTTGACCCGAAGCATGGCTTTGTGACAAAGCGTAGCTTTATGGACGAGACTTCGTCGAACCTCACAACCCGGAAATGGTCGAAACAGGAATGATGCGGCAAGGTTTCAGGGGTAGCTCCCCTAGGGTATGACCATTCCTTCAGGAAAAGGGTAGTATCATGGTATGGAGCCCAGATACTTACTCATGTGGACACACTTTATTTATTATGTGTGATGTTGGTGTAGAAGATCCTCGGTTAAAGGTCCTAAAGGACCGGGGGTGGCATATTTGAGGTTTTGTATATTCCCTGGGAAAGGGGGTAGCCGGCCTTGTTTGGCAGAGAGCAGTTTGTCTCTCGGAGCGTCCCGCCAGAGGCGTTCTTTCGTGGCATAGGAAGTTCCTTAGCCTGACCATTTGTTGGAAATCCATCTTCCAATACGAACTTTGTATGGTATTAGTTGTAGAACCTGCCATTTACTTATGGTGGTCACCACTATTTAGATGGTAGCTATAGTAGGCATAGTTCGGAATGTCTATGTTGGCTAAGATTTATATTCTATTTTCAAAATGTTTTCCACTATGCACTAATAATAATAATATCAAAAATGATTTGATTTTGCGTAGTAAGCATCTTTGACTATCATAAGAAGAAATCTCCTCCAATTCTGCGTTTGCATTGTGTGTGTGGCGGGAGGTCTTATGGTAGTTTCATTTTCCAAAAGCATTGCGAATTGACTTTAAAATTCTCTGCTATTTGTTTGTAAAGATAAACTGTTTTTTTGCTCACACCAGTCCCATGACTGATCCGGAGTTTATTGTTTCTTCCCTAAACTTTGGATGCTCAAAATTTTTCTACACGAGCAGTCTAGAGTTTGGTTTTTCAGATAGTCAGATTAGTAGATTTTCTGGAGCTAGTTCAGTCTTTGGATATGGACTTCACTTGCTTATCTTTGTGCCTCGTTATTGGGAGTTTGAGCTGATTGTGGATTAGTGCTTTGGAGATGGAGATTATCCGCTGCTGGTGTTATCTGTTTTCTTTTCCGCTGCTATCTGTTGTATCATATCTCTGATGTATATAGATATTCATTGTATCATCATTGTATCTGGATATTGTATCAGATGTTGTATATCTATATTCTTTTTCTTCCGCTGTGTTATTTACTTAACTGTGTTATAAGCTCCAGCGACTCGGATTTGAACGGTCAAATCTACGGCATTCGAGTACGATGTAAAGTATGGATGTCGATTTTCGAGCGGGCAAAATTCGTATCGTTACAATTATTATTATTATATTCATTCCAATGCATCATGTTGTTCTGTTGCATCTTTTTATTTATTTATTCCTATTTATGTAACTCTGATGTTTGTGTTGTAAAGAATAATCAAATGTATTTATAAAATAGCTTCATGAACTGTTATTTGATTATTATATTATGTCATTCCACTACGTGCTTCTATATTTGTTTTATTTCTTTCTCTTTTCTTATTTACCCTATAACAATCTGCCCTTTTGAAAGGTTTGAGTCGGGCTCGTGTGTTTGCATAAACGTTCAAAAAGGCAGGTCGTTATAGTGTTATAATTTTGAAAGTGTTATGATTCAGGAAATGAATATTACTTAAAGTAAATAATGATATCGAATTGATATGATTTTGAAATGAATATGATATTTTGATATGAAGTACAAACTATTTGAAATAAAATGACCATGGTGTGAAATAAGCGTTTGGTTGTTAAAGAGGCCGGGATCGGATATTGTCATACTCTTTGCTAATACCGAAAATCACTTTAACAACTATGTACGTGGTGGAGATTCCAGAACGAAGTAGGATGGTTTGGCGATTATTCTATATGGTATTTACGTAGCCCTGACTCCCATGAGTCAGCTTGATATGGCTAAAACAAGAGCTATACCGGGCCAAGTGGGGTCATTCCCCCTATCGGGCACATTTCATTGATACCATTATATTGCTTTTGTGATTTGATTGGGTGCACCTTTGATTTGGGAGTGTGTCACGTGGTGGGCGGTAGTAGATGCTATGCATTACCACCAGCCCGGGAGTGCAAATGGTATATCAACCCTGGCATTTCCTCAAGTGCCTTATCGCATGCCCTATCGCGCCTTCTATGAGTTTGTTTTGTATCGTACCTATGTGGTGTCCTCTAGGTAAACCACCGGTTTGGTGGAGCGTACGTCATTGTATAGACTAGGGAATATATAAAATGTGTTAAGGGGGATATGGGTAACGCCTTAACGCTATTTTAATAGTTTACTTTACTATAGACATTATTATAGTAGCATATATTACTATATAGTAGATAGTTCCACGGATCCTTAGAGGATGGAAATCCCAAGCATCCTTTAAGTTACTTGTATTTCAGTTGATATTTCACTTGAGTTGAATTTACTATATAATAATGTTGATCCTGGCTCGATTGTTTTGTGTTTTGCTTTATGCTCGGGTCAGACTGAGTGTCATAGCATTTGAGACTCACCTTTGGAGATTAGAGCTTTGCTTGAAGATCTGTTTTATCTATTCAGCTTTCCAGTTGATTTGTTTAGAAATGTCATCTGTTTGTATTCGAGACTTTATTGTATTTGAGATGTTATGTTGTATTTTACTTTAAACTCCGTTGTTTATATAATAGCTTCATGAACTACTATTTATCTATTCCGCTGCTTATTGTTTAATAATCTGTGTCTGTGATTCTGTGATTCTGTGATTGATTTATTTACTGTATATGTTGAGTTTTGCCAAATATAAATTTACAATATGATATTTTGAGCAATTCAAGTCCGACATGTGTGAATGCGAATGGTCTGAAATACCGGGTCGTTACAGTTGGTATCAGAGCTCTGGTTTAGGCAAAACGTAGCATATAGAGTAAATTTAAATTACATAATCACCTTCGTTCGAGCATGAATTTCTTCCTCTTTGATTCAGATTTCTTTCGAACTTTGGAACCCTACCTTGTTCTGAAATCCATTCTTGTCCTTTCCTGTTCGTGTTCTTCTTGGTTCTGGAGCATCCCATAGCTCCACTTCGGTTGATCTCTATAATGAATTTGAGAACATCTTGCCACCTCAATTGACAACTTCATCCTTTGTGTGACTAATAATCCCGCCAACCTCTGAATGATTTGTAAAGGGGTGAAACTCCTTTACAACAGGCATCGATTCACCGGAAATCTCTACGTCCTCTGTCTTGGTGCTGTTATCTCTTGCCAAGCCCGAACTGTTTCTCTTGTCGATCACCAAGGAAATTCTTTTATGATCGAATGTAGATTTCCTTGGGATTTTGCAGGCAGTTTATCAATTCGCTTGATGTTCAGCCTTGTGATCTTGACTTTCTCCTCTAGTCAGGGATTATCCTGATTGTTTTGGTAAAGTCACTTCTCTTCCCTTCAAGCGGGAAATTGAATTTCTGCATTGATGTTATTCCTGGAATCTTGGTTGACCTGGTTAAGGTTGCCCGCGATTAATATAAGTCTATCCAACTTCCTCTGTTGTAATTTAATTATTGTATCTTCCTTTCGAGCCTATCTTCGTAGTTAAATTTTTCTTTGATTAAGGTCCCTCAAAAGTTGAATCCCTAGCCTTGTTCTTGAACCCATTCTTGGAATCATCCTATGAGGGAGTGTATTTGTAATTTATATAAGATGTTTTATATTGTGTTGTTTGAGTTGTTAAGTTTGAATTTTGGGTTTCGATCGATTCGTCTGGCTAACGCTATGGATAAGAATTCCAAAACACTTGAACAAAGAAAACTGACACAACACTGTTTTCGAAATTGGTAAATGAATTTTTTTTTATGTATGATTATATTTTATATATAAAAGTATAATTTTTTTGGAATTTGATTGTTAAATGAATTGGTTGTTAGAAATTATAATACTAGATTATAATTTTTTGTTTTGTTAACATTTCTAAACCATTAACTATTGTTCTATGTTATAAGAAGTGAAAATTTAAAATATGGTTTATAAATTTGATTTGAAAATGAAATAAAATTAAATTAAGGATTTGAGAATTAAATTTCCGGTGCTTTTCAAATTTAGTTTTCAAAGTTTTGGAAATTATATCATTTGAAAGTATTTTCGAATGGAAATTGGTTACAAAGAATTTTAAAAAGAAGTCAGTACTCTCCTCTTTTGTCACTGGAAAATAATCTCGGTGATGACTACAACATTATCAACATTCATTTTCGAGTCCCAAAGTGGAGAGACCACTTAGTAGCTTGGCTGCACTTTTGTTTAGAAGATGGATTTGACTGGAATTTCTTGAGTATGATTTGATGTATAAAATTTATAGGTATATGTATATATTCATTTCGAAATAGTTTGAAGTGAAACCGGAAATTTAACTCTTAAATTATAAGTGATGGTTTTCAATTATTGAAATGAATCATAAATTTTGAAATATTTGAAGTGTTTATGTAATGTCCCAGATTTTCGCGTTCGAAAATCGACATCCATACTTTACATCGTACTTGAATGCCGTAGATTCGACCGTTCAAATTCGAGTCGCCGGAGCTTATAACACAATTAAGTAAACAACACATCGGAAAAAATGAATAATACATTGATATACAATATCTGATACAACAGAGTGATACAATGAATATCAATATACATCAGAGATATGATACAAGAAATAGCAGCGGAAAAGAAAATAGATAATACCAGCAACGGGTAATCTCCATCTTCAAAGCACCAATCCATAAATAGCTCGAACTCCCAATAACGAGGCACAAAGATAAGCAAGTGCAGTCCATATCCAAAGACTGAACTAGCTCCAGAAAATCTACTAATCCTGACTATCTGAAAAACCCAACTCTAGACTGCTCGTGTAGAAAAGTTTTGAGCATCCAGAGTTTAGGAAAGAAACAATAAACTCTGGATCAGTCATGGGACTGGTGTGAGCAACAAAAACAGTTTATCTTTAAAACAAATAGCAGAGAATTTTAAAGTCAATTCGCAATGCTTTTGGAAAATGAGACTACCATAAGGCCTCCCGCCACACACACAATGCAAACGCAGAATTGGAGAAGATTTCTCCTTATGATAGTCAAATATGCTTACTACGCGAAACAAATCATTGGATATTATTATTAGTGCATAGTGAAAAAAGTATTTCGAAAATAGAATATCAATCTTAGCCAACATACGACCATTATCGTATGCCTACTATAGCTACCATGTTCAATAGTAGGTTACCGCCACATTCCATGGCAGGTAATACAACTAAAACCGTACAAGGTTCGTATTGTTTCTTTGGATTTTTCCAACAAATGGTCAGGCTAAGGAACTTCCTATTCCACAAAAGAACGCCTCTGGCTGGACGCTCCGAGAGACAAACTGCTCTCTACCAAACAAGGCCGGCTACCCCCCTTCCCGGGGAATATACAAAACCTCAGATACGCCACCCCCGGTCCTTTGGGACCTTTATCCGAGCGCTCGGTAACCAACATCACACATAATCAATAAAGTGTGTCCACATGAGTAAGTATCTGGGCTCCATACCATGATACTACCCTTTTCCAGAAGGAATGGTCATACCCTAGGGAAGCTACCCTTGAAACCTTGCCGCATCATTCCTGTTTCGACCATTTCCGGGTTGTGAGGTCTGACGAAGTCTCGTCCACAATGCTACGCTTTGTCACAAAGCCATGCTTTGGGTCAACAGATGATCAAAGCAATTATCACAAAGATAAATGATCAAACAAATGATCATATAACAAATGATCAAACAATGATCATCACACAGCAACACTCAGCATGTCACATTACCAAATTAGGAATATATCGCTGATAACCTTCAACTACATAACCTCTGAGCTCGTACATCTCAGAGAAGGGTGTTAAGCTAAGAGAATAAATTCTCCGCCACCAACAGAAATGTATTTGAAAGAAATCGGCTTTATATCTTAAAGTGTAATGTCAGACATACAATCCATACAAGTCTGTTCCGGGTTCGAACAGAACCGAAGGCACTTCTTACGAAGCCCTTGCAATTCCGGGTATTCACAATCCCGATCGGATTTCCCATCACAAATGGAGATCTCTATACCGGGGATCAGCCAGTGCAGAGACAATCGACAAGAAACCCTTTCGTTTTCGAAAATATCTGGTCTTCAACACCGGTCATCAAATGCCATCCATTACGACGTATCACATATTCGGAATGGGTTATACGACCCAAAGGTCCTTTCCCGGCTAACCCGAATAGTGAGAGAAATATTTAAAACGTATGGATATGGGATTTCAATTGAGTCACAACTTATTACCCAAAACCTTTATTTTAAATGGTTAAAACAAATTACCATTTCCAATCTTTTAAAACAAAAAGATTCAATTCACAAAGTTAACCCCATTCACAAAGATCCATTCATATATTTCAAAACAATTTCCATTTCACTTGGATTAACTCGTTAAACCTTTAAGTCAAGATTTAACTTATAGTTTTCAAAACTCATTTCCAAAGATTCATTCATAGCCTTTCAAAACAATTTTATTTCAAGTTGGATTAACTCATTCGGTCTTTGAATCAAAGACTCATTTCACAGTTTTCAAAACATTTCAATTTTATTTTAAACTTGAAGCCTTACAACATAATTTGGAAATTCATTTCTTAAAATGAAAGCTATTATTATTTGAAAACAAATAGTTTTCATTTTCGGAAAAATCCAGTTATATTTGCTCGAGTTAAAACCCTTGAATTAAAATTCAAATTCCCAAATCAATATCTTTAAAATGGTTTAACCCATATATAACTTGTACATCATTTTTAATCCCTAGTTTCAAATCATAGAATTCAATTTCAAACTTGAATTCATATTTAAATCAAATTATTTAAATTTTCAAAACTCGATAAAGTTATTCAAAATAACTTTTATCTTTGAAATTCTATTTCAAAAGCTTTTCATTTTAAACCCAAATTTCCAATTTCAAAATCAATTGAAATTAAAATTTCAATTTCAAAAACATCAAATTTAAATTATCTGTGACTTAACCGATTTCCACGTGAAATCCATATTTGTGTGTGTAAAGGTGTAGTCTAGGGGTTTTACACAGTAATGCAACATCATACAATCATCACAGATCAGAATACAGAAATGTAGTTGATAAGCGGTATTAACTATCACGCTTATCGTTCATATCACAGATCACAAATACATATCACAGATAAGAAAATTACAGATCACAACATAAATCAGGGTATATCACAAAGCATCATATATCAGGGATATGAAACAATTCAACATTCAATAGAATTCAAACATTCATAAGTAAGGTCAGTTAATTGTCTGATTAATTCAAATCAGATTAATTTCTTATGAATTACTAATCCTGGTTAATTAACATTAACTAATTACAAATTATTTTGATTAATTATTCTTTAATCATTTATTAATTAACCATTAATAATAAATTAATTAACCTTCAATTATAATTAATCAACCTTTAATTATTAAATAATTATCCTTTAATTATTTAATTCACCATTTAATTAATTATCTTTAATTAATAATTCCTCCATTAATTATCATTCCTTAATCACCTTCATTAATTTATCAACCTTTAATAAATTATTCTTAATTAATCACATTAATTAATTAGCCCTTAATTAATTATTGTTAGTTATCCTTGCTCAATCACTTGATTCATCAATTTTAATCATTAATTAATATTTAATTAACTTTAAGTAATTAATTCTCCTAAATTAATTTACTTTTAATTTATCAATAAATTTTAAAACAATAAAACTTTGAAATTTAACCTTTAAAATAAAACTCATTATTAGCCCATAGGCTAACTTAAACTTTTAAGTTAATTTAAATTTACAAATAATTCTTAATTTCTCCATTTAATCTATTTAAATAAACTTGAAAATTAACTTGATTAATTCAAGTAAAAATTAGCTTGTTAAACTCATGTTTATCCAAACCCTTTTTAAATATCATTAATCCTTTTAAAGATAATTTATCTTAAGAAGATAGTTTAAAACTCGGTTGATTTAAAATCCTAAAACTTGATTTATTAAAATTTAAAAACTTGCTATCTATTTAAATAAAACCCGAGCCAAATTACAAAATTCCCGAGTCTAGCTTCGAGTTCCCCTACATCTTCATTTGCTTCGAGTTTTTCGTGAATCCCTTTGAGTTTGCCCCGATGCCAAGCCTTCTTCCCAAACCTGTAGGATTAACAGGCACGAACTATGTCGCATGCACGTGCATGTTTAAACGATGTCACTCCGATGGTTGACGAGACGTCCAGCAAGTCGCGACTGACCCCAACATCGATCTCAAGTCGAAGAACCACTCAATTACGCCATCGTTCAAAATCGAGCAACCTGATTCCCACTGGAACCCATCACTTCGTCAACAATCGCCTCTCGCCACCGAAGACAATCACCAGAAAACTTGCCGCTACTACCAGGGACGCGCCATGACTTGAGGAATCATTTCCCCCTCAAGCGATTCCCTCCGATTCAGCCTTGATGAAGAAATCACCTTGAGAAACACTACGATCAAAACAAGCTCTGAACCCTAGTTTTACCCACTGCCGTCGCCACGTCGAACGATCACCACCTTCGCCATTTTTCCCAACATCCCCAAACAACAAACGAGCTCCGACGAAAACCTCGATGACCAAGTGTTCGTCGATCGCTAGAAAATGGTCGAAATCCATTTACTGTTCAACTTCGAACTGCTCCTAAAATACTAAACTAAAAATCACGATTTTTGTTTTAAAAATCCTATTTTGCTTCGGGGATTCAGATTATGTATTTGAATTTACAAATCATTGGGTTTGAATTCAACCCATTTCTAAGTTTTCACTGTTATTATCCAATTTCCAGAAATTTCAACTTAATTCATGTAATTAATTTTTTTTAAAAACTTAATTATGTTCAAACAAACAACATTTGTTTGAATACTTCAGCCTAACAAAGATTATATGAAGAGAACTTTAGTTTTGTTCAATATTGAGCCTGTTAGAAAATAAACAGAGCAGATTTCCAACTTGCATACCAATATACATTCATATAGACAACCTACAAATTCAGTGTTACTCATAGCATCAAGGTCAACCACAGACTCAAAATATAAATGATAGTTTTCTCACCCGGAACAGTTTGAAACAGAGAGAGACATGCCTGTTTTGGATTTGATTTTGAACTAAATCTTTACACCTGAATCAGATTAAAGCTGAAATTGTTTGATTAACTTGCATGCTTCAGATTTGAAAACAGCTTATTGTTTTGAAAAGATTCTGGCATTAGAAAACCTCAGGTTGAAGAAGAAGCTTTGCAGGCTTGTTTTGAAACTTGAAAATGGTTGAACGAATATGAAAATGAAGTTTACAGGTTGATATGTTGTTATTTGTACAAGAGGATAATATGGGTTTGTACAATTTACAGTGATATTTTTCTTCTTTGTTGGCTGATGAGAACAATTTGTGGTGCCACATTAATTGCCTTGTACTATATTTACATAAAATTATCTATATACTATATCTTATGTTCATTTCGATGGCTGAAAGGATCCTAAGCAACTCGAATTGACTTTGTTTTGAGCTAGCATTAAATGCTTTGGTACCTTGTTTCCATGTTTAGCCCATGTCTTCATACTTTATCTTTAATTGTTAATTTCGGCTGAGAAGATGTTAGTAAGTACTTTTGTTTATTTTTTTTCTTGGCTTACTTTGTTTTATTACATATTTATCCTTGAATTGTTTTATTTTATTCATCTTTATACTTATAAATGTTGTTTGCTTGTTCTATTTTTATATTGGTTTATAAATATGTAATTAGGATTTAAATTGGTATAAAACTATATATATATAATTTATTTATTAATATAGATGAATTTCCATATTTTTATTTTGTTGTTAAATTATTTTACTTTACTACTAACTATCTTGTATTTCTTTATATATATATATATTATAAATTCAAATTATCATAAATTCTAATATTTATTATTATCATTTATTATTAAACAATTTATTTACAATTTAAATTCAAATCAATTGTACATACATATATATTCACATATATACAATATTTTCAAATCCATATAACTTAATATAGATTCCATTTGAATCGGGGAAACTCGCTTTCATTGATAATTAATTTTACAAATTTTTATTCAAAAATTCATTTAATTATCAATTTAAATTAAATTAAAATCTAGGGTCGTTACAAACTTCCCCCCTTAAAAGAATTTCGTCCTCAAAATTCGCAGGCACGAAAACAACACAGAGATAGACAGATTCGGTCTCCTATAATTCCTCAAACTTAAGATATGAATTCCAAACTCAAGTCGGAATATCTCAGAATACATACCAATTTGTCCCTCTTCGGACTTTGGTATTCACAAGAAATTACAATAGAATTTCAAAATTTGGTTTTAAACGATATCGTTTTATTGATTTAATTCAATTTTATCTTCATATTCTATTAATCAAATTTAATTCAATTTAAAATTTCCAATTTCAAAATCATTAAGGTTTAAATCAAAAAGCTGATAAGAAATCGATGAAGATACAAGGTAAGGGTTTTCTACAACGATTCGTAGAGCCATCATCACACCGAAACTTCTTCTTGTAGCTGGTACGAAGCAATCAAAAGAATTTTGGAATCGAATCAAAGAAAATTGATAGAGAAAGATTGTTTCCACTTTTGCAGAGTATTGACCATTTATAGTCGTACTCCCTTGTCCCCTATCTCGTCCTCTTCTTGCACTCATACTCACTATCAGTGGATAGTAAGAGAATTTACTGAGACATTTGAACAGATATCTTAAGGATATACTCATTCTAGGGATACTTCACCCTATCTCTAATGAGCTACTTAACGTGTTATACTACTGAGCTAAAGTTCAACCTTAGCTCTGATACCAAATGTAACGTCCCAGATTTTTGCGTTCGAAAATCGACATCCATACTTTACATCATACTCGAATGCCGTAGATTCGACCGTTCAAATCCGAGTCGCCGGAGCTTATAACACAATTAAGTAAACAACACAGCGGAAAAAATGAATAATACATTGATATACAATATCTGATACAATATCTGATACAACAGAGTGATATAATGAATATCAATATAAATCAGAGATATGATACAAGAAATAGCAGCGAAAAAGAAAATAGATAACACCAGCAGTGGGTAAAATTCCATCTTCAAAGCACCAATCCATATATAGCTCGAACTCCCAATAACGAGGCACAAAGATAAGCAAGTGCAGTCCATATCCAAAGACTGAACTAGCTCCAGAAAATCTACTAATCCTGACTATTTGAAAAACCCAACTCTAGACTGCTCGTGTAGAAAATTTTGAGCATCCAGAGTTTAGGAAAGAAACAATAAAATCCGAATCAATCATGGGACTGGTGTGAGCAAAAAAAACAGTTTATCTTAAAAACAGATAGCAGAGAATTTTAAAGTCAATTCGCAATGCTTTTGGAAAATGAGACTACCATAAGGCCTCCCGCCACACACACAATGCAAACGCAGAATTGGAGAAGATTTCTCCTTATGATAGTCAAATATGCTTACTACGCGAAACAAATCATTGGATATTATTATTAGTGCATAGTGAAAAAAGTATTTCGAAAATAGAATATCAATCTTAGCCAACATACGACCATTATCGTATGCCTACTATAGCTACCATGTTCAATAGTAGGTTACCGCCACATTCCATGGCAGGTAATACAACTAAAACCGTACAAGGTTCGTATTATTTCTTTGGATTTTTCCAACAAATGGTCAGGCTAAGGAACTTCCTATTCCACGAAAGAACGCCTCTGGCTGGACGCTCCGAGAGACAAACTGCTCTCTACCAAACAAGGCCGGCTATCCCCCTTCCCGGGGAATATACAAAACCTCAGATATGCCACCCCTGGTCCTTTGGGACCTTTATCCGAGCGCTCGGTAACCAACATCACACATAATCAATAAAGTGTGTCCACATGAGTAAGTATCTGGGCTCCATACCATGATACTACCCTTTTACAGAAGGAATGGTCATACCCTAGGGAAGCTACTCCTAAAACCTTGCCGCATCATTCCTGTTTCGACCATTTCCGGGTTGTAAGGTCTGACGAAGTCTTGTCAACAAAGCTACGCTTTGTCACAAAGCCATGCTTTGGGTCAACAGATGATCAAAGCAATGATCACAAAGATAAATTATCAAACAAATGATCATATCACAAATGATCAAACAATGATCATCACACAGCAACACTCAGCATGTCACATTACCAAATTGTGAATATATCGCAGATAACCTTCAACTACATAACCTCTGAGCTCGTACGTCTCAGAGAAGGGTGTTAAGCTAAGAGAATAAATTCTCCGCCACCAACGGAAATGTATTTGAAAGAAATCGGCTTTATATCTCAAAGTGTAATGTGAGACATACAATCCATACAAGTCTGTTCCGGGTTCGAACAGAACCGAAGGCACTTCTTACAAGGCCCTTGCAATTCCGGGGATTGACAATCCCGATCGGATTTCCCATCACAAATGGAGATCTCTATACCGGGGATCAGCCAGTGCAGAGACAATCGACAAGAAACCCTTTCGTTTTCGAAAATATCCGGTCTTCAACACCGGTCATCAAATGCCATCCATTACGACGTATCACATATTCGGAATGGGTTATACGACCCAAAGGTCCTTTCCCGGCTAACCCGAATAGTGAGCGAAATATTTAAAACGTATGGATATGGGATTTCAATTAAGTCACAACTTATTACCCAAAACCTTTATTTTAAATGGTTAAAACAAATTACCATTTCCAATCTTTTAAAACAAAAAGATTCAATTAAGTCACTTGGATTAACTCATTTCCAAAGATTCATTCATAGCCTTTCAAAACAATTTTATTTCAAGTTAAATTAACTCATTCGGTCTTTGAATCAAAGACTCATTTCACAGTTTTCAAAACATTTCAATTTTATTTTAAACTTGAAACCTTTCAAAACAATTTGGAAATTCATTTCTTAAAATGAAAGCTATTATTATTTGAAAACAAATAGTTTTCGTTTTCGGAAAAATCCAGTTATATTTGCTCGAGTTAAAACCCTTGAATTAGAATTCAAATTCCCAAATCAATATCTTTAAAATGGTTTAACCCATATATAACTTGTACATCATTTTTAATCCCTAGTTTCAAATCATAGAATTCAATTTCAAACATGAATTCAAATTTAAATCAAATTATTTAAATTTTCAAAACTCGATTAAGTTATTCAAAATAACTTTTATCTTTGAAATTCTATTTCAAAAGCTTTTCATTTTAAACCCAAATTTCCAATTTCAAAATCAATTGAAATTAAAATTTCAATTTCAAAAACATCAAATTTAAATTATCTGTGACTTAACCGATTTCCATGTGAAATCCATATTTGTGTGTGTAAAGGTGTAGTCTAGGGGTTTTACACAGTAGTGCAACATCATACAATCATCACAGATCAGAATACAGAAATATAGTTGATAAGCGGTATTAACTATCACGCTTGTTGTTCATATCAAAGATCACAAATACATATCACAGATAAGTAAATTACAGATCACAACATAAATTAGGGTATATCACAAAGCATCATATATCAGGGATATGAAACAATTCAACATTCAATAGAATTCAAACATTCATAAGTAAGGTCAGTTAATTGTCTGATTAATTCAAATCAGATTAATTTCTTATGAATTACTAATCCTGGTTAATTAACATTAACTAATTACAAATTATTTTGATTAATTATTCTTTAATCATTTATTAATTAACCATTAATAATAAATTAATTAACCTTCAATTATAATTAATCAACCTTTAATTATTAAATAATTATCCTTTAATTATTTAATTCACCATTTAATTAATTACCTTTAATTAATAATTCCTCCATTAATTATCATTCCTTAATCACCTTCATTAATTTATCAACCTTTAATAAATTATTCTTAATTAATCACATTAATTAATTAGCCTTTAATTAATTATTGTTAGTTATCCTTGCTCAATCACTTGATTAATCAATTTTAATCATTAATTAATATTTAATTAACTTTAAGTAATTAATTCTCCTAAATTAATTTACTTTTAATTTATCAATAAATTTTAAAACAATAAAACTTTAAAATTTAACCTTTAAAATAAAACTCATTATTAGCCCATAGGCTAACTTAAACTTTTAAGTTAATTTAAATTTACAAACAATTCTTAATTTCTCCATTTAATCTATTTAAATAAACTTGAAAATTAACTTGATTAATTCAAGTAAAAATTAGCTTGTTAAACTCATGTTTATCCAAACCCTTTTTAAATATCATTAATCCTTTTAAAGATAATTTATCTTAAGAAGATAGTTTAAAACTCGGTTGTTTTAAAATCCTAAAACTTGATTTATTAAAATTTAAAAACCTGCTATCTATTTAAATAAAACCCGAGCCAAATTACAAAATTCCCGAGTCCAGCTTCGAGTTCCCCTACATCTTCATTTGCTTCGAGTTTTTCGTGAATCCCTTCGAGTTTGCCCCGATGCCAAGCCTTATTCCCAAACCTGTAGGATTAACAGGCACGAACTATGTCGCGTGCACGTGCATGTTTAAACGATGTCACTCCGATGGTCGACGAGACGTCCAGCAAGTCGCGACTGACCCCAACATCGATCTCAAGTCGAAGAACCACTCAATTACGCCATCGTTCAAAATCAAGCAACCTAATTCCCACTTGAACCCATCACTTCGTCAACAATCGCCTCTCGCCACCGAAGACAATCACCAGAAAACTTGCCGCTACTCCCATGGACGTGCCACGACCTGAGGAATCATTTCCCCCTCAAGCGATTCCTTCCGATTCAGCCTTGATGAAGAAATCACCTCGAGAAACACTACGATCAAAACAAGCTCCGAACCCTAGTTTTACCCACCGCCGTCGCCATGTCCAATGATCACCACCTTCGCCATTTTTCCCGACATCCCCAAACAACAAACGAGCTCCGATGAAAACCTCGATGACCAAGTGTTCGTCGATCGCTAGAAAATGGTCGAAATCCATTTACTGTTCAACTTCGAACTGCTCCTAAAATACTAAACTAAAAATCACGATTTTTGTTTTAAAAATCCTATTTTGCTTCGGGGATTCAGATTATGTATTTGAATTTACAAATCATTGGGTTTGAATTCAACCCATTTCTAAGTTTTCACTGTTATTATCCAATATCCAGAAATTTCTAACTTAATTCATGTAATTAATTTTTTTAAAAAACTTAATTATGTTCAAACAAACAACATTTGTTTGAATACTTCAGCCTAACAAAGATTATATGAAGAGAACTTTAGTTTAGTTCAATATTGAGCCTGTTAGAAAATAAACAGAGCAGATTTCCAACTTGCATACCAATATACATTCATATAGACAACCTACAAATTCAGTGTTACTCATAGCATCAAGGTCAACCACAGACTCAAAATATAAATGATAGTTTTCTCACCCGGAACAGTTTGAAACAGAGAGAGACATGCTTGTTTTGGATTTGATTTTGAACTAAATCTTTACACCTGAATCAGATTAAAGCTGAAATTGTTTGATTAACTTGCATGCTTCAGATTTGAAAACAGCTTATTGTTTTGAAAAGATTCTGGCATTAGAAAACCTCAGGTTGAAGAAGAAGCTTTGCAGGCTTGTTTTGAAACTTGAAAATGGTTGAACGAATATGAAAATGAAGTTTACAGGTTGATATGTTGTTATTTGTACAAGAGGATAATATGGGTTTGTACAATTTACAGTGATATTTTTCTTCTTTGTTGGCTGATGAGAACAATTTGTGGTGCCACATTAATTGCCTTGTACTATATTTACATAAAATTATCTATATACTATATCTTATGTTCATTTCGATGGCTGAAAGGATCCTAAGCAACTCGAATTGACTTTGTTTTGAGCTAGCATTAAATGCTTTGGTACCTTGTTTCCATGCTTAGCCCATGTCTTCATACTTTATCTTTACTTGTTAATTTCGGCTGAGAAGATGTTAGTAAGTACTTTTGTTTATTTTTTTTTCTTGGCTTACTTTGTTTTATTACATATTTATCCTTGAATTGTTTTATTTTATTCATCTTTATACTTATAAATGTTGTTTGCTTGTTCTATTTTTATATTGGTTTATGAATATGTAATTAGGATTTAAATTGGTATAAAACTATATATATATAGATAAAATTTATTTATTAATATAGATGAATTTCCATATTTTTACTTTGTTGTTAAATTATTTTACTTTACTACTAACTATCTTGTATTTCTATATATATATATATATATATATATATATATATATATATATATTTTATAAATTCAAATTATCATAAATTCTAATATTTATTATTATCATTTATTATTAAACAATTTATTTACAATTTAAATTCAAATCAATTGTACATACATATATATTCACATATATAAAATATTTTCAAATCCATATAACTTAATATAGATTCCATTTGAATCGGGGAAACTCGCTTTCATTGATAATTAATTTTACAAATTTTTATTCAAAAATTCATTTAATTATCAATTTAAATTAAATTAAAATCTAGGGTCGTTATAGTTTAAAATTTTAAAATTGGAATTTAAAACATCTTAAACAGTTGAAATAGGATAAAATTTATTCGTATAATACTCAGTTGTAATTCTAATAAACATATACAACTTACCTAAAATACTCAAAAAGTTAAATGTTGAGGTGAATTTACAATTGAAGGCTATATAAGAGAAAACTTAGGCAACAAATTGTTCAAACTAATGCTTAATAAAAATATTATAAATAACAGGAAATTGGTATAGTGCTTAATTGCATATGAAACATTAATGAAACTTACCCGAGAAAAGTTTGGAAATAATAAAAATATGTAATTGAATAATATGCAATAAATGTAAGTAATAAGATGTCCAAAAATTGAAATTTTGTTAAAAGAAATTATAAATAAAAATTTTATTTTTATAAGGACTTTTATATAATTGATTAATGTTATAAGTAATGTGAATGAAATAAATTAAATAATAAAAGAAAGGTACTGTTTAAGAAAATAAATATGAACTTAAGAATAGTGAAATTGAAATTTTAGTGGAATCAACTCAACTGAAGATAAATAGATTTAATAAATGAGTTAGATCAAATAAATTTTGTTTTAAAAAAATTCTGTAAAAAATATTAATAAATTGAAACAAACCAAATTGAATGAAAATAGCTTGAATTGAAATCAACCAAAATGTGAATACAACGAATAATTATTGATTAAATAAAATAGATTGAAACCAAATTTGTTAAATATTAATAAATTTAAAACTGATAAAATTTATATGGTTTTAAATTAATTGTTGTATTTTGTATTTCAATCTATCTTTTCTTCTGGTTGTTTCTATTCTCCTATCTCGTTCCTTTTCGGGGACGAAAAGTTTTGAGTGGGGGAGAGTGTAACGACTTGTAAAATTTTAACGGTTTTTGTAACGTAATTAACTGAAATTTTTCTTGAAATTTAATTATAAAATTTAGCAATGAAAATTCGATATTTGGAATACGTCTATTTAGACATAGCAAATGGAAAATTTTCTTTGGAAAATATGAATGTTAATTCCGTTGTGTAAATTTCAATTTAATATAAGTTAATTTGATGAAAATTAAATATTTTAGAAACTTGAATATTTTTACATAATAAATTTTTTTATCATTTTCTGAGTGAGACGTCATATTTCGTTTCCTCAAATTTGGACTGCTCTAGCCCTGTTTATCTTATTTTCGATGAATTTGTTGCAGTTTAGCAGTGAAATATCGACCTTTGATAGGATGGTCGTATCGCTGATATATGTGTACAGCTCTGTTCGTCTCATCGTACTGATCTCTGCAGTATATTCATTTGTGCATTTTGGTGTCTGATGTGCGGCAAAATCGACAGAACGATTTGCCGTAACGGTTCCGTATTTGGTCGTTTTGGTTCCTATGACCTTTCAGTTATATATCGTGTAAACCGACAACCATTGGCTTTTAAAATTCCTAAAATTCAGCTTTCACCATTGCTTTTCCACCGTTAACTTATGTGTGTTGGTTCACTTTCTATGGTTCGTTAATTTGCCTTTCCTTATCCTCTTTCTTTGTTCTGAATTCATGTGAAGAAAAAAAAATCATTTATATTTCTATTGCATTCATGTTTGCATGAGGATTTGACCTGATCTCTGTTGCATTTGGAACCACCTGCTCTATCCTTTTGCGCGCAATCTCCTCGTCGAGCGTTGCTTCCACCACTTCGCCAACTATCCATTCCCCGACCAACTAACATCGACAGCACGCAAACCCAAGCCGAGCATCGGACCGCTCCACAGCACTCGCATCCCTCCCCCTCCATTTGCCAACCACAAACCATGAGATCCGAGTCCCTCTTCCATGTGCCTTCCCCGAGCCTCGCAGCCACCTATCACTGAACCAAACCCCGCCTAAGCAGCCTCATCTTGCAACGCCTTCGCCTCCAACAGCCGCAAGAAGCAATGACCACACCACTCCATACAACAGTTCGCCACCTCACTCGCGATCATCTAGCGACCACTTCAGCCCTGACCCACCAATACGTCTTCAACCTTGTTCTCACCTTGCCGAAGTCAGTCTCCACATGTTCATCTTCTTCACTTGAAAGCTACGCCTGCAAACTTCGTTGTTGTATATATATATATATATGGTAAGTATATATAATATATCTATAGTTTACAGTATAAGCTTTTGGGGTTCATATATATAAGCTTGTATAAATGTACATACATACATATTTAGTTATATATGTGTTTTGTTTGACTTCCTTCAGCCCGCGCTTACTATATATACATATATATATATATATATATATGTATATATATATATATGTATGTGTGAATATATATATATATATATATATGAATGTATGTGTATATATATATGTATGTATATATATATATATATGCGTGTGTTATAAAGTGCGGTTGAAGTTATACTGTATTATATGTATATTTGCATTTTGGGTTTTTAAGATGTAGTATTATATATATATAGTATGTCTAAAGAAGTTGTATTCAAGCTAGTTATATATATGTATATTTAATATGAAGCCTGCAACCGTATCATCCATTCCAGCCCTTCTCTATTACATATATGTATATAATAAGATTTTTTATTATAAATTTATAATTTTGAAATAGATTATGTAATAAGCTTAATAACTATATATATATATATATTATGTTTAAAATTTTATTTGATGAATTTTGAAAGGAAATTTATGTGTTTAAGGAATGTTGATTTTAGGAAAAAAAATTAATACATATATATGTGAATAATATGTTAAGCGGTTTTGGGTTCCTTCGGTTTATACTATTTACAGTCTTATATATACATAAGTATTCGATTTTATTATACATATAAAATTTAAGTATTGATTTGTAAATGTGGAAATTAGCCACAAGGGCCTCTTTAGCAAGTGGAATTAGTTTCTAGAACACACAACTGAAATAATTACTTTCAAGGACAAAACGCAAAATAATTAGTTTCTAGGGCCTAAAAACCTATGAAATTATGTCCTTGAAAGTAATTGGACTGCTGACTTTGTCCTTGAAAGTAATTATTCTGCTGACTTTGGCCTTGAAAGTAATTTCTTTGAATGGGTGTCCTAGAAACTAATTGGACTGCAAAGTTTGTCCTTCTGGTGAAATGCCCCTTTGTAAATATAATATATATATATCTTTGATTTTGGATATTTGTGTTTTAAGAATAATGATTTTGAATTATATATATTTTATTTTAATATTTGTCTTAAATTTAATATATTTTTTTTGCAAAGCAAGCGGGGTTGAATGGTCCCCTACCAATATTATTAAAAACCAAAAATAAAGACACATTGGATTACACCAAGCTGACCATCACATAGGAAGCAAAACCAAACCTAAATGTTACTAGTAATAGAAAGGACCAATACATGTTTAGAGGTAGCTTGCCCTTTAAACACCCTATTGTTCCTCTCAAACCATACACAATACAAAACTTTCTTCAAAATTCTTAACAGAAATCTACTTCTCTCATTCTTCCATCTAGTTGCTTTAAAGATGTTGTACCATTCCATACAAGAGCTTCTCTTAGGCCTGTGGTACCCATAGCGTTGCAGAATCGTGCTCCAGATATGTAAAGTGTAGTCACATTCGAAATATAAGTGCCCAATCGTTTCCACCTCAGTACTACAAAACAGACATTTATCACATTGAATAACCCCATATCCTTTGAGTTTACATAGAGATAGGATACCATTCTTCAGAACCTTTCACATGAATAAGTTTTCCTTAGGGATAGACCTAGAATCCCAGACACGAGAATACCAAGGAAAAGTTGAAAGTTGCATGGAAGGATCAAAAGCCTTGTACACAGTTTTAACAGAATGCAGCCTGTCATTCCAAGTCATATGGACAGAACTGATATTGTAGTTCCTACTATGAATAGCAGACCACTCAGATCTAACCACTGCAGAGCTACAGTTTGGGAGAAAGACAGTATCATCAGCCCAGAACCTAGAAAGGGTAGCATTACAATCAATACCAGTGGATCTTCTCATGTCATAATCTATTATGTTAGCTAAGGAGACACCTTTTGCCGACCATGGATCAAACCAAAAGGATATCTTGTTAATATCTTTCATTCTCTGTTGCACCATAGGGAGGAAAAATTGCCTACCTCTCAAGATATTCCTCCAAGACCAGCTACAGTCTGTTGGAAGAGCAATAAACCAAAAGTTGTTATGACGAATGAGATATTGCTTACACCAGGAAGCCCATAAATTTCTATCATTCATTAATAACTTGTCAATTCTTGCAGATAGAATTGAGAAATTCCAATTCTTAATGTTTATAATACCAAGACCACCTTTTTCCTGAGGGCAGCAAATTTTACTAAAAGCAATAGGAATCATTTTCTTAGAGAAAGGATTACCATGCCATAGAAAATGATTCAGTGCCGAGTTGATCATGCTTATGAGTTTGGCTGGGAGAATGAAAATTCTGGCATAATAGACACACATAGAAGTTGCTATGGACTTGATAATTACAAGCCTACCAGCCATCGAAAAACGAGATACTTTCCAGCTAGCAAGTTTTCCAGTAATCTTTTCAAATAATTGTAAGCAGTGGAATGTTCTGATTCTAGAATCACAAAGAGGCATCCCTAGATAGTATTCATTATCACTGAATGGAGCAAGGCCAGACAGAGAGTAAATCATCTGTTTATCATCATCAGGGATACCAGCAATCAGTAATTTAGATTTACCTCTGTTAATGACCAGACCAGTTAAAGCTTTGAAAGAATGCAGCACATTAAGAACCCCAGTTATGGATTTAGAATTAGGCTTAGTGAATAAGAGTAAGTCATCAGCAAAAAGAAGAGAGGATATATTGTTCTGTCTGCATAGGGGATGATAATCAAGTAACTTATTTCGCATAGCTTCAGACATAATAGTATTGAGCAGCTCCATAACACATATGAAAAGGTAAGGAGAAACCGGGTCACCTTGTCTAATACCCTGAGTGGCACCAAAGTAGCCAAAAATATTAAATATTACCTAAGACTAAGCGAATAGTTGACAGAAGAAATGCATGTATATATCCAACACAAGAATGGGATAGGGAAGTTCATCTGATGCAAAATATAGATGATTGATTTCCACTGAACGGAGTCATAAGCTTTCTGAATATCAAGTTTAAGGACACACCTAGGAGAAATTACTTTCCTATTATACCCCTTCATAAGTTCTGAAGCAAGAAGAATATTATCAGTAATGTCCCTTCCAAGCAGAAAATCACTCTGATTAGAGGAGATCAAACCGTTCAAAGGAGTTATCATTCTAGCTGCCAGTATCCTAGCAATGCACTTATATATGACATTGCAGCATGCAATGGGTCTGAACTGATCAACAGATATTGGATGGTTAGATTTAGGGATCAATGCAAGTTTAGTTGCATTAATACCAGAGTTAAGCTTACTGTGTCTGAAAAAGTTCTTAATAGCCTTGATCAAGTCCCCACCAATAATATCCCAAGAGACTTTGAAAAAATGAGCATTAAAACCATCGGGGCCAGGAGAACTATTAGAGTTTCATCCAAAGATAGCCTATTTGATTTCATTGTCTGAAATTTCTTTGATCAAGTCTGCACACATGTCATCTGGAATTTTTGGGAGTTGATAATGGAAAAATTGAGGCAAAGTGATAGAAGGAATCTGAGACTTCCCAAGATTATGCTGAAAATACTCCATAAAGGCTTCTTGAATGGAGACAGAGGTATCACAAGGCTGGCCATGCATATCGAGAATAGAAAAAATATTTGTTGAAGATTGATGGATTTTTAATCTTTTATGGAAAGTGGAAGAATTTTTATCACCATTCAGTTGCCTTTCACATTTAGTTTTTTGCTTTGCCATCTTATTTTCTTCAATGAGTGCTTTGGAGAGGTCTTTAAGAAGAGAGGTTTCAGTGATAATCAGCTGTGGTTGGTCAGGGCATCTTTGAATTTCCAGTTGAACCTGAAGTAATTTTTCACGACTTGACGAAGATAAGCTATTCCCATTACCATATGTGTGCTGAGCCCAGTCCTTTAGTTTAGTCTTCAAATGCTTGAGTTTAGCCTGCAAAACAAACATAGGGTTGCCAAAATAATGAATATTCCAACCATCTTTAACAATTTTTAAAAATTCAGGGTGTTTAGACCAGTTATTAAAAAATGAAAAGGAGGAGCGTTTTCTCACAGTGTCCTTGCCCCAGGATATGATGAGAGGGGAGTGGTCAGATAATGATGGCGGAGGGATTAGGGTTAAGAGGTTAGGCCATTTGAGAATAGAGGAGTAATTGACATAAACTCTATCAAGTTTTCAATACGTTCTCTTTCCAGTTTTACTGCTATTATTCCAGGTAAAGAAAGCCCCTGAAGTGGTGGATGGAATTAGGTTAGCATCATAGATAGCTTTGTTTAGAGGACGAGTCTGATTATACGTTAATGGAGAACCCCCAGTCTTATCAGAAGATAGTTGCATGCAGTTCCAATCACCAAGACAGATCCAAGGAAGATTAGACTGCTGAAGAGATGGAAGGATGTCAAGAAAGAGTTGCCTTTGAGTAGCATTATTATCAGCATAAACAGTGGTAAAGTAAAAAGAAGATGAAGAGGGGATATGAATTATTTTCGAGTGAATGAACTGCCTGTGGACAGTGATAGGGGTTAAAGAGTAGATTTGAGGATTCCATAAAATTAACAATCTACCAAAAGGAGCCTGGGATAGATTGTGGATACTGTTCCAGTCATGTCTAATGTTGGAGATAGCGTTATGAGTAGTATTATGATTGAGTTTAGTTTCAGATATGGCCATAAGGTGAATGCTGTGTTGAGAAATAAGGTTAGATATTTCAAGTTGCTTGGCAATGGAGTTCGCACCCCTTACATTCCAAAAGCCTATATTTTCAATCATTAAGATAATGATGAGGATGATGCTCTGGTATGGACACCAGTGGAAGAGTTTCCTTTTTTATTATGAGTCAAAGCTTCAAGGCCAATTTGTTCTATGGAATAGTTGGTACCATTGTCCAAGTCAGTTGTGGGCATATTAGTCGGTTTCTTTGGCCTACCTTTCTTCTTTTTGGCTGAGGAATCTGGAATAAGTAGTTGAGAAGGGATGGGATTATTAGATGAATTTGAAGGAGAGAGGTTGATTATGTCATTGAAGATATGCTTTGGAAGAGAAAGGGATAAATAAGGAGAAACTGCATTGTTGGGTGGAGAGGTGATAGAAGGGGAAATTGCATGTGAAGAAAGCTTGTGCATGTCAGAGCACAGTAAGTTGTTGTGCATATCAGTATTTTGAGAAGAGAGCTGCTGAGTAGCCTCTTCATTTTCACTGATTTCCTGAAGCACTGAGAAGGCATTGTGTGTAGACACTTCACAATTATCAAGAATTGTATTCTCAAGAGCTGTTACATTATTAGCTGGACATCCTGTGACATTCTGAAATCCACCAACTATCTGATCAGATCTGCTTTGGTCATCTATAGAGATATTCACAGTTTGCTTCATAACATCCACAGTGGCCAACAGTTGCTGATTAATTTCAGAGACTTCATTTGCACTACTGTTATTTTCCAACACAGTTTCATTTATTGTTTCTTTTTGTTTCAATACTTGTTGATCAGCATCACCATCATTCCTTTTGCTTAGTTGACTCTCTTCAGTAGGACAACCTACCTGACCACCTTCCATTCCATTATTGATAGATGTTTTCATATTAACTTTCCTCCAAATTGTTTTTCCAGCTTTGAATCTCTTTTTGTTTTTTACAAACAATCCCCTTTTATCTTTATCAACTTGTATTTCATCAACATCCTTGACTTTAACATCAGCAGTAGTATTTCTTATAGTAAAGTTATCTGGCATTTCTCCATCTTGCCATATATTATTCTTCTCACATTGGTCTGTAGCATGACCAAAGGCTTTACACACAACACAAATGAGTGGTTTCCATGAATATTCAATCTGAATATTAGGGCGGGAATCATCTCCAACGGATAAGAATTCAGGCAGTTCTTGGTCAGGAGACACTTCAATTAAGCATTTAGCATATTCAAATCTTTTCATCCTTTCAGTGTTCTCATCAAAGCAAACAAGTTTCCCAAGATGACACACTATCCAATTAATACCCATCAATGACCATAACATTATTGGGATTCTATAAAAATGAATCCAGATTGGCACTAACCTCACTACTGCCTGAGCAGAAGATAGGGTGGGATTCTTAAACTTAATATTGATTTTTATAAATAATATATATATTCTGTTATATCAAGCCAATTTGATTTGTTCTCATCAATTCCTATTTATCAGCTTTGTCCGTCAAATCCGTGTTCAACTTACTTCGCTTGGAGATTTGTTGATTGGATTTGGTCGATCGTCTAGATCGTGATTCAATTCGTAGTTCGTCGTGTTGTCTATTTCCTCTAGCCTCGAAAGGTGAGAAATCACTCACGATTAACGTTCTTATCGTTAGTAAATTTGATTTCATTTGAAACGACAATTTAAATATGCTGTTAAATTTGAATTGCTAGTTATTTATTCATTAAATATGATATGCCATTATCTGCAATTGTTCACCTGTGATATATGACACCATATCCTGTTATGTATGTTTTATTTAATTTATCACTAATGATATATGCATGTTGTTGATATGTTATATTTTATCATAATTGTTCTCACTGTGCAAGTTCCCTGTTAATTTAGAATTCCATATGGGTTGAAATGATACATACCCGAACGATTTTGTAGAATATGGGAAATCGTTATGGGTTGAAATGATAAACCCAAGCGATTTTCATTGATTTTAAATTTTGGGATTGCGGGTTGAAATGATATATACCCATAGATATTTAAATTACGGATTGAAATGATAGATATCCGCATCACTTGACCATAGGATAGAAAATTATATACGGACACCGTTGGTCTATATTTTGAAAAATTATTTCCAAAGTTTTAAACGAAATATATGGGTTTTAATAAATATTGTTTTATATAATATATAAATGTTATTTTTATATAATATATAAATGTTATTTTTATATATGTATAAAAACTTAAATTTTAAGATAATATGTTTTGGAAATTTTAATTATAAGTTAATTTTGGAAAAATATAAATTTTAAGATTTTCTTATAATTTTATTATTTTAAAAAAATATATAAAAATGGATTTAATACAAAATACATTTAATAATAAGATTTAATTTAATAAAAATTTAACTTAATTGGTTTATAAAATGTTTAAGTATTTATTTAAATTTATAGTAATATTTTAAAAATAGATTTTTATAACTTTAATAATAATGGTTGGGAAGATAAATTGATGTTGACTGGGAATTTAAATTGGTTAAATTGAATTTAAATAAGAATTTATATGAACTATTGATTTTTAGATGTTGAAAAATATGATTTATAACTTGATTTTATAAAAAGGTGATTAAGTGAATATTCTCAATATTAAATAAAATTGAGATTGAATATTTAATATTGATTTAAATTTGTAAATTGGGATTTTAATAAATTGTTATTAAAATGATTAAGTGACTATTTCCAATTTGAATAAATTTAAAAGTTAAATGTTGAAATATAAATGAAATTTATATTGTAGATGTTGAATATTTAAACTTGAATTTTATTAGAATTGGAGTGATAGTTCAAACTTGAATTTGAATATTGATATAAATTAAAATGGTTTATTGAGAAGTTGAATTGAATTGAAAATGATGAACTGGGATTGAATTACATTAAATTCTGGAATTTGAGCTGATTGAATCGGTTTGTGAAATTGGAGGAAATTATTTTATTATATAAAGTATTTTAATATATATAAACTATTTTAAAATATAAATTATTTTAATATATAAACTATTTTAATTTATAACCATTTTAATATATATACTATTTTCAATATCTAAACTGTTTAAATAAGAACTGTTATGATTACGGAAGTGTTATGATTTCAAACTTTTATGATTTCCAAAGTGTTATGAATTTCAAAAGTGCTATGATTCCAAAGTATTACGATTTCAAAAGTGTTATGATTTCCAAAGTGTTATGATTTTAAAAAGTGTTATGATTTCGAATGTCACGACCCGAAATCTAGCGTTCGAAAATCGACATCAAATACCTCACTTGTATTCGTCTACCGGAGATTCAAACGTCGAACTTCAGTTCGGATGGAGCTTATAAAACATTAAGTAAACAACACAGTAGAAAAAGAATGAATAATATCATTGATACACAACAATTGATACAATATGATACAACAAATGCCCAAAAAATATCAGAGCCAAAAAAATACACAACAGCGGAAAGATAACTCCAATGGCCTTCCAAAAGGAAGTGAGAGAGTGAGATAGAATCCAACGACTGCATCTTCATAGCCAAACTCCAAAGACTCCAAACCAAAGATAGCTCGAATCCCCAATCATGTTGATTAAGCAAACTCGGTGCATCCCAAAAACTTCTAGATCCAAAGACTTCAAATCTACATCTACTATCTAAACTACTGATAACCTGTCTCTAGGCTGCCCATGTGGAAAATTATGGGCACCCAGAGTTTAGGAAGGGAACAATAAACTCCGAGTCAGTCATGGGACTGGTGTGAGCAAACATAAAAAGTTTTTTGAACAAAAGAAATGAAAATAAATTTGCTATGCTTTTTGGAAAATGAAACTACCATAAGGCCTCCCGCCACACACACAATGCAAACGCAGAATTGGAGGAGATTTCTCCTTATGATAGTCAAACATGCTTGATACAAAAAATCTTTTTAATATTATCATTAGTGCATAGTGTGGAAAACATTTCGAAAGTATAATATTAATCTTAGCCAGCATACACATTTCGTAGTATGCCTACTATAGCTATCATGTTCAATAGCAGGTTACCACCACATTCCATGGCAGGTTAAACAACTAAAACCGTACAGGGTGCATATTGTTTCTTTGGATTTCCAACAAATTGTCAGGCTAAGGAACTTCCTATGCCACATGGGTACGCCTATGGAGGGACGCCCCGAGAACCTAACCAGATCTCTACCAACACAAGGCCGGGTTACCTCACGCTTTAATGAAGCTGTAACTAGATAACGCTACAAGCTATGCCATCCCCGGTCGTTACCGACCTTTATTTGAGGATCCTCAACACCAACAACAACAAAGTAATAAATTTGCAGCAACCACATAGGTTAAATATCTGGGCTCCATACCATGATACCACCTTTTTCCAGAAGGAAATGGACATACCCTGAGGGCGCTAACCCCAAACAACCTTGCCGCATCCTTCCTGTTTCAACCATTTCCGGGGTGTGAGGTTCGATGAAGTCTCGTCCCACAAAGCTACGCTTTTCACTAAAGCCATGCTTCGATTAACAAATGATCAGCAACACTTAGCATGCCACACTACCAAGTTAGGAGTATATCACTAATAACCATCAACTACATAACCTCTGAGCTCGTACGTCTCAAAGAAGGGTGTTAAGCTAAGAGAATAAATTCTCCGCCACCAAACAAAAATGTATTTGATAGAAACCAGCTTTATATCTCAAAGTGTAACGTCAGACATACATCCATACAACTCCATCCTGGGTCTAAATGGAACCAAAGGTACTTCAAAGAAGTCCCTGCAAATCCGGATATTCCCTAATCACGTCCGGACTCCCCATCACATAGGGTAATATAAATCTCTATACCAGGGATCAGCCGGTGCAAAGACATTCGACAAGTAATCCTTTCGTTTTCGAAAATACCCGGTCTTCACCACCGTCTTCAAAAGCACTTCCATTTCGTCGTATCACTATTCAGAATGGGTTTTATGACACAAAGTCCTCTCCCGGCTAAACCGAACGATGAGCGCTAATTTTAAAAACCATATGGATATATTGGGATCCTAGTTAAATCACAATTTTTCAACCCCAAAACCTTTCCTTTTAAATGGTTTAAACAAAATTCCACTTTAATCTTTTAAACAAAAGATCCACCTTTTTATCTTTTAAACAAAAGGTTTACCTTTTTATCTTTTAAACAAAAGATCCACCTTTTTATCTTTTAAACAAAAGACTCACCTTTTAAAATCCACTTCAATTTGAAACAAGGTTTACCAATCTTTAACAAAGATTCATTCATAGTTTTCTAAACAATTTACATTTCAAATTCGAAATCCTTTCACAAAACTGGAGATTCTTTCCTTTATATAAAAGCTATTATTATTTGAAAACAAAGGTTTTTCGTTTCGGGAAAATCCGATTAAATTAACTCAAATTATAGCCTTTCAAAGTATACATTGGAAAATCAGCGAACTGCCGTATTTAGCAAGTTCTATTTGAATTAAATTCAAATTCCCAAAATAATTCATTTAATATACGTCAAAATGGTTTAAAATCCATATATACTGTATAACTTGTATAATCCTTTCAAACCATAGTTTCCAAAATAATTTCAAAACTTAAACAAGACGTATTATATTTAAACTAAATTTTCAAATTCAAAACTTCCTTTTCAAAAGCTTTTCATATTCAACCCCATTTCCATTTCCAAAACCATTTGGATTCAAAATTCAACTTTTCAACTTTTCACCATTTGAATAAAATAATATTAAATTCAAAATATCTGTGACTTAACCAATTTCCTTGTGAAATCCATATTTGTGTGTGTGTGAGTGTAGTCCAGGGGTTTTACACAACAGTACAATATCATCAATCATCACAGATTCAAGCACAGCAATATTGATAAGCGGTATAATCCTATAACGCTTATCTTCATTCACAGATAAATAATATAAATTTATCACTAATAAATAAATTACATTTATGTAACGACCCGTATTTTTACGGATCGAATGATTGAAACCGGTGTTATTTGGACGATAGTGTTGTAGCTTGAATCGAGTAGAAGGTAAGTCATCACAAAGTTTAGGCGAAAATTTTGACTAAGTCTTAGGTCGTGAGCGACCTAAGAAGTGTGGTAAGTTGTGAGCGACTTAGAGCGGTAAGTCGTGGACGACCTAGGGTATGACGTAGGTCGTATGCGACTTAGAGTACATTTACAATTTTCGTTCAGATTTGTTAAGTCTTAGGTCGTAGACGACCTAAGTAGTAGACGACCTAAGAAGTGGGGCGACCTAAGCAGTTAAGTCATATAAGAGCTTAGGTCGTGTAGGAAGTAAGTCGTATGTTGAGGCTTAGGTCGTAGCCGACTTAAGGAAATAGGCGACCTATAGGATTAGACGACCTAAGGATTTAGACGACTTAAAGTAAGTGACCGACCTAGGGGGATAGGCGGGCTAACGACCTAAGGGTTAGGTCGGCGACGACCTAAGGAGGCTGGGATAGCAGTAAGCGACCTAAGTAGGTTAAGTCGTAGAAGACTTAGGAGTTAGGTCGTAAGGGGTTAAGTCGTGTCCCAATTGGATCGTGTGAATGGTTAGGTCGTTAGACGACCTAAGGGGTTAGGTCGTAGCCTGGCTAAGTTAGTATGTCGTGTGTGTTTTAGGTCGTAGGTCTGTTAGGTCAAGACTGTTGCTAGGTCGGCAAGGCTGTTAAGTCGTAGGTCGCGGGGATGCACGCACATGCTAAGTCGTTAGGTCGTGTAGGGGTTGATGTGTTAGGTCGGAGCTGTTGCTAAGTCGTAAGTCGTAGAGACTTGGGGTTGTTGAGTCGGAGGTTGTTAGGTCGTAGACTTTAGGTCGGTGGGGTTTTAGGTCGTAAGTCGTGGACGACCTAACTCCGAGTGGACGACTTAAGGAGGATTTCAGCTATAAATACTCGTCCATTTCTCACTTTTTGGGATCCGGATTTCGAAGCGACGAAGTGCTGCCATTTTGAGAGCTCGAATTCTACACTTCTTCACTTCTTTTCTCCACTTTAATCTTGTGCTCCTTCCATCCAAATCGAAGATCAAGTTGAAGATTCAAGAGCTTATCTTCATCCATCGAAGATAGATTTCATCGTTTGAAGCGGATTCGTGATAAATCGAGCTAGATCCTTCGCTGTCCACATCTGAAGTGTGTTGATTTGGGGTTGTTTAGGTGATTTGGTGAGTGGTGATTATCTCTCACACGGATCCAAAGGAGTATATCGGATCGTTGGTTTGATTTGGTGTTGAAATAGTGATTTCCATGCATTTTCCTAATCATATGTGTAGATCCATATAGATTCATTGTTCATGATGATTTGACATCCATTTTACTACATGTTAACCTATGCAAGTTCATTCATCAAGATTATAGAGATATCGTTCATGATTTCATGCTTATTAGACTTTCAGCTCTTTAATTACGAAATTGCCATTATTGTTATTATTGTCTACTTAGATCATATTTGAATGCTTGATTGCTTGGATTAATGTTTGACTTGGTTGATTGCTATGAATTAGATGATTGATGATTTGATTTAGATCGAGGATGATTCAAAAGCTAAGGGAAAGGCTCTTGAATTGGGAAAGCTGCTCGTGGCATATGTAGCGGATGATGAAGCTCTTATGCATAGATTTGATGATGATGATGAGATGAGGCTTTGCGAGGATGTGATGAAGCGAAGCATGATTGAGATAGTCTTGGTCTAATCTAGACGGGATCATTCCAAGCAGATTGATAACTCGGTGAACTTGTTCGAGTTTGAGGATAATGGATGCTCGAGAGGTGCTTGAGCTAGTATGGAAATAGTCGTCGAGGAGGATGACTAGAAGGCTGAGATCTCATCGTTGTTGAAGGTTCTAGCATGCTCAAAGCAAGAGTACGTTGGGTAGATTCGATAGTCCCTGAAGGCTACGGATTGGTAGTCAAGTACTCTGGGCAGATTCGATAGTCCTAGGCACGGGTCACGATGACGTGCTGGAGTAATGTCTAGAACCGGGGTTTCCATTAGCCCTTGACGGACGGCTGAAAGAATGTGTCGGTCATTCAATTAACGGTGATATCGAAGCAATGATAACAGTGATAGCCAGAGTCATGGATGTTTGGTTGTATCATCATTCGGTCTCAAGAGCAGTGTTTTCTTGGTGCTTATCTGATCTTGGTTTAGGCCTTGGGGGTTTGTGCTTGGAAAACATCGCCCTTGACTCGAGTGATAATTACTTTACTTTAAATTGTATGTTCTGCTATGTTTGCTTCTGCTTAGTGTGAGTCTGGGGGCTATCACTGTAGAAAGAGGTTGGAGTGGAAGGGTTGTATTCCTATTCCTTTTCCTTTATGCTCTTTTGGTATGTCGTTAGTTAATTTACCACTCACTAAGACTGTTGTCTGACTCAAGGCTTTATGTTTTAATTCTTATTGCCTTGGGCTGTTCGTCCATTTTGGGACGGGAAGATTAGGTAGCAAGTGACAGGTGTTGTTCTTGCTTCTCACGATGCTGATATCAAAGATGAGCTGGAGGGTTGCATATAATCTCCTTATATATACTGGATGTTCCGCTGTTTGTATATTCTCTGAGTGTTATGTAGTGAGGCTTGATGTATTGACTATTCTGATGATTGTATTCAACTATTATGAAGTTTTATTGATGAGATTCTATTCTGTGAAGCTTCACTATATATATGTTCTATTGTATTTTGTCCATGCGCTGTGAGTAATACGATAGATTCTGTTATTTTAATTTACCCTGGCAATCGTCCATGGTCGCCTGGCACACTTTACAGCGCACTATCTCTAGGTTCAGTGCAGGGGTCATGGGCGGTCGTCACATTTGGTATCAGAGCTTTGGTTAATCGATTTTACCCAACGCTCGCTGATGTAACTACGTATGAGAGACGTAATTGTATTTTGATGGATGATTACTATATATAATATAGTAGCTTAGAAGGATTTGAATTCCTTATGCAGTTGTTTTCTCTAGGTGTATTAATCATTCCTTTTTATAGATATCGAGAATGAGTCGAAGAGGGAGGCCAGCTGCTAGGGAAGGCCGAGCTACTGAAGGGACTGCTGATTATGCAGCTATGTTCGAAGCTATGATGACTTCGATCATGAGAAGGATGCCAGATCCAGGGCCATCAGTTGATGTGGGAGTTCAAGTTCAGGCTCCAAGGCCGGTGGATTTTGCTAAGCTGTGTAAAGACTATACCGCTCTTGGAGGGAAGGTTTTCTTGGGAACAGAACCAACCATTGAAGTCCAGAGATGGATAGATGCTTGTAGAAGGATTTTTGGTGATTTGGGAATTGAAGATGCAACTAAGAGGAAGCCAGCATCAAGACAGGTTCAAGGGAGAGCTTCTGATTGGTGGAACTCTATTACCATCAATACTCCGGAGGAAGAGATTACTTGGGAGCAATTCCAAGTCAGATTTGAAGCTAAGTTCATTTCTACAGCTCAGAAGTCTGTTCTATTCAAGAATTTTGTGGAGCTCAAGCAAGGTGGGAGACCAGTTCTTGAGTATGTTTCTGAGTTTGAAGCTTTGTCCAAGTATGCCCGGTCGTATATTGAATCTGCATATCAGAAGAATGAGAAGTTTGTGACAGGCTTGGACAGTTATCTTGGGAGACAGTTGGTGGATCATTTGGACGATTCATTTGAGAAGCTTGTGGAGAATGCTCTTAGACATGAGAGTCTGTTTCCCAAAGAGGGATCTGTTGTTGCTGTGACCAGAGGAGAGTCTAAACCATAGCAAGGCGGAAACAAGAAGAGGAAGCAGCAACAGCAGAAGGGTAAGGATGGTCAGAAGAAGCTGAAGGGCAAAGTGACCTGCTACAACTGTCAGTAGAAGGGCCATTTCTCCAAGGATTGTAAGAATCCGAAGGTGCCAATGAAGTGTCACAACAGTGACAAGCCGGGGCATATTAGGAAGAATTGTCCAGAACCAAGGAAGGACAAGTAGATTGTGCAAGCTTATGCTTTGGGAGCTGTTCCGTCGTCTTCGAAAGCTCCTACCACTGAAGAGAAAGGAAAGAGTGTAGTGGTTCAAGGTACTCTTTCCATATGTGGTGTTCCAGTTAGAGTGTTGTTTGATACTGGGGCGTCGCATTCGTTTGTTTGTAGTGAACTTGTAGGTCGGTTGGGTTTAGAACCGGATATTGTTGATAGGCCATTGGTTGTGACTAATCCAGTTGGGGGTTCGTCTTGTTTGTGTATGTTATTGCGTGGTCTGATTGTGTCGAGTCATGGTTGCTCTTTTGTTTGTGATAGTTTTGTTCTGAACTTTGCGGGGTTCAGAATTATTTTGGGTATGGACTGGATTAGGAAGTATGTGGCAAGGGTTGATTGCGAAAGGTTGGAGGTGATAGTTGAGAATGTGGAGGGGCAAAAGATTGTGATACGATGTAAGCATGAAGAAGGCGTCTTCATGAGCTTCATGTATTCGCTGGTTGTTCCACGGGATGGACTGTCATCGGTGCCAATCGCGAATGGATTCGAGGATGTCTTTGACGAGGTCAAAGGGTTACCGCCGCATAGAGAGATCGAGTTTCGTATAGATCTAGTTGAAGGAGCCAGACCTGTTGTGATGCCTCTTAGGTGGATGGCACCTAGGGAACAGCAGGAGTTGAGGGTGCAGGTTGATGACCTTTTACAGAAAGGATTTATTCGGCGTAGTGTGTCCGAGTGGGGTGCACCAGTTGTGTTTGCAACCAAGGCAGATGGGTCATTGAGATTGTGTGTGGATTATCGTGAGCTGAATAAGGTGATTAAGAAGAACAAGTATCCATTGCCGAGAATAGATGACTTGTTTGATCAGCTTCACGAAGCTAAGGTGTTTTCTCAGATGGATTTGGCAACGGGATTTCACCAGTTGAGAGTAGCTAAGGATAGTGTGCCGAAGACTGCTTTTCGAACACCATCTGGTTTCTTTGAGTAGCTTGTAATGCCGTTTGGATTGACTAACGCGCCAGCATATTTTGTAGATCTTATGAATAGAGTGTTCAGAGATCATTTGAACAAGTTCGTACTTGTGTTCGTGAATGATATTCTGATTTATTCCAGAACTGAGGAAGAGCACAAGACGCACTTGCGTATTGTTTTGGAAATCTTGCGGAAACGTCAGCTGAAGGCTAAGTTTTCGAAGTGTCACTTCTGGAAGAGTGAAGTGAGGTTCTTAGGCCATGTTATCTCTGGAAATGGAATAGCGTTTGATCCCGCTAAGGTGGCAGCAATCACGGATTGGGTTAGACCTAAGAATGCATCGGATGTGAGGAGTTTTCTTGGATTAGCAGGATATTATCGTCGGTTTATCAAAGACTTCTCCTAGGTAGCTGCACCGTTAACAGGATTGACGAAGAAGAACCAAGTGTTCAGATGGGATGCTAAGTGTGAGCAAGCTTTCGGAATTCTGAAAGAGCGATTGACGAGTGCTCCTGTTTTGACTATTCCAAGTGGGAATGATGAGATGGTGGTTTACACCGACGCATGTGGTACTGAACTTGGAGCAGTGCTGATGCAGAAGGATAAAGTTGTTGCGTATGCAAGTCGACAACTGAAGCCGCACGAAAGGAATTACCCGACTCATGATTTGGAGTTAGCGGCGATTGTATTTGCTCTGAAGATGTGGAGACATTATCTATTGGGAGTTCGATTCGAGTTGTTTTCAGATCATAAGTCGTTGAAGTATCTTTTCTCCCAAAAGGATTTGAATCTTCGGCAGCAGCGATGGCTAGAGTCTTTAGCATCATATGATTTTGGTATAGCTTATACTCCAGGAAAGGGTAACGCAGTGGTAGATGCGTTAAGTCGAAGACCTGCAGGATTGGGAGCCATGTTTTCGGAATGGAAGAATCTCGAGTATTTAGCTGGATTTGACTTCAGGCCCAGATGCGAATTGGAACCTGAGATGTTGGCAAACTTATCGATAAGACCGACTCTTGTGGAGAGAATTGGCGAGAGTCAAAAGCGAGATGATAAGATTGTCAAGATTATCCGTGATTTGGAATCTAGATTGGAACTAGAAAGGGATAAAGGATTCGAGATCGATCAAGAAGGTTGGCTTCGGAAGCAAGGACGACTAGTTGTTCCCGATATAGATGAATTGAGGAGTGAAGTTCTGAAGGAAAGTCATCACTCGAAGTTGACAATTCATCCAGGTGGAAATAAGCTGTATCGGGATATGAAGAGAACCTATTACTGGGAAGGCATGAAGAAGGATGTTGGAAATTTTATTTCCAAGTGTATGAACTGCCAGTTGGTAAAAGCCAAACAGAAAAAGCCAAGTGGATTACTTCAGCCATTAGAAGTTCCTACATGGAAGTGGGAGCAAATATCGATGGATTTTATCGATGGGCTACCTAGAACAAAAACGGGAAATGAAGGGATTTGGGTCATCGTAGATCGTTTGACTAAGAGTGCCAGATTCATTCCTGTTCGATCGACTAGGACTGCATCAAAGTTTGCTGAATTGTATGTTAAGTGGATAGTTCGATTCCATGGTATTCCGAAGATTATAGTGAGCGATCAAGACCCATTGTTCACTAGTGGGTTTTGGAAGAGCTTCCAGCAAGTTTTGGGAACCGAGTTGTGTTTGAGTATAGCTTATCACCCTCATACAGATGGTCAGACAGAGAGAGTCAACCGAGTTTTGGAATATCTCCTCAGAGCTTGTGTTTTGGATTTCGGAGGATCATGGGAAGATCACCTTCATTTCGTGGAATTTGCATACAACAACAGTTACCAGTCAACCATTGGTATGGCACTGTATGAGGCATTGTATGGAAGACCGTGTAACTCTCCGACATGTTGGCTAGAAACAAGAGAAAAGCTGATGCTTGGGCCAGAGATGATTCGACAGACTTCGGATTGCATAGGGATCATTCGGCAACGAAATAAGGCAGCCCAAGACCGACAGAAAAGTTATGCCGATAAGCGTCGTAAGGATTTGGAGTTCCACGTAGGTGATATGGTTTTTATGAAGATTTCTCCACTGAAGAATGTTATTCGATTCGGGAAGAAAGGAAAATTGACTCCGAGATTTGATGGACCATTCCCGATCATCGAGCGAATTGGAAAGCTCGCCTACAGATTGGAGTTACCAGAGAAGATGTCAGGTGTGCACAATGTTTTTCATGTATCGTATCTACGGAAGTATGTGCACGACTCGGATATAGTGGTTTCTGCTGATAGCTGTGAAGATTTCGAAGTTGATCCAGTCGTTAAGAGACCTCGTAAGCCACTTTGTGTTGTGGAAACCGACACGAAACAGCTTAGGAGGAAGGTAGTTAAGTTGCTCAAGATACAATGGAGTGATGATGATAACGACTGTACGTGGGAGGTGGAAGAGAGGATGAAGGCAGCTCATCCTGAACTCTTCAAGGTATGGCCCTAAGGTGTCGTGTCATCTAACGACATTGTAACTTGTTCTAGTTTTAGAATTCTGCATGCTAAGCTAGAATTGGATGCATGGTTTATTGATTGCTATGGATGGTATGCGTGCATAATAGTCTTTGATTGCTTTGTTTGTTTGGAATTTCGGGGGCGAAATTCCTAAGGGGGAGAGAATGTAACGACCCGTATTTTTACGGATCGAATGATTGAAACCGGTGTTATTTGGATGATAGTGTTGTAGCTTGAATCGAGTAGAAGATAAGTCATCACGAAGTTCAGGCGAAAATTTTGACTAAGTCTTAGGTCGTGAGCGACCTAAGAAGTGTGGTAAGTTGTGAGCGACTTAGAGCGGTAAGTCGTGGACGACCTAGGGTATGACGTAGGTCGTATGCGACTTAGAGTACATTTACAATTTTCGTTCAGATTTGTTAATTCTTAGGTCGTAGACGACCTAAGTAGTAGACGACCTAAGAAGTGGGGCGACCTAAGCAGTTAAGTCGTATAAGAGCTTAGGTCGTGTAGGAAGTAAGTCGTATGTTGAGGCTTAGGTCGTAGCCGACTTAAGGAAATAGGCGACCTATAGGATTAGACGACCTAAGGATTTAGACGACTTAAAGTAAGCGACCGACCTAGGGGGATAGGCGGGCTAACGACCTAAGGGTTAGGTCGGCGACGACCTAAGGAGGCTGGGATAGCAGTAAGCGACCTAAGTAGGTTAAGTCGTAGAAGACTTAGGAGTTAGGTCGTAAGGGGTTAAGTCGTGTCCCAATTGGATCGTGTGTATGGTTAAGTCGTTAGACGACCTAAGGGGTTAGGTCGTAGCCTGGCTAAGTTAGTATGTCGTGTGTGTTTTAGGTCGTAGGTCTGTTAGGTCTGGACTGTTGCTAGGTCGGCAAGGCTGTTAAGTCGTAGGTCGCGGGGATGCGCGCACATGCTAAGTCGTTAGGTCGTGTAGGGGTTGATGTGTTAGGTTGGAGCTGTTGCTAAGTCGTAAGTCGTAGAGACTTGGGGTTGTTGAGTCGGAGGTTGTTAGGTCGTAGACTTTAGGTCGGTGGGGTTTTAGGTCGTAAGTCGTGGACGACCTAACTCCGAGTGGACGACTTAAGGAGGATTTCAGCTATAAATACTCGTCCATTTCTCACTTTTTGGGATCCGGATTTCGAAGTGACGAAGTGCTGCCATTTTGAGAGCTCGAATTCTACACTTCTTAACTTCTTTTCTCCACTTTAATCTTGTGCTCCTTCCATCCAAATCGAAGATCAAGTTGAAGATTCAAGAGCTTATCTTCATCCATCGAAGATAGATTTCATCGTTTGAAGCGGATTCGTGATAGATCAAGCTAGATCCTCCGCTGTCCAGATCTGAAGTGTGTTGATTTAGGGTTGTTTAGGTGATTTGGGGAGCGGTGATTATCTCTCACACGAATCCAAAGGAGTATATCAGATCGTTGGTTTGATTTGGTGTTGAAATAGTGATTTCCATGCATTTTCCTAATCATATGTGTAGATCCATATAGATTCATTGTTCATGATGATTTGACATCCGTTTTACTACATGTTAACCTATGCAAGTTCATTCATCAAGATTATAGAGATATCGTTCATGATTTCATGCTTATTAGACTTTCAACTCTTTAATTACGAAATTGCCATTATTGTTATTATTGTCTACTTAGATCATATTTGAATGCTTGATTGCTTGGATTAATGTTTGACTTGGTTAATTGCTATGAATTAGATGATTGATGATTTGATTTAGATCGAGGATGATTCAAAAGCTAAGGGAAAGGCTCTTGAATTGGGAAAGCTACTCGTGGTATATGTAGCGGATGATGAAGCTCTTATGCATAGATTTGATGATGATGATGAGATGAGGCTTTGCGAGGATGTGATGAAGCGAAGCATGATTGAGATAGTCTTGGTCTAATCCAGACAGAATCATTCCAAGCAGATTGATAACTCGGTGAAATGGTTCGAGTTTGAGGATAATGGATGCTCGAGAGGCGCTTGAGCTAGTATGGAAATAGTCGTCGAGGAGGATGACTAGAAGGCTGAGATCTCATCGTTGTTGAAGGTTCTAGCATGCTCAAAGCAAGAGTACGTTGGGCAGATTCGATAGTCCCTGAAGGCTACGGATTGGTAGTCAAGTACTCAGGGCAGATTCGATAGTCCTAGGCACGGGTCACGATGACGTGCGGGAGTAATGTCTAGAACCGGGGTTTCCATTAGCCCTTGACGGACGGCTGAAAGAATGTGCCGGTCATTCAATTAACGGTGATATCGAAGCAATGATAACAGTGATAGCCAGAGTCATGGATGTTTGGTTGTATCATCATTCGGTCTCAAGAGCAGTGTTTTCTGGGTGCTTATCTGATCTTGGTTTAGGCCTTGGGGGTTTGTGCTTGGAAAACATCACCCTTGACTCGAGTGATAATTACTTTACTTTAAATTGTATGTTCTGCTATGTTTGCTTCTGCTTAGTGTGAGTCTGGGGGCTATCACTATAGAAAGAGGTTGGAGTGGGAGGGTTGTATTCCAATTCCTTTTCCTTTTTGCTCTTTTGGTATGTCGTTAGTTAATTTACCGCTCCCTAAGACTGTTGTCTGACTCAAGGCTTTATGTTTTAATTCTTATTGCCTTGGGCTGTTCGTCCATTTTGGGACGGGCAGACTAGGTAGCAGGTTACAGGTGCTGTTCTTACTTCTCACGATGCTGATATCGAAGATGAGCTGGAGGGTTGCATATAATCTCCTTATATGTACTGGATGTTCCGCTATTTGTATATTCTCTGAGTGTTATGTAGTGAGGCTTGATGTATTGACTATTCTGATGATTGTATTCAACTATTATGAAGTTTTATTGATGAGATTCTATTCTGTGAAGCTTCACTATATATATGTTCTATTGTATTTTGTCCATGCGCTGTGAGTAATACGATAGATTCTGTTATTTTAATTTACCCTGGAAATCGTCCACGGTCGCCTGGCACACTTTACAGCGCACTATCTCTAGGTTCAGTGCAGGGGTCATGGGCGGTCTTCACATTTGGTATCAGAGCTTTGGTTAATCGATTTTACCCAACGCTCGCTGATGTAACTACGTATGAGAGACGTAATTGTATTTTGATGGATGATTACTATATATAATAAAGTAGCTTAGAAGGATTTGAATTCCTTATGCAGTTGTTTTCTCTAGGTGTATTAATCATTCCTTTTTATAGATATCGAGAATGAGTCGAAGTGGGAGGCCAGCTGCTAGGGAAGGCCGAGCTGCTGAAGGGACTGCTGATTATGCAGCTATGTTCGAAGCTATGATGACTTCGATCATGAGAAGGATGCCAGCTCCAGGGCCATCAGTTGATGTGGGAGTTCAAGTTCAGGCTCCAAGGCCGGTGGATTTTGCTAAGCTGTGTAAAGACTATACCGCTCTTGGAGGGAAGGTTTTCTTGGGAACAGAACCAACCATTGAAGTCCAGAGATGGATAGATGCTTGTAGAAGGATTTTTGGTGATTTGGGAATTGAAGATGCAACTAAGAGGAAGCCAGCATCAAGACAGCTTCAAGGGAGAGCTTCTGATTGGTGGAACTCTATTACCATCAATACTCCGGAGGAAGAGATTACTTGGGAGCAATTCCAAGTCAGATTTGAAGCTAAGTTCATTTCTACAGCTCAGAAGTCTGTTCTGTTCAAGAAGTTTGTGGAGCTCAAGCAAGGTGGGAGACCAGTTCTTGAGTATGTTTCTGAGTTTGAAGCTTTGTCCAAGTATGCCCGGTCGTATATTGAATCTGCATATCAGAAGAATGAGAAGTTTGTGACAGGCTTGGACAGTTATCTTGGGAGACAGTTGGTGGATCATTTGGACGATTCATTTGAGAAGCTTGTGGAGAAAGCTCTTAGGCATGAGAGTCTGTTTCCCAAAGAGGGATCTGTTGTTGCTGTGACCAGAGGAGAGTCTAAACCACAGCAAGGCGGAAACAAGAAGAGGAAGCAGCAATAGCAGAAGGGTAAGGATGGTCAGAAGAAGCTGAAGGGCGAAGTGACCTGCTACAACTGTCAGTAGAAGGGCCATTTCTCCAAGGATTGTAAGAATCCGAAGGTGCCAATGAAGTGTCACAACTGTGACAAGCCGGGAATATTAGGAAGAATTGTCCAGAACCAAGGAAGGACAAGTAGATTGTGCAAGCTTATGCTTTGGGAGCTGTTCCGTCGTCTTCGAAAGCTCCTACCGCTGAAGAGAAAGGAAAGAGTGTAGTGGTTCAAGGTACTCTTTCCATATGTGGTGTTCCAGTTAGAGTGTTGTTTGATACTGGGGCGTCGCATTCGTTTGTTTGTAGTGAACTTGTAGGCCGGTTGGGTTTAGAACCGGATATTGTTGATAGGCCATTGGTTGTGACTAATCCAGTTGGGGGTTCGTCTTGTTTGTGTATGTTATTGCGTGGTTTGATTGTGTCGAGTCATGGTTGCTCTTTTGTTTGTGATTGTTTTGTTCTGAACTTTGCGGGGTTCAGAATTATTTTGGGTATGGACTGGCTTAGGAAGTATGCGGCAAGGGTTGATTGCGAAAGGTTGGAGGTGACAGTTGAGAATGTGAAGGGGCAAAAGATTGTGATACGATGTAAGCATGAAGAAGGCGTCTTCATGAGCTTCATGTATTCGCTGGTTGTTCCACGGGATGGACTGTCATCGGTGCCAATCACGAATGGATTCGAGGATGTCTTTGACGAGGTCAAAGGGTTACCGCCGCATAGAGAGATCGAGTTTTGTATAGATCTAGTTGAAGGAGCCAGACCTGTTATGATGCCTCTTAGGCGGATGGCACCTAGGGAACAGCAGGAGTTGAGGGTGCAGGTTGATGACCTTTTACAGAAAGGATTTATTCGGCGTAGTGTGTCCGAGTGGGGTGCACCAGTTGTGTTTGCAACCAAGGCAGATGGGTCATTGAGATTGTGTGTGGATTATCGTGAGCTGAATAAGGTGACTAAGAAGAACAAGTATCCATTGCCGAGAATAGATGACTTGTTTGATCAGCTTCACGAAGCTAAGGTGTTTTCTCAGATGGATTTGGCAACGGGATTTCACCAGTTGAGAGTAGCTAAGGATATTGTGCCGAAGACTGCTTTTCGAACACCATCCGGTTTCTTTGAGTGGATGGTAATGCCGTTTGGATTGACTAACGCGCCAGCATATTTTGTAGATCTTATGAATAGAGTGTTCAGAGATCATTTGAACAAGTTCGTACTTGTGTTCGTGGACGATATTCTAATTTATTCCAGAACTGAGGAAGAGCACAAGACGCACTTGCGTATTGTTTTGGAAATCTTGCGGAAACGTCAGCTGAAGGCTAAGTTTTCGAAGTGTCACTTCTGGAAGAGTGAAGTGAGGTTCTTAGGCCATGTTATCTCTGGAAATGGAATAGCGGTTGATCCCGCTAAGGTGGCAGCAATCCAAGATTGGGTTAGACCTAAGAATGCATCGGATGTGAGGAGTTTTCTTGGATTAGCAGGATATTATCGTCGGTTTATCAAAGACTTCTCCTAGGTAGCTGCACCGTTAACAAGATTGACGAAGAAGAACCAAGTGTTCAGATGGGATGCTAAGTGTGAGCAAGCTTTCGGAATCCTGAAAGAGCGATTGACGAGTGCTCCTGTTTTGACTATTCCAAGTGGGAATGATGAGATGGTGGTTTACACCGACGCATGTGGTACTGGACTTGGAGCAGTGCTGATGCAGAAGGATAAAGTTGTTGCGTATGCAAGTCGACAACTGAAGCCGCACGAAAGGAATTACCCGACTCATGATTTGGAGTTAGCGGCGATTGTATTTGCTCTGAAGATGTGGAGACATTATCTATTGGGAGTTCGATTCGAGTTGTTTTCAGATCATAAGTCGTTGAAGTATCTTTTCTCCCAAAAGGATTTGAATCTTCGGCTGCAGCGATGGCTAGAGTTTTTAGCATCATATGATTTTGGTATAGCTTATACTCCAGGAAAGGGTAACGCAGTGGCAGATGCGTTAAGTCGAAGACCTGCAGGATTGGGAGCCATGTTTTCGGAATGGAAGAATCTCGAGTATTTAGATGGATTTGACTTCAGGCCCAGATGCGAATTGGAACCTGAGATGTTGGCAAACTTATCGATAAGACCGACTCTTGTGGAGAGAATTGGCGAGAGTCAAAAGCGAGATGATAAGATTGTCAAGATTATCCGTGATTTGGAATCTGGATTGGAACTAGAAAGGGATAAAGGATTCGAGATCAATCAAGAAGGTTGGCTTCGGAAGCAAGGACGACTAGTTGTTCCCGATATAGATGAATTGAGGAGTGAAGTTCTAAAGGAAAGTCATCACTCGAAGTTGACAATTCATCCAGGTGGAAATACGATGTATCGGGATATGAAGAGAACCTATTACTGGGAAGGCATGAAGAAGGATGTTGGAAATTTTATTTCCAAGTGTATGAACTGCCAGTTGGTAAAAGCCGAACAGAAAAAGCCAAGTGGATTACTTCAGCCATTAGAAGTTCCTACATGGAAGTGGGAGCAAATATCGATGGATTTTATCGATGGGCTACCTAGGACAAAAACGGGAAATGAAGGGATTTGGGTCATCGTAGATCGTTTGACTAAGAGTGCCAGATTCATTCCTGTTCGATCGACTAGGACTGCATCAAAGTTGGCTGAATTGTATGTTAAGTGGATAGTTCGATTCCATGGTATTCCGAAGAGTATAGTGAGCGATCGAGACCCATTGTTCACTAGTGGGTTTTGGAAGTGCTTCCAGGAAGTTTTGGGAACCGAGTTGTGTTTGAGTACAGCTTATCACCCTCAAACAGATGGTCAGACAGAGAGAGTCAACCGAGTTTTGGAATATCTCCTCAGAGCTTGTGTTTTGGATTTCGGAGGATCATGGGAAGATCACCTTCATTTGGTGGAATTTGCATACAACAACATTTACCAGTCAACCATTGGTATGGCACCGTATGAGGCATTGTATGGAAGACCGTGTAACTCTCCGACATGTTGGCTAGAAACAGGAGAAAAGCTGATGCTTGGGCCAAAGATGATTCGACAGACTTCGGATTGCATAGGGATCATTCGGCAACGAATGAAGGCAGCCCAAGACCGACAGAAAAGTTATGCCAATAAGCGTCGTAAGGATTTGGAGTTCGACGTAGGTGATATGGTTTTTGTGAAGATTTCACCACTTAAGAATGTTATTCGATTCAGGAAGAAAGGAAAATTGACTCCGAGATTTGTTGGACCATTCCCGATCATCGAGCGAATTGGAAAGCTCGCCTACAGATTGGAGTTACCAGAGAAGATGTCAGGTGTGCACAATGTTTTTCATGTATCGTATCTACGGAAGTATGTGCACGACTCGGATACAGTGGTTTCTGCTGATAGTTGTGAAGATTTCGAAGTTGATCCAGTCGTTAAGAGACCTCGTAAGCCACTTCGTGTTGTGGAAACCGACACGAAACAGCTTAGGAGGAAGGTAGTTAAGTTGCTCAAAATACAATGGAGTGATGATGATAACGACTGTACGTGGGAGGTGGAAGAGAGGATGAAGGCAGCTCATCCTGAACTCTTCAAGGTATGGCCCTAAGGTGTCGTGTCATCTAACGACATTGTAACTTGTTCTAGTTTTAGAATTCTGCATGCTAAGCTAGAATTGGATGCATGGTTTATTGATTGCTATGGATGGTAGGCGTGCATAATAGTCTTTGATTGCTTTGTTTGTTTGGAATTTCGGGGGCGAAATTCCTAAGGGGAAGAGAATGTAACGACCCGTATTTTTACGGATCGAATGATTGAAACCGGTGTTATTTGGACGATAGTGTTGTAGCTTGAATCGAGTAGAAGATAAGTCATCACGAAGTTCAGGCGAAAATTTTGACTAAGTCTTAGGTCGTGAGCGACCTAAGAAGTGTGGTAAGTTGTGAGCGACTTAGAGCGGTAAGTCGAGGACGACCTAGGGTATGACGTAGGTCGTATGCGACTTAGAGTACATTTACAATTTTCGTTCAGATTTGTTAAGTCTTAGGTCGTAGACGACCTAAGTAGTAGACGACCTAAGAAGTGGGGCGACCTAAGCAGTTAAGTCGTATAAGAGCTTAGGTCGTGTAGGAAGTAAGTCGTATGTTGAGGCTTAGGTCGTAGCCGACTTAAGGAAATAGGCGACCTATAGGATTAGACGACCTAAGGATTTAGACGACTTAAAGTAAGTGACCGACCTAGGGGGATATGCGGGCTAACGACCTAAGGGTTAGGTCGGCGACGACCTAAGGAGGCTGGGATAGCAGTAAGCGACCTAAGTAGGTTAAGTCGTAGAAGACTTAGGAGTTAGGCCGTAAGGGGTTAAGTCGTGTCCCAATTGGATCGTGTGTATGGTTAGGTCGTTAGACGACCTAAGGGGTTAGGTCGTAGCCTGGCTAAGTTAGTATGTCGTGTGTGTTTTAGGTCGTAGGTCTGTTAGGTCTGGACTGTTGCTAGGTCGGCAAGGCTGTTAAGTCGTAGGTCGCGGGGATGCGCGCACATGCTAAGTCGTTAGGTCGTGTAGGGGTTGATGTGTTAGGTCGGAGCTGTTGCTAAGTCGTAAGTCGTAGAGACTTGGGGTTGTTGAGTCGGAGGTTGTTAGGTCGTAGACTTTAGGTCGGTGGGGTTTTAGGTCGTAAGTCGTGGACGACCTAACTCCGAGTGGACGACTTAAGGAGGATTTCAGCTATAAATACTCGTCCATTTCTCACTTTTTGGGATCCGGATTTCGAAGCGACGAAGTGCTGCCATTTTGAGAGCTCGACTTCTACACTTCTTCACTTCTTTTCTCCACTTTAATCTTGTGCTCCTTCCATCCAAATCGAAGATCAAGTTGAAGATTCAAGAGCTTATCTTCATCCATCGAAGATAGATTTCATCGTTTGAAGCGGATTTGTGATAGATCGAGCTAGATCCTCCGCTGTCCAGATCTGAAGTGTGTTGATTTGGGGTTGTTTAGATGATTTGGTGAGTGGTGATTATCTCTCACACGAATCCAAAGGAGTATATCGGATTGTTGGTTTGATTTGGTGTTGAAATAGTGATTTCCATGCATTTTCCTAATCATATGTGTAGATCCATATAGATTCATTGTTCATGATGATTTGACATCCATTTTACTACATGTTAACCTATGCAAGTTCATTCATCAAGATTATAGAGATATCGTTCATGATTTCATGCTTATTAGACTTTCAACTCTTTAATTACGAAATTGCCATTATTGTTATTATTTTCTACTTAGATCATATTTGAATGCTTGATTGCTTGGATTAATGTTTGACTTGGTTGATTGCTATGAATTAGATGATTAATGATTTGATTTTGATCGAGGATGATTCAAAAGCTAAGGGAAAGGCTCTTGAATTGGGAAAGCTGCTCGTGGCATATGTAGCGGATGATGTAGCTCTTATGCATAGATTTGATGATGATGATGAGATGAGGCTTTGCGAGGATGTGATGAAGCGAAGCATGATTGAGATAGTCTTGGTCTAATCCAGACGGGATCATTCCAAGCAGATTGATAACTCGGTGAAATGGTTCGAGTTTGAGGATAATGGATGCTCGAGAGGCGCTTGAGCTAGTATGGAAATAGTCGTCGAGGAGGATGACTAGAAGGCTGAGATCTCATTGTTGTTGAAGGTTCTAGCATGCTCAAAGCAAGAGTATGTTGGGCAGATTCGATAGTCCCTGAAGGCTACGGATGGGCAGTCAAGTACTCTGGGCAGATTCGATAGTCCTAGGCACGGGTCACGATGACGTGCGGGAGTAATGTCTAGAACCGGGGTTTCCATTAGCCCTTGACGGACGGCTGAAAGAATGTGTCGGTCATTCAATTAACGGTGATATCGAAGCAATGATAACAGTGATAGCCAGAGTCATGGATGTTTGGTTGTATCATCATTCGGTCTCAAGAGCAGTGTTTTCTGGGTGCTTATCTGATCTTGGTTTAGGCCTTGGGGGTTTGTGCTTGGAAAACATCGCCCTTGACTCGAGTGATAATTACTTTACTTTAAATTGTATGTTCTGCTATGTTTGCTTCTGCTTAGTGTGAGTCTGGGGGCTATGACTGTAGAAAGAGGTTGGAGTGGGAGGGTTGTATTCCTATTCCTTTTCCTTTATGCTCTTTTGGTATGTCGTTAGTTAATTTACCGCTCACTAAGACTGTTGTCTGACTCAAGGCTTTATGTTTTAATTCTTATTGCCTTGGGCTGTTCGTCCATTTTGGGACGGGCAGACTAGGTAGCAGGTGACAGGTGCTGTTCTTGCTTCTCACGATGCTGATATCGAAGACGAGCTGGAGGGTTGCATATAATCTCCTTATATGTATTGGATGTTCCGCTGTTTGTATATTCTCTGAGTGTTATGTAGTGAGGCTTGATGTATTGACTATTCTGATGATTGTATTCAACTATTATGAAGTTTTATTGATGAGATTCTATTCTGTGAAGCTTCACTATATATATGTTCTATTGTATTTTGTCCATGCGCTGTGAGTAATACGATAGATTCTTTTATTTTAATTTACCCTGGCAATCGTCCATGGTCGCCTGGCACACTTTATAGCGCACTATCTCTAGGTTCAGTGCAGGGGTCATGGGCGGTCGTCACAATTTATCACTACTCAAATCAAAGCAATTCATATCACAGAGCATCACACATTAGAGATATCAATCAATTCAAGGCATTCAATACAATTCAATCATCCATAAGTAAGATCAATTCATTATCTGAAATTAACTTAAACCAGATTAATTACTTATGAATAAATTACTAATTCTGGTTAATTAATATTAATTAATTACAAATTATTTAATTAATTAAATTAATTAATCAACCTTAATTATCCATCTTAATTAATTATCCTTAATTAATTAATTATCCCTTAATTAATCACATTAATTAATTAACCTCAAGTTAATTACATACTTAATTAACCTTTAATTAATTACATTAATTAATTACCTTTTAATCATAAATTAATTAACATTTAATTATTAATTAATTATTTTTTAATTACTTGATTAATCAACCTCTAACCATTAATTAATTATCCTTAATTACTTTCATTAAGTAATTAACCTTTAAGTAACCACATTAAGTAATTGACCTTTAATTACTTACCTTAATAAATCAACCTTTGATTAATTACATTAATTAATTATCATCACAAATTAATTATCCTTCAATTACAAATAAATTAATCCTTAATCATTACTTAATTAACCTTTAATTAAGTAATTATTATTAAATTACAAATTAATGATCCTTTAATCTTAAGATAAACCATTCATCTAAATTAATTACATTAACAAATCCCATTTGAAAACAATTGGTATCACATTGATTAATCACTTAATATAAAATTATTTAAAAACTTATTATTACCCATAATTCCTAGACCCGAATCAACGAGCGAAATCCCCGAGCCCAACCACCAAGATCCTTGGGTACAAACCCGAGCAACTCGCGCCAACACTTTACTTCAAGCCACACCCACGAAAACTTCGAGCAAGTCCCTAGTAACCTCCATCTTCCCCAAATCTACAGCAAGGCCAGATATAGAAGTGCATGCGTGCACTTGCACCCACGCTTCGGTAACCTCCGACCAACATCGCGACCATCCACTAGTCATCAACAACCACCCTCATGCACCCGACCACCCAGATCACCTCAGCGACGTCGTACTCGAAATCGAACTATTCAACACAACCTAGAATGAACCCAGTCACTAAAAATCGCCTCGAACCATCACCATCGACCGTCGATGACCACACAACTTCGACTGGAGCTTCGTCAAACTCCCATGCTTCGATTCCCACCGGAGCGATCAACTCCGGTGCTCTGACGTCGCCACAGCAATTCAAGATCCAACCTCGACCAATATATGGGTTTAAACCCTAAATCTATTTCGCACAGCCACCATGGCAACTTATAATTTTTCCAATCATTTTTCCGATGTTTCCAAGCCTACAATCCTCCTCTGGCTACAACCCCGAGGCCCCTAACCTCCTCGATCACCAGTATTCACCCAAAATACAATTTCCGTTCAACTCACAAGTTCTTCTTCCAATCGAAACAAAAAAACATGATTTTATTTTTAAAATTCAAACATGATTCTAATCATATAATCAAATCCTGAAATTTAGATGATCGATTTCCAGACTTGAGAATGATTTTCACTGTACTTTCTTATTTTCAAAATATTTACTCAATATTTTCACTTGGATTTATTTTTAAAAATGATGTTGCACTCGTATAAACACTTTTCATTCAGCAATCAAAACCTAAAATTGTTTCGGTGGGATGATTTAAATTTCGAACAGGTTTTTAAAACCTGGAATGTATGAACAGAGGCAAGTTTTGCCTGTTTTCCAGACATGCACACCTTATGTACATATATATATATCACATGCAGGCATATACAAATACTTTTCACAACAACATTCAAGTATTAATCATAATCATCAGATATAAAAAAAGATTTAAGCTTTTAGGGTGTTAGTTTACTCACCTATTAAAGAAGAACAGAGAGACAAAGCCTGGAAGTTGTTTTAAATTGAAAACTGAGAATTGATCTGCTTGTTGTTTGATCTTGAAAACTTTGATTTGCTTTGCTTGATGTTTGAGTTGAATTATAGCTTCAGGTTTTTTTTTTGAAATGAATTCAAGTTTTGTTTTCTGGTTTGAGATTTTGAACGGATTAAAGAAAATGAGAAAGGTAGGAGAGGTAGAAATATATAGCCTTGTTTTCATTTTATTTAAAATAAAAAGAACTGATGACACTTGTTCAATTTCATGATAAAATTATTACACTTGTTTACTCATATTTTAATACCCTTACATTTGTAATTTGCATGTAAATAATGTTTTTGATATAAATTATATATTATTTTTAAATCCATATTATTTTTAAGACATTTACATTTGAAATTTTAAATTCAAATTCTATTTTACAATATACTTATATATATAAAACAAACACATATTTTATTTGTTTTGGAAAATATTTCAAATTAATTCACAAATTAATCCAAAAAAATATATTAATTACTAAATTAAATTTGGTTTAAAAACGGGATCGTTACATCGAAAGTGTTATAATTTTGAAAGTGTTACGATTCAAGAAATGAATATTATTTAAAGTGAATAATGATATCGAATTGATATGATTTTGAAATGAATATGATATTTTGATATGAAGTACAAACCATTTGAAATGAAATGACCACGGTGTGAAATAAGCGTTTGGTTGTTAAAGAGACCGGGATCAGATATTGTCATACTCTTTACCAATACCGAAAACTACATTAACAACTGTGTACGTGGTGGAGATTTCAGAACGGAGTAGGATGGTTTGGCGATGATTCTATATGGTATTTATGTAGCCCTAACTCCCGTGAGTCAGCTTGATGTGGCTAAAATATGAGCTATACCGGGCCAAATGGGGTCATTCCCCCTATCGGGCACATTTCATCGATACCATTCTATTGCTTTTGTGATTTTATTGGGTGCACCTTTGATTTGGGAGTGGTCACAAAGTGGGCGGTTGTAGTTGCTATGCGTTACCACCAGTCCGAGAGTGCAAATGGTATATTTACCCTAGCATTGCCTCGAGTGCCTTGTCGCATGCCCTATTGCGCCTCCTACAAGTTTGTTTTGTACTGTACCTATGTGGTGTCCTCTGGGTAAACCACCGGTTTGGTGGAGCGTACGGCACTGTATAGACTACGGGAATATATAAAATGTGTTAAGGGAGATATGGGTAACTCCTTAACGCTATTTTAATAGTTTACATTACTATAGACATTATTATAATAGCGTATATTACTACGTAGTAGATAGTTCCATAGATCCTTGGAGGATGGAAATCCCAAGCATCCTTTAAGTTACTTGTATTTCAGTTGATATTTCACTTGAGTTGAATTTACTATATAAGAATGTTAATTCTGGATCGAGTTTTTTGTGTTTTGCTTTATGCTCGGGTCAGACTGAGTGTCACAGCATTTGAGACTCACCTTTGGAGATTGGAGCTTTGCTTGAAGATGTGCCTTATCTATTCAGCTTTCCAGTTGATTTGTTCAGAAATGTCATCTGTTTGTATTCGAGACTTCATTGTATTTGAGATATTTTGTTGTATTTTTCTTTAAACTCCGATGTTTATATAGTAGCTTCATGAACTACTATTTATCTATTCCGCTTCTTATTGTTGTAATACTTTGTGTCTCTGATTCAGTGATTGATTTTTTTACTATATATGTTGAGTTTTGCCAAATATAAATTAACAATCTTATATTTTGAGCAATTCAAGTCCGACATATGCGGATGCGAATGGTCCGAAATACTGGGTCGTTACAGTAAACTCCACAAAACCGGTGGGATACCAGGGAGCACTCCATAGGTACGACACAAACCAAACTCGTGGTGGGCGCGATAGGGTATATGACAAGGCACGCAAGGCAATGCCCAGGGTGGGATACTACCGTTTTGTAGAACAGGGCCGGTGGTAATGCATAGCAGCTACTACTGCCCACCTCAGAACACACTCCTATAATCAAATCGAAGGTGGCCACCAAATCAATCACAAAGTAACAGATATGGTATTGAAGAAGCATGTCCGATCGGAGGAGCGACCTCACTTGGCCAAGGTATAGCTCCATTTTTAGTCATATCAAGCTAACCCGAGGGGGTCAAGGCTGCATTCATACCTCATACAGTAGCATTCGCCAAAACATACTACTTCATTCTGGATTCTCCACCACGTGCACGATTGTTAAAGTGGTTTTGGGTATTAGCAGAGAGTATGACAATATCTGATCCCGGTCTCTTTAACAACCAAGTGCTTATTACACACCGGTTGGTTCATTTATATTTCCAAAACTGATTCATAATTGATATCAAAATATCATATTCACTTCAAAATCATATCACCTTCGAAATCTTATTCACTTTCGAAATCATATTCACCTTTGTAATCATTATTCACTTTAAATCATATTCATTTCCAAAATAATAACCACAAAATAGGTTAAACCATCATAATAAAATATTCGTATTTAAATCAACTAGATCTAAACCATAACAGTTTCAACTTTAAATAGTTTGAATATTGAAAATAGTTTATATATTGGAATAGTTGTACAATAAAATAGTTTATATTTTAAAAATAGGTTATAAATTAAAATAGTTTATATATTAGAAATAGTTTATATATTAAAATGGGTTATATATTAAAATATATAATTTAAAGGATATTTATAAATTTTAAATAATATATTTTAAAATAGTTTATAAATTTAAAATAATATATATTAAAATAGTTTATAATTAAAAAAAAGGTTATAGGTTAAAATAGTTTATGTATATGAAATAGTTTATATATTAAAATAGATTATATATTAAAAATAGTTAATGTATTAAAAATTATTAATATATTAAAATGGTTTGAATGAGGAAATAGTTTATATGCTAAAAGGGTTTGTATATTAAAAGAGTTTATATTGAAAATAGTTTCAAATTAAAATTGTTTCTTCCAATTTCACAAATCAATTCAAATCACTTTAGTTCCAAAAATTCAATTTAAATCAACCTCAGTTCAACGATTTCAATTAAAAAGGCTAAAGGTTTCAAATCAAATTCTCATTAAAACCATTTCAATTTATATCGATTTCAAATTCATGTTTGAACTACAAATTTAAACACTTCAAATTCAATAGTTTTCAAAGTTTAAATATTCCAACGTTTACAATAACTCAATTTTGTTAAATTTCATTTATATTTCAAAATCCAACTTTAAGATTACAATTTAAATTCTTTAATCAATTCATTTAAAATAAATTTCAATTTCAACATTTAAATGCTTGGATTTTTAAAATAAGTCAATTCATATAAATCTTATTTTATTTCATAATATCATTTAACTGAATTCAAAAATTGAGGATTTAAAATCATTTAATTTAACCAATCCGGTGTTCATATATAATTTTCTACCTATGGTCAAGTGAAACAGATAAATATAATTTCAACCAGCATTAAAATTTAAATTTACGGGTATGTCACTTTAACCCGCAATCCCGAGAAAAATTAAAAATCCATAAAATCGCTCGAGTTTATCATTTCAACCAATAACGGTTTTTCCCTAATCTATAAGACCATTCAGGTATGCATCATTTCAACCCATAGTGATTTTCCTAACATCAAACAAAGGGAACTTGCAGCATGTTAACAACATATAAAATAAATATAATATCCAATCATCCAAATATCAACAATTAAACATCCATCACAATAATCATTCAAATAAACCAATAAATCACAACAAATACACTAGTTATCATTATTAGGTATTTAACTGGCAATTAAATTGCAATATTAATCCAAATGGAAATTAAATTCAATATAAATTCAAATTAAATTTGAATGACAATTTAAATATACCAAATAGTAATCAATCAATTTCTAATCACATCACAAATTTAACTTAACTAACATAGGATGATTTAATAGTTGCGAGTGGGTTAAATCGCTCATCTTTGATTTTTCATCGAATTAAAATCCAAATAAGGCCCAAAATTCTAACGGTCTCAGAATGCATCCAAACCAGTTCCATAATGTCCAGAATTTCGATACGATAGCAATGGAGAAAACGCACGTGAATCTGAGCTCGTATGAAAAAGTTATGTCAATTAGAAAATTGAAATTTCAAATTAAATTTAAATTAAATGAAGGGAAAAAAGGTAAATACGTTTACCTCTACCGAAACCCTAGCCCATCGTTCAAAGTCGAACTCGTTTCAGCTGCCAACGTTCATCGTCGAACGCACGCCACTACACACGCCGCCACCCCCATCTAACGATGCCAACCTCAAGCCCATGTCGCGCCGCCAACTTGGTGGCCACGCGCGGCAAATACGGTGCCTCCATGGCCGCCACCGCCGTTCGAAGGAAATGGCAAAAATTGGCAAAATCAAGGCCCTTCAGACGTGAACGAACCCATGGATCAACACCTCTCGACCTTGTAATGACCCACTATTTTGGACTATTCAAATTGACAATAAAACCACACATGTCAGACTTGAATAATTCAAAACAATAGATTGTAAATAAATTTTCGGAGCAAATAAAACCAATCACAGACACAGAATATCAGAATAACTCGCAGCGGAAATAAAATACATAGTAGTTCATGAAGCTACTACAATACATAATCTCAAAACAGATACAAAATACCATAGTCTGAAAAACAGATACAACAGAAGTCTGAATACATAAGTTCACAAATACATAAGCAAAGCTGAAAGGAAATAATTGGAATGGAAATAGACAACTATATAGACAGATAAACTCCAACAAATCTCTAGCTCTAGAAGATGAATCCAAAGCTATGATACTCAGGCTGACCCGAGCGTAAAGCAAAACACAAAACACTCAAGTCAGGACATACATACTTATAAAATGTAAATCGACTCAAGTGAACTGCAATAGAAATGCATCAATAACTTAAAGGATGCTTGGGATCGCCCATCCTTTAAGGATCCGTTAAACTATCTACTATGTAGTAAGATACGCTATTATAATAATTTCTAAAGTAAAGTAAACTATTTAAAAATAGCGTTAAGGTGTTACCCATATCCCCCTTAACACATTTTATAGTGCCAATAGTCTATACAATATTGTAATACCCCATAAACTGGAGCTACCAGAGGATACTCCATAGGTACGATGAAAATCAAACTCGTAGTAAAGCACGCTAGGGTAGGTGACACGGCACAACTAGGCAATGTCAGGGTAGATATACCAATTACACTTCCGGACCGGTGGTAACACAGAGCCACAGCAATCGCCCACCTCGAGCCACACTCCGGAATCAAGGGGTGCACCCAATCAATCACAAAGTAATAGAATGGTATACGATGGAATGTGTCCGATCAGAGGTGCTACCTCATTGGCCCGTCAATTGCTCCTGTTTTAGCCACCTTATGCCAACTCACGGGAGTTGGGTCCACGTTATACCTCAAATAGAATCGTCGCCACCATCCCACTTCATTTTGGAATATCCACCGCGTACACAGTTGTTAAAGTGGTTTTTGGTATCGACAGAGAGTATGTCCACATCCGATCCCGGTCTCTTTAACAACCAATCGTTATTATAACCCGTGGTTATAAATTTCAAAATGGTTTATATTTCAAATCAAAACATATTCATTTAAAACCCTTTTAAAGTCGATGTCAATATCTTTCAAAATAATATTCATTTCCAAAGTTGTAGCATTTCTAAGTTCATTCATTCAATTATAACATTTCAAAAACGTTGTATTTTTTTGGCATTCGTAGCACTTTGATAATGTGATAATACATATAGTAGCAGTTCGAAAATATTATCTGTTTAGAAACAGCAGCACTTAGAAAACGTTATTGTACATATAGTAGTGTTTCGAAAATATTATCTTTCTGGAAACAACAGCACTTAGAAAACGTTACTACAGATATAGTGGTGTTTGGAAAAACAATACATTGTTAGAAATGGTAGCACTTATAAAACGCTACCTTAAAACCACAACATTTTGGAAATGCAACCAATACAAATCTAAGATTTATTATAACATTTCAGAAACATTATAATTTTAGTTTTCATCATTTTTAACTTATAAAGCTTATCTCACTTTTCAAAAATATTTATTTGGATATCATTTCACTTATGATTATAATAAAATAAAATTTTTATAACTAAAATAACCAATTAAACTATAATTCATTTATTAAGTCAAAAGTACACTTAAATTGCTTAACTTCTAATTTAACAAATATATGGATACTTTATTTACTTTTAAAAATATCCATTTCATAAATAAAATATTTTATTGCAAATTTAAGCCTAAAATTCCATTTTAAATCAAATTTCCAATTATTAAGTTAAATCACATTTTAATTTACATTTTGAATTTTTTATTAACTCATACAATTTTAACTTACAGAAAATCACTATAAAAATCATTTAAATCCAATTTAACTTAAAATCTCATATATTTTAAATTCCAAATACTTAAAATTTTCATAAAATATTTATATTTAAAATTAACCGTGGGTCTGTATAATATTTTCTAACCTAGGTCAAGTGATACGGATATATATATCATTTCAATCTGAAATAAAATCCTGGGTTTGATCATTTCAAACCCGCAATCCTAAGTCAAATAAAATAAATCGCTTAAGCCTATCATTTCAACTCATATTTACTTTTCCCTATTCTAAAGTCCGTTCGGGTATGTATCATTTCAACCCATAGTGAGGGAACTTGCAGTGTGAGAAATAGAAAGATAAATAAACAGTAAAGCATAGCATGTCATATTAGGTGATGAAACAGGTATATAATCAGGTTATTACATCATATAATATCATATCATAGGCATATATGAAATTACTATCAACATGGCATATCACTACTATAATTCACATGACATTGTTTCATAATTTTATAAGTACGAAGTCGAGAGTGATAACTCACCTTCTAAAGCTATAGATGACAATTCAAAACACAAGAACAAACTCCGAAAAGCACGACAAAGCACGAATCAAATTCGAGGAGATGTAGCCATGGTTTTAAATCTCCCCGAGATCAGCCGAGATGAAAATCCGAGATATTAGCCAAAATCCGAGATTTGATAGCTTGGTTAGTTATAAGTCTTTTAAATATCGCCCGAGACAGCCGAGATATTTGCCCGAGATATTGGCCAAAATCCGAGATTTGAAACCTTGGATGTAGCACCCAAATCCAAATCTTGTAAACAATAAAATAAACATTCATAAGGAATTGATTTATACATAAAAGAATTAAACAAAACAAAAGAAATGGGCTAGACAAACACAAGTGGGCTCGGCCACATACACATAGGCTCGGTCAACATGAAAGTGGGTTCGTCCACCTTGGTTTTGAGGCAACTATGCTCGGTCATGGTAAGTTTGGATCAGGTAGGCTCGGTCTAGGCAAGCAAAAGGCACGGCTAAGCAATGGAATGTGAAGAGATGGCATGTCAAAAGTCATTTGGAAGGTAAAGTGGCAGGGCAAGTGAAAGGTCATGTGTACTTTGGGTTCGGCCTAGGCTAACATGGTTCGACCACATGGTTCAAGGCTTGGATCAGGTCAAGGCACATCCGAAATGGAGCGGCTATGGATTGGAATTTGTCACGGCAAGGAATGGCAAAGGAGGTGGTGTGGTTAATGGCCGAGGCAAACAAAGGGGAAGGGGATGATTATATAGGCTCGGTTATGGGTTTCAATCTTGTTTTGGTGATGGATTTGAATTTAGGGGTCACGGCAATAGGTTGAAGTAGTGGTGGCCGGTCATGGTTGATTGTGGTGGAGGAGATGGTCGGCTAAGGGGGATGGGACCGGTGATGGCCGAAATAGCATAAGAGAAAGAAAAAGAAAAGAGAAAAGAGAAGAGGAAGACATAAATTTACTTACTGTAATTTGCTTTGTTAGGAAATGAAAATGAGAAAGAAGATGGGAAACAAATGATTTGTACGGCTATAGGAGAGGAAGAGGCATCCATTCATTTAAAAGAAAAAGAAACTTAAGTCTCTTGAATTTCCAAGCCCATTTGTCAAGCCCAAAACAAAACAAGCTCAAACTCAAACAAAATCAAAGTCCAAACCAAAATAAAATAGAAATAAACATAGAAAAATAGACAATAAAATACTGAAAATAATTGCGTGTAAAACGCTGAATTTTATCAAATTTAAAAAGTATAAAACAATATTAAACAAAACGAAAAGCAGAACGAATATCAGAATCAAATTCAGCTTAAAAGAAAAGAATTGGAAATTTAAAACAAGGAATGACTGTCAACTCCCCAGAATTGAAAGATGGTGGAAGAAAAGTCCCTCCCAAAAAAGTTGTGAAAAATAGGTCCCTATTTTTAGTTTTTGTCTAATTTATGCTACTTTTGCCCTTGATTTCAATACTGCACCGATTTTCCGAGAAGGGATAGTTTGGTAAAAAATAACAAAATAGGGACTTAATTTACATGGATTTATGAGTAGGGACTTTTTGTGCATGGGATTTGAGAATAGGGACCTTTGGTCCAAACCCCCAATTTAAAAATTCAAATTTAAAATTTCAACTGAAAGTCAAAGTTTGACCAAAGTTGACCAAAGTATAAAATTTTCAAAAAATCTTTATTTTATTATATTTGGAAAAACAATTATAAACAAAATCTAAAAATACATTGGAAAATTGCAAAATTTCAATTTTTAATTGATTTAAAATCAAAGTTTCAAATAATTTCAATAAAAATATTTGTTAAAATTTTTGGGTTATTACACTCTTCCCCACTCAAAGCTTTTCATCCTCGAAAAGGAACAAGACACAGAAAGACAAAGAAAGATAAGATAGAATAACGAATAGTACCTGAAACAAACAATTCTGGATTCGAAGCACTCATGCTCTCCTCCGTCTCCCAGGTACAATCCCGATCATCGATACTCCACTACACTTTGACCAGGTTGGCATATTTCCTTCTCAGCTGCTTCGTACCTCTATCGACAACACGAAGTGGCTTCCTCTCGACAGTCAGATTAGCCTCAATATCCAAACTCTCGAGAGCAGAAGGCTGAACAATAAGAGATGGATCATGAAGATACCGGCGAAGATGCGAAACATGGAATACATTATGCACTCCAGAAAACTTCTCGGGCAAATCCAGACGATAAGCTAAAGAACCAATCCTCTCCAAGATGTGGAAAGGACCAACGAACCTAGGAGCAAGCTTCCCTCTAAGACCAAACCGAATCACATTCCTTAAGGGAGAGACCTTAAGGAAAACCAGATCACCAACATCAAACTCCAAACTCCTTCTACGCTTATCAGCGTACTTCTTCTGTCTATCCTAAGCACAGCTCATCTTCCTCTTAATCTCCTCAACTCTCCCAGAAGCCTCCAGAATCATAGCAGGACCAAGGACCAAACGATTACCGGATTCAATCCAGCAAGATGGAGATATGCAAGGTCGTCCGTAAAGAGCAGAAAACGGAGACATTGCAATACTAGCCTAAATTCAAAAGATGAAATGAGATAGATAAAGAATTAAGATAAGATTAAGATAGAAAATTGAGATTATACCTGATAACTATTGTTATAGGTGAATTCGACAAGATGGAGATGACCTTCCCAAAATCCTCCATAATCAAGAACACAAGCTCGAAGAAGATTCCCTAGAATCTGATTCACTCTTTCCATTTGACCGTCGGTCTGTGGATGGTAAGCAATGCTCAGATTCAGATAAGTACCCAAAGATTCCTGAAAAGCTTTCCAAAACTGGCTGGTAAAGATGGGATCACGATCCCAAACAATACTGATAGGAACACTATGGAGACGAACAATCTCCCTCAAATAAATCTCAGCCCAACTCGAAGCAGAACGGGTAGACTTGACGGGAATAAAATGAGCTGACTTGGTCAATCTATCCACAATAACCCAAATACTCACATTACCCCTTCTAGTCCTCGGTGATCCATCAATAAAATCCATAGAAACCTGTTCCCATTTCCAATTGGGAACCTCAAGGGGCTGCAACAAACCAGGGGTCTTCTGATGATCGGCCTTGACTTGCTGACAAGTCAAACACCTACTAATAAAAATGGAGATATCACCCCTCATACCCTTCCACCAATACAACTTCTTCATATCCTGATACATCTTGGTCACACCCGGATGAATAGAAAGTCTGGATCGATTGTTTTCCCGAAGTAACTCATGTCTCAATCCATCAACATTCGGGACACAAATTCGATTATCAATCCTCAAAACCACTCTATCATCGATCTGAGCTCCACTACCATCAAGACTACAACCACCAACCCTGCTACGAACACTCTCCTTCATAAGCCTAAGCATCTGATCCTCATCCTGCTTATCCATGATACGATCCAAAAGAGGAGAAGAAACAACAAGCTGACACAACATCGCCTTCTTCCGACTCAAAGCATCGGCCACAACGTTAGCTTTCCCAGGGGTATAGTTGAAGTCGAGGTCATAAGAAGAAAGGAACTCTAGCCACCTAACTTGTCTCTGATTCAAATCCTTCTGGGTGAAAATATACCTCAAAGACTGATGATCCGTAAAAAGCTCAAACTTAGTCCCCAAAAGATGATGCCTCCAAAGCTTCAAAGCAAAAAACCACGGCAAGCAATTCCAAATCATGAGCAGCATAATTGGCCTCATGGGTCTTCAAATAATGACTAGCATATACAATGACCTTCCCATCCTACATTAGAACAGCTTCCAAACCTTCACGACTAGCATCAGTGTATACCGTTAATCCCTCATTGCTATTTGGAACGGTAAGCACTGGTGCGGAAGTAAGCTTGCGCTTTAACTCATTGAATGCAGCTTCACACTTATCATTCCATATAAACTTAGCATTCTTACAAGTCAAAGCAGTGAGAGGTGCAGCAAACCAAGCAAAATTCTCAATGAATCTCCGATAATAACCGGCAAGGCACAAAAAACTATGGATATCAGATGGAGTCCTCGGAGTTTCCCATCCTAAAATAGAATAGGGAAGAATAAGAACTACAAAGAAGATAGAATAATTGGATTACAAAAGAAAGATGAGAAAAGGTAGACTTACATTGATCGCAGCGATCTTGACTGGATCAACAGAAACTCCATTACTAGAAACATTATGTCCAAGAAATCGGACTTCATCCTTCCAGAAATGGCATTTAGAGAATTTAGCTTTCAATTGGTGACTCTTAAGAGTCTCCAGCTCAGAATTCAAATGGACCTTGTGCTCCTCCTTAGACTTAGAGAGGACAAGAATATCATCAACGAAGACCAAAACAAACTTGTTAAGAACATCACGAAAAACACGATTCATCAAATCAACAAAGAAAGCTGGGGCATTAGTCAAACCAAAAGACATAACTAACCATTGATGGAAACCATTCTCAGTACGAAAAGCGGTCCTGGGAATACTTTCCTCAGCAACTCTGAGTTGGTGAAATCCCGTGGCAAGATTAAGCTGAGAGAAAATGGTGGCTCCCTAAAGCTGATCGAATGTATCATTGATACGAGGCATAGGATATCTATTCTTCATAGTGAGCTTGTTCAGCTCCCTATAATCAACACACATCCTCAAAGATCCATCAGACTTAGTGACGAAAACCACCGCTGCTCCCCATTCAAAATGACTAGGTCTGATCAGACCCTTGGAAAACAAGTCCTCAATTTGTTTCCTCAACTCAACCTTCTCACGGGGTGCCATTCATTTGGGAGGAAGAACTACAGGTCAAGCTCCAGGAATAAGATCAATACGGAAATCAATTTCCCACTTAGGAGGTAAAGAAGAGACTTCACCAAAAACATCGGGATAAAGCTTAACCACAGGGGTTGAATCAAGATCACCAGGAGAAGAATCCAAAGGGAAAACAAAACTTCCAGCAAAATCCTGAGGCATACAGCACTGAATCACCAAAGAGTTACCCCGATCATCAACAAGAGAAACAGTTCGGGTTTTACAAGAGATAACGGCTTCATGCCTCTTCAGCTAATCACCCCCAAGCAATATATCAAAAGCATCAAAACCTAGGACATAGAAATCACCAGAAAATCGATGGCCAGAATAGAAGAGTTTCACTTGGTTACAAATCCTACTAAGGTTCGCGGGACCCCCAATAGGATTAGTAACACACAAAGGTATAGCCGCAAACATAGGTGAAAGGAGATGCTCAAATTTATCACAAAGATCCACAGAAATAAAACTATGCGAAGCTCCAGTATCAAATAAAACACGAACAGGAAAATTAAACAGAGAAAAGGTGCCTTGAAGAGTACCTTGGGAATCACTAGGAGCAGGCAGAGTAGGTGGAGCATGGGTGGAAGAAGTCATGGAAAAGACTCCAGATGTCTTGCCTTTTGATACAAAGGACAATCCTTCTTGAAATGACCAGGTTACAAACAGACATGACAGAGATTGTTCCCGGTATCCTGAGGTGGAGGAACATCAGCACCAACTGAAGTAGGGCAACTATTGGCATAGTGTCCCCTCTGATCACACTTGAAGCAAGTGATGGAAGATAAGTCAATAGGATGCTTCCGAGGAGTAGATCCTAAACCAGGATTCTTGAGCCAATTCTACTTCTAATGAAGAAAGTTAGGATTCCTCTTCTTAGAGTTGCTAGAACCAGGCTGAGATGGAGAACCACGAGGAAAAGAAACTTCTTTAGAAGTGGGATTCTCATATCTAATGGCCATGTCCATCAGCTCCATGAAGGTACCATGAACATGAGAAATGAGACGATCATAATACTCTGGGCGAGCTCCAGCTATAAATTTCTCATTCTTCTTAAGAGAGGTATCAATCAGGCCAGGACCAAACTTGGAAATTTCAATGAACTTCCGCTCATACTCAGAAAATGACATGCTCCCTTGCTTAAGATCCATAAACTCCCTGTATATGGTGGACTTCCCGGCTTCGGGCATCCACTTTGCCACAAAAGCCTCCTTGAAAAAGATAGATAGGCTTAAGAAAGATTCCAAAGAGAGAAAACTGAATAGAACAGAAGACAACACAAGAAGATATCTAAATTGCTCCCAAGAAATATCTGCCTCCACAGTCTGAGCTGTGACAGACTCCCACCAATCCTGGACTGCCTCTTGCAACTGCCAAGCTGCCAACTAACGCTTCTGAGCCTCAATAATCTCCAAACCAGTAAAAATCCTCTCTAGACTCCTCAACCATTGCTGAGCCTCTACGATGCTCTCAGATCTAGTAAACTTGGTACTACCAAGCTGAGTGAATTCCTTACAGAGAGTGGTGAACCTGATGGGTACAACAGGCTCGGGAACTGGGGCAATACCACGACCCCTACCTCTGGCATTCCTACGATTCATCTTGGAAAAATAAAGAATAAATTTTAGGACAAAGGTAAAAAGAAAGACAAAGATAAGATTCAACTAGAATGGAAATCCTAATTAAAGAATTCAAATAAACAAGGTGGATTCGAATGGAATGAAGTTAATAAAATGAGATTTTAAAACAAGAAAATTTTATATCCAAAATAATCTTTTAAAATCCTTTGAAAATCATTTGAAAATCATTTTATACTTAAAATACGTTCTCTCACAAAGAATTGATTCTAAGATTGATTTCACTCATTCTAGGGTATTTCTACCATATCTCTAATGAGTTTTTGGTCCATAGGCTAAGGTTTGCCTAAAACCAAAGCTCTGATACCAAATGTAAAGACCCACTATTTTGAACCATTCAAATTGACAATAAATCCACACATGTCAGACTTGAATAATTCAAAACAATAGATTGTAAATTAATTTTTGGAGCAAATAAAACCAATCACAGAATCATAGACAGAATATCAGAATAACTCGCAGCGGAAATAAAATACATAGTAGTTCATGAAGCTACTACAATACATAGTCTCAAAACAGATACAAAATACCATAGTCTGAAAAACAGATACAACAGAAGTCTGAATACATAAGTTCACAAATACATAAGCAAAGCAGAATAGGAAATAACTGAAATGGAAGTAGACAACTAGATAGACAAATAAACTCCAGCAAATTTCTAGCTCCAGAAGATGAATCCAAAGCTGTGATACTCAGGCTGACCCGAGCGTAAAGCAAAACACAAAACACTCGAGTCAAGACATACATACTTATAAAATGTAAATCGACTCAAGTGAACTGCAATAGAAATGCATCAATAACTTAAAGGATGCTTGGGATCGCCCGTCCTTTAAGGATGCTTGGGATCACCCATCCTTTAAGGATACGTTAAACTATCTACTATGTAGTAAGATATGCTATTATAATAATTTCTAAAGTAAAGTAAACTATTTAAAAATAGCGTTAAGGTGTTACCCATATCCCCCTTAACACATTTTATAGTGCCAATAGTCTATACAGTACTGTAATACCCCATAAACTGGAGCTACCAGAGGATACTCCATAGGTACGACACAAATCAAACTCGTAGTAAAGCACGCTAGGGTAGGTGACACGCATAACTAGGCAATGCTAGGGTAGATATACCAATTACACTTCTGGGTCGGTGGTAATGCAGAGGCGCATCAATCGCCCACCTCGAGCCACACTCTTGAATCAAGGGGTGCACCCAATCAATCACAAAGTAATAGAATGGTATACGATGGAATGTGTCCGATCAGAGGTGCTACCTCATTACCCCGTCAATTGCTCATGTTTTAGCCACCTTATGCCAACTCACGGGAGTTGGGTTCACGTTATACCTCAAATAGAATCGTCACCACCATCCCACTTCATTCTGGAATCTCCACCGCGTACACAGTTGTCAAAGTGGTTTTCGGTATCGACAAAGAGTATGTCCATATCCGATCCCGGTCTCTTTAACAACCAATCATTATTATAACCCATGGTTATAAATTTCAAAATGGTTTATATATCAAATCAAAACATATTCATTTAAAACCCTTTTAAAGTCGACGTCAATATCTTCAAAATAATATTCATTTCCAAAGTTGTAGCATTTCTAAGTTCATTCATTCAATTATAACATTTCAAAAACGTTGTATTTTTTTAGCATTCGTAGCACTTTGAAACTGTGATAATACATATAGTAGTAGTTCGAAAATATTATCTTTTTAGAAACAGCAGCACTTAGAAAACGTTACTGTACATATAGTAGTGTTTCGAAAATATTATCTTTCTGGAAACAGCAGCACTTAGAAAACGTTACTGCAGATATAGTGGTGTTTGGAAAAACAATACATTGTTAGAAATGGTAGCACTTATAAAACGCTACCTTAAAACCACAACATTTTGGAAATGCTGCCAATACAAATCTAAGATTTATTATAACATTTCAGAAACATTATAATTTCAGTTTTCGTCATTTTTAACTTATAAAGCTTATCTCACTTTTCAAAAAAATTTATTTGGATATCATTTCACTTATGATTTTAATAAAATAAATTTTTTATATCTAAAATATCCAAATAAACTATAATTCATTTATTTAGTCAAAAATACACTTAAATTGCTTAACTTTTAATTTAACAAATAACTAGGTACTTTATTTACTTTTAAAAATATCCATGTCATAAATAAAATATTTTGTTACAAATTTAAGCCTAAAATTCCATTTTAAATCAAATTTTCAATTATTAAGTTAAATCACATTTTAATTTACATTTTAAATTATTTATTAACTCATACAATTTTAACTTATAGAAAATTACTATAAAATTTATTTAAATCATTTAAATCAAATTTAAGTTAAAATCTCATATATTTTAAATTCCAAATACTTAAATTTTCAGAAAATATTTATATTTAAAATTAACCATGGGTCTGTATAATATTTTCTAACCTAGGTCAAGTGATACGGATATATATCATTTCAATCCGAAATAAAATCTCGGGTTTGATCATTTCAAACCCGCAATCCCAAGTCAAATAAAAAAAATCGCTCGAGCCTATCATTTCAGCTCATAATGACTTTTACCTATTCTAAAGTCCGTTCGGGTATGTATCATTTCAACCCATAGTGAGGGAACTTGCAGTGTGAGAAACAGAAAGGTAAATAAATAGTAAAGCATAGCATGTCATTTCAGGTGATGAAACAGGTATATAATCAGGTTATAACATCATATAATATCATATCACAGGCATATATGAAATTACTATCAACATGGCATATCACTACTACAATTCACATGACATTGTTTCACAATTTTATAAGTACGAAGTCGAGAGTGATAACTCACCTTCTAAAGCTAGAGATGACAATTCAAAACACAAGAACAAACTCCGAAAAGCACAACAAAGCACGAATCAAATTCGAGGAGATGTAGCACCCAAATCCAAATCTTGTAAATAATAAAATAAACATTAATAAGAAAATGATTTATACATAAAAGAATTAAACAAAACAAAAGAAATGGGTTAGACAAACACAAGTGGGCTCGGCCATATACACATAGGCTCGGCCAACATGAAAGTGGGTTCAGCCACCTTGGTTTTGAGGCAACTATACTCGGCCATGGTCAGTTTGGATCAGGTAGGCTCGGTCTAGGAAAGCAAAAGGCACGGCTAAGCAATGGAATGTGAAGAGATGGCATGTCAAAAGTCATTTGGAAGGTAAAGGGGCAGGGCAAGTGAAAGGTCATTGTTATCCTGCCTTTTGGCAAGGCCGTGACACCAGGAACTCGACTAGAAACCAAGGACAGTTCGCCTTGAAAACCGGTTGCACATAGGTCTACTATGGATGTCGGTGAATTTTTCCCGAGTCCGAATCGGGTTACAATTGGTAAGACACGTCAAGCAAGGTCAGGAAAAGCAACATTCCAAATATCAAGTCAATCCGAGGTCGTACGCTCAAGATATCATCAACACAAGTGAAGGACATAGCCTTGATTTCGTCTCCATATGGTTCGAATTCACTAAGGTCGAATCCATCAAGCTCGACTCCAGCAAAATTCCCCTGGTTGCTTCGAATCCATGAGAAATACTTTAGCTTCGACTCCATCAAGCATGCCTTCAGTTCGAATCCAGCGAGGTAGAAGACCTTCGAATCCATACGGTTAAGGGTACTTCGAATCCATTTGCCTTCGAACCCCCATGTTAAGACAACTTCGAGTCGATCCACAATATCAAATCCTGATCGATTCGAACAATTACCGGTTCCATTGAATCGAAGGAGGCGAACCTTCGAATTCAACATCTCGAGTCTACCAAGTAAAGGCGGCTAGAACCATGGATTCGACCCAGTCAACTCGGAGCGAAAGTAGGATCGATACGAAGAAAATGCACCACGTCAGCAATGCCACGCGCGAAACCATCGAGTCGACCCTATCGATTCGAAGGGATCGATTCGAACCAAGCTAATCAACCAGAAATGCAATCTTGAATCGATCATAACTTGAGATCTATAAGTCCAAATGCTATGAAATTTTCACAGTAGCTTGAGCACATGTTGAAGAATGATCACACCAAATTTCAGCTCGATTGGACAAATTTTTGATCGATTCGAATGGACTTCGAATCGATCCCAAAGTGGGCCCGGTTCTCCAGAAAGTGGGCATGTGGGCCCCCTCACGTGCCAGAACTGGTCTCCCTTCAGTTTAGGCGAAATATCAGCCTCCTACGCCTATAAATAGAGCCCCTGGTCATTCAGAAAAGGGGTGAGACAATTCTAAGAGCTAAAGAGCGCCCAGACTCTGCCAGATTTACTCAAAATCACCACGGTTGTCTTAGATTCAGACTTAGCTCACAAAACCAGTTGTACTGCTTTATAAGAAATTGTAATCTTCGTGTGTCGAGCAATAAAATCATCAAACTTCATAGTGGACGTAGGCTACAAAGTCGAACCACTCTAAATCGCTTGTCTTTGCACTTTACATTTCTGTTATTTGGAGTTTTTGTTAGATAATCCACAGTGTTAATTTTCATTCTACGCGTTTATCTGTTCAAAGACTTCCGAAGAGTGTTGTGCCCATTTTTGGTACAAACACTTTGGTGCTTTCACTGAGAAAAACCAGTTTTTCTCCTGCTCTTCGGATATACCATCAATAACGGATTGCGTAAAATCCAAAGGGAAGATCCAGATCTCTACTCCGGAATCCTTCCATTCTATTCAGATTTGCATAAAATCTAGGAAAGGAATCCATTGCTCAAGATGGTTAGCAGAAGAACTACTTCTACAGCGGCTAATCAAGAAGGTCGGGATGGACAAAATCCCACACAACAGTTACAGTCCAATCAAGACAACACGGCTCACTCTGGTCCATCTGGACCAGTAACCAGATAAGAGTTTCATGTATTGCTTCAGGAATTGACTCAAAGTCGGCAACAGCTGGCCGAACAGTTGCGTGCTAATATTGAATTGACCAATCAATTAAACCGCCAAAGGTGCAGGAGGACAAGGAGGGATGATGCTTCCCACTCGTCCACTGAAAGTTCTGCTTCATCTGACTATCATGGCAGAGCTACACCTCCCCGATTGGACGTAGGTCATACACAAGCTACCGAGTACCAACCCGCCTTGACTGTAGGACAATTGTGGGTCGGACCGTCAAATAGCTCCCAGGTCGGGCCCTCATCACGAGGAGGTGTTGTTCCACAGCATACCACAGGCGATCGCGCTGCGACTGCCGCGGTAGAAACAAGGGTTAATACCCAAAACCTGTCGGATCCAAATAATCAACAACGTGGGCATACTCCTGAACCATACGTCCCAGAAAATGTGGAGCCAAGGAGGCGAGATATAGGCCGTCGACAACGTCCGGTCCAGGCTCGCGCTGTGGAACCCAACCACACCTCAGCTCAGCCTACACGGAATGTGGCTATGCCCGACATTTCAACCATGATACGTCAAATGATTCGCGAGAGCCAGGGACTTATCAATGACGACTGGGGAATCTCCCGTAGTCAAACTCCTTTCACAGATAAATTACTGTACGCTGAACCTCCTCGGCGATTCAGAATGCCAACTCTCCCTCTGTACGAAGGAAATTCCGATCCCAATTAACATATCTTGAAATATGAATGGTCAATGAGCGCCGCAAGGGCTGATGATGCAGTAAAATGTCGAAGCTTCCCTATCTCTTTGGGAGGAATCACAACAATGTGGTTCACAAGGTTGCCACCAAGATCCATCTCTTCGTTCGATCAACTGGCTAAGAAATTTGTCGAACAGTTTCGTATGCATGTCACTAGGCCCAAAGACATTAACACCCTATCCAGTGTCACCCAGGCTAAGGGAGAAACGCTCTGGCGTTATTTGGAGAGATTCCATGCAACATGCGTGGAAATTAGTAATCCCAACGATAACTCGATTTTGATGGCGTTAACCAAAGGGATCGATCCCGACTCTGAATTCGGAAATTGGTTAGCTGGGAAACCACCCGCATCATTGGACCGTTTCTACTCCAAAGCCGCTCAATTCTTGCGACAAGAGGACGCGAAACAATCCAGGAAACAGGATGATGCAATACCCAGAACTGAAGGAATACAAAGTAATGTGGCAGTTAAGTAGTCCGGTGAGAGTTCCGGAAAAGTTCAGCTAAATATACAAAACAAAAAAACTCAGCCAAGGGGCAACAGTGGTCAGGATAAGAAAAGAGACCAAAGTCGAGGCCCGCAACGTAGGACCCCAATGTTTGACAATTACACGCCATTGAATACATCGTTGGAAAACGTGTATCTGCAAACCTGCAACGCTGAGCAATATAAGAAACCTGCTCTGAAGCAATCATCGGAGAGGCAGATTCAAACGGGGAAGTTTTGTAGATTTCACGAAAGTTACGGCCACAATACCAACGAGTGTCGACATCTGCAAGACCTCGTCGAAAAATTGATCAGGGAGAGAAAGATAGACCAGTTTGTACGGGCGCCGCTGTCTGGTGGAGCGGGCCCCTCAAAGCAAAATCATACACAGAATCAAGCAAGACAGGAAGAACCGGGTCGTGACGGAGGAAGATTGGTAATTAATGCTGTAAGTGGTAATCCTCATCCAGCGGTCCGAAGCTGGGAGGAAATGGAATCATATAGCAGCTTAGCTAAACGCTCAAACTTCGAGTATAATGATAACTTGGGCGGTAAACCTTCGACCAAGCGAAAGAGAGCAATGACTAACGACATCACTTTCCACGACAACGACGTTGATTACGTCGGAAGTCCGACTACCGACCCACTTGTGATATCGACCCGGGTAGGCCCGATGTGGATGAAGAGGATCCTAATTGACTGTGGGAGCTCTGTGAATATCATATTTGTACATGCTTATAATCAAATGAAGATGGAAGTTGGGGATCTAAAACCCTGCCAAACTCAACTCTATGGATTCAATGGCAACGCTACCATACCTGTTGGGATGGTAGAATTATCAGTTGAGTTGGGAGCCGGAAAACGTAGATCGATTCGGACATTGCAGTTCGTTGTGTTGGAGGTAGACTCGCCATATAATGCCTTTTTAGGTCGACCTGCCCTTGCTGAGTTCAGGGCCATAATCGCCTCGTCGTGTTTAACTTTAAAATTCCCAACTATCAACGGAGTTGGGGTCGTCCAGGGCGACCAGGTTGATTTGAGAACAATCATACACCGAAATCGAGTTGCCCGATTGCACAATGCCAAGGACCGACTTAAAACTTTTGAACTTGGTGAGCTAGTCACTAAAAAAGATTATCCGGCACTCCCGCCCATAAGATCAACGTGGAGAGGGTCGCGCAAGATTAAGCGAAAGCTAAATGATGGCGAATTCAAATTATCACCCATTGATAGCTTAAGTTTACCAGGGGCCTGGAATAGCGAAAGCCTTCATCGCTACTGCAATTAACAGGCTATGTTTATCTATTTAGTTTAAATTCCGTTTTAAAAGTTGTTTCAACATTTCGAAATTAGAACTTATAATAAGGCAACTGACTTTGCCATATTTTCTGATTTCAGCAATAAAATGCCATTTCTTCGGGTCAGAGCTGTGATTCATTAAATACAATGTACAACATCACGATGCACGGAGAGCTAAAATTCCATCATGCAATGGGATTTATTCAAGAAAGGAGTGACTGTGATACGACCGGCCACTCGCTAAGTGAAGCCCGAGCTCGGGGGCAAGCCATCACATCAAAGCTAAAAACGGGTTGACTTCCGACGATCATTCCTTAACTCCGTACTCCCAGAGTGCGAGGCAGAGTATAAACATTCCTTAACTCCATACTCCCAGAGTGCGAGGCAGAGTATAAACATTCCTTAATTCCGTACTCCCAGAGTGCGAGGCGGAGTATAAACATTCCTTAACTCTGTACTCCCAAAGTGCGAGGCGGAGTATAAACATTCCTTAACTCCATACTCCCAGAGTGCGAGACGGAGTATAAACATTCCTTAACTCCGTACTCCCAGAGTGCGAGGCGGAGTATAAACATTCCTTAACTCCGTACTCCCAGAGTGCGAGGCGGAGTATAAACATTCCTTAACTCCGTACTCCCAGAGTGCGAGGCGGAGTATAAACATTCCTTAACTCCGTACTCCCAGAGTGCGAGACGGAGTATAAACATTCCTTAACTCCGTACTCCCAGAGTGCGAGACGGAGTATAAACATTCCTTAACTCCATACTCCCAGAGTGCGAGAAGGAGTATAAACATTTACTTAACTCCATACTCCCAGAGTGCGAGACGGAGTATAAACATCTACTTAACTCCACACTTCCAGAATGTGAGACGGAGTATAAACATACATCAACTTCGTATTTGTCCCCAAGACTGGGGGCAAGACCAAAACAAATATCGAATTGAAGACGAAAGAGAATATACTTTCATTTCCATTATCAACAAAAAGAATTCGATTATAAGATGATTCAAAAAAAAAAATTTCCTGCTAGTGGGAGCCGAGTCCACATCTATACACGGCTATAGAGAAAACCAAAAAACAAAACACTACAGAAAACTAAAGAAGGAGTTCAATCTTTCTTCTTCCTTATCTTCTTCTTCGGGGTAGTCCCACTAGAGCCGCTACCCAACTTCTTCCTCACTCTCTTACTCTTCTCCGGTTTGCCCTCAGATGGAGACATGATGTCCACCTCTTCCTCGAAGCTTGAGGCAACAGAGATTCTTTTGGAGGGTGGAGTCGGAGGAATAGAAGCAGTAGCAGGAGGTGGGACAGGAGCACTCGCAATTACCACAGTGCCGCCAGGCGATATCATCATTATCGGGGCATGGCCTGACGGGTCCATACCGGCGGTCACTGCGGCCATCTCTGCATTAATCTCAGCCAAAATCTCATCTTCACGAGGTACTTGTGCCGCACTAGAAGTACTAGTGGTTGGCATAAAGGAGCTAACAGCCGGGGTGGTCCGGCTCATGGCAAAGGATGGATCGGCAAAGGGTTCATTGGGTTCTCTAAGAAGTTCTTCGATCATCTGAGCGTCAAAAGACAGCATGCTCGCTTCTCCCTCTTCGCCGACCATAGTGGATGTCATAACCGCCTCAGTGACGATGGCCCCTTGCGCCGTATAAGGAGCTTGTGATACATGAGGCGTTGGGACAACGGCTTCGGTCACTAAAATGCAAAAAGCAAAGGTTGTTAGCTAAGAGTATTGATTCAGATTCAACACACTAAGTATATACGAGAGGCGTTTGATTACCTTCCTTAGCCTGGCTCGTGGTATGGGCAGATACAGAGGCAGGAGCATCAGCAGAAGATAAATGCGGCTGGTCGGGATTATAAGCAGGGACAGACTGGGGATCGACCGCACCGATGGTTCCGGGCAATGTCGGAATTACGGCTCCAACACTTGTTTCATGATGCTCAATCCCCGAGTCCTCGCCCGTCTCTATCTGTTGAAAACCAAGCGTCTCTCTCGCCACGGAAACCACCGCCTCATGTAGAACTTTCCCCTCATCCTCAATAAGCAAGCGCATCTCCAGCTCAAAATCATCGAGTGTTTCATCTGGATGCGCCGCTCTCTTATCCTCAACCAGCCTAGTCCAGGCGTTGTACAGAATCATAGAATCATCTCCTAGCCACGATAAATTTATGTGCTCTAGCACGTTGGCGTTGTATGTAACCAGGAGATCATCGAAATCAGCATCTATCCTAGATCGCTCCACCACAATTTTTTCCTGGACTTCTGCCTCCGCAGACTTAGTCTTGGCCGCCGCCGCAGCAAGTTCGGCTCTAAGGGATACAGCTTGGTCACATGCATCCTGAGCAGTGGTGTTTGCATCGTCTCTCTCTTTCACCACTTCAGCAAATTTGGCCTTGAGATCATTCAGCTCCTTAACGGCTGCGTCTCGCTAAGCTACGACGTTGGTGTAACGATGGCCCATCTCTTCTACCGTGGCATAGTGTGCCTGCTGCATCCTCGACATTTTGGCCAAAGCATCCTCATGCTTTTTGAGTGCTTGGAGTTCCGAGTTTCGGGACGACTCCGTCTCAGATTGGAGAACTTGAATGATGCGGTCTTTCTTGACAATTTCGGCATCGCACTCCTGAATGACTTTTGCCCGGTCAAAAGCTACCTTTGAAGCTTTCACGGCTGCTTTGTACCACTCCTTGTATTGGACATAGAAGTCACGAATATAGCTGTGCGCAGTGTTTTTGGCATCCTGAGGAATCCTCTTGAGATGAGGAGGAAAGACATATGCGTCCATACAAATTTCTGGGAAGTCTTTTTTCATTTGAGCAAGCTGGATGGCTTCTTCGCTTGTCAACTCAGCCGGAGCCTGTTCAACGATGGCCGCTGTCGGTGGCCCAACTCTAGGTCGCTGAGTCTCGGGCCTTGAAGATTGGGAAGGCTGTTGCTGCTGTGAAGGCCCAGGGATATCTACGGGGGCCCTAGGAGGCGGAGGAGAACGAGATCGCGGTCGATACTGATAGCTCTTATCTCTGTCAGAGCGATCTTGACTAGAATGGCTACGCCAATGCTCTCGATCTCTATCAAAGCGATCCTGATTGATGTAGCCTCGCCCGTGATCCCTATCTGAATCTCTCCTACGGGAATCATAATATGGGGAAGATTGACGCACATTACGGAGCCTATCCAAAGTGGATCCGCGACCTGACATCTCACCTGTGATAGGAAGAAGCTACAGATTAGAATCCTACAAAACAGTGATTAATATGAGAAAGTCATGTAGTGGTGTGGAAGTGTGTGTAAATGTGTAAACCCCCAAACCAACCGGAAGTGTTGACCGCATTCAAAGGAAAGGGCTCGCTCATATTTAAAACATCCTGAAATTCCTCCAACCCGGGATTACATGGAATCAATATAAAATCCGGGATGGGAATATCAAGCGCTTTAAAAGTATCTCTCGAATGAGAAGGGGCGGCCTCAGAAATTATGGCTCCAGAAGTGGGAGGAGACACATCTACAGGTTTCCACCCCTTAGACTTGAGTTTTTTGGAAACGACAGCCTTGCTTTTCCGTCTTTTTCCTAACTCTTCGAAGTTGCCCGAAAGATCACCCATCGGCTCCACATCTGTATGGGTCCTTTCTTCATCGCTCACTTCGGTTATTGTGATCCCGAGCGTTTTCTTCACCATTTTCCTCTTCTTCTTGTTTTTCTTCTTTGAGGTAGGCTTTGACATCCCCTCGATGACTATACTCTGATTTATTTCAATCAAGCCGAGAGCTCTTAAGTTATAGTCATTCAACACTGAGTCGATGTGTCTCAGTTCACTCGGAACTTCTTGGAGACTTTGGACTATGCCCTTGTAGTACCCGCCATCGGGTCTGGAGATAATGGCTGTAAGAGAAACAAGATGTTAATGCCAATGCCAAAAAGCTGTCGATCAAGGAAAATCATCTGCATATGAGGACACTTACGTCTAGACAACCATCGCCTAGCAAAACCAGGAGGACACCGGACATAGAACCATTCATTCTTGAAATAGCTTAGTCTGGTCCAGGCTCCAATAATAACTTGGCAATTTCTGACTGCCTCCAAAAATGTAAAGGATGGGCTATCCCCCTTGCTCTTGAAATTAAATATGTATCTGATCTCGGTTGGCCTTGGCGGGCGAAAGAGACAGTCCATAAATATGACGAAGGCACTATTCAGCAACGCATGTCCGTTGGGATGAAGTTGCAAAGGAGCAATTCCTAAGTATGACAGCATTTCTCTGATGTATTGATTAAAAGGAGGAAGAGTTCCGACCGCGTAAGCATGGCGGTATAAGGCAGTATATCCTTCGGGCGGATTATGCGGTCTGTCATCAGCGCTGGTTAATAACACATCGTCCAGAGATATGTTGTGTTTCAAGCATATCCGACCCAATAAGGATTCAGAGATATTAGACTGGATAGAATCAACGGGATTCTCGATAAATATAGCCTCCGGCAATTCGTCTGGAGCTGGTTCGATTACGTCAGCAGAAATATTGGGAACCTCAAGGATCGGAGGAGGAGAACTCTGAATCTCCTGCTGTTGCGAGCTCGAAGGTTCCATAACTAACTAACTCATCATAAAGCAACGTTAAGTACATAAAGAGCCCGTGCATTTCCTAGTGTGGAGTGTATGAATATGTTGTGCAGTGCAAGTGCTAAACGTTACTTAAGCAGATTTTACAAAATGAAACAAGACGTCTGAATGAAAACACTTTGAAATTTGAGAACAATGACAGTCATCGCTGACCGTCACTTCCATGCCATCTAGATACTACTGGCCAAATTCAAGTCTAAACCGATCATATTATTGGTTAAGTCACAGTTCCATCGACGAGCTTCAAAAAGGAGGTCAAGTCTTACAGTCAAGTTCGATTATGCAAGGCCGAAGCTCGTCGGAGTCAAGTATGCTGAAGTTCATTAAGTTCATCAAAGTTCGACTTGAAATTGGTCGTAGATCAGATGTTGGAGCAAATCAGAAGAGTAGTGGTCTCAGAGACAAAGACCTTCGAATCCATCGACTCGAATCGATACGAGTCGGATCGATGAAAATCGAGTCTAGGTACTTCGAATCTGTGTGGTTCGACTCGGCGTAACTTTGGGATGGAGAGGCACTTCGAATCCATGAGCTCTGCATGGCTTCGAATTGATCAATATTGAATTCCATCGAATCGATCGGGGTATCATTACTTCGAATCGATCTGCACGAGCCTTTTTCCTTTTATAACCATCGATTCGACGCTATGCATCCAAAATCGATTCGAAACACTCATTCCTGGATCAATACGAAGTAATGAAAGAACAACACTCTAGATCGATACGACTCGAATAGTTTCATTCCTCAGTCCCATCGAGTCGACCCATTTTGTTCAGATCTCACCACTCCTCAAAAGTTTCAAAAGAAAAGATCGAATCAATGCCAAAAAATTCCAGTTCTATCATTCTCATCTCGAATCGATCCTTTGGTTACCTGATTTGATTACGAGTGGAAGCGTGAACGGATTCAATCGATTCGTGGAAAGCACGTTTGTTTTGGCTCTAGGAAATCGACTCGAAGAAACAGCTAAAGCAATGGTAAAAAGTGAAAAGTGAAAATGAAATCGACCTCACGTATTTATATGAGTTCCAAGGACAGCTCGTGGCGCTTCGTCTCCTGGTCATTTTGACCGTTTGCCACAGGTCACAACCCCATCGATTCGAACAACGGAGCTTCGAGCCCATCACGCGGTGAATCCTTCAACTACTTCGAATCCATCATAGCTCTGCCTTCTTCCTGAACTTCTAATCCATCCATGCAATATCGAGGCAAGGCATCATCGATTCGAAGAAGCAATTGAATAAGGGCTGGATCGAAAATCTGATCGACTCGAAGTGTTAATTCTATCAAACCATCGATTCGAAAGTTATCGATTCGGACATACATGCTTCGAATCCACCAGGACTTGTCGATGAGAATGAACGCATCGCTTCAATTTGAAAAAGTACTTGTCTACCTCTTATACCGATTCAGGAGAGGATCGATACAAGAGGATGATCATAGACAATCGTCAAAGTAATGTTTAAATTCGAATCTCAAATCAGTTCAGGAGAGGATCGATGCAGAATTCGATAACAAACTGAACTGACAATGACTTAAAATCGCGTAACGTTAACTAAATTCAAGCCAATCGCAATCATACGACGATCAATTACAGCTATACATGATACAGTTTTCAGCGAAACATGTGATGATTATCAAACCGGAACTGCAGCTTTTCAAAGCACGTCATGTTTACACAGGACATACTTTGGAGGGCAAATGTTATCCCGCCTTTTGGCAAGGCCGTGACACCAGGAACTCGACTAGAAACCAAGGACAGTTCGCCTTGAAAACCGGTTGCACATAGGTCTACTATGGATGTCGGTGAATTTTGCCCGAGTCCAAATCGGGTTACAATTGGTAAGACACGTCAAGCAAGGTCAGGAAAAGCAACGTTCCAAATATCAAGTCAATCCGAGGTCGTACGCTCAAGATATCGTCAACACAAGTGAAGGACATAGCCTTGATTTCGTCTCCATATGGTTCGAATCCACTAAGGTTGAATCCATCAAGCTCGACTCCAGCAAAATTCCCCTGGTTGCTTCGAATCCATGAGAAATACTTTAGCTACGACTCCATCAAGCATGCCTTCAGTTCGAATCCAGCGAGGTAGAAGACCTTCGAATCCATACGGTTAAGGGTACTTCGAATCCATTTGCCTTCGAACCCCCATGTTAAGACAACTTCGAGTCGATCCACAATATCAAATCCTGATCGATTCGAACAATTACCGGTTCCATTGATTCGAAGGAGGCGAACCTTTGAATTCAACATCTCGAGTCCACCAAGTAAAGGCGGCTAGAACCATGGATTCGACCCAGTCAACTCGGAGCGAAAGTAGGATCGATACGAAGAAAACGCGCCACGTCAGCAACGCCATGCGCGAAACCATCGAGTCGACCCTATCGATTCGAAGGGATCGGTTCGAACCAAGCTAATCAACCAGAAATGCAATCTGGAATCGATCATAACTTGAGATCTATAAGTCCAAATGCTATGAAATTTTCATAGTAGCCTGAGCACATGTTGAAGAATGATCACACCAAATTTCAGCTCGATTGGACAAATTCTTGATCGATTCGAATGGACTTCGAATCGATCCCAAAGTGGGCCCAGATCTCCAGAAAGCGGGCATGTGGGCCCCCTCACATGCCAGAACTGGTCTCCCTTCAGTTTAGGTGAAATATCAGCCTCCTACGCCTATAAATAGAGCCCCTGGTCATTCAGAAAAGGGGTGAGACAATTCTAAGAGCTAAAGAGCGCCCAGACTCTGCCAGATTTACTCAAAATCACCATGGTTTTCTTAGATTTAGACTTAGCTCACAAAACCAGTTGTACTACGTTATAAGAAATTGTAATCTTCGAGTGTCGAGCAATAAAATCATCAAACTTCATAGTGGATGTAGGCTACAAAGCCGAACCACTCTAAATCGCTTGTCTTTGCACTTTACATTTCTGTTATTTGGAGTTTTTGTTAGATAATCCACAGTGTTAATTTTCATTCTACGCGTTTATCTCTTCAAAGACTTCCGAAGGGTGTTGTGCCCATTTTTGGTACAAACAGTCATGTGTACTTTGGGTTCGGCCTAGGCTAACATGGTTCGGCCACATGGTTCAAGGCTTGGATCAGGTCAAGGCACATCCGAAATGGTGCGGCTGTGGACTGGAATTTGTCATGGCAAGGCAAGGCAAGGAGGTGGTGTGGTTAATGGCCGATGCAAACAAAGGGGAAGGGGATGATTATATAGGCTCGGCTATGGGTTTCAATCTTGTTTTGGTGATTGATTTGAATCTAGGGGTCACGACAATAGGTTGAAGTGGTGGAGGCCGGTCATGGTTGATGGTGTGGTGGAGGACATGGTCGGCTAAGGGGGATGGGAATGATGATGGCCGAAATAGCATAAGAGAAAGAAAAAGAAAAGAGAAAAGAAAAGAGAAGAGGAAGACATAAATTTACTTACTGTAATTTGCTTTATTAGGAAATGAAAATGAGAAAGAAAATGGGAAACAAATGATTTGTACGGCTATAGGAGAGGAAGAGGCATCCATTCATTTAAAAGAAAAAGAAACTTACGTCTCTTGAATTTCCAAGCCCATTTGTCAAGCCCAAAACAAAACAAGCTCAAACTCAAACAAAATCAAAGTCCAAACCAAAATAAAATAGAAATAAACATAGAAAAATAGACAACAAAATACTGAAAATAATTGCGTGTAAAACACTGAATTTTATCAGGTTTAAAAAGTATAAAACAGAATTTAACAAAACGAAAAGCAGAACGAATATCAGAATCAAATTCAGCTTAAAAGAAAATGATTGGAAATTTAAAAATTCATATTTAAAATTTCAACTGAAAGTCAAAGTTTGACCAAAGTTGACCAAAGTATAAAATTTTCAGAAAATCTTTATTTTATTATATTTGGAAAAACAATTATAAACAAAATCCCAAAATACATTGGAAAATTCCAAAATTTTAATTTTTAAATGATTTAAAATCAATGTTTGAAATAAATTCAATAAAAATATTTGTTAAAATTTATGGATTGTTACAGACCTCCTCTACGCTCCAGCACCACCCGATCTTGATTTCATTGAAGATCCACCGTTGGACAGTAAACCCTAGAATTGGATGGCTAAGAAAGATCGCCAATTCCTGGATGAATGATGGATCAAATCGAAAAATGAATTGCAGTAGTAGATTGCCTCCTCGAGAGCTTTCCAACGATATAAAATTTGGTTTGAATTTTAAAATTGATTTTGAAATTGATTTTTAGGGTTTTGATGTTCTGCATATGAGAAAGAGCAAAGGAATAGACAGATTGTAACAACCTGGAATTTTTATCGTCTTGGGTTTTGAATATAAATTTTTAATATTCAATAATATGGTCTTTTAATCAAAACAAATTCCCGCTGAATGATATTTGGTAAAAATAAATGGTTTTAAACCAAGTTAATATTTTAATTTCCATATTTTATTTGTAAAATAGAAAGTTGATTAAAATGGAATTTCTTATATACATTATAACAATAAAATTCTATATATCATAACAATAATAGAATTCATATATAAAAAGTAAACAGATTCAAATTAATATAAAATGAATAAAAAAGAATATATTATAAATAGAAATGATTTTGGATTATAAACAATATAGTGTATTATAATTAGAAAGAGTTTAAAATTGGATTTTCTTATACACACACACAGACACACACTAGCTAAGAAGAAATGTAAAATATGTATAAACCAAATAAAAATTGTATGTTAAAAACAATATATGTAATGGTAAGTGGAATATATATATATATATATATATATGTATATGAACAAAATAAATATATATATATATATAATGAAAGAATTAAATATATATAAGAAAATATATATATATATATATATATGAAACTATTATAAAAAGAAATGTTTTAACAAAATGTTATTATATACAGAATGGCATAGCAAAAACTTCTAGTATTTTGAGTAATGCATTTTTAAATAGCTAACTTTTATTTTATATTCTAAATAAAAAAAATAGGAATATGAACACTTAGAATTTGTTTTATTGAATACCAGTTTATATCTTTTATTTTCAAAAAATATATATGAATGAAAGCATGGTTAAAGTCAAATGAAGTAAAAGTAAATAAAAGAGGGTGGTTTTACTTTGTACATTGTTTGGTAACTTTTGCTTGGTAAAAATTTAAAGAAGCAAAATGAGTAAGTGCATATATGTATAAACATATACATTGTCTGATCAAATATAGTAAAGACCAAAACATCTACTTTTACCTCTTTTCAACCTCAAAACAAATATCACTTCATCCTCCTTTCAATCCATCAACGTACACACCATTTCACCTTCCAAACATGTATATATAGATGTATGTGTGTAGCTTCAGTTTGTAAAGCTTGTAAAAACTAAACTTTGTAAAACAACTCTGTTAAAAAGGAAAAGAAAAAGAAAGCACTATGTTCAAATTCAAAGGCAAAGCAACATTTTCAAGTTTTCAGATCATAAGCTAAAGTTTAAGTGGAAGATTTCAAGGCTTTCAACATGTTTACAAGTGAGGACTTAAAATTTTAAACCTGGAACATTATAAAATGAAAATTTTGCTCTGTCATGTTCAACTCACGGTAAACTTATGTATGCTTGGATTCCAAAAATCAATACCTCTCCACACGATTCGAGTTAGTTAGTGATGCGAACTGATGAAACTATTGTTTTTGTGTATAGATCTTGTTAAAAATAGTTTGAAGCTGGATTATTATATATATTGCACGATATTTCGAAAGTACAGTACCAACCAAGTTTTGACGAAAATCATCATTTTTAAAATATCGAATAAGAGTTATGGTCGTGATCGTCGTATGAAGACATGATTTTTAGCGAAGAAATTGAAAATTTTAGTGGCTTAGGTATTGAGAAATCTTGAGTTGATCAAAAATCCTTTAAAAATTCATCTCTGGCAACATATTTGTCGAGAGGTGGTGTGGCCTGGCCTAGAAGGAGCATTGCATCATGGTTGAGGGTTTCACCATGGCCAATTTTCGATTAAGGCCTTAGTTTGGGGTGGTGGAGTGATTTTAGGGTTTAGGAGGGGTTCGACTGTGGTCTCAGTTAAACAACAATGGCGGCAACGGTGGGAGGAGGAAAGCGTGCGGTCCAAGGGGAAATGGAAGAGGAGGAAGTGGAGTAGCTCTGGGCGAAGTTTAGGGAAGGATGGTGGCATGGGCGATCGTGACGAGGCATTTGAAGGGGAATGGTGGTTGATCTTGTTTGGGAAAAACGTTCGTTTTCGAACTGAAGTTGTTAGCGTGATTTTTGAAGTTATTTAATTTTTTTCTAATTGTTTGAAAGCATATAAAATAAAGTTATTATAATGATTTGATTAAGGTTAATTATTATCTAAAAATGAATCAGTATTAAGAAATTATTATTAATTCAAAAAGTAAATTGTTCAATATTAATTATGTTTTTAAGAGTAATATATTATATAGTAAACCTTTATAAAAGAGTATTTTACTTAATTAGAACTTGGAAAGTTTATATTGAACTTTATAAGTATTATTTTATAAATTATTAAATAAAGTTTTTTTTTCGAAAAGTAATGGTATACTTTCATGGCGTAATTGGAGTCAGAGAGTGCCTGCAGTTAAGTTTTGGATTTCTCTGGGATAGAGACGTAACCATTGAGCTGTGAATCCATGATTGATACCGTAAGGGTGCTTTCCATATTTATTTTTAAAAAAGAGTTTCAAATACTTTGAAATGAACGGTTTGTAGATATACTTATCCAGTGAGATAAGCATATACTGTTTTGATTAAGTAATTTTTAATTTATTTAAAATTAAATAAAAATGAGACTTGGTGTTTTCAGTGGAAAATGAAGTATTTGGTTGAATGATTGTTTACTTGATAGTTAAATAACCGATTATCAAATATGTACCCAAAAATACAACTTTGGGAATATATAGAAGAAACACGGGAATTATGTGGTACAGTTACCGTTCGAGCTGCTATACTGTACGTATAAACTCGTTTCGTCTGTTTATTTCCTAAAGAACCGGGGTTGAGTTTACTGGAAAATATCGAATGTTGTTTCGAAGAGACCAGGATTGGATAAGTTATCCGGAAACCACTTTGATCCAAAGAGTATGTTTTCGAATGGAAAACAAGAGCATGGAGTTGAAGATGGAGCAATGAAGTGCAAGGGCTAATCGCTACTAATCATGAGGATGACTCCAAACGGATGTAGTAGGAATAATGCCTTTGGTTCCGTTCGGACCCAGAATGGACTTGTATGGATGAATGCTATCAGTACATTGTCAATGGAGGACAATGAGCATTCTGATAAAAAAATTCCTTTAAAACGTAATCGTAGCCTCTAGCCTCATCAACCGGGAATGACTGAAAATCAAGGAAGATGCAGCAAGGCTAAGTGAGTCGCACCCAAGTAGGGTATGTTTAACACCTTTCTAGATACCCTCGGATATTATTACTACGATACATGGAAGGTGCTCAAAAGAGGGTGGGAACACCCGGGGTGATAGCATATTCGGTCTATCTAGGTTAAGGATAGTCTGGTCTTGTGTTGCAGGGGATCCCAGCGTGGTCTCGGTACGTTGTTTCTAGACGTGTACTGTGACAGGTGGTACCCTAGTGCCTAGTCATTCGTATGGAATCCATTCTCCAATACGTGCCTTTACGGTTTTGGTTGTAGAGCCTAGTATGCTGGAATTTAATTAATGTAACAATTTCAGTTATTTGAATAAGTATTTGTACTTAGACACTACTATAATATCATTGGATTTTCTATAAAAGTGTTTTGGTTATCGTAAGGGAAAAACCCATCATGTTTATGTGTGGCGTGGTCTTACGAGATACCTTTGATTTTAAAAGGATTTTGGATGTTATAACGAATAAGATTCCTTGTGATTTAAATTCTCACGCTAATTTTACCAAACTGACCCGGGCATGGTTTTTCCTATATGCTCGGGTCAGACCCGGCATATTTCCAGGTTTAGTTGGGAGATTGGAGCTTCAGGAGAGGAGTTGGAGCCCAGAGTCATATTTACGTAGATGATTATATTTCGTTGCATTTAATTTTGTATATCAGCAATTGTAAGGACAAGTTGTTATAACTGTCCATGCTGAACAGGTTGTATACTCTGATTGATGTCTGTATATGTTTAAGTTACAATTGTTGTTTTATGTAAAGGCTTGTTCTATATTATAGATTATTTGTTTCCGCTGTGAGATTCTGTGTTGTTCTGTTTTCTTTCTATCTTCTTTCTACTTTCTTTCCTTACTATCTTCCTTTCTGTTCAATTTGGACTGGACCAATGTGGTAAAGTGTCAGTTTGAACTGTACAGAAAAGTGGGTCGTGACATCGTGGTATCAGAGCTTAGGTTGAGCGAATAACTAGGCTTTGGTGGGGTTATTCATTAGAGATGGGGTCAATAGCACCCTAGAATGAGTTTGAGTGTATGTGTGTGTATGTGTGTATATAAATATATATATACACAAGAGTGGTATTTGTTAGTGATATAAAAATGTTTTGTATTGTGTTGTTTGTTCTGTTGAGTGGCTTAAGAATTCTGGTCGGTGCGTTTGGCCAACATTATCGATAGAGATTTCCCAAACACTCGGACAAGACCAATTGACAGAGTATTGTTTTAAAATGGGTAAATGAAACAATTTTACCTGAAAATATTTTTTATATATAAAAGAAAAGTTTTCCATTGTTATTCTTGGTTATGCTTGGTTATTAGGGGTGATAATATTCCACCATTATCATCTAGGATTTGAACAGTCATGCTTGTCCATTTTTGAGCATTGACTATTATCCATAAATCTATCTTGAATCTTCCTTTTTGAAATCTAGACTGGGTAATATGAATTTTGGAAAACATTGAAACGAGTACCTTGTGAAATAAATTTTACAAATTTGAAAATAAGGCATCCATTGAAAATGTTCGGTTGAAATTTGATTTCTAAGGGCGTTTATTTAAAAAGAGAATTAGGTATTCTGAAAATGAATACTGTGGAAATATACAGATTTATTTCATTAAGTTTAAATAAATGTTATTAAAAGGAAATTAGGAATATTTTGAAATAATATTTGGAAATGGTTGATTATAAAAGTTGGTTTAAAATTGGCGGGTTTAATAAAAGAAATTATTAAAAGAAAAAATTAAATATTTCTGGAAGGAACACTTGAAAAAATAATATATATATATATATATATTTATTTGGAAATGATTTCCTTTAACTGGAAATGACTTATAAATTTGATTTATTATACTGTGCCTAATAAATAAAAGAAATTTAAGTCCCGATGGTTTTAGCAAAATGGTTTCCAAGGTTTAATGGGCTAATGATAGTATTAAAGAATATTTCCGAGTTTCTTAATAGGGAATTGTTACTATTAGGACCTTGATATAAATTGTTTAGATAGAACAATTTTTGATTCAGTCTAAAAAAATTGTTCTATCTAAAAAGCATGGTTGGATTTACTATAAAGTAAAAATGTATATTATTATTTAAAATGATTTTGAGAAAGGAAATAATAAATTTATTTAAGTTAACTTTGGAGCTTAAACGGGTTTTTGGTGTATAAATTTTTTGGGAAAAAACTTTCTTAGAATTATATCTAAGTATAAATACATTGGAAAGGGACTTTAGGGAAAAACGGGTATTTCTTTGGATTAGTTGGGGAATAAGTCCCAATTCGTTTTGTGGTGATCAGAATAATCTTCTAAGTGACGATCAGATGTTTGCATCGGCGTACGGTATTGTGCACTTAGTAAATTATTCTCATTGTCATTGTACGATTGGGACGAGTTTGAACCCGAACGAATCCAAAGCAAATTGGAATTGGATATTTTGTTGAAATATTTTGCTGGATATATATTTATCATATTGTTTCAAAAATGGGTTTGAAAGAAAGAAGTGATTTTTAGTAAACTAGTTCGAGTGGCTCGAAAAATAACTAAAATGGGTAAGAGATACGTTCGGATGGTAAACGTTCTCTTGAGTATTATCCTTCTAGTAAGGAATATATGGTATTGTTTGGTAGCACTGTAACGACCCGTAATTTTCGATAATTAAATATTGTTAATTTAATGAGTGTTTATGATTTAATATTGGGAGCAATAAAAATTTGTGATATGTTAATGAAATAATAACGAAAATGCAATGTAACAATGTTAATTTAAGTTAATTATTAACAATTTTAGGAAATTCCAATTAATTGTAATAATTTAAATGTTATACCTGGTTATGAATTTAATATAAGAAAACAAATGTAAATATTGAATTAATTAAGGCAACAATGTATAATAAATGGTAATTGAGTAAAATCAATATTATGTAAGCAATTAAAATATATGTGTGAAAATAATGAACTTACAAATGTGATTAAATATAGAAATGGCGACAATTGTTATTTGTTACCAATTCATTTAATCAATTGCAGTTGAATGTCATTAAATGTTACATTAATGTGAGTTAAGACAATAACTGTAAATTGTGAATGTAATAAAATGAATTGAAATGTTAATTTTATTCATCATGTAATAATTGATTTAATAAAAGAGTGAAATCAAGATAGATAAATCAATTTGGGATTTTAAATTATAATTAATGTGTGAAATTGGTAAAAAAAATTCAATATAATTGGAATATAGTAGTTAATATAAATAAAAGATGGAAATTATAGCATATTAGCGTAATAAGATATAAACAAATGTTAACTACGTTATTAGGTTAATAATTGATTGAGTATAAAGATAGAAATCAAATTAAATAAACTTTTGGGAATTAAATTATAATTAATTGGGTTAATTGCAGCTGAGGCTGAACACTGTATTTTGGAAAATTTTAAACACTGAATTTGATATGTAAATTTTCTTTAAGTTATTATAAATGTCTAAGTAGTCAAAAATGATGAAATTTGTTGGTTTATAAATATTGAAGTAAAAAGTGATAAATTTAATTTAGTAATAAATTATTTAATTAATGTAAAAATAGACATTTTGGCCATTGTCTTGGATTTCGACAAAACCAGTTTCATCGGATCTATAACGGTGAATTACTGTAAGGTTTTAAGTTTCATAGCGATCGGACTTATCGTTTGATCGTACGGACTCGAAACGCGTAGAAATCGATTTAATTGTAATCAATTTGAAATAAGCTGATTTTAAGCTAACTTCTTCATACGATGGAATTAGGACTTAAAACCTGTTCCATTGAGTTATCGAAAACCTCTATTTTGATATATGGGATGACCCATTTTCGTTCCGGAGGTAGAATGGGCTTTTCGGGTCGTTTATCGTTCAACTTCCAAATCATCTTGTCCATTCATTTCTATTTCTGATCTGCCTATAAATAGCCTGTTATAAACCCTAACTATTCCTTATTCCAATTATTTGTACATATAATTTTATCTGCTTCTCTTTCCAATGGTAGACAAACAAAAACAAATTCCATATTCAATTGCAAAGCAAAATCAAATCAAAAATTTAAACTTCTCAAAATATATCGAATTGTATATCGATTTGAAGCTCTCGACGAGCGCAAGTCAAATCTGCAGTTAGTTTTTCGATTTGGGTTTCTGTGTGGCCTGAATTAGGCGATTTAATCTCCGCCGTTCATTGGTGTTTGATGATCTTCGTCGGATCGTCGAATCAAGGTTACCGTTACATGGAGATTGGCGAGTGCAACTCATCGCTGCAGTTCATTTGGTCATTGGGTGGTCTAATCGTCGTCCAAAATTCATCTAGGTTTAGGCAAAAAAATAGCGGCTGCTGGTTTTGGGCATCGATCGAGGCAACCGGGGTCGCAAGGGGGTCGTGGCCTTGGGGAAGTGTCGGCGGCGAGGTCTGGGTAGCCGCGATGGCCGGCGGCGGCATAGAGAGATGATGGATGGTGGCGGCGCAGTTCTGTACGAAGGTGAAGGTGGGTTTGAACTGTTGGGCTGGGGAGATGTTTGACGTGGCAGTGGTAATATTTTTTTTATAATTTTGTTTATTTAGTTTACATTTATTTTTAAAACGTTCTAACACGCATAACTTTTACATACGAGGTCCAATTCATGCGCGGTTTGTTCCGTTGGGATCGTATCGAAATTCTGGAAATTTTGACGCTAGTTTGGATGAATTCTAAGACTGTTTGAATTTGGGCCCTATTTTGAATTTCAAATCAATTTGAATTCAAAGGTGAGTGTTTTAACCCACTCACAATTACTAATCTATCTTATGTTAGTTAAATTAAATGTATGATGTGATTAGAAATAAATTGATTGATGTTTGGTATGCTAAAATCGTGATTATAGTAAAATTTGACATTTATTGCATTTAATCATCGTTTAATTTAATATTGAATTTAATTGTCAATTTAATACCTGTTAATGATAATCAGTTATCTATTGATATTTATTGGTTGATTTGGATGGTGATTGTGATAGATGTTTGATTGTTGATATTGTATGACTGGATGTTTTATTTTTATATTGTTATAACATTGCAAGTTCCCTATGGGTTGAAATGATACATATCCAAACGATCTGTAGATTAGGGAAAAATCGTTATGGGTTGAAATGATAGACTCGAGCGATTTTATCGATGATATTGAATTTGGGATTGCGGTTTGAAATGATATATAACCGTAAAATTTTAAATCGTTGATTGAAATGATAAACATTCGTATCACTTGACCATAAGGTAGAAAATTATATACGGACACCAGATCGATTAAATTAAATGATTTTTAATTCTTTAAATTTGGAGTTCAGTTAACTGGCATTTTGAAATAAAAATTAATTTATATAAACTGAGTTATTTTTGATAATCCAAGCATTAATGCTGAAATTGGAATTGATTTAATGAATGGTTCAAAGGATTTAAATTGGAATTTCAAAGTTGAATTGTCAAAAATAAATGAATTTTATCGAAATTGAGTTATTGAAATGTTTGTATATAACTTTAAAATCTATTTAAACTAATTTAAACTGTTTTAATCAATGTAAACTATTTTAATTTATTTTAATCTATTATAACCTATTTAATCCAATATAATCCATTTTACCTATTTCAAAATAATTAAATGTATTTATTCTATTTTAAATCTATTTAATATAATTTAAATATATTTAATCCATTTTAAAAAATATTTAATCTATTTTAAATCTATTTAATATAATTTAAATCTGTCTAATCTATTTAAATTTATTTTTAATCTATTTTAAATTCATTTAAAGTATTTTGAATTCATTTTAATCTATTTGAAATCTATCTAAAGTATTTTAATCTATTTTAATCTATTTCAAATCTATTTAAAGTGTGTTAACCTATTTTAAACTATATAAATCTATTTTAATCTATTTTAAACTATCTTAAACTATTTTTGAAACTAATTTAAACTATCTAAACTAATTTCTGAATTTCAGACTGTGTAAAGTTGAAGTATTTATATTCAAAATCTTTGATGATGATACAATCTAAGTTGGAATTTGAAATTGATACCTTTTTGTGAAACGACATATTTGAGTAAATATGATGATTTTGGAACTAGAATTTAATTAACCTATCTTATCAATAAATCCAAAAGTGAATATGATTTGAAGGTGAATATGATTTTGAAAGTGAATATAGTTTTGAAAGTGAATATAATTTCGAAAGAGATATGATTTGAAATCGAATATGATATTTTGATATCAATTGTGAATTGACTTTTTGAAATGTAAAAGAACCATCCGGTGTGAAATAAGCGTTTGGTTGTTAAAGACACCGGGATCGGATATTGTCATACTCTCTGCCAATACCGAAAACCACTTTAACAACTGTGTACGTGGTGGAGATTCCAGAAATGAAGTAGGATGGTTTGGCGAATGATTCTGTATGAGGTATTTACGTGACCCTGACTCCCGTGAGTCAGCATAGACGTGACTAAAACAGGAGCTATACCGGGCCAAGTGAGGTCATTCCTCCTATCGGGCACATTTCTTCGATATTATATTTTGACTTTATGATTGATTTGGTGGCCACCCCTCAATTTTGATTATGGGAGTGTGTCCAAGTTGGGCGGTAGTAGCTGCTATGCGTTACCACCAGTCCGGGAGTGCAATTGGTATATCTACCCAGGCATTGCCTCGAGTGCCATGTGAACATGCCCTATCGTGCCTTCTACAAGTTTGGTTTGTACCATACCTATGGAATGCCCTCTGATAGCCCTCCAGTTTACGAAGGAATTACGGTACTGTATAGACTATGGGAATATATAAAATGTGTTAAGGGGGATATAGGTAACGCCTTAACGCTATTTTAATACTTTACTTTATTCTAGACACTATTATAATAACGTATTGTACTACATAGTAGATAGTTTAATGGATCCATAGGAGATGGTAATCCCGATCATCTCTTAAGTTATTGCACTCATGTTAGACACTGGATAGGAGATGTCAAAACCCGTAAACATCTTCGAAACCGTTACAATCATATTTATTTACTGTTAATTTAACTTACATAATATCTTTTAGTTCTGACTCGAGTGTTTTGTCTTTTCAGTTCGCTCGAGTCAGTCCGAGCTTCTTAGTTTCATCGAAGACTGCTTTCTGGAGGACGAAGACAGTGATTTAATGCTACTATTATTTATTATATTTATTCCACTGCATTATATTGTTCCGCTGCATTATTTATTTATTCCTGTTGTATGTAACTCTAATCTGTATTATAAAAGTGTAATCAAATGTTATTTGTAACAGCTTCATGAACTATTTATTTGATTATTATATTTTGTCATTCCGCTATGAGATTCTATATTTGTTTTTATTTTCTTTCTTTTCCTGCTTTTTCTTATTTACCCCATAACAATCTGCCCTTTTGAATGGTTTGAGTCTGACGTGTGTGTCTTCTTAAAACATCCAAAAAAGGCAGGTTGTTACAAGCACTCAGTTCTTGTGTATAATTTGGGGTTACTCGGGCTAACCATATACATTTTCTGTGGATTAAATATATAATATCGTTTCAAAAAGTGTTTTGAATAAAAATAGGGTGTTTTAAAATTCTTAAGAGAATTCAAAATAAAACTTTGAATTATGGTTTTGTATACGCTTAGAGGATGATAGGGGATTTTATAAGTTAAGCTATCCTTCCATAAATAATTTAGAGGTAATATAATTGGTATTAGGGATAACCAATTGAATAAGTGTGTGAGCTGGACATAGATTGTTTCTTCTTTCCTTATAGTTTGATCTAATATTCGAGTACAGGGCTTTGAGGTGTTTCACACCGTTCCAAATCAGGATCTATTACACGATTTTTGACGGCGATCGTTTGATGAGGGTTCTTGATATGGAACTAAGGTTTTCTATCAAACTACAACTATGCAAGGAGAGCAGAGGTTCCTAATTAAGGATCCTGATCAGAGTCCACACTAGAGAATCAGGTGAATGATACTGGTTTGGAAGTGAAGTCATGTATTCGAGTAGTGATCGAATTAGATTTTGTAGATGTATGATCTATGGATATAATGCAGGCTTATGAATAGTGTTGCGTGTTCTTATGCTGGAATTTCGAGGACGAAATTCTATTAAGGGGGTGAGGAATGTAACGACCCGGAATTTTTATCGTCTTGGGTTTTGAATATAAATTTTTAATATTCATTAATATGGTCTTTTAACCTAAATAAATTCCCGTTGAATGATATTTGGTAAAAATAAACGGTTTTAAACCAAGTTAATATTTTAATATCCATATGTTATTTGTAAAATAGAAATTTGATTAAAATGGAATTTCTTATATATATTATAACAATAGAATTCTATATATATCATAACAACAATAGAATTCATATATAAAAAGTAAACATATTCAAATTAATATAAAATGAATAAAAAGAATATATTATAAATAGAAATGATTTTGGCTTATGAACAATATAGTGTATTATAATTGGAAAGAGTTTAAAATTGGATTTTCTTATATATATATATATATACACACATACTAGCTAAGAAGAAATGTAAAATATGTATAAACCAAATAAAAATTGTATGTTGAAAACAATATATTTAATGGTAAGTGGAATATATATATATATATGTCTATGAACAAAATAAATAAATAAATATAAATATATATAAATGAAAGAAGTAGATATATATATAAGAAAATATATATATATATGAAACTATAATAAAAAGAATTGTTTTAACAAAATGTTATTATATATAGAATGGCATAGCAAAAACTTCTAGTATTTTGAGTAATGCATTTTTAAATAGCAAACTTTTATTTTACATTCTAAATATAAAAAAATAAATAGGAATATGAACACTTAGAATTTGTTTTATTTAATACCACATTATATCTTTTGTTTTTAAAATATATATATGAATGAAACATGGTTAAAGTCAAATGAAGTTAAAGTCAAATGAAGTAAAAGTAAATAAAAGAGGGTAGTTTTACTTTGTACATTGTCTGGTAACTTTTGCCTGGTAAAAAATTAAAGAAGCAAAATGGGTAAGTGCATAAATGTATAACCTGTATGTTGGGCATGTTTTCACTGAACCAAAGAGGGTAGGTCACCACCGAATCATAATAAGGAAAGCTCCACCGAACAAGCACCCTTCCCATGCCTACCGGACCAGCCAATCCACTACCTACCGAACCAAACCCAAAGTATGCCTACCGGACCAACCAATCGCCGAACCATCCACGGCCGAACCACCCACCACCGGATCAACCTCTACCGAACCACCCACTACCGGACCAACCCACCACCGAACCATTCATTGCCATCCTCTCACCATCAAACCACTCGCCACCAGACCAATCCACTTCTCCAACCATCTCCGAACCAAGCGATGCCGAACCAAAGCGTCTACCACCTACTGCCAAGCCAAAGCAATGCCGAACCAACGCTACCAGGCCAGATTGCATCAGCCCAGACCCGCCAGCAGCTATACCCATTCAAGACCCCTACCCCCAGCCTCACTCTATAAATAAAGGGGCAGGGGTACAACAATGAGGGACAAGTTTGAGAGCTCAAGCACGGAGAGAACTTTCAAACAACGTTCAGATACTTGTATCACAGCTTTGTACTTGTAATCTAAACAAGAAAAGAGAAATAATATATAAAGTGGACGTAGGCACATTCTGGCTGAACCACTATAAATCTGCGTGTCTTTTATAGTTTAGTCCCTGCTTTTCATATATTTGCGTAAATCACCCAAATCACTAAGAACAACATAAAATCAATTAAATCATACGACTTTGAGGTGTTTGTCCATTTTTTGTGCAAACATTTTTGGTGCTTTCATTGAGAGCTAGAAGCTCGAAGCTTCAGCTTCATCCACTTAATATTTTTCCCAACAACATCGTTCGCCACTTGGAAAACATGCCTCCCAAACAGAGAAAAGATGTTAACAAAGGAAAAAACATCGCATCCAGCAGTCTACCAGATCCAGCTGTCACGAATCAAGTAAATCGTCCTCCTCCAGCAGCAGTACCAAATGAAGGACATGCTAATCCGACCACTCCTGCCACAGAACAGCCCGCAGCAATTACTAGGGCAGATTTAGACAGGGTTGTGGTTGAAGTAACTAACCGCTTCACATCCCAACAGGAAGCCTTGGTGGACCATCTCATGTCACGCTTAAGGGATGCTGAAGAATCCAACCGCAACACTGAATCATGGGGCGAGTCCCAGTCTGGAGGATCTCAGAGACAACAAAGGTCTTCCTTCTTCGAAGGAGCTAATGGAAGAAGTAGCCATGGTAGGAGCCGAGATCGAGCACAACCCGAAGTTAGGCCTGAGGAAACGTTTGGTACCGAACCCAACGGGGGAGGTACCGGACGTAGGTCAACTATAGCTGAGCCTGTCATACTGCCTAACCACGGAAATGCCAGTGAACGGGGCCGAGCTAGAATCCAGCCCGAAGTTGGACCCAAGGAACTGCTTAGATCAGAACCCGGCACGGGAAGATCAAGGCAAGGGCCAACTGTAGCTGACCCGAGCATGCTCCCAGAAGCTCAAAGGCAGCCATTGGAAAATATGAGGAATGATAGACGATACCATCCCTACAGGTCATCTGGACGGAATCAATGCCACAGAACAGAACCAAACTCATTTCTATCTGCTCCAAATTCTGATGAAAGGATGGCATGCTTATTCAGAGAGTGCGTCCAACGAGAGCAAAGGGATCGAGGGATAGGCGCTAGGGTAACCAGCCCTTTTGCCCGCAATATCGAAATTGCTATCACTCCCCGAGAATGGAAGATGCCAACAATGGAACCTTACAAAGGAACCTCCGACCCCGTTGTACACTTACAGAGGTACACACAACATATGCTCATGAGTGGAGCGACAGAGGGAGTACTGTGCAAATGCTTTCCGCTCTTCTTAGCAGATCTCGCTACCTCCTGGTTCTGTCATCTACCCCAAGGATCCATCAGCTCGTGTGAAATGTTGAAAGAAAAGTTCATCAGTCAGTTCCGCATCCAAGTGGAACAACCTAAGGACGCTTATTCCTTATCCAGCGTCAAACAGAAACCTAGAGAGAAGCTGCAGAAATACCTAACCCGATTCAATGCCGCAGCAGCCGCGGTCCAAGATGCCGATGAGAAGCTCATCCTAATGGCCCTCTGTAGTGGTGTGCATCCGGACACTAAATTTGCTAGAAGGTTGACGAAAGAAAAACCAGCTACTTTACCCGATTTCTTCCATGAAGCCAGGAAATATACGAGGCTTGAGGATGCCGCCGTTGAGGGGCAGTCAGGACAGCAAATAAGGCAACTCACAGCAACGTCCCTACTATAGCAAGGGACGTTCGAAGAAATGATTCCAGAGACAATGCTGGGGGCAAGAAGGGAGAAAAGCGCCTATATCGGCCTGGACCGAGATTCGACACTTACACTCCTTTGAACGAGACCGTCGAAAATATTTTCCTTGCCACCCAAGGCGAAGTTAGATACAAACGCCCACCATACAAGAAGGAATCAGATAACGCGTAGAAGTCTGGAAACTTCTGCCGTTTCCACGAATCTCATGGGCATGATACCAATGAATGCCATCATCTCCGGGACTTGATTGAGGAACACATCAGAAGGAAGAAACTGGAACGTTATGTAAAAGGTCAGGACAGGACTCTAGCTCCTGCCAATGAGAAACCTGGGCCATCCTCACCGGAGATCGGTAGAGGAAACCGCAACACTAGCAGCTCTAGTCAAGAGAAGATAGTGGTCCATACCATCTCGAGAGGACCACACATCGCAGACAGAAGCTGGAAAGAGATGGGAAGATATGGAAAGTCACTTAGAGACAATAAAGACTGTGTCAATTCGGTCATAGAAGAGCGCCACCCAAAGCGGAAAGACAATGATGACATCACATTCGGTAAGCGTGACCTAGAAGGAAGGCAATACCCTCACATGGATCCCATGGTTATCTCTGCCCGACTCGGTCCCGCCGAAGTTTACCGAATCCTAGTAGACACTGGAAGCTCAGTAAACATCCCGTTCAAACATGCATTCGACAAAATGAATTTATCAATGAAGGATGTGTCTCCCTGCGATAAACCACTACACGGTTTCACTAGAGATGCGAAGATGGCCCTCGGGCAACTGGACCTCTTTGTTGAGATTGGAAGCCATCCCTGCTCCGCTGTACGGAAACAAACGTTTGTGCTGATAGAGAACCATTCGGCCTACAACGCCTTCTTAGGAAGGCCATCCCTGTCTGACTTCCAAATTGTCCTAGCCCCATGGTGCCTAAAGATGAAATTTCCAATGGACAATGGAGTAGGGGAAGTAGAAGGAGACCAAGACGTTGCTCGAGACTGCTATGTAACTGAACTTCGCAACAACCATAGGAAGGATAAAGGGAAGAGTGTAGAGGTTGCCCTCTGCACGAAAAGTCTAGAAGCGTAGCAACTAAAGAAAGCCCCTCCTCTTCGATATACCAGCGACCCTTTCAATGAATTAGACCCTAGGGACAAAGAGGAGGAGGCCACCGCCGAGCCTGCAGAGGCTATGGAGTTTGTATCTGTAGACGAGCACGACTCAAGTAGACTATTGAAAATTGGGTCCCAACTAAAAGCAGAATTGAAGGAACAACTCATCGATTTTCTCCGCCACAACTTGGATGTATTCGCATGGTCACACGCTGACATGACCGGAATCTCCCCCGACGTAGCATGCCACGTACTAAACATTGATCCTACCAAGGCGCCCGTAAAACAAAGAAAGAGAAGTATGGGGGCAGAGCGATCGGCAGCCCTCGATGAAGAAGTAAAGAATCTACTCGCCAATGACTTCATACGAGAAGCCATCTACCCGGAATGGATCGCTAACCCGGTACTGGTAAAGAAGGCTAATGGGAAATGGCGAACGTGCATTGACTTTTCCAACCTAAACGACGCCTGCCCAAAGGATTGCTTCCCACTTCCCCGAATCGACCAAATTGTAGACAGCACAGCCGGGCACGAGCTATTATCTTTTATGGACGCATACTCAGGATATAACCAAATTCCTATGCATGCCCCGGACCAAGACCATACTAGTTTCATCACCGACCGAGGTTTATACTGCTACAAGGTAATGCCTTTCGGACTTAAGAATGCAGGGGCCACCTACCAGCGCCTCGTCAACAAGATATTTGCAGGGCTAATAGGGCAAACTATGGAAGTATACGTGGATGACATGCTGGTAAAGTCAAGGAAAGCCGACAATCACGTAAGCCACCTTGGCGAGATGTTTCAAGTACTCCGCCAGTATGGAATGAAGTTGAATCCTCTAAAATGCTCCTTCGGAGTATCATCAGGAAAGTTCTTAGGATTCATCGTCCATGCCAGAGGGATTGAAGCAAACCCTGAACAAGTCCGAGCGCTAAGGGATATCAAGATACCTTCCACTCGAAAGGAAATGCAAATCCTGAATGGGAAAGTGGCCGCCCTAAGCCGATTCATCTCCAAAGCAACGGACAAGTGCGTCCCCTTTTTCGAAGCTCTAAAGAAAGACAAAGGAAAGTTCGAATGGACTGACGAATGCTTAACCGCTTTCCTTAACTTAATCGAACACCTCCAGAAACCACCGATACTCTCGACTCCAAGCGAAGGCGAAGAATTATACCTATACCTTGCTGTGTCATCTCACGCCCTGAGCGCTGCCTTGGTAAGGGAAGACAACCGCATGCATCGGCCAGTTTACTTCGTCAGTAAGAGGTTTACGGGGGCATAAGTCAGATATTCTAAACTTGAGAAGCTAGCATATTATTTACTAATCACATCACGGAAACTGCATCACTACTTCCAGTCTCATTCCATCAATGTTCTGACCGATCAACCACTGAGACATGTTGTTGGGTGTGTTTCATTCGGTCTCCCCGAACCACCTCCTACCGAACCAACCGGACCAGCCTTCATATCTCCAACCGGACCAGCCTTCATATCTCCAACCGGACCAGCCTTCATATCTCCAACCGGACCAGCCTGCCTATCTCCCACCGAACCAACCTCCTACCAAACCAGCCGGACCAGCCTTCATATCTCCACGCCGGACCAAGTGCCACCGGGCCAACCTACTGCCACCAAACCAATATTCTTCCATCCCACCACCGGTCCAAGCGACTACCGGTCCACTATACGCTCCAACCACCTCCGAACCAAGCAATGCCGAACTAAGACATACCAGGCCAGATCACATCAGCCCAGGCCCGTCAGCGACTATACATATCCTGGACCCCTACCCCTAGCCTCACTCTATAAATAGAGGGGCAGGGGTACAGCAATGGGGACAAGTTTGAGAGCTCAAGCACGGAGAGAACTTTCAAACAACTTTCTTTTACTTGTATCAAAGCTTTGTACCTGTAATCAAAACAAGAGAAGAGAAATAACATATAAAGTGGACGTAGGCACATTCTGGCTGAACCACTATAAATCTGCGTGTCTTTTTACAGTTTAGCCCCTGCTTTTCATATATTTGCATAAATCACCCAAATCACTAAGAACAACATAAGATCTACTAAATCATACAACTTTGAGGTGTTTGTCCATTTTTTGTGCAAACATTTTTGGTGCTTTCACTGAGAACTAGAAGCTCGAAGCTTCAGCTTCATCTACTTAACAAGTTTTCCTAACAGCATCGTCCGCCACTTGGAAATCATGCCTCCCAAACAGAGAAAAGATGTTAACAAAGGAAAAAACATCGCATCCAACAGTCTTCCAGATCCAGCTGTCACGAATCAAGTAAATCGTCCTCCTCCAGCAACGGTAACAAATGAAGGACAGGCTAACCCAACCACTCCTGCCACAGAACAGCTTGCAGCAATTACTAGGGCAGATTTGGACAGAGTTGTTGTTGAAGTAACTAACCGCTTCACGTCCCAGCAGGAAGCCTTGGTGGACCATCTCATGTCACGCTTGAGGGACGCTGAAGAATCCAACCGCAACACTGAATCATGGGGCGAGTCCCAGTCTGGAGGATCTCAGAGACAGCAAAGATCTTCCTTCTTCGAAGGAGCTAACGGCAGAAGTAGCCGTGGTAGGAGCCGAGACCGAGCACAGCCCGAAGTTAGGCCTGAGGAAACGTTTGGTACCGAACCCAACGGGGAAGGTACCGGGCGAAGGTCAACTGTAGCTGAGCCTGTCATGCTGCCTAACCACAGAAACACCAGTGAACGGGGCCGAGCTAGAGTTCAGCCCGAAGTTGGACCCGAGGAAGTGCTTAGATCAGAACCCAACAGGGGAAGATCAAGGCAAGGGCCAACTGTAGCTGACCCAAGCGTGCTCCCAGAAGATCAAAGGCAGCCACTGGAAAATATGAGGAATGATAGACGATACCATCCCTACAGGTCGTCTGGACGGAATCAATCCCACAGAACAGAACCAAACTCATTTCTATCCGCTCCAAGTTCTGATGAAAGGATGGCACGCTTATTCAGAGAGTATGTCCAACGGGAGCAAAGAGATCGAGGGATAGGCGCTAGGGTAACCAGCCCTTTCGCCCGCAATATCGAAATTGCTATCACCCCCCGAGAATGGAAGATGCCAACAATGGAACCCTACAAAGGAACCTCCGATCCCGTTGTACACTAACAGAGGTACACGCAGCATATGCTCATGAGTGGAGCAACAGAGGGAGTACTGTGCAAATGCTTTCCGCTCTTCTTAGCAGATCTTGCTACCTCCTGGTTCTGTCATCTACCCCAAGGATCCATCAGCTCATGGGAAATGTTGAAAGAAAAATTTATCAGTCAGTTCTGCATTCATGTGGAGCAACCTAAGGACGCTTATTCCTTATCCAGCGTCAAACAGAAACCCGGAGAAAAGCTGCAGCAATACCTAACCAGATTCAACGCCGCAGCAGCTGCAGTTCAAGATGCCGATAAGAAGCTTATCCTAATGGCCCTCTGCAGTGGGGTGCATCCGGACACTAAATTTGCTAGAAGATTGACAAAAGAAAAACCAGCTACTTTACCCGATTTCTTCCATGAAGCCGGGAAATACATGAGGCTTGAGGATGCTGCCATTGAGGGGCAGTCAGGACAGCAAAGTAAGACGACCCATGGCAACGCCCCTGCTGTGGCGAGGGACGTTCGAAGAAATGATTCCAGAGACAATGCTGGGGGCAAGAAGGTAGAAAAGCGCCTATATCGGCCAGGACCAAGATTCGACACTTACACCCCTTTGAACGAGACCGTCGAAAATATCTTCCTTGCCACCCAAGGCGAAGTTAGATACAAACGCCCACCATACAAGAAGGAATCAGATAACGCACAGAAGTCTGGAAAATTCTGCCGCTTCCACGAATCTCACGGACATGATACCAACGAATGGCATCATCTCCGAGATCTGATTGAGGAACACATCAGAAGGAAGAAACTGGAACGTTATGTAAAAAGTCAAGACAGGACTCCAGCCCCTGCCAATGAAAACCCAAGGCTACCCTCACCAGGGACCGACAGAGGAAACCGCAACGCTAGCAGCTCTAGTCAAGAGAAGATAGTGGTCCATACCATCTCAGGAGGTCCGCACATCGCAGACAGAAGTTGGAGATAGATGGAAAGATATGGGAAGTCGCTTAGAGACAATAAAGACTGTGTCAATACGGTTATAGAAGAGCGCCACCCAAAGCGGAAAGAAAGAGATGACATCATATTCAGTAAACGCGACCTAGAAGGAAGACAGTACCCTCACATGGATCCCATGGTTATCTCTGCCCGACTCGGTCCCGCCGAAGTTTATCGAATCCTGGTAGACACTGGAAGCTCTGTAAATATCCTGTTCAAACACGCATTCGACAAAATGAAGATATCAATGAAGGATGTATCTCCCTGCGATAAACCACTACACGGTTTCACTAGAGATGCGAAGATGCCCCTCGGGCAGCTGGACCTCTTTGTTGAGATTGGAAGCCATCCCCGCTCCGTTGTAAGGAAACAGACGTTTGTGCTGATAGAAAACCATTCGGCCTACAACGCCTTCTTAGGAAGACCAGCCTTATCTGACTTCCAGATTGTCCTAGCCCCATGGTGCCTGAAAATGAAATTTCCAACAGACAATGGGGTAGGGGAAGTGGAAGGAGACCAGGATATTGCACGAGACTGCTATGTAACCGAACTTCGCAACAACCACAGGAAAGATAAAGGGAAAGGTGTAGAGATTGCCCTCTGCACAAAAAGCCTTGAAGCATAGCAACTAAAGAAAGCCCCTCCTCTTCGATACACCAACGAGCCTTTCAATGAATTAGACCCTAGGGACAAAGAGGAGGAGGCCACCGCCGAGCCTGTAGAAGCTATGGAGTTTATATCTGTAGACAAGCACGACTCAAGTAGGCTACTGAAAATTGGGTCCCAACTGAAAGCTGAATTGAAGGAACAACTCATTGATTTTCTCCGCCACAACTTGGATGTATTCGCTTGGTCACACGCTGACATGACCGGAATCTCCCCCGACATAGCATGCCACGTATTAAACATTGATCCAACCAAGGCGCATGTAAAACAAAAAAAGAGAAGTATGGGGGCAGAGCGATCAGCAGCCCTCGATGAAGAAGTAAAGAATCTACTCGCCAATGACTTCATACGAGAAGCTGTTTACCCAGAATGGATCGCCAACCCGGAACTAGTAAAGAAGGCTAATGGGAAGTGGCGGACCTGCATTGACTTCTCCAACCTAAACGACGCCTGCCCAAAGGATTGCTTCCCGCTTCCCAGAATCGACCAACTTGTAGACAGCACAGCCGGGCACGAACTTCTATCTTTTATGGATGCATACTCAGGATATAACCAAATTCCTATGCATGCTCCCGACCAAGACCACACTAGTTTCATCACCGACCGGGGTTTATACTGCTACAAAGTGATGCCCTTCGGACTTAAAAATGCAGGAGCCACCTACCAGCGCCTCGTCAACAAGATGTTTGCAGGGCTAATAGGACAAACTATGGAAGTATATGTGGATGACATGCTGGTAAAGTCAAGGAAGGCCAAAGATCACGTAAGCCACCTAGGCGAGATGTTTCAAGTACTCCGGCAATATGGAATGAAGTTGAATCCACTAAAATGCTCCTTCGGTGTGTCGTCAGGGAAGTTCTTAGGATTCATCGTTCATGCCAGAGGGATAGAAGCAAACCCTGAACAAGTCCGAGCGCTAAGGGATATCAAGATACCTTCCACCCGAAAGGAAATGCAAAGCCTAAATGGAAAAGTGGCCGCCCTAAGCCGATTCATCTCCAAGGCAACGGACAAGTGCGTCCCCTTTTTCGAAGCCCTAAAGAAAGATAAAGGAAAGTTCGAGTGGACTGACGAATGCCTGACCGCTTTCCTTCACTTAATCGAACACCTCCGGAAACCACCGGTGCTCTCAACTCCAAGCGAAGGAGAAGAATTATACCTATACCTTGCTGTTTCATCCCACGCCCTGAGCGCTGCCTTGGTAAGGGAAGACAACCGCACGCAACGACCAGTTTACTTCGTCAGCAAAAGGTTTACTGGGGCAGAAGTTAGATATCCTAAGCTCGAGAAGTTAGCATACTGTTTACTAATCACCTCACGAAAACTGCGTCACTACTTCCAATCCCATTCCATCAAAGTTCTGACCGATCAACCACTGAGGCAGGTACTCCATCGTCCCGACACTTCCGGGCGACTACTTAAATGGTGTATTGAGCTGAGTCAATATGATATCACCTATCACCCTCGCACCGCCATCAAGGGACAAGCCATGGCTGATTTCATTGCAGTGTTCACTACCAACGAGGATAAGGAGCAACTGGAAATAACAGAAGATATCAAGTGGAATCTCTTTATGGACGGTGCATCTAACGAACAAGGCTCGGGGGCAGGTGTGGTAATAATCACTCCCAGGGGAAATAAACTGCACTATGCTATAAGGTTGGAGTTCGCTGCCACCAACAACGATGCAGAATATGAAGCAGTGATAGCTGGACTAGAAATCGCCATAGAAATCGGAGCCAATTCTTTGTGTCTTCACAGCGATTCTCAACTTATTGTTAATCAAATACTAGGCGAATTCCAAGCTCGAGAGGAACGACTCATAGCATATCTAAAGAAGACCAAGTTGCTTCTCAGCCGATTGGATCAGTACTTAGTCAAACACATCCCTCGGGAAGAGAACCAAGAGGCCGACGAATTGGCAAAGCAAGCGAGTATGAGAGACATCGCCATCTTCGGGGCAGTAACCATCTCAAAGCAAACGGTCCCAAGTTTTGAGCAAGTGAATCTGATAGCCGCAGCCAAAGAAGAAACTTGGATGACTCCCATCCGAGACTACCTACAAAGTGGCACACTACCCAACGGGCGTAATGAAGTCAAGAAAATCTTGAGGAAAGCGTCCCGCTATACAATACAAGAAGACATCCTTTATCGGCGCGGTTTCTCTAACCCATTATTAAGGTGTGTCGCCGGAAGGGAAGCCAAGGAAATCTTATCCAACATCCATCAGGGGAGCTGTGGAGATCACACCGGGGGGCAAACATTAGCAAAAAATATACTCCGATACGGATATTTCTGGCCCACCCTAAGCAAGGACGCCTCAGATTTCGTCAAAAGATGTGACAGATGCCAAAAATTAGCTAAGATTCCACGGCTACCAACAACTGAGATTACTCAAATGACCAGCCCTTGGCCCTTCGCAATATGGGGAATTGACTTAATCGGCGAGCTACCGATGGGCCGAGGCGGGGCCAAATATGCTATAGTGGCAGTTGATTATTTCACCAAATGGGTGGAAGCAGAACCTCTGAATAAAGAATCTTCAGCAAAAGTTATTAACTTCTTGATCAAAAATGTTCTGTGCAGGTATGGAGTCCCACTCAAAATCATATCAGACAATGGACTTCAATTTGACAGCGAGGAATTCGCCAACTGGTGCCAGGAACACCGAATTCATAAAAGCTTCTCATCCGTAGCATATCCCAAGGCAAACGGACAAGTCGAAGCAGTCAACAAAATTCTGAAAACTCTAATAAAAAAGAAGCTCGAAAAATCAAAGGGCGCTTGGGTGGATGAACTTCCTACGGCACTATGGGCCTATCGCACATCTTTCAGAACATCGACAGGGCACACTCCTTTCTCTTTGGCATACGGATCGGAGGCTATGCTCCCAGTTGAAACTATTGTGCCTTCCCACCGTCGGATCCACTATAACCCAGAAGAGAACGAAGAACTCCTTCACATGTCTTTGGATCTAATCGAGGAGAGAAGAAACGATGCAGTCCTCAAAACAGCAGCCCACAAGCAAAAAGTGGCAACACAATACAACTCCAAAGTCAAGCATCGTACCTTTCAGGAAGGGGATCTTGTCCTCAAGCGAATCTTCCCTCGCCCCGGAGCATTAGACCCAATCTGGGATGGACCATATGTAATTCATAAAGATCTCCACAACGGAGCCTATATTTTGTCAACAGTGGACGGAGAGGTGTTCCAGAGGGCATGGAACATCCAACACCTCCGTCGATACTTTTCTTAACTTGTATTGCCCATATGAAGTGAATTAACAAAGAGAATCAGTGGACGTAGGCATTTTCGTGCCGAACCACTTTAAAAAACCCTGTCTCTTTTTTTAACTTGTTCCTTTGTATCTTGGCTGCTTGTTAACTTTATCCTTTTCTGTTGAACAAAATCCTGAGTATATAGCATTTCTATTCAAAGCACTCCACAACGCAACTTCACCTGGACAAGACCCAACAAGTACTATGCGAATCTATGCCCTCGCCAATGAGACACTTTTGCTCCAGCATCCCTCTGCTGTGGGTTAACTCATTGCTCACGACGGCCCTAAAAGCCAACTGTAATGAGCCGATTATAAGCCACCGAGAAGGCCGACTATAGCCGAGGCAGCTCATTACGGCGTTAGGCTCGCCGGCAACTGCGAACCGACTATAAGCCCCAACATAAGGTGTGGCCAGCCAGGGGCAGTTCACAGTTGACGATCGGCACCCACGCTAGCCGGCCACAGTAAATCGAATAATACCCACGATTACGGGCCATAATGGCCCGGGTAGTTACTGTGCGCGATCTCGGCTCCGATGTGTCTTAAGTGCGGCTGTGGTAAAAAAGAATTAACTCCCCGCGGAGGCGTAAGATGGGTGAATGTCTCCAAGACCCACGGCTAGGGAAAGTGACTACAAAACCCGTTTGCCACGAACTTAAGCACATCGAAGGCCTTCCGTGATTGGAAGTTTTACCTTTTTTACGTATTTCAATTTTACTTAAAAAGCTTTTTTCCTATCCCCTATAACAATCCCTAAAGTACATGATACAGAGTAGGAGATACTCGCCAATGGGTGTAGGGACTCACAGTGGCAGGACATTCGACTACATTCCATGCTCGGTCCTACAAGATATTCAAGACTGCCATCTACGATTAAAACATGAAAGGCGGTATTTTCTTCTTTTATGTACAAATACATGACTATAATTTGTTCACACCACACGCTAATATTGCAAGTCATAAAATTATGGTTTAGAACCAGAGTCTAACATCAAACACAATTTAATTACAAGAATATACATAGCTACATTTCTCATACGATATGTCGAAATAGCAACAAATATTCAAGAAACGACAAAATCAGCTTAAGTTAAAAAATTACACGTCAAGAATAATGTTGATTGTTACAAGTAGCAAGAATTACAACTTAGAAGTTACTCTACTGTCTTAAGACTAACGTATACAACCATGTCAAGCCTACAAAAAGAATTTTCCAAGTCTAATCAGGGAGCCGGTTGCGTCGGAGTCTTGTCCTTGCTATGTTGCCCACCTGTCCGGTCATAAAAAGGATTCATTAGTAATAAGCAACCAAGTTAATCGGGAAGCTAAAAAGGAAAACTTACCAGCATAAGCTTACTGGCCACTCTGGTCGTCATCATCCACTTGCACCCCTGCCTCCTCAGCAGCAAGCAACCGCATACCCTCCTTCACTGCCACCTTCTCCCCCTTGGCAAACTGGGCAGTGACCGCATCCATGCTGAAGGCCACGCCACCATATTTATCCGCATCGGCCTTGGCCTCTTCCAAAGCCCGAAGATAGATCTTAGCCATGACCCTGGGATAATCATCCATCCAAGAGAGATTGCCCTGCTTCCAAGTTCGGAAATACATGTCCTGGAGCATGTCATCCATCATTCCCTCATTCTCCTCAAACTCCCTCATCCGAGCCTCGGAAGCCGACAACCTTTCGACGGCATCATCTCTCTCCAATCTGTATCTCGAGCAATCAGCCTGAAGGGACCTCCGCATCACCTCCATCTCTTCCCTCAACTTAGCTTGAGCAAGCTCTGCAGCCTCAAGTTTCTCGGACAATTCCTCCACCTGCTCGAGATCCGCTTTCCGAACCTCGTCCACCGTGGCAATAGCCATGTCAATCCGCTCTTTGCAAGTAGCTTCCATTTTCCGCAATTCGGCCCGACTGGCCTCTTCCATGTTTTTCCTTAATCGTCCAGTAGCAGCCTCATGCTGAGAAATCTGAATAGCCTGATCCGCAAGCTGTTTGGCCTGATCTGAAACCACCAATCGAAGTCGGATATTGGCGCTCCCAATCTCCTCTCCGGTCTTAACCAGCCGGGCATGATGCCCCATCAGCTTCTTGATCTCCTCCGCCACCCGATCAATATTAGCCTTGGCCTCGTCTCCCATAGTGACTATACGAGTAGTGAGCAAATCGAGATCTAAGGACTTGGCTTCATCAAGTACTCGTACCATGGGGTTACGGGGGAGAAGGTGTTCACCAGTGACTTCGTCAAAAGTAATATCATGAGAGCTTGGATCCAGATCAGGATGACCCGCAAATGGATTACGAGCCAAGTCGGGACGGTCGATATGAATAACAGAAGGGTTTCCGGACGGGTGCGGAGAAGGTGCAAACTCGCTACCCTCCTCAGTGATATCATGAAGAGGCTGAGCCGGAAGCTGAGGACCAGGCAAAGGTTCGGATAAAGGATGACTCCTCTTCCTCTGCTGAATATCCTCTTCGATGACCCCAAGAAGAGGACGGTAGCCGACTACATCCCCGGAGCATTGGGTCGAGGGCTTCGGCTTAGCAGAAGTTTTGGAAAGCTTATATTGCTCAAGCCTGTGTCGAAGATCTGAGGCCTTGGACGTCTTGCCTGCTCCTGATATAAAGGACAAGTGTCACAAACTTACATCACTATATGATTCGAGAAACGCGGTAAATTACAAGTTAAAAAAAAAGGAAAAAGAAACACAGCTGTGGTTGTACAAACCCTGGGGAGGAGTAGGATACTGCAATAAGTCCTGGATTTCATTCCAGGACGGGAGCGGGTCATAAAATATTCCTAAGTCCCTATCATTAATGAAGCATGCAGGAGTCAAGAGTTCACCTTGAGTCGTCGGAGCCGCCTTGGCTGGAATGGTCTGTGAAGACTCGCTTGCACCGGTCCCGGCCTTGTCCGCTTTCCCGGTTTTCTCTACCAAAGCCGGATTTTCGTCCAGCCCCTCGAAAGCCTGGTGGAACGCATCATCCGTCCACTCCTGAATCTCGCCCGCTTGCCCAGGAAGCAAGGCCCCGATGCCATCACCACCTTTATCACCTTCCCGACCATCTCCACCCTCACCTTTTTCCTCCTCTATATCTTCCTCCTCCTGGGTAAGTGGACAGTTGCTGGGGGAGGGACCATCCGACTTCTTGAGTTTCTTACCTCCGACGACTGGAGGTTTCGTGAAAGGTTTCCGCTTGCTACTCTCTACCGTAACACCTTCCTTGGTCGGAGTAGCCGCCCTCTCCTCCGCCGTTTCCCTCAGCTTAACTACTGACTGCTGCGGAAGGATTAAGTTATGTTCCAGAAGAATCACATTTCTGATCAAGAAGGCAGATGATCTATATTTCCCAAGAATGGCTTCTATCTCAGCCGCCGTCTGAACCAGGCGGTCAGTCTCCACAATCGGAAAGCCACCTGTCGCTAGCAAAAATGAGAAAGTATGAGAAGAAGCATCGCAATCGGAATAGAAATTATAAGTAAAAGCATCAACTTACATCCAGAAGTAAAGCGCCGGATTGAAACGGAGTCGTCCCTAACAAAGAACCACTCTTTCTTGAACATGCTGAATTTAGAGTACAGATCCAAGACCGGTTTGAAGGTCACGGCTGACTCCAAGCTAATGTATGGGGACCCCTTCTTATAGCCCCTCAAATTATACAAATACCGGATCTCCCGGTTGGAAGGAGCACGACCATACTTCCTTTGGAAAATGACGAAGAGGCTCACCAGGATAGCATAGGAGTTGGGTTGAAGCTGGAATGGGGCCACCTTGAGATATGTAAGGAAGCTGACTACCCAAGCATTAAGAGGCGGAATGGCACCACATATGCAGTGGTATCTGCTGTAGGCAAAGAACCCTTCAGGAGGATCGTACGGCATAACTTCTCTCCCTGGCAACAGCAAGTACGCTCTATCAATTCCGAAAGACCGGGAAATGACGTCAAGCTGCTCCTCCTTGAGGGAGCTAGGAAAGCAATCGGGCGGGGAGTTCAAGAGTTCCGGAGGGCCGTACCCGTCCACTAGTGATCTCGGGATTGGCCCGTGACGTTCGGGATTCGGCTGAGCTGGGGGCACGGCGGAGGAACTTCCTTCGCCCCCGGACTTCTTTTTGTCTGATCGAGTTTCTGCTTTTCGAGACATTTATCTGCAACAAAGAAGAACATCGTTAGAACAGCGGGTGTAAACAAGTATGTGTGTACAGTCTAGAGTTTCACTCAAAAAACGCTCAAACTCCTATTACATTCGGAAAAGTAGATGTAAAATTTCATTCGGTTATTCGGTGGTCCAAAATGTTCGAGTTCATTCGGCACCCCAATGAGAGGATTCATTCGGTTATTCGGTGGTCCAAAATGTTCGAGTTCATTCGGCACCCCAATGAGAAGATTCATTCGGTTATTCGAGGGTCCAAAATGTTCGAGTTCATTCGGTATCCTAGCACTAGAAGTTCGTTCGGCAGAGAAGACAAACTCACCTGATTCGGCAGTTCGAGGGAATGGTTCGGTTATCGCATTTGGTAAGAAAGCAAGAAGGTTTGGGACTCCTATTTATAAAGCAAGGTCTAATGGCCGGATCAGATGGTTCGGTCCTCAGGCCGAATGTAATGGCTCAGCTAAAACAAAGCGCGGCACCTATAAGCACGTGCCCCACTTTGGGGGGCAATTGTTGGGTGTGTTTCATTCGGTCTCCCCGAACCACCTCCTACCGAACCAACCGGACTAGCCTTCATATCTCCAACCGGACCAGCCTTCATATCTCCAACCGGACCAGCCTTCATATCTCCAACCGGACCAGCCTTCATATCTCCAACCGTACCAGCCTTCATATCTCCAACCGGACCAGCCTGCCTATCTCCCACCGAACCAACCTCCTACCAAACCAGCCGGACCAGCCTTCATATCTCCACGCCGGACCAAGTGCCACCGGTCCAACCTACTGCCACCAAACCAATATTCTTCCATCCCACCACCGGTCCAAGCGACTACCGGTCCACTATACGCTCCAACCACCTCCGAACCAAGCAATGCCGAACCAAGACATACCAGGCCAGATCACATCATCCCAGGCCCGTCAGCGACTACATATCCTGGACCCCTACCCCTAGCCTCACTCTATAAATAGAGGGGCAGGGGTACAGCAATGGGGACAAGTTTGAGAGCTCAAGCACGGAGAGAACTTTCAAACAACTTTCTTTTACTTGTATCAAAGCTTTGTACCTGTAATCAAAACAAGAGAAGAGAAATAACATATAAAGTGGACGTAGGCACATTCTGGCTGAACCGCTATAAATCTGCGTGTCTTTTTACAGTTTAGCCCCTGCTTTTCATATATTTGCATAAATCACCCAAATCACTAAGAACAACATAAGATCTACTAAATCATACAACTTTGAGGTGTTTGTCCATTTTTTGTGCAAACACATGTACTCCATCGTCCCGACACTTCTGGGCAACTACTTAAATGGTGCATTGAACTAAGTCAGTATGATATCACCTATCACCCTCGCACCACCATCAAGGGACATGCCATGGCTGATTTCATTGTAGAATTCACTACCAACGAAGATAAGGAGCAATTGGAAATAGCAGAAGACATCAAGTGGAATCTCTTTGTGGATGGTGCATCAAACGAACAAGGATCGGGGGCAGGTGTGGTAATAATCACTCCCAGGGGAAATAAGCTGCACTATGCTATAAGGTTGGAGTTCGCTGCCACCAACAACGATGCAGAGTATGAAGCAGTGATAGCTGGATTAGAACTTGCCTTGGAAATCAGAGCCAATTCTTTATGTCTTCATAGCGATTCTCAACTTATTGTTAATCAAATACTAGGAGAATTCCAGGCTCGAGAAGAACGACTCATAGCATCTTTAAAGAAGACCAAGTTACTTCTCAGTCGATTGGACCACTACTTAATCAAACACATCCCTCGGGAAGAGAACCGAGAGGCCGACGAATTGGCGAAGCAAGCAAGCGTGAGAGACGGCGATATTTCCGGAGCAGTAGCCATCTCGAAGAAACTGACCCCTAGTTTTGAGCAAGTGAATCTAATAGCTGCAACCGAAGAAGCAACTTGGATGACTCCTATCCAAGACTACTTACAAAGTGGCACACTACCCAACGGGCGTAACGAAGTCAAGAAAATCTTGAGGAAAGCTTCCCGCTACACAATACAGGAGGACACCCTCTATCGGCGCGGATTCTCTAACCCCCTATTAAGGTGTGTCGCTGGAAGGGAAGCCAAGGAAATCTTATCCAACATTCATCAAGGGAGCTGCGGAGATCACACCGGAGGGCAGACTTTGGCAAAAAAGATACTACGATATGGATATTTCTAGCCCACCTTAAGCAAGGACGCCTTAGATTTCATCAGAAAATGTGACAGATGCCAGAAGTTTGCTAAGATTCCGCGACTACCAACAACTGAGATTACTCGAATGACCAGCCCATGGCCCTTTGCAGTATGGGGAATTGACTTAATCGGCAAACTACCAATGGGCCGAGGCGGGGCCAAATATGCTATAGTGGCAGTCGACTATTTCACCAAATGGGTGGAAGCAGAACCCCTGAATAAAGTATCTTCTGCAAAAGTTATTAATTTCTTGATCAAAAATGTTCTGTGCAGGTACGGAGTCCCATTCAAAATCATATCAGACAATGGACTTCAATTTGACAGTGAGGAATTCGCCAACTGGTGCCAAGAGCACGGAATTCACAAAAGCTTCTCATCCGTAGCGTATCCCCAGGCAAACGGACAAGTCGAAGCCGTCAACAAAATTCTGAAAACTCAAATCAAAAAGAAACTCGAAAAGTTAAAGGGCGTTTGGGTGGATGAACTCCCTACGGCACTGTGGGCTTATCGCACATCTTTCATAACATCAACAGGGCATACTCCTTTCTCTTTGGCATACGAATCGGAGGCTATGCTCCCAGTTGAAACCATCGTGCCTTCCTACCGTACGATCCCCTATAACCCAGAAGAGAACGAAGAACTCCTTCACGTGTCTTTGGATCTAATTGAGGAGAGAAGAAATGATGCAGTCCTCAAAGCAGCAACCCACAAGCAAAAAGTGGCAGCACAATACAACTCCAAAGTCAAGTGTCGTACCTTATAAGAAGGGGATCTTGTCCTCAAACGAATCTTCCCTCGCCCCGGAGCACTAGACCCAATCTGGGATGGACCGTATGTAATTCATAAAGATCTCCACAATGGAGCTTATATTTTGTCAACAGTGGACGGAGAGGTGTTCCAGAGGGCATGGAACATCCAACACCTCCGTCGATACTTTTCTTAACTTGTACTGCCCATATGAAATGAATTAACAAAGAGAACCAGTGGACGTAGGCATTTTTGTGCCGAACCACTTTAAAAAAACCTTGTCTCTTTGTTAACTTGTTCCTTTATATCTTGGTTGCTTGTTAACTTTATTCTTTTCTGTTGAACAAAATCATGTGCATAAAACATTTCCACTCAAGGCACTCCACATCGCAACTTCACCTGGACAAGACCTAACAGGTACTATGCGAATCTATGCCCACGCCAATGAGACACTTTTGCTCCGGCATCCCTCTGCTGCGGGTTAACTCATTTCTCGCGACGGCCCTCAAAGCCAACTGTAATGAGCCGATTATAAGCCACCGAGAAGGCCGACTATAGCCGAGGCAGCTCATTACGGCGTTAGGCTCGCCGGCAACTGTGAACCGACTATAAGCCCCAACATAAGCTGTGGCCAGCCAGGGGCAGTTCACAGTTGACGATCGGCACCCACGCTAGCCGGCCACAGTAAATCGAATAATACCCACGATTACGGGCCATAATGGCCCGGGTAGTTACTGTGCGCGATCTCGGCTCCGATGTGTCTTAAGTGCGGCTGTGGTAAAAAATAATTAACTCCCCATGGAGGCGTAAGATGGGTGAAAAATGTCTCCAAGACCCAAAGCTAGGGAAAGTGACTACAAAGCCCGTTTGCCACGAACTTAAGCACATCGAAGGCCTTCCGTGATTGGAAGTTTTACTATTTCTCATATTTCAATTTTATTTGAAAAACTTTTCTCCTATCCTCTATAACAATCCCTAAAGTACAGGACACGGAATAGGAGGCATTCGCTAATGGGAGTCGGAACCCACAACGGGACACCAGGCCGCATTCCATACTCAGTCACACAAGACATTCAAAACTGCCATCTACAATTAGAACATGAAAGGTGGTATTTTCTTCTTTTGTGTACAAATACATGGCTATAATTTATTCATACATCACACTAGCATTGCAAGGCATGAAATTATGTTTTAAGCAAGAACTTGACATCAAACACAACTGAATTACAAGCATATGCATAGCTATATTTCTCATACAACATGGCAAAATAACAAAAGCATTCAAATACGACAGAATCAGCTTAAGTTTAAAAATTACACGCCAAGGATAATGTTGTTTATTAATAGTAACATAATTACGACCTAAAAGTTACGTTACTATTTTGAGACTAACATACACAACAATGTTCAGTAAGCAAAAAGATATCCAGGTCAAGTCAAGGAGCCAGCTGCATCGGAGCTTTACCCTTGTCCTGTTGACCGCCTATCCGATTAAGGAAAGAATTCATTAGTGATAAGCAACCAAGTTAACGGAAAGACTAAAGGGGAGGACTTACCAGCATCTGCTCCTTGATCGTCTTGATCATCATCTTCTACTTGCACACCTACCTCCTTCCACCGGCAACAGCATAAGCGTTCTGTCAATCCCAAAAGAGCGAGAAATAGCATCGAGCTGCTCATCTTTAAGGGAGCCAGGAAAGCAGTCAGGCGGTGAGTTCAGGAGCTCTTGAGGACCATACACATCTACTAGCGATCTCGGGGTTGGTCCATGAAGTTCTGGTGCTGCCTGAACTGGGGGCACTATGGAGGACTCTCCTTGGTCCTTAGACTTCTTCTTATCAGAACGGGTTTCAACTTTATGAGATATTATCCGCAACACAAAAGAGTACATTGTTAGAATAAGGATGTAGAGATATAAACAAGCAAGTGTATGCAGTCTGGAGTTTCACTCGTAATTCAAAACATAAGGTCATTCGACAATTACCTGGACCGGTAGTCAAACGTGATTCGGTAGTATGGTTGATTCGGCTATTTCAAACAGTTGAGTCTGGTTCGTTATTTGAGTGATTCGGCTATTTCAAACAGTTGAGTCTGGTTCGGTATTTGAGTGATTTGGCTATTTCAAAAAATAGAAGGTGAATAGAGACATGAAACCCATACTTATAGGCAAACATAAATGACCGGACCAACTGGGTTGGCACATAGGACCGAATGGGAATGTCCAAGCTGAAACAAAGCGAGACATATGACTGGCATATGCCCCACTTTGGGGGGCAAATGTTGGGCATGTTTTCACCGAACCAAAGAGGGTAGGTCACCACCGAATCAGAATAAGGAAAGCTCCACCGAACAAGCACCCTTCCCATGCCTACCGGACCAGCCAATCCACTACCTACCGAACCAAACCCAAAGTATCCCTACCGGACCAACCAATCGCCGAACCATCCAATACCGAACCACCCACCACCGGATCAACCTCTACCGAACCACCCACTACCGGACCAACCCACCACCGAACCATTCATTGCCATCCTCTCACCATCGAACCACTCGCCACCGGAACAATCCACTTCTCCAACCATCTCCGAACCAAGCGATGCCGAACCAAAGCGTCTACCACCTACTGCCAAGCCAAAGCAATGCCGAACCAACGCTACCAGGCCAGATTGCATCAGCCCAGGCCCGCCAGCAGCTATACCCATTCAAGACCCCTACCCCCAGCCTCACTCTATAAATAGAGGGGCAGGGGTACAATAATGAGGGACAAGTTTGAGAGCTCAAGCACGGAGAGAACTTTCAAACAACGTTCAGATACTTGTATCAAAGCTTTGTACTTGTAATCTAAACAAGAAAAGGGAAATAATATATAAAGTGGACGTAGGCACATTCTGGCTGAACCACTATAAATCTGCGTGTCTTTTATAGTTTAGTCCCTGCTTTTCATATATTTGCGTAAATCACCCAAATCACTAAGAACAACATAAAATCAATTAAATCATACGACTTTGAGGTGTTTGTCCATTTTTTGTGCAAACACTGTACATTGTCTGGTCCAATATAGTAAAGACCAAAACATCTACCTTTACCTCTTTTCAACCTCAAAACAAATATCACTTTATCCTCTTTTCAATCCATCAACGTACACACCATTTCACCTTGCAAACATGTATATAGAGATGTATGTGTGTAGCTTCATTTTGTAAAGCCAGTAAAAAACTAAACTCTATAAAGCAACTCTGTTAAAAAGAAGAAAAAAAGAAAGCACTTTGTTCAAATTCAAAAGCAAAGCAATATTTTCAAGTTTTCAGATCATAAGCTAAAGTTCAAATGGAAGATTTCAAGGCTTTCAACATGTTTACAGGTGAGGACTTAAAATTTTAAACCTGGAACATTATAAAAAGAAAATTTTGCTCTGTCATGTTCAACAGAGGGTAAACTTATGTATGCTTGGATTCCAAAATTCAATACCTCTCCACACGATTCGAGTTAGTTAGTGATGCGAACTGATGAAACTATTGTTTTTGTGTATAGATCATGTTAAAAATAGTTTGAAGCTGGATTATTAATTATATTGTGTGATATTTCAAAAGTACAGTAAACCAACAAAGTTTTGACGAAAATCATCAAGTTTAAAATATTGAATCAGGGTCATGGTCGCGATCTTCGTATGAAGATATGATTTTTAGTGAAGAAATTAAAAATTTTAATGGCTTAGGGTTTGAGAAATCTTGAGTTGATCGAAATCCTTTAAAAATTCATCTCCGGCGACATAGTTGTCGAGAGGTGGTGCAGCCTGGCCTAGGAGGAGCATTGCATCATGGTTGAGGGTTTCACCATGGCCAATTTTCGATTAAGGCCTTAGTTTGGGGTGGTGGAGTGATTTTAGGGTTTAGTATGGGTTCGACTGTGGTCTCGGTCAAACGGCAATGGCGACAACGATGGGAGGATGTAAGCATGTGGTCTAGGGGGAGATGGAAGAGGAGGAAGTGGTGTAGCTCTGGGCGAAGTTTATGGTTGGATGGTGGCATGGGCGGTCGTGACGAGGCATTTGAAGGGGCACGGTGGTTGTTCTAGTTTGGGTAAAACGTTCGTTTTTGAACTGAAGATGTTGGCGTGATTTTTGGGGTGGTAGGTGGAATGCTGGGGTCGTGGTCGATTGGAGGAAGTGACCGGCGGCGAGAATGGTTGGCCAAAGCCAGTGTGTATGTGCACGGTTGGGTGCACAGTTTCGTGCACACCTGGGTTTATTCAGTGGAAAAAGAGAAGGAATGGAAAGGAGAGATGAGAAGGGGAAATGTGCTCTTGGTTTTGGGTCTGGGCATCGGCCTATGTTTAAAATAATAATAGAAAAAGGGGTTGGTTTTGGGCTTCAATCCAAAGGGAAATGGGTAGGAAGGTTTAAAGTATAAAATGTTTAAATTTTATAATATATATAATTTGCAAAGTTTAAACTGTGATAACAAATGCATACGAATTTCGATATATGCGAAATTTTTTGCGATGTGTTCGTGTCAACGAACACTGTGTCGTCGTATAAGCTATTGCCGAGTTTGAATAAGTGAGGATTTATAGCAATTTGAAACGGCTCGAATTTAATTAACAAGTTTTAAAAAATACCATCGTTTAAATTTATATGACCTGTATATTGATGTTATTCGCCCAGATAAAAATAACGATGGATTAGTTCATGTTAATAATGACGTTTCTGACATCTGTTTAGCGGAATAAAACACCACTCCGCTTAATTGTATTGAATTGGACCCCTGTTGGCAGAATAAATCACCGTTCTGCCATTATTACTGAATATATGTGTTTTTGACATTTACTAGCTAAAATAAATCCATTTTCTACTATTTTATTTGTATGGACATCTATTTATTATTCTGGTATTTATATTGGGCAATATGATGTTGAATTAATTGTTAAAAGTAGATTGATGTGAATATCTTTGTCTGTTATTCTGGACTGTTATGGAACGAATGGTAATTTGATTAAGTACCATTGAAATTAATAAGTCTCTTTTTCCAATTTGGAAGTTGATTTTTGAAATCAAAGTTATTTAAAAGATAATTTTTATTCACTATTAATATTTTAAAGATAATTAATGATTATTTGTAAATGATTTAAAGCTAATTATTTTATTATTCTTAAAAACTATTTGAAATATTAAATTATTGTTTCAAAGTTATTTAATTTTTTTCTAATCATTTGAAAGCATATAAAATAAAGTTATTATAATGATTTGATTAAGGTTAATTATTATCTAAAAATGAATCAGTATTAAGAAATTATTATTAATTCAAAAAGTAAATTGTTCTATATTAATTATGTTTCTAAAAGTAATATATTATATAGTAATCTTTTATAAAAGAGTATTTTACTTAATTAGAACTTGGAAAGTTTATATTGAACTTTATAAGTATTATTTTATAGATTTTTAAATAAAGTTTTTTTTCGGAAAGTAATGGTATACTTTCATGGCGTAATCGGAGGCACAGAGTGCCTGCAGTTAAGTTTTGGATTTCTCCGGGATAGAGACGTAACCATTGGGATGTAAACCCATGGTTGATACCACAGTGGTTCTTTCCATATTTATTTTAAAAAAAGAGTTTCAAATATTTTGAAATGAATGGTTTGTGGATATACTTATCCGGTGAGATAATCATATACTGTTTTGATTAAGTAATTTTAAATTTATTTAAAATTAAATAAAAATGGGACTTGGTGTTTTCAGTGGAAAATGAAGTATTTGGTTGAATGATTGTTGACTTGATAGTTAAATAACCGACTATCAAATCTGGACCCAAAAATACAACTTTGGGAATACCTCGAAGAAACACGGGAATTATGTAGTACAGTTACCATTCGAGGGGCTATACTGTACGTATAAACTCGTTTCATCCTTCTAGGACAATAATAAGGAAATCCGTCCACTAACGGTAAGGAGGTGATCTCCGATCTTGTTTTTTTCTGTTTATTTCCTAAAGAACCGGGGTTTAGTTTACTAGAAAATATCGAACCTTGTTTCAAAGAGACCCGGATCGGATAAGTTATTTGGAAACCACTTCGATCCAAAGAGTATGTAACGACCCGCTATTTTGGACCATTCAAATCGACAATAATCCACACATGTCTGACTTGAATAATTCAAAATATCATATTGTTAATTTAAATTTTGCAAAACTCAGCATATACAGTAAATAAATCAATCACAGAATCACAGACACAGAGTAATACAATAATACGCAGCGGAATAGATAAAATAGTAGTTCATGAAGCTACTATATAAACATCAGAGTTATAAATAAAATACAACAGAATATCTCAAATGCAGTGAAGTCTCCAGTACAACAAATGACTTCTCTGGACAAATCAACTAGAAGAGCTAAAAGCTGAGGCGATAGTTGGATCTCCAAAGGAAGCTCCAAACTCCAAGGGTGAGTCTCAAATGCTGTATCACTCGGTCTGACTCGAGCGTAAAGCAAAACACAAAACACTCGAGTCATGATTAACATTCTTATATCAATAAATCCAACTCAAGTGAAATATCAACTGAAATACAAGTAACTTAAAGGATGTTTGGGATAACCATCCTCTAAGGATCTTCGGAACTATCTACAAGGTGGAAATATACACTATAACACCGTGGTCATTCCAAATTAATTTATCCTTCAAAACCAAAATATCATTTCATTTCAAATATATCTATTTTCCAAAATAGTATATATATATAGGTTAAATAATTTAAAAGTAAAGTATTTAAAATTTCCTCAAGTCTCACAAATCAATTCACATCCACCCAAATTCCAAACTCAAATTTATTCAAAGCTCAATTCATCAATTCAATTCAGTTTAAATATACGATTTAAATTTTCAATATATTTCAAAGCTTTAATATTCAACATTTTCAAAGTTAAATTTAACAGTTTCATATAGTTCTTGATTTAACTTATTATTATTTACTCAGGGAGTATTCACTTAATAAATTCAATATCATTTGACTAGCCTTAAATTTCATTTTACTAAATATTTCCTTAAATTTTTTTCAACAAGAAATATTCATTAAATTATTTAAACCAAACCCAAGTTATAAATCATATCTTAAATCTCAATTTCAATAAGTTTCAAATCAGCTTAATTGAATAAAATTCTTTAATGAATACAATTTCAACTAGATTCAAATTATTTTCCCAACCTTAACTTATTCAAATTATTACCAAAATCTATTTTGAAACATAAATTTAAATACTTAACCATAATATATGTATTAAATCAATCTTAATTAAATTAAATAATTTAAGAATCAACATATATTAAAACCATATATTTCTTCCCTTAACCATAGGATTTATTTTCAAAATATTTATATATATGGACCAACGGTGTCTATATATAATTCTATCATATGGTTAAGTGATACGGATATTTATCATTTCAATCCAAAATTTAAATATATACGGGTAGATATCATTTCAACCCGTAATCCCAATTTCAGTTCAAATGAAAATCGCTTGGGTTTATCATTTCAACCCATAACGATTTTCTCCTATTCTAAAGTCCATTCAAGTATGTATCATTTCAACCCATAGTGAATTCTATACTAACAAGGAACTTGCAGAGTGATAATAGATAATATAAAATACAACAACAGGCATATATCGTAAATAACAATATAATATAAACAACAGGATATGGTGTCATATCCCACAGGTGAACAGTTACAGATAATAGCATATATAACAATTTAAATAACTACAGCAGCATATTTCAATTGTCGTTTCAATTGAAATCAAATTTAATAAATATAAGGACGTTAATCGTGAGTGATTTCTCACCTTTCGAGGTTAGAGAAGAACGAGAACGAGCTAAGTTACGAATCCAAGCACGAATTTCAAAGCAAAGCATGATGGACACGAGTTCGATGGACAAAGCTGATAAATAGAAATGGATGAAATCAAATCAGAACTGGATTGATACAGATAGATGGTATAAGTGAATTTATATATATATATATATATATATATATATATAACTATATATATACATATAATCAAATTCCAAATTCAAACATATATCAAATTAAATATATAATATAGGAATTTCAAAATCCATTGTTTTAAACTAAAACTCAAATACTAAAGTCAAACATATAAAAATAAATTATATGTTATGATTAAAACAATATTGATTATAACTTTAGTATTGATAAAATTAACTTAAATCCAAAATGGTTTATGTATATATATACAAATATATGTAAGCTATTTATACAAGCCATTACTACATTCATGTTACTCAAAATGTATGCAGACCCATTATAAATATATGCAGACAAAAATGTATATGCGAATAACTAACTATGTGTAACCAAATATGTTGACAAGCTTATATATACTAACATGAACAACATTGTATACTAATATATATCAAAACTGTTCAACCATTACTTATATACATATTAATATATACTTTATATTCTCAGAACCAAAGCAAGATAGAACTGACTAAAGTGAGTTACAAATCAACTTATAAACATAGAAAGTAACGTATTATTTAATATAAAACAATATTATATCTAAGTTGCGAGTACATTATATAACATAAATATAAAGTAACGTATACATAACAATGTTATATCTGAGTTGCGAATACAATGTTAATATAAAACCATATTATATTATACTTAATATAAAGTAATGTATATAGATGATTTATATTCTCAGATCTAAACATACAGTAACATGCGTTAGGACTGACATTTGTAAGTGTAACCGACATATGCAAACAACAGTTATATATATAGCTTATATTAATTTGTAAAGAAACAGATTGCATAAAGCAAAACAAAAACAACTAATATATACAACACACAAATATACCACTACCAGATAGACGTGGATATTAATAGCTTTAAAAACTTTTATAAATAAATAAATACTTAACTGAAATATGTTATTATTCTTACGCATAACCATCTGCTAGATAAAATTTATCCCTTTGAGTAATAAACGCAGGTCCTATATATACAACTAAACTTCAGCAAGCAAAAAGAACAGCACTACAAAATAACTTGTAATATATACGAAAGCTTATAAAACCTTATTTATCTTTGAAATCCCAAAGTAGATTATACAAACAGTTTATATACCCGTTATCTACATATATATTATAAACAGTATTATTTATATATATTATATACTTGTACAACCTTCACAGTGTATTACAGTAACATATAGCTTGTATTTTGAATTAAATATACTCTGTATACAAATAAATAAACATTTATAAAGCAAGACATAAACTGCTTATATATACAAACAGCTTATAACATATATATCAACGAATATATACATATTACCTATATACGAAATAAGAAGAACAACCGAACTCGAGATGGGCGAGTGGCGAGTTGCTCACGGCAGAGAGAGGAGGGTGGATCGAGTGTAAGGGAGAGGGCGTGAGCTGCTTTGGTGCTCTGGTGGTTCGGCTTCCAGTGGTGAGGTGGCAGCAATTTGGTGGATAAGAGCAGGATCGGGCTAAAGGTGGGGGTCGGTGCGGAATGTGAAGGCGGAAGAGAAAAATGGGAGCAGTTGTGAGCGGTGTGTGGTTTCGGCCGAGGGGAGGGGATGCATGCAGGAGGCTTTGGTTCAAGGTGGGTGGCGAACGCGGAGGGTCTCTGGAAGGTGAAGGGAGAATGGAATGGGGAGGCTTCACGTGGAGACGCAATGCGTGATCTAGCTTCAGGTGGAAAAATAGATCTTAGGAAAAAAAATAGAGGAAGAAAAGCATCAGGGGATATATGCAAAGTTATAAAGGCAAAGTGAAAAATGAACCGTGTAATTGCAACGGTCTTCCCTAGATTCAGCTTCCTAGTTAAAGCAATTTATTAATTGATTGGGCTGAACGTTTGAAAAGAAAAGGGCAGAGGTAACGTAAATGAAACGTACCACAGCAAATATAAATTGAAGTTATGGGAATGTAACAACTGTAAATTGATTGAGCAGCTATTAAAGCAATTTATTGTATTGCTTGGGATCCTTGTTCAAAATTGAAAAGGCAAAGGAAAGCTAACGGTCATAATTTAGGGTACCGATACGACGCACCGTTTTATTGTTTTCGTCGCGTACCGGACCTCAAAATACAGAAATAAATATACCGTAGAGATCAGCACGACGTGACGATCAAAACAGTATACAAATACTAGTGGTACGATCATCCGATCGAAAGTCGATAATTGGTACCAGAAATGCTGCTATTTTGCCAGAATTAAGATAAACAGAGCAGTAGAAGCGCAAATTTGGAAAAACGAAAGATGACATCTCACTCAGAAGAAGATTTAGAAATTTATTGTATAAAAATATTCAAGTTTGGGAAAACATTTAATTATCACCAATATTTAACTGATTTAAATTGAAATAAAATTACACAATAAAATAAACTTTCATAAAATTAATTGAAAAATTTACCAGTTGCTATATTTAAATAAATGTATTCTAAATAATAAATTTTTAATTTCAAATTTTATTGTTTAAAATTCACTAAATTCGGTTAAATACGTTATTAAAACAAATCAAAATTTATGGGTCGTTATACTCTCCCCCACTCAAAACTTTTCGTCCCCGAAAAGAAAGGAGGTAGAAGAATAGAAACAACCAGAAAGAAAAATAGATTGAAAGTTAAGATTAAAAAATTAATTTGAAACTATATAAATTTTACCTGAAATATTCATACTTTTCAAAACCCATTTGTAAAATTTCTTGCTTCCTTCATAAATACCATCTATATGTTTAAATAACACCTTTATAAATATATGTAAACTATTTAAAAACAATTATTTATCATTACTTATATTTTCAAAGAAGCTATTTGAAAACATTTAATCCATAATTCATAAATTTATTAATTTTTTTTCTCAAGATACTTTTCAAATATTATTAATAAATCAATAATCATTTACTTTAAATATGTTTTATTTAGTTAATAACTTCCAAAGTATTTATAATCACTAAAATTATCTATTAAACCATGTAGTAAAAGAATAAACAATATTTAAAAGGATATAGTCAACAAGGAAAAGAAGAAGGATTTGGAAAAATAGAATATAGGTGAATAAATAAAGCTGAGCAGATAAGGTAGATTCAAAAGAATAGTATCGAGCATGAATAATTAATTCAAACTATAATAATTACAATTTCAAATATTAATACAAAATTTCTTTGTTGGAAATACTTTTATAATAAAATACCTTTATAATAAAATATTTTTATAACTCGATGTTTCACAAGTTTATCCTCATTCCTGTAGGCTCTGGTAGTGCGTTGATCAGGCGCAAAGCTAGAATTCTCCAAGTACTTAGTAGACTTGTTTCAACACCTAGTGAAAATACTGGAAAAACTTTTAAAAACAGATATGGAAAGTACAATCCAAACAAAAAAACAAACAAAATCTTTGTCTAACCATGGTTCGCAGATACACAATGGTTACGCCTGGATCCCCCAGGAAACAATCCATATCCGTAAGCTTTCTCAGCCCTGCGAGTTACGCCATGATGACTAGTAGAATGCAGGATACACAATGGTTATGCCTGGATCCCCCAGGAAACAATCCGTACCCCTAGGCAAGACTCAGCCAAGCAGTTGCGCTACTATTCGCGACCTACACAGATTGCAAGATACACAATGGTTACACCTGGATCCCCCAGGAAACAATCCGTACCCCTAGGCAAGACTCAGCCAGGCAGTTGCGCTATGCATCCGCGCTTGTAAGACCATGGGTAACGCCATGGAATTCGATGGAAACTCGAGTATCATATCCGGAAAACCAAAAATCAGAGAATATCGATAGAATGAATCCACAATGTGGCCACAAAGCAGATATCAAGCAGAAGGCACTTTCCATATCTTTACTTCGAAAATATGTATCATATAGTATCTTTTCAAATCACTTTCAAATATCGTACTTATATAAAGTCCATTATATATAAGATTAAATTTTCAAATCAAATACCTTTCCAAAATCAATAGTATATCAAATCACACTTATATAGACTTCAATTATATAAAATTTTCACTTTTCAAATTGAGTACCTTTTCAAATCTATAGTTTTCGAATCAACATCATACTTATACAATCAATTTTATATAAGTTCGATAACTTCCAAATCAGGTATTTAGTAAAAATAAGGTTCTCAAATTCAATTTGTTTCAATATCAATGTATTTTTCAAAATCATATACGCTTTCACCAAATTATTCTTCCAAATCAAATATCTTCAGTTCCAAAGTTTCCAAAATAATAAATTTAGGAAATAAATCCAAATTTCCAAATCAATATAATTAAGTCAACCAATTCATTTCCAAAATCAAATGTTTTCAAAATCATCTTATACTTACATAAGGTCCATCATATATAAGGATCAAATCTTTACAAAATAAATTTCGCTGTATGAAGAGCCATATGGGATTGAATATCTTTGCTTTTATGGGTTATATATCTTTGTAATTTAAATTGGAAATTTTCTTTTAGTAAGAAAAGATATTCTAACCCGATAGCTTTCAATTTCAGCGTCAAAATATATCAATGATATTAGAATATAAGATGTACATACGTCATCATTTCGCAAAATCACATTCAATCGCTCATCGATCACACAAGTTCGCTTTCGAACTAGTATTGTCCATTCGACTTCCCTAATGCGGATTTCGATATGGTTTCTCGACTAGAAGCCATCAGTCTCCTTGCATAGCCATATACTATGATAGAGAATTCTAGAATCAAGCCCAAAATCCATATCAAATATTCGCCATCGAGAATTAAATGAAAAATCCTAACAAGAAATGGTGTTATTCACCTCGAACTTGTGTACTCAAACTTGGATCGATTCAATTATGCGAATAAAACAGCATACGTACAACTTGTGTATATAGTTTCATTGAAAAAAAATTTCAAACATTTCAAATCAAATTTTCATATTAGAAAAATTCAAAATAACCTTATTCATTTACTTAACAAAACAGTTCCAACTTATTTAAATCATTACTACATACTTTAATCAAACATACCAAACTTATATACTTTATACTTTTCAAAATTACTTAGCTTTGAAAAGTTAACCTTGATTTGGAAGTGCTCGAACTTTCGAAATAGTTGAAGAAATCATTTTCAAATTCAAGAGTTGGAAATCAACACCAAATCAGTAAATCAATTTCAAAAGATAGTTTTCAAATTCGAAACTCAAGGACTGAACACCGGCTTACTTCAAATCATTTCAAATACATATACATATATCTTTCGAATATCAAATCATACTTCAAAATTTGAAATCAAAATTGGTTTCGCAAAATCACTCGCGTAGCAATGCTACTAAAGTGGCCTTTCCCTCACTCTGAAACTCGAAAATCAATGTCGATGATGCGTGCACTCATCACCGAAATTATTTTCCAGCGACATAAGTGAGTTCTTGTAACGACCACGACTTTCTCTCCATAGAAAGTCGTATCGCTAATAAGAAAGAAAGGGATAGAAAGAGAAAAGAAGAGAAAGAAAGAACTAAACAATATCAGAATCTCACAGCGAAACGAAACAAAATATATTATATCACATAAATATTACATAGTATCATATACAACACTTATCAGAGTTACACAGATTCACATCATATACTAGACAGTTATAATCATCTGTCTAGTTATTACATCTCAATACAAACAAAGATCTAAACAAGATCAACACAGCGGAAACTACTATCTATATCTACAACGCTGAAGCCTCCTGCTCCATTGCTCCTCCACAATTCGTCAAGGCTAACCTGAATCCCTTGGCTACTCGTAAAAATTTGAGTACCCAAGAGTTTATAAAACAGAAATAAACAACTTGGGTCAGACATGGGTCTGGTGTGAGTAACAGGTTAAACTTGCTTAACTTCAAAACCTTTTGAAAGAAAAGGTATCACGTAAGACTTCCCACACATAAACATGGGTAAGTTTTTACCTTACGCTAACCAAAACATTTGATAGGAAATTCGATTGTATTATAATAGGGTCTAGGGTTTTCAAGTAAAATACAGAAATAGCTGAAATGCTTACATCTCACATTCCAACATAGTTGGGCACATCTGATACGTACGGCACTTATTGGAGTTTGGATTCCATACAATGGCAGGGCTACCGGGGTACCGCCCGTCACAGTACGTGGCCTAGATCACCGTACCGAGGATCACTCCCAATCCCCTGCAACACAAGGTCGGAACATCCCTTACTGGATAATTCCCGCACAAGATACCTCACGGTTGGGATCAGCAACCGCACCACTAAGTCAAAAATAGAAAGGGACATCTAGACAGAGGTAACCTTGTCCTACTTGGGTGCTACCCACTAACCTTGCTGCACCTCCCCTGTTTTAGCCATTTCCGGTTTGTGAGGCTTGAGGTCACGATTACCTTTAAAAAGAACACATCTATCTTAGAATGCTCATCGTCCACCTGACGATGTGCTGAAAGCATTCAATCCATACAAGTTCGTTCCGGGTTCGAACGAAACCGAAGGCATTATCTCGTTACACTCGTTTTGGAATCACCCTCAGAGTTAACGACAATAACCCTTGCACTCTGAATCTTCATCTTCACTTGATTCACGACCTATCGTTAATTTGGATCGATGTGGTATTCGGGTCTCCAGACCTGGAAATCCGGTATACGGAAACCCGATCCCGGTCTCATCGAAATCCAAAGCGTATCTTTTAAGGCCAAGTTGTTTTAAAGGTTAAAACAAATTCAATTCTTTATCTTTATACACAAAGAAAGATAATTCACAACAGATAATTAACATTATCAGATAATCCATACAATTCAACTAACATCCATATCATACAGCATATATCTCATCAGAGATATCAATCAATGCCAAGTATTCAATACTATCACCCATTCATAAGTAATGATTTATATCATCTCTAATTAATTTAAAGTGAATTAAATTAATTACTTTATTTTATAAATCCTTCTTACTTAACCATTAATTAATTACAATTAATTAATAAATTATCCTCTAATAATTCATTTTAATTAATCATCTTTGATTAATTATCCTTTAATTACATCCAAGTAATTTATCTTTAATTAATTACTCAAATTAATTATCATTAACCACTTATAGTAATTAACCTTTAATTATATCATTAATTAATTAACTAAAATTAATTAAGTTAATCAACTATAATTAATTATATTAATCCTTAATTAATTACATTGATTAATCACTTCATTTATTAATTATTACTTAATTAACCAATCTTAATTACATCATTAATTATATTAATTAATGATCCTTAATTACAACTTAATTATTAATTACTTAATTAAATTAATTACATTAAGTAATTAACCTTTAATTAAACAACATTTATTAATCACTCTTGATTAATCTTCAATCAGTAATTAACTACCCTTAATTACTTTCACTAACTAAATTAATTACTCCTTAATTAATTTCTTAATTAATCCCTTGATTAATTATTCAAAGTAATTAACTCAAATTACTTCTATTAAACCATCTTTAGTTAATTACATCCATTAGTTAACTTTAATTACTTTTATAAGTAATTTATACTTCCACAAATTTCATTTAAGTAATTATCAAATCACCAAGTGATTTCTTAAATTAATTAAACAAATTAATTTAAACTTATCAAATTTAGTTAATTAATTACCTTAAGTAATTAATTCATTTAATTATTTCCATTAAGTAAATTATACTTAACCAATTTATAAATGATTATCATTAGTTAATTAATCTAATTGATTTTCAAAATTAATCCCATTAATTAATTATTTAATAATTCCTAATTAATGAATCCTCATTAATTATTAACAATTTTTATTTAAGTAATTAAACTTAAATCAGCATTATTAATTACTAAATAATAAATTCTTAATTACCATTTAACTTATTTCTAATTACTAAATTAATTACTTAATTAATCTTTAATCACTTGATAATAAACTTCTAATCATTTATTAAAAATCTATACTTATCTAAATAAATGATTCTTAATCCCAAATTAATTAAACCTTAATTAATTAACTTATAATCCTAATTTTTTAATTAATTAACACTAAACCATTAATTAATTAAATTATCAAATTATTCTTAAATTACTTTATTAATTTAATGACTCCTATATCATTAAACCTTAATCACTTTCTAAATTAAAGTATTAACCCTTAATTACTTTAATTATTATTAACAAAGACTTTAAAACATTTTACTTTAAAATCTTCATTTTAATTTAGGGATTTAAAATAAATTACAATTTAAATTTAACCAAATTTAAATCTAATTTTCAAAATCTTCTTAAATTCAAATGTTAAGAAACACTTAACATTTATAAAAGAATTTTATAAGATTTTTAAACTAATTTATTTATTCAAACCCTTTTTTTTTTAAATTATACTTTAACATTTTTAAAGAGGTTTAAACATTTTAATACAATTTATTTATTTCACATCTGGGATTCAAATTAAATTGAATCCATATTTTAAATTTGATTTTAAAGCTTTATTTAAAATCCTAATTTACAAATTTATACTCATTTTAAATTTTTAAAACACTGCCCAGGTTTTTTAAAACTAAAACCAAAATCTACCCGAGCCAGACATAAAAATACCCGAGCAAAACAACAGAAAACCCCAGACCAGCTTCGAGTTTTTCCCTTCCCCTTTTTATTTAAACTTTGTTCTATTTAGTTTTAAACACAGTTATAACCCACGAGTCAAAAACCTATTTCCCCGAGCCAAGTCCCCATTTCCACGAGCACGACTTCGAGCTAACTCTTCAACCTACTCGAGAACGTCTGTTTCTTCCCCAAACTCAACAGACATTGCTGCTACCTTGTGCACGTGCATAGGCAACTCGATTGCCTTCGACCACCCATGCCAACGCCGGCACATCATCTACGACCCCCATCCACGATCGTGACCTCCAGAACCACGAACAAACATCGCAGTCGAATTCGAGCATCACTATCCTCACCTGGAACCAGAAGTACCACCAGAAAAACTCCTCGAACTCGCAACGCCGATCACCAGAGCACCTACGCTTCCAGCCTCACCTTTGCCATCCCCCAAGCTTCCATTTCCCAGAGTTCTATGGAACTCGATCCATCAGAGGTGCCGGGGAAAACAAATTTCTGTCTACGCCTAAAACTAGGGCTACAGATTTCTCTGATCATCCATCGCCGCCAGAGAAAACTAAACACCAACCTGACATTTTTCCCAAGGTCTTCGATCACCCCACTACCCCAGAGAAAATCACGACCTTCCAGATTTCATCGATCGCCAGAATTTCATCTTTTTCCCATTTCCGTTCAAACAAAAATATCTCATCATTTAGAAATCTAAAAATCTTGATTTTTCTTCTAAAAATCATAATTTGATTTAAGGTTTCAATTTATAATCCTGGAATGCTAATTTATCATATTTGAATTTTTGCAAAACTTAAACTTCCCTGTTCTTTTTTATTTACAGAGAAATTTTCTTTTTATTCTACTTAAATAAAAATTCTAAACTCTAATATATGATATAACCACCAATTATTGTTTATATCCTACATCATAATATTGTCTAGGTCATGAGATACAAAAGTTTAATCAAACTTTGCACTTGAAACTGGGAACAGGACAAGAAACAGACATGCACACCAATTCATCCATATATACAAAAATATACATACATACCAAACATATTAAACAACATGCAGGCATATTTCATCATATATTCAAGAATTTATAGCATGAAAACAGATATCATATACTTAAGTTTTTAAAATAAATGTTACTCACCTGAAATAAAAATGAAACAGAGGCAGCCTCTTTAAATTTTGAAAAGCTTTTGAAAACTGTAAACTGTTTTGAACTTAAGACCGGAATGCCTTGCTTTGAAACTTTAAACTTGCATGCTTCTTTAAATCTGATTCTAAACTTGAGTTGCTGGGCTTTAAACTTGATTTAAACTATATGCATGTTGGCTTCCAGGTTGAAAAGAATGCTCAAGCTACAGATTTGATTTTGATTACAGATTTGAAAAGAATGCAGACTGGTTTCTTTGATTTGGAAATTTGGTTACAGGTTGATCTTTTGATTTGAAGATGAATTATAGGCTATTGAAATGAATTGAGAAAATGATATTACTGACTTCAGATTTTCAGTTTTGAATTAGAGAAAGGAGTTTGAGAAGGATTTACTGATCTGATTTTGTTTTGAGAAGTGTATAAATTTTTGTTTTGAGGCAATTTGATTACTGATTTTCAGATTTGTTTTAGAGAAAGAAGTTTGGGGTTTCTTTTGTTTTGAAAAGGAAATTAGAAAGAATGAAATAAAGAGGTGCCAATGTTTATATCTAAGTAAATTGTGATTTTATAAAAATAAAAGAAAAAGAAAATAAATAAGACACTTGTCACATAGATTAGTTACTTAAATTACACATGTTTAAAATGAAGCTTTAGATAATGACACTTGTCATTTAAGTAATTACTATATATTTTTATTTATTTAAAAGTTATTTAAAAAGCCTTTTTCTTATTTATTTAAACACTTATCTATATATATTAAAGAGAAACAAAAGCTAATTATATTTATAAATAAAAGTTTATACAAATATTATAATATCCAACAATTTAAATATTTATTCTTTTGAATTTCAAAACTTAGATTTCAAATTCAATTTAAATTAAATCCTAAGATTCAATTTAAAAGTCAAGTTATATATATTTACATACACTATTTATTCAATTTAAAATAACAATTCCTTTTAGTATTAAAATTCATACATATTAAAAATAATACATTATACTTGTTATTTGAAATTAACCTATGTTATAATTTAAACAAGAGATTATATAATCAAGAAATATTTAAAAGAAATAAAACAAACCAATTTTGTAAATCTTATTTATTTAAACTTAAGTTAAAATATCTCTTAAACAATTAAATATTTACTTAAAGTATTTTAAAACTATAAAATTACTTATTTAAATATCTTTGAAAAGTCCAGATTAAATTAAATATAAATTCCCAATTTATCAAAGCTTCTATTTACAATATATATAAATAAATATATATATTCAAATAGAAATATCTTATTAACTTTTAAAAGATAAAATCATCAATTAATACTAATTTAATCAGATTATTAAATTAAATTCAAATCTTATTATCAAAGATTATCCATATCAATTTAATTATTCAACAGATTATTAAATTGATATTGTCAAAATTTCCGGGATATTACATTCCTCCCCCCTTAAAATAATTTCGTCCCCGAAATTTAAACAAAGGTAATTTAATAATCTTATTAAAGATTTTAATTTAAAACACAAGCATATACTATCATCCATATGCTAGCAACCATAGCAACCAATTCATCCAATCATACAATTCTAACTATCTAGACTAAATTCTAGATAAAATTCCTCGAGTTTCCCCAAGTATATGTATATACCGGGATACTCGCTCTACAAACAATCTAAACTATTAAGCTATAGATCTCCTATTCATCTAGATCTACAGAACTAAACAGAATATCAGACTACAGACGAGTTTGACTCAACTACCAAACTTCCCAAAACTGCAGATTCTAAAACCAAAGATAGATCAAATACGTATTCCCTCAGAGATACGTAAAACTCAATGAATTCCAGTTATCCAAACTGACAATTCAATTCAGAAGTCCAAATACTTATCCAAATCAGAACACAGACGAGATCCAAACATAACTCTACTTCACAACATCAGTAGATTCCAAACTTACTTCTCCTATCCAGAGATACACTCCAAACTGCTTTCGCTGCTCAACTCTGATCTGAGGTAGAACACAAGCACAGACTGGACAACTTATTCCAGAAATAAGGTTCACTGATCCATAAAGAAAACTCAGATACTCCAGCAAAACTTGAGCTGCTTCACCAACTCCATCTCTAGGAAACATCCTTCCACTAGACTGAACCACCGATATCACTCCTGGAATCCAATCGATAAGAAAACTCAACCTTCAGATGCGGACAAACTTCTGACTTCTCTGAAGACACCCAGAAAAATTCTGACAACCCAAGAGAACACTCAGACAATCGCAAGTCGCTTTTGCGATCAACCCATCCTAATTCCAAACAGACTGTTCTCTCTTTACCAATCAGAACAGCTTACACTTATTTATCCAATTTATCGAAGAAATGGATTCACTCTGCTGCTTCTGAACTTCACTTCCAGAAAAACTGCTCAGCTAGAAAACTTCTTGCCATTACAGAACACTCCGAGTAGCACTGCTGACACTGATGCTCCTATCCAAAGCTCTTCGAGAAACTCGAACTCCAAACCAAAGCAGAAACACCATGCTGAACTCAGCCACAACACCGAAACATTCACACTTCCTTAATCTTGTTCCAAAGAAAACATCTTCGGGAACATCCATCGTCACTGTATCTCATCATACAGCTACTATTACCTGAGGTATCAAGGTACCATCACTCGCTTCTGTTCAACCGACAGATCCAACCTTACTCATCCAAACTTCAAAGATAAACTCCGAACCTTTAAAAGGTTTCCTTCAGAGATCGATGAAATCCTTTACCATAGCAAAGCTTACTCGAGACGGTATTAGGTCTACAGTCTCGACAGATACACTTCCAACCTCAATACTCAGACTCCAACCATTGGTAGTCGTGTTACACACACCACTACCCTATCTACCTTTATATCCTATATTGGAAAACCCGAACAGGTAACCCAACAAATAGGTAGAAATATATATATATTTAAAATGGTACTTTTTATACAGAAATTATTTCTGGGTAAGATTATTTCATTTACCTCTTTAAAACAATATTATGTCCGTTGGCCTGGTTCAAGTGTTTAGAGATCCCTATCAATAACGTTAGCTACTCGTATTGACCAGAATCCATATACCACTCAACCGATCAATTAACACAATATAAAATCATTTTTATATAACTAACAATTACGCGCTCTCAAGATAGACACCACTTCAGAGCCTAGGTATTCACTCTACCTACTGCTCTGATATTCACTTAACCAAAAGCTTAGGCATTCGCTCAACCTATGCTCTGATACCACTGTAACGACCACGACTTTCTCTCCATAGAAAGTCGTATCGCTAATAAGAAAGAAAGGGATAGAAAGAGAAAAGAAGAGAAAGAAAGAACTAAACAATATCAGAATCTCACAGCGAAACGAAACAAAATATATTATATCACATAAATATTACATAGTATCATATACAACACTTATCAGAGTTACACAGATTCACATCATATACTAGACAGTTATAAACATCTGTCTAGTTATTACATCTCAATACAAACAAAGATCTAAACAAGATCAACACAGCGGAAACTACTATCTATATCTACAACGCTGAAGCCTCCTGCTCCATTGCTCCTCCACAATTTGTCAAGGCTAACCTGAATCCCTTGGCTACTCGTAAAAATTTGAGTACCCAAGAGTTTATAAAACAGAAATAAACAACTTGGGTCAGACATGGGTCTGGTGTGAGTAACAGGTTAAACTTGCTTAACTTCAAAACCTTTTGAAAGAAAAGGTATCACGTAAGACTTCCCACACATAAACATGGGTAAGTTTTTACCTTACGCTAACCAAAACATTTGATAGGAAATTCGATTGTATTATAATAGGGTCTAGGGTTTTCAAGTAAAATACAGAAATAGCTGAAATGCTTACATCTCACATTCCAACATAGTTGGGCACATCTGATACGTACGGCACTTATTGGAGTTTGGATTCCATACAATGGCAGGGCTACCGGGGTACCGCCCGTCATAGTACGTGGCCTAGATCACCGTACCGAGGATCACTCCCAATCCCCTACAACACAAGGTCGGAACATCCCTTACTGGATAATTCCCGCACAAGATACCTCACGGTTGGGATCAGCAACCGCACCACTAAGTCGAAAATAGAAAGGGACATCTAGACAGAGGTAACCTTGTCCTACTTGGGTGCTACCCACTAACCTTGCTGCACCTCCCCTGTTTTAGCCATTTCCGGTTTGTGAGGCTTGAGGTCACGATTACCTTTAAAAAGAACACATCTATCTTAGAATGCTCATCGTCCACCTGACGATGTGCTGAAAGCATTCAATCCATACAAGTTCGTTCCGGGTTCGAACGAAACCGAAGGCATTATCTCGTTACACTCGTTTTGGAATCACCCTCAGAGTTAACGACAATAACCCTTGCACTCTGAATCTTCATCTTCACTTGATTCACGACCTATCGTTAATTTGGATCGATGTGGTATTCGGGTCTCCAGACCTGGAAATCCGGTATACGGAAACCCGATCCCGGTCTCATCGAAATCCAAAGCGTATCTTTTAAGGCCAAGTTGTTTTAAAGGTTAAAACAAATTCAATTCTTTATCTTTATACACAAAGAAAGATAATTCACAACAGATAATTAACATTATCAGATAATCCATACAATTCAACTAACATCCATATCATACAGCATATATCTCATCAGAGATATCAATCAATGCCAAGTATTCAATACTATCACCCATTCATAAGTAATGATTTATATCATCTCTAATTAATTTAAAGTGAATTAAATTAATTACTTTATTTTATAAATCCTTCTTACTTAACCATTAATTAATTACAATTAATTAATAAATTATCCTCTAATAATTCATTTTAATTAATCATCTTTGATTAATTATCCTTTAATTACATCCAAGTAATTTATCTTTAATTAATTACTCAAATTAATTATCATTAACCACTTATAGTAATTAACCTTTAATTATATCATTAATTAATTAACTAAAATTAATTAAGTTAATCAACTATAATTAATTATATTAATCCTTAATTAATTACATTGATTAATCACTTCATTTATTAATTATTACTTAATTAACCAATCTTAATTACATCATTAATTATATTAATTAATGATCCTTAATTACAACTTAATTATTAATTACTTAATTAAATTAATTACATTAAGTAATTAACCTTTAATTAAACAACATTTATTAATCACTCTTGATTAATCTTCAATCAGTAATTAACTACCCTTAATTACTTTCACTAACTAAATTAATTACTCCTTAATTAATTTCTTAATTAATCCCTTGATTAATTATTCAAAGTAATTAACTCAAATTACTTCTATTAAACCATCTTTAGTTAATTACATCCATTAGTTAACTTTAATTACTTTTATAAGTAATTTATACTTCCACAAATTTCATTTAAGTAATTATCAAATCACCAAGTGATTTCTTAAATTAATTAAACAAATTAATTTAAACTTATCAAATTTATTTAATTAATTACCTTAAGTAATTAATTCATTTAATTATTTCCATTAAGTAAATTATACTTAACCAATTTATAAATGATTATCATTAGTTAATTAATCTAATTGATTTTCAAAATTAATCCCATTAATTAATTATTTAATAATTCCTAATTAATGAATCCTCATTAATTATTAACAATTTTTATTTAAGTAATTAAACTTAAATCAGCATTATTAATTACTAAATAATAAATTCTTAATTACCATTTAACTTATTTCTAATTACTAAATTAATTACTTAATTAATCTTTAATCACTTGATAATAAACTTCTAATCATTTATTAAAAATCTATACTTATCTAAATAAATGATTCTTAATCCCAAATTAATTAAACCTTAATTAATTAACTTATAATCCTAATTTTTTAATTAATTAACACTAAACCATTAATTAATTAAATTATCAAATTATTCTTAAATTACTTTATTAATTTAATGACTCCTATATCATTAAACCTTAATCACTTTCTAAATTAAAGTATTAACCCTTAATTAATTTAATTATTATTAACAAAGACTTTAAAACATTTTACTTTAAAATCTTCATTTTAATTTAGGGATTTAAAATAAATTACAATTTAAATTTAACCAAATTTAAATCTAATTTTCAAAATCTTCTTAAATTCAAATGTTAAGAAACACTTAACATTTATAAAAGAATTTTATAAGATTTTTAAAGTAATTTATTTATTCAAACCCTTTTTTTTTTTAAATTATACTTTAACATTTTTAAAGAGGTTTAAACATTTTAATACAATTTATTTATTTCACATCTGGGATTCAAATTAAATTGAATCCATATTTTAAATTTGATTTTAAAGCTTTATTTAAAATCCTAATTTACAAATTTATACTCATTTTAAATTTTTAAAACACTGCCCAGGTTTTTTAAAACTAAAACCAAAATCTACCCGAGCCAGACATAAAAATACCCGAGCAAAACAACAGAAAACCCCAGACCAGCTTCGAGTTTTTCCCTTCCCCTTTTTATTTAAACTTTGTTCTATTTAGTTTTAAACACAGTTATAACCCACGAGTCAAAAACCTATTTCCCCGAGCCAAGTCCCCATTTCCACGAGCACGACTTCGAGCTAACTCTTCAACCTACTCGAGAACGTCTGTTTCTTCCCCAAACTCAACAGACATTGCTGCTACCTTGTGCACGTGCACAGGCAACTCGATCGCCTTCGACCACCCATGCCAACGCCGACACATCGTCTACGACCCCCATCCACGATCGCGACCTCCAGAACCACGAACAAACATCGCAGTCGAATTCGAGCATCACTATCCTCACCTGGAACCAGAAGTACCACCAGAAAAACTCCTCGAACTCGCAACGCCGATCACCAGAGCACCTACGCTTCCAGCCTCACCTTCGCCATCCCCCAAGCTTCCATTTCCCAGAGTTCTATGGAACTCGATCCATCAGAGGTGCCGGGGAAAACAAATTTCTGTCTACGCCTAAAACTAGGGCTACAGATTTCTCTGATCATCCATCGCCGCCAGAGAAAACTAAACACCAATCTGACATTTTTCCCAAGGTCTTCGATCACCCCACTACCCCAGAGAAAATCACGACCTTCCAGATTTCATCGATCGCCAGAATTTCATCTTTTTCCCATTTCCGTTCAAACAAAAATATCTCATCATTTAGAAATCTAAAAATCTTGATTTTTCTTCTAAAAATCATAATTTGATTTAAGGTTTCAATTTATAATCCTGGAATGCTAATTTATCATATTTGAATTTTTGCAAAACTTAAACTTCCCTGTTCTTTTTTATTTACAGAGAAATTTTCTTTTTATTCTACTTAAATAAAAATTCTAAACTCTAATATATGATATAACCACCAATTATTGTTTATATCCTACATCATAATATTGTCTAGGTCATGAGATACAAAAGTTTAATCAAACTTTGCACTTGAAACTGGGAACATGACAAGAAACAGACATGCACACCAATTCATCCATATATACAAAAATATACATACATACCAAACATATTAAACAACATGCAGGCATATTTCATCATATATTCAAGAATTTATAGCATGCAAACAGATATCATATACTTAAGTTTTTAAAATAAATGTTACTCACCTGAAATAAAAATGAAACAGAGGCAGCCTCTTTAAATTTTGAAAAGCTTTTGAAAACTGTAAACTGTTTTGAACTTAAGACCGGAATGCCTTGCTTTGAAACTTTAAACTTGCATGCTTCTTTAAATCTGATTCTAAACTTGAGTTGCTGGGCTTTAAACTTGATTTAAACTATATGCATGTTGGCTTCCAGGTTGAAAAGAATGCTCAAGCTACAGATTTGATTTTGATTACAGATTTGAAAAGAATGCAGACTGGTTTCTTTGATTTGGAAATTTGGTTACAGGTTGATCTTTTGATTTGAAGATGAATTATAGGCTATTGAAATGAATTGAGAAAATGATATTACTGACTTCAGATTTTTAGTTTTGAATTAGAGAAAGGAGTTTGAGAAGGATTTACTGATCTGATTTTGTTTTGAGAAGTGTATAAATTTTTGTTTTGAGGCAATTTGATTACTGATTTTCAGATTTGTTTTAGAGAAAGAAGTTTGGGGTTTCTTTTGTTTTGAAAAGGAAATTAGAAAGAATGAAATAAAGAGGTGCCAATGTTTATATCTAAGTAAATTGTGATTTTATAAAAATAAAAGAAAAAGAAAATAAATAAGACACTTGTCACATAGATTAGTTACTTAAATTACACATGTTTAAAATGAAGCTTTAGATAATGACACTTGTCATTTAAGTAATTACTATATATTTTTATTTATTTAAAAGTTATTTAAAAAGCCTTTTTCTTATTTATTTAAACACTTATCTATATATATTAAAGAGAAACAAAAGCTAATTATATTTATAAATAAAAGTTTATACAAATATTATAATATCCAACAATTTAAATATTTATTCTTTTGAATTTCAAAACTTAGATTTCAAATTCAATTTAAATTAAATCCTAAGATTCAATTTAAAAGTCAAGTTATATATATTTACATACACTATTTATTCAATTTAAAATAACAATTCCTTTTAGTATTAAAATTCATACATATTAAAAATAATACATTATACTTGTTATTTGAAATTAACCTATGTTATAATTTAAACAAGAGATTATATAATCAAGAAATATTTAAAAGAAATAAAACAAACCAATTTTGTAAATCTTATTTATTTAAACTTAAGTTAAAATATCTCTTAAACAATTAAATATTTACTTAAAGTATTTTAAAACTATAAAATTACTTATTTAAATATCTTTGAAAAGTCCAGATTAAATTAAATATAAATTCCCAATTTATCAAAGCTTCTATTTACAATATATATAAATAAATATATATATTCAAATAGAAATATCTAATTAACTTTTAAAAGATAAAATCATCAATTAATACTAATTTAATCAGATTATTAAATTAAATTCAAATCTTATTATCAAAGATTATCCATATCAATTTAATTATTCAACAGATTATTAAATTGATATTGTCAAAATTTCCGGGATATTACAGTTCTGGACTTCTATTTTCTCACACTTCTTTTGAAATTTCTTCCAAATCATTCGAAACTCATTAAAATCATTTGAAACATTTCTTATTCGGAAAATACTTTAAATCATATTATTATTATATATATTTCAAAATCTAAAAACCAATTTCAAAATACTGGAATTCAATCTCTCGAATTTCAAATTAAAACCCTTCATTTATAAATCATTTTTATATAACTCAATTTCTTATAAAATTTTCAAAATTCCAAATCCTTTCGAAACTTCAAATTCTAGTTTTTTTTAAAGTATATAATCCTTTCGAAAACATTTCACTTTTATATATATAATATAATCATACTTATCAAAATAATAATTTCGATATATAAAACAATTTCTAAAATACAAACAAGCCCGATTTTTCAAAGGATGGTTCAAGAATGGATTTCAAAACAAAGATAGAAATTCAAATTATAGGGACTCTAATCAAATAGAATTATGATTCGAAGATAAGCTCGAACGAAGATGAGATAATTAAATTTCAAAAAAGAAGATGAATATACTTATATAAATCGCGGATGACCCTAGGGTCAACCGTGACTTCAGGAACAAGATCGATGCAGAATTCCAAGAAAAATCAACATTCAATCGCAAGAGATAGCAGAATCTAAACCAAAGATATAGAAATCTCCGGTGAATCAATGCCAATTGTGAAGGAGTTTCACCCCTTCACAAATCATTCAAAGATTGGTGGGATCCTATTCTTATAGAGATCATTCGAAGTGGAGTTATGGGATACTCCAGAATCAAAATAATACAAATAGGGAGAGACAAGAATGAATTTTGGAACCGCAAGAAACGTTCCAAAGTTCAAAGAAAATCGAGTCAAACGGAAGAGATTCAAACTCGAACGAAAGTGATTCTGTAAATAAATTTACTATATATGCTAAGTTTGCCTAGAGCCAAAGCTCTGATACCAACTGTAACGACCCGCTATTTTGGACCATTCAAATCGACAATAATCCACACATGTCTGACTTGAATAATTCAAAATATCAGATTGTTAATTTAAATTTTTGCAAAACTCAACATATATAGTAAATAAATCAATCACAGAATCACAGACACAGAGTAATACAATAATACGCAGCGGAATAGATAAAATAGTAGTTCATGAAGCTACTATATAAACATCAGAGTTAGAAATAAAATACAACAGAATATCTCAAATGCAGTGAAGTCTCCAGTACAACAAATGACTTCTCTGGACAAATCAACTAGAAGAGCTAAAAGCTGAGGCGATAGTTGGATCTCCAAAGGAAGCTCCAAACTCCAAGGGTGAGTCTCAAATGCTGTATCACTCGATCGGTCTGACTCGAGCGTAAAGAAAAACACAAAACACTCGAGTCATGATTAACATTCTTATATCAATAAATCCAACTCAAGTGAAATATCAACTGAAATACAAGTAACTTAAAGGATGTTTGGGATAACCATCCTCTAAGGATCTTCGGAACTATCTACAAGGTGGAAATATACACTATAACACCGTGGTCATTCCAAATTAATTTATCCTTCAAAACCAAAATATCATTTTATTTCAAATATATCTATTTTCCAAAATAGTATATATATATATAGGTTAAATAATTTAAAAGTAAAGTATTTAAAATTTCCTCAAGTCTCACAGATCAATTCACATCCACCCAAATTCCAAACTCAAATTTATTCAAAGCTCAATTCATCAATTCAATTCAGTTTAAATATACGATTTAAATTTTCAATATATTTCAAAGCTTTAATATTCAACATTTTCAAAGTTAAATTTAACAGTTTCATATAGTTCTTGATTTAACTTATTATTATTTATTCAGGGAGTATTCACTTAATAAATTCAATATCATTTGACTAGCCTTAAATTTCATTTTACTAAATATTTCCTTAAAAAATTTTCAACAAGAAATATTCATTAAATTATTTAAACCAAACCCAAGTTATAAATCATATCTTAAATCTCAATTTCAATAAGTTTCAAATCAGCTTAATTGAATAAAATTCTTTAATGAATACAATTTCAACTAAATTCAAATTATCTTCCCAACCTTAACTTATTCAAATTATTACCAAAATCTATTTTGAAACATAAATTTAAATACTTAACCATAATATATGTATTAAATCAATCTTAATTAAATTAAATAATTTAAGAATCAACATATATTAAAACCATATATTTCTTCCCAAAACCATAGGATTTATTTTCAAAATATTTATATATACGGACCAACGGTGTCTGTATATAATTCTATCATATGGTTAAGTGATACAGATATTTATCATTTCAATCCAAAATTTAAATATATACGGGTAGATATCATTTCAACCCGTAATCCCAATTTCAATTCAAATGAAAATCGCTTGGGTTTATCATTTCAACCCATAACGATTTTCTCCTATTCTAAAGTCCGTTCAGGTATGTATCATTTCAACCCATAGTGAATTCTATACTAACAGGGAACTTGTAGAGTGATAATAGATAATATAAAATACAACAACAAGCATATATCGTAAATAACAATATAATATAAACAACAGGATATGGTGTCATATCCCACAGGTGAACAGTTACAGATAATAGCATATATAACAATTTAAATAACTACAGCAGCATATTTCAATTGTCGTTTCAATTGAAATCCAATTTAATAAATATAAGGACGTTAATCGTGAATGATTTCTCACCTTTCGAGGTTAGAGAAGAACGAGAACGAGCTAAGTTACGAATCCAAGCACGAATTTCAAAGCAAAGCATGATGGACACGAGTTCGATGGACAAAGCTGATAAATAGAAATGGATGAAATCAAATCAGAACTGGATTTATACAGATAGATGGTATAAGTGAATTTATATATATATATATAACTATATATATATATAATCAAATTCTAAATTCAAACATATATCAAATTAAATATATAATATAGGAATTTCAAAATCCATTATTTTAAACTAAAACTCAAATACTAAAGTCAAACATATAAAAATAAATTATATGTTATGATTAAAACAATATTGATTATAACTTTAGTATTGATAAAATTAACTTAAATCCAAAATAGTATATGTATATATATACAAATATATGTAAGCTATTTATACAAGCCATTACTACATTCATGTTACTCAAAATGTATGCAGACCCATTATAAATATATGCAGACAAAAATGTATATGCGAATAACTAACTATGTGTAACCAAATATGTAGACAAGCTTATATATACTAACATGAACAACATTGTATACTAATATATATCAAAACTGTTCAACCATTACTTATATACATATTAGTATATACTTTATATTCTCAGAACCAAAGCAAGATAGAACTGACTAAAGTGAGTTCCAAATCAACTTATAAACATAGAAAGTAACGTATATATTTAATATAAAACAATATTATATCTAAGTTGCGAGTACATTATTGATGCAGCTCAGGCCACAGACGAAATTACGCAAACCACAATTCTCCAAGGGATAAGTCGTACACGACTTATGGAAGATATAAGTCGCACACGACTTAAGACAGAAGCTATAGGTCGTTCATGACCTAAGGAGTCATGTGAGGGGAAGCGGCGAGTTAATGAAGCAGCATTGAGTCGTCTACGACGTAACAGATCAGATGGAAGGGAGTAACGACTTAATGGGAGCTTAAGTCGTTCGGGGTTGATGAGTCGTATACGATCTAACGGCGCGGCTATAAGTCATCCACGACTTAACAAGAATGATATGGGAAGAGCAGTTGAGAATGCACAAGGGATAAGTCGAATACGACTTAAGGAAAATGATAAGTCGCTATTGAGTTACGACTTAGTTAAGTCGCCCAAAATTTTAAGTCGCTGAAGCCTAGAACCGAGGATCCTTATGCCGCATTAATCTGAACCGTTGAAGTCTTAAGTCGCTGCTATTGATAAGTCGCCAGGTGTGAGTCGTGTACACAAGTGTTAAGTCGTCACCGACTTATACTAAGTCGTGAGTCTTTTATAAGTCGTGAATCGTCTGTTTTGAGTCGTGTAACGACCCGTATTTTACGGATCGAAACATCATAAAAACAGTTGACATTTGGTCACACTGTTGATAAGTCGTTTAGAGTTTAATTCCTAGGTCGTATGTTAAGGGTTAGGTCGGCAACGACCTAAGGGATTGGTGAGTGGCGACCTAAGAGTTAAGTCATGGGAAAATTAGGTCATATGGGGTGGCTTAGGTCGAGTGACCGACTTAGGAAGTGTACGACTTAAGGAAGATACGAGTTAAGGCAGCTATGTCGTATAGGAATTAAGTCGTGGTAGCTTAGGTCATAGGGTGTTGGAGCGACCTAAGGTAGTGGACGACTTAAGGGGTAGTGGTTTAGGTTGTTTGATAGTGTTGAGCAGAATTTTTGTTCAAGTCATAAGTCGTGACCGACTTAAGGAATAGAGGCGACTTAAGAAAACTGACCGAGTTAAGAAATCGGCGAATTAAGAGTTAGGTCGGTCGGACGAGTTAGCGAGTTAAGTAATAGAGCAACTTAAGTGAGTTATACGACTTAAGGAAGTTAGGTCGTAGCATAGTGAGTCGTAGAGTTGCTAAGTTGTTAAGTCGTGAGCGACTTAGGGGTTAAGCCGCTAAGTCGTAAGTCGTATCCCCTGATTAAGTCGCGTGGGTTTTAAGTCGGAGACTCTGTTAAGTCGCACAATGTGTTGAGTCGTAGACTGGTAGACCTGTTAAGTCGCGCGCGCGTTAAGTCGTAGATGACTTAGGGGAGTTAAGTCGTAAGTCGTAGAGATTAGGGTCTGTTAAGTCGTAAACTGGTGGGTTTTGATAAGTCGTAGGTTGGCATAGCAGTTAAGTCGTAAGTCGTCTGGGGTGTTAAGTCAGAGAGGAAGTTAAGTCGGAGACGACTTATAGGGGCAGCCGACCTAAGATTTCAGCTATAAATAGAAGGGTTTTTTCTCACTTTTTGGGATCCGGATTTCGAAGCGACGAAGTGCTGCCATTTTGAGAGCTCGACTTCTACACTTCTTCACTTCTTTTCCTCCACTCTAATCTAGTGATTCCTTCCATCCATATTGAAGATCAAATCGAAGATCGAAGAGCTTAGATTGAAGATCTACATTCTTCGAAGAGAGATTTCATCGTTTGAAGCGGATTGGTGATAGATCGAGATTGATCCTTCGCTGTCCAGATCTGAAGCGTGTTGATTTGAGGTTGTTTAGGTGATTTGGTGAGTGGTGATTATCTCTCACACGGATCCAAAGGAGTATATCGGATTGTTGGCTCGATTTGGTGTTAAAATAGTGATTTCCATACATTTTCTTCATCCTAAGTGTAGATCCATATAGATCCATTGTTCATGATGATGTTACATCCATTTTACTACATGTTAACCTATGCAAGTTCATTCATCAAGATTATAGAGATATTGTTCATGTTTTCATGCTTATTTGACTTTCGACTCTTTAATTACGAAATTGTCATTATTGTTATAATTGTCTACTTAGATCATATTTGAATGCTTGATTGCTTGGATTAATGTTTGACTTGGTTGATTGCTATGAATTAGATGATTGATGATTTGATTTAGACCGAAGATGATTCAAAAGCTAAGGGAAAGGCTCTTGAATTGGAAAAGCTGCTTGTGGCATATGTAGTGGATGGTGAAGCACTTATGCATAGATTCGATGATGATGATGTTGAGATGAAGCTTTGCGGGGATGTGATGAAGCGAGGCATGATATGAGATAGTCTTGGTCTAATCTAGACGGGATCATTCCAAGCAGGTTGATAACTCGGTGATATGGTTCGAGTTGAGGATAATGGATGCTCGAGAGGCGCTTGAGCTAGTATGGAAATAGTCGTCGAGGAGGATGACTAGAAGGCTGAGATCTCATCGTTGTTGAAGGTTCTAGCATGCTCAAAGCAAGAGTACGTTGGGCAGATTCGATAGTCCCTGAAGGCTACAGATTGGTAGTCAAGTACTCTGGGCAGATTCGATAGTCCTAGGCACGGGTCACGATGACGTGCGGGAGTTATGTCTAGAACCGGGGTTTCCATTAGCCCTTGACGGACGGCTGAAAGAATGTGCCGGTCATTCAATTAACGGTGATATCGAAGCAATGATAACAGTGATAGCCAGAGTCATGGATGTTTGGTTGTATCGTCATTCGGTCTCAAGAGCAGTGTTTTCTGGGTGATTATCTGATCTTGGTTTAGGCATTGGGGGTTTGTGCTTGGAAAACATCGCCCTTGACTCGAGTGATAATTTCTTTACTTTACATTGTATGCTCTGCTATGTTTGCTTCTGCTTAGTGTGTGTCTGGGGCTATCACTGTAGAAAGAGGTTGGAGTGGAGGGTAGTATTCCTATTCCTTTTCCTTTATGCTCTTTTGGTATGTTGTTAGTTAATTTACCGCTCACTAAGACTGTTGTATGACTCAAGGATTTATGTTTTAATTCTTATTGCCTTGGGCTGTTCGTCCATTTTGGGACGGGCAGACTAGGTAGCAGGTGACAGGTGCTGTTCTCTTCTCATGATGCTGATATCGAAGACGAGCTGGAGGGTTGCATATTACCTTCTTATTATATGTACTGGATGTTCCGCTGCTTTGTATTCTCTGAGTGATATGTAGTGAGGCTTGTTGTATTGACTATTCAGATGTTTGCATTCAACTATTATGAAGTTTTTATTGATGAGATTCTATTCTGTGAAGCTTCACTATATATATGTTCTATTGTATTTTGTCCATGCGCTGTGAGTAATACGATAGATTCTGTTGTTTTAATTTACCTTGACAATCGTCCATGGCTGCCTGGCACACTTTACAGCGCGCTTTCTCTAGATTCGGTGCAGGGGTCATGGGCGGTCGTCACATTTGGTATCAGAGCTTTGGTTAATCGATTTTACCCAACGCTCGCTGACGTAGCTACGTATGAGAGACGTAATTGTATTTTGATGGATGATTACTATATATAATATAGTAGCTTAGTAGAGTTTGAGTCCTTTACGTAGTTGTTTCTCTAGATATTCTGATCATTCCTTCTTATAGATATTGAGAATGAGTCGAAGAGGGAGACCAGCTGCTAGGGAAGGTCGTGCTACTGAAGGGGCTGCTGATTATGCAGCTATGTTCGAAGCTATGATGACTTCGGTCATTAGAAGGATACCAGTTCCAGGGGCAGCAGTTGATGTTGGAGTTCAAGTCCAAACTCCAAAACCAGTGGATTTTGCTAAGTTGTGCAAAGACTATACTGCTCTTGGAGGAAAGGTTTTCTTGGGAACAGAATCAACCATTGAGGTCCAGAGATGGATAGATGCTTGTAGAAGGATTTTTGGTGATTTGGGAATTGAGGATACAACTAAGAGGAAGTTGGCATCAAGGCAGCTTCAAGGGAGAGCTTCTGATTGGTGGAACTCTATTACCATCAATACTCCGGAGGAAGAGATTACTTGGGAGCAATTCCAAGTTAGATTTGAAGCTAAGTTCATTTCTACAGCTCAGAAGTCTGTTCTGTTCAAGAAGTTTGTGGAGCTCAAGCAAGGTGGAAGACCAGTTCTTGAGTATGTTTCTGAGTTTGAAGCTTTGTCCAAGTATGCCCGATCATATATCGAATCTGCATATCAGAAGAATGAGAAGTTTGTGACAGGCTTGGACAGTTATCTTGGGAGGCAGTTGGTGGATCACTTGGACGATTCATTTGAGAAGCTTGTGGAGAAAGCTCTCAGGCATGAGAGTTTGTTTCCTAAGGAAGGATCTGTTGTTGCTGTGACCAGAGAAGAGTCTAAACCACAGCAAGGTGGAAACAAGAAGAGGAAGCAGCAGCAGCAGAAGGGTAAGGATGGCCAGAAGAAGCCGAAAGGCGAAGTGACATGCTACAACTGTCAGAAGAAGGGCCATTTCTCCAAGGATTGTAAGAATCCGAAGGTGCCGATGAAGTGTCACAACTGTGACAAGCCGGGGCATATCAGGAAGGATTGTCCAGAACCGCGGAAGGACAAACAGATTGTGCAAGCTTATGCTTTGGAAGCTGTTCCGTCGTCTTCGAAAGCTCCTACCGCTGAGGAGAAAGGGAAGAGTGTAGTGGTTCAAGGTACTCTTTTCCTATGTGGTGTTCCAGTTAGAGTGTTGTTTGATACTGGGGCGTCGCATTCGTTTGTTTGTAGTGAACTTGTAGGCCGGTTGGGTTTGGAACCGGATATTGTTGATAGGCCATTGGTTGTGACTAATCCAGTTGGGGGTTCGTCTTGTTTGTGTATGTTATGCCGTTGTCTGATTGTGTCGAGTCATGGTTGCTCTTTTGTTTGTGATTGTTTTGTTCTGAACTTTGCGGGGTTCGGAATTATTTTGGGTATGGACTGGCTTAGGAAGTATGCGGCAAAGGTTGATTGCGAAAGGTTGGAAGTGACAGTCGAGAATGTGGAAGGGCAAAAGATTGTGATACGATGTAAGCATGAAGAAGGCGTCTTCATGAGCTTCATGTATTCGCTAGTTGTTCCACGGGATGGACTGTCATCGGTGCCGATCGCTAATGGATTTGAGGATGTCTTTGACGAAGTCAAAGGGTTACCGCCGCATAGAGAGATCAAGTTTCGTATAGATCTAGTTGACGGAGCCAGACCTGTTGTGATGCCTCTTAGGCGGATGGCGCCTAGGGAACAGCAAGAGTTGAGGGTGCAAGTTGATGATCTTTTGCAGAAAGGATTCATTTGGCATAGTGTGTCCGAGTGGGGTGCACCAGTTGTGTTTGCAACCAAGGCAGATGGGTTGTTGAGATTGTGTGTGGATTATCGTGAGCTGAATAAGGTGACTAAGAAGAACAAGTATCCATTGCCGAGAATAGATGACTTGTTTGATCAGCTTCACGAAGCCAAGGTGTTTTCTCAGATGGATTTGGCAACGGGATTTCACCAGTTGAGAGTGGCTAAGGATAGTGTGCCGAAGACTGCTTTTCGAACACCTTCTGGTTTCTTTGAGTGGCTGGTAATGCCGTTTGGATTGACTAACGCGCCAGCATATTTTGTGGATCTTATGAATAGAGTGTTCAGAGATCAGTTGATCAAGTTTGTACTTGTGTTCGTGGATGATATTCTGATTTATTCCAGAACTGAAGAAGAGCACAAGACACACTTGCGAATTGTTTTGGAAATCTTACGGAAACATCAGCTGAAGGCTAAGTTTTCGAAGTGTCACTTCTGGAAGAGTGAAGTGAGCTTCTTAGGCCATGTGATTTCTGGAAATGGAATAGCGGTTGATCCCGCTAAGGTGGCAGCAATCCAGGATTGGGTTAGACCTAAGAATGCATCTGATGTGAGAAGTTTTCTTAGATTGGCAGGATATTATCGACGGTTTATCAAAGACTTCTCCAAGATAGCTGCACCGTTAACAGGATTGACGAAGAAGAACCAAGTGTTTAAGTGGGAAGATAGGTGTGAGCAAGCTTTCAGAATCCTGAAAGAAAGATTGACGAGTGCTCCTGTTTTGACGATTCCAAGTGGGAATGATGAGATGGTGGTTTACACCGACGCATGTGGTACTGGACTTGGAGCAGTGCTAATGCAGAAGGATAAAGTTGTTGCGTATGCTAGTCAACAACTGAAGCCGCATGAAAGGAATTACTCGACTCATGATTTAGAGTTAGCGGCGATTGTTTTTGCTCTGAAGATGTGGAGACATTATCTATTGGGAGTTCGATTCGAGTTGTTTACGGACCATAAGTCGTTGAAGTATCTTTTCTCCCAAAAGGATTTGAATCTTCGGCAGCAACGTTGGCTAGATTTTTTAGCATCATATGATTTTGGTATAGCTTATACTCCGGGAAAAGGTAACGCAGTGGTAGATGCGTTAAGTCGAAGACATGCAGGATTGGGAGCCATGTTTTCAGAATGGAAGAATCTCGAGTATTTAGCTGGATTTGACTTCAGGCCTAGATGTGAATTGGAACCTGAGATGTTGGCAAACTTATCGATAAGACCTTCTCTTGTGGAAAGGATTAGCGAGAGCCAAAAGCGAGACGATAAGCTTGTCAAGATTATCCGTGATTTGGAATCTGGATTTGAACTAGAAAAGGATAAAGGATTCAAGGTCGATCGAGAGGGTTGGCTTCGGAAGCAAGGACGACTAGTTGTTCCCGATATAGATGAATTGAGGAGTGAAGTTCTGAAGGAAAGTCATCACTCGAAGCTGACAATTCATCCAGGTGGAAATAATATGTATCGGGATATGAAGAGAACCTACTACTGGGAAGGTATGAAGAAGGATGTTGGAAATTTTATTTCCAAGTGTATGAACTGCCAGTTGGTAAAAGCGGAACAGAGGAAGCCAAGTGGATTGCTTCAGCCATTAGAAGTTCCTACATGGAAGTGGGAGCAGATATCGATGGATTTTATTGATTGACTACCTAGAACAAGAACGGGAAATGAAGGGATTTGGGTCATTGTAGATCGTCTGACCAAGAGTGCAAGATTCATTCCTGTTCGATCGACTAGGACTGCATCAAAGTTGGCTGAGTTGTATGTTTAGTGGATAGTTTGATTTCATGGTATTCCGAAGAGTATAGTGAGCGATCGAGATCCATTATTCACTAGTGGATTTTGGAAGAGCTTCCAAGAAGTTTTAGGAACCAAGTTGTGTTTGGGTACAGCTTATCACCCTCAAACAGATGGTCAGACCGAGCGAGTCAACCAAGTTTTGGAAGATCTCCTCAGAGCTTGTGTTTTGGATTTCGGAGGATCATGGGAAGATCACCTTCATTTGGTGGAATTTGCGTACAACAACAGTTACCAGTCAAGCATTGGTATGGCACCGTATGAGGCATTGTATGGAAGACCGTGTAACTCACCGACATGTTGGTTAGAAACTGGAGAAAGGTTGATACTTGGGCCAGAGATGATTCGACAGACTTCGGATTATATAGAGATCATTCGCCAATGAATGAAGGCAGCCCAAGACCGTTAGAAAAGTTATGCCGATAAGCGTCGTAAGGATCTGGAATTCGACGTAGGTGATATGGTTTTTGTGAAGGTTTCTCCACTGAAGAATTTTATTCGATTCGGGAAGAAAGGAAAATTGACTCCGAGATTTGTTGGACCATTCCCGATCATCGAGCGAATTGGAAAGCTCGCCTATAGATTGGAGTTACCTGAGAAGATGTCGAGTGTGCACAATGTTTTTCATGTATCATATCTACGGAAGTATGTGCACGAATCGAATATGGTGGTTTCTGCTGATAGCTATGAAGATTTCGAAGTTGATCCAGTCAATAGAAGACCTCGTAAGCCGCTTCGTGTTGTAGAAACCGACACGAAACAGCTTAGGAGGAAGATAGTTAAGTTGCTCAAGATACAATGGAGTGATGATGATAACGACTGTACGTGGGAGGTGGAAGAGAGGATGAAGGCAGCTCATCCTGAACTCTTCAAGGTATGGCCCTAAGGTGTTGTGTCATCTCATGATATTGTAACTTGTTCTAGTGTTAGAATTTTGTACGCTAAGCTAGAATTGGATGCATGGTTTGTTGGTTGCTATGGTTGGTAGGCGTACAGAATAGTCTTTGATTGCCTTGTTTGTTCGGAATTTCGAGGGCGAAATTCCTAAGGGGGAGAGAATGTAACGACCCGTATTTTATGGATCGAAACATCGTAAAAACAGTTGACATTTGGTCACACTGTTGATAAGTCGTTTAGAGTTTAATTCCTAGGTCGTATGTTAAGGGTTAGGTCGGCAACGACCTAAGGGATTGGTGAGTGGCGACCTAAGAGTTAAGTCGTGGGAAAATTAGGTCGTATAGGGTGGCTTAGGTCGAGTGACCGACTTAGGAAGTGTACGACTTAAGGAAGATACGAGTTAAGGCAGCTATGTCGTATAGGAATTAAGTCGTGGTAGCTTAGGTCGTAGGGTGTTGGAGCGACCTAAGGTAGTGGACGACTTAAGGGGTAGTGGTTTAGGTTGTTTGATAGTGTTGAGCAGAATTTTTGTTCAAGTCATAAGTCGTGACCGACTTAAGGAATAGGGGCGACTTAAGAAAACTGACCGAGTTAAGAAATCGGCGAGTTAAGAGTTAGGTCGGTTGGACGAGTTAGCGAGTTAAGTAATAGAGCGACTTAAGTGAGTTATACGACTTAAGGAAGTTAGGTCGTAGCATAGTGAGTCGTAGAGTTGCTAAGTTGTTAAGTCGTGAGCGACTTAGGGGTTAAGCCGCTAAGTCGTAAGTCGTATCCCCTGATTAAGTCGCGTGGGTTCTAAGTCGGAGACTCTGTTAAGTCGCGCAATGTGTTGAGTCGTAGACTGGTAGACCTGTTAAGTCGCGCGCGCGTTAAGTCGTAGATGACTTAGGGGAGTTAAGTCGTAAGTCGTAGAGATTAGGGTCTGTTAAGTCATAAACTGGTGGGTTTTGATAAGTCGTAGGTTGGCATAGCAGTTAAGTCGTAAGTTGTCTGGGGTGTTAAGTCGGAGAGGAAGTTAAGTCGGAGACGACTTATAGGGGCAAACGACCTAAGATTTCAGCTATAAATAGAAGGGTTTTTCTCACTTTTTGGGATCCGGATTTCGAAGCGACGAAGTGCTGCCATTTTGAGAGCTCGACTTCTACACTTCTTCACTTCTTTTCCTCCACTCTAATCTAGTGATTCCTTCCATCCATATTGAAGATCAAATCGAAGATCGAAGAGCTTAGATTGAAGATCTACATTCTTCGAAGAGAGATTTCATCGTTTGAAGCGGATTGGTGATAGATCGAGATTGATCCTTCGCTGTCTAGATCTGAAGCGTGTTGATTTGAGGTTGTTTAGGTGATTTGGTGAGTGGTGATTATCTCTCACACGGATCCAAAGGAGTATATCGGATTGTTGGCTCGATTTGGTGTTAAAATAGTGATTTCCATACATTTTCTTCATCCTAAGTGTAGATCCATATAGATCCATTGTTCATGATGATGTTACATCCATTTTACTACATGTTAACCTATGCAAGTTCATTCATCAAGATTATAGAGATATTGTTCATGTTTTCATGCTTATTTGACTTTCGACTCTTTAATTACGAAATTGCCATTATTGTTATAATTGTCTACTTAGATCATATTTGAATGCTTGATTGCTTGGATTAATGTTTGACTTGGTTGATTGCTATGAATTAGATGATTGATGATTTGATTTAGACCGAAGATGATTCAAAAGCTAAGGGAAAGACTCTTGAATTGGAAAAGCTGCTTGTGGCATATGTAGTGGATGGTGAAACTCTTATGCATAGATTCGATGATGATGATGTTGAGATGAAGCTTTGCGGGGATGTGATGAAGCGAGGCATGATATGAGATAGTCTTGGTCTAATCCAGACGGGATCATTCCAAGCAGGTTGATAACTCGGTGATATGGTTCGAGTTGAGGATAATGGATGCTCGAGAGGCGCTTGAGCTAGTATGGAAATAGTCGTCGAGGAGGATGACTAGAAGGCTGAGATCTCATCGTTGTTGAAAGTTCTAGCATGCTCAAAGCAAGAGTACGTTGGGCAGATTCGATAGTCCCTGAAGGCTACAGATTGGTAGTCAAGTACTCTGGGCAGATTCGATAGTCCTAGGCACGGGTCACGATGACGTGCGGGAGTTATGTCTAGAACCGGGGTTTCCATTAGCCCTTGACGGACGGCTGAAAGAATGTGCCGGTCATTCAATTAACGGTGATATCGAAGCAATGATAACAGTGATAGCCAGAGTCATGGATGTTTGGTTGTATCGTCATTCGGTCTCAAGAGCAGTGTTTTCTGGGTGCTTATCTGATCTTGGTTTAGGCCTTGGGGGTTTGTGCTTGGAAAACATCGCCCTTGACTCGAGTGATAATTTCTTTACTTTACATTGTATGCTCTGCTATGTTTGCTTCTGCTTAGTGTGTGTCTGGGGGCTATCACTGTAGAAAGAGGTTGGAGTGGGAGGGTTGTATTCCTATTCCTTTTCCTTTATGCTCTTTTGGTATGTTGTTAGTTAATTTACCGCTCACTAAGACTGTTGTCTGACCCAAGGCTTTATGTTTTAATTCTTATTGCCTTGGGCTGTTCGTCCATTTTGGGACGGGCAGACTAGGTAGCAGGTGACAGGTGCTGTTCTCTTCTCACGATGCTGATATCGAAGACGAGCTGGAGGGTTGCATATTACTTTCTTATTATATGTACTGGATGTTCCGCTGCTTTGTATTCTCTGAGTGATATGTAGTGAGGCTTGTTGTATTGACTATTCAAATGTTTGTATTCAACTATTATGATGTTTTTATTGATGATATTCTATTCTGTGAAGCTTCACTATATATATGTTCTATTGTATTTTGTCCATGCGTTGTGAGTAATACGATAGATTCTGTTGTTTTAATTTACCTTGACAATCGTCCATGGCTGCCTGGCACACTTTACAGCGCGCTTTCTCTAGATTCGGTGCAGGGGTCATGGGCGGTCGTCACAAGTCGTGGGTTGTTAAGGCGGAAACGACTTAAGTGATGATTCTTCTGTTTGTATTGCCTGAATAGTTATGTCGTTGTTTTTATGTTGAGTCGTTTGTACTTCAGCCGTAGGTCGCAGAGTTGTCTTTCTGTGTTGTAACTCGTAAGTCGTGTGCGTGGCTAAGTCGGAAGGTGTGATGAGTCGTAAGTCGGAAAGGTGATGAGTCGGAGCCGACTTAGGAGTTGTCTTTCTGTGTTGTATTGTTGAAATGTGCGCCTATAAATAGGCTGTGTGAGTCATTTGTAATTTTTTTTAAGTTGATTGGAAATAAAACTCTTGTTTTGTTAGCTTTGTGCTTTCACCCAATTGGTAGTCGAGTGTAATCTCCTATCTCCTCTTTCGGATAATCGAGTACGCTCGATTCAACGATTGTAGAAGCCGATTCGCGGAATCAAGTGCGCTCGATCAACGCTCGAAGAATTGAAGATCTTTGAACCCGGTATCGTGCGCGATCAACGAGTTCGGGATAGCTAGAATTCGGCATCTTCGGATCAACGAATTTGGCCATTTCAGTATCTTCCAATCCATCGATTTCTACTCTCATCGATCGACATTGTTTTTGTATAATCCGCTGCGTCAGTTTTGGTATCAAAGCTTGTTCTAGCCAATCATAGCTAGATCGAGACTTGGAGCCTAATCATTTTGGAGTTTTGAAGTATTGATTTGATCACGGCCGAGAGCCACTAGTTGAAGTGTGTGCATTACTTTGAAGATTGAAGTTCGGATCTATCTTGTTCGGAGAATTTTGTTCATCGTGTTCATCGCGAAGTTGCAACAAAAGTGGAAGTTTCGATCCATTTCATTTTGGATCAAAGTTCGAATTGTGTTTGAATTTGAAGAGTTTGTGAAAATTTCAAGTATGCCGCCAAGGAGAGCTAATCGTCACCAAAACATAGAAGCTTTGTATCGAAGAGAAGAAGCTGATGAGATGGAGCAGAGAATTAATGAGAACTTTAGTGAGAAGCTTAATGAAGGGATTGGACGATTAGAGAAGATGATGTTAGAGATGAATCAAAATCGGAGAAGGGTTTCACCTGAATCTAACCATGGGGGAAGTAGAGTCTCGCCACATTCCAATCGAGACAGAAGCGTTGAAGATGATCAAAGGCGTGGGAGGAACGTGAATGGTCGTGAACGGAGGAATGTAGATAGAAGGGATGATGGTGGTAGACGTGAAGGTAGTAGAGATGTGGGTGGACGAGATAGACAACGATATACATCTGATTTTGAAGAGGAGTATGATGGTGGTAGTGTTCGAGGACAAAGAAGAAATTACTCTGAGTATGATCACAAATGGGAGTCGGGGATGAAGACTGAAATTCCTGAATTCAAAGGTGGTATGCAAGCAGAGGAGTTTCTAGATTGGGTGGCTAATGTTGAAGAGATTTTTGACTTTAAAGAAGTTCCGGAACAGCGTAGAGTGAAGCTGGTTGCTACGAGGTTGAGGGGTAGAGCTTTAGCATGGTGGCAGCAAACCAAACTTACACGTGAACGGATGGGGAAGTCAAAAGTTGAATCTTGGGAGAAGATGAAGAAATTGATGAAAACAACGTTCTTACCTTACAATTATCAATCTTTGATGTATCAACGTTTGCAGAACTTTAGACAAGGGACGAAATCTGTGAATGACTATGCTGATGAATTCTATCAACTTATTGCAAGGAATGATATTATGGAAACAGAAGAGCAGTTGACATCTAGATTCATTGGGGGATTGAGAATGCAGATTCAGGATATGGTTAATATGTTCGATCCAAGATCTGTAGCGGAAGCACATTAGAAAGCATTGGCTTAGGAGAAACAGGGACGACGAGGAGGTGGTGTGTTCACTAATTCCAACAATCAAATGAAGGGTGTTAGTGGGAGTTCTAATATTTCTAAACCTATCAGTAGACCAGTGGTGAAGGAGGCTGAGAAGGCAAGGGTTAACAATGGTTTCAAATGTTATAATTGCCAGGAATTGGGTCATAAAAGCAATGAGTGTCCGAAGCCGAAGAAACGAACTATGATTGCTGAACTTGAAGAAGAGGATGTTGATGGAGAGTGTTCTAGTCCAGTTGAGGAAGATGAACAGGATATTGCGTCACGAGATGAAGGTTGTAATCTAATGTTGAGGAGATCGTGTTTGACACCGAAGCAGGAAGAAGCTAGTTGGTTGAGGAGTAATATCTTTCAGTCGACGTGTACTATACTGGGGAAGGTGTGTAAATTTGTGATTGACGCAGGAAGCTGTGATAATATTATCTCAACCGAGGCTGTGACAAAATTGAAGTTGAAGACTAAGAAACATCCGAATCCATACAAGTTAGCATGGTTGAGGAAAGGAGGAGAAGTGAAAGTGGATAGACGAGTTCGTGTTCCATTTTCTATTGGGAAGAAATACAAAGATGAGATCTGGTGTGATGTAGTAGAGATGGATGTTTGCCACTTGCTTTTGGGAAGACCATGGCAGTATGATCGAGCAGTACAACATGACGGTCGGACCAACAGCTACAGTTTTATGTTTAAAGGCACGAAGATTGTCTTAGTTCCAAAGAAGAGACAACCAGGAGAAAGTAAGTCAGAAGAGATTGAAGAGCTGAAAACTTTATTGTCTTTAAAGGAGTTTGTTAAGGAGGTTGAAGAAGAGCCGGAAGTATTCTTGTTAATTGGGCGTGAGAGCAGTGAAGAAGTTGAAATTCCAAAAGAAGTTAAACCGGTATTGAAAGAGTTTGACGATGTATTTCCAGAGGAGTTACCAACGGAGTTGCCACCATTGAGGGATATACAACATTAGATAGATCTTGTTCCAGGTGCTATGTTACCACACAGACCACATTATCGAATGAGTCCGAAGGAACATGAAGAGTTGCGGAGGCAGGTAGAGGAATTGCTTGAACAGGGGCATGTGCAGGAGAGTTTAAGTCCTTGTGCTATACCAGCTTTATTGGTACATAAAAAGGATGGAACATGGAGGATGTGCACCGACAGTAGAGCATTGAATAAGATTACTGTGAGATATAGATTCCCGATGCCGAGGTTGGATGACTTGCTTGATCGAATAAGCGGAGCTACTATCTTTTCAAAGATTGATTTGAAGAGCGGATATCATCAAATTCGTATCAGACCAGGGGATGAGTGGAAGACTGCTTTTAAAACCAGGGAGGGTCTATACGAATGGTTGGTTATGCCATTTGGCTTATCAAATGCACCAAGTACTTTCATGAGGGTGATGAATCAGATTTTTAGACCATTCATTGGGAAGTTTGTGGTGGTGTATTTCGATGATATTCTGATTTACAGTGGGAGTCCAGAGGAACATTTGAATCATCTGAGAGAAGTGTTAATGGTACTGCGACAAGAACAATTTTATGCTGCAACGAAGAAATGCGTGTTCATGACGCATAGTGTTTTGTTTCTGGGGTATGTTGTGTCGGAAGAAGGAATACAGGTTGACCAAAGTAAAGTCGAAGCTATCAGAAATTGGCCGCAGCCCAAGACGATAACGGAAGTTCGTAGTTTTCACGGGTTGGCTTCATTCTATCGAAGGTTTATTCCACACTTTAGTAGTGTGATGGCACCTGTGACTGATTGTATGAAGGGTAAACAGTTTTCATGGTCAGAGGAAGCAGGGAGTGCTTTTGGGAAAGTCAAGGAGTTACTGACGTCTGCACCAATTCTAGTGCTACCAGATTTTCAGTTAGTGTTTGAATTACATACTGATGCATCCAAGGTTGGGATTGGAGGAGTGTTGAGTCAGAAGGGACGTCCGATTGCATACTTTAGCGAGAAGTTATCAGGAGCAAAGATGAGATACAGTACTTATGATGTGGAATTCTATGTTGTTGTGCAATCTATTAAACACTGGAGACACTATCGATTTCAGAAGGAGTTTGTTCTTTACACTGATCACGAAGCGTTAAAGCATTTACAAGGGCAGGACAAGATTTCAGCGAGACATGCATCGTGGATTGCATATCTGTAACAGTTTACTTTTGTTGTTAAACACAAGTCAGGGGTGACAAATCGAGTGGCTGATGCTTTGAGTAGAAGGAGTCATTTGTTGACTACACTAAAAGTTGAGGTGACAGGGTTCGATGTGTTGCCAGAATTATTTGTCGATGATCCTTACTTTGCAAAGTTTGTTGATGAAGTCAAGGAGGGAAAGACAGATGAGTTTTTGATGGTAGATGGTTTTCTGTTCAAAGGAAATCGATTGTGCATACCTGATTGTAGTTTGAGAATGAAGATTGTAAAAGAGCTACATGAAGAAGGACATGTTGGGAGAGACCGTACCTTACAGTTGATTTCACAGTCTTATTTTTGGCCATCGATGAGGAAAGAAGTGGATAGGTTTGTGGAAAGATGTCATATCTGTCAGGTTTCGAAAGGAACTACGACTAATGCTGGTTTATATATGCTGCTACCTGTACCAACTAAACCATGGGTTGATGTGAGTATGGACTTTGTGTTGGGGTTGCCGAGAACGCAGCGTGGTAATGATTCCATATATGTGGTGGTGGACCGATTTTCGAAAATGGCACATTTTATTGCTTGTAAGAAGACGGCGGATGTTGTTCATGTTGCTCAATTGTTTTTCAAGGAGATCTATCGACTTCATGGATTGCCAGAATCTATTGTGTCGGATAGAGATACTCGATTTCTGAGTCACTTTTGGTTGAGTTTGTGGAAAATGGTGGGAACGAAGCTGAAGTTTAGTAGTGCTTATCATCCGCAGACGGATGGACAGACCGAGGTCGTCAACAGATCATTGGGAAATTTGTTGAGGTGTCTTGTGCAAGACAATCTGAAGAGTTGGGATGTAAAGTTATGCCAGGCAGAGTTTGCTCATAATCATGTTGTAAATCGAAGTACTGGGTTCAGTCCATTCCAGATTGTTTATTCAAGCTTACCGAAGGGACCGTTGGATTTAACGGTAGTGCCACAATCAAAGAGGACAGTTAAGAAATCTGTAGATTTTGTTGATGGATTGATTGAGTGTCATAAAATCGTTCAGGAACGATTGGAGAAGGCAAATGAGAAATATAAACGATCTGCAGATCTGAAGCGAAGGAATGTTGAGTTTAATGAAGGAGATATGGTATATGCTGTGTTAACAAAGGATCGTTTTCCAGTGGGTGCGTATAACAAGTTGAAAGCCAGAAAAATTGGTCCTGTAGAAGTTGTGAAATGGATTAATGAAAATGCTTATAAGTTGAAGCTGCCGGAGGATGTGTACACTTCTGACGTGTTCAATGTTAAGCATCTCGTACCATATTATGGAGATGAACAATCTGATGTGAAAAAATTTACAAATTCAAGGACGAATTTTTCTCAACTAGGGGAGGATGATGTAGCTCAGGCCACAGACGAAATTACGCAAACCACAATTCTCCAAGGGAAAAGTCGTACACGACTTATGGAAGATATAAGTCGCACACGACTTAAGACAGAATCTATAGGTCGTTCACGACCTAAGGAGTCATGTGAGGGGAAGCGGCGAGTTAATGAAGCGGCATTGAGTCGTCTATGACCTAACAGATCAGATGGAAGGGAGTTACGACTTAATGGGAGCTTAAGTCGTTCGGGGTTGATGAGTCGTATACGATCTAACGGCGCGGCTATAAGTCGTCCACGACTTAACAAGAATGATATGGGAAGAGCAGTTGAGAATGCACAAGGGATAAGTCGGATACGACTTAAGGAAAATGATAAGTCGCTATCGAGTTACGACTTAGTTAAGTCGCCCGAAATTTTAAGTCGCTGAAGCCTAGAACCGAGGATCCTTATGCCGCATTAATCTGAACCGTTGAAGTCTTAAGTCGCTGCTATTGATAAGTCGCCAGGTGTGAGTCGTGTACACAAGTGTTAAGTCGTCACCGACTTATACTAAGTCGTGAGTCTTTTATAAGTCGTGAATCGTCTGTTTTGAGTCGTGGGTTGTTAAGGCGGAAACGACTTAAATGATGATTCTTCTGTTTGTATTGCCTGAATAGTTATGTCGTTGTTTTTATGTTGAGTCGTTTGTACTTAAGCCGTAGGTCGCAGAGTTGTCTTTCTGTGTTGTAACTCGTAAGTCGTGTGCGTGGCTAAGTCGGAAGGTGTGATGAGTCGTAAGTCGGAAAGGTGATGAGTCGGAGCCGACTTAGGAGTTGTCTTTGTGTGTTGTATTGTTGAAATGTGCGCCTATAAATAGGCCGTGTGAGTCATTTGTAATTTTTTTAAGTTGATTGGAAATAAAACTCTTGTTTTTTTAGCTTTGTGCTTTCACCCAATTGGTAGTCGAGTGTAATCTCCTATCTCCTCTTTCGGATAATCGAGTGCGCTCGATTCAACGATTGTAGAAGCCGATTCGCGGAATCAAGTGCGCTTGATCAACGCTCGAAGAATTGAAGATCTTTGAACCCGGTATCGTGCGCGATCAACGAGTTCGGGATAGCTAGAATTCGGCATCTTCGGATCAACGAATTTGGGCATTTTAGTATCTTCCAATCCATCGATTGCTACTCTCATCGATCGACATTGTTTTTGTATAATCCGCTGCGTCAATTATATAACATAAATATAAAGTAACGTATACATAACAATGTTATATCAGAGTTGCGAATACAATGTTACTATTAAACCATATTATATTATACTTAATATAAAGTAATGTATATAGATGATTTATATTCTCAGATCTAAACATACAGTAACATGCGTTAGGACTGACATTTGTAAGTGTAACCGACATATGCAAACAACAGTTATATATATAGCTTATATTAATTTGTAAAGAAACAGATTGCATAAAGCAAAACAAAAACCACTAATATATACAACACACACATGTACCACTACCAGATAGACGTGCATACAATAGCTTTGAAAACTTTTATAAATAAATAAATACTTAATTAAAATATGTTATTATTCTTACGCATAACCATCTGCTAGATAAAATTTATCCCTTTGAGTAATAAACGCAGGTCCTATATATACAACTAAACTTCAGCAAGCAAAAAGAACAGCACTACAAAATAACTTGTAATATATACGAAAGCTTATAAAACCTTATTTATCTTTGAAATCCCAAAGTAGATTATACAAACAGTTTATATACACGTTATCTACATATATATTATAAACAGTTTTATTTATATATATTATAGACTTGTACAACCTTCACAGTGTATTACAGTAACATATAGTTTGTATTATGAATTACATATACTCTGTATACAAATAAATAAACATTTATAAAGCAAGACATAAACTGCTTATATATACAAACAGCTTATAACATATATATCAACGAATATATACATATTACCTATATACGAAATAAGAAGAATAGCCGAACTCGAGATGGGCGAGTTGCTCACGGCAGAGAGAGGAGGGTGGATCGAGTGTAAGGGAGAGGGCGTGAGCCGCTTTGGTGCTCTGGTGGTTCGGCTTCCAGTGGTGAGGTGGCAGCAATTTGGTGGATAAGAGCAGGCTCGGGCTAAAGGTAGGGGTTGGTGAGGAATGTGAAGGCGGAAGAGAAAAATGGGAGCAGTTGTTAGCGGTGTATGGTTTCGGCCGAGGGGTGGGGATGCACGCAGGAGGCTTTGGTTCAAGGTGGGTGGCGAACGCGGAGGGTCTCTGGAAGGTGAAGGTAGAATGGAATGGGGAGGCTTCACGTGGAGACGCAATGCATGATCTAGCTTCAGGTGGAAAAATAGATCTTAGGAAAAAAAATAGAGGAAGAAAAGCATCAGGGGATATATGCAAAGTTATAAAGGCAAAGTGAAAAATGAACCGTGTAATTGCAACGGTCTTCCCTAGATTCAGCTACCTAGTTAAAGAAATTTATTAATTGATTGGGCTGAACGTTTGAAAAGAAAAGGGCAGAGGTAATGTAAATGAAACGTATCACAGCAAATATAAATTGAAGTTATGGGATTGTAACAGCTGTAAATTGATTGAGCAACTATTAAAGCAATTTATTGTATTGCTTGGGATCCATGTTCAAAATTGAAAAGGCAAAGGAAAGCTAACGGTCATAATTTAGGGTACTGATACGACGCACCGTTTTATTGTTTTCGTCGCGTATCGGACCTCAAAATACAGAAATAAATATACTGTAGAGATCAGCATGACGTGACGATCAAAACGGTATACAAATACTAGTGGTACGATCATCCGATCGAAAGTCGATAATCGGTACCAGAAATGCTGCTATTTTGCCAGAATTAAGATAAACAGAGCAGTAGAAGCCCAAATTTGGAAAAACGAAAGATGACATCTCACTCAGAAGAAGATTTAGAAATTTATCGTATAAAAATATTCAAGTTTGGGAAAACATTTAATTATCACCAATATTTAACTGATTTAAATTGAAATAAAATTACACAATAAAATAAACTTTCATAAAAGTAATTGAAAAATTTACCAGTTGCTATATTTAAATAAACGTATTCCAAATAATAAATTTTTAATTTCAAATTTTATTGTTTAAAATTCACTAAATTCGGTTAAATACGTTATTAAAACCAATCAAAATTTATGGGCCGTTACAGAGTATGTTTTCGAATGGAAAACAAGAGCATGGAGTTGAAGATGGAGCAATGAAGTGCAAGGGCTAATGCTACTAATCATGAGGATGACTCCAAACGGATGTAGTAGGAATAGTTCAATCTTTCTTATTATTTACGAAAACTTAATTAATAAAGAAACTCAATTTCAATTATTTACGAAGTAAAATCCACTTATTCAAAAGTTCAATTTTTCTTATTAAAGAATTTCAATTCAATTTAATCATTCAATAATTCAATCTCATTTAATTATTAAATAATTCAAAACTTAATTATTAAATAATTTCAAAGTTTAATAATTTCAAACTTAATTATTAAATCATTTCAACTTTAATAATTTCAAACTTAATTATAATTTCAAACTTGATTATAATTTCAACTTAATTATCAAATCATTTCTCAAATTTAACAATATTCTTTCATCAATTACATTTTTAATATTAAATATTCACATTTAAATTTCATTAAAATTCAATTTCCAACTTCGTTTCAAAACAATATTATTTATTCAAAATAAAACCTTCATTTTATTTTTAAATCAAATTTATTGACCAATCGGGTTTTATTTAATTTTCTATCCTAGGTCAAAGTTCAATTTGGGTATTTATCATTTCAACCCGATTCCAATTCAATTCAAAATCAAAACATAACAAAGGGAACTTGCAGTGTGATAACTGGGATGGTGTCAAAGTAAATAAACAAGCAATAACAACAAACAATAACAATCCAATAATCAATTCATATAATCCCGAAATAACCGTATTAATTCACATTGTTATTTGTACGATTTAATATAATTATTTCTAGAATCTACACTATCATTTCATGTAGATTAAAGATTATTACATTACGGTTTTCACTTGTCATCTATTTACAATTTCATACATCATCAATTTAACAACATACATTCAGTGGTTCAAAATGTAATTAAACAAATCCTACGTGTCAATAAATTTAACAAATAAGGGGTCATATTATACAAATGTCAGTTAATCAAATTTAACATTTAACTATCCTATATCAAGTTCAATTGCATTCTTTTTATCATTTTAACGTTAACAATTTAACGTCCAATATAAATTCAACAATCAATCAATTATCAGCCAAACTGTATTATCATCGCATAAATAATTAACAGATAATGGTGTCAGATGTCACAGGTGAACTGATACAGGCAATAACATATATAACAGTTTATTTAACTAACAGCAGCATATTTCAATTGTCGTTTCAATTGAAATCAAATTTAATAAACAAAAGAACGTTAATCGTGAGTGAGTGCTCACCTTTCGAGGCTAGAGATGCACGAGAAGATATACGACACACTATGCTACGATTTGAATTGTGAAATCGACCAAATCCAAGTGCGGATTTCCAAAGCAAGGCGGGATTTGACACGGATTAGACGAACAAGGCTGAAATTCAAAGTTTGATGAACCGAACCAGAATTAGTTTGATATTTACAAAAAAAAATTAAAAAAAAAATATCCGTTATTTTATTTAAATCAATGTTTAATTTAAAGCAAATACTAAAATATCATATATATTAAAAATCGTCATTTTAAATTAGAACACTTTATACAAAATCAAATTTATATATATATATATATATATATATATACATAATATATACACATTAGTCGTTCTCAAAATATAGCTTAACTTCTATGACTAAAATATGATAAGATCCGTATAGAATGACATACATAACTAACACTTATACAACCGCAACAATTGTCAGAATTTTATAAAATACTTTATTCTTATATGTAACATATACACAACCAGGAAATAAGTATGACTCAATAACTTAAAACATACTCATATATCAACACACGTGCACAGGACTGCCAAAACACATTTAGCTCTCTACTATATTTTGTCAAATCAAAGTACATATAGCTTCAATTCATATACATATGCATATATTTTGTACAAAATATAATACTGTACAAAATATAATACCAAAGTCTTAATATAGCGCATCACTTATATACTTGATATATAAACATAACTCATTTATACGTATATAAAATATAGCACATCTCCACAAAATCTTGTACTGCAGTAACGTATTGTTAGACAAGTGAGAAGGACAACACAACAACTCAAAAATATATGGTACTCCCATCTTCTATTCAAACTGATACAATATATATATTTAATATATAGAGACAACTTTTAGAAATCAAAGCTACATTAGGAAATTTATATATACACTCATAAATATGTAATATGATATATATATAGTAAACTTACATAATAGACAGTTAGATATACCTACATTTGTACACTATAAAACCTAACTGTATATCATATTTAAACAAATTCGGTGTGTATACCTTCAAGAAAATTGTCAAAGATGAACGCGACAGTGATTCAAGTGGCTCGATGAAAGCAGGGTATGCGGCTGTCATGGAGGCTGCGAGACAGGTGGCCGAAGGAGGTGGATCTGGGGACCGGTTCAGGGTGGCGGCTATCACGTGGCAGTTCAGCGGTGGTGAAGTGGAAGGCCGTCAGGGTGGAACGCGGAGTGTTGGACGAGCGGATGAGTAAGGGAATTAGCGATTTGTTGAGGAGCACATGTTTCGGCGTTGGGAGGGACTTGGTCGGAGCTGGAGGAGGGATACGTGGCCGAAGGTGACGGAGGCTACTGGGGGAGAGGCTGTCAGTCTGAGGTGGGAAGATGGAGGCCATGCCGAGAAAAGAGGTGAGTTTGAAGTAGATCGGGTTGGTTGCGTGCTTTGGATTGTAACATGGAAAAAGAAATGCAAAAGTTTTCAAGCAAAATGAAATGGATCTGGGATGGGAAGAAAGAAAGTCAGTCAAAAGGTAACGTGCTCTTTGATAAATATATTTCAAATGAACCTACTAGAAAGTAAAGAGGCACGTTGGGCAGTGGGACAGTAAAGACTAGAAAATAAATTGAACGTTGGAAAAAGCGATAGTCAACCCGTGAATTTCGAAAAAAATAAAATAAAAGCAACGGCTAATTAATTTATACGGTCTGTAATTCAAAGGTTCAAACGTACCGATACAGTTATCGTTGTACTGATTTCGCGGCGTCCCAGACATCAAAACACAAAATTGAATATATCGTAGAGATCAGCACAATGAGACGATCAAAACGGTATATTGATGTTAGTGGTACGATTAAATTATAAAAATTCGAAATTTTTATACTAGCGAAAAATGCGAGAAAAACGTAAGAAAATAAGATCGACGGAGCCAAAGATGTCCGAATTTGGAAGAACGACAAACTGACATCTTGCTCAGAAGATGGTTTAGAATTTTTCTATGTAAAAATATTTAGATTTCGGAAACATTTTATTTTCATCGCTTTTTTAACTGATTAAATTGAAGTAAATTTACGCGCGAAATAAACTTTCATATTTTCGGACGAAAATTTACCAGTTGCTATGTTTAACTAAACGCATTCCAAATATCAAATTTATATTTCAAAATTTTATCGTTTAAAATTTCGCAAATTTCAACTAATTACGTTATTAAAACGGTTGAAATTTACGGGTCGTTACATTCTCCCCCACTCAAAACTTTTCGTCCCCGAAAAGGAACGAGGTAGGAGAATAGAAACAACCAGAAAGAAAAACAGATTTGAAATACAAAATAACAATTAATTTAAACCATATAAATTCAAATTTAAATTAATTGATATTCAATAATTGATTTAATCCATTTGATTTCACTAAAATAAACCTCAACTATTTCTAAATTCATTATCTTATTATCCCATTTTCTTCAATTTACAATTCTAAAACCATAAATTTTGAATAGTCTTTTATTATAGTCATATTTTCTTCAACAGTTTTAAATTCTTCTTTATTCCAAATTTATTCTACTTAATATATCTAATCACATATATTTAACCCATATAAATTAATTTAAACATAAAAGTTTCAATTTAAATTAATTTACATCTATTAATTTCTTTTAAATTCAAGGTATTTTCATAAGTTGATCAAATTTCAATTTATTAATTCTTCAAAACAAATTTATTAATTATTAAGTGAGTTTTACTTATTATCCTATCTAACTCTATTAACATCTTTATAATCAAAATTTAGTGTATAACATTTATTATAAACACTCAAATTTATTTATAAATTCAATTTATCTTATATATTATCCAATTACATATTCAACTTCTGAATGATTTAGGTAAGTTGTATTAGAATGCAGTTGAACAATATACAAATAAAATTTCCCAATTCAATTATTCAGGTTTAAATATTTATTCCAAATTTTGGTTTTATTTATAATTAAAATCATCCTTTAACAAAATTTAAGAATTAGATTTCCGATTAACTTTAAACAATTTAGAGATATATATATATATTTATATCAAATCAAATTAAAAAATTTAAAATAAGGTACTTATACATATATATAAATCAAATTATACTGAAGAAATTCAAATCAAAATATTTTTTTCAAAACAAAACCGTAGCAAAGCTACAGAATAGTATCTCCACTTCGAAACTCGAAAATGAACGTCGATGATGCGGCCGCCATCACCGAAATTATTTTCCAGCGACAAAGAGAAGAGCACTGATTTCAACATTTTAAAAATTCTTTGAAAACGATTTCTATTCGAAAACACTTTCAATAATATATACCTAAAATTTTAAAACCAAAGTTCGAAATCACCGGAAACTAAATTCCCAAATTTCTGAATTAAATTCATTTCAAATTCCAAATCAATTTATAAACCGTATTTATAAATTTATTTAGAACAATAATGAAAATCAAATATTATCATTTCAAACAACCAATTTAATTAACTATTTAATTCCAGAAAATTTTACTTATATATTTATAATATAATCATACAAAATTTTTTATTTTATTTATCAAATTTGAAAACGATATTGTGTCAGTTTGTTCTGCTCAAGTGTTTTGGAAATCCTATCGATAGCGTTGATCAGACGAATCGATCGGAAACCCAAATCAACATCAACAACTCAAACAACACAATAAGGAAACATTTTTAAATATTAATTTACAAATACACTTCCTCGCTCGACTATACAAGTATAGATTTCAAAGCAAGGATAGAGATTCAAATTTGATGGACTCAAATCCAAGAGAATTTCGATTCGAAGATAAGTTTGAAACAGAAGATAAGATAATTCAATTATCACAATCGGGAGATGGATGAGTTTATTAAATTTACAGGCAACCTTAACCGGGTCGTCCGTGACTTCAAGAATAAGATCGATGCAGAATTTCAAGGCAAATCTACATTCAATCTTAAGAATAGAATTCAGGTATAGCAGGAGATAGATAGCATCGTAAACCGAGGATACAGAAATCTCCGGTTAATCAATGCCTATTGTAAAGGAGTTTTGCTCCTTTACGAATCATTCGAAGGTTGGCGAGACCGCCGACCAATTATAGATATCATTCAAAATGGAGTTATGGGGTGCTCCAGAATTGAAAGAAGACGAATAGTGAGTGACACGAATGAATTTCGGAACCGAGGAGAACGTTCCAAAAATTCAAAGGAATTGAGTCAGGGGAAGAGATTGAAACTCGAATGAGAGTGATTCTGTAAATACATTTACCCTATATGTTAAGTTTTGCCTAGAGCTACCAAAGCTCTGATACCAACTGTAACGACCCGCCATTTTGGACCATTCGCATCCATTATAAGTGTATAGGTAGACACTCATGCCGGAGTTGAATTGCTCAAAATACCGCGTTGTTAATTTAAATTGGCAAAACTGAACATATACAGTAAATAAATAATCACAGATCACAGACACAGAGTAATAAGTGCAGCGGAAATAAAAGAGATAGTAGTTCATGAAGCTACTATATGAATATATAAAATACATCAGAGTTTACAACAGAAGAGTAATACGATACATCAGATACAAATCAGAATACATCACTGAAATCATCGAATACTGAAGCAGAATAGAAGGCTGGATCTTCAAGCCAAGCTCCGACTTCAAAGTGAGTCTCGAAAGCTGAACTACTCAGTCTGACCCGAGCGTAAAGCAAAATACAAAACACTCGAGTCAGGATTAACATTCTTATATTAATAAATCCAACTCAAGTGAAATAGCAATTGAAATACAAGTAACTCAAAGGATGTTTGGAATAACCATCCTTTAAGGATCCGTCAAACTATCTACTATATAGTAATGTACGATAAGTAGATAATGTCTATTAGTAATATAAAAGATATCAAAAATAGCGTTAAGTCATGGCCCATTCCACCCTTAACACATTTTTATTCCCAAAAGCATATACAAGACCGTAGTTTCCCCAAAACCGGAAGTCACCAGAGGGCAATCCATATACTAAAGGTACAAATCAAAATCGTAGTGGTCGCGAATAGGATAATCAGTATGACAAGGTACATGAGGCGATACCAACTAGGATACTAGTAGTTGCATGATCCGGACTGATGTTGGGCATAGCAGCTACTACCCCAACACCGCGAAACAACACTCCCAAAATCGAGGGGTGCACCCAAATCGAATCACAAAAGTAATAGATATGGTATCGAAGAAGTGTGTCCGCTAGAGATGGCGATCCTCAATGGCCCGGCGCGGCTCCTGTTTTAGTCATGTCAAGGGTCATCCAAAATCGTTCTCTTTCTTCAGTCAACGCGTACATCATTCCATCCACTTCATTCTGGATCATCACTCCGCGTATAGTTATTAAAGTGGTTTTCGGTTTAGATAGAGAGTATATCCATAACCGAATTCCGGTCTCTTTAATAACTTTCGTAATTATTACACTGATTGGTCGTTTGTTTATTTCAAAACCAAATCAATTTCAATTTCAATTTCAATTCGTAAATCAACATTTCACTTGTCTTTCGAAAACCAATTTCCATACTTTACGTTTCAAACTTTCAAATTATCCTTTCAAAATCTTATAATTCAAATTCAATTTCCATTTAAACAATCCAAATATTAACTCAAGTTCGAATATAAGTTCATTTCGAAAACATTTAAATTAATTTAATTTAACATTTAAATCAATTTAAATTCATTTATCAATTTCATTCAATATCGTTAAATTAATTTATCATTCAAAACAATTTCTATTAAATTTCCAAATCATTAAATCAATTTCTTAAATTCAACTTCATTAAATCAAAACTTACAATTTTGAATTAAATTAAATTCATCAAATCAAATTCTTTAAATTCCAAGTCTTGCATTAATTTCAAAAAAATCACATTTTATTTCTTGATAAAGAAATTCAATTTTACTTATTTACTTACTTAAATAAATTTCCAAAACTTAATTAATAAAGAAACTCAATTTCAATTATTTACGAAGTAAAATCCACTTATTCAAAAGTTCAATTTTTCTTATTAAAGAATTTCAATTCAATTTAATCATTCAATAATTCAATCTCATTTAATTATTAAATAATTCAAAACTTAATTATTAAATAATTTCAAAGTTTAATAATTTCAAACTTAATTATTAAATCATTTCAACTTTAATAATTTCAAACTTAATTATAATTTCAAACTTGATTATAATTTCAACTTAATTATCAAATCATTTCTCAAATTTAACAATATTCTTTCATCAATTACATTTTTAATATTAAATATTCACATTTAAATTTCATTAAAATTCAATTTCCAACTTCGTTTCAAAACAATATTATTTATTCAAAATAAAACCTTCATTTTATTTTTAAATCAAATTTATTGACCAATCGGGTTTTATTTAATTTTCTATCCTAGGTCAAAGTTCAATTTGGGTATTTATCATTTCAACCCGATTCCAATTCAATTCAAAATCAAAACATAACAAAGGGAACTTGCAGTGTGATAACTGGGATGGTGTCAAAGTAAATAAACAAGCAATAACAACAAACAATAACAATCCAATAATCAATTCAGATAATCCCGAAATAACCGTATTAATTCACATTGTTATTTGTACGAATTAATATAATTATTTCTAGAATCTACACTATCATTTCATGTAGATTAAAGATTATTACATTACGGTTTTCACTTGTCATCTATTTACAATTTCATACATCATCAATTTAACAACATACATTCAGTGGTTCAAAATGTAATTAAACAAATCCTACGTGTCAATAAATTTAACAGATAAGGGGTCATATTATACAAATGTCAGTTAATCAAATTTAACATTTAACTATCCTATATCAAGTTCAATTGCATTCTTTTTATCATTTTAACGTTAACAATTTAACGTCCAATATAAATTCAACAATCAATCAATTATCAGCCAAACTGTATTATCATCGCATAAATAATTAACAGATAATGGTGTCAGATGTCACAGGTGAACTGATACAGGCAATAACATATATAACAGTTTATTTAACTAACAGCAGCATATTTCAATTGTCGTTTCAATTGAAATCAAATTTAATAAACAAAAGAACGTTAATCGTGAGTGAGTGCTCACCTTTCGAGGCTAGAGATGCACGAGAAGATATACGACACACTATGCTACGATTTGAATTGTGAAATCGACCAAATCCAAGTGCGAATTTCCAAAGCAAGGCGGGATTTGACACGGATTAGACGAACAAGGCTGAAATTCAAAGTTTGATGAACCGAACCAGAATTAGTTTGATATTTACAAAAAAAAAATTAAAAAAAAAATATCCGTTATTTTATTTAAATCAATGTTTAATTTAAAGCAAATACTAAAATATCATATATATTAAAAATCGTCATTTTAAATTAGAACACTTTATACAAAATCAAATTTTTATATATATATATACATAATATATACACATTAGTCGTTCTCAAAATATAGCTTAACTTCTATGACTAAAATATGATAAGATCCGTATAGAATGACATACATAACTAACGCTTATACAACCGCAACAATTGTCAGAATTTTATAAAATACTTTATTCTTATATGTAACATATACACAACCAGGAAATAAGTATGACTCAATAACTTAAAACATACTCATATATCAACACACGTGCACAGGACTGCCAAAACACATTTAGCTCTCTACTATATTTTGTCAAATCAAAGTACATATAGCTTCAATTCATATACATATGCATATATTTTGTACAAAATATAATACTGTACAAAATATAATACCAAAGTCTTAATATAGCGCATCACTTATATACTTGATATATAAACATAACTCATTTATACGTATATAAAATATAGCACATCTCCACAAAATCTTGTACTGCAGTAACATATTGTTAGACAAGTGAGAAGGACAACACAACAACTCAAAAATATATGGTACTCCCATCATCTATTCAAACTGATACAATATATATATTTAATATATAGAGACAACTTTTAGAAATCAAAGCTACATTAGGAAATTTATATATACACTCATAAATATGTAATATGATATATATATAGTAAACTTACATAATAGACAGTTAGATATACCTACATTTGTACACTATAAAACCTAACTGTATATCATATTTAAACAAATTCGGTGTGTATACCTTCAAGAAAATGGTCAAAGATGAACGCGACAGTGATTCAAGTGGCTCGATGAAAGGAGGGTATGCGGCTGTCATGGAGGCTGCGAGACAGGTGGCCGAAGGAGGTGGATCTGGGGACCGGTTTAGGGTGGCGGCTATCACGTGGCAGTTCAGCGGTGGTGAAGTGGAAGGCCGTCAGGGTGGAACGCGGAGTGTTGGACGAGCGGATGAGTAAGGGAATTAGCGATTTGTTGAGGAGCACATGTTTCGGCGTTGGGAGGGACTTGGTCGGAGCTGGAGGAGGGATACGTGGCCGAAGGTGACGGAGGCTACTGGGGGAGAGGCTGTCAGTCTGAGGTGGGAAGATGGAGGCCATGCCGAGAAAAGAGGTGAGTTTGAAGTAGATCGGGTTGGTTGCGTGCTTTGGATTGTAACATGGAAAAAGAAATGCAAAAGTTTTCAAGCAAAATGAAATGGATCTGGGATGGGAAGAAAGAAAGTCAGTCAAAAGGTAACGTGCTCTTTGATAAATATATTTCAAATGAACCTACTAGAAAGTAAAGAGGCACGTTGGGCAGTGGGACAGTAAAGACTAGAAAATAAATTGAACGTTGGAAAAAGCGATAGTCAACCCGTGAATTTCGAAAAAAAATAAATAAAAGCAACGGCTAATTAATTTATACGGTCCATAATTCAAAGGTTCAAACGTACCGATACAGTTATCGTTGTACTGATTTCGCGGCGTCCCAGACATCAAAACACAGAATTGAATATATCGTAGAGATCAGTACAATGAGACGATCAAAACGGTATATTGATGTTAGTGGTACGATTAAATTATAAAAATTCGAAATTTTTATACTAGCGAAAAATGCGAGAAAAACGTAAGAAAATAAGATCGACGGAGCCAAAGATGTCCGAATTTGGAAAAACGACAAACTGACATCTTGCTCAGAAGATGATTTAGAATTTTTCTATGTAAAAATATTTAGATTTCGGAAACATTTTATTTTCATCGCTTTTTTAACTGATTAAATTGAAGTAAATTTACACGCGAAATAAACTTTCATATTTTCGGACGAAAATTTACCAGTTGCTATGTTTAACTAAACGCATTCCAAATATCAAATTTATATTTCAAAATTTTATCGTTTAAAATTTCGCAAATTTCAACTAATTACGTTATTAAAACGGTTGAAATTTACGGGTCGTTACAAACAGCCCAAGGCAATAAGAGTTAAAAACATAAAGCCTTGAGTCAGACAACAGTCGTAGTGAGCGGTAAATTAACTAACAACATACCAAAAGAGCATAAAGGAAAAGGAATAGGAATACAACCCTCCCACCCCACCTCTTTCTACAGTGATAGCCCCCAGACACACACTAAGTAGAAGCAAACATAGCAGAGCATACAATTTAAGGTAAAGCAATTATCACTTGAGTCAAGGGCGATGTTTTCCAAGTACAAACCCCCAAGGCCTAAACCAAGATCAGATAAGCACGCAGAAAATACCGCTCTTGAGACCGAATGACGATACAACCAAACATCCATGACTCTGGCTATCACTGTATCATTACTTCGATATCACCGTTAATTGAATGACCGGCACATTCTTTCAGCCGTCCGTCAAGGGCTAATGGAAACCCCGGTTCTAGACATTACTCCCGCACGTCGTCGTGACCCGTGCCTAGGACTATCGAATCTGCCCAGAGTACTTGACTACCAATCAGTAGCCTTCAGGGACTATCGAATCTGCCCAACATACTCTTGCTTTGAGCATGCTAGAACCTTCAACAACGATAAGATCTCAGCCTTCTAGTCATCCTCCTCGACGACTATTTCCATACTAGCTCAAGCGCCTCTCGAGCAAACCATTATCCTCAAACTCGAACATTTCACCGAGTTATCAACATGCTTGGAATGATCCCGTCTGGATTAGACCAATGCTATCTCATATCATGCTTCGCCTCATCATCATCATAGCAAAGCTTCATCTCAACGTCATCATCAAATCTATCCATATGAGCTTCATCATCCGCTACATATGCCACGAGCAGCTTTTCCAATTCAAGAGCCTTTCCCTTAGCTTTTGAATCATCTTCGACCAACTTGTCTAAATCAAATCATCAATCATCTAATTCATAGCAATCAATCAAGTCAAACATTAATCCAAGTAATCAAGCATTCAAATATGATCTAAATAGACAATTATAACAATAATGGCAATTTCGTAAATAAAGAGTCCAAAGTCCAACAAGCATGAAAACATGAACAATATCTCTATAATCTTGAAGAATGAACTTGCATAGGTTAACACTTAGTAAAATGGTTGTCAAATCATCATGAACAATGGATCTATATGGATCTATACTTAGGTTTACAAAAATGCATGGAAATCACTACTTTAACACAAAATCAAGCCAACGATCTGATATACTCCTTTGGATCTGTGTGAGAGATAATCACCACTCACCAAATCACCTAAACAACTCAAAAGAAACCCACTTCAGATCTGGAAAGCGAAGGATCTAACTTGATCTATCACCAATCCGCTTCAAACGAAGAAATCTCACTTCAATGGATGTAGATCTTCAATCTAAGCTCTTGAATCTTCAATTTGATCTTCAACCTGGATGGATGGAATCACTAGATTAGAGTGGAGAAAAGAAGTGAAGAAGTGTAGAAGTCGAGCTCTCAAAATGGCAGCACTTCGTCGCTTCGAAATCCGGATCCCAAAAAGTGAGAAAAACCCTCCTATTTATAGGCTGATTTCCCCTTAGGTCGCTCGGAGTTAGGTCGTCCACGACTTACGACCTAAAACCCCCACGACCTAAAAAGCCCACGACTCAACAATACCAGCCTACGACCTAACACTTAAGCGCTTAGCGACCTAATGACTTAACACCCAAGCGCTTCTACGACCTACGACCTATCACTGCGCACGACCTAACAGATCCAACGACCTAACACCTGTGCGCTTATACGACCTAACGACTTAACAGCTTAACTCCTAAGTCGCTTGCGACTTAACAACTCCTAGGTCGCTCACGACCTAACACTAAGCCAATACCCAGCGACCTAACGCAGACACACTTCCTCGCGACCTAACAACTCAAAAGAGTTACGACCTACGACATAACTGAGACGCGACCTAACTAACTTAGCCAGGATACGACCTAACTCCTTAAGTCGTCTAACTCTTAGGTCGCTAACTCGCTAACCCTCTTAGGTCGCTAACATCCTATAGGTCGCTCCAAACTAACACACGACCTAAACCACTATACGACCTAACTGCTAGGTCGTTAACTCTCTTAAGTCGTCTACCCCATAAGTCGTCCACTCCTTAAGTCGCTCAATTCCTAAGACTGCCAACTCCCCTTAGGTCGTCAACCCTATTAAGTCGCTAACCCTTAGGTCGTCCACTACCTTAGGTCGCTCCAACACCCTACGACCTAAGCCACCACACGACTCATCTCCAGTCGACCTAAGCCACACACGACTTAACTTCCAAACGACTTAAGCTATAGATGACTCATCAACAATGCGACCAAATGTCAATTGTTTTTACGATGTTTCGATCCGTAAAAATACGGGTCGTTACATTCTCTCCCTCTTAGGAATTTCGCCCCCGAAATTCCAAACAAACAGAGCAATCAAAGACTATTCTGCACGCCTACCATCCATAGCAATCAACAAACCATGCATCCAATTCTAGCTTAGCATGTAGAATTCTAAAACTAGAACAAGTTACAATATCGTGAGATGACACGACACCTTAGGGCCATACCTTGAAGAGTTCAGGATGAGCTGCTTTCATCCTCTCTTCCACCTCCCACGTACAGTCGTTATCATCATCACTCCATTGTATCTTGAGCAACTTAACTACCTTCCTCCTAAGCTGTTTCGTGTCGGTTCCCACAACACGAAGCGGCTTACGATGTCTCTTATCGACTGGATCAACTTCGAAATCTTCACAGCTATCAGCAGGAACCACTGTATTTGAGTCGTGCACATACTTCCTTAGATACGATACATGAAAAACATTGTGCACACCCGACATCTTCTCTGGTAACTCCAATCTATAGGCGAGCTTTCCAATTCGCTCGATGATCGAGAATGGTCCAACAAATCTCGGAGTCAACTTCCCTTTCTTCCCGAATCGAATAACATTCTTCAATGGAGAAATCTTCACAAAAACCATATCGCCTACGTCGAATTCCAAATCCTTACGACGCTTATCTGCATAACTCTTATGTCGACCTTGGGCTGCCTTCATTCATTGCCGAATGATCTCTATGCAATCCGAAGTCTGTCGAATCATCTCTGGCCCAAGCATCAGCTTTTCTCCAACCTATAGGCGAGCTTTTCTGCTAACTCCAATCTATAGGCGAGCTTTCCAATTCGCTCGTTGATCGGGAATGGTCCAACAAATCTCGGAGCTAATTTTCCTTTCTTCCCAAATCGAATAACATTCTTCAGTGGAGAAATCTTCACAAAAATCATATCACCTACGTCGAATTCCAAATCCTTACGACGCTTATCAGCATAACTTTTCTGACGGTCTTGGGCTGCCTTCATTCGTCGCCGAATGATCTCTATACACTCTGAAGTCTAACGAATCATTTCTGGCCCAAGTATCAGCTTTTCTCCTGTCTCTAACCAACATGTCGGAGAGTTACACGGTCTTCCATACAATGCCTCATACGGTGCCATACCAATGCTTGACTGGTAACTGTTGTTGTACGAAAATTCCACCAAATCAAGGTGATCTTCCCACGATCCTCCGAAATCTAAAACACAAGCTCTAAGAAGATCTTCCAAAACTCGATTGACTCTCTCAGTCTGTCCATCTGTTTGAGGGTGATAAGCTGTACTCAAACACAACTCGGTTCCCAAAACATCCTGGAAGCTCCTCCAAAATCCACTAGTGAACAATGGTTCTCGATCGCTCACTATACTCTTCGGAATACCATGGAATCGAACTATCCACTTAACATACAACTTTGCCAACTTTGATGCAGTCCTAGTCGATCGAACAGGAATGAATCTTGCACTCTTAGTCAGACGATCTACGATGACTTAAATCCCTTCATTTCCCGCTCTTGTTCTAGGTAGACCATCAATAAAATCCATCGATATTTGCTCCCACTTCCATGTAGGAACTTCTAACGGCTGAAGCAATCCACTTGGCTTCTTCGGTTCGGCTTTTACCAACTGGCAGTTCATACACTTGGAAATAAAATTTCCAACATCCTTCTTCATACCTTCCCAGTAATAGGTTCTCTTCATATCCCGATACATCTTATTTCCACCTGGATGAATTGTCAACTTCGAGTTATGACTTTCCCTCAGAACTTCATTCCTCAATTAATCGATATCGGGAAGAACTAGTCGTCCTTGCTTCCGAAGCCAACCCTCTCGATCGACCTCGAATCCTTTATCCTTTTCTGGGTCCAATCCAGATTCCAAATCACGGATAATCTTGACAAGCTTATCGTCTCGCTTTTGGCTCTCGCCAATCCTTTCCACAAGAGTAGGTCTTATCGATAAGTTTGCCAACATCTCAGGTTCCAATTCACATCTAGGCCTGATGTCAAAACCAGCTAAATACTCGAGATTCTTCCATTCTCAAAACATGGCTCCTAATCCTGAAGGTCTTCGACTTAACGCATCTGCCACTGCGTTACCCTTTCCCGGAGTATAAGCTATACCAAAATCATATGATGCCAGAAACTCTAGCCACCGTTGCTGCCGAAGATTCAAATCCTTTTGGGAGAAAAGATACTTCAACGACTTATGATCTGTAAACAACTCGAATCAAACTCCCAGTAGATAATGTCTCCACATCTTCAGAGCAAAAACAATCGCCGCTAACTCCAAATCATGAGTCGGGTAATTCCTTTCATGCGGCTTCAGTTGTCGACTGGCATACGCAACAACTTTATCCCTCTTCATCAGCACTGCTCCAAGTCCAGTACCACATGTGTCGGTGTAAACCACCATCTCATCATTCCCACTAGGAATAGTCAAAACAGGAGCACTCGTCAATCTTTCTTTCAGGATTCTGAAAGCTTGCTCACACTTATCTTCCCACTTGAACACTTGGTTCTTCTTCGTCAATCCTGTTAACGGTGCAGCCACCTTGGAGAAGTCTTTGATAAACCGTCGATAATATCCTGCCAATCCAAGAAAACTTCTCACATCAGATGCATTCTTAGGTCTAACCCAATCCTGGATTGCTGCCACCTTAGCGGGATCAACCGCTATTCCATTTCCAGAGATAACATGGCCTAAGAACCTCACTTCACTCTTCCAGAAGTGACACTTCAAAAACTTAGCCTTCAGCTGATGTTTCCGTAAGATTTCCAAAACAATTCGCAAGTGTGTGTTGTGCTCTTCTTCAGTTCTGGAATAAATCAGAATATCATCCACAAACACTAGCACGAACTTACTCAACTGATCTCTGAACACTCTATTCATAAGATCCACAAAATATGCTGGCGCATTAGTCAATCCAAACGGCATTACCAGCCACTCAAAGAAACCAGATGGTGTCCTAAAAGCAGTCTTCGGCACACTATCCTTAGCTACTCTTAACTGGTGAAATCCCGTTGCCAAATCCATCTGAGAAAACACCTTAGCTTCGTGAAGCTGATCAAACAGGTCATCTATCCTCGGCAATGGATACTTGTTCTTCTTAGTCACCTTATTCAGCTCACGATAATCCACACACAACCTCAACGATCCATCCGCTTTGGTTGCGAGCACAATTGGTGCACCCCATTCGGACACACTACACCGAATGAATCCTTTCTTCAAAAGATCATCAACCCGCACCCTCAACTCCTGTTGTTCCCTAGGCGCCATCCGCCTAAGAGGCATCACAACAGGTCTGGCTCCTTCAACTAGATCTATACGAAACTCGATCTCTCTATGTGGCGGTAACCCTTTGACCTCGTCAAAGACATCCTCAAATCCATTAGCGATTGGCACAGATGACAGTCCATCCCGTGGAACAACCAGCGAATACATGAAGCTCATGAAGACGCCTTCTTCGTGCTTACATTGTATCACAATCTTTCGCCCCTCCACATTCTCGACTGTCACCTCCAACCTCTCACAATCAACCTTTGCCGCATACTTCCTAAGCCAGTCCATACCCAAAATAATTCCGAACCCCGCAAAGTTCAGAACAAAGCAATCACAAACAAAAGAGCAACCATGACTCGACACAATCAGACCACGGCATAACATACACAAACAAGACGAACCCCCAACTGGATTAGTCACAACCAATGGCCTATCAACGATATCCGGTTCCAAACCTAACCGGCCTACAAGATCACTACAAACAAACGAATGCGACGCCCCAGTATCAAAAAACACTCTAACTGGAACACCATATATGGAAAGAGTACCTTGAACCACCACACTCTTTCCTTTCTCTTCAACGGTAGGAGCTTTCGACGATGATGGAACAGCTCCCAAAGCATAAGCTTGCACAATCTGCTTGTCCCTCCTCGGTTCTGGACAATCCTTCCTGATATGCCCCGGCTTGTCACAGTTGTGACACTTCATCGGTACCTTCGGATTCTTGCAATCCCTAGAGAAATGGCCCTTCTGCTGACAATTGTAGCAGGTCACTTCGCCCTTCGGCTTCTTCTGGCCATCCTTACCCTTCTGCTGCTACTGCTTCCTCTTCTTGTTTCCACCCTGCCGTGGTTTAGACTCTCCCCTGGTCACAGCAACAACAGATCCTTCCTTAGGAAACCGACTCTCATGCTTGAGAGCTTTCTCCACAAGCTTCTCAAATGAATCGTCCAAATGATCCACCAACTGCCTCCCAAGATAACTGTCCAAGCCTATCACAAACTTCTCATTCTTCTGATATGCAGATTCAATATATGATCGGGCATACTTGGACAAAGCTTCAAACTCAGAAACATACTCAAGAACTGGTCTTCCATTTTGCTTGAGCTCCACAAACTTCTTGAACAGAACAGACTTCTGAGCTGTAGAAATGAACTTAGCTTCAAATCTGACTTGGAATTGCTCCCAAGTAATCTCTTCCTCCGGAGTATTGATGGTAATAGAGTTCCACCAATCGGAAGCTCTTCCTTGAAGCTGCCTCGATGCTAACTTCCTCTTAGTTGCATCCTCAATTCCCAAATCACCAAAGATCCTTCTACAAGCATCTATCCATCTCTGAACTTCAATGGTTGGTTCTGTTCCCAAGAAAACCTTTCCTCCAAGAGCAGTGTAATCCTTACACAGCTTAGCAAAATCTACCGGTCTTGGAGTTTGAACTTGAACTCCAACATCCACCGATGGCCCCGGAGCTGGCATCCTTCTCATGATCGAAGTCATCATTGCTTCGAACATAGCAGCATAATCAGCAGCCCCTTCAGTAGCACGGCCTTCCCTAGCAGCTGGTCTCCCTCTTCGACTCATTCTCAATATATATAAAAAGGAATGATTAGCACACCTAGAGAAACAACTGCATAAAGGACTCAAACTCTACTAAGCTACTATATTATATATAGTAATCATCCATCAAAATACAATTACGTCTCTCATATGTAGTTACGTCAGTGAGCGTTGGGTAAAATCGATTAACCAAAGCTCTGATACCAAATGTGACGACCGCCCATAACCCCTGCACTGAACCTAGAGAAAGTGCGCTGTAAAGTGTGCCAGGCAGCCATGGATGATTTCCAGGGTAAATTAAAATAATAGAATCTATCGTATTACTCACAGCGCATGGACAAAATACAATAGAACATATATATAGTGAAGCTTCACAGAATAGAATCTCATCAATAAAACTTCATAATAGTTGAATACAATCATCAGAATAGTCAATACAACAAGCCTCACTACATAACACTCAGAGAAAATACAAACAGCGGAACACCCAGTACATATAACAAGAAGATAATATGCAACCCTCCAGCTCGTCTTCGATATCAACACCGTGGAAAGCAAGAACAGCACCTATCACCTGCTACCTAGTCTGCTCGTCCCAAAATGGACGAACAGCCCAAGGCAATAAGATTTAAAAACATAAAGCCTTGAGTCAGACAACAGTCTTAGTGAGCGGTAAATTAACTAACAAGAGCGCGCCCCTGATAATTGCGTCGTTGTGCCTGGGCTGTGAGGGCTCTCAGGGACCTTTTTCCGCCCGACACTTTGGTCTTAAGAATGCTGGTTTTATTTTAAGAACGAGTGATTGCCCTTCTCCGACCCTTACTGCCCAACCGGAGAGCGGACAGCTAATGTCAAAAAGATGTACAATCAAACCTATTTCTCGATTCAATAGAAGCCCAAAGAACCAATCCAGGTAAAAAATGAAAGATAATGAATGCCTTATTTTATTTCATTTTTATTTAATTGATCTCACTCAATTAATCTTTCCTTTCGCATACCAAAAGAGCATAAAGGAAAAGGAATAGGAATACAACCCTCCCACCCCACCTCTTTCTACAATGATAGCCCCCAGACACACACTAAGTAGAAGCAAACATAGCAGAGCATACAATTTAAGGTAAAGCAATTATCACTCGAGTCAAGGGCGATGTTTTCCAAGTACAAACCCCCAAGGCCTAAACCAAGATCAGATAAGCACCCAGAAAATACCGCTCTTGAGACTGAATGACGATACAACCAAACATCCATGACTCTGGCTATCACTGTATCATTGCTTCGATATCACCGTTAATTGAATGACCGGCACATTCTTTCAGCCGTCCGTCAAGGGCTAATGGAAACTCCGGTTCTAGACATTACTCCCGCACGTCGTCGTGACCCGTGCCTAGGACTATCGAATCTGCCCAGAGTACTTGACTACCAATCAGTAGCCTTCAGGGACTATCGAATCTGCCCAACGTACTCTTGCTTTGAGCATGCTAGAACCTTCAACAACGATAAGTTCTCAGCCTTCTAGTCATCCTCCTCGACGACTATTTCCATACTAGCTCAAGCGCCTCTCGAGCAAACCATTATCCTCAAACTCGAACATTTCACCGAGTTATCAACATGCTTGGAATGATCCCGTCTGGATTAGACCAATGCTATCTCATATCATGCTTCGCCTCATCATCATCATAGCAAAGCTTCATCTCAACGTCATCATCAAATCTATCCATATGAGCTTCATCATCCGCTACATATGCCACGAGCAGCTTTTCCAATTCAAGAGCCTTTCCCTTAGCTTTTGAATCATCTTCGACCAACTTGTCTAAATCAAATCATCAATCATCTAATTCATAGCAATCAATCAAGTCAAACATTAATCCAAGTAATCAAGCATTCAAATATGATCTAAATAGACAATTATAACAATAATGGCAATTTCGTAAATAAAGAGTCCAAAGTCCAACAAGCATGAAAACATGAACAATATCTCTATAATCTTGAAGAATGAACTTGCATAGGTTAACACTTAGTAAAATGGTTGTCAAATCATCATGAACAATGGATCTATATGGATCTATACTTAGGTTTACAAAAATGCATGGAAATCACTACTTTAACACAAAATCAAGCCAACGATCTGATATACTCCTTTGGATCTGTGTGAGAGATAATCACCACTCACCAAATCACCTAAACAACTCAAAAGAAACCCACTTCAGATCTGGAAAGCGAAGGATCTAACTTGATCTATCACCAATCCGCTTCAAACGAAGAAATCTCACTTCAATGGATGTAGATCTTCAATCTAAGCTCTTGAATCTTCAATTTGATCTTCAACCTGGATGGATGGAATCACTAGATTAGAGTGGAGAAAAGAAGTGAAGAAGTGTAGAAGTCGAGCTCTCAAAATGGCAGCACTTCGTCGCTTCGAAATCCGGATCCCAAAAAGTGAGAAAAACCCTCCTATTTATAGGCTGATTTCCCCTTAGGTCGCTCGGAGTTAGGTCGTCCACGACTTATGACCTAAAACCCCCACGACCTAAAAAGCCCACGACTCAACAATACCAGCCTACGACCTAACACTTAAGCGCTTAGCGACCTAATGACTTAACACCCAAGCGCTTCTACGACCTACGACCTATCATTGCGCACGACCTAACAGATCCAACGACCTAACACATGTGCGCTTATACGACCTAACGACTTAACAGCTTAACTCCTAAGTCGCTTGCGACTTAACAACTCCTAGGTCGCTCACGACCTAACACTAAGCCAATACCCAGCGACCTAACGCAGACACACTTCCTCGCGACCTAACAACTCAAAAGAGTTACGACCTACGACATAACTGAGACGCGACCTAACTAACTTAGCCAGGATACGACCTAACTCCTTAAGTCGTCTAACTCTTAGGTCGCTAACTCGCTAACCCTCTTAGGTCGCTAACATCCTATAGGTCGCTCCAAACTAACACACGACCTAAACCACTATACGACCTAACTGCTAGGTCGTTAACTCTCTTAAGTCGTCTACCCCATAAGTCGTCCACTCCTTAAGTCGCTCAATTCCTAAGACTGCCAACTCCTCTTAGGTCGTCAACCCTGTTAAGTGGCTAACCCTTAGGTCGTCCACTACCTTAGGTTGCTCCAACACCCTACGACCTAAGCCACCACACGACTCATCTCCAGTCGACCTAAGCCACACACGACTTAACTTCCAAACGACTTAAGCTCTAGATGACTCATCAACAATGCGACCAAATGTCAATTGTTTTTACGATGTTTCGATCCGTAAAAATACGGGTCGTTACAATTCGTTTTGTGGTGATAAGAATAATCTTCTAAGTGACAATCAGATGTTTGCTTAGGCGAACGGTATTGTGCACTTAGTAAATTATTCTCATTATCATTGTACGATTGGGACGAGTTTGAACCTGAACGAATCCAAATCAAATTGGAATTGGATATTTTGTTGAAATATTTTTCTAGATATATATTTATCATATTGTTTCAAAAATGGGTTTGAAAGAAAGAAGTGATTTTTAGTAAACTAGTTCGAGTGGCTCGAAAAATAACTAAAATGGGTAAGAGATACGTTCAGATGGTAAACATTCTCTGGAGTATTATCCTTCTAGTAAGGAATATATGGTATTGTTTGGTAGCACTGTAACGACCCATAATTTCGATAATTAAAAATTATTAGTTTAATGAGTTTTTATGATTTAATATTGGGAGCAATAAAAATTTGTGATATATTAATGAAGTAGTAACTAAAATGCAATGTAACAATGTTAATTTAAGTTAATTATTAACAATTTTAGGAAATTCCAATTAATTGTAATAATTTAAATGTTATACCTGGTTATGAATTTAATATAAGAAAACAAATGTAAATATTGAATTAATTAAGGTAACAGTGTATAATAAATGGTAATTGAGTAAAATCAGTATTATGTAAGCAATTATAATATTTGTGTGAAAATAATGAACTTACAAATGTGATTAAATATAGAAATGGAGACAATTGTTATTTGTTACCAATTCATTTGATCAATTGCAGTTGAATGTCATAAAATGTTACATTAATGTGAGTTAAGACAATAACTGTAAATTGTGAATGTAATAAAATGAATAGAAATGTTAATTTTATTCATCGTGTAATAATTGATTTAATAAAAGAGTGAAATCAAGATAGATAAATCAATTTGGGATTTAAATTATAATTAATGTGTGAAATTGATAAAAAATTTCAATATAATTGGAATATAGTAGTTAATACAAATAAAAGATGGAAATTGCAGCATATTAGCGTAATAAGATATAAACTAATGTTAACTACGTTATTAGGTTAATAATTGATTGAGTATAAAGATAGAAATAAAATAAAATCAACTTTTGGGAATTAAATTATAATTAATTGGATTAATTGCAGTTGAGGCTAAACACTGTATTTTAGAAAATTTTAAACACTGAATTTGATATGTAAATTTTCTTTAAGTTATTATAAATGTCTAAGTAATCAAAAATGATGAAATTTGTTAGTTTATAAATATTGAAGTAAAAAGTGATAAATTTAATTTAGTAATAAATTATTTAATTAATGTAAAAATAGCCATTTTGGCCACTGTCTTGGATTTCGACGAAACCAGTTTCATCGGATCTGTAACAGTGAATTATTGTAAGGTTTTAAGTTTCGTAGCAATCAGACTTATTGTTTGATCGTACAGACTCGAAACACGTAGAAATCAATTTAATTGTAATCAATTTGAAATAAGCTGATTTTAAGCTAACTTCTTCATACGATGGAATTAGGACTTGAAACCTGTTCCACTAAGTTTAATACTATCGAAAACTCTATTTTGATATATGGGATGACCAATTTTCGTTTCGGAGGCAGAACGGGCTTTTCGGGTCGTTTATCGTTCAACTTCCAAATCAATCTTGTCCATTCATTTCTATTTCTGATCTGCCTATAAATAGCCTGTTATAAACCCTAACTATTCCTTATTCCAATTGTCTGTACGTATAATTTTATCTTCTTCTCTCTTTCCAATGGCAGACAAACAAAAACAAATTCCATATTCAATTGCAAATCAAAATCAAATCAAAAATTTAAACTCCTCAAAATATATCGAATTATATATCGATTTGAAGCTCTCGACGAGTGCAAGTCAAATCTACAGTTAGTTTTTCGATTTGGGTTTCTATGTGGCCAGAATTGGGCGATTTAATATTGGCCATTCATTGCTGTTTGATGATCTTCGTTGGATCGTCGAATCAAGGTTACCGTTGCGTGGAGATTGGCGAGTGCAACTCATCGCTGTAGTTCGTTTGGTCATTGGGTGGTCTGATCATCATCTAAAATTCACCTAGGGTTAGGCAAAAAAATAGCGGCTGCTGGTTTTGGGCATAGATCGATGCAACCGGGGTCGCAAGGGGGTCGTGGCCTTGGGGAAGTGTCGGCGGCGAGGTCTGGGTGGCCGCGATGGCCGACGGCGGCGTAGGGAGACGATGGATCACTACACCAAAAGCTGAATTTTACAACTGGCCTTCCGCCTAATTAGCAACGGTTACTTCCCGTTGTAAAATATAACGGTTGTTAACCATCGCAAATGATGGAGGGAAATTTCCCTTTGGCGCCATATATTTTTGTCCGTTTCTTTTCAATTGGTGACGGGATTTAACCGTCGTTTATTTTGTGCCACATGCTGGCGGTATAATTTAGTCTTTGCGCCATAATATTTACAACATCATGAAACATATTTCCCCCAAATTAAACCTAGATCGATTTCTCCCCAAATTATTTCCACCACCTCTGCCTCTTCCGAAAGAGCCAGAGCCACCTATTATCACTTTGGATGATCTGTTCAGGAAGACCAAGACCACTCCCATATTTGTTAATCTATCATTGAATTCATTCATTTCTCCCACTGATTTCACTAATTCACGGCTCCTCTGATTCACAATTTCAATTCGTGATTCAGATTTTTTTTATTTTTAGCATCAACTCTTTTATTTCCTGAGTCGAATCCTATACTATTTTGATTTGGTGAATAGTTGTTGACTTTGGATTGACGGAAAATTTGTGATGCAATTTGTCGAGTGCGAGTCTGGAGTAGATTGACTCTTCAGTACAGATTCAAACTGGGAGGTCAAGTTGAAGAGGTAATGACTTCATAAATCCAAAATGGCTTCATAAATTTAAAATATGACAGCAAGTATGCAAGTTGAATTTAAATAGTAATGAGTATTCATAAATGAATCATATGACAGCAAGTATGCATGCCTGAAGTTATAGCCATAAGTATTCATGATGTTTCACTGGCTTCTCATATGCTCACTAAAACACATTTATGAAGTTTCATTTCCAGTTCCATGACGTTTCATTGTATGTGGATTCAATTGCTGAATATTTATTTGAACGACGGTATGCTATTTTGGTTGAATAGTAGGATATGCTTGCTCACTTATAGAGGTCTATACGTGTTTCTCATATTGAATTTGTACACTACAACATGCTCATTTTTACTGAATATGATTGTTGTGTGATTTAGTAGCCTGCAATATGATTTATTACATACTTAATCGCTAACTTAGTTTGTTGATTTAATTTCATGCTTTGCAACTTATTTAAATAATGTACAGAAAATAAGTACATGTACATTATGAATTGTGTACATGTTATGTGGAGTTGCAACTATTTTGTGAAACGCAAGGTAAATAATCTGAAATTATATAAGAGGTTTTATTGAATAAGTAGGAATTGGGTAATATTTCTAATTGCAAATAATAGCAAAAACAATTGTTTATAATCAAGTAAAAGATTGAATTTGATAATTTAGAAATGAATATTAATTATTAAATAGGATTTGAGGCACTTTCATTCATTGTATATTTTAAAAGGCAACTTTCAAGAAGTATATAGGATTTGAAAAGTGCTTAACAAATATGGGCGCAATTTTCTCAGTCATGCTACAGGAAAAAATTTATGTAATGTATGCAAGTATAAATGCAAAAATATAGAAAGCAATATATACATAGAGCAGGATTTTTTTTCTTCTTTTGTTCATAACTTCCTAAGTAATATATCGATAGCGATACTGTTGATGTTAGGTGTTTTTCCTTTGAATATTCATGATAGTTGGGTATGCACACCTTTTTGAGTTTGCTATCATGTAGGGTTAATTTTGTAGCCTATAGCTCAGAAAAAACGGATGAGAATGAAACAAGTTATCCTCCTTTCTTTTTTATAGAAATAATGTAATATAGTTGGTGAGCATTCTTTTTTTAGTATGATTTTTAAAATAATCAACTCACCATTGAATTGCTTAATACTTACTAATGATAGTGTAATGTTTCATACATAAATATATGAAACTGTAAGTGCAGATAGACAATATCTTGGTTATGATAGTGGATAGATTCCTCATCTTCTTCCCCATTGTGTTCATTGTTTGGCTGAAAATAATTCATCAAAGTAAACACATTCACTAGTAAAAGAGGAGTAGCGCATAGACGTTATGCCGGTGCTAAAATTCATGTCGTTGTAATGTCAAGTTTTTTTGGAAACAGTTTGGTGCTAATGTTAAAAATAAGATTGATTGTGCAAAATAATAACCAGTAGGGATATTATTTGATTGGTAGTTGATTGAGTTGATTGTTGTAGGATAATATCAACTAGTGATATTATTCGATTGGTAGTTGATTATTAATCGATGATAAATAATTATTTAGTAGTAATTGTAGATAACTATTATTGGGTAAATTAAATTTTGTAAATGATGCTCCTTTTGGGTGGAACTTGATGTTTAATTTGATGACTAAGCTGCAATAATGACCAAGAAAGTGATGCAAATTTATAATGACATGATATCATTTGTTTTATCCGTATTTATTTTATGTAAAGTTGAGGAACTCATAGAGTTGAACTAATTGTTAACCATGTCCTAGGAATGATTTTATTAGCTATTCTACAGTTTAGTGAATAAAATCTCACGCGAATTGTCAAATCATGCTCCTTTCAATTATAGGTACCTTTTCTTCTAATTTTTTTTATTGCATACTAAAAAATCAAACGAACTGAATGAATTTTATTGTAAGAATTCACCGTGGTAAAACTGTAAGTTTCCGAGTGAAATCAAAACAATTCATTGTGGTCAAAACTGTAAATTTTTTTCTAAAGTTGTCCATCTCCTTATAGTACAAATTGATGGTTATTATTATATCCAATAATTTGTTATAATTTCTATTCATATTTTTGTTACACACACGCATTATGTGTATGTATGTATACATACACAATCCATTAATTATGCTTACTATTGGGTGGGGAATGGCTCTGTTCCATTTTTTTGATTTTTACGTTAACTTGCATATGGATTTTCTTATTTGACTGTTGTACAGTGGGTTCAGTCCTATATTTGGTTACTCAACTGTTAAAATTGTATTTTAATTAAAGAATATATGTTAAACCGATAGATCATACTGCTTGGTACATAAAATTTGAGATTTTTTAAAAAAATTCATATTTTTAATCGACTGTGAATGAAGCTAAGGTTACAACAAAATAGGATGGTTCATATTTTTAAGTATTCTAATGGAGAAGAATTTTATATTTTGATTTGATAAGTCTATAACTCAAAACTGGCAATGGAGTTCATGACAGAAAGGCATAGATCCAAAAATGCACAAAATAACTTGGGTCATTGTTTCTGAACATGATGCATGGATGGAAACTGTTACATCATTCTATTTTTTTTTATTCATGGCTGCTTATAGTTCATGAATAGTAGATAGAATAGTACATAATTTCTGAACATGATGCATGGATGCGAAGCGAGTGGATGTATTTGGTATAGAAATATTATAGGATGTTATTGTTTTTTAAAAGGTTTTAAAATTTGGTACAGGAATACTTTTAATCTTATCTTTTATAGGATTGTCTCTTATAATTTGTGGACATAAAGAAGTTTATATTGGTGACAAGTAAGGATGCTTATATTTTATGTCATATACATAATAATATAAGTTAAATAATTCATCTGTTTAACCTTTCATTTGGAAACTACTCGAAAACAAAATTACATACTCAAAGTTGGGATGTAGTATCCACTGGAATACAAACTTTTATGCTCAAACTCGAGGATTAAATCAAATTCACACATCTTGGTAATACATCAGTATAAGATTCCGTGGTCCAGATCAACTAATGAAAGTTTAGGGCTTTTGCCAAGTTTATTTTAGAGACCAGTAAATTAAAGATACAATGGTTGTTTTGTATGATTTGATCATATTCAAAGGTATAAATCTGAAAATTTTAAGAAAAGGGAGATTAGAAAGTGTGTTTTGGGTTTTATAAATAGGAAGGATTTGCATGCTTATAGGAAGGATTTGCATGCTTATAAATCTGAAAAATTTATAAATCGTCACAATCATCCACTTTAAACCGGGAGAAAATTGATATAGACAACTACGGTTCTCCAGTCGGAAAAAATGCTTCAAAGGTCGCCTCGAAGATGGGTAAACTAGTAAGAAATCATGTGCCAATCTCCTATCCAAGTTGGAAAAAAGTTCCGTCAAATTACAAGGAAGACGTGTGGAATCAATTGGAGGTACTGTTTTTTCAATTTCTATAAGTTAGAACTTCTCTATCTAAATTAAACAAGGTGTACTTCAAAACGACCCGCAAGTGAGATTCTTTTTAAAATTAAACAAGCTGCTGCACCTTTGGGATTTAATGTTGAGAAACACAACTATATATAGGATGCTTTCTTTGTTTTTGAAAAACATATACACATTCTACTATTTTAATTCAGTAAAAACTGTTATTCTCATTATAGTTAAAATCAATGCTGTTTGGATCAATGAGCTCTTCTAATTTAGTTTTCATTTTGGGTTATTTGATGGTTCGAACTGTTTAAATGGTGCCAGTCTTGATTTAATTATGCCAAAGGGCATATGGACAAAAATGGATATGATTCTAAACCTTCTTACTAATGTTTGTTTGTAAATTATAAAGCAACAAAATTTGTTTTATGTAAGCATTTTGGATCTGTTCAAATTGCAAATCCAAATTTCTAATGTATCAAAGATTTAATGAAAACAAAATAAGCCTAAACTTGGTATGCCTGTCTTGATTTTATTATGCCTGGTAGAATTCTTATCCTACACACAATAACATTATGTTTATGAGGATTATATTCTCCGGCTATTTTCTGATGCCTTGAATTTTAATTCGTATTATTTATTGAAAGAGTTTAATTGCTGACTGTTCTGAAGCGAAATGCTTAAAGGACACGACAATAAGAACGTTGGCTTCATTGCCAATGCCATGCTTATTTGAATATCATTTTTTAGTTGTTAAACATATTGACCATTCAAAATCTAATTCAATTCTGGATAAGTAAAAGACATTGAGCAGTTTCGACTTATGACTTGTTAAAAGTTAAAATAATAATGTTAAGTAGATACTGCACTCTGTGCATCCATGCATTTTCCATATTCATGAACAGGTAGTTTCAAATTCAGTGAACAAGTAGTTTCAAATTCATTTAGTTTTGTTTTTCATGCAAATATACACCGTCTTGCTGCTATTTGCTCGTTCAATGTTAATAATGTGTCTTCAAAAGATATTGCAACTCATCTAAATCAACAGGACCGACCATCTCTGCAACTCCAACAAATTGACCTGCTGCTGCCAATAGTCCACTTTCCTGCTGCCAATTGTAACGACCCGTAAAATTTAATGGTTTTAAAAGTATATTTAATTGGAAATTGTGAAATTTTAAACAATAAAATTTGAAATTAAAAATTTATTATTTGGAATACGTCTATTTTAATATAGCAACTGGTAAATTTTCATTTGATAATATTGAAGTTTGTTTTCCTGTGAAATTTCATTTCAAATCAAACCGGTTAATAAAAGTGAATTTAAAAGTTTTCCGAAACCAAAATATGTCAACAGGAGAAAATTTATTCAGATCATTCTGAATCAGACTGCGAAATTCGTTTTTCCAAATTTGGACTTCTACTGCTTCGTTTATCTTAATTCTGGCAAAATAACAACATTTTCGGTACCAATTATCGACTTTTGATCGGATTATCGTACCACTAATATCTGTATACCGTTTTGATCGTCTCGTCGCGCTGATCACCACGATATATTTATTTTTGTATTTTGAGGTCCGGTACGCGACGGGAATAATAAACTGTTTGTTGTAACGGTACCGTAAATGGCGACTGTACACTTTCTTTCAGTTTCAAATTTGAAACGTAAGCGGGACCAAAATAATTATTTGCTTTAATCTTTTCAGCTGAATTTTAGGAGGACCATTGGTATTCAAATCACTTTATATTTATTGTGTACGTTTCATATGCAACGGTTCATTTATTTATTGATTTTGCCTTGGTAACCTTGTTCACTTCGTTCTTTCATATTGCCAAAATTTGTGCTGTCACTCTTCTAATCTTCCTCTACATCTTTTCATTCTTTATACTTCTTTCCAGATCCTCCTCGTGCTCCTCATCCTACCGAATCATTTTTCCCCTTGAGCCACCTAGCAGACTACCACATCAACCACCCACGGCCATGAGCTTCTCCTACCGCAACTCCCCTCTGACCTCGCAACAACCACCTTTTTCACCGCACCGCTGCCCACCACCGTCCTCGCCATCAACAGCCACCACCGTCCGGCCAGCAACCACTATAGCCCCTCCGACCTACCATGCTTCTCCCCATCCCGCAACCTTCTAGCCACCGTGACTCCCCCACTCCGCCCCTTAGCCTTTCCGCCTTTCCAAACGACCACAACAGACCAAGCACAACCTCACCGAGCCCATCACCCACATACTTCCATCTCCGCCTGATAACCCACCGTGTCCGCCACCTATTCCACCAGCCTCCACCCACGTGCAGACTAGCAGCTCCCACTTCATGTCGAGTCATCACCGACCACCTCCTCCACGCGTCAGCCACTCACGGCCCCCACCAGGAAATCGCTCTCCACTCACAAGGCCCCTATCCTTCCATCTTGCGAGTCCTTCATCCCTGCAGTCTAACCGAGCTTCTCTTGTCTATGCGGTATGCATATCATCTTTATCTTTATATTTATGATATATGTCCTTGGTCGAGCCTGCAGTTTTTCTTCTTTCTTTCAATCTGAAAGCTACTTTATCCTTTGTCTTGTTTTACAGCATATATATGAGTTATATTATGTACGCAGGACTGGTTCTTCCATATATATGTTGTATAAAATTATAATCTGGTTCGGTTATATATATATTGTTAATATATGTAAAGTATATATATAGTTCTATATGAAAATTGTCTATTATATATATCAAATTTTATAAGTTATATTTGTATAATCCGTTGTAGATGTGAGTTCATATAACTGTATATATAAGTACAGTAAATATATATAAGATTTTTTTTTAGTTTGTAGAGTTTTAATGTATAAATTTATAGAAGTTTATTTTTATGTATGCCGACTTGTTTGTGTAACTTTTGTTTGTAGTGTCTTATTGTTTATAATATAAGTCCACCTGTTACAAAGTTAGATTAGTATGTTTTATAGTATGTGCCTTGTATAAGTTGATTACAGTAAGTTTATATCTTCTGTTGGGTTTTGAAGTTAAGTCTATGATAGTTTATATGTATATGACCTATGTTGCAGCACATTTATATAGAAGTTATAGTGATAGATTGTGTATATACATTTAGTGTTTATGGTTTTATAAACATGATTGTAGTTATATTTATATAAATATAGATAGGCTGGTATATGTTTCATATATATATGACATATATATTTTACTTATAAGATATATATAAGATTGCTGAGTTCATGTATATAATTTCAGTTATATTAATTTTTAAAATTTTGTTTTAAGTATAGTAAGTATTATATATTAGTCTATATATCTATCTGTTTATATAAATATTGATTTTCGCATGTTATGTATATATATGTTGAGTTTAATATATGTTTTAAAAAAAATTGATTTTGTATATGTTAGTATAGGTTAGTCACATATTTGTATATGTTAGTATATATAAGGTCAAGTCTGCATATTGTTTACACATAGTTAGTTATTTGCATATACACTTTTGTTTGCATATATATGGTATTAAATGAGTATTGATTTTTAATTATATATTATATAAAGGGTTACTTTTATAAAGGTTTAAAATTTTAGTTTGTGTTTGGGTATTGGTTTAAAATATGGGCTAATATAATATATAAGTATTTACTTCGATCTTATGAATATGTGTTTGATTTAAACGATGATTTTGAAATGCATATTTAATTTAATATGTGTTCGAAATTTAAAAATATGATTTTTATAAATACTTATATATAGTTAGACATATTAGTTCATTCATACCATCTATCTTCATCAATCTGGTTCTGATTCGTTATCGTTTTCTGTTATCAGCTTGTCCGACGAACTCGTGTACATCGTTTTTTTCTTCAAAAATCGTGCCTGGATTCGTAGCCCATTTCTTTGACGAATCTATCTAGCCTCGGAAGGTGAGCAATCACTCACGATTAACGTTCTTTTATTATTTAAATTTGATTTCAATTGAAATAGCAATTGAAATATGCTGCTGTAGTTATTTACATTGTTATATATGCTATTATCTATAACTGTTCACCTGTGACATCTGACACCAGTATCTAGTACTATATGCCTGTTATTACTATTATTTGTATCTGTTCACCTATGACATCTGACACCCGTATCTGTTATTTATACTGATGATATATGCCTGTTGTTATATTTTTTAGTATCTGTTATCACTCTGCAAGTTCCCTGTTAGTATAGAATTCACTATGGGTTGAAATGATACACACCCGAACGGACTTTAGAATAGGAGAATTTCGTTATGGGTTGAAATGATAAACCCAAGCGATTTTCATTTGAATTGAAATTGGGATTACGGGTCGAAATGATATCTACCCGTATATATTTAAATTTCGGATTGAAATGATAAATATCCGTATCACTTAACCATATGATAAATATATATACAGACACCGTTGGTCCATATATATAAATATATTAAAATGAATTCTATGGTTTTGGAAAGAAATATATGGTTTTAATAAATGTTGAGCCTTAAATTATTATATATAAATGGGAATTATTGATTTAAATACATATAATATGTTGAGTATTTAAATATATTTCAAAATAGATTTTGGTAATAATTTGAATAAGTTAAGGTTAGAAAGATAATTTGAATTTAGTTGAAATTGTATTCAATAAAGAATTTTATTTAATTAAACCGATTTGAAACTCATTGAAATTGAGATGTAAGATATGATTTATAACTTGAGTTTGATTTATAAGTAATCTAATGAATATTTCTTGTTTAAATAAAGGTTTAAGGAAATATTTAGTAAAATGTAATTTAAGGCTAGTTAAATGATATTGAATTTATTAAGTGAATATTTCCTGATTAAATAATAATGAAGTTAAATCAAGAGCTATATGAAACTGTTAAATTTAACTTTGAAAATGTTGAATATTAAAGCTTTGAAATATATTGAAAATTTAAATGATCTGTTTAGAAATGAATTAAATTGATGAATTGAGCTTTGAATAAATTTGAATTTGGAATTTGAAGTTGATTTGAATCGATTTGCTAGACTTGAGGAAATTAAATACTTTACTTTTCAAATCATTTAAGATATATTTATACTATTTTGGAAAATAGATATATTTGAAATGAAATGATATTTGGGTTTTGAAGTATAAATTTAATTGAAATGACCACGGTGTTAAAATGTATATTTCCACCTTGTAGATAGTTCTGAAGATCCTTAGAGGATGGTTATCCCAAACATCCTTTAAGTTGCTCGTATTTCAGTTGATATTTCACTTGAGTTGGATTTATTGATATAAGAATGTTAATCCTGACTCGAGTGTTTTGTGTTTTGCTTTACGCTCGGGTCAGACCGAGTGATACAGCATTTGAGACTCACCTTTGGAGTTTGGAGCTTCCTGTGGAGATCCAACTTTTGATTCAGCTTCCAGCTTTCCAGTTGATTCGTTCACAGAAGTCATCTGTTGTACTGGAGACTTCACTGCATTTGAGATATTCTGTTGTATTTTACTTCTAACTCTGATGTTTATATAGTAGCTTCATGAACTACTATTTTATCTATTCCGCTGCGTATTATTGTATTACTCTGTGTCTGTGATTCTGTGATTGATTTATTTACTGTATATTCTGAGTTTTGCCAAATTTAAATTAACAATCTGATATTTTGAATTATTCAAGTCTGACATGTGTGGATTTATTGTCGATTTGAATGGTCGAAAATAGCGGGTCGTTACACCAATAGTCCACTGTCTTGTTAAAATCAACAGGACCGACCATCTCTGCAACTCCAACAAATAAAGATATTATTTTACAAACAGAAAAATGATCTTGTAATATTTGAGACAGACTTAATTTACTACTTACAGAGAAAAATAGAAAAACTCTAAATAGTCATACTTCATTAGACATGCATGGTTGTGGCCTATGTCATTTTTTATGTTGTATGTGAATTAATCCCTTTATCTTGGTTTGTTATACAGAAATTTTTTGAGCTCGATCCTCTATCAAAGGACCTTATGCTCAGAAAGATGTCTGAGGTTTTTAGGGGACACAAGAGTGATTTGCGCAAGAATTATTATGATATTTTCAACACTGACGAAGAAAGAATGAGAAATTGTCCGCCGAAAATTGATAAAAATGATTGGGCGGAGTTCATAAGATACGAATCAACACCCGAGGCAAAAGAAAAAAGGAAGAAAGGCAAACAAAATAGATCAAGGCTCGAATATTGTCATCATTCGGGACTTAAGAGTCACGCTATGATTACTCAAGAAATGGTACGTGTACTATATATGTGCTTCGAATGTTACGCCACTTGCACTATATATGTGCTTCGAGAACTGTATATTGTGATATACCACCATTAATTTAAAATGCTAACCTATAACATTTTGCTAAATTTAATTAATAGTTATAGATTTTCCCGGTTTCAGTTTATCTTTCTAATAAAAAAACCCTAAAGATGAAGAAAATAAACTGTATATTCCAATGATGTAAAATCTCTTTGTATGTTCCAAATATAATATGGTTCCAATTATGTCCTGATATATGCAGATTTAACACTATCATTTCTTGTATGCAGGTCGATACAAGTTCGGGAACAGAAGTATCACGTCTTCAAGTATGGGAGAAAACACATAAGAAAAAATATGGCAGCATGTCTGATGCGTCATCTTCGTTCTTTGTAAGTTAAACAAATAATAACGCCTCTAAATTAAATTTTCATTATTCATTATATATATATATATATATATATATTTACATTTCAGGACAAAATTGAAAAAGAAAAGGAAACGACGAGTGGTGGTGATGAAGACGTCTTTATAAAAGTGTTTGGTAATGATGTAAAGGGCAGGAGCCGATGTATTGGGACCAATATATCTCCTAGTCAAGTTAAGGGTGCTGCCATTCCATGCAAACGACTCAAAGAGGCCAAAGGAGAATATGAGCAGCGGCTGCAAGCTGTGGAGAAAAAATTGTTGATGGTGGATAGTATGGATGATAAACTGGAGCGTATTCTCAAGCTAGCCGAAGGTGGTCAAATAGGCAGTAGCACCGGTACTTCTCAGTTTCCCACTCCGACCAATCCGTCAATCGACCAAAGATGTGAAATCCTGAACTTCGAGGAGGAAGTAATTGCAACAGGTACTATTTTATATATTAGTGTATATAATTCGACATATATTTACTCCTGGAATGCTTATTAAATCTGTATGATATTATTAAATCTGTATTATACATACAATGATATAACAGGTACTATATGCCGAGATTCCACACAATCAATATGTCATGGAAAACCAGTACCACTCGCGTATGAAAAAGTTTTGTTAGACAAAATTTTGTTGGAGGATGAGCCAACTGCCAAAATGAATCGACATATGGTCGAGACCTTTAGGGACGTTGGAGTCGGAGGTTATGTGTGCCATCAAAAGGATTTGATACGATATCTTTAGTCGAAGGTATGTCTTTTGTTATTTTACGTTGTCGGATATCTGAATTTGTCTCTAAATGCTAGAATATGCATTGAATTTCCTTAATTACTATAGGTGTTCGTTGCTATTGAATAGCTACATTGACATTTGAAGAATTCGTGTTCATGTCCACTTCCATATCAAAATTATCACTGTTAGCATTTTGATTAATAGGTTTCTTATAGTGACCAATCTCTGCATATGTTGTTTTGCATAGTCGTGTTGTACTTGAACTTTGTTACTGCCATTGTGTACTTGGTTTGTTTGTTGGGTCTGACTTGGATGACCTGAATACTTGTTGGCTTGGCTGTGACTTTTAGCAAAATCTGCATTTGATAAATGAAAAGCGACTTTTAGCAAAATCTGCATGTTATTATCTTTGAAATTAAGCAAATTAAATATTTATCTTTATTTTAAGTCATATCCCTTGATTTGTTTTTCCACTGTAAAATCTGTTTCAATATTCAAATCATAACAATAGTATTAATAAAATGACTTTTTTATGGATTTAAAACTGAATAAATAAAATCAAATATAAGAAGATCTGTAACGACCCGCCACTCTTTCTACAGAATGACGCATCATTAATAAGAAAGAAAGGGGTAGAAAAGAGAAAGAAGAGAAGAAAGAAAGAAACAACAACAACGATCTCACAGCAGAACGAATAAATTATATTAATAACATAAACTATTACATAGTATACAACACTTATCAGAGTTATACAACATATACATCACTTACTAGACAGTTATAAACATCTGTCTAGACATTACAACTCAAATACAAGACAAGACACTATCACAGATATCAACACAGCGGAATACTATATCTACGAACGCCGAAGCCTCCTGCTCCATTGCTCCTCCAGAATATTCGTCAAAGCTAAACCTGAATCCCTTGGCTACTCGTAAAAATTTGAGTACCCAAGAGTTTATAAAACAGAAATAAACACTTGGGTCAGACATGGGTCTGGTGTGAGTAACAGGTTAAACTTGCTTAACTTCAAAACCTTTAGAAAGAAAAGGTATCACGTAAGACTCCCCACAAATAAACATGGGTAAGTTTTTACCTTACGCTAACCAAAACATTTGATAGGAAATCCAGTTATATTATAATAGGGTCTAGGGTTTTCAAATAAATATGAAATAGCTGAAATTGTTACATTATTAAATTCCAGCATACTAGCCACAAAGTGGGTTATACAATCAAAACCGTAAGGGCACGTAGGAAGAATGGGTTTCCATACAATGGCAGGGCTACTGGGGTACCGCCCGTCACAGTACGTGGCCTAGATCACCGTACCGAGGAGTACGCCCGCTCCCCTGCAACACAAAGCCGGAACCATCCCTTACTGGATAATCCCGAACAAGATAACCCCGTAGTTGGCGCGACCAACCACACACTAAGCCGAATAAAAAGAAAAGGGACCTCTAGACAGGGATCTATCTTGCTCTCAGTGGGTGCTACCCACGAAGCCTTGCTGCACCTCCCCTGTTTTAGCCATTCCCGGTTGATGAGGCTTGAGGTTACGATTACCTTTAATCAGAACATATCACTTAGAATGCTCATCGTCCGCCTGACGATGTGCTGAAAGCATTCAATCCATACAAGTTCGTTCCGGGTTCGAACGAAACCGAAGGCATTATCTCGTTACACTCGTTTTGGAATCACCCTCAGAGTTAACGACAATAACCCTTGCACTCTGAATCTTCATCTTCACTTGAGATTCACGACCTATCGTTAATTTGGATCGATGTGGTATTCGGGTCTCCAAACCTGGAATACCGGTATACGGAAACCCGATCCCGGTCTCATCGAAATCCAAAACGTATCTTTTAAGGGCCAAGTTGTTTTAAGGTTAAAACAATTCAATTCTTATCTATATACACAAAGATAGATAATTCAATAGATAATCTACATTATCATCCCAAACAGATAATTCACATTATCATTATAATTCAACCAAACATCCATATCATATATCAATCATATCTCATCAGAGATATCAAACAATGAAATACATTCAATCTCATTCATCCATCCTTAAGCAATGATTTATATCATCTAATTAATTTAAAGTGAATTAAACTAATTACTTCATTCTATAAATCCTGCTTACTTAATTATTAATTAAACCAATTAATTAATCATTACTCTAAGTATCCATCTTAATTAATCATTCCTGATTAATAATCCTTTAATTACTTTAAGTAATTAATTTCACAAATTAATTAACTTAAACCATTACAGTAATTAATCTTTAATTACATCATTAATTAATTAACTATATTTAATTACATTAATCCTTAATTAATTACAATTAATTAATCACTTCATTTATTAATTATTACTTAATTAATCAATCTTAATTACATCATTAATTATATTAATTAATGATCCTTAATTACAAATTGATTATTAATTACTAAAATTAAATTAATTACATTAAGTAATTAACCTTTAATTAAAACACATTTATTAATCACCTTGATTAATCTTCAATCAGTAATTAACTACCCTTAATTACTTTCATTAACTAAATTAATTATTCCTTAATTAATTTCTTAATTAATCCCTTGATTAATTCACAAGTAATTAAACTCAAATTACTTCCATTAATAAAATCATTATTCACTTAATCTTTGATTTATTTATTTATTAATTACACTTATTTCCACTAATTACTTCATTTAGTAATTATCCTTAATTACAAATAGTAATTAAGTTTTAATTTAATTTATTGATTAGTTATCCTTAATTAATCTCTACTTTTAAAGATAAACTCATCATTTAATTTAAATACTTATTTCTATAATTTAAACTTCATTAAACCAATTTAGAAATCAAATATATATTTTTCTTAAGAACAAAACAATTTAAACATTTAAAATTTGATATTCTAAAATTTTTGAAACCCTTTTTCAAACTTGCTTACATAAATTTTATTTTTAAAACTGACTTTACTTTGTTTTTAAGTTTTAAACTTGATTTCTATACAAAATTTTGCTTTAATTAAATCCAGATTATCACTGCAGCAAAATACTCGAGTCGAAACCCCAAAAATTCCGTGCCTTCCTCGAGTCAATCCAAAACCCATCTGCTTCGAGAAAAACATTAATTTACACGAGCCAAACCCGAGACACACTCTTCTTCCCCAAAGCACAACTCACCAGATAAAACAAGTGAACCCAAACGTGCACGTGCACGTGCACGATCATCCAACGCCGCTCCGACCTCCCCTCTGACCATCGCCCCGTCATAGACAGCCTCACCTTTACTCACGATAACCTAGATCAACTGAAACGCCTCATAATCAAAATCGAGCCTTACAAATCAAAACTGGAGCAACCTGATCGAACAAGAACTCCTCCGGCCACCATCTCCTATCATTAGAACGCAAGCTCTCCTACCAGAAGCTACCCTAAACTCCGATGCGTCTTTCCCCATCCTCGCGATCGATCAAAAATCCCTGACGAACACGAAGATTCTTCGAGAATCCCATCAACCAAAAACCAACGTCGAACCCTAGTTTGACAAATTTCTAACGCCACGGCATTATATAAATTAAATTCATATTTTTCTCAAGTTCACCGAAGCTCCAGCTAGCTTCACCCACAAGCTCTACAAACCTTAACATGCCGATTGTCGAAAATTGGCAAATACCCATTTCCTGATCATCTCACAAAACCTCAACCTATACTAATCTAAAAATCGAGATTCTTCTTCCTAAATTCAACATTTTACAATACTATTCTGATTATGGATTCAATTCATGAATTCAAGACATTTGGTTTCTTTCCAATTTTAAAAGTTCACTGTCTTTTATAAATTTGAGACAATTACTTCATACAAATTTCCTAAATTTATTTTTAGAATTTACATTATACTGTTATAATAATTTTCATTTACAGATCTGAGCTTAAACTATATTGGATTAGAAGATATAAATTTTGTTTGGTGGGAACTTGAGACTGTGCATGTTACAGAGCAGATATTCATATATACATTCGCAAACATACAGACATTCATATATCTATATACATGCATTCATATCTATATACTAAGCAACACAATATACTAAAATCATTCATCACATGCATCCATAACAAAACATTTTTAAAACTGTTTTTAAGTTAAAAATGTTTACTCACCAGTCATGAAGAAAAACAGAGAACAGTGTACAGGCTTTTAAGCTAAAAATCTGGAATTTGAAAAGGAACTTGAATTGCTTCTTGGATTTGAAAACTTGAATTGTTATCATCCTTATTAAACTGAAATGCTGAAGAATGCTTTTGCTTGAAAACATAGATGAACTGCTTTGTTTCCAGGAAGAAAATGCTTGCAGACTTTTTGTTGTTTTGATTTTTGATTTGCTTTCAGGTTATTGATTTAAAACTTGAAAATGAAATGCTTTAATCCCCAGAAACTTTGCATGCTACAGAAACTTGGTTACAAACAGATTTGAAGAACAATGCAGTCTTTTGTTTAAATTCCAGATTGAAGAGAATGGTTATAGGCTACAGACTTTGATTTGGGAAAATGAATTACAAGTTTTGGTTTTGATCTGAGGAGTTTGATTACTGATTTTGGTTTGAGAGGAGAATATTTTTCAGATATGTTTTTAAGATTTTGGTTTGAGAAACTGTTACAGGCTGATACTTCTTTGTATTAGAAAAGAGAAATAGGAAAAGAAATGAGGAGAAGAAGGCATATGTTTATAATGGTGAAAATGATTTATTAAAAATAAAAATAAAAACTAAATCTAAAAGAATGACATTTGTCACTATATTTGTTTAATTGCTTTACAAGTGTTGTTAAGAAGTTTAATATGGTGACACATATTTTCTTATGTATTATTAATAAATTGTAATTTAAATTTAAATGTAAATATAAACCTACTTATTTAAGTTACTTAATAAATATAATTTACATATGTATATAAATTTATCTTTTTAAAAATATTATAAAACTAATTATAATACAAATAAATCTCTTTACACATGTATTAAAAATCTAAAACATTCATATATACTTTTATAACCATTTTAAATTAAACACTTTAAAGAAATCAAAATAAAACATTGATTAAATCAATTTTAAACTATCTCACTTAAAACAAATAATTATCTTATATTTTTAAAACAATTGAATTTATTTAAACTAAACTTTGAAAAAACATTGATTTCAAAACAAAGTTTTAAATTACAATTCATATATATAAATTATTAATAGATTAATTTAAATTTCAAAACAATTCCCAATTATAACATATACATACATATATATTACAATTTGAAAATACACTCTTTAATTTAAAACAAAAGATATCCTATTCACAATATATATCAAATGTATATTATAAATAGAATAATATTTTATTAGCCTTAACAAACAAATCTTATTAATATTGCCAGATTATAAAATTTATTTACCTTTAAAATATTAAATTACCAATTTAAATTAAAATTATAAAGGAAAATTATAAATCCAATTAAATTATTTATACAGATTATTAAATTTATATTGCCAAAATCCCGGGTCATCACATTCCTCCCCCCTTAAAAGAATTTCGTCCCCGAAATTTAAAAGCAAAGATAATTTAATAACCCAGCAAAAAAATTAATTTCAAACAACAAATCATCCCTAACAACCAGTAACTAACAACCATAGCAACCAATCAAACAATCAAACCTAACTAATTATCCTGACATATATCAGAATAAATCTTATAATACTATTTCGAGTTTCCCAAGTATAAATCACCGGGAGACTCGCTCTACAAAAGCTAAAACAGACTACACTACTATAACCCAGAGCTCCTCTCATTTCCAGATCCACCAATCTGAATAAAACATCCGACTATACTCAAGTCTAGCTTAACTTCCAAATCCAACAGAACTGTAGATTCAACACCCAATGATGAATCATACACGTACTCTCTCAGAGATACGTGAAATATAATGAGTTCCAGCTATCTAAACTAGCATCTCAATCTTATCCAAACTGCATTCTTAACCAGAGAAATCTTAACAACAATGAAGTCTCCAACTTCAAATTCCAATTCCTTATCTCATATCTTCATAACTCAACAGATAAATCTAAACTACAAACTTCTTCCTGATCAGCTCAATCTATGCTGATGCTTCCAGAAACAATCAAGACCAAAATAATAAGTTCCTGGGTCTACTCATTCAAGGTGGTTTCCCAAAACCCGTCAAAATCCAGAACACAAACTCTACTTCACAAGCAATAGAAGACTGAACTTCCTTCTTTCAAATTCTAGAAACTTCTATACACACTCAGAATGTTCATATAAACTTCCTGTAGAAATCTGAGGTTATTTCCTTTCTCGCACAGCTACTACTTTTTGCTTCCGCTGCACAACTCCGATCTTGAAATAGATGAGAATGTTGATGAACTCGAGCACACTAGATCCACAAACAAGCGGGAACATTGGTTATCTTAAAGACATAACCAACTACTCAAAGAATGGATGAGTCCTCGGTCAAGGGTACTGTCTTCAGCTATCCTTAGCTAGAAGAAACTCGAAACTAGAAACAGAAGAGAAAACACAGATACTCCATAAAATTCTAAGATGCTTCACCAATCCTTCTCTAGGAACAAATCGATATAAACTAAATCTGTACCTACGGGCAACCTTTGACCTCTTCGATAAATTTTACTTTCTCTTGAGATGTCTCAACTTCATACAAAAGATTACTCAAGATGAACTCTCAAACTAATCGCAAGTCACTTTTGCGATCCTACCTAGTTCGGATTCCAAAGATACTGTTCTCTCTTTACCAATTAAAACAGCCTTAAACTTTTCCAAACAAGGTTAACCCTTCAATAAAAACTTCACCACCTACTCGGACTGCTGATAGAAGAACCACAAAGATTCCGGGACCATCGAAGAAACGGACCACACTGCTGCTTCCAAACTCTATCTCGACAGCACACCGAACACTCCGAGCTGCACTGCTATCACAGCTAACCAAGAACTTCTAATCCAAAGGCTTCTCAAAACTAAAACCATCAACAAACCTCTCAACGAATCTCCGAGATGGCAGACATCCAAAAGAAACTCGGGCTCCAAACCAATCGCCAATAACTTACTCTTCTTAAGGGAACAATGAGACCATGTCCGAAGAACAACTAATCGACCTTAGTCCCATATTTCAAAATAGACAAAACTCTCTTACTTGATATCAGAGAATTCCTATACAGTCGAGTCTTTCCTGCGGTAGACATCAACTGTTCCTCCAATACCTTCTTAATCTTGTTCCAAAAGAAAATCTCCTTCGGGAACATCCATAGATACTGCGTCTTATCACACAACTGCTCCTTCCTGAAGTCGCCAAGCTACCATCACTTACTTCTGCACAACTGATAGATTCAACTCTAGAAAATCTGCTCACCCGAGCTCAACCAATCTTACATTCCAATAATGGACTCCGAATCTTGAAAAGGATTTTCTTCAGAGATCCGAGACATCCTTACTCCATACTGCCAACTTACTCGAGACGATATTGGGTTTACAGTCTCGATATATACTTCGAACCTCAAACATTCAAACTCCAACTATTGGTAATTGTGTTACACACACTACCACCTTATCTACCTTTATAACTTATATTGGAAAACCCGAACAGGTAACCCAATAAATAGGTAGAAATACATAAATATATATATTTAAAATGATATATTTTTTTTTATATAGAAATTATTTCTGGGTAAAATTATTTCATCTACCTCTTTAAAACAATATTGTGTCCGTTGGCCTGGTTCAAGTGTTTAGAGATCCCTATCAATAACGTTAGCTACTCGTATTGACCAGAATCCATATACCACTCAACCGATCAATTAACACAATATAAAACCATTTTTATATAACTAACAAATACGCGCTCTCGAATATATATACACTCAGACTCAAACAGGTTGCTACAGATCCTATCTCTAATGAACAATCCTTCCGAACCTAGGTATTCACTCAACCTAGTGTTCTGATATTCACTTAACCAAAAGCTTAGGTATTCGCTCAACCTATGCTCTGATACCACTGTAACGACCCGCCACTCTTTCTACAGAATGACGCATCATTAATAAGAAAGAAAGGGGTAGAAAAGAGAAAGAAGAGAAGAAAGAAAGAAACAACAACAACGATCTCACAGCGGAACGAATAAATTATATTAATAACATAAACTATTACATAGTATACAACACTTATCAGAGTTATACAACATATACATCACTTACTAGACAGTTATAAACATCTGTCTAGACATTACAACTCAAATACAAGACAAGACACTATCACAGATATCAACACAGCGGAATACTATATCTACGAACGCCGAAGCCTCCTGCTCCATTGCTCCTCCAGAATATTCGTCAAAGCTAAACCTGAATCCCTTGGCTACTCGTAAAAATTTGAGTACCCAAGAGTTTATAAAATAGAAATAAACACTTGGGTCAGACATGGGTCTGGTGTGAGTAACAGGTTAAACTTGCTTAACTTCAAAACCTTTAGAAAGAAAAGGTATCACGTAAGACTCCCCACAAATAAACATGGGTAAGTTTTTACCTTACGTTAACCAAAACATTTGATAGGAAATCCAGTTATATTATAATAGGGTCTAGGGTTTTCAAATAAATATGAAATAGCTGAAATTGTTACATTATTAAATTCCAGCATACTAGCCACAAAGTGGGTTATACAATTAAAACCGTAAGGGCACGTAGGAAGAATGGGTTTCCATACAATGGCAGGGCTACTGGGGTACCGCCCGTCACAGTACGTGGCCTAGATCACCGTACCGAGGAGTACGCCCGCTCCCCTGCAACACAAAGCCGGAACCATCCCTTACTGGATAATCCCGAACAAGATAACCCCGTAGTTGGCACGACCAACCACACACTAAGCCGAATAAAAAGAAAAGGGACCGATAGACAGGGATCTATCTTGCTCTCAGTGGGTGCTACCCACGAAGCCTTGCTGCACCTCCCCTGTTTTAGCCATTCCCGGTTGATGAGGCTTGAGGTTACGATTACCTTTAATCAGAACATATCACTTAGAATGCTCATCGTCCGCCTGACGATGTGCTGAAAGCATTCAATCCATACAAGTTCGTTCCGGGTTCGAACGAAACCGAAGGCATTATCTCGTTACACTCGTTTTGGAATCACCCTCAGAGTTAACGACAATAACCCTTGCACTCTGAATCTTCATCTTCACTTGAGATTCACGACCTATCATTAATTTGGATCGATGTGGTATTCGGGTCTCCAAACCTGGAATACCGGTATATGGAAACCCGATCCCGGTCTCATCGAAATCCAAAACGTATCTTTTAAGGGCCAAGTTGTTTTAAGGTTAAAACAATTCAATTCTTATCTATATACACAAAGATAGATAATTCAATAGATAATCTACATTATCATCCCAAACAGATAATTCACATTATCATTATAATTCAACCAAACATCCATATCATATATCAATCATATCTCATCAGAGATATCAAACAATGAAATACATTCAATCTCATTCATCCATCCTTAAGCAATGATTTATATCATCTAATTAATTTAAAGTGAATTAAACTAATTACTTCATTCTATAAATCCTGCTTACTTAATTATTAATTAAACCAATTAATTAATCATTACTCTAAGTATCCATCTTAATTAATCATTCCTGATTAATAATCCTTTAATTACTTTAAGTAATTAATTCTTAATTAATTTCACAAATTAATTAACTTAAACCATTACAGTAATTAATCTTTAATTACATCATTAATTAATTAACTATATTTAATTACATTAATCCTTAATTAATTACAATTAATTAATCACTTCATTTATTAATTATTACTTAATTAATCAATCTTAATTACATCATTAATTATATTAATTAATGATCCTTAATTACAAATTGATTATTAATTACTAAAATTAAATTAATTACATTAAGTAATTAACCTTTAATTAAAACACATTTATTAATCACCTTGATTAATCTTCAATCAGTAATTAACTACCCTTAATTACTTTCATTAACTAAATTAATTATTCCTTAATTAATTTCTTAATTAATCCCTTGATTAATTCACAAGTAATTAAACTCAAATTACTTCCATTAATAAAATCATTATTCACTTAATCTTTGATTTATTTATTTATTAATTACACTTATTTCCACTAATTACTTCATTTAGTAATTATCCTTAATTACAAATAGTAATTAAGTTTTAATTTAATTTATTGATTAGTTATCCTTAATTAATCTCTACTTTTAAAGATAAACTCATCATTTAATTTAAATACTTATTTCTATAATTTAAACTTCATTAAACCAATTTAGAAATCAAATATATATTTTTCTTAAGAACAAAACAATTTAAACATTTAAAATTTGATATTCTAAAATTTTTGAAACCCTTTTTCAAACTTGCTTACATAAATTTTATTTTTAAAACTGACTTTACTTTGTTTTTAAGTTTTAAACTTGATTTCTATACAAAATTTTGCTTTAATTAAATCCAGATTATCACTACAGCAAAATACTCGAGTCGAAACCCCAAAAATTCCGTGCCTTCCTCGAGTCAATCCAAAACCCATCTGCTTCGAGAAAAACATTAATTTACACGAGCCAAACCCGAGACACACTCTTCTTCCCCAAAGCACAACTCACCAGATAAAACAACTGAACCCAAACGTGCACGTGCACGTGCACGATCATCCAACGCCGCTCCGACCTCCCCTCTGACCATCGCCCCGTCATAGACAGCCTCACCTTTACTCACGATAACCTAGATCAACTGAAACGCCTCATAATCAAAATCGAGCCTTACAAATCAAAACTGGAGCAACCTGATCGAACAAGAACTCCTCCGGCCACCATCTCCTATCATTAGAACGCAAGCTCTCCTACCAGAAGCTACCCTAAACTCCGATGCGTCTTTCCCCATCCTCGCGATCGATCAAAAATCCCTGACGAACACGAAGATTCTTCGAGAATCCCATCAACCAAAAACCAACGTCGAACCCTAGTTTGACAAATTTCTAACGCCACGGCATTATATAAATTAAATTCATATTTTTCTCAAGTTCACCGAAGCTCCAGCTAGCTTCACCCACAAGCTCTACAAACCTTAACATGCCGATTGTCGAAAATTGGCAAATACCCATTTCCTGATCATCTCAGAAAACCTCAACCTATACTAATCTAAAAATCGAGATTCTTCTTCCTAAATTCAACATTTTACAATACTATTCTGATTATGGATTCAATTCATGAATTCAAGACATTTGGTTTCTTTCCAATTTTAAAAGTTCACTGTCTTTTATAAATTTGAGACAATTACTTCATACAAATTTCCTAAATTTATTTTTAGAATTTACATTATACTGTTATAATAATTTTCATTTACAGATCTGAGCTTAAACTATATTGGATTAGAAGATATAAATTTTGTTTGGTGGGAACTTGAGACTGTGCATGTTACAGAGCAGATATTCATATATACATTCGCAAACATACAAACATTCATATATCTATATACATGCATTCATATCTATATACTAAGCAACACAATATACTAAAATCATTCATCACATGCATCCATAACAAAACATTTTTAAAACTGTTTTTAAGTTAAAAATGTTTACTCACCAGTCATGAAGAAAAACAGAGAACAGTGTACAGGCTTTTAAGCTAAAAATCTGGAATTTGAAAAGGAACTTGAATTGCTTCTTGGATTTGAAAACTTGAATTGTTATCATCCTTATTAAACTGAAATGCTGAAGAATGCTTTTGCTTGAAAACATAGATGAACTGCTTTGTTTCCAGGAAGAAAATGCTTGCAGACTTTTTGTTGTTTTGATTTTTGATTTGCTTTCAGGTTATTGATTTAAAACTTGAAAATGAAATGCTTTAATCCCCAGAAACTTTGCATGCTACAGAAACTTGGTTACAAACAGATTTGAAGAACAATGCAGTCTTTTGTTTAAATTCCAGATTGAAGAGAATGGTTATAGGCTACAGACTTTGATTTGGGAAAATGAATTACAAGTTTTGGTTTTGATCTGAGGAGTTTGATTACTGATTTTGGTTTGAGAGGAGAATATTTTTCAGATATGTTTTTAAGATTTTGGTTTGAGAAACTGTTACAGGCTGATACTTCTTTGTATTAGAAAAGAGAAATAGGAAAAGAAATGAGGAGAAGAAGGCATATGTTTATAATGGTGAAAATGATTTATTAAAAATAAAAATAAAAACTAAATCTAAAAGAATGACATTTGTCACTATATTTGTTTAATTGCTTTACAAGTGTCAAGACCCAAAAGTCGACCTTCGAAAATCGGCACCCGTACTTCACTTGTACTCAAAATGCCGTAGATTCAAATGCCGAATCTGGTTCTCGGGAGCTTATAACAACATTAAGTAAATAACACAGCGGAATAAATGAATAATACATTGATATACAATATCTGATACAACAGAATGATATAATGAATATCAATATACATCAGAGATGATACAACAAATAGCAGCGGAATAGAAAATGATAACATCAGCAGCGGATAATCTCCATCTTCAAAGCACTAATCTAGAAATAACTCGAACTCTCAATAACGATGCACAAAGATAAGCAAATGCAGTCCGATCCAAAGACTGAACTAGCTCCAGAAAAATCTACTAATCCTGACTATCTGAAAAAAACCAAACTCTAGACTGCTCGTGTAGAAAAATTTTGAGCATCCAGAGTTTAGGAAAGAACAATAAACTCTGGATCAGTCATGGGACTGGTGTGAGCAACAAAAACAGTTTATCTTTAAAACAAATAGCAGAGAATTTTAAAGTCAATTCGCAATGCTTTTGGAAAATGAAACTACCATAAGACCTCCCACCACACACACAATGCAAACGCAGAATTGGAGGAGATTTCTTCTTATGATAGTCAAAGATGCTTACTACGCAAAATCAAATCATTTTGATATTATTATTAGTGCATTGTGTAGAAAACATTTCGAAAGTATAATATTAATCTTAGCCAACATACGACCAGTATCGTATGCCTACTATAGCTACCATCTAAACAGTGGTGACCACCGTACGTAAATGGCAGGTTCTACAACTAATACCGTACAAAGTTCGTATTGGAAGATGGATTTCCAACAAATGGTCAGGCTAAGGAACTTCCTATCCACGATGGGTACGTCCCTGGAATAGACGACCCGAGAACCTAACCGGATCTCTGCCAACACAAGGCCGGGTTACCTCTGCAAAAATAGGTAACTACTGACACGCGTATGCCATCCCCCGATCGTCACCGATCTTCCCGAGGATCCCCGATTTCCAATAACCACAAAGTAATAAATTTGCAGCAACCACAGAGGTTAAGTATCTGGGCTCCATACCATGATACCACCTTTATCCAGAAGGAATGACATACACTAAGGGGCGCTACTCCCTAGAACCTTGCCGCATCCTTCCTGTTTTGACCATTTCCGGGGTGTGAGGCTCGACGAAGTCTCGTCCACAAAGCTACGCTTTGTCACAAAGCCATGCTTCGGGTCAAACAAATGATCAACCTATGATCACAAAGATATAAGATCAAACAAATGATCATATCGCAAATGATCAAACACTGATCATCACACAGCAACACTCAGCATGCCACATTACCAAATTGGGATATATCGCTGATAAATTTCAACTACATAACCTCTGAGCTCGTACGTCTCAGAGAAGGGTGTTAAGCTAAGAGAATAAATTCTCCGCCACCAACAGAAATGTATTTGAAAGAAATCGGCTTTATATCTCAAAGTGTAATGTCAGACATGTATCCATACAAGTCTGTTCCGGGTTCGAACAGAACCGAAGGCACTTCTCACGAAGCCCTTGCAATTCCGGATAATTTCCAATCACGTCCGGACTTCCCGTCACAAAAGAGTGATATAAATCTCTATACCGGCGCGACTCAGTGCAGAGACATTCGACAGGTTGTCCTTTCATTTTCGAAAAATATCCGGTCTTCAACACCGGTCTTCAAATGCTATCCATATACGACGTATCACTATTCGGAATGAGTTATACGACCCAAAGGTCCTTTCCCGGCTAACCCGAATAGTGAGCGAAATATTTAAAAACATACGGATATTGGGATTTCAATTAAGTCACAACTTAAATCCAAACTTTCTTTACAAATGGTTTAATAAATTACCATTTTAATCTTTTTAAACAAAAAGATTCAATTCACAAAGTTCACTTAATTTCACAAAGATTCATTCACAGATTTTCCAAATCAATTTCCCTTTCAATTTAATTAACTCATTAAATCTTTAAATCAAAGATTTAACTAATAGCTTTCAAAACAATTTCATTTCGAATGGGTTAAACAAATCATCATATTAAATCTGTTAAAAATAGACAGATTTAATTCATAGCTTTCAAAAAGAATTCATTCATAACTTGGAAAATCCATTTTTCAATTCAATCTTGAAATTCCTTTAATTAAACTGGAATTTCATTTCTTATCTGAAAGCTTTTATCATTTGAAAACAACAGTTTTCAATTTGGAAATATGATTCATTCATACGAGTTGAAATCCTTGGTTTAAATTTAAATTCCCAAATTAATACTTTAAAATGGTTTAATTCATACAAACACATTTATATCATCTTTTATCCCTAGTTTCCAAATCTTAGATTTAATTTCAAACCTGAGTTCAAATTTAAATCAAATTATTTAAATCTTCAAAACTCGATTAAGTTATTCAAAATAACTTTTATCTTTGAAATTCCATTTCAAAAGCTTTTTACTTTAAACCCGAATTCCTAATTTCAAAATCAATTGAAATTAAAATTTCAATTTCAAAAACATCAAAATTAAATTATCTGTGACTTAACCGATTTCCACGTGAAATCCATATTTGTGTGTGTATGGTGTAGTCCAGGGGTTTCACACACAATAGTGCAATATCAATCATCACAGATATATCGATAAGCGGTATAATCGATAACGCTTATCTTCATTCACAGATTCATAGATAAAATGAATTTATCAGTCACAAAGATTCACTATTACAATTCGATGTGGGTTTCGGATAACCAACTGGAATCCGACTCCCTGTCGCATCGAAACTCAAATGTCGTTCTATGGGTCAAGGGTTTCATATTCACATAGTAACATATCACAGAAATAGAAATTACATCTCAGATCACAACATAAATCAGGATGTATCACAAAGCATCATATATCAGGGATATCAAACAATCAAGTCATCCAATAGGATCCAAATATACATAAGTAAGGTCAATTTATTTATCTGATCAAATTAGTCACCAATCCCGGTTAATTAACATTAACTAATTACAATTTTATTTTAATTAATTAACATTTAATAATAAATTAATTAGCCTCAATTAATAAATTAATTAATTATCATTTAATTAATTATCCTTAATTACTTTTATTAAGTAATTAACAATTTACGATTGATTATCTAAATTAATTAATTATCTTTAATTAAAAATTGACCCTTAATAAATTTATTATCATTAAATTAATCACTCTTAATTAGTTATGATAAATGACTTCGCTTGATCTTAAATCAATGTTAATTACTTGCTTAATCCTCTTTTAATCATAAATTAATTACTTTTAATTAAGTAATTATCTTTAAATAACCTTATTTATAATCTTTTAACTATTAATTCATTCTTTAAAATAATTAATTACACTATTTAAACATCTTAATTACATCATTAAAACATTAACCTCTAATGATATTTATAAAAATTTAAGTTAAAAATATCTCAAAGTTTTAACTTAACAAACTTAAGTTAACAACCCTATGAATTCTTAATTAAGGTTTAAGAGACATTTAAAGGGAAAGAATTTTTTTATAAGAAATGATTAAAACATTTTCATTGTTAACTTTTCAAAAGAAACTTTATTAAATCAGGTTTAAAACTTTATTTCTTCCTGGTTCGGGTTAAACCCGATTATAACTCGACACTGGCATCGAGTTATCTTCTTCTTCCTCTATATTTTAAAACTTAGCTAAGTTTAAACAAATTACCATTTTCACTTCACACGAACTCGAGTCATTTCCACGTTTTCCCGGTTACAAACTCGAGCCCACTCCTCCTTCTCCAAAACTACTGCAACCAACCGAAACTGACACACCACCCATCTACGTGCACAAACGTACACGCGTGCACCTACCCCATCGACTCCAGCCACCGTAGGCCATCGCGAACATCGTCAATGACCACCCGAACGCACGCGAGCCTCCTCGAACTCTCAGATCACACAACCACCACGCGAATCAAAATCGAGGCATTTTGAGTTGAACAGGAAGCTATCTGTATCAACGAAATCGCCTCGCGCCACTGATCGCCGCCACTGGAACTCACGCGAACTCGACCCAACCTTCGACACTTGCTCACGATCCTCTTCCCCTTGGTCCGATCCCCAGAAACATCGCGACGACGTCGCCGTGACGTGATTTTTGACCCCTAAATAAACATTTGCTCTAACCCTAGATTGATCGAATCCAAGCACCACGGCCATAGGAAAAATTCGAAATCATTATTCCCCTCATCCTTGATACAAAAGCAAGCTTCGACTACGAATTCAACTTTAATCATCGAGTTGATCGTCGGCAATCCACTAAAAACTACCTCACGTTCATTGAACAAATGCCATCCCAATTTGAAACTAAAAATCTTGAATTTTGTTCTAAAAATCCTATTTTCGAATGCAGTTTCAAGTTATAGATTTAAATCAATATTTTATATCATTCGAAATTATCCAATATTTGAGTTTGTTCTGTAAAAATTTAGTTTTTTTATTTTTCTCCAACCTGTAAGTTTATAATCTATTTTTAAACCATAACTGATACTTAAACAAGCATATTTACTTTTGAAATCAAGAGCTAACAAAGGTTGATTCAAGGGGAAATGAATTTTAATAAAAATCTAGGCTTGAATTCTAGGAACTATAAACAGAGAAACTCACATGCATTTCATACATTCATATGTATTCGGCAGAACTTCATATATATATACACACTACATACTTATTCAAAGATGAATCATGCAACAGATTTACATACTTAAACCTTTAAAAGTGATGTTACTCACCAGATAAAAAGAAACAGAGGCTTATGTTGAAGCAGGCTTGAATATACAGGCTGAAACAAGATTTTCTTTGATCCTCAGTTTGATTTACTTGATGATGTTGTTTTAAAAATGAAGTTTTGTTTTGGTTTTAGTGGAGCTTCTCACTACATACCTTAACTTGGATGAATGAACTAGAAAGGAAAGGCTGGGATAAAAGGAAAGAAAGTAGACAGGGCATAATAAAATACTTCACTGTAGATGGCAATATTTGTACAGGTTTGCATTATTATATGTCAATACAATATATTTTTGTACAAGGTATTATAATATTTGTTCAACATCAGGTCATGGCTGAAGTGAAATCTTGCATTATGGCTGAGATGTATTATATTGTTTGTACTTTGTTTCGGCTGATATGCCATGTTATGGTGGCTGCATTTATTTGCCTAGTACTATATGTTATTTTGCCTCATTTCTTGCCTGCAAAGCTTCATTGGCTGGTGCAGATATTTCTTTTGTTTTGTTTCTTTAGTTTAAGGGTACTAAGGATACTTGTATAAATTTCTCTTGTCTGGTTTTATATTACCTTGTTTTATATGTTTATGCATATCACTTTTCTTTCTTTTTCCATTTGACTTTGTCTTGCATTCTACTACACATACTTACCTACTTGTTGACTATGCAAAAACTCATTTCGGCTGAGAGGATTATACATTGTACTGAGGAGATGGGGTAGGTACTTGTGTTTCTTACTAGCCTATATATGCATAGATAATTGTTTTAACATTCATTTAATTTTGTTTACTTACTTATGCTTGGATTTATTTTGTTTGTTATAATGTTGTTTTCACACTTGCATGTGTTTTCTTTCTTTTTAACTTTATCTTTAATATAAAATTCTATTTTGATTTGTTGTTAAATTTTTGTTTAACTTGTTGTTTTTAAACTTAAACTATTAAATACTCCTTTTACTTGTTATTATTTTATCTTCATATTTATTGTCTTACATTATTTTATAAGCTCAAACCATCTTTAACCATCAATTAAAATATATATATTTATCATTTATCTCTAAACCATTTATTTAAGTTTTAAATTCAAATAGAAATATATATATCTACATATATATATATTAAATTTGCTCGTATATACCTAAATATATATATACATTCAATATATATACACATATACTCACATATACACTATTTACAATATTTTAATCTCAAATGATTTATACAGAATATACTTGGATATCGGGGAAACTCGCAATAAATAAATCGATAAATTTCACTTTAAACCATTTGTTTTACTATTTTTATTCAGAATGAAATAAATTAACAATTTTAAATTCAAAAACTCAATTAATTATAAATTTAAATACTTATGAAATTTTGGGGTCGTTACAACAAGTGTTGTTAAGAAGTTTAATATGGTGACACATATTTTCTTATGTATTATTAATAAATTGTAATTTAAATTTAAATGTAAATATAAACCTACTTATTTAAGTTACTTAATAAATATAATTTACATATGTATATAAATTTATCTTTTTAAAAATATTATAAAACTAATTATAATACAAATAAATCTCTTTACACATGTATTAAAAATCTAAAACATTCATATATACTTTTATAACCATTTTAAATTAAACACTTTAAAGAAATCAAAATAAAACATTGATTAAATCCTTTTTAAACTATCTCACTTAAAATAAATAATTATCTTATATTTTTAAAACAATTGAATTTATTTAAACTAAACTTTGAAAAAACATTGATTTCAAAACAAAGTTTTAAATTACAATTCATATATATAAATTATTAATAGATTAATTTAAATTTCAAAACAATTCCCAATTATAACATATACATACATATATATTACAATTTGAAAATACACTCTTTAATTTAAAACAAAAGATATCCTATTCACAATATATATCAAATGTATATTATAAATAGAATAATATTTTATTAGCCTTAACAAACAAATCTTATTAATATTGCCAGATTATAAAATTTATTTACCTTTAAAATATTAAATTACCAATTTAAATTAAAATTATAAAGGAAAATTATAAATCCAATTAAATTATTTATACAGATTATTAAATTTATATTGCCAAAATCCCGGGTCATCGCAAGATCCGCATTTTATTTTTAGTTTTGATGAAAATGGAAGTAGAAGTGAAAGACACATAAAAAGGGGGGAAATGACACCTGTATGAAATTCCCACTTTCCAGCAAGCTTTCATATTTCAATCTTCTCTATATTTAAGTCAAATGCCATTTAATTGATTTTCATTGAAAAGTCATTTCTAGAACTATTAGTTTGTAACAAATATACATTCAAAAATTATTATTTTGTACAAATAACTATCAGAAAACTAAAACTATTTTCATATAGAGATTATAGATTTACGGGTCTATTTCTAAAAAATCAGTATGATTCGTATATATAAACAGATATGTGCTACTTTTGATTTGGTGGAAATATATATATATATAAAAACGTCCGTATGATTCGTATATAATAATAATAAATAATACACTGTTAAGAATCCAATTTATCCACGCTTCTAAAATCCAAAGCTCTCACTGCAGTTGTAATATCCCGGAAATTTGGGGCAATATCAATTTAATAATCTGTTTAAATAATTAAATTGATTTGATAATCTTTGATAATAAAATTTGAATTGGTTTAATAATCTAATTAAATAAATATTTAATTAGTGAATTTTACTAATAAAATGATTTCTATTTATAATGTGTGTATATATTGTAAATAGATAAGCTTTGGTTTGAAATTTAATAAATAAATAAAATATTGTTTTTAAATTTCTAATATATATATTTTGATAGTTTGGAAATTATGATTTATTTAATATTAAGCTTTTCAAAGCTATTTAAACAAATAACTATATGGTTTTAAGTAAGGTTAATAATAAGGTTTATTTTATATTGCTTAATAAATATGGTTTAAGAATATATATATAAGTTTAAAATACAATTTACATATGATATGTTAATTCATTTAATAATAGTAGTAATCTATAATCTCTTTTATAAATTATTTTAAATTGACAAATTTGTTACTTCTAAAAAATATTAATAATGTATTGTTTTGTTTATAGATATGAATAGATTTGTAAGAAATTGAATGGTTATTTTCAATTTGAATGTGTTGTTTTAAATTTACTTTAAATTGGATTTTAAAATATAATTTACATTTGAATTTAAAATTAATTTGAAATTCAAAAGAGGTAATATTTAAATAGTTTTGGATTTGTATAAATATATGGATAAGCTTTTATTTATATATAATTAGTTTTATTTTCTTTTAAGTAACTTATATATATATATATAAATAAGCATTTATAAATTAAGAAAAGGCTTTTATTTACATTTAAATAAATATGAATTACTTAGAAGACAAGTGTAATTATATAAGGCTATATAGTAACAAGTGTACACTAATTAACAATGTAAATGACAAATGTCAAGTTTTAGATTTTTGTTTTTCTTTTATTTGAATAAATCATTTTCACTTATATATGCATCTACTTCTTATCTACATTTCCTTTGATTCTTTTTCAAAACTAAGAAAACATTCAGCTGTAAACAAAATATAGCTAAAGATAAATTCTTCTCTCAAACCACAATCTGTAATCAACATTCCTCTTAAACCAAAATCCTCAAAACAATAATCTGTAATCAAATCTTCAGCCTGCAAATGTAAACCTTTCCTCAATCTCAAAATAAGATCTGTAAAACATTTCCAAATCAAAGTCTGTAGCCTGCATTTTCTTTAATCTGGAATCAATTCAAAGGCTTGCATCATTTTCAAAAGATCACCAACCCTGTAATGCATTTCTTCAAAATCTGGAAGCATGTTCAATCAAGGCACCTCTGCATGCAACTGCAACCTTTTCAAACTAATGCTAGCATTCCAGTTTTCAAGTTTAAAAGGTTTTAAAGATCAAAGGGCATCTCAATTTAAAAGTATTCAAAAGTTTTTCAAAAGCAGTTTCAAAGAGGCTCTGTTTTCTTTTAAAATTGGTGAGTAACTTTCATTTTTAAACTTAAGTATATGATATATGCTTGCATGTGATGATATTGGCTTGTATTGGAGTTCTAAATTTGAATTTATATGAATGGGTACAAATATGTTTGTGAATGCATTTATAAGTATATCTCTGTATAATTATATGGATGAATTGATGTGCATATGTGATTGTGTGCTCTGTTCTTATTTTGTTTTCCCAGGATCAGGGTTTCATTTTAAATCCCTTACCACTTGACCTAGTTTTTGTTAGGGCTTAGTTTACAAACAAAAGTTGTTTGTTTTATCATAGACTATTATTTAAAAATTTAATTGAGTCAAAATTTAAACCTGAGTGTCTTTGAAAAATTAAAATCATCAGTGCATGTTCAAATAAAGTAAAACTCAAACTTTTTAATTTATAAATTCAGGGTTATAAATTAAACACTTTAACTGAAACATGATTTTTAAAATAAGAATCATAGTTTTTATTGTGGGAATGGGTGTACAGTTCTTGTATGAACTGGAAATGAAACATTGGGATTTTCTGATGATCTTGTTGACCGGAGAAGTCGTGATCTTCTCTGGTGATAGAGGAGTGATAGGGGATTGTGAGACAAATAGTGGATGGCCGTATAATTCACTGTGGCGATGGTAGGAGATTGATTTTGTTTTTAACCCTAGTTTATAGGTTGGTCGGAATTTTGGTCTTCGCGACTGCTCTGGTGGATCGAGCTCCACCAGACCGTGGGAACTTGAAGTGGGGACATTGACGAAGCTTTGACTGGAAGATCAGACGATCTGATGATCGGAGGAGTAAGTTCGAGGAAGTTTCCAGGTTGGGACTGTTTCCAGGATTTGATCGAGATTTCTCTAATTCGATGGTGATGCTTGTTCGTGGTTCTGGTGATTGGGATCGCGAGTAGTGGTCGTAGACGACATGTCGGCGTTGGCATCGGTGGTCGGAGGCGATCGACTCGCCTGTGCACGTGCACGAGATACTTTGGAGCCTGGGTTGTTTTCTTGGTTTGGGAAGATGAAGTCTCTGTTCGACTCGAAGAAATTGCGTGAGTGGCTCGAAGATTTGTGAGTTTGGCTCGAAGATGTTAGGGTTGAGGCTCGGGTAGATTTGATGATAACAGAAGTAAAGCCTGACAGTGTTTTAAAATTTAAAATAAGTTTAAATGTGTAGAGTAGGATTTTAAATAAAGTTTTGGATTCAATTTAATTTGAATTCTAGATGTGAAATAAATAAATTTGTATTAAAATGTTTAAACATCTTTAAAAATGTTTAAAGTATAATTTAAAAAGGTTTGAATAAATAAATTGGTTTAAAAATCTTATAAAATTCTTTTATAAATGTTAAGTGTTTCTTAACATTTGAATTTAAGAAGATTTTGTAAATTTGATTTAAATTTGGTTAAAGTTAAATTTGTAATTTATTTTAAATCTTTAATTTAAAATGAATTAAAAGAAGATTTTAAAGTAAAATGTTTTAAAGTCTTTGTTAAATAATAATTAAAGTGGTTAAAGGTTAATACTTTAATTTAGAAAGTAATTAAGGTTTAATGATATAGGAGTCATTAAATTAATGGGTTAAAGAATAATTTAATAATTTAATTAATTAATGGTTTAGTGTTAATTAATTAAATAATTAAGATTATAAGTTAATTAATTAAGGGTTAATTAATTTGGGATTAAGAATCATTTAATTAGATAAGTATAGATTTTTTAATAAATGATTAGAAATTTATTAATCAAGTGATTAAAGATTAATTAAGAAATTAATTTAGTAATTAGGAATTAATTAATTGGTAATTAAGAATTAATTAATTTGTAATTAGTAATAGTTGATTTAGGTTTAATTACTTAAGGAAAGTAATTAAAGAATTATTAATAATTAATGGGAGATCATTAATTAGGTATAATTAAATAATTAATTAATGTGATTAATCTTGATAATCAATTAGATTAATTAATTAATGATAATCATTTATAAATTGGTTAAGTATAATTTATTTAATGGAAGTAATTAAAGTAATTAATTACTTAAGGTAATTAATTAAATAAATTTGATAAGTTTAAATTAATGAGTTGAATTAATTTAAGATAATCACTTGGTGATTTGATAAGTATAATTACCTAAATGTAATTAGTGAAGTGAAATTACTTAGGAAAGTAATTAAAAATAATTACTGGATGTAATTAATTAAAGGAGATTTAATAATGGAAGTAATTTGAGTTAATTACTTTAAATAAATTAATCAAGGGATTAATTAAATGATAATTAATTAAGAAGTAATTAATTATGAAGTGGAGTAATTAAGGAAAGTTAATTACTAAGTGAGATTAATCAAAGGTGATTAATAAATGTGACTAATTAAAGATTAATTAATTAAATATAATTAATTTAAATGGAGTAATTAATTAAGAGTAATTAAAGATTATTAATTAATTAATATAATTAATAATGTAATTAAGGATTGATTAATTAAGATTAGTTAAAAAAATAATAAGTGATTAAAGTAATTAATTAATTGTAATTAATTAAGGATTAATGTAATTAAATATAGTTAATTAATTAATGATGTAATTAAAGATTAATTACTGTAATGGTTTAAGTTAATTAATTTGTGAAATTAATTAAGAATTAATTACTTAAAGTAATTAAAGGATTATTAATCAGGAATGATTAATTAAGATGGATACTTAGAGTAATGATTAATTAATTGGTTTAATTAATAATTAAGTAAGCAGGATTTATAGAATGAAGTAATTAGTTTAATTCACTTTAAATTAATTAGATGATATAAATCATTGCTTAAGGATGGATGAATGAGATTGAATGTATTTCATTGTTTGATATCTCTGATGAGATATGATTGATATATGATATGGATGTTTGGTTGAATTATAATGATAATGTGAATTATCTGTTTGGGATGATAATGTAGATTATCTATTGAATTATCTATCTTTGTGTATATAGATAAGAATTGAATTGTTTTAACCTTAAAACAACTTGGCCCTTAAAAGATACGTTTTGGATTTCGATGAGACCGGGATCGGGTTTCCGTATACCGGATTTCCAGGTCTGGAGACCCGAATACCACATCGATCCAAATTACGATAGGTCGTGAATCTCAAGTGAAGATAAAGATTCAGAGTGCAAGGGTTATTGTCGTTAACTCTGAGGGTGATTCCAAAACGAGTGTAACGAGATAATGCCTTCGGTTTCGTTCGAACCCGGAACGAACTTGTATGGATTGAATGCTTTCAGCACATCGTCAGGTGGACGATGAGCATTCTAAGTGATATGTTCTGATTAAAGGTAATCGTAACCTCAAGCCTCATCAACCGGGAATGGCTAAAACAGGGGAGGTGCAGCAAGGCTTCGTGGGTAGCACCCACTGAGAGCAAGATAGATCCCTGTCTAGAGGTCCCTTTTCTTTTCATTCGGCTTAGTGTGTGGTTGGTCGCGCCAACTACGGGGTTATCTTGTTCGGGATTATCCAGTAAGGGATGGTTCCGGCTTTGTGTTGTAGGGGAGCGGGCGTACTCCTCGGTACGGTGATCTAGGCCACGTACTGTGACGGGCGGTACCCCAGTAGCCCTGCCATTGTATGGAAACCCATTCTTCCTACGTGCCCTTACGGTTTTGATTGTATAACCCACTTTGTGGCTAGTATGCTGGAATTTAATAATGTAACAATTTCAGCTATTTCATATTTATTTGAAAACCCTAGACCCTATTATAATATAACTGGATTTCCTATCAAATGTTTTGGTTAGCGTAAGGTAAAAACTTACCCATGTTTATTTGTGGGGAGTCTTATGTGATACCTTTTCTTTCTAAAGGTTTTGAAGTTAAGCAAGTTTAACCTGTTACTCACACCAGACCCATGTCTGACCCAAGTTGTTTATTTCTGTTTTATAAACTCTTGGGTACTCAAATTTTTACGAGTAGCCAAGGGATTCAGGTTTAGCTTTGACGAATTGTGGAGGAGCAATGGAGCAGGAGGCTTCAGCGTTATAGATATATATAGTAGTTCCGCTGTGTCTGTATCTCTGTAGTGTATTGAGTTGTAATGTCTAGACAGATGTTATAACTGTCTAGTAAGTGATGTATATGCTGTGTAACTCTGTAAAGTGTTGTATACTATGTAATAGTATATGTTATTAATATAATTTATTCGTTCCGCTGTGAGATCGTTGTTGTTGTTTCTTTCTTTCTTCTCTTCTTTTCTATTTTCTACCCCTTTCTTTCTTATTAATGATACGACTTTCTGTGGAGAAAAAGCCTAGGTCGTTACAGTTGGCATCAGAGCATAGGTTGAGCGAATACCTAAGCTTTTGGTTAAGTGAATATCAGAACACTAGGTTGAGTGAATACCTAGGTTCGGAAGGATTGTTCGTTAGAGACAGGATCTGTAGCAACCTGTTTGAGTCTGAGTATATATATATACGAGAGCGCATATTTGTTAGTTATATAAAATGGTTTTATATTGTGTTAATTGATCGGTTGAGTGGTATATGGATTCTGGTCAATACGAGTAGCTAACGTTATTGATAGGGATCTCTAAACACTTGACCGGGCCAACAGACACAATATTGTTTTAAAAAGGTAGATGAAATAATTTTACCCAGATATAATTTCTATATAAAAAAGTATCATTTTAAATGTATATGGTATTTGTAATGATTGGTTGAGATGATAATAATTTATCATCTAGGATTAGGAGTCTGAGTGTTGAGGTTGGAAGTGTATTTGTCGAGACTGTAGACCTAATACCGTCTCGAGTGAACTTTACAGTTGTGTAAGGATTTCACAATCTCTGAAGGAAACCTGTTAAGGTTCGGAGTTTATCTTTGAAGTTGGATGAGTAGAGTTGGATCTGTCGGTTGGGCAGAAGCGAGTGATAGTATCTTGGTATCTTCTGGAAGAAGTAGCTGTGTGATGAGATGCAGTGACTATGGATGTTCCCGAAGATGTTTTCTTTGGAACAAGTTAATGAAGTGTGTCTGCTTCGGTGTTGTGGTTGAGTTCAGCATGGTGTTTCTATTTGGTTTGGGTTCGAGTTTCTCGAAGAGCTTTGGAAAAGGAAGTCTTTGGCATCGGTGGCAGCAGTACAGCTCGGAGTATTCTGTGCATTGGCAGGAAGTTCTTCCGGCTTAGCAGTTTTTCTGGAGGTGGAGTTCAGAAGCAACAGAGTGGATCCATTTCTTCGATAGATAGGATAGATAAGTATAAGCTGTTCTGATTGGTAAAGAGAGAACAGTTTTCTTTGCAGTTAGGCTGGGTTGATCGCAAAAGTGACTTGCGATAGTCTGAGTATTCTCTTGAGTTATCTGAGATTTTCTGGGATGTGTTGTCCAGTTTGTGCTTGTGTTCTTCATCAACATTTTCATTCTACTCCAGATCAGAATGGTGCAGCGGAAGTAGTTTGGCGAGTGCATCTGTTTGTCTTTTCCAGATAGGAGAAGTTAGTTCGGTCTTCTGATGTTGTGAGTAGATTTGTGTTTTGGATTATGGGTAGATTTTGAGAGGATCATTTTGTCGAGTTATTTTTGGTCTAGTTTGTTTCTAAAAGCATCGGCGAAGGTTGAGCTGATCAGAAAGGATTTGTAGGAAGCCGAGATCGTCTGAAGATTTTGTGGATAAGAGACGAAGGAATTTGAAATTCGAAGTTGGAGACTTCGTTGTTGTGAAGTTTTTCTCTGATTAAAGGGAGCTATAAGATTAGGTAAGTCTGGGAAGTTAGCTCTGAGTTATTTTGGATCTTTTCTGTATTTTTGATTTGGATAAAAGCTTTGATCTACTGGATTGAATTGTCGGTTTGGATAACTGGAATTCATTGTGTTTTACTGTAACGACCCTAAATTTTGAACAAATTTAATTGGGGATATTTAATTAATTTTAAATATTTGAACGACGACTTAATTTGAATCCCAATACCACTTGGAATTTGGCGATTAAACTTTATAAAATTTAATCGATTGAAGTTGATAAATTAAATATAGAAGATTATCAAAGGAGATATATTCGCGATTTTGGATAGCGAATTATTTTTGAAATAAAACGTGTAGAAAATAGTGAAATGTAGATAGCGATTTTGAATCTTTAATTTTTAGCCGAAGAAAAATATTTCAAACGCTTGTAAAATATATATTGATAATTCTGAAAATAATAAAAGTTTCAGAATCGAATTTGAAGATGATTTGTTCAGTTTTGAAAATAATCGTTCAAACCGATATTTAAAAATAGTCATTTTTCAAACAGTCTCGGAATTCGACGAAACCAATTCCATTGGGTCCGTAATATTGAATTATTGTCGGATTCCAAATTTCGTATTCTTCGGAGTTAATACGCGACCCTACGATGAGAAAATGCGTTGAGATTTAATCGAATTCAAATTGAATTTTAAATTTTAAAATTTGTCAACATCAGCCACCCTAAGTTTTCTAAGCAGACCTACCCTCTGAAATGTCGCGTACCCTTGTCTTCCCCGTTCATTACAAATCCCACGAGAACATTTCAGTTCAAATGAACAACAAAAAAAATCAATGGCCGCTCGTCCTTAAACTTCGAAAACCTTCATCGTTCGTTCGTTCAAACAAAATGCCGAGCTCTTCAGTTCAAAAGAAATAATAAATCCCTTCCTCCCCAGTTAATTTTCGAAGCCAAGCCTCCCTTTGAAATCAAATTCAAAACGAAAACCAACTCGTTCGAAAGTCGTTCTCTTTCCAAATAAATTCGATGCCGAGCCAACCATAGAGGAAGTCGTGTATTTCTTCCCTTCCTTCCGCCGTTCTCCAAGTTTTCGAATCTGGTTCGTTCGCGAGAAGAGTGCGGCAGTTCGACCTAGGGTTCATCGAGGGCGACGAGGCAAGAGGCGCGTCGTTCTAGGGGATCTCGCGAGTGCAATCGAGTTGAGCGCGAGGCAGGCGAGGCGTTCTAAGGTTCATCGCAACCTAGGGTTCGAGTTCAGGCGCATAGGCGCGGTTGTCTGGGTGTTCGTCGAAGGCGTGTGGGCGATTTGGGCAGCGGCGATGTTGGATTTTGGGGATTCGCGAAGGCAAGCGTGGCAAGCTGTGAGGTCGCGATCGAATTGGAACGCTAGCGCAGTCAGGAAAACGTGGAGATGTCGAACTCGAGCTAAGTGAAGGTCGCGATGATGACCTGGGTTCGTGGTGCGACAGAGAGGCCGAGTTTTCTTTCCTGTAAGGTATATTTCTTTTTTTCAAATAAAAGAAAATTGTTGAATTAAAATGCAGTGAGTTTTTTTTTTTTATAAAGACAGTAATATGTACAGGTTTAGGTGAACGAAATTTGAAATATATTTTTAACCGAGTATAAAACAGTTCTGTTAAAAATATATAAAAGGTTTTCATAACCTATTTTCAAGGGTTGAGATTGAAAGTTTATCTTTCAAACATTTTTATGTAGATTAAGTAAGTTAAAAACTTTTAACTTTATCTGTTTATTGAAAATTTCAACAATAAAGTAAAGTTTATAACTTTATTTGCCTGGTAGTTTAAAATCCTGGAAAATGTTAAGAGATGGAAATTTATTTCCGATAAGTTCGAATATTAATCAACTATATGAAAATTTGTTTATACAAGGTCTGTAAATCAAGGAAAACAAATCGGAAAGGAAATGGGATCGCAAAATAAAAGCAAAGGTGAGATTTTTCTCACTCAAAAAAAATGAAGTGGAATTTTCAGTTATTTATTGATTGACTGATTGCTATGTTGATAGTGATATTAGATATGATAGGATATATCTATATATATATAGCAGTATATACATATTGGCATATGTATATATTGGATTGATTGATTCCCGCCTCGTATAGCGGATGAGACCCTATTGCGCCGTTAGTAAGCGGATTTATAAAAACCTATATACCGCGATAATTCCGTACTGGAGCGGAATTGGTATTGTGCTGACGTTTTTGGATGCAGGGAAACAGGTTGGAGGGATCCAACTGGATTCCTCACCCGTAGTTATTTATTTACAGATATTGATGTATATTCTGTTATCATATGATGATATATGATATTGACTGTTGTGATGGACTGATTGGTGTTGTTGCATCATCGGATTCAGTTTTGAAATGTAAAAATAACGACTGTTATTTTAAAAGGATTTTTAAAGTGATTTTTGAAAATATACGTTTTATGGAATTTTTGAATCGATTTATAAACGTAAAATTTAAAAGTTATAATTTTTAGTGTAATATAACCGAAGTGTCGTTTTTGAAATAAAAGTCGATTTATTTATAAAATGGTTTAAATTGGAATTTTTAGTAACTATAAACGATTTGTATAAAAAGATTTGTAAAATTGATATTTTTGTAAATCAAAATATTGGACTTATAAAACGAATTTTTATAAGTGTTAGAAAGAAGTATAAATGGATTTCATAAGTGAATGAAATTAATAGATTTATAACGTGAAGTTATAAAGTAAATAGATATTGTAGAATAATAGATTTATAAGAAATTTTCTTATAAATTTGACTTTTGCACTTAGATGGGGTATAAATAGAAATTGCAAAATGAAATGGTTTTATAAGTTGAAATCGTTATAAAGTACAAATGTGATTTATAAACGTTGTTTTATAAATCCGAAATCACTTATTCTTATAAGTGAATTTTTGAAGTTAATAAAATGAGATTTATAAACCGGAGTTGTTGTAGAAAATAGAAAATGGAATTTATAAACGTTGTTTTATAAATTCGGAAACCAATCGATTGAATTTGATAAATTAAATATAGAAGATTATCAAAGGAGATATATTCGCGATTTTGGATAGCGAATTATTTTTGAAATAAAACGTGTAGAAAATAGTGAAATGTAAATAGTAAAGTATATTCACAATTTTGGATAGTGAATATATTGTTAAGTAAAATGAACTTGTTTTGGGAAAGCAATATTACAGAAATGAAGTTAATTGTTTAAAAGATGTTTTAAAACGTGATAAGTATCGAATACATAGATTTCAACATTTATTGTTGAAATAGACGTTTTCGAGAAATAAGGAAATGATGGACTATAACACTGTTGTTATAGTAAATGGTTTCCGAAAGGAAATGTTTTGATGTAGTATTGGGATTCACATATCTATCTAAATTCCGAATCCCTATACTAGTGATTTTGAGTCGTCGTAACGATGTTTTACGCAACATTCGTTTTGACTCAAATAGATGTAAAATTTATGATTTCCTTAAAGAATGAGATATATACTTAATTTTGATTTAAGTATATCGAATATTTTCAAATGTTGAAAATAAATGATTTGTGAAATACTTATTATTAAATAAGTATGGAAATGCTTTTCCAATATGAAACGAAGGGTTTGAAATTTTATCTTTTAAAGATAAATTGAAAAGTGAATATTTGAAAATTGTTTTCAAACGGTTAAGTGTGGAAATTTTATATCTAGTAAAGATATTTTGGAAAATAAATAATTTGGAAAATTATTTGGAATCTGATGATGTTGCACATCTTTATTGATAGTTAAATAACCGACTATCAATAATTACCTTTAGATAGGTATTCGTTGTGTTTGGATGAATTTGAATGCCACACTTGTTTTTAAATTTACGCTCACTATTCGGGTTAGCCGGGAAAGGACCATGGGGTCGTATAACCCATTCCGAATATGTGATACGTCGTTATGAATCGCATTTGAAGACCGGTGTTGAAGACCGGATATTTTTGAAAACGGAAGGATTACCGTCGAGTTACTCTACATCGACTGATCTTCGATTTAGAGGTTTTATCACCCTTAGTGACGGGAAGTCTGACGTGATTGAAAATTATCCGGATATGCAAGGGCTTCGTGAGAAGTGCCTTCGGTTCTGTTCGATCCCGGAACAGACTTATATGGATTGTGTGTCCGACGTTACAATTTGAGATATAAAGCTGATTTCTTTCAAATACATTTCTGTTGGTGGCGGAGAATTTATTCTCTTAGCTTAACACCCTTCTCTGAGACGTACGAGCTCAGAGGTTATGTAGTTGAAATTTATCAGCGATATATCCCAATTTGGTAACGTGGCATACTGAGTGTTGCTGTGAAATGATCAGTGTTTGATCATTTGTGATATGATCATTTGTTTGATCTTATATCTTTGTGATCATAGGTTGATCATTTTGTTTGACCCGAAGCAGGGCTTTTTGAGAAAGCGTAGCTTTGTGGACGAGACTTCATCGAGCCTCACACCCCGGAAATGGTCGAAACAGGAAGGATGCGGCAAGGTTCTAGGGAGTAGCGCCCCTTAGTGTATGTCATTCCTTCTGGATAAAGGTGGTATCATGGTATGGAGCCCAGATACTTAACCTCTGTGGTTACTGCATTATTATTATCTATGTGGTTTGTTGGAAATCGGGGATCCTCGGGAAGATCGGTGACGATCGGGGGATGGCATACGCGTGTCAGTAGTTACCTATTTTTGCAGAGGTAACCCGGCCTTGTGTTGGCAGAGATCCGGTTAGGTTCTCGGGTCGTCTATTCCAGGGACGTACCCATCGTGGATAGGAAGTTCCTTAGCCTGGCCATTTGTTGGAAATCCAAAGAAACAATACGTGACTTGTACGGTTTTAGTTGTATTACCTGCTATGGAATGTGGCGGTAACCTGCTATTGAACATAGTAGCTATAGTAGGCATACGATACTGGTCGTATGTTGGCTAAGATTAATATTATACTTTCGAAATGTTTTCTACACTATGCACTAATAATAATATCAAAAATGATTTGATTTTGCGTAGTAAGCATCTTTGACTATCATAAGAAGAAATCTCCTCCAATTCTGCGTTTGCATTGTGTGTGTGGTGGGAGGTCTTATGGTAGTTTCATTTTTCAAAAGCATTTCGAATTGACTTTAAAATTATCCTGTTGTTTATTTTTAAAGTATAACTGTTTTACGATCTCACACCAGTCACCATGACTGACTCGGAGTTTATTGTTCCCTTCTAAACTCTGGGTGCCCACCAATTTCCACACGGGCAGCCTAGAGTTATATTATCAGGATATTCAGGATATTCTGGAGCTTTGGAAGCAAGCTGGATGACGAGACGTAGTATTTGTATCTGATATTATTTATTCCGCTGTGTATTCTGTATGAGGACAAGTTTATATAACTGTCCATTGTTGTATATCGACTCTGATTGATGTATGTATAAACTGATATAGTTCTTTGTTTTAAAAGACTAGTAATTATCTATTATATATTGTTCCGCTGCGATGTGTAAGATTCTGATATTGTTTTCTGTTCTGATGTTGTTCTGTTGTTCTTCTTTCTTCTTCTGCTTTCTTCTTCTTCTCTTTTTCTTCTATCTTTTCTTCTATTTCTTTTTCTTAAACCCTCACTATTGGAGTTTCCGGCACTCGATTGCTCGGCAGTCGATAAAGTGAGTATCGATGTCGAATTTTCGAAAGTCGAAAAATCCCGTACGTGACAGCGTGGTATCAGAGCATATGGTTAAGCGACAACCCTGCTCTGTTGGGTGTTACTCATTAGAGATAGAGTCAGTAGTACTCTAGAATGAGTTGAGAGTAATAATAGATATGAGTGCGTATTTGTTAGTGAATATAAAATTGTTTTATATTGTGATGATTGGTTTGTTGAGTGGTATATGGATTCTGGTCGGTATTGTCCGTACAACTCTGTCGATAGGGATCTCTAAACACTTATATAGAACAATTCGGCACAGTATTGTTTTAAATAGGGTAAATGAAATAATTTTGCCCAAAACTATTTTTTTGTATACAAAAGAAATAATTTTCTGTAAATTATTACAGTATATGGTTGCATGGTTGCTAGAAGTAATAATATTAAACTATTATCATTGAAATTAGATAAGAAATTGAAATCATAACTCCAAAGTTAAGAAATAAAATTCACATACAAATGAAATTTGAGAATATAAATTATAAATGTGACTTATAATTTGAAACGGAATTCCAGAGAAGTTTTTGGAAATGTTTTGAAAAGAATTTGAAAATTTTGGAGATTTGGAAAGTTTAATTCCTTTTTGATTTGAAAATGGATTTCAAGGGTTTTGAAAAATGTTTTGACGGAATGAAAAGCTCTAAACTCTTTTCGGTCGCTGGAAAATAATCCTGATGATGGTGGCCACATCATTAGAATTCATTTTCGGGTTTCCAAAAGAGAAATTGCTGTCAAATTGTTTTAAATAGGAGTTGTTTGAAAATTTGGGTTTTTTTGTTTTGGAAATTCAAATGGAATTTGAATTGTTTTCAAATGGTTTTGAAAAAAAGTGGAAACGACTCTGGAATCCTATTTAAAATACTTACGAAATATTAATAAGTTAATAACTTATAGAATATTTGAATTTTGATTAGAATGAAATTCAAAGTGAAAACGAATGAATTAGTGAATGAGTTTCAGAATGAATAAATAAATTTGAATTTGTAAGTAAGTAAAACTGAAATTGAAGATGAATGTGAAACTTTGTTTTGAATTTGTTAGTAAATGTAATTCAAGCTGAATATTGGAAATTGAACTTTAAAATGAATTAGTAAATGAAAGATAATCGATAAAAATTCAATATTCAGAAGATAAACTGAATCCAAATTAGATTGGAATTGTGAATTGAATTCAAATGAATGTGAAATGTAAAATTGAATCATAATGGATATGTAACTTCAATAGTGAAGTAAAAATATATAAGCAGTTATATTGAAAATTTTGTAATTGAATGTACGAAATGGTTTGAATATATGCAACTAGATATTATGGCTAGTAGGATATACAGGTATAAAGGAATTGGAATATAATTTCGAAGATAAATTTGAATTGCTCGACAAAAGGTACGTATTTGAATTATAATATGAGTTTTTGATGATTTCTGGTCTAGCCGCTTGGCTTTTTCTTTTTCTTTTTGAAATCTGAGAGTCCGTAGGGACGTTTTGTAGTCGTGCCGTATTAGCCGCGCAAAGGAGACGCTGGCGAAATTTTTCGAAAATTTCGAGTGTTAGAAAATTTTTGAGAAATTTTGAAAGTTTAAAATTTGAATTTAAACTGGAATTTGAATTTTGAAGTTAAACAATGTTGTTTGAAACTTATAATTGAAATTGGAAAACAAGTTGAATAATAACGAATCTTTAGTAGAAAGATTTGTTGTCATAAATTGATAAAACTATTTAGATTGTGAAAAAATAGTAGATGAGTTAGGGATCATGTTTCTTGACTTGTAATTTCGAGGACGAAATTCTTTTAAGGGGGGAAGTCTGTAACGACCCTAAATTTTGAACAAATTTAATTGGGGATATTTAATTAATTTTAAATATTTGAACGACGATTTAATTTGAATCCCAATACCACTTGGAATTTGGCGATTAAACTTTATAAAATTTAATCGATTGAAGTTGATAAATTAAATATAGAAGATTATCAAAGGAGATATATTCGCGATTTTGGATAGCGAATTATTTTTGAAATAAAACGTGTAGAAAATAGTGAAATGTAGATAGCGATTTTGAATCTTTAATTTTTAGCCGAAGAAAAATATTTCAAACGCTTGTAAAATATATATTGATAATTCTGAAAATAATAAAAGTTTCAGAATCGAATTTGAAGATGATTTGTTCAGTTTTGAAAATAATCGTTCAAACCGATATTTAAAAATAGTCATTTTTCAAACAGTCTCGGAATTCGACGAAACCAATTCCATTGGGTCCGTAATATTGAATTATTGTCGGATTCCAAATTTCGTATTCTTCGGAGTTAATACGCGACCCTACGATGAGAAAATGCGTTGAGATTTAATCGAATTCAAATTGAATTTTAAATTTTAAAATTTGTCAACATCAGCCACCCTAAGTTTTCTAAGCAGACCTACCCTCTGAAATGTCGCGTACCCTTGTCTTCCCCGTTCATTACAAATCCCACGAGAACATTTCAGTTCAAATGAACAACAAAAAAAATCAATGGCCGCTCGTCCTTAAACTTCGAAAACCTTCATCGTTCGTTCGTTCAAACAAAATGCCGAGCTCTTCAGTTCAAAAGAAATAATAAATCCCTTCCTCCCCAGTTAATTTTCGAAGCCAAGCCTCCCTTTGAAATCAAATTCAAAACGAAAACCAACTCGTTCGAAAGTCGTTCTCTTTCCAAATAAATTCGATGCCGAGCCAACCATAGAGGAAGTCGTGTATTTCTTCCCTTCCTTCCGCCGTTCTCCAAGTTTTCGAATCTGGTTCGTTCGCGAGAAGAGTGCGGCAGTTCGACCTAGGGTTCATCGAGGGCGACGAGGCAAGAGGCGCGTCGTTCTAGGGGATCTCGCGAGTGCAATCGAGTTGAGCGCGAGGCAGGCGAGGCGTTCTAAGGTTCATCGCAACCTAGGGTTCGAGTTCAGGCGCATAGGCGCGGTTGTCTGGGTGTTCGTCGAAGGCGTGTGGGCGATTTGGGCAGCGGCGATGTTGGATTTTGGGGATTCGCGAAGGCAAGCGTGGCAAGCTGTGAGGTCGCGATCGAATTGGAACGCTAGCGCAGTCAGGAAAACGTGGAGATGTCGAACTCGAGCTAAGTGAAGGTCGCGATGATGACCTGGGTTCGTGGTGCGACAGAGAGGCCGAGTTTTCTTTCCTGTAAGGTATATTTCTTTTTTTCAAATAAAAGAAAATTGTTGAATTAAAATGCAGTGAGTTTTTTTTTTTATAAAGACAGTAATATGTACAGGTTTAGGTGAACGAAATTTGAAATATATTTTTAACCGAGTATAAAACAGTTCTGTTAAAAATATATAAAAGGTTTTCATAACCTATTTTCAAGGGTTGAGATTGAAAGTTTATCTTTCAAACATTTTTATGTAGATTAAGTAAGTTAAAAACTTTTAACTTTATCTGTTTATTGAAAATTTCAACAATAAAGTAAAGTTTATAACTTTATTTGCCTGGTAGTTTAAAATCCTGGAAAATGTTAAGAGATGGAAATTTATTTCCGATAAGTTCGAATATTAATCAACTGTATGAAAATTTGTTTATACAAGGTCTGTAAATCAAGGAAAACAAATCGAAAAGGAAATGGGATCGCAAAATAAAAGCAAAGGTGAGATTTTTCTCACTCAAAAAAAATGAAGTGGAATTTTCAGTTATTTATTGATTGACTGATTGCTATGTTGATAGTGATATTAGATATGATAGGATATATCTATATATATAGCAGTATATACATATTGGCATATGTATATATTGGATTGATTGATTCCCGCCTCGTATAGCGGATGAGACCCTATTGCGCCGTTAGTAAGCGGATTTATAAAAACCTATATACCGCGATAATTCCGTACTGGAGCGGAATTGGTATTGTGCTGACGTTTTTGGATGCAGGGAAACAGGTTGGAGGGATCCAACTGGATTCCTCACCCGTAGTTATTTATTTACAGATATTGATGTATATTCTGTTATCATATGATGATATATGATATTGACTGTTGTGATGGACTGATTGGTGTTGTTGCATCATCGGATTCAGTTTTGAAATGTAAAAATAACGACTGTTATTTTAAAAGGATTTTTAAAGTGATTTTTGAAAATATACGTTTTATGGAATTTTTGAATCGATTTATAAACGTAAAATTTAAAAGTTATAATTTTTAGTGTAATATAACCGAAGTGTCGTTTTTGAAATAAAAGTCGATTTATTTATAAAATGGTTTAAATTGGAATTTTTAGTAACTATAAACGATTTGTATAAAAAGATTTGTAAAATTGATATTTTTGTAAATCAAAATATTGGACTTATAAAACGAATTTTTATAAGTGTTAGAAAGAAGTATAAATGGATTTCATAAGTGAATGAAATTAATAGATTTATAACGTGAAGTTATAAAGTAAATAGATATTGTAGAATAATAGATTTATAAGAAATTTTCTTATAAATTTGACTTTTGCACTTAGATGGGGTATAAATAGAAATTGCAAAATGAAATGGTTTTATAAGTTGAAATCGTTATAAAGTACAAATGTGATTTATAAACGTTGTTTTATAAATCCGAAATCACTTATTCTTATAAGTGAATTTTTGAAGTTAATAAAATGAGATTTATAAACCGGAGTTGTTGTAGAAAATAGAAAATGGAATTTATAAACGTTGTTTTATAAATTCGGAAACCAATCGATTGAATTTGATAAATTAAATATAGAAGATTATCAAAGGAGATATATTCGCGATTTTGGATAGCGAATTATTTTTGAAATAAAACGTGTAGAAAATAGTGAAATGTAAATAGTAAAGTATATTCACAATTTTGGATAGTGAATATATTGTTAAGTAAAATGAACTTGTTTTGGGAAAGCAATATTACAGAAATGAAGTTAATTGTTTAAAAGATGTTTTAAAACGTGATAAGTATCGAATACATAGATTTCAACATTTATTGTTGAAATAGACGTTTTCGAGAAATAAGGAAATGATGGACTATAACACTGCTGTTATAGTAAATGGTTTCCGAAAGGAAATGTTTTGATGTAGTATTGGGATTCACATATCTATCTAAATTCCGAATCCCTATACTAGTGATTTTGAGTCGTCGTAACGATGTTTTACGCAACATTCGTTTTGACTCAAATAGATGTAAAATTTATGATTTCCTTAAAGAATGAGATATATACTTAATTTTGATTTAAGTATATCGAATATTTTCAAATGTTGAAAATAAATGATTTGTGAAATACTTATTATTAAATAAGTATGGAAATGCTTTTCCAATATGAAACGAAGGGTTTGAAATTTTATCTTTTAAAGATAAATTGAAAAGTGAATATTTGAAAATTGTTTTCAAACGGTTAAGTGTGGAAATTTTATATCTAGTAAAGATATTTTGGAAAATAAATAATTTGGAAAATTATTTGGAATCTGATGATGTTGCACATCTTTATTGATAGTTAAATAACCGACTATCAATAATTACCTTTAGATAGGTATTCGTTGTGTTTGGATGAATTTGAATGCCACACTTGTTTTTAAATTTACGCTCACTATTCGGGTTAGCCGGGAAAGGACCATGGGGTCGTATAACCCATTCCGAATATGTGATACGTCGTTATGAATCGCATTTGAAGACCGGTGTTGAAGACCGGATATTTTTGAAAACGGAAGGATTACCGTCGAGTTACTCTACATCGACTGATCTTCGATTTAGAGGTTTTATCACCCTTAGTGACGGGAAGTCTGACGTGATTGAAAATTATCCGGATATGCAAGGGCTTCGTGAGAAGTGCCTTCGGTTCTGTTCGATCCCGGAACAGACTTATATGGATTGTGTGTCCGACGTTACAATTTGAGATATAAAGCTGATTTCTTTCAAATACATTTCTGTTGGTGGCGGAGAATTTATTCTCTTAGCTTAACACCCTTCTCTGAGACGTACGAGCTCAGAGGTTATGTAGTTGAAATTTATCAGCGATATATCCCAATTTGGTAACGTGGCATACTGAGTGTTGCTGTGAAATGATCAGTGTTTGATCATTTGTGATATGATCATTTGTTTGATCTTATATCTTTGTGATCATAGGTTGATCATTTTGTTTGACCCGAAGCAGGGCTTTTTGAGAAAGCGTAGCTTTGTGGACGAGACTTCATCGAGCCTCACACCCCGGAAATGGTCGAAACAGGAAGGATGCGGCAAGGTTCTAGGGAGTAGCGCCCCTTAGTGTATGTCATTCCTTCTGGATAAAGGTGGTATCATGGTATGGAGCCCAGATACTTAACCTCTGTGGTTACTGCATTATTATTATCTATGTGGTTTGTTGGAAATCGGGGATCCTCGGGAAGATCGGTGACGATCGGGGGATGGCATACGCGTGTCAGTAGTTACCTATTTTTGCAGAGGTAACCCGGCCTTGTGTTGGCAGAGATCCGGTTAGGTTCTCGGGTCGTCTATTCCAGGGACGTACCCATCGTGGATAGGAAGTTCCTTAGCCTGGCCATTTGTTGGAAATCCAAAGAAACAATACGTGACTTGTACGGTTTTAGTTGTATTACCTGCTATGGAATGTGGCGGTAACCTGCTATTGAACATAGTAGCTATAGTAGGCATACGATACTGGTCGTATGTTGGCTAAGATTAATATTATACTTTCGAAATGTTTTCTACACTATGCACTAATAATAATATCAAAAATGATTTGATTTTGCGTAGTAAGCATCTTTGACTATCATAAGAAGAAATCTCCTCCAATTCTGCGTTTGCATTGTGTGTGTGGTGGGAGGTCTTATGGTAGTTTCATTTTTCAAAAGCATTTCGAATTGACTTTAAAATTATCCTGTTGTTTATTTTTAAAGTATAACTGTTTTACGATCTCACACCAGTCACCATGACTGACTCGGAGTTTATTGTTCCCTTCTAAACTCTGGGTGCCCACCAATTTCCACACGGGCAGCCTAGAGTTATATTATCAGGATATTCAGGATATTCTGGAGCTTTGGAAGCAAGCTGGATGACGAGACGTAGTATTTGTATCTGATATTATTTATTCCGCTGTGTATTCTGTATGAGGACAAGTTTATATAACTGTCCATTGTTGTATATCGACTCTGATTGATGTATGTATAAACTGATATAGTTCTTTGTTTTAAAAGACTAGTAATTATCTATTATATATTGTTCCGCTGCGATGTGTAAGATTCTGATATTGTTTTCTGTTCTGATGTTGTTCTGTTGTTCTTCTTTCTTCTTCTGCTTTCTTCTTCTTCTCTTTTTCTTCTATCTTTTCTTCTATTTCTTTTTCTTAAACCCTCACTATTGGAGTTTCCGGCACTCGATTGCTCGGCAGTCGATAAAGTGAGTATCGATGTCGAATTTTCGAAAGTCGAAAAATCCCAAGTATCTCTAAGGGAGTACGTGTTTGATCTATCTCTGGTTTTGGAACCAGCAGTTCTGGAGGAATTGGTTGTTGAGTCAGACTCGTCTGTAGTCTGATATTTTGTTTAGTTCTGTAGATCTAGATAAGTAGGAGCTCTATAGCTTAGTATTGTTTGTTTGGATTGTTTGTAGAGCGAGTATCCCGGTATATATACTTGGGGAAACTCGAGGAAATTCTATTCAGATTTTTTTTCGCTAGATAGTTAGAATTGTTTGTTTGGACGATTGGGTGCTATGATTGTTAGCATATGGATGTTAATACATCCTTGTGATTTAAAAAGATTATTAAATTACCTTTGTTTTAAATTTCGGGGACGAAATTATTTTAAGGGGGGAGGAATGTAATATCCCGGAAATTTGGGGCAATATCAATTTAATAATCTGTTTAAATAATTAAATTGATTTGATAATCTTTGATAATAAAATTTGAATTGGTTTAATAATCTAATTAAATAAATATTTAATTAGTGAATTTTACTAATAAAATGATTTCTATTTATAATGTGTGTATATATTGTAAATAGATAAGCTTTGGTTTGAAATTTAATAAATAAATAAAATATTGTTTTTAAATTTCTAATATATATATTTTGATAGTTTGGAAATTATGATTTATTTAATATTAAGCTTTTCAAAGCTATTTAAACAAATAACTATATAGTTTTAAGTAAGGTTAATAATAAGGTTTATTTTATATTGCTTAATAAATATGGTTTAAGAATATATATATAAGTTTAAAATACAATTTACATATGATATGTTAATTCATTTAATAATAGTAGTAATCTATAATCTCTTTTATAAATTATTTTAAATTGACAAATTTGTTACTTCTAAAAAAATATTAATAATGTATTGTTTTGTTTATAGATATGAATAGATTTGTAAGAAATTAAATGGTTATTTTCAATTTGAATGTGTTGTTTTAAATTTACTTTAAATTGGATTTTAAAATATAATTTACATTTGAATTTAAAATTAATTTGAAATTCAAAAGAGGTAATATTTAAATAGTTTTGGATTTGTATAAATATATGGATAAGCTTTTATTTATATATAATTAGTTTTATTTTCTTTTAAGTAACTTATATATATATATATAAATAAGCATTTATAAATTAAGAAAAGGCTTTTATTTACATTTAAATAAATATGAATTACTTAGAAGACAAGTGTAATTATATAAGGCTATATAGTAACAAGTGTACACTAATTAACAATGTAAATGACAAATGTCAAGTTTTAGATTTTTGTTTTTCTTTTATTTGAATAAATCATTTTCACTTATATATGCATCTACTTCTTATCTACATTTCCTTTGATTCTTTTTCAAAACTAAGAAAACATTCAGCTGTAAACAAAATATAGCTGAAGATAAATTCTCCTCTCAAACCACAATCTGTAATCAACATTCCTCTTAAACCAAAATCCTCAAAACAATAATCTGTAATCAAATCTTCAGCCTGCAAATGCAAACCTTTCCTCAATCTCAAAATAAGATCTGTAAAACATTTCCAAATCAAAGTCTATAGCCTGCATTTTCTTTAATCTGGAATCAATTCAAAGGCTTGCATCATTTTCAAAAGATCACCAACCCTGTAATGCATTTCTTCAAAATCTGGAAGCATGTTTAATCAAGGCACCTCTACATGCAACTGCAACCTTTTCAAACTAATGCTAGCATTCCAGTTTTCAAGTTTAAAAGGTTTTAAAGATCAAAGGGCATCTCAATTTAAAAGTATTCAAAAGTTTTTCAAAAGCAGTTTCAAAGAGGCTCTGTTTTCTTTTAAAATTGGTGAGTAACTTTCATTTTTAAACTTAAGTATATGATATATGCTTGCATGTGATGATATTGGCTTGTATTGGAGTTCTAAATTTGAATTTATATGAATGGGTACAAATATGTTTGTGAATGCATTTATAAGTATATCTCTGTATAATTATATGGATGAATTGATGTGCATATGTGATTGTGTGCTCTGTTCTTATTTTGTTTTCCCAGGATCAAGGTTTCATTTTAAATCCCTTACCACTTGACCTAGTTTTTGTTAGGGCTTAGTTTACAAACAAAAGTTGTTTGTTTTATCATAGACTATTATTTAAAAATTTAATTGAGTCAAAATTTAAACCTGAGTGTCTTTGAAAAATTAAAATCATCAGTGCATGTTCAAATAAAGTAAAACTCAAACTTTTTAATTTATAAATTCAGGGTTATAAATTAAACACTTTAACTGAAACATGATTTTTAAAATAAGAATCATAGTTTTTAGTGTGGGAATGGGTGTACAGTTCTTGTATGAACTGGAAATGAAACATTGGGATTTTCTGATGATCTTGTTGACCGGAGAAGTCGTGATCTTCTCTGGTGATAGAGGAGTGATAGGGGATTGTGAGAAAAATAGTGGATGGCCGTATAATTCACTGTGGCGATGGTAGGAGATTGATTTTGTTTTTAACCCTAGTTTATAGGTTGGTCGGAATTTTGGTCTTCGCGACTGCTCTGGTGGATCGAGCTCCACCAGACTGTGGGAAATTGAAGTGGGGACATTGACGAAGCTTTGACTGGAAGATCAGACGATCTGATGATCGGAGGAGTAAGTTCGAGGAAGTTTCCAGGTTGGGACTGTTTCCAGGATTTGATCGAGATTTCTCGAATTCGATGGTGATGCTTGTTCGTGGTTCTGGTGATTGGGATCGCGAGTAGTGGTCGTAGACGACATGTCGGCGTTGGCATCGGTGGTCGGAGGCGATCGACTCGCCTGTGCACGTGCACGAGATACTTTGGAGCCTGGGTTGTTTTCTTGGTTTGGGAAGATGAAGTCTCTGTTCGACTCGAAGAAATTGCGTGAGTGGCTCGAAGATTTGTGAGTTTGGCTCGAAGATGTTAGGGTTGAGGCTCGGGTAGATTTGATGATAACAGAAGTAAAGCCTGACAGTGTTTTAAAATTTAAAATAAGTTTAAATGTGTAGAGTAGGATTTTAAATAAAGTTTTGGATTCAATTTAATTTGAATTCTAGATGTGAAATAAATAAATTTGTATTAAAATATTTAAACATCTTTAAAAATGTTTAAAGTATAATTTAAAAAGGTTTGAATAAATAAATTGGTTTAAAAATCTTATAAAATTCTTTTATAAATGTTAAGTGTTTCTTAACATTTGAATTTAAGAAGATTTTGTAAATTTGATTTAAATTTGGTTAAAGTTAAATTTGTAATTTATTTTAAATCTTTAATTTAAAATGAATTAAAAGAAGATTTTAAAGTAAAATGTTTTAAAGTCTTTGTTAAATAATAATTAAAGTGGTTAAAGGTTAATACTTTAATTTAGAAAGTAATTAAGGTTTAATGATATAGGAGTCATTAAATTAATGGGTTAAAGAATAATTTAATAATTTAATTAATTAATGGTTTAGTGTTAATTAATTAAATAATTAAGATTATAAGTTAATTAATTAAGGGTTAATTAATTTGGGATTAAGAATCATTTAATTAGATAAGTATAGATTTTTAATAAATGATTAGAAATTTATTAATCAAGTGATTAAAGATTAATTAAGAAATTAATTTAGTAATTAGGAATTAATTAATTGGTAATTAAGAATTAATTAATTTGTAATTAGTAATAGTTGATTTAGGTTTAATTACTTAAGGAAAGTAATTAAAGAATTATTAATAATTAATGGGAGATTATTAATTAGGTATAATTAAATAATTAATTAATGTGATTAATCTTGATAATCAATTAGATTAATTAATTAATGATAATAATTTATAAATTGGTTAAGTATAATTTATTTAATGGAAGTAATTAAAGTAATTAATTACTTAAGGTAATTAATTAAATAAATTTGATAAGTTTAAATTAATGAGTTGAATTAATTTAAGATAATCACTTGGTGATTTGATAAGTATAATTACCTAAATGTAATTAGTGAAGTGAAATTACTTAGGAAAGTAATTAAAAATAATTACTGGATGTAATTAATTAAAGGAGATTTAATAATGGAAGTAATTTGAGTTAATTACTTTAAATAAATTAATCAAGGGATTAATTAAATGATAATTAATTAAGAAGTAATTAATTATGAAGTGGAGTAATTAAGGAAAGTTAATTACTAAGTGAGATTAATCAAAGGTGATTAATAAATGTGACTAATTAAAGATTAATTAATTAAATATAATTAATTTAAATGGAGTAATTAATTAAGAGTAATTAAAGATTATTAATTAATTAATATAATTAATAATGTAATTAAGGATTGATTAATTAAGATTAGTTAAAAAAATAATAAGTGATTAAAGTAATTAATTAATTGTAATTAATTAAGGATTAATGTAATTAAATATAGTTAATTAATTAATGATGTAATCAAAGATTAATTACTGTAATGGTTTAAGTTAATTAATTTGTGAAATTAATTAAGAATTAATTACTTAAAGTAATTAAAGGATTATTAATCAGGAATGATTAATTAAGATGGATACTTAGAGTAATGATTAATTAATTGGTTTAATTAATAATTAAGTAAGCAGGATTTATAGAATGAAGTAATTAGTTTAATTCACTTTAAATTAATTAGATGATATAAATCATTGCTTAAGGATGGATGAATGAGATTGAATGTATTTCATTGTTTGATATCTCTGATGAGATATGATTGATATATGATATGGATGTTTGGTTGAATTATAATGATAATGTGAATTATCTGTTTGGGATGATAATGTAGATTATCTATTGAATTATCTATCTTTGTGTATATAGATAAGAATTGAATTGTTTTAACCTTAAAACAACTTGGCCCTTAAAAGATACGTTTTGGATTTCGATGAGACCGGGATCGGGTTTCCGTATACCGGATTTCCAGGTCTGGAGACCCGAATACCACATCGATCCAAATTACGATAGGTCGTGAATCTCAAGTGAAGATAAAGATTCAGAGTGCAAGGGTTATTGTCGTTAACTCTGAGGGTGATTCCAAAACGAGTGTAACGAGATAATGCCTTCGGTTTCGTTCGAACCCGGAACGAACTTGTATGGATTGAATGCTTTCAGCACATCGTCAGGTGGACGATGAGCATTCTAAGTGATATGTTCTGATTAAAGGTAATCGTAACCTCAAGCCTCATCAACCGGGAATGGCTAAAACAGGGGAGGTGCAGCAAGGCTTCGTGGGTAGCACCCACTGAGAGCAAGATAGATCCCTGTCTAGAGGTCCCTTTTCTTTTCATTCGGCTTAGTGTGTGGTTGGTCGCGCCAACTACGGGGTTATCTTGTTCGGGATTATCCAGTAAGGGATGGTTCCGGCTTTGTGTTGTAGGGGAGCGGGCGTACTCCTCGGTACGGTGATCTAGGCCACGTACTGTGACGGGCGGTACCCCAGTAGCCCTGCCATTATATGGAAACCCATTCTTCCTACGTGCCCTTACGGTTTTGATTGTATAACCCACTTTGTGGCTAGTATGCTGGAATTTAATAATGTAACAATTTCAGCTATTTCATATTTATTTGAAAACCCTAGACCCTATTATAATATAACTGGATTTCCTATCAAATGTTTTGGTTAGCGTAAGGTAAAAACTTACCCATGTTTATTTGTGGGGAGTCTTACGTGATACCTTTTCTTTCTAAAGGTTTTGAAGTTAAGCAAGTTTAACCTGTTACTCACACCAGACCCATGTCTGACCCAAGTTGTTTATTTCTGTTTTATAAACTCTTGGGTACTCAAATTTTTACGAGTAGCCAAGGGATTCAGGTTTAGCTTTGACGAATTGTGGAGGAGCAATGGAGCAGGAGGCTTCAACGTTGTAGATATATATAGTAGTTCCGCTGTGTCTGTATCTCTGTAGTGTATTGAGTTGTAATGTCTAGACAGATGTTATAACTGTCTAGTAAGTGATGTATATGTTGTGTAACTCTGTAAAGTGTTGTATACTATGTAATAGTATATGTTATTAATATAATTTATTCGTTCCGCTGTGAGATCGTTGTTGTTGTTTCTTTCTTTCTTCTCTTCTTTTCTATTTTCTACCCCTTTCTTTCTTATTAATGATACGACTTTCTGTGGAGAAAAAGCCTAGGTCGTTACAGCAGTCATCACTGGTTTAACTTTTGTTCAGTATAAAGTTGGATTCGTACAGCACATCCATGCTAGAGAATATTTGTAGCTATATGTTTGTGTTAATACCATTAGTAGTTAATTTCAGCTTACATATTTACCCATTCCTACTACTTTTGCCTTCCACTTTCGCTTCCAAAAAAAAACAGTACGTATAATCTATACCCTAGGCATAAAAGAAGTATGTTAGTCCTTTTAGAACATAATTAGTTTTGCAATCTTCTGGTAGAAATTGAACTTTAAAGGCATCATCCAAAAGTCCTTTTACTTGCTGTAAAAGCCTTCAGTGAAATACAATTATCATTGCTTTGAACGCACTCAAAACAAAAAAGTCCACTTATGAGGGTAAGGTTTTTGTTGGAGTTTGATATATGGGGATGATGGTGATCTATGTGGTTATGCAGTCTGATTCATAGGAGGGTGTTGGAGTTGTGGTTTAGGTTGTGATTGGTTTTCGTTTGAATGGTGTAGACTATCTCAAAGTGAAAAACTTTACAATATTGAATCCACTTCAGTATGCTTCATTTGTCATCTTAGCCAGCTGATGAAATCAGTATTAATTTCATGCATATGTTATTACCAGCGTGTTCGTGCAAATGTTATCACCAAATTATTGACTTTTTGAGTTTCTTTTGCCTTTTTGTTTCTAAATTAAGTGTTGTTTTTGAAATGCAGGCTTTAATAGAAGCATTTTGGGTTGCTGTCTTTGTTTCTAAACTCAGATGTCTTGAATCTTTGTTTCTCTGGTAACTGCTCTGGTACTGATTGTTATATATGTCTCTGTTTCCTGGCCGGTTGTCCCTGCTGTATCATGTAACTCATTGTATTATTGCATTATTGTGGTAGCACTGTTTGATTGTATGATATGTCTGGTACTGATTGTATGATATGATATGTCTCTGTTACTGATTGCATTATTGTGGTAGCACTGTTTGATTGCATTATTGTGGTAGCACTATCTGATTGCATTATCTGCTGTTGCTTTTGATGCCTATTTTTTTTCAAACGGACAAAATTTCAACGGGTAAGAACCGTTGTACATTAGTACATAACAACGGTTTCTGTCCGTTACGTTATGACTAAAGCCATGGAATTATGGCTCAAATGAAACGGCTACAACCCGTTGCTACTTATTACAAAAACGACGGACTTTAACCGTTGCTTTCTAGTCATTAAGCAACGGTTTTTAACCGTAGCTTTTCTCGAAAAAATGGTGTTATAGAGACAGATAAACAACGGGAAATGACCGTTGCTTATGTATCTAATACAACGGTAAGTAACCGTAGTTTTTTTTATATTTAGCAAAGGGTATTTCCCGTTGCTTTTTGACCTAAAAGCAACGGTTAATTACCGTTGCTAAATTTTACCACTCCATTATTAGAAACGGTTTATAACCGTTGCTAATAGTGTTAGCAACGGTTTTAAACCGTTTCTAATCGATGATCATGGTGTAGTGGATGGTGGCGGCGCAGTTCTGTACGAAGGTGAAGATGGGTTTGAACGGTTAGGCTGGGGAGATGTTCGACGTGGCAGTGGTAATATTTGTTTTATAATTTTGTTTATTTAATTTACATTTAATTTCAAAACGTTCTAACACGCATAACTTTTACATACGAGGTCCAATTCACGCACGGTTTGTTCCTTTGGGATCGTATCGAAATTCCAGACATTTTGACGCAGGTTTTGACGAATTCTAAGACTGTTTGAATTTGGGCCCTATTTTGAATTTCAAATCAATTTGAATTCAAAGGTGAGTGTTTTAACCCACTCATAATTACTAATCTATCTTATGTTAGTTAAATTAAATGTATGATGTGATTAGAAATAAAATGATTGATGTTTGGTATGTTAAAATTGTGATTATAGTAAAATTTGACATTTATTGCATTTAATCATCGTTTAATTTACTATTGAATTTAATTGTCAATTTAATACCTGTTAATGATAATCAGTTATCTATTGATATTTATTGGTTGATTTGGATGGTGATTGTGATAGATGTTTGATTGTTGATATTGTATGACTGGATGTTGTATTTTTATATTGTTATAACACTGCAAGTTCCCTATGGGTTGAAATGATACATATCCAAACGATCTGTAGATTAGGGAAAAATCATCATGGGTTGAAATGATAGACTCGAGCGATTTTATCGATGTTATTGAATTTGGGATTGCGGTTTGAAATGATATATAACCGTAAAATTTTAAATCGCTGATTGAAATGATAAATATACGTATCACTTGACCATAAGGTAGAAAATTATATACGGACACCGGGTCGATTAAATTAAATGATTTTAATTCTTTAAATCTGGAGTTTAGTTAATTGGCATTTTGAAATAAAAATTAATTTATATAAACTGAGTTATTTTCGATAATCCAAGTGTTAATGCTGAAATTGGAATTGATTTAATGAATGGTTCAAAGGATTTAAATTGGAATTTCAAAGTTGAATTGTCAAAAATAAATGAATTTTATCGAAATTGAGTTATTGAAATGTTTGAATATAAATTTAAAATCTATTTAAACTAATTTAAACTTTTTTAAACAATGTAAACTATTTTAATTTATTTTAATATATTATAACCTATTTAATCCAATATAATCCATTTTACCTATTCCAAAATAATTAAATGTATTTATTCTATTTTTAAATCTATTTAATATAATTTAAATATATTTAATCCATTTTAAAAAGTATTTAATCTATTTTAAATCTATTTAATATAATTTAAATCTGTCTAATCTATTTTAAATTTATTTTTAATCTATTTTAAATTCATTTAAAGTATTTTGAATTCATTTTAATCTATTTGAAATCTATTTAAAGTATTTTAATCTATTTTAATCTATTTCAAATCTATTTAAAATATGTTAACCATTTTTAAACTATATAAATCTGTTTTAATCTATTTTTAATTATCTTAAACTATTTTTGAAACTAATTTAAACTATCTAAACTAATTTCTGAATTTCAGACTGTGTAAAGTTGAAGCGTATATATTTAAAATCCTTGATGATGATACAATCTAAGTTGGAATTTGAAATTGATACCTTTTTGTGAAACGACATATTTGAGTAAATATGATGATTTTGGGACTAGAATTTAATTAACCTATCTTATCGATAAATCCAAAAGTGAATATGATTTGAAGTTAAATATGATTTTGAAAGTGAATAAAGTTTTGAAAGTGAATATGATTTCGAAAGAGATATGATTTGAAATCGAATATGATATTTTGATATCAATTGTGAATTGACTTTTTGAAATGTAAAAGAACCATCCGGTGTGAAATAAGCGTTTGGTTGTTAAAGTCACCGGGATCGGATATTGTCATACTCTCTGCCAATACCGAAAACCACTTTAACAACTGTGTACGTGGTGGAGGTTCCAGAAATGAAGTAGGATGGTTTGGCGAACGATTCTGTATGAGGTATTTACGTGACCCTGATTCCCGTGAGTCAGCATAGATGTGTAATGCCCCAAAATTTTAAGGGAAATTATTTTAATGAAATAATTTGGTTCTAAAAATATTTAGATTAAATGTTGAAGGATTTCTTGATGAAATGATGTGCAAGAGTATGTGTGCACATGCACACTGGAAATGGCACAAGGAAAAGGTTTAAGATCTCTGGAAAAAAATGATGACAATAAAATAAATAAACAAGGAAAGGAAGCATTTCAAATATGATTTTGAAATGTGAATTATTAAACCAAATAAAATATGTTTTTCTGTATACATTGAAATTACAAACTCTTTATGAGATTTGATATGCATACATGCTGAAATTAAAAATATATTAGTATATTGAAATTAAAAATATGAAATATATGATGTGAATATTTTACAGGAAGTAAGGAAGAATTAAATAGATATATGTATACATCTGCTTATACCCAGATACATTTTCTTTGAGCAGAGATACATTGATACTAAGCAAGAAAAATAACACTAAAATAGTATGAGGTAAAATATAAGTAAGTAAGTATGTGTAGGTAAAAATAGTAAAGACGATTTTCAAAAATGAATAAAATATAAAATATAGTTAAGTCAAACATTTAACATGACTTGAGCAAATATTCAAAATAGCCACTTTTCTGAAAAGCAAAAGGAGGAAAGTACTGACCTTAATTAACTAGTATGGTCGGGGTATTAAGGATGGAAATGTGGATACAAAATGCATGATACTAGACAGGACAGAAATGGAATTTTATCTTGATAAAACCCTAGAGGAAATGCTTATAAATAGGTAGTTATAACTAGAAAATCATTTTAGCCGAGTTGCTTAAAAATAAAAATAAAAATAAGAAAAGAAGAGGGAGAAACATATTGGGATTTTTGAGCAAAGGCAGGAAGAATTTAGGTGAGTAATCTCACTTGATTCATGGCATTAAGACCTGATTAGAGGCAGCCAAATCTTTATGTTGCTACTGATATTTTTCTGGTTTTTGTTAAACTCAGTTTTATTAATATTCTTTGAATGGTGTTGATTTGATGTAATGTTTTGATATGGATGCTCCTTGGATGACCTTGATCTGATAAGATATTTTATTATGGATGTGCAAGCTACTGTTTTAATATATTTAAAAAAAACTAAGGCATCGGATCTTGAAATCAAGGGAAGAATACTTATATCTGATATGGAATCATGGCAATTAAATCTCAACAGAGAAAATAAAATAAGCTGCAATATACATTGTATAAGTGCTGAGGCTTTAGAAATGATATTAGGGATGCAATAGAGATTTCTATATGCTGAATCCCTGATTAAAATAGCAAAAATCTACAAGACAAAAATTATGATTCAGCTAGATCTTGAATCTGGTTCAATTATAGTTATTTGCAGATCATAATAATTCATTATGCCATGTTCCTATTCTCAGTATAAATATTCTTGTACTTAATCCAAAGATCTAGTTATATGTTAGAAGTATCCTTGAAAATAATTATTTGTTTGGAAAAAAATATGCTTGTAGTATTACAGGGGTGTTTCAATGAACACAGTGACATGTTCACTTATCTATCTGATGATAGGATTAAATAAATACAAATTAGTAAATGAACTAGGAACTGTAAGCCAAGAAGGCTGCTGGAATGCTTGTCATATTTGAAGTATGCAAGTTTGGCACATGGTTTGTTTAAGCCCTGAGATCTTTGTGCAATGATGTGAATTAATTCATTACAATGTGTCCATGTGATTCCTTGATAGAAGATGAGGCCAGGATTAAAATGGTATATTTGTAAAGGCTATGCAAAAGTTATGAAATAAGAAATGAGTATTTCTTAGATTGTTGATTTGGAACAATGAGTGTTCCAGGGCATCTGATTGCTGCAGATTGATGTGAATGCTTGCATAAACATGCTTGTGCTAATGGTTAATTTATGAAGTCTTTGCTTTTGCTTAACAGTTTATCTGAAATATAGTAACATAGTTGATTTAAGAAATTGCTTAAGCAACTGTTTAGTGCTTATGTATCATTTATCTGCTTAATATCATGAATATATTGATGTGCTCATACCAGATCATTGATCTGACCCTTATTTGCTCATGGCATATGGGGGTGTCTCAATTCAAACTGAGGCAGCCACTAATGCTTTTTCAGGGGATGCAAGACATAAGTAGGAAAGAAGATTATGGCTAATGAGAAAAATGGAAAAGCATGCATGTTAGTTTTAATAAGAGCATAGGATGATTCATCTTCATGTATTCATGAAAACTTATGTTTTTAAATTTCTTGTTATGTAATGAATTTGCTATGTTTGTATGAACTGGTTGTTTTCTGTTACATTTTGTTATGAATTAAGGTTGAGAATTTAAAGATTATTTGAGTTATGAACAAGGGAACAAGTTTAAATTACTATCTACCAAAATCTAAAAGAAAATGTATATATATATATACTTGAGCAATTAACTAACATATTCAATACTTTGCATTAGTCAATCTGGTGTTATTTAAAAGCATAAAGTTTGGGGTAAAATATGGTTTAACCCGGGGTAATCATTCAAGTATTTAGTTACCTTTCATTGGAGAATTTTGTAAAAGAATTCAAGTCCATTGTGAGCTGTTTTGTGAAATGTATATATCTTAAATAAGGCATCTAGTAGTTTATATATGAATAACATTTTAAGAGACATGGTTGATGTTTGCCTGGTTGATCATATTTGTCTGAAATTCAACAGTGAAATGCATTACAAAACCTCTTGTCCATTTAGCAAGTTTTCAACTCAAAACTTCCTTTCAAATGCTATAAATATATGTGCATTTTGGAACTGGTTTGTACTATCAAACCAGAGAACACACTGCAATCAAACCTGGCTCACCAAAAATCCAGGGATTGCACTATTTACAAACACTTTCAAAAAGATTTAGAAACCAATATGCATGAGAACAAAACATGGGTTGATTTATGGGATAAGTTAAAAACAGATGAATCTCAAAGAAAAAGATTATGAGCCAAAATGATATAAGTAAATATCATTTTCTGGTCTTAATCAGATATCAAACATCTGAACTGTACAAAAATAATAATATAATCTCAAGTATTCAGAGATTATCTTGTCAAGATAAATTATTGATAAATCTTAATTTGAATAATTAAAGTTATCACTATAAATAAATATGAGCAGGATCTACTCATATATTATAAGTTTCAAAGACATGAAAATTAATAATGGGATGAGAAATTCAAAATTCAATTCAAATCAAACAGAATATGCTCTTGTTTACAAAATTTAAATATATGTATACTCTGATTTAAACAAGAGGGACATATACATCATCATATGTATATGTATATTTCTATGATTAAATTAATATACTTATATTAATAGGAATTTTAAATCCTGGACAAATTGTTTGAAAAAAAAATGACTCTGAGAATATTAATTATAGGAATGTAAAAAAAAATATTAAGCCAAATTTGGAGGGTCATTTCAATTGGTATCAGAGCAAATGGTTGCATTGATTGTTGAATACTATAGAAATGTATTATATCTGTTTGTTTTGGATGAAATAATTTAGATAGGAAAATATTAACCATAGAAAATACTCACAATACACTAATACTATTTGCCCATAATTTGGTTAGCAAACCATGGTAGGAAGGGGATCACATCATGTAGGAACAAGTGCACCACAAATGCTTGATATGCAAGAATTTGTAAGGGTTTTAAGGGATCGAATTGGGCATAGGCCTGAGAATCCACATGAGGAACTTTCAAAACTATTAAAGGCTTATACAAACTTGGGAGGTAAAAGTTTTGAAGGGATTGAGAATGTGATGGAAATTCAAGCATGGTTGAGAACACTGGATAGAATTTTCAATGACATGCAGCTTGATGATCAAAGGAAGAGGCAAGTGGCTTCAAGACAGCTGAAAGGAGTAGCTTTAGGCTGGTGGGAGGTGATCATAGCTGGGAGAATTGAAAATGAAATCACTTGGAATCAATTCAAGGAGATGTTGGAGGCAAGATTTGTACCAGCATTAGCTAAGACCACATTACTTGAAGAATTTATTAGACTCAGGCAAGGAACTTTGAATGTCACTGAGTATACTCTAAAGTTTGAGGGATTATCCAAATATGGAGCAATGCTAGTGGCAGATGAAGCACCCAAAAATGATAGGTACATTAGAGGTTTGAACCCAGGACTTAGCAGAGCCATGCTACCATATGCAGATAGGACTTTTGATCAAGTAATAGATCTGGCATTGAAATTGGAACAGCATGACAAGGAAAGAGAGAAGTACAGGAATTTTAAGAACCAAAATAACAAGAAGAATAAGGGAAGGTATCACCCTTATGATAAAAAGAAGGAGGAGACAGACAACAAGAAGGCCAATGACACCAAGGCTAATGATGCTAAGAAGAAATTGGTCTGCCATCATTGTGGAAAGGAAGGACACATTAAACCAAGGTGTCCAGAGTTAAAAGGAGGAGCCTTCAAATGCTACTTATGTGGGAAAGAGGGGCATATGAAGAGGAACTGTCCTGAGTACAAGCAGCAAGGGAAGTTAGCAAATCTGGAGGGCAAAAGCAAATCTACAGTGGAAATTAATGCTGAGAATCATAGCCAAGTGGAAGGTACATTACTTATTTGTACCATACCCATAGCAGTAGTATATGACACTGGGGCAACTCACTCTTTGATTTCTTATGAACTAGTTAAAATGCTATAATTAAATTGCATATTGGTTGAAACTCCATTGTTTATACAAAGTCCACTGGTGAGTTCTAGTGTTCTAGATATGATTTGTGTGGATGTGGAATTAAACATAGGTGGAAACATTTTCATTTCCAATTTATATGTTTTAAACTACCCAAATATAGGTGTTATATTGGGGGTAGACTGGTTAAGGCAATTTAAAGCCATAATTAACTTAGAATCATCCACCATATCATTGCAAAATCTTAGGAGCCAGAGAATCACAATTTTATGTGAAGTAACTAAAGAAAGAAAATTATATCATTTAATTGATTTGGAAAAAGATTCTAGTGAACTTACTATTGAAGAAATTCCCATAGTCAATGAATACTTGGATGTGTTTGGGGAGGTTAAGGGTGTTCCACACCATGGACCAGTAGAGTTTCAGATCAATCTTATTCCCGGAGCAAGCCCAATAATAAAGAAACCTTATAGAATGGGGCCAAGTGAACTAAAATAATTGAAAAATCAGTTAGAAGAATTAGAAAGCAAAGGATTTATAAGGCCAAGTAATTCATGCTGGGGTGCTCCAGTAGTGTTTGTAAGAAAACATGATGGTACTTTGAGAATGTGCATAGATTACAGAGGGCTAAATAAAGTTACTATTAAGAATAAATACCCATTGCCTAGAATTGATGATCTCTTTGATCAACTCAGTGGAGCTAGAATATTTTCTAGGTTAGACTTGGCATCTGGGTTCCATCAGATGAAGGTTGAGGACTCAAGTGTTAAGTACACTACATTGAGTTTCTAGTTATGCCATTTGGGCTAACAAATGCTCGTTCATATTCTGTAGATTTAATGAATAGAATATTCAAAGATTATTTAGACAAGTTTGTGCTAATTTTTATTGATGATATTTTGGTTTATTCCAAAACAGTAGAAGAGCATAAAAATCATTTGCAACTGGTTTTGTCTAGATTGAGGGAAAAAGATTTAAAGGCAAAATTTTCAAAATGTGCATTTTGGAAAGAATACATTTCCTTGGCCATGTTATTTCTGCAAAAGGAATTTCAGTGAACCCCAATAAGGTTGTAGCAATTCAAGCCTGGAAAAGACCAAGTACAGTGAGTGAGGTTAGATCATTTATGGGGATGGCAGGATATTATAGGAGATTTATAAAAGATTTTTCTAAAATGTCATCACCACTTACAAATTTAACTAGAAAGAATCAAGTGTTTATATGGACTGAAAAATGTGAGCAAGCTTTTATCAAAATAAAAGAAGCTTTAGTTAATGCACCGGTACTGAGAGTGCCAGAAGGGAATGAAAACTTAATTGTGTATACTGATGCAAGTGGCTCTGGGCTAGGGGCTGTGTTGATGCAACAAGACCAAGTAATAGCCTATGCATCTAGGCAATTAAAGCCACATGAAACTAGGTATGCAACCCATGATCTTGAACTAGCAGCAGTAGTGTATGCCTTAAAGCTTTGGAGACATTACTTATTAGGTGCCAAATTTATTTTGTACACTGATCATAAGGCACTAAAATATTTATTCTCACAAAAAGATTTAAACATGAGGCAACATAGGTGGGTGGAGTTTCTAGCTGCCTATGACTTAGATATACTTTATACACCAGGAAAAGCAAACAAATTTGATGATGCTCTAAGTAGACGACATGCTAAGTTAGCTATGATGATGATAGAAGAGTTTAAGGACTTGTCTTTGCTTACTGAGTTAGAAATTGGGGAGAATGGCTGTGTGCACATGGATGTGCATGTGCATGGTGCATAGGAAAATAGAGGGAAGTTGAGCTTGATGACTTCAATCTGAATTAATTTTGAAGGTAAGTGAAATGCAAGACCAAGACTCTATTATAGTTGAGAAGAAAACTCTCATATCAAAAGGGGAAGAAGTGACAAATTATCACATTGATAAAAATGGTTATTTGAGAAACAAGAATAGGATATGTGTTCCAGAAAACACAGAATTAAAGGAGGAAATTTTAAATAAATATCATAGGAGTAAGTACTCCATACACCCAGGCAGTACAAAAATGTATCAAAATTTGAAAAGAAATTTTTGGTGGAAGGGAATGAAATCAGATGTGGCCAAACATGTTGCAAAATGTATGACTTGCCAACAAGTTAAAGCAGAAACACAAAGACCATCAGGGTTGTTGCAACCTCTAAGCATACCACAGTGGAAATAGGAGGATATATCTATGGATTTCATAGATGGCCTGCCTAGATCTAAAAGAGGAAACACAATCATATGGGTAATAGTGGATAGGCTAACTAAAGTAGAACATTTTATCCCAGTGAAATCAGAAAGAAATGCACCAAAACTGGCTCAGATATTCATGAAGAGGTGGTAAGATTGCATGGCATTCCCAAAACCATTGTGAGTGATAGGGATACCATCTTCACCTCAAGATTCTGGAAAAGTTTTCAATAGGCCATGGTGAGTGAGTTATGCTTAAACACTGCCTAACATCCACAATCAGATGGACAAACTGAGGTGGTGAACAAAATTCTAGAAGACTTATTGAGAGCATGTGCATTGGATTTTGGAGGCAACTGGGAGGATCATCTCCATCTAGCTGAGTTTACATACAATAATAGTTATCAAAGCACCATAGGGATGGCTCCATTTGAAGCCTTATATGGCAAGCCATGTTTATCACCTGTATGTTGGGTAGAGACAGGAGAGAGGGCTGTTTTAGGGCCTGAATATGTAAAAGAGACTATAGAGAAAATTGGGCTAATAAGAAGGATGGCAGCAGCTCAAGATAGGCAAAAGAAGTTTGCAGACATGAAGAGAAAGAAGGTGGAATATGGAGTGGGAGACTTTGTTTTCATAAAGGTTTCACCCATGAAAAAGGTCCTGAGGTTTGGCAAGCAAGAAAAACTCACACCAAGGTATGTTGGACCCTATAAAATTCTGGAGAGAATAAGCTCTTTAGCATACAAATTAAAACTGCCAGAGGAAATGAAAGCAATGCATAATGTTTTTCATGTGTCACAACTTAGAAGATGGGTACATGATAAAGAAGAAATTCTGGAAAAGCCTACCCAAATTCAAATAAATCCTAATTTGGTTTATGAGAAAGAACCAGTGGGGATTTTAGCTAAAGAAGAAAAGAAATTAAGAAGTAAAACTTTGAAACTGGTAAATATCCAGTGGAGTCTTGATCCTAATGATTGTACATGGGAGCTAGAAGACAAAATTAGGATAGATTATCCTAAGCTTTTTACAGATTAAAGGTAATTTTAAAATTTCTGGAAAAATTTAATATATATGGTTGTTATGATTTAATTTGTTTGCTTATGCATATGTTTGATGGATTCCTTAGAATCAGTAAATGCTTGTTATAAGTATAAAAGAAATTGTGAGGACACAATTCCTAAAAGAAGGGGTGAATGTAATGCCCCAAAATTTTGAGGGAAATTATTTTAATGAAATAATTCAGTTCTAAAAATATTTAGATTAAATGTTGAAGGATTTCTTGATGAAATGATGTGCAAGAGTATGTGTGCACATGCACACTGGAAATGGCACAAGGAAAAGGTTTAAGATCTCTGGAAAAAAATGATGACAATAAAATAAATAAACAAGGAAAGGAAGCATTTCAAATATGATTTTGAAATGTGAATTATTAAACCAAATAAAATATGTTTTTCTGTATACATTGAAATTAAAAACTCTTTATGAGATTTGATATGCATACATGCTGAAATTAAAAATATATTAGTATATTGAAATTAAAAATATGAAATATATGGTGTGAATATTTTACAGGAAGTAAGGAAGAATTAAATAGATATATGTATACATCTACTTATACCCAGATGCATTTTCTTTGAGCAGAGATACATTGAAACTAAGCAAGAAAAATAACACTAAAATAGTATGAGGTAAAATATAAGTAAGTAAGTATGTGTAGGTAAAAATAGTAAAGAGGATTTTCATAAATAAATAAAATATAAAATATTGTTAAGTCATACATTTAACATGACTTGAGCAAATATTCAAAATAGCCACTTTTCTGGAAAAGCAAAAGGAGGAAAGTACTGACCTTAATTAGCTAGTATGGCCGGCGTATTTAAGGATGGAAATGTGGATACAAAATGCATGATACTAGACATGACAGAAATGGAATTTTATCTTGATAAAACCCTAGTGAAAATGCTTATAAATAGGTAGTTATAACCAGAAAATCATTTTACCCGAGTTGCTTAAAAATAAAAATAAAAAGAAGAAAAGAAGAGGGAGAAACATATTGGGATTTTTGAGCAAAGGCAGGAAGAATTTAGGTGAGTAATCTCACTAGATTCATGGCATTAAGACCTGATAAGAGGCAGCCAAATCTTTATGTTGCTATTGATATTTTTCTGGTTTTTGTTAAACTCGGTTTTATTAATATTCTTTGAATGGTTTTGATTTGATGTAATGTTTTGATATGGATGCTCCTTGGATGACCTTGATCTGATAAGATGTTTTATTATGGATGTGCAAGCTACTGTTTTATTATATTTTAAAAAAAACTAAGTCATCAGATCTTGAAATCAGGGGAAGAATACTTATATCTGATATGGAATCATGGCAATAAAATCTCAACAGAGAAAATAAAATAAGCTGCAATATACATTGTATAAGTGCTGAGGCTTTAGAAATGATATTAGGGATGCAATAGAGATTTCTATGTGCTGAATCCTTGATTAAAATAGCAAAAATCTACAGGACAAAAATTATGATTCAGCTAGATCTTGAATCTGGTTCAATCATAGTTATTTGCGGATCATAATAATTTATTATGCCATGTTCCTATTCTCAGTATAAATATTCTTGTACTTAATCCAAAGATCTAGTTATATGTTAGCAGTATCCTTGAAAATAATTATTTATTTGGAAAAAAATATGCTTGTAATATTACAGGGGTGTTTCAATGAACACAGTGACATGTTCACTTATCTATCTGATGATAGGATTAAATAAATACAAATTAGTAAATGAACTAGGAACTGTAAGCCAAGAAGGCTGCTGGAATGCTTGTCATATTTGAAGTATGCAAGTTTGGCATATGGTTTGTTTAAGCCCTGAGATCTTTGTGCAATGATGTGAATTAATTCATCGCAAAGTGTCCCTGTGATTCCTTGATAGCAGATGAGGCCAGGATTAAAATGGTATATTTGTAAAGGCTATGCAAAAGTTATGAAATAAGAAATGAGTATTTCTTAGATTTTTGATTTGGAACCATGAGTGTTCCAGGGCATCTGATTGCTGCAGATTGATGTGAATGCTTGCATAAACATGCTTGTGCTAATGGTTAATTTATGAAGTCTTTGCTTTTGCATAACAGTTTATCTGAAATATAGTAACATAGTTGATTTAAGAAATTGATTAAGCAACTATTTAGTGCTTATGTATCATTTATCTGCTTAATATCATGAATATATTGATGTGCTCATACCAGATCATTGATCTGACCCTTATTTGCTCATGGCATATGGGAGTGTCTCAATTCAAACTGAGGCAGCCACTAATGCTTTTTCAGGGGATGCAAGACATAAGTAGGAAAGAAGATTATGGCTAATGAGAAAAATGGAAAAGCATGCTTGTTAGTTTTAATAAGAGCATAGGATGATTCATCTTCATGTATTCATGAAAACTTATGTTTTTAAATTTCTTGTTATGTAATGAATTTGCTATGTTTGTCTGAACTGGTTGTTTTCTGTTACATTTTGTTATGAATTAAGGTTGAGAATTTAAAGATTATTTGAGTTATGAACAAGGGAACAAGTTTAAATTACTATCTACCAAAATCTGAAAGAAAAAGTATATATATACTTGAGCAATTAACTAACATATTCAATACTTTGCATTAGTCAATCCGGTGTTATTTAAAAGCATAAAGTTTGGGGTAAAATATGGTTTAACCCGGGGTAATCATTCAAGTATTTAGTTACCTTTCATTGGAGAATTTTGTAAAAGAATTCAAGTCCATTTTGAGCTGTTTTGTGAAATGTATATATCTTAAATAAGGCATCAAGTAGTTTATATATGAATAACATTTTAAGAGACATGGTTGATATTTGCCTGGTTGATCATATTGGTCTGAAATTCAGCAGTGAAATTCATTACAAAACCTCTTGTCCATTTAGCAAGTGTTCAACTCAAAACTTCCTTTCAAATGCTATAAATATATCTGCATTTTGGAACTGGTTTGTACTATCAAACAAGAGAACACACTGCAATCAAACCTAGCTCACCAAAATCCAGGGATTGCACTATTTACAAACACTTTCAAAAAGATTTAGAAACCAATATGCATGAGAACAAAACATGGGTTGATTTATGGGATAAGTTAAAAACAGTTGAATCTCAGAGAAAAAGATTATGAGCCAAAATGATATAAGTAAATATCATTTTCTGGTCTTAATCAGATATCAAACATCTGAACTGTACAAAAATAATAATATAATCTCAAGTATTCAGAGATTATCTTGTCAAGATAAATTATTGATAAATCTTAATTTGAATAATTAAAGTTATCACTATAAATAAATATGAGCAGGATCTACTCATATATTATAAGTTTCAAAGACATGAAAATTAATAATGGGATGAGAAATTCAAAATTCAATTCAAATCAAACAGAATATGCTCTTGTTTACAAAATTTAAATATATGTATACTCTGATTTAAACAAGAGGGACATATACATCATCATATGTATATGTATATTTCTATGATTAAATTAATATACTTATATTAATAGGAATTTTAAATCCTGGACAAATTGTTTGAAAAAAACTGACTCTGAGAATATTAATCATAGGAATGTAAAAAAAAAATTAAGCCAAATCTGAAGGGTCATTTCAAGATGTGACTAAAACAGGAGCTATACCGGGCCAAGTGAGATCATTCCTCCTATCGGGCACATTTCTTCGATATTATATTTTGACTTTGTGATTGATTTGGTGGCCACCCCTTAATTTTGATTATGGGAGTGTGTCCAAGTTGGGCGGTAGTAGCTACTATGCGTTACTACTAGTCCGGGAGTGCAATTGGTATATCTACCCTGGCATTTCCTCGAGTGCCGTGTTAACATGCCCTATCGTGCCTTCTACGAGTTTGGTTTGTACCATACCTATGGAATGCCCACTGATAGCCCTCCAGTTTACGGAGGAATTACGGTACTCTATAGACTATGGGAATATATAAAATGTGTTAAGGGGGATATGGGTAATGCCTTAACGCTATTTTAATACTTTACTTTATTGTAGACACTATTATAATAACGTATTGTACTACATAGTAGATAGTTTAACGGATCCTTAGGAGATGGTAATCCCGAACATCTCTTAAGTTATTGCACTCACGTTAGACACTGAATAGGAGATGTAAAAATCCGTAAACATCTTCGACGCTATTACAGTCATATTTATTTATTGTTAATTTAACTTACATAAGATCTTTTAGTTCTGACTCGAGTGTTTTGTCTTTTCAATTCGCTCGGGTCAGTCTGAGCTTTTCAGTTTCATCGAAGACTGCTTTCTAGTGGACGAAGATGGTGATTTAATTCTATTATTATTTACTATATTTATTCCACTGCATTATATTGTTCCGCTGCATTATTTATTTATTCCTGTTGTATGTAACTCTGATCTGTATTATAAAAGTGTAATCAAATGTTATTTGTAACAGCTTCATGAACTGTTTATTTGATTATTATATTTTGTCATTCCGCTATGAGATTCTGTATTTGTTTTTATTTTCTTTCTTTTCCTGCTTTTTCTTATTTACCCCATAACAATCTGCCCTTTTGAATGGTTTGAGTCTGACGTGCGTGTCTTCTTAAAACGTCCAAAAAAGGCAGGTTGTTACAAGCACCCAGTTCCCGTGTATAATTTTGGAGTTACTCAGGCTAACTATATACATTTTCTGTGGATTAAATATATAATATCGTTTCAAAAAGTGTTTTGAATTAAAACAGGGTTTTTTAAATTTTTAAGAGAATTCAAAATAAAACTTTGAATTATGGTTTTGTATACGCTTAGAGGAAGATAAGGGATTTTATAAGTTAAGCTATCCTTCCATAAATAATTTAGAGGTAATAAAATTGGTATTAGGGATAACCAATTGAATAAGTGTGTGAGGTGGACATAGATTGTTTCTACTTTCCTTATAGTTTGATCTAATATTCGAGTATAGGGCTTTGAGGTGTTTCACACCGTTTCGAATATACACGATTTTTTACGGCGAGCATTTGATGATGGTTCTTGATATGGAACTAAGGTTTTCTATCATAGCTACAGCTATGCAAGGAGAGCAGAGGTTCCTAATCAAGGAGCCTGATCAGAGTCCGCACTAGAGAATCAGGTGAACGATACTGGTTTGGAAGTGAAGTCATGTATTCGAGTAGTGATCGAATCAGATTTTGTAGATGTATGATCTATGGGTATAATGCAGGCTTATGAAGAGTGTTGAGTGTTCTTATGGTTGAATTTCGGGGACGAAATTCTATTAAGCGGGGAGGAATGTAACGACCCGGAATTTTTATCGTCTTGGGTTTTGAATATAAATTTTTAATATTCAATAATATTGTCCTTTAACCAAAATAAATTCTCGTTAAATGATATTTGGTAAAAATAAATAGTTTTAAACCAAGATAATATTTTAATTTCCATATTTTATTTGTAAAATAGAAAGTTGATTAAAATGGAATTTCTTATATATATATATATATCATAACAACAATAGAATTCATATATAAAAAGTAAACATATTCAAATTAATATAAAATGAATAAAACGAATATATTATAAATATAAATGATTTTGGCTTATGAACAATATAGTGTATTATAATTGGAAAGAGTTTAAAATTGGATTTTCTTATATATATATACACACATACTAGCTAAGAAGAGGTGTAAAATATGTATAAACCAAATAAAAATTGTATGTTGAAAACAATATATTTAATGGTAAGTGGAATATATATATATGTCTATGAACAAAATAAATAAATATATATATATAAATATATATAAATGAAAGAAATAAATATATATCTAAGAAAATATATATATATATATGAAACTATAATAAAAAGAAATGTTTTAACAAAATGTTATTATATATAGAATGGCATAGCAAAAACTTCTAGTATTTTGAGTAATGCATTTTTAAATAGCAAACTTTTATTTTACATTCTAAATATAAAAATATAAATAGGAATATGAACAATTAGAATTTGTTTTATTGAATACCACATTATATCTTTTGTTTTCAAAATATATATATGAATGAAACATGGTTAAAGTTAAATGAAGTTAAAGTCAAATGAAGTAAAAGTAAATAAAAGAGGGTGGTTTTACTTTGTACATTGTCTGGTAACTTTTGCCTAGTAAAAATTTAAAGAAGCAAAATGGGTAAGTGCATATATGTATAAACCTGTACATTGTCTGGTCCAATATAGTAAAGACCAAAACATCTACCTTTACCTCTTTTCAACCTCGAAACAAATATCACTTCATCCTCTTTTCAATCAACCAACGTACACACCTTTTCACCTTGCAAACATGTATATAGAGATATATGTGTGTAGCTTCAGTTTGTAAAGCCAGTAAAAAACTAAACTCTGTAAAACAACTCTGTTAAAAAAGAAAGCACTTTGTTCAAATTCAAAGGAAAAGCAACATTTTCAAGTTTTCAGATCATAAGCTAAAGTTCAAGTGGAAGATTTCAAGGCTTTCAACATGTTTACAGGTGAGGACTTAAAATTTTAAACCTGGAACATTATAAAAAGAAAATTTTGCTCTGTCATGTTCAACAGAGGGTAAACTTATGTATGCTTGGATTCCAAAATTCAATACCTCTCCACACGATTTGAGTTAGTTAGTGATGCGAACTGATGAAACTATTGTTTTTGTGTATAGATCATGTTAAAAATAGTTTGAAGCTGGATTAATATATATATTGCATGATATTTCAAAAGTACAGTAAACCAACCAAGTTTTGACGAAAATCATCAAGTTTAAAATAATGAATCAGGGTCATGGTCGTGATCGTCATATGAAGATATGATTTTTAGTGAAGAAATTGAAATTTTTAATGGCTTAGGGTTTGAGAAATCTTGAGTTGATCGAAAATCCTTTAAAAATTCATCTCTGGCGACATAGTTGTCGAGAGGTGGTGCGGCCTGGCCTAGGAGGAGCATTGCATCATGGTTGAGGGTTTCACCATGGCCAATTTTCGATTAAGGCCTTAGTTTGGGGTGGTGGAGTGATTTTAGAGTTTATGAGGGGTTCGACTGTGGTCTCGGTTAAACGGCAATGGCGACAACGGTGGGAGGAGGTAAGCGTGCGGTCCAGGGGGAGATGGAAGACGAGGAAATGGCGTAGCTCTGGGCGAAGTTTATGGTTGGATGGTGGCATGGGCGGTCGTGACGAGGAATTTGAAGGGGCGCGGTGGTTGTTCCAGTTTGGGAAAAACGTTCGTTTTCGAACTGAAGATGTTGGCATGATTTTTGGGGTGGTAGGTGGAACGCTGGGGTCGTGGTCGACTGGAGGAAGTGACCGGCGGCGAGAATGGTTGGCTGAAACCAGTGTGTATGTGCACGGTTGGGTGCACAGTTCGTGCACACATGGGTTTATTCAATGGCAAAAGAGAAGGAAGGGAAAGGAGAGATGAGAAGGGGAAATGTGCTCTTGGTTTTGGGTCTGGGCATCGGCCTATGTTTAAAATATTAATAAAAAAGGGGTGGATTTTGGGCTTCAATCCAAAGGGAAATTGGTAGGAAGGTTTAAAGTATAAAATGTTTAAATTTTATAATATATATAATTTGCAAAGTTTAAACTGTGATAACAAATGCATACGAATTTCGATATACGTGAAATTTTTTGCGATGTGTTCGTGTCGATGAACACTGTGTCATAGTATAAGCTATTGTCGAGTTTGAATAAGTGAGGATTTATAGCAATTTGAAACGGCTAGAATTTAATTAACAAGTTTTAAAAAATACCGTCGTTTAAATTTATATGACCTGTCTAATGATGTTATTCGCTTAGATAAAAATAATGATTGGTTAGTTCATGTTAATAATGACGTTTCTAACAACTGTTTAGCGGAATAAAACACCACTCCGCTTAATTGTATTGAATTGGACCCCTGTTGGCAGAATAAATCACCGTTCTGCCATTATTACTGAATATATGTGTTTTGGACATTTACTAGCAGAAATAAATCCCTGTTCTGCTATTTTATTTGTATGGACATCTATTTGTTATTCTGATATTTATATTGGGCAATATGATGTTGAATTAATTGTTAAAAGCAGACTGATGTGAATATCTGTGTCTGTTATTCTGGACAGTTATGGAACGAATGGTAATTTGATTAAGTACCATTGAGATTAATAAGTCTCTTTTTCCAATTTAGAAGTTGATTTTTGAAATCAAAGTTATTTAAAAGATAATTTTTATTCACTATTTAGATTTTAAAGATAATTAATGATTATTTGTAAATGATTTAAAGCTAATTATTTTATTATTCTTAAAAACTATTTAAAATATTAAATTATTGCTTCAAAGTTGTTTAATTTTTTTCTAATCATTTGAAAGCATATAAAATAAAGTTAGTATAATCATTTGATTAAGGTTAATTATTATCTAAAAATGAATCAGTATTAAGAAATTATTATTAATTCAAAAAGTAAATTGTTCAATATTAATTATGTTTCTAAAAGTAATATATTATACAGTAAACTTTTATAAAAGAGTATTTTACTTAATTAGAACTTGGAAAGTTTATATTGAACTTTATAAGTATTATTTAATAAATTATTAAATAAAGTTTTTTCCGGAAAGTAATGGTATACTTTCATGGCGTAATCGGAGGCAGAGAGTGCCTACAGTTAAGTTTTGGATTTCTCCAGGATAGACACGTAACCATTGGGCTGTGAACCCATGGTTGATACCATAGTGGTGCTTTCCATACTTATTTTAAAAAAATAATTTCAAATATTTTGAAATGAATGGTTTGTGGATATACATATCCAGTGAGATAAGCATATACTGTTTTGATTAAGTAATTTTAAATTTATTTAAAATTAAATAAAAATGAGACTTGGTGTTTTCAGTGGAAAATGAAGTATTTGGTTGAATGATTGTTTACTTGATAGTTAAATAACCGACTATCAAATCTGGACCCAAAAATACAACTTTGGGAATACCTCAAAGAAACATGGGAATTATGTAGTACAGTTACCGTTCGAGGTGCTATACTGTACGTATAAACTCATTTCGTTCTTCTAGGATGATAATAAGGAAATCCATCCACTGACGGTTAGGAGGTGATCTCCGATCTTATTTTTGTCTGTTTATTTCCTAAACAACCGGGGTTGAGTTTACTGGAAAATATCAAACGTTGTTTCGAAGAGACCGAGATCCGATAAGTTATCCGGAAACCACTACGATCCAACGAGTACGTTTTCGAAGGGAAAACAAGAGCAAGGAGTCGAAGATGGAGCAGTGAAGTGCAAGGGCTAATCGCTACTAATCCTTAGGATGACTCCAAACGGATGTAGTAGGAATAGTGCCTTTGGTTTCGTTCGGACCCAGAACGGACTTGTATGGATGAATGCTATCGGTACATTATCAATGGAGGACAATGAGCATTCTAAGTGAAAAATTTCCTTTAGAAGGTAATAGTAGCCTCTAGCCTCATCAACCGAGAATGATTGAAAATCAGGGAAAATGCAGCAAGGATAAGTGGGTCGCACCCAAGTAGGGTATGTTTATCACCTTTCTAGATACCGTCAGATATTATTACTATGATGCGTGGAAGGAGCTCGAAAGAGGGTGGGAATACCCGACGTGATAGCATATTCGGTCTATCCAGGTTAGGGGTAGTCCGGTCTTGTGTTGTAGGGGATCCCAGCATGGTCCTCGATACGATGTTTCTAGACGTGTACTATGACAGGTGGTACCCTAGTGCTTAATCATTCGTATGGAATTCATTCTCCAATACTTGCCTTTACGGTTTTGGTTGTAGAGCCTAGTACGCCGGAATTTAATTAATGTAACAATTTCAATTATTTGAATAAGTATTTGTACTTAGACACTATTATAATATCATTGGATTTTCTATAAAAGTGTTTTGGTTACCATAAGGGAAAAACCAATCGTGTTTATGTGTGGCGTGGTCTTACGGGATATGTTTGATTTTAAAAGGATTTTGGAAGTTATAATGAATAAAATTCCTTGTGATTTAAATTCTCACGCTGGTTTTACCAGACTGACCCGGGTGTGGTTTTCCCTATATGCTCGGGTCAGACCGAGCATATTTCCAGGTTTAGCTGGGAGATTGGTGCTTCAGGAGAGGAGTTGTAACCCAGAGTCGTAATAACGTAGATGATTATATTCCGTTGCATTTAGTTGTGTATATCAGCAATTGAAAGGACATGTTGTATACTCTGATTATTGTTTGTATATGTTTAAGTTACAATTTTTGTTTTTTGTAAAGAGTTGTTATATATTATAGATTATTCGTTTCCACTGTGAGATTCTGTGTTGTTCTATTTTCTTTCTATCTTCTTTCTACTTTCTTTCTACTTTCTTTCCTTACTATCCGCCTTTCTGTTCAATTTGGACTGGACCAGTGTGGTAAAGTGTCAGTTCGAACAGTACGGAAAAGTGGGTCATGACACATATAGAATTGTACGTACAGGAATAAGGAATAAAAAGGCTGATAGGGTTAGGAAAAACTATTTATATAGACAGAGGTGGATAAGAATGAATGGACATATCGAATTGGTCGAAACGATTACAACGACCGGAAAAGCCCGTTTCCTTCCCGAAACGAGAATGGGTCATCTAATATATTAGAATATATGTTTTCGATAATTTTAAACTCAATGGAACTAGTTTCGAACCTTATATCCATTGTATACAGATGTTCTTTCAAAATCAAATTATATTCACTTAAATTCTATTAATTGATTTCTACGCGTTTCGAGCTCACACGATCAAACGACAAGGCCGATCGCTACGAAACTTGCAATCCATCAATAATTCACTATTACGGATCCGATGGAACCGGTTTCGTTAAAATCCGAGATAGTGGCCAAAATGATTATTTTCACGTTAATTAAATAAATTATTATTAAATTAATTTTAACTTCAAATTTAATAGTTAACAAATTTCATCATTCTAGATTTCATAGAAATAATTTTTCTATGTTAAATTCACTATTAAAATATTTCATTAAATTCAACGTTCAATTACACTATAATAAAATCCTATTTAATTATATCTTAACTCTAAATAAATTCTTTTATTTTGATGTCACTCTTATTATCAAATCAACTATCACCTTATGGATATAATTAACATCGGTTTACATTTTATTACATTTATATTTTTACAGTTATCATTTTTACCATATTAATTATAATATTTCAATTTCCTTAATTCCATAAATTACCAATTTTAATTCCTAATTTATAATTATAACCAAATTAACTTTACAATAATTTCAGTTGATTGAAATTACATTAAAATAATTGTCAATAACGTTCAAACAACATTATTAAATCATATTCTAGTTATTTTCTCATTAATAAATCATAAATATTTAATTTCTCACGATATTAAATTGCAAAATCTTAATTAATTTAACATTTTTTACTATCGAAAATTACGGGTCATTACACTCTCCCCCACTCAAAACTTTTCGTCCTCGAAAAGGGAAAAGGAGGAATTAAGAATCTAATATATTTTCATTCAAATAATCAATTTATAACACTTTAGACTTACATAATTAAGTATTTTAGATAAAATATATCAATTTATAAACGATTAAATCTTCCATATCCAAGTTAAATAAAAGTTCGAAAATATTTTCACTTTCGCAAAAAATTTCTAAGCCTTAAATTCACAAAAAATTTCGGTAGAGACTCCTTTGCGCGGTTAGGTCCGGAAAAATAACAATATCAATAATTACAATATATATTATATTTCAAAAATAAAATATCCCAAACCATGGGAAAAATAATAAAGTATTGTAGCAAAACCGTAATCCGAAAACGTACATATTTGTCGGGCAAACAAACTTTATTTATGAAACCAAAAGCAGTAGCTATTGCTTCCATAAACCTGTATGTCACTTATATAATCCAAAATAGTGAGAGTTATGCCCAAGAGAAATATTTAGTTGTTTAAATTAATAGCACAAACAACACAACATAACAACAGTCACTTGCAAACAAAATAGTACAACGATTATATGCAATCAAAGTATCCATCAAACATCCATAGAAACCAAAACCAATGTTTTGTTCAGGTTTAGAAACTTCTCACCGTTCAAGGGTGATAAACAAACTGCTAAGTGTACCTTACGCTCAACAGCCTTAGAAGATTACTTAATAGATTATTCATACAACCTTAACCAATTAGAAGTATCCTTTCCCCAAACATCCCATAAGCCAAAACAACCAAGAATTCAAATATTATTTAAGTTTATTCTTATTAATTTCCTTCCACATCATTTACTGTTCATTTATTTTCATTCATTCATACAATGATTATTTTTATATTAATTTACCTTCATTACCTACAAAATTTATTTCTCATTCAATATTTAAAATCATCAATGAATAAATTTTTAAAGTATTACATACATTTCATTTATTTCAAATTTATTCATTGAAGGTTATTTCTTATTAATTTACATTCATTTCATTGCTGTTAAATTCCCATTTATTATTATATATAACTTTATTTAAATTTAATATTAGTATTCATTAAGGAATCATTCAAATTAAGTATCTTAACTTCTTAATTGACATTCATCCTTTCTTATATAGTGTCATTGAATATTAAATCTATTTCTGAATCATTTCACCATTTTCTGAAGTTATAATCATTTACTTATATAAGATCCACTTATACTATTCAATCTAATTATTAGCATTTCAAAACATTAACTTATACTTATAACATTTCTTGTAAATCAAAACTCTTATTTATAGAAATAATTCCATTCGGACACTTTCATTACTTAAGTTTTACTTGTATAATATTCTATTACATATTTCTATTTAACATTACGACTTTTTGAACATTTTTGGTAAGTTATATATATGATTTAAGAATGTAATTGAATGTTACACAAGTTTATCTTATTCATTTTAGTTAACAAAATGTTCAATAATTACATCTTCTAAATTTCATATCTTTTGATTTACAAGTTACAAATTTCCAATTTCTTATATTTTTCATTAATCATTTAGCTTTTGATTTCCTTTTTATTTCATTTTAGAAGTGTCCAACTATTACAATTTCATTTTATTTCTACACTGAAATTATTAATTTAACAAGAACTTAAGAACTAAATACTGGGTTCATTTCAAATCATTTTGAAATAATATATATATTCATACCTTATATATATCTAATCATACTTAAGAAATTTAAAATTAAAATTTGTTTATCAAAACAAATGGGTAGTAAAGCTACTACAGTGGTCTTCCCACCTTGAAAATCTAAAATGAAAGTCGACGATGTCACATTCATCACCGAAATAATTTTCCAGCGACAAGAGAGGGGAGTACAGAACTTATTTCCTTTCAAAATTCCTTTAAAACATTTCTTTCAAATCACATTAAAAAATTTATATCCAAAAATACTTCTAAATAACACTAATATTATATTCCAAAATCCTTTAAAAAAATTTCAAAGCCCCGAACTTAAGTTCTCAAATTTACAATTTGTTTTCACTTGATTTGTAAATTCTATTTTGCAATCAATATTTATAAAATTTCACTACCTAACAAACAAACATATCACATACAACTATATCCATTAATAAAATTATTCTTCTATATACGAAATATAATACTAGGTAAAATTATTTCATTTACCTATATTTCAAAACAATATTGCGTCGGTCTGCCCTATCAAGTGTTTAGAAATTCTTATCGATGTCATAGCGTCCTATGTATCAGCTAGAATTTATAATACTAAACAGAACAAATTAACACAATAAAAAATAGTTTATAACACTAACAAGTATGCTCTCTCATATATATACACTCAGACGAACTCACTTTAGGGTATTACTACCCACCTCTAATGAGTCAAACCCCACCAAGCTAAGGTTATCGCTAAACCAAAGCTCTGATACCAAATGTAACGACCCATATTTTTGGACAATTTAAATCGACAATAAACCACACATGTCAACTCAAATCATTCAAAAGGGAGGACAGTTAATGGGGTAAATAAGAAAATAATAGAAAAGAAGGAAAAACAAAACAAAGAATCTCACAGCGGAATGATAAAATATAATAATCAAATAAACAATTCATGAAGCTATTTTACAAATAAAATTTGATTACACCTTTATAATAAAATCAGTATTATACATACAACATGAATAAGTAAATAATGCAGCGGAACAACATGATGTAGTAGAAAATTACTAATGATATAATATTCTAAACTCCGTCTTCGTCCTCCAGAAATAAGCTCTTCAACACTGAAAAGCTCAGGCTGACCTGAGTGTAATGAAAAGAAAAAAACACTCGAGTCAGAACTGGAAGATTTTACGGAAGTTAAATCAACATAAATAAATGTGAGTGTAAAGGCTTCAGAGATTTTTACGGGATTTTACATCTCCTATCTAATGTCTAACCTGCGTGGAATAACTTAAGAGATGTTCAGGATTCAATTTCCTAAGGATCCGTTAAACTATCTACATATATAATACAATACACTATTATAATATGTCTACAGTAAAGTAAAGTATCAAAATAGCATTAAGGCATTACCCATATCCCCCTTAACACATTTTTATAAATGTCGTAGTCTATACAGTACTGTAACTCCACCAAACCGGTGGGCTATCAAGGAGCACTCTATAGGTATGACACAAACCAAACTCGTAGTGGGTGCGATAAGGCATATGACAAGGCACGCGAGGCATTGCCTATGGTAGGATACTACCGTTTTGCATAGCCGGGCTGGTGGTAACGCATAGCAACTACTACCGCCCACCTCGGAACACACTCCCATAATCAAATCGAAGGTATAAACCAAATCAATCACAAAGTAACAAATATGGTATCGAAGAAGCATATCCGATTGGAGGAGCAACCTCACTTGGCCCAGGTATAGCTTCTATTTTAGTCGTATCAAGTTGACCTGAGGGGTTCAGGGCTATGTTCATACCTCATACAGTAGCGTTCGCCAAACCATCCTACTTCGTTCTGGATTCTCCACCATGTGCATAGTTGTTAAAGTGGTTTTCGGTATTGGCAAAGAGTATGACAATATCTGATATCGGTCTCTTTAACAACCAAACGCTTATTTCACACCGGTTGGTTCTTTTAAATTTCCAAAACCGATTCATAATTGATATCAAAATATCATATTCACTTAAAAATCATATCACCTTCAAAATCATATTCACTTTTGAAATCATATTCACTTTTGAAATCATTATTCACTTTAAATCATATTCATTTTCAAAATCATAACCACAAAATAGGTTAAACTATCATATCAAAATATACGCATTTAAATCAATTAGATCTAAATCGATAATAGTTCCAACTTTAACCTGTTTGAATATTGAAAATAGTTTATATATTGGAATAGTTATACAATAAAAATATTTTATATTTTAAAAATAGATTATAGATTAAAATAGTTTATATATTAGAAATAGTTTATATATTAAAATATGTTATATATTAAAATATATAATTTAAAGGTTGTTCATAAATTTAAAGTAATATATATTAAAATAGTTTATAAATTTAAAATAATATATATTAAAATAGTTTATAATTTAAAAAAATAGGTTATAGGTTAAAATAGTTTATATATAAGAAATAGTTTATATATTAAAATAGGCTATATATTAAAAATAGTTAATGCATTAAAAATTATTAATATTTTAAAATGGTTTATATGTTAAAAGGGTTTGTACATTAAATGAGTTTATATCAAAAATAGTTTCAAATTAGAATTGTTTCTTCCAATTTCACAAATCAATTCAAATCACTTTAGTTTCAAAAATTCAATTTAAATCAATCTCAATTCAACGATTTCAATTAAATAGGCTAAAAGTTTCAATTCAAATTCTCATAAAAACCATTTCAATTTATATCGATTTCAAATCCATGTTTGAACTACAAATTTAAACAACTTCAAATTAAATAGGTTATAAAGTTTAAATATTCAAACGTTTGCAATGACTCAATTTTGATAAATTTCATTTATATTTCAAAATCCAACTTTAAGATTACAATTTAAATTCTTTATACAATTCATTTAAAACAATTTTCAATTTCAACATTTAAAAGCTTGGATTTTGAAAATAATTCAGTTCATATAAATCTAATTTTATTTCATAATATCATTTAACTAGATTCAAAAATTAAGGATTTCAAATTATTTAATTTAACCAATCCGGTGTTCGTACATAATTTTCTACCTTATGGTCAAGTGAAATGGATATATATTATTTCAACCCGCATTAAATTTAAATTTACGGATATACCATTTCAACCCGCAATCTCGAAAAAAATTCAAAATCCATAAAATTGCTCGAGTTTATCATTTCAACCCATAATGATTTTTCCCTAATCTGTACGACCATTCGGGTATGTATCATTTCAACCATAGTGGTTTTCCTAACAGCAAACTAGGCAAACTTGCAACGTGATAACAACATATAAAATAAATATAATATCCAATCGTCCAAATATCAATAATTAAACATCCATCACAATCATCATTCAAATCAACCAATAAATCACAACAAATACACTGGTTATCATTATCAGATATTTAACTGACAATTAAATTCCAATATTAACCCAAGTGGCAATTAAATTCAATATAAATTCAAATTAAATTTGAATGACAATTTAAATATACCAAACAGTAATCAATCAATTTCTAATCACATCTGTTACCTGGCACTTTGGCTCGGCTACATGGCGATAGTCGCAGAGCCTATGGTTGAACCTAGACGGGACTCAAGCTAGGAGAGGATTGGAAGTATAAGAGACCGGTGTAACTTAAGTTTGGATCAGCCTATTCACATGGATCGGTATATTTGGCACTAGCTCGGCCAAAGTGGATCGGCGTTGGAGTGTAGACATGGTGGGTCGGCCAAGATAGGCAAGACAAAGTGGTTCGGTCGAGATTGGTTCAGTACTAGTGGCTCGGTGCGGATGGGATCGGCCCTGGTGGTTCGGCTGATTGTGGTCCGACCTTAGAAGAACTAAGTCATGCATCGCTCGATCAAGGAAGGAAAGCCAAAGCTACTTCGATCGATTGAGGCTCGGCATTGGTGGTGCGGCCTTAATGGTTCGGCATGTGTAGATCAGCGTAGCTGAATCGGTGCACAACGAGGGAGTTAGAATATTCCCAGAGTCTATAGCAAGACGAGGAGATCGGCATTGCTTTGCTTCAAGATACACCACGAGTAACTACGAGTCCCTTAAGAGCTTACTTCGAGTCAGTTACTAGATGACCACAGTTCAGCCATATTGGTTCGGCAACACCTGGTTCGGCCATATTGGTTCGGCAACACCTGGTTCGGCCGTATTGGTTCGTCATTGCCTGGGTCGGTCAGTTTGAACTGATACTAGTGGGCCGAGCTATCTTGGTCGTGGGCCTGCACAGGGGAACCAGCTTACCTTCGTCTATAAATAGAGGGGCAAGGGTATAGTTTAGGGGACCTTTTTTCAAGAACTTCAGGGATACTCTACCATTTTTTGCACTCATTTCCTTTCTATTCAAACTTGCGTTCAAGCTGTTTGTTTGCGGATTGTATCTGTACTCAAGTGATTGGAAAAGCAATAAAGATCATATTCAAAGTGGACGTCGGCAATTACGCTGAACCACTATTAATCTGGTGTTTCCTTTTCTGTTGTTCATTTTACACGCTATTGTGTTACTTCCTCTGTTTTAATTTATTTTCTTCATTAATCCCTCTACAAAACTCTATTCAAGGGTGTTAGTGACCAATTTTGGCACTAACATTTTGGTGCTTTCACTGAGAGAGTACATTCTTAGGCTGTTAGGATCTACTTTGTTGCTACTGGATTGAAGAAATCCCCCGAAGGAGATCCAAGTTCATTGTCAAGAGTTCATAGATTCTATTCAGAGTTCCGACGGATAACTCTAAGATGGGAAGACCATGTACCAAATCTGCCTCCCATAATGCGGATGTCAATGAGACTGCCAGCATCCAGCAAGTTGGGCCCAGTAATCAGCAAGCTAATCTAGCAGCAGGAACCGCCACCGCCCTAAATCAATCAGAAGTTGTCACCAGGGCGGAGTTTAAAGCTGATGGGAGAGGTTGTGGACAATAGAAGATAGCTTAATGAGCAAATTCAAGCAAACACCAACGTTATGACCCAGATTTCTCAGCAACAGCGTCAGAACGCTAGAGGAAACCCCGCTTCCTACTCATCATCTGACAGCTCCGCTTCGTCAGATGAACATCCTAGGCGTAGACGCCGTAGGATTGAACCGGCACAAACGGGTGCAGCAGAGTAAGCCAACAGAAATGGTCCAGGTTCCTTACCTGGGACCATGGCCCCTCACCTACACCTGGGAAATCGCACCCAAACTGGAGTGGGAAACTTAGGATCTGGAGCACAAGTGGAAGCTAGTCCACCACCTCTCCAGGATTGTAGCGAAGCGGGTCCTCGGGACGCGCACTTGGGAGAACCAAGGAGGAACCAGCAGGAACGATCATGCAGGATGGATTCTGGTCTGCCACCTTCCATCCAGACTCCATATTTATCAGCTATGGTCACACAACTGATGAGGGAGAATCAGGGCTTATCAAACGATGATTGGGGCGCATCTAGGAGCCACACTCCATTCACAGATGCTATCCTACAGGCTGAGTACCCCCGGAGGTTCAGTATGCCTACTAATTCCAGCTTATAAAGGGAAAACTAATGCCCGACAGCATATAATGAGATATGAGTGGATGATGGATTCGGCACGGGCCAATGATGCGACCAAATGTAGATGATTCCCAATAACCTTGTCTGGAATCGCTACCATGTGGTTCACTAGACTTCCCCGATGATCGATCTCCAGGTTTGACGAGTTAGCGGTGAAATTTGTGGAACAGTTTAGGATCCATGCCACTCGCCCAAAAGACGTGATGTCTCTATCTAGTGTGATCCAGGCTCCGAGGGAGTCATTAAAGGACTATTTGCAAAGATTTCACATTGCTGCTACCGAAGTTAGCAATCCGAATGACCATGCTATTCTTATGGCCGTGATGCGAGGAGTAGATCCGGACTCAGAGTTTGGTGATTGGCTGGCAGGAAATCCTCCGACTACCTTCGAACGCTTTTATTCAAAGGCGAACCAATTCATGAGAAGGGAAGAGGCCAGGTGGACAAGGCGAAGCAGTGCGCCAGGACCCAACAAGGAGACGGTGCAAATCAACATTGCGGTAAACCAATCTGGCGACAACTCTGGCAAGGTCCGGGTTAATGTTCAAAATAAGCCAGAGCAGTCTAAAGGATCTCGATGAGGAAATTCCGGAACAAAGAGGGAAGCGGGAAAGTGGAAACCAAGAATCCCAACCAATGGCGAATACACTCCTTTGAACACATCTCTGGAGAATATTTATTTATCAACTTGTAATGCATTCCAATACCGAAAGCCGCGCCTGAAGGAATCAACTGAGGAACAAAAACATACTGGGAAGTACTGTCGATTTACGAGACCTACGAGCACAGTACGGAGGAATATAGGCACCTCCATGATGTTATAGAGAAACTGATTCGACAAAAGAAGTTACAGCAGTTTGTTAAGAATCCGCAAGAAGGCGGATAGGGGACATCCGACAACAATCGCAGGCAGGCTTTACATCGACCTGAGGAACCCATCTCGGACTGGAGGAAGACTGGTCATAAACACGATAATTGGTAGACCTCATCCGGCAGACAAGAGTTGGCAAGAAATGGAACGCTATGCTAGTTCCCTAAAGCATGCAGATTTCGAATGCTGCTCGAACAGAGAAGATGGGACCTAAGTAAAACAGCAGCGAATGATGACGGATGATATAGTATTCAGGAGCAGGGATGCCAATCAGGTGGACGCACCTACCATTGACCCGATGGTCATCTCAGCCACGATTGGGCCGACGTTTGTGAGAAGGATACTGATTGATTGTGGGAGTTTTGTTAATATTATCTTCAAAAAGGCATATGACCAAATGAAGATGGAGGCGAAGGATTCGAAACCATCTAAAGCCCGCATTCCCGGCTTTAATGGTGCAGCCACTAATGCGATAGGTTTTGTTGAATTGTCAGTTGAGTTAGGAGAAGTTGAACGTAGGAGGGTACGGATCCTACCGTTCATTGTTTTGGATGTTGATTCCCCGTATAATGTTTTTTGGGCCGACCGACCCTGGCAGAGTTTATGGCAGCTTTGGCCCCGTGGTGTTTAACCTTGAAATTTCCAACGGAAAGAGGAGTTGGTGTTGTGCATGGCGATCAAGCGATTGGTCGTGCATGTTATGTGGCTGAGCTGAGGGAGGCACAACGAAGGGAGAAGGGAAAGGGTGTGGACAACTCTATCCGCATCCGTGTTGCTGAAAATTGACAAGTAATGACCAAGCCTTGGCTCGGGCAACGGGGTCGGATCTATAGAGACATAGATCCAAGAGACGATGATGAAGAACCCAAGGGGGCTAAAGCAGTACCAGCTGAACTGACGATTTACATTCCAGTCGGCCATGATGACCCAGCACTGTAATACCCCAAAATTTTGTGAAAAATCATTTTTGAAAAATGATTTAATTTTGAAATATTTAGATTTAAATATGGTGAAGTCTCTGGAATAAATAGTGTGCAGGTATATGTGTGCACGTGCACACTGAAATGGCACAAGGAAGAACTCCAGATTTCTTGGATTTAAAACAAGAATTAAAGAGCAATACAAACATGATTTTTGCAACATGGTTGTTTGATTTCTGAAATTATATGGATCATCTTAGAAAATAAGAAAAGTAGGTTTTACTTTAAATCAGTAAACAAAATTTTATTTAAAACCCAGAAGAGAAAATTATGTATATTAGTAAACCTGTATACATATAGGTACATATGCTTCTGGAATTAAAGAGAAATTAAAATAAGCTTAGATAAAATATGTGTACAAATATATATATATATTTTTAAGCACTGAAAAGTATATATATATATATAAGCAAGTAAAAACTATGACATTAAAATGACATGAAATGTGATACAAGTTAATGAGCTTGTATAGGCAAAAATAGCAAAGGGGATTTTCAGAAATAATTAAAATAAAAATAGGATAGTCACACTTTTAACATGACTAGGAGAGTGGCCATTTTCTGAAAAGTAAAAGAAAGAAAATGCAGCCTTTAAATTGGTTAATATGGCCGGGGTATTATGAATGAAAAATGCATGATGCTAGCCAGGACAGAAATGGAATTCTGTTTCAACAAAACCCTAGAGGAAAAATGCTTATAAATAGGCAGTTTAGCCAGTAGAATCATTTTTACCCCGAGCTGCACAAAAATAAGAAAAGAAGGAAAATATTGGAAGAAAGGAGAGAACACTCAAACAAGAATTTTCTGGATTAAACATTTAGGTGAGTAATCTCACTAAGTTCATGGCATTAAGACCTGAGATGAGGCAGCCACTTTTTATTTCCATTTATATATATTTCTGGTTTTGATGTATATGATTTCATCAATGCTTTTTGGATGTTTTATTTTAAATCTGATATGATTTAATATGGATGATTTTGGATGATCTTTGATTGGTTGAGACATTTGTCTTTGGATGAGTATCATACTGATTTATTTATACTCACAAATGTTAAAGTTTAGGATCTTAAAAATTATATAGAGAATACTCTCAGCTGTTATAGATCTATGGCATGGAAACTTTATAAAAATGATTAGAGCTGCATTATACTTGGTATAAGTGCTGAGGCTTGAAAAGAAAAATGTTAAGGGTGCAATAGAAATTTTCTAAGTGCTGAGCCCTTAATTAAATCAAAAAAAAAAGAAACCCACAAGCTAAAATTATGATTGAACCAGATCTTGAATCTGAATCAATCATAAAGGCTTGCAGATCAATATAACATGCCATGCCTCTTTTACAGTTGAAAATATTCTCATATTTTACTAAGATCAAGACATTTGACCCCATTTAGGAAATAACTGCCTGCTTATTTCTGAGGAGAATTATGCTAGGAAAGGTTATGGATGTTTCCATGTTTGCAGTGACATGTTCACTTAGCATATTTGATGTTAGGATTTAAAACAATACACTAGTAAATAAACTAGGGAAGGGTAGGCCAAGAAAGCTGCTGGAATGCTTGTCATATTTGAAGTATGCAAGTTGGCACATGGTTTGTTCAAGCCCTGAGATCTTTGTGCAATGATGTGAATTAGTTCATTGCAATGTGTCCCAGTGATTCCTTAATAGCAGATGAGGCAGGGATTTAAATTGAGTATTACAACCTGTATATGAAGAAATAGGAATATGGATATTTCTTAGGTTGAATGGTATGGAACCAAGTTGATTCCAGTAAGTGAAATTGTTGCAAATAGATAATTATGTTTGCATGATTATGTATGCAAGTGAAAGAATGATAAATGAATATATCATACCTGAATCAACATAATTATACTATGTTAAAATAATTGATTGCAGAAATTTGCTTAAATAACAAGTTAGTACCCTTATATTCTCTATTGCTTAATATCATGAATGAATTGATGTTACTCATACCAGATCATAGATCTGACCCTTGTTTGCTCATGGCATATGGGGTGTCTCATTTTAAAATGAGGCAGCCACTTATGCTCTTTCAGGTAACCCAGGCACTAAGTAAAAATGAAGTAATGGCTGTTATGGAGGAGTGAATGAACATGCTAGCTAGTTTCAATAAGAGTTTAAATTGATTATATCTGCATGTATTCAGGAAAAATTTTATGTTTCTAAGATTTCCAGTTATGTAATGAATTCTATTATGGTTAGATGAACTAGTTGTATCATGTTAAATATATTGTTATGCATTAAGGTTTAAAATCTCAAGGGAAAAATCTGAGTGGGAAACAATGAAATGATTTTAATTATTGATATGGATGTTTGGAGGAGAAACATGCATATGTAGTTGAGCTACTGTTTTGTATAATTTATATTATGTATTAGTTAATCTTGAGACATAACAGAGCACTGAGTTTTAGAACAAAATCTGGATTTAGCAAAAAGAAAACTTAACAGGATTTTATTATCTTTTACTGAAATGCTTTGTAATTAAGTCTGAATTCATTTCTGAATTGTATTGAGAAGAGTAAGATGTTTTCCTAAAGCTTTAAACAGAATGCAATGAAATTGAACTAGTGTGGCAGATACAGGATTCATGAGTTAACTAGCTTCAATTAAATGAAGTATTGGTTGATCATGATAGATTGTATTCTGAAAATAAAAATGCATTTCAAAGCTTAGTACATTTAGCAATTGATTCACCCAGTTTTCTGGAAAATGAGCAGAGATATTGACATGTACATGTATATCTGTGTACATGTTGATATTTGAGCAAAAATATGATCATAAATTCTTAAAACAGTTGTAGGAATGGGATACAAAAATAGTAAAGTAAGAAGGATTGTTTTGTATGTTGGGTTATAGGCAAAAATTAAACATATATGTACAATTATAGGTAGGTATCAGATTTCTAACCTTTCAGAAGTAAAAAAAAAAAGAAGAAAACCAAAAATTGTGTTTGAACCGACCTGCATGGTACTCGAACTCGTGACCTCTTGTGTATAAGTTAGGCGCGTTTCCATTACGCCTAGATGTTGCTTGTGTTCACTTAGGATCCACTTTCTTTTATACTGAATCTAATATTATCCAGACTTTAAACACAATCATCTACATTAAAAGCTTGTTTACTACTGAATATTACTTGATCATTTCTTGATCCTAATGACAGACTAAAGTACATGTTTCTAGTGGATTTTATGGCCAAAAATCTGAATACAATAATGTATCTGAATTACTAAATCTCTAAATCAAACAGGATGTTATTGAACAAAAAAAATAAAATAAAGTATATACTCTGAATTTAAACAAGAAGAACACATACATCTTCATATGTATGTGTATATTATTAGATATGCACTGATATATTTATATTGGTAAGTTATTTTGATCCTGGATATATTTTGGTTATTGGAAAAAGAAAATGACCTTGGAAAATATGTTTGTAATGAATGATATATCAATATATCATCTCATAGCAAAAAAAAAAATCCTTATGAAATTAGGGTGGAAATAGGAGGGTCATTTCAGTTGGTATCAGAGCTATGTTATTCAACATAGTAGAAGTAAGGATCAAGTTCTTAGATAGAAAAATAAAATTAAAAGGAACTAAATATCAAACTAACCAGCTATGTAAATTATTATTAGCAAACTATGGTAGGGAGACCACCAAATCAGGGAGCAGGATCTTCCCATGCACCACCAATGGTCAATCTGCAAGACTTGGTGAGAGCATTTAGGGATGGGGCAGGACAAAGGCAAGAAAATCCCTATGAAGAACTCTCAAAACTGCTTAAGACATATACTCATTTAGGAGGCAAAAGCTTTGAAGGGACAGAGAGTATCATGGAAATTCAAACATGGTTGAGAACATTGGAAAGAATTTTCAATGACATGCAACTTGATGATCAAAGAAAGAGGCAAGTGGCTTCAAGACAGCTGAAAGGAGTAGCTTTAGGCTGGTGGGAAGTAATCATTGCAGGAAGGAATGAGAATGAAATCACTTGGAATCAATTCAAAGAGATGTTGGAGGCAAGGTTTGTACCAGCATCAGCAAAGACTACCTTGCTAGAAGAATTCATTAGGCTTAGACAAGGAACCATGACTGTCACAGAATACACTCAAAAGTTTGAGGGACTTTCCACATATGGAGCAATGCTTGTGGCAGATGAAGCATCTAAAAATGATAGGTACATAAAAGGTCTAAACCCAGGACTTAGCAGAGCTATGTTACCTTATGCAGACAAGACTTTTGATCATGTGATAGACTTAGCTTTGAGGTTGGAGCAGCATGACAAGGAAAGGGAGAAGTTCAGAAATTTTAAGAGCAATAATAACAAGAAAGGTAAGGGGAGGTATCACCCTTATGATAAGAAGAAAGAAGAGGCTAGTAACAAAAGCACTGGAGATGTCAAAGCTAAGGAAGACAAGAAGAAAATTGTGTGCCATCAGTGTGGAAAGGAAGGGCATATCAAACCAAAATGTCCAGAGTTGAAAGGAGGAGCTTTCAAATGCTATCTATGTGGGAAAGAGGGACATATGAAGAGGAATTGTCCTGAGTATAAACAGCAAGGCAAATTGGCAAATTTGGAAGGAAAAGGCAAAGCCACAGTGGAAAGTAACACTGTAAACCATAGCCAAGTGGAAGGTACATTACTTATTTGTACCATACCCATAACAGTAGTGTATGATACTGGGGCAACTCACTCCTTAATTTCTTATGAATTGGTTAAAGTGCTAAAACTGAATTGCATATTAGTTGAAACCCCATTGCATATACACAGTCCATTGGGGAGTTCTAGTGTCTTAAATATGATTTGTGTGGATGTGGAGTTAAACATAGGAGGAAATATTTTTATTTCCAATTTATATGTTTTGAATTACCCAAATATAGGTGTTATATTGGGGGTAGACTGGTTAAGGCAATTTAAAGCCATAATTAATTTAGACTCATCCACCATATCATTGCAAAATTCTAGAGGCCAGAGAATCACAGTTTTATGTGAGGTAGCTAAGGAAGGAAAACTATATCATTTAGTTGACTTAGAAAAAGATCTGAGTGAACTAACCATTGAAGAAATTCCCATAGTTAATGAATACTTGGATGTGTTTGGGGAAGTTAAGGGTGTTCCACACCACAGACCAGTTGAGTTCCAAATTAATCTCATTCCAGGAGCAAGTCCAATAATTAAGAAACCTTATAGAATGGGGCCAAGTGAACTGAAAGAATTGAAAAATCAGTTGGAAGAATTAGAAGGCAAGGGATTTATAAGGCCAAGCAATTCCTGCTGGGGTTCTCCAGTAGTGTTTGTAAGAAAACATGATGGTACCTTGAGAATGTGCATAGATTACAGGGAGCTAAATAAAGTAACCATCAAGAATAAATACCCATTGCCTAGAATAGATGATCTCTTTGACCAACTCAGTGAAGCTAAAATATTTTCTAGGCTAGACTTAGCATCAGGATTCCATCAAATGAAGGTTGAAGACTCAAGTGTTAAGTACACTGCATTTAACACAAGATATGGCTTATATGAATTTTTGGTTATGCCATTTGGTTTGACAAATGCTCCTTCATATTTTGTTGATTTGATGAATAGAATATTTAGAGATTATCTAGACAAATTTGTACTGATTTTTATTGATGACATTTTGATTTATTCCAAGACAGTGGAAGAGCATAAAAATCATTTGCATTTAGTTTTGTCAAGACTAAGGGAAAATGATTTAAAGGCAAAATTTTCAAAATGTTCATTTTGGAAAGAAGAAGTGCATTTCCTTGGGCATGTCGTCTCTGCCAAAGGAATATCAGTAAACCCTAACAAGGTAGTGGCAATCCAAGCATGGAAAAGGCCTAGCACCATCAGTGAGATTAGATCATTTATGGGGATGGCAGGATATTATAGGAGATTCATAAAAGATTTCTCAAAAATATCATCACCACTTACCAATTTAACTAGAAAGAACCAAGCCTTTGTATGGACAGAAAAATGTGAGCAAGCTTTTATCAAAATAAAAGAAGCCTTGATTAATGCACCAGTATTGAGAGTGCCAGAAGGAAATGAAAATTTGGTTGTGTACACTGATGCAAGTGGCTCTGGGTTAGGGGCTGTGTTGATGCAGCAAGACCAGGTGGTAGCCTATGCATCTAGGCAATTAAAGCCACATGAAACCAGGTATGCAACCCATGATCTTGAACTAACAGCAGTTGTGTATGCTTTGAAACTTTGGAGACATTATTTGTTAGGTGCCAAATTCATTTTGTACACTGATCATAAGGCACTGAAATATTTATTCTCACAAAAAGATTTGAACATGAGGCAACATAGATGGGTAGAGTTCCTAGCTGCCTATGATCTAGATATACTGTATACACCAGGCAAGGCAAATAAAGTTGCAGATGCCTTGAGTAGACAACATGCCAAAGTAGCCATGTTGATGATGGAAGAGTTTAGGGATTTGTCTATACTTACTGATTTGGAAATTGAGGAAAGTAGTGAGGAACAAATGATGCCCATTGAAGAAGGTGAAGGTAAAGGGAAATTAAGTATGATATCTCTGCAATCAGATTTACTTCTTAAGATTGGGCAAATGCAGGAACAAGACCTAAACATGGTGGAAAAGAAAATGCTCATATCAAAAGGGGAGGAAGTAATAAATTATCAAGTTGATAAAAATGGGTATTTGAGGAATAAAAACAGGATATGTGTTCCAGAAAATATAGAATTGAAAGAGGAAATATTAAATGAGTACCATAGGAGTAAGTACTCCATACACCCAGGTAGCACCAAGATGTATCAAAATTTGAAAAGAAATCTTTGGTGGAAGGGGATGAAGTCAGATGTGGCCAGATATGTTGCAAGGTGCATGACTTGCCAACAAGTCAAGGCAGAGACACAAAGGCCATCAGGACTATTGCAACCCCTTAGCATACCACAGTGGAAGTGGGAGGATATATCTATGGATTTCATAGATGGTCTGCCTAGATCTAAGAAGGGAAACACAAGTATATGGGTAATTGTGGATAGGCTAACTAAGGTAGCACATTTTATCCCAGTAAAAACAGAAAGAAATGCTCCAAAATTGGCTCAAATATTCATGAAAGAGGTAGTAAGGTTGCATGGCATACCTAAAACCATTGTGAGTGATAGGGATACCATCTTCACCTCAAGGTTTTGGAAAAGTTTTCAAGAGGCTATGGGGAGTGAATTGTGCTTAAGCACTGCCTACCATCCACAATCAGATGGTCAAACTGAGGTGGTGAACAAAGTCTTAGAGGATTTGTTGAGAGCATGTACACTGGACTTTGGAGGCAACTGGGAAGACCACCTCCATCTAGCTGAATTCACATACAATAACAGTTACCAAAGCACCATAGGGATGGCACCATTTGAAGCCTTATATGGCAAGCCATGTTTATCACCTATATGCTGGGTAGAGGCTGGAGAAAGGGCTGTTCTTGGACCTGAATATGTTAAAGAAACTACAGAGAGAATTGGGTTAATAAGAAAAAGAATAGCAGCAGCTCAAGATAGGCAAAAGAAATTTGCAGATAGGAAGAGAAAGCAAGTGGAATATGAAGTGGGAGACTTTGTTTTCATCAAGATTTCACCTATGAAGAAAGTCATGAGATTTGGCAAGCAAGGTAAGCTTACACCAAGGTATGTTGGACCCTATAAAATTCTGGAAAGAATTGGTTCATTGGCTTACAAATTAGAACTACCAGAGGAGATGAAAGCAATGCATAATGTTTTTCATGTGTCCCAACTTAGAAAATGGGTACATGATAAGGAAGACATTTTGGAAGAGCCTACCAAAATTCAAATAAATCCTGACTTGGTTTATGAAAAAGAACCAGTGGGGATTGTAGCCAAGGAAGAAAAGAAATTAAGGAGCAAAACCTTGAAACTAGTTAAGATCCAGTGGAGTAGTGATCCTAATGACTGCACATGGGAGTTAGAAGATAAGATTAGAATGGATTATCCTAAGCTTTTTGCAAATTAAAAGGTAATTTTTTTTTTCTTTCTCTGGAAAAATTATTTGTTATGCATGGTTGATATGGTTGAATTTGTTTGCTTATGCATATGTTTGATAAGTTTTCAGAAAAGAAAAAGATGCTCACTATAAATGTTAGAAAAATTGTGAGGACACAATTCCTAAAAGGAGGGGTGAATGTAATACCCCAAAATTTTGTGAAAAATCATTTTTGAAAAATGATTTAATTTTGAAATATTTAGATTTAAATATGGTGAAGTCTCTGGAATAAATAGTGTGCAGGTATATGTGTGCACGTGCACACTGAAATGGCACAAGGAAGAACTCCAGATTTCTTGGATTTAAAACAAGAATTAAAGAGCAATACAAACATGATTTTTGCAACATGGTTGTTTGATTTCTGAAATTATATGGATCATCTTAGAAAATAAGAAAAGTAGGTTTTACTTTAAATCAGTAAACAAAATTTTATTTAAAACCCAAAAGAGAAAATTATGTATATTAGTAAACCTGTATACATATAGGTACATATGCTTCTGGAATTAAAGAGAAATTAAAATAAGCTTAGATAAAATATGTGTACAAATATATATATATATTTTTAAGCACTGAAAAGTATATATATATATATAAGCAAGTAAAAACTATGACATTAAAATGACATGAAATGTGATACAAGTTAATGAGCTTGTATAGGCAAAAATAGCAAAGGGGATTTTCAGAAATAATTAAAATAAAAATAGGATAGTCACACTTTTAACATGACTAGGAGAGTGGCCATTTTCTGAAAAGTAAAAGAAAGAAAATGCAGCCTTTAAATTGGTTAATATGGCCGGGGTATTATGAATGAAAAATGCATGATGCTAGCCAGGACAGAAATGGAATTCTGTTTCAACAAAACCCTAGAGGAAAAATGCTTATAAATAGGCAGTTTAGCCAGTAGAATCATTTTTACCCCGAGCTGCACAAAAATAAGAAAAGAAGGAAAATATTGGAAGAAAGGAGAGAACACTCAAACAAGAATTTTCTGGATTAAACATTTAGGTGAGTAATCTCACTAAGTTCATGGCATTAAGACCTGAGATGAGGCAGCCACTTTTTATTTCCATTTATATATATTTCTGGTTTTGATGTATATGATTTCATCAATGCTTTTTGGATGTTTTATTTTAAATCTGATATGATTTAATATGGATGATTTTGGATGATCTTTGATTGGTTGAGACATTTGTCTTTGGATGAGTATCATACTGATTTATTTATACTCACAAATGTTAAAGTTTAGGATCTTAAAAATTATATAGAGAATACTCTCAGCTGTTATAGATCTATGGCATGGAAACTTTATAAAAATGATTAGAGCTGCATTATACTTGGTATAAGTGCTGAGGCTTGAAAAGAAAAATGTTAAGGGTGCAATAGAAATTTTCTAAGTGCTGAGCCCTTAATTAAATCAAAAAAAAAAGAAACCCACAAGCTAAAATTATGATTGAACCAGATCTTGAATCTGAATCAATCATAAAGGCTTGCAGATCAATATAACATGCCATGCCTCTTTTACAGTTGAAAATATTCTCATATTTTACTAAGATCAAGACATTTGACCCCATTTAGGAAATAACTGCCTGCTTATTTCTGAGGAGAATTATGCTAGGAAAGGTTATGGATGTTTCCATGTTTGCAGTGACATGTTCACTTAGCATATTTGATGTTAGGATTTAAAACAATACACTAGTAAATAAACTAGGGAAGGGTAGGCCAAGAAAGCTGCTGGAATGCTTGTCATATTTGAAGTATGCAAGTTGGCACATGGTTTGTTCAAGCCCTGAGATCTTTGTGCAATGATGTGAATTAGTTCATTGCAATGTGTCCCAGTGATTCCTTAATAGCAGATGAGGCAGGGATTTAAATTGAGTATTACAACCTGTATATGAAGAAATAGGAATATGGATATTTCTTAGGTTGAATGGTATGGAACCAAGTTGATTCCAGTAAGTGAAATTGTTGCAAATAGATAATTATGTTTGCATGATTATGTATGCAAGTGAAAGAATGATAAATGAATATATCATACCTGAATCAACATAATTATACTATGTTAAAATAATTGATTGCAGAAATTTGCTTAAATAACAAGTTAGTACCCTTATATTCTCTATTGCTTAATATCATGAATGAATTGATGTTACTCATACCAGATCATAGATCTGACCCTTGTTTGCTCATGGCATATGGGGTGTCTCATTTTAAAATGAGGCAGCCACTTATGCTCTTTCAGGTAACCCAGGCACTAAGTAAAAATGAAGTAATGGCTGTTATGGAGGAGTGAATGAACATGCTAGCTAGTTTCAATAAGAGTTTAAATTGATTATATCTGCATGTATTCAGGAAAAATTTTATGTTTCTAAGATTTCCAGTTATGTAATGAATTCTATTATGGTTAGATGAACTAGTTGTATCATGTTAAATATATTGTTATGCATTAAGGTTTAAAATCTCAAGGGAAAAATCTGAGTGGGAAACAATGAAATGATTTTAATTATTGATATGGATGTTTGGAGGAGAAACATGCATATGTAGTTGAGCTACTATTTTGTATAATTTATATTATGTATTAGTTAATCTTGAGACATAACAGAGCACTGAGTTTTAGAACAAAATCTGGATTTAGCAAAAAGAAAACTTAACAGGATTTTATTATCTTTTACTGAAATGCTTTGTAATTAAGTCTGAATTCATTTCTGAATTGTATTGAGAAGAGTAAGATGTTTTCCTAAAGCTTTAAACAGAATGCAATGAAATTGAACTAGTGTGGCAGATACAGGATTCATGAGTTAACCAGCTTCAATTAAATGAAGTATTGGTTGATCATGATAGATTGTATTCTGAAAATAAAAATGCATTTCAAAGCTTAGTACATTTAGCAATTGATTCACCCAGTTTTCTGGAAAATGAGCAGAGATATTGACATGTACATGTATATCTGTGTACATGTTGATATTTGAGCAAAAATATGATCATAAATTCTTAAAACAGTTGTAGGAATGGGATACAAAAATAGTAAAGTAAGAAGGATTGTTTTGTATGTTGGGTTATAGGCAAAAATTAAACATATATGTACAATTATAGGTAGGTATCAGATTTCTAACCTTTCAGAAGTAAAAAAAAAAAGAAGAAAACCAAAAATTGTGTTTGAACCGACCTGCATGGTACTCGAACTTGTGACCTCTTGTGTATAAGTTAGGCGCGTTTCCATTATGCCTAGATGTTGCTTGTGTTCACTTAGGATCCACTTTCTTTTATACTGAATCTAATATTATCCAGACTTTAAACACAATCATCTACATTAAAAGCTTGTTTACTACTGAATATTACTTGATCATTTCTTGATCCTAATGACAGACTAAAGTACATGTTTCTAGTGGATTTTATGGCCAAAAATCTGAATACAATAATGTATCTGAATTACTAAATCTCTAAATCAAACAGGATGTTATTGAACAAAAAAAAAATAATAAAGTATATACTCTGAATTTAAACAAGAAGAACACATACATCTTCATATGTATGTGTATATTATTAGATATGCACTGATATATTTATATTGGTAAGTTATTTTGATCCTGGATATATTTTGGTTATTGGAAAAAGAAAATGACCTTGGAAAATATGTTTGTAATGAATGATATATCAATATATCATCTCATAGCAAAAAAAAAAATCCTTATGAAATTAGGGTGGAAATAGGAGGGTCATTTCAAGCACGGGTGCTTAAGATTGGATCACAACTCAACCCCTCGATGATTGAGGATCTTACCGATTTCCTCCGAGCGAATCTGGATGTTTTCGCTTGGACCCACTCTGATATGTGCGGGATTTCTCCCGCCATCGCAAGTCATATGTTGAAAATTGACCCGAAGTATGTGCCAGTGAAACAAAAGAGGAGAGGCATAGACCCGGAGAGGTCTACTGCTCTCAGAGAGGAAGTTGATAAACTTAAAGCAAATGGGTTCGTCCACGACGCCCTCTATCCTAAATGGGTATCTAATCCCGTACTGGTGAGGAAGGAAAACGGGAAGTGGAGGACCTGTGTTGATTACTCAGACATGAACAAGGCATGCCCTAAGGATAGTTTTCCATTGCCCAAAATCGATCAACTGGTCGACTCAACAGCAGGACATGAATTATTGTCATTCATGGACGCGTAATTCAGGATACAATCAAATCCCGATGCACATTCCGGATCAGGAGCACACCAGTTTCGTCACAGACATTGGACTGTACTATTATGTAGTAATGCCTTTCAGGTTGAAGAACGCAGGAGCAACTTATCGGCGTTTGGTGAATCAGATGTTTAAAAACCAGATTGGAAGAACGATGGAAGTCTATGTGGATGACATGCTCGTGAAGTCATGACAGTCAAATGACCACATTCGAGACTTAGCGGAGATGTTTGATATACTCAGGTATTACGGAATGAAAATCAATCCACTAAAATGTTCCTTTGGTGTTGCGTCGGGAAATTTTTTGGGTTTTATTGTCAATGCGTGGGGAAATGAAGCCAACCCAGAAAAGATTCAGGCTATTCGAGACATACAAGCACCCAGAACTATAAAGTAAGTACAAAGCCTGAATGGAAATGTCGCCGCGTTGAGTTGGTTCATATCCAGAGCAACTGACAAGTGTATTCCTTTCTTCGATGTGATAAGGAAAGGGAAGAGAAATTTTAAATGGACGACGGGCTGTGAGGATGCATTACGAGCTCTAGTGAGACACTTGGAGAGGACCCGGTTCTGTCAAAGCCTGTAGACCATGAGGGGTTATATGTTTACTTGGCTGTATCTCAACACGCCATTAGTGCAGCTTTGATTCGTGAAGAGGACCGAATCCAAAAGCCAGTGTACTATGTTAGTAAGCATTTAACGAGGGCAGAGAGAAATTATCCTAAGATTAAGAAGCTAGCCTACTGCTTGGTGATCACATCACCCAAGCTCCGTCCGTATTTTTAGGCACATCCAGTCAGTTTTTATACCGACCAACCTCTGCAGCAGGTGCTCTAACGACCAGAAACCTCTGGAAGGTTACTCAAATGGAATATTGAGCTGAGACAGTTCAATATCACTTACCTGCCACGTAGGGCAATCCAAGGACAAGCACTAGCAGACTTCATTTCAGATTTCACCGTATCTGTAACGACCCGCAAAATTCAATGGTTTTAAAAGTATATTTAACTGGAAATTGGTGAAATTTTAAACAATAAAATTTGAAATTAAAATTTTATTATTTGGAATACGTCTATTTTAATATAGCAACTGGTAAATTTCCATCTGATAATATTAAAGTTTATTTCTTGTGAAATTCTATTTCCATTTAAATCAGTTAAAATTTGATGGTAATAAAATGTTTCCAAACCTAAATATTTTTCTATAGAAAATTTTTAAATCATCTTCTGAGTGAGGCGTCATCTTTCGTTTTTCCAAATTTGGATTTTTATTGCTCCGTTTATCTTAATTCTGGCAAAATAGCAGCATTTCTAGTACTGATTATCGACTTTTGATCGGTTGAACGTACCACTGATATCTGTATACCGTTTTGATCATGTTATCGTGCTGATCTTCGCAATATATATTTACTTCTGTGTTTTGAAATCCGGTACGCAGTGGAATCCACGGAAAACGGATCGTACCGCTACCAAATTCTAACTTTTGATTTCCATCGTCTCTTCCATACTCCACCGTTTAATTTGCAATAGCCATTAGCCTTCTCAATACTAAAAATTCAAAATGTTACCGTTACTAGCCTTTTATATTCCCAAATCTACTTTAATGTTTCAACTTTCACGGTTCATTTTATTCTTCCTTTATAACGTCGGTTCGCCTTGTTTCTTTGCAAAATTCATTTTTCTATTCCTCTGTCACTTCTCTCCTTCCTTTTTCTTTTTCTATTCCTTCCTCCAGCCTTCTCCATGTTCGGCCTCACCCGAACCAACGCCTCCTCCCAACACCAATAGCTGCGCACCCCTACAACGAGGCCACCTGCCTCCAACCACCTCCTGTAGTCACCACCCTCGAGCACCTAGCTCCTGCCGAGCAACTCACCAACCCATGCGCGCAAGGCTTTTTCCACCATTCTCCTCACCCGCGGTTCATATCTATATTTTAGATTAGATAAAATTGTATTTATATATCTATTAGTGTAAATATAGTTATGTTTGCATATATATTAATATATATGTGTATATATATATATATATCTTATGTTAGTTATATAAATTATATAATATAGTGTATTATAAGTTATAGCATGTCTGTAATTTTGCTGTTTGTATATGTCTGGTTCGAAAAAAATTTATTTGTTTAAAACTTTTATACGTGTATACCATATACTAGTCTACATCTATTTTCTTATTGTCTACATAGTTCATATAGGTTTTGCTGCTTTATATGTGTATAGTTGATGTAAGTTGTTTGTTGGAATTCACAAATAGATGTAAGCTTGGCCTTCAGTATAGCATGAGAGTCTTAAACTTTAATTTGTATTAGAGATAATGATATACTATGTTGTTGTAGTTTATAATATACGTATTAAAGTCGGCATACATGTTGTGGATTGGTCTGCATATTCACGTATATAGTTGTATATAAGTATCTATAATAGCTGATATGGTAGATATTGATTTAAAATGTATAGGTCCTGTCGCCTATATGATGTATACAATCTGACATATATCTATAGTTATATATTTGTATACAATATGTTGCTAGGTACATAAGTATATAAGCCATATTTACCTGTGTGTAAGTTAGTGTGAAATTTGTTAAAATATAGGAACCTGATTTCCAAATTTATATAGGTATATAATTATATTTAAAGTGTTATATATATAAATTCGCAGTATTATATACAAATATTGTATTATAATGCTTATGATTCTGGAGTTAAATGTATACACGTTTTGCATATTTTGTTCAATGTCTGAGTTATGAGGTTTTGTTTGTAGATTTCTTTTTTTTGTCAGTATATACGTTTATGTAGGTTTATAATTGATCCATGGTATTGTGTATGATGTATAATAAAGTAAGTTGTTGTAAGTATATAAATATGAACTATAGATCTGTTTGTTTTATAAATATGAATTTTATAAGTCATAAATATTATTATTTTATCTTAAATTTCATATGGTCTTAAGTATATAAATAAATATCTATACGTATTTAGTTGGTTATCATATGTAGTGTCAGCATAGATTTTCCTAAAGATTGACCTACATATTTTATTTCATAGGCTGCATATATATGTTGACGGTCTGCATTCATACTGTAGTATGTGCATAGTGCATTTGTTTTAATTATCGATCTTAAACTGTACGCATACAATAATTTTAATTCTGAAACATATGTAGACTTTAAACTAAAATTTTGTATATATGAGTTTGTCTAAGTTGTTTATATCTTGAGTCTTAATTTGTTTTAAGTATAATAAGTTGAATCACATATATATTTATTCTAATGTTTGTTGTATTGATTTTTTTTAGAAATAATAATAATACAATGTACATTTTGTTTTGTTATATCAAAACTGATTTCGATTCTTGATTTTCAATTTATCAGTTGTCCGTAGAATTCGTGCCAATTTTGCCTTGCCTCGAAAATCCGTGCTTGGATTCATATCTCATCTCATCCCGTGTCCATCTTCTCTAACCTCGAAAGGTGAGCAATCACTCACGATTAACATTCTTCTATTTATTAAATTTGATTTCAATTGAAACAATAATTGAAATATTACTGCTGTTAGTTAATTTCATTGTTGTATATATGCTATTATCTGTATCTGTTCACCTGTGACATCTGACACCCGTATCTGTTATTTATACTGATGATATATGCCTGTTGTTATATTTTTTTAGTATCTGTTATCACTCTGCAAGTTCCCTGTTAGTATAGAATTCACTATGGGTTGAAATGATACATACCCGAACGGACTTTAGAATAGGAGAAAATCGTTATGGGTTGAAATGATAAACCCAAGCGATTTTCATTTGAATTGAAATTGGGATTACGGGTCGAAATGGTATCTACCCGTATATATTTAAATTTCGGATTGAAATGATAAATATCCGTATCACTTAACCATATGATAAATATATATACAGACACCGTTGGTCCATATATATAAATATTTTGAAAATGAATTCTATGGTTTTGGAAAGAAATATATGGTTTTAATAAATGTTGATTCTTAAATTATGATATATATAAATGGTAATGATATATATAGATTTAATAATGATATTAAATTTAATTAAGATTGATTGAATACATATAATATGGTTAAGTACTTATATCTATATTTCAAAATAGATTTTTGTAAAAATTTGAATAAGTTAAGGTTAGGAAGATAATTTGAATTTAGTTGAAATTGATTCAACAAAGAATTTTATTTAATTAAACCGATTAGAAACTTATTGGAATTGAGATGTAAGATATGATTTATAACTTGGGTTTGATTTATAAGTAATTTAATGAATATTTCTTGTTTAAATAAAGTTTAAGGAAATATTTAGAAAAATGTGATTTAAGGCTAGTAAATGATATTGAATCTATTAAGTGAATATTCCCTGATTAAATAATAATGAAGTTAAATCAAGAGCTATATGAAACTGTTAAATCTAACTTTGAAATGTTGAATATTAAAGCTTTGAAATATATTGAAAATAAATGGTATATTTAGAACTGAAATAAATTGATGAATGGAGCTTGAATAAACTTGAATTTGGAATTTGAAGTTGATTTGAATCGATTTGCAAAACTTGAGAAAATTTAATGCTTTACTTTATAGATTATTAATATATACTATCTTGGAAAATAGTTATATTTGAAATGAAATGATATTTGGGTTTTGAAGTATAAATTAAATTGAAATGACCATGGTGTTATACTGTATATTTCCATCTTGTAGATAGTTCTGAAGACCCTTAAAGGATGGTTATCCCAAACAACCTTTAAGTTACTTGTATTTCAGTTGATATTTCACTTGAGTTGGATTTATTTATATAAGAATGTTAATCCTGACTCGAGTGTTTTGTGTTTTGCTTTACGCTCGGGTCAGACCGAGTGATACAACATTTGAGACTCACCCTTGGAGTTTGGAGCTTCCTTTGGAGATCCAACGATCGCCTCAGCTTTCAGCTCTTCTAGTTGATTTGTCCAGAGAAGTCATCTGTTGTATTGGAGACTTCACTGCATTTGGGATATTCTGTTGTATTTTATTTCTAACTCTGATGTTTATATAGTAGCTTCATGAACTACTATTTTATCTATTCCGCTGCGTATTATTGTATTACTCTGTGTCTGTGATTCTGTGATTGATTTATTTACTGCATATGCTGAGTTTTGCCAAATTTAAATTAACAATTCGGTATTTTGAATTATTCAAGTCCGACATGTGTGGATTTATTGTCGATTTGAATGGTCCAAAATAGCGGGTCGTTACAGTTGGTATCATAGCTTTGGCTCTAGGCAAAACTTAGCATATATAGTAAATTTATTTATAGAATCACTTTCGTTTGAGTTCGAATCTCTTCCTTTTGACTTGATTTCCTTTGAACTTTGGAACGTTCCTTGCGGTTCCAAAATTCATTCTTGTCTCTCCCTATTTGTATTCTTTTGATTCTGGAGTGTCCCATAACTCCACTTCGAATGATCTCTATAAGAATAGGAACCCACCAATCTTTGAATGATTTGTGAAGGGGTGAAACTCCTTCACAATTGGCATTGATTCACCGGAGATTTCTATATCTTTGGTTTAGATGCCGCTATCTCTTGCGATCGAATGTTGATTTTCTTGGAATTCTGCATTGATCTTGTTCCTTAAGTCACGGTTGACCCTAGGGTCGTCCGTGATTTATATAAATATATTCATCTTCTATTTTGAAATTAATTATCTCATTTTCGTTCGAACTTATCTTCGAATCAGAATCTTATTTGATTAGAGTCCCTCTAATTTGAATTTCTATCTTTGTTTTGAAATCCATTCTTGAATCATCCTTTGAAAATCGGGTTTGTTTGTATTTTAGAAATTGTTTCTAAACCAAAATTATTATTTTGATAAGTATGATTATATTCTATATATAAAAGTGAAATGTTTTCGATAAAGATTATATACCCTTTTAAAAACAAGAATTTGAGGTTTCAAAAGGATTTGTAATTTTGAAAAATTATATAAGAAATTGAGTTATATAAAAATGATTTATAACTGAAGGATTTTAAAATTTGAAATTCGAGAATTGAACTCCGGTATTTTGAAATTGGTTTTAAGATTTTGAAATATATAATAATAATAATATGATTTAAAAGTATTTTCCAAATAAGAAATGTTTCAAATGATTTTAATGAGTTTCGAATGAGTTCGAAGAAATTTCAAAAGAAGTGTGAGAAAATAGAAGTCCAGAACTCACTTATGTCGCTGGAAAATAATTTCGGTGATGAGTGCACGCATCATCGACATTGATTTTCGAGTTTCAGAGTGGGGGATAGGCCACTTTAGTAGCATTGCTACGCGAGTGATTTTGCGAAACCAATTTTGATTTCAAAATTTTGAAGTATGATTTGATATTCGAAAGATATATGTATATGTATTTGAAACGATTTGAAATGAGCCGGGGTTCAGTCCTCGAGTTTTGGATTTGATATAACCCTATCTATTAAAATTGATTTACTGATTTGTTGCTGATTTCCAACTCTTAAATTTGAAAATGATTTCTTCGACTATTTTGAAGTTCGAGTACTTCCAAATCAAGGCTAACTTTTCAAAGCTAAGAAATTTTGAAAAGTATTTTGATAAAGTATATAAGTTTGTTTTGAATGTTTAAGTATGAAGTAATATGATTTAAATAAGTTGAAACTGTTTTGTTAAGTAAATGAATAAGGCAATTTTAAATCTTTCTAATATAAAATTTGGATTTGAAATGTTTTGAAAAGAATTTGGTCTTCAAAATATTTTGAATAAAGTTTAGTTAAATGTTTTAACTTAGCAACATCTTTATGAAACTATATATTTAACAAGTTGGAATAAATATATAAGTTGTACGTATGCTGTTTTATTCGCATAATTAATTTGATCCAAGTTGAGTACACAAGTTCGAGGTGAATTACACCATTTCGTGTTAGGATTTTTCATTCGATTCTTGATGGCAAATATTTGATATGGGTTTTGGGCTCAATTCTAGAATTCTCTATCATAGTATATGGCTATGCAAGGAGACTGATGGCTTCTAGTCGAGAAACCATATCGAAATCCGCATTAGGGAAGTCGAATGGACAATACTAGTTCGAAAGAGAACTTGTGTGATCGAGCGAGCGATCAAATGTGATTTTGCGAAATAATTACGTATGTACATCTTATATTCTAATATCAGTGATATACTTTGACGCTGGAATTGAAAGCTGTCGAGTTAGAATATCTTTGCTTACTAAAAGAAAATTTCCAATTTAAATTACAAAGATATATAACCCACAAAAGCAAAGATATTCAATCCCATATGGCTCTTCATACAGCGAAATTTATTTTTGAAATTTTGATCCTGATATAAGATGGACCTTATGTAAATATAAGATGATTTTGAAAACCATTGATTTTGGAAATGAATTGGTTGACTTAAATTTTATTGATTTGTAGAATTATTTTCTAAATCTATTATTTTGGAAACTTTGAAACTAAAGATAATTAATTTGAGAAGAAATAATTTGGTGAAATTGTATATGATTTTGAAATTGAACTGATATTGAAACAAATTGAAATTTGAGAACCTTATGTTACTAAACATTTGATTTGGGAGTTGTCGAACTTATATAAAATTGATTTGTATGAGTATGAAATTGATTCGAAAACTATAGATTTGAAAAGGTACTCAATTTGAAAGTGAAATCTTATATAATTGAAGTCTATATAAGTATGATTTGATATACTTTTGATTTTGGAAAAGTATTTGATTTGAAAATTAAATCTTATATATAATGGATTTTATATAAGTACAATATTTGAAAGTGATTTGAAAAGGTACTATATGATACATATTTTCGAAGTAAAGATATGGAAAGTGCCTTCTGCTTGATATCCTATTTGTGGCCACATCTTGGATTCATTCTATCGATATTATTCTCTCTGATTTTTGGTTTTCCGGATATGATACTCGAGTGTCCTTCGAATTCCATGGCGTTACCCATGGTCTTACGAACTCGATTGCATAGCGTAATTCGCAAGGCAGTGATTGCTTAAAGGGTACGGATGTTTCCTGGGGGATCCAGGCGTAACCATTGTGTATCTGCGATCTATGGTCGTTTAGTAGCGTAATCCGCAAGGCAGAGATTGCTTAAAGGGTACGGATGTTTCCTGGGGGATCCAGGCGTAACCATTGTGTATCCGCGGTCTACAAGTTTTTTTTTGTTATCATGGCGAAATTCGCAAAGCAGCGATTGCTTAAAGGTACGGATGTTTCCTGGGGGATCCAGGCGTAACCATTGTGTATCTGCGATCCAGGTGATTTGTTTGGATTGTACTTTCCATATCTGTTTTTAAAGGTTTTTCCAGTATTTTCACTGGGTGTTGAAACAGGTCTACTAAGTACCTGGAGAATTCTAGTTTTGCGCCTGATCAACGCACTACCAGAGTCTACAGGAACAAGGATAAACTTGTTAAGACATCGAGTTATAAAAAAAAATTCGAAAGGAAAGCTTGTTTCGATATAAAGGTATTTTATTATAAAAGTACTTCCAACAAAGAAATTTTGTATTAATATTTGAAATTAAAGCTCTTATAATTCTAAATTAATTATTCGTGCCCGATGCTATTCTTTGAATCTACCTTATCTGTTCAGCTTTATTTATTCACCTATGTTCTGTTTTTCCTTATCCACCTTCCTTTCCTTGTTGACTATATCCTTTTTAAGTATTGTTATTTATATACTACATGGTTTAATAGAAAATTTTAGTGTTAAATATTTTAGAAGTTATTAATTAAATACAACATATTTAAAGAAATGATTATTGATTTATTAATAATGTTGAAAAGTATCTTGAGGTAAATTAATAAATTTATGAATTATAGATTTAATGTTTTCAAACAGCTTCTTTGTAAATATAAGTAATGATGTAAATAATTGTTTTCAAATATTTTTCTTATATTTATAAAGGTGTTATTTAAACATATAAATGGTAAGAAATTTTACAAATGGATTTTTGAAAGGTTTTAAAGTATATAAGATAATTGAATTGCAAATGAAGTTTTCAAATTTTAAGTAAAATGTATATAGTTCAAATTAATTGTTTAATCTTGACTTTAAATCCATCTTTTCTGTCTGGTTGTTTCTATTCTTCTACCTCCGTCCTTTTCGGGGACGAAAAGTTTTGAGTGGGGGAGAGTGTAACGACACGCAAAATTCAATGGTTTTAAAAGTATATTTAACTGGAAATTGGTGAAATTTTAAACAATAAAATTTGAAATTAAAAATTTATTATTTGGAATACGTCTATTTTAATATAGCAACTGGTAAATTTCCGTCTGATAATATTAAAGTTTATTTCTTGTGAAATTCTTTTTCCATTTAAATCAGTTAAAATTTGATGGTAATAAAATGTTTCCAAACCTAAATATTTTTCTATAGAAAATTTTTAAATCATCTTCTGAGTGAGGCGTCATCTTTCGTTTTTCCAAATTTGGATTTTTATTGCTCCGTTTATCTTAATTCTGGCAAAATAGCGGCATTTCTGGTACTGATTATCGACTTTTGATCGGTTGAACGTACCACTGATATCTGTATACCGTTTTGATCGTGTCATCGTGCTGATCTTCGCAATATATATTTACTTCTGTGTTTTGAACTCCGGTACGCAGCGGAATCCACGGAAAACGGATCGTACCGCTACCAAATTCTAACTTTTGATTTCCAGCGTCTCTTCCATACTCCACCGTTTAATTTGCAATAGCCATTAGCCTTCTCAATACTAAAAATTCAAAATTTTACCGTTACTAGCCTTTTATATTCCCAAATCTACTTTAATGTTTCAACTTTCACGGTTCATTTTATTCTTCCTTTATAACGTCGGTTTGCCTTGTTTCTTTGCAAAATTCATTTTTCTATTCCTCTGTCACTTCTCTCCTTCCTTTTTCTTTTTCTATTCCTTCCTCCAGCCTTCTCCATGTTCGGCCTCACCCGAACCAACGCCTCCTCCCAACACCAATAGCGGCGCACCTCTACAACGAGGCCACCTGCCTCCAACCACCTCCTGTAGTCACCACCCTCGAGCACCTAGCTCCTGCCGAGCAACTCACCAACCCATGCGCGCAAGGCTTTTTCCACCATTCTCCTCACCCGCGGTTCATATCTATATTTTAGATTAGATAAAATTGTATTTATATATCTGTTAGTGTAAATATAGTTATGTTTGCATATATATTAATATATATGTGTATATATATATATCTTATGTTAGTTATATAAATTATATAATATAGTGTATTATAAGTTATAGCATGTCTGTAATTTTGCTGTTTGTATATGTCTGGTTAGAAAAAAATTTATTTGTTTAAAACTTTTATACGTGTATACCATATACTAGTCTACGTCTATTTTCTTATTGTCTGCATAGTTCATATAGGTTTTGCTGCTTTATATGTGTATAGTTGATGTAAGTTGTTTGTTGGAATTCACAAATAGATGTAAGCCTAGCCTTCAGTATAGCATGAGAGTCTTAAACTTTAATTTGTATTAGAGATAATGATATACTATGTTGTTGTAGATTATAATATACGTATTAAAGTCGGCATACATGTTGTGGATTGGTCTGCATATTCACGTATATAGTTGTATATAAGTATCTATAATAGCTGATATGTATACAATCTGACATATATCTATAGTTATATATTTGTATACAATATGTTGCGAGGTACATAAGTATATAAGCCATATTTACCTGTGTGTAAGTTAGTGTGAAATTTGTTAAATTATAGGAACCTGATTTCCAAATTTATATAGGTATATAATTATATTTAAAGTGTTATATATATAAAGTCGCAGTATTATATACAAATATTGTATTATAATGCTTATGATTCTGGAGTTAAATGTATACACGTTTTGCATATTTTGTTCAATGTCTGAGTTATGAGGTTTTGTTTGTAGATTTCTTTTTTTTGTCAGTATATACGTTTATGTAGGTTTATAATTGATCTATGGTATTGTGTATGATGTATAATAAAGTAAGTTGTTGTAAGTATATAAATATGAACTATAGATCTGTTTGTTTTATAAATATGAATTTTATAAGTCATAAATATTATTATTTTATCTTAAATTTCATATGGTCTTAAGTATATAAATAAATATCTATACGTATTTAGTTGGTTATCATATGTAGTGTCAGCATAGATTTTCCTGAAGATTGACCTACATATTTTATTTCATAGGCTGCATATATATGTTGACGGTCTGCATTCATACTGTAGTATGTGCATAGTGCATTTGTTTTAATTATCGATCTTAAATTGTACACATACAATAATTTTAATTCTGAAACATATGTAGACTTTAAACTAAATTTTTGTATATATGAGTTTGTCTAAGTTGTTTATATCTTGAGTCTTAATTTGTTTTAAGTATAATAAGTTGAATCACATATATATTTATTCTAATGTTTGTTGTATTGATTTTTTTTTTAGAAATAATAATAATACAATGTACATTTTGTTTTGTTATATCAAAACTGATTTCAATTCTTAATTTTCAATTTATCAGTTGTCCTTAGAATTCGTGCCAATTTTGCCTTGCCTTGAAAATCCGTGCTTGGATTCATATCTCATCTCATCCCGTGTCCATCTTCTCTAACCTCGAAAGGTGAGCAATCACTCACGATTAACATTCTTCTATTTATTAAATTTGATTTCAATTGAAACGATAATTGAAATATTACTGCTGTTAGTTAATTTCATTGTTGTATATATGCTATTATCTGTATCTGTTCACCTGTGACATCTGACACCCGTATCTGTTATTTATACTGATGATATATGCCTGTTGTTATATTTTTTTAGTATCTGTTATCACTCTGCAAGTTCCCTGTTAGTATAGAATTCACTATGGGTTGAAATGATACATACCCGAACGGACTTTAGAATAGGAGAAAATCGTTATGGGTTGAAATGATAAACCCAAGCGATTTTCATTTGAATTGAAATTGGGATTACGGGTCGAAATGGTATCTACCCGTATATATTTAAATTTCGGATTGAAATGATAAATATCCGTATCACTTAACCATATGATAAATATATATACAGACACCGTTGGTCCATATATATAAATATTTTGAAAATGAATTCTATGGTTTTGGAAAGAAATATATGGTTTTAATAAATGTTGATTCTTAAATTATGATATATATAAATGGTAATGATATATATAGATTTAATAATGATATTAAATTTAATTAAGATTGATTGAATACATATAATATGGTTAAGTACTTATATCTATATTTCAAAATAGATTTTTGTAAAAATTTGAATAAGTTAAGGTTAGGAAGATAATTTGAATTTAGTTGAAATTGATTCAACAAAGAATTTTATTTAATTAAACCGATTAGAAACTTATTGGAATTGAGATGTAAGATATGATTTATAACTTGGGTTTGATTTATAAGTAATTTAATGAATATTTCTTGTTTAAATAAAGTTTAAGGAAATATTTAGAAAAATGTGATGTAAGGCTAGTAAATGATATTGAATCTATTAAGTGAATATTCCCTGATTAAATAATAATGAAGTTAAATCAAGAGCTATATGAAACTGTTAAATCTAACTTTGAAATGTTGAATATTAAAGCTTTGAAATATATTGAAAATAAATGGTATATTTAGAACTGAATTAAATTGATGAATGGAGCTTGAATAAACTTGAATTTGGAATTTGAAGTTGATTTGAATCGATTTGCGAAACTTGAGAAAATTTAATGCTTTACTTTATAGATTATTAATATATACTATCTTGGAAAATAGTTATATTTGAAATGAAATGATATTTGGGTTTTGAAGTATAAATTAAATTGAAATGACCACGGTGTTATACTGTATATTTCCATCTTGTAGATAGTTCTAAAGACCCTTAGAGGAGGTTATCCCAAACATCCTTTAAGTTACTTGTATTTCAGTTGATATTTCACTTAAGTTGGATTTATTTATATAAGAATGTTAATCCTGACTCGAGTGTTTTGTGTTTTGCTTTACGCTCGGGTCAGACCGAGTGATACAGCATTTGAGACTCACCCTTGGAGTTCGGAGCTTCCTTTGGAGATCCAACGATCGCCTCAGCTTTCAGCTCTTCTAGTTGATTTGTCCAGAGAAGTCATCTGTTTTATTGGAGACTTCACTGCATTTGGGATATTCTATTGTATTTTATTTCTAACTCTGATGTTTATATAGTAGCTTCATGAACTACTATTTTATCTATTCCGCTGCGTATTATTGTATTACTCTGTGTCTGTGATTCTGTGATTGATTTATTTACTACATATGCTGAGTTTTGCCAAATTTAAATTAACAATTCGGTATTTTGAATTATTCAAGTCCGACATGTGTGGATTTATTGTCGATTTGAATGGTCCAAAATAGCGGGTCGTTACAGTATCAGACGAGCCAAGTGGTAGTGATGTAATTCTCGCTGTTCGATGGAAGCTATATACCGATGGAGCATCCAACGACCATTGTTCCAGGGCTTGTATTATTCTTGTAACTCCCGAGAACCGTTCGATTTGTTATGCTTTGAAACTTGGTTTCCCCACTACGAACAATGAGGACGAATATGAAGCATTGATTGGAGGCTTGAAACTTACCAAAGAACTTGGAGTGAAATCGATTGAAATCTTTTGTGACTCACAGTTGGTGGTGTACCAAGTATAGGGAGATTATCAGACAAAGGGGCAAAGTCTTGCCCATACCTCACTTGGGTTCAAGAACTATTGGCGGACCTCGAGTATTACGATATCTCGCATATCCCGCGTGAACAAAATGGAGAAGCAGACTCATTGGCAAAATTCGGAAGTACTGGTGATGCACAACAGATGGGCTTAGTTCCCGTTGAAACCTTACATGCTCCGAGTATAAACGAAATGGAAGTAGATTTTGTGTTATAAATGGAAACTGAAGGGGAGTCGTGGATGACCCCGTTCAAAGAATACCTGCTACACGGAACCTTGCCCGAGAGAAAAAACGAGAGATGACAAATCGTTCGCAAGGCCTCTCGATACATAATGCAGGATGAGATAATGTATCAAAAGGGATTCTAAGTTCCCTTACTTAGGTGCATCGCCCACGATGAGATAAAGCGGGTCTTAAAAGAAGTTCACGAAGGAGAATGCAGCGACCATACTGGGGGGGCAGACGCTAGACAAAAAGATCCTCCGCTATGGATACTATTGGCCAACCGTGAAACGGGACGCCGCAGACTATGTAAGGAGGTGCGACAGATGTCAAAAGTATGCAAAGATTCCGAGAGCACCACCGACGGAACTCACACAAATGGTTAGTCCATGGCCATTTGCAATATGGGGGATCGATATAATTAGCTCCTTGCCAGTCTCTAAAGGCGGTGCAAAATATGCAATTGTCGTGGTCGATTATTTCACAAAGTGGGCAGAAGCGGAGCCCTTAGCTACAATCACCACCAAAAAGGTCATTAATTTTGTTGTACGAAACATTATATGCCACTTTAGCCTCCCACGAACTATCATTACTGACAATGGAACTCAATTTGAGAGTAGAGATTTCAAAGAGTTCTACCAAAAATATTGCTTTGAGAATAGGTTTGCAGCAGTCGCTCATCCCAAAGCAAATGGGCAAGTTGAAGCCATAAATAAGATAACCAAGTCCATCTTGAAAAATGTTTGGAGAAGGCTAGAGGCAAGTGGGTGGACGAGCTTCCGACGACACTCTGGGCTTACAGAACCACCCACAAGTCCATGACTGGCCACACTCCATTCACCTTGGCATACGACACTGAGGCTGTTATACTGGTGGAACTTGAAGTTCCTTCTCACCGGGTGATTCATTATGATCCTAGGATGAATCGGAATCTTTTACTGGAATCGTTGGACTTTGTTGACGAGAAACGTGAAGAAGCTGATTTAAGGGCGGCCGCATATCGGCACCGAGGTACTTGATATTATAATGAAAAAGTTCGACCGAGAACCTTCGATGTGGGCGACCTAGTTTTGAAGCATGTCTTTCCAGTCCCATCGTATATGAATCCCACATGGGTAGGCCCTTACGTCATCGAACGGAAGTTTGGAGAAGGAACCTTCAGGCTAGCGATTGTTGATGGCATGACACTCTCCAGAGCATGGAATAGCGAGCGTTTGCACCGTTATTATACTTAGTCCGTTTCTTTTGCATTTTTATGGCAATTGTTTCAGTAAATGTTCCTTTTGTTGTTATTCTCGGTTTCTGACATGTAATAAGACAATTTAGTTTGTCATTGTTTTCTACAATCAATAAAGGCTTGAAGCTGTTTTCCTATGAACTATTAGTGTTTTGTATTTTGTAATTTCATGGAAAAATAAAATTGCATTAATCTATTTGGCCTATGAATGTACGCACAAAACAAAAAGTCGATCGGCTAACGATTAAAAAATCTCTATGTCCCCAAAGTGCGGACTAGAGTACTCTGAGTCCCTGGAGTGCAGACTAGAGTATAAACGATTCAAAAATCTCCAAGTCCCCAGAGCGCGGACTAGAGTACTCTGAGTCCCCGGATTACGGACTAGAGTACAAACGATTCAAAAATCTCTAAGTCCCCAGAGCGCGGACTAGAGTACTCTAAGGCCCCGGAGTGTGGACTAGAGTATAAACGATTCCAAAATCTCTAAGTCCCCAGAGCGCGGACTAGAGTACTCTATGTCCCCGGAGTGCGTACTAGAGTATAAACGATTCAAAAATATCTAAGTCCCTAGAGCGCTGACTAGAGTACTCTAGGTCCCCGGAGTGCGGACTAGAGTATAAACGATTCAAAAATCTCTAAGTCCCCAGAGCGCGGACTAGAGTACTCTGAGTCCCCGGAGTGTGGAGTAGAGTATAAATGATTCAAAAATCTCTAAGTCCCCAGAGCGCGGACTAGAGTATAAACGATTCAAAAATCTCTAAACCCCCAGAGCGCAGACTAGAGTACTCTGAGTCCCCGGAGTGCGGACTAGAGTATAAATAATTTGAAAATCTCCAAGTCATGTGAAAGCGGACTGGAGCTTACGTAACCCACAAGACTCTGGATTTCAATTACAAGTTGGGTGATAAGTTAAACAATGAGAGTCATGGAATACAAAGGAACAAATTTTATTTACTAATCAAAAATTAAGTTCCATTACAACTTCTCTTAAGTCCGGAGCCAAAGTCTATCTACGATGACTATAAAAGAAAAAATAAACAACTACATGATTTTGGATTATTTAAGCTGAACGAGGCATGACCAGAAGATAGCTACTTCTTTGACTTTTTCTCCTTCTTCGGCTTCTCCGAAGTCTCCTCAGCTGAACGTTTTCTCCTGGACCCCTTGCTTCCCAGCGATGTGGTATCCGAGGAAGGAAGAACGACCTCCAGAGGTGTGGTCCCACCGGGGAGAATAACCTTCAGGGGTCTATTTAAGGGGTCATCGAGTTCCACCACCTGAGGTTCTATCTTAACTTCGCCATCTTTTTCTCCGCTTCCTCGATTTGCTCCTTCATGCTAAGCTTCGAAGTATGTTCAGAAGCGCCTGTGATTTCGACCTCGTCGTGTTCATCTACAGGCAAGGGATTCTCAAGTTTATCCTCATCTAGCACCCCGATCACTTGAGCATCGGGTCCAGGGGTATCCCTAGTGTGAAGTGCCTCAACCATTTTCTCTTCCCACTCCGTGGCGACATCGCTCCTTAGAATTGGTTCGGGATCGGAATGGCCTACATGAAGTCATAAAAGGCAAATGTTAGAATACATCTGTTGCTCGCCAAAAGTGATGGTTTCCTAAACTCTAGAAGGAAAAACTACATACCAGCTTCTAATTGACTCTCAGCTGTTTTAGGAGTATCACCCTCCAGGATAGGGGATAGAATGTGAACACCAAGCCCGGGCTTCTCTGGGTCATAACCAACATGCTGCTCAGGAGGCCCAAGTAACAAGCTATCGGCCAGCTGAATGGGAGGAGGAACTGGAGGCTCAGTGCCGAACGGGACAGCAATACCGTCCTTTTCCTTTGATGACGAGGAGTCTCTTCCGAAGAGGGCTTTTGCCGTGGATGTCTGAAGGATCGTCTCCTTGAAGCACTTCCCTCACAAGAGCTTCTTCATCAACCTCTTCGACGCCCAGATCAAATTTTTTAATCTTTATCGAAGTGTCACATGCTTCGGCCAATGATTCGAGGTAACCATCGCCAAGAATAGATAGGTCGCGGTGCATGAGAACTCGTGCATTGTACTCGGCAATGAGCGGATCAAACAAGCACTTAATTTTTTCCCTGCCGGCCTTAGTAGCTACCTCAAGGCGAGAGTCAACTTCTGTGAGTGCCATTTTCTTACCCTCCTCACTAGCTGCCTCCTTTAGCGCTTCAACCTTAGAAAGCTCCTCATCGAGCTTCGTCTTTAGAAGTCGTGTTGCGCCAATTTCATCACAATATCATTGTGACTCTTCCTGCGTAGCAATTTTCTCTCCTTTATCTTCATAGAGCAGCTCTTCCAACTCTTTAACTTGTCGAGCGAGAATATCTTTTTCTTTCTGGATAGTCTTTCTCTAAAGCTAGAGCACCGCTGCGTTGGATCGCCTCATCGATTTCTTTCTTCTGAGTGGCCTCCAAGCGACTAACTACCTCGACCGTTTCCTTGGCATTTTTTTGGGTGGCCTCAAGTTGAGATTTGTATGAGGATAGCTCTTCGTCTTGGACTTTAATGCTATCTTTGTCATGAATAGCTTCGAGTTTCAAGCGATCAATTTCGTTTTGACGTTCCATGGAAACCTCTGAAACTTTCTCCGCCAAGTGTACGAACGCATCATGCTGAAATAAACATCGTTGTTGTAGGCGATGGCGCTTTGTTTGACATGTCCGAGGATAGGATGAATCGCAGGGAGAAATTTCAATCCGTCGAAACATACCTTTTGGAAATTAGCCTTGAGCTCAGTTAATTTTTCTGCTGTCGATGGATCGTGTGCGAAGGCTGGGGGAGTCTGCCTAACCGGAGTCATAGATTTCTAATAGGGCTCGCGGGATTACTTAGTACTCGAAGAGCCAGAATGTTGGCCACGAGGAACTTCGGAATGAGATCCCTTCTGAGCAGTCTTCTCCCTACTGTGCTCTGGGTGAGGTGGGGATCTTTTGGATATGAAGAATGGCTATAAGTTCTCCTTTTAGAAGACGACGACTCTCTGGGACGATAATCTCTATCGCCGCTGTCGTCCCTATCTCACCGTTTCCCTGATCCGGAGTCCCGACTAGAATGATAAAAGACGGAAGACCCACGAAGGCGGTCAATGCCATGTGTACGCCCCATGTCACCTGCACAGAAAGCCAAACGAGAACGAGTTAGTAGGAATCACGCGATGAGTGGAATTCGAATGCGTGGTGGAGTGTAAGTGTTTGTGTGTGTCCTAGTGTTCCCCTCCGACGGACCAGTGTTTTTTGCTTTACTTATTGGAGTTTTCTCTCCTTGAGGGTGAGTCTGAACGCCTTCATCGTTTCTCACGGGCGAATTGAATCCTATAGCCTCATGGTTATCGAAACTGTAATTCAATATGTCATTAGGAATGGTCAACTCAGATAGCCCTTTTAGTAAGCCTTCTAAGTTTTGGGAAGATGGCTTCTTTTCGATCGGAGTTATGGTAACTTTTGAAGTTCCGCCAAACTTTTTCTTTTCAGCTTGTAAGCTAGACTCTTCTTCCACTTCGGAGGAGACAGTGGTTCGTCAGCACCGGGTGCATCAGACCCTAGCACTTGGCCGGAACTTATGTTTTCATTGATCGCCTTTGGCACCTTGGTTTCTTTGATTTCACCTTCCTCGGTTGTATTGGGGGCCCCTCCTGCAGGGGGCACCGAAGGTTTGGCTTGCTCTTTGCCTTTTTCCACAACGGGTCCGGTTGTAGTGGCACCGGTTGGAAGGCTAGTTCGACGGCCCTCTTCCAGTAATCCGAACTTCGAAAGCAGCTTATTGGAGATAACATATTTGATGTCCCGTTCTCTTACGGGAATAGCTCGAATGGCTTCGACGGCCTCAGAATATCCAACGCCTTCAGGTCGTGGGTGGATATCTGTAAGAGTTGAAAGAAGTTTAGAAAAGGTGCACTTCAAGCCTTAAGAAGAAGATCAAAATAAAAATGAGACTTACTCCCTTCTAGCCATCTTCTCGCAAACCCGGGAGGACAGCATACGTAAAACCACTCTTGTTTATACTGGGAAAATTTACTCCATGCACCCGTCAGGATTTGGCATTTGGAGTGTGGCTCGAGAAATATGAAGGATGGACTGTCAAAACGTCTCTTGAAGTGGTAAATATAACGAATATCCTCGGGATTAGGAAGCCTGAATAAGGTGCTCATAAAGAGGACGCACATACCATGAATAAACGCATAGCTATTAGGGTGTAGCTGTGCCGGAGCAATCCCGATATACCGCAACACTTCACGGAGAAATGAATTGAAAGGTGGCACACTTCCGACCCAACACATAAATTTGTTGCACGCTATATATCCGGATAGGTGCAAGTGAGGCCGATCTAGTGCCGACGGGACCAGAACATCCTCGAAGGGGATTCCATGGATAGAACATAATCGGCGGAGAGCAGATTCACCAATTTTCGAGGTTTGGGAGTCGATAGGATCATCCAGAACAACGGCCCCATCTACACATCGGGAGCCGGGCCTATAACCGCAACAGGCGAATCTGGGATTCCAGGTGTAGGGACTGACAATGGATTCGAAGTTCCTACTGTTTCCTGCCGAGAACTTGGCTCAGGCTTGTCAGAAACTGTAGCAGAGCTTGATTTTTTGGACATCTCTAAAGAACGATGAATGTGAATGGATACCTGTTTAAGCTATACTTGAAAGGCAATAGATATCAGATATAACGACAGTGTATTTCCCCATGTGGTGTGTGGACTAGTGCGACGACTCAAACATGAGTGCAGAGAAACTAAAGTTTTAAAGACAAGTGTGGCATGATAGAGCTTTAAATTGCTGTCCTTAGAAGCCGTCATCGCTGACCATCTCCGGCAGTTTATCACGTGATTGGCAGTAGAAGTCTTGAAATCAAACACTGTCATCAGAAAGTGTGAAGGCTATTATTTGCATTTGATGGGTTAAATTTGCATTTAAAATTATTCAATCTATGGGGTAGTTAGTTCAAATTAGGTCCTCGGGCTAATATGCTTTACTACTTGTCATTGTCCATTATGCTATGCTTGGTGGCGGAGGTAAGTTACCCAAATGTATGTTGTGTTCGACTTAAAACGATTTTGATTGCTAATACCGATCCACTCACTCGCTATCTCCCCCTAACTACCGACCCGGCCTCACTTAGACTCCTACCGACCTACATCACCTCACCAGATGTCGAGCCACACTCACTACACTCTTCTCCTCTCTCTCTCTTTGATCACCGAACCACCTTTCCCGAACTATACCGAGCCACTATCCTAGACTCCTACTGATCCATAACAACTCTCATAATACCGAATGACCCACACTCCTAAGTACATATTGACCGACCCACTCTCTCTCCCACGGAACCAATCGACACTCCATCTCGGAGTACCGACCCACTAACTCAACTGTTAGGATCCTACCAACCCGCTCTTCCACTAGAAACCTGCCGACCCCTTTCCTTTGTTTGGAATGCCGAACATGAAGCTTATGCCTCCAACCCTATAACACGTCGACCTCCCTTCATAAAATCTTTCGGATCAATGCAAAACCATGCCAAAAAGCTCTCCACTATCTTTTCCTTATAAAATCACTCGCCATGTTTCTCTCCTCTCCCACTCATCACGAAGATCCGTATGCACATGGTTTTAACCTAGTTCGAGTTCGAGGAGGCGTAGCCTAAGAATTTAAAATTATACATGGAATCTCACCTAAGCGTTAACTTGAGGTTGGGGCGAGTGCTTCTTTAGGGCTTGGAGGTTGAGGGGAATGGAGCAACGTGTTTGGAAGATGATGAAGTGAAGTGGAGGAGCAGCTCAGTGGAGAGGAGGAATTTGGATTTGGATAAGTAATAAGGAAGGCAGGGCATGAAGTAAGTTAGTGAGCTTATGAAAATAAAGCAGAAGTGAGAAGGAGAAGAAGATAGGGCATGGGCTCTTATACGAAGAGTGGAAGGTGAACTGGTTTTATCCTAATGACTCGGTCACCCTATTTCGTAGAGTCGGCAAGTCGTCATGCTGACCAAGCCAGGGTAAACCGATCGAGTGGATCGGCCTTCGTATGTTGATCCCTCACTTGTTCCTTGTTTTTTTAAAAAATATAATAAAATAATAAAATAAAATAATAAATAAATGAAAATGATACTAAAATAAAATGTTTATATATATATGCATGTAATGATAATCGAAGATGACAGTGCAATGGAAAGGTGGATTTCACCTGATAGGTGGAGAAGCATGGGTTTGGGAAACCCAGTGTGATTCAGCCTTCAGGAGATCGTATACATTCTGCTTTTGAAAAGTTAAGAGCAGGATCTAAACGATAGTTGATTATCATTCTGAATGAAATAGCTCCTGAAAGCAAGAACTGATTGCTGATTCAAAGCACGTCGTGTTAATTCACACGACGCACTTTGGGGGGCAAATGTTACCCGGTACTTTGGCCCGGCTACATGGCGATAGTCGCAGATCCTATGGTTGAACCTAGACGGGACTCAAGCTAAGAGAGGATTGGAAGTATAAGAGACCGGTGTAACTTAAGTTTGGATCGGCCTATACACATGGATCAGTATATTTGGCACTGGCTCGGCCAAAGTGGATCGGCGTTGGAGTGTAGACATGGTGGGTCGACCAAGATAGGCAAGACAAAGTGGTCCGGTCGAGATTGTTTCGGTGCTAGTGGCTCGGTGCAGATGGGATCGGCCCTGGTGGTTCGGCTGATTGTAGTTCGGCCTTAGAAGTACTAAGTCATGCATCGCTCGGTCAAGGAAGGAAAGCTAAAGCTGCTTCTATCGATTGAGGCTCGACATTAGTGGTTCAGCCTTAATGGTTCGGCATGTGTAGATCGGCATAGTTGGATCGGTGCACAATGAAGGAGTTAGAATATTCCCAGAGTCTATAGCAAGACGAGGAGATCGGCATTGCTTTGCTTCGAGATACACCACGAGTCACTCCGAGTCCCTTGAGAGCTTGCTTCGAGTCAGTAACTAGACGACCACAGTTCAGCCATATTGGTTCGGCAACACCTGGTTCGGCCATATTGGTTCGGCAACACCTGGTTCGGCCGTATTGGTTCGACATTGCATGGGTCGTTTAGTTTGAACTGATACTAGTGGGCCGGGCTATCTTGGTCGTGGGCCTACACAGGGGAACCGGCCTACCTTCGTCTATAAATAGAGGGGCAGGGGTATAGTTGAGGGGACCTTTTTTGGGAACTCCAGGGATACTCTGCCATTTTTTGTACTCATTTCCTTTCTATTCAAACTTGCATTCAAGCTGTTTGTTTACGGATTGTATCTGTACTCAAGTGATTGGAAAAGAAATAAAGATCGTATTCAAAGTGGATGTAGGCAATTACGCCGAACCACTATAAATCTGGTGTTTCCTTTTCTGTTGTTCTTTTTACACGCTATTGTGTTTTTTCCTCTGTTTAATTTATTTTCTTCGTTAATCCCTCTACACAACTCTATTCAAGGGTGTTAGCGACCAATTTTGGCGCTAACAACATCATAAATTTAACTTAACTAAAATAGGATGATTTAGTAGTTGTGAGTGGGTTAAATCACTCATCTTTTATTTTTCATCGATTTAAAATCCAAATAAGGCCCAAATTCTAATAGTCTCAAAATGCAGCCAAACTAGTTCCATAATGTCTGGAATTTCGATACAATTGCAACGGAGAAACATGCGCGTGAATCCCAGCTCGTATGAAAAGGTTATGTCAGTTAGAAGATTGAAATTTTAAATTAAATTTGAATTAAATGAAGGGAAGAAAGGTAAATATGTTTACCCCTGCCGAAACCCTAGCCCATTGTTCAAAGTCGAGCTCATTCCAACCGCCAACGTTCATCATCAAACGCATGCCACTACACAAGTTGCCGCTCCCATCTGACATCGCGAACCTTAAGCCCATGTCGCGACGACTCCCAAGAGGCCACGCGCGCCACGTATGGCGCCTCCAAGGCCGCCGCCGCCATTCGAAGGAAATGGGCAAAATTGGCAAAATCAAGGCCCTTCAGACGTGAACGAATCCATGGATCAACACCTCTCGACCTCCTCTACGCTCCAGCACCACCCGATCGTCATTTCGTTGAAGATCCACCATTGGATTGTAAACCCTAGAATTGGACGGTTGTGAAAGATCGCTAATTTCTGACCAAACGATGCATCAAATCAAAAAAACGAATTACAACAGTAGATTGTGCTTGTCAAGAGCTTTCCAATGATATAAAATTTGCTAGGGTTTGGAGAGTTTGAATTTTGAAATTGATTTTGAAATTGAATTTTAGGCTTTTGATGTTCTGCTATTGAGAAAGATGGAAGGAACAGGCGGATAGAATTGTACATAAAAGAATAATGAATAAAAAGCCTGATAGGGTTAGGAAAAACTATTTATATAGACAGAGGTGGATAAGAATGAATGGACATATCGAATTGATCGAAACGATTACAACGACCCGAAAAGCCCGTTTCGTTCCCGAAACGAAAATGGGTCATCAAATATATCGATCGATAATTTTAAACTCAGTGGAACTAGTTTCAAACCTTAATTCCATTGTATACAGAAGTTAGCTTTCAAAATCAAATTATATTCGCTTAAATCCTATTAATTGATTTCTATGCGTTTCAAGCTCACACAATCAAACGACAAGTCTGATCGCTACGAACCTTGAAATCTTATAATAATTCACTGTTATGGATCCGATGAAACTAGTTTCGTCAAAATCCGAGACAGTGGACAAAATGACTATTTTTACGTTAATTAAATAAATTATTATTAGATTAACTTAATCACTTTTAACTTCAAATTTAATAGTTAACAAATTTCATCATTCTAGATTCCATAGAAATAAATTTTCTATGTTAAATTCACTATTAAAATATTTCATTAAATTCAACGTTCAATTGCACTATAATAAAATCCTAGTTAATTATATCTTAAATCCAAATAAATCCTTTTATTTTGATTTTCACTCTTATTATCAAATCAACTATCACCTTATGGATATAATTAACATGGGTTTACATTTTATTACATTCATATTTTTACTATTATCATTTTTACCATATTAATTATAATATTTCAATTTCCTTAATTCCATAAATTACCAATTTTAATTCCTTATTTATAATTATAACCAAATTAACTTTACAATAATTTCAATTGATTGAAATTACATTAAAGTAATTGTCAATAATGTCCAAACAACATTATTAAATCATATTCTAGTTATTTTCTCATTAATAAATCATAAATAATTAATTTCTCACAAAATTAAATTGCAAAATCTTAATTAATTTAATATTTTTAATTATCGAAAATTACGGGTCGTTACATTTCGTATGGCAGTTATGGAAGTCGTGAATATACATGGAGTAAATGGAATAAAGTGAAAGGAATTTACATATTGATAAACTCACTTTGAATTTAACAACAACAACAACAATAATAATAATAATATATATAATAAAAATAGATGGAGTGGATAATATGTGCATAAAAATAAATGAAATATTTTGATTTAACCAACAATTAGATCACCAAGTTAACTATAGGATGTCACATGAAACCTAAAAGAATAAGAAAGAAGTACAACATGAGCAATAAAGAGTCTTAATCACTTTTCACAATAGATATATTAGATTGATAGATATACAACTACTTGAAAGGCGTTAATATGAAGAACGAAAATATTTAAACATTAGTCGGTGAATTTATATTAGATTGAAATAATATTTAGAATGGGAAATTTAGGGGCCAAAAAATGAAAAAAGAAATAACTTGCATTAAAGAAATAATAAATAATGGACATGAACATAGAGAAGAGGAAGAAAACTGTTGTTAAAATACAACGAAATAATTATATGAATTTATCAAAAGAATAAACGTCATAAGTGTAGCTTTTGAAATTTTGTTAGTTAGATGTTTGCTATAAGATTCATTAGTTGTTAAGTTAACATTGATGTGATTTGGATGAGAAGACAAAAAACATATAAACTTGCCTATGGGAAAATTAAAGGGAAAAAGAAAAAAGGAATAATTGCATGTGACTTTTGGATTTTAAATTTGAGAAGGCCTGTGAGTAAAGGATTTTATACTCATCTTTTGTAGTATGGAAAGACAAAAACCACATAAAGTTGCAATGGGAAGTCAAAGGAAAAAATAAAATAATTACATGTGACTTTTGAGTTTTCAAATTTGAGGAGGCTTATGAACAAATGATTTCATACTCATCTTTAATAGTATAGTATATATAAATAACTCCATATCTATGGTTTTTGCTCCTTAGATAGGATGTCTACCCATCTCCATCTCGATGACGCCAGACATGCGCTATTGAAATAACCGAACCTCATGTGGCAAATAGTCTATAAATATCAAATCCTAAGGCCATATCCAAAGGATGCATACGTACTTCCCAAACACAACATCATACGAAATCGTATATCGCAATACTCTAGTCATCTCATCTCAAAGTCACTAGACGACTTTACAAAACCACTATATGAATTCGACTGCATTCTGAGCCATCACTGTAGTCTCCATATCACTTAGGAGCAACCATACACTTTTCAAGACTTGTACTATTTCCAAACTCATTATATTGCTCCTTAGTCATTCCAAACCTTCCAAGCATCTCCGAGGCCCACAATACGAACCGTAACTCCTATAATCCAAAAGTCCTAACTTCCACACCTAGCTATAAATTATAACTAAGCAGACCTCTACATTGAGAGTTAGAAGTTTGGTTTTCATTATACACGTCTGGAACAGTCATCCAGATAACTAAATGACCCTTGATTTGAATTATAAACTTGCAGGAAACTAGCACTCAATGATATCGATGTTTGAATTGAATTTCAGGTCTCTGGACGCCTGTTACGAGTTGACCTTAATCTTGATGGAAGAATTTCCCTAAGAGAAAATTCATTCATCTTCTTCTCCATCTCTCGTTTGTCTTCCATCTTTCATTTTCAGGGTTTCGCTCCATGTTACCAAGATAATTTGCACCTACATCTCTCCACTTGGATTCACCCCCTTGTTATATGTTGTCCATCGCCAGGACAAATATTATTTTCTTTTATACTAGACAAAAAATTCGAGGCATTACATCCATTACAACAAACATACAAGTATAATCACTCATCTTCCATTTAAGTCCCCACATACATCAACAGAAATCATTTTCAATGTCCTAACTCATTCTCTATCACTACACCATAACAGCTATTTGGCAACACTTATTTTTTTCAATTGGCAACACTTATTTGCGTTGTAAATTAATCACAGCAATATCCGTTGCTAAGTTAAAAATGTGTGGCTAAAAATACATATTCGTAACTTTTTTATTGCCAACATATATTTGCGTTGGAAAATCTGGTTAAATTGAAATTAACCCAAAAGTTGCTGGGGCAAAAAGATAAATCAGCATGCTTTCTTACATCCGTAGCCCTAATACTTCTCAACGCTTATTGAATTCAGCGGAATTCAACTTTGGCCGCCCTCCAAACAAATCGACTTCAATGGCGATCCAAACGAAATCGTCCTCTCCTTTTCTTTTGTTAATAAACGTTCACTGCTCCCACTCAAAAAATAATCGCCTGCTCCTAGAAATTACCGCCGAAGCTTGCGTATTGGCCTGGAATTGTTGGTGCCGCAATTTAGATTTGGAAACACGCTGGAGTTGCTTGCGACCTAGCTTGCTCGAATCGGAGATGGATCTGAAAAGCAGTGCCAATTTTTGGATCTGGAGATGTCGTGCCTGCTATGTGAGTTGTGAAATCTGAAGTTGCGAGTTAGAGTCCTCCTTGGACATCAAAAATTCTCAGAGAAGAGCATAGTGTTTCTTTCGTTTGACGTAAGAGAAATTATACCAGACGTAACCTGTAATTTTTTTAGCTTCACTTACTGTATTATTTGATTATGATATTAATTCTATGGTAACACGCTCATGCTTTATGTCTTCTTTTTACATTTATTATAGTAAATATGGTTCAGCGTTATTGCTGATAAATATTGGTTAATAACATCTTTCAAACCTTGTTTTCTCATTCGAATGCAGAATCTGTTTTGAAAATATGAAAATCTACTTGAGCCTCCTAGTGATAGCTGCATCTACTTTCAAAAACAAATGATCCATAGAATTGAGCAATTAGTCCCTTGATTCCCCATTATATTTTGAAGGTTCACGTGTCTGCCAAAGTATTGGGAGCATGGTTGTACCTCTTTGTTCAAATGGTGCTAGATCCAATCCAGGTCATCTGATAACTAGAATCCAGGGCCATGAACTGATGGATATGGTGCTAGATCTAATCCACGTCATATGATAACTAGAATCCAACTGTAATAGTAGGGCCATGAACTGATGGATGCGGTGCTAGTTCTAATCCACTGTCCACAACCATGAAAGGTGATGAATATTTAAGCTTCCTTGTTACTTGTCCTTTTACTGCTACTTTCTTGTCCAAATTAGAAATGTGAACAGTAATCCTTGTTTTGCACAGCAATGCCAAATGATGAATATCTGCACATTCGAGAAATGTAAAATTTTCTTTTTGAACCCCTCAATATTATCACCGTGTTTTGTGACTTAGTAGTTTTCTAATAATTATTCCCAGTATGCTGCTCTCAATTACACGTTCTTAGCAGCAATGTTTATTGCAAGCATGTATCATTGGTCACATCACAGTTTTTTTATTTTGGCTTGTTTTGCCCTGGTAATCACTGATCATACTTTTTTTTCCCTCTTGCAGACAACTCTTAAAGTTAAATCTTTCAGGAACATTGTCTACCCACCTTGGTCTTCTATCCCATCTAAAAATTATGTAAGTTAATATATTTCGAACATAGACAAATATAATTAGTGTATTTTACCTTTAGCAATTTGGTCTGCAACATATATCCCGTCAGAAAATTACATTAGTTCATTCTTTTCTAAATGCAATAGCCGAACATGCCTATAAATGCCCACCTAGATTTGTGACTATAGAAGGGATGCAGTGTTTATTCAATTCTTTCTCACGGCCGATTTTACTTATATTTGTCTGTTACTTTATTATTTTTTTTTCCTGTAGAGATTTTATGTGGAACAACATTAACGGGAGTATTCCGAAGGAGATCGGAAACATCACATCCTTAAAACTTCTGTAAGTGGAATGTTCTTTTTCTGTAAATAAAAAATATGGTTGTTCATTTATTATCTCTGTAAAAGGATTACTGAACTATACCAAATTGCACTGGATATTAGAAAATCAGGATCAATTTACTTTTTGTGTGAAGAAATAAATATGAAAATCGAGCAATCTACACCAAAATAACTCATACAATTTAACCAGGTTTGTCCAATTTTCCTACTCACGCCATTGATTACATTATAGCTAAGCTAGTATGGTGCTACATGGTTGTCTTCAACACATAGGATGTTATGCAAGTTGGTAAGTAATACTAATTGACATGAAGTTTTGTTCATTTGTTTCCATTGCAAGTCATGTCTCTTGATTTAGCTTGTCGGGTGTTGCCTTTATTTGTTAGCAACGTGAATCATTGTCCCAAATTTTTACATTTTTGATTGTAATGATTATGGTTTGGGTATAGTTTGAATCATAGGCCATCTATTTTCATGTTTATAACAATGCACTTGAATGCCTTTTATTTTCTTACAGGAAGAGAAAACCAGGTATGAAGAGAACCAGAGGATGTCTTACTAGATAGAAAACATTGCAAACCTGTTTATTTCATGATGATTTCAGCAATGTCTATGTAATACGACTATGATGTTTGAAAAGGTTCGTCAGCAAACTCTAAGCAGCACTTGTCTTTGATAGTTATAGTTTACCCTGTTGTGGACTGCAAGCTTTGTTTTTAACTGTACTAAATCCTGTTATTTTCATGCATCAACTATGTTGTATAAATGATATGGATATGAAGTTGTTATTTTGCTTCATAAATTCCATTTGGAGTTCAGGTGCAGTGCTTCGTCTCACCGAGAAGGGCCTACTTTCAGCTGAAACTATCATCCAAACTGAGGAAGCTGTCATCGCAAATTTGTTATATCCTGTATGTTACAGACTCGTATTCTTTATCATACTTTCTTTTCCAATATTTTGCTGCATAACCTTCATGTGATCTATGCAGTACTGGGTTATCAACTGAGCAAACAAAACGACTTACAATTGCAGTGGAGTTAGTGGCAAATCCTTCGATTATATTCATGGATGAGCCAACGTCGGGTTTGGATGCAAGAGCTGCAGCGATTGTGATGCGAACTGTACGAAACACTGTCGATACTGGAAGAACTGTTATTTGCACTATTCACCAATCTAGCATTGATATATTTGAAGCATTTGGTGAGGTTTAAATTACCTTTTTTTACATTTATTTATTTATTAAGGAAGTATCTTAGATTCTTATAATTATTCCCACATTCATCTTTTAATTTCCTTCTTTTTCTTAATTGCAGCTTCTTCTCATGAAGAGAGGGGGACAAGTCATATATGGTGGCAAGCTTGGTGTGAATTCACAAATCATGATAAATTACTTTCAGGTAAAAAATTCTTATAAAGAAGTATATACTATATAGTGTATACCTCATAGCAAAAACATAAGTGCATGTGCGCTTGACTATGCAGGCAATTCGTGGAGTGCCTCCAATTTCCGATGGTTATAATCCCGCGACATGGATGTTGGAAATCACCACCCCAGCGTGCGAAGAAAAGCTTGGTATAGATTTTGCCACTGTCTACAGAAATTCTGATCAGTCCAGGTAAATTCATCTTTTCATCTTTCTAAGATGTTATTTGTATTATTTTTTTACAATAACATAGCAACTGTAACATGTCTTAATTTTTGAAGGGAAGTGGAAGCTTTAATACATGAGTTAAGTACTCCAGAAGCATGCACAGAACCGCTGAAGTTCTCATCAAATTTCGCACAAGATTCTTTGACTCAGTTTAGGATATGCTTCTGGAAACAAAATCTAGTATACGGGAGAAGTCCACTGCATAACGTTATCAGCTTGGTTCCGACATGAAGAAAAATTATTGTCGAGCAATTACTTATACTTCTTCTATAAAACAAGTGAAGATGGCTCGAGCTGTAAAAGCTGTAACTGAAAAGAAGCAAGCCATGGATTTGTCTATTTGAAAATTGGAGATAGAAAGGCAAGTAGCTAATCAAGTTAATAATGCCATCAATTCCAATTTGACATTGTTATGAAGTAGTTGATTATGTATTGAATTAACCAACTTAATTATGTATTGTACTTGTTATGAAGTAGTTGACTATGAAATTTATGTTGTTATTTAATCATGAATATTGTAAATTTTGGGTTCCTATTGAATGTAGTATAATAATGCATATCATGTTAGTTATTAATTGTTTATTAATGTTAAAATAATTGACTATATTGAGAATGAAAATATTTCAGCGTTATAAGCGTTGACAATTAAAATTTATCAACGCTTATAAGCGTCGGCATAGAAAATTAAACAATGTTGGATGGTTAATTTGCCAACGTTTATAAGCGTTGCTAAATAATATACACCAACGTTTATAAGCGTTGGCGAATACAATCTTCCAACGCTTATTAGCGTTGGGAAACTAAACTCCCCAACCCCAACGCTTATAAGCGTTGGTAATAAATTGCGACGCCTCTACAGCGACGCTAATAAGCGTTGCTGAAACTGTTTGCGACAGTTATACTCGTTGGGAATCACCTGTTTTGGTGTAGTATCCACATAATTTATTCCCAAATCAAGTAACCATCAATACATATAAACCAAAAATTAAGGTACTACATTCATTCTTAAGTGTTTATTATGCATTCATTTTATGATTACACATTCATATGTATTCATTTAACATGATTCAAATTCCATAATCTTAACTTAAATTCATTCATCATCTAACCATTGTCATTTAACAAGAAATATAACACATATCGATCATATGGCACAGAGAGTAAATCCCACTCACTAACAACATTGATAATATGGAAGTTGAAGACTTGAATAGTTAGGCAACTTCAAATTAGAATAACGCAGGAAAAGTTAACGAGGTAATACATCAGGATGCGACACTTAATTTCAACCTTACCACTGCCAAACCACATATAAATGAAGTCGAATACGGAGAATAAAGAAAAATAAGAAAGTAACTTAGTTAACTACACAAAATCAGATGGCACTCTACAACAACAAAAGGCGGAACCTGCTCATACAGAAAATAATTACAGCATCGACAGTCGTGGGATCAGTCCCGGATTACTGTACAAGCCGAGTCAAGATTTTCACAAACAATAATGATACAACTGATTCTGACATGAACATTGATCCCACATATTTATTGCAAAATGTTCGGCAATCAGACAAAATCGCAATGGAGGCAGCAAGTTTTGAACAGAATGAAATGAAGCAACCTGTCAGATAGTGTGGTGATTCACTTCATATTGAACACGTTAAGCTTCCATATTCAGAACTACAGGATAATTCTCACACAACACCATCACCCGAGGGCATAAGCTCCTGCACCAGGCTGAAATAAACCAGAAGTAAAAGATTAGATGTGTCTTCGTCTGAGTTCAAACACAATAACAGGAGGAAGTAGTCGAAAACCCTACATGAAAAATTATCTTTGACCATTTGAAAATAAATGGCGAGAAGATGAAGAAATCTAAAACTAGTGTGAGCATTCTCTCTCTCATACAAATAGGGAATGACCAATGTCAATCTAATCAATGAATTTCCTTGTGTGGAACGTCAGGGGACTGAACTCCCCCACCAAACATCTGGATGTATCACAAATTTTTAGACAAAATCGTGCTTCTTTAGTTGGCCTGTTAGAGACTAAACTTTCTAATCATAAAAAGGAGGTGACTCGTTTTTTGAACAAGGAATGGGAATACACAAGCAACAGCTCGCTTCTCATGGATAAAGCTAGAATTATGTTGTTATGGGATATTAAAGTAGTGGGACGTTAATGTCTTACACAAAAGTGAGCAATTTATTACCAGCTTTGTTCACAATCGACTAGGGATGGCATGTTTCTTGCACTATAGTTTATGCCTATAGTAATGCGGATAAAAGTAAAGATCTCTGGAAGTATGTCATACACCAGGAAAAATATAATAAACATGCCATGGGTGATCGTAAGGTATTTCAACGCAATTCTATACTACCAAGGTAGAATTTCACAAGGGGCATACAGATCAAATATAGATGTGGACCTAGTTGACTTCATTAGGGCAGCCAATCTCTTTGAGCCACAGGGAACAGAAAACTATTATACATGGTAGGGTGAGCCAGACAGGTCGAATCACAGTAAAATTGATAGACTATTTAGTAACAAGGAATGCTTCACAAAATTCCCGTGTTTTCGATACATTTTGCTAATAATTCCATAAGCCACCATACCCAATAATATTCAGTTTTGATACACAAAGGGAAGGCAATTAAAATACCTCTTTCAAATATAATAGTGCATGGCAATACAACGTAGATACAATAAGATAATTGAAGAGGAATGGAGTTGTTTCAACATTACAAATCCCATGCATCGATTTATAAAAAACTCAAAACGGTGAAAGCTGAACTCAAAAAATGGAACAAAGAGGACCAGAATTCCCAAAACAATGTGGATGCATTAAGAAAAGAATTAGATAGAACTTACAACCAACTGATTACCCACCCAAATGATGAACAGACTACTTAGTTGTATACACAGCAAGTTGGTAGATTCACAAGTGCGCTAAATAAGCATCTCATTTTTCCACTCAAATATCCCTTATCCCAAGTCCATTCAAAAAACTAATGATGGATGCACATGGCAAATGGATTGATGTAAACGACAAGTTAAACAGGCAAGCAATACAATACATTTCTTATTTGTTTAATTCAAATAATTTAAATTTCAACTTTCCATGGGTGACTTGTAAAAAAATCATGACAGGTTGTGCAAGGGGGGAATTGGACAAAGCAATTAAAATGGACAAAGTAAAGGAGGTCCTCGTCGAAATAGATGAGAATAGCTCCCTAGCCAGATGGCTTCAATTCAAAATTCTTCAAAATTTAGTAGGACTTAATTAAAACAATTTATTTCAAGCAATATTGGGCATACATCAATTAGGTAAGATTATAAAAGAAATCAATCGTAACTTTATTTGCTTAATCCCTAAAATGTAGACATACAAATTCTTTTATATTTTAAACCAACATCATTATGTATCATTATTTACAAAATTTTGGCAAATCCAATCTCTAATAGGATGAAAAAGTATTTAAATAATCTCAATTCATTCGATCAAAATGCTTTCATCCCAGGCAGAATTATTAAAAAAATACTCCTTGCTTGCATATGAAATGGTTAAAGGGTTTAAATGAAAGTCGACAAATAATATGTGTTAAAGTTGATATACAGAAGGCCCGTGACAAAATTAGCAGAGAATATATACACCATATGTTAGTATGCATGGGATTCTCTAAAAAGTTTGCAAATTTGGTGTGTGAATATATCTCCAGCACTACCTTTTCTATCTTATCGGATGGCTGCCTATGAGCTATTTTTCCAACAATAGAGGTATTAGGCAAATGGATCCACTAGGGCCTTAACTATCCATTAATGCAATGGAATACCTCACAATACTCTGAGATATGAAGTATTATGAAGGCAACATAACCCCAATAGTTTCTATTGAACCCGTCATAACTCATTTATTTTATGCAAATGATTTCTTAATCTTTGTAAATGCAAACATTTGCGATGCTAAAAGTGTTGCCAATGTTTTTGACAATGTCAAAGAATTTGTGGATCTTATAATAAGTGAAAAGAAACTACCTTGTTCTTTATCAATGGGGCGGGAAACAAATAACAAATAAATAATATATTACAAGTTCAAATAATGTTTACGGACCTAATTCTAAAATCAATCGGAGAATTTTATGGAATGAATGCCTAGATTTTAGATCCTTTGCCCCAGGTTTTTGGATTTTTTGTGGTGATTTTAATGTTACGCGTTTCATTGGTGAGCGTTATCGTAGGGAAGGGGATTACTCTGCAATGGAGGAGTTCGATCAATTTATTATTAATTCTAATTTGATTGAAATTCCCCTTTATAATAGAGAGTTTACTTGGAATAACGCTAGAGAGTCTCCATCCATGGCTCTTCTCGATAGATTTTTTGTTTGTGATGATATTGAAGATAAATTCTCAATCTGTAGAGTCACTGGTTTACCTTATACATACTCCGATCATTGTCCAATTATTCTTACTTGTGATTACCATAAAGTTATTATTAATAATTTTAAATTTGAAAAGATGTGGCTTTTGGAATCTAACTTTGTGAATCTAGTTAAAGGTAAATGGGTTTCTTTGAGTTTCCATAACACCAGAAATAAGGAAAATTCTGCAAAAGCTTTTGTTTCTAAACTTAGGGAGCTTAGGATTTTTCTTAAAAACTGGAACAAAAATGTTTTTGGCAATCTAAAAATTAAAAAAGATAATATTCTTAATGAAATGCTTAAAATTAATAAGATAGAAGAATCTAGACCTCTAAATATAGATGAACGTAATGTTCTTGCTAATTTAAAAGATGAATTAAATTCTATTTTAGAAAAGGAGGAGGTTATGTGGAAACAACGATCCAGAATTCAATGGATCAACGAAGGTGATAATAATACCAAATTTTTTCATAATATAGCTAATGGTAGAAAATGTAGTAATACAATTAACTCTATATTTGTTAATAATATAGAGTTAGTGGATCAAAGAGATCTAAACAAGGCTTTTACAGACTATTATAAGGATATTTTTGGTTCTAAAATCAAACATAGAATCAATGTTAGATGGATAGATTTGTATCCACCTGATTCTATTATTGATTCATCAGAATTAGATAATCCTTTTACTGAAGAAGAAATTAGAAAAGCAATTAATGACATGCCAAGTGATAAATCCCCGGGACCTGACGAGTTTCCTATTTTATTTTATATTACTTTTTGGGACGTTTTAAAATTTGACTTAGTTAATATGTTTAATGATTTTACAATGGTAATTTGCAATTATGGAGGTTTAACTTCGCAAATGTTATTTTGTTACACAAAAAAGTAGGAGCTAAAAACTTAAAAGATTTTAGACCTATTTCTTTGATTAACTGTTCAGTTAAAATCATTTCTAAAGTTCTAGCTAATAGACTTAGTAAAAGAATGAATGAATTAATCGATTGTTCACAATCTGCTTTTATTAAAGGGAGAAATATCACTGATGGGGTGGCTATTGTTCAAGAATATATTAATTACTGTTGTAAGAATAACATAACTTGTGCGATTTTAAAACTTGATTTTGCTAAAGCCTTTGATTCAGTAGATTGGGATTTTCTTGTAGATATTTTTCATGCTAGAGGTTTTAGTCATAGATGGATCTATTGGATTTTGACCTTGCTTAGAACTGGAAACTCTACTATTATGGTTAAATGTATATTAGGTAATAGAATTCAATCTAAGAGAGGTTTAAGGCAAGGGGATCCCTTATCGCCTTTATTATTTAACTTAGCTGCTTATGTTTTTGCTAAAATTATTAAAAGAACAGTGGATAATGGATCTCTTGGACGTATAGGCAATGAAATTTCGCGTAATGGTTTATCGATTCTTCAATTTGCTAATGATACCTTACTTTTTTCTTCCCATCTTCCAAGACACATCATTACCCTTAAGTTTATCCTTTACAGTTTGGAACTTTTATCTGGTTTAAGAATAAATTTTGATAAAAGTTCCGTGTTAGTTTTAAATGATTTTGATAAAGTTCAAAACTTAGTTGCAAATACTCTTAATTGCAAAACTATGAGCTTTCCTTTTGACTACCTTGGTTTTGTGATTAGACCCACCAAACTCAAACATGACGACTAGATTATTATCATTGATAAAATTAAAAATAAGATTTCTAACTGGAATGGGAGATTTCTATCTAGAGCAGGTAGACTAGTTTTAATAAATTCGGTTTTATCAGCTCTTCCGATCTATTGGATGTCCTTGCATTTGTTCCCGGATTGGGTTATTGATAAAATTGATAAGATTAGAAGAGATTTCTTATGGAGTGGAGAAAACTCTAATAATAATATTAAATGTCTAGTAAATTGGGAAACCGTTTGTAAGGCCAAAAAAGAAGGTGGTTTAGGTGTTATTAATTTGCGTAATATGAATTTGTCTCTGTTAGGTAAATGGCTTTGGAAGTTCAAAGATATAAATGATAACGCTATTTGGAAAGAGATCATTTCTAAATATTACTATAATGGAAATAGCAATTTATATCAAATTGCTTCTCTAGTCACTCAAAATATATCTAACTTTTGGAAAAACATTTTAAAATGTAATGAGGTATTTAATTTAGGAATAAATACAATTGTTCACTCTGGAAATCGTACTTCGTTTTGGCATGACCGTTGGATTTCGGTCTTGCCTCTTAAGATAGAATTTAAGGATCTGTTTGAAATTTGTAACTTTAAGTTTGCTTTAATCAACGAAGTTTATTCTCCAGAAAATGATCCTCCTTGGAATTTCAGTTTTAGTAGAATTTTAGTTGATTCAACTTTTAGACAACTTTCTTTGCTTTATGCCAGATTAAATCTTTATAATATTGATAATGATAATGATTTTATTAGTTGGGAATGGGATAAAAGTAAGAAATATACTTCTAATTCATTCTACAGTTTCATTAATTTTTCGGGTATAATAAATAATTCATTTAAATATATGTGGAAATCTAATGCTCCTCCCAAATCCAAAATTCACATGTGGTTAATTCTTCATGGAAAACTTAATACAATCGAATTTTTAAGTAGAAAAAATATTCAAAATGATAATAAATGTTATTTTTGTAATCTATATCTTGAGGACATTAATATACTGTAATTGCATGGATTCTAATTACATTCTAATCAATACTCTTAAAATTTTTAACTTTAATATACAACTAAAATTTCGGATTGTGAATTTTACTGGAATAATTATAGATTCAAGTTCAAAAAGAATATTAGATTTTTACTAGACACTTTATTCATTATTATTAGTTGGTTTATTTGGTTTGAAAGAATTTTCGATAATAATAATTGTCATTTTAACAAATTGATTTTTACAATTTCTTCATTTTGTTTTAATTGGATCTCTAACCCCAAATATAAATTAGCCAAAAATATCCTTTTCAAAAGGTATCTTAACAAGGTTAATCATAATATTAATTTTTTTAAACACAACATTAATTTTTTTAACATTAATAATAGTATTATTAATATTTTCTCTAGTTTAGATGATGATTTCACTTCTAATCATAACTTACTTATGATTAAAGGTTCATAAGTTTGATCCGTCTCTATATTAGTACTAGTCTCGGTTTGGTTTTTGGTTTTTAAGTATTTTATTTATATTGTTATTGTCCAGTTAGTCTTATTTAGGTTTTTATTTCCTTCCTTATTAATACATATATATGTATATTTATTATATAAATATACATATATATGTATCATTCTAATTTTTTCTTTAGTCATTTTTCAATTACAGGTATGGGAGATAGGATATCAGATTCATTTTGCAGGTTTTCATATCTTCAGATTGCTGGACAACAGATGGTAGATAGGTCAGCAGAGCAGAGTATCTTCATCCAGGACTACTAGCAGTTTCTCCTCAGATTTAGGATTCTGCTATCTTCATTATGGAGTACTTTTTTCAGAAGGACGTTTTCTTCAGTTTGGTACCCCTTTCTCTTGATCAGAGGCTTCAGAGCGGTTCCTCTTTTCAGCAGATCCACTTCAGAGCAGATGCTTATTCACCTCTCCTGATTCAGTTGGTTGGAGCTTCCTCATTAGTTTGGGACGTCATCTAGTAGTTTTTGTTTTTTTCCTATAGTTATTTAGGTACTTCTAACACCTTAATATCGGGCGGTGGCCATGCCGGAGCTCGATATCGGGGTGTGATGGGTGGTGGCCTTGCCGGAACTCATCTTAGGAGTACCTGAGATTTGATATATTTGTATTTGGTTTTTGTTACCTGCCAGGCATGTTGGCAGCACTTTATATTCGAGATATATATATATATATATATATTCGCATGTGTGCTCACCTCTATTCGTAGAGGATCACACATTTTTCTCAAAAAAAAACATATCCGTTGATTCCCTTACTCGGAGGCAAACTAACGGCAAGATAATTTGGTATGTTGTTAGATAAATTCAAAAAAAAGTCTACAATTGGATAAACAGAATGCTAAATATAGCTAGCAGAAGTGAATCGAACAAAATAGTGATTTACCCAATAATCATGTTTTGGATGCAATTCTGCCAGCTACTAGCTTTCATAATTAATAAAATACATTATATGTGTTCTAATTTTTTATGGAAGAGCAAATATCACAACTTAAAATGGGAAGATATGTGCAAACTAAAAAGCGAGGTGAAGTGCGCTTGAGGAGGTTAGAAGACATCATGAAAGTAGTGTCCCTAAAACTCGCATGGAGATTTCTACAATGGGAACATTTATTAGCAAAGTAAATGGCAAATATGTATTGCAAAAAAGATTCTGGACGATTTGGAGGATAATAACTCGTCATATACATAGAAAGTACCACTCATGCAAAGAAGTCAAATTAAGGGCTTGATAGGAAGGAGAATTGGGGGTGGAGATAATGCAGATTTATGGTTTGATCTGTGTAGACATTCACTAGTATAACTTTTGGGATGGCAAGTTATTACAATCATTGGAGGCCCCGCAAGGAAGGTTTCTGCTCTCATCTCGAATATACAATGGAGAGTAACTGACTCATGGCTGCCTCCATATATTATTCAGTTAAGAAAAAGTATTCCCATCTCTCAAGAATCACTACGCCATAGATTACATACTGCAACACCAAAGAAGTGATGCAGGAAGTGCCAAAAAATGTTGCTGTAGGCTAAAAAAGGGCAAAGGCAACACTTTCTCGGTGATGCATTTTGCCGCGTTGCCGCAGACCTCAAAGGCAACATTTTGACTATCTAAGGCAACATAAGAAATATTGTTGCAATAGAACCCTATTTGGGTCTATAGCAACATCCATAGGTGTTTGTACCAACATTCCAAAATGTTGCTATAGATATTAACTTTCTGAATTTGTGGGGCCCACAATGTAGAGCATATTTGATTTTTTAATAGAAATAATTATTTATTTAATAAAATGCTATTGCACAGAATTTGATATTCAAACAGTAATTTATTTAAATAAATATTTTATTTCAACATTTAAAATAGTATAAATTCCTGACTCCACTATTTTACAATTCAATGATAAATAACACTGATATTCACATATACAGATATTCCTCACTACAACACTCAGTTCACTCATTACATATGCAGTTTCAATTTATACAGACACCGACATTGACAAATATATGACGAGCCGAAGGCGAGCCGAGTGCCGAGCCGAAGGCGAGCCGAGTAGCGGGTCCGGGCGCAGCGCGGCGGGGGTCCGGGGCACCGCCCGATTCATCCGATTTTGGAAGATCGAGCCTTCTTTGAAATCTGTCTTCAAGCTCATGCATTCATACACTCATGCACATTTGATTTGACTCTGTCTTCAAGCTTGTATCCAGCTGTCCAGTCTTCAATACCTGTCACATATAATTCAAAAGCAGTAATCTGGAAAATAATATTTAACTCAAACAGAAAATGAAAATATTTTTGTTATAATATTTGCCTCAGGTATTTGGGTTGTTTCTTTTCATAAGTGCATAAGCCAAACATGAATGCAACACATGGATACAAGGACACGGCACAAGGTCAAACCCGAGTCATCGACTGGATTCAACTCAGGGCCAAGCAACCAACAAAACAAACAAGAACCAAGTTCAGCAAAATATAGACAAGCCAGTGCAAGAAACACAGCAGTACACATAGGCAGCCCATCAAGCAAAAACAGTGAATGCATCAGGCATGTACAAGAGAAACATAGGCAGTAATATGATATACAGAGGACTTGGAGCATCAGTTCATGTTCTGGTTTAACAAATGCAGCAGAAAGGAGCTAACAAGCTTAGATCAGAAATCAAAAACAAGCCAGTGAACCAAAATCCAACATACCAAATAATATCACATCGCAATTCATCATCGGCAAAGCAAAATCAAGCCAGTGAACCAAAATCCAACATACCAATACATCATCGCAATCCAACATACCAGATTTATCAAAGTCCAACAGAAAGATTAAACCCGAGATTATAGGAAATAAAGCCTATAAATAAATCCCAATTCATCATCGGCAAAAGCATGCGAGTGTAACCAAAATCGAGAATAATCAAGTAAACCAGAAGGCAGAAAACATACCAAATAATATCACATCGCACCCGATGACGAAGTCAAAGCAATTCGAGCAATCAATCAAGGAATTGAAACTGGTTTTATGATTGCTGGCCAATTTGAAAATTTAAGCGGCATTCACTCAAACAAGAAATCTGCGTTTGACATCTTCCTTGAATCCGAAAATGGTACAATCGAGCAAAGCTTCATCAGAATCGAACTTCTTCTGAACATTGGCGAGAAAGATTCAAGCACCGGATCTGGTCGAAGTATCATAAATTGCCAACCCTGCCGTCACGGAACCACCAGATTCGAGGAACAGCAGCTGAGCCACAACTATCGCTGACGTATCGTCCTCGATGGGTCCGTTAAGGCAGATGACACGATTTTTGAGAAGCCGAGAAAAGATATCACAGGCACGCTGGCCACGGGATGTATGCTCGATGACCATCGGAATCAGGCCATAGAAACGGCGGTGGGGTAGTGGAGTTTTGTTGGGGGCTGCGGTTGGTAGGATTTGGGAGAGGTTGCGTATCGACATGTTGGCAAGCAGCAGCGAAATTCGGGTGAGAACGAAATGGGAACGAAAATATGATTTGGAAATTAGGGATTTGGAAATTGGGGATTTGGAAATTGAGGGTGAGAACGAAATGGTATGAAAAGTAAAGCGGGAAAACGAAATTTCTGGGCAAATTGCAGTGGTGATCCATTTTAACAACCAGATTAAATGTAGGCCGTTGGATCGTATTCACGCGGATTGCTAATTTTATTAATTTTTTAATTTGAAAACATCTATAGCTACTGCAACATCTTGTTGATGCCTATGCTAACACCTTGAAGCGAGTGTTGTAATAGACAAAAATCAGCATACCTATCGTTACATTATAGCTAGCAACACCATGTAATTTCGTTGCAGTAGGCCATCTATGGCGTAGTGAATGTGGTGATGATATATTGCAGTGAAAAGGTCAAACTAATGGATGTTTTACGTTTGCATAAGCATGGAACCACATTAAGGACAAGCATAAAAAATTTGATTGGTGTTCACACATATGGAATAGTGTTTGTGACCCAAAATGTCAATGTGTTCGTTACTTGCTAAACCAGACAACTTAAATACCAATACTAAAATCAAAATCAGCAATTGGAATCAAAACATAGATTTACAGTGTAGCTTATGCAGTCAAGGAGTGGAAACATGGAACATCTTTACTTTTTGTGTGATTAATCACTATGGCTTGGTCTCAAAAACAAACCCCACATTCAGACTAATGTTAACTCGAACATTGATCAAATATTTTAACAGGTAAAGGAGGTAACAAAACAGTAAACAAGCTAATCGGCACGGTACTTACTAAATTGATATGCGTTGAAAACAATGTTCTTCGGCTGAGTCGTGTACTTGGTCAATTTCTTGAAGAAGTTTCGGCATTCTACTAAGTGGTGCAAAGCAGTCTAACAAATGCAACTGTCTCTAGGATAAAACAGCCTCTACTTTCGGATTTGTTATCGACTCGCTTGCACAAACGAAATCAACTCAATTGCACTAAAAAAAGACTGCTCGCCTTTTGATTTTAAGGAAACTGATCCGTGTAGAAAAATATAGTTTTGCAGAAAAAATATCGCTCTCCTTTGGTTTCGTCAAAACACTAAGTAAAAACGGAATACCAAATCGAGCGTGTTACTGAACAGTGGATGACGTTGGCTCAATATTCAGATCTGTAAATTTACCGTTCAAATAAAATAATGGTTAGAAAACGCAGAACAAATTTTGTCCAAAAATATAAGTGCTACACCACAGCAAGCCCGAGCCCGTGCCTAGCCTGGCCCAGGTCGGGTCGAATCAGATTGGTCGGTCGGCGCACGCGCGTGATGGTCATACATGCGCTCCCTGCTCAACACAAAAGCAACATTTGGATGTCAAAACGGCCGAACTTAGGAGCTAAGAAACTCATATATGTATACATGCACACACACACATACATACATATATATACATATACATACATATATACATATACATATATGAGTATCTCTTAATAATCCATATGATGTGGGACTCAAGCAATAAATGCACTTATTCCAAGATCTCTAATTTTTAAACAATTCGTAAACCTACTCTTTCCAAAAATATTTCCCAGAATCACCCACTTGGATTTTTTAAAAGTATTTTCGAGTAGTTTCTGAAAACATAAGATTGTGCATAAACAAAAATGTTTTTTCAATTTGAACCTTTGTATAGTGGATAAGATTCAATTTTTACTAGAGTGACACGTAGTCTTGAACCCTGTTCCTGACATCAAACCACACACGATCTTTCTAGAGCGCAATCAAATAAGCCCGTGCATTCTTGGCCTTCCACGTTGTTGTAGAAAATTTGCCCAAAATTCTGTAGAAACTGCCACATTTCCACATCCACATAGGTGAGTCTATCAAGAGTACTCCTGAAGGTAGGTACTCCACGGTATATAAAGTATAGATCTCATTAAGAGTTTCTATTAACTCATCCTCTAATCACTTCAGGAATACATGCCTCTAAATTTATAAAAATAACATGTTCAACTCATATCACTTCACAACTTGTTCTTACTGATTGAAGTAGTTCTTGGGATCTCCAGTCATTAGGTTGGGTTACCATTATACATGACACAAAAATCTAAAGGCAATAGCCCCATTCTTTTAGAGGTTCTAAGGACTTTCTATCTGGCCAGTCCTTTCGTCAAAGGATCGGTCAATTTTTCATCACTACGTATGTGACCCACTCTAACAGCTCCTAAAAAGAGTAGCTCTCTAACATTACTGTGCTTAAGACGTATCTATCATCTCTTACCTTTGTAATAACGATTCTGTACTTTTGCGATAGCCGTAGTACTATCGCAATGGAGCAACACAGTCAGTATCGGTTTTTTCCATAAAGGAATCTCAACTAGCAGATTTCTTAAGTAATCTGCTTCTTCACTAGTTGTGGCTAGTACTATCATCTCAAACTCCATAGTGGACTGAGCCAAAATAGTATGTTTCTTAGATTTCCAAGAAACAGCTCCACCAGCAATGTTAAAGATATAGCCACCAGTTGCTTTCAAATCATCATATAAATTATTCTAGTCTGCATCGGTGAATCCTTCAAGGACAGTTGGAAACTTATCATAATGTAACCCAAGGTACATAGTTCCTTTTATGTATCTCATGACCCTTTCGATAGCATGTCAGCGCTCTATGCTAGGTCTACTAATAAACCACATAATAATCCCACGACATGGGCAGTGTCGGGTCTAGTACAATCAGTGGCGTACCAAAGGCTGCCAATAATGCTGGCATTATCAAACTGTCTTAAACCTTCACCAGTGTTCTTAAATAGTTTTACACTAGAATCATATGGCGTGTAACGACCCGCTATTTTGTACCATTCGCATCCGCACATGTCGGACTTGAATAATTCAAAATACCGCGTTGTTAATTTAAATTTGGCAGAACTGAACATATACAGTAAATAAATAATCACAGATCACAGACACAGAGTAATAAATGCAGCGGAAGTAAAAGAGATAGTAGTTCATGAAGCTACTATATGAATATATAAGATACATCAGAGTTTACAACAGAAGAGTAATACGATACATCAGATACAAATCAGAATACATCACTGGAATCATCGAATACTGAAAGCAGAATAGATGGCTGGATCTTCAAGCAAAGCTCCAACTCCAAAGGTGAGTCTCAAAAGCTGAACCACTCAGTCTGACCCAAGCGTAAAGCAAAACACAAAGCACTCGAGTCAGGATTAACATTCTTATATCAATAAATCCAACTCAAGTGAAATAGCAATTGAAATACAAGTAACTCAAAGGATGTTTGGAATAACCATCCTTTAAGGATCCGTTAAACTATCTACTATGTAGTTGTGTACGGTAAATAGATAATGCCTATCAGTAATATAAAATATCAAAATAGTGTTAAGGCGTTACCATTATCCCCCTTAACACATTTTATATAAGCGTTATAGTCTATACAGTACTGTAAACTCCACCGTAAACTAGTGGGATATCAGGGAGTACTCCATAGGTATAACACAAAACAAATCGTAGTGGTCGCGTATATAGGGATACAAGTATGACAAGGCACATGAGGCAATACCCAAGGTAGTGAAACTACCATTCGCCTGATCCGGACTGGTGAGAACGCATCGCCGCAGCGATCGCAACACCGCGAAACAACACTCCTAAAATCAAGGGTGCACCAATCGACAACAAGTAATGAGTAGTTTTCGAAGAAGTGTGTTCGCTCGAGGTAGCTAGCCCCCATTTGGCCCGGCACGGCTCTTGTTTTAGTCATTTTCAATTTGACACAAGTGTCAAGGCTATCCATTATCGTTCTCTTTCTTCAGTCATCACGTTCATCATTCCAACCACTTCATTATGGATCACACTCCGCGTGTAGTTATTAAAGTGGTTTTCGGTTTAGACAGTGAGTATGTCCCTAACCGATTCCGGTCTCTTTAATAACCTTCGCAATTATAACACCGATTGGTCGTCAAAATATTTCAAAACCGAATCAATTTCAATTAGAATTCGAAAATCAACATCTCGTTTGTCTTTCAAAACCAATTTCCAAAAATTTACGTTTCAAAACTTCCAAATTACTATTTCAAAATCTTATAATTCAATTTCAATTTTATTTAAAACCATTCTAATATTCATTTAAATTCGTATATAAGTTTCATTCCAAAATCATTTAAAATGGTTTAATTTACATTCAAATCAATTTAAGTTCATTTCGATTTCGTTCAATATTCGTTAAGTAAATTTATCCTTCAAAAACCATTTCTATTTAACTTCCAAGTTATTAAATCAATTACTTAAGTTCAACTTCCATATATCAAAACTTCAAATTGAATTAAATTAGATTCATCAAATCAAATTGTTTGCATTTCAAGTCTTACATTAATTTCAATAAATCACATTTTATTTCTTGTTAAAGAAATTCAATTTCACTTATTTATTTACTTAGTTATAATTGCAAAACTTTTTATAAATAAAGAAACTTAATTTCACTTATTCAAGAAGTTCAATTTTATTTAATTATTAAATAATTCAATCTTATTTAATTATTAAATAATTTCAAAACTTAATTATTAACTAATTTCAAAACATAATTATTAATAATTCCAAAACTCAATTATTAAATAATTCCATACTTAATTATTAATTAAATTCAAAACGACGTTCTTTCATCAACTACTATGTTAATATTTTGTTTCGGATTATTAAATATTAACATCTCCTTTCTTTAAAATTCAAATTCCAATTTCATTTCAAAACCTTATTATTTATTCCAATAAAACCTTTCTTTTGTTTCAAATCAAATTATTGACCAATCGGGTTTTTATTCAATTCTCTAACCTAAGTCAAAGTTTATTTGGGTATTTATCATTTCAACCTGATTCCAATTCAATTCAAAATCAAAGCATAGCAAAGGGAACTTGCAGTGTGATAACTGGGATGGTGTCAAAGTAAATAAACAAGCAATAACAACAATAAATAACAATCCAATAATCAATTCAAATAATCCCGAAATAACCGTATTAATTCGCATTGTTATTTGTTCGAATTAATATAATTATTTCTAGAATCTACACTATCATTTCATGTAGATTAAAGATTATTACATTACGGTTTTTCACTTGTCATCTATTGCAATTTCATCCATCATCAATTTAAACAACCCACATTCAACGGTTCAAGGTGTAATTAACCAAATCCTACGTGTCAATTAATTTAACATTAAAGGGGTCATATTATACGAATTTTTTAAACTAATCAAATTCAACATATAGATCCAATTTAAATCGTTAACTATCATATATCAATTCAATTGCATATTATTTATCACTTTAACATTAACAATTTAACGTCCAATATAAACATCAACAATCAATCATTTATCAACTAAACTGGGTTATCATTGTATAAATAGCAGATAATGGTGTCAGATGTCATAGGTGAACTGATACAGGTAATAGCATACATAACAGTGCAATTAACTAACATCAGCATATTTCAATTGTCGTTTCAATTGAAATCAAATTTAATAAATAAAAGAACATTAATCGTGAGTGATTGCTCACCTTTCGAGGCTAGAGAGATAGACAAGGTACTTTAGTTACGAAATGTAAGCACGGCTTTCAAAACAAGCTAGATTGGAACGAACTGACGACAAGCTGAAAAATCAGAATTGGCGAGATTAGATTGGAACTGGACCGATGAGAACAAATTGAAATGGTTTTGATATAAACCCAAAATAATATATTATTATTATTCCCTTAAATTAAATATTTAAATTTTAAAATACATATACATTATAAACATTACATACCAAGTATATTAGCAGCTATGAACCTTTATCTATATGCTCAAGTGGATTCTATACATTATAAAGTAAACTACAACAACTCAATATTTATATTTATCTACAGCAACTCCATATGTCTAACCAGAACTAGTGTACTGTACACATGTAAAACTATAAATAAAGTAAACCACTGTCATGATCAATATTCATATATTCACATTTCAACTATTGTATATGTGCAGCATATAAATAACTCATATACATTCGCCAACATATTATAAAACTGACATACAGATCCTTTTTTTTTTAAATATACACGGCTAAAATAATAATAAGAAACACGCACCACCTATTTTAAAATATACTTAATACTGGCATATAGCTTACATATCCTTACAATTTAAACATGCTTTATTATATAGTAAACAACATATAAATACAGTAACAAAAATTTACCTCACCTATATTATTATATACGGTTAACAAACTTCCATTATAATTTTATATATCATACAACATATAAGTATAAATTTATATAGTGGATTATAAGAGAGTAACTTGTATAAAAGCTTTGTAAAACTATGTATACATAAAACGTGAAAACAGGATGTGTATGTACTTACATAACTCAAACAAATAACTTAAACAACTTACATTTTATACTAAGGTAAAGGTATATACTGCAAAGTAATATAAACAGTACACTTAACACTATAATATACAATACGTATAACATAGCATACATCATAAAAGTGGTAGCTTGTGAATCAAATGAGTATAATGTTATAAAAAAAATGCAGACAAATATCAACATATACATAATATAATACGAACTTATATATATACCGTTACTATATATATTTAAAAAAATATAGGCAGACAATACAACTTACTTTATTCTAATACCTATATATACGACATAGCAGTGAGGATACGGCATCAACAGGTTGGAGACGCTTGCATGTGCGAGTGCGAATCGATGTGATGTGGTATGCGCATGGGCTGCTTCGGCCAAGGCTGCCAGATTTTGAAGGGGTGGCCGAGTTTGGTTGTGTAGCCTTGGTCGGAGGCGGGTTGGAGAGAGGGTGAGGCCGAGCTAATGGGTTTCGGCCGTGTGGAGGCGCTAGCATGTGGAGTCGCGGATGGGTGGTTTGGTGAAACTCTGTGAAGTGGAGGCAAGCTTTTGTTTTGGTGAGAGGACGAAGGGTATCGGTTTCATGGTGCTTGCCTGCACTGCTACGTGCCGGGAAGTTAGGTTGAACGGCAGAGCAAAGGGAGGTTGGGAGGAGGAGAGGCATGCCGAGGATTATGCCGACGCAAGGTGGAAATGTCACAGGGAGGAGAGCAAAGGGAGGTTGTGGGAGGGGTAGCTACAGGTAGAATATGAAAGGAAAATATGTGGCCAAACAGAGGAGATGGAGGAATAGAAATGAACGGTTCCCAAATGAATGCACACGAACCCAACTTGTGTTTATTTTCAAAAACTTTGGAAAAATGGAAAGTCAAGCTCCCGAATCCAGGACGTATTAAAGGCAGATGACTATTTGATTTCGACAGTTGAGGAGATGGAAGACCCGGAGTTTAAAAAGGTTTTAAATGGGTACCGATACGAAATTTGTTTACAGATTTCGCCGTTCGCCGGACGTCGAACACACATACGAATATACTGCGGAGATCGTCATGACGAGATGATCAAAATAGTATCCAAATATCAATGGTACGATTGAATTATAAAAATTCGAATTTTCTACTAGCGGAAAATGCAGCAAAAACGCAGAAAAATAAGATCGACGGAGCTAAATAAGTCCGAATTTGGAAAAACGAAAAATGACGTTTGCTCAGAAGATGGTTTAGAATTTTTCTGTGTAAAAATATTTAGGTTCCGAAAACATTTTATTTTCATCGATTTTTAACTGATTAAATTGAAGTAAATTTACGCGTGAAATAAACTTTTATATTTTCGAACGAAAATTTACCAGTTGCTATGTTTAACTAGACGCATTCGAAATATCAAATTTATATTTCAAAATTTTATCATCTAAAATTTCACAAAATTTCAACTAATTACGATATTAAACAGTTAAAATTTACGGGTCGTTACACTCTCCCCCACTCAAAACTTTTCGTCCCCGAAAAGGAAGGAGGTAGGAGAATAGAAACAACCAGAAAGAAAAATAGATTGAAAACAAAATAAAACAATTAAGTTTAAACCATATAAATTTCAATTTACCTTAATTAATTGTCAATATTTGATTTAAAATTCAGGGTATTTCAATAAGTTGGTTTAATTCCAATTTGTTAATGTTTGATACCAAAAGATTTCTTCGAAACAAAATTTTATTTTATTCATCTCATTTATTCATTTTTTTTCGTTTTTCAATTATCCTTTATTAACAATTTCTAAAATCATAAACTTGAATAGTCATTTATTACAATCATATTTTATTCAACAAATTTAATTCTTTTATTCCAAATTATTATTAAGTTTATTCCACTTAATATATCTTATTACATATATTTAAACCATATAAATTAATTTAAACAATATAAATTTCAATTTAAATTAATTTATATTCAATAATTTGTTTAAATTTTAGGTATTTCCATAAGTTGGTCTAATTTCAATTTGTTGATTCTTTCAGAACAAAATTTATTATATTCATCTCATTCAATTTACTTATTATTCTATCATCTTTATTAGCATATTTTTATAATTAAAATCTAAGTGTATATCATTTATTATAAACACTGAAATTTTATTTATAATATCATTTTATATTGTATATTATCCAATTACATTTTAACTTCTGAATAATTTAGGTAAGTTATATTTGAAATGCAATTTGGTACTATACAAATAAAATTTTCAAATTCAATTATTTCAAGTTTAAATATTTATCCAAAATTTAGCTTTACTTATAATTGAAAACATCCTTTAACATAATTTTAAGAATTAAATTCCCGTTTAATTTCAAACCCTTTTGTGACGACCCGGCTTTTTCTCCACAAAAAGTCGTATCATCAAGAAGAAAGAAAGGGAAAGAAAAGAGATAAGATAGAGAAGAAAGAAAGAAACACATCAGAATCTAAACAGCGGAACGAATAAATTATATTAATCAAATAAGATATTACATTGTATCATATACATCAGAGATACACAGCTTATACAACACATACTAGACAGTTATAAACATCTGTCTAGTCATTACAACTCAAATACACTCAACAAATGACTCATACAGACTAACACAGCGGAACACTATATCTACGAACGCTGAAGCCTCCTGCTCCATTGCTCCTCCAAAGATTCGTCAAAGCAAACATGAATCCCTTGGCTACTCGTAAAAATTTGAGTACCCAAGAGTTTAATAAAACAGAAAATAAACACTTGGGTCAGACATGGGTCTGGTGTGAGTAAACGGTTTAAATTGCTTAACTTCAAAACCTTTTGAAAACAAAGGTATCACGTAAGACTCCCCACAAATAAACATGGGTAAGTTTTTACCTTACGCTAACCAAAACATTTGATAGGAAATCCAGTTATATTATAATAGGGTCTAGGGTTTTCAAGTAAAATACAGAAATAGCTGGAATGCTTACATCTCACGTTCCAACATAGTTGGGCACAACTAAATCGTACGGCACTTATTGGATTTTGGATTCCATACAATGGCAGAGCTACCGGGGTACCGCTCGTCACAGTACGTGGCCTAGATCAACGTACCGAGGATCACTCCCAATCCCCTGCAACACAAGGCCGGAACATCCCTTACTGGATAATTCCCGCATAAGAAACCCCGTGGTTGCGGCCAAACAACCACCCACACAGCCGAAATAAAAAGGGACTCTAGACAGGGGAATCTTATACTACTTGGGTGCTACCCACTAACCTTGCTGCACCTCCCCTGTTTTAGCCATTCCCGGTTTGATGAGGCTTGAGGCTACGATTTACCTTTAAATCAGAACACACCACTTAGAATGCTCATCGTCCACCTGACGATGTGCTGAAAGCATTCAATCCATACAAGTTCGTTCCGGGTTCGAACGAAACCGAAGGCATTATCTCGTTACATTCATTTTGGAATCACCCTCAGAGTTAACGACAATAACCCTTGCACTCTGAATCTTCATCTTCACTTGAGATTCACGACCTATCGTTAATTTGGATCGATGTGGTATTCGGGTCTCCAGACCTGGAATACCGGTATACGGAAACCCGATCCCGGTCTCATCGAAATCCAAAACGTATCTTTTTAAGGCCAAGTTGTTTAAAGGTTTAAACAATTCAATTCAATTCGATACTTGAATTCACACAGCATTTAACATAGATAAATATCACACATTTATCACAGATATATCCAATATCATATCACAGCATATCATCCAATAGGTATCAACCAATCAGATATTCTACACAACAATCATATATAAGCAACAATTATTAACCCTATGTTATAATTAATTTAATTAACTTAAATTAAATTAATTACTTAAGAATTAATCATCTAACCTTGCTTAACCAATCATTAATTAATTACACCTTTAATTAATTAATTACTCATTAAATATTAATCATCCTTGATTAATTATTCATTAATTACATAAGTAATTATCCTTTAATTAATTTTACAAATTAATTATTCTTATTCATTAACAGTAATTAACCTTTAATTACTTATATTAATTACATTAATTAATAATCCTTAATTAATTATTTCCATAAATTAATTAACTAAAATTAATTATATTAATTAATTAAACTTTAATTAATCATCTCTATTAATCCACCTTAATTAATCATAAACAATAATTATCATCATGTAATTACTTACCTTAATTAATTATCTTCTTAATTAATTATATTAATCCATTGATTAATTACACCAAATAATAAATCCTTAATTACTTTTACAAAGTAATCATACTTCAATTATTTCTCACTAAATAATTCCCTTTTATTAATTACATCCTGTAATTATACATTAATAACTTACAATAAGTAAATACACTTATCAATCTTATTAAGTATTCATACTTAATCCTTTATCAAGTGATTATCTTTAATTAATCCACAAATTAATTAACTTAATTCAATCACATTCATTTCACTAATTATTCTTGAGTAATTCATTCTTAATTACTCTTTACACAATTTAATTAATTATTAATTATAGATTAATTATCCTCTTAATTATTAATTAATAAACCTTAATTATCAATTAATAAAACTTAATAACAGTTTAATTAATCCTTAATTACTATTTGATTAATCCTTATTTAATCTTTAATTACAAATTAATCACCCCTTAATTAATAATTAATAAAACCTAATTATTAATTAATAAACTTAATTACAAATTAAGTACTTCTTAATTACCAATTAACTAACCTCTAATTACAAATTAATTAATCTTTAATTACTAAATTAATAAATCTCTAATCATTAATTAATCAGTTTCTAATCACTTAATTAATTATCCTTAATTACAATTTATTAACCTTTAATTAATTAATTATAACCCTCAATTAATAAATAAATTAATCCTTAATCATTAGTTAGTTAAATTAATTAATTTCCCTTAATTAATTACTTAATTAACCGTTTAAGCTTAATTAATTAAGTTAATTAATTACACTTAAATTTCTTAATTAACTAACATCCTTTAAATATCCATCTTACGATAAACCATAATTATCTTATCTTTTTAATGCCTTAATTATTATTTAAAAACATTTTATTTTAAAGATAACTTTACTTAATTAAATCATTAATTAAGTTTTAATATACTTATTCAACTTGATAAATTAAAAGTTACAAATCATAACTTACTTTTGAATGCTTTTTAAAAATATTATCAAGTGGTAGTAAAAATCTAGTTTCAAAATAAAATCTTTAAAATTTCTTTTAACTTTGTTTTAAAACTTATAAAACCTGGCTTAAAACTGCTTCGAGTCGAACACGATACCTACCCGGTAGCTAACCCGTGTTCCTCTCAACCCTCCCCTACTTCGAGTCCCCCTCACAAAAACTCGAGAGTGACTCCGAGCTGCTCAACTCCCAGACACAACGTGCACGTGGTGCATGTACACCATCGACTCCGACCATCGATGATCGTCGCGGCTCTCACGACAACTACCCAAACCCACGCAACCACTCACGATAACCCAAATCGAGCAAAACCCATTCGAGTCGAAAACCAAGCATTCTCGACCAAGCCTGGAAACCACCATCGCCAGAAAACCCTTCGAACTCGACGATGCCGACCATGTGCGACCACGAATCTCTGCCCACAGGTTCGCCGACCAACCCTTCATCTTTTCACCCCAGTCCGATAGGCTCCGATCATCCAGAGATGCCGCAACAACCTAGTTCCAGACCTCGACCAATTTTAGGTTTTAAACCCTATTCCGACCAATTATCGCCGCCACGGTGCACTATTTACCCACCTGACAATTTTGCCGAGACCACCAAGCTTCCTCCTACCTCCAGTAGAAACCCCGACCACCCCGAGTTCACCCATCACCAAGAATTTCTCAAAGTCCACTTTCTGATCAACTTCGAAATGCTCATTCGAAATCCAACTAAAAATTGTGATTTTTATTTTAAAAATCTTAGTTTTCAAATAAGATTCAGGTTATATACATGAATCAGCAAACCATGATGATTGATTTTAACATGTTCTTAAGTTTTCCACTGTTCTTCTTGATTTCCAGAAAATATCAAACTTATTTCACATAGACATATTTTTAAAATTTTGATTCTGCTTAAACAAAGATAACTTGTTTAAATTCCTCAGCCTATAAGAGATTGTATGAAGAGAACTTGATTTTTGTTCAAGATTTAGCCTGTCAGTATAAAAACAGAGACATGCATAGGTTTACAGATATGCACACTTATAAATCTACATATTTATAACATGCAAGCCAAAATTACACACATGCAAACAATTATCACATCACAAACAACTAATTAAAACAAATATTAGTTGTTTACTCACAAGTTTAAAGCAGAGGACAGAGAACATATTTTCTAGTCTGTGAATACAAATATCAAAGGAAGATCATCCTACACACATATGTTCATAGCAGTTTAATCCATATTCCAAATAAAAACATTTAAGAAACCATATTACAACATTCTTATACATATTTATCACATGCATCAACATAAGGACAGGTTTTAAACTGTTTTTAAAAGAAAATTTACTCACCTGAAAATGTTGAACAGAGAAACAGGTTTTGTTCTTTATTTGATCTGGAAATTAATTGATTTTGAAAACTGATCTGCTTGATTTCTGGAATTTGAAAAACTGAAGCTTTGAAAACTTTGAATTGCAGAGATAATTGAAGACTTTGATTGGTTTTACTGGAAAATACTTGATGTTGCTTTGAGAAGGTTGAAGCTTGAGTTACAGGGTTTTGGTAGATTACAGGTTTGAGAATTTGAACTTTAGTTTTGTTTCTTTGTTTTGATCTGATTTTGAGGAATGTCTTTTAGATTTGAGTTTTGATTTTCTCTGGGTTGAAACGTTTACAGGCTGAGTTTCTTTGCTTTAGAAATTTTTGAAGATAGAAAAAGAAATAGAAGAGAGGGGATGTAGGTTTATATAATGTTAAATTAGAATTTATTTAAAATTAAATAAAAATGAAAACAAATCATGCCACTTGTCTTTCACCCTATCTAATTATCTAACACATGTTATTTAAGAGGTTTATAGATTAACACATGTAACTTTACATGCATAATTTAAATTCAAATGTTTTATAAAGCTTTTTAAATTACATTTTCTAAATAGATAAATACATATCTTATTTAAAAATGATTTTCTAACTTATATATAAATGAAACCTTTCAAAGAAAATAAAATAAAAACTAATTATACTTAAATAAAATCATATATAGTATATTTAATCCATTTTTAAATGATAATATAAAACTTCTGTATTTATTAACTATTTAATAAATACTTCCCAAATTTCTATAAATAAATTTCTTTAAAGAGAATAATACAAAACAAATCTTATTTTTAAATAAAAACTTTTATTCATATATTTTAAATTCAAACTATATTATTTCATTTTAAGATATATATACATCTTTAAATTCAATTTTTAAATTCAATTCAAAGTCAATTAAAAATCCAAATTAAAAATCAATTCAAATAAATATATATATATATATATATATATTAGATTTAAATAATCACATTATTAATTGTCAATAATTATCCTATTTAAAGTCAATTTTAAATACACATATATATATTTTTAAACAATACATATTTAATTTGAAAATAAGTCTATTTAAAAATCTATTTCTACTTATTTTTAAAAACAACTCAATATTAAATTGTTTGAAAACAACAACCTTTATCAATATTTAATAATTAATTTAAAAGATTATCTCATTTTAAATTCTCTGAAATCCCGGGATATCACACCTTTAGAGGTAATTATGTATATACTATATATATCAAATCAAATTAAATTTAAAATAATATACCTATATATATAAATAAAATCATACTTAAGAAATTCAAAATAAAATATTTCCCAAACAAAACCGTAGCAAAGCTACAGAATGGTTTCTCCACTTCGAAACTCGAAAACGAATGTCGATGATGCGGCCGTCATCACCGAAATTATTTTCCAGCGACAAAGAGAAGATCACTGATTTCAATATTTAAAATTCTTTGAAAACGGTTTCTATTTGAAAATACGTTCAATAATATACATTTTAAAAATTTTAAAAAACCAAAGCTTGAAATTTTAGGAAATTAAATTCTCAAATTCTTACTTTAAATTCATTTAAATTTCTAAATAAATCTATAAACCAACCTTTATAATTCCATTTATTTTTATGTTGGAATAATCAATGATTTACAAAACAAATAGTGAAACTCAAATATTACCTTTCTGACAACCAATTCAGTTAACAATTCAATTTCCGAAAATTTATACTTATATATAATATAATCATACAAAACTATTTTATTTACCAAATTTTGAAAATACTATTGTGTCAGTTTTCTCTGTTCAAGTGTTTTGGAAATCCTATCGATAGCGTTGATCAGACGAATCGATCGAAAACCCAAATCAACATCAACAACTCAAACAACACAATGAAGAAAACATTTTTATATTAATAACAAATGCACTATCTCGCACGACAATACAAGGATGGATTTCAAAATAAGTTTAGGAATTCAAATTTGATGGACTCAAATCAAAGAGAATTTTGATTCAAAGATAAGTTCGAAACCGAAGACAGGATGATTAAATAACGAAATAAGAAGATGGACAAGTTTATATAAAATCGCGGATAACCTTAACCGGGTCGACCGTGACTTCAAGAATAAGATCGATGCAGAATTTCAGGGCAAATCCACATTCGATCTCAAGAAATCGAATTCAGGTATAGCAGGAGATAGATAGCATTGTAAACCGAGGATACAGAAATCTCCAGTAAATCAATGCCTATTGTAAAGGAGTTTTACCCCTTTACAAATCAATTTGAGATTGGCGTGACCGCCAACTCATTATAAATATCATTCAAGGTGGAGTTATGGGATACTCTGGAATTAAAAGAAGACGAATAGTGAATGACACGAATGAATTTCGGAACCGAGGGAAACATTCCAAAATTCAAAGAAATTGAGTCAAAGGAAGAGATTGAAACTGGAATGAGAGTGATTCTGTAAATACATTTACCCTATATGCTAAGTTTTGCCTAGAGCTACCAAAGCTCTGATACCAACTGTAACGACCCGCTATTTTGTACCATTCGCATCCGCACATGTCGGACTTGAATAATTCAAAATACCGCATTGTTAATTTAAATTTGGCAGAACTGAACATATACAGTAAATAAATAATCTCAGATCACAGACACAGAGTAATAAATGCAGCGGAAGTAAAAGAGATAGTAGTTCATGAAGCTACTATATGAATATATAAGATACATCAGAGTTTACAACAGAAGAGTAATACGATACATCAGATACAAATCAGAATACATCACTGGAATCATCGAATACTGAAAGCAGAATAGATGGCTGGATCTTCAAGCAAAGCTCCAACTCCAAAGGTGAGTCTCAAAAGCTGAACCACTCAGTCTGACCCGAGCGTAAAGCAAAACACAAAGCACTCGATTCAGGATTAACATTCTTATATCAATAAATCCAACTCAAGTGAAATAGCAATTGAAATACAAGTAACTCAAAGGATGTTTGGAATAACCATCCTTTAAGGATCCGTTAAACTATTTACTATGTAGTAGTGTACGGTAAATAGATAATGCCTATCAGTAATATAAAATATCAAAATAGTGTTAAGGCGTTACCATTATCCCCCTTAACACATTTTATATAAGCGTTATAGTCTATACATCACTGTAAACTCCACCGTAAACTAGTGGGATATCAGGGAGTACTCCATAGGTATAACACAAAACAAATCGTAGTGGTCGCGTATATAGGGATACAAGTATGACAAGGCACATGAGGCAATACCCAAGGTAGTGAAACTATCGTTCGCCTGATCCGGACTGGTGAAAACGCATCGCCGCAGCGATCGCAACACCGCGAAACAACACTCCCAAAATCAAGGGTGCACCAATCGACAACAAGTAATGAGTAGTTTTCGAAGAAGTGTGTTCGCTCGAGGTAGCTAGCCCCCATTTGGCCCGGCATGGCTCCTGTTTTAGTCATTTCCAATTTGACACAAGTGTCAAGGCTATCCATTATCGTTCTCTTTCTTCAGTCATCACGTTCATCATTCCAACCACTTCATTATGGATCACACTCCGCGTGTAGTTATTAAAGTGGTTTTCGGTTTAGACAGTGAGTATGTCCCTAACCGATTCCGGTCTCTTTAATAACCTTCGTAATTATAACACCGATTGGTCGTCAAAATATTTCAAAACCGAATCAATTTCAATTTCAATTAGAATTCGAAAATCAACATTTCGTTTGTCTTTCAAAACCAATTTCCAAAAATTTACTTTTCAAAACTTCCAAATTACTATTTCAAAATCTTATAATTCAATTTCAATTTTATTTAAAACCATTCTAATATTCATTTAAATTCTTATATAAGTTTCATTCCAAAATCATTTAAAATGGTTTAATTTACATTCAAATCAATTTAAGTTCATTTCGATTTCGTTCAATATTCGTTAAGTAAATTTATCCTTCAAAAACCATTTCTATTTAACTTCCAAGTTATTAAATCAATTACTTAAGTTCAACTTCCATATATCAAAACTTCAAATTGAATTAAATTAGATTCATCAAATCAAATTCTTTGCATTTCAAGTCTTACATTAATTTCAATAAATCACATTTTATTTCTTGTTAAAGAAATTCAATTTCACTTATTTATTTACTTAGTTATAATTGCAAAACTTTTTATAAATAAAGAAACTTAATTTCACTTATTCAAGAAGTTCAATTTTATTTAATTTTTAAATAATTCAATCTTATTTAATTATTAAATAATTTCAAAACTTAATTATTAACTAATTTCAAAACATAATTATTAATAATTCCAAAACTCAATTATTAAATAATTCCATACTTAATTATTAATTAAATTCAAAACAACGTTCTTTCATCAACTACTATGTTAATATTTTGTTTCGGATTATTAATATTAACGTCTCCTTTCTTTAAAATTCAAATTCCAATTTCATTTAAAAACCTTATTATTTATTCCAATAAAACCTTTCTTTTGTTTCAAATCAAATTATTGACCAATCGGGTTTTTATTCAATTCTCTAACCTAAGTCAAAGTTTATTTGGGTATTTATCATTTCAACCCGATTCCAATTCAATTCAAAATCAAAGCATAGCAAAGGGAACTTGCAGTGTGATAACTGGGATGGTGTCAAAGTAAATAAACAAGCAATAACAACAATCAATAACAATCCAATAATCAATTCAAATAATCCTGAAATAACCGTATTAATTCGCATTGTTATTTGTTCGAATTAATATAATTATTTCTAGAATCTACACTATCATTTCATGTAGATTAAAGATTATTACATTACGGTTTTTCACTTGTCATCTATTGCAATTTCATCCATCATCAATTTAAACAACCCACATTCAACGGTTCAAGGTGTAATTAACCAAATCCTACGTGTCAATTAATTTAACATTAAAGGGGTCATATTATACGAATTTTTTAAACTAATCAAATTCAACATATAGATCCAATTTAAATCGTTAACTATCATATATCAATTCAATTGCATATTATTTATCACTTTAACATTAACAATTTAACGTCCAATATAAACATCAACAATCAATCATTTATCAACTAAACTGGGTTATCATTGTATAAATAGCAGATAATGGTGTCAGATGTCATAGGTGAACTGATACAGGTAATAGCATACATAACAGTGTAATTAACTAACATCAGCATATTTCAATTGTCGTTTCAATTGAAATCAAATTTAATAAATAAAAGAACATTAATCGTGAGTGATTGCTCACCTTTCGAGGCTAGAGAGATAGACAAGGTACTTTAGTTACGAAATGTAAGCACGACTTTCAAAACAAGCTAGATTGGAACGAACTGACGACAAGCTGAAAAATCAGAATTGGCGAGATTAGATTGGAACTGGACCGATGAGAACAAATTGAAACGGTTTTGATATAAACCCAAAATAATATATTATTATTATTCCCTTAAAATAAATATTTAAATTTTAAAATACATATACATTATAAACATTACATACCAAGTATATTAGCAGCTATGAACCTTTATCTATATGCTCAAGTGGATTCTATACATTATAAAGTAAACTACAACAACTCAATATTTATATTTATCTACAGCAACTCCATATGTCTAACCAGAACTAGTGTACTGTACACATGTAAAACTATAAATAAAGTAAACTACTGTCATGATCAATATTCATATATTCACATTTCAACTATTGTATACGTGCAGCATATAAATAACTCATATACATTCACCAACATATTATAAAACTGACATACAGATTCTTTTTTTTTAAATATACACGGCTAAAATAATAATAAGAAACACGCACCACCTATTTTAAAATATACTTAATACTGGCACATAACTTACATATCCTTACAATTTAAACATACTTTATTATATAGTAAACAGCATATAAATACAGTAAGAAAAATTTACCTCACCTATATTATTATATACGATTAACAAACTTCCATTATAATTTTATATATCATACAACATATAAGTATAAATTTATATAGTGGATTATAAGAGAGTAACTTGTATAAAAGCTTTGTAAAACTATGTATACATTAAACGTGAAAACAGGATGTGTATGTACTTACATAACTCAAACAAATACTTTAAACAACTTACATTTTATACTAAGGTAAAGGTATATACTGCAAAGTAATATAAACAGTACACTTAACACTATAATATACAATACGTATAACATAACATACATCATAAAAGTGGTAGCTTGTGAATCAAATGAGTATAATGTTATAAAAAAAATGCAGACAAATATCAACATATACATAATATAATACGAACTTATATATATACCGTTACTATATATATTTAAAAAAAATAGGCAGACAATACAACTTACTTTATTCTAATACCTATATATACGACATAGCAGTGAGGATACGGCATCAACAGGTTGGAGACGCTTGCATGTGCGAGTGCGAATCAATGTGATGTGGCATGCACATGGGCTTCTTCGGCCAAGGCTGCCAGATTTTGAAGGGGTGGCCGAGCTTGGTTGTGTAGCCTTGGTCGGAGGCGGGTTGGAGAGAGGGTGAGGCCGAGCTAATGGGTTTCGGCCGTGTGGAGGCGCTAGCATGTGGAGTCGCGGATGGGTGGTTTGGTGAAACTCTGTGAAGTGGAGGCAAGCTTTTGTTTTGGTGAGAGGACGAAGGGTATTGGTTTCATGGTGCTTGCCTGCGCTGCTACGTGCCGGGAAGTTAGGTTGAACGGTAGAGCAAAGGGAGGTTGGGAGGAGGAGAGGCATGCCGAGGATTATGCCGACGCAAGGTGGAAATGTCACAGGGAGGAGAGCAAAGGGAGGTTGTGGGAGGGGTAGCTACAGGTAGAATATGAAAGGAAAATATGTGGCCAAACAGAGGAGATGGAGGAATAGAAATGAACGGTTCCCAAATGAATGCACACGAAACCAACTTGTGTTTATTTTCAAAAACTTTGGAAAAATGGGAAGTCAAGCTCACGAATCCAGGACGTATTAAAGGCAGATGACTATTTGATTTCGACAGTTAAGGAGATGGAAGGCCCGGAGTTTATAAACGTTTTAAATGGGTGCCGATACGAAATTTGTTTACAGATTTCGCCGTTCGCCGGACGTCGAACACACATACGAATATACTGCGGAGATCGTCACGACGATATGATCAAAATAGTATCCAGATATCAATGGTACGATTGAATTATAAAAATTCGAATTTTCTACTAGCGGAAAATGCAGCAAAAACGCAGAAAAATAAGATCGATGGAGCTAAATAAGTCCGAATTTGGAAAAACGAAAAATGACGTTTGCTCAGAAGATGGTTTAGAATTTTTCTATGTAAATATATTTAGGTTCCAAAAACATTTTATTTTCATCGATTTTTAACTGATTAAATTGAAGTAAATTTACGCACGAAATAAACTTTCATATTTTCGAACGAAAATTTACCAGTTGCTATGTTTATCTAGACGCATTCGAAATATCAAATTTATATTTCAAAATTTTATCATCTAAAATTTCACAAAATTTCAACTAATTACGATATTAAACAGTTAAAATTTACGGGTCGTTACAGCGTACATGCAGGTTTACAGTCAAAGTAATTGTATTTATTTAGCATCTTCTAATTGTAATGAGATTGATCTAAAGAAATTCCCTTTTCTAACCAAGTAATCTTAATTCCAAGGATTACACTCACTTCACCTGGATCTTTCATATCAAAGTTCGCACACTTAACAAAAATTTAACAGTATTTATAGCATGAATGTCTGATCCAAAAATTAGTAAATCATCTACATACAGACATATGGTAGTGCAAATGTCGTTCTTAGTTTTATAATAAATACATTTGTCATCTTCATTAACTTTGAAACCATATGAGATTATTATATTATCAAGTTTTCATGTCATTGCATAGGTTCTTGTTTTCAACCATATAATGATTTATCTAAATTGCTAACTTTATGTTCTTGACCATGAATTACAAAGCCTTTAGGTTGGTCCATATAAATTTCCTCTTATAATTCACCATTTAAGAAAGCAGTTTTAACAACCATTTGGTGTATCATCAAGTTATGAATAGATGCAAGTGAAATTAACACTCGAATGGATGTAATTCTAGTTACTGGTGAAAAAATGTCAAAAAGTCTACATTTTCTCTTTGTTTAAACCCTATAGCTACTAAACGGGCTTTATATTTATCGACCGTGCCATCAGGTTTTAGTTTCTTTTTAAGTACCCATTATATTTTATAGACTTACAACCGGGTGGTATATATATAAGTATCAAGTGTTATTGGATTTAAAAGAATCCATCTCATCATTTATAGCCACTTGCCAAAAATCGGCATCTAATGAAGATGCAGCTTTTTGGTGGTTTAAGGGATCCTCCTCTATAGTAAAAGCACAAAAATTCGAACCATAATCTTTTGCAATTCTTGCTCTTTTACTTCTTTTAGGTTCGTTTATAGAAAATCTGTTAGGTTTTGTTCTTATAGGTATAGTGTTACAAGATGTGCCCCCATTATTAAATCTCGATTCGTAAAAACTAGCATCATTAGATTATATTATATTATGTGCATTCAGGTCATAAAATCTATATGCTTTGCTATTAATAGCATAACCAATAAATACACATTCGTATGCTCTACTTGCTAATTTTATTCTCTTAGGTTTAGGTATACAAAAATATGCTAAATATTCCCAAGTTCTAAAATAAGACACATTCAGTTTATAATTTCTTAAGATTTCAAAATGTGAAATTTTACTTTTTGACTTAGGGATCCTATATAATATATAACACACGGTCGATAAAATTTCCCCCCACCAAAGTGATGATGCACCAGAATTAAGTAAAATAGCCACTACGAATTAAGTTAATGTTCTATTTTTCCTTTCAGCTTTACCATTCATTTCAGGTGAATATGGTGCAGTTCGTTCATGTATTATTCCATGTGAGTTATAAAATTCAATAAACAAATTTGATTCATATTTAGTTCCTCTATCACTACACAATCTTTTAAATTTCTTATTAGATTGATTTTCAATTTCATTTATGAAAGATTTAAACATCTCTAATGCATCGCTTTTATTTTTCATAAGGTATACATAAGTAAAATCAGAGCAATCATCAATGAAAGTGATAAAGTAGTGGTGTCCATTTCTAGTCAGAGTGCCAGCAAGCTCACATATATCAGAATGAATCAAGTCTAAGGGTTCTGATTCTCTAAGTACATATTTATGTGGGGGTTTTTGTTATTTTTGCTTGACTGCAAAAATCACATTTTTCAAAATCAGTTAGGGACGTATTAGGGATTATACCTAAGCTGCTCGTGTTCTTTTTTATTCTTTTATTTACATGATATAATCTAGAGTGCCAGATACTAAAATCACACAACATGTAAGCAGAACTGGTTACTTTATAAGATTCAACATTAAGCCTAAACATACCCTCACAGGCATAACCCTTTCCCACAAACATGCCTTTATAAGTCAAAGTAAACAAATCACCCCTATAACTTGAGTAAACCATCCTTATTAAGGAGAAACCTAGAATCCTGATTCTTTCTCATCTCTGGAGTATGCATCACATCTTTTAGAAGAATTGTCTTTCAAGAGGAAAACTTGATTTCCACATTTCCAATGCTAGCAATTATAGTGGTGTGAGAATCTCCTAACAACACTTTTTGATTATCAGCAGCGGTGTATATACTGAACATAGCACGATGGCGGGAAGCACCAGTATCTACTTACTAACCCTCTCATCCTCCAACAAGGTGAATCTCAGAAATCATAGCCATAAGATGCTCCTCAGTCAGGTTAGCTTGCGGGGAAGTGCCTAGCCTGTTCCTACACTTGCATGCCATATGACCAGGTTTTCCTCAGTTGTAACACAAAAACAATTGTCCAGAGTCACTCTTTTTGGTTGGTTTCTCCTATCCCTTTTGTCTCCCTTGAGAGTTCCAATTCTATATGTTGCGATTGGGGTTCTGATTTTTAAAGGTTTTTGGATTTGGTTTCATAGATACCAAGTAATAAATGAACTTATTCCAAGTTATTTAATTTTTAAGTAATTCATAAACCTTCTTTTTCCAAAACAATTTCCAACAATCCCATACTTGAATTTTTTTTAAAATACTTTTCAAGCAGTTTCTGAAAATATAAGATTGTGCATAAACAAAGGGATTTTTTTGACTTGAACCTTTGCATAGTGGATAAGATTCAGTTTTTACTACAGTGACACGTAGTTTTGAACTCTGTTCCTGACATCATACAATACACAATCCTTCTACTGTGCAAAGCCCGTGCATTCATGTCCATGCATGTTTATCTCGATTTAGTGAATGTTATAGGAATTTTGCTCAAAATTCTATAGAAACGGCCACATTTCCACATCCACATAGATGAGTTTATCAAGAGTATTCCCTTAAGGGAGTTTATCAAGAGTATTCCCTTAAGGTAGGTACCCCACTCTATATAGAGTATAGATCTCATTAAGAGTTTTTATTAACTCATCCTCTAATCACTTCAAGACTACATGCTTCTAAATATATGAAAATAGCATGTTCAACTCATATCACTTCACAACTTGTTCTTACCCATTGAACCAAGTTCTTGGGATCTCCAGTCATTAGGTCAGGTTACCGTTATGCGTGACTCAAGAATCTAAGGGCAATAGTCCCATTCTTTTATAGATTCTAAAGACTTTCTCGTTGGCTAGTCATTTCATCAAAGGATCGACCAAATTCTCAGTACCGCATATGTAATCCACTCTAGCGCTCCAATAGAGAGTAGCTTTCTAATAGTACTATGATTATGACATATCTATCGTCTTTTAACATTATAATAATGGTTATGTACTTTTTCGATAGCCGTTGTATATCGCAATGGATCAACACAGCTGGTATCGGTTTTTCCTATAACGGAATCTCAACTAGCAGATTTCTTAAGTAATCCGCTTCTTCACTGGCTATTGCTAGAGCTATTATATCATTCTCCATAGTGGACTAAGCCAAAATAATCTGTTTCTTAGATTTTCAAGAACTAGCTCCACCAACAATGCTAAAGATATAGCCACTGGTTGCTTTCGAATCATCAAATAAAGTATTTCAGCCTTGCATCAATGTATTCTTCAACGACATATGGAAACTTTTCATAATGTAACTAAAGGTTTATAGTTCGTTTTATGAATCTCATGACCCTTTCGATAGCATGCCAGTGCTCTATACTAGGTTTACTAGTAGACCTGCATAATAATCCCACGACATGGACAATGTCGGGTCTAGTACAATCAGTGGCGTGCCGAAGGCTGCGAGTGATGCTTGCATAATCAGACTGTCTTAAACCTTCACCAGTGTTCTGAAATAGTTTTACACTAGGATCATATAATGTACATGTAGGTTTACAGTAAAAGTAATTGTATTTTTTTAGTATCTTCTCAATGTAATGAGATTGGTCCAAAGAAATTCACGTTTCCGACCTAGTAATCTTAATTCCAAGGATTACACTCGCTTCACCTAGATCTTTCATATCAAAGTTGGCACTTAACAAAGATTTAACAGTATTTATGGCATGAATGTTTGACCCAAAAATAAGCAGATCATCTACATATAGACAGATGATAGTGCAAATGTCGTTCTCTGCTTTATATTAAATACATTTGTCACTTTCGTCAACTTTGAAACCATGTGAAATAATTAATTATCAACTTTTTCATGCCATGGCTTAAGTGCTTGTTTTAAACCATATAATGATTTATCTAACTTGCAAACCTTATGTTCTTGACCATTAATTACAAAGCCTTCAAGTTGGTCCATATAAATTTCCTCTTCTAATTCACCATTTAAAAAAAGTAGTTTATCATCCATTTGGTGTATTATCAAGTTATGAATAGATGCAAGTGAAAATAGTACTCGAATGGATGTAATTCTAGTTATATGTGAAAAAATATCAAAAAGTCTACATTTTCTCTTTTCCTAAACCCTTTAGCTACTAAACAGGCTTCATATTTATCAACTGTGCCATCAGGTTTTAATTTCTTTTTATGTACTCATTTACAGCCTATGGACTTACAACCATGTGGTAAATAAACTAAGTGCCAAGTCTTATTGGATTCCAAAGAATCCATCTCATCATTTATAGCCTCTGGCCATAAATCGGCATCTAATGAAGATAAGGCTTCTTGGAGGTTTAAGGGACCCTCCTCTATAGTAAACACACAAAAATCTAAACTAAAATCTTTTGCAATTCTTGCTCTTTTACTTCTTCCAGGTTCGTTTTCATAAAATTCATTAAGTTATGTTCTTATATGTATAGTGTTAATAGATGTGCCCCATTATTCCTCAATTTACAGGGAAATCTCAATTCATAAAAATCGGCATCATTAGATTATATTATATTATGTGCATTCAGGTCATAAAATTTATATTATTTGTTATTAATAGCATAGCCACTAAATACACATCCGTATGCTCTACTTGCTAATTTTATTCTTTTAGGGTTAGGTATACAAACATATGCTAAACATCCCTAAGTTCTAAAATAAGACACATTTGGTTTATAATTCTTATGGTTTGAAAAGGTGAAATTTTGCTTTTTGACTTAGAGATCATATTCAATACATAACACATGATCAATAATTTCCTCCCACCAAATGATGATGCACCAAAATTAAGTAAAATATCAACTACTAATTCAGTTAATGTTCTATTTTTTTCTTTCAGCTTTATCATTCATTTAAGGTGAATATGGTGCAGTTCTTTCACTTTTTATTCTAGTGAGTTGTAAAATTCAATAAATAGATTTGATTCATATTCAGTTCCTTTATCACTATGCAATCTTATAACTTCCTTATTAGATTGATTTTCAATTTCAGTTATGAAAGATTTAAACATCTCAAATGCATCACTTTTATTTTTCATAAGGTATACATTAGTAAAATCAGAGCAATCATCAATGAAAGTGATAAAGTAGCGATGTCCATTTCTAGTCAAAAGTGTCATCAAGCTTACATATATCAGAATGAATCAAGTGTAAGGGTTCTGATTCTCTAATTATAGATTTTTGTGGGGTTTTTGTTATTTTTGCTTGACTACAAAAATCATAGTTTACAAAATCAATTAGTGACATATTAGTGATTATACCTAAGCAGATCATGTTCTTTTTTATTCGTTTATTTACATGACATAATGCTAGATATTAAAATCACACAACATGTAAGCAGAAGTAGTTACTTTATAAGATTTAGCATTAAGCCTAAATATACACTCACAAGCATAACCCTTCCCCACAAACATGCCTTTATAAGTCAAAGTAAACAAATCAGCCCCTATAACTAGAGTAAAACATTCTTATTAAGGAGAAAACCAAAAACCAGATTCTTTCTCATATCTGGAGTATGCATCACATCTTTTAGAAAAACTGTTTTTCCAGAGGTAAACTTGATTTCCACATTTCCAATGCCAACAACTATAGTGTTGTGAGAATCTCCAACAACACTTTTTGATCATCAGTAGCGGCGTATGTACTAAACATAGCATGATCAAAGAAAACACGGGGGGAGCACCAGTATTTACCTACCAACCCTCTGATCCACTAACAAGGTGAATCTCAAAAATCCTAGCCATTAGAGGCTCCCCAGTTAGGTTAGCCTACGGTGCAGGGCCTGAACTGTTTCTACACTTGTGTGCCATATGACCCTGTTTTCCACTGTTGTAACATAAAAAAAACTATCCAAAGTCACTCTTTTGGGTTGGTTTCTGCTATCTCTTTAGGTTCCCCTGAGAGTTCCAATTCTGTTTGTTGCAGTTGCGGTTCTGATTCCTAAAGATTTTTGTATTTTGTTTCAGAACTGCAGGTTTGGTATTTTTAGTCTTGTTGTTGGTGACTGCAGTCTCTTCCTATTTTTGGTCCTTTTTATGAGCCTCGCCCTCAACATGGAGGTGAGTGATCAAGCTCTCTAAGGAAAACTCCTTAGTCTTGTGCCTAAGCACATTCTTAAAATCATTCTATCCTGGGGGCAATTTATCAATAATAACCGCAATCTAAAATTGTTCGTCCAAGCTCATACCTTCCGAGATGATCTCATGAGCTATTATTTGAAGTTCATGAGACTGCATCTCTACTGATCTATCATCCATCATCTAGTATTGGAGGTAGCGGCTGACTGTATATTTCTTTGCTCCAGCTTCTTCCGTGTCATACTTTTTTTGCAGCGCCTCCAAGATTTCCTTGGTCGTCCTATCAGAATTATAGTACTCGTAGAGATCATCGCTCAGTCCATTGAGTAAGAAGTTTTTGCAGAGGTAGTCCTACTCAGTCCAGTTTTAGAGTTGTTGGTTATGCTCGGTCTAGACCTGTAGTTGTTGTGCATCTAGATCGACGGGCTTCTCCGACACCTGCGGCTTTTCAGTTGTGAGCACACCAACCACCTTCCTCATTGTCAGAAAGAATTCTATCTTCTGCCTCTAACGCTTGAAATAGAGGCCCTAGAACCTGAATGGTGCAGCAAACACCATCGGGACCTGGAACATCGATGTTAGTGCATCATCTTCTAAAGTTGTAGCAGAAGTCATTGTCATTAGGAACGTCTTCAATAATTGAAAACAATTATCTTTGGTTGAGTCATGTACTTGGTTCCTATCTTGAAGACGTTTTGATGTTCTGCTCAGCAGTGGAAAGCAGTCTAACAAACGCAGCCGCCTCTGGGATAAAACAGCCACTTCTTTCGGATTTGGTATCGAATCTACTTGCCATATCTAAAAAATTTCTTCAATAGTGAAGTGTTCATAGATACCATGTCACTTACTTCGTAATCTAGACCGATACATCTTTTATCGACTTAAGACAATTTCCAATCTTGAGATGCCTTCATTGTTTTCCGAATTAACTCTAATTTCTCCAAAAACGCATGAATCATATACGGTACAAGTACGACCTTATCAATTATTTCGTATCAACATGTAGACAACACTTCAAATGGTTCCATGTCTATACTATATTGGTATCTATTATCGTATGCGAATTAAATAAGATGCTAGTGATCTTTCCATGATCCTCTAAAGTCAAGTATACAATCTATTAAAAATTCCTCTATCATATGTTTCACTAGTTCAGTTTGGCCATCTAATTAAGGATGGTGGGTTGTGCTTAAGTTCAATTTTATACCTAATGATTTTTGCCGACTCTTCCAAACCCCACTCTTGTAGAGTGGGTCTTGGTCGCTTACTATACTAGATGGTACATCGTGCAAGCTCATTAATTCGCTCACATAGAACATTGAAAAGATGGAGTGGTCCTAAATACTATAATGACCCGTAATTTAATCATTTGAAATTTGAATGCTTAATTTATATCTTTAAATAATTAATTTATGGATTTTATAACTCAAATAAAAATCTTTTGAATAATAAATGGTGATGGTGAAATCATTTTAAAATTTTATATACAAAAATAGTTAGTTCAAAGAAAAATCGAAAATGTAACCAGAAATCGTTTTCTGTAACGGCATGCCTTTCTTACTTATAAACATGACACTTAATATACCCATGGTATTCATGTGCCGATAAACTAGGTGTCTAAAAGACAGTCTATTGGGGTACAAAGAAAAGAAAAAAAAAGAAGGAATAAAACACATAGTCTTACATCGCAATGCGATCACACATAATAGTCAACTTAAGATAATACGTAATATCATTTCCAAGATGAACATCAGAGTTGCACAAAAACAAACTTCGAACAGCGACATGTATAATTGCCTGCCTCTATAATGCTAATATAAAAAAAATACATACACAACTGAAAAATAAAGAATATAACTAGATATCGTCGAAGCCAACTGCTCCATGCTCCTCCAAATGCATCCATTAGAACCTGGACTACTTGGCTACTCATACAAATTTGAGTACCCAAGGTTTTAGGGAAAAAACAAAAAATTACGGGTCGGACTAGTTCTTGTGTGACTCAACTCCAAACAACTGAATTTTATACTACAAACCCTTTAAAAAAAAGGTGTCTCGTAAGACCACACCACACATAAACACGGATGGGTTTTAACCTTACAATAAACAAACCCTTTCTATAGAAAACCGGTGATATTATAATAATGTCTAGCATTTTGAAAAATATGCAATCATAGCTGAAATTGTTACATTAATTTAATTCCAATATAATAGGTATACAACTAAGTCCGGAGGCACTTATTGGAGATGGAGTTCCATCAATGACAATGTAAGGGACTACCTTCCATATAGTACATCTCTAGAGAAAATATACCAAGCCTGCTTTAATTGCACCACTGCTACTCAGGACATGTCTACCATTTACTGGATAGTATCGAATATGATCACTCCTTGGTTGCAATCAACAAGTATACCAGGTCCAAAGCGTACATAAATTCATAAATACCTATCTAGATCAGGTGATGACTATACCCTAATGGGAGCGACTCACTTAGCTATACGGGACATCCCTGCTTTAGTCATATTCTGGGTATGAGGCTTGAGGCTACAATTAACCTTTCTTTAGCCATTTCTACTTGGAATGTTAACACTAACCTCCAGGCGATAATGCAATGCTAGCATTCATCCATACAAGTTGTTCAGGACATGAACAAACCAAAGGCGCTACTTCTACTACATCCATTTTGGAATCACCCTTAGGATTAGTAGCATGTAGCCCTTGCACTTCAAAGATCTTCGTCTTTGATTCCATCATCTTTCAGATGTTTCTAATTAGAACGCTTACATTTGTTCGAAGTGGTTTTCGAATAGCTCATGCTATCTGATTCCAGTCTCTTCGATCTAATATTCGATAATTTTGAAAAGGTAAAGTTGTCGAGGGTGGACAACTCCACTTTTAGGGGTTTATATCGATTTGCATTTGAAAAATAAGAAATCCTATACTCAACCCCACTTTTCGATTTCAAACAGTATTATCCCTTAATTAATAATGAAGTTGGACAAGTTATAAAACTAACCTTGACTCGATGTACATTCTTACTTCTGTGGATAAAGATGAATTTCCATACCTCAGAATTTTGTGTTAAGTATATGATGAAATAACTTCCATATACTTAATTTATTATGACCCTTTATCGAAATCGACTCCCTTGTGTTTATCACTTTTCCAACATTACGACTTTTCTATCCCTCGCCTAGAAAATTGAGGTTCTAGATCACAAATAGAAGAAAGCCTACTAATCTGCTTTTAGTGTTATATACAAGATGACTTCCTTTTAATAAAACATGTTAACATTTTAGTATGACTTATTCATATTTGTTTGGCTACTTAATTGCAAAGACAAAGAATATCCCTTGTATTTAAACTATTCTTTGTAAAAGAAAGGTGCTTTTAAATAAGCCAATCCTTGGAAATAAGTTAACTAAAAATTTAAAACCATTATTTAATTAATTTAAAATAAATTTAAACCTTTATTTAATGATAATTAAATCTTAACTTAATTAATAATTAACCCTACTTGATTAATAATTAATTAATAATTAATTAATTAATTAATAAACCTTACTAAAATAATAATTAAATAAATAATTATCTTTACTTACTTAACTAATTAATTAAATAATAATATTTACTTGGTTAACTAATTATAATTGATCTTACTTAATTAATAAATAAGTACTAAATACCCTTTACTTAATTAATTAATTTAAATAACCATTACTCCTTAATTAAATAATTAATTAATAATTAAAACTTTTTAAATACTTATAATATAGTTTGAAGTAATTTTCAGAAATATTTAAAAATGAAAACACTTTCAGTTTACGAAAAGCGTTCGTTTTAACGAACTGTATCCATAACGACTATCGCTATGAATAGCTTAACTTCAAATCTAGCTTTATATATCAAATACCCCTTTAAACCTTTTTCTTTACTTAGCATACATTATGAACATAGTATTGTATTTTAGTAGCTAAAAAATAAAGCACGGAAACTTGTTAAACTTTTCTAGACAATAACATAAGTAAAATAAGTTAAATCCAAGGGATCTCAATGTCATATAAAACACGAATCAAGTACTATCCTTTCCTTTAGTTTACAACATCCATGCATAAGATCATACATTCAAACAAATGTTATAACCAACATACACAAGTAAAAATCATAGCTCGCAAACTAAAACTTAACTTTTGATTTTATTTTCCAAGTCTATACAACCATTACATATAAGCACATATATGCTCATACAATCAACATCATTTTCCACCCAAACAACCAACAAATTTTCAATCAAGTTAAGCAACAAAATAATGTTTAAAAACTTTCTTAAACGTGTGAGCTTTACTCACCAAAAACTTATGGAAAACCAAACCAAAAATCGCAACCCTTTGCTCAAACGCCTTAACTTTGACTTCCTTTAATAATCTTGCTTTTTTGAAGCCCTAAAGGGCATAGATGGTTCGACCCTAGGGTAGGTGGTCATGGCCTTGGCTTGATGGAAGTGTTTTGGGCTTGTTTTGAAAAGGAAGGAGGTGTAGAAAAGGTAAGAGGTATATTTAAGCTTGGTTAAGGTTTTTTTAAATGGAAAAGGTACTATTAAAATGGAAATGGAGCTTTTGAAAGAGGAAGCAAAAGTTTGAAATGGATGAGTGAATGTAAAATGAAAATTATAAAAAAAGAAATAACTTTTACATAAAATAAAGTAAGATAATTGCCCTTTTACCCTTAAGTTACATGCCCTCCACACATCCTTTGCCACATCATCACCTTTCCCCATTTTCTTTCTTGAACACACAAGGACCAAACCCCCGTTTTGTCCATTATTTTTTTCACTTCTTTGTACTGTGATGTGTTATATTACGTGACATTACCTTTTCACATCTTTTCTCCTTTATTTTATTTTTCAAAATTCAAATTTGAAAAGGAAAGCCAAACTATTTTTTTACTTAAGTAAATAAAATTTTATTTATTTAACTTTACCATTTCATATGTTATTTAAATAAATGTGTGTGTTTATATTCTAGAGTACACGATGTTTTCCGATAACTTTTAGACGATGAAAAGTCGAAAATTTGGAAAACGATTTTTGGTTACATTTTCGATTTTTCTTTGAACTAACTACTTTTGTAAACCAAATTTTAAAATGACTTCACCATCACTAGTCATTATTTAAAAGAGTTTCATTTTGGTTATAAAATCCATAAATTAATTATTTAAAAATGTATATTAAATATTCAAATTTAAAGTGATTAAATTACGGGTCGTTATAAATACCCTCACCAGAATGAGATGAGTGCTTATCATCAAGCCGACTACAATAATCTACACTACAACAAAACAGGCTTTTTACAACGGGCAATGCCCGTTGTAATATGTGTTCCACAACGGGCAGCGGACCGTTGTAATAGGCGATGTTGTAATAGGTCACCCATATTTTACAACGGGTAGTTAATGTTGTAAAGACCGTTGTAGTAAACTTTTTTACAACGGTTGCCGACCGTTGTAATAGACTGTAATACAAGCTTCTTTGCCCGTTGCAAAATACTATCATACAAGATGGATAGCATTTTTACAACATTCCTTGACCGTTGTAATAGAGTATAATACAACGCGCTTTGACCGTTGCAGAAAAAATGCAAATTAAAAAAAAATTACAGCAACGTATAGGTAGCACATTGTGAAGCCCCACCTCTATACCCACGCTAGCCAAGGACACTACGGGGTAATGCCATCAACTAGCGCGGAGAATAAGGCTGTTGAGGAGCGACCATCCGTGTAATTGCTTTGTGCGAGCACCGATATGCCAGATAAAAATATAACTTTTCATTTCATCTCAAGAGGAAATCCGACATATCGATACAAACTAAAAACTATCACATAATGGCTATATATAATCTTCGGAAATAAATATAGAAATAAACATAACACAAATCAGTCACAGACGTCCATATCACAAAGGCGGAAAAAGATACGAATATATATATAACACATGAAAGTGTACATCAGAGTGGTGGTCAGAAAGATCAATGATAATACAAAAGGGTAGCTACAAGCTACACAAAAGAATAAGTATACATCATAGAGTATATATCTCAAATGTATACATCCAAAAAACTACTAATCTAAGTAGTTAGCCAAAAGTCAGTGTAATCCAGAAGAAAAGTCAAGCAGAAGCACCTGTAACATCTCGGTCTGACCCGAGTATTATTTCATAAGAAAATAATAAACGGATCAGTCTAGCTATAAATATCAGATAACATGATATAGAATAAGAGATATGGCATAAACGTATAATAACCATAATGGCATACTACAATAAGTATGTAAAGAATAATCAACAAGAGATTAATCGATATCACAAGAATCTTCTCAAAGATCCAAATCCACAAAAAGGTAATGACACACGAATTCACCAATGCACAAAAATTGATAAAACATATCATTGAAAATCACGAGAATTGGTGAAGCACAAATTCCAGAAATCAACACACGAAATCCAGAAATCATATAAAGGGGGAGGCCTATCACACGAACGGGAGCATGAAAGCTCACCAACATATGTAACACACGAACGAGGAGCTATCTCATGGAAGCTAACCATTTAATTTTACGAACACACGAATGGCCTGAAGACCATGACACACGAATGGTCCGGAAACCATCGAACACACGAATGGCCCGGAGACCATGGGGCACTACCCCACATAAGTGAGTAGAAACATCACAAACGGGGTCTAGTCTCCCTCGCAGACAAAGAGACATCGCTCAATCGCTAGTCTAAATCACAAAAATGATCGTCATGATCATCATGAAGTGTCAATTACACTAAGCTAGTAAATATATGAGTTTAGCTTCATGTCCCATAACCACTAGCTTAACTTAAATATTTACGAACAAACTGTAGATCTTCACTAGGAAATTGTCACAAAAGGTTCAGTCGAACAAGTCCAAGAATTAACCGACGAAGTAAACGCAAGCGTTTCATACCACTTGTTTTACTAAGCCGTTTAATTAGATTTCTCATCCGAGTGAGGTAAAGGTTTGTATATACTAATAGATTGGAAAATGGTTTTATAAACGAGTTTGGTATTGAAAATAGAGTTGAAATCGTTTTGATGAAAGAGTTTTGATATTTACTACTAGTATTGAAACCTTTATATTTTTGAAGTGACAAATCACAAAAACGATTGTAGAGACAATCAATCATCAAAATTCACATACGAAGACGTGAATCAATTCCAAAGAAATCGATCCTAAATCCATCAAAATGGATATTCACATAAAATCCATAGAAAGAAGTCATCAAAGTCGATAAAAGTGATAACAATAAGTCGGATCAACAAAAATCGATAAACCTTGGAAATTCATTCAAAAACAGCCAAAATAGGCAAATTAAACAGTTCCAGACATCTGGTAGGTGTTCCCAGACGTCTGGCCCAAGGTTCTGGAAGTTTAAGTATTTTCTCCCTTCTATTTTTAAATCCTGGGCCATTTCAGACGTCTGAAAATTTCAACCAGACGTCTGAATTTGATTTCAGACGTCTGGATTTTGTTTCAGACGTCTGGATTTAGTCACTGCCTTTTCCAGATCCCTTTCCAGACGTCTAGATTTTTCAACCATACGTCTGGATTTGGTTTCAGATGTCTGAAATTTGTTTCAGACGTTTGAAATTTTCTACTAGGCAAAAAAAAACAGCCTAGCTCAAAAACGATAAATCCAAACCGAAATGCGATCGAACGAGCGACGAGCACTAAGGGTTTACGCCAATCGGCAACCCAGCCCTGTAGGCACTTCGATGCATCACCAAAAATATGTTCAAACATCCATAAAAGGATTTTTAAAGATTTTAACTTTAAAACACCAAAATTGGAAAATTCACCAAATTAACTCAAATCAAAAGCAAATGAATATGCACAAGTGTTAGGAATTCATACCTAACAACAATGATAGCTATAGACATAGATGTGAGATAAAAATCTCACCTTTGAACCCAAAAACAATGAAGAAGAAGCTTGAAAACAAAGGAGAATCAACCACTCTTCAACCTCAACTCTAGGAGCTTGAATCTAAGCTCAAAAGAAGAACATTTCCAAAGTTAGGTTTAGGAAATTTCTGAATTTAAAAAGAGGTTGAGTTGGAGAAGAAGATGGAGATACTTACCAATAGCTTCTCTTTGAATTTGGAGCTAAACTTGGATTTGCAAATGAAAACTAGGGTTTAGGATTTTAATTCTTTTTCTCTTCCTCCATTATTCTCTTTAGAACTGAAAAGGTAAAGAAATGGGAGTGGATGAAGAGAAGTATTTCAGTTTGGGGTATTATGTGGACTAGTGGGCTGAACCCAAACCCAAACCCAAGGTGAAAAAGGTCAAAATTTTAGCTAGCTCCAAACATATCAAAGTTTATACTCAAAAAGGTCGCAAATATCATTTTGAACTCAATGGAAGTGGTCTCGAGTCCAAATTTGACTATTTGCAAAAAGTAGCTTTTCGGACTAAAATCCGACGAACGATGAAATATTTAAATACAAAATCGATAAATATGCGGGTTGTTACACACATCCATACAAATAATGAATAATTTAACGGTAATAAATATTACGCACAAACAACCAAAATCACATGCGAAAAGACTAAAAGATAGTCATAAAATTCCAACACTCCAAAAAGTCAGATAAGTTTACCTCCCAAATTCATAAAGCGTTAATACATAACAGTCGGCTATAAATATCAAGTTCTAAGTACAATCATACTAGACTAAGGATATAAAGTCTTTGTGCCACGCGACGGTTGATCCAACGACCTCTTTAATAGTGGACATCTCTGAATTTGGCCTAAATAAAAAAGCTTCTGGTTCCACCGCTACATCCACCCATACTTTCCAAGCGTCTGCTCCAAGCTTTACAAAATGTACCGACGCATCAGGATCAGTGCTTGCTATTGTCCCCTCTGCAACTACATTCTTCTCCCAACTCAATAGCCTGCACTTTTTTTTCATCAAACCATCCACAATAATTCGTTCTTGCTGATCTTGAACCTGCTGCATATTGTTGATATCGCGGTGTGACTGCAAGAAAAAAAATTGACTTTAGTGAATATGATAATCATGATCAGGTGAAGTTACCATTAAAAAATCACTGGCAAAGTTACCATCTCGGAAGTCAACACCTACCAGTAAACCTAAAGCAAAGCCCAAAAACATTTCAAGCCATGAATAAAAGACAGATAAATCAAAAGAAGAAAACAGTAAACTATTCGCACAATATATAATCATGTTAAATGGGAAAACTTTATTTGGCAAAAAATCCACATACCCAAAATGACTATTTGCATGTCCAAATGCATCAACAACTATCTATCCACTGGAATTAGATTAAAACAAAGTGGTCTAAACATTGAAACATCATGCGTACTATGTAATCAACATGAGGGAGACGCAGATCATTTATACTTTTAGTGCATATGATAATTACTTACAATGGTGTTTTTATCTCAATCATTGTTATGCGTATAATTAATTATTATTTTTATTCTGGTAAATGAATCATCTATTCTAGAAACAAGTGTTTTAGTTCTCTCTATACGAAGAATGTTAACTTTTATATACAATTTACATTTTGTTTTGAGAAAATATTTTCATTCAAACCAAATTAAAACATTCTTAAAAGATGACAGTTTGATAGTGTGCCTTAGCAATATTTCTAACTCTAGTCCCCAACCTACTTCAACCAAAATGTAATCGTTCACATGATCAATAAATCTAGAATTTACTTGAGATATATCATCTTTATTGGTTTCATATCCAACAAGTATTCTACAAAAGAGCAGGTTCTAATAGAAATCTGAAAACTGGTGCATCACTACACAGAAAAAGGTGATACTGTAAGCATAACAATGACAAGTCACAAAAAGGTTTGAGGGTCTGGGAATAAAGGTAATCACTACAGAAAGGTTTCTTCTATTTGATCACATTTTTTTTAATGTGGACATAGAAAATTTATGTGATGCCATGCAACATATAGGATTCACACCTAATAATGTTATTACAGCTGATTTTCTAGTCTAATAGGTTGACGATACGATAGAAGTATTTACAAGTATAGATCAAGGTATGGAAAAGACTGGAAATTTCAACTTGAAAAGAAAGAAGTTGTTCCAACTTGTGGGGAAGACAAACTCAAATCTTGCTGATGTGACTGTCAAACATGGGCTTTTGACAGGTTAGTGCTTGTTTCATTTGCATTTTGGATATGTGATATCAAACGATCACCATATTAAGTGAAATAGTCTGAATATTTCCGGGACATATGATTCATACTAGCAAAATAAAATCGTCCGTTTTGCATATTTCTATTTCTTGTATCACACTTTCTAAAAAAAGTTGCATGGAAGAACATTAATGTCTATATATCAGTAACAATGTACAAGAAATGCGCATTTTTGTTTAGACGAAAACAAAAAACTAAAAACAGCAAACCAAACAGAGGCTAAGTCTCTGACTCCATTTTCTCATAATAATAATTTTAGAATCAAATAAATATGGTTCCCCTTCCGATATTCTTTCACAATCTTCTCTTTCCTTATATCTTACTAGGAAGAGACCATTTTGTCTAGCAAATAATTTAAATTTTCCCTCGGGATTCTATACTCTATCCACATATATTCAGAAATGAATATAATATGCTCTTCTCCAAAAACATAAACCGCTATTGAGTTACCCCATTTTGGTTCAACTTATTAGAAAATTCTCTCAGGGATTAAGGGTTTCCGTACATTTTATTAATTAAGTGAAGGTTTAATATATGTTAGTTTCCTTCCTCCTTTATACTATGTAGCTTGTTGATTTTCGCTAATTATCTCTTTTGCTATGTTTCACCATGTCACCTTCCTAGTGAGATAAAGACGCTCTTATTAATATTATTCTGTATGTTAAAAAATTTAAAACCTTTTCAGAATTGTTCTCCTTCCGTAGCACTCCTTCATTCAAAATTTCTATTATCTTTATTTACTGCCTTCTGCCCACGCATACTTGACTCTTTCCCCTACGATGGGATGTTAGTCCTGCACCGATGCACTTCTGTATTAAAAGTAGTACAAACTAAAGCATGGTTTAAATGTGATGATCACATAGGAATGCACTAAAAGTCTAGAAGCATGTTACAAAATCAATTACAGACATACTCCTGAATCATATTATAAAAACGAGGTGGAGCACATAACAAAAACAAAGTAAATATACTTTTGAAGCATGATTACAAAATACTATATAAACAAAAGTTACATCAGCCGCCCTTTACATTTCACTTAAATGTTCTTTTTACATTTCAACTTTACCTCCTACTTGTATATAGGATATCCAAGTAATATCCCCACCTAAATGTAATAATGTACGGGAAACTTTCAGGTAGGAAATGTCGGACTTGTAAGGCTCTTAGGATGGTGAATAAACAGGATATAAAGTAAAATAAGGAAAAGTATGCTGTAAATTGACAGTATAATCCATTTGGATTGGAATATTTTTACAATGCCTCAATGAAGTTATCACTATTTGGCAACCTGCTAGGGCCGGCCGAAAGGTTTTGATTGACCAAGCTCAATAACAATTTTTTATAGTTTTGTTCTTCCACGATTTTTCAATAAATGAAATAACTTCTCAAATGGAAAAGTAACTAAACTCCAAACAAATTCGAATCGTCACTTACATCTAAATAATTTTAAATGTGAAGAAACGGTAAATATGAACGAAGTAATTGCTTTGAAAGCTTATGAATAGACGACGAAAACGGAAGACTTACCTCAAGCAAATTCGAATCTCTTTCAAAATTCAACCAAATTCGACTCCCTCCTTATAATTATTGCGACATAACCTTGATGTTATGCATATAGAGAAAAACATATGCGACAACATACTCGGTACTTTGCTAAATATTAGTGGCAAGTCAAAAGACCATTTGAATGCTCGTTTTGATTTACAGGAAATGGGCATCAGGAAGGTCCTGCATCCCATTTTATCAAATGACGGTGAACACTTTGAGATTAGGGCTGCCATATTTGACATGACGAATAAAGAAATAGAAATATTTTGCTCAGTACTAGAGAATGTTAAATTGCCATATGGTTGTGGAGCCAATATCAATCGGTATGTTCACATGAAGGAAAGGAAAATCTCAGCGTACAAGACCCATGATGCTCATTTTCTACTTCACTACTTGTTGCAATTTGCTGTGAAAAAAACACTGAAGCCTAAGGTTGCATTGCCTCTGATAAGATTTGGTGCATTCTTAAGAGGTCTTTGGGTCAAAGTAATTGATTTGGAAGATGTGAAGAGGCAACAACAAGAAATTGTCGAAATTCTTTGCCAATTTGAGATGATATTTCCACCGGCTTTCTTTGACATAATGGTTCACTTGATGGTTCACTTGTGCAAGGAAGTTGAATATGGTGGACCTGTGCACGTTCGATGTATGTTTCCGATTGAGCGTTATCTGGCTAAACTCAAATCTTATGTGCGCAACAGATCTAAACCGGAGGGTTCCATCGCCGAAGGTTACTTGGCAGAAGAATGCTTGACATTCTTCTCAAGATTCTTAAGTGGTGGTGATGCAGTACCTAAATTTGAAAGTTGTCCACAAAATATGGAATATGCTATTGGTACAAGAAGAAATAAAGACGGAAAAGCTATTCATCTAAAAGAATCTGAGTGGATGGCATGTCATCGGTACATTCTATTCAATTGTGGTAATGAGGAAATAGATAATTTAAAAGAGTAAGTTTTTATGTTCTAATTTTATTCTAGCAAGTACTAAAGAATTAGAATATTTCTTTATTGATATTAATACCATCATAATTATTATAGGGAACATCGAGCTTTAATTGATGGTCATGCAATATCGAGAAGATATAAAAGAGAGAGAGCACATACTGAAGAATTCTGGAAATGGCTGAAGGATGAGGTTGGGAAAAAAGAGGACATTTCGAAAGAGCTAGAAGTGCTTGCAATACGCCCTAATCGGACAGCTAGGAAATTTAGTGGATATGTTATTAATGGATACGATTCCATACAAAATATAGAGATGCTAAGTGTAAAACATAGAATAGTGGTGTATTCTTGACTGCCTTAACCACTAGCTTTGCAAGTTCAAAAGATCAAAATCCATTGGTTGGTAATGTTAGTTACTACGGAGCAATTGAAGAAATACTAGAAATTGATTATTGGGGAGAAATTTCAGTGGTTTTATTTAAGTGTTGCGGGTACCAAGAAGAGAAAGATTTGTATGGGATGACTCGAGTTAATTTTAATAGATTGTGCCAGAAATCTGATCCGTATGTTATGGCTTCACAAGTACAACAAGTATTTTATGTACAAGATCCAACTGATACGGCACTTTATAATGTTGTCAAGAAATTGTTGAGGGACTGGTGTGATGTCGAAAATGAAAATGGAAATGAAGATGATCCAGTTTTACATGATATTCAATGTGGTAATGGAATAGGAAATCAAGTTAGTGATGTTAGGTGGTATAGAGATGACGTCCCGGCAACACATCCTCATTCCGCCTAGCATAGAGGAAACTTCCTCTTGATTTCTATGTAGCAATATCAAGTGACTTCTATTTATGTATTGCTTCTTAATTAAGGGATGACTTCTGTATTTGTTGATTTTCATAATTAATTTACTACTTTTTAATTACTTGACTGCTTGTAAGTTATTCTGATTTTATGTGTTCCCTTGTTGTTTCTAGTGCTTTATATACCTACATACACATATGTACTTAATATACCTGCCCATTTTATTATTTCATATCTTGCTTCCAATGTAAACTCACCATTCTGTATCCATTTTGTATAAGATGGGGGAACTCATGCAGCTCACATTTCATCACAAGGGTGCATTTTAGAAGGCACAATATGTTGGTGGAACCGATACTATGGTAAAGAGGGTTGATCCTGACTACTTCTCGTACACAGTGCTCATGGAGTTTGTGAAGGATGACCTTCAATACACTGAAATAGGAGGAATTTATATGAGAAATGGTGAGAAGGGTGGGTGGAAGTTAGTGACGAATGATGCGGACCTCTCCGAATTAGTCAAAGGACTTAACAGTGGTGGCAACTTGGATTTTTATATCGACAACGTTGTCGATACTGCCATTGAGCCACTGAAGCAAATGCAACCGCATGTAATCATGCGGCCAAGGAAGAATCTGGTTACAGGTATATATAAATGGATAGTTAATATCATTTACAGATTGTGATATTTTGATATAGCAAAAAAAAATTATTGTGATATTTTGATTATAACATTTAAAGATTATGATTATAATATCATTGTATTGTTGCAGCTACAAAACCAGTGAAACGACAGTACGTGACGGCTCATCAACTACAACAGAACCAAAAAAACAAGAAGTTAGCTGAAGTCAACAGTCCTCGGAAGTCAGCACGGCTGAATAGCAATGCAACTGTGAATCTAAAGGTAGGTGAGGTGAACAGTCCTCGGCAGTCGACACGGCTGAATAATCCAGAACCCAACGATGCAACTGTGAATCTAAAGTTAGCTGAGGTGAAAAGTCCTCGGAAGTCGGCACGGCTGAATAATCCAGAACCCAACAATGCAACCGAGAATCTAAAGTTAGCTGAGGTGAGGAGTCCTCGGAAGTCGACACGGCTGAATAATCCAGAACCCAACAATGCAACCGTGAATCTAAAGTTAGCTGATCAGGTAAATCCTCAGAAGATGACACAGAAAAAAAAACCAAAAATCAGCGATTCAACAGTGAATCTGAACTCATCAAGTGTTAAGAGGAAGTTGGAATCACGTTTACCAACATCGGAAGAAGAAGATATGGATGAAAATGGCATGCAGGTTTGAAGAATTCTTATTATGATGATCTTATTGTAATTTGAATATTTTGTACCACTCTTGCAGCATACTTACTATGATGTTCTTGTTTATTATATACTTGCAGGATGTTCATCTACCACCTCCACTACCTCCAAATGAGTATTCTACACCTCCACTATCTCTAAAAGATTATGAAGAACAGAGAGCCGCTAAGTTGATGATGAACCTAAAAGATTATGAAGTACATAGAGCTGTTAATGTGATGAGGAACAACGAAGTTCTTGCTTCTCTAGGTGTGCCTGCAATTTCAGCCGAACTGAGAAATTTAAACCAAAAAAAAGATAAAGGAAAAGAAAAGATGCAAGAGGATGTGGATAGTGATCAGGAATATAATCTGGACCATGAGCAGCATAGTGAAGATGATACTTCACAAAGTCTAAGAAAGGTGTGTGATAGCTACATATCTTATTTTTTCTGCTTATGAAGATAATAACTATAAAATCCAATATTATTTCCTACTTATATATACAATTTAGAGAACTAAAAAAGTTGAGAAGCCCAAGCCTGTTAGTGGATCACAATCTCGTTTAGCTAGTGGTATCGCAAAGGAAAAGGAAAAGTTGAGAAGCACAAGCCCAAACCCAAGCCTAGTAGTAAGTTCAACTGAGAATGATGTTGAAGGAAAAGGAACAATGGTTGATTATTTCGCTCTGCGGGAATGACAAAAGAAAAATTCTACAAAAGCTAGTGCAAGTGGTATGGCAAATAAGTATGTTGCGGAGAATGTCTTGCCAGACATTGAAACTGAAGAAGTTGAAGCAGGTACTGAATTGATGTGTTAATAATATTTAATATTACAGTAGGATTAATATTTAAGTACCGAATTTACATTATGATTTATGTTATTATTTGACGGGACTTTTCATTTTAATTAAAGGTGAAGTTCCTAAAAGACTCAGAGGTCACACAAAGATGTTTAATGTTCATACAAGGGCGAATGACAAAAGAGTTGTAATTATGATGAACCAGTGGTTCCAACCTATTTCAGATGATGACAAAGTAATATCTGAACTGAGCAACTTTTTAGGAACATTGAAAAGGTCTGTGCCACTTACGTATAAATCTTGGTCGGATGTTCCTGAAAAGTTGAAGAAATCTCTATTGGATTATGTTAAGGTAATCTATTATTAACTATAATGTTGCTGAATTTTACTTTAATAAGTAATATTGATCTATTAACTATAATGTAGCTGAATTTTGATTTATTTATTCTTTTTTATCTTTGATTTATATTTAAGCAACGGTATATTATTCCGGATGAATGTGAAAATTGGGTGTTGAAGTCTATTCGTGACTGTTGGAGGGGGTACAAGAGTCGTATAAAAACAGCTCATTATAAAGCTTATAAGACTAATGAGGAGAGGCTAGAAAACAAGCCGGACAACATCCCAGTGGAGGATTTTAAAGTGCTCTTGAGGTATTGGGCAGATGATGAGATTCTAGTATAAGTACATATTATTTATTTCGCAAGATAAACGAGTACTTTTTTTGCGAGATAAATGATTACTTTGTTTTTTGTGTATTTTTTAGCAAAAAGCCCTGAAAAATTCTGATAGTCGTAAGTCGTATCAAGACACACACACCGCTGGTCCAAAGTCGTTCGCCCAGCTTCGTCATAAGATGGTATGTTATACTTTACATTTTTGACTGAAGAGAGTGTATGCTAAACTATCTATTGAACTTGTATCAAGAGACACCATCCGATGCAACACTTTTTCTTAAAAGTCGTAAGAGAATAGATGGATGTGAGTACGTGTCTAATCCTCAAGTAATGAAGTACAAACTTGTAAGTAATAATTCTGTTTTGTAATAATTTTGTTCTGTTTTGCACATGCTGCACATTGTTCATTTCTTGCTCATGTGCATGTTGCTCATGTCCTTGAAACTGTCCTTGAAACACTTGTTGAACCAGAGTTTTGCAAACGTACTAATGGCATAGATGTTTGCTTTGGAAATTGTAATTGAGTATATTGTGAGATTAAGAATTTTGAACCCTCAGCCATTTTTTTCCTTTTCTAGTCGAATGAAGAGGACTTGCTTTTGCGTTTGTCTAGAAATGACACAAAAACTGGAAACGAAGAAATGAATTTGGTTAAAGGGATTACTGACTTGGTTTATAAAAAAATATATGTCTATAGGAATACACATATGTGCATAAATAAAATGAATGGCCCTTTGAAGCCTCAGAATCCAGATGACGAAGTCGTAGCTGGCTGTCGACGGAATTGTTTTCCAGTTTTTACTAGTATATATGTTACAAATTGTTTTCTAATTACATGCACATAAAAAAATTGTTTTCCAAAATGTGGCTTTCTCTGCATTTGCTGTACACAATCCATATGTAAGCATTTGCTGCATTCTCTGCATTTACTGTAGGGTAATTTTGATGTGGCTTTATTTTATAGGACTTAGTTCAAAAGGCAATGGCCGGTGGAGAAGGAGGAAATACTGTTGAAATAGTAATTTCGAATGGAAAATCACAGGGTCGTCCTTTGCTTATAGGGAGGCGTGCAAAGTGTGCAAAACAATCAATCGAGGCTCTAACAAATGCTTACGTACATGACTTAAGGCAAAGGCTTGTCGAAGAAATGGAAGCACAGCTAGAATCCAAGGTAAATCAGAAGGTACAAGAGAATTTGGCTAGGGTGCTTAAGAAATTAGGTGATGCCAACCCGGAGATGAACATCAATGTAGAAGATCTAACTTCCACAATCATGTCCAGTGAGACTGATAATCTGATTGGAGGCACCAGCTCTTAAGTCTCATTTATGAATTGTTATGTGTACCGGATATTTTGGGGTAGCTTTGTAGTATTTTGGGGTAACTGGATATTTTGGGGTAACTGACATGAATTGTGATGTGTACTACTGTATGAATTGTTATCTGTACTGTGTATTATGCAAGTGTTTTATGTGATATTGTACTGTGTATTATGCAAGTGTTCTATGTGATATTGTACTATTCTATGTGCTCTTAGTGTCTCTTCAATATAGTGTTGCAGTAGCTTCAGAATAGTGTTGCAGTAGCTTCATAATAGTGTTGCAGTAGCTTCATAATAGTGTTGCCACCAGGTTATAAATGTTGCTTAAAATAATGTTGCAATAGTCATTCAAGGTGTTGCCATAGGGATGGACCCAGTTGGGTTGTGGGCCCCACAAGATGTGGGCCCCACAACTTCAGAAAGTTAATATCTATAGCAACATTTTTGGAATGTTGCTACAGATACCTATGGGCGTTGCCATAGACCCAAATAGGGTTCTATTGCAACAATATTACTTATGTTGCCTTAGATAGTCAAAATGTTGCCTTTGAGGTCTAAGGCAACGGCAAAAATTGCATCACCCTAAAAGTGTTGCCATAGACCCATGGCAACATTTTTCGGGCCTGAGCCAAATTTTTTTTTGTTGCAGAAGGCCATTTATGGCGTAGTGTGTGTTAGTCGACTGACCATTTTGGTTCAGTCGACTGAGCCTGGAAACAGAAAGTTTCCAGGCATAGTGTCAGTCAACTGACCATTATGGTTCAGTCGATTGAGCCTGGAAACTGAAAGTTTCCAAGCACAGTGTCAGTCGACTGACCATTATGGTTCAGTCGACTGAATCTGCTATCTCAGCCTATTTGCCTATTTTTGAGCGAATTTCCATTGTTTATTGATTTATGTCGATCCGATTAGTTGTTATCGCTTTTATCGACTTTGATGACTTCTTTTTCGGGATTTTTTGGGAATATCCATTTTGATGGATTTGGTATCGATTTCTTTGGATTTTATTCACGTCTTCGAATGTGAATTTCTGGTGATTGATTGCTTCTACAATCATTTCTATGGTTTGTCACTTTAAAATGCAAAGGTTTCTATACTAGTAGAAAATATTCAAACTCTTTCATCAAAACGATTTCGACACTATTTTAAATATAAAGCTCTCTTTTAAAACCGTTTTCCTATCAATTAGTATATATAAACCTTTACCTCATTCGTATGAGAAATCTAATTAAACGGCTTAGTAAAACAAGTGGTATGAAACACTTGCGTTTACTTCGTTGGTTAATTCTTGGACTTGTTCAATTGAAACTCTTATGACAATTTTCGAGTGGAAATCTACAATTTGTTCGTAAATAGTTAAGCTAGTGGTTATGGGACATGACGCTAAACTTTTATATTTACTAACTTAGTGTAATCGACACTTCTTGATGATCGATGATGATCATTTTATGATTTAGACTAGCGATGTGCGATGTCTCTTTGTCCGCGTGGGGGACTATACCCCATTCTGTTGAGCTTCGTCTCATTTTTGTGGGCTAGCGACCCATGGTCTTTGGACCATTCGTGGAGCATTCGGCTCAATAAGTCGGTGCATGGGGTGTATCTTTTTAGGTGCATCGATGTTCGACTAGGCATGGGGTGTATCTTTTTAGGTGCATCGATGTCCGACTATACATGGGGTGTATCTTTTTAGGTGCATCGATGTTCGACTAGGCATGGGGTGTATCTTTTTAGGTGCATCGATGTCCGACTATACATGGGGCGTATCTTTTTAGGTGCATCGATGTTAGTTTATACATGGGGCGTATCTTTTCAGGTGCGTCGATGTTCGACTGTGCATGGGGCGTATCTTTTTAGGTACGTCGATGTTCGGTTTATGGGATAGCGTCTCATTTGTGATACACGTGTTGGTGAGTTTTCATGCTCCCGTTTGTGATAGGCCTCCCCCTTTGTGATTTCTGGATTTCTAGTTCTGATTTCTAGAATTTGTGTTTCACCAATTTTCATAGATTGGCATTGATATGTTTTTTCAATATTTGTGTTTTGGTGAATAATTTAAAGAATGTGATTGTTTTTGGTGTTTTGAGATTCATGAGATATTGTATGATTTTTGTTGATATTTGATGTATACTTGACATAGTATGGCATTTTTGTTATCATACGTTTTTGGTCATATCTCTTATCCTATCTCATTTTGTCTAATATTTATAGCAAGACTGTTCCGTTTATTATTTTCTTCTTAAATAATACTCGGGTCAGACTGAGATATTTCAGGTGCTCCTGCTTGACTTCTTATCAAGGTCCTTCACCTAACTTTTGGCTAACTACTTTAGCATAGTAGTTTTTGTTAGTATGCATTTGAGATAGAGACTCTTGATGTATACTTATTCTTTTGTCTAGCACTTGTATCTATTCTTTTGTGATGTAGTGGATCTTCTATGACCACTATTTTGATGTACACTTTTATGTGATATATTCATATCTAATTCCGCCTTTGTAATATGAATGTCTGTAACTGATTTGTGTTATGTTTATTTCTATATTTGTTTCCGAAGGCCACTTAGCCAATGTGCAGTAGCTTTGAGTTTGTATTTGATATGTCGAATTTCCTCTTGAAACGAAATGTAAGTTATATTATCTGACATATCGGTACTCGCACAAAGCAATTACACAAATGGTCGCTCCTCAACAGCCTTATTCTTCGCGCTAGTCGACGGCATTACCCCGTAGTGTCCTTGGCTAGTGTGAGTATAGAGGTGGGGCGTCACAATAACGAAAGAAATTTGTAGTACAATATATGTCAATTTACCATTATGATCATAATTTTAGGTATAATAGGAGAAAGTTTTCATGCAAAACAAAGTAATTTATTCAAAAAGAAAAGTATTTCATGTCAAATGTAAGTAAACTCCAATGTGATATAAGTCAATATATTACATAACAAGCCAATTTAAAACAATAATGCGTAGTTAGTGATATGCCCCAGTGGCAATTATATAACGGTTTACATATATCTAACTCTATGGTCAATGTAAGAGTCTAAAAACTCGGCCTTCGAAAATCGGCATCCGTACTTCACTTGTACTCAAAATGCCATAGATTCAAACGCCGAATCTGGTTCTCCGGAGCTTATAACACCATTAAGTATAACAACACAGCGGAAGAAAGAAAACAATGATATCATATACAACTCCAATGAATACAATATCCAATATGATATATAACAATGATATCAATAATATACAGCAATATTAGAGATATGATACAATGCTACAGCGGAAATAACAATAATGGAAGAGATCACTCCAAATGATCTACAAAAGAGAATGACTCCAACAACTCCAACATCAAGCTCAAACCACCAAGAGAAGCAAGTGCAGTCCTGAACTCCAAGAACTGAACCAGCTCTAGATAATCTACTAAACCTGAATATCTGAAAACCCCAACTCTAGACTGCTCGTGTAGAAAATTTATGAGCACCCAGAGTTTAGGAAAGGAACAATAAACTCCGAGTCAGTCGTGGGACTGGTGTGAGCAACAAAAACAGTTTATCTTTAAAACAAAGTAAGATTGAATTTCGCAATGCTTTTGGAAAATGAAACTACCATAAGGCCTCCCGCACACATACAATGCAAACGCAGAATCAGAGGAGATTTCACCTTATGATAGTCAAAGATGCTTACTACGCAAATCATTTGATATTATTACTAGTGCATAGTGTAGAAAACATTTCGAAAGTATAATATTAATCTTAGCCAACATAGACATTCCGAACTATGCCTACTATAGCTACCATCTAAATAGTGGTGACCACCATAAGTAAATGGCAGGTTCTACAACTAAAACCGTACTGGTTCGTATTGGAAGATGGATTTCAAACAAATGGTCAGGCTAAGGAACTTCCTTTCCTACTGACAAATGGGATCGCCTCTGGCTGGACGTCCCGAGAGACAACTGCTCTCTGCCAACACAAGGTCGGGTTACCCCTGTAACTAGGTAACTCATGACTATGCCACCTCCCGGTCCTTTGAGACCTTTATCCGAGGTGCCTCGATAAACACACAATCACACAATAAATGAGATCGGAGTATCCACATAGGTTAAATACCAGGGTTCCATATCTAATACCACCCTTTTCCAGAAGGAAATGACATACCGTAAAGGGCGCGACCCTCATAACCTTGCCGCATATTCCTGTTTCGACCATTTCCGGGTTGTGAGGTCCGAAGAGGTCTCGTCCACAAAGCTACGCTTTGGCACAAAGCCATGCTTTGGGTCAACAGATGATCAAAGTAATGATCACAAAGATAAATGATCAAACAAATGATCATATCACAAATGATCAAGCGATGATCATCACACAGCAACACTCAACATGTCACATTACCAAATTGGGAATATATCGCTGATAAATTTCAACTACATAACCTCTGAGCTCGTACATCTCAGAGAAGGGTGTTAATCTAAGAGTATAAATTATCTGCCACCAACAGAAATGTATTTGAAAGAAATCAACTTTATATCTCAAAATGTAATGTCAGACATGTAACCATACAAGTATGTTCCGGGTTCGAACAGAACCGAAGGCTCTTCCGAAGAAGCCCTTGCAATCCGGGTATTCACAATCCCGATCGGATTTCCCATCACTTAGGGAATCTCTATACCAGGAGCTACCCAGTGCAGAGACAATCAATAGGTTATCCTATCGTTTTCGCAAACACCCGGTCTTCAACACCGGTCTTCAAATGCTATCCATATACGACGTATCACTTATTCGGAATGGGTTATGTGACACAAAGGTCATTTCCCGGCTAAACCGAATAGTGAGCGTAATAATAAAAAACAAATGGATAATGGGATTTCAATTAAGTCACAACTTATTACCCAAAACTTTTCTTCAAATGGTTTAAACAAATTACCATTTTAATCTTTTAAATAAAAGATTTAATTCACAAGGTTCACCCAGTTTCACAAAGATTCATTCATAGATTTTCTAAATCAATTTCCATTGGATTAACTCGTTAAATCTTTAAATCAAAGATTTAATTCTTAGCTTTCAAAACAATTCCATTTCGATTTTAAAACAAAGTTCAATAATCTTTCACAAAGATTTATTCATAACTCAGAAAACTATTTCCAATTCAAACTTGAAATTCCTTTAATTAAATTAGAATTTCATTTCTTATATGAAATCTTCTATTATTTGAAAACAAACAGTTTTCATTTCGGAAAAACTAATCCCATTATACAAGTTAAAATCTTTGGGTTAAATTCAAATTCTCAAAACCATACTTTTAAAATGGTTCAAATTCATATAAACACATTTATAACATCTTTAACCGTAATTTCCAATTATGGAATTCAATTCCAAATCTTGAATTCAAGTTCAAATTGAATTATTTAAATTGGAAGCTTTATTAAGTTATTTAAAATAACTTTTATCTTTGTGAATACCTTTTCAAAAGCTTTAACATTTAACCCAAATCCATTTCCAAAATCAATTGAAATAAAAATTTCAATTTCAAAAACATTAATTTTTAAATTATCTGTGACTTAACCGATTTCCACGTGAAATCCATATTTGTGTGTGTATGGTGTAGTCCAAGGGTTTAACACAATAATGCAACACAATGAATCATCACAGATCAAAATACAGGATATAGTTGATAAGCGATATAAACTATAACGCTTATCGTTCATGTACAGACCACAGATATATAAATATCGTAGATAATCAATTACATTCATCCCAGATAAATAAATTACAGATCACAACACAAATCAGGGTATATCACAGAGCATCACATATTAGGGATATCAAACAATTCAATCATTTAGTCAAATCCAATCATCCATAAGTAAGGTCAATTTATTTATCTGATTAAATTAAATTTGATTAGTCACTAATCCTGGTTTAATTAACATTAATTAATTACAAATAATTTTGATTAATTATTCTTTAATCATTTATTAATTAACCATTAATAATAAATTTACTAACCTTTAATTATTAATTAATCAATCTTTAATTATTAAATAATTAACCTTTAATTATTTAATTCACCATTTAATTAATTATCTTCGATTAATTGCTTTAATTAATTATTCCTCAATTAATTATCTTCATTAAATTTCATTTGAAAAACATAACTGGTCTCATATATAGATAATTACTTTAAAACAAAACAACTTAAGAAAAATATTTAACTTTTACAGTTAAGGCTTTAAAATCTTGTTCAAAACTTGATAACTAAATACTTATCCTTTGAAAACTTGATTTAACTTATTCACTTTAAATACATTTTTAAAAACCTTGGCTAAACCTTTCTCTTTGCTTTGAAACTTTGTTTAACAATTTACTTTTTAAACTGCATTTGTTCCTAACTTAAAAACTATGCTTTTCCATGTTCATTTTCAACCTGGAACAAGAATTTCTTTCAATTTTTAAAACCTGGTATTAAAGCGACAACCCCGAGCCAATTTATTATTTACTTCAAGACGAACCCCAAACTCTTGCTTCTTCTTCCCAACATCAGATACACGCGACACTTCGTGCACGTGCACCTCTACCTCGGCCATCTTCGATCGAGTCGGCACCCATCATCAATTCGCCGTTAACCCACACAAGCCACCCGTACAACTAGATCGAGGAATACTATCGAAATTCGAAATCGAACCCATCGCACAAAACTCTGGAACTAACCTCGACCATCAATACGCCCAGCGCCGCCATGGCACTTCAATAGAGTCCTCGCAACCTTCCCCAAAGCTCCGCCACCATGCCACAATTTCTTTCCCCTAGGTGCGATCTCCACTGGCTTACCCACGACGTAGCAGTTCGTCGATTTATGACAACGACAATAAACTGGATATTAAGCCTATTTCCACCACACGCCGCCACCCTGATGATCAAGGACCACTCCGACTATTTTTCCCAACCTCAGCGACCTCCAACGAAGCTTCCTCCTCGATCACGTGAATTATCATTACTCCAATCGTCATAAATTGATAAAAATACCATCTCAGTTCATCTTTGAACTGCTTTAAACATACTTAACTAAAAGCTTTCATTTTTGTTTCAAAAATCATATTTTTCAAAGATGATTCGAGGCATATACTTAATCAATATAATACGACATTTGATTTATCTCATTTTTTTAAGTTTCAACTGTATTTTCTTGCTTACAAGGAATTTTCAAACTTAAACTACTTAAACTTGTTTTCAAAATCTAGATGGTGTTTAAACAAACATATCATGTTTAAAGTTTAAAACCTAACAATGATCTATTAGGGAAATTTGAATTTTCTTTTATTCCTAACCTCTATAGTTTGAAAACAGAGAAGAGAAAGGTCAATATACCCATACACAGTCATACACAACCATATACATCTACATATCAACATACAAGCATTGATTCTAACAAGCACAGATCAGACATCACTTACCTTTAAGTTGATGTATACTCACAGGATAAAGAAGGTGAACAAAGAAGACTGACATGCACAGTTCACACATAACAAACATTTAACATACTTATATCCACATATGCAAACATCACTTATTTCAAAATTTCACAAGCAACCACATGTTTTTACTTAAACTTTTAAATAAAGAGTTTACTCACAAATATCAAGAAATCAAAACAGGTTAAGCTTCTAAAAATAGGAGTTGCTCACCTTGTTTTCCAGAAGAAGAACAGAAAACAATTTTGTGTTAAAGCAGGCTTGAATCCTTTGCTTGCCGAAACCATTTTTACTTCTGGTTGAATTTATTTGAGTTGTTGTTGAAATTTGTTTAAGTTTAAGATGATGTTTTATTTCACATTTTTTTTGTTTCTCAGTTTTGAATGGAATGAAATTGAAGTGAGAAGAGCTGCTATCAAGAAATGGAGTTAACAGGGTATTCCTCTTTGTACAAGTTGATGTTTATTTGTATAACATAAATCAGAGATATTTTCTTTTCTTTGTACAATAGGCAGATAATTTTTCTTGTGTTGGTGGCTGAAGTGATTTTTTTTTATTTATACAATTCGAATTGACTAATGTTGCTAACATTAAATATATGAGTACTTTATGTCTCTTGTTTTGCTTTGTCTTATTTTTAACTTCGGCTGAGATGATATAAATTGGTGCTGGCAACTATCATACTTGTCTTGTTCATACTTATCCTTATTTTGGCTGTAGATAATTTTTGTGGCTTTCTTTACAAGCTTCACATATTTGTTTATTTGTTTTCCTACTTATGTATATGTTTTTTTCTATTGCTTTGTCTTATTACTTTATAGTATGAACAACTTCTATTTTAACATGTTGTTAAATTCTATTTAAGTGTTACTTCATTTTTATTATGGTATATATAATTTACCTTATATATTCGTATTTTTTTACTTTTATTTTTTTCTATTTTTTTCCTTATTATTTTGTAATATGAATAATTTCTATTTTAACATATTGTTTAGTCTAACTAATTTGTTTACTATATATTTTCTCTATAATTTATCTTATATTTATTTATATCTCTATTTTAAATATTTATTATTATTATTATTTATTATTAAACCATTTATTTACAATTTAAATTCAAATCAAATATATATATATCTATATATTTATATATTATTTCAAATTTACTCATATATCACGTATACATATATATTCACATATATGTACAATATTTAAATTTAAAATGATTTAATATATTTTTATTTGGATTCGGGGAAACTCGAATTCATTTATTGATTAATTTCACAATTTTCATTCAAAAATTCATTTAATTATCAATTTAAATTTAATTAAAATTCGGGGTCGTTACAGACTTCCCCCCTTAAAAGAATTTCGTCCTCGAAATTGCCACGGAGATACAAAGATAGATGAAAAATATTTCATCAAACAAACTGAATATCTATTCTGCCTTTGACTTACCAAATCAGAATATCAATAATAGATACAAGAACGAATCTGTTTTAACACTTCAGAAGATACTCGGGTTATCCGGATCTACGAAGTATGCAATGGCATTGGTCAGTTCAAAGGGATAACTAACCATTCGTAGAACATATCCGGACCCAAAGAATAGATAGATATATGGATACAATTTCAAAACTTTTAGTTTATAACCAAAGTATACCTATCGATCATAGCAAACAAAGCAACCAATTTATCCAAACAAACAATTTTGGTCCATCCGGAGTTTACGTCCCATTTTAATATATTGAATTTCTTCCTCCTGGATCTACCAGAAACCATCGAAGAATTGAGAAAAGATGTTGAAAAAAAGAGATTGATAGAGAAAAGATTGATTCCTTGCTGTTACAGAGTATTGACCATTTATAGTCGTATTCATCTGTCCCCTATCTCATCCTCTTCTTGCACTCATACTCACTATCAGTGGATAGCAAGAGAATTTACTGAGGCATACGGACATATATCTGAGAATTACTCATTCTAGGGTATACTTCACCCTATCTCTAATGAGCAACTTAATGTGTTATACTCCTGAGCTAAAGTTCAACCTTAGCTCTGATACCAAATGTAAGAGTCCAAAAACTCGACCTTCGAAAATCGGCATCCGTACTTCACTTGTACTCAAAATGCCGTAGATTCAAACGCCGAATCTGGTTCTCCGGAGCTTATAACACCATTAAGTATAACAGCACAGCGGAAGAAAGAAAACAATGATATCATATACAACTCCAATGAATACAATATCCAATATGATATATAACAATGATATCAATAATATACAGCAATATCAGAGATATGATACAATGCTACAGCGGAAATAACAATAATGGAAGAGATCACTTCAAATGATCTAAAAAAGGGAATGACTCCAACAACTCCAACATCAAGCTCGAACCACCAAGAGAAGCAAGTGCAGTCCTGAACTCCAAGAACTGAACCAGCTCCAGATAATCTACTAAACCTGAATATCTGAAAACCCCAACTCTAGACTGCTCGTGTAGAAAATTTATGAGCACCCAGAGTTTAGGAAAGGAACAATAAACTCCGAGTCAGTCGTGGGACTGGTGTGAGCAACAAAAACAGTTTATCTTTAAAACAAAGTAAGATTGAATTTCGCAATGCTTTTGGAAAATGAAACTACCATAAGGCCTCCCGCACACACACACAATGTAAACGCAGAATCGGAGGAGATTTCTCCTTATGATAGTCAAAGATGCTTACTACGCAAATCATTGGATATTATTACTAGTGCATAGTGCAGAAAACATTTCGAAAGTATAATATTAATCTTAGCCAACATAGACATTCCGAACTATGCCTACTATAGCTACCATATAAACAGTGGTGACCACCATAAGTAAATGGCAGGTTCTACAACTAATACCGTACTGGTTCGTATTGGAAGATGGATTTCCAACAAATGGTCAGGCTAAGGAACTTCCTTTCCTACTGCCGAATGGGATCGCCTCTGGCTGGACATCACGAGAGACAACTGCTCTCTACCAACACAAGGTCGGGTTACTCCTGTAACTAGGTAACTCAGGACTATGCCACCTCCCGGTCCTTTGGGACCTTTATCCGAGGCGCCTCGATAAGCACACAATCACAAAATAAATGAGATTGGAGTATTCACATAGGTTAAATACCAGGGCTCCATACCTGATACCACCCTTTTCCAGAAGGAAATGACATACCTTAAAGGGCGCGACCCTCATAACCTTGCCGCATATTCCTGTTTCGACCATTTCCGGGTTGTGAGGTCCGAAGAGGTCTCGTCCACAAAGCTACGCTTTGGCACAAAGCCATGCTTAGGGTCAACAGATGATCAAAGTAATGATCACAAAGATAAATGATCAAACAAATGATCATATCACAAATGATCAAGCGATGATCATCACACAGCAACACTCAGCATGTCACATTACCAAATTGGGAATATATCGCTGATAAATTTCAACTACATAACCTCTGAGCTCGTACGTCTCAGAGAAGGGTGTTAAGCTAAGAGAATAAATTCTCCGCCACCAACAGAAATGTATTTGAAAGAAATCAGCTTTATATCTCAAAATGTAATGTCAGACATGTAACCATATAAGTCTGTTCCGGGTTCAAACAGAACCGAAGGCACTTCCGAAGAAGCCCTTGCAATCCGGGTATTCACAATCCGATTGGATTTCCCATCACTTAGGGAATCTCTATACCAGGAGCTACCCAGTGCAGAGACAATCGATAGGTTATCCTATCATTTTCGCAAACACCCGGTCTTCAACACCAGTCTTCAAATGCTATCCATATACGACGTATCACTTATTCGGAATGGGTTATGTGACACAAAGGTCATTTCCCGGCTAAACCGAATAGTGAGCGTAATATTCAAAAACAAATGGATAATGGGATTTCAATTAAGTCACAACTTATTACCCAAAACTTTTCTTCAAACGGTTTAAACAAATTACCATTTTAATCTTTTAAATAAAAGATTTAATTCACAAGGTTCACCCAGTTTCACAAAGATTCATTCATAGATTTTCTAAATCAATTTCCATTGGATTAACTCGTTAAATCTTTAAATCAAAGATTTAATTCTTAGCTTTCAAAACGATTCCATTTCGATTTTAAAACAAAGTTCAATAATCTTTCACAAAGATTTATTCATAACTCAGAAAACTATTTCCAATTCAAACCTGAAATTCCTTTAGTTAAATTAGAATTTCATTTCTTATATGAACGCTTCTATTATTTGAAAACAAATAGTTTTCATTTCGGAAAATCTAATCCCATTATACAAGTAAAATCTTTGGGTTAAATTCAAATTCTCAAAACCATACTTTTAAAATGGTTCAAATTCATATAAACACATTTATAACATCTTTAACCGTAATTTCCAATTATGGAATTCAATTCCAACTCTTGAATTCAAGTTCAAATTGAATTATTTAAATTGGAAGCTTTATTAAGTTATTTAAAATAACTTTTATCTTTGTGAATACCTTTTCAAAAGCTTTAACATTTAACCCAAATCCATTTCCAAAATCAATAGAAATAAAAATTTCAATTTCAAAAACATTAATTTTTAAATTATCTGTGACTTAACCGATTTCCACGTGAAATCCATATTTGTGCATGTATGGTGTAGTCCAAGGGTTTAACACAATAGTGTAACACAATGAATCATCACAGATCAAAATACAGGATATAGTTGATAAGCGATATAAACTATAACGCTTATCGTTCATGCACAGACCACAGATATATAAATATCGCAGATAATCAATTACATTCATCCCAGATAAATAAATTATAGATCACAACACAAATCAGGGTATATCACAGAGCATCACATATTAGGGATATCAAACAATTCAATCATTTAGTAAAATCCAATCATCCATAAGTAAGTTCAATTTATTTATCTGATTAAATTAAATTAGATTAGTCACTAATCCAGGTTTAATTAACATTAATTAATTACAAATCATTTTGATTAATTATTCTTTAATCATTTATTAATTAACCATTAATAATAAATTTACTAAACTTTAATTATTAATTAATCAATCTTTAATTATTAAATAATTAACCTTTAATTATTTAATTCACCATTTAATTAATTATCTTCGATTAATTGCTTTAATTAATTATTCCTCAATTAATTATCTTCATTAAATTTCATTTGAAAAACATAACTGGTCTCATATATAGATAATTACTTTAAAACAAAACAACTTAAGAAAAATATTTAACTTTTACAGTTAAGGCTTTAAAATCTTGTTCAAAACTTGATAACTAAATACTTATCCTTTGAAAACTTGATTTAACTTATTCACTTTAAATACATTTTTAAAAACCTTGGCTAAACATTTCTCTTTGCTTTGAAACTTTTTTTTAACAATTTACTTTTTAAACTTGCATTTGTTCCTAACTTAAAAACTATGCTTTTCCCTATACATTTTCAACCTGGAACAAGAATTTCTTTCAATTTTTAAAACCTGGTATTAACGCGACAACCCCGAGCCAATTTATTATTTACTTCGAGACGAACCCCAAACTCTTGCTTCTTCTTCCCAACATCAGATACACGCGACACTTCGTGCATGTGCACCTCTACCCCGGCCATCTTCGATCGAGTCGCCACCCATCATTAATTCGTCGTTAACCCACACGAGCCACCCGTACAACTAGATCGAGGAATACTATCGAAATTCGAAATCGAACCCATCGCACAAAACTCTGGAACCAACCTCGACCATCAATCCGCCCCGCGCCGCCACGACACTTCACTAGAGTCCTCGCAACCTCCCCTAAAGCTCCACCACCATGCCACAATTTCTTTCCCCTAGGTGCGATATCCACTGGCTTACCCACGACGCAGCAGTTCGTCGATTTCTGACAACGACAATAAAATGTATATTAACCCTATTTTCACCACACGCCGCCGCCCTGATGATCAAGGACCACTCCGACTATTTTTCCCAACCTCAGCGACCTCCAACGAAGCTTCCTCCTCGATCACGTGAATTATCATTACTCCGATCGTCAGAAATTGATAAAAATACCATCTCAGTTCATCTTTGAACTACTTTAAACATACTTAACTAAAAACTTTCATTTTTGTTTCAAAAATCATATTTTTCAAAGATGATTCGAGGCATATACTTGAATCAATATAATACGACATTTGATTTATCTCATTTTTTTTAAGTTTCAACTGTATTTTCTTGCTTATAGGGAATTTTCAAACTTAAACTACTTAAACTTGTTTTCCAAATCTAGACGGTGTTTAAACAAACATATCATGTTTAAAGTTTAAAACCTAACAATGATCTGTTAGGGAAATTTGAATTTTCTTTTATTCCTAACCTCTGTAGTTTGAAAAAAGAGAAGAGAAATGTAACGACCCGTATTTTTAACACTTTAAAAATACAAATTAAAATAAAAAATTTGGATAAAAATCTGAAGGAAATAAAATTGTGTTGTTAAATGTGAATTACAAGTTAAAATATAAAACTGAATTCTGAAATATCTTATTTGTAAATTAAATATGGATGTTAACTTGTGTTGAATGTAAATAATGAATTGAATTTGATTGTAAACCAAATTTGTTATGATTGTTAACAAAGAATAAATAAAATGGTAGATTTAATAGTGGAAGTTTATGTTATTGAAACTAATATAAATAAATGTAACTTAATATTATAGTTGATTGAAATTAGATAATAACTGAAACTGTAATTTGATAAAGATGTTAACTTGTAATTAAACGTAAGTAAAGATTTAAATTTGAGTGTAACAAGTAATTGAAATGAATTGAATTGATTGTAAACAGCGAAATAAATAAAATGTTACATTTAATATTGAAGTTATAATATTGAAATCAACGTAAATGAATGTAATTTAATATTACTGTGAATTTAAATAAAATGATAGCTGAAGAAAATGAAAGTAAATGAATTATAAACTATTGATAATAATGTATAAGTAAATGGTGGATCCAATTATGGAAGTGTAAATCGAAATAAAAGAATTCAATTGGAATTAAATAACTTGAATTTGAATTACAGTATAATTGAACGCCGAATCTAATGTAATCTTTTATACTGGATTTATAATGGAAAACTGCATTGTAAAAGATTGTTAATTATTGCGAAATTAAAAATGAAATTTGTGAACACTTGAAATTTGATTTAAAAGTTAATAATTTAAAATTGGGAATTTTATATTGAAATTAAACAGTAGAAATAGCCATTTTTACAACTGTCTCGGATTTCTACGAAACCGGTTTCATCGGATCCATAATAGTGAATTATTGTAAGGTTTCAATTTTCGTAGCAATCGGATTTGTCGTTTGGCCGTGCGAGCTTAAAACGCGTAGAAATTTAACGTCGAATTTAATTAAAATAATCGACTCCAAAAGCTATCTTCCACATACGATTGAATTAGGCATTGGGACTAGTTCCATTGCGTTCGGAATATGGGTAAAACCTTATAAATGCCTGGCGGCACGTCTCGATTGGAGTTCGGACGATTTTGGACCTACCTTTATAAATACGCTTGCAAACTGAGACAGTTTTATCATTATTTCATTTCAGAAACCCTAATTTCAAACCATAGCCGCCACCTATTTCATGGCCAGAAATTGCCGATCTTCTTTCCTTAATATCTCTCAATCCTTTCAACGAAATCGAAAAATTCCAAAAGAAAAAGTGTAGATCTCGACGAGCTCTTCAAATCCATACGGTTGATTCGTGCTAATTCATCATGGATTGGTCCAGATCTGGCTTTGAATGTCGTGCGTATTTTCACGTTTTTCGAGAAAACGGCGTGGCATGGGGCGGCGCAACTTCTGGCGTGGGTGGCTCTGCTGGGGACTCTCGCGTAGGAACATCCTGATCATTGTTCGGACGACGTTGTAGGCGTGCGTGTGTTTGAATAGCACGGTCGAGTATGGGTTCGGCTGTTTTGTTCATACGTGAGGAAGAATAGTATGTGTTCTTTTTCTTTTAATTAATTATCTAAATTTTTGAATGTTCGATCGTTCTAACATATATAACTTTTGCATACGAGCTCGGATCGACGCGCGGTTTTCTCCGTTGCGTTCGTATCGAAATTCCAGACAATATGAAGCTGGTTTGGTTGCATTGTGAGACTGCTCAAATTTGGGCCTTTATTTGGATTTTAAATCATCGATAAATCAAAGGTGAGTGTTTATACGCTCACGATTGACTAAAATAATTTTTGTTAGTTAAATTTATATTCTGAAGTGATATGAAATTTATTGGCTGTTGTTTGGTAGGTTTAATTATCATCTGTATTGATATATGAATTAATTGATAGAACTTAAATTGACCGTTAAAATAAATTTAAATTTAAATTAGCAGTATATTACTCGATATTGATAATTATAAAATTGTTGTGAATGTTATTGGCTTTATGGTTGATTGGTTGTGATGGATGCTATTGGTCGATATTGGTTGTTTATTTATTTTGATATATCATGCTATCATCATATTGTTTATTGCATACAAAACTGTAAACTGAATCATTTCGAATAAATTAAGGAATAGGTTGAAATGATATACCTATGACATCTATTTGGATTGAAATGATATATATCCATCCTTGAAATTAAAATTTGAAATAATTATCCACTTGGCCATAGGTTAGAAAATTATATACGGGCACCGGGTTGGTTAAATTAAATGATTTTAAAAGTTGTTTTGAAATTATTTAAATGAATTGATTTTAAGAATAAAATCCAATTTATGGAAATTGAATTATTTTGAATTGAAGCTCGAGATGTTGGAATTTAAACTTGTTAAATGAAATTGTTTAATTATTCGAAGTTTAGATTTTTAAGAAGAAAATTGAAATACGGCGTAAATTTTCGAAAGTTGATTTGTTTTACAAGATTGGACTTTTAATCGAACTCTAAATATTTCTAAGAAAATTTATATGAAATGACATTTCAAGTTTGAGTTTGGAATTGAAAATAAATTTGAAATTGAGATTTAATTAATTTGGAATTAAATTGAAATTTAAATAAATTTGTGAATTGAACTAAATTGAAACTAGTGAATTAAATTTGAAGATAAAATTGATTTGAAATTATATTTATTTAAGAATTTTTCTTAAACGAGGTTGATTTGAAATTACTAAATTTGAAAATTGAAAGATATGTTTTATAACTTGAATTTGATTAAAAGTGACTTAAATGAATATTTCAAACTTATATAAATTTAAATGGGATGGTATGTTTATTTAAAATTTTAAATTGAAGTCGTATTTAGATGTATTGAAATGATTAAAGAAATATCTCAGAAACAAAATGTAATGAAATTAAATTGAGATATAAATGGAATTATCAAATTTAGTTTTGAAATGTGAATAATTAAAGCTTTGAGATATATGGAAATTGGAATGGCTTATTTTGTAGTTCAAATATGTATTTGAAATTTATAATTTGAAATGGTTTATTGAGAAGCTGAATCGAGTTGAAATTGATGATTTGAGATTTGATTAAATTTTAAATTTTGGAATTCGAGTTTATGTGAATCGTTTTGTGGAATTTGAGGCGAAAAATGATTTTGAAATCGAAATGAGATTTTGAGGCAAAAAATGATTTTGAAATCGAAATGAGATATTGAGGCGAAAAATGATTTTGAAATCGAACTGAGATATTGAGGCGAAAATGATTTTGAAATCGAAATGAGATATTGAGGCGAAAAATGATTTTGAAACAGAATCTTACATCTTGAATAGATATGATGATATTTGAAATGGATTTGATATTGAAGCGAATATGATATTTTGATATCAATTATGAATCGATTTGAAATGTAAAAGAGCCATCGGTGTAATAATACGTAGTTATTAAAGAGACTGGGATCAGATATGGACATACTCTCTGTCGATACCGAAAACCACTTTAATAACTAGTATACGCGGAGTGTTGATCCAGAACGAAGTGGATGGTTTGATGAACGCGTTGACTGAAGAAAGAGAACGATTTTGGATGACCCCTGACATGACTAAAACAGGAGCCGCGCCGGGCCATTGAGGATCGCCATCTCTAGCGGACACACTCCTTCGTTACCATGTCTATTACTTTTGTGATTCGATTTGGGTGCACCCCTCGATTTTGGGAGTGTTGTTTCGCGGTGTTGGGATAGTAGCTGCTATGCCCAACGTCAGTCCGGATCAAGCAACTACTAGTATCCTAGTTGGTATCGCCTCATGTACCTTGTCATACTGATTATCCTATTCGTGACCACTACGTTTTGGTTTGTACCTTTAGTATATGGATTGCCCTCTGGTGACTTCCGGTTTTGGGGAAACTACGGTCTTGTATATGCTCTTGGGAATAAAAATGTGTTAAGGGTGGAATGGGCCGTGGCTTAATGCTAGTTTGATATTTTACTTTATGATAGACATTATTGTATATAGTGTATTCTATTATATAGTAGATAGTTTAACGGATCCTTTGGAGATGGAAATCCCGAACATCTCTTAAGTTAATGCACGCACGTTAAACACTTGATAGGAGGTGTCTAAAACCCGTAAACATCTCCGACGCCGTCACACTCATATTTACTTATTCGATTTAACCTACATGAGATATTTTAGTTCTGACTCGAGTGTTTTGTTTTTTCATTACGCTCGGGTCAGCCTGAGCATTTCAGATAAGGTTGAAGATCTATTCTGGATGACGAAGACGGAGTTTGGTATTATATCATTTGTATTCTACTACTGTATTATTTTTTCGCTGCATTGTTGTATTATCTCTGATATGTATGTAACTCTGATTTATGATGTATAGTAATAATCAAATTTATTTAGTTAACAGCTTCATGAACTGCTATTTTATTATTATATCTTATTCCTTCCGCTGCGAGATTCTGAGTTTGTTTCTGTTCTTTCCTTTCTTTTCTTATTTAGCCCCAATAACTACCTGTATTTTGGATTGTTTGAGTCGGCATGTGTGTATGTTTTGTCGACTTGAACGGTCAAAAATGCAGTCCGTTATAGTTGGTATCAGAGCTTTGGTTTAGATTACCTTGGCTCTAGTGGGGAATAACTCATTGAAATAGGGTTAAAACCTTAAGAATGAGTTTGAGTGTATATGAGAGAGCGTATTTGTAATTTTGATATAAAAATGATTTTATATTGTGTTAATTTGTTCCGTTGAGTATTTATGAATTCTGGTTGGTACTTGGGACGCCAAGGCATCGATATGAATTTCTAAACACTCGAATAGGACAGATTGACATAATATTATTTTAGATTATATTTTATATATAAAAGAATTATCTTGAAAATTTATAAATTTTGATTGTATTGGTTGTTAGGAGATGATAATATTAGATTATCATCGTTTATTGTTGATTAGTCAATATTTTTAACTATTGACTATTGGATGATTTTAAGAAATGAAACTTGTAAATATTATTGACAATGAATATAAATGGTAAATAAAATAAAATAAAAATGAATTTAAATTAAGACGGAGAATTTAAATTCCGGTGTTTTGAAAATTTATTAACAAAATTTTGAAATATATAATATAAGTATTATATGATAGTATATTCGATTAGAAATTGTTTTCAAAGGATTTTCAAATGAAGTAAGTGTTATACTCCCCTCTTGACACTAGTGAATGATTTCGGTGATGAGTGCACGCATCATCGACGCTTATTTTCGAGAGTCCAAGTGGTGGAGATCACTTAATAGTTTTTCTAAACCCTGTTTTGATTAAAAATTGTAGTTTTCTAAAGTATGAATTTTTTTTTTGAAAATGGGTAAACTTTATTACTCAGCCCAACTAGCACTGGTCGGCCCGACCCAAAACTTACAATAAAGTTAACTTAGATACACATATTTCAATGCAACAGATAAGAATAAACAAAAGAAAACTGCTTCATCTTCCATCAAAGCTATCACGGAGGAATCCATGGCCTCAACAACTGAATCTCAGTATTTCTTACTTCTAGTCCCAGCTTCTTTAATGTCTCTGATTCAGCATTTGATAGATCTGTAAGTTTCCCAACTCTTTTCATAATAATTCGAGCATCTCTTTTAATCAACTCATTAATTTGCTGACCATTTTTCCAATTGTTCTGAAATATGCGTCTGTTTCTTTCCCTCCAAACATGCCAAACTGTGGTAGTCAACAGAATGGAAGCCATTTTCCCTATCAAGCTTTTGGATTTCCAACTTCGGGACAGGTAATTTGCGATGTCACTGATACAGTAATCTTGGTAATTACAATTTATTACAGATTTTTGATTTTCCCATATTTGTCTTGTGAATGGACAGCGAAAAAATAAATGATTATGATTTTCTTCCTCCTTCTTACACAAAACATAGATCGATTCTTGTAGAATCCCCCACTTTTTGAGCCTATCCTTTGTAGGAAGTCTGTTTAGGAGAGCTTTATAGGTAGTCTGCGACATTTTTGGTGTGCTTGCTCTATTCCATACAATTTGTGCCCATTCAATTTCATTGTTTCTCTCCCTCAGATGATCCCAGGCTGTTTTCAAGCTAAAATTTTTATTAGTAGGTTGCAAGGTCCAAGTATCTGATTCTTCATTACAAATTGTGATATTTCTAATTTCCTAATTGATTTGGGTAGCTGGAGAATCAGGGGGGAAGTACCAGGCCTCTCCTCGAATAATATTCTCTAACTTAAAATCTCTACCCCCATAAGCATTGTAACTGTCCCAACCAAGCTTGTTTATAACACTTTCATTATTCAGCCAGGGATCAAACCAAAAACTCATGCATTTACCATCAGCAATTTTCCTACTAACTAGATTTTTAAGATCACCTCTAGCTCTTAGGATGGTTTTCCAAGTACCTGAGGAATTAGAGTCCTCTCTCTGAATCCAGAAATTGTCTTTTAGATATTTATTTCTCATCCAATTAGCCCAAAACCCTTTGCCTTTTAAAATTTTCCAAGCAAGTTTAGTAGCATAAGCTATTTTTAAATCTCTGAGATTTTTGAGACCCACTCCTCCTTCCTTTTTTGGTTTGCATAGTGTTTGATATGATATTTTATGAATCCCCCCTCTCCAGATGAAGTTAGCACAAACACTTTCAATTTTCTCAATAGACGCACTTGGAATTTGGAATGTTTGAATCCAGAACCTGACCATAGATGTTATGACAGTGTGAACCAGTTCTATCCTACCAGCAAAAGAAAGAAGTTTAGAGCTCCAACTTTGTAATTTATTTCTTATTTTAGTTACCAGTACCCCACATTCTCTATCAGTAATCACATTTGTAGATAGTGGCACACCAAGATATTTGACTGGTAGATGACTCTCTTCATAATTTAGGAGGGAACTGAATTGATCTTTGTTTATACAGTTCTCACTGAAATAATATTTTGTCTTCTGTTCGTTTACCTTCAGACCTGCTAGGTTTTCCAGATTTAGAAATATTTCTTTCATCCCCCTAATTGCTACATTAGAAGCTTTGAAGCAAATAATAAGATCATCAGCATATAGGAGGTGAGTTATATATGGCTGGATGTTATATACTGGCTGGATAATATTCTTATAAGTGTATAATTCCATTTGTAAGGAGAAAAATTCCATAGCCACTACAAAGAGGTATGGGGATAGAGGGTCCCCTTGTCTCAGCCCCCTATTACTTTTAATGAAGCCTTTTGGAACACCATTTATTAAGACAGAATAAGTAGGAGAGGATATACATTCTTCAATAAGTTTCATAATTTTAACCAGAAAGCCCATATTTTTTAGCATGTGGATAATAAAACCCCTGTTAATTTTGTCATAAGCTTTCTGCAGATCCACCTTTAGACACATTTTCCCAGCACCCTTCTTTTTGAAATTTCTTACCAGCTCATGAGCTAGTAGAGAATTCTCTGATATACTTCTACCTTTTATAAAAGCACTTTGAAATTCACTTATACATTCACTTAGAATTGGTTTAATTGTATTACAAATTATTTTACTCAAGATTTTGTAAGATACATTACAGCACGAGATAGGTCTATAATCCTGAATATGAGTTGGTTTCTCTTTTTTTGGAATTAAACAGATGAAAGTATGGTTCATTTCTTTTACGATTTTTCCAGAATCTAGAGCTTCCTGATATGCTAACCTCGGTTTTTCTTTCAGGTCCTCCCAGTGGGTTATATAGAAATGAGATCCCAACCCATCTGGCCCGGGGCTGGAATCATGATGAATGGATTTAATAGCTTCCTCAATTTCCCTGGTTTCAATGTCCCTAGCCAACATGTGCCTCCCCCTTTCAGTAACCAGGCTTCTGGGTTTAATGTCAGGTAAATGGTGAGGGTAACTACCATTAAAAAGATCAGTAAAGTAGTATATTGAATCCTTTTCAAGTTTCCTCAGATTAGTTCCCAACTCACCTTTGTCATCAAAAATATTATGTAAATCATTATAATTCTGCCTGATGGACATTTTTGTGTAAAAGAATTTAGAACATTCATCTCCCTCTGTCAACCATTTTTCTTTGCCTTTTTGTTTTAACTCTATAGCTTGAACTTGCAAAGCATTTTTAAGTTCTTGCTGTACTTCAAAGAAGTCTCTATTTAATTCATCATTATAAGGGTCTACATCCAATCTGGATTGGATGTTACCTAGAGTTTCTTGAAGTTGAGTAACCATATTAACTTGCTTTAATCTATATTTATTCCATTATTTAATTCTCAACTTAATATGTTTAAGAATCATTATTAAAACAAAAGAATTATTACCTTCAAAAATGTCAAGATTAGAGAAGTCGGCTGCTTTATAGTAGTCTTTGCAAAGTGGCCAATAATTAGCGAACCTGAATGGTTTACCTTTCTCAATATTAAGTTGAATAAGCTCAACTAACAGAGGGGCATGGTCACTTGTAGAACAAGGAAGAATATTGACTTTCATTGCTGGGAACATATTTATTGCATCAGAATTAGCTAAGACTCTGTCCAGTTTGCAGGCTATCTTTCTAACCTCTCCACTTCCCCATGTGTATTTCAGACCAATGTGGGCAACTTCTGTCAGACCTGCAGCTACTACACAATCATTTAATTCCTCCAACTGGGAAGCTTTTAATGTGGGACCTCCAACTTTATCTTCTACATTCAACATTGCATTATAATCTCCCATAGTTAACCAAGGACCATCAACTTGTCTTGACAGCTTTTTAATTTGTTCCCAGAGTCCTGCATGTTTTTTAGCAAGGTTATTAGCATATATAAAAGTGATATTAATTCTTAAACCTCTTTTGTTTGTAGCTTTTATTGTAATTTGTTGATCATCAGTACTTAACAGAGTACATGACCAAAATTCATTACACAATGCAACTAATATCCTTCCTTTACAATTACTAGAGTTATTATGATAAATACTCCAATTTGCCCCCAAAGTAGAATGAAAATTATCAATATTATCATTATTCATTTTATTCTCAAGTAAACCCAGTAAAGATGGTTTATATTTATTTCTCAAATTAAAGAGGTCTAATTGTCTCTAAAGTATGAAATGAAAATAAGTATATATATATATATATTTCAATGCTGATTAAAATTCTTCTAAAAAGTATGATTTGAGATATAAAGATATTAGTGTATATATATATATATAGAAAAATGGTTAAATCGAATCCGAAGTTGAAATTCTTAAGTTCTCTAATAAGGAATGATTTTAATTATTAAACTAAAGTAAATCTTGAATTGTTAGAAACTTATGAATTGAAAATGTGAAATTGAATTTAAGTGAATTTTTTTTATATTAAAATTGTAGTAGTAACCCTTTATTTGGAAAATAATAAATTGGAAATTTATTTAATAGGTATAACACTCAAATTGAATGAAAAGAAGTTGTATATTGTTTAACTAAATTCTATTTGCATAGCTATAACTTACCAAATACTTAAAAAGGTTTAAAATGCTAATAAGGATAAGTAAATGAATAATATACAAGTGTGATTGCGAATAATAAAATGTGAAGATCTATTGATAGTTGTAAATATAGAGGAAATTTAAGTTCTAAAATGAATTAAAATTGAAAATTAATTAAATATAAAATTAGTAAATAGAAACTAATTAAATTTGAATAAAACTAAATGTCAATAAACTTGGAAGTGGATGAAATTAAAATTTTGACTTGGAAATGTATAATTGATTTAGTGTAGATTTTGGATGGATGTTAATGTTTGATATGCATTGGTTGTTAGATGGATGGTAATTGATTAAATGGAATTCATTAGTGTAAATGGAATTGAATAAACGGAATAAAAAAAATTAAATAATTAAATTCAAATCTGAAGCAAAGTGAAATTAAATATAATTGAATTCAAATTAAATTGAAGCAAATTGACTTGAATTTAAACTATGAATGAAACAAACTTGAATAAATCGGAAACAAATCAAATGAAAACTTATTTCATAGATAAATAAGAAAATAAACGACTTTGTGTTTATGATTGTTTCTTTAGAAAATTTGAAGCTTGATGGTTTGTACTTTGAAATAATAAAAGCAAATTTTGAAAAATCCAAAATTGTTCAATATATGCTGAAACAGAAACAACCATAACTTTTAAATGGCTAGACGAAATTAGACGATCATAGACTTTTCGGAAAGCCTAGAAACTGTGCTACATCTTTTGTTTAGAATGTTTTGTGTGACATCCCGGAATTTCTGACAATATCAATTTAATAATCTGCATTTAAAATTAAATTGATTTGATGATTTTGTTGGTAAATTTGAATTGATTTGATAATTCTTCTTTTAATAAACATTTAAATTGTGAATTTATCTTTTTAAAAGCTAAATAAACTGTTTTCTATTTATAATGTATATAAGTTTATATATATTGTAAATTGATAAGCTTTGTTTAAAATATAAGAAATAAGTAAATCTTGTTTTATAATTCAAATATTTTTGATAATTTGGAAATTTGATTTAATTTAATATTAAGCTATTAAATAAATAACCATAGGGTTTTAAAATAGTTAAGATAAATGTTTGATTGATTTAAATTATATCTTAGCTTATGGTAAGATAAATAAAAGGTTTGTTTTAAAATATGTTCAATAAATATGAGATAATAGTTCATTTAACAATAGGAAGTTATAATCTCTTTTATAAATTATTTAAATTTGACAAATTGTTATTTTCTAATAACATTATTAATGTATTGTTATATATATAAATATAAATGGATTTTAAAATAAAAGTGTAGTTTTCAAATTTAATATGTAGTTGTATATGAATATATACAACTTGAGGTTTAAATTTGATTTTGAATTTATTTGAATTCAAAAGCCTTGAGATTAAAGGAGTAAATATTTAAAATGTTTTGATTGAAAAGATAATTGTATAAGCTTTTATATAATTGGCTTTAAATTTATCATTATATATGTATATATATTAATAAGTAAATGAAGTATTGAATAGTTAAGTTAAAATATAAAAGAGAATAAAAGTAAATACATTACCTAAAATCTAACAATATAGTCTATAAAGATACTCCCATATGTTGGCAAGGCTGTAAGATTTTGAAGGCAGGAATAAGCAAAACATAAGTAAACACTTGACACCATTCTTGAAAACATACGGCTGTAAGACATAGTAAGGAAAATACATGTTCATGTTGTACAGATAAATAGTATAAACTCTTAGACAATTCTGGAAATACATGATGGTAATGCAAGTAGGAATAAAAGTAATGTTCATGTTTGTACAGGTAGTATAGGATAAGTATGTACCTTGAAAGGAAGAAACTTATACACTAAGACATAAGTACATACGAAATGTATAGTAAAGGATGTATTTGTAGACATAAGGACATGAGCATTTAATGTTTGTATCTTTAGTACATTATATATCTCATTTCAGCCCTCTCTATAGAGAAATATCTCTGAAAATTTTGTACCAGGCAATATAAACAATACCCTGTAAAAACATCTTTCTATCTATTTATCAATCTACTTTAGCTTTTTCCATTTCATTTCGTTACCAAAAAGAAACTTAGCATTTTCCATTCCAAAGTTTTCAAAGACATACAAACTAAAGCTTAGTTTCAACTCGAACATTTTTCAACTAAACAAAGCTGCAATCTTGAACAACTTCCTCAAAACTCCAAAGTCCTAAACATTCCAGATTCAAATATTAAAGCTTTCCAGTTTAAAGAAATCGAAGCTAGACAAAGTTTCAAGTTTTCTGGACTCAAAACAAAAGCATGCAAATACCATTTCCAGTTTCAAAGTTGCTCTCTGTTTATTTTCCGGTGAGTAACATTTTTATTAAAATAACTTAAGTAGTAATCTGGTTGCATGAAATCTCTGGAACTATCATGTTTGAATGCTTGAATATATTAGTGTTTTTCTCTGTATATGTATGAATGTATGATATGCATGTATGGTTTCATCTGGTTACTCTCTGCTTTTATCTTCCCATTTCCAGTGTTGGTTTAAAAGAAATAAAATTCAAATCTTTGATCTTGTCTCTGTTTAACTTAATATGCAAATCAAAACTTGATTGTTTAAATTTAAGCTTTAGTTTAAATTTGTACTTAAGTCAAATAACATTTATTTTTGACTCTGGAAACCAGGTTTATTGATCAAAACTAAAAATAAGTCAAAATATAAACTATCAAGAATCTTTGATTCAAGTATATGAATCAAATGCTTAAAACAAAAATTGATTTTTGAAACTAAAATGGAAGTTTTTAGTAGAGGAAATTGATAGCAAGTCTGGTTTAACCAGAAAATGGTTATGAGGTGATTTCTGGCGATCTAATGGATAGTGGTGGTCGGGGATTCTCCCTGATGATGGAGGAGCAAGCGTAGTTGAGGGGAAAAATGAGTGGTGGTGATGCAAATCACCATGGAAGCAGTGAGGTTGATTTCTTATCTGTAACCCTAGTTTATGATCAAGTATGAATTCGATCATATCTGTCTCTATGGTTGTTCGAGTGTTAAGCGGCTTTGGGGAATGCTAGCGGGGTTCATGACGAGGATGTGGCCGGAGTTTCAGCGTTTACGATGGTCGGAGGATCGAAGACGAGGTGATTTCAGGGTTTGGATTGGTGTCGTCCTGTTTGTTCCAGGTTTTGATATAGGAAGCTCGATTTTGATTGTTGGCTGTTGGAAGTGAATTGATGAACGTAGTTGGTTGTAGAGGGGTTTTCCGATGTGAGGAGATCATCGCTGGCGATCGAAGTTGGTGGCATCGATCGTGCACGTGCACGAGCACGTTTTATCATTTCTGGTAATTTTTGGGGAAGACGAATATTTCGACTCGGGTTTACTCGAGTTATTCGAGTATATTACTCGAAGCAGGAAGTGTTTGACTCGAAGTCAATTTAGTCTGGGCTCGGTGCAGTTTTAGTTTGATTCGAGTAGAGTGTTCCAGGCTTTTGTTAAAAAGGGTATAGCCTGGCAGTTTCAGTTTTTTTTTAAATTTAATATAAAATTTGAACAGAATTTAAAACCAAGTTTAATTTGAATTTTTAAATCTGAATTCAATCTGAAATTGAATCTTAGGTTTTGAAAATAAATAAAGTTTATAACTTTACATAATGTAAATAAGTTTAAAAGTAAAGTATACTTTAATGATTTGAAATGTAAAAAGAAATTTAGTTAAAAATCCTTAAGTTTGAATTTAAATGATTTGGATTCATTAAATTAATAAGTTAATTAAAATGGATTGATAAATCTAATTAATATCGGGATTAATTAAGTAATTATGAGTTTTAAACTCATTAATTAAGTTTAAGTTAATTATTAATTAGGAAAAAAAACTAATGTGGAGTTAAAGATTATTAATTTATTAAGATTAGATTTTGAATTAATGATTAAATGTTAATTAATCAGTAAATTTAAAGGTAAATCAAGTTACGGTTAAAACTTGAATTAATTAAATAATTAGTGGTTAATTAATAAGGGGTTAAGGATAAATTAACTTGTAATTAATATTGGTTAATTAAGTTTAATTTCATAAGAAAGGAAATTAAGAATTGTAATAGTTAATGAAGGCTATTAACTTAAGACTATTAAGTAATTGATATATTAATGTGATTAATTTTTTAATAACTAATTAGATAAATTAATTAAAGATATACATTTGTGAAAATGTTTAAGTGTAATTACTTAATGGAAGTAATTAAAGAATTAATTAATGTAATTAATTGAGTTAAATATGATTTGTTTAAGTTGATTAATTTAGTTCAATTGATTTAAATTAATCATTGGATGATTTGAAAAGTATAATTACTTAAATGTAATTAATGAAGTACAATTACTTAAGGAAGTAATTAATGGTAATTACTGTATGTAATTGGTTGGAGATGATTTGAGTACGATAGTAATTTGGATTAAATTACTTTGTGAAATTTATCAAGGGATTAATTTAGAAAATTAATTAAGGAGTAATTAATTTATTAAGTGAAGTAATTAAGGGTAGTTAATTACTGAATGGGATTAATCAAGAATGATTAATAATTATGGTTAAAGATTAATTACTTAGAGTAATTAATGTAAATGGGATAGTTAATTTAAAATGTATTAGGAATCATTAATTATATGATTAATGATAAATTTAAAGGATTGTTTTAGTAAGATTAATTAATCAATAATAAGTGTTATAAGCAATTAATTAATTGTAATTAATTAATGATAAATGTAATTAATTATGGTTAATTAATAAATAGGGTAATTAAAGATTAATTATTGTATTTGGTTATAAATAATTAATTTGTGAAATTAATTAAAGAATAATTACTCGAATGTAATTAAAAGATAATTAATCTAGGATGATTAATTAAGATGGAAATCTAGAGAATGATTAATTAATTGATTTGTAATTAATCAATGGTTAAGTAAGCATGATTTATAGAATGAAGTAATTAATTTAATTTACTTTAAATTAATTAGAGATTTGTAATTAATTTAATTCATTTTAAATTAATTATAAATGGTGTGATTATTAATCATTGCTTATAATGGATGATATTGATTTCCTTGATTGATTGTGATCTCAGATATGAGATGAGTAATATCTATTGTGATATGGATGCTTGTTTTAAGTATGATGATATTGATTATCTGTTTGAGTAGATAATATGGATTATCTGTTTATGATGATGATGTTATTATCCATTGTGATATTGTGATTTAACTATCTCTGTTGATATAGATAATTGAAATTGAATTGTTTTAAACCTTTAAAACAACTTGGCCTTAAAAGACACGGTTTGGATTTCGATGAGACCAGAATTGGGTTTCCGTATACCGGGATTCTAGGTCTGGAGACCCGAATACCACATCGATCCAAATTAACGATAGGTCGTGAATCTCAAGTGAAGATGAAGATTCAGAGTGCAAGGGTTATTGTCGTTAACTCTGAGGGTGATTCCAAAATGAGTGTAACGAGATAATGCCATCGGTTTCGTTCGAACCCGAAACAAACTTGTATGGATTGAATGCTTTCAGAACATCGTCAGGTGGGCGATGAGCATTCTAAGTGATGAGTTCTGTTAAAAGGTAATCGTGACCTCAAGCCTCATCAACTGAGAATGGCTAAAACAGGGGAGGTGCAGCAAGGCTTCGTGGGTAGCACCCACTTGAGAGCGAGATATACCCCTGTCTAGATGTCCCTTTATATTCGGCTTAGTGGGCAGTTGATTCGCGACAACTGCTGGGGTTGTTTCGTTCGGAACTGTTCAGTAAGGAATAGTTCCGGCCTTGTGTTGCAGGGGACTTAGGGTGGGTCCTCGGTACGCTGATCTAGGCCAGGTACTGTGACGGGCGGTACCCCAGTAGCCCTGCCATTGTATGGAATCCAAAATCCAATAAGTGCCATCGAATTTGATTGTAAACCTAGTATGCTGGAATTTAATGAATGTAGCAATTTCGGCTATTTCATATTTACTTGAAAACCCTAGACCTACTATAATATCACTGGATTTCCTATCAAATGTTTGGTTAGCGTAAGGGAAAAACTTCTCCATGTTTATGTGTGGGAAGTCTTACGTGATACCTTTTATTTTCAAAGGATTTTTAAAGTTAAGCAACTTTAACCTGTTACTCATACCAGACCCATGTCTGACCCGGAGTTTATCTTCTGTTTTCCTAAACTCTCGGGTACCCAAATTTTTACGGGTAGCCAAGGGATTCAGGTTTGCTTTGACGAATTGTGGAGGAGCAATGGAGCAGGAGGCTTCAGCATTGTAGATATATATAGTGTTCCGCTGTGTTGGTATCTCTGTGTTGTATCTGTGTTGTATTTGAGTTGTATCGAGTTGTATTAACTAGACAGGTGTTTATAACTGTCTTGTATGTGTTGTATTATCTGTGTAACTCTGATGTATATGATACTATGTATTCTCTTATGTGATATATTATATTTTATTCGTTCCGCTGTTGAGATTCTGATGTTGTTTCTTCTTCTTCTCTTTCTTTTCTACTTTCTCACCTCTTTCTTTCTTAAAAACGATACGACTTTCTGGTGGTAGAAAGTTGGGTCGTCACATTTTGATAAATACCTTCATCCACTAGGCTTAAACCACCAATATTAGTCGCTGGCCTGTGCGAAGTAAAAATCTGAAGCACCTTAGTATTCTCGCCATAACTTTTTACTGGTTTATCGAATTTTGATGATCTTGCCCTTTCTGGAAAGCTTAGAACTTAAGCTAATTTTTTTTTTTATTTTTTTGTGTTTTTCTTTCATTCAGAGGGTCGGAAACGTGAGTGAACGTCGCTGACCTACGCAATGCATTGCCCAGGCTGAGGCATATCCATTTAGAAAAATAGTCATAACTTTTGATCGGATTGTCCGAATTTGATGATTTTGGACATTCCGGAAAGCCTGAAACGAATGCAACAAGTTTTGTTTAGATTCCATTGCCAAATTTTATCTTTAGGGTGACCAAAAACTGAGATTCGTTTGCTGTCCTGGAATTGGAATTTTAGTTTTGAAGCTAAACATGTTATATGTATGTTGTTTATGCTAAGTATATCGATCTATCTTTATATGCATGGTTCTAACTTGGTTATTGAGCATTTTAGTAGGTAGCAAAGGGGTTGCGCTTCGCTTGTGGAGCTCGCTTCTGCGCTAAATGTAAAATGTAAGTTAAAATGCTAATAAACGCTTAATAAAAGGTACGTTCTCGGATTACAGTTTATGTTGTGGTATACTATTGTGTTCCCCAAGTTTTGGGATGCCTCATTCTTGTAATGAGATGTATATCATGCAATTATTACCACTGTGAAATTTTTCGGTCCTAGCCGCGTAAAGGAGGTGCTGTCGAAATTTTTCAAAAATCCGGGAGTTAGAAAATTTTGAGATTCTAAAAATCCTATAACTAAATTTTGCAAATAAGTCGAATATTTTGAATGAATTATATCTAAGTGATGGTTTCCTCTTCTCCGTTCATTTTCGGGGACAAAAAGTTTTAAGTGGGGGAGAATGTAACGACCCGTATTTTTAACACTTTAAAAATAAGAATTAAAATAAAAAAATTTGGATAAAAATCCGAAGGAAATAAAATTTTGTGTTGTTAAATGTGAATTACAAGTTAAAATACAAAACTGAATTCTGAAATATCTTATTCATAAATTAAATATGGATGTTAACTTGTATTGAATGTAAATAATGAATTGAATTTGATTGTAAACCAAATTTGTTATGATTGTAAACAAAGAATAAATAAAATGGTAGATTTAATAGTGGAAGTTTATGTTATTGAAACTAATATAAATAAATGTAACTTAATATTACAGTTGATTGAAATTAGATAATAACTGAAACTGTAATTTGATAAAGATGTTAACTTGTAATTGAACGTAAGTAAAGATTTAAATTTGAGTGTAACAAGTAATTGAAACGAATTGAATTGATTGTAAACAGCGAAATAAATAAAATGTTACATTTAATATTGAAGTTATAATATTGAAATCAATGTAAATGAATGTAATTTAATATTACTGTGAATTTAAATAAGATGAATGCTGAAGAAAATGAAAGTAAATGAATTATAAACTATTGATAATAATGTATAAGTAAATGGTGGATTCAATAATGGAAGTGTAACTCGAAATAAAAGAATTCAATTGGAATTAAATAACTTGAATTTGAATTACAGTATAATTGAATGCTGAATCTAATGTAATCTTTTATACTGGATTTATAATGGAAAACTGCATTGTAAAAGATTGTTAATTATTGCGAAATTAAAAATGAAATTTGCGAACACTTGAAATTTGATTTAAAAGTTAATAATTTAAAATTGGGAATTTTATATTGAAATTAAACAATAGAAATAGCCATTTTTACAACTGTCTCGGATTTTGACGAAACCAGTTTCATCGGATCCGTAATAGTGAATTATTGTAAGGTTTCAATTTTCGTAGCAATCGGACTTGTCGTTTGGCCGTGCGAGCTTGAAACGCGTAGAAATTTAACGTCGAATTTAATTAAAATAATCGACTTCAAAAGCTATCTTCCACATACGATTGAATTAGGCCTTGGGACTAGTTCCATTGCGTTCGGAATATGGGTAAAACCTTATAAACGCCTAGCGGCACGTCTCGATTGGAGTTCGGACGATTTTGGACCTACCTTTATAAATACGCTTCCAAACCGAGACAGTTTTATCATTATTTCATTTCAGAAACCCTAATTTCAAACCATGGCCGCCACCTATTTCATGGTCAGAAATTGCCGATCTTCTTTCCTTAATATCTCTCAATCCGTTCAACGAAATCGAAAAATTCCAAAAGCAAAAGTGTAGATCTCGACGAGCTCTTCAAATCCATACGGTTGATTTGTGCTAATTCGTCACGGATTGGTCCAGCTCTGGTTTGAATGTCATGCGTATTTTCACGTTTTTCGAGAAAACGGCGTGGCATGGGGCAGCACAACTTCTGGCATGGGTGGCTCTGCTGGGGACGCTCGCGTAGGAACATCCTGATCATCGTTCGGTCGACGTTGTAGGCGTGCGTGTGTTTGAATAGCACAGTCGAGTATGGGTTCGGCTGTTTTGTTCATACGTGAGGAAGAATAGTATGTGTTCTTTTTCTTTTAATTAATTATCTAAATTTTGAATGTTCAATCGTTCTAACATATATAACTTTTGCATACGAGCTCGGATCGATGCGCGGTTTTCTCCGTTGCGTTCGTATCGAAATTCCGGACAATATGAAGCTGGTTTGGTTGCATTCCGAGACTGTTCAAATTTGGGCCTTTATTTGGATTTTAAATCATCGATAAATCAAAGGTGAGTGTTTATACGCTCACGATTGACTAAAATAATTTTTGTTAGTTAAATTTATGTTCTAAAGTGATATGAAATTTATTGGTAGTTGTTTGGTAGGTTTAATTATCATCTGTATTGATATATGAATTAATTGATAGAATTTAAATTGACCGTTAAAATAAATTCAAATTTAAATTGGCAGTATATTACTCGATATTGATAATTATAAAATTGTTGTGAATGTTATTGGCTTTATGGTTGATTGGTTGCGATGGATGCTATTGGTCGATATTGGTTGTTTATTTATTTTGATATATCATGCTATCATCATATTGTTTATTGCATATAAAACTGTAAACTGAATCATTTCGAATAAATTAAGGAATAGGTTGAAATGATATACCTATGACATCTATTTGGATTGAAATGATATATATCCATCCTTGAAATTAAAATTTGAAATAATTATCCACTTGGCCATAGGTTAGAAAATTATATACGAACACCGGGTTGGTTAAATGAAATGATTTTAAAAGTTGTTTTGAAATTATTTAAATGAATTGATTTTAAGAATAAAATCCAATTTATGGAAATTGAATTATTTTGAATTGAAGCTCGAGGTGTTGGAATTTAAACTTGGTAAATGAAATTCTTTAATTATTCGAAGTTTAGATTTTTAAGAAACAAATTGAAATACGGCGTAAATTTTCGAAAGTTGATTTGTTTTAAAAGATTGGACTTTTAATCGAACTCTGAATATTTCTATGAAAATTTATATGAAATGATATTTCAAGTTTGAGTTTGGAATTGAAAATTAATTTGAAATTGATATTTAATTAATTTGGAATTGAATTGAAATTTAAATAAATTTATGAATTGAACTAAATTGAAACTATTAAATTAAATTTGAAGATAAAATTGATTTGAAATTATATTTATTTAAGAATTTTTCTTAAACGAGGTTGATTTGAAATTATTAAATTTGAAAATTGAAAGATATGTTTTATAACTTGAATTTGATTAAAAGTGACTTAAATGAATATTTCAAACTTATATAAATTTAAATGGGATGGTTTGTTTATTTAAAATTTTAAATTGAAGTCGTATTTAGATGTATTGAAATGATTAAAGAAATATCTCAGAAACAAAATGTAATGAAATTAAATTGAGATATAAATGGAATTATCAAATTTAGTTTAGAAATGTGAATAATTAAAGCTTTGAGATATATGGAAATTGGAATGGCTTATTTTGTGGTTCAAATATGTATTTGAAATTGATAATTTGAAATGGTTTATTGAGAAGCTGAATCGAGTTGAAATTGATGATTTGAGATTTGATTAAATTTTAAATTTTGGAATTCGAGTTTATGTGAATTGTTTTGTGGAATTTGAGGCGAAAAATGATTTTGAAATCGAAATGAGATTTTGAGGCGAAAAAGGATTTTGAAATCGAAATGAGATATTGAGGCGAAAAATAATTATGAAATCGAAATGAGATATTGAGGCGAAAATGATTTTGAAATCGAAATGAGATATTGAGGCGAAAAATGATTATGAAACGGAATCTTACATCTTGAATAGATATGATGATATTTGAAATGGATTTGATTTTAAAGCGAATATGATATTTTGATATCAATTATGAATCGATTTGAAATGTAAAAGAGCCATCAGTGTAATAATACGTAGTTATTAAAGAGACCGGGATCGGATATGGACATACTCTCTGTCGATACCGAAAACCACTTTAATAACTAGTATACGCGGAGTGTTGATCCAGAACGAAGTGGATGGTTTGATGAACGCGTTGACTGAAGAAAGAGAACGATTTTGGATGACCCCTGACATGACTAAAATAGGAGCCGCGCCGGGCCATTGAGGATCGCCACCTCTAGCGGACGCACTCCTTCGTTACCATGTCTATTACTTTTGTGATTCGATTTGGGTGCACCCCTCGATTTTGGGAGTGTTGTTTCGCGGTGTTGGGATAGTAGCTACTATGCCCAACATCAGTCCGTATCAGGCAACTACTAGTATCCTAGTTGGTATCGCCTCATGTACCTTGTCATACTAATTATCCTATTCGCGACCACTACGTTTTGGTTTGTACCTTTAGTATATGGATTGCCCTCTGGTGACTTCCGGTTTTGGGGAAACTACGGTCTTGTATATGCTCTTGGGAATAAAAATGTGTTAAGGGTGGAATGGGCCATGGCTTAACGCTAGTTTGATATTTTACTTTATGATAGACATTATTGTATATAGCGTATTCTATTATATAGTAGATAGTTTAACGGATCCTTAGGAGATGGAAATCCGAACATCTCTTAAGTTAATGCACACACGTTAAACACTGGATAGGAGGTGTCTGAAACCCGTAAACCTCTCTGACGCCGTCACACTCATATTTACTTATTCGATTTAACCTACATGAGATATTTTAGTCCTGACTCGAGTGTTTTGTCTTTTCATTACGCGCGGGTCAGCCTGAGCATTTCAGATAAGGTTGAAGATCTATTCTGGAGGACGAAGACGGTGTTTGGTATTATATCATTTGTATTCTACTACTGTATTATTTTTCCGCTGCATTGTTGTATTATCTCTGATATGTATGTAACTCTGATTTATGATGTATAATAATAATCAAATTTATTTATTTAACAGCTTCATGAACTGTTATTTTATTATTATATCTTGTTCCTTCCGCTGCGAGATTCTGAGTTTGTTTCTGCTCTTTCCTTTCTTTTCTTATTTAACCCCAATAACTATCTGTATTTTGGATTGTTTGAGTCGGCATATGTGTATGTTTTGTTGACTTGAACGGTCAAAAATGCGGTCCGTTACAAGAAAGGTCAATATACCCATACACAGTCATACACAACCATATACATCTACATATCAACATACAAGCATTGATTCTAACAAGCACAGATCAGACATCACTTAAGCCCTTTAAGTTGATGTATACTCACATGATAAAGAAGGTGAACAAAGAAGACTAACATGCACAGTTCACACATAACAAACATTTAACATACTTATATCCACATATGCAAACATCACTTATTTCAAAATTTCACAAGCAACCACATGTTTTTACTTAAACTTTTAAATAAAGAGTTTACTCACAAATATCAAGAAATCAAAACAGGTTAAGCTTCTAAAAATAGGAGTTGCTCACCTTGTTTTCCAGAAGAAGAACAGAGAACAATTTTGTGTTAAAGTAGGCTTGAATCCTTTGCTTTCCAAAACCATTTTGACTTCTGGTTGAATTTATTTGAGTTGTTGTTGAAATTTGTTTAAGTTTAAGATGATGTTTTATTTCACATTTTTTTGTTTCTCAGTTTTGAATGGAATGAAATTGAAGTGAGAAGAGCCGCTATCTGGAAATGGAGTTAACATGGTATTCCTCTTTGTACAAGTTGATGTTTATTTGTATAACATAAATCAGAGATATTTTCTTTTGTTTGTACAATAGGCAGATAATTTTTCTTGTGTTGGTGGCTGAAGTGATATTTTTTTTTCTTTATACAATTCGAATTGACTAATGTTGCTAGCATTAAATATATGAGTACTTTATGTCTCTTGTTTTGCTTTGTCTTATTTTTAACTTCGGCTGAGATGATATAAATTGGTGCTGACAACTATCATACTTGTCTTGTTCACACTTATCCTTATTTCGGCTGTAGATAATTTTTGTGGCTTTCTTTACAAGCTTCATATATTTGTTTATTTGTTTTCCTACTTATGTATATGTTTTGTTCTATTGCTTTGTCTTATTACTTTATAGTATGAATAACTTCTATTTTAACATGTTGTTAAATTCTATTTAAGTGTTACTTCATTTTTATTATGGTATATATAATTTACCTTATATATTCGTATTTTTTTACTTTTATTTTTTTCTATTTTTTCCTTATTATTTTGTAATATGAATAATTTCTATTTTAACATATTGTTTAATCTAACTAATTTGTTTACTATATATTTTCTTTATAATTTATCTTATATTTATTTATATCTCTATTTTAAATATTTATTATTATTATTTATTATTAAACCATTTATTTGCAATTTAAATTCAAATCAAATATATATATCTATATATTTATATATTATTTCAAATTTCCTCATATATCACGTATACATATATATTCACATATATGTACAATATTTAAATTTAAAATGATTTAATATATTTTTACTTGGATTCGGGGAAACTCGAATTCATTTATTGATTAATTTTACAATTTTCATTCAAAAATTCATTTAATTATAAATTTAAATTTAATTAAAATTCGGGGTCGTTACAGTCAATCTTGTTCATAGTAATGGTGTTTATTTTCGTCTACGTACTTTGTTATACAATGATATAATTAATTAAGTAATTAATTTAAAGTGCCCAATAAGAAAATCCTTAATTAAAATGTTGCGTGACTATAGTTGCAAAAAGTTACAATTGTGAGCAAGTAGTCACAAAGTAAAATGACATTTTGTTGAAATATTCCTAGCAAAAATGTTTTGAGAAAAGGGTATCGATTCATCTGTTGAGACCAGAGTGCACCCCGTTCTCCAAATGTTGGATAGTGTACTACTCATTGCTGTTAGGGGGCACTAAGGTGTTATGTACTTGTATTTATTAGGTAGCTATGGAATGACTCGTTTGAGAGTTTTTGTTAGTTAATAACAACTAGGAACAAGAAATCTTATAGTGACGATGTCACACGGTTCCCTCAAATTGAGAATACTATTGAGCTTCAAAGTGATTTCTCCACTTTGATTATAGTTAAACAATGACATGATAATCCATCTAGTGACTATAGTTTGGTCTGAGTTAAAGCATTGGGAGTGAAGCACTATTAAATAAAGAATTTGTCTTCTCAGTTGTATGTGGTTAGTATCACGATCATCTGTAGCCAACTAAATGTCAAAATATCTTGCCAGAGTAGAATTGTTCATAATAAATGTAATTATCAAACCAAGGAGTTTTTTGGACAAATCAAATTAAATGTGGATACTACTGAATTTTAAATCAATACCAAATTCAATCTACCCTAAAGTGATATACTTTTGATGAAGAGAATGTCTGTATAATATTATCGTTAATAAGCCAACGCTACACTTAATCAAGACAAGAATTGATGTCAAATTCTAGGTGATGCCGCTTCCCTTTGATATCACACATTATTAGCCTTCATAGAATGAAACAAGGCCTTTATTTTTTGAGGCAATAACTAAAGCTATCAAGGCGGGTGATAAAACATGATGACGTAAATCATTAATAGCCAAAGGGATATCGAAAATCACCAAAACAGAGCATGAAGCCGAATGCTACCAAGATGGTTGAGGATACCGAAAACCAAGCATGCCGAAGGTGACATGTGGTAGCCATACCGCACGTCTCTACTCTTATAGATATGGACCTAGGGGAATTGTGGAAGAGGTGATGATTTCTTTTCTCTCTTCTCAAAATTAAATAGTTGTAACCCCAAGTCGAATTGGGAAAATCTTGAATTGATTGTAAACTTTACTGTTTTATATGTGCAAGTACTTGGACAAATATCTTGGATAGCCATATACCTTGATTGTGCAACTATGACATGGATGCATATAATAGAGCTTATTAGGCCCTAAGTCTCATCTTGAATTTATCTCGCATAATGTCAAATGAACTTCGGCCTAAACTAGTATTTATATGCATAACCTCTATTTTGCTTACTACAACGACAATGGATTTTAAACCATAAGGATTGTTACTTAATTCATTAACAAATGCTTAATGAACTATTGCACATACTTGCAACTTATTATTTCTCTCCTTTGAACATGTGACATGAACTTTTGGATAACTTAATCAAAAGTTCATGGGCATTATGGAGCCATCTCTAGATGGCATCATCATGTACTTAGCCTTAAATGTTGGGCTAGATCTTGATTTCTTAGAACTATTTGATTTCATCAACTAAGCCATGCTAAGTCATCCCATTGAGGGTGCATAAACAAAGTTTTGGCTCATCATACATGGCAATATGGGTGTTATACAAATTTTTTGTTTAACATTTTTGGCACTAGAAGGAGGGCTTGAACCTTCGACCCATTATTTCCTTATTTAATTATAATTATGTGGTTTATTTTCCTTTTTAGGGAAATGGTGAAAACTAGGAGAATCAACATTTCGAATGAGGAATTACTGCAATGCACAATATTGGAGAATAATGTTACTCCCACCTTGAATCTAGAAAACTCGGAAACTGATCAACCTTTAGAACCAGGAAAGCCAATGGATAGTGAAGCCTTAAAGGATGGGCTAGATCTTGATTTCGTAGCACTATTTGATCTCATTAACTAAGCCATGCGTAGTCATGTCATCGAGGGTGCATAAACCAAGTTTCAGCTCATCATTATGGTAATATGGGTGGTATACCAATTTTTGGTTTAACAAATGGTACCACTTAATAAAAAGTGAAATTGAATTTTACCGAAAAGATCTATAAGCAATGAATTTGGCCAAAATATTACACCACTAGCTAAGTGTCATGTGGAAGTTAATATTTGAATTGTTCAATGTTATTGGTTAACTGAATTCACACCTCTGAATCTCACAACTACATTTATGAATTCTCCAAAATACCAAATGAATTAACTAGTATATAAAATGTTATAATTAATTAATATTCAAGAAATATAAATTATTTGTTTACATGATGTTTTCGTTGTTTTAGTAATTATTTGGATGTATTTATAGAAGTTATCTATGCACGCATCGATATACAATATCGACTTGTACTAGGTTTTAATTATAGTTATTTACTTAACATACTTTTTGGAAAACTAGTCCATGTAAGAACATTCCCTTGGCTAACCATGGAAAGGAGGGAGGAAGGGTTGGCTTGATTGAAAATTAATTAGGAATCAAAAGAGAAAGTTTTCAAAGAAAGAAGAGGAAAAGTTTCTGTTAATGAGATTTTTCGTCTCAGAAACACCCAAATATTTTTTGTAGTAACCATGATGCTAAATGATTTCTTTATTAAGAGTTAAGATTAAGTAGTATTAAATTGCCTTTAAATGAAGTAATTATGTCTCTATAATGCTTACACAATTATGAGGAAAAGTACTTTAAATCTTATGAAACGTCTCTCCAATTCGTTAAAGACATCCAATTCAATTTAGATATTAAAGACAGAAAGGGTAAATAAAGTATGGAAAGCAATAAATGGCATAAGAAATTTACATGTTTCTGATGTTGACAAATCCTACATCCACAAAAAATGTCCTTATCTTCTTCTTTCATTCGTATTATAAACAAAAATGGCAGAGAGTAAAATTTTGATTTCGGTGCTCAAAAGAGTAAAGTAAATTTTATATCCCCTTTTCTACTACAGTCCCTTGTCTATTTATAGTACATAAAGAATTACATAGATTATTAACATCAATCTTTCGTGCTTTTGATTTCTGCCTTTGGATTATGCCATGTGTCAATCATCTGACCTGCATATTTACCATACATGGATTGCCGACAAGGTCTATTTATTTGAACTTGGGCAAGAAGTTTGAAATTGAGGCGGAAAATCCAATTTTTTATAGGCCATACTTGATATGAGTGTTTAACTACTTGGGGTTGTTGGGGTGAGCAGTATTAGCCATTCCTTGTTAAGATTTTCTTTTATGGGGGCCGGAACGTTGTCCAAATTATTGCCTCATCCTTTGGTCCTTGTATTTGTCAAGTTGTACATATTTAGAATTGTTGTGCTATTTTGTCACGTCAATATCAACTCTGGATTGCAACATATCCCCTTTGCTTCAATGTTAATTAAAGATTGCTTTATTTATGGTAGTTTTATAACAGACGAAGGCTTTGACAACCGAGGTTCGAAAGAGGACTGAGGAGGACCTAACCTCATCAAATGCTTGCACTAATTTAGGAAGATCTTGTTATGGCTTCTTCTGAAAAAATTAGAGTAGATGCCGAGCTTAGGGCTCAACGGGAGAAGCAGAGAAGGAGGAGGGGGCAGCGAGGGCAGTAGAGGAAGCTTTGAAGCTGAAGTGTCAAGATTTTAAAGGGAAAGATAAGGCTTTTGGAGAGAAGGAGAAAGAGTTAAAGGGGACAGCCTAAGAGCTAGCTAGGTTTTAGGATAAACTTAACCAGGTCACTTATTGGGTTCTCTTTCAAATGTTTGTCGTGGTTAAGCACTAATTTTTGCCAACCTCTTAGAGGATACTACTACTAAGGTTGATCTCTACTTCTTGGGGGACCCTCTAAGAATTAAAGGAGCCCTTGCCTACTGTAGAACCAAGTGAGTTAAGGAGATGGCTAAGGATAATACAAGGGAAAGGGCATCCCCTTCTACTTTCCAAGACACCTTGTTGTAGTAGGAAGGTGAAAATGCATTATCTAATGGGATTGAGGTTACATTTACATCTGCCTCCCAAGTTCATGTAATTACTTGAATTATGGTAAATAATTTCATTGTTTCTCTTGTCTTTTTTAATCTTTTGTTATGTAATGAATGAACTTGTTTTCCAATCTTGTCATGACCAATTTCTTTGATTGTCTTATTGATTTGCTATTGCACTATGAATGACCATGTTGTTTTCATTCTTTTAATCTTTATAGTTTTCTTAGAAAGTAGTTTTTACTAAACTCTAAAAAGAAAGCATGGGAAAACTTCAAACTCAAACTGTAGATCGCCTTCATTTTAGTGTGGCAGCAATTTTCAGGCTTGAGAAAGAGTTAGATGAGGCATTTGCAAAACTTAAAGAAGAAACCAAGGATTGCTTCCATGATTGACCAAGTAGTTAAAGAAAAGGAAACACTTAGTGAATTTGTACTACGCCATTGGCGCTATGTCTTAGAAATCGGTCCTTTTCCTTTTGATAAATCTCATTCGGAATGATTTAGGAATCTAAATATGAGTGAATCCTGTATTCTTCTTACATGTGAATTTGCTGCAATCTTTATATAAAATTTGTCTTATGCAATATGTCTTTTCAAACTTAACTTTGTGTAATTTGAATCCCATTGAATTTAATTCCAATGGTTATCAACTAGGTCACCTCCCTTAATTCTCACGGGTGTTCCTCTTAGGCTAAAAAAAAGTCTTCGAATCCAATGCATCTTCAGTTTCCACAATCTATGGCCCAAACGACTCAGGCATACCCAAATTTGAGGTTGCAGCTACAACCTCTATTGCAATCTTAGGGGGAAAGAACCTTCAGCTAACAATTATCAATAAAAAGCTTGAAAAAGATATGAAGAATGCTCTTTTTGAGTTTTAAAAGGCTAAGGATGTGCATAAGCGCTAGTATCAATATAATATCAAACTGCGCACTGAGCGTGAGGTTTCAAATTCAATGGTGGCTGAGCTGCAGCAAATGATGAAGGAAGGTGAAGCATTCTTCAAGGTTATTTATGAAGAGGAGATCAACTAATTAAGAGAAATAATAGAAAACTCATCTTTCCAAGCTGCTCAACAGTATGAAGAGAAGGGGGATGCTGAACAAAGAGAGGTGGTTAAGGAGCTTAGAGCGGATGTCGCTCCCGCTCCTCCTACAATCATGGACATCGTATTGGTGGATGAATGGAAAGGAAAATTAGGACTGCACTATCAAGGTAAACTTGTAGAATTGGAAGCCTACTACAAGCAGCAGTTAGAGAAACCGAAGCTAAAGGCACTTCCTTGCACACAGAAAAAGAGGTGGAAAGAAGATACAAATAAATATTTTGGCGGATTTTTTAAGGAAGGTTGAATTAATAAAGACTTTAGCATAGACAAGACAGACCACTATACTTAATATTTATGACTTAAACATCAACTGCAAGAAGCTCAGCTACCCCCATTGTTGTAGCAACGCATGTTGACTTACTATGGCAAGATCGTATTGCAAGATGGAACAAATTTCTTTGCAACGAGCTATAGATATTTTTAACTATTTTTATCTTGCGCTAGATCTGAGCTTTCTTAATAATAAACAAGGTTTTATGCTGGCTGGGGAGGATCTATAAGATCCATGGATGGTGCTAACTATGACCCTAGGAAGAATTTTTGTGTTAGAACAAATCCTCCTTTGGCTAGTATTCCTTAGACTTAGTACTTCATAATCATAGCAGTATCTTGGAATTGTAATGTTGAACACTTTTGTAAAAGTATGTTGTAGAAAACATTTTTTTGTTGTGTAAATGTCTATAAGGAAACTATATAAATTAAATTCTCAAGTAAATGAGTATAAGTACCTTATGAGCTTTAGCCTGTTTGCACTTTCTTTTAATTTTGTTCGTCTGGATTTGCTTGATTTTCAGCTTTGCATCTACCTTTTGTTCGCGCGCTTAGCATGGCCTACCCCGCTTTTTTGGGGCATGCTATTTTTTGAATGTGAAGTCACGTCGTGTATTTAAAATCTTTTTTAATTCATGCGCTTAGTTTTTTGTACTGGTTCAGGTCGTCTAATATTCTTACGTCCAATGTAATTTTTCGGTGGAAAAGCCAAGTCGTGTATGATACAACTCAATATTGTTATCTATGTTAATAAAATTAATACAGAGAGATTTTTATACTAGTTTGGACCATCTAATATTCCTACATCCTGTTCATTACATTATTACTTCTCATAGTAATTACAATAATTGTTATTTTTCTTTGTAAATAATACTTCCTATACAACGTAAGGCCTGAGATGCTCGGAATTCCATGTTATCGGAACTAGATTTCCATCATGTCTTGAGAGTTGGTAAGCTCATTAACTAAGACTTCTATTACAACTAGCTAACCTTCCCAATTTCAGCCCAGAGCTCCATCTTCTGTGTCCTTCGCTTAGCCATTACTCATCGCAGTACTAGATTCCCTTTGCAGAATTTTCTTTCTAAGCCTTTGCCATCCTTTGTCGATATGCGGTGGATCGGACTACTGCCTCGACTCTTTTTTCTTGAATAAGATCGAGACCAGCTTCTTTCAATTCCTGGTTCTACTACGCTACTCATGATAATCCCCTATGTGATGGGACCTTTGTCTCAACAAGGAGCATCACTTCATACCCATAGGTTAAGGAGAAAGGTGTATAGCTAGTTGGGATCTGGATGAGGTTCTATAAGCTAACAGTACTAGGGATAACTCCTTCGCCCACTTTCATTTAGACTTTTGCAGCCTTTTCTTAAGAAATTTCTTAATGGTTTTATTTGCTGCTTCGACTTACCCATTCGTCTGTAGGTGTGCGACAGAAGAGAAACTTTTTATTATCCCATTTCTTTTACAATGTTCTGCAAATTCCTTACTCTCAAATTAGGTTCTATCATCATAAATTATTTTATGAAGGATTAAAAACCTAGTAATCTTATTCCAATACAACAACATTGACTATCTTCTTTGTAGTAATTATTGCTATGGGTTCTGTTTCCACCCACTTGGTGAAATAGTCTATCACAACTACGTCATATTTTGCTCCTTCTTTAGACATAGGAAGTGGTTCTATCAAATCTATGCCCCATGTGTCAAACGAGCATGGGCTGGCTAATGGGATGAGCTCATGGGAAGGTAGTCTTGGGATGTTGGGAAATCTTTGGCATCTATCACAATTCTTTACGTATTCCAATGCACCTTGAAATGTTGTGGGCCAGTAGTAACCGTGTCTTAGCACTTTTTTGCCAACTTAGCTCCTCCAGAGTGGTCTTCGCACTGACCTTCTTGTACTTTGTCCAAGACTCGTATTCCTTCCTCTTTAGAAAACCATATACGATAACGGGTAGAGTACCTCTCTTGTGTATATGCCATCAAAGAAGGAGAAATATGAAGTTGGATGTCTAATTTTATGAGCTTAACTCTTGTTTGGAGGTAGGATTACACTTACCAAGAATTGTTTGATATGGGTCATCCATGAGTCTTCCTTTGTATGTAGAGGAACATACGCAGGTGGAGTCTGCCCTTGATTTTCAACTGTTTCACGATTCTGAACTTGTCCGACCGTAGCTTGATGTTCCCTAGTTAGGACCAGTATTTGGTTGGCCTCGGTATGTGTTCGGCTCAGCTTGATGTCCTACTGGGATAGCATTCATTAACTATGCCACTTTACCGCTATCAAGTTTAGCCAATGAGACGACAAAAGAATTATTCTCACGTGGGATTTGCTCTATAGAAAATTGCCTTAGCAACCTTTTGGATAATTCTACATATTTGGCTAAGGTTGGCTGATAACTCCCCGACACTCGATTTACAACTAACTACGAATCACTATAAATGGGTTACTTTCATTAACTAAGCTATTCTTAGGCCTGCAAAGACAACCTCATATTCTATCACATTATTGGTAGCTTTGGATCTGAGCTGCATTGCTCCATACAATTTTTGCTCATCCGAAGTGATCGGTATATATTTGATACCTACCCCAGTACACTTGATTCCCCACCCATGAATAATTGCCAGTGTTACGAAGTTGATGTCTCTTCCTCAGATTGGGGCTAAGTAGGCAGCGTGCATTTCACAATGAAATTTACCAGCGCTTTTCATTTGATTACCTTCCCTGGGCAGTAGGAGATATAAGACTGACTAAGCTCCATTTCCCATTTTAGAAAGCGACCCGACGTTTTTCGCTTTTGTAGTATTTGCTTTAGTAGTTGTTTATGAGGATTTTGATAGGTTGCGCTTTAAAGTATGGCCGCAGGTTTCTTACTATGAGGAGCGGGTTGTAGGCTAACTTTTCAATGGTTGAGTAGTTGATCTTTGCCCTAAATAAGCGCTTACTTGTGAAGTATAAAGGTTCTGGGTCCCTTCATCTTCTCGAACTACTACGGCACTAACAATTTGATCGGTTACCGCTAAATACACACATAAGTCCTCACATGTAACTGGTTTTGATTGAATATGTGTACTAATCAGATGATCCTACAAATTCTGGAATATGATTCTGTACTCCATAGTCCATTCGAAATTTCGCCCCTTTTTTCACTTAGTCGAAGAACGTTATACATTTGTTAGTTTCTTTGGAAATTAATCTGCTTAGAGCACTCATGATATCTTTCGACTTTTCTTGGATTTCCATCTTCCTTATGGCGTCTATCTGCTCTGGATTTTCTTCAATGCCATGGGCACTTACTTTTTACCTTATAAATTTTCTAACCAAAATTTAAAAGTACACTTCAAATGATTTAACTTCATGTAATATTTCCATAGGGCTTCAAAGGTTTTCTCCAAGTCATACACATGACTTGGTGCTGCTTTTGAATTAAGGAACATCTCATTTACATATATCTCAATGTTTTTATCAATATGATTTGAGAACATTATATTAACTAACCTTTGATAGGTTGCTCTAGCATTTTGAGTTCGAACAGCATGACCTTGTAGTAGTATAAGCCTTTGTCCGTCACAAAGTTAGCATGCTCCCGATCTAGCTCAAACATAGCTATCTGATTGTAACCTGAATATGCATCCATGAACGAGAGCAGTTCATGTCTGCTAGTTGCATCTACCAATTGATTAGTCCTAGGTATAAGAAAGCTATTCTTTGGGCAGGCCTTGTTGAGGTTGGGGTAGTCTACGCTGGTTCTTCATTTCCCATTAGACTTCTTTACAAGAACAGGGTTGGAAATCCACTTTGGGCAATAGACTTCCCTATTGAACCCGTTTCCTTCACCTTCTTAACTTCTTCAAACAGCGTATTATATCTTTCTTGATCTTGAATTCTACTTTTACGCATAACTGGATAAGCAGTGGGATCGATGTTGAGTGCGTGACAGATGATAGTCGGGTCTATTCCTACCATATCTGAGGGAATCCCAGCAAAAACATATGCCGATCCTTTGAGGAATCCTATTAATTCTGTTCTAACATCTGCGCTAGAAGTTTTTTCTTATCTTGGAAACCCTCGAAGGATCTTTAGGATCTATCTGTACATCCTTGAGATCATCCAGTGACTTCAATTCTCTCCTTGTCTCCGCTAATCTTGGATCTATTTTACTTTCTTCTTCTTCAGGTTGAGATGAAATGGGGAAAGCCTGTCTTTGAGCTTCTTTAGAAAAATATTGCGCATAGATCAAGTTAGACACATTAGTGACGATTATGTGCATATACTTCCTCTTCTTCTTACTGATGTCGTGGTCGTAGAATGTACTATTTCAACATTAGCCTTTGTACATAGTACTAATGCGGTTCTTAGAACTAGCTTGTTTTCTTTTTCATTATCATTATTACAATAATAAAAGGAGACACCAGAGTACTTTTGAACAATTTTATTTCTAGAACTAAGATTCACACTGTACAACTCTTTAGCTAATAATTGTTCCCGCTTAATCCTTTTCCAGTAGGAGTACTAAACTTCAGAAGCAAATCTTCCTGAGAAATTACTGCCACCATGTCAATTAGTGCAGGCTTCCCAAGAATGCATTGCATGGAGATGATTGATGATCAGGAAGCTTTCATAGAATGACTTGAGGAGAGGAGCAGTCCCATGGTGACAAGAAGACATGTTGACCTGATAGAAACAGTCACGGTATTATTGAAGCCGTCAATTAGTTTGGGGCTCGGCTTCGATATTTCCGCTAGAAGCTTCATCTTTTCAAATGCAAATTTGAAAACAACATAAACAGAACTTCTAGAATCCACTAATATTTTCTTCATGGTGGAGTTTGAGATCTACACTATAACTTACTGTGGGTCCTGATGTGGAAAAACTACCCCAACAGCACCAGCAGCTGTGAAGACTTTGTCCTGAGCATGCTTCTACTTCACATGGAACATAATTCTTTGCCCCACTTTAGCCTCTTGTATACTATTCTTGTGCTTTTTTGCTCTTTCCATCGAAGTGTCATCCTCCGTGGATCGAAGCTATGAGATTGCAGGGGTTTCCTACTAGACCCTCATTCGGATCTGGAGAGAGTTTCTCAGTTCTCTCCCCATTTATTTCCTTTTGATAGCTTCCTAAGTATCCCTTTTTTATCAGTCTTTTAATTTCGTTCCTTAAGTGTCGGTAGTTATCAGTATAATGGCCTTGGCTCTATGGAAGAGAAAATATGCGTCTCTCTGTTCTGTTCCGCTTCTTCCCCTTATTTGGGACAATGTAGGCCAATTTAGTTGTATTCATCTCAAAAGTTTGACCAAGTGTATGGGTAAGGGGATTTTTAGCTGTGAAGTTAAATTCTCAATCACTTACAGGTGGATTGTATCCTTCCGCCCCTTGTTTTCTCATTGTGGGAAGTAGAAGTTCTTTCAGATGAAGGTAATTTTGTGGTCCTAGCTTCTTCCATTCGTATGTAGCCGCTGGCCCGTTCGTTGAAAGCTTTCATGCTATGAGATGGCTTCTTGTCGTTCTTATGCTTTATAGTTATGTTCCTTCTGATCCTCGCATGCGCTTCTATTAGTAGTGCTTCTTCTCAAGTTACTCTAACCCAAAGAGGCTTGGAATTGAAGCATTTTATAAAGCTTACAAGCTTTCATTTTCACACTGCTTCACGCAGGACATGATATTCAAGTCTATAGAAACCTCTCTCCTAGAGTTGAATTGTTTTAAGAAATCTGCAGCTAACTACGACCCAGAGCGAACCTTGTAACGACCCACCTTCTTTGGACGTTTTAAGAAGACACACGCATCAGAATCAAACCATTCAAAAGGACATATTGTTATGGGGTAAATAAGAAAAAGCAGAGAAAGGAAGAAACAAATATAGAATCTCGCAGCGGAATGACAAAATATAATAAGTAAATAAACAGTTCATGAAGCTGTTTACAAATAACATTGATTAAACTTTTATAATACAGATCAGAGTTACATACAACAAGAATAAATAATAAATAAATGCAGCAGAACAACATGATGCAGTGGAATAATGAATAAACAATAGTACAAATTCCTCGTCTTCATCCTCCAGAAAGCAGTCTTCGATAAACTGAAAAGCTCAGACTGACCCGAGCGAATTGAAAAGACAAAACACTCGAGTCAGAACTAAAAGATCTTATGTAAGTTAAATTCAACAGTAAATAAATATGAGTGTAACGGCGTTAGAGATGTTTACGGGGTTTGACATCTCCTATCTAGTGTCTAACGTGAGTGCAATAACTTAAGAAATGTTCGGGATTTCCATCTCCTAAGGATCTGTTAAACCATCTACTATGTAGTACAATACGCTATTATAATAGTGTCTATAGTAAAGTAAAGTATTAAAATAGCGTTAAGGCGTTACACATATCCCTCTTAACACATTTTATATATTCTCATAGTCTATACAGTACCGTAAGCTCCTCCGTGAGGTTTACCCAGAGGGCACACCATAGGTATGGTACAAAACAAACTCGTAGAAGGCGCGATACGGCATGTGAACACGGCACTCGAGGCAATGCCAGGGTAGGTATACCAATTGCACTCCCGGACTGGTAGTAATGCATAACAGCTACTACCGCCCACCTCGGACACACTCCCATAATCAAAATCGAGGGGTGGCCACCAAATCAATCACAAAGTCAAAATATAGTATCGAAGAAATGTGACATGTAGGAGGAATGACCTCACTTGGCCCGGTATAGCTCTTGTTTTAGTCACATCTAAGCTGACTCACGGAAGTCAGGGTCATGTAAATACCTCATACAGAATCGTTCGCCAAACCATCCTACTTCATTTCTAGAATCTCCACTACGTACACAATTGTTAAAGTGGTTTTCGGTATTGGCAGAGAGTATGACAATATCCGGTCCCGGTCTCTTTAACAACCAAATGCTTATTTCACACCGGATGGTTCTTTTACATTCCAAAAGTCAATTCATAATTGATATCAAAATATCATATTCAATTTCAAACCATATCACTTCTGAAACCATATTTACTTTCAAAATCACATTCACTTCTGAAATCATATTCACTTTCAAAATCATATTCACCTTTGAATTTATCAATACGATAGGTTAATTAAATCCTCGTTCCAAAATCATCATATTTACTCACATATGTCATTTCACAAAAAGGGTATCAATTCCAAATTCCAACTTAGGTTGTATCATTATCAAGGATTTAAATATAAATACTTCAACTTTACATAGTCTGAAATTTTAGAAAATAGTTTAGATAGTCATAAATAGTTTTAATAGTTTGAAAATAATTTAAAATAGATTAAAATAGTAAAATAGTTTAAATGGATTTAAATTTGATTTAATTAGATTTTAAAATGATTTAAATAGATTTAAAATAGACTAAATAGATTTTAAATTATCTTAAATAGATTAAATAAATTTAAAATATGTTAAATAAATATAAAATAGATTAAATAGATTTTAAATTATCTTAAATAGATTTTATATAGATTAAATAAATTTAAAATAGGTTAAATTAATTTAAAATGGATTAAATAGATTTAAATTATATTAAATATATTTAAATTATATTAAATATATTTAAATTATATTAAATAAATTTGAAATAGATTAAATAAATTTAATTATTTTAAAATAGGTAAAATAGATAAATGTTTGAATCAAAGTTATATCCAAACATTTCAATAACTCAATTCCGATAAATTCATTTATATTTGACACTTCAACTTTGAAATTTCAAATTTAAATTCTTTGAGCAATTCATTAAATCAATTCCAATTTCAGCATTAATGCTCGGATTATCAAAAATAATTCAGTTTATATAAATCAATTTATATTTCAAATTGCCAGTTAACAGATTTCAAAATTAAAAGAATTAAAATCATTTTATTTAACCAATCCGGTGTTCGTATATAATTTTCAACCCTATGGTCAAGTAATATGGATATTTCTCATTTCAATCCGAAATTTAAAATTTTACGGTTTATAACATTTCAAACCGAAATCCCGAATTAAATAAATCCATAAAATCGCTCGAGTCTATCATTTCAACCCATAACAATTTTTCCCTAATCTACAAATCATTCGGGTATGTATCATTTCAACCCATAGGGAACTTGCAGTGTTATAACAATATAAAAATACAACATCCAGTCATCCAATATCAACAATCAAACATCCATCCCAATCATCATCCAAATCAACCAATAAAAAACAATAAATAACTAATTATTATTAACATGTATTAAATTGACAATTAAATTCAATATTAAATTAAACGATGATTAAATGCAATAAAAGTCAAATTTAACTAGAATGACAAATTAAACCTATCAAACATCAATCAATAAATTTCTAATCACATGATAAATTTAATTTAACTAACATAAGATAATCTAGTAGTTGTGAGTGGATCAAAATACTCACATTCGATCTCAAATCGAACTGAAATCCAAAATAAGGCCCAAAATTCAACAGTCTCAGAATTCATCTAAACCAGCATCAAAATGTCCGGAATTTCGATACAACTGCAGTGGAATAAACCGTGCGTAAATTTGACCTCGTATGCAAAAGTTATGCAAATTAGAAGTTAAACGATTTACAAATTAAAACGAATAATTTAATAAATCAAAAGACACGTCATCATCACGTTACCATTCTCTCACGAAACCCTACCGCCTTCATTCGAACACATGCCGCCACCTATACCACCGTTGACCATGAAAAACAACCACCTCACGTCGCCGTTTATTCCTGGAACGACCCCCGTAGGCACGCCGGACTACGGCGCCTCCAGCGGCCAAAGTGTGATCACCCAGAGCCACCAGCCACCGCTCGAGATTTCTAACCCTAATCCAATTATCAAGCTCGATCCAGCCGTCAACTCGCCAAGTAAACCACATTGATGAACTCCCCTCGACGATCTCCACAAACCCACACCATTCAATCGACGATCGGTCGAAGTTGATCAACGCACGATGAACGGTCGAGAATAATTTGGCCAATACCGGACAAACTAGAATCTGATAACAAAAACAAACCATAGATTTTAGTTGCGCTCATTGAGAGCATCGAATCGATATATAATATGACATAGTTTGAGGAGTTTGAATTTTTGAAATTGATTTGTAGATTGAATTGTAGGGTTTGAATGTAAAAGGAGTTTCTGCCATTGAGGAAGAGAGAAGGAACACTTAGATAGAACTGTATGTACAAGAATAAGAAATAGAAAGACTACTGGGGTTAGAATAGAACAATATATAATAACGAAGCCCGATAAGAATGAATAACATATCGAACAAGTTCGAATGACAATAACGATCCGAAAAGCCCATTCGCTTTCGAAACGAAAGTGGGTCATCCATATAACAAAATAGATGTTTTCGATAATTCTAAATTCAATGGAACAGGTTTCAAGTCATAATTCCATCGTATAAAGAAGTTAGCTTTAAAATCAGCTTATTTCAATTTGATTTCAAATAAATTAATTTCTACGCGTTTCGAGCTCGTACGATCAAACAACAATCCCGATCGCTACGAAACTTGAAATCCTACAACGATTTACTGTTACGGATCCAATGATACTAGTTTCGTCGAAATCCGAGACAGTGGCCAAAATGTCTATTTTCACGGTAATTTAATAAATTAATATTAAATTAATTAAATCACTTTTTCCATTAAAATTAGGTAATTAACAAATTTCATCATTTTTGATCAATTAAACATTTACAATGATTTAACACAAATTTACATATCAATTCTGTATTAAATATTTCACTAACTTTAGTGTTCAATTTCAACTATAATTAAATCGAATTAATTATAATTAAATTCCAATAAATTGATTAAATTTGATTTCAATCCTTTTTTTCAATCAATGATTGGTTTATAGACATAGTTAACATTTGTTTATATCTTATTACACTAATATTCTACAATCGTCATCTTTTGCCATATTAGTTGCAATATTTCAATTTCATTGAATTTTTCAATTTTATTATAACTTAAAATCCCAATAAATCAATTTATTCTTATTTCACTTCTTTTTATTACATCAATTATTTCTTTGTAAATATAATTAACATTTCTATACATTTTATAGCATTCACCCTTTTACAGTTATCGTCTTAACTTATTTTACGTAACATTTAATTTCATATAATTATAATTGATTAAATAAATTGGTAACAAATAACAATTGTCACCATTTCTATATTTAATCACATTTGTATGTTTTGTTATCTACACACAAATGTTATAGTTATTTACACAACACTAGTTTTATTCAATTACAATTTATTACTTACTACTTCATTAATTAATACAACATTTAAATTATCAATACTCTTTCAATCCAATTATCAATTAATACCCACATTATTATAATAAATTTACAATCTATAATCACTTATAACTCTTTAATCATTTCAATTAATTGAAATTACATTTAAGGCAGTATCAATTACCTTAAATTTATACTATTACATTTCATTTGAGTTATATTCTGATTATTAAATCACAAATTTTTATTTCCTCCAACATTAAATCACCAAACCTTATTAAATTAACTATTTTTAATTTTCGAAAATTACGGGTCATTACACTCTCCCTCACTCAAAACTTTTTGTCCTCGAAAAGGGAAAAGAAGGGAAAAGTAGGAATTAAGTAATCAATATATCTTATTCAAAATATAAAATTTATAAAAGTTAATTTACATAATTAAATAATTTAAATAAAATATATCAATTTATAACAATTAAATCCTTTATATTCAAGTTAACAAAAGTTTGGAAAACATTTCACAAAATTTTCTAAGTCCAAAATTCATGAAAAATTTCGGCAGAGTCTCCTTTGTACGGAGAGGTTTGGAAGAAAAAAGAAATAATAATATCAATAAAACAAAATATATCACATATTTCAAAATAATATATCCCAAACCACGGGAAAACAATATAGTATCGCTAGAAAACTATAATCCGAGAACGTGCCTATTTGTCGGGCAAACAATGCTTAATTTCTGAAACCAAAAGCAGTAGTTATTGCTTCAATAACATGTATTTCACTTATATAATCCAAAAGAGTTAATAATTATATAAAAGAGAAATATTTAAGTTGTTTCAATAGATAGCAAACAAAACACCACAACATAACAATAATCATTTGCAAACAAACAGTACAAACATCATTTCAACCAGGAAATCAATCATCCATCCATAGCAACCAAATTAAATGGTTTGTTCGGGTTCAGAACTTCTAATCATATAAAATGATAAATAAACTATGAAGTAAACCATACACTCAACCGTCGTAGATAGAACTTTATAGATTATTTATACATCTCTATACAAAATAGAAGTATCCTTTCCCAACCAATCCATAAGCCCCCCAACCAATAATTTCAAATAATATTTAAGTTTTATTCTTATTACTCCCTTTTTTCTCTCACATTATTTACCGTTCATTTTCATTTGTTCATACAATGCTTGTTTAATTTCTTTACATTTATCACTTACAAAATTCATTTTCCATTCATTTATACAATACCATTTTTCTTTTTATTACTTTACATTCATTGCTTACATAAGTTATTTCCATTTCAATTACTAGATTATTTATTATGTAAATCTCTTTACAATTTAATTCACCATTACTAGATTATCTCTTTTTAGATTCATTCTTCCATATATAGTATTTTTGAATGTTAAATCCCTTTCTAATCATTTCAACATTTTCTAGAGTTATAATCATTCCATTAATATAGTATTCACCTTTACTATTCATTTTAATTATAAATAGCTACAACATTTACTTAAGTTCATAATTATTTACTTACAATATTCACCTTTCTATTAAATTGATTACTAGCAATCTTTAATTATTAACATAAGTTTATAACAATTTTATAACATCAGAGTTCTTATTTATAAATATAATTCATTGAACACTTCATTACTTAAGTTTTACTTGTATAATATTCCATCACCTATTCTTATTAGCAATTAAACTTTTAACATTTTGGTAAGTTATATATATGTTTTCAGAATGCAATAGAAGGTTACACAAGTTATCATATTTATTTTAATTAACAAAATGTTCAATAGTTTCATCTTCTTATTTCCATTTCTTAATTTATAAATGACAACCTTTAATTTCTTTATATTTCATAGATCTCTTAACATCTAATTTCTTATTTCACAGTTTAGCAGCTTCCACACATTAAAATAGTTAAGATTTCATTTTATTCTATTAACTGAAAACTATTATCAGAAGGTTTTAGAACTAACTCCAGGTTATATTTCCAAATCATTTTAAAATTATATATATATATATATTCATCATTTATAGATCAAATCATATTTAGAAATTCAAAATTAAGGTTTTATTCATCAAAACAAATATGTAGTAAAACTACTACAGCACTCTCCCACTTTGAAACTCGAAAATGAACGTCGATGCTGCATGCACTCATCACCGAAATTATTTTCTAGCGACTGAGAGGGGAGTACGGAACTTATTTCCTTTAAAAGTTCCCTTTAAAACTTTCTTTCAAATCATCTTGAAATATTCATATCAGAAAATACTTCTAAATACTACTAATATTATATTCCAAAACCCTTTTGAAAGAAATTTCAAAAAATCCCGGAACTTCAGTTCTAAACTTCCAATTTATTTTTACTTTATTTGTAAATCCTATTTTTCAATCAATATTCATAATTTTTTTTCACCTAACAAATAACATATTACATCCAACTATATCATTTATAAAATCTACTATTTTATATACAAAATATATAATAGGAAAAATTATTTCATTTACATATATTTCAAAACAAATATTATGTCTGTCTGCCCTATTAAGTGCTTAGAAATCCCTATCGATGTCATAGATCGATGTCATAGTGTCCTATGCACCGACCGGAATTTATAAATACAAAACGGAACAAATTAACACAATACAAAAACCTTTTATAACACTAACAAATACGCTCTCTCATATATATACACTGAGCGACTCATTCTAGGATATTACTACCCTATTTTATATGAGTCAGACCCCACAAAGCTAAGGTTACCACTAAACCAAAGCTCTGATACCAACTGTAATGACCCACCTTCTTTGGACGTTTTGAGAAGACACATGCGTCAGACTCAAACCATTCAAAATGGTGGATTATTATGGGGTAAATAAGAAAAAGCAGAGAAAGGAAGAAACAAATATAGAATCTCGCAGCGGAATGATAAAATATAATAATCAAATAAACAGTTCATGAAGTTGTTTACAAATAACATTGATTAAACTTTTATAATTGTAACAACCCTGTATTTTACAATTATTTTTAAATTGATTTCCATATTTAAAAGCTTTATTTATGAAAAAGAATAAATTTTGTTATTTTAAGTATAAACTTTTATTTTGATGTGGATTAGAATTCCAAATATGACTAAATTAAATATTTCCAGAAAATGTGAATTTTGGTCAATAGTCAAACTTTGACTTTTAAATTTAAATTTTAAATATTTTAAATTTTATCTTTTATTATGAAAATAGATTTAATAACATGAATACTGCTTTTCGTTTCGTTGAAAACGGAGTTAAAATGTAAAAGTTATGTACATTTCAATTTTTTAGTATAAACTGTTTATTTAAAAATTTTGTCTATTTTAAATTGTATAAATTACTTTTTCTTTGTTATATTTTATTTTAATATGTGTCAATATGTTAATTTATGTATATTTTCATCTCTAAATATTTTCAAAAATAATAATAGAATTTTTCCAAAATTTACTATGATGACTTCCTATTTTTAAAGGCTGTTTCCTTTTTTTCTGCTATTTTCTTCATTAAAAATTATATGTAAATTTAATTTTAAATATTTATTTTGTGAATATATTTTTATTTTATGTTATTGTTTATGTTATATTATGTATATTTTGACTTTTTCATAATTTTAAAATGATCATATAATTTTTCTAAAGTGCACTTGAATTTACTCAAATTTATAAAGCCTGATTATGTATTTATTGCCATTTTTCTTTATTTAAATTCTATTTAATTTATAATTTAATTATTTATTTTACCTGAAAATGTTTCAAAATCATTTTTAATTCAAATTTTATTTTAGAATATTTTTGAAATGAAGTTACCAATTTTCCAAAGCCAACAGTGATTTATTTGAAATTTCTGGACACTGCTTGTATTTTTAAGCAATTCCTTTTTATCTTTTTCTATTTTCTTTAAATTTATTTATTTTTACTTTTTTTCAGTTCTGAAATTTATTTACTTATTTTCATTTTGTTTTATTTAACTTAAAAAAAATGGAAATGTGAAGAGTTTTAAAAGCTTTCTTAACTTAAGTCCTTTCATCTCCCATGTCTTTTCATTTGCCACAACTCCTCATTACTCCTATTAGCCGTACAATCTCCTATTCTCCTTAGCATTCACGTGAAAAACTTCTCAAAATTTCAGTTCTCATCTCCTAAAACTCACGGCTAATAAAAATTTGCCAATGGCTTCCATTCTCTACTTCTTCTCTTCACTTTTCCTCTTCTCTTTCAATGATTTTGCTTGATCTCTTCACATGTTTGCTTGGCCTAGCCTCTACCACCTTCATCCCCATCATCACCTCCTCCATCTACTACAGCAAACACTCCCTTCCCTCTGACCAAGACAGGCCATGACCTTCCACTTGAAGCATCACCACAAAACTCCACAAAACATTGCCTAGACCACACATATCATCACCTACCCTCCATATCTTGCTTTGGCCACCCCCTTAGCCACCACCACCACTTACTACATGACCTTTGGCTGCTGCTGCACCATCACCCTCCACTGTCCAGACCTGTACCATGCAAGGGCCGAGCTCCACTTGCCTTTGGATGAGCCAAAAACGCACCAAAACTCCACTTATTTTGCCTTGACCCTTTGTCTTATTCATATGTAACTCCTACCATCATCATCTCCTTGTTGCCATGCTATTTTGATGCCATAAACTGAGATTATGTCCAGCTATGGCTGAGCAAAAGATCCCCTTGGTCAAGCTCTTGAATGGTTAAAGAAAGGTCGAATCACTTTGCCCTTTGTTGCTTTTTATTTCAAGTCATTTCGATATTGTTTTGTGTTACATATTTATGTATACATTGTCTTGTTTTGTTTATATGTATACAAGGCAATTATATTTGGCTCTCCACTCTCAAATCATATTCATGTTGTCGTGCCTTCAAAGATTCTGTGTTGTGTGTTTGGTCGTCATCTCCAGCTTAAACAAGTGAGTTATTCTCACCAGACAATATGTACCTATATAACTAGTAAATTGACACCCTGTGAATCTGTAGAAATATATTATCATGTTATACTTGACTATATTATGATCATATGATGTTTATACACCTGTTATATCATATGTTACTATTATTTAATGTTATTCTGTTATTTATATCAGTTATCACCATTGCAAGTTCCCTGTAGACTAGAATCACTATGGGTTGAAATGATACATACCCGAACGGACTTTAGAATAGGGAAAAATCGTTATGGGCTGAAATGATAGGCCTGAACGATTTTCATTTATTTATTTTAACTTGGGATTACGGGTTTGAAATGATAGAACCCGGATTTTTCTTTTTTCTAACTGCGGATTGAAATGATACATATCCGTATCACTTGACCTAGGTTAGAAAACTTTATACAGGCCCGTGGTTATTTTATAAAGTGTTTTGGATAATTTTAAGTGTGACGACCGCCCATGACCCTTGCACTGAACATAGAAATAGTGCGCTGTGAAGTGTGCCAGGCAGCCATGGACGATTGCCAAGGTTAAGTTAAAACAGCAAAATCTATCGTATAACTCACAGCGCATGGATAAAATACAATAGAAAGTATATATAGTGAAGCTTTACAGAACAGAATCTCTATTAAACCTCATAATAGTTTGGTACAACATCTGAATAGTCAATACATCAAGCCTCACTACATATCACTCAGAGAATATACAAGCAGCGGAACATCCAGTACATATAGTAAGAAAATAATATGCAAGCCTCCAGCTCGTCTTCGTCATCAGCATCGTCGGAAACTAAGAACAGCACCTGTCACCTGTCACCTGCTACCTAGTCTGCCCATCCCAAAGCGGATGAACAGCCCAAGGCAATAAGAGTTAAACATAAAGCCTTGAGTCAGACAACAGTCTTAGTGAGCGGTAAATTAACTAACAACATACCAAAAGAGCATAAAGGAAAAAGGAATAGGAATCCAACCCTCCCACTCCACATCTTTCTACAGTGATAGCCCCCAGACACACACTAAGCAGAAGTAAACATAGCAAAGCAGACATTTAAAGTAAAGCAGTTATCACTCGAGTCAAGGGCGATGCTTTCCAAGTACAAACCCCCAAGGCCTAAACCAAGATCAGATAAGCACCCAGAAAATACCGCTCTTGAGACCGAATGACGATACAACCAAACATCCATGACTCTGGCTATCACTGTTATCATTGCCTCGATACCACCATTAATTGAATGACCGGCACATTCTTTCAGCCGTCCGTCAAGGGTTAATGGCAACCCCGGTTCTAGACAGAACTCCGCACGTCGTCGCAGCCCGTGCCTAGGACTATCGAATCTGCCTAGAGTACTCGACTACAATCATAGTCTTTAGGGACTATCGAATCTGCCCAACGTACTCTTGCTTTGAGCCTGCTAGAACCTTCAACAACGATGAAATCTCAGCCTTCTAGTCATCCTCGTCGACGACTATTTCCATACTAGCCCAAGCGCCTCTCGAGCAAACCATTATCCTCTAACTCGAACCATTTCACCGAGTCATCAACATGCTTGGAGTGATCCCGTTTGGATTAAACCAAGGCTATCTCATATCATGCCTCGCTTTATCTCATCATAGCAAAGCCTCATCTCAACATCATCATCATCAAATCTATCCATATGAGCTTCATCATCCGCTACATATGCCACGAGCAGCTTTTCCAATTCAAGAGCCTTTCCCTTAGCTTTTGAATCATCTTCGACCATCTTGTCTAAATCAAATCATCAATCAACTAATACATAATAATCAATCAAGTCAACCATTAATCCAAGTAATCAAGCATTCAAATATGATCTAATTAACAATTATAACAATAATGGCAATTCTGTAAATAAAGAGTCCAAATCTAACAAGCACGAATTATGAGAAAATATCTCTACAACTTGATGAATGAACTTGCATAGGTTAACATGTAGTAAAATGAATGCCAAATCATCATGAACAATAGATCTATACTTAAGTTTAAGAAAATGCATGAAAATCACTATTTTAACACCAAATCAAGCCAACAATCCGATATACTCCTTTGGATCCGTGTGAGAGATAACCACCACTCACCGAATCACCTAAACACCTCTAAAGAAACACACTTCAGATTTGGACAGCGAAGGATTTAACTCGATTCTCCAAAATTCCGCTTCAAACGATGAAATCTCTCTTCGATGGATGAAGATCTTCAATCTAAGCTCTTGGATCTTCGATTTGATCTTTGATTTGGATGGAAGGAATCACAAGATTAGAGTGGAGAAAAGAAGTGAAGAAGTGTAGAACTCGAGCTCTCAAAATAGCAGCACTTCGTTGCTTCCAAATCCGGATCCCAAAAATGAAGTAGAACCCGTGTATTTATAGGCAGAAATTCCCTTAGGTCGTCCGCCCCCTTAGGTCGTCCACGACCTAACAAATCCTCCGACCTAACACCTAACGACCTAACAGCTCTGCGCGACCTACAGACCCAACAACCTAACACACAAATGCGGCTTAGCGACCTAACAAGGGTCGCGACCTAACACACACGCGATCTAACATAAGTCGCGACCTAACTGGAATACGACCTAACGATCTTCGCGACTTAGCTGAGTTACGACCTAACACCTCACGACCTAACTATACCCAGTACTATCATAGGTCGTCTACGACCTAACTAATCATACTATAGCGACTCAACGACTTAACACATATGCGACTTAACACCAAACGACCTAACTACTCGTAACTGCTAAACTTAGGTCGCTCACGACCTAACTAAACACAGCACCACTTAGGTCGCTCACGACCTAACTACAACAACTCCTTAAGTCGCTCAACCGACCTATCCCTTAAGTCGCCAACTCCTTAGGTCGTCCATTTCTTAAGTCGCTAACTCACCCAGTTTCCTATGCCGCTAACTCTTAAGTCGCCGTTCTTCCTTAAGTCTCCTATTTCTTAGGTCGTCCACGACCTATCCTTCTTCACGACCTAAATCCCAATACGGCCAAACTCCTTAGGTCGCCAACTCCCCTTAAGTCGTCAAATTCTGTAGGTTGCTCCAATCCCTTAGGTCGTTCACTCGACCTAACCTACCCCACGACCTAAGCTACCACACGACCTAACTTCCAAACGACTTAAGCTCTAGTCGACCTAAACTCTGGATGACTCAACAATACCAACAGTCTAATAACAACATGTTTTTACGATGTTTCGATCCGTAAAAATACGGGTCGTTACATTCTCTCCCCCTTAGGAATTTCGCCCACGAAATTCCAAACAAACAAGAGCAATCAAAGACTATTATGCATGCCTACCATCCATAGCAATCAACAGACCATGCATCCAATTCTAGCCTAGCATGCAGAATTCTAAAACTAGAACAAGTTACAATATCGTGAGATGACACGACACCTTATGGCCATACCTTGAAGAGTTCGGGATGAGCTGCCTTCATCCTCTCTTCCACCTCCCATGTACAGTCGTTATCATCTTCACTCCATTGTATCTTGAGAAACCTAACTACCTTCTTCCTAAGCTGTTTCGTGTCGGTTTCCACAACACGAAGCGGCTTACGAGGTCTCTTATCGACTGGATCAACCTCTAAATCTTCACAGCTATCAGCAGAAACCACCGTATTCGAGTCGTGCACATACTTCCGTAGATACGATACATGGAAAACATTGTGCACACCCAACATCTTCTCTGGTAACTCCAATCTGTAGGCGAGCTTTCCAATTCGCTCGATGATCGGGAATGGTCCAACAAATCTCGGAGTCAATTTTCCTTTCTTCCCGAATCGAATAACATTCTTCAGTGGAGAAATCTTCACAAAATCCATATCACCTACATCGAATTCCAAATCCTTACGATGCTTATCGGCATAACTTTTCTGACGGTCTTGGGTTGCCTTCATTCGTTGTCGAATGATCTCTATGCAATCCGAAGTCTGTCGAATCATCTCTGGCCCAAATATCAGCTTTTCTCCTGTTTCTAACCAACATGTCGGAGAGTTACACGGTCTTCCATACAATGCTTCATACGGTGCCATACCAATGGTTGACTAGTAACTGTTAATATACGAAAATTCTACCAAATGAAGGTGATCTTCCCATGATCCTCCGAAATCCAAAACACAAGCTCTAAGGAGATCTTCCAAAACTCGGTTGACTCTCTCGGTCTGACCATTTGTTTGGGGGTGATAAGATGTACTCAAACACAACTCAGTTCCCAAAACTTCTTGGATGCTCTTCCAAAATCCACTAGTGAATAATGGGTCTCGATCGCTCACTATACTCTTCGAAATACCATGGAATCGAACTATCCACTTAACATACAGCTCAGCCAACTTTGATGCAGTCCTAGTTGATCGAATAGGAATGAATCTTGCACTCTTAGTCAGACGATCTACGATGACCCAAATCCCTTCATTTCCCGTTCTTGTTCTAGGTGGTCCATCAATAAAATCCATCGATACTTGCTCCCACTTCCATGTAGGAACTTCTAATGGCTGAAGCAATCCACTTGGCTTCTTCTGTTCGGCTTTTACCGACTGGCAGTTCATGCACTTGGAAATAAAATTTCCAACATCCTTCTTCATACCTTCCCAGTAATAGGTTCTCTTCATATCCCGATACATCTTATTTCCACCTGGATGAATTGTCAACTTCGAGTGATGACTTTCCTTCAGAACTTCATTTCTCAATTCATCTATATCGGGAACAACTAGTTGTCCTTGCTTCCGAAGCCAACCCTCTCGATCGACCTCGAATCCTTTATCCTTTTCTGGGTCCAATCCAGATTCCAAATCACGGATAATCTTGACAAGCTTATCGTCTCGCTTTTGGCTCTCGCCAATTCTTTCCACAAGAGTAGGTCTTATTGATAAGTTTGCCAACATCTCAGGTTCCAATTCACATCTAGGCCTGAAGTCAAATCCAGCCAAATACTTAAGACTCTTCCATTCTGAAAACATGGCTCCCAATCCTGCATGTCTTCGACTTAACGCATCTGCCACTGCGTTACCCTTTCCCGGAGTATAGGCTATACCAAAATCATATGATGCTAAAAACTCTAGCCATCGTTGCTGCCTAAGATTCAAATCCTTTTGGGAGAAAAGATACTTCAACGACTTATGATCTGTAAACAACTCGAATCGAACTCCCAATAGATAATGTCTCCATATCTTCAAAGAAAAAACAATCGCCGCTAACTCCAAATCATGAGTCGGATAATTCCTTTCATGCGGCTTCAGTTGTCGACTTGCATACGCAACAACTTTACCCTTCTGCATCAGCACTGCTCCAAGTCCGGTACCACATGCATCGGTGTAAACCACCATCTCATCATTTCCACTTGGAATAGTCAAAACAGGAGCACTTGTCAGTCGCTCTTTTAGGATTCCGAAAGCTTGCTCACACTTAGCATCCCATCTGAATACTTGGTTCTTTTTCGTCAATCCTGTTAATGGTGCAGCCACCTTGGAAAAGTCTTTGATAAATCGACGATAGTATCCTGCTAATCCAAGAAAACTTCTCACATCAGATGCATTCTTAGGTCTAACCCAATCCTGGATTGCTGCCACCTTGGCGGGATCAACCGCTATTCCACTTCCAGAGATAATATGGCCTAAGAACCTCACTTCGTTCTTCCAGAAGTGACACTTCGAAAACTTAGCCTTCAGCTGATGTTTCCGTAAGATTTCCAAAACAATACGCAAGTGTGTCTTGTGCTCTTCTTCAGTTCTGGAATAAATCAAAATATCATCCACGAACACTAGTACGAACTTGTTCAACTGATCTCTGAACACTCTATTCACAAGATCCACAAAATATGCTGGTGCATTGGTCAATCCAAACGGCATTACCAGCCACTCAAAGAAACCGGATGGTGTCCTGAAAGCAGTCTTCGGCACACTATCCCTAGCCACTCTTAACTGGTGAAATCTCGTTGCCAAATCCATCTGAGAAAACACCTTATCTTCGTGAAGTTGATCAAACAAGTCATCTATTCTCGGCAATGGATACTTGTTCTTCTTAGTCACTTTATTCAGCTCACGATAAGCTACACACAACCTCAACGATCCATCTGCTTTGGTTGCGAACACAACTGGTGCACCCCATTCGGACACACTACGCCGAATGAATCCTTTATGTAAAAGATCGTCAACTTGCACCCTCAACTCTTGCTGTTCCCTAGGCGCCATCCGCCTAAGAGGCATCACAACAGGTCTGGCTCCTTCAACTAGATCGATACGAAACTCGATCTCCCTATGCGGTGGTAACCCTTTGACCTCATCAAAGACATCCTCAAATCCATTAGCGATTGGCACCGATGACAGTCCATCCCATGGAACAACTAGCGAATACATGAAGCTCATGAAGACGCCTTCCTCATGCTTACATCGTACCATAACCTTTCGCCCATCCACATTCTCGACTGTCACCTCCAACCTTTCACAATCAACCTTTTCTGCATACTTCCTAAGCCAGTCCATACCCAAAATAATTCCAAACCCCGCAAAGTTCAGAACAAAACAATCACAAACAAAAGAGCAATCATGACTCGATACAATCAGACCACGGCATAGCATACGCAAACAAGACGAACCCCCAACTGGATTAGTCACAACCAATGGCCTATCAACAATATCCGGTTCTAAACCCAACCGGCCTACAAGTTCATTACAAACAAAAGAATGCGACGCCCTAGTATGAAATAACACTCTTACTGGAACACCACATATGGAAAGAGTACCTTGAACCACCACACTCTTTCCTTTCTCTTTAGCGGTAGGAGCTTTCGAAGATGATGGAACAGCCACCAAAGCATAAGCTTGCACAATCTGCTTGTCCTTCCGCGGTTCCGGACAATTCTTCCTGATATGCCCCGGCTTGTCACAGTTGTGGCACTTCACCGGCACCTTCGGATTCTTTCAATCTCTAGAGAAGTGACCCTTCTGCTGACAATTGTAGCAGGTTACTTCGCCCTTCGGCTTCTTCTGGCCATCCTTACCCTTCTGCTGCTGCTGCTTCCTCTTCTTGTTTCCACCCTGCTGTGGTTTAGACTCTTCCTTGGTCACAGCAACAACAGATCCTTCCTTAGAAAACAGATTCTCGTGCCTGAGAGCTTTCTCCACAAGCATCTTAAATGAATCGTCCAAATGATCCACCAACTGCCTCCCAAGATAACCGTCCAAGCCTGTCACAAACTTCTCATTCTTCTGATACGAAGATTTAATATACGACCTGGCATACTTGGACAAAGCTTCAAACTCAGAAACATACTCAACAACTGGTCTCCCACCCTGCTTGAGCTCCACAAACTTCTTGAACAGAACAGACTTTTGAGCCGTAGAAATGAACTTAGCTTCAAATCTGGCTTGGAATTGCTCCCAAGTAATTTCTTCCTCCGGAGTATCAATGGTGATAGAGATCCACCAGTCAGAAGCTCTCACTTGAAGCTGTCTTGATGCTAGCTTCCTTTTGGTTGCATCCTCGATTCCCAAGTCACCAAAGATCCTTCTACAAGCATCTATCCATCTCTGAACTTCAATAGTTGACTCTGTTCCCAAGAAAACCTTTCCTCCAAGAGCAGTATAGTCTTTACACAGCTTGGCAAAATCCACCGGTTTTGGAGTTTGAACTTGAACTCCAACATCTACTGATGGCCCCGGTGCTGGCATCCTTCTCATGATCGAAGTCATCATAGCTTCGAACATAGAAACATAATCAGCAGCCCCCTCAGTAGCACGGCCTTCCCTAGCAACTGGTCTCCCTCTTCGACTCATTCTTAATATCTATAAAAGAAATGATTAATGCACCTTGAGAACAACTGCATAAAGGACTCACACAGTTTTAAGCTACTATATTATATATAGTAATCATCAATCAAAATACAATTACGTCTATCATACATAGTTACGTCAGCGAGCGTTGGGTAAAATCGATTAACCAAAGCTTTGATACCAAATGTGACGACCGCCCATGACCCCTGCACTGAACATAGAAATAGTGCGCTGTAAAGTGTGCCAGGCAGCCATGGACGATTGCCAAGGTTAAGTTAAAACAGCAGAATCTATCGTATAACTCACAGCACATGGATAAAATACAATAGAAAGTATATATAGTGAAGCTTTACAGAACAGAATCTCTATTAAACCTCATAATAGTTTGGTACAACATCTGAATAGTCAATACATCAAGCCTCACTACATATCACTCAGAGAATATACAAGCAGCGGAACATCCAGTACATATAGTAAGAAAATAATATGCAAGCCTCCAGCTCGTCTTCGTCATCAGCATCGTCGGAAACTAAGAACAGCACCTGTCACCTGCTACCTAGTCTGCCCATCCCAAAGCGGATGAACAGCCCAAGGCAATAAGAGGTAAACATAAAGTCTTGAGTCAGACAACAATCTTAGTGAGCGGTAAATTAACTAACAACATACCAAAAGAGCATAAAGGAAAAAGGAATAGGAATCCAACCCTCCCACTCCACCTCTTTCTACAGTGATAGCCCCCAGACACACACTAAGAAGAAGTAAACATAGCAAAGCAGACATTTAAAGTAAAGCAGTTATCACTCGAGTCAAGGGCGATGCTTTCCAAGTACAAACCCCCAAGGCCTAAACCAAGATCAGATAAGCACCCAGAAAATACCGCTCTTGAGACCGAATGACGATACAACCAAACATCCATGACTCTAGCTATCACTGTTATCATTGCCTCGATACCACCATTAATTGAATGACCGGCACATTCTTTCAGCCGTCCGTCAAGGCTTAATGGCAACCCCGGTTCTAGACAGAACTCCGCACGTCGTCGTAGCCCGTGCCTAGGACTATCGAATCTGCCCAGAGTACTCGACTACAATCATAGTCTTTAGGGACTATCGAATCTGCCCAAGCACTCTTGCTTTGAGCCTGCTAGAACCTTCAACAAAGATGAAATATCAGCCTTCTAGTCATCCTCCTCGACGACTATTTCCATACTAGCCCAAGCGCCTCTCGAGCAAACCATTATCCTCTAACTCGAACCATTTCACCGAGTCATCAACATGCTTGGAGTGATCCCATCTGGATTAAACCAAGGCTATCTCATATCATGCCTCGCTTTATCTCATCATAGCAAAGCCTCATCTCAACATCATCATCATCAAATCTATCCATATGAGCTTCATCATCCGCTACATATGCCACGAGCAGCTTTTCCAATTCAAGAGCCTTTCCCTTAGCTTTTGAATCATCTTCGACCATCTTGTTTAAATCAAATCATCAATCAACTAATACATAATAATCAATCAAGTCAACCATTAATCCAAGTAATCAAGCATTCAAATATGATCTAATTAACAATTATAACAATAATGGCAATTCTGTAAATAAAGAGTCCAAATCTAACAAGCATGAATTATGAGCAAATATCTCTACAACTTGATGAATGAACTTGCATAGGTTAACATGTAGTAAAATGAATGCCAAATCATCATGAACAATAGATCTATACTTAAGTTTAAGAAAATGCATGAAAATCACTATTTTAACACCAAATCAAGCCAATAATCCGATATACTCCTTTGGATCCGTGTGAGAGATAACCACCACTCACCGAATCACCTAAACACCTCAAAAGCAACACACTTCAGATCTGGACAGCGAAGGATCTAACTCGATTCTCCAAAATTCCGCTTCAAACGATGAAATCTCTCTTCGATGGATGAAGATCTTCAATCTAAGCTCTTGGATCTTCGATTTGATCTTTGATTTGGATGGAAGGAATCACAAGATTAGAGTGGAGAAAAGAAGTGAAGAAGTGTAGAACTCGAGCTCTCAAAATAGCAGCACTTCGTCGCTTCCAAATCCGGATCCCAAAAATGAAGTAGAACCCGTGTATTTATAGGCAGAAATTCCCTTAGGTCGTCCGCCCCCTTAGGTCGTCCACGACCTAACAAATCCTCTGACCTAACACCTAACGACCTAACAGCTCTGCGCGACCTACAGACCCAACGACCTAACACACAAATGCGGCTTAGCGACCTAACAAGGGTCGCGACCTAACACACACACGCGATCTAACATAAGTCGCGACCTAACTGGAATACGACCTAACGATCTTCGCGACTTAGCTGAGTTACGACCTAACACCTCACGACCTAACTATACCCAGTACTATCATAGGTCGTCTACGACCTAACTAATCATACTATAGCGACTCAACGACTTAACACGTATGCAACTTAACACCAAACGACCTAACTACTCGTAACTGCTAAACTTAGGTCGCTCACGACCTAACTAAACACAGCACCACTTAGGTCGCTCACGACCTAACTACAACAACTCCTTAAGTCGCTCAACCGACCTATCCCTTAAGTCGCCAACTCCTTAGGTCGTCCATTTCTTAAGTCGCTAACTCACCCAGTTTCCTATGTCGCTAACTCTTAAGTCGCCGTTCTTCCTTAAGTCGCCTATTTCTTAGGTCGTCCATGACCTATCCTTCTTCACGACCTAAATCCCAATACAGCCAAACTCCTTAGGTCGCCAACTCCCCTTAAGTCGTCAAATTCTGTAGGTTGCTCCAATCCCTTAGGTCGTTCACTCGACCTAACCTACCCCACGACCTAAGCTACCACACGACCTAACTTCCAAACGACTTAAGCTCTAGTCGACCTAAACTCTGGATGACTCAACAATACCAACAGTCTAATAACAACTGTTTTTACGATGTTTCGATCCGTAAAAATACGGGTCGTTACATTAAGTATTTTTAAAATTATAAAATTATGAAATTTGATTTAAATAGATTTTGAAATGTTTAAAATAATGAAATTATGATTTTTTCTATGAGTTAAAAATGTAATTAATGAATGGTTAAATTGGATTATTGAAATACAACTTAAGTTTGGAATTTGAAATTTTGGTTAAAAATGATATTTAAGTTATATGAATAAAATGGAAATTTAATTATATTTGGAAAATGGTAAAATATGATAATTTGATTAAATTTAAATTTAAGTGATTTATTAAAGTATTATTGATTTTTCTATGAATTTAAGTGGTTAAATAAATGAATGTTTAAAAGTGATCTTTTAAAATATAACTTGACTAGGATATGTGAAATTTGGTTTTAATTAAAGGTTTAAGTTAATTAAATAAAATTGGAAATTTTGTTAAATTTGTGAAATGGTAATTTAAATTTGAAGTGTTAAGTTTATTTGTTGAAATGTGAAGAATTGGAAACTTTTACACTTAAACTTATTAAGTAAATTGTTGAAAATTGGATTTAATTATAAGAAATTTATTGTGAAAAAGATATATGTTAAATGATATGTAAACGAACATTTTAAACGTTAAAATATGATTTTTAAAATGTTTATGTGTTTTAAATTGAAGTTATTTAATTGTTGGAAATACACTAACACCTGAAATCTACTTTTAATAGCATTCAGAAATGCTATAGATTCTGTTTTGAACTAAAATTGTGTAAAAAGAGCCATTGCAGCATTTCTGAAATGTTGTAGTTGCTGTAGTGGAACTTATAGGCTAATATTGAACTCAGTCCTATTATAGCATTCTCTGGAAATGCTATAATGGTCTGCAGTCTTTACTGAAACCAAATTTAAACCTTGTTTTGAAATCTGAACTACCGCAACACTTCTGAAATGCTGTCTTTTCTGTTTTGAACTATAATTCAACTAAAACTGAGTTTTAATAGCAGTTTTAAGTGCTGTCTTTGCTGAATTAAAAATGTTTTCAAACATAACTTATAGCAGTTGTTTTTAAATGCTGTGAAATGCTGAAATTTTAATAATTAGGGTTTTTAACTTAGTAAATGAACTCAGAATGGTTTGAAACTTTGGAAATTGAATACTTGACTTGAAAATATAATAATTACACTTTTAAAAGGTTTAAATGAATTATTTTGATTGGAATATAAACTATTTAAAGGTGATTTTAAATGGTAGTAAATGAACGATATCTTTGAATTTAAAAGGTATTTAAAGTTGAATATTTGGATTTGAACTGATAGGATATTTTATTTTATTAAAATGATTGGAAATGAAGTTTTGTAAGGATATGATATTTTATTATATTAAAATGATTTGAAATGAAGTTTTGAAATGATATGAAAATTTAAATATATGGAAATGGTTTGGAATTGATTTAATCTTTATTTTTGATAAAGATATGGTTTGAAATGATATTTATTTTGAAGTAAAGTATTGTTTTTAAAAGTTATAACCACAGGTTATAATAACGATTGGTTGGCAAAGAGACCAGGATCGGATATGGACATACTCTCTGTCGATACCGAAAACCACTTTGACAACCGTGTACGCGGTGGAGATTCCAGAATGAAGTAGGATGGTGGCGACGTTCTTAAGGTATGTTACGTGGACCCAACTCCCGTGAATTGGCATAAGGTGGCTAAAACAGGAGCGATCTCGGACCAGTGAGGTAGCACCTCTTCTCGGACACATTTCTTCGATATTATACTCTTACTTGTGATTGATTAGATGGCCATCCTCCGATTTGGGAGTGTTGTTCGAGGTGGACGGTAGTGGCTGCTATGCGCTCCATCAGTCCGTGTGCGTAATTGGTATATCTACCTTGGCATTGCCTAGTTGTGCCGTGTCACCTACCATATCGAGCTTTACTACGATTTGTGATTTCTCCCGTAGCCTATGGAGTATCGAGGGTAGCCCCCATTTTGGGAGTATGCTAATACTGGATTGACTACTGGGACTATTACGTGTTAAGGTGAAAAATGTAAAGCCTTAATGCTATTTAAAAGTATGTTTATTTTATATTAGACATTATAATATAGCGTATATTACTACATAGTAGATAGTTTAACGGATCCTTAGAGGATGGGCGGTCCCAAGTATCTTCTAAGTTACTTGTACCCTTATTACAGTTCGCTTGAGTTGGTTTACATTATATAAGTATATATTGTCCTAACTCGAGTGTTTTGTGTTTTGCTTTACGCTCGGGTCAGCCTGAGTTATTCACAGATTTGGATTTCCACTCGCTTGGAGATTTGAATCGCTGGAGATTATCTGCTTGTCTTGTCCTATCTATTTCAGTTCTGTTGTTCTACTCAGCTTGTACTTGGTTATTTTATTGAGACTTTTGTTGTACTCTATTTCTTCTGTTGTATCTTATGTAACTCTGACATATTTAGATAGTAGCTTCATGAACTACTATTTCTTTTACTTCCGCTGCATTATTTTACTCTGTGTCTGTGATCTGTGATATATTTATTTACTCTATATTCTGAGATTTGCCAAATTTTATTTACAACGCGGTATTTTGAGCAATTCAACTCCGGCATGAGTGTTTGCCTATACACTTATAATGGATGCGAATGGTTGAAAATATCGGGTCATTACAGTTAGTATCAAAGCTTTGGCTTTGAGGCAAAACTTAGAATGTATGGTAAATTTATTTACAGAATCACTTTCGTTCGAGTTTGAATCTCTTCCTTTTGATTCGATTTCCCTTGAATTTTGGAACGTTCCCTGCGGTTCCGAAATTCATTCGTGTCCCTCACTATTCATCATCTTTTGATTCTGGAGTATCCCATGACTCCACTTCCAATATCTTTATAGTGAATTGGCGGTCTCGCCAATATTCTAATTTTCTTGTAAAAAGGTGAAAATCCTTTATAATCAGCATCGATTCACCAGAGATTTATATTTATCCTTGGTTAGATGCTAATATCTTTTATTATTCCAAACTCTATCTCTTGAGATCGAAGGTAGATTTACCCTAGAAAATCCACATTTGATCTTATCCATTAAGTCACGGTTGACCCGGTTAAGGTTGTCCGCGATTTATCTAAGCTTACCCATCTCTCTACTCTGTTTAATCATCTTGTCTTTTGTTCCAATCTATCTTCCAAACATTTTGAACTGTACTTGTAAATTAATGTTTTGTTTTATATTGTGTTGTTTGAGTTGTTGATATTGATTTGGGTTTCCGATCGATTCGTCTGATCAATGCTATCGATAGGATATCTAAAACATTTTGACAGAATAAACTGACACAATATTTTTTTAAAATTTGGTTAATGAAATAAATTTGGATATATAATTTTTGGAACTTAATAAATTGATTTAAATTGATAATTTGAAATGATTATACTTGATTTATCATTTATTGTTCTACAAATGAATTTATAAATAGTTGTTTATAAATTTATTTGGGAACTGAAATGAATTTAAAACAAGAAATTTAAAGAATTTAATTTCCGATGGATTTCAAACCTTGTGTTTAAAATTTTTAAAAGGATATTATTTAAAGTATTTTTGAATAAAAATTTGTCTCTAACGGATTTTAAAGTTTAAAAATTAGGTGCTCTTCTCTTTGTCGCTGGAAAATAATTTCGGTGATGACTGCAGCATCATCGACGTTCATTTTCGAGTTTTGAACTGAAGAGACCGTTCTATAGTCTTACTACAGCTTTGTTTTGAAAGATTTAATTTATTTGAATTTCTAAATATGATTTGATTTATAATATATATAGATATATGATTTAAATTGATTTGACATATTATGTACATATATTTATTTATCTCTAACTGGTTTGAAGGAAACCGGAAAATTAATTCTTAAATTTCATCTTAAAGAATAATTCCAGTTATAAAAAGAAAAATTAAATTTTTTTAATAAATGATTCAAACTTGAGATAATTGAATTGGAAAGTTTTATTTGTATAATACAATTGCATTCAAATATAACTTACCTTAAATTTTTTTAGAAGTTAACAATGTAATTGGATAATATACAATATAAAAAGGATTTTATAAATAAAATTTGAGTGGTTATAATAAATTTTATACACTTAAATTTTAGTTATAAAAGATTAACAGAGGTAAATAGTGAAAACGGAATTTAAAGAGATTTTATTTAAATAACTTAATAATCAAATTTGATTTAATATGGAACCTTAAGTCTAACCTAGGAATTTTAATAATGGTTATTTCCTGAAATGAATATGTTGTATAATAAATAATGTATCTTTGAATAGATAAAATAAAATACATTGGAATTGGACATTTTGTAATAAAGTTTATTTAACTTGAATTCATAGTTTAATTGATGTCTAAATGAATAAATGTGTAAAGAAATTTGATTGTTATATTTGCTATGATAAATATTTTATGTATGAAATTGATATGTCTTGAAAAATGAATAATTATGATAGATAAAATGTATTTTAACATCACTAAATTTGATAATTGAGAATTTGGTTTTCAAATGGAAATTTTAAGTGTAACTTATTGAAGGAATATCTATTTATGAAATGAGCATTTTAAATAAAGTGTTAGGTTATTTGTTAAATGAAGAGCTAAGTAAAATAATGAACTTTTGACTTAATAAATGTAGTATAGTTTATTTGGATATTCCATTCATAAAGTATGTTTTAATAAGTCTTAAGTTAAAAGATATCCAAATGAATATTTCTGGAATAAAACTGATTTGAAATACTAATATATCTACTGTAGCATTTTATAACTGCTGCCGTTTGAAAATACAATGTTTTGGAAATTTTTATAATTGAATGAACTTAGAAATGTTACAACTTTAAAATGAATATTATCTGACCTTGAATTAAAATATTTTAAACTAAGATTATTTTAAAAGGTGTTATGATTTTCTAAGTATTATGTTTTTTTAGAATAACATTTCCAATGTGTTATGATTTTAGTAGTATGATTTCCAAATGATAAACACCTCTAAATTGTTATGATTTCAAAGTATTATGATTTTAAAGCATTATGGTTTCAAATTATTATCTTATTTTGTTTTTCAAACCATCTTTTGGTTGTCCTTATTTTCCCTCATCTTGCTACAGACTGGTATAAGCATCTTTCTATAATCTTTCTGTTTAGAAATCTTTCTGTAATCTTTGATAATCTTTGTTACTCATCTGGATCTGAACACTGTTTTTCCATTCATAGACAGTCGGTCAAGTGAAAGGGGTGATTCAGACTCTAGAGGATCTTTTTCGTGTTTGTGTTCTTGATTTGATCACCTCCATTTTGTTAAACTTGCCTATAACAATAGTTATCAGGTGTAATTCCAATATTCTTATCATCTTGTCTTAATTCTATTCATTCTATCTTTTTAGGTGCTTTCCCGTACCTCGTTCCTTTTCGGGGACGAAAAGTTTTGAGTGGGGGAGAGTGTAACAACCCTGTATTTTAAAATTATTTTTAAATTGATTTCCAGATTTAAAAGCTTGATTTATGAAAAAGAATAAATTTTGTTATTTTAAGTATAAACTTTTATTTTGATGTGGATTAGAATTCCAAATATGACTAAATTAAATATTTCCAGAAAATGTGAATTTTGGTCAATAGTCAAACTTTGACTTTTAAATTTAAATTTTAAATATTTGAAATTTGAAATTTTATCTTTTATTATGAGAATAGATTTAATAACATGAATATTGCTTTTCGTTTCGTTGAAAACGGAGTTAAAATGTAAAAGTTATGTACATTTCAATTTTTTAGTATAAATTGTTTATTTAACAATTTTGTCTATTTTAAATTGCATAAATTACTTTTTCTTTGTTATATTTTATTTTAATATGTGTCAATATGTTAATTTATGTATATTTTCATCTCTAAATATTTTCAAAAATAATAATAGAATTTTTCCAAAATTTACTATGATGACTTCCTATTTTTAAAGGCTGTTTCCCTATTTTCTACTATTTTCTTCATTAAAAATTATATGTAAATTTAATTTTAAATATTTATTTTGTGAATATATTTTTATTTATGTTATTATTTATGTTATATTATGTATATTTCGACTTTTTAATAATTTTAAAATGATCATATAATTTTTCTAAAGTGCACTTGAATTTACTCAAATTTATAACGCCTGATTATGTATTTATTGCCATTTTTCTTTATTTAAATTCTATTTAATTTATAATTTAATTATTTATTTTACCATGAAAATGTTTCGAAATCATTTTTAATTCAAATTTTATTTTAGAATATTTTTGAAATGAAGTTACCAATTTTCCAAAGCCAACAATGATTTATTTGAAATTTCTGGACACTGCTTGTATATTTAAGCAATTCCTTTTTATCTTTTTCTATTTTCTTTAAATTTTTTTTTTTTCAGTTCTGAAATTTATTTACTTATTTTCATTTTGTTTTATTTAACTTAAAAAGAAAGGAAATGTGAAGAGTTTTAAAAGATTTCTTAACTTAAATCCTTTCATCTCCCATGTCTTTTCATTTGCCACAACTCCTCATTACTCCTATTAGCCGTACAATCTCCTATTCTCCTTAGCATTCACGTGAAAAACTTCTCAAAATTTCAGTTCTCATCTCCTAAATCTCACGGCTAAGAAAAATTTGCCAATGGCTTCCATTCTCTACTTCTTCTCTTCACTTTTCCTCTTCTCTTTCAATGATTTTGCTTGATCTCTTCACATGTTTGCTTGGCCTAGCCTCTACCACCTTCATCCCCATCATCACCTCCTCCATCTACTACAGCAAACACTCCCTTCCCTCTGACCAAGACAGGCCATGACCTTCCACTTGAATCCATCACCACAAAACTCCACAAAACATTGCCTAGACCACACATATCATCACCTACCCTCCATATCTTGCTTTGGCCACCCCCTTAGCCACCACCACCACTTGGTACATGACCTTTGGCTGCTGCTGCACCATCATCCTCCACTGTCCAGACCTGTACCATGCAAGGGCCGAGCCACACTTGCCTTTGGATGAGCCAAAATGCACCAAAACTCCACTTATTTTGCCTTGACCCTTTGTCTTATTCATATGTAACTCCTACCATCATCATCTCCTTGTTGCCATGCTATTTTGATGCCATAAACTGAGATTATGTCCAGCTATGGCTGAGCAAAAGATCCCCTTGGTCAAGCTCTTGAATGGTTAAAGAAAGGTCGAATCACTTTGCCCTTTGTTGCTTTTTATTTCAAGTCAATTCGATATTGTTTTGTGTTACATATTTATGTATACATTGTCTTGTTTTGTTTATATGTATACAAGGCAATTATATTTGGCTCTCCACTCTCAAATCATATTCATGTTGTCGTGCCTTCAAAGATTCTGTGTTGTGTGTTTGGTCGTCATCTCCAGCTTAAACAAGTGAGTTATTCTCACCAGACAATATGTACCTATATAACTGGTAAATTGACACCCTGTGAATCTGTAGAAATATATTATCATGTTATACTTGACTATATTATGATCATATGATGTTTATACACCTGTTATATAATATGTTACTGTTATTTAATGTTATTCTGTTATTTATATGATACATACCCGAACGGACTTTAGAATAGGGAAAAATAGTTATGGGCTGAAATGATAGGCCTGGACGATTTTTATTTATTTATTTTAACTTTGGATTGCGGGTTTGAAATGATAGAACCCGGAATTTTCTTTTTTTTAACTGCCGATTGAAATGATACATATCTGTATCACTTGACCTAGGTTAGAAAATTTTATACAGGCCCGTGGTTATTTTATAAAGTGTTTTGGATGATTTTAAGTATTTTTAAAAATATAAATTTATGAAATTTGATTTAAATAGATTTTGAAATGTTTAAAATAAAGAAATTTTGATTTTTTCTATGAGTTAAAAATGTAATTAATGAATGGTTAAATTGGATTATTGAAATATAACTTAAGTTTGGAATTTGGAATTTTGGTTAAAAATGATATTTAAGTTATATGAATAAAATGGAAATTTAATTATATTTGGAAAATGGTAAAATATGATAATTTGATTAAATTTGAATTTAAGTGATTTATTAAAGTATTATTGATTTTTCTATGAATTTAAGTGGTTAAATAAATGAATGTTTAAAAGTGATCTTTTAAAATATAACTTGACTAGGAAATGTGAAATTTGGTTTTAATTAAAGGTTTAAGTTAATTAAATAAAATTGGAAATTTTGTTAAATTTGTGAACTGGTAATATAAATTTGAAGTGTTAAGTTTATTTGTTGAAATGTGAAGAATTGGAAACTTTTACACTTAAACTTATTAAGTAAATTGTTGAAAATTGGATTTAATTATAAGAAATTTATTGTGAAAAAGATATATGTTAAATGATATGTAAACGAACATTTTAAACGTTAAAATATGATTTTTAAAATGTTTATGTGTTTTAAATTGAAGTTATTTAATTGCTGGAAATACACTAAAACCTGAAATCTACTTTTAATAGCATTCAGAAATGCTATAGATTCTGTTTTGAACTAAAATTGTGTAAAAAGAGCCATTGCAGCATTTCTGAAATGCTGTAGTTGCTGTAGTGGAACTTATAGGCTAATATTGAACTCAGTCCTATTATAGCATTCTCTGGAAATGCTATAATGGTCTGCAGTCTTTACTGAAACCAAATTTAACCCCTGTTTTGAAATCTGAACTACCGCAGCACTTCTGAAATGCTGTCTTTTCTGTTTTGAACTATAATTCAACTAAAACTGAGTTTTAACAGCAGTTTTAAGTGCTGTCTTTGCTGAATTAAAAATGTTTTCAAATATAACTTATAGAAGTTGTTTTTAAATGTTGTGAAATGCTGAAAATTTAATAATTAGGGTTTTTGACTTAGTAAACGAACTCAGAATGGTTTGAAACTTTGGAAATTGAATACTTGATTTGAAAATATAATAATTACACTTTTAAAAGGTTTAAATGAATTATTTTGATTGGAATATAAACTATTTAAAGGTGATTTGAAATGGTAGTAAATGAACGATATCTTTGAATTTAAAAGGTATTTAAAGTTGAATATTTGGATTTGAACTGATAGGATATTTTATTTTATTAAAATGATTGGAAATGAAGTTTTGTAAGGATATGATACTTTATTATATTAAAATGATTTGAAATGAAGTTTTGAAATGATATGAAAATTTAAATATATGGAAATGGTTTGGAATTGATTTAATCTTTATTTTTGATAAAGATATGGTTTGAAATGATATTTATTTTGAAGTAAAGTATTGTTTTTAAAAGTTATAACCACGGGTTATAATAACGATTGGTTGGCAAAGAGACCGGGATCGGATATGGACATACTCTCTGTCGATACCGAAAACCACTTTGACAATCGTGTAAGCGGTGGAGATTCCAGAATGAAGTAGGATGGTGGCGACGTTCTTAAGGTATGTTACGTGGACCCAACTCCCGTGAGTTGGCATAAGGTGGCTAAAACAGGAGCGATCTCGGACCAGTGAGGTAGCACCTCTTCTCGGACACATTTCTTCGATATTATACTCTTACTTGTGATTGATTAGATGGCCATCCTCCGATTTGGGTGTGTTGTTCGAGGTGGACGGTAGTGGCTGCTATGCGCTCCATCAGTCCGTGTGCGTAATTGGTATATCTACCCTGGCATTGCCTAGTTGTGCCGTGTCACCTACCATATCGAGCTTTACTACGATTTGTGATTTCTCTCGTAGCCTGTGGAATATCGAGGGTAGCCCCCATTTTGGGAGTATGCTAATACTGGATAGACTACTGGGACTATTACGTGTTAAGGTGGAAAATGTAAAGCCTTAATGCTATTTAAAAGTATGTTTATTTTATATTAGACATTATTATATAGCGTATATTACTACATAGTAGATAGTTTAACGGATCCTTAGAGGATGAGCGGTCCCAAGCATCTTCTAAGTTACTTGTACCCTTATTACAGTTCGCTTGAGTTGGTTTACATTATATAAGTATATATTGTCCTGACTCGAGTGTTTTGTGTTTTGCTTTACGCTCGGGTCAGCCTGAGTTATTCATAGATTTGGATTTCCACTCGCTTGGAGATTTGAATCTCTTGAGATTATCTGCTTGTCTTGTCCTATCTATTTCAGTTCCGTTGTTCTACTCAGCTTGTACTTGGTTATTTTATTGAGACTTTTGTTGTACTTTATTTCTTCTGTTGTATCTTATGTAACTCTGACATATTTAGATAGTAGCTTCATGAACTACTATTTCTTTTACTTTCGCTGCATTATTTTACTCTGTGTCTGTGATCTGTGATATATTTATTTACTCTATATTCTGAGATTTGCCAAATTTTATTTACAACGCGGTATTTTGAGCAATTCAACTCCGGCATGAGTGTCTGCCTATACACTTATAATGGATGCGAATGGTTGAAAATATCGAGTCGTTACAATAATACAGATCAGAGTTACATACAACAAGAATAAATAATAAAAAAATGCAGTGGAACAACATGATGTGGTGGAATAATGAATAAATAATAGTACAAAATCTTCGTCTTCATCCTCCAGAAAGCAGTCTTCGATAAACTGAAAAGCTCAGACTGACCCGAGTGAATTGAAAAGACAAAACACTCGAGTCAGAACTAAAATATCTTATGTAAGTTAAATTCAATAGTAAATTAATATGAGTGTAACGACGTCAGAGATGTTTACGGGGTTTGACATCTCATATCCAGTGTCTAACGTGAGTGCAATAACTTAAGAGATGTTCGGGATTTCCATCTCCTAAAGATCCGTTAAACTATCTACTACGTAGTACAATACGCTATTATAATAGTGTCTACAGTAAAGTAAAGTATTAAAATAGCGTTAAGGCGTTACCCATATCCCCCTTAACACATTTTATATATTCCCATAGTCTATACAGTACCGTAAGCTCCTCCGTGAGGTTTACCCAGAGGGCACCCCATAGGTATGGTACAAAACAAACTTGTAGAAGGCGCGATACGACATGTGAACATGACACTCGAGGCAATGCCAGGGTAGATATACCAATTGTACTCCCGGACTGGTGGTAATGCATAGCAGCTACTACCGCCCACCTCGGACACACTCCCATAATCAAAATCGAGGGGTGGCCACCAAATCAATCACAAAGTCAAAATATAGTATCGAAAAAATATGCCCGATAGGAGGAATGACCTCACTTGGCCTGGTATAGCTCTTGTTTTAGTCACATCTAAGCTGACTCACGGGAGTCAGAGTCACGTAAATATCTCATACAGAATCGTTCGCCAAACCATCCTACTTCATTTTTGGAATCTCCACCATGTACACAGTTGTTAAAGTGGTTTTCTGTATTGGCAGAGAGTATGACAATATCTGATCCCGGTCTCTTTAACAACCAAAAGCTTATTTCACATCGGATGGTTCTTTTACATTCCAAAAGTCAATTCATAATTGATATCAAAATATCATATTCAATTTCTAACCATATCACTTTCGAAACCATATTTACTTTCAAAATCACATTCACTTCCAAAATCATATTCACTTTCAAAATCATATTCACCTTTGAATTTATCGATAAGATAGGTTAATTAAATCCTCGCTCCAAAATCATCATATTTACTCACTTATCTCATTTCACAAAAAGGGTATCAATTCCAAATTCCAACTTAGGTTGTATAATCATCAAGGATTTAAATATAAATACTACAACTTTACACATTCTGAAATTTTAGAAAATAGTTTAGATAGTCATAAATAGTTTTAATAATTTGAAAATAATTTAAAATAGATTAAAATAGTTTTAAAATAGTAAAATAGTGTAAATAGATTTAAATTTGATTTAATTAGATTTTTAAATGATTTAAATAGATTAAATAGATTTTAAATTATATTAAATAGATTTAAAATAGATTAAATATATTTAAAATAGGTTAAATAAATTTAAAATAGATTAAATAGATTTTAAATTATCTTAAATAGATTTTAAATAGATTAAATAAATTTAAAATAGGTTAAATAAATTTAAAATAGATTAAATAGATTTAAATTATATTAAATAGATTTGAAATAGATTAAATAAATTTAATTATTTTAAAATAGGTAAAATAGATTAAATTGGATTAAATAGGTTATAGTAGATTAAAATAAATTAAAATAGTTTAAATTGATTAAAATAGTTAATTTAATTAAAATAGTTTAAATTAGTTTAAAATAGAACATTTCAATAACTCGATTCCGATAAATTCATTTATATTTGACACTTCAACTTTGAATTTCAAATTTAAATCATTTGAGCAATTCATTAAATCAATTCCAATTTCAGCATTAACACTCGGATTATCGAAAATAATTCCGTTTATATAAATCAATTTCTATTTCAGAATGCTAGTTAACTGAATTCAAAATTTAAAGATTTAAAATCATTTAATTTAACCAATATGGTGTCCATATATAATTTTTCTACCCTATGGTCAAGTAATACGGATATTTATCATTTCAATCCGAAATTTAAAATTTTACGGTTACATATCATTTCAAACCGCAATCCCGAATTAAATAAATCCATAAAATCGACCGAGTCTATCATTTCAACCCATAACGATTTTTTCCTAATCTACAGATCATTCGGATATGTATCATTTCAACCCATAGGGAACTTGCATTGTTATAATAATATAAAAATACAATATCCAATCATCTAATATCAACAATCAAACATCCATCACAATCATCATCCAAATCAACCAATAAACATCAATAGATAACTGATTATCATTAAAAGGTATTAAATTGACAATTAAATTCAATATTAAATTAAACGATGATTAAATGCAATGAAAGTCAAATTTAACTATAATGACAAATTAAACCTACCAAACATCAATCAATAAATTCCTAATCACATCATAAATTTAATTTAACTAACATAAGATAATCTAGTAGTTGTGAGTGGATCAAAACACTCACCTTCGATTTCAAATTGAATTGTAATCCAAAATAAGGTCCAAAATTCAATAGTCTCAGAATTTGTCCAAAGCAGCGTTAAAATGTTCGGAATTTCGATACAATCGCAGTGGAACAAACTGTGCATAAATCTGACGTCGTATGCAAAAGTTATGCAAATTAGAAGTTAAACGATTTACAAATTAAAACAAATAATTTAATAAATCAAAAGACACGTCATCATCACGTTACCATTCTCTCAATAAACCCTACCGCCTTCGTTCGAACACATGCCGCCACCTATATCGCCGTTGACCATGAAAAACAACCACCCCACGTCGTCGTTTGATCCTGGAATGACCCCCGCAGGCACGCCGGACACGGCGACTCCAATGGCCAAAGTGCGATCACCCAGAACCACCAGCCGCTGCTCGAGATTTCTAACCCTAATCCAATTATCAAGCTCGATCCAGTCGTCAACTCGCCAAGCAAACCACGTGGATGAACTCCCCTCGAAGATCTCCACACACCCATACCATTCAATCGACGATCGGTCGAAGTTGATCAACGCACGATGAACAGCCGAGAATGATTGGCCAATACCGAACAAACCAAAATCCAATAGCAAAAACGAACCGTAGATTTGAGTTGCGCTCGTCGAGAGCTTCGAATCGATATATAATCTGATATAGTTTGAGGAGTTTGAATTTTTTAAATTGATTTGTAGATTGAATTGTAGGGTTTGAATGTAAAAGGAGTTTCTGCCATTGAGGAAGAGAGAAGGAATAGTCAGATTGAATTGTATGTACAGGAATAAGAAATATAAAGACTGATAGGGTTAGAACAGAATAATATATAATAAAGAAGCCTGATAAGAATGAATAACATATCGAACTGGTTCGAATTGACAATAACGACCCGAAAAGCCCGTTTCGCTTCCGAAACGAAAGTGGGTCATCCGATATATCAAAATAGATGTTGTCGATAATTCTAAATTCAATGGAACATGTTTCAAGTCATAATTCCATCATATAAAGAAGTTAGCTTTAAAATCAGCTTATTTTAATTTGATTTCAAATAAATTGATTTCTATGCGTTTCGAGCTCATACGATCAAACGACAAGCCCGATCGCTACGAAGCTTCAAATCCTACAATGATTTACTGTTATGGATCCGATGAAACTAGTTTCGTCGAAATCCGAGATAGTGGCCAAAATGGCTATTTTCACATTAATTTAATAAATTAATATTAAATTAATTAAATCACTTTTTCCATTAAAATTTGGTAATTAACAAATTTCATCATTTTTTATCACTTAGACATTTATAATGATTTAATACAAATTTACATATCAATTTTGTGTTAAATTTTTCACTAACTTCAGTGTTCAATTTCAACTATAATTAAATCCAATTAATTATAATTAAATTCCAATAAATTGATTAAATTCGATTTCAATCCTTTTTTCAATCAATGATTACTCTATAGACATAGTTAACATATGTTTATATCTTATTACACTAATTTTCTACAATCATCATCTTTTACCATATTAGTTGCAATATTTCAATTTCATTGAATTTGTCAATTTTATTATAATTTAAAATCCCAATAAATCAATTTTTCCTTATTTCACTTCTTTTTATTACATCAATTATTGCTTTGTAAATATAATTAACATTTCTATACATTTTATAACATTCAGCCTTTTACAGTTATCATCTTAACTCATTTTACGTAACATTTAATTTCATATAATTATAATTGATTAAATAAATTGGTAACAAATAACAATTGTCACCATTTCTATATTTAATCACATTTGTATGTTTTGTTATCTACACACAAATTTTATAGTTATTTTCACAACACTAGTTTTATTCAATTACAATTTATTACTTACTACTTCATTAATTAAGACAACATTTAAATTATCGATACTCTTTCAATCCAATTATCAATTAATACACACATTATTACAATTAATTTGCAATCTATAATCACTTATAACTCTTTAATCATTTCAATTAATTGGAGTTACATTTAAAACAATATCAATTACCTTAAATTTATACTATTACATTTCATTCCAGTTAAATTCTGATTATTAAATCACAAATTTTTATTTCCTCCAACATTAAATCACCAAACCTTATTAAATTAATTATTTTTAATTTTCGAAAATTACGGGTCGTTACACACCTTCCCTAGCCCATAACTTCTAAGCCATTTGGAAGCTGTCCTAGCCAAATATACTAGAAAGAGCTTGCACCTAGACGTCCTTCCTACCTTCAAAATGTCCATGAAGTACTCAAAAGTGCAAATATGGTCATCAGGGTTGGTAATCCCATCGAATTTATCGACTTGTGGGTGCTTTAAAGTTGTCAAGGAAGTCTACCTTTATAATACTTTTGCTAAACAGGGAAGAACCCTGCTCTTACTCCCTCTATGTTATTTTGTTAGCAAAGGTTCGCCAGCTGCTCTGCATGAGCTTTCAATTAACGGACCTTATCCTCCTTGGGTTCTATTTGGGATGAGCCACCTTTATAGAGTGTGGTGACATCATTGTCAGCATGTGCAGTTCGTGGTTGCTTTTTCAGTAGTAATGGGTTGATGTTCGCAGACATCGATTTGATTTAGGGATTGATTTGATCTTGCTTATGAACTTGGTACCATTTGTTTTAGACTAACATCACCTTTCTTATTTCTATGATTGTCGGTGCCATTCACACGTTGCATAGTCAGTGCAGTCGATGAATGATGGCTTTGAGCTATAAAAGACTAAGGGATGATTAGTTTATGGCAGGATATTGGGTCATGGATCTCTCTAGCCCATCCATACATTTTTAGTTGGTTTGTGAAAGCGTGGAGAGCAGCTTGATAGGATCCAAGGGTGGCTTTATAGAAGCACCTACCTCAGCTTGGGTCATAGAGGTGAGGAATTGCTTTTTTGCATTTTTGAGGGCGGATGAAGTTGTTCCTGGTTAGGAGGAGTGTTGGAATTAGTAGGAATCATGGTGTTATAGTGGTGTCCAAAGGTAACATGTGCTCCGAAGAGGAAACTCGGCCCTCCTTCTAGCGTCAAAAATGTTAATGAGATTTTTCATCTTAAAAACACCCAAGTATTTTTGAAGTAACCAAGACGTTAAATGCTTTCGTAATTAAGAATCAACAGAATCAAGTAGTATTAAAATTTCCATTAAATGAAATAAGTATGTCACCATAATGCTTACACAATTATGAGGAAAAGTATTTGAAATCCTATGAAATGTCTCAATTTAATTCGTTAAAGCAATCCAATTTAGTTTAGATATTAAAGACAGAAATAGTAAATAAAATATGGAAAGCAATAAATGAAACAAGGAGTGTACGTGGTTTGAACATTAACAAATACTACGTCCATGGGGAAAATATCCTTATCTTCTTTCATTATTAATATAATCAAAAATGGCAGAGAGTACAATTATGAATTCAGTGCTCAAAAGAGTAAACTAAATTTTATATCACTGTTTCTGCTACAGCCTCCTGTCTATTTATAGTACACAAAGAATTACACGGATTGCTAACGTCAATCTTCCGTGCTTTTGATTCATGCCTTTGGATTATGCCATATGTCGATCATCTGACCTGCATATTTACTGTACATGGATTGTTGACGTGGTCTTGGCGGGTAACTTTGATTTAGGGTGATGGATTTTGAGTTTGGGTGGGAAGCTTGAAGTTGATGCTGGAAAACCAAATTTTGAATAGGTCAGGACTTGATATGAGTTTTTAACTACTTAGGGCTGCTGGGGTGGAGCGGTATTGGTCATTCCTCATTTAGCTTTACTTTTATGGGGATGGGAGCATAGTCCATATTATTGCCTCGTCCTTTGAGCCATTATATTTGTTGGGTTGTACTTCTTTAGAATTACGCGGCTATTTTATCACTTCAATGTCAACTCAAGATTGCGGTGCATTCCTATTACTTCAATTTTAATTTAAGGTTGCAATGCAGCCTTGTTACTTCATGTTAGTTTAAGATTGCATCGTGATGTAGCTCAGACCAGGGATGAAGGCATAAGTCGTACACGACTTATGGAAGGAGCTATGAGTCGTGACCGACTCAAGAAAGCAGAAGACATAAGCGTAAGTCGTGACCGACTTAACATGATGGGAGACTTAAGTCGTGACCGACTTAGGAGAGTGGAAGACCTAACTCGTGAAGAGGTACGGGTTATCAAAGATCTTAAGTTGCCAGGACGACCTACCGAGTTACTCAGAGAGAAGGCAAAGCAAACTGTTGAAGTAATAGGTCGTAAACGACTTAACGGGTCAAACGATAAGTCGGAACCGAGTTACGACTTAGTTAAGTCGTACCATCTTAAGTTGCAGAAGCCTGAGCGTTGATTCCTCTGCCGAGTTAATCTCTACCGTGGATTTCTTAAGTCGTAAATCTGGGATGCCGCATGTTTTAAGTCGCTGAAGCTGTTGCCGTTGATCCTTATGCCGAGTTAATCTGGACCGCTATTCTTAAGTCGTTACTAAGTTGAGTCGCGTAGAGTTGTTAAGTCGGCAACGACTTAAGTGGTTCTGTTTGTAATAAGTCGTATGCTTTGGAAGTGTCATAAGTCGGAGTATTTTAAGTCGCAACTGTTATAAGTCGTAAGTCATCTATTTCCATATGTCGTCTGTTGTAAGTCGTATGGTCTGTATTCTGTAGAGTTGTAAGTCATGTACGACTTATGTTGAGTCGGAGTCTTTGTTAAGTCGGAACCGACTTAGGAGATTTAATTTTTTGTTGTAATTTCGTGTGAGTTGTAAAACGCCTATAAATAGGCCATGAGTCTCATTTGTAAAGGTTGTTGATTTTTGAATAAAATTATCTTTTGATTGTTGTGTGCTTTCATCTAAATTGGTAGTTGAGTGTAATCTCCTATCTCCTCTTTCGGATAATCGAGTGCGCTTGTAGAAGCCGATTCGCGGAATCTAATGCGCTAGATCAACGCTCGAAGAATTGAAGATCTTTGAACCCGGTATCGTGCGCGATCAACGAGTTCGGGATAGCTAGAATTCGGTATCTTCGGATCAACGATTTTGGGCATTTCAGTATCTTCCAATCCACCGATTACTACTTTCACCGATTGAAGATTGTTTTGAATTATCCGCTGCGTCAGTTTTGGTATCAGAGCTTGTTCTAACCAATCATAGTTAGATCGAGTCTTGGAGCCGAGAATTTGAAGTTTGAAAGTGAATAGCCGAGCTTGGAGTGTTAAGCCGTGATCGAGAGTTAAGTGTTCATCATTGTTCGAAGTTGTTTGATCGGATTTGAATTGGAGGCCGAAACTTTGTCCATCGTGTTCATCGCGATTTGCTACAAAGTGGAAGTTTTCGATCCGTTTCATTTTGGATCAAAGTCCGAATTGTGTTTGAATTTTGAAGTGTTTGGAAGTATTCAAGTATGCCGCCAAGGAGAGCTAATCGCCACCAAAACGTAGAAGCTTTGTATCGAAGAGAAGAAGCTGATGAGATGGAGGAAAGAATCAATGAGAACTTTAGTGAAAAGCTTAACGAAGGAATTGGTCGGTTAGAGAAGATGATGTTAGAGATGAATCAAAATCGGAGAAGGGTTTCACCAGAATCTAACCATGGGGGTAGTAGAGTCTCGCCACATTCCAATCGAGACAGAAGTGTTGAAAATGATCAAGGGCGTGGGAGGAACGTGAATGATCGTGAACGAAGGAATGTAGATAGAAGGGATGATGGTGGTAGGCGTGAAGGTAGTAGAGATGTGGGTGGACGAGATAGACAACGATATACTTCTGATTTTGAAGAGGAGTATGATGGTGGTAGTGTTCAAGGACAAGGACGAGGATAAGGCAGAAATTACTCTGAGTATGATCACAAGTGGAAGTCAGGAATGAAGACTGAAATTCCTGAATTCAAAGGTGGTATGCAAGCAGAGGAGTTTCTAGATTGGGTGGCTAATGTTGAGGAGATTTTTGACTTCAAATAAGTTCCAGAATAGCGTAGAGTGAAGTTGGTTGCTACAAGGTTAAGGGGTAGAGCTTTGGCATAGTGGCAGCAATCCAAGCTTACACGTGAACGAATGGGGAAATCAAAAGTTGAATCTTGGGGGAAGATGAAGAAGTTGATGAAAGCAACGTTCTTACCTTACAATTATTAGTCACTAATGTATCAGCGTTTGCAAAATTTGAGACAAGGAACGAAATCTGTGAACGACTATGCTGACGAATTTTACCAACTGATAGCAAGGAATGATATTATGGAGACAGAAGAACAGTTAACGGCTAGATTTGTTGGAGGATTGCGAATGCAGATTCAGGATATGGTTAATATGTTTGATCCCAGATCTGTAGCGGAAGCACATCAGAAAGCGTTGGCTTGGGAGAAACAGGGACGACGAGGAAGTGGTGTGTTTACCAATTCTAACAATCAAGTGAAGGGTGTTGGTGGAAGTTCTAATGTTTCTAAACCTATCAGTAGACCAGTAGTGAAGGAGGTTGAGAAGACAAAGGTTAACAACGGGTTCAAATGTTACAATTGTCAGGAATTTGGTCACAAAAGTAGCGAATGTCCAAAACCGAAGAAGAGAGCTATGATAGCAGAAGTTGAGGATGAAGATGAAGAAGTTGAATGTTCCAATTCACCACCTGATGAGGAGGAAGAAGAAGTGTCTGGAGACGAAGGTTATAATCTCATGATGAAGAGGTCCTGTTTAACACCAAAGCAAGAGGAGGATTGTAGTTGGTTGAGGAGCAATATTTTTCAGTCAACATGTACTATTCTGGGGAAAGTTTGTAAATTTGTTATTGATGCTGGAAGCTGTGATAATATAATTTCTTCAGAGGCTGTGAGGAAATTGGCGTTGAAGACTGAGAAACATCCGAAACCATACAAGCTAGCTTGGTTGAGAAAAGGCGGGGAGGTGAAGGTTGGACGAAGGGCTCGTGTAAAATTTTCAATTGGGAAGAAATATAAAGACGAAATCTGGTGCGATGTGGTAGATATGGACATTTGTCATTTGTTGCTGGGAAGACCGTGGCAGTATGATAGAGCAGTACAACATGATGGGCGTACCAACAGTTACAGTTTCATGTTTGAAGGCACAAAGATTATCTTAGTTCCAAAGAAGAGACAACCGGGAGAAAGTAAGTCAGAAGAGATTGAAGAGTTGAAAACCTTATTATCTCTGAAGGAGTTTGTTAAAGAAGTAGAGGAGGAACCTGAAGTGTTTTTGTTAATTGGGCGAGAGAGCAGTGAAGAGGTTGAGATTCCAGAAGAAGTTAAACCAGTTTTGAAAGAATTTGACGATGTATTTCCAGAGGAGTTACCAACGGAGTTGCCACCGTTGAGGGATATACAACATCAGATAGATCTTGTTCCAAGTGCTGTGTTGCCACACAGACCACATTATCGAATGAGTCCGAAGGAACATGAAGAGTTGCGGAGGCAGGTAGAGGAATTGCTTGAACAGGGGCGAGTGCAGGAGAGTTTAAGTCCTTGTGCTGTACCAGCTTTATTGGTACCCAAAAAGGATGGAACGTGGAGGATGTGCACTGACAGTCGAGCATTGAATAAGATTACTGTGAGATATAGATTTCCAATGCCGAGGTTGGATGACTTGTTAGATCAAATAAGCGGAGCTACTATATTTTCGAAGATTGATTTGAAGAGCGGATATCATCAAATTCGTATCAGACCAAGAGATGAGTGGAAGACTGCTTTTAAAACCAGGGAGGGTCTATACGAGTGGTTGGTCATGCCGTTTGGCTTATCAAATGCTCCGAGTACTTTCATGAGGGTGATGAATCAAATTTTTAGACCATTCATTGGGAAGTTTGTGGTGGTGTATTTCGATGATATTCTGATTTACAGTGGGAGTCCAAAGGAACAATTGAATCATCTTAGAGAAGTGCTGATGGTATTGAGACAAGAACAATTTTATGCTGCAACGAAGAAATGCATGTTCATGACGCATAGCGTTTTATTTCTGGGATATGTTGTATCGGAAAAAGGAATACAAGTTGACCAAAGTAATGTTGAGGCGATTAGGGATTGGCCGCAGCCCAAGACGATGACGGAAGTTCGTAGTTTTCACGGGTTGGTTTCATTTTATCGGAGGTTTATTCCACACTTTAGTAGTGTGATGGCACCTGTTACGGATTGCATGAAGGGTAAACAGTTTGCATGGACGGAGGAAGCCGGGGTTGCTTTTGAGCGAATCAAAGAACTTTTGACGTCTGCACCAATTCTAATATTACCAGATTTTCAGTTAGTGTTTGAACTACATACTGATGCATCCAAGGTTGGGATTGGAGGAGTGTTGAGTCAGAGGGGACGTCCAATTGCATATTTCAGTGAGAAGTTGTCAGGAGCGAAGATGAGATACAGTACATATGATGTGGAATTTTATGCTGTTGTGCAATCTATCAAACACTGGAGACACTATCTATTTCAGAAGGAGTTTGTTCTTTACACTGATCATGAAGCGTTGAAGCATTTACAAGGGCAGGACAAGATTTCAGCAAGACATGCATCGTGGATTGCATATCTACAACAGTTTACTTTCGTTGTTAAACACAAGTCAGGGGTGACGAATCGAGTGGCTGATGCTTTGAGTAGGAGGAGTCATTTGTTGACTACGCTGAAGGTTGAAGTGACGGGGTTTGAAATGTTGCCGGAACTATTTATCGAAGATCTTTACTTTGCAAAGCTTGTGGATAAAGTCAAGGAGGGAAAGACTGATGAGTTTATGATGGTTAATGGCTTTCTTTTTAAAGGAAATCGATTGTGCATACCGGAGGGTAGTCTGAGAATGAAGATTATCAAGGAGTTACACGAAGAGGGACATGTTGGGAGAGACCGTACTTTACAGTTGATTTCACAATCCTACTTTTGGCCATCGATGAGGAAAGAGGTAGAGAGGTTTGTGGAACGATGTCATATTTGTCAGGTTTCGAAAGGAACTGCGACTAATGCTGGTTTATATATGCCGTTACCGGTACCGACTAAACCATGGATTGATGTGAGTATGGATTTTGTGTTGGGGCTGCCAAGAACACAGCGAGGAAATGATTCCATCTATGTGGTAGTGGATCGATTTTCGAAGATGGCACATTTTATTGCTTGTAAGAAGACGGCGGATGCTGTTCATGTTGCTCAATTGTTTTTCAAGGAGATCTATCGACTTCATGGATTTCCAGAATCTATTGTGTCGGATAGAGATACTCGGTTTCTGAGTCACTTTTGGTTGAGTTTGTGGAAAATGGTGGGAACGAAGCTGAAGTTTAGTAGTGCTTATCACCCGCAAACAGATGGACAGACCGAGGTTGTGAACAGATCATTGGGAAACTTGTTGAGGTGTCTTGTTCAAGATAATCTGAAGAGTTGGGATGTGAAGTTATGCCAGGCAGAGTTTGCTCATAATCATGCAGTAAATCGTAGTACAGGGTTCAGTCCATTTCAGATTGTTTATTCGAGCTTACCAAAAGGGCCGTTGGATTTAACGGTAATACCACACTCGAAGGGGACAATTAAGAAAGCTGCGGATTTATTTGAGGGGTTGACGGAATGTCATAAAATCGTTCAGGAACAATTGGAGAAAGCGAATGAGAAGTATAAGCGAGCTGCAGATTTGAAACGAAGGAATGTTGAATTTCATGAAGTAGATTTGGTTTATGCAATGTTAATAAAAGATCGCTTTCCAGTGGGAACATACAATAAATTGAAAGCACGAAAGATTGGTCCAGTGGAAATTTTAAAGAGAATCAATGAAAATGCTTATAGATTGAAGTTACCAGATGATGTGTATACGTCTGACGTATTCAATGTAAAACATCTCGTACCATATCATGGAGCCAGTTTGTTGTGGATGCAAAAGGTACAAATTCGAGGTCGAATTTCTCTCAACCTAGGGAGGATGATGTAGCTCAGACCAGGGATGAAGGCATAAGTCGTACACGACTTATGGAAGGAGCTATGAGTCGTGACCGACTCAAGAAAGCAGAAGACATAAGCGTAAGTCGTGACCGACTTAACATGATGGGAGACTTAAGTCGTGACCGACTTAGGAGAGTGGAAGACCTAACTCGTGAAGAGGTACGGGTTATCAAAGATCTTAAGTCGCCAGGACGACCTACCGAGTTACTCAGAGAGAAGGCAAAGCAAACTGTTGAAGTAATAGGTCGTAAACGACTTAACGGGTCAAAGGATAAGTCGGAACTGAGTTACGACTTAGTTAAGTCGTACCATCTTAAGTTGCAGAAGCCTGAGCGTTGATTCCTCTGCCGAGTTAATCTCTACCGTGGATTTCTTAAGTCGTAAATCTGGGATGCCGCATGTTTTAAGTCGCTGAAGCTGTTGCCATTGATCCTTATGCCGAGTTAATCTGGACCGCTATTCTTAAGTCGTTACTAAGTTGAGTCGCGTAGAGTTGTTAAGTCGGCAACGACTTAAGTGGTTCTGTTTGTAATAAGTCGTATGCTTTGGAGGTGTCATAAGTCGGAGTATTTTAAATCGCAACTGTTATAAGTCGTAAGTCGTATGTTTCCATATGTCGTCTGTTGTAAGTCGTATGGTCTGTATTCTGTAGAGTTGTAAGTCGTGTACGACTTATGTTGAGTCGGAGTCTTTGTTAAGTCGGAACCGACTTAGGAGATGTAAATTTTTGTTGTAATTTCGTGTGAGTTGTAAAACGCCTATAAATAGGCCGTGAGTCTCATTTGTAAAGGTTGTTGATTTTTGAATAAAATTCTCTTTTGATTGCTGTGTGCTTTCATCTAAATTGGTAGTTGAGTGTAATCTCCTATCTCCTCTTTCGGATAATCGAGTGCGCTCGATTCAACGATTGTAGAAGCCGATTCGCGGAATCTAGTGCGCTAGATCAACGCTCGAAGAATTGAAGATCTTTGAACCCGGTATAGTGCGCGATCAACGAGTTCGGGATAGCTAGAATTCGGTATCTTCGGATCAACGATTTTCGGCATTTCAGTATCTTCCAATCCACCGATTACTACTTTCACCGATTGAAGATTGTTTTGAATTATCCGCTGCGTCACATCGTGTCCCTATTTCTTTTAATTGTTTTAAGGAATACGTCGCAGTTTTATATTACTAGTATTACTTTTGAGGCCACAGCACAATCTCTATACTTTGTTGTTACTCAAAGATTGTGCCGCAGTGCTAACTTGCTAATGGTACTTTTAGATCCATAGCACAACCTTCATATTTGGTATTTAAAGATTATGCCATACTTACGTCCATTGAAGTAAATACTAGGAATGTAGAGCTGTTCCTATACTTTGTTGTTGTCCAGGGACACCAACACGGTATTATCTGAACTTTGCTTTTTTTTCCATTTCCTTTTCGTAGTCCAACTTCTATCATGGGATCGGTTCTTTTGGTCCTATTTTTGCATCAATTTTCCTTTAACAATGTTCGAAATATGTATGTAACGGTTTCTATTCTTTCCTTAAAACAAAATTCTCTCGCTCATTTCTTAAATTTTCAATTTCTATTTTCCTCCTTCTCATCCATGGCCATCTGTTCCATCTCTTATGCCCAAAATTTTGTTCATCATTTCACCCAAAATCACTTCAAATAAAATAAAATAAGTGGCTCATCCGATTCTAGCAATGTCTGGATGATGATTCTAGGAATCTAAGGAGGATTCGCAGATCAATTTGTCACTATCGGGCTAGATCTATAAGATAAAATTTCCATTTACATTTATATATATTAGATATACCATTCTTACCATAAATTTTTATATGTATTGTTAGCTTTGCTTATTTGGATTTAATGTTGCATTCTGAACACCAAATTTTTTATTTGATTTGATTCATTTAAGTGATCAAAATCAAAATACATATATGTTTTAAATTATAATTTTAACCATGAATAAATAGCTTTCTAAACATAGTATACATATTATGTAATTCGATTATTTAGTTTTGAATTTTGTTCAGTTAGAATCATAATGTTCACTGATTTCTTATTCGGGTTAACATATATCATTTGATTTCAAACTTCTAGTTGTCTAAAAATTAAAAAAGAGAGGGTATTTTGCAAAGGTACATTTATATAATATATACTAGTATAAACCGCTCGTACGTGCATCTAATAGCTTTGATGGTCACGATATTTTTACTTCAAAAAGTTTTGTTGGTGGTGTCCGCTGTAAATTTATAGTGAAATTCCATTAATGGGTGGTGGGAAAGGGAAGGTGGTGGAGATTGCAAACTAACATTAAGATTTTGTTGGTGGGTGTAGGGCATTTTCAGAATTTCAAAACGACACGATTGAAATCTTATTCATTGAACTTGCATTATTAATAGTAGAGATATATATAAACACACATACACATACCTCTGTATGTGTGTGTGTGTGTGTGTTTATATATATACATATATATACATGGACACACACACACTTGCAAATGGACTACAATAATTAAGCATAACATATGTGTGTATTTTGAATAAATTAAAAATTATTTTAACCTTATTATTACATAGGTCTATGAATGCATGTGTATATATTATAATATTAATAAAATGTGATATTTCACATTAGTTAATGTTTGCGCCAAAAATGGTCACAAACCCCGAATGTTATGAAAGCACCAGTGTATGAATACAAATCAGCAATATTCAAACACAAATCTCAGATCTAAACAAACAACAAACAGCAATCCCGAAATAATGAACAAAAACACGAGATTTATAGTGGTTCGGCTATCTCCGGCCTACGTCCACTCCAAAGTTTTTATCTTTTATTGATCGATGCTTGAAGATTACAATTTCCTATCGCGTAGTACAACAGATTTTATGATTATAATCTGAACCTAAGGCAGCAATGGTGATCTGGAGTAAATCTGGCAGAATCTGGGTGCTCTTTAGCTCTCAAAATTGTCCGACCCCTTTTCTGAATGACCAGGGGCTCTATTTATAGGTGTAGAAGGCTGATATTTCGCCTAAAATGAAGGGAGACCAGTTCTGGTACGTCAAGGGGCCCACATGCTCGCTTTATGGAAATCCGGGCCCACTTTGGGATCGATTCGACCCTTGGTTCGAATCGATCAAGAAAGTGTCCAATCGAGCTGAAATTTGGCGTGAACATTCTTCAACATGTGCTCAAGCTTCTGTGAAAATTTCATAGCATTTGGATGTGTAGATCTCAAGTTATGATCGATTCAAGGTTGCATTTCTGGCTGAAATGTCTCTTCGAATCGAACTCCTTCGACTCGGTTCCTTCGAATCGATTGTCTCGACTCGATTCAGCATGCCTTCGCGATGATGTGGCGCGCCTCCTTTGTTTCGATCCATCTTGTGCTCCGAGTTGCCCGGGTCGACTCCACGTTTCTAGCTGCCGTGGCCTAGTGGATTCGAGGTAGTGGGCTCGTAGACATACTCGTTCGAATCGATCAAGGCTTACCTTGGTTTAATTGATTCGAAGTTACCTTAACAGGGTGGACTCGAAGTAGCTTATGGGATGGAGTCGAGGTGCATCTACTATATGGATTCGAAGTAGAGGAATGCCTACCGGGTTCGAACTGCTGGATTTTAGTGTAGTCTGTTTGGATGGATTCGAACTAGGGAGTGCTCGATGGATTCGAAGCCAGGCGAAAGGGATGGATTCGAAGGATGGCTTCCACGATGGATACGAAGCATGTAAAACTTGATGAATACGAAGATGATGGAGTCGACCTTGATGGATTCGAATAGCATTCCTACCTCATCGATTCGAACATAGGGTCTTTTATGGATTCGAACACAAGGCTGTCTCCTCCATTTTCCGTCGGTGATATCTTGAGCGTACGAACTCGGATTGACTCGAAACTTGGAACGTCGTTTCCTCTGGCCTTGCTTGACATGTCTTATCAATTGCAGCCCGATCCGGACTCGGACAAAATTCATCGATATCCGTGGTGAACCTGCGATGCACAATCGATGTTCATGACTAACAATCATTGATTTTCAGTTAATCTTTTGGGTATCTCGGCTTTGCCAAAAGTTGGGATAACATTTTGCCCCCCAAAACATGCCTTTTGGTAAAAGGCGTGTTTTGATCAGTCTCAAATTAAATGCAGTGAGTTCATGTGTATCTCATAGCTTATAGCATTTTCAATCAAGTCCATGGCTGTTCGGAGCCGAATCGTTATCAAGTTTTTCCAGTGGAAGTTAAGAATGAAATTCCACGGTCTCTCCGTACTATTGATGGTCACTCCGGACCCTTGTCCAACCCATTCTAGATTTAGCGATTGAATAGAAAGATCCTATTGCACTCCGGCGTTGCTTTCTATCCCTTGCACTCTGGCCCCAGCTAGGGCGTATAGCGATGTCTTGGTCATTCTCGACCGATCATAGCCTCTCCGGGCTCATGTTGGATCCCATCATGTCACTCTCCGGTGAAGGGGAAACAACGTTAAGTGAGTCAATCCTGTCGCTCTCCGGCGAAGCGACTCACCTCCTGCACTCCGGTTCAGTGTATCTGAACATTAAGCGATGTCATGGCCTAAATCGTGGGCCGATCATAGCCTCTCCGGGCTCTTATCGAATCCTGATCCAATCACTCTCCGGTGAATAGGAAACGATGCTTAAGTGAGTTGATCCTGTTGCTCTCCGGCGAAGCAACTCACTTCTTGCACTCCGGACCCTGCCTCTCCGGGTAGGATCATAAAGCGATCATGTTTATATTGATATTTAATGTTTATCCTTTAACTCTCCGGTCAAAGGTTTATTTTAATAAGTGTTTCTTTATTAAATTAAAATCCTAGATGTTCAATCTCAAACACCAGGAAAAACAAGATAATGCCTCTCCGGGCGGAGCGGTCTATTTCCATCTCAGAGCATGCCTAGGGATCTCTCCGGTTCCCGTACATGAGTAAGTGGGATAGCCGTTTTATTTTGGAAATCAAATCTAAGAAAACTAATCGACCAGAGTCCAAATCTTGAACTTGGCCCTTGCCATCACAATCAGTTGATGACGAGTCGTGATCCCGATCCAGGATCATTCCTGTTTGGTTGATGTGGTAGTTGTTCGGGTCTAACCACCGTCGTACGTTCTCTGACATACTGCGGCAATCTACCACTCCTTGCATGTTCTTCCACCTCATCCTTCAGGTGGCGGCATTCATCGGTAGTGTGCCCATCCAGCTCATGGAATAGGCAGTACTTTCCAGTCTTACGTTCCCGCTCCGTGGGATCTCTCCTGGGTGGCTTTCGATAGGGGAGTTGCCCCCGAGTTTCGGTGTAAATTCGTTCCAGTCCTGCCACCAAGTCTGTGTATTGCCTGAATCTGGGTTCTCGGAATTTCTTCCGTTTATCAGGACCATCATGTGCGTCATCCTGCTTTCTCTTTCCTTTGTCTGCCCTGGACTGCTCCCTGGCGGTTCCTTCGCCTTGTGCAACATTTATTTCCTGCCTCTCGGCTCGTGATTCCTCTAATCGAATGAATTTCTCAGCTTCATGGAAAAACTCTCCAAGATCTTGCGGTGGATCTTTAGTCAAAGAGTCTTTGAATTCGGTGCCTTCTCCAACTCCTGCCACTGCCGCCATCAAAATCATCGATGGGTCCGGGCGATCTACAGAAGTCACCGTCGCATTAAATCGTAACAAAAAATCTTTTATGGACTCTCCGGTCCTTTGTTTTATTGATGCCAAAGTCATCACGCTCTTAGGTCGCGTCACGTGAACCCTAAACTGCTTCATGAAGCAATCCACAAGCTCGCCCCATGTCCTGATTGATCCAGTCTCTAATTGTCTGAACCAAAGTGCAGCCAAATCTGATAAAAATAAAGGGAAACATCGCGCCATCACTTCCTCGGATGCTCCCAGCACTTCCATGTGTCTGATATATCTGGTGATATGCATGGTCGGGTCTGACTTTCCGTCATAAGGATTCAGCGTTGGTAGTTTGAACTTCGGAGGGTTCCTTGCATTCCTGATATTCGGAGCGAACGGACTCCGACTAACTTCTTCCAATCCTCCTCCTGAAAACCCTCCTCTCATGAGTCGTCTCACTAAGCCGATCATTCTTTCATCTCCCTCTAGGGGTTGCCCCCTTGTCATGTCTCTGTCTTGCCCTCCGAGTCTTGTAGGGAATTCTGGTACGTACTCTTCGGGTGGCTCGTTAGCATTTGTGTTGGCCCTAGCCGGTTGAGCTCCTTCCAAAGGTACTTCTGCGTTGGATCCTGCGGGCCTGCCCCCAAGCCCTTGTTGATTGCCTTCTGGTTCTGCATTCTGTCCTCCGTTGGGTTCCATAGCCCTAGCCCCTTGTTCCACATTCACAGCCGCTGTAGCTGGTCCAAGGTTCTGTGTTCCTGCAGCTCTTATCTGCTCGAAGAAATTCTGCAGCATCTCTTGTTGGGTTTTCATCATTCTTTCCTGCATTAAGTTATTCATCGCTTCCATCTCATCTCTAGTAATGTAGATCGAAGCTTGTCCTTCTCCAGCGCCAGAGGATGCCTCTTGGCTTCCTGCCTGTTGGCTCCTCTCAGTTCTTTGTCTAGTTTGTCGAGTCATTGTAGAGTCAGATCTGAATCCTTAAAATTCCAAATCTAAATTTTGAATTTGGTTTAGCGGGTGCTAGTTCTTCTCAGTGAAAGCACCAAAGTGTTTGCGCCAAAAATGGTCACAAACCCCGAATGTTATGAAAGCACCAGTGTATGAATACAAATCAGCAATATTCAAACACAAATCTCAGATCTAAACAAACAACAAACAGCAATCCCGAAATAATGAACAAAAACACGAGATTTATAGTGGTTCGGCTATCTTCGGCCTACGTCCACTCCAAAGTTTTTATCTTTTATTGATCGATGCTTGAAGATTACAATTTCCTATCGCGTAGTACAACAGATTTTATGATTATAATCTGAACCTAAGGCAGCAATGGTGATCTGGAGTAAATCTGGCAGAATCTGGGTGCTCTTTAGCTCTCAAAATTGTCCGACCCCTTTTCTGAATGACCAGGGGCTCTATTTATAGGTGTAGAAGGCTGATATTTCGCCTAAAATGAAGAGAGACCAGTTCTGGTACGTCAGGGGGCCCACATGCCCGCTTTATGGAAATCCGGGCCCACTTTGGGATCGATTCGACCCTTGGTTCGAATCGATCAAGAAAGTGTCCAATCGAGCTGAAATTTGGCGTGAACATTCTTCCACATGTGCTCAAGCTTCTGTGAAAATTTCATAGCATTTGGATGTGTAGATCTCAAGTTATGATCGATTCAAGGTTGCATTTCTGGCTGAAATGTCTCTTCGAATCGATCTCCTTCGACTCGGTTCCTTCGAATCGATTGTCTCGACTCGATTCAGCATGCCTTCGCGATGATGTGGCGCGCCTCCTTTGTTTCGATTCATCTTGTGCTCCGAGTTGCCCGGGTCGACTCCACGTTTCTAGCTGCCGTGGCCTAGTGGATTCGAGGTAGTGGGCTCGTAGACATACTCGTTCGAATCGATCAAGGCTTACCTTGGTTTAATTGATTCGAAGTTACCTTAACAGGGTGGACTCGAAGTAGCTTATGGGATGGAGTCGAGGTGCATCTACTATATGGATTCGAAGTAGAGGAATGCCTACCGGGTTCGAACTGTTGGATTTTAGTGTAGTCTGTTTGGATGGATTCGAACTAGGGAGTGCTCGATGGATTCGAAGCCAGGCGAAAGGGATGGATTCGAAGGATGGCTTCCACGATGGATACGAAGCATGTAAAACTTGATGGATACGAAGATGATGGAGTCGACCTTGATGGATTCGAATAGCATTCCTACCTCATCGATTCGAACATAGGGTCTTTTATGGATTCGAACACAAGGCTGTCTCCTCCATTTTCCGTCGGTGATATCTTGAGCATACGAACTCGGATTGACTCGAAACTTGGAACGTCGTTTCCTCTGGCCTTGCTTGACATGTCTTATCAATTGCAGCCCGATCCGGACTCGGACAAAATTCATCGATATCCATGGTGAACCTGCGATGCACAATCGATGTTCATGACTAACAATCATTGATTTTCAGTTAATCTTTTGGGTATCTCGGCTTTGCCAAAAGTTGGGATAACAGTTAACTTAACCTTGATCTAAATTTAAGGAAATTCTACAAATCAATCTCATTTTATAATCTCATACTTTGCTTGTGTAACGTTAAATCAATCAATCTATGTTATATTTTCAATTCAACATTTATGTTAATAAGATATGGTTTTCTAGGAATGTTCACTACAACAAATATGCCCTATTACAATATTAAAAAAAGTTTTAATATTGGTTTCACAACGTTTTTTCAAACGTAATATTAGGCCATGTTTTAATAAGGTCAATGCCTTTTACAACATTTTTTAAATGTTGCTAATAACATCGTAAAAGGTACATATACAACTATTTTTAGATGTTGCAAATTTTATTTTACAACTTTTTTAAATGTTGTAGAATATATTTTTACAACTTTTTAGAAGTTGCGAAATATATACAGCTTTTTAAAATATAATTACACACACGATTTAACTATTTTCAACCTGTAACTTTATCCTAAATACTATTATTATAGAATTAAAATTTTAGAAATTCATATACATAAAATTCATTGATTCAAATACATAAACATCGATTTAAATAAAAACACTATACATACAATATTCCATTCATTCTACATATAATATTCAAACAGTGATACCACAACACTCACACCATATCGCATCCAGCACTAACAAAACAACTGTAACGACCCGTGACTTTTTAATAATTTTATTTGTTTTAATAATATATATATTTGAATTTATGTGAAATTTTAAATAATAAAAATTTGAAATAAAAATATAATATTTGGAATACGTCTAATTTAACATAGCAAATGGTAAATTTTCATCTGATAATATGAAAGTTTATTTTATCGTGTAATTCTATTTCAATTTAAAATCAGTTAATATTTGATGATAAAATAATGTTTTTCAAACCTGAATATTTTTCTATAAAAAATTTGTAAATCATCTTCTGAGTGAGACGTCATATTTTGTTTCTTCGAATTTGGACTTTTATTGCTTCATTTATCTTATTTCTGATATTTTTGCAGCATTTTCGGTACCGATTATCGACTTTTGATACGATGATCGTACCACTGATATCTGTATACCATTTTGATCATCTCGTCGCGCTGATCCCTGCGGTATATTCAATTCTTTGTTTTGAAGTCCGGTACACAGCAGAATCCGTGAAAACGATTTCATATTGGAATCGGTTCTTAAAATCTTTTGGTTTCTTTGACCATTCATTTATACGCCGAGTTATACCAATAGCCACTGCCTTTTTATATCCCTGAGAATCAGTTTGACGTTTGACTATCTTAATCTTTTGATTTATTTGGTTGTTCATCTGATCTGTTAGTTTGCTTTTGGAAGAAAAGGTGAACAGTTCACATTTCATTTTATAAAGCTAGGCCAACACATTTTGTATTTCTTCCTGAAGCAGGCTACCATTTGCTCGTCTCCACCCTCCATCATTATGGACCACGTCACCAACCCACCATCACCTCAACCCCAATGGCCACTCTTTCCTCCCTCTGTCCTCCCTACCGCCTACCGCCTACCACCTCACCATCACTCAGCCCACCGTCCCGCATCCAGCCATCCACATCACCTTAGATCTGACAGCCGTGAGCAATCTCCACAACCCGCGAACCTACTGCACTTCCAATCCATCCTCCACTAAAGCCTTCACCTAAGGTCGTGCCACAATCAATCTCTCCATCCACCGCCACTTGCTCCTCTGCCTCTCTCTCTCTCTGTCGCTACCCCAGCACTGTCTTGACAAATGGCCGCCGTGAGTCCCCACTCCTCTTTATATATATTTGTTATATATGGGATATGCATTGCTGCCGTATATTATATTGATTACTATATATATTAGTTTATACGTATATATATTTCTCTACAGATTGCTTTATATCTTTTTGTTTATATCTAATAGTTTAAAATATGTTATATATGAAATATATATCTCAGAGTTTATATTATGGTTAGTTCATATACATTTTATAATACGCATAGGTTAATTGTTATATATAATATGTGTATGAAGAGACCGGGATTGGATATGGGCATACTCTCTATCGGTACCAAAAACCACTTTAACAACTGTGTACGCGGTGGAGATTCCAGAATGAAGTATGATGGTGGCGACGATCCTATATGAGGTATATACGTGGACCCGACTCCCGTGAGTTGGCATAAGGTGGCTAAAACAGGAGCAATTCCGGGCCAATGAGGTAGCTCCTCTGATCGGTCACACTCCATCGTATGCCATTCTATTACTTGTGATTGATTTGGTGCGCACCCTTGATTCAGGATTGTGGCTCAAGGTGGGCGATTGTTGCGGCTCTGCGTTACCACCAGTCCGGATGCGTAATTGGTATATCTACCATAGCATTGCCTTGTTGTGCCGTGTCACCTACCCTAGCGTGCTTTACTGTGAGTTTGTTTTGTACCATACCTATGGAGTGCCCTCTAACGATGCCCATTACGGGGGAGATTACGGTACTGTATAGACTATGGGAATATATAAAATGTGTTAAGGGGGATATGGGTAATGCCTTAACACTATTTTAATAGTTTACTTTACTATAGACATTATTATAATAGCATATATTACTACATAGTAGATAGTTTAGCGGATCCTTAGAGGATGGTTATCCCAAACATCCTTTAAGTTACTTGTATTTCAGTTGATATTTCACTTGAGTTGGATTTATTGATATAAGAATGTTAATCCTGACTCGAGTGTTTTGTGTTTTGCTTTGCGCTCGGGTCAGACTGAGTGTACCAGTATTCGAGACTTAGCTTTGGAGTTGGAGCTTCGCTTGGAGATCCAGCTATATCGATTCTGCTTTCAGTTATTCAATTGATTCCAGTGATGTATTCAGATCTTGTATTCGACTATTGTATTGAGACATCTATGTATTCGAGACTTCTGTTGTAACATCCCGAAAATTTTCGACTTTCGAAAATTCAACATCGATACTCACTTTATCGACTGCTGAGCCATCGAATGCCGAAAACCCGAAAAGTTATGGTTTTAAGAAAGAAGAAAAAAGTAGAAGAAGAAGATAGAAGAAAAAGAGAAGAAGAAGAACAACAGAACAACATCAGAAACAGAAACAATATCAGAATCTCACATATCGCAGCGGAACAATATATAATAGATAAACACTAGTCTTTTAAAAAAAGAAGAACTATATCATTTTATACATACATCAATCATCAGAGTCAATATACAACTCAGTACAACAATGGACAGTTATATAACTTGTCCTCATACAGAATACACAGCGGAATAAATACTATCAGATACAAATACTACGTCTCGTCATCCAGCTTATCTCCAAAGCTCCAGAATATCCAGAATATCCTGATAATCTAACTCTAGACTGCCCGTGTGGAAATTGGTGGGCACCCAGAGTTTAGAAGGGAAACAATAAACTCCGAGTCAGTCATGGTGACTAGTGTGAGATCGTAAAACAGTTATTCTTTAAAATAAACAACAGGATAATTTTAAAGTCAATTCGCAATGCTTTTGGAAAATGAAACTACCATAAGACCTCCCGCCACACACACAATGCAAACGCAGACTTGGAGGAGATTTCTTCTTATGATAGTCAAAGATGCTTACTACGCAAGAATCAAATTCTTTTTTTGATATTATTATTAGTGCATAGTGTAGAAAACATTTCGAAAGTATAATATAAATCTTAGCCAGCATAGGTACCATTATAGTATGCTTGCTATAGCTACCATGTTAAATGGCAGGTTCTACAACTAAAACCGTACAAGGCTCGTATTGTTTCTTTGGATTTCCAACAAATGGTCAGGCTAAGGAACTTCCTATCCACGATGGGTACGTCCCTGGAATAGACGCCCCGAGAACCTAACCGGATCTCTGCCAACACAAGGCCGGGTTACCTCTGCAAAAATAGGTAACTACTGACACGCGTATGCCATCCCCCGATCGTCACCGATCTTCCCGAGGATCCCCGATTTCCAACAAACCACATATATAATAATAATGTAGTAACCACAGAGGTTAAGTATCTGGGCTCCATACCATGATACCACCTTTATCCAGAAGGAATGACATACACTAAGGGGCGCTACTCCCTAGAACCTTGCTGCATTCGTCCTGTTTCGACCATTTCCGGGGTGTGAGGCTCGACGAAGTCTCGTCCACAAAGCTACGCTTTCTAAAAAAGCCCTGCTTCGGGTCAAACAAAATGATCAACCTATGATCACAAAGATATAAGATCAAACAAATGATCATATCACAAATGATCAAACACTGATCATTTCACAGCAACACTCAGTATGCCACGTTACCAAGTTGGGATATATCGCTGATAAATTTCAACTAAATAACCTCTGAGCTCGTACGTCTCAGAGAAGGGTGTTAAGCTAAGAGAATAAATTCTCCGCCACCAACAGAAATGTATTTGAAAGAAATCAGCTTTATATCTCAAATTGTAACGTCAGACACACAATCCATACAAGTCTGTTCCGGGATCGAACAGAACCGAAGGCACTTCTCACGAAGCCCTTGCATTTCCGGATACTTTTCTAATCACGTCCGGACTTCCCGTCACCAAGGGTGATAAAACCTCTAAATCGAAGATCAGTCGATGTAGAGTAACTCGACGGTAATCCTTCCGTTTTCAAAAATATCCGGTCTTCAACACCGGTCTTCGAATGCAATTCATAACGACGTATCACATATTCGGAATGGGTTATACGACCCCATGGTCCTTTCCCGGCTAACCCGAATAGTGAGCGATTATTCAAAAATAAGTGTGGCATTCAAATTCATCCAATTCACAACAAATACCTATCTAAAGGTAATTATTGATAGTCGGTTATTTAACTATCAATAAAGATGCGCAACATCATCAGATTCCAAATAATTTTCCAAATTATTTAATCTTCCAAAATATCTTTATTAGATATAAAATTTCCACACTTAATCATTTGAAAACCATTTCAAATCAATTTCCACATTTCAAAAATAAATCAATATTTATTTTTAAACAACTTCGCTTTCTTTTATAAATTCCGTATCGAATTTATACTTTCGAATATCTACTGATATTCGATTTTCAAATCGTTTTCAATATTCAATTTCAATTTATCTTTACAAGGATAAATTCTCAAAACGTTCATTTCACATTGGAAAAGCAATTCCATACTTATTTAAAAATAAGTATTTTCACAAGTCTATTTATTTTCAACATTTGAAAATATTCGATATACTTAAAATCAAATTAAGTATATATCTCATTCTTTAAGGAAATCATTCTTAAATCACATTTATTTGAGTCAAAACGAATGTTACGTAAAACATCGTTACGACGACTCGAAATCACTAGTATAGGGATTCGGAATTAAGATAGATATATAAATCCCAATACTATAAAAAATATTTCCTTTCGGAAATCATTTACTATAACAACAGTGTTATAGTCCACCATTTCCTTATTTTTCGAAAACGTCTATTTCAACAAGTATGTTGAAATCTATGCTTTCGATTTATAATACATTTTAAAACATCGTTAAAAACAATCAACTTCATATATAATGTCGCTTTCCCAAACAATATCCATTTTACTTAACAATATATTCACCGTCCAAAATTGTGAATATACTTCACTAATCACATTTCACTATTTAATTCATCAAATTCAATTTATTTCGAATTTATAAAACAACGCTTATAAATTCCATTTCTGTTTTATAACAACTTCGGTTTATAAATCTCCTTTTATTAATTTCTATAATACACTTATTTAAAATAAGTGATTTCAGATTTATAAAACAACGTTTATAAATTCAACCTTATATTTCATAATAACTTTGATTTATAAATCCCCTTTATTAACGAGTTCGATCAATACTCCCATTAAAGGCAAAAATCCAGTTTTATAAGTTAATTTCTTATAAATCCTCCATTCTACAATTTCATTCATTTTAACTTCACCATTTATGAATCTATAAATTTCATTCTTTTTAACTTCACAATTTATACATCTATAAATTTCATATCGATTTTCCAAATTCGTTCCAATTTGCCAGTTAAATTTCTAATTGGACTTCCCACTTATTTCTTTTTAAATAAATTCCTTTTAAAGAAAATAAATTCCTTTATTTTTTTTTTCCAAACTATTTAGAAATCCAATTTTTAATTAAATTCTTCAATTTAAAAATCACTATTATACGAAATTCATTTATTTAACATTTTCACTTGATTCTGGAATTTATTCAATACGATTATAAAAATTTACTTTTTATACTTTAAAAATTCCTTTCTTCAAAATTTCTTAAATTTCAAAAATTGATTCACTTAGAAATTTTCTACTTGAATTTCAAAAATTCAATTTCGTTTATCTTTGGAATCCAATGATGTCAAACATCCATTCAGCTAAATTTTAGCTTTCAAACAATTTCCAGATATCAATATGATTAATAGCATCACTATAATCATTCACAGATTCATATCACAATAGAAATGAATTAAATAAATGTGAGGGGTCCAGTTGGATCCCTCCAACCTGTTTCCCTGCATCCAAAGATGTTAGCACAATACCAATTCCGCTCCAGTACGGAATTATCGCGGTATATAGGTTTTTATAAATCCGCTTACTAACGGCGCAATAGGGTCTCATCCGCTATACGAGGCGGGAAATCATCAATCCAATATATACATATGCCAATATGTATATATTGCTATATATATATAGATATATCCTATCATATCTAATAGCACATTCAAACAAATCAATCAATAACTGCAATTCAAATTTAAATCTGAGTGAGAAGATCTCACCTTAGCTTTTATTAGCAATCCATTTCCATTTCTGCTTTGATTTCTCTATTTAAGACCTTGAAAAACATTATAAAAATTTATTAATATTCGAGATAAATCGAATAGTTAATTTCCAATTTTAAAATTTATTTAACTTATGACTTGGTTTAAAAACTGATTTCCTTTGATTAATCTAATTGCCTAACCAATTGGCAATTTTAATTTACTAACAATTTAATTTAAACAAATGTTTTTTTATTTATAATTGTTTCCATAGAATCGAACAAATCAATTAACTAGATTGACTGGCTATTCAAATTTTAACCAATAAATTTCTTTTTTAAGATCAAGTAAATTAAAATATGTGTTTATTTCCCATTTTCTAACTGCTAAAAAAATATCTATATAGGTTTTAAAAACTGAATCTTTATATACATTCTTATATCCAAATCTTTTATATACACACTGTTTTACAGTTTATTTACATATATATCAACAGACGCATGTATATTCATATTATACGATCATTATTCTCCCATCTGATATCTATATACATTTAGATAAGAAAAACTGCAAATTAATACCTCATCTCGGCCACTCCTACTTCATCGAGAATCACTCCCAGCATCACGTGAACGCGACATCGAACTCGCCCAACATCTTCGCCGCCATCCACACCGTAACCATCGGCAACACCCACAGTTGCTTGCGAGCTCCAGGCGAATCGCCATTACCCCAAAATCGAATGTGCGCGCGCACCTCAGGAAATCGCCTCGCCACGACCTTGCTTCCGAACGAAGATGCGGCCCCATCGAATGTCGACCATGCGAGCAACTCGCGATCGAAGATCCTCCACATCGTCTTCGCTTCCCAGGCGCGCGTGAGCTCCACGCGAAACCCTACCGAGTCACCTGCCGCCTTCCAGTCGTATCGCCACCTACTCGAGCGCCATCACTTCGACTACTGGGAACTTGATTTCGACTTTGTGAAGTTGTATTTAGAAGAGGCCGAAGGTATGGAATTTGGGGATGGAGGAGAATACGTGGTTTCGTTCGATTTGTTTTTGGAACGAGATAAAAAAATTTCTTTGAATTCGATTTTGAAGGATGTCGTTTGATTTTTAAAAGAGGGGAGGAGAGGTACGAAGGTATGGGTTTTGCTCGATAATCTCGTGATGCTTGGCGTGGATTTAGGCTGAAGCTAGGGGAAGAGAACGTGCAGACATTTGACTTAAATTTAAATTTCAAATTTAAATTGAATATCGTTAAAGCTTTAACACGTTGATATATCGTGTGCTCACGTATCAACTCAGAAAATTATGAAAATTGAAATTCGGCAATAATACAACATTCCGGACCCAATGGAACTGGTTTCGTCGAATTCCGAGGCTGTTTGAAAAATGACTATTTTTAAATATTGATACGAACGATATAATTTCAAAACTGAACAGAATAGTTTGAAATCAGATTCTGAAGCTTCCGTTATCTTCAGTATTATCAATATACATTTTAAAAGCTTTCGAAATATTTTTCTTCAACTTTAAATTGAAGATTCAAATTTTCATTCAGTTTCGATTGATTAAATTTTATAATTTAATCGCCAAATTCTAAGTTATATCGGGGATTCAAATTAAATCGTCGTTCAAATATTCAAAATAAATTAAATATTCTCAATTTAATTCGATCAAAATTCTGGGTCGTTACAGACTTCCCTCCTTAAAAGAATTTCGTCCTCGAAATTACAAGTTAGGGAAAAAAGGTCCTTAACTCATCTACTATTTTTCAAAATCCAAATAGTTTTATCAACTTATCAAAACAAATCTTCCTACTAAAGATTCGTTATCATTCAACTAAAATTTTTCCAACTTCAATTCTAAGTTTCAAAACAACATCGTTTTACTTAACAATTCAAATTTAAATTTCAAATTCAAATTTAAACTTTCTAATTTTTATCAAAAATTTTCTAACGCCCTAAATTTTCGAAAAATTTCGCCAGCGTCTCCTTTGCGCGGCTAATATGGCACTACTACAAAACGTCCCTACGGACTCTCAGATTTCAAAAAGAAAAAGAAAAAGCCAAGCGGCTAGAGAGAAATCATCAAAAACTCATATTATAATTCAAATACGTACCTTTTTTTGAGCAATTCAAATCCCTTTATACACCTGTATATCCTACTAGCCATTATATCTAGTTACAGCATTCAAATCATTTTGCAAATTCAATTACAAATTTTCAATATAAACTACTTATATCATCTTTTAGTTCACTATTGAAGTTATATCCATTATCTTTAATTTTACATTTCAAATTTTATTTGAATTCAATTTCACATTTCAATTTCTCATTTGAGTTCAATTCACAATTCCAATCTAATTTGGATTCAATTTACTTTCAATTCTGAAATATTGAATTTTATCAATTATCTGTCATTTACAACTTCACTATCTTAAATTAGTTCCAATTACTAATTCATTCGTCTTCAATTTGAATTCCACTCCAATCAGATTTCAAATATTCTATAAGTTAACAACTTATTTACATCTTTATTTATACAATCATTTATACATTCACCTTCACAATTCCATTTTATTAAGGAATTTTATTTTCAATTATCTTTTTTTTTGGAATTCTATTTTCATTTATGAATCATATTAACAATTCGTATTCATAGTTTTCGTTCATATATGAATTTATTCCCTTATACTTTCAATTCACATTTATATATTTCATTTGTTAATGAACTTTAATTCCAATCACAATTACATAATTTACATTAACAATTTCTATTTGTATAAGTTATAAATTCAATCATATTCCATAAATATTCTTATACAGTATTCCAGAGTCCTTTCAACCTTTCAAAACCATTTTGAAAACAATTCAAATTTATCTTTTGAATTTTCAAAACAAAACTCAATTTTCCAAACAACTTTCATTTAAAACAATTTGGCAGCAATTCCTCTTTTGGAAACCCGAAAATGAATTTTAATGATGTGGCCACCATCATCAGGATTATTTTCCAGCAACCGAAAAGAGTTTAGAGCTTTCATCTCTCCAAAATACTTTTCAAAACCTTTGAAATTCATTTTCAAATCAAAAAGGAATTTAAACTTTCCAAATCTCCAAAATTTTCAAATTCTTTCAAAACATTTCCAAAAACTTCTCTGGAATTCCGTTTTAAATTACAATTCACATTTATAATTTATATTCTCAAATTTCATTTGTATGTGAATTTATTTCTTAACTTTGGAATTACGATTCCAATTTCTTATTCAATTTCAGTGATGATAATTCACTATTATTACTTCCTAACATCCATGCAACCATATACTATAGTAGTTCATAGAAAATTATTTCTTTTCTATACAAAAATAGTTTTGGGCAAAATTATTTCATTCACCCCATTTTAAAACAATACTGTGCCGAATTGTTCTATTCAAGTGTTTAGAAACCCCTTCGATACAGTTTTGCAAGACTGTGCCGACGAAGGTTCATATACCACTCAATAAACCAATCATCACAATATAAAACAATTTTATATTCAATAACAAATACGCGCTCATATCTATTATTTCACTCAACTCATTCTAGAGTACTACTGACTCTATCTCTAATGAGTAACACCCAACAGAGCAGGGTTGTCGCTTAACCATATGCTCTGATACCAAATGTAACATCCCGAAAATTTTCGACTTTCGAAAATTCAACATCGATACTCACTTTATCGACTGCTGAGCCATCGAATGCCGGAAACCCGAAAAGTTATGGTTTTAAGAAAGAAGAAAAAAGTAGAAGAAGAAGATAGAAGAAAAAGAGAAGAAGAAGAACAACAGAACAACATCAGAAACAGAAACAATATCAGAATCTCACATATCGCAGCGGAACAATATATAATAGATAAACACTAGTCTTTTAAAAAAAGAAGAACTATATCATTTTATACATACATCAATCATCAGAGTCAATATACAACTCAGTACAACAATGGACAGTTATATAACTTGTCCTCATACAGAATACACAGCGGAATAAATACTATCAGATACAAATACTACGTCTCGTCATCCAGCTTATCTCCAAAGCTCCAGAATATCCAGAATATCATGATAATCTAACTCTAGACTGCCCGTGTGGAAATTGGTGGGCACCCAGAGTTTAGAAGGGAAACAATAAACTCCGAGTCAGTCATGGTGACTGGTGTGAGATCGTAAAACAGTTATTCTTTAAAATAAACAACAGGATAATTTTAAAGTCAATTCGCAATGCTTTTGGAAAATGAAACTACCATAAGACCTCCCGCCACACACACAATGCAAACGCAGACTTGGAGGAGATTTCTTCTTATGATAGTCAAAGATGCTTACTACGCAAGAATCAAATTCTTTTTTTGATATTATTATTAGTGCATAGTGTAGAAAACATTTCGAAAGTATAATATAAATCTTAGCCAGCATAGGTACCATTATAGTATGCTTGCTATAGCTACCATGTTAAATGGCAGGTTCTACAACTAAAACCGTACAAGGCTCGTATTGTTTCTTTGGATTTCCAACAAATGGTCAGGCTAAGGAACTTCCTATCCACGATGGGTACGTCCCTGGAATAGACGCCCCGAGAACCTAACCGGATCTCTGCCAACACAAGGCTGGGTTACCTCTGCAAAAATAGGTAACTACTGACACGCGTATGCCATCCCCCGATCGTCACCGATCTTCCCGAGGATCCCCGATTTCCAACAAACCACATAGATAATAATAATGCAGTAACCACAGAGGTTAAGTATCTGGGCTCCATACCATGATACCACCTTTATCCAGAAGGAATGACATACACTAAGGGGCGCTACTCCCTAGAACCTTGCTGCATTCGTCCTGTTTCGACCATTTCCGGGGTGTGAGGCTCGACGAAGTCTCGTCCACAAAGCTACGCTTTCTCAAAAAGCCCTGCTTCGGGTCAAACAAAATGATCAACCTATGATCACAAAGATATAAGATCAAACAAATGATCATATCACAAATGATCAAACACTGATCATTTCACAGCAACACTCAGTATGCCACGTTACCAAGTTGGGATATATCGCTGATAAATTTCAACTACATAACCTCTGAGCTCGTACGTCTCAGAGAAGGGTGTTAAGCTAAGAGAATAAATTCTCCGCCACCAACAGAAATGTATTTGAAAGAAATCAGCTTTATATCTCAAATTGTAACGTCAGACACACAATCCATACAAGTCTGTTCCGGGATCGAACAGAACCGAAGGCACTTCTCACGAAGCCCTTGCATTTCCGGATACTTTTCTAATCACGTCCGGACTTCCCGTCACTAAGGGTGATAAAACCTCTAAATCGAAGATCAGTCGATGTAGAGTAACTCGACGGTAATCCTTCCGTTTTCAAAAATATCCGGTCTTCAACACCGGTCTTCGAATGCAATTCATAACGACGTATCACATATTCGGAATGGGTTATACGACCCCATGGTCCTTTCCCGGCTAACCCGAATAGTGAGCGATTATTCAAAAATAAGTGTGGCATTCAAATTCATCCAATTCACAACAAATACCTATCTAAAGGTAATTATTGATAGTCGGTTATTTAACTATCAATAAAGATGCGCAACATCATCAGATTCCAAATAATTTTCCAAATTATTTAATCTTCCAAAATATCTTTATTAGATATAAAATTTCCACACTTAATCATTTGAAAACCATTTCAAATCAATTTCCACATTTCAAAAATAAATCAATATTTATTTTTAAACAACTTCGCTTTCTTTTATAAATTCCGTATCGAATTTATACTTTCGAATATCTACTGATATTCGATTTTCAAATCGTTTTCAATATTCAATTTCAATTTATCTTTACAAGGATAAATTCTCAAAACGTTCATTTCACATTGGAAAAGCAATTCCATACTTATTTAAAAATAAGTATTTTCACAAGTCTATTTATTTTCAACATTTAAAAATATTCGATATACTTAAAATCAAATTAAGTATATATCTCATTCTTTAAGGAAATCATTCTTAAATCACATTTATTTGAGTCAAAACGAATGTTACGTAAAACATCGTTACGACGACTCGAAATCACTAGTATAGGGATTCGGAATTAAGATAGATATATAAATCCCAATACTATAAAAAATATTTCCTTTCGGAAATCATTTACTATAACAACAGTGTTATAGTCCACCATTTCCTTATTTTTCGAAAACGTCTATTTCAACAAGTATGTTGAAATCTATGCTTTCGATTTATAATACATTTTAAAACATCGTTAAAAACAATCAACTTCATTTATAATGTCGCTTTCCCAAACAATATCCATTTTACTTAACAATATATTCACCGTCCAAAATTGTGAATATACTTCACTAATCACATTTCACTATTTAATTCATCAAATTCAATTTATTTCGAATTTATAAAACAACGCTTATAAATTCCATTTCTGTTTTATAACAACTTCGATTTATAAATCTCCTTTTATTAATTTCTATAATACACTTATTTAAAATAAGTGATTTCAGATTTATAAAACAACGTTTATAAATTCAACCTTATATTTCACAATAACTTTGATTTATAAATCCCCTTTATTAACGAGTTCGATCAATACTCCCATTAAAGGCAAAAATCCAGTTTTATAAGTTAATTTCTTATAAATCCTCCATTCTACAATTTCATTCATTTTAACTTCACCATTTATGAATCTATAAATTTCATTCTTTTTAACTTCACAATTTATACATCTATAAATTTCATATCGATTTTCCAAATTCGTTCCAATTTGCCAGTTAAATTTCTAATTGGACTTCCCACTTATTTCTTTTTAAATAAATTCCTTTTAAAGAAAATAAATTCCTTTATTTTTTTTTTCCAAACTATTTAGAAATCCAATTTTTAATTAAATTCTTCAATTTAAAAATCACTATTATACGAAATTCATTTATTTAACATTTTCACTTGATTCTGGAATTTATTCAATACGATTATAAAAATTTACTTTTTATACTTTAAAAATTCCTTTCTTCAAAATTTCTTAAATTTCAAAAATTGATTCACTTAGAAATTTTCTACTTGAATTTCAAAAATTCAATTTCGTTTATCTTTGGAATCCAATGATGTCAAACATCCATTCAGCTAAATTTTAGCTTTCAAACAATTTCCAGATATCAATATGATTAATAGCATCACTATAATCATTCACAGATTCATATCACAATAGAAATGAATTAAATAAATGTGAGGGGTCCAGTTGGATCCCTCCAACCTGTTTCCCTGCATCCAAAGATGTTAGCATAATACCAATTCCGCTCCAGTACGGAATTATCGCGGTATATAGGTTTTTATAAATCCGCTTACTAACGGCGCAATAGGGTCTCATCCGCTATACGAGGCGGGAAATCATCAATCCAATATATACATATGCCAATATGTATATATTGCTATATATATAGATATATCCTATCATATCTAATAGCACATTCAAAAAATCAATCAATAACTGCAATTCAAATTTAAATCTGAGTGAGAAGATCTCACCTTAGCTTTTATTAGCAATCCATTTCCATTTCTGCTTTGATTTCTCTATTTAAGACCTTGAAAAACATTATAAAAATTTATTAATATTCGAGATAAATCGAATAGTTAATTTCCAATTTTAAAATTTATTTAACTTATGACTTGGTTTAAAAACTGATTTCCTTTGATTAATCTAATTGCCTAACCAATTGGCAATTTTAATTTACTAACAATTTAATTTAAACAAATGTTTTTTTATTTATAATTGTTTCCATAGAATCGAACAAATCAATTAACTAGATTGACTGGCTATTCAAATTTTAACCAATAAATTTCTTTTTTAAGATCAAGTAAATTAAAATATGTGTTTATTTCCCATTTTCTAACTGCTAAAAAAAATATCTATATAGGTTTTAAAAACTGAATCTTTATATACATTCTTATATCCAAATCTTTTATATACACACTGTTTTACAGTTTATTTACATATATATCAACAGACGCATGTATATTCATATTATACGATCATTATTCTCCCATCTGATATCTATATACATTTAGATAAGAAAAACTGCAAATTAATACCTCATCTCGGCCACTCCTACTTCATCGAGAATCACTCCCAGCATCACGTGAACGCGACATCGAACTCGCCCAACATCTTCGCCGCCATCCACACCGTAACCATCGGCAACACCCACAGTTGCTTGCGAGCTCCAGGCGAATCGCCATTACCCAAAAATCGAATGTGCGCGCGCACCTCAGGAAATCGCCTCGCCACGACCTTGCTTCCGAACGAAGACGCGGCCCCACCGAATGTCGACCATGCGAGCAACTCGCGATCGAAGATCCTCCACATCGTCTTCGCTTCCCAGGCGCGCGTGAGCTCCACGCGAAACCCTACCGAGTCACCTGCCGCCTTCCAGTCGTATCGCCACCTACTCGAGCGCCATCACTTCGACTACTGGGAACTTGATTTCGACTTTGTGAAGTTGTATTTAGAAGAGGCCGAAGGTATGGAATTTGGGGATGGAGGAGAATACGTGGTTTCGTTCGATTTGTTTTTGGAACGAGATAAAAAAATTTCTTTGAATTCGATTTTGAAGGACGTCGTTCGATTTTTAAAAGAGGGGAGGAGTGGTACGAAGGTATGGGTTTTGCACGATAATCTCGTGATGCTCGGCGTGGATTTAGGCTGAAGCTAGGGGAAGAGAACGTGCAGACATTTGACTTAAATTTAAATTTCAAATTTAAATTGAATATCGTTAAAGCTTTAACACGTTGATATATCGTGTGCTCACGTATCAACTCAGAAAATTATGAAAATTGAAATCCGGCAATAATACAACATTCCGGACCCAATGGAACTGGTTTCGTCGAATTCCGAGGCTGTTTGAAAAATGACTATTTTTAAATATTGATACGAACGATATAATTTCAAAACTGAACAGAATAGTTTGAAATCAGATTTTGAAGCTTCCGTTATCTTCAGTATTATCAATATACATTTTAAAAGCTTTCGAAATATTTTTCTTCAACTTTAAATTGAAGATTCAAATTTTCATTCAGTTTCGATTGATTAAATTTTATAATTTAATCGCCAAATTCTAAGTTATATCGGGGATTCAAATTAAATCGTCGTTCAAATATTCAAAATAAATTAAATATTCTCAATTTAATTCGGTCAAAATTCTGGGTCGTTACATCTGTTGTATCTTACTTAACTCTGTTATATATATATAGTAGCTTCATGAACTACTATTCTTTTGTTTCTGCTGCATTATTGTTATATTACTCTATGTCTGTGATCCTGTGATTATTTATTTACTGTATATGTTGAGTTTTGCCAAATTTAATTTAACAATCTGATATTTTGAGCAATTCAAATCCAACATGTATGGATGCGAATGGTTGAAAATTTTAGGATGTTACAGTTGGTATCAGAGCTCTGGTTTTAGGCAAAACTCAGTATATGTAGTAAATTTGATTACAGAATCGCTTTCGTTCGTACTTGAATCTCTTCCTCTTCGACTCGGGTTTCCTTTGAACTTTGGAACGTTCCCTTCGGTTCCAAAATCAATTCCTTCCTCTCCCATTCGTCTTGAAATACATTTTGTTTCTTCCTATTCGTGCTTCTTGATTCTGGAGTATCCCATAACTCCACTTCGAATGATCTCTATAATAAATCGACGGTCTCGCCAATCTTTGAATAATCTGTAAAGTGGTGAAACTCCTTTACAATCGGTATTGATTCACCGGAGACTTCTGTATCTTCGGTTTAGATGCTGCTCTCTTTTGTTATACCAGAATTCTATCTTTGGAGATCGAATGTCGATTTGCTCTAGAATTCTATCTCGTTCTTATTCTTGTAGTCATGGTTGACCCGGTTAAGGTTGCCCGCGATTTATATAAGTCTATCCATTCTTCTCTCTCTTGAAATCTATCTATTTCCCTATCGAGTCTATCTTCTAGTTGAATTCTTTTGGTTAGGATCCCTCTATATTTGGATCTCTATCTTTGTTTCAAATCCATTTTGTACCACTGAGTGAGGGAGTGTATTTGTATTAATATTAAAAATGTTTTATATATTGTGTTGTTTGAGTTGTTGATGTTGGTTTGGGTTTCCAATCAATTCGTTTGATCAACGCTATCGATAGGATTTCCAAAACACTTGAATATAGCAAATTGACACAATATTATTTTCAAATTTGGTAAATGAAATAAATTTTGTATGATTATATTTATATAGGTGTAAAAAATTTCTGGAATTTAATAGTCAAATGAAATGGTTGTCAGAAATGATAATATTTGATTTTTCATTTATTGTTTTGTAAACCATTGATTTTACTAACATATAAATAAATGAATTTATAAAATATGGTTTATAATTTGATTTGGAATCTAAATGAATTTAAATTAAGAATTTGAGAATTTAAAATTTCTGGGTGATTCCAAACTTTGGTTTTCAAGTTTTAAAGTGAATATTATTTAAATTATTTTCAAATAGAAATTGTTTTCAAAGAATATTAAATGTTTTAATCAGTACACTTCTTTTTGTCACTGGAAAATAATTTCGGTGATGGCAACCGCATCATCGACATTCATTTTCGAGTTTCGAAATATGGAGACCACTCAGTAGCTTTGCTACACTTTTATTTTAGAAATAAATTGAATTGAATTTCTTTAGTATGATTTGACTTATATATATAGGTGTATTATTTTAAATTTAATTTGATTTGATATATATATTATATACATAATTATCTCTAAATGGTTTGAAGTGAATTGGAAATTTAATTTTTAAAATTTCTTAAAGGATGATTTCAATTATAAACTGGAGTTAAAATTTTGGATAAATATTTAAACTTGAAATAATTGAACTGGAAAATTTTAATTGTATAATACTAAATTGCATTCCAATATAACTTACCTAAATTATTCAGAAGTTAGGAATGTAATTGAATAGTATACAATATAAAATGATTTTATAAATAAAATTTGGGTGTTTATAATAAATATTGTACACTTGACTTTTAATTATAAAATGTTAATAGAGATAAATAGAATAATAAGTTGATTGAATATTAAATGAGATAAATAAAATAAATTTTGTTTCGAAGATATTAATAAATTGAAATAAAATCAACTTAAAGAAATACCTTGAATTTAAAATCAATTGTTGAATCTAAATTAATTTAAATTGAAAGTTATATGGTTTAAATTAATTGTTTTATTTTGTTTTTCAATCTATTTTCTTTCTGGTTGTTTCCATTCTCCTACCTCCTTCCTTTTCGGGGACGAAAAGCTTTGAGTCGGAGAGAGTGTAACGACCCGTGAATTTTTAATAATTTTATTTGTTTTAATAATATATATATTTGAATTTTTGTGAAATTTGAAATAATAAAAATTTGAAATAAAAATATAATATTTGGAATACTTCTAATTTAACATAGCGAATGGTAAATTTTCATCTGATAATATGAAAGTTTATTTTATTGTGTAATTCTCTTTCAATTTAAAATCAGTTAATATTTGATGATAATAAAATGTTTTTCAAACCTGAATATTTTCCTATAGAAAATAATCATCTTCTGAGTGAGACGTCATATTTCGTTTCTTCGAATTTGGACTTTTATTGCTTCGTTTATCTTATTTCTGACATTTTTGCAGCATTTTCGGTACCGATTATCGACTTTTGATACGATGATCGTACCACTGATATCTGTATACCGTTTTGATCATCTCGTCGCGCTGATCCCTGCGGTATATTCAATTCTTTGTTTTGAAGTCCGGTACACAGCAGAATCCGTGAAAACGATTTCGTATCGGTACTTAAAATCTTTTGGTTTCTTTGACCATTCATTTATACGCCGAGTTATACCAATAGCCACTGCCTTTTTATATCCCTGAGAATCAGTTTGACGTTTGACTATCTTAATCTTTTGATTTATTTGGTTGTTCATCTGATCTGTTAGTTTGCTTTTGGAAGAAAAGGTGAACAGTTCACATTTCATTTTAAAAAGCTAGGCCAACACATTTTGTATTTCGTTCTGAAGCAGGCTACCATTCGCTTTTCTCCGCCATCCATCATCGCGGACCTCGTCACCAACCCGCCATCACCTCAACCCCAACATCCACTCTTTCCTCCCTCTGTCCTCCCTACCGCCTACCACCTCACCATCACTCAGCCCACCATCCCGCTTCCAGCCATCCACATCACCTCAGATCTGACAGCCGTGAGCAATATCCACAACCCGTGAACCTACGGCACTTCCAACCCATCCTCCACCGAAGCCTTCGCCTAAGGCCGTGCCATAAACAATCTCTCCATCCACTGCCACTTGCTCCTCCGCCTCTCTCTCTCTGTCGCTACCCCAGCACTGTCTTGACAAATGGTTGTCGTGAGTCCCCTCACCTCTTTATATATATTTGTTATATATGGGATATGCATTGCTCCCGTATATTATATTGATTACTATATATATTAGTTTATACGTATATATATTTCTCTACATATTGCTTTGTATCTTTTGTTTATTTCTAATAGCTTAAAATATGTTATATATGAAATATATATCTTAGAGTTTATATTATGGTTAGTTCATATATTTTTATAATATGCATAGGTTAATTGTTATATATAATATGTGTATGTTTGAATGTTGCTTGCACAGTAGGTTACATAGGTTAGACTTTAAAAGTAATTATGTGCGTATATATTATATATTGATTTTCAAATTTTATAATAGTTTACTATATAAGTTTATATATGTTTATAAAGTATACTGTGGATCTACTATTGATGTTTGGTGTGTTGTTAGTTGCGTCTTCTATGTATCTTAGTTTTGGGATATTGTTATATAACTTATAAGTTTGTATATATATGTATATTTATATAAAAGTTATGTTTTAAGTGCATATATATCTATATGTAAGTTTAAAAATATATGTATAGATACTTTATAAATGTCAGTTTTCTAATATATAAATGTTTTCATTTTTAGTTATATGACTTCAAATTTTATAATATATAATTAAGGTTGAAGCCGCTGCAGTTAATATAAGTTAGTGCTTGTTTATATAATAAGATTTGGCTATAATTTATACGTTAGTTGTATATATAGGGTTATTTTATTCGATTATAAGTATATACGTATAGTTGTTTTGTTTAAATATGATTTGCATATGGTATATTTACAAACGGTTCTATATATATATATATATATTGGTTTATAAATATGACCTACACTTATTTGTTTACACTATGATTTCCTATATTAACTATATATGTAAGTATTTTGTATTTTAATAAGTACATATACATGAATTTCAAAAAAAATATTGTATATATGTTTGATTTTATATATGGGTCTTAATTTAAAACTATGATCTTTGAAAACCATATATATATATATTTAATTTAATATATGTTTACGTTTGGAATATGATTTCTTTTATATAAATTGTTATATATAGTGGTATATATGAATTCAATTATACCATTCATTGTTATCGATCATGTTCTGATTTGATTTCATCAATTCCTATTGATCAGCTTTGCTCGTCAAATTCGTGCCAATCTAGCTTTGCTTTGGAATTTGTGCTTGGATTCGTAACCCATTTCATTGTCAAACTTCTCTAACCTTGAAAGGTGAGCAATCACTCACGATTAACGTTCTTATATTTATTAAATTTGATTTCAATTGAAACGTCAATTGAAATATGCTACTGTTAGTTATTTACATTGTTATATATTCTATTATCTGTATCTGTTCACCTGTGACATCTGACACCATTATCTGTTATTTACATTGATGATATATGTCTGTTATATTATTATCATATCTGTTATCACTTTGCAAGTTCCCTGTTAGTATAGAATTCACTATGGGTTAAAATGATACATACCCGAACGATTTTTAGAATAGGAGAAAATCGTTATGGGTTGAAATGATAAACCCAAGCGATTTTCATTGAATTGAATTTGGGATTGCGAGTTGAAAAGATATATACCCGTATATATTTAAATTGCGGATTGAAATGGTAAATATCCGTATCACTTGACCATAGGATAGAAAATTATATACAGACACCGTTGGTCTATATATAAATATTTTAAAAATGATTTCTATGGTTTTCGAAAGAAATATATGGTATTAATAAATATTGATTTTTAAAGATTTATTATAGTTGATTTAATAAAGTTGATATATAACATGTTTAAGTATTTATTTAATATATATATATATATATATCTTCAAATATAGAGTTTATAATGATTCAAGTTGGAAAGATAAATTTGAAATTGATTTGAAATTATATCTATTTAAGAATTTTACTTAAATAAGTTTGACTTGAAATTTATTAGATTTGAAATTTTAAAGATATGTTTTATAACTTGAATTTGATTAAAAGTGACTTAAATGAATATTTCAAACTTATATAATTTAAATGGGATATTTTGTTTATTTAAATTGTAAATTAAAGTTTATTTAAATGATATTGAAATGATTAAGTAAATATCTCAAAACTAAATAATAGTGAAGCGAATTTGATATATATATGAAATTTTTGAATTTAGTTTTGAAATGTTGAATATTTAAAGCTTTGAAATATATTGAAATTGAAATGGTTTATTTGTGGTTCAAATCGGTATTTGAAATCAGTATAATTTGAAATTTTTAATTTAATTGAAATTGAAATTTATGAATGGAGATTGAATTTTAAAAAATTGAATTTTTGAATTCGAGTTGATTTGAATCGATTTGTGAAATTTGAGGAAGCTATTTTATTTTATAAAGTATTTTTAAACTATATCTAAAACTATTTATATTTTACTTTATAAATTATTTTAATATAAACTATTTTATATAAATCATTTTCAATATAAACTATTTTATTATAAACTATTTTAACTTATAACTATTTTATATAAACTATTTTTATTTTATAAACTATTTTATTATATACACTAATTTTAATATATACACTGTTTAAGAGGAAAGTGTTATGGATTCCAAAATGTTATGATTTCAAGCTATGATTTCAAAGTGTTATGAATTTCAAGGTTTTGATTTCCAAAGTGTTTTGATTTTAAAAGACTTATGATTTCGAAAGCGATATAACTTTGGAAAGTGATATGATTTTGGAAATGGATTTATTTAAAGTGAAATGATATCGTTTTGATATCTTTTGAAAAGGAAATTATATTCTGGTTTTGAAGAATAAACTATTTTTAAATGACCACGGTGTTATAATAACGATTGGTTGTTAAAGAGACCGGGATCGGATATGGGCATACTCTCTATCGATACCGAAAACCACTTTAACAATTGTGTACGCGGTGGAGATTCCAGAATGAAGTAGGATGGTGGCGACGATCCTATATGAGGTATATACGTGGACCCGACTCCCGTGAGTTGGCATAAGGTGGCTAAAACAGGTTCGATTCCAGGCCAATGAGGTAGCTCCTCTGATCGGACACACTCCATCGTATGTCATTATATTACTTGTGATTGATTTGGTGCGCACCCTTGATTCGGGAGTATGGCTCGAGGTAGGCGATTGCTGCGGCTCTGCGTTACCACCAGTCCCGATGTGTAATTGGTATATCTACCTTGGCATTGCCTTGTTGTGCCGTGTCACCTACCCTAGCGTGCTTTACTATGAGTTTGTTTTGTACCACACCTATGGAGTGCCCTCTGACGACGCCCATTACGGGGGAGATTACGGTACTGTATAGACTATGGGAATATATAAAATGTGTTAAGGGGGATATGGGTAACGCCTTAACGCTATTTTAATAGTTTACTTTACTATAGACATTATTATAATAGCGTATATTACTACATAGTATATAGTTTAGCGGATCCTTATAGGATGGTTATCTCAAACATCCTTTAAGTTACTTGTATTTCAGTTGATATTTCACTTGAGTTGGATTTGTTGATATAAGAATGTTAATCCTGACTCGAGTGTTTTGTGTTTTGCTTTACGCTCGGGTCAGACTGAGTGTACCAATATTCGAGACTCAACTTTGGAGTTGGAGCTTCGCTTGGAGATCCAGCTATATCAATTCTGCTTTCAGTTATTCAATTGATTCTAGTGATGTATTCAGATCTTGTATTCGACTATTATATTGAGACATCTATGTATTCGAGACTTCTGTTGTATCTTACTTAACTCTGTTATATATATATAGTAGCTTCATGAACTACTATTCTTTTGTTTCCGCTGCATTATTGTTATATTACTCTGTGTCTCTGATCCTGTGATTATTTATTTACTATATATGTTGAGTTTTGCCAAATTTAATTTAATAATCTAATATTTTGAGCAATTCAAATCCGACATGTATGGATGCGAATGGTTGAAAATTTCAGGATGTTACAACAACTTTGCATAGAACCATACACACAACCTCACCCAACAAAACATTAACTCTAAAATACATTATTTTTAAAACAACAAATGAAGTAATTATGATCTTCATGCGGCAGCTGAAAGTGCATGCACAACTAAAATGTGACTAACAACGCAAATGTGACCCTTACTAAAAAGATTTTAAGCTGATCAAATGGAATAGGATTACATATAGCAACATATCTAAATAAAAATTTCCAGAATTATGTTTAAAATATTTAGGCCCAACTAATGTTTAGGGAAAAAGATTGGAAAGCAGGAAAAGACAAAAGGAAAAAAGAACTAATGCGATAAGAGTATCTTCCATAGTTGCTACCAATATCCCTGTCATTCTAATTGTCCAATTCAATGAAAGAACTCTGAACATTGAGAAAAGTACATATTAATCTTTAATAAGCTCGTGATTAATGAATATGGTGAATGAAGAATTTGGTCTATACCTAGAATAAAATACACGTGCAATAGTTGGCTTGAAACTTACAACAGCGCATAAAGCGACGGGCATTCAAACTTACACATACATATAAAGATTGCAAAAAATATGCTCTCATGTATAAGCTACATCTAGTAGATCATATATTACCTAATATTAAACCTAGAGTAAACATATATGAACTAATACTGAAACCTGCACAGTTAAAGCGCTCAGCAGATTCAATGCGGCGGAGGTGCAAAAAGTCATAGCTGTAACGACCCGTATTTTTCGACAACCAAAATATTAAATTTAATAAGATTTTGAAATATTATTATTATAAGAAATTAAAATTTATGATTTGTAATGATAAAACAATTAGAATGTAATATAGTAATGTTGATTTAATGTAATTGATAACCATTTTAATCCAATTTCAATCAATGGATATAATTGTAAGGTTATTTGGTTATAATTGTAAATAATGAAATAAATTAAATGATGCATTTAATGATCAGATTGTATGTAATTGATTGGAATAGGTTAATATAGAATATAAAATCATTTTGTTATAACCATTGGTTGTAAATGATAAGATAATGGATATGAACTGTTATTATAAACGATGGTTGTAATTATCTTCTCATTAATTTGTCCGTTTGAATATTAAATGGGTAATAAATAGAATTAAGGCAATTGAATGATGGAATTATATGTTGTTAATTGAAATTGAATATAATCAGTGATATGTAAGTACTCATAACATTTGTTGTAGATAATAAACTTATAAATATGATTAAATTACTTAAAAGTAACAATTGTTCATTTATCATCTCATTATTTAATATGTCACGTACCGAAATTTTCGACTTTCGAAAATTCGACATCGATACTCACTTTATCGAGTGCCGAGCAATCGAGTGCCGGAAACTCCAATAGTGAGGGTTTTAAATAGAAGAAAAAGGTAGAAGAAGAAGAAAAAAGAAGGAACAGAAAGAAAAAGAGAACAACATCAGAATAGAAAACAATATCAGAATCTTACACATCGCAACGGAACAATATATAATAGATAATCACTAGTCTTTTAAAACAAAGAACTATATCAGTTTATACATACATCAATCAGAGTCAATATACAACAATGGACAGTTATATAAACTTGTCCTCATACAGAATACACAGCGGAATAAATACTATCAGATACAAATATTACGTCTCGTCATCCAGCTTATCTCCAAAGCTCCAGAATATCCTGATAACATAACTCTAGACTGCCCGTGTGGAAATTGGTGGGCACCCAGAGTTTAGAAGGGAACAATAAACTCCGAGTCAGTCATGGTGACTGGTGTGTGATCGTAAAACAGTTATTCTTTCACAAAGAAAATAAAACAAATTCGCAATGCTTTTGGAAAATGAAACTACCATAAGACCTCCCGCCACACACACAATACAAACGCAGAATTGGAGGAGATTTCTTCTTATGATAGTCAAAGATGTTTACTACGCAAAATCAAATCATTTTTGATATTATTATTAGTGCATAGTGTAGAAAACATTTCGAAAGTAGAATATAAATCTTAGCCAGCATAGGTACCATTATAGTATGCTTGCTATAGCTGCCATATTAGATGGCAGGTTCTACAACTAAAACCGTACAAGTCACGTATTGTTTCTTTGGATTTCCAACAAATGGTCAGGCTAAGGAACTTCCTATCCACGATGGGTACGTCCCTGGAATAGACGACCCGAGAACCTAACGTTACGGTTAGATCTCTGCCAACACAAGGCCGGGTTACCTCTGCAAAAATAGGTAACTACTGACACGCGTATGCCATCCCCCGATCGTCACCGATCTTCCCGAGGATCCCCGATTCGCAACAACCACAAAGTAATAAATTTGCAGCAACCACAGAGGTTAAGTATCTGGGATCCATACCATGATACCACCTTTATCCAGAAGGAATGACATACACTAAGGGGCGCTACTCCCTAGAACCTTGCCGCATTCTTCCTGTTTCGACCATTTCCAGGGTGTGAGGCTCGACGAAGTCTCGTCCACAAAGCTACGCTTTCTACAAAGCCATGCTTCGGGTCAAACAAAATGATCAACCTATAATCACAAAGATATAATGTGACGACCCGGCTTTCCACTCCCGGAAAATCGCATCGACAGTAAGAAAGAAAGGGGTGAGAAGTAGAAAAGAAAAGAAGAGAAAGAAAACAAACACAAATACTCACAGCGGAACGAAACAAAATATATTATATCACATAAATATTACATAGTATCATATACAACACTTATCAGAGTTACACAGATTACACATCATATACTAGACAGTTATAAACATCTGTCTAGTTATTACATCTCAATACAAAACAAAGATCTAAACAAGATCAACACAGCGGAAACTACTATCTATCTACAACGTCGAAGCCTCCTGCTCCATTGCTCCTCCACAATTCGTCAAGACTAACCTGAATTCCCTTGGCTACTCGTAAAAATTTGAGTACCCAAGAGTTTATAAAACAGAAATAAACAACTTGGGTCAGACATGGGTCTGGTGTGAGTAACAGGTTAAACTTGCTTAACTTCAAAACCTTTTGAAAGAAAAGGTATCACGTAAGACTTCCCACACATAAACATGGGTAAGTTTTTACCTTACGCTAACCAAAACATTTGATAGGAAATTCGATTGTATTATAATAGTGTAACAGCCCTAGATTTTTGTATATACTTTAATTTCTTGAATTTTATCTTTTATTATGAAAATAAATTTAATTTCAAGAATACTGCTTTTCGTTTCGTTGAAATCCGATTTATATTTTGAAAATTTTGCTTTTTACCATATTGTATGTAAATTGATTTATTTAATAAAATCATCTATTTTAATTTATATAAACAATATTTTTATTTGTCAAATCATGTTCTATTATGTGTTATATGACATGTTAGATATATATTTTATTTTAAAACATTTCAAAGTGATGTTATAATTTTTCCAAAATTTACTGTATTTATTTCCTATTTTTAAAGGCTGTTTTCTAATTTTCTCCTATTTTCTTCATTAAAATTTTATTTTATTTAAATTTTATATATTTATTTTTTTGAATGCATTTTTATTTTATGTTGTTATCTTTGTTTAAAAATATTTAACAAGTCCATATGAATTTTCCAAAATTTATTCCATTTAACTTCAAATTTTCTAGACTAGTTTACATTTTCTGTGCTATTTTCTTAATTTAATTATATATAATTAATATTTATTTGTTTATATTTTGTTTATTTGTTATATTTTCGTATTTTAACTGAATTTATATATATATATTTCAGTTATTTAAAATTCCAAAGGAATATGGTGGATATTTGAAGAGTTGTGACCATTGGTTTGCTTTTGCCTTTTTGTATTCACACCTTTTCACACTTCAACCAACACCTTTCCATATTTACTGCCTTAACTCTTTTCTCTTCAGCCACTTCCTCATTTTCACGTGAACTTTTCTTCTCAAACTCAAGAAAAAAATTTCGGCCATTATCTTAAACAAACTTTGGTAAAATTCTATTCTCTTTTCATTGTTTTATGCTTGTTTTCATGTAATTTTGCTCTTGCTTCCTTCACTTCTAGGTTCGGCCCCACCACTCCATCAGCCTTGCCGCCTCCACCACCACCTGAACATGTCACCACCACCTCCTCCTCACTGGCCATCCCAAGTCGTGCCACCCTTGGTGGAAGATCCATCACCAAATACTCCAAACTCCAACTATAAGACCTAGCCGAGCCATCAATGCATCACCACCTCAAATTCTTCCCCTTGGCCGCCACCTACACCACCACCACCACCTCTAACCTGACCTGACACCTCTGCCATGTCATCCCCTGACCCCACCAGAGATGGCCGTGCCCACCTGTGCTTTGGCCTAGCCCAATAGTTGCATGAAACCATGTGTGTTGCCTTGTGTTGCCATTAGCTTGTTGTTTCATATCACTTATGTTTGCACCATCTTCAAACCCATGTAGGCCGACCCTTAGGAACCCAAACCTGACCCAAAAACCTTGCTTTAGCCCTATACTACACTTATGGCTGAGCCCAATGTATGCTGGAAGCAAGTGCAAAGCAATTCCGCTTTGATTTGTGCAGTTGATTCTATCTTATTTTTATCGTATTTGAATTTAAAGCTTATAATGATTGTATTGTTTTTTTTTACTTGTATTCAAGGGAATTGATACTTTGGCTCCCACTCATCTTTATGTCGTGTTATCGTGCTTGTGTGGATCTCTTTCGTGCATTCCTCGTTGTATCTCTAGCTCAAACCAGTGAGTTATTCTCACCAGACAATCTGTACCTATATAACTGATAAACCGACACCACTTGAATCTGTAAATGTATTGCATCCTGTTATAACTACTATGTTATGATTATATGATGTTCACCCATGCTTAAACACCTGTTATATCATATGTTACTGTTATATTATGTTGTTCTTTTATTTTTATCAGTTTATCACACTGCAAGTTCCCTTTAGATTAGAATCACTATGGGTTGAAATGATACATACCCGAACGGACTTTAGAATAGGAGAAAATCGTTATGGGCTGAAATGATATGCCTGAATGATTTTCAATTATTTTCATTTACTTGGGATTGCAGGTTTGAAATGATCAAACCTGGGTATCTTTGTAAGTACGGGTTGAAATGATAAATTACCCGTATCACTTTTCCTAGGCTAGAAAATGAAATACAGACCCGTTGTTAAAATATGTTTTATAATTTTTTTTTTTTTAATATTTTAGAAATGTAAATATTATAATATTTTGATTTAAACTAAATAAAAATGATTTTTGTAAAGCATTATTGATTTTCTGAAAATTTATAAGTGAAATAAATTAATGGTAAAATTAGAAAATTAGAAATGTAAGTTATTTTAGGAAATTTTAATTTGGTGATAATTGGAATTTAAATTAAATATGAAATGTGATAAATTCATGATAATTTGGATTAAAGTGAATTTAAATGATTTTATAATATATTAAATGTTTTTTTTAATAAAGTTAAAATGTGAAATGAATGAATATTTAAGTTGAAATTTTGAAATATAACTAAAATTGGAAATTTGTGAATTTGGCTTAAAAGTGAACTTTTAAGTTAAGTAAATAAAAATGGAATTAAATTATATTTGGAAATTTAAACTTAAGTGTTAAGTTAATTTAATTTAATGAATTTATAACTTAATATTGGAATTTAATAAGTGAATTATTATTAAATTTTGATTTTTGAATGGAGTTTTTAACTTTATAAAATCATGAATATAAGGGTATTTGAATGATTGTTTTAAAAGTGAAATTATATGATTTTATAAGTAAAAAAAATGATTTATATAAAAATATAATTGTTTGTGAAATTATACTGAATATTTGAAGTTAGTTAACTGCATTTCTGAAATGCTATTAAATTCTAATGTAAATGATAATACAACATTTGTAAATGTTGTAGTTGATAATAATGAACCTGTAGTTGATAATAATGAACCAAATGGCTAAATTTAATTAAAGGCTATTATAGCATTTTTGTAAATGTTATAATGGTTGAATTTAACTAAGTTTATTTGAAACTAATGTAACCATATTACAGCATTTTAAATGCTGTCTTTTGTTAAATTGAACTGTTTTAAATGTGACTTTCCGTAGCATTTTCTAAATGCTGCGAAAGTTGAAATTTCATTGTTTTAATTAATTGAAGTGAACGAATGAACTTTGAAAATTTAAATTTTTGGAAATTTAAAATTTTTATTATTAAATATACTAACTTCATTTTTGTGATTTAAAATGAAGTAATTTGTTTCGAAATATAAACTATTTTGAAATATGATATTTTGATATTTTGAAATGGATTTTTGAAGGATATTGAATTTTGAAATGATATTTGATTTCGAAGTATAAAATACCATTTTGAAATTTTAACCACGGGATGTATTTAATTTATAGTTTAACTGATCCTTAAAGGACGGGCGATCCCAAGCATCCTTTGAGTTATTGTGCATTTCTACTACAGCTCACTTGAGTTGGTTTACATTATATAAGTATATATTGTCCTGACTCGAGTGTTTTGTGTTTTACTTTACGCTCGGGTCAGCCTGAGTATTTACAGCTTAACTTTGGATTTCTTTCTGGAGCTAGGAATCGCTGGAGATTCTGCTTGTCTAGTTATCTGTTCCTTTCAGTTCAGTTGTTCTATTTCAGTTCTGGTATTCATAAACTTCTATTTATTTAAGATGTCTATTGTATATGTTTTCAAGCAGATATTATGTATTATGTTTTGAGAGTTTGTTATAGTAGCTTCATGAACTACTATGGTTTTTTTATATTCCGCTGCGAGTTATTCTGATATGTTCTGTGTCTATGATTCTGTGTATTTGATTTCATTTGCTCCAAATTTATTTACAATCTGTTATTTTGAATTATTCAAGTCAGACATGTGTGGATTATTGTCGATTTGAATGGTCTAAAATAGTGGGTCGTTACAGTTGGTATCAGAGCTTTGGTTTTAGGCAAACCTTAGCCTACGGAGCAAAAACTCATTAGAGATAGGGTAGAAATACCCTAGAATGAGTGAAATCAATCTCAGAATCATTTCTTTGTGAGAGGACGTATTTTTGAAGTATAAAATGATTTTCAAATGATTTTAAAGAATTTTCAAAGATTATTTTGATATAAAATTTTCTTGCTTTGAAAGTAAAATTTTCTAAACTTCATTCCTTTCGTATCCTCCTTGTTAGTAATTTCTTTGATTAGGATCCTCTAAAATTTTGAACTTCTCTCTTGATTGATCTAGATCCATTGTTGATAGGAATCTATTTTGAGTATGGCAAAATCAGTAGTTTGTTAAGTTGTTTTGAGTAAACTCTGTTGTATCTTTTGCTTAGCTAAAGTTGTCCAACTAAAGATATTTATGCTTCTGTTTTCGTATGTTATGAATTCGAGTCTTTCCAAATTTTTATAGGAATTTTTCTGTATCGATATAGGTTATATATCTCTAATCTTCGTTTGGATTCTTATCGAATAAGATTCCTTTAAATTTTGGAACGCTCCCACTTGTTCTGAAATCCATTCCTGTCTCTCTCTATTGGTATTCTTTTGATTCTGGAGTTCCCATAACTCCACTTCGAAGGATCTCTATAAGAATAGGATCCCACCAATCTTTGAATGATTTGTGAAGGGGTGAAACTTCTTCACAATTGGCATTGATTCACCGGAGATTTCTATATCTTTGGTTTAGATGCCGCTATCTCTTGCGATCGAATGTTGATTTTTCTTGGAATTCTGCATCGATCTGTTCTTGAAGTCACGGTTGATCCGGTTAAGGTCGCCCGCGATTTATATAAGTATATTCACCTTCTATTTTGAAATTTAATTATCTCATTTTCGTTCGAACTTAATTTCGAATCAGAATCATATTTGATTAGAGTCCCTCTAAGTTGAATTTCTATCTTTGTTTTGAAATCCATTCTTGAACCATCCTTTGAAAAATCAGGCTTGTTTATAATTTAGAAATTGTTTTATATATCGAAATTATTATATTCTATATATAAAAGTTAAATGTTTTCGATAAAGATTATAAACCCTTTTAAAATAAGAATTTGAGGTTTTGAAAGGATTTGTAATTTTGAAAATTATATAAGAAATTGATTTATATAAAAATGATTTATAACTAAAGGATTTTAAATTTGAAATTCGAGAATTGAACTCCGGTATGTTGAAATTGGTTTTAAGATTTTGAAATATATAATAATAATATGATTTAAAGGTATTCTTTCGAATAAGAAATGTTTCAAATGATTTTAATGAGTTTCGAATGATTTCGAAGAAATTTCAAAAGAAGTTTGAGAAAATAGAAGTCCAGAACTCACTTATGTCGCTGGAAAATAATTTCGGTGATGAGTGCACGCATCATCGACGTTGATTTTCGAGTTTCATAGTGGGGGAGAGGCCACTTTAGTAGCATTATTATGCGAGTAATTTTGTGAAACCATTTTTGATTTCAAATTCCGAAGTATGATTTGATATTCGAAAGATATATGTAAATATATTTGAAACGATTTGAAATGAACCGGTGTTCAGTCCTCGAGTTTTGGATTTGATATAACCCTATCTATTAAAATTGATTTACTGATTTGTTGCTAATTTCCAACTCTTGAATTTGAAAATGATTTCTTCAACTATTTCGAAGTTCGAGTACTTCCAAATCAAGGTTAACTTTTCAAAGCTGAGAAATTTGAAAAGTATTTTGATAAAGTATATAAGTTTGTTTTGAATGTTTAAGTATGAAGTAATCGGATTTAAATAAGTTGAAACTGTTTTGTTAAGTAAATGAATAAGGAAATTTTAAAATTTTCTAATATGAAATTTAGATTCGAAATGCTTTGAAAAGAATTTGGTCTTCAAAATATTTTGAATAAAATTTAGTTTAAATGTTTTAACTTAGTAACATCTTTATGAAACCATATATTTAACAAGTTGGAATAAATATATAAGTTGTACGTATGGTGTTTTATTCGCATAATTAATTTGATCCAAATTTGAGTACACAAGTTCGAGGTGGATTACACCATTTCGTGTTAGGATTTTCATTCGATTCTTGATGGCGAATATTTGAAATGGATTTTGGGCTTGATTCTAGAATTCTCTATCGTAGTATATGGCTATGCAAGGAGACTGATGGCTTCTAGTCGAGAAACCATATCGAAATCTGCATTAGGGAAGTGAATGGACAATACTAGTTCGAAAGCGAACTTGCGTGATCAAGCAAGCGATCAAATGTAGTTTTGCGAAATGATGACGTATGTACATCTTATATCCTAATATCATTTATATATTCTGACGCTGAAATTGAAAGCTGTCGAGTTAGAATATCTTTGCTTACTAAAAGAAAATTCCAATTTAAATTACAAAGATATATAACCCATAAAAGCAAAGATATTCAAATCCCATATGGCTCTTCATACAGCGAAATTTATTTTGAAAAATTTGATCCTTATATAAGATGGACCTTACATAAGTATAAGATGATTTTGAAAACATTTGATTTTGGAAATGAATTGGTGTACTTAAATTATATTGATTTGGAAATTTGGATTTATTTTCTAAATCTATTATTTTGGAAACTTTGAAACTAAAGATAATTAATTTGAGAAGAAATAATTTGGTGAAATTGTATATGATTTTGAAATTGAACTGATATTGAAACAAATTGAAATTTGAGAACCTTATGTTACTAAACACTTGATTTGGGAGTTGTCGAACTTATATAAAATTTATTTGTATGAGTATGAAATTGATTCGAAAACTATAGATTTGAAAAGGTACTCAATTTGAAAGTGAAATCTTATATATAATAGATATTATATAAGTACGATATTTGAAAGTGATTTGAAAAGGTACTATATGATACATATTTTCGAAGTAAAGATATGGAAAGTGCCTTCTGCTTGATATCCGATTTGTGGCCACATCTTGGATTCATTCTATCGATATTATTCTCTCTGATTTTTGGTTTTCCGGATATGATACTCGAGTGTCCTTCGAATTCCATGGCGTTACCCATGGTCTTACGAACTCGACTGCATAGCGTAATTCGTAAGGCAGTGATTGCTTAAAAGGTACGGATGTTTCCTGGGGGATCCAGGCGTAACCATTGTGTATCTGTGATCTATGGTCGTGTTAGTGGCGTAATCCGCAAGGCAGAGATTGCTTAAGGGGTATGGATGTTTCCTGGGGGATCCAGGCGTAACCATTTTTATGTATCCTGCGGTCCACCGGTTTGTTGCATGGCGAAATTCGCAAGGCAGTGAATGCTTAAAAGGTACGGATGTTTCCTGGGGGATCCAGGCGTAACCATTGTGTATCTGCGATCCATGATTTGATTCATTTTTGTTTGGATTGTACTTTCCATATCTGTTTTTAAAGGTTTTCCCAGTATTTTCACTAGGTGTTGAAACAGGTCTACTAAGTACCTGGAGAATTCCAGTTTTGCGCCTGATCAACGCACTACCAGAGTCTACAGGAACAAGGATAAACTTGTTAAGACATCGAGTTATAAAAGTATTTTGATAAAATATTATATAAATGATACTTTGATCAGTTATTCCTTTTTTTTAAAGGATTTTAAAGTGTTTTAAATATTTTAGCTCTTTAACCAACAATTTAAAATAATGGTTCATCCTTCTCTTTCAACCTGCTTTCCCTCCTAGCTACTTTTCTTCCCTACCTTCTTTCGGGGTGTCTTCCAACCTATTGTTCTTTCTAGTTGTTCTCCACTCCCTTCCTTTTCGAGGACGAAAAGATTTGAGTGGGGGAGAGTGTAACAGCCCTAGATTTTTGTATATATTTTAATTTCTTGAATTTTATCTTTTATTATGAAAATAAATTTAATTTCAAGAATACTGCTTTTCGTTTCGTTGAAATCCGATTTATATTTTGAAAATTTTGCTTTTTACCATATTGTATGTAAATTGATTTATTTAATAAAATAATCTATTTTAATTTATATAAACAATATTTTTATTTGTCAAATCATGTTCTATTATGTGTTATATGACATGTTAGATATATATTTTATTTTAAAACATTTCAAAGTGATGTTATAATTTTTCCAAAATTTACTGTATTTATTTCCTATTTTTAAAGGCTGTTTTCTAATTTTCTCCTATTTTCTTCATTAAAATTTTATTTTATTTAAATTTTATATATTTATTTTTTGAATGCATTTTTATTTTATGTTGTTATCTTTGTTTAAAAATATTTAACAAGTCCATATGAATTTTCCAAAATTTATTCCATTTAACTTCAAATTTTCTAGACTAGTTTACATTTTCTGTGCTATTTTCTTAATTTAATTATATATAATTAATATTTATTTGTTTATATTTTGTTTATTTGTTATATTTTCGTATTTTAACTGAATTTATATATATATATTTCAGTTATTTAAAATTCCAAAGGAATATGGTGGATATTTGAAGAGTTGTGACCATTGGTTTGCTTTTGCCTTTTTGTATTCACACCTTTTCACACTTCAACCAACACCTTTCCATATTTACTGCCTTAACTCTTTTCTCTTCAGCCACTTCCTCATTTTCACGTGAACTTTTCTTCTCAAACTCAAGAAAAAAATTTCGGCCATTATCTTAAACAAACTTTGGTAAAATTCTATTCTCTTTTCATTGTTTTATACTTGTTTTCATGTAATTTTGCTCTTGCTTCCTTCACTTCTATGTTCGGCCCCACCACTCCATCAGCCTTGCCGCCTCCACCACCACCTGAACATGTCACCACCACCTCCTCCTCATTGGCCATCCCAAGTCGTGCCACCCTTGGCGGAAGATCCATCACCAAATACTCCAAACTCCAACTATAAGACCTAGCCGAGCCATCAATGCATCACCACCTCAAATTCTTCCCCTTGGCCGCCACCTACACCACCACCACCACCTCTAACCTGACCTGACACCTCTGCCATGTCATCCCCTGACCCCACCAGAGATGGCCGTGCCCACCTGTGCTTTGGCCTAGCCCAATAGTTGCATGAAACCATGTGTGTTGCCTTGTGTTGCCATTAGCTTGTTGTTTCATATCACTTATGTTTGCACCATCTTCAAACCCATGTAGGCCGACCCTTAGGAACCCAAACCTGACCCAAAAACCTTGCTTTAGCCCTATACTACACTTATGGCTGAGCCCAATGTATGCTGGAAGCAAGTGCAAAGCAATTCCGCTTTGATTTGTGCAGTTGATTCTATCTTATTTTTATCGTATTTGAATTTAAAGCTTATAATGATTGTATTGTTTTTTTTTACTTGTATTCAAGGGAATTGATACTTTGGCTCCCACTCATCTTTATGTCGTGTTATCGTGCTTGTGTGGATCTCTTTCGTGCATTCGTCGTTGTATCTCCAGCTCAAACCAGTGAGTTATTCTCACCAGACAATCTGTACCTATATAACTGATAAACCGACACCACTTGAATCTGTAAATGTATTGCATCCTGTTATAACTACTATGTTATGATTATATGATGTTCACCCATGCTTAAACACCTGTTATATCATATGTTACTGTTATATTATGTTGTTCTTTTATTTTTATCAGTTTATCACACTGCAAGTTCCCTTTAGATAAGAATCACTATGGGTTGAAATGATACATACCCGAACGGACTTTAGAATAGGAGAAAATCGTTATGGGCTGAAATGATATGCCTGAATGATTTTCAATTATTTTCATTTACTTGGGATTGCAGGTTTGAAATGATCAAACCTGGGTATCTTTGTAAGTACGGGTTGAAATGATAAATTACCCGTATCACTTTTCCTAGGCTAGAAAATGAAATACAGACCCGTTGTTAAAATATGTTTTATAATTTTTTTTTTAATATTTTAGAAATGTAAATATTATAATATTTTGATTTAAACTAAATAAAAATGATTTTTGTAAAGCATTATTGATTTTCTGAAAATTTATAAGTGAAATAAATTAATGGTAAAATTAGAAAATTAGAAATGTAAGTTATTTTGGGAAATTTTAATTTGGTGATAATTGGAATTTAAATTAAATATGAAATGTGATAAATTCATGATAATTTGGATTAAAGTGAATTTAAATGATTTTAAAATATATTAAATGTTTTTTTTAATAAAGTTAAAATGTGAAATGAATGAATATTTAAGTTGAAATTTTGAAATATAACTAAAATTGGAAATTTGTGAATTTGGCTTAAAAGTGAACTTTTAAGTTAAGTAAATAAAAATGGAATTAAATTATATTTGGAAATTTAAACTTAAGTGTTAAGTTAATTTAATTTAATGAATTTATAACTTAATATTGGAATTTAATAAGTGAATTATTATTAAATTTTGATTTTTGAATGGAGTTTTTAACTTTATAAAATCATGAATATAAGGGTATTTGAATGATTGTTTTAAAAGTGAAATTATATGATTTTATAAGTAAAAAAATGATTTATATAAAAATATAATTGTTTGTGAAATTATACTGAATATTTGAAGTTAGTTAACTGCATTTCTGAAATGCTATTAAATTCTAATGTAAATGATAATACAACATTTGTAAATGTTGTAGTTGATAATAATGAACCTGTAGTTGATAATAATGAACCAAATGGCTAAATTTAATTAAAGGCTATTATAGCATTTTTGTAAATGTTATAATGGTTGAATTTAACTAAGTTTATTTGAAACTAATGTAACCATATTACAGCATTTTAAATGCTGTCTTTTGTTAAATTGAACTGTTTTAAATGTGACTTTCCGTAGCATTTTCTAAATGCTGCGAAAGTTGAAATTTCATTGTTTTAATTAATTGAAGTGAACGAATGAACTTTGAAAATTTAAATTTTTGGAAATTTAAAATTTTAATTATTAAATATACTAACTTCATTTTTGTGATTTAAAATGAAGTAATTTGTTTCGAAATATAAACTATTTTGAAATATGATATTTTGATATTTTGAAATGGATTTTTGAAGGATATTGAATTTTGAAATGATATTTGATTTCGAAGTATAAAATACCATTTTGAAATTTTAACCACGGGATGTATTTAATTTATAGTTTAACTGATCCTTAAAGGACGGGCGATCCCAAGCATCCTTTGAGTTATTGTGCATTTGTGACGACCGCCCATGACCCCTGCATCGAATCTAAAGATAAAGCGCTGTAAAGTGAGCCAGGCGACCATGGACGATTGTCAAGGTAAGATTTAAAACAAAAGAATCTATCGTATTACTCACAGCGCATGGACAAAATACAATAGAACATATGTATAGTGAAGCTTTACAGAACAAAATGACATCATATAAAACTCCATAATAGTTGAATACAAGCATCCACATAGTCAATACATCCAGCCTCACTACAAATCTCTCAGAGAATACAAAACATCGGAATATCCAGTACATATAAGAAGATAATATGCAACCCTCTAGCTCGTCTTCGATATCAGCATCGTGAGAAGAGAACAGCACCTGTCACCTGCTACCTAGTCTGCCCGTCCCAAAAATGGACGAACAGCCCAAGGCAATAAGAATTAAAACATAAAGCCTTGAGTCAGACAACAGTCTTAGTGAGCAGTAAATTAACTAACAACATACCAAAAGAGCATAAAGGAAAAAGGAATAGGAATACAACCCTCCCACTCCAACCTCATTCTACAGTGATAGCCCCCAGACACACACTAAGCAGAAGCAAACATAGCAGAGCATACAATTTAAAGTAAAGCTACTATCACTCGAGTCAAGGGCGATGTTTTCCAAGTACCAAGGCCTAAATCAGATAAGCACCCAGAAAATACCGCTCTTGAGTCCGAATGACGATACAACCAAACATCCATGACTCTGGCTATCACTGTTATCATTGCTTCGATATCACCGTTAATTGAATGACCGGCACATTCTTTCAGCCGTCCGTCAAGGGCTAATGAAAACCCCAGTTCTAGACATAACTCCCGCACGTCGTCGCAGCCCGTGCCTAGGACTATCGAATCTGCCCAGAGTACTCGACCATCAACAGTTGGCCGTTGGGACTATCGAATCTGCCCAAACGTACCCTTGCTTAGAGCATGCTAGAACCTTCAACAACGATGTTATCCAAGCCTCCTAGTCATCCTCCTCGACGACTATTCTCATATCCATTCATTATCCTCAACTCGAATCATATCACCGAGTTATCAACATGCTTGGAATGATCCCATCTGGATTAGACCAAGTCTTCATCATATGATTGCCTCGCTTCATTACATCCTCGCAAAGCCTCATCTCAACATCGCATCGTCAAATCTATGCATAAGAGCTTCATCATCCCGCTACATATGCCACGAGCAGCTTTCCCAATTCAAGAGCCTTTCCCTTAGCTTTTGAATCATCTTCGATCTAAATCTAATCATCAATCATCTAGTTCATAACAAGCAATCAAATCAAACATCAATCCAAGCAATCAAGCATTCAAATATGATCTAAGTAGACAATTATAACAATAATGGCATTTTCGTAATTAAAGAGTTGAAAGTCCAATAAGCATGAAAACATGGATTATATCTCTACAAACTTGATGAATGAACTTGCATAGGTTAACATATGATAAAATGGATGCAACATCATCATGAACAATGGATCTACATGGATCTACACATAGGATGAAGAAAATGCATGGAAATCACTATTTTAACACCAAATCGAGCCAACAATCCGATATACTCCTTTGGATCCGTGTGAGAGATAATCACCACTCACCAAATCACCTAAACCACCCCAAATCAATACGCTTCAGATCTGGACAGCAAAGGACTAAGCTAGGTCCGACAAGATCTCACTTCAAACGATGAAATCTCTCTTGACAAGATGAAGATCTTCAATCTAAGCTCTTGAATCTTCAATCTTGATCTTCGATTTGGATGGATGGAAGCACTAGATTAGAGTGGAGAAAAGAAGTGAAGAAGTGTAGAAGTCGAGCTCTCAAAATGGCAGCACTTCGTCGCTTCAAAAATCCGGATCCCAAAAAGTGAGAACAACCCCTCCTATTTATAGCAGAAAATTCCTTAAGTCGAAATCTGGCTATCTCCCTAAGCCGCTTCCGACCTAAGCCTCTCCGACCTAAGCCTCTCCGACCTAACAGATGTACGACTTAACTCCTTTGCGACCTAACACTTAGGAAACCCAGCGACCTAACAACCTAACGACTTAACTACCTAAGACTCAGTAAGGTTACGACCTAACAACTTAGGCTTCTACGCGACCTAACACATAACGACCTAAAACAACATACGACCTAACAGCGCTACGACCTAACACTTATGCGACCTATCTCCTTAGGTCGCTAACACGGCAACTCCTTAGGTCGCTAACAAGCTAACCCCTTAGGTCGCTAACACGGCAACTCCTTAGGTCGCTAACAAGCTAACCCCTTAGGTCGCTAACACGGCAACTCCTTAGGTCGCTAACATGCTAACCCCTTAGGTCGCTAACACGGCAACTCCTTAGGTCGCTAACCTATAGGTCGCTCCAAGATACTAAGTCGCTAACCCGGTAACCGTTAGGTCGCTAACTCGCCCTGCCGACCTAACACTTAGCTCGCCGAAACTCTTAGGTCGTTGCCGACCTAACTCTACCCCAGGATGCTTAGGTCGCTTACTACACTCTTAAGTCGGTCACTACCTTAAGTCGGTCAACCATACTCCCTTAACTCGGTGAGTTCCTTGAGTCGGCAACTCGACCCAGACTTGTTGCTTAACTCGTCCAAACTCCTAAGTCGGCTACGACTTAGGACTTAAGCAAAATTCAAGCAAAATTCTGCCAAAACCAGAAATGACTTAACAACCATACAACCAAAGGTCAATCATTTTAGAATGTTTTGATCCGTAAAAATACGGGTCGTTACATTCTCTCCCCCTTAGGAATTTCGCCCCCGAAATTCCAAACAAACATGGCAATCAAAGCTATTCTGTACGCCTATCATCCATAACAGTCAATAAACCATGCATCCAATTCTAGCTTAGCGTACAGAATTCTAAGACTTAGAACAAGTTACAATTTCGTTAGATGACACGACACCTTAGGGCCATACCTTGAAGAGTTCAGGATGAGCTGCTTTCATCCTCTCTTCCACCTCCCACGTACAGTCGTTATCATCATCACTCCATTGTATCTTGAGCAACTTAACTATCTTCCTCCTAAGCTGTTTCGTGTCGGTTCCAACAACACGAAGCGGCTTACGAGGTCTTCTACTGACTGGGTCAACTTCGAAGTCTTCACAGCTATCAGCAGAAACCACTGTACTCGAGTCATGCACATACTTCCGTAGATATGATACATGAAAAACATTGTGCACACTCGACATCTTCTCTGGTAACTCCAATCTGTAGGCGAGCTTTCCAATTCGCTCGATAATCGGGAATGGTCCAACAAATCTCGGAGTCAATTTTCCTTTCTTCCCGAATCGAATAACATTCTTCAGTGGAGAAATCTTCACAAAAACCATATCTCCTACGTCGAATTCCAAATCCTTTCGACGCTTATCGGCATAACTCTTCTGACGGTCTTGGGCTGCCTTCATTCGTTGCCGAATGATCTCTATACAATCTGAAGTCTGACGAATCATCTCTGGCCCAAGCATCAGCTTTTCTCCAGTTTCCAACCAACATGTCGGAGAGTTACACGGTCTTCCATACAACGCCTCATACGGTGCCATACCAATACTTGACTGGTAACTGTTGTTGTATGAAAACTCCACCAGATGAAGGTGATCCTCCCATGATCCCCCGAAATCCAAAACACAAGCTCTGAGGAGATCTTCCAAAACTCGGTTGACTCTCTCGGTCTGGCCATCTGTCTGAGGGTGATAAGCTGTACTCAAACACAACTCGGTTCCCAAAACTTCCTGGAAGCTCTTCCAAAATCCACTAGTGAACAATGGATCTCGATCGCTCACTATACTCTTCGGAATACCATGGAATCGGACTATCCACTTAACATACAACTCAGCCAACTTTGATGCAGTCCTAGTCGATCGAACAGGAATGAATCGTGCACTCTTAGTCAGACGATCTACAATGACCCAAATCCCTTCATTTCCCGTCCTGGTTCTAGGCAATCCATCAATAAAATCCATCGACACTTGTTCCCACTTCCATGTAGGAACTTCTAATGGCTGAAGCAATCCACTTGGCTTCTTCTGTTCGGCTTTTACCAACTGGCAGTTCATACATTTGGAAATAAAATTTCCAACATCCTTCTTCATACCTTCCCAGTAGTAGGTTCTCTTCATATCCCGATACATCTTATTTCCACCTGGATGAATTGTCAGCTTCGAGTGATGACTTTCCTTCAGAACTTCACTCCTCAATTCATCTATATCGGGAACAACTAGTCGCCCTTGCTTCCGAAGCCAACCTTCTCGATCGACCTCGAATCCTTTATCCTTTTCTGGATCCAATCCAGATTCCAAATCATGGATAATCTTGACAAGCTTATCATCTCGCTTTTGGCCCTCGCCAATCCTTTCCACAAGAGTGGGTCTTATCGATAAGTTTGCCAACATCTCAGGTTCCAATTCACATCTAGGCCTGAAGTCAAATCCAGCTAAATACTCGAGACTCTTCCATTCTGAAAGCATGGCTCCCAATCCTGCATGTCTTCGACTTAACGCATCTGCCACTGCGTTACCTTTTCCCGGAGTATAAGCTATACCAAAATCGTATGATGCCAAAAACTCTAGCCAACGTTGCTGCCGAAGATTCAAATCCTTTTGGGAGAAAAGATACTTCAACGACTTGTGATCCGTAAACAACTCGAATCGAACTCCCAACAGATAATGTCTCCACATCTTCAGAGCAAAAACAATCGCCGCTAACTCCAAATCATGAGTTGGGTAATTCCTTTCATGCGGCTTCAGTTGTCGACTGGCATACGCAACAACTTTATCCTTCTGCATCAGCATTGCTCCAAGTCCAGTACCACATGCATCGGTGTAAACCACCATCTCATCATTCCCACTTGGAATAGTCAAAACAGGAGCACTCGTCAATCTCTCTTTCAGGATTCCGAAAGCTTGCTCACACTTAGCATCCCAACTGAACACTTGGTTCTTTTTCGTCAATCCTGTTAATGGTGCAGCTATCTTGGAGAAGTCTTTGATAAACCGTCGATAATATCCTGCTAATCCAAGAAAACTTCTCACATCAGATGCATTCTTAGGTCTAACCCAATCCTGGATTGCTGCCACCTTAGCGGGATCAACCGCTATTCCATTTCCAGAAATCACATGGCCTAAGAACCTCACTTCACTCTTCCAGAAGTGACACTTCGAAAACTTAGCCTTTAGCTGATGTTTCCGTAAGATCTCCAAAACAATATACAAGTGCGTCTTGTGCTCTTCTTCTGTTCTGGAATAAATCAGAATATCATCCACGAACACAAGTACGAACTTGTTCAACTGATCTCTGAACACTCTATTCATAAGATCCACAAAATATGTTGGCGCGTTAGTCAATCCAAACGGCATTACCAGCCACTCAAAGAAACCAGATGGTGTCCGAAAAGCAGTCTTCGGCACACTATCCTTAGCTACTCTCAACTGGTGAAATCCCGTTGCCAAATCCATCTGAGAAAACACCTTAGCTTCGTGAAGCTGATCAAACAAGTCATCTATTCTCGGCAATGGATACTTGTTCTTCTTAGTCACCTTATTCAGCTCACGATAATCCACACACAATCTCAACGATCCATCTGCCTTGGTTGCAAACACAACTGGTGCACCCCACTCGGACACGCTACGCCGAATGAATCCTTTCTGCAAAAGATCATCAACTTGCACCCTCAACTCCTGCTGTTCCCTAGGCGCCATTCGCCTAAGAGGCATCACAACAGGTCTGGCTCCTTCAACTAGATCTATTCGAAACTCGATCTCTCTATGCGGCGGCAACCCTTTGACTTCGTCAAAGACATCCTCGAATCCATTAGCGATCGGCACTGATGACAGTCCATCCCGTGGAACAACTAGCGAATACATGAAGCTCATGAAGACGCCTTCCTCATGCTTACATCGTATCACAATCTTTCGCCCTTCCACATTCTCGACTGTCACTTCCAACCTTTCGCAATCAACCTTTGCCGCATACATCCTAAGCCAGTCCATACCCAAAATAATTCCGAACCCCGCAAAGTTCAGAACAAAGCAATCACAAACAAAAGAGCAACCATGACTCGATACAACTAGACCACGGCATAACATACACAAACAAGATGAACCCCCAACTGGATTAGTCACAACCAATGGCCTATCAACAATATCCGGTTCCAAACCTAACCGGCCTACTAGTTCATTACAAACAAACGAATGCGACGCTCCAGTATCAAACAGAACTCTAACTGGAACACCACATAGGAAAAGAGTACCTTGAACAACCACGCTCTTTCCTTTCTCTTCAGCAGTAGGAGCTTTTGAAGATGACGGAACAGCTCCTAAAGCATAGGCTTGCACAATCTGCCTGTCCTTCCTTGGTTCCGGACAATTCTTCCTGAAATGTCCCGGCTTGTCACAGTTGTGACACTTCATCGGTGCCTTCGGATTCTTACAATCCTTAGAGAAATGGCCCTTCTGCTGACAATTGTAGCAAGTCACCTCGCCTTTCGGCTTCTTCTGGCCATCCTTACCCTTCTGCTGCTGCTGCTTCCTCTTCTGGTTTCCACCCTGCTGTGGTTTAGATTCTCCCTTGGTAACAGCAACAACAGGTCCTTCCTTAGGAAACAGACTCTCATGCCTAAGAGCTTTCTCCACAAGCTTCTCAAATGAATCGTCCAAATGATCCACCAACTGTCTCCCAAGATAACTATCCAAGCCGGTCACAAACTTCTCATTCTTCTGATAAGCAGATTCAATATACGACCGGGCATACTTGGACAAAGCTTCAAACTCAGAAACATACTCAAGAACAGATCTCCCACCCTGCTTGAGCTCCACAAACTTCTTGAACAGAACAGACTTCTGAGCTGTAGAAATGAACTTAGCTTCAAATCTGACTTGGAATTGCTCCCAAGTAATCTCTTCTTCCGGAGTAGTGATGGTAATAGAGTTCCACCAATCAGAAGCTCTCCCTTGAAGCTGCCTCGATGCCAACTTCCTCTTAGTTGCATCATCAATTCCCAAATCACCAAAGATCCTTCTACAAGCATCTATCCATCTCTGGACTTCGATAGTAGATTCTGTTCCCAAGAAAACCTTCCCTCCAAGAGCAGTATAATCCTTGCACAGCTTAGCAAAATCCACTGGTTTCGGAGTTTGGACTTGAACTCCAACATCAACTGCTGCCCCCGGAACTGGTATTCTTCTCATGATCGAAGTCATCATAGCTTCGAACATGGCTGCATAGTCAGCAGTCTCTTCAGTAGCACGACCTTCCCTAGCAGCTGGTCTCCCTCTTCGACTCATTCTCAATATCTATAAAAGGGAATGATTAGAACATCTAGAGAAACAACTGCATAAAGGACTCAAACTCTACTAAGCTACTATATTATATATAGTATTCATCCATCAAAATACAATTACGTCTCTCATACGTAGTTACTTCAGCGAGCGTTGGGTAAAATCGATTAACCAAGGCTCTGATACCAAATGTGACGACCGCCCATGACCCCTGCATCGAATCTAAAGATAAAGCGCTGTAAAGTGAGCCAGGCGACCATGGACGATTGTCAAGGTAAGATTTAAAACAAAAGAATCTATCGTATTACTCACAGCGCATGGACAAAATACAATAGAACATATGTATAGTGAAGCTTTACAGAACAAAATGACATCATATAAAACTCCATAATAGTTGAATACAAGCATCCACATAGTCAATACATCCAGCCTCACTACAAATCTCTCAGAGAATACAAAACATCGGAATATCCAGTACATATAAGAAGATAATATGCAACCCTCTAGCTCGTCTTCGATATCAGCATCGTGAGAAGAGAACAGCACCTGTCACCTGCTACCTAGTCTGCCCGTCCCAAAAATGGACGAACAGCCCAAGGCAATAAGAATTAAAACATAAAGCCTTGAGTCAGACAACAGTCTTAGTGAGCAGTAAATTAACTAACAACATACCAAAAGAGCATAAAGGAAAAAGGAATAGGAATACAACCCTCCCACTCCAACCTCATTCTACAGTGATAGCCCCCAGACACACACTAAGCAGAAGCAAACATAGCAGAGCATACAATTTAAAGTAAAGCTACTATCACTCGAGTCAAGGGCGATGTTTTCCAAGTACCAAGGCCTAAATCAAATAAGCACCCAGAAAATACCGCTCTTGAGTCCGAATGACGATACAACCAAACATCCATGACTCTGGCTATCACTGTTATCATTGCTTCGATATCACCGTTAATTGAATGACCGGCACATTCTTTCAGCCGTCCGTCAAGGGCTAATGAAAACCCCGGTTCTAGACATAACTCCCGCACGTCGTCGCAGCCCGTGCCTAGGACTATCGAATCTGCCCAGAGTACTCGACCATCAACAGTTGGCCGTTGGGACTATCGAATCTGCCCAAACGTACCCTTGCTTAGAGCATGCTAGAACCTTCAACAACGATGTTATCCAAGCCTCCTAGTCATCCTCCTCGACGACTATTCTCATATCCATTCATTATCCTCAACTCGAATCATATCACCGAGTTATCAACATGCTTGGAATGATCCCATCTGGATTAGACCAAGTCTTCATCATATGATTGCCTCGCTTCATTACATCCTCGCAAAGCCTCATCTCAACATCGCATCGTCAAATCTATGCATAAGAGCTTCATCATCCCGCTACATATGCCACGAGCAGCTTTCCCAATTCAAGAGCCTTTCCCTTAGCTTTTGAATCATCTTCGATCTAAATCTAATCATCAATCATCTAGTTCATAACAAGCAATCAAATCAAACATCAATCCAAGCAATCAAGCATTCAAATATGATCTAAGTAGACAATTATAACAATAATGGCATTTTCGTAATTAAAGAGTTGAAAGTCCAATAAGCATGAAAACATGGATTATATCTCTACAAACTTGATGAATGAACTTGCATAGGTTAACATATGATAAAATGGATGCAACATCATCATGAACAATGGATCTACATGGATCTACACATAGGATGAAGAAAATGCATGGAAATCACTATTTTAACACCAAATCGAGCCAACAATCCGATATACTCCTTTGGATCCGTGTGAGAGATAATCACCACTCACCAAATCACCTAAACCACCCCAAATCAATACGCTTCAGATCTGGACAGCAATGGACTAAGCTAGGTCCGACAAGATCTCACTTCAAACGATGAAATCTCTCTTGACAAGATGAAGATCTTCAATCTAAGCTCTTGAATCTTCAATCTTGATCTTCGATTTGGATGGATGGAAGCACTAGATTAGAGTGGAGAAAAGAAGTGAAGAAGTGTAGAAGTCGAGCTCTCAAAATGGCAGCACTTCGTCGCTTCAAAAATCCGGATCCCAAAAAGTGAGAACAACCCCTCCTATTTATAGCAGAAAATTCCTTAAGTCGAAATCTGGCTATCTCCCTAAGCCGCTTCCGACCTAAGCCTCTCCGACCTAAGCCTCTCCGACCTAACAGATGTACGACTTAACTCCTTTGCGACCTAACACTTAGGAAACCCAGCGACCTAACAACCTAACGACTTAACTACCTAAGACTCAGTAAGGTTACGACCTAACAACTTAGGCTTCTACGCGACCTAACACATAACGACCTAAAACAACATACGACCTAACAGCGCTACGACCTAACACTTATGCGACCTATCTCCTTAGGTCGCTAACACGGCAACTCCTTAGGTCGCTAACAAGCTAACCCCTTAGGTCGCTAACACGGCAACTCCTTAGGTCGCTAACAAGCTAACCCCTTAGGTCGCTAACACGGCAACTCCTTAGGTCGCTAACAAGCTAACCCCTTAGGTCGCTAACACGGCAACTCCTTAGGTCGCTAACCTATAGGTCGCTCCAAGATACTAAGTCGCTAACCCGGTAACCGTTAGGTCGCTAACTCGCCCTGCCGACCTAACACTTAGCTCGCCGAAACTCTTAGGTCGTTGCCGACCTAACTCTACCCCAGGATGCTTAGGTCGCTTACTACACTCTTAAGTCGGTCACTACCTTAAGTCGGTCAACCATACTCCCTTAACTCGGTGAGTTCCTTGAGTCGGCAACTCGACCCAGACTTGTTGCTTAACTCGTCCAAACTCCTAAGTCGGCTACGACTTAGGACTTAAGCAAAATTCAAGCAAAATTCTGCCAAAACCAGAAATGACTTAACAACCATACAACCAAAGGTCAATCATTTTAGAATGTTTTGATCCGTAAAAATACGGGTCGTTACAGCATTTCTACTACAGCTCACTTGAGTTGGTTTACATTATATAAGTATATATTGTCCTGACTCGAGTGTTTTGTGTTTTACTTTACGCTCGGGTCAGCCTGAGTATTTACAGCTTAACTTTGGATTTCTTTCTGGAGCTAGGAATCGCTGGAGATTCTGCTTGTCTAGTTATCTGTTCCTTTCAGTTCAGTTGTTCTATTTCAGTTCTGGTATTCATAAACTTCTATTTATTTAAGATGTCTATTGTATATGTTTTCAAGCAGATATTATGTATTATGTTTTGAGAGTTTGTTATAGTAGCTTCATGAACTACTATGGTTTTTTTATATTCCGCTGTGAGTTATTCTGATATGTTCTGTGTCTATGATTCTGTGTATTTGATTTCATTTGCTCCAAATTTATTTACAATCTGTTATTTTGAATTATTCAAGTCAGACATGTGTGGATTATTGTCGATTTGAATGGTCTAAAATAGTGGGTCGTTACAAATAGGGTCTAGGGTTTTCAAATAAATATGAAATAGCTGAAATTGTTACATTATTAAATTCCAGCATACTAGCCACAAAGTGGGTTATACAATCAAGTCCGTTGGCACTTATTGGATTTTGGATTCCATACAATGGCAGGGCTACCGGGGTACCGCCCGTCACAGTACGTGGCCTAGATCACCGTACCGAGGATCACTCCCAATCCCCTGCAACACAAGGTCGGAACATCCCTTACTGGATAATTCCCGCACAAGATACCTCACGGTTGGGATCAGCAACCGCACCACTAAGTCGAAAATAGAAAGGGACATCTAGACAGAGGTAACCTTGTCCTACTTGGGTGCTACCCACTAACCTTGCTGCACCTCCCCTGTTTTAGCCATTCCCGGTTTGTGAGGCTTGAGGTCACGATTACCTTAGAAAAGAACACATCACTAAGAATGCTCATCGTCCACCTGACGATGTTCTGAAAGCATTCAATCCATACAAGTTCGTTCCAGGTTCGAACGAAACCGAAGGCATTATCTCGTTACACTCGTTTTGGAATCACCCTCAGAGTTAACGACAATAACCCTTGCACTCTGAATCTTCATCTTTACTTGATTCACGACCTATCGTTAATTTGGATCGATGTGGTATTCGGGTCTCCAGACCTGGAAATCCGGTATACGGAAACCCGATCCCGGTCTCATCGAAATCCAAAGCGTATCTTTTAAGGCCAAGTTGTTTTAAAGTTAAAACAATTCAATTCAATTATCTTTATACACATAGAAGGATAATTCACAATAGATAATCAACATTATCAGATAATCCATATTATCATCACAATTCAACTAAACATCCATATCACACAGCATATATCTCATCAGAGATATCAATCAATGCAAAGCATTCAATATTATCATCCATTCTTAATTAATGATTTATACCATTTCTAATTAATTTAAAATGAATTAAATTAATTACTTCATTCTATAAATCCTGCTTACTTAATCATTAATTAATTACAAATTAATTAATTATCCTTTAATTACTCTTTAATTCCATTCAGGTAATTTATCTTTAATTAATTACTTAAATTAATTATCCTTAACCACTTATAGTAATTAACCTTTAATTACTTCATTAATTAATTAACTAAAATTAATTAAATTAATCACTATAATTAATTACATTAATCCTTAATTAATTATATTAATTAATCACTTCATTTATTAATTATTACTTAATTAACCAATCTTAATTACATCATTAATTATATTAATTAATGATCCTTAATTATTACTTAATTAAATTAATTATATTAAGTAATTAACCTTTAATTAAACAACATTTATTAATCACTTTTGATTAATCTTCAATCAGTAATTAACTACCCTTAATTACTTTCATTAACTAAATTAATTACTCCTTAATTAATTTCTTAATTAATCCCTTGATTAATTATTCAAAGTAATTAACTCAAATTACTTCTATTAATAAAATCATTATACAACTAATTACTTCCAGTAATTATCTTATTATTTACTTCTCTAAATAATCTTACCTTAATAATTACATTAAGTAATTATTTATCAAATCAACTCTTGATTATTCTAAATTAATTAAACTTAATTAATTAACTTAACTAATCAAATTAACTTCAATTAATTACAATAAGTAATTAATTCTTAATTACTTCCATTAAGTAATTCCATTTAAACAATTTCACAAATGATTATCTTTAAATTAATTAATCTAATTAATTATTAAAATTAATTACATAAATTAATTATTTAATAATCCATAGTTAATGACCTTCATTAACAATTATTTAATTACTTTTCTTAAATAATTAGCTTATATTAATTATTATTAATTTCAAATTAATAAATCTTAATAACCAATTAATTAAACATTAATTATTTAATTAATTAAGTATTAACCATAACTTAATTAATCTTTAATTACTTTATTAATTAATTCTTAATCATTAATTAATACCCTAATTTATAATCCTTAATTATAAATTAATCATTCCTAATTTATTTATCTTAATCATAAATTAATTAGTTAAAACCTTTAATTATCTATTTAATTAATCCAAATGATTAATTAATTTGATTATTTAAACCATTTTAATTTACCTTAAAGATTTAATTGTAACGACCCGACTTTCTATGCCCAGAAAGTCGCATCATTATGAAGAAAGAAAGGGGTAGAAAATAGAAAGAAGAAAAAGAAAGAAACAACACATCAGAATCTCACAGCGGAAACGGAACAAATTATAATATATCACATAACTAATACATAGTCTTTACATAATCAGAGTACACAACTTATACATCACTTACTAGACAGTTATAAATATCTGTCTAGACATTACAACTCAAATACAAGACAAGACACTATCACAGATATCAACACAGCGGAATACTATATCTACGAACGCCGAAGCCTCCTGCTCCATTGCTCCTCCAGAATATTCGTCAAAACTAAACCTGAACCCCTTGGCTACTCGTAAAAATTTGAGTACCCAAGAGTTTAATAAAACAGAAAATAAACACTTGGGTCAGACATGGGTCTGGTGTGAGTAAACGGGTTAAAATTGTTTAACTTCAAAACCTTTTGAAAACAAAGGTATCACGTAAGACTTCCCACACATAAACATGGAAAAGTTTTTACCTTACGCTAACCAAAACATTTGATAGGAAATCCAGTTATATTATAATAGGGTCTAGGGTTTTCAAGTAAAATACAGAAATAGCTGAAATGCTTACATCTCACATTTCAACATAGTTGGGCACAACTAATACGTACGGCACTTATTGGAGTTTGGATTCCATACAATGGCAGGGCTACCGGGGTACCGCCCGTCACAGTACGTGGCCTAGATCACCGTACCGAGGATCACTCCCAATCCCCTGCAACACAAGGTCGGAACATCCCTTACTGGATAATTCCCGCACAAGATACCTCACGGTTGGGATCAGCAACCGCACACACTAAGCCGAAATAAGAAGGGACTTCTAGACAGAGGTAATCTTGTCCTACTTGGGTGCTACCCACTAACCTTGCTGCACCTCCCCTGTTTTAGCCATTCCCGGTTTGTGAGGCTTGAGGTCACGATTACCTTAGAAAAGAACACATCACTTAGAATGCTCATCGTCCACCTGACGATGTTCTGAAAGCATTCAATCCATACAAGTTCGTTCCGGGTTCGAACGAAACAGAAGGCATTATCTCGTTACACTCGTTTTGGAATCACCCTCAGAGTTAACGACAATAACCCTTGCACTTTGAATCTTCATCTTCACTTGATTCACGACCTATCGTTAATTTGGATCGATGTGGTATTCGGGTCTCCAGACCTGGAAATCCGGTATACGGAAACCCGATCCCGGTCTCATCGAAATCCAAAGCGTATCTTTTAAGGCCAAGTTGTTTAAAGTTAAAACAATTCAATTCAATTATCTTTATACACAAAGAAAGATAATTCACAACAGATAATCAACATTATCAGATAATCCATATTATCATCACAATTCAACTAAACATCCATATCACACAGCATATATCTCATCAGAGATATCAATCAATGCAAAGCATTCAATATTATCATCCATTCTTAAGTAATGATTTATACCATTTCTAATTAATTTAAAATGAATTAAATTAATTACTTCATTCTATAAATCCTGCTTACTTAATCATTAATTAATTACAAATTAATTAATTATCCTTTAATTACCCTTTAATTCCATTCAGGTAATTTATCTTTAATTAATTACTTAAATTAATTATCCTTAACCACTTATAGTAATTAACCTTTAATTACTTCATTAATTAATTTACTAAAATTAATTAACTTAATCAACTATAATTAATTACATTAATCCTTAATTAATTACATTGATTAATTACTTCATTTATTAATTATTTCTTAATTAACCAATCTTAATTACATCATTAATTATATTAATTAATGATCCCTAATTACATTTTTTTATTATTAATTACTTTATTTAAATTAATTACATTAAGTAATTATCTTTAATTAAATCATAATTATTAATATCTCTTGATTAATCATATTCAGTAATTAACTACCCTTAATTACTTCTTTAAATAAATTAATTATTCCTTAATTAATTATCTCCATTAATTAATCCTTTGATTAATTACAAAAGTAATTACCCAAATTACTTACTTACAAATCATCTTATATTAATTACATTAAGTAATTACCATCTAATTACTTCCCTAAGTAATTATGCTCCATTAATTACACCAAGTAATTTCACTTATCAAAATTAATTAAACTCAATTAATTAACTTAAATTAATCATATTATCAAAATTAATTACAATAAGTAATTAACCTCTTAATTACTTTTATCAAGTAATTACATTTAACAATTTACAATAGATTATCTAAATTAATCAATCTAATTAATTATCAAAATTAATCACATTAATTTAATATTTAAATAATCGTTAGTTAATTATCTTCATTTATTAAAAACAATTCCTTAATTAATCTCTAATCATAAATTAATCTAAAATTATTAATTTATAAATTAAATACAAAAGTCCTTACTTAATTATCTTACTAATTCACTTCAATATCTTAATTATCTAAGATAAATTATTCCTTTATTAATGACTTAATAATTATTGAAGTGTATTTTAAACATTACCTCTTTTTGAATTTAAATTTGAATCCCATTTTGAATTTAAGATTCAAAATGATTTACCATTTAACATTAACCAAATTTAAATATTAATTTATAAAGTTTTAAAAGAAATGTAAAAACATTTATTACTTATATAAGAAAAGCCTTTTAATTTAAACTACTTAATTTTAAAACATTCAAATTTAAAAACTGATTTAAGATTTCAGATTTGAATTCAAGAAAACTTGAATCTATAAATTTAACTTTGATTTAAATTCGATTTACTTGCTTTTAACCTTGATTTTTAATTCTTGATTTAAACTCCAAATTCATTTTAAAACCTTAAGATTCAAAAGATTCGTTTGAATCCATTCTTTAAATTTATATTTAAATCATAGTTTAAATCCTGCTTTTAAATTTGAATAAAATTTAAAAACCTGGAAATAGACAAGCTTACAATTGCCTGAACCAATCAATTGACTCGAGACAACCAGATTTTTGCTTCGAGTCCTTCGTCCTCTGCTTCGAGTAAATCACAAAATAACTCGAGAGTCTTCTGCTTCAACCCAGGCTACCAAACTTTCCCAGGTTCCAGAACTCGTGCACGTGAACGTGCACGGCATCTCTGATCAACTCCAGACGTTGCCTCGACGTCGAACAGGTCGGCGATCACCCATACTTCTCTCCCCGATCGCCAGAGCTTTGTCTTCATCTCGAATTCGAAATCGAACTCGAATTCGAAACCTGGAACAACATATTCCCACCATCACCAGACCTGTCATCATCCCTTCCTCGAAATTCCGACCACTTGAACTCCAGCGCCTCCGGCCATAGCACCCACTACTACACCTCTACCAATTCCCAAAGTGTGGTAGCACTCGGTCCACCATAGATATCACCCTGACCATCAATTTTAGAAGTCGAACCAAACCAAAACATTCAACCTAGATAAACTAGGGTTCCAGAACAAATCTCGCCACCGCTGCCTCCTCGATAAAAGGCATCGCCATCCATTATTTTTCCAAGATACTACGATCACTCCTCCATCCTTTTGAAGAACCCCGACCCATACGAATACATAGATCACCAGAAATCACCTCAAACAAGCATTCTGTTCATCTTTCTATCCTTCTCGAATCACAAGTCTAAAAGTCCTAATTTTATTTTTAAAATTCAAAATTTTCAAATGAAAATCAGGTTATATACCTGAAACACTTAATCTCTGTGACCAAATTTTGATATGATTAAGTTTTTACTGTAAATTTACCTTTCAGTTAAAACTATTTTCATATTTAACTCAAAAATTATTTTTGAAATTTAGAACTTGTCATAACAACAGATTTCGTTTAGATGTTGAAGACTAAAGAGATCTAGGGAAGGAGATATGAATTATTTATCAGGTTTTGTAACCTGTATATCAAGAACAGAGACTACACTCTGTAAACAAACATGCACATTCACATATTTAGATATATATATATACATACAGTTCATATTTAAAACATCACAAACAATTATCACACTCTACTTCAGATGTTTATTTCATGCATCCAGATTTTTAAAACAAATTTTGAACCTTTTTAGAAAGATTGTTACTTACTTAAAACAAAATGATGAACAAAGCAATTATAAACAGCATGCACACAATATCAGGTATTCACTTATATATACATGTAATACACATTTAAATTCATCCATACTAGCATGCAACCAAATTATATTTAAATTTTATTTTTTAAAGTTACTCACCTGATATACAAAGATGAAACAGAGGCAGTTTTTATCTCTTGAAGACTTTAACTTGAATGTTTCTTTGATTTGAAAACTTGAACTGGATTGCTTTTGATTCAAAACTTCAAGTTGCTTCTCTTATTTTTTCTTAAAAACTTTAGTCTTGATTTTACTGCAAATGCTTTGCTTTCAGATTCTACAATTTGCATGCATGCTGGAGTTTTGATTCCAGGTTTGAAAAGAAATTTCTGGCTGAAGACTTTGATTTGGAATTGTCTTACAGATTTGAAGAAATGAGTTACGGGTTGTTGAAGAAATGCATTACAGGTTAATGTTTTGAGGATTTTTGGTTTGAGAAAGGTTGATTTACTGATTTGTTTATGAGGAATTTTGTTTCAGATTATTGTTTCAGGCTGAAAATTCTTAAGTTTGAATTGAAGAGAATAGGGAAAGAAAATGAGATAAAAGGTAAATGTTCATATAAGTAGAAATGTAGTTTTATTAAAAATAAAAATAAATGAAAACTAAAATTAAGAACTTGACATTTGTCAATTACATTGTCTTATTAATGTACACTTGTTTAAACAAGCCTTAATATGATAACACTTGTATTTTAAGTAATTCATATTTATTTTTAAAATGTAAAAACCTCTTCTTTATTTATTAAACACTTATTACTTATCTATGTATATATAGATAACTTTTTAAAGAGATATACCAATTATACTTATAAATAAAAGTTTATCCATATAATTTAAAATCCAAAACTATTTGAAATCTTACCTCTTTTGAATTTCAAATTTAATTTAAATTCAAATGCAAATTATATTTTAAAATCCAATTTAAAGTCAATTTATAACATATATTCAATTTTAAATAACAATTCCATTTTATTAAAGTCTATTATATCTATATATAAAACCATATATTAATAATTATTGTTTAACATAATAATTTATCAATTTTAAAATAATTTATAAAAGAGATTTATAAATTACTACTATTACTACTTGAATTAACATATCATATGTAAATTGTATTTTAAACCTATATATATATACATTATAATAGAAATCATTTTATTGGTTTTTAAAAGATAAATTCACTAATTAAATACCCATTTAATCAGATTATTAAATTAAATTCAAATCTTATTATCAAAGATCATCAATATCAATTTAATTATTAAACAGATTATTAAATTGATATTGTCAAAATTTCCGGGATATTACATTCCTTCCCCCTTAAAATAATTTCGTCCCCGAAATTTAAACAAAGGTAATTTAATAATCTTATTAAAGATTTAAATTTAAAACTCAAGCATATACTATCATCCATATGCTAGCAACCATAGCAACCAAATCATTCAATCAAACAATTCTATCTATCTAGACTAAATTCTAGATAAAATACCTCGAGTTTCCCCAAGTATATATATATACCGGGATACTCGCTCTATAAACAATTTAAACTACTAAGCTATAGATCTCCTACTCATCTAGATCTACAGAACTAAACAGAATATCAGACTACAGACGAGTCTGACTCAACTACCAAACTTCCCAAAACTGCAGATTCTAAAACCAGAGATAGATCAAATACGTACTTCCTCAGAGATACGTAAAACACAATGAATTCCAATTATCCAAACTAGCAATTCAACCAAGTAGACCAATTACTTATCCAAATCAGAACACAGACGAGATCCAAACATAACTCTACTTCACAACATCAGTAGATTCCAAACTTACTTCTCCCATCCAGAGATACACTCCAAACTGCTTTCGCTGCTCAACTCTGATCTGAGGTAGAACACAAGCATAGATGGTACAACTCATTTCAGAAATAAGGTTCACTGATCCATAAAGAAAACTCAGATACTCCAGCAAAACTTGAGCTGCTTCACCAACTCCATCTCTAGGAAACATCCTTTCACTAGACTGAACCACCGGTATCACTCCTGGAATCCAAGTCGATAAGAAAACTCAACCTTCAGATGCAGACAAACTTCTGACTTCTCTGAAGACATCCAGAAAATTCTGACAACCCAAGAGAACACTCAGCAATCACAAGTCACTTTTGCGATCAACCCAACCTATTTCCAAACAGACTGTTCTCTCTTTACCAATCAGAACAGCTTACACTTATTTATCCAATTTATCGAAGAAATGGATCCACTCTGCTGCTTCTGAACTTCACTTCCAGAAAAACTGTTCATCCAGAAAACTTCCTGCCATCACAGAATACTCCGAGCTGCACTGCTGACACTGATGCCAAGGACTTCCTATTCCAAAGATCTTCGAGAAACTCGAACTCCAAACCAAACAGAAACACCATGCTGAACTCAGCCACAATACCAAAGCATACATACTTCCTTAATCTTGTTCCAAAGAAAACATCTTCAGGAACATCCATAGTCACTGCATCTCATCATATAGCTACTATTACCTGAGGTATCAAGGTACCATCACTCACTTCTGCCTCATCGACAGATCCAACTCTACTCATCCACACTTCAAAGATAAACTCCGAACCTTTAAAAGGTTTCCTTCAGAGATCGATGAAATCCTTTACCATAGCAAAGCTTACTCGAGACGGTATTGGGTCTACAGTCTCGACAGATACACTTCCAACCTCAACATTTAAACTCCAACCATTGGTAGTCGTGTTTCACACACCACTACCCCATCTACCTTTATAACTTATATTGGAAAACCCGAACAGGTAACCCAACAAATAGGTAGAAATATATATATATTTAAAATGATACTTTTTATATAGAAATTATTTCTGGGTAAAATTATTTCATTTACCTCTTTAAAACAATATTGTGTCCGTTGGCCTGGTTCAAGTGTTTAGAGATCCCTATCAATAACGTTAGCTACTCGTATTGACCAGAATCCATATACCACTCAACCGATCAATTAACACAATATAAAACCATTTTATATAACTAACAAATACGCGCTCTCGTATATATATATACACTCAGACTCAAACAGGTTGCTACAGATCCTATCTCTAATGAACAATCCTTCCGAGCCTAGGTATTCACTCAACCTAGTGTTCTGATATTCAATTAACCAAAAGCTTAGGCATTCGCTCAACCTATGCTCTGATACCACGTGTGACGACCCGACTTTCTATGCCCAGAAAGTCGCATCATTATGAAGAAAGAAAGGGGTAGAAAATAGAAAGAAGAAAAAGAAAGAAACAACACATCAGAATCTCACAGCGGAAACGGAACAAATTATAATATATCACATAACTAATACATAGTCTTTACATAATCAGAGTACACAACTTATACATCACTTACTAGACAGTTATAAATATCTGTCTAGACATTACAACTCAAATACAAGACAAGACACTATCACAGATATCAACACAGCGGAATACTATATCTACGAACGCCGAAGCCTCCTGCTCCATTGCTCCTCCAGAATATTCGTCAAAACTAAACCTGAACCCCTTGGCTACTCGTAAAAATTTGAGTACCCAAGAGTTTAATAAAACAGAAAATAAACACTTGGGTCAGACATGGGTCTGGTGTGAGTAAACGGGTTAAAATTGTTTAACTTCAAAACCTTTTGAAAACAAAGGTATCACGTAAGACTTCCCACACATAAACATGGAAAAGTTTTTACCTTACGCTAACCAAAACATTTGATAGGAAATCCAGTTATATTATAATAGGGTCTAGGGTTTTCAAGTAAAATACAGAAATAGCTGAAATGCTTACATCTCACATTTCAACATAGTTGGGCACAACTAATACGTACGGCACTTATTGGAGTTTGGATTCCATACAATGGCAGGGCTACCGGGGTACCGCCCGTCACAGTACGTGGCCTAGATCACCGTACCGAGGATCACTCCCAATCCCCTGCAACACAAGGTCGGAACATCCCTTACTGGATAATTCCCGCACAAGATACCTCACGGTTGGGATCAGCAACCGCACACACTAAGCCGAAATAAGAAGGGACTTCTAGACAGAGGTAATCTTGTCCTACTTGGGTGCTACCCACTAACCTTGCTGCACCTCCCCTGTTTTAGCCATTCCCGATTTGTGAGGCTTGAGGTCACGATTACCTTAGAAAAGAACACATCACTTAGAATGCTCATCGTCCACCTGACGATGTTCTGAAAGCATTCAATCCATACAAGTTCGTTCCGGGTTCGAACGAAACAGAAGGCATTATCTCGTTACACTCGTTTTGGAATCACCCTCAGAGTTAACGACAATAACCCTTGCACTCTGAATCTTCATCTTCACTTGATTCACGACCTATCGTTAATTTGGATCGATGTGGTATTCGGGTCTCCAGACCTAGAAATCCGGTATACGGAAACCCGATCCCGGTCTCATCGAAATCCAAAGCGTATCTTTTAAGGCCAAGTTGTTTAAAGTTAAAACAATTCAATTCAATTATCTTTATACACAAAGAAAGATAATTCACAACAGATAATCAACATTATCAGATAATCCATATTATCATCACAATTCAACTAAACATCCATATCACACAGCATATATCTCATCAGAGATATCAATCAATGCAAAGCATTCAATATTATCATCCATTCTTAAGTAATGATTTATACCATTTCTAATTAATTTAAAATGAATTAAATTAATTACTTCATTCTATAAATCCTGCTTACTTAATCATTAATTAATTACAAATTAATTAATTATCCTTTAATTACCCTTTAATTCCATTCAGGTAATTTATCTTAATTAATTACTTAAATTAATTATCCTTAACCACTTATAGTAATTAACCTTTAATTACTTCATTAATTAATTTATAAAATTAATTAACTTAATCAACTATAATTAATTACATTAATCCTTAATTAATTACATTGATTAATTACTTCATTTATTAATTATTTCTTAATTAACCAATCTTAATTACATCATTAATTATATTAATTAATGATCCCTAATTACATTTTTTTTATTATTAATTACTTTATTTAAATTATTTACATTAAGTAATTATCTTTAATTAAATCATAATTATTAATCTCTCTTGATTAATCATATTCAGTAATTAACTACCCTTAATTACTTCTTTAAATAAATTAATTATTCCTTAATTAATTATCTCCATTAATTAATCCTTTGATTAATTACAAAAGTAATTACCCAAATTACTTACTTACAAATCATCTTATATTAATTACATTAAGTAATTACCATCTAATTACTTCCCTAAGTAATTATGCTCCATTAATTACACCAAGTAATTTCACTTATCAAAATTAATTAAACTCAATTAATTAACTTAAATTAATCATATTATCAAAATTAATTACAATAAGTAATTAACCTCTTAATTACTTTTATCAAGTAATTACATTTAACAATTTACAATAGATTATCTAAATTAATCAATCTAATTAATTATCAAAATTAATCACATTAATTTAATATTTAAATAATCGTTAGTTAATTATCTTCATTTATTAAAAACAATTCCTTAATTAATCTCTAATCATAAATTAATCTAAAATTATTAATTTATAAATTAAATACAAAAGTCCTCACTTAAATATCTTACTAATTCACTTCAATATCTTAATTATCTAAGATAAATTATTCCTTTATTAATGACTTAATAATTATTGAAGTGTATTTTAAACATTACCTCTTTTTGAATTTAAATTTGAATCCCATTTTGAATTTAAGATTCAAAATGATTTACCATTTAACATTAACCAAATTTAAATATTAATTTATAAAGTTTTAAAAGAAATGTAAAAACATTTATTACTTATATAAGAAAAGCCTTTTAATTTAAACTACTTAATTTTAAAACATTCAAATTTAAAAACTGATTTAAGATTTCAGATTTGAATTCAAGAAAACTTGAATCTATAAATTTAACTTTGATTTAAATTCGATTTACTTGCTTTTAACCTTGATTTTTAATTCTTGATTTAAACTCCAAATTCATTTTAAAACCTTAAGATTCAAAAGATTCGTTTGAATCCATACTTTAAATTTATATTTAAATCATAGTTTAAATCCTGCTTTTAAATTTGAATAAAATTTAAAAACCTGGAAATAGACAAGCTTACAATTGCCTGAACCAATCAATTGACTCGAGACAACCAGATTTTTGCTTCGAGTCCTTCGTCCTCTGCTTCGAGTAAATCACGAAATAACTCGAGAGTCTTCTGCTTCAACCCAGGCTACCAAACTTTCCCAGGTTCCAGAACTCGTGCACGTGAACGTGCACGGCATCTCTGATCAACTCCAGACGTTGCCTCGACGTCGAACAGGTCGGCGATCACCCATACTTCTCTCCCCGATCGCCAGAGCTTTGTCTTCATCTCGAATTCGAAATCGAACTCGAATTCGAAACCTGGAACAACATATTCCCACCATCACCAGACCTGTCATCATCCCTTCCTCGAAATTCCGACCACTTGAACTCCAGCGCCTCCGGCCATAGCACCCACTACTACACCTCTACCAATTCCCAAAGTGTGGTAGCACTCGGTCCACCATAGATATCACCCTGACCATCAATTTTAGAAGTCGAACCAAACCAAAACATTCAACCTAGATAAACTAGGGTTCCAGAACAAATCTCGCCACCGCTGCCTCCTCGATAAAAGGCATCGCCATCCATTATTTTTCCAAGATACTACGATCACTCCTCCATCCTTTTGAAGAACCCCGACCCATACGAATACATAGATCACCAGAAATCACCTCAAACAAGCATTCTGTTCATCTTTCTATCCTTCTCGAATCACAAGTCTAAAAGTCCTAATTTTATTTTTAAAATTCAAAATTTTCAAATGAAAATCAGGTTATATACCTGAAACACTTAATCTCTGTGACCAAATTTTGATATGATTAAGTTTTTACTGTAAATTTACCTTTCAGTTAAAACTATTTTCATATTTAACTCAAAAATTATTTTTGAAATTTAGAACTTGTCATAACAACAGATTTCGTTTAGATGTTGAAGACTAAAGAGATCTAGGGAAGGAGATATGAATTATTTATCAGGTTTTGTAACCTGTATATCAAGAACAAAGACTACACTCTGTAAACAAACATGCACATTCACATATTTAGATATATATATATACATACAGTTCATATTTAAAACATCACAAACAATTATCACACTCTACTTCAGATGTTTATTTCATGCATCCAGATTTTTAAAACAAATTTTGAACCTTTTTAGAAAGATTGTTACTTACTTAAAACAAAATGATGAACAAAGCAATTATAAACAGCATGCACACAATATCAGGTATTCACTTATATATACATGTAATACACATTTAAATTCATCCATACTAGCATGCAACCAAATTATATTTAAATTTTATTTTTTAAAGTTACTCACCTGATATAAAAAGATGAAACAGAGGCAGTTTTTATCTCTTGAAGACTTTAACTTGAATGTTTCTTTGATTTGAAAACTTGAACTGGATTGCTTTTGATTCAAAACTTCAAGTTGCTTCTCTTATTTTTTCTTAAAAACTTTAGTCTTGATTTTACTGCAAATGCTTTGCTTTCAGATTCTACAATTTGCATGCATGCTGGAGTTTTGATTCCAGGTTTGAAAAGAAATTTCTGGCTGAAGACTTTGATTTGGAATTGTCTTACAGATTTGAAGAAATGAGTTACGGGTTGTTGAAGAAATGCATTACAGGTTAATGTTTTGAGGATTTTTGGTTTGAGAAAGGTTGATTTACTGATTTGTTTATGAGGAATTTTGTTTCAGATTATTGTTTCAGGCTGAAAATTCTTAAGTTTGAATTGAAGAGAATAGGGAAAGAAAATGAGATAAAAGGTAAATGTTCATATAAGTAGAAATGTAGTTTTATTAAAAATAAAAATAAATGAAAACTAAAATTAAGAACTTGACATTTGTCAATTACATTGTCTTATTAATGTACACTTGTTTAAACAAGCCTTAATATGATAACACTTGTATTTTAAGTAATTCATATTTATTTTTAAAATGTAAAAACCTCTTCTTTATTTATTAAACACTTATTACTTATCTATGTATATATAGATAACTTTTTAAAGAGATATACCAATTATACTTATAAATAAAAGTTTATCCATATAATTTAAAATCCAAAACTATTTGAAATCTTACCTCTTTTGAATTTCAAATTTAATTTAAATTCAAATGCAAATTATATTTTAAAATCCAATTTAAAGTCAATTTATAACATATATTCAATTTTAAATAACAATTCCATTTTATTAAAGTCTATTATATCTATATATAAAACCATATATTAATAATTATTGTTTAACATAATAATTTATCAATTTTAAAATAATTTATAAAAGAGATTTATAAATTACTACTATTACTACTTGAATTAACATATCATATGTAAATTGTATTTTAAACCTATATATATATATATACATTATAATAGAAATCATTTTATTGGTTTTTAAAAGATAAATTCACTAATTAAATACCCATTTAATCAGATTATTAAATTAAATTCAAATCTTATTATCAAAGATCATCAATATCAATTTAATTATTAAACAGATTATTAAATTGATATTGTCAAAATTTCCGGGATATTACATTAATAATGTTTTTAACTTTAAGATAAAATATTTACTTATCCAAGTTTAAAATTCCTTATTCACAAAACATTTGAAACATCCATTTTCAAATTTACTTTTAAATTTCATTTTAAATTCCGGATTTAAAATGAATAACAATTTGTCTTTAACAAAGTTTAAATCCAATTTAAAAACTTTTATCTGTTAAAGAAAACTTATATCTTCTAAAAGAATTTTTAAAAGAACTTAAATCTACTTCCTTTTAAAAATTTCAAAACATTTAAATATAACTAACATTTAAACTTATTTAAAACATTTAAATTTATAAATTTATTTATCTCAAATCTAAGGTTCAAAACCAACTTGAAATAAAACTTTGATTCCAGATTCTATTTAAATATTTCTTAACAATTTAAATTTTGAAAACAAAACAGGTTTTAAAACCTGGCAACACAATTGCACTCGAACACACTATAATTTACTTCGAGTCGCAGCTCTAATTACTTCGAGCAAATATCCAATCGTCACGAAGAACACCCGAGTACCCTTCTCTGTTCAAATCCCAGACTTCACCAGACATTCACGATCGCGTGCACGTGCACACCCCACTGCCAGAGCTCCGATCATCACCGAGTATCCCCACATGACGACGAACGACCACAGACCAAACTACGACCATCACCTCTTCGTTTAAAACGCGAAATCGAAATCGAGCCTAAAATCGAAACTGGAACCACAGACTACCACTTCAAAAACTGGCAACAACTCCTCGTCCTCGAAACTCCGACCATCAGAGAGACTAATTTTCTGGCCATGTCTTCGCCTATATCCCATCTTTCACTTCCCAAAGTATGGTAGCACTCGGTCCACCATAGACATCACCCCGACCATCAATTTCCAACCTATTCAAACTAGGTTTAAAATCTTAAATCCTAAATCATATCCTCCTCGATGCTTTAATTCAAATTCTAGTAATTTTCCTTATATCCTCGATCATTCCTCCATCACTATTGAAGATTACAACATCCCAAACTATCGAGATCAACAGAATTACCCACAAATTCATTTTTAGATAAATACAGAACTGCACCCTTATTTCTAAACTATAAATTATGATTTATGTTTTAAAAATCGAGTTTTAGTATAAGTAATCAACTTATACTCCTGGTTTTACGAATTACAAGATTCGAGTTTTTCACTTTTATGTATATGCACAGATATATTCTTTTCTTTTGGTTTACAGAGACATTTGGCTTTAAAGTTGACTTAATTAAGATTTTCAAACATTCCTCTATGATAAATCAACAAATTTTGTTTGTAAGTTAAATACTAACAAGAACTAAATCAAGTGGTAAAAGATTTAAAAGGAATTCTTGAGTCTGGGCAAACAGAACAGAACAGAGATCATATTCATACATGCATACAATACATCCATATATACCAACCCAACATGCATTTGAAACCAAACATAATACAGGGAATTTCATCACATTTATTTACTGCAAACATGATTATCACATGAAGAATTCAAGCAACTAAACTTACTTAAGATGGTTATAAATAAAAACTGTTACTCACCTGTTTAAAGATGACAGATCCTACTTTATTTTGAAAAGCTTTTGAACTTAAAACTTGCATGCCTCATTGATTTAAAAACTTGAGTTGTTGAGCTTAAAACTGCTTTGAAAAACTGGGATTTGAAAACTGAGATGCTGATGCTTTGAATTCGAATCTGAAGTTGATTAGAACTGAAGTTTGATTCTTGCTTTACTGGAAACTTGAATTTGAGGAGTATTTTGATCTTGTATTACTGGTTTGAGAAGATTACAGACTTGCTTTGGAAATTAGTTTACAGGTCTGCTTTGATTTAGAGGAGATTACAGGCTTTTAATAGATGATTACAGGGTTTTGCATTTGAGATGAGGAGTATTTCAAGTTTTGATTTTTGAGGCAGTGATTTCAGATCTGGCCATTATTTTCTTGCTATAAGAGATGAAGATAGAAAAAAAAGAATTGTAAAGAAGATATGTGCTTTTATAAGTTTAAATTAGGATTTTATAAAAATAAAAGAAAATTGAAATAATTGTGACACTTGTCTCAACTTTGATTAATATGTTAACACATGTTATTTAAAGATGTTTATAACTTAACACTTGTCCTAATTTATATTTTATATTATTTATAAATGATTTTAAAGGCTTTTAAATTAATTTTCCTAATTAATTTGTAAATTTCCTAATAAACAAATACATTTATAAATTTATAAATACTTTCTAAATTTTATAAATACAATCTTTAAAAGAAAATAGAATATAAACCAATTATGATTCATATAAAATATTTTAAACTCGTTTTTAAATGCTAATTTAAAAGCTTTTGTATTTATTCCTATTAAATAAATATTCTTCCAAATTTCTATAAACAAATTTCTTTAAAGAGAATAATATAAAACAAACCTTATTTTTAAATAAAAACTTTTATTCATATATTTTAAATCCATACTATATTATTATTTTTATTTTAAGATATATATATATTTCTTTAAATTCAATTCTTAAACCAAATTCAAATGTAATTTAAAAATCCAATTTAAAATCAACTCAACATATATATAATTAAATAATCACATTATTATTTTGAAAATAATAATTCTATTTTAAAATCTATTTATATCTATATTTAAAAACATCACATTATTATTATTGTTTGAAAACAACACACTTTACAAATTTTAAATGATTAATTTAAGAGATTATCACATTTAAAATTCCCTGAAATCCCAGGATATCACATTCCTCCCCCCTTAAAATAATTTCGTCCCCGAAATTTAAACAAAGGTAATTTAATAATCTTATTAAAGATTTAAATTCAAAACACAAGCATCTACTATCATCCATATGCTAGCAACCATAGCAACCAAATCATCCAATCAAACAATTCTAACTATCTAGACTAAATTCTAGATAAAATTCCTCGAGTTTCCCCAAGTATATATATATACCGGGATACTCGCTCTACAAACAATCTAAACTACTAAGCTATAGATCTCCTACTCATCTAGATCTACAGAACTAAACAGAATATCAGACGACAGACGAGTCTGACTCAACTACCCAACTTCCAGAACTGCAGATTCTAAAACCAGAGATAGATCAAACACGTACTCCCTCAGAGATACGTAAAACATAATGAATTCCAGTTATCCAAACTGACAATTCAACCAAGTAGACCCATTTACCTATCCAAATCAGAACACAGACGAGATCCAAACATAACTCTACTTCACAACATCAGTAGATTCCAAACTTACTTCTCCCATCCAGAGATACACTCCAAACTACTTTCGCTGCTCAACTCTGATCTGAGGTAGGACACAAGCACAGACTGGACAACTCATTCCAGAAATAAGGTTCACTAATCCATAAATAAAACTCAGATACTCCAGCAAAACTTGAGTTGCTTCACCAACTCCATCTCTAGGAAACATCCTTCCACTAGACTGAACCACCGATATCACTCCTGGAATCCAGTCGATAAGAAAACTCAACCTTCAGATGCGGACAAACTTCTGACTTCTCTGAAGACATCCAGAAAAACTCTGACAACCCAAGAGAACACTCAGACAATCGCAAGTCACTTTTGCGATCAACCCAACCTAATTCCAAACAGACTGTTCTCTCTTTACCAATCAGAACAGTTTACACTTATTTATCCAATTTATCGAAGAAATGGATCCACTCTACTGCTTCTGAACTTCACTTCCAGAAAAACTGCTCATCCAGAAAACTTCCTGCCATCACAGAATACTCCGAGCTGCACTGCTGACACTGATGCTCTTATCCAAAGCTCTTCGAGAAACTCGGACTCCAAACCAAACAGAAACACCATGCTGAACTCAGTGACAACACCGAAACATTCACACTTCCTTAATCTTGTTCCAAAGAAAACATCTTCGGGAACATCCATCGTCACTGTATCTCATCATACAGCTACTATTACCTGAGGTATCAAGGTACCATCACTCGCTTCTGTCTCATCGACAGATCCAACTCTACTCATCCACACTTCAAAGATAAACTCCGAACCTTAACAGGTTTTCTTCAGAGATCGATGAAATCTTCACAATTGCAAAGTTCACTCGAGACGGTATTAGGTCTACAGTCTCGACAGATACACTTCCAACCTCAACACTCAGACTCCAACTATTGGTAGTCGTGTTACTCACACTACCACCTTATCTACCTTTATAACTTATATTGGAAAACCCAAACAGGTAACCCAACAAATAGGTAGAAATATATATATATATATTTAAAATGATACTTTTTATATAGAAATTATTTCTGGGTAAAATTATTTCATTTACCTCTTTAAAACAATATTGTGTCCGTTGGCCTGGTTCAAGTGTTTAGAGATCCCTATCAATAACGTTAGCTACTCGTATTGACCAGAATCCATATACCACTCAACCGATCAATTAACACAATATAAAATCATTTTTATATAACTAACAATTACGCGCTCTCAAGATAGACACCACTTCAGAGCCTAGGTGTAATATCCCGGAAATTTTAACAATATCAATTTAATAATCTGTTAAATAATTAAATTGATATTGATGATCTTTGATAATAAGATTTGAATTTAATTTAATAATCTGATTAAATTAGTATTAATTGGTGATTTTATCTTTTAAAAGTTAATAAGATATTTTCTATTTGAATATATATATTTATTTATATATATTGTAAATAGAAGCTTTGGGTAAATTGGGAATTTAGATTTAATTTAATTGAATTTGAATTTAATCTTTGAAATTCAAGAGAATAAATATTTAAATTGTTTTGGATTTTAGAATATTTCTATACACTTTTATTTTAAAATATAATTTGTTTTTGTTTCTTTAAAAAGTAATATATATAGGTAAGTATTAATAAATAAGAAAAAGGATTTTTATTTACTTTTAATATATAAAACATAAAGGTATGTAAATTGTATATATAAAAACAATAAGCTAAAATGGAAACATTAAAGCTAAATTGAAGTAAACATAAAAACAAGTTAATAAATAAGAAATAATTTTAATAATAGAATAACATGTGTAAGATAATTAGCATTCAAAATGACAAGTGTTAACATATTAAACCATCTAAGCATAGGTGTTAAGTAATTAGATAAGGCAAAAGACAAGTGTCATCTTTTTATTTTCATTTTCTTTAAATTTTATTAAATCCTAATTTACATTATATAAACAAACATCTTCCCTCTTCCATTTCTTTTTTCTATCTTCTCATTTTAAAAGCAAGTGAACATAGCCTGTAGCCTCATTTTCTAAAACCAGAATCGAATTCCTCAACCCAAAGAAATTTTCATAAACTAAAATCTGAAGTTCATTCCTCAAAACAATCAGAGAAAATTCAAAACCCTGTAACCTCCTAAAGCTAAACAATCAAAAGTCTTCTGTTTGCATTCATTTGCAATCTGGAATCAATTCAAGAAGCTGTCTGCCTTCATTTGCAACCTGGAAGCCAGCGTGCATATAATTTAAATCAAGTTTAAAGCCAGCAACTCAAGTTTAGAATCAAATCTAAAGAGGAATTCAAGTTTCCTGTTTCAAGTCTAAAGTCTTCAAAAATTAAAGAACTGCCTCTGTTTAAATCAAGTGAGTAACATATATTTTAAAAGCTTAAGTTTTTGAAACTGGTTGCATGTTAATTTCTGGAATAAAGCATGTTTGTGTGTATGTTTATTGGTGAATTTTTCTGTGTATATTTGGATGTATTGATGTTGCATGCATGTTGTCTCTATACACCTCTGTTCTTAGTTTTCAAACTAAGATTTTAAACAAAAGTTCTTTATCTCTTGATCTAGTCTTGGGTAGGATTTAAGTTTCAAACAAAAATTGTTTGTTTCATCATGGATTAAAATTTAAAATTTTATTTAAGTCAAAATAAGTTTAAATTTGCTCTGGAAAACCAAGAAGAACAGGTTAGCTTGAGTTTGTGCAAAATTCAAACATCTTAATTCAAAAATCCAGGATTATAAACTGAATCCTTAATCAAAGACAAGATTTTTAAAAGTGGAACCATAATTTTTAGATTGAGTTTGAATGGGTAATGTAAGTTTGATCAGAAATTGGATTTTGGGTTGTATCTGGTAATCTCAGTGATCTGGGAAGTCGTGGCCATCACCAGAGGTAGAGGGAGGATCGGAGACTTTAGGAAAAATGCCAGGGAGATGATCAAAGCTTTATGGAGGCGATGGATGATCAGAGAAGTCTGTAGCCCTAGTTTTTAGGTTTGATCGGAAATGTTGCCATCACGACCCCTCTGATGGATCGAGTTCCACCATACTCTGAGAATTGGTAGCAGGAGCATGGGCGAAGGCGTGGCCGGTAGTTCAGACATTCCGGTGGTCAGAGGAGCAAGCACGAGAGTGTTGACAGGTTTTGGTCATTGCGATGGTTCTTGTTCCAGGTTGGGTTTTATGATCGAGTTTGATCTCGACTTCGTTTCGTTGCTCGAGTGATGGGATTCTGGTAGGAAGATGAACGCCGATGTGGTAGAGTAGTCGTGGATGGACGGAGTGGACGCTGATGATCGTGCACGTGCACACGGTCGTGAGTGTGTTTGGGAAAGTCTGGGTTTTACAGAGGAGGGGTACTCGGGTTTTTCCTCGTGGCATTTGAAATTTTGCTCGGGTAATGTGGTAGTCGACTCGAAGCATTTTAGCAAGGGGTTGGGAAATTTTGGGTTTCAGGTTTAAGCCTGATCTGTCTTTAAAAATTTTCAAGTAAAGGTTTAAACCAGTTTTAAATCTAAATTCAAATCTGATTTAAATTTAAATCTATATCTCAGATTTGAAATTTAAGGAAGTTTTTTTTAATTAAATTGTTTAAATAATTTAATTGGTTAGAATATATATTAAAGGGTTAGAATTTAAAAGTAAATTGATTTAAATTCTTAAATTCATTTATAAGAATAGTATTCCTTCATCATATGATTTTAAGAGTTGTAAATGGATTTTTAAATTTTTGTTAAAGTTAAATTTTTATTCATTTTAAATCCATAATTTAAAATGGAATTTAAAGTAAATTTGAAAGTTTAAATGTTTTCAAATATGTTAGAATGATAATTATAAATAAAGAAATGTTTTTTACAAAGACTTAATGATTTGTAATAAATTTAATTAATAAGGTAAATAAAAATGGATAATTAATTTATTCAATTAATTAAAGATTTGGAATAATTAATTTGTAATTAAAGATTTAAATTAATTTAATTAAGGTTGAAGATTAATTAAAAAGAATAATTAATTTATAATTAAGGATTATAAATTAGAGTATTAATTAATGATTAAGAATTAATTAATAAAGTAATTAAATATTAATTAAGTTATGGTTAATACTTAATTAATTAAGTAATTAGAAATTAATAAATTGGTTATTTAGTTTATTAATTTGGAATTAATAATAAATTAATATAAGTTAATTACTTAAGATAAGTAATTAAATAATAGTCAATGAAGTCATTAACTATAGATTATTAAATAATTAATTAATAGGATTAATTTTGATAATTAATTAGTTTAATTAATTTAAGATAATCAATTATAGAATTTGTTTTAAATGGAATTACTTAATGGAAGTAATTAAGAATTAATTACTTATTGTAATTAATTGAAGTTAATTTGATCAGTTAAGTTAATTAATTAAGTTTAATTAATTTATAATAATCAAGAGATGATTTGATAATAATTACTAAATTGTAATTATTAAGGTATATTATTTAGGGAAGTAAATAATAGATAATTACTGGAAGTAATTAATTGAATGGTGATGTATTAATGAAAGTAATTTAAGTTTAATTACTTTGAATAATTAATCAAGGGATTAATTAAGGAATTAATTAAGGAGAATTAATTTAGTAAATGAAAGTAATTAAGGGTAGTTAATTACTGATTGAAGATTAATCAAGGTGATTAATAAATGTTGTTTAATATAAAGTTAATTACTTAATGTAATTAATTTAATTAAAGTAATTAATAATTAAGTTGTAATTAAGGATCATTAATTAATATAATTAATGATGTAATTAAGATTGATCAATTAAGTATAATTAATAAATGAAGTGATTAATTAATGTAATTAATTAAGGTTTAATATAATTAATTATAGTAATTAATTTAATTAATTGTAGTTAATTAATTAATGAAGTAATTAAAGGTTAATTACTATAAGTGGTTAAGGTTAATTAATTTGAGTAATTAATTAAAGATAAATAACTTGAAGGTAATTAAAAGATAATTAATCAAAGATGATTAATTAAAAAAGGTAATTAGAGGATAATTAATTAATTTGTAATTAATTAATGTTTAAGTAAGAGGGATTTATAAAATAAAAGTAATTAATTTAATTAACTTCAAAATTAATTAGAGATGATATAAATCATTACTTATGGATGGATGATAATAATGAATGCTTTGCATTTGATTGATATCTCTGATGAGATATATGCTATGTGATATGGATGTTTAGTTGAATTGTGATAATATGGATTATCTGATGATATTGATAATGTTGATTATCTATTGTGAATTTTCTTTCTAAGTGTATAAAGATAATTGAATTGAATTGTTTTAACCTTTAAAACAACTTGGCCTTAAAAGATACGTTTTGGATTTCGATGAGACCGGGATCGGGTTTCCGTATACCGGATTTCCAGGTCTGGAGACCCGAATACCAAATCGATCCAAATTTACGTTAGGTCGTGAAATCCAAATGGAGCAAGTGAAGACTCGAGGTGTAAGAACGATTCTTTGTCAGTATAACTCTGTGGGTGATTCCATAATGAGTTGACGGAGATAGTACTTTCAGATTCGAGATGAAGATTTAGAGTGCAAGGGTTATTGTCGTTAACTCTGAGGGTGATTCCAATACGAGTGTAACGAGATAATGCCTTCGGTTTCGTTCGAACCCGGAACGAACTTGTATGGATTGAATGCTTTCAGAACATCGTCAGGTGGACGATGAGCATTCTAAGTGATGTGTTCTTTTCTAAGGTAATCGTGACCTCAAGCCTCACAAACCGGGAATGGCTAAAACAGGGGAGGTGCAGCAAGGTTAGTGGGTAGCACCCAAGTAGGACAAGATTACCTCTGTCTAGAAGTCCCTTCTTATTTCGGCTTAGTGTGTGCGGTTGAATCATGACAACCGTGAGGTATCTTGTGCGGGAATTATCCAGTAAGGGATGTTCCGGCCTTGTGTTGCAGGGGATTGGGAGTGATCCTCGGTACGGTGATCTAGGCCACGTACTGTGACGGGCGGTACCCCGGTAGCCCTGCCATTGATGGAATCCAAACTCCAATAAGTGCCGTACGTTTTAGTTGTGCCCAACTATGTTGGAACGTGAGATGTAAGCATTCCAGCTATTTCATATATATTTGAAAACCCTAGACCTATTATAATACAATCGAATTTCCTATCAAATGTTTTGGTTAGCGTAAGGTAAAAACTTACCCATATTTATTGGTGGGGAGTCTTACGTGATGCCTTTTCTTTCAAAAGGTTTTGAAGTTAAACAAGTTTAACCTGTTACTCACACCAGACCCATGTCTGACCCAAGTTGTTTAATTCTGTTTTATAAACTCTTGGGTACTCAAATTTTTACGAGTAGCCAAGGGATTCAGGTTTAGCTTTGACGAGTAATCTGGAGGAGCAATGGAGTAGGAGGCTTCGGCGTTGTAGATATAGATAGTAGTTTTCCGCTGTGTTGATCTTTGTATTGATCTGTATTGTGTTGAGATGTAATAACTAGACAGATGTTTATAACTGTCTAGTATGTGATGTGTAATCTGTGTAACTCTGATAGATGATGTATATGATACTATGTAATATTTATGTGATATATTATATTTCGTTTCGTTTCCGCTGTGAGTATCTGTTGTTGTTTTCTTTTCTCTTCTTCTCTTTTCTATTTCTCACCCCTTTCTTTCTTACTGTCGATGCGACTTTCTGGTGATAGAAGGTCGGGTCGTCACACTAGGTATTCACTCAACCTCCTGCTCTGATACCAAATGTGACGTCCTAGGCTTTTCAACCTTCAGCAACGGTTCACGACCGGTAGGCTTTTCAACCATCCCAGCCCCGCTGTGGCTCACAGTGATACCTCGGGTTTGCTTTTACGGCCACCCTCTCGAGTCGCAACCAACCCCAAAAGGCCTTATACTACCCCCGGGGACATGTAGGGGTAAGAGTCTCCCGTTCGCCACCTAACGCAAAGCGAGAACCCCCTATCACGCTGTAATGTAGCAAACCCGATCCCGGTCTCATCGAAATCCAAAGCGTATCTTTTAAGGCCAAGTTGTTTTAAAGTTAAAACAATTCAATTCAATTATCTTTATACACATAGAAGGATAATTCACAATAGATAATCAACATTATCAGATAATCCATATTATCATCACAATTCAACTAAACATCCATATCACACAGCATATATCTCATCAGAGATATCAATCAATGCAAAGCATTCAATATTATCATCCATTCTTAAGTAATGATTTATACCATTTCTAATTAATTTAAAATGAATTAAATTAATTACTTCATTCTATAAATCCTGCTTACTTAATCATTAATTAATTACAAATTAATTAATTATCCTTTAATTACTCTTTAATTCCATTCAGGTAATTTATCTTTAATTAATTACTTAAATTAATTATCCTTAACCACTTATAGTAATTAACCTTTAATTACTTCATTAATTAATTAACTAAAATTAATTAAATTAATCACTATAATTAATTACATTAATCCTTAATTAATTATATTAATTAATCACTTCATTTATTAATTATTACTTAATTAACCAATCTTAATTACATCATTAATTATATTAATTAATGATCCTTAATTATTACTTAATTAAATTAATTATATTAAGTAATTAACCTTTAATTAAACAACATTTATTAATCACTTTTGATTAATCTTCAATCAGTAATTAACTACCCTTAATTACTTTCATTAACTAAATTAATTACTCCTTAATTAATTTCTTAATTAATCCCTTGATTAATTATTCAAAGTAATTAACTCAAATTACTTCTATTAATAAAATCATTATACAACTAATTACTTCCAGTAATTATCTTATTATTTACTTCTCTAAATAATCTTACCTTAATAATTACATTAAGTAATTATTTATCAAATCAACTCTTGATTATTCTAAATTAATTAAACTTAATTAATTAACTTAACTAATCAAATTAACTTCAATTAATTACAATAAGTAATTAATTCTTAATTACTTCCATTAAGTAATTCCATTTAAACAATTTCACAAATGATTATCTTTAAATTAATTAATCTAATTAATTATTAAAATTAATTACATAAATTAATTATTTAATAATCCATAGTTAATGACCTACATTAACAATTATTTAATTACTTTTCTTAAATAATTAGCTTATATTAATTATTATTAATTTCAAATTAATAAATCTTAATAACCAATTAATTAAACATTAATTATTTAATTAATTAAGTATTAACCATAACTTAATTAATCTTTAATTACTTTATTAATTAATTCTTAATCATTAATTAATACCCTAATTTATAATCCTTAATTATAAATTAATCATTCCTAATTAATTTATCTTAATCATAAATTAATTAGTTAAAACCTTTAATTATCTATTTAATTAATCCAAATGATTAATTAATTTGATTATTTAAACCATTTTAATTTACCTTAAAGATTTAATAATGTTTTTAACTTTAAGATAAAATATTTACTTATCCAAGTTTAAAATTCCTTATTCACAAAACATTTGAAACATCCATTTTCAAATTTACTTTTAAATTTCATTTTAAATTCCGGATTTAAAATGAATAACAATTTGTCTTTAACAAAGTTTAAATCCAATTTAAAAACTTTTATCTGTTAAAGAAAACTTATATCTTCTAAAAGAATTTTTAAAAGAACTTAAATCTACTTCCTTTTAAAAATTTCAAAACATTTAAATATAACTAACATTTAAACTTATTTAAAACATTTAAATTTATAAATTTATTTATCTCAAATCTAAGGTTCAAAACCAACTTGAAATAAAACTTTGATTCCAGATTCTATTTAAATATTTCTTAACAATTTAAATTTTGAAAACAAAACAGGTTTTAAAACCTGGCAACACAATTGCACTCGAACACACTATAATTTACTTCGAGTCGCAGCTCTAATTACTTCGAGCAAATATCCAATCGTCACGAAGAACACCCGAGTACCCTTCTCTGTTCAAATCCCAGACTTCACCAGACATTCACGATCGCGTGCACGTGCACACCCCACTGCCAGAGCTCCGATCATCACCGAGTATCCCCACATGACGACGAACGACCACAGACCAAACTACGACCATCACCTCTTCGTTTAAAACGCGAAATCGAAATCGAGCCTAAAATCGAAACTGGAACCACAGACTACCACTTCAAAAACTGGCAACAACTCCTCGTCCTCGAAACTCCGACCATCAGAGAGACTAATTTTCTGGCCATGTCTTCGCCTATATCCCATCTTTCACTTCCCAAAGTATGGTAGCACTCGGTCCACCATAGACATCACCCCGACCATCAATTTCCAACCTATTCAAACTAGGTTTAAAATCTTAAATCCTAAATCATATCCTCCTCGATGCTTTAATTCAAATTCTAGTAATTTTCCTTATATCCTCGATCATTCCTCCATCACTATTGAAGATTACAACATCCCAAACTATCGAGATCAACAGAATTACCCACAAATTCATTTTTAGATAAATACAGAACTGCACCCTTATTTCTAAACTATAAATTATGATTTATGTTTTAAAAATCGAGTTTTAGTATAAGTAATCAACTTATACTCCTGGTTTTACGAATTACAAGATTCGAGTTTTTCACTTTTATGTATATGCACAGATATATTCTTTTCTTTTGGTTTACAGAGACATTTGGCTTTAAAGTTGACTTAATTAAGATTTTCAAACATTCCTCTATGATAAATCAACAAATTTTGTTTGTAAGTTAAATACTAACAAGAACTAAATCAAGTGGTAAAAGATTTAAAAGGAATTCTTGAGTCTGGGCAAACAGAACAGAACAGAGATCATATTCATACATGCATACAATACATCCATATATACCAACCCAACATGCATTTGAAACCAAACATAATACAGGGAATTTCATCACATTTATTTACTGCAAACATGATTATCACATGAAGAATTCAAGCAACTAAACTTACTTAAGATAGTTATAAATAAAAACTGTTACTCACCTGTTTAAAGATGACAGATCCTACTTTATTTTGAAAAGCTTTTGAACTTAAAACTTGCATGCCTCATTGATTTAAAAACTTGAGTTGTTGAGCTTAAAACTGCTTTGAAAAACTGGGATTTGAAAACTGAGATGCTGATGCTTTGAATTCGAATCTGAAGTTGATTAGAACTGAAGTTTGATTCTTGCTTTACTGGAAACTTGAATTTGAGGAGTATTTTGATCTTGTATTACTGGTTTGAGAAGATTACAGACTTGCTTTGGAAATTAGTTTACAGGTCTGCTTTGATTTAGAGGAGATTACAGGCTTTTAATAGATGATTACAGGGTTTTGCATTTGAGATGAGGAGTATTTCAAGTTTTGATTTTTGAGGCAGTGATTTCAGATCTGGCCATTATTTTCTTGCTATAAGAGATGAAGATAGAAAAAAAAGAATTGTAAAGAAGATATGTGCTTTTATAAGTTTAAATTAGGATTTTATAAAAATAAAAGAAAATTGAAATAATTGTGACACTTGTCTCAACTTTGATTAATATGTTAACACATGTTATTTAAAGATGTTTATAACTTAACACTTGTCCTAATTTATATTTTATATTATTTATAAATGATTTTAAAGGCTTTTAAATTAATTTTCCTAATTAATTTGTAAATTTCCTAATAAACAAATACATTTATAAATTTATAAATACTTTCTAAATTTTATAAATACAATCTTTAAAAGAAAATAGAATATAAACCAATTATGATTCATATAAAATATTTTAAACTCGTTTTTAAATGCTAATTTAAAAGCTTTTGTATTTATTCCTATTAAATAAATATTCTTCCAAATTTCTATAAACAAATTTCTTTAAAGAGAATAATATAAAACAAACCTTATTTTTAAATAAAAACTTTTATTCATATATTTTAAATCCATACTATATTATTATTTTTATTTTAAGATATATATATATTTCTTTAAATTCAATTCTTAAACCAAATTCAAATGTAATTTAAAAATCCAATTTAAAATCAACTCAACATATATATAATTAAATAATCACATTATTATTTTGAAAATAATAATTCTATTTTAAAATCTATTTATATCTATATTTAAAAACATCACATTATTATTATTGTTTGAAAACAACACACTTTACAAATTTTAAATGATTAATTTAAGAGATTATCACATTTAAAATTCCCTGAAATCCCGGGATATCACATTTGTATTGAGATGTAATAACTAGACAGATGTTTATAACTGTCTAGTATATGATGTGTAATCTGTGTAACTCTGATAAGTGTTGTATATGATACTATGTAATATTTATGTGATATAATATATTTTGTTTCGTTCCGCTGTGAGTATTTGTGTTTGTTTTCTTTCTCTTCTTTTCTTTTCTACTTCTCACCCCTTTCTTTCTTACTGTCGATGCGATTTTCCGGGAGTGGAAAGCCGGGTCGTCACATATAAGATCAAACAAATGATCATATCGCAAATGATCAAACACTGATCATTTCACAGCAACACTCAGTATGCCACGTTACCAAATTGGGATATATCGCCGATAAATTTCAACTACATAACCTCTGAGCTCGTACTTCTCAGAGAAGGGTGTTAAGCTAAGAGAATAAATTCTCCGCCACCAACAGAAATGTATTTGAAAGAAATCAGCTTTATATCTCAAATTGTAACGTCAGACACACAATCCATACAAGTCTGTTCCGGGATCGAACAGAACCGAAGGCACTTCTCACGAAGCCCTTGCATATCCGGATAATTTTCTAATCACGTCCGGACTTCCCGTCACTAAGGGTGATAAAACCTCTAAATCGAAGATCAGCCGATGTAGCGTAACTCGACGGTAATCCTTCCGTTTTCAAAAATATCCGGTCTTCAACACCGGTCTTTGAATGCAATTCATAATGACGTATCACATATTCGGAATGGGTTATACGACCCCATGGTCCTTTCCCGGTTAACCCGAATAGTGAGCGATTATTCAAAAATAAGTGTGGCATTCAAATTCATCCAATCACAACAAATACCATATTCAAGGTAATTATTGATAGTCGGTTATTTAACTATCAATAAAGATGCGCAACATCATCAGATTCCAAATAATTTTCCAAATTATTTCATTTCCAAAAATATCTTTACTAGATATATTATTTCCACACTTCAATCATTTGAAAACAATTTCAAATCAACTTCCACATTTCAATTTATCTTTAAAAGATAAATTCTCAAAACAGTTCATTTCATATTGGAAAAGCATTTCCATACTTATTAAATAATAAGTAATTCACAAATCATTTATTTTCAACACTTGGAAAATATTCGATATACTTAAATTATAATTAAGTATATATTTCATCCTTTGAGGAAATCATTCTCTTTCACAAATTTTATTTGAGTCAAAACGAATGTTACGTAAAACATCGTTACGACAACTCAAAATCACTAGTATAGGGATTCGAAATTTAGATAGATATATAAATCCCAATACTATATAAAACATTTCCTTTCGGAAATCATTTACTATAACAACAGTGTTATAGTCCATCATTTCCTTAAATTCCTCGAAAACGTCTATTTCAACAATAAATGTTGAAATCTATGGTTTCGACACTCAACACGTTTTAAAACATCTTTTAAAACAATTACTTCATTTCGTAATATCACTTTTCCAAAACATATCCATTTTATTTAATAATATATTCATTGTCCAAAATCGTGAATATACTTCGTTATCCAAATTCAACATTCCTACACGTTTTATTTAAAGGCTTATCCACTGTCCAAAATCGTGAATATAATTCCTTTAATTAACTTCTACAATTCACTTATCAAAATAAGTGATTTCGGATTTATAAACAACGTTTATAAATCACAATTTTATATTTTATAACAATTTCAAGTTATGAAATATCTTATTTAAACAATTCCATTTCACTCATTTATATAACAAAAATCCAATTCATAAGTTGATAACTTATAATTCATTTATTTTCAAAATCCTTCATCTTATAACTTCACAAATCGTATATCTATTAATATTACTTACTTATAAAATCCGTTTATAAGTTCATTTTAACATTTATAGAACTCCTAAATAATCTCCTTATTTTTATTTATAAAATAACAATTTTATACATCTTCTATAAATATAATCCATTTATAATAAGTCGAAAATTTCAATTTAACCCAATTACAATTTAATCAACTTATATTTCAAAAACCACATTCTTATTATATCTTCACAAATCTCATAATTTTATAACACGGAAATTATAACATTTATTTATTTAAAATGAATTAATTCCAAAATTCAATAAAACGTATACTTTCAAATAATCACTTTGAAATCCTTTTAAAAATAATATCGTTATTTTTAACTTCAAAAATGGATCCGATGATGCTACAGCATCAAACAATCAATCACAACAATCAAATATCATATATCATCATATGATAACAGAATATATCACAATATCTGTAAATAATCAATATGGTGAGGAATCCAGTTGGATCCCTCCAACCTGTTTCCCTGCATCCACAGATGTTAGCACAATACCAATTCCGCTCCAGTACGGAATTATCGCGGTATATGGGTTTAATAAATATTATCCGCTTACTAACGGCGCAATAGGGTCTCATCCGCTATACGAGGCGGGAAATCAATCAATCCAATATATACATATGCCAATATGTATATATTGCTATATATAGATATATATCCTACTATATCTAATATCACATCCAATAGCAATCAAATCAATAACTGAAAATTCCACTTTTCAATTTGAGTGAGAAAAATCTCACCTTAGCTTTTATTTTGCAATCCAATCCAATCTCGACCCAATTTCTTGATTTATACCTTGTATAAATAATTATACAAATTTATTAATATTCGAACCAATCAAATAACCAATTTCCGTTTTTAAATTGTTAAATTTTGATAGTTCGTTCTAAACTAATTTCTAAATTAATAAATTTTATTTAACCTTGTATAACAATTGTACGATTTATCAAATTTCGAAAAATTCGAATTACCAATTATCGTTTAATAGATTTAATTAACTAATTGTTTATTTTAAACCAATTTGTCTTTAATGAATTTATTAAATTAACTGAATTCCCTTTTTAAAATATCTTTAGTATCAAAAATAAGTTTAAATTAGTAATCAGTATATTTATTTCTTTCTCACTTGTTAATAAAAATATTTTCCATTCTGTAAATCACAAAAATCAGAAATTTGTAAACTTCTCTGTCTTTATATATTTACTGTAAAAATTTATATTTCCCTCTACTTCAAAATTATATGTATTAAATTAAAAGGAATCAGATCTGTTAAAAAAAAAATTCTTTACTGTAACGATTATATTATTTTCTTTCCTAAGTTATACATATTTATTTTATTTTTAAACCTTACTATAATTCAAAACTGCATTCTATATGTATTTGAATTAAAGGAAAAATAAATAAATGTATATACGATTATACCTCACAGCAACAAGAACGATCACCACAACCAGATTTCAACCCCACCGTCGATCGAAGCCCCTAGACTCGCGAATGCCATCCCAGTTTTCTTCGAACGAGCGCCACCGTGAACCCTATTATCGAAGTCGAAAACGACTTCGAGTCTTCCAGTTGCGAACGAAACTCGCGACTTGCTCCCCCCCATACTCCTTTACTGTCGTTCGAACCCCAGTGAGCTCGAGTTCGAGCTACTCCATCGATGTCGCGCCTCGCTGGCGAACCTCGAAACCCCCTCCCTCTTCACGAATCGTCGCCTCCATTTTAATGCTGCCGCCTTGTTCGCCTGTTGTCGAGGCCGAGTTTCGCCTTGATTCGCGACGAACCCTAGACGCCGCTGCCATCGTACGCGTGCGCGCGCCACTCGCCGCCGCGACCTACCCCTCCGCAGCTCGATTTGAATTTTCGATTCCAAATGGAGAGCGACCATTTGATCTGAGCTTGGTTTTGTATTAGAGGAAAAAGAATACAGGATTGCAAGTTAAGGAGGATGGAACGAGAATTTATGTCCGGCCATTATTTTTCTTTGTTTCTTCGAACGAGATGATTATCGTTTTGTTTTGAATCTGAGGGGAAGAGGACGTATTTGAAAACGAAAGAGAATGGCTGGCACGATTTGTTTCGTGATTCTCGGCGTATCCAAAGGAAGAGAACGTGGCTGATGTCTAACAATTTTAAATTTAAATTTAAATTCGAATAAATTTCGATGCGTTTACACGTCGTATTCTCACATAACAACTCCAAATGCCACGAAATTTGAAATCCGATAATAATTCAGTATTACGGACCCAATGGAACTGGTTTCGTCGAATTCCGAGACTGTCTCCTGGAACGCTATTTTCAAATATCGATTGAAACGATATAAATTCAAAACTGAACAAATAACTGTAAACTTCAATTCTGAAGCTTCTATTATTTTCAGTATTATCAATATGAATTTTACAAGCCTTTGAAATATTTTTTTTCAGTTTAAAATCGAAGATTTAAATTTTTATTCAGCATTCAATAGTTTAATTTTTTATAATTTAATCGCCAATTTCAAAGTTATATCGGGGATTCAAATTAAATTATCGTTCAAATATTTAAAATAAATTAAATATTCTCAATTTAATTTGTTCAAAATTCTGGGTCGTTACATAATATGTTGGAATTAATTTGGAAATCAATGAAAATTTATGTAATTAATTATTGCAGTTAATATGGTAAAAGATGTTAACGGTAAAATAATGAATGTAATAAAATATAAACTTATGTTAATATAATTCATAGGGTATTGTTGATTGAATAATAAGGATGATAACATAGGTTTGAATGCAATTGGATGAGAATTGGATACGTAGTTAATGGCATTTAACCTTTTAAATATGATAAGGGGAAACAAATTAATACTGCATTAATTGATATTACATCTTTTAATTAAGATAAAATGTAACGATCAGTAACTTTTAACAACTTTAAAATGGCAATATTTTGAATTTAAATAAAAATTAAATAAAAAAATTTGAATTTGTGTTTGATTGTTTTATTTGACCAAGTTTAATAGAATAAAAATTTTGTGAAATTTCAAATTTTGGTCAAACTTAGTCAAAGTTTGACTTTTGATTGAAATTTTTAAATTTGAATTTTTAAATTTTATTCTTTTTATATGATACTAGACTGAATTCTAATCTTCCCTCCACTTTTCATTTCATCAAAATCAAATTCCTGTTGCTCTAAAAATTTGAATTACTGTGAAAAATTAACATGAATTGGTAGTGTTTAGTTGTGTTTTATTTGGTTAAGGCATATTGGGTTTGTTTGGTCTAATGGGCCTTGGTTAACCAAGAGACTTTAGTCAGTTATGCGACCATTCCTTTGCCTATGACCTTATGTTTCTAATCTGATAACATCTACGTGCATAATTTTTCTCCTGAGAAACTTTCTCTTCACACTTCTTCTTCCTCCTCAAAATCTACAGAGAACTCTAGATCTAAAACTCCAAAAACCTCACAAATCAAAAAATCCTTTCCTCCTCTCCTTCAACCCTTCCTTCCTCCCCTATAGCCGTCACCCTCTCCACCATCTCCAAGGCCATCTCCTTCCACCTCCCCTCTCCTCTTCTTTCTTCTTTTTCCCTTCTTTTCATCTTCCCTATTTTCCCTCTTTCTTCCCCTTATTTCCATGGCTTCTATATTCCACTAAACTACTCCAAATCAAATAATAAATTTTTTTTGAAACCGCGTATAATTTCAATGGAACCAACTTTGTTGTTGAACCCTTCTTCCCATTCTGAATATTTCTATATCAAAAACTCCATTTTTCAAGTCCTTTTTCGGGTCCAGTTTTGGTCGAAAATACACCATATTGTATCAATCATTTATACTTCAGGAGTGAACCAAATTATGTGATTCTTTTTTCAAACCATTTATTTTTCTAGTGGCTTCAACTTTCTTTTAGATCAGTTCTTCAAATTCCTTAATTCGCTATGCCAAAAACTCAAATCTTTTCGAAGTATTTTTGAACTCAGATTTTCAACTCAGAAAACACCTCTGTTTGTTTTGACAATAACATCCTTAGGACTGAAGCTTTTTGAGTGATTCTTCTTTTAAAAGTGAAGAGAAAAGAATTTGCAACAACTTTCTAGTTAGTCACTTTTACAGATTATGTAAAATTCTGGTCCGAATATTTTCTTAAAGATGACCTAGTTTCAGGTTTGTCTGTAGTTTAGATCTTGGGTTGTTTGGAAGTTGGAAGTAGTTGGAACTTGTTTATTGATTCATGTTCGTGTCTAAGCTTTGATGGATTTGCATTGCATTTGGATCTTTGCTAGGAATCTCCATATTTCTCCATCTTTCACCACCTTCGCAGCCACGAAAGGTGAGCAAACACTCACAACTACTAGATTTTCTTATGTTAGTTAAATTGAATTTATAATGTGATTAGAAATTGATTGGTTGTTGTTTAGTATATTTTAAATTGTTCCAGTTAAATCTGACTTTTATTGAATTTAATTGCCATTTAATTTAATACTGAAATTTAAATTGCCAGTTAAATACCTGTTAATGATAACCAGTAAATTGTTGTTAGTTATTGGTTGATTTCAATGATGATTGTGCGGTATGTTCAATTGTTGATATTTGGGTGATTGGATGGATGTCATTGGTTGACATTTTGGACGATCGAATGTTAATTATGTCTATATCTCTGTTATCCTTATGGATTGAAATGATACATACTCGAACGATCTTATAGATTAGGGAAAAATCGTTATGGGTTGAAATGATAAACCCGAGTGGTTTTCATTGTTTTGGAAATGTTGATTTTTGATACTGGTTGAAATGACATATACCCATATAATTTCTTGAATTTTGATTTTTATTTGGAATTGAATTATTTGAAGGCTTTAAGTTAATTCAAACTTTGGATTTGTTTTAATTAGATGATTAAGATTGATATTTCGAATTATTTGAAACCTTTTAAATAATTATATTCACGTTGTACACTTGATAGGAGATGAAAATCCAGTAACATCTATGAAACCATTGCACTAATATTTCTATTTTATTTATTTTGATCTGACTTACATAAGATCTTTTAGTTCTGACTCGAGTGTTTTGCCTTTTCATTACGCTCGGGTCAGTCTGAGCTTTTCAGTGTATTGAAGACTATTTTCTGGAGGACGAAGACGAAGATTTATTATATTATTGCTATTTATTATTCCACTCCATTCTGTGTTCCGCTACATTATTTGTTTATTTCTGATGTATGTATAACTTTGATTTGAATTTTAAAGTGTAATCAAATGTTATTTTGTAAAACAGCTTCATGAACTGTTTATTTGATTATTATATTTTGTCATTCCACTGCGAGATTCTGTGTTTTGTTTTCTTTCTTTCTTTCATTTTCTTATTTACCCCATTAACAATCCTCCCTTTTGAATGGTTTGAATTAGACATATGTGGTTTATTGTCGATTTAAAACGTCCAAAAAGGTGGGTCCTTACAGTTGGTATCAGAGCCAGGTTTAGGCATACCTTAGCCTGTTGGGGTCAACTCATTAGAGATAGGGTAGTAATATCCTAGAATGAGTTTGTCTAAGTGTATATATATACGAGAGCGCATATTTGTTAGTGTTATAAAATGTTTTATATAAGTTTTGAAATGAAATAATTTTCCTAATATTATATGTTATATATAATGGAAATTTTTATAACTATTATAGTTATGTGTCATGTGTTTGTTTTATGAAATGGTAATATTTAATTTTTATCATTTATTGTTGATTAGTTGAATTTTGTCAGTTTAATTGAATTTATGAACTAAACACTAGTTTGATAATGGTGTATTAAAGAGAATAAAGTGAATAATTAGGATATTTGTTATGAAATTGGAATGTTTGGTTGTGAATATTGTTGTTTGTTGATTGGTAGTTTCAACTATTGAAATAAAATGGAAAATCTAGATATTTTGGATAATCGAAACCTTCTGAATTAATATATGAGTTGAAACTTAGTAATTGTGATGAATTATGCAGTTGAATTTGATAGCCTTAATTTGAAAGCAAGTGAAACAAGGTTTAATTTGTTATATCTATGTTTAGTAAATGAATAGAATTGTTGTATATATTCTTGGCATGTATGTAATAATATACAAATGTGAACTTTAAGCCTTGGAATATTTAAAATTGAAATTGTGATTAAAGAAATGCTGCAATTGTGAGCTTAGTTAACAATTTATGAAATGTGTCATAGATAAATTTAGGAAGTAAACTTGAATACTAATTGGATAAACAAATATGAATTAAAATGAAATGAATATAAATAAAGTCATGACTTGTAAAATTGTTTATGAAATAAATGGAAGTTGCAATAAATAGTTATAATTAAAGTTGTGATAACTTTAAGCTCGAATAATGTTTTATAAAAGAAGTTGAGCTTTTATAAATTTGTTATGAACTGAAGGAAACTTCTTATGAAATGATTTGCAAATAAATGTAGTACTAAATGAGAAATATTACATGTGAAATTGAATGTAATTTAAAATTGAAGAGAAATATAAGCAATGTATGAATATATTAATGTTTTGTGTTAATTAGAGAAATTCTATGAAACAAATATTAAAGTATGAAGTGATATTTGTGTTAACCAATGAGATTTATAATGAAGTTAAACTGAAAATGAAATTGTAATGAAACAAGTTGGAATAGATACGTAAGTTGTACATATATTGTTTTATTCGCACAATTAATTTGATCCAGATTTGAGTACACAAGTTCGAGGTGAATTACCCCTTTTCGTGTTAGGATTTTTCATTCGATTCTTGATGGGGAATATTTGATATGGATTTTTGTTCGATTCTAGAATTCTCTATCATAGTATATGGCTATGCAAGGAGAATAATGGTTCCTAGTCAAGAAACCATATCGAAGTCCGCATTAGGGAAGTCGAATGGACAATACTAGTTCGAAAGCGAACTTGTGTGATCGAGCGAGTGATCCAATGTGATTTTGTGAAATGATGACATATGTACATCTTATGTTCTAATATTATTAATATGCTTTGACGCTGAAATTGAAAGTTGTTGGGTTGGATATCTTTGTAATTTAAAATTAGAAATTTTCTTTTATGCAAAACTACTATAAATTTAAGACCATTTTACAAAACTATATTCTTTTATTTTTCTTATACAAACTATTTTCTTTTATTTTTCTTATATAAATTATTTTATTCTATTTTATATACAAAACTATTTTACAAACTATTTTACAAAACTATTTTATATACAAAACTATTTCACAAAACGATTTTATATACAAACTATTCTAAATTCAAAACCTTTTATAAAGCAAAGATGTTCAATCCCATATGGCTCTTCATGCAGCGTAATTGATTTTGGAAAATTTTTGAATCCTGTATAAGACGGACTTTATATAAGAATAAGGTGATTTTGAAAACTATTGATTTTGGACGGTTTTTGATCTGAAGAGATAAATCTTATATGTAAAGGAATTTATATAAGAATGATTTGATATATTCGAGACTATTGATTTTGGAAAGTAGTCTATTTGAAAATGAAATCTTATATATAATGGAATTTATATAAATGCGATATTTGAAGCTATGATTCTAAAAGGGTACTATATATGGTATGATATATTTTGAAGTAAATGATATGGGAAGTACCTTCCATCGGACCCCTTTGGTGGGTCATTTATCGGATCCCTTTGGTGGGTCATTTATCGGATCCCTTTGGTGGGTCATTTATCGGATCCCTTTGGTTGGTCATTTATCAGATCCCTTTTGTGGGTCACTTATTATATTCATTTGATATTGTTGGATAGCGTAAATCGAGAGGGGGATGCCTACAGCTACAAGTGATTCCGCTGGGATAGCGGTGTAAAGACCTTGAATTTTGAACAAATTAAATTGAATTTTATTTAATTAATTTTAAATATTTGAACGGTGATTTAATTTGAATCCCGAATATAACTTTGAATTTGGCAATTAAATTATAAAATTTAATCTATTGAATGTTGAACAAAAATTTGAATCTTCAATTTTAAGTCGAGGAAAAATATTTCAAAAGCTTTTAGAATTCGTATTGACAATACTGAAGTAATTAAAACTTCAGAATCAAATTTGGGAGTGAATTGTTCAGTTTGAAATTATATCGTTTGAATCAACATTTAAAAATAGCGTTCCGGGGCGCAGTCTCGGAATTGGACGAAACCAGTTTCATTGGGTCCGTAATATTGAATTATTACCGGATTTTAAATTTCGTATCATTCGGATTCATCGTGTGATCGTACGAGATAAGAACGCATGGAAATAATTAATCGTTTCAATTAAATATCATATTTATTTCACCAGTCAAATTTCAATCTCCATCAGCCAACCTACATTTCTCAAGCAGACCTAGTAATGTACGCGTAGCCGACTTCCTCAGTTTTATATTCGTATGCTTTTCTCATCTTCAAAGGAAAACAGACGAAGTCAAGAGGAAGGAGAAAAAATGGCCGCTCTACCCCTCTCTCGTTCAAAATCAAATTGTTCAACAAAATAAAGAAAGGGCCGAAACGATTATCTTCCCTCTTCATTTAAATTCCACGAATCAGATGAAAAATGGTAGCCACAAGGATTCGCACTCTATGAATCATCGCCTCTTTTCCCTCCGCTCTCAGTAATTCGAAGTAGCGAGGCCACTGCGTGGCAGCGGCGCGTTCATTCGCGAGATAGACTCGATCTCGATCGACATGAGGCGCGATCCAAGTGCGCGCGCGCGATGCCAGAAAGCTCGGCATCGTTGTGGAGGTGGCATCGCGTTCGACGAGTGGGGGCGCGCGAGCGCGTGGGAGGAGCGATGCCTACGTACGACGAAGTGGAGCAGTGAACCTCGTATGATTTAGGGTTCTCGAAGTGGTTCTTCGAGTCAGTCGTGATGTGCTCGACCTCATTCTTGAGGATTATCAAATGTCGGATCTAAGCAAACGGCGACTCGCGGGGCAGTAGCAGATAGGTTAAGGGGGTGGGTCGAGCTCGGAGGTGGTAGTCACCATTCGTGGCCTTGTTGATTCTGGTATTTTCCGTGCTTTTTAAATTTAATAGTCTGCTAATTTTAAAATTTCGGTTGCCTACAGAAAATTCGAAAATCGCGAATTTTGAAATCAAGTGAATATTCATCTATAAGTATTTGAGTATGTTGGTATATGAACCAGAGAAAGAAAAAAAAAATACTTGTAGACAAGGTTTAGAAAACAGAAGTTTAAATGATTTATATTGAGATAGTATAGTTATTAGAACATTTGTTTAAAATAAATCATTCGAAAAAAATTTAATTTTTGGCTTAAATAAATTAACAAATGAAAATTTATTATTCAATTTGTTCGAATATTAACGAATTGTATAATTATTTATACTAGGTCAAAATCTGTAAAGAAATCAAACCGAGAATGAAATTGGATTGCAAAATAAATGCTAAGGTGAGATCTCCTCACTCAGATTTATATTTAGATTGCAGTTATTGATTTGATTGTTTTTTGGATGTGGTATTAGATATAGTAGGATATATATCTATATATGCGGATGAGACCCTATTGCACCGTTAGTAAGCGGATAATATTTATTAAACCCATATACCGCGATAATTCCGTACTGGAGCGGAATTGGTATTGTGCTAACATCTTTGGATGCAGGGAAACAGGTTGGAGGGATCCAACTGGATTCCTCAACTGTATTTACTTATTTACAGATATTGATATATATTCTGTTATCATATTGATATATGATATTGACTGTTGTGATGGACTAATTGATGCTGTTGCATCATCGGATTCAGTTTTGAAATGTAAAAATAACGACTTTTACTTTAAAAGGGTTTTTAAAGTGATTTTTGAAAATATACGTTTCATGGAATTTTTGAATCGATTTATAAACGTAAAATTTTAAAGTTATAAAAGTTATAATTTTTAGTGAAATATAACCGAAGTGTCATTTTTGAAATAAAAGTCGATTTATTTATAAAATGGTTTAAGTTGGGATTTTTGAATAACTATAAACGATTTGTATAGAAAGATTTAAAAAGTTGATATTTATAAATTTAAAATATTGGACTTATAAAACGAATTTTTATAAGTGTTTAAATTAAATATTATGGAAACCGTAAGTGAATGAAATTTATAGATTTATAAATTGTGAAGTTATAAAATGGATGAAACTGTAGAATAAAAGATTTATAAGAGATTAACTTATAAATTGGATTTTTACCTTTAGATGGAATATTTATCGAATTATTAATAAAGGAGATTTATTAAATTGAAGTCGTTAGAAAATAGAAATAGAATTTATAAAACGTTGTTTTATAAATTCGAAATCAATTGAATTTGATAAATTAAATATAGAAGATTTTTAAAGAAGATATATTCGCGATTTTGGATAGCGAATTTTTATTGAAATAAAATGTGTAGAAAATAGTGAAATGTAATTAGTGAAGTATATTCACGATTTTGGACAGTGAATATATTGTTAAGTAAAATGGATCGTTTTGGAAAAGCGATATTGTAAAATGAAGTTAATTGTTTTAAAAGATGTTTTAAACGTGTTAAATATCAAAATCATAATCCTCCACTCTAAAAAGCAGGAACCCTAACAATGGCTTCCCTCTCCAATCTTCCGCAAGCCCCTCCAAACTCCTCCTCTACCCTATCCCAAAACCCTTCTAACCCCTCCTCCCACCTACCAGTAACCGCTCCACCAGCTCCAGTATCATCCGGCAATCCCCCACCGATCTCATTCGTACCCAAAAGATACGTCTCCCATCTCTGCGATAAGTCCAACTCTACCCAACCGACTTCGGGAAGTGCTAAGGCAACTTCAACCAATTCATCACAACCCCACCCAGTCAATATCAAAACTATCCCAGAAAGATCTTACGCACAAGTGGCCGCCCTCCCACCACTCATTCTCGAACTTCCGAAACTGAAACGTCGAAGATCCCTGCCGTCTTTCGCTAATGTACGCGCCATGGTAGAATTTTTAAAATCTAAGGGACGATGTCTAAATTGCACCGGAAGAGGACACCTGGCTCGAAGTTGCAGAGACTCAAAGATCTGCTACAAGTGCAATCTCTTTGGTCACTCGCAATCAACATGCCCCGAGGCAAACAAATCAGCAGCCTCGTATCCCGTGCGAGCCTCTGCCCCTCCCATAAAAAACAAAATATCAGCTCATTCGTATCGGGACCCAGCGCCACATTATTACACTGCCAAGCCCAAAAGCACCCCCAAACCAATTAAAACTCCGGAGTCTCCTTGTTCCCCGCTCCATCCTCAATCCAAAAAATATACTGAACCCAGAACCTCTGCTCCTTCTCCACATCAATTTTCAATGGACAACTCCACACTCTACCTCACCGCAACAGTAATCAATGGAATCTGGACGTTAGAATCATTACACCAAGCCCTCTCCACTGCCCTTCAACATAACGAGTTGCCCATCTGGATTCTAAGCAATAACAGCTTCGTCTTTTGCTGTCCTACACATGAAACACTCGTCCGTGCCCTACAACTCCGAACCATAACCAAACCAGGCGGGGCCATCCTCATCCAACCCTGGTCAGACCCGGAACCCTCCTCTGTCAACCTTGAACCAATCACCTGGGCCCGTGTCCAAGGCTTTCCAGAGCTCCTCCGAGACAAAACCGACGCGGTGCGCTCCGCCTTGAACCCATTGGGCCGCTTCGTCGAATTCGACTGCTGCAACTGGGCATTGATTGATCATCGATACCTATACATCAAAATACAATTTTTTTCAGGTGTTTCCACCCCCACTGCTATCGTTGCAAACCTAAACAACCATGACTACCTCCTCACCGTAGACAGATGGGAGCATGAGCACCCAAACCGAAACCCTGAGTCGATACCAATAGGGACAGATTTGGAGGAGGCCTTCAGATGTTTTGATGAACACATCCCCCCACACGAACTTAACTCGGAAGACAGATTCGATGCTATGAACTTTGACCCGGACATCTTCGCCCCTCTATCCCCTCTAGACAACATCCCTATGGTTGACCCAATTCACCAAAACATACCAGAACCCGAGGCCCCAAACCTTCCTGAAAACTCCTTTGAAGTAATGGGTCCTCTTGGCTGGGACAGCTGGCCGGCTGAAGAACCTAATTGGAACCCTTACGCAGACCTAGACCTGTCCAACCCTTGGCTCCTCCAACTCCCCATCCACAGTCTTCCCCCAGATCCCAACCCTAGTAATCAACTTGCACTCATCCCCTCACCTTCGCACCCGCCTCCATTTTATTTTCACAACCCAAGAAACCAATCCGAGAACATTGCACCCTCTCCCATGGAAAACAGTGCAGTCCACAGCCACCCTCCTGTTCCCAACCTCTGTAATCAACTTGCACTCATCCCCCCGCCTCCAGTCAACTTCCACAACCCAGGTAACCAATCCGAGAACAACGCTCCCCCGGATGATAGAGCAGTTGCACCCACTCCACCTCGGACCGGACAAGAATCTCCAATGATCACCCCCACAGCTGTCAGACGAAGCGCCAGACTACACAAAGCTGCATCTCACCCTGGTAGTTTTTTCAAACCCGTAGTTTTTTCCTCTGCAAATAAAATTTTAAATAAAAAAATTGCACGTTGCATGGGGGTGAAACTGCGAGAGGAACATCTCGCTGCCATGCAATCAATAGAACTGGAGCGTTCATCCTCATCCCAATGAAGATTATCACCTGGAATGTCAGGGGCCTAGGGGACCCCAGTAAAAGAATCGCCCTAAATCTCACACTGTCCCCACACAAAAGCGATATTCTCCTCATCCAAGAAACTAAACTTGTGGACCCCTCTCCTACCCTAATTAGACAGCTAGGTGGGTCCCATCTCTCTGGATGGGCCCACTTGAATGCCATAGGTTCCAGTGGTGGTTTAATCACCCTCTGGAATGAATCCATTTGGTCTCACTATCAAACCATCCTTCATCCTTCTGCTCTTCATGTTTCACTTCGCCACATCCAAACCAACACCATTTACTTCTTTTCCAACATATACGGCCCTCAAAACCCCACCGATAGAAATACCCTCTGGAACAACTGCCTCACTTTCGCCACTCATCTCAATGGCCCCTGGTTACTCGGGGGAGACTTCAACACTACCAGAAACACCCTCGAAAGAAACTCCGGAAACGCCTCCGAAGACTCAGACTCATTCAATTCCTTCATTAACTCCGGCTCCCTAATCGACCCACCAATCACCAATAGACTTTATACCTGGTCAAACCGCAGATCGGACCCGTCAATAGCTAAGCTTGACAGATTCCTTTTCAATATCAATTGGGATGATTTGCACCCTCTTTCTAACGTTTTCGGTCTAGCCTCGACCATTTCCGACCACTGTCCACTAATCTTAGACTCGGGATCATCCCCAAACTCAAATCGCCCCTTCCGCTTCGAACGCTTATGGACCCTGGAACCCTCCTTCGACAATTTCATCCAGTTAACTTGGTCCCAACCTGTGCCGTCCAATTCCGCAACCGCTAGAGTTGTCTCCAAACTCCGCTCAATCAGAAAGATCATCAAACCATGGGCCAAAAATATTTGGGGCTCCCTACGCTCGTGCATTTCCTCCACCCAAGATGCCATCCTAGAACTCAACATTCTCGAAGAATCTCGACCCCTCACCCCAACCGAACACTCTCAACTGAAGACTTTAGAAACCGAGCTTGATAGACTAATCAAACAAGAGGAAATTGGATGGAAGCAAAGATCCAAAGCCAAATGGTTGGAGGAGGGAGATAGGAACACCTCCTACTTCCATCGTATGGCCAACGGCAGACGTAGATCTCTTTACATCTCGGAACTAGTGCACAACAACTCCAGCTTCACCGAATCGTCGGACCACCTCCGCCTTTTCACCGAATACTACCGTAGTATTCTAGGCCTAGCTTCTCAGGCAATACCCCCCATCGAATGGAACCTCCTATACCCATCCTGTCCCCCAATTCCTGTTGACCACTCCTTTTCCGAAGAGGAAGTTTGGGCCGCGCTCAAGAACTTGCCCGATGATAAGGCCCCAGGCCCGGATGGTTTCGGCCCATTTTTCTTTAAACTATATTGGGAAACCATCAAAACCGACATACTTGATATGTACGAAGAATTCCAAGCCAACCCCTATTCAATTGCCCGCCTCAATTATGCCAACGTCATCCTACTCCCCAAATCCCCAGGCGCCAATACCCTATCCGCTTTCAGACCAATCAGTCTCCTTAACACCACATTCAAAATAATCACGAAGGTTCTTGCCAACAGACTCCAAGCAGCCATCGACCCTCTGGTTGGGGCGGAACAATCGGCCTTCATACAAGGCAGAAACATTCTAGATTGCGTCGCCGCCACCCAAGAAGTTGTCTCCTACTGCCATAGAACTTCAACCCCTGGAACCCTTTTAAAACTAGATTTCTCCAAAGCTTTCGACACGGTACATTGGGACTTCATCTTGGACCTTATGAAGCATAGGGGTTTCCCGACAAAATGGTGTGGGTGGATCGAAGCGATACTCAACACAAGTACTTCATCCATCTCAATCAATGGCTCTACTGGTGGTCACATTAAATCAGCTAGGGGTCTGAGACAAGGAGACCCGCTCTCTCCCCTAATCTTTGTCCTGGTAGCGGATGTGCTCAACCAAATGATCAAGCTTGCATCGACCAATAATCTTTTTAAAGGTATCCACCTCCAAAACTCCGATTTAGCCGTGTCTAACCTTCAATTTGCAGATGACACGATCCTATTCGCCTCTACCGACATCAACCACATCCATTGCCTCAAGGTAGCACTATATGTTTTCGAAACAATCTCAGGCCTCTCTATCAATTTTAACAAAAGCTCCGTCATCATGCTAGGCAACTCCGCTAACCTCGGCCCTACAATCTCATCCCTACTCAACTGCAACCTAGCCTCATTCCCCATTTCCTATCTAGGCATCCCTATCCGCCCTTCCAACCTCCACCGCGCAGACTGGCTTCCCCTAATTTCCAGAATTGAATCCAGACTCGCAACCTGGAAGGCACACTCGTTATCCTCTGCAGGTCGTCTCGTCCTAGTCAAATCGGTCCTATCAACTATCCCCTCATACTGGATGTCCTTCCTCAAGCTTCCATCCTGGGTTATCAAGAAAATCGACTCAATCAGACGTACATTCCTCTGGAATGGAGGCAAAATATAATGTTTGGTGAACTGGAAGACGGTGTGTTTGCACCGCAATCATGGTGGGCTGGGGATTACAGACCTTCGCTCCTTCAATCAGGCGCTGCTGTCCAAATGGCTTTGGAGACTACTTACACCTGGAAATTTCATCTGGAAATCGTGGATCTTAGGTCATCATTATCAATCAAACCCTCACTTGGCACTCCACTTCACCACCCGGTCCCACCCATCCCCTTTCTGGTCGGGGGTCCTTCATACCTTACCTAGAGTCAAAGCACTGTTCCAGGTGAAAATAGAAAGCGGCAACAGATGCCTGTTCTGGTTAGATACCTGGTTTGGACAACTGCCCCTCGCTAAACTACTACCCAACCTCTTTTCACACACCGCCCTCCCCAATGCAACGGTTGAAGACTATCTCACCCTAGGTCCTGATCACCTTTGCCCTCCCTCCATCTTCGAAGCAGACCTAATTCCTGAACTTCTCTCTGCCACAAATATCCTCCTGTCGATCCGTCCTTCCAACAGCCAAGACCTCTTTCTCTGGGCCCTTGCACCTTCCAAAGGATTCTCAGTCGCCTCCTGTTATCAATATCTAATCCACCCCGGTCGCCTTTTCTCCTTCCCCAGGGTTTGGCAATGCAACCTTCCACCTCGTATAGCCTTCTTCCAATGGTGCTTAATTTCAGGCAGAATCAATACCAAAGACAGACTCATTAGACTCAACATCCCTATTGACCCACGCTGCGTCCTTTGCTCAACACAGAACGAATCAGTAACTCACCTTTTCTTTGAATGTGATTTCTCCTATTCAATATGGGCGGCAACTAGTGCCTATCTCCTAGGGTATATTCCCAGCGTGACCTCTCACTTCGAATATTGGCAGCTCAATCAGCAGAGTCTGCTGATGGACGCCTTCATATCAACCTTTAGCTGGTGCATTTGGAATGAAAGGAACGCCATTGTATTTGGAAAACCATCACGGCATTTTGAGGGAACTTGTAGAAGTATCACTCATATTTTCTCCTCTATAACAGGTCAAAGTCACTTTGCACCTTTCCGCATGAGCCTCCCACAGTGTAGCGTCCAGCCAGTAGAATCCTAGGGAAGCACCACTGCATCTCCGGAGAGATAGTCTTGGCCTACAGGGAGTTATCTCGTACTACAGTTAATATGTAATAGTTAATGATACTCTTGTATTTCCAGTACAGTTTGTGGCTTCACTCCTATTTTTTGGCCATCGATATGTCGAAATCATAGATTTCAACATTTATTGTTGAAATAGACGTTTTCGAGAAATAAGGAAATGGTGGACTATAACACTGTTGTTATAGTAAATGATTTCCGAAAGGAAATGTTTTATATAGTATTGGGATTTATATATCTATCTAAATCTCGAATCCCTATACTAGTGATTTTGAGTTGTCGTAACGATGTTTTACGTAACATTCGTTTTGACTCAAATAAAATTTGTGAAAGAGAATGGTTTCCTTAAAGAACGAAATATATACTTAATATTGATTTAAGTATATCGAATATTTTCAAATGTTGAAAATAAATAGATTTGTGAAATACTTATTTTTAAATAAGTATGGAAATGCTTTTCCAATATGAAATGAACTGTTTTGAGATTTTATCTTCAAAGATAAAATGAAATGTGGAAATTGATTTGAAATTGTTTTCAAACGGTTAAGTGTGGAAATTATATATCTAGTAAAAGATATTTTGAAAGATAAATAATTTGAGGAAATTATTGGGAATCTGATGATGTTGCGCATCTTTATTGATAGTTAAATAACCGACTATCAATAATTACCTTGAATGGTATTTGTTGTGAATTGGATGAATTTGAATGCCACACTTATTTTTGAATAATCGCTCACTATTCGGGTTAGCCGGGAAAGGACCATGGGGTCGTATAACCCATTCCGAATATGTGATACGTCGTTATGAATTGCATTCGAAGACCGATGTTGAAGACCGGATATTTTTGAAAACGGAAGGATTACCGTCGAGTTACTCTACATCGGCTGATCTCCGATTTAGAGGTTTTTATCACCCTTAGTGACGGGAAGTCCGGACGTGATTAGAAATTTATCCGGAAATGCAAGGGCTTCGTGAGAAGTGCCTTCGGTTCTGTTCGATCCCGGAACAGACTTGTATGGATTGTGTGTCTGACGTTACAATTTGAGATATAAAGCTGATTTCTTTCAAATACATATCTGTTGGTGGCGGAGAATTTATTCTCTTAGCTTAACACCCTTCTTTGAGACGTACGAGCTCAGAGGTTATGTAGTTGAAATTTATCAGCGATATATCCCAATTTGGTAACGTGGCATACTGAGTGTTGCTGTGAAATGATCAGTGTTTGATCATTTTTGATATGATCATTTGTTTGATCTTATATCTTTGTGATCATAGGTTGATCATTTTTTTGACCCGAAGCAGGGCTTTGTAGAAAGCGTAGCTTTGTGGACGAGACTTCATCGAGCCTCACACCCTGGAAATGGTCGAAACAGGAAGGATGCAGCAAGGTTCTAGGGAGTAGCGCCCCTTAGTGTATGTCATTCCTTCTGGATAGAGGTGGTATCATGGTATGGAGCCCAGATACTTAACCTATGTGGTTGCTGCAAATTATTTCTTTGTGGTTGTTGGAAATCGGGGATCCTCGGGAAGATCGGTGACGATCGGGGGATGGCATACGCGTGTCAGTAGTAACCTATTTTTGCAGAGGTAACCCGACCTTGTGTTGGCAGAGATCCGGTTAGGTTCTCGGGTCGTCTATTCCAGGGACGTACCCATCGTGGATAGGAAGTTCCTTAGCCTGACCATTTTTTGGAAATCCAAAGAAACAATACGAGCCTTGTACGGTTTTAGTTGTAGAACCTGCCATTCACTTATGGTGGTCACCACTGTTTGGATGGTAGCTATAGTAGGCATAGTTCGAAATGTCTATGCTAGCTAAGATTTATATTATACTTTCGAAATGTTTTCTACACTATGCACTAATAATAATATCAAAAAGAATTTGATTTTGCGTAGTAAGCATCTTTGACTATCATAAGAAGAAATCTCCTCCAAGTCTGCGTTTGCATCGTGTGTGTGGTGGGAGGTCTTATGGTAGTTTCATTTTCCAAAAGCATTGCGAATTGACATTAAAATTATTTTGTTGTTTATTTTAAAGAATATCTGTTTTACGATCTCACACCAGTCACCATGACTGACTCGGAGTTTATTGTTTCCCTTCTAAACTCTGGGTGCCCACCAATTTCCACACGGGCAGTCTAGAGTTAGATTATCAGGATATTCTGGATATTCTGGAGCTTTGGAGATAAGCTGGATGACGAGGCGTAGTATTTGTATCTGATATTATTTATTCCGCTGTGTATTCTGTATGAGGACAAGTTATATAACTGTCCATTGTTGTATATGACTCTGATTGATGTATGTATAAACCGATATAGTTCTTTGTTTTAAAAGACTAGTGTTATCTATTATATATTGTTCCGCTGCGATGTGTAAGATTCTCATATTGTTTTCTGTTCTGCTCTGTTTCTGTTGTTGTTCTGTTCTTCTTCTCTATTCTCTTCTTTGTTTTCTTCTTCTTTCTTCTTCTTCTGCCTTTTTCTTCTTCTTAAAACCCTCACTATTGGAGTTTCCGGCACTCGATTGCTCGACAGTCGATAAAGGGAGTATCGATGTCGAATTTTCGAAAGTCGAAAATTCCGGTACGTGACAGCGTGGTATCAGAGCATATGGTTAAGCGACAACCCTGCTCTGTTGGGTGTTACTCATTAGAGATAGAGTCAGTAGTACTCTAGAATGAGTTGAGTGTAATAATAGATACGAGTGCGTATTTGTTAGTGAATATAAAATTGTTTTATATTGTGATGATTGGTTTGTTGAGTGGTATATGGATTCTGGTCGGTATTGTCCGTACAACTCTATCGATAGGGATCTCTAAACACTCGAATAGAACAATTCGGCACAGTATTGTTTTGAATAGGGTAAATGAGATAATTTTGCCCAAAACTATTTTTGTATAGAAAATAAATGTTTTTCTATAAAGTACTATAGTATATGGTTGCATGGATGTTAGGAAGTAATAATGGTGAATTATCATCACTGAAATTGAATAAGAAATTGGAATCATAACTCCAAAGTTAAGAAATAAATTCACATGCAAATGAAATTTGAGAATGTAAATTATAAATGTGAATTGTAATTTAAAACGGGATTCCAGAGAAGTATTTGGAAAGGTTTTGAAAAGAATTTGAAAATTTTGGAGATTTGGAAAGTTTAATTCCTTTTTGATTTGAAAATGGATTTCAAGGGTTTTGAAAAATGTTTTGACGGAATGAAAAGCTCTAAACTCTTTTCGGTCGCTGGAAAATAACTTCGATGATGATCGCGACATCACCGGTGTTCATTTTCGGGTTTCCAAAAGAGGAATTGCTGCCAAATTGTTTTAAATGGAAAGTGTTTGAAAAATTTGGGTTTTGTTTTTGAAATTCAAAGGATAATTTGAATTGTTTTCAAAATGGCTTTGAAATGTTGAAAAGACTCTGGAATTCTATATAAAAATAATTGTGAAATATTATGAAGTTGATAACTTGTAAAGTTAAATAAAAATCTAACTTAAAGAGATGAATTCATATATGAATAAAATTGTGAATAAAAATTGTAAATGGAATTTATAAATGGAATTCCAGATAGATATTGGAAAATTTAAAATTCATTAATGAAATGAATTTGTAATATGAATATATAAGTGATTATATAAATCGAAATGAAAATAAGTTGATAACTTATAGAATATTTTAAATCTGATTGAAATGAAAGTTCAAATTGAAATAAAAGAATTTGTGAACAAATAAATAAAATTGCAATGGCAAATGCGAGAAAATAAAATTGAATGTTAAAATTCATTTCGAATTTGTAGGCAATATATTGAATTGAATAATTATAAATGAAGATAAAATTGGAATTGTAATTGAATGTTGAAAACAAATGTGAATAAATGAATTAGAATTGTAATGAATTAGTAACTGAAACTAATCTAAAATAAGCAGTTGTAAATGAAAGTTAATCGATGAAATTCAATATTCAGAAGTTGAACTGAATCCAAATAGAATCGAAAGTGTAAATTGAATTCAAATGGAATTTGAAATGCAAAATTGAATGAAAATAGATATATAACTTCAATAGTGAATTAGAGATGATATAAGAAGTATATATTGAAAATTTTGTAATGGAATTTGCAAAATGGTTTGAATGTGTAACTAGATATAATGGCTAGTAGGATATACAGGTGTTATGAATTGGGATTTTAATTTCGAAGATAATTTGAATTACTCGACAAAAGGTAAGTATTTAAATTTGAATATGAGATTTTGATGATTTCTTGTCTAGCCGCTTGGCTTTTTCTTTTTCTTTTTGAAATCTGAGAGTCCGTAGGGACGTTTTGTAGTCGTGCCGTATTAGCCGCGCAAAGGAGACGCTGGCGAAATTTTTCGAAAATTCCGAGTGTTAGAAAATTTTTGAGAAATTTTGGAAGTTTAAAATTTGAATTTAAACTTAAAATTAAATTGTTAAGAAACAATGTTGTTGAAACTTATAATTGAAGTTGAAAAACTAGTTGAAATGATAACGAATCTTTAGTAGAGAGATTTGTTTTGATGAATTGATAAAACTATTGGATTGTGAAAAATAGTAGACGAGTTAAGGACCATTTTTTCCTAACTTGGTAATTTCGAGGACGAAATTCTTTTAAGGGGGGAAGTTTGTAACGACCCTGAATTTTGAACAAATTAAATTGAATTTTATTTAATTAATTTTAAATATTTGAACGGTGATTTAATTTGAATCCCGAATATAACTTTGAATCTGGCAATTAAATTATAAAATTTAATCTATTGAATGTTGAACAAAAATTTGAATCTTCAATTTTAAGTCGAGGAAAAATATTTCAAAAGCTTTTAGAATTCGTATTGACAATACTGAAGATAATTAAAACTTCAGAATCGAATTTGGGAGTGAATTGTTCAGTTTGAAATTATATCGTTTGAATCAACATTTAAAAATAGCGTTCTGGGGCGCAGTCTCGGAATTGGACGAAACCAGTTTCATTGGGTCCGTAATATTGAATTATTACCGGATTTCAAATTTCGTATCATTCGGATTCATCGTGTGATCGTACGAGATAAGAATGCATGGAAATAATTAATCGTTTCAATTAAATATCATATTTATTTCACCAGTCAAATTTCAATCTCCATCAACCAACCTACATTTCTCAAGCAGACCTAGTAATGTACGCGTAGCCGACTTCCTCAGTTTTATATTCGTATTCTTTTCTCATCTTCAAAGGAAAACAGACGAAGTCAAGAGGAAGGAGAAAAAATGGCCGCTCTACCCCTCTCTCGTTCAAAATCAAATTGTTCAACAAAAGAAAGAAAGGGCCGAAATGATTATCTTCCCTCTTCATTTAAATTCCACGAATCAGATGAAAAATGGTAGCCACAAGGATTCGCACTCTATGATTCATCGCCTCTTTTCCCTCCGCTCTCAGTAATTCGAAGTAGCGAGGCCACTACGTGGCAGCGGCGCGTTCATTCGCGAGATAGACTCGATCTCGATCGACATGAGGCGCGATCCAAGTGCGCGCGCGCGATGCCAGAAAGCTCGGCATCGTTGTGGAGGTGGCGTCGCGTTCGACGAGTGGGGGCGCGCGAGCGCGTGGGAGGAGCGACGCCTACGTACGACGAAGTGGAGCAGTGAACCTCGTATGATTTAGGGTTCTCGAAGTGGTTCTTCGAGTCAGTCGTGATGTGCTCGACCTCATTCTTGAGGATTATCAAATGTCGGATCTAAGCAAACGGCGACTCGCGGGGCAGTAGCAGATAGGTTAAGGGGGTGGGTCGAGCTCGGAGGTGGTAGTCACCATTCGTGGCCCTGTTGATTCTGGTATTTTCCGTGCTTTTTAAATTTTATAGTCTGCTAATTTTAAAATTTCGGTTGCCTACAGAAAATTCGAAAATCGCGAATTTTGAAATCAAGTGAATATTCATCTATAAGTATTTGAGTATGTTGGTATATGAACCAGAGAAAGGAAAAAAAATACTTGTAGACAAGGTTTAGAAAACAGAAGTTTAAATGATTTATATTGAGATAGTATAGTTATTAGAACATTTGTTTAAAATAAATCATTCGAAAAAAATTTAATTTTTGGCTTAAATAAATTAACAAATGAAAATTTATTATCTAATTTGTTCGAATATTAACGAATTGTATAATTATTTATACTAGGTCAAAATCTGTAAAGAAATCAAACCGAGAATGAAATTGGATTGCAAAATAAATGCTAAGGTGAGATCTCCTCACTCAGATTTATATTTAGATTGCAATTATTGATTTGATTGTTGTTTGGATGTGATATTAGATATAGTAGGATATATCTATATATATATAGCAATATATACATATTGGCATATGTATATATTGGATTGATTGATTTCCCGCCTTGTATAGCGGATGAGACCCTATTGCGCCGTTAGTAAGCGGATAATATTTATTAAACCCATATACCGCGATAATTCCGTACTGGAGCGGAATTGGTATTGTGCTAACATCTTTGGATGCAGGGAAACAGGTTGGAGGGATCCAACTGGATTCCTCAACTGTATTTACTTATTTACAGATATTGATATATATTCTGTTATCATATTGATATATGATATTGACTGTTGTGATGGACTAATTGATGCTGTTGCATCATCGGATTCAGTTTTGAAATGTAAAAATAACGACTTTTACTTTAAAAGGGTTTTTAAAGTGATTTTTGAAAATATACGTTTCATGGAATTTTTGAATCGATTTATAAACGTAAAATTTTAAAGTTATAAAAGTTATAATTTTTAGTGAAATATAACCGAAGTGTCGTTTTTGAAATAAAAGTCGATTTATTTATAAAATGGTTTAAGTTGGGATTTTTGAATAACTATAAACGATTTGTATAGAAAGATTTAAAAAGTTGATATTTATAAATTTAAAATATTGGACTTATAAAACGAATTTTTATAAGTGTTAAAAATGAAATATTATGGAATCCGTAAGTGAATGAAATTTATAGATTTATAAATTGTGAAGTTATAAAATGGATGAAACTGTAGAATAAAAGATTTATAAGAGATTAACTTATAAATTGGATTTTTACCTTTAGATGGAATATTTATCGAATTATTAATAAAGGAGATTTATTAAATTGAAGTCGTTAGAAAATAGAAATAGAATTTATAAAACGTTGTTTTATAAATTCGAAATCAATTGAATTTGATAAATTAAATATAGAAGATTTTTAAAGAAGATATATTCGCGATTTTGGATAGCGAATTTTTATTGAAATAAAATGTGTAGAAAATAGTGAAATGTAATTAGTGAAGTATATTCACGATTTTGGACAGTGAATATATTGTTAAGTAAAATGGATAGTTTTGGAAAAGCGATATTGTAAAATGAAGTTAATTGTTTTAAAAGATGTTTTAAACGTGTTAAATATCGAAATCATAGATTTCAACATTTATTGTTGAAATAGACGTTTTCGAGAAATAAGGAAATGGTGGACTATAACACTGTTGTTATAGTAAATGATTTCCGAAAGGAAATGTTTTATATAGTATTGGGATTTATATATCTATCTAAATCTCGAATCCCTATACTAGTGATTTTGAGTTGTCGTAACGATGTTTTACGTAACATTCGTTTTGACTCAAATAAAATTTGTGAAAGAGAATGGTTTCCTTAAAGAATGAAATATATACTTAATATTGATTTAAGTATATCGAATATTTTCAAATGTTGAAAATAAATAGATTTGTGAAATACTTATTTTTAAATAAGTATGGAAATGCTTTTCCAATATGAAATGAACTGTTTTGAGATTTTTTCTTCAAAGATAAAATGAAATGTGGAAATTGATTTGAAATTGTTTTCAAACGGTTAAGTGTGGAAATTATATATCTAGTAAAAGATATTTTGAAAGATAAATAATTTGAGGAAATTATTGGGAATCTGATGATGTTGCGCATCTTTATTGATAGTTAAATAACCGACTATCAATAATTACCTTGAATGGTATTTGTTGTGAATTGGATGAATTTGAATGCCACACTTATTTTTGAATAATCGCTCACTATTCGGGTTAGCCGGGAAAGGACCATGGGGTCGTATAACCCATTCCGAATATGTGATACGTCGTTATGAATTGCATTCGAAGACCGGTGTTGAAGACCAGATATTTTTGAAAACGGAAGGATTACCGTCGAGTTACTCTACATCGGCTGATCTCCGATTTAGAGGTTTTTATCACCCTTAGTGACGGGAAGTCCGGACGTGATTAGAAATTTATCCGGAAATGCAAGGGCTTCGTGAGAAGTGCCTTCGGTTCTGTTCGATCCCGGAACAGACTTGTATGGATTGTGTGTCTGACGTTACAATTTGAGATATAAAGCTGATTTCTTTCAAATACATATCTGTTGGTGGCGGAGAATTTATTCTCTTAGCTTAACACCCTTCTTTGAGACGTACGAGCTCAGAGGTTATGTAGTTGAAATTTATCAGCGATATATCCCAATTTGGTAACGTGGCATACTGAGTGTTGCTGTGAAATGATCAGTGTTTGATCATTTGTGATATGATCATTTGTTTGATCTTATATCTTTGTGATCATAGGTTGATCATTTTTTTGACCCGAAGCAGGGCTTTGTAGAAAGCGTAGCTTTGTGGACGAGACTTCATCGAGCCTCACACCCCGGAAATGGTCGAAACAGGAAGGATGCAGCAAGGTTCTAGGGAGTAGCGCCCCTTAGTGTATGTCATTCCTTCTGGATAGAGGTGGTATCATGGTATGGAGCCCAGATACTTAACCTATGTGGTTGCTGCAAATTATTTCTTTGTGGTTGTTGGAAATCGGGGATCCTCGGGAAGATCGGTGACGATCGGGGGATGGCATACGCGTGTCAGTAGTTACCTATTTTTGCAGAGGTAACCCGGCCTTGTGTTGGCAGAGATCCGGTTAGGTTCTCGATTCGTCTATTCCAGGGACGTACCCATCGTGGATAGGAAGTTCCTTAGCCTGACCATTTGTTGGAAATCCAAAGAAACAATACGAGCCTTGTACGGTTTTAGTTGTAGAACCTGCCATTCACTTATGGTGGTCACCACTGTTTGGATGGTAGCTATAGTAGGCATAGTTCGGAATGTCTATGCTGGCTAAGATTTATATTATACTTTCGAAATGTTTTCTACACTATGCACTAATAATAATATCAAAAAGAATTTGATTTTGCGTAGTAAGCATCTTTGACTATCATAAGAAGAAATCTCCTCCAAGTCTGCGTTTGCATTGTGTGTGTGGTGGGAGGTCTTATGGTAGTTTCATTTTCCAAAAGCATTGCGAATTGACATTAAAATTATTTTGTTGTTTATTTTAAAGAATATCTGTTTTACGATCTCACACCAGTCACCATGACTGACTCGGAGTTTATTGTTTCCCTTCTAAACTCTGGGTGCCCACCAATTTCCACACGGGCAGTCTAGAGTTAGATTATCAGGATATTCTGGATATTCTGGAGCTTTGGAGATAAGCTGGATGACGAGGCGTAGTATTTGTATCTGATATTATTTATTCCGCTGTGTATTCTGTATGAGGACAAGTTATATAACTGTCCATTGTTGTATATGACTCTGATTGATGTATGTATAAACTGATATAGTTCTTTGTTTTAAAAGACTAGTGTTATCTATTATATATTGTTCCGCTGCGATGTGTAAGATTCTGATATTGTTTTCTGTTCTGCTCTGTTTCTGTTGTTGTTCTGTTCTTCTTCTCTATTCTCTTCTTTGTTTTCTTCTTCTTTCTTCTTCTTCTGCCTTTTTCTTCTTCTTAAAACCCTCACTATTGGAGTTTCCGGCACTCGATTGCTCGACAGTCGAAAAAGGGAGTATCGATGTCGAATTTTCGAAAGTCGAAAATTCCGGTACGTGACAAGCGGCGTAACCATTACGTAGCTGCGATCTATCAACCATGGCGTAAGTCTAGAGGCAGGATGCCTACAGTTACAAGTGATTCCGCTGGGATAGCGGCGTAATCATTGCGTAACTGCGATCCATGGGGGAATGCACTTCCATATCTATTTTTAACGTTTTAAGTATTTTCATTGGGTGTTAAAACAGGTCTACTAAGTACTTGGAGAAGTCTAGCCTTGCGCCGATCAACGCATGGCTAGTGTCTGCAAGAACGAGGATAAACTTGTTAAAACATTGAGTTATAAAAGTATTTTGATAAATATAAAGGATATTTTGGTCATTTTTTCCTTTTTCTTTTCTAAATACTTTTAATTGTTTAAAATACTTTTAATTATCAATGTTGTAAATATTGTGAAAAGTTATTAATTCAATAAAACATATTTAAGTTAATGATTACTGATTTACAAATGATGTTTGAAAAGTATTTTAGATTTAAAACTAATAAAATTTGTAAATAATGGATTTAAGGTTTTCAATAACCTCTTTTAAATATAAGTAATGATGTAAATAATTATTTTCAAATAGTTTACATATATTTATAAAGATGTTATTTAAGATTTTTAAAAATGGTATTGATAAATGAAGCAAGGAATTTTACGGATGAAATTTTTTAAAAGTGTTAAAGTATTAAAGATGATTGATTTGCAAATGAAGTTTTCAAATGAATATTTCAAGTAAAATTTATGTAAGTTTCTTTGAATGTATAATTTTAAAGATATTAAATGATTTGGGAATTTTTTTTAGGAATATGCTTGAAAATAAACTGGAATTGCTATTTGGAAGTATGTTTTGGAATAATTACTTGATTTTGAAGCACTAATAGTTGATGTGATATATTAGTTTGATAGAAGTGAAATTTTACAAATAATTTTTTTCAAAGTAAGATTTATAAATAAAATGAATTTAATTGGAAATTTGGAAACTTAAGGTCCAGGGTTGAAATTTGTTTTCAAGTGAATATTGGAATATAATACTAGTATTACTTGGAAGTATTTTGGATAAATGTTCTCAAATGTGATTTGAAAAAAAAACGTTTTAAAAGAATTTGTAAAAGGAAATAAGTTTTGTACTTCCCTCTTTTGTCGCTGGAAAATAATTTCGATAATAAGTGCAAGCATCATCAACGTTCATTTTCGAGTTTCAAAGTGGGAAGGCCACTGTAGTAGTTTTACTACACCTTTGTTTTAATAAAAAAAATCTTAATTTTAATTAGAAATGAGATTGGATATATAAAGCTATGAGTATATATATATATATATTATTTCATATGATTTGAAATAAATCCGGCATTTAGTTCTTAAGTTTCTATAAATTATAGAATTCAATTATGGTAATGAATGAAACTTGACTATATTAATAACTGGAAACTACTAAAATGAGAAATAAGAAAATTAGATGCTAAATGATTAATGAAATTTATAAGAAATTGGAAATTTGTAACTTGTAAATCGAAGATATGAGATATTGAACATTTTTTTAACTAAAATGAAAGATAAACTTGTGTAACATTCAATTACGTCCTATAAACATATATATAACTTACCTGAAATGTTTAAAAAGTTGAAATGTTAAATAGGAATATGTAATAGAATATTTTACAAGTAAAACTTAAGTAATGGAAGTTTTCAATGAAACTATTTCTATAAATAAGTATTTTGATGTACAGGAAATGGTATAAACTAAGAATAATGTGAAATAAATTGCAATAAAATGTATGTAATACTTAAATAATGAATTCATTGATTATTTTAGATAACAAATGTGAAATATTTGTGTAAGTACATGAAAGAAAAAGAAAATGGACATTGTATGAAAGAATGAAAATAAATAAATAAAGTAAATAATGATGTGAAAAGAAACCAATTGAATAAACTTAAATAATGTGTTGAAATTCTTGGTTGGGCTTATGGGATGTTTGGAAAAGGATACTTCTAGTTGTTTAAGGTTGTATAGATAGTCTATTTTGTAACAACCCGCATATTTATCGATTTTATATTTAAATATTTTATTTAAATATTTTATCGATTAGTCGGATGTTAGTCCGAAAAGCTACTTTTTGCATACGGTCGAATTAGGACTCGAGACCACCTCCATTGAGTTCGGAACGTCGTTTGCAATCTTTTAAGTATAAACATCGATATGTTTGGAGATAGTGAAATTTTCGTCACTTTTTGCTTTGGGCTTTTGGTTTGGGCTGCACCCCTTCTTTAGTTCAGCCTAACCCTCTTCTTCCTCACTTCTTAAAACACTTCAAGCTTTATAAAAAATGGTGGAGAGAATGGGAAATTAAAATTCCAAGTTCAAGTTCATTTGCAAATCCGAGATTCAACATCAAATTCAAGTAGAAGATAGTGGATTCAAGCTTTGGATTGCTTCTCCTTGCTTTCAATCTCCATCTTCATCCGTTTTAGTGAAAAGTTGAGATTTTTTATCTCACATCTTGCCTATAGATGTCATTGGGCTATTGGGAATGATCCCCTATTGCATTTGTATGAATATTTGCATTTGGTTTGGATTGGATTGGCGAAAAACTCCAATTTTTAGTGTTTTTGGTGAAAAACTGCACTTAGGTCGTTCTGCCTGGGCTAGGTCGGTTGCTGTTGAAAAGTCACACAGAGCTTAGGTCGTTTTCGACCTTAATTCGTTCTGGCCATAGGTCGTTCGCCATTAGGTCGCGCTCCTTAGGTCGCTCAGCCTACTTACCTCGCTAGGTCGTTAGCTCGGTCGTGCTTAGGTCGCTTGCCTAGTAGGTCGTGCACTCTATAGGTCACGTACACTTTTAGGTCGCGCCTTTCTTTTAGGTCGCGCCTTCCTTTAGGTCGCCACTTTTAGGTCACGTCACTTTTAGGTCGCGCCTTCCTTTAGGTCGCCTATAACGACCCGATATTTTCAACCATTCGCATCCATTATAAGTGTATAGGTTGACACTCATGCCGGAGTTGAATTGCTCAAAATACCGCGTTGTAATTAAAATTTTGCAAATCTCAGAATATACAGTAAATAAATATAATCACAAATCACAGACACAGAGTAAAATAATGCAGCGGAAGTAAAAGAAATAGTAGTTCATGAAGCTACTATCTAAATATGTCAGAGTTACATAAGATACAACAGAAGAAATAGAGTACAACAAAAGTTTCAATAAAATAACCAAGTACAAGCTGAGTAGAACAACGGAATTGAAATAGATAGGACATGACAAGCAGATAATCTCCAGCGATTCAAATCTCCAAGAGAGTGGAAATCCAAATCTATGAATAACTCAGGCTGACCCGAGCGTAAAGCAAAATACAAAACACTCGAGTCAGGACAATATATACTTATATAATGTAAACCAACTCAAGTGAACTGTAATAAAGGTACAAGTAACTTAGAAGATGCTTGGGACCGCCCATCCTCTAAGGATCCGTTAAACTATCTACTATGTAGTAATATTCGATATTATAATAGTGTCTAAATAAGTAAAGTATAATCATATAGAAAATAGCGTTAAGGGGATGGAGAACCTTAACGCGGTCGGATCTTAAAATCATAATCGTAGTAAAGCTCGATATGGTAGGTGACACGGCACAACTAGGCAATGCCGGGGTAGATATACTAATTACGCACACGGACTGATGGATACGCATAGCAGCCACTACCGTTCCACCTCGAACAACACTCCCAAATCGGAGGATGGCCATCTAATCAATCACAAGTAAGAGTATAATATCGAAGAAATGTGTCCGAGAAGAGGTGCTACCTCACTGGTCCGAGATCGCTCCTGTTTTAGCCACCTTATGCCAACTCACGGGAGTTGGGTCCACGTAACATACCTTAAGAATGTCGCCACCATCCTACTTCATTCTGGAATCTCCACCGCGTACATGGTTGTCAAAGTGGTTTTCGGTATCGACAGAGAGTATGTCCATATCCGATCCCGGTCTCTTTGCCAACAAATCGTTATTATAACCCGTGGTTATAACTTTTGAAAACAATACTTTACTTCAAAATAAAATATCATTTCAAACCATATCTTTATCAAAATAAAGATTAAATCAATTCCAAACCATTTCCATATATTTAAATTTTCATATCATTTCAAAACTTCATTTCAAATCATTTTAATATAATAAAGTATCGTATCCTTATAAAACTTCATTTCAAATCATTTTAATAAAATAAAATATCCTATCAGTTCAAATCCAAATATTCAACTTTAAATACCTTTTAAATTCAAAGATATCGTTCATTTACTATCATTTCAAATCACCTTTAAATAGTTTATATTCCAATCAAAATAATTCATTTAAACCTTTTAAAAGCGTAATTATTATATTTTCAAATCAAGTATTCAATTTTCAAAGTTTCAAAGCATTCTGAGTTCGTTTACTAAGTCAAAAACCCTAATTATTAAAATTTCAGCATTTCACAGCATTTAAAAACAACTGCTATAAGTTATATTTGAAAACATTTTTAATTCAGCAAAGACAGCACTTAAAACTGCTGTTAAAACTCAGTTTTAGTTGAATTATAGTTAAAACAGAAAAGACAGCATTTCAAAAGTGCTGCGGTAGTTCAGATTTCAAAACAAGGGTTAAAGTTGGTTTCAGCAAAGACTGCAGACCAATATAGCATTTCCAGAGAATGCTATAATAGGCCTGAGTTCAATATTAGCCAATAAGTTCAACTACAGCAACTACAGCATTTCAGAAATGCTGTAATAGCTCTTATTACACAATTTTAGTTCAAAACAGAATCTATAGCATTTCTGAATGCTATTAAAAGTAGATTTCAGGTGTTAGCGTATTTCCAGCAATTAAATAACTTTGATTTAAACACATAAACATTTTAAAAATCATATTTTAACATTTAAAATGTTCATTTACATATCATTTAACATATATCTTTTTCACAATAAATTTCTTATAATTAAATCCAATTTTCAACAATTTACTTAATAAGTTTAAGTGTAAAAGTTCCAATTCTTCACATTTCAACAAATAGACTTAACACTTCAAATTTAAATTACCATTTCACAATTTAACAAAATTTCCAATTTTATTTAAGTAACTTAAACCTTTAATTAAAACCAAATTTCACATTTCCTAGTCAAGTTATATTTTAAAAGATCACATTTAAACATTCATTTATTTAACCACTTAAATTCATAGAAAAATCAATAATACTTTAATAAATCACTTAAATTCAAATTTAATCAAATTATCATATTTACCATTTCCAAATAAAATTTAATATCCATTTTATTTATATAACTTAAATATATTAATTTTATCTAAAATTCCAAATTTCCAACTTAAGTTATATTTCAAAAATCCAGTTAAACCATTCATTAATTACATTTTTAACACATGGAAAAAAAATCATAATTTCTTTATTTTAAAACATTTCAAAATCTATTTAAAACAAATTTCATAAATTTATAATTTTTTTAAAATACTTAAAAATATCCAAAACACTTTATAAAATAACCACGGGCCTGTATATAATTTTCTAACCTAGGTCAAGTGATACGGATATGTATCATTTCAATCCGCAGTTAAAAAAAAAGAAAAATCCAGGTTCTATCATTTCAAACCCGCAATCCCAAGTTAAAATAAATAAATAAAAATCGTTCAGGCCTATCATTTCAGCCCATAACGATTTTTTCCTATTCTAAAGTCCGTTCGGGTATGTATCATTTCAACCCATAGTGATTCTAGTCTACAGGGAACTTGCAGTGTGATAAAATGGTATAAATAAACAGGATAACATAAAACAATAGCAACATATGATATAACAGGTGTAATAACAGGTGTGAATATCATATGATAATAATATAAGCATATATAACATGATAATATACATTACAGATTCAAATGGTGTCGGTTTATCAGTTATATAGGTACATATTGTCTGGTGAGAATAACTCACTTGTTTAAGCTGGAGATGACGACCAAACACACAACACAGAATCTTTGAAGGCACGACAACATGAATATGATTTGAGAGTGGAGAGCCAAATATAATTGCCTTGTATACATATAAACAAAACAAGACAATGTATACATAAATATGTAACACAAAACAATATCGAAATGACTTGAAATAAAAAGCAATAGAGGCAAAGTGATTCGACCTTTCTTTAACCATTCAAGAGCTTGACCAAGGGGATCTTTTGCTCAGCCATAGCTGGACATAATCTCAGGTTATGGCATCAAAATAGCATGGCAACAAGGAGATGATGATGGTAGGAGTTACATATGAATAAGACAAAGGGTCAAGGCAAAATAAGTGCATTTTTGGTGCATTTTTGGCTCATCCAAAGGCAAGTGGGGCTCGGCCCTTGCATGGTTCAGGTCTGGACAGTAGATGGAGGTGTGTGGGGAGGTCCGGAAAAGGTGGTGGCGGCGGCCTATAGTGGTGGCCAAGGTGGTGGATGAAGGTGGTGAAGTAATAGTGGTGACTAGTGCATTGTTTTGGAGTTTTTTTGACATTGTTTTGGGGTGTAGGCTCATCTAGATGGCCATGGCCTGATCTGGTCAGAGGGGATTGGAGGAGGAGCTAGTGCAGATGATGGTGGAAAAGGTGTTGGAGGTGGCGGCCGTGGCTATGGAGAAGAGGCCATGCAAATAGAAGAGAGAAACAAGGCAAAATAGCATAGAAAAAGTAAGAAAAAGTAGAAAGAAGAGAGGGATTTACCAAATCTTTTTGCAAGATGGAGGCCATTATTTTTTTTAGAGTTTAGGAGCTTTGAAAATTCGTGAATAACATGAGGAAGTAGGCTGAAAAAGATTGGGGGAATAGAACAGCAAAAATAAAATAAAAGATGTATTGATTGAAAAAGAAACGGTAGAATTCAAAAGGACTAAGCACACAAAAGGTATCAAACTCTTCATATATCTTTAATTCCTTTTTATAACTTTTTATTTCTGAAAATGATAATAATCCCAGATAAAATTTCGAAATTTTATCAAAATATAATAATTTATATAAATATTTATCAATTATATAAAGTTAAATTAAAAAAATAGCTAAAATAGTAAACTAGTCTAGAAAATTTGGAATTGAATAGAATAAATTTTTAGAAAATTCATATGAGCTTGTAATATATTTTTAAAAATAAATAATAACATGAAATAAAAATATATTCACAAAATAAACATTTAAAATTTAATTTACATATAATTTCTAATGAAGAAAATAGCAGAAAATAGGAAAACAACCTTTTAAAAATAGGAAATCATCATAGTAAATTTTGGAAAAATTCTATTATCGTTTATAAAATATTTAGAGATGGAAATATACATAAATAAACATATTGACACATATTAAAATAAAATATAAGAAAGAAAATATGATTTATAAAATTTAAAATAGGCAAAATTGCACAATAAAACAAATTATACTAAAAATTGAAATGTACATAACTTTTACATTTTAACTCCATTTTCAACGAAACGAAAATTAGTGTTCAAGTTATTACATCTATTTTTATAATAAAAGATAAAATTTATAATTTCAAACTTTTAAATTTTTAAGTTTAAAAGTCAAAGTTTGACTATTTTAACCAAAATTCACATTTTCTGGAAATATTAAATTTAGTCATATTTGGAATTCTAATCCACATACAAAATCAAAGTTTTTATATTTACAATAAAAAATTTTATTCTTTTCATAAATAAAGCTTTTAAATCTGGGAATCAATTTAAAAATAATTGTAAAATACAGGGTTGTTACACTCTCCCCCACTCAAAACTTTTCGTCCCCAAAAAGGATCGAGGTACGGGAAAGCACACAAAAAGATAGAATGAATAGAATTAAGACAAGATGATAAGAAAATTGGAATTACACCTGATAACTATTGTTATAGGTAAGTTTAACAAGATGGAGGTGATCAAATCAAGAATATAGCACGAAAAAGATCCTCTAGAGTCTGAATCTCCCTTTTCACTTGACCGACGGTCTATGAATGGAAAAATAGTGTTCAGATCTAGATGAGTAACAAATATTATCAAAGATTACAGAAAGATTTCTAAATAGACTGGTATAAGCAATAGCCTTCCCATTCTGTAACAAGATAAGAGAAATAAGGACAACCAAAAGATAGTTTGGAAAAAAAGAAAAAGATAATAAATTTGAAACAATAACGCTTTGAAATCATAACAATTTAGGGATGTTTATCATTTGGAAATCATACTACTAAAAATCATAACACTTTGGAAATGTTATTCTTAAAAAAGAACATAATACTTAGAAAATCATAACACCCTTTAAAAATAATCTTCATTTAAACCATTTTAATTCAAGGCCAAAAAATATTCATTTTAAAGTTGTAGCATTTCTAAGTTCATTCAATTATAAAATTTCCAAAACATTGTATTTTCAAACGGCAGCACTTATAAAATGCTACAGTAGATATATTAGTATTTCAAATCAGTTTTATTCCAGAAATATTCATTTGGATATCTTTTAACTTAAGACTTATTAAAACATACTTTTATGAATGGAATATCCCATTTCATAAATAGATATTCCTTTAATAAGTTACACTTAAAATTCCATTTGAAAACCAAATTTTCAATTATCAAGGTTTAGTGATGTTAAAATACATTTTAACTATTTAAATCATAATTATTCATTTTTCAAGACATATCTATTTCATAAATAAAATATTTATATAGCAAATATAACAATCAAATTTCTTTACACATTTATTCATTTAGACATTAATTAAACTATGAATTCAAGTTAAATAAACTTTATTACAAAATGTCCAATTCAAATGTATTTTATTTTATCTATTCAAAGATACATTATTTATTATACAACATATTCATTTCAGGAAATAACCTTTATTAAATTCCTAGGTTAGACTTAAGGTTCCATATTAAATCAAATTTGATTATTAAGTTATTTAAATAAAATCTCTTTAAATTCCTTTTTCACTATTTACCTCTGTTAATCTTTTATAACTAAAATTTAAGTGTATAACATTTATTATAACCACTCAAATTTTATTTATAAAATCCTTTCTATATTGTATATTATCCAATTTCATATTCAACTTCTGTGTAATTTAGGTAAGTTATATTGGAATGAAATTGTGTGTTATACAAATAAAACATTCCAATTTAATTATCTCAAGTTTGAATCATTTATTCAAAAAATTTAATTTTCTTTTTATAACTGAAATTATTCTTTAAGATAAAATGTAAGAATTAAATTTCTGATTCCCTTCAAACCATTAAGAGATGAATAAATATATGTATATAATATGTCAAATCAAATTTAAATCATATATATATATTATAAATTCAGTCATATTTTAGAAATTCAAATCAATTAAATTTCCCGAAACCAAGCTGTAGCAAGACAACAGAACGGTCTCTTCACTTCGAAACTCGAAAATGAACGTCGATGATGCTGCAATCATCACCGAAATTATTTTCCAGCGACAAAGAGAAGAGCACTAAATTTTTAAACCTTAAAATCCTTTAGAAACATATTTCTACTTAGAAATACTTTGAATAATATATCCTTTTACAACTTTAAACACAAGGTTTGAAATCCATCGGAAATTAAATTCTTAAATTTCTTGTTTTAAATTCATTTCAGTTCCCAAATAAATTTATAAACAACTATTTATAAATTCATTTATAGAACTATAAATGATAAGTTCCATAAATTTTCTTATATCTCAAAATTTATTTCATTAACCAAATTTAAAATAATATTTTGTCAGTTTGTTCTGTCAAAGTGTTTTAGAAATCCTATCAATAGCGTTGATCAGACGAATCGATCGGAAATCCAAATCAACATCAACAACTCAAACAACACCATATATAATACAAAACATAGATTTACAAGTACAATTCAAAATGTTTGGAGATAGTTTAGAAACAAAAGACAAGATGGTTAAACAGAGTAGAGAGATGGGTAAGCTTAGGTAAATCGCGGACAACCTTCAACAGGTCAACCGTGACTTAAAGAATAAGATCGATGTGGATTTTTCTGGGATAAATCTACGTTCGATCTCAAGAGATAGAGTTTGGAATAATAAAAGATATTAGCATCTAAACCAAGGATATAAAATCTTTGGTGAATTGATGCTATTGTAAAGGAGTTTCAGCCCTTTATAAGAAAATTAGAATATTGGCGAGACCGCCAATTCACTATAAAGATCATTCGAAGTGGAGTCATGGGATACTCTAGAATCAAAAGATGATGAATAGTGAGGGACACGAATGAATTTTGGAACCGCATGAAACGTTCCAAAATTCAAAGGAAATCGAATCAAAAGGAAGAGATTCAAACTCGAACGAAAGTGATTCTGTAAATAAATTTACCATACATTCTAAGTTTTGCCTCAAAGCCAAAGCTCTGATATCAACTGCAACGACCCGATATTTTCAACCATTCGCATCCATTATAAGTGTATAGGTAGACACTCATGCCGGAGTTGAATTGCTCAAAATACCGCGTTGTAATTAAAATTTTGCAAATCTCAGAATATACAGTAAATAAATATAATCACAAATCACAGACACAGAGTAAAATAATGCAGCGGAAGTAAAAGAAATAGTAGTTCATGAAGCTACTATTTAAATATGTCAGAGTTACATAAGATACAACAGAAGAAATAGAGTACAACAAAAGTCTCAATAAAATAACCAAGTACAAGCTGAGTAGAACAACGGAATTGAAATAGATAGGACATGACAAGCAGATAATCTCCAGCGATTCAAATCTCCAAGAGAGTGGAAAGCCAAATCTGTGAATAACTCAGGCTTACCCGAGCGTAAAGCAAAATACAAAACACTCGAGTCAGGACAATATATACTTATATAATGTAAACCAACTCAAGTGAACTGTAATAAAGGTACAAGTAACTTAGAAGATGCTTGGGACCGCCCATCCTCTAAGGATCCGTTAAACTATCTACTATGTAGTAATATTCGATATTATAATAGTGTCTAAATAAGTAAAGTATAATCATATAGAAAATAGCGTTAAGGGGATGGAGAACCTTAACGCGGTCGGATCTTAAAATCATAATTGTAGTAAAGCTCGATATGGTAGGTGACACGGCACAACTAGGCAATGCCAGGGTAGATAGACCAATTACGCACACGGACTGATGGATACGCATAACAGTCACTACCGTTCCACCTCGAACAACACTCCCAAATCGGAGGATGGCTATCTAATCAATCACAAGTAAGAGAATAATATCGAAGAAATGTGTTCGAGAAGAGGTGCTACCTCACTGGTCCGAGATCGCTCCTGTTTTAGCCACCTTATGCCAACTCACGGGAGTTGGGTCCACGTAACATACATTAAGAATGTCGCCACCATCCTACTTCATTCTGGAATCTCCTCCGCGTACACGGTTGTCAAAGTGGTTTTCGGTATCGACAGAGAGTATGTCCATATCCGATCCCGGTCTCTTTGCCAACAAATCGTTATTATAACCCGTGGTTATAACTTTTAAAAACAATACTTTACTTCAAAATAAAATATCATTTCAAACCATATCTTTATCAAAATAAAGATTAAATCAATTCCAAACCATTTCCATATATTTAAATTTTCATATCATTTCAAAACTTCATTTCAAATCATTTTAATATAATAAAGTATCGTATCCTTACAAAACTTCATTTCAAATCATTTTAATAAAATAAAATATCCTATCAGTTCAAATCCAAATATTCAACTTTAAATACCTTTTAAATTCAAAGATATCGTTCATTTACTATCATTTCAAATCACCTTTAAATAGTTTATATTCCAATCAAAATAATTCATTTAAACCTTTTAAAAGCGTAATTATTATATTTTCAAATCAAGTATTCAATTTTCAAAGTTTCAAAGCATTCTGAGTTCGTTTACTAAGTCAAAAACCCTAATTATTAAAATTTCAGCATTTCACAGCATTTAAAAACAACTGCTATAAGTTATATTTGAAAACATTTTTAATTCAGCAAAGACAGCACTTAAAACTGCTGTTAAAACTCAGTTTTAGTTGAATTATAGTTAAAACAGAAAAGACAGCATTTCAAAAGTGCTGCGGTAGTTCAGATTTCAAAACAAGGGTTAAAGTTAGTTTCAGCAAAGACTGCAGACCATTATAGCATTTCCAGAGAATGCTATAATAGGCCTGAGTTCAATATTTGCCTATAAGTTCAACTACAGCAACTATAGTATTTCAGAAATGCTGTAATAGCTCTTTTTACACAATTTTAGTTCAAAACAGAATCTATAGCATTTCTGAATGCTTTAAAAGTAGATTTCAGGTGTTAGCGTATTTCCAGCAATTAAATAACTTTGATTTAAACACATAAACATTTTAAAAATCATATTTTAACATTTAAAATGTTCATTTACATATCATTTAACATATATCTTTTTCACAATAAATTTCTTATAATTAAATCCAATTTTCAACAATTTACTTAATAAGTTTAAGTGTAAAAGTTCCAATTCTTCACATTTCAACAAATAGACTTAACACTTCAAATTTAAATTACCATTTCATAATTTAACAAAATTTCCAATTTTATTTAAGTAACTTAAACCTTTAATTAAAACCAAATTTCACATTTCCTAGTCAAGTTATATTTTAAAAGATCACTTTTAAACATTCATTTATTTAACCACTTAAATTCATAGAAAAATCAATAATACTTTAATAAATCACTTAAATTCAAATTTAATCAAATTATCATATTTACCATTTCCAAATAAAATTTAATATCCATTTTATTTATATAACTTAAATATCATTTTTAACCAAAATTCCAAATTTCCAACTTAAGTTATATTTCAAAAATCCAGTTAAACCATTCATTAATTACATTTTTAACACATGGAAAAAAAATCATAATTTCTTTATTTTAAAACATTTCAAAATCTATTTAAAACAAATTTCATAAATTTATATTTTTTTTAAATACCTAAAAATATCCAAAACACTTTATAAAATAACCACGGGCCTGTATATAATTTTCTAACCTAGGTCAAGTGATACGGATATGTATCGTTTCAATCCGCAGTTAAAAAAAAGAAAAATCCGGGTTCTATCATTTCAAACCCGCAATCCCAAGTTAAAATAAATAAATAAAAATCGTTCAGGCCTATCATTTCAGCCCATAACGATTTTTTCCTATTCTAAAGTCCGTTCGGGTATGTATCATTTCAACCCATAGTGATTCTAGTCTACAGGGAACTTGCAGTGTGATAAACTGGTATAAATAAACAGAATAACATAAAACAACAGCAACATATGATATAACAGGTGTAATAATAGGTGTGAACATCATATAATAATAATATAAGCATATATAACATGATAATATACATTACAGATTCAAATGGTGTCGGTTTATCAGTTATATAGGTACATATTGTCTGGTGAGAATAACTCACTTGTTTAAGCTGGAGATGACGACCAAACACACAACACAGAATCTTTGAAGGCACGACAACATGAATATGATTTGAGAGTGGAGAGCCAAATATAATTGCCTTGTATACATATAAACAAAACAAGACAATGTATACATAAATATGTAACACAAAACAATATCGAAATGACTTGAAATAAAAAGCAACAGAGGGCAAAGTGATTCGACCTTTCTTTAACCATTCAAGAGCTTGACCAAGGGGATCTTTTGCTCAGCCATAGCTGGACATAATCTCAGGTTATGGCATCAAAATAGCATGGCAACAAGGAGATGATGATGGTAGGAGTTACATATGAATAAGACAAAGGGTCAAGGCAAAATAAGTGGAGTTTTGGTGCATTTTTGGCTCATCCAAAGGCAAGTGGGGATCGGCCCTTGCATGGTTCAGGTCTGGACAGTAGATGGAGGGGTGTGGGGAGGTCCGGAAAAGGTGGTGGTGGCGGCCTATAGTGGTGGCCAAGGTGGTGGATGAAGGTGGTGAAGTAATAGTGGTGACTAGTGCATTGTTTTGGAGTTTTTTTGACTATGTTTTGGGGTGTAGGCTCATCTAGATGGCCATGGCCTGATCTGGTCAGAGGGGATTGGAGGAGGAGCTGGTGCAGATGATGGTGGAAAAGGTGTTGGAGGTGGCGGCCGTGGCTATGGAGAAGAGGCCATGCAAATAGAAGAGAGAAACAAGGCAAAATAGCATAGAAAAAGTAAGAAAAAGTAGAAAGAAGAGAGGGATTTACCAAATTTTTTTGCAAGATGGAGGCCATTATTTTTTTTAGGGTTTAGGAGCTTTGAAAATTCGTGAATAACATGAGGAAGTCGGCTGAAAAAGATTGGGGGAATAGAACAGCAAAAAAAAAATAAAAGATGTATTGATTGAAAAAGAAACGGTAGAATTCAAAAGGACTAAGCACACAAAAGGTATCAAACTCTTCATATATCTTTAATTCCTTTTTATAACTTTATATTTCGGGATATGATAATAATCCCAGATAAAATTTCGAAATTTTATCAAAATATAATAATTTATATAAATATTTATCAATTATATAAAGTTAAATTAAAAAAATAGCTAAAATAGTAAACTAGTCTAGAAAATTTGGAATTGAATAGAATAAATTTTTAGAAAATTCATATGAGCTTGTAATATATTTTTAAACATAAATAATAACATGAAATAAAAATATATTCACACAATAAACATTTAAAATTTAATTTACATATAATTTCTAATGAAGAAAATAGCAGAAAATAGGAAAACGGCCTTTTAAAGATAGGAAATCATCATAGTAAATTTTGGAAAAATTCTATTATCATTTCTAAAATATTTAGAGATGGAAATATACATAAATAAACATATTGACACATATTAAAATAAAATATAAGAAAGAAAATATGATTTATAAAATTTAAAATAGGCAAAATTGCACAATAAAACAAATTATACTAAAAATTGAAATGTACATAACTTTTACATTTTAACTCCGTTTTCAACGAAACGAAAAGTAGTGTTCAAGTTACTACATCTATTTTTATAATAAAAGATAAAATTTATAATTTCAAACTTTTAAATTTTTAAGTTTAAAAGTCAAAGTTTGACTATTTTAACCAAAATTCACATTTTCTGGAAATATTAAATTTAGTCATATTTGGAATTCTAATCCACATACAAAATCAAAGTTTTTATATTTACAACAACAAAATTTATTATTTTCATAAATAAAGCTTTTAAATCTGGGAATCAATTTAAAAATAATTGTAAAATACAGGGTTGTTACATCGCCACTTTTAGGTCGCGTCACTTTTAGGTCGCTAAGTCGTTGGGAAATTAACTCGTCCGGCTCTGCCTGCTTGTTAGCTCGTTTATCCCCTAGGTCGCTCGTGTGCTTAGGTCGAAGGTCGCGCTGGCGCTTAGGTCGTAGGTCGCATTGGCTCTTAGGTCGTAGGTCGCATTGGCTCTCAGGTCGAACACCGTAAGCAGGGGCGTTGCCCCCGCACCCCCACATAGGGGGTTGCCACCCCCCTGGACCCCCCTACGTAGGCAATCTTATTTGAAAAACATGTAACGACCCAGTATTTTGGACCATTCGCAGCCATTATAAGTGTATAGGTAGACACTCATGCCGGAGTTGAATTGCTCAAAATATCGCATTGTAAATAAAATTTGGCAAAACTCAGCATATATAATAAATAAAATAATTACAGATCACAGACACAGAGTAATATATCAATAATGCAGCGGAAACAAAAGGATAGTAGTTCATGAAGCTACTATATATATAACAGAGTTAGACAAGGTACAACAGAAGTCTCGAATACAATAGATGTCTCAATACAATAATCAAATACAAGATCTGAATACATCACTAGAATCAACAGAATAACTGAAAGCAGGATCGATAGATTGCTGGATCTCCAAGCGAAGCTCCAACTCCAAAGGTGAGTCTCAAATGCTGTATCACTCGGTCTGACCCGAGCGTAAAGCAAAGCACAAAACACTCGAGTCAGGATTAACATTCTTATATTCAATAAATCCAACTCAAGTGAAATATAAACTGGAATACAAGTAACTTAAAGGATGTTTGGGATAACCATCCTCTAAGGGTCCGTTAAACTATTTACTATGTAGTAATATTCGCTATTATAATAGTGTCTAAATAAGTAAAGTATAATCATATCAGAAAATAGCGTTAAGGGGATGGAGAACCTTAACGCGGTCGGATCTTAAAATCATAATCGTAGTAAAGCTCGATATGGTAGGTGACACGGCACAACTAGGCAATGCCAGGGTAGATATACCAACTACGCACACGGACTGATGGAGCGCATAGCCGCCACTATCGTCCACCTCGAACAATATTCCCAAATCGGAGGATGGCCATCTAGTCAAATCACAAATAAGAGTATAATATCGAAGAAATGTGTCCGAGAAGAGGTGCTACCTCACTGGTCCGAGATCGCTCCTGTTTTAGCCACCTTATGCCAACTCACGGGAGTTGGGTCCACGTAACATACCTTAAGAACGTCGCCACCATCCTACTTCATTCTGGAATCTCCACCGCGTACACGGTTGTCAAAGTGGTTTTCGGTATCGACGGAGAGTATGTCCATATCCGATCCCGGTCTCTTTGCCAACCAATCGTTATTATAACACCGTGGACATTTCAAAATAGTTTATACTTCAAAACCAAAATATAATTATCATCTCAAAACCCAATTTAATACGATATCATTTCACCTCAAATATATCCATTTCAAAATCATATTACTTTCCAAAGTTATAATGCTTTCGAAATCATAGTCTGGAAATCACAGTATTTTGGCAATCATAACACTTTCCTTTTAAACAGTTTAGATAATAAAATTTCGTTATAAAATAAATTAGTTTCCTCAAATTTCACAAATCGATTCAAATTAACTCGAATTCCAAAAATTTAATTTAATCAAATCTCAAATCATTAGTTTCAACTCGATTCAGCTTCTAAATAAACCATTTCAAATTATTGATTTCAAATACATATCTGAACCATAAAATAGGCCATTTCAATTTTAATATATTTCAAAGCTTTAAATATTCAACATTTCAAAACTAAATTCGATAAATTTATATACATATCAAATTCACTTTACAATTATTTAGTTTGAAATAATAACTTAACATTTCCATAACATTTGAATACACTTTCAATTTACAATTTAAATAAACAAAATATCTCATTTAAATATTTATACGTTTGAAATATCCATTTAAGTCACCTTTTCAAATTTCAAGTTGTAAATCACTTCTTTAAATTTCAAATTCAATACATTTTAAATCAAACTTATTTAAGTATAATTCTTAAATAAAATAAAATTTCAATCAATTTCAAATCATTATAAATTCTATATTTCAAAAATATAGATATTAAATAAATACTAAAACATATTATTTATCAACTTTATTAAATCAACTTTAATGAATCCTTAAAATCAATATTTATCAAAACCATATATTTCTTTCCAAAACCATAGAAATCATTTCAAAACATTTATATATATAGAACAACGGTGCATGTATATAATTTCCTATCCTATGGTCAAGTGATACGGATATTTATCATTTCAATCCGCAATTTAAAATATATATACGGGTATATATCTTATCAACCCGTAATCCCAAATTCAATTCAATGAAAATCGCTTGGGTTTATCATTTCAACCCATAACGATTTTCTCCTATTCTACAGATCGTTCGGGTATGTATCATTTCAACCCATAGTGATTCTATACTAACAGGGAACTTGCAGAGTGATAACAGATATGATAATAATATAACAATAGTAACAGGCATATAATATCAGTATAAATAACAGATAATGGTGCCAGATGTCACAGGTGAATAGATACAGATAATGACATATATATAACAAGGTGAATAACTATTAGCAGCATATTTCAATTGACGTTTCAATTGAAATCAAATTTAATAAATATAAGAACGTAAATCAGAGTGATTGCTCACCTTTCGAGGCTGGAGAGATTTGTCACTAGAATGGATTACAAATCCAAGCACGAATTTCAAAGCAAAAGCGGGATTGGCACGATTTCGACGAACAAAGCTGATGTATAGAAATTGATGAAAACGAATCAGAACTATCTTGATAAATTGGAACAAAATATACATTATAAATTTTCCTCTAAACCAAATTTTTTTTTAAAACACATTTAAAATAAGATATATATATAAAATTTCAGATCAAAAATGCAGACCATTCAAGTACATGCAGACCACGATTTATATATATTCATGCAAACTAAATTTTATATTTAAGCAACTACACAACAACATATGTATACCGTATATATAAAATTACCATATATATCTTTCCTATACCGAACATATTATATATATATATATATATCAAAATTTTAGTATACTTATGTAAGTTAACAATATATATAAATTTCTGGGAATATTATTTGTTAACAAATTTGCCAATGTTATATACATATTCAAAATCCAACAGCATATATATATATTTTTAAAACACTGTATATATATTATTATCAAACTATTTCAAACATATATTACAGGATATTTTTTCTGTAAATAAAAGTTTTATAACAGATGCAGACACTCAAGTATGTCATATAAATGTAAATCACCATACTTAAACACATAAATATATAGACCACAATCGAACTATAAATACAAGTTAAGTTTATAAATACTGTCATCAATATATAACCTATACGTGGATGTGACATATATTTACAAATTGCTTAAAAAGAACTAATACATGATTGACTCGCAACATACTATACATACACCCATTATATACCTGCATACCCTTTTTATATAACATAAATATAAAATCAACTGATAAAAACTAGTACACTTCTTTAAATATCCTTAATATGAACATATAGGCAGACTGTCCTATGATATACTTCCTATGATATACGGCAATTGCAACTGTGCAAATGAACTGATACTCATATTTGCTTACTTTATTACATAATGTATATCAGATTATGGTTGATTGAAACCGAGTTGTGGTTTATGTACTTAAAACTTAATACTATATATGCAGATCTTCCAGATTTGCCATATATAAATACAAACACAAAATGTATGCAGACAGACAATATAGACTTATAAACAACCTCTCATATAAAACCTTTATACTGTAATGAAAAATAAAAATACATATAAGTTATAAATAAACATGTGTTCTAATATATAACTCATATATAGTTTCATATAACAGATCTTATATAAGTTATATGTATATACAGGCCATAAAGAAATCTATAAACAAACCTCATAACTCATATATACTAATATATATAACATGCTTTGGTGATGTTGTTATTATATATATATTTAAAACCATACGAACCGAGAATATAAAACAAACGCTTTCAAACCATATAAAAGCATCGGAAAAGAAACAAGAACACTCTCTGTATAGACAAGAACAACTGCATATATAAATAGATGTATTGCCTAATCTATATACTATATATATTCATACTTACAGCATCAAAATTTGCATGCTTGCAACAAGTTATCAACTCACGTTTTAATCAAAAGGAGAGGAAGAAGCTTGGAGTTGCGGCTGCTGTTGAGGAAGATGGGCTAATGGGTCAGTGGTGAGTGGAAGGCCGAAGTGGAGGGGACGTGAGGAGTTTGACGATGTGGCATAGTCTAGGCAGGGCAAGTCGGAGGTGAGATGAGGCTCTATGGCTGTCAGAGACGTGAGGTGAAGATGGAGGTGAGTGGATCGAGTTGATAAGGGTTTGCGGGACGGGCTTGGTGGCGGAGGAAGGCGGGGCGGTAGCGGTTCTCGGCCTGGGTCTGCTGACTGGGATAGGGCGTAGGGTCGTGGTTGGGTGGAGGCGTAGGGTTGCCTGGGTGGAGGCGTGGGGTTCGGTTGGGTAGGTGGCTGCTAGTTGTGAAGACGAAAAGGAAGTGATGGTGGGGTGTAGGAGACGAGACGCGCATGAAGTGGCAGAGGCTTAGAGTGTGAAGGGATGCGTGATCCGGTTGGTCTCATGAGTGGGTTGTCAGGTTTGAACGAGAAGAGAAAGATGGAATTGGAGGAAGATGAATCTTTAGATCTGAGAAAATGTAAAGCCAGCTCATATATATTTGAACTTGTACTTTTAGTAATATATTTAATTTATTTGAGGAGAAACAGTAGGGTAGGAATAGAAATAGGTTGAATTGTTCAGAGGCTTTAATGTAGGAGCACGCTAGAAATTTGAACTGAAGGAAGGAGTAAAGTCAGAAATTTTGGTACCGTTACAACGAACCGTTTTATTATTTCCATCGCGTACCGGACCTCAAAATAAAGAAATAAATATACCGCTGAGATCAGCACGAAGAGACGATCAAAACAGTATACAAATATTGGTGGTATGATCATCCGATCAAAAGTCGATAATCGGTATCGAAAATGCTGCTATTCAGCCAGAATTAAGATAAACGGAGTAATAGACATCCAAATTTGACGAAACGAAAGATGACGTCTCACTAAGAAGATGATTTACAAATTTTCTATGTAAAAATATTCAGGTTTGGAAAACATTTTATTATCACCAATTTTTAACTGATTAAATTGAAGTAAATTTACGCGCGAAATAAATTTTCATATTTTCGGACGAAAATTTACCAGTTGCTATGTTTAATTAGACGCATCCCAAAGATCAAATTTATATTTCAAAATTTTATCGTTTAAACTTTCACAAATTTTAACTAATTACGTTATAAAAACAGTTAAAATTTACGGGTCGTTACATTCTCCCCCACTCAAAACTTTTCGTCCCCGAAAAGGAAGGAGGTAGGAGAATAGAAACAACCAGAAAGCAAAATAGATTTAAACAGGACAAAATAATTAATTTAAACCATATAGATTTCGAATTTTATTAATTAACAATTTGGTTTAATCCACCTGGTTTCTTCTTAAGTTAAATCAATCTATCTATTTCTCAATTCATTATCGTATTATCTAGTCATCTTCAATTAAAATTTCTAAATCATCAATTTGTATAATCATTTATTATACTCATATTTTATTCAACAAATTTAATTCTTATATTCCAAATTATTATTAAGTTTTATTCCACTTAATATGTCTTATCACACATATTTAAACCATATAAATTAATTTGAACCACGTAAATTTTCAATTTAAATTAATTTATATTCAATACTTGACTTTAAATTCAAGGTATTTCCATAGGTTAATCTAATTTCACTATTATTCTATTAAATTATTATTCTATTTATCTCTATTATCATCTTTATAATAAAATCATTTTATATTGTATATTATCCAATTACATTTTAACTTCTGAAAAATTTTGGTAAGTTATATTGAGATGAAATTGAGTATTATACAAATAAAATTTTACAATTCAGTTGTTCCCAGTTAAATATTTATCCAAGAATTTTGACTTCAGTTTAAAATTGAAATCAATCTTTAACCTAAAATTTAAGAATTTAAATCTCCGATTTTCTTCAGACAATTTAGAGATATATATAATATATTTATATCAAATCAAATTAAATTTTTATTATTTTTAAATCAGATACTTGTATATATATATATATATATATATATATATATCAAATTATACTAAAGAAATTCAGATCGAAATATATATTTTTTTTTCTTCAAAACAAAACCGTAGCAAACCTACAGAATGGTTTCTCCACTTCGAAACTTGAAAATGAATGTCGATGATGCGGCCGTCATCACCGAAATTATTTTCCAGCGACAAAGAGAAGAGCACTAATTTAAACATTTAAAATTCTTTGAAAACCATTTTATTCGAAAATACTTTAAATAATATACATTTTAAGACTTTAAAACAAAGTTTGAAATCACCAGAAATTTAATTCTTAAATCCTCAATTTAAATCCATTTCAATTTCAAATTAATTTATAAACAATAGTCATTTTGCAATAGTCAATGATTTACAAAACAATAAAATGATAATCAAATATTATCATTTTCAACAACCAATTATTTAACTTTTAATTCCAGAAAATTTTTCTTATATATTTAAAATATAATCATACAAATTTATTTCATTTATCAGATTTGCAAAATTATATTGTGTCAGTTTGCTCTATTCAAGTGTTTTGGAAATCCTATCGATAGTGTTGATCAGACGAATCGATCGGAAATCCAAACCAACATCAACAACTCAAACAACACACTATAAACATAAACTATTTTATATTAATTTCAAATACACTCCCTCACACGATGATTTCAGAATTGGATTCACTACAACAAAACTAAGTTTCGACCGCATATATTCTCAGCATTCTAGTTTTGAAGGCTGTAGAAAATGTATTTGACGGTATTGCTTTTAGGGTTTAACGCTGACAAAAAGATTTTGGATTGCCGCCTTAAGGCATTTTTCATTTCCCTCGTCAATAGAAAAAAAGTTTCATTTTTCTTTTCACCCCATCGCACGGTATTCATTTCCTCTTCCTCGATTTCAGTTTTCCCCAACGTCGATTTCGATTTCAATCCTTCATCCTCAGCGTGGATTTCTCTACCGCTAGCTAAGTTCGGCAGTTTCCTTTCCTCTACAATTTCCCTACCCATGGTTGCCCTAAACCCAGCGGATTCCCTTTCCACTTCGACCTACCTGCGGTTGCCCTGCATTCGCGGAGAAAGAAAATTCGGTGAGCGTTTTTTACCCTAGTTTTCAGTTCGATTTCAAATCATTACTTATTATTAGATCAAGTTCAAAGATTACCCTATTTTTTTCACAATTCACTTAACTTTTTTTTAATGCAAAAATTTACAGTCAGATGATGATCTTATATTTCAAAAATCTACTGATTATGCCTTTAGATTTCAAAAAATAAAACATTTTCTTTAGTAATTTATAAATTTTGAGTAAATATTTAACATTATTTTGGCAGTATAAGTTAGTGTCCATGTTAAAGAGAAAAAAGAGCTGCAACACATCTTCATTAATACTAATTAGTATTATTCTTCCATCAATAAAAAAGTACACAGGCATATTTGATAACGAATTATTGATAATTGGATCGAAAAAGTAATTTGATTATCTTATGTAAAATATAGTAATTTTTTTATGGGTAAAGTCTGGGGAATATACTAGTAAATAACACACTGAAAAGGAAAACATTTGTTGTGTGGTAAACCGATTGGGATTAAATCAATGATTGACATAAGGATTTGAATTTGAAATATTCTTGATTGAATCCTATATGTTCTTAACTGCAAGTGCAACTTTGAGTGGTCATGTTTCCTATGAGCAGTCTATACATTAAAAATGGGTATCTATGTTTTGTAGCCTAATAGTGAAGCTAAGCTGTAAACGCTTTTATAATTTGGCTTATATGTGATGCTCTGGGAATGCCTAGATTGTAAACATGTGAATGTGATCATGTTGCATCAAGCCTTTAAAAACAGTTACATACAAAAAATTGCCCACTTGACTCAGTTCATCAAATTTTTAGTTCTGGTCACAAAGTGAACCATTACCTATGGAGCAAAATCTTCTACGCACACTGTGAGTTTTTACAAAGTTAAGGCAGTAAAAAATACTGCAAGTTTAATATCTAATGGGAAATTGACAACTCACATTGTGGTGGCAAACAAATGAAAGGCTAGGCAACTAGGTGCAATATACTTATCTCTCTTTCTATATTTACGATAGTATTTCTGCCGAAATATATACATTTAATTTTCAAATTCAGATAAAATAAAATATCATTATTGCGGTTTCTAGTTTTCTTTCAATATGTGAAAAAAATAAAAAATTGCATTAATTTTCTCTATTAAATTGCTGTACCTCTGCATGATCTATGAAAAAATGGAAACGCTCTTTAAAGATAAACTATCGAATCATACCCTGGAATAATAACTGTAATCCAATAATCAACATTATTGGTTTCCCTTAAACGACATATGTCATACCTCTATGTCACAGTGGTAGAATATGCCAATATGATTCCTGTTTATGGATACTATCACAATTGCAATTAGTTGAGGGTTTCTGTATTTCTAATCATAAATGGTGAATTACAATTGAATACCATCCATGCTCTTCCATTAAGCAGTCACATGGTTCAAAGATTTTACGGTTTGTGTAGTATATGAAATATATGATGCATAATAGTAATGACTAGCTTCATCTTCGGTAATTTACCAGAGAAACATGCTAATTTGTAACACAAGGAACATTCACTTCTGCTGTTGTAAAGCCTACTTTAAATGCATCACTAAAATAAAAAAAATGTTAATTCAGATAATAAGTCACATACTGGGGAATGTATCTTTAACGGCGGGTGCACATATTATAGTTTATTGAATTTTTAACCCCATACCACCTTCAGCAATTAATTACATAACTTAAGCATCTTCAATGTTCAATTGAATTGTTCGAGATACTATTCATTTAACTGGCGCCATTAAAAGGCACACAAAATCTAGATGTCTGTTTAACATGCACTACTTCTGCGTCTTGACTCTAGGCATCTACTACACATATGTTTAGACCCTTGTGCTTTTCTGATGCACATACTTCAGTTTTCTATTGTAATATTATTACTTGTAATTTTTACTTTTTATACAATCTTGGAGATGTTCCAAGGGATCTTGTTTCCCAAACCAAAATCATCTTTTATAGTAGCCTATTTAATTTGTTGTCTACTTTTTTAATTGTTTTTTTACATCTTGTTTCGTAAATGACTTTTGTTAAATCCATAGTTATATTATATGTTATATGCATATTATTTTATGACATATTATATGACATAATAATATTATAACATATAGAAGGTTATATAATAGATAAATATTTTATGACATATTATATGCTAGTCATAATTGTACATTTTGGATTTAACAATATTTATGTCATTATGTAGATATATTAATAACTTTGATATTTTCAGGAATAACATTATGGTAAATATCACATTGAACTCCTTGAACTGAGTATGGAACGAGGTAAGCTTTGCCAAATAAGTCATTAAATACATCAAAAGGAAAAGAAAAAACACGCATGTTTGCTTAAATTACGCGAATCTTAGTTGGAAAACACAAAAACATTATATTTGAAAAAAGATTTACAAAACTGACATGAAATAGAGAAACTTTGAACTTAGATATAAAGTTAAACATGAATACATGGTAATCAACTAAAATAGGGCAGCATAAATATTGTGAATTCTAGTAGACCTTTTTCTTCTTCTCTATATCCTCCTAACTCTAACTAAGTTGCAAACAATTATTCATGATGTTAAATGATATGTCTTGAAATAAGCCGAACCACCAAAATTATTTGATTCTTTAATCCAGATATTGCAAGCGCTTCATTTAATAATCTCAACTTTTATATCTGTCTAATATTCATGTCCATTCAGCTCATCAATAATTTAAACCAGTAACATAATTTCACCTTTTTTGGATTTTATTTTAGTTTCAATTTTTGGCTTACAACTTCATCATGTGTTGTTTGGCTTTCTTGCAGTTTATACTATCGCTATAATATCTTTTAACAACTTGCTATACATTCTAATTCTCCCTTTTTTGTGTCATTTTCTTTCATTGTATGGGTCTTGATGGCGGAAATCTCAACATAAATGTTTCTTTATTTTGATTAAGGTGTGGTCAATGAGAACTGAGAATATGAACTCCGTAAACATAAAATTTCCTTCGTTGAGTAAGGTATAGAACTACCACTAAGTACTAATATCAATGAACTTTTCACGATCCTCCTGCTTTAGAGAATTGAATTGATAAATATGATCCAAATTGGTTTTAGAAATAAGGTTCCTACAGTTTTATTGTTGTACGACTTAATCAGCGTTTTGCTCATTTAGCGATGGGGTGGAGTGGATCTGATTCTTGTTGGCTAAAAGATTGTCATTTTTGTGTAATTTAGGCCTGTCTTTTGCCATTTAATGTTGAGTGAGAATATGAGAGTGCTCGGTTAGGAATCTGTTTTTTTTTTCTTTTTACTAAACTTGAAATATGAATTATTACTAGTAGACCGTATTCTGTTAATGTTTCATGCTCAAATAATTGCACTAAAAAAAGAGGAGAAAAGTAAATTGCTTTTAGAATACTTTCAGAATATCAAAAAACTGGACGGGAAGGAGTAGGTGTATCTACTTATTTTCTGACTTGACACATGCACTTTTTATATTATTATTGCAGCCATTTCTAGTGTAGTAGTTACATGAGCAGCTTGTTTATCATGTATAAACAAGCCTAAATTGTCTTTATAGGTGATTAAATTTCGTTTTGTAGCTGGTTAATAATTCAGTAGTTAGTTTCTTTCCACATAATCATTAAACACGTAGGCGACATGAAAATATCAACTATTACAAAGGCTCCTAATTTATACAGTACAAAATTTTGATTTACTATCTATTAAGGTGTAAGTAATATATTAAGCTTTACCAGATGTATTTAGCATCAGAATAACATGATTGATGTATGCCAGTACCCTGAATTACAAATTCTATCCAAAAAGTGAAAAAATATATTCAATTATCTGTGTAGGATATATCGGTTTTGCTTATTCAACCAGCAAATCAAGAGTACGGGGGAGTATGTGGGGATAATCTAAACCATTTGTAGCCCCCCTATTATCCACCTTATATGTTTAGCCCCCCCCCTAATATCTAATTTTGTAGTGTTACTGACATAATTGAATATTTTCATTATCTCTGATGCAGTTGATCGAATGAGCAAGAACAAAACGTGTTTGTTCTAGAGTACTCAAAGGTAATGTTGTACTTCAAAATTTTATATAGAAACATAGCACAACAATGCTTAAATGAGTTCCACTTGATTATCTACAGATGAACTAATATTGTTTCTATGTAATTAAAAGAGAGCGTGCACTACGATGACACTTAACATATCTACACCCCTTAATTATGTATCTCCTTTTGTGCATGTTAGTTGTAGACAATATGAGCCTGCATATTATATCAATCAAATTGGTAGGGCTAGATATCTTAACTATATATATGCAATCATATAATAAAGGTGGAATTAAGTAGGTTAGAGTGGCATAATCTATTCTTAACTTAAATATGCATCTTTTGAACTGTTAAGATCGTGACATAAAATCCTACATTTACTATATATATAGAAGCCAAGAGAGGAGTTGCCCCCACTCAGCTTTGTAGAAATAAATATATAGAAAAAGTTGCAAAAATAATTGATTGATGTAGTGATTTTAGACCCTAAAAAGAGAAAAAGAAGAAGGTTACAACTCAATTGTAATATATGGACATTATAATAAGCGTCTTGCGGGCTGTGGCATTCAAGTTTTACCAATTTTCCTTCTCTAGAAAAATTGTTCAATCATAACAAAAAGTAAAGAATATCTGAGTTTCACATTAAAAAATATATCTTTGAATCTAAATCATGAACCAAAACACTAATAAGTGATTTTCTAAAAATTCTAAAAATGAATTGTTCCACTTTCTATAAGAGTAGAAAAATATGTTAATCTTAATTTCCTCTAAGATTATAACAATACTAGAAAAATAACCTGTTATGTAAATTGGATTTAATTTTTTGATACTAATTACTTTCATTTCTATGAGATATTGCAAGAATTCAGTTTAACTCGCAAGGTTACATTCAACTTGAAGTAAATACTAATCTTGTACAAATTTTAAAACACTCCAGAGAAATTCACCCAAGAGATCAAACAACCATTGATTTGTTCAATGTCTTAGACTTGAGACTAAAGTATACGTAATTAATATATATATATATATACACACACATATACAAACACATATATATACACATACATACACACACATGGAAACCCTTAAATCCTTTGCAATCGTTAGATATGAAGCAGCAAAGTTCTCAAAAATAGAATTTAAATTATAAATCGTAATGTTCAAACATCAAAATTGATATGGGATTGAAATTGTAAATCGTAAATTCAAAAATTCATATTATAAGGTTTGTACATAATTTGAAATCGATCTTGATGTTTGACTTGAGAATGTAGATACACTACTCTGTCCTAATTAACTATTAAGCCTGTGACATCTGTACTGCTTTTCAATGCAATTCATAACTTCGATCTCGAACATATTGATGCCGACACTGCGTTGCAACTTGCTAGGGATTTCATCTATCCGTTTTTATCCAACACTTTTTAGGAGCTTTTGTAAGTTTTGAATGTTCATATTTTCCCTTTCCTTGTGGATATCATAATATTTAACTATGATTTTGAAATATCATATGCGGACTGGATTGCTCAGTGCATACATCATCAAAAGGTTATATTTTGTCAGGTTTGTTTGATCAATTTCTTTAATGAAGGAAAATGGAGACTTGCTAGTCATAAACTAATACCCATGAATTTAGTGTTATTTGATGTTTGATATTTTATGTTCCAGGCACTCTACTGATCGTGAAGTTGCACTCATGATGCTTATGGAAAACCTATCATACATGCTGGCTGAAGGGTTTTCTTTCTTTTTTCCAATAACGTTAATATTTTAATTTTACAATATTCCGATGATATTAGATGCAAACTTGCTTTCTAGATATTGTGAATTTGTCTAATTTTGTATGCAGTTGGTTTATAAATTTTATCTCACTTTACGGGTTTATGTAAACTTTGTTCATGGATATTGTGTTCAACTTATTTTATGGAAGTGATTAATAGTTATGCTTTTATTTTACAATTTTTAGTTTGATTTGTTCATGTTATGTACATTAACTGATTAAAATATAATTAAATGTAGTTTATATTAATGATATGTGTGAATATTGCAATGACACAACATTGCTGTCAATTCTTTGGAAAAAAAATGTATATCCTTACGACAGCGTTTATACATTGCTGTCAATTAATTGGAAAAAAATGCATATCCCTACGACAGCGTTTATACATTGCTGTCAATTCATTGGGAAAAAAATGCATATCCCTACGACAGCGTTTATACCTTGTAGTAGAAAACTATTAACAGCGTTTATACCTTGCAGTAGAAAAGTTATTAACAGCGTTTAAAAAACGCTGTAGAAAGTGGGTTTTTGACAGCGTTTATATTTTGCAGTTAAAAATTTAGGGTCAACGACCGCATGTCGTTATACAGCGTTTTTAAAAACGCTGTGAAAACTTTTAACAGCGTTTTTCAAACGCTGTGAAAAGTCTTTTTTGTTGTAGTGATTCCAACACATGGATAGAGATCCAAATATAGAGGGACTCTAATCAAAGAGAATTATAATCTAAAATAGATAGGCTCGAAACGAAGGTTAGATGATTGCATTTCAAGCAGGAAGATGGATAAAGTTGTATAAATCGCGGGCGACCTTAACCGGGTTAACCGTGACTTCATAGATAAGATCGATGTAGAATTCTGAAGCAAATCGACATTTGATTACCAGAGGTAGAATTCAGGTATAACATAAGATAGCAGCATCGTAAACTGAGGATACAGAAATCTCCGGTGAATCAATACCGATTGTAAAGGAGTTTCACCCCAGTACAAATTATTCGAAGATTGGCGAGACCGCCGATTTACTATAGAGATCATTCGAAGTGGAGTTATGGGATACTCCAGAATCAAAAGACATTAATAGGAAGACACGAATGGACTTTGGAACCGAAGTGAACGTTCCAAAATTCAAAGGAACTGAGTCAAAGAAGAAGGAATTCAAGCTCGAACGAAAGTGATTCTGTAATGGAATTTACTACATATGCTGAGTTTTACCTAAAACCAGAGCTCTGATACCACATGTAACGACCCAGTATTTTGGACCATTCGCATCCATTATAAGTGTATAGGTAGACACTCATGCCGGAGTTGAATTGCTCAAAGTACCGCATTGTAAATAAAATTTGGCAAAACTCAGCATATACAATAAATAAAATAATTACAGATCACAGACACAGAGTAATATATCAATAATGCAGCGGAAACAAAAGGATAGTAGTTCATGAAGCTACTATATATATAACAGAGTTAGACAAGGTACAACAGAAGTCTCGAATACAATAGATGTCTCAATACAATAATCAAATACAAGATCTGAATACATCACTAGAATCAACAGAATAACTGAAAGCAGGATCGATAGATTGCTGGATCTCCAAGCGAAGCTCCAACTCCAAAGGTGAGTCTCAAATGCTGTATCACTCAGTCTGACCCGAGCGTAAAGCAAAACACAAAACACTCGAGTCAGGATTAACATTCTTATATTCAATAAATCCAACTCAAGTGAAATATCAACTGGAATACAAGTAACTTAAAGGATGTTTGGGACAACCATCCTCTAAGGGTCCGTTAAACTATTTACTATGTAGTAATATTCGCTATTATAATAGTGTCTAAATAAGTAAAGTATAATCATATCAGAAAATAGCGTTAAGGGGATGGAGAACCTTAACGCGGTCGGATCTTAAAATCATAATTGTAGTAAAGCTCGATATGGTAGGTGACACGGCACAACTAGGCAATGCTAGGGTAGATATACCAACTACGCACACGGACTGATGGAGCGCATAGCCGCCACTATCGTCCACCTCGAACAACATTCCCAAATCGGAGGATGGCCATCTAGTCAAATCACAAATAAGAGTATAATATCAAAGAAATGTGTCCGAGAAGAGGTGCTACCTCACTGGTCCGAGATCGCTCCTGTTTTAGCCACCTTATGCCAACTCACGGGAGTTGGGTCCACGTAACATACCTTAAGAACATCGCCACCATCCTACTTCATTCTGGAATCTCCACCGCGTACACGGTTGTCAAAGTGGTTTTCGGTATCGACAGAGAGTATGTCCATATCCGATCCCGGTCTCTTTGCCAACCAATCGTTATTATAACACCGTGGACATTTCAAAATAGTTTATACTTCAAAACCAAAATATAATTATCATCTCAAAACCCAATTTAATACGATATCATTTCACCTCAAATATATCCATTTCAAAATCATATTACTTTCCAAAGTTATAATGCTTTCGAAATCATAGTCTGGAAATCACAGTATTTTGGCAATCATAACACTTTCCTTTTAAACAGTTTAGATAATAAAATTTCGTTATAAAATAAATTAGTTTCCTCAAATTTCACAAATCGATTCAAATTAACTCGAATTCCAAAAATTTAATTTAATCAAATCTCAAATCATTAGTTTCAACTCGATTCAGCTTCTAAATAAACCATTTCAAATTATTGATTTGAAATACATATCTGAACCATAAAATAGGCCATTTCAATTTTAATATATTTCAAAGCTTTAACTATTCAACATTTCAAAACTAAATTCGATAAATTTATATACATATCAAATTCACTTTACAATTATTTAGTTTGAAATAATAACTTAACATTTCCATAACATTTGAATACACTTTCAATTTACAATTTAAATAAACAAAATATCTCATTTAAATATTTATACGTTTGAAATATCCATTTAAGTCACCTTTTCAAATTTCAAGTTGTAAATCACTTCTTTAAATTTCAAATTCAATACATTTTAAATCAAACTTATTTAAGTATAATTCTTAAATAAAATAAAATTTCAATCAATTTCAAATCATTATAAATTCTATATTTCAAAAATATAGATATTAAATAAATACTAAAACATATTATTTATCAACTTTATTAAATCAACTTTAATGAATCCTTAAAATCAATATTTATCAAAACCATATATTTCTTTCCAAAACCATAGAAATCATTTCAAAACATTTATATATATAGACCAACGGTGCTTGTATATAATTTCCTATCCTATGGTCAAGTGATACGGATATTTATCATTTCAATACGCAATTTAAAATATATATACGGGTATATATCTTTTCAACCCGTAATCCCAAATTCAATTCAATGAAAATCGCTTGGGTTTATCATTTCAACCCATAACGATTTTCTCCTATTCTACAGATCATTCGGGTATGTATCATTTCAACCCATAGTGATTCTATACTAACAGGGAACTTGCAGAGTGATAACAGATATGATAATAATATAACAACAGTAACATGCATATAATATCAGTATAAATAACAGATAATGGTGCCAGATGTCACAGGTGAACAGATACAGATAATGACATATATATAACAAGGTGAATAACTATCAGCAGCATATTTCAATTGACGTTTCAATTGAAATCAAATTTAATAAATATAAGAACGTAAATCAGAGTGATTGCTCACCTTTCGAGGCTGGAGAGATTTGTCACTAGAATGGATTACGAATCCAAGCACGAATTTCAAAGCAAAAGCGGGATTGGCACGATTTCGACGAACAAAGGTGATGTATAGAAATTGATGAAAACGAATCAGAACTATCTTGATAAATTGGAACAAAATATACATTATAAATTTTCCTCTAAACCAAATTTTTTTTTAAAACACATTTAAAATAAGATATATATATAAAATTTCAGATCAAAAATGCAGACCATTCAAGTACATGCAGACCACGATTTATATATATTCATGCAAACTAAATTTTATATTTAAGCTAACTACACAACAACATATGTATACCGTATATATAAAATTACCATATATATCTTTCCTATACCGAACATATTATATATATATATATATCAAAATTTTAGTATACTTATGTAAGTTAACAATATATATAAATTTCTGGGAATATTATTTGTTAACAAATTTGCCAATGTTATATACATATTCAAAATCCAACAGCATATATATATATTTTTAAAACACTGTATATATATTGTTATCAAACTATTTCAAACATATATTACAGGATATTTTTTTCTGTAAATAAAAGTTTTATAACAGATGCAGACACTCAAGTATGTCATATAAATGTAAATCACCATACTTAAACACATAAATATATAGACCACAATCGAACTATAAATACAAGTTAAGTTTATAAATACTGTCATCAATATATAACCTATACGTGGATGTGACATATATTTACAAATTGCTTAAAAAGAACTAATACATGATTGACTCGCAACATACTATACATACACCCATTATATACCTGCATACCCTTTTTATATAACATAAATATAAAATCAACTGATAAAAACTAGTACACTTCTTTAAATATCCTTAATATGAACATATAGGCAGACTGTCCTATGATATACTTCCTATGATATAAGGCAATTGCAACTGTGCAAATGAACTGATACTCATATTTGCTTACTTTATTACATAATGTATATCAGATTATGGTTGATTGAAACCGAGTTGTGGTTTATGTACTTAAAACTTAATACTATATATGCAGATCTTCCAGATTTGCCATATATAAATACAAACACAAAATGTATGCAGACAGGCAATATAGACTTATAAACAACCTCTCATATAAAACCTTTATACTGTAATGAAAAATAAAAATACATATAAGTTATAAATAAACATGTGTTCTAATATATAACTCATATATAGTTTCATATAACAGATCTTATATAAGTTATATGTATATACAGGCCATAAAGAAATCTATAAACAAACCTCATAATTCATATATACTAATATATATAACATGCTTTGGTGATGTTGTTATTATATATATATTTAAAACCATACGAACCGAGAATATAAAACAAACGCTTTCAAACCATATAAAAGCATCGGAAAAGAAACAAGAACACTCTCTGTATAGACAAGAACAACTGCATATATAAATAGATGTATTGCCTAATCTATATACTATATGTATTCATACTTACAGCATCAAAATTTGCATGCTTGCAACAAGTTATCAACTCACGTTTTAATCAAAAGGAGAGGAAGAAGCTTGGAGTTGCGGCTGCTGTTGAGGAAGATGGGCTAATGGGTCAGTGGTGAGTGGAAGGCCGAAGTGGAGGGGACGTGAGGAGTTCGACGATGTGGCATAGTCTGGGCAGGGCATGTCGGAGGTGAGATGAGGCTCTGTGGCTGTTAGAGACGTGAGGTGTAGATGGAGGTGAGTGGATCGAGTTGATAAGGGTTTGCGGGACGGGCTTGGTGGCGGAGGAAGGCGGGGCGGTAGCGGTTCTCGGCCTGGGTCTGCTTACTGGGATAGGGCGTAGGGTCGTGGTTGGGTGGAGGCGTAGGGTTGCCTGGGTGGAGGCGTGGGGTTCGGTTGGGTAGGTGGCTGCTAGTTGTGAAGACGGAAAGGAAGTGATGGTGGGGTGTAGGAGACGAGACGCGCGTGAAGTGGCAGAGGCTTAGAGTGTGAAGGGATGCGTGATCCGGTTGGTCTCGTGAGTGGGTTGTCAGGTTTGAACGAGAAGAGAAAGATGGAATTGGAGGAAGATGAATCTTTAGATCTGAGAAAATGTAAAGCCAGCTCATATATATTTGAACTTGTACTTTTACTAATATATTTAATTTATTTAAGGAGAAATGGTAGGGTAGGAATAGAAATAGGTTGAATTGTTCAGAGGCTTTAATGTAGGAGCACGCTAGAAATTTGAACTGAAGGAAGGAGTAAGGTCAGAAATTTTGGTACCGTTACAACGAACCGTTTTATTATTTCCGTCGCGTACCGGACCTCAAAATAAAGAAATAAATATACTGCTAAGATCAGCATGACGAGACGATCAAAACAGTATACAAATATTGGTGGTACGATCATCCGATCAAAAGTCGATAATCGGTACCGAAATGCTGCTATTCAGCCAGAATTAAGATAAACGGAGTAATAGACATCCAAATTTGACGAAACGAAAGATGACGTCTCACTCAGAAGATGATTTATAAATTTTCTATGTAAAAATATTCAGGTTTGGAAAACATTTTATTATCACCAATTTTTAACTGATTAAATTGAAGTAAATTTACGCGCGAAATAAATTTTCATATTTTCGGACGAAAATTTACCGGTTGCTATGTTTAATTAGACGCATCCCAAAGATCAAATTTATATTTCAAAATTTTATCATTTAAAATTTCACAAAATTTAACTAATTACGTTATCCCCTAGGTTTAATTAGCAATTGCTATGTTTAATTAGCCTGCTTGTTAGCTCGTTTATCCCCTAGGTCGCTCGCGTGCTTAGGTCGAAGGTCGCGCTGGCACTTAGGTCGTAGGTCGCATTGTCACTTAGGTCGTAGGTCGCATTGGCTCTCAGGTCGAACACCGTAAGCAGGGGCGTTGCCCTCGCACCCCCACATAGGGGGTTGCCACCCCCCTGGACCCCCCTCCGTAGGCGATCTTATCTGAAAAACATTCAACAGAACTTCCACTTTGAGGGTTTTGGGATTGATTTCTTTGGACTTTACTCATGTCTTCGAACGTGAATTTATGTGATTCGATTTGTTTCAACAATCGTTTTGTGACTTGTCACTTTAAAGATATGAAGGTTTCAATACTAGTAATAAATATCAAAACTCTTTCATCAAAGCGATTTCAACACTATTTTAAATATCAAAAGTTCGTTTTCTCAAACCGATTTCCAATCTATTAGTATATACAAGCCTTTACTTCACTCGGATGAGAAATCGACTTAAACGACTTAGTAAAACGAGTGGTATGAAACGCTTGCGTTCACTTCATCGATTAGCTCTTGGACTTGTTCGATTGAACCATTTTTGTGACAATTTCCTAGTGAAGATTTACAGCTTGTTCGTAAATATTTAAGTTAAGCAAGTGGTTATGGGACATGAAGCTAAACTCATATATTTACTAACTTGGTGTGATTGACACTTCCTTATGATCATGACGATCATTTTTGTGATTTAGACTAGCGATTGAGCGATGTCTCTTTGTCTGCGAGGGAGACTAGACCCTGCTTTTGTGATGTTTCACCATCACATATATGGGGTAGCACCCCATGGTCTTCGAGCCATTCGTGTGTCAAAGGCCTTCGGGCCATCTGTGTGATCGGAAAATTAAATAGATAGCTTCCATGAGATAGCTTCTCGTTCGTGTGCTCGGACTTCCCCCTTTTAGTGATTTCTGGATTTCGTGTGTTGATTTCTGGATTTAGTGCTTCACCAACTTTTGTGGTTTTCATTGATATGATATCAGTTTTTGTGTATTGGTGAATTTGTGTGTCATTACCTGCTTATGGGTTTGGATTTTTGAGAAGATCCTTGTGAAATTGATTAATCTCTTGTTGATTATCATTTACGTACTTATAGTAGTACGACGTTATGGTTATTACATGTTCATGTCATGTCGTTTACTTTATACCATATCATTTGATATTTATAGCTAGACTGATCCGTTTATTATTTTCTTATAAATAATACTCGGGTCAGACCGAGATGTTACAGGTGCTTCTGCTTGACTTCTCTTCAGGATTATTATGACTTTTGGCTAACTACATAGATTAGTAGTTTTTAGATGTACACATTTGAGATATAGACTCTATGTTGTGTACTTATTCTTTTGTATAGCACGTGATGCTATTCTTTTGTATTATCATGGATCTTTCTGACCACTACTCTGATGTACACTTTAATGTGTTATATATTTATTCATATCTTCTTCCGCCTTTGTGATATGGATGTCTGTGACTGATTTATTTTATCATTATTTTTATGTTTGTTTCCGAAGGTTATATATAGCCACCGTGTGATAGCTTTATGTTTATATCGGTATGTCGGATTTCCTCTTTAAGAGATATGCATTCTGTTCTATCTGACATATTGGTGCTCGCACAAAGAAGTTACATGGATGGTCGCTCCTCCACAGCCTTATTCTCCGTGCTAATTGACAGCACTACATCGTAGTGTTCTTGGTTAGCGTGGGTATAGAGGTGGGGCGTCACATATTTAGAAATTATCCAAGGCTGTTGAGCGTAGGGTACACTTGATAGTTTATTTATCACCTTGCACGATTAAAAGTTTCTGAACTAAACAAACCATTTGTTTTGGTTGCTATGGATGTATGATGGATTCTTTGGTTGCATAAATGGTTGTATTGTTTGATTATGTTTTATATTGATTTTCTTTTATTGCAAATTGAAACAACTTAAATATCTCTCTTATACATAACCCTTACTATTTTGGATTATATAAGTGAAATATAGGTTTATGGAAGCAATAGCCACTGCTTTTGGTTTTATAAATAAGCGTTGTTTGCCCGACAAATTGGTACGTTTTCAGATTACGGTTTTCTAGCGATATTATATTGTTTTCCCGTGGTTTGGGATATTTTATTTTGAAATATGATATATATATATATATGGTTATTGTTGATATTATCATTTTTCCAGACCTCTCCGTACAAAGGAGACTCTGCTGAAATTTTTCCGTGAATTTTTGACTTAGAAAGTTTTGGTGAAACTAAGATATTGACTTAGAAATTTTTTGTGAAAGTAAGATATTTTCAAACTTTTGTTTACTTGATTATATAGGATTTAATTAGTTATAAATTGTATATTTTATTTAAAATACTTAATTATGTAAATTAATTGTTTATAAATTAAATACTTCGAATAAAATATATTAATCCCTTAATTCCTCCTTTTCCCTTTTCGAGGATGAAAAGTTTTGAGTAGGAGAGAGTGTAACGACCCGTATTTTTCGGTAACTAAAATATTAAATTTAATAAGATTTTGAAATATTAATATTGTAAGAAATTAAAATTTATGATTTGTAATGATAAAAAAATTAGAATGTAATATAGTAATGTTGATTTAATGTAATTGATAACCATTTAAATCCAATTTCAATCAATGGATATAATTGTAAGTTTATTTGGTTATAATTGAAAATAATGAAATAAATTAAATGATGCATTTAATGATGAGATTGTATGTAATTGATTGGAATAGGTTAATATAGAATATGAAATCATTTTATTATAACCCTTGGTTGTAAATGATAAGATTATGGATATGAACTGTTATTATAAACGATGGTTGTAATTATCTTCTCATTAACTTGTCCGTTTGAATATTAAATGGGTAATTAATGAAATTAAGGCAATTGAATGTTGGAATTATATGTTGTTAATTGAAATTGAATATAATCAGTGATGTGTAAGTAGTCATAACATTTGTTGTAGATAATAAACTAATAAATATGATTAAATTACTTAAAAGTAACAATTGTTCATTTATCATCTCATTATTTAATATGTTGGAATTAATTTGGAAATCAATGAAAATTTATATAATTAATTATTGCAGTTAATATGGTAAAAGATGTTAACGGTAAAATAATGAATGTAATAAAATGTAAATTTATGTTAATATAATTCATAGGGTATTGTTGATTGAATAATAAGGACGATAACATAGGTTTGAATGAAATTGGATGAGAATTGGATGAGTAGTTAATGGCATTTAACCTTTTAAATATGATAAGGGGAAACAAATTAATATTGCATTAATTGATATTACATCTTTTAATTAGGATAAAATGTAACGATCCATAACTTTTAACAACTTTAAAATGACAGTATTTTGAATTTAAATAAAAAAAATTGAATTTGTGATGTTGAGTGTTTTATTTGACCAAATTTAATAGAATAAAAATTTTGTGAAATTTCAAATTTTGGTCAAACTTAGTCAAAGTTTGACTTTTGGTTGAAAAGTTTTAATTTGAATTTTAAAATTTTATTCTTTTTATATGATACTAGACTGAATTCTAATCTTCCCTCCACTTTTTGTTTCGTCAAAATCAAATTCCTACTACTCTAAAAATTTGAATTACTATGAAAAATGAACATGAATTTGTAGTGTTTAGTTGTGTTTTATTTGGGTAAGGCATATTGGGTTTGTTTGATCTAATGGGTAGTCAGTCATGTGACCATTTCTTTGCCTACGACCTTATGTTTCTTATCTGATAACATCTACGTACATAATTTTTCTCTTGAGAAACTTTCTCTTCACACTTCTTCATCCTCCTCAAAATCTACAAAGAACTTTAGATCTAAAACTCCAAAAACCTCACAAATCAACACTCCTTTCCTCCTCTCCTTCAACCCTTCCTTACTCCCCTATAGCCGTCGTCCTCTCCACCATCTCCAACGCCATCTCCTTCCACCTTCCCTCTCCTCTTCTTTCTCCTTTTTCCCTTCTTTACCCCTTCCCTAATTTCCCTCTTACTTCCCCTTATTTCCATGGCTTCTATATTCCATAAATTACTACAAATCAAATAATAATATTTTTTTTTGAAACCATGTATAATTGCAATGGCATAAACTTTATTATTGAACCATTCTTCTCATTCCGAATATTTCTATATCAAAAACTCTATTTTTCAAGTCCTTTTTCGGATCCAGTTTTGGACGAAAATACCCCATATTGTATCAATCATATCTACTTCAGGAATGAACCAAATTATGTGATTCTTTTCTTAAACCATTTATTTTTCCAATGGCTTCAACTTTCTTTTAGATCAGTTCTTCAAATTCCTTAATTTGCTATGCCAAAAACTCAAATCTTTTCGAAGTATTTTTGAACTTAGATTTTCAACTCAGAAAACACCTCTGTTTGTTTTGACCATAACTTTCTCATGACAAAAGCTTTTTGAGTGATTCTTCTTTTAAAAGTGGAGAGAAAAGAATTTTCAACAACTTCCTAGTTAGTCAATTTTACAGATTCAGTAATATTCTGGTCCAAATATTTTCTTAAAGATGACTTAGTTTCAGGTTTGTCTGTAGTTTGGATCTTGGGTTGTTTGGAAGTTGGAAGTAGTTGGAACTTGTTTATTGATTCATGTTCGTGTCTAAGCTTTGTTGGATTTGCTTTGCATTTGGATCTCTGCTAGGAATCTCCATATTTCTCCATTTTATCATCACCTTCGTAGTCACAAAAGGTGAGCAAACACTCACAACTACTTGATTTTCTTATGTTAGTTAAATTGAATTTGTGATATGATTAGAAATTGATTGGTTGATGTTTAGTATATTTTAAATCTTTATTCCAGTTAAATCTGACTTTTATTGAATTTAATTGCCATTTAATTTAATATTGAAATTTAATTTGCAAGTTAAATATATGTTAATGATAACTAGTAAATTGTTGGTAGTTATTGGTTGATTTCAATGATGATTGTGTTGTATGTTCAATTGTAGATATTTGGGTGATTGGATGGATGTTATTGGTTGACATTTTGGACAATCGGATGTTATTTATGTTTATATCTCTGTTATCCCTATGGGTTGAAATGATACATACCCGAACGATCTTATAGATTAAGGAAAAATCGTTATGGCTTGAAATGATAAACCCGAGCGGTTTTCATTGATTTGGAAATGTTGATTTTTGATACTAGTTGAAATGACATATACTCATATAATTTCTTGAATTTAGATTTTTATCTGGAATTGAATTATTTGTAGGGTTTAAGTTAATTCAAACTTCGGATTTTTTTTAATTAGATGATTAAGGTTGATATTTCGAATTATTTGAAACCTTTTAAATAATTATATTCACGTTGTACACTTGATAGGAGATGAAAATCCCGTAACATTTATGAAACCATTGCACTAATATTTTTATTTTACTTATTTTGTTCTGACTTACATAAGATCTTTTAGTTCTGACTCGAGTGTTTTGTCTTTTCATTACGCTCGGGTCGGTCTGAGCTTTTCAGTGTATTGAATACTATTTTCTAGAGGATGAATATGAAGATTTAGTATATTATTGCTATTTATTATTCCACTGCATTCTGTTTTCCGCAGCATTATTTGTTTATTTCTGATGTATGTATAACTCTGATTTGAATTGTAAAGTGTAATCAAATGTTATTTTGTAAAACAGCTTCATGAACTGTTTATTTGATTATTATATTTTGTCATTCCACTGCGAGATTCTGTGTTTTGTTTTCTTTCTTTCTTTTATTTTCTTATTTACCCCATTAACAATCCTCCCTTTTGAATGGTTTGAATTAGACATGTGTGGTTTATTGTCGATTTAAACCATCCAAAAAGGTGGGTCGTTTCAATAGCGAGGTTACAGCGAGGATATAGCAGGATATAGCGGATGACTCTAAAATAGCATATAAAACTCATACTTAATGTTTTTACAAATATATAAATGGTAATTAAATGAAAAATTATCATTCAACTGAATTATAATTAATACATAAATAATTTTAAATAAAAACTTGTGCGAATATACTTTAAATAAACGTAAAATTGTTATATAACATAATTGAATTTAGTAGAGTATTAGAGTATTTTTATTTCTGAAAATATATTAAAAATTAAATCAAATTAATTAATTTCACAATTTTTATAATGTGTAAATGTCATTTTTCAATTCATTTTTTAAAGAAGATATAGCGGAAATATTGGAATATAGCGGGAATAACGGGATATAGTGGAAATAGCGGGGCTTAAAGCGGAAATGCTATATTTGAGGCTATATGGAAAAATCATAGCGGTAGAAATCCGCTATGAGATATAGCAGGGTTATAGCGGGGTAATAGCGGGACATTAACTACACCGACTAAAACTCAAGTATTCTAATGCATGTCAAAAAAGAATTCTGAAAAAGTAAATGGTTTTTACCTTGCTTTACACGATGAGAAGCACGAAAATTTAAGGCAACATCATATGAGATATGCATTGCAGTTTCGTATCATTGTCCCAATAACATAGGATCAACATCTCTATATTCATTATGTTAACATCGTTGTGTGCCAATTAGACCGAACTAGAAAGCTAAATTTATGTAAGGACGAGCATTTATGTATGTATAATTCTACCAAAGGACTACAGGACTTATACCAGTGTCATCTTATACAGCATTCAATCATCAAAGCTATAATGCAAATGGAAAGGATGGAAAGTCATTAAGCATTGCACAAACAACTTCCTAAAATAGCACCCAAATGTGGAACCGTAACAACATCACAATCATGCAAAATGAAAAGAAAAAACTAACCAACATATAACCGAAACAACATCACATTATCATGCAAAATGAAAAGAAAAAACTGACCAATATGTGAAGAAAACCATGAGCTCTAAAAGTGAGGAATTCATGAAATTCAAAACCAAAGTTTGGAACTCGATCTAGCCGCTATACTCAAATTCATGAAGTCTAGGACCGAAGTCTAGTACTCGATTTGGCCGCTATGCTCGAATTCATGAATTCTAAAAGCGATGAATTCAAGATTTTGCTGTAAGTGGATTAGGATTTGGGCTTGGATTCAAGGCTGAGGGAGAGGAGGGTGGAGTGAAAGGAGGAGAGGCCGGAGAGAGCTCGTGAGGAAATTATTTACGGGTATGAAGCTTGGATTTATATCAAGGTTTTGTTGATTTAGGAAAGTGTAGTGTTTGGATTTTCTCTAAATGTTTAATTTAATGTGGAGGGGGCCGGAAAATTCCAATGCTTAATGAAGCGGGAAATGAAAATATAAGGCGGAAGGACTTATTAAGTATAAATTAGTTTAAAATGCTTAACGAAGTCATTTCTTTTAATTTTTAATGCTTAATTTTCAATGCTTAATGAAGCGAGAAAGTGTGGTGTTTGGATTTTGAATGCTTCGTTAATCACAAACTTCAATGCTTCGTTAAACACCAGTTTTTAGTATATATTTGATATTTTAATTCATCTCAAACTTCAAATTCAAAGATGAACAAGATATACCCTTTCTTGCCCCATCAACAAGGGCATTGCCCTCGCACCCTACTTTTGTAGTGACAACAATTGTTATATAGATGCATACAAAATAAAGTTGTGTGATGGGAGACTGATTTTTAAATAATACATAAAAACCAGTATTGTTTTGTATTTCAACTACTGTTATATAATAAAAATTATCATATTTATTGCATTTTTGAATTTCAGAATTTATAAATAATATAAATTCATTTAACTATATTAATTAAAAAAAATTTAAAAAAATACATAATAAATTAATTATTTATAACAAAATAATTAATTGTCTCTTTTTGAATTCCCCTTTAATAACACAAGAACACATTCCACTTTCGGGAACTGTTCTATTTCATGCTCCATTCAAATGCCTCTTTCATTTGCACCTTTCGTATTGCACAAGAACACATCCTAGCTATCTATAATACTACATTATTTATGAATTTTGAATTATTAATCGTTAATTACAGTAGCTTACTAAGTACAAATTATACATCATTAGTTATATATTATTATTTATACATTTCTATTATAAATTATTAGTATAATTTATTAATAAATAAATATATTAAATTATTATTCATTAAAAATAATTATAAATCATATTTAAATTATGTATTAATAATCATTAGTTATGATAGATTATAAACTATTTTCAACATTGTGTTATAAAAGAATATAAGACAATAAAAGTCAATAATCATTCATAATTTATAAATACTATAAATTCATTCAATCATATTCTTTAAGAATAATTAAAATAAAATAAAACCACAATAATAATTTCAAATTACCGATTATTATAATATTTTTAATAAATGAACATATTAATTATTAAATAAATATATTACTAAATAGTAAATTAATTATTATGATTAACTATTAAATATTAGACTATAATAAATTAATAAATATTAATTATTAAAATAGTAAATTAATTAAATATTATACATTAAATTTAAATTATTAAATATTAATTATTATAAGTTAATTATTAATTATTTAATATTAGTTATTAATTATTTAATATTAATTATTAATATGTATATATTAATTATTAAATATAATTAGTAGATATTAACTATAGTCTATTAATTATTAATAATTAATTATAATAAATTATTAAATATAAAAATAGTTATTAATTATAGAAAATAATTTCAAATTTCAAATTATTTATTAATAATCATTAATTATAATAAGTTATAAATAATGACTTATATAAGCTTTAATTTATAATTATTAGTTATAATTTATTATTTATATTTTATTAAGTAAGTATCCATTATTTGTGATTAATCATAAATTACTAATTATTAGTTATTATAATATTTAAAGCAATAGTAAATATATTCAAACAAATTTATAGCTATTTCGAAGGGATCGGTATATATACCTTGCAGAGGGATCAGTGTATGTAACGACCCGTATTTTTCGAAAAAGAAGAAAATTAATATTTTTGAATTTAATACAGTAAGATATTAAAATTTTATGATTTTTAATAAAATTTACTTTGAATTATAACATCTGATTTTGATTTAACAAAGTGACAACTATTTTATGTGATTTCAAATGTATGGTTTAATAAAAGTTTAATTGGATAGATTTAATATTGTGTAAAGCATGAAATAAATTTAATTAACTGGAATTGGGTTTTAATTGTAAATTAACTTCTAATCTATTTGTAAACAATAAATTTATAATTATGTATTCAAACTTATTTAAACTTTAGTCTTGGGGTTTGCTCATCTTACATATCAACCTATTGAAATTAAATTGTTAATAAAATTTAGTATAATTGGATTTTACATAAAAGGAAAGAAATATAAATTTTAATTTAGTAAGACGTAATTAGTTAAATGATTCAAAAATTGAGAAAATTGAGAATTTAATACTGCATTAGTTAATATTAGCATTTTAATTAAGGAACTAGAAATTATAAACCAATGAATATTCAATTATATTAATTTGAAATATAGTTTATTTTGAAATTAAATAAAGGTGAATGTTATTGAATATAATAAACTGAAATCTACCATTTGAAACAAACAATAGAATTTTATGACGGAAATTTGATATTTGCTATGCGTCCATCTAGACATAGCAAATGGCAAATTTTCGTCGAATAATATAGATGTTCTATCAGTCGTTAGAAATTCAGTTTAAATCAGTTAATAACAGTTGAATTTAAAAGTGTTCTGAAACCTAAATATGTCAACATGAGAAAATTTATTTAGAACACTCTGAATAACACTGCGTAATCCGATTCGTGAAATTCGGACATTTCTAGCTCCGTTTGGATTTTTCCGTATGGGATAGCAACGTATATCGGTGTCAGTGTAACAACCTGGAAATTTTAATAGTTTTATAACGTAATTAAATGAAAATTTGATATTTGGAATACGTCTATTTTAATATAGCAAATGGTAAATTTTTATCAAATAATATGAAAGTTTATTTTATTGTATAATTCTATTTAAATTCAAATCAGTTAAAATTGATGATAATAAAATGTTTTCCAAACCTGAATATTTTTCTATAGAAATTTTATAAACCATCTTCTGAGTGAGACGTCATATTTCGTTTCTTCAAATTCGGACTGTTATTGCTCCGTTTATCTTATTTCTAACAAATTTGCAGCATTTTCGGTACCAATTATCGACTTTTAATAGGATGATCGTACCACTGATATCTGTATACCGTTTTGATCGTCGCGTCGTGCCGATCTCTACGATGTATTCAATTCTGTGTTTGAGGTCTGATACGTGACGAAAATGAGGATAACAATCCGTCGTAACGGTACAAAATTTGTGACTTTCCACTTTCTTGCGTTTTCAAACTGAAACGTGCTGCCCAAACCAAATTGATGTTTGAGTAAACGTGTAGCCATATCGTATTCAATGAATATACACGTTCAAAATTTGATGACCGTTCAAAATTTAAAACTTGCTTGACCTTCCATTTTTCGTACACGTTTTGTTCCGTTCACATTTACTTCATGCGTTTTCTCTTCTGGCCGTTCAAATTTTGAGCATCCTTATTTTTAGCCTGATCCCTCTTCACCCCTCATTTCTTTCCTCTGATTTTCTTTTCTCTCTGATTTTTTTTCCTTCTTCTTCATTTGTTCGGCTACGAAACTCCGCCGCCCTCCTCACTAACTTTTACCGCACCTTCCATTCTCCATAAATTCAGCCACCATCAGCGTTCCACCCACCTCCAAACACGCACCCTCCTACTTGCTTTCACCTCAGCCTCTCCGTGCTCTGCCAGCAACAACCGAGCATGGCCAAAACCACAGCAGCCACTCACCTCCTCCTTCCCTCCAGACTTCAACCCATGGCAGCCCAAGGCTTCCCCTCTCCTCGACTGCCTGAGCCGAGCCTTCTTTCTTCTTGTCTTATTTATGCCTGACTTTCCATATTACTTAAGGTTACGAGGAAATGCATTTCCTCTTTAAGCAGCAGGTTAGAATGTTGTATAAGTTTTTTTATATAATAGATTGTTATATATATGTACATTCTGTAACTTGTTATATATATTAATTTATAAGCATGTGGGTTCTGTTTGTTTTGTATATAAAGTTATAAAAATTTGTGTATAACTAAACTATATACTATTGTTAGGCTATGTGTCATAATTATATTTAACAAAGTAAGTATTGGTTTTAGATATAAGTTATAAAGTTAATTATATATTTGCAACTATAAGTTGCGTATGATTGGTCTATTTTATATGAAAAGCTTACTTAAGCTGTAGGATCTTATATATATAAAAGTGTATAAGTCTGTACAAGTTAAAATAATGAGTTATTTATAAACAAAGTTGTTCATATATAAAAACAATATATATAAGCTCTGTTTATAAATATAAAAAGTTGGTTATATGCAAAGTTCATGTCAGTTATACAGAGTTGATATATTGAGTCTGCATATGGTTAAACTGTTGATTTTCTTTAATTTATATTATTTACAGTTTATGTATATCTTTGAATTTCAATTTGGTCGTGTATATTAAGTTTTAGATATTGATGTTTCGAATATAATGTATGTACTATAAAATAAAGTGAATTTGGTTTTGAGATGTATGTGTGTGTGTGTGTGTGTGTGTGTGTTGATTTTAATATGTTTGTGTTTTAAATTTAATATGGGTTTTATAATAAGGGTGGATCTTAAAGTATAATATATTAAGTTTATATATATTTGAGTTTGGTTGGGTATAAATATATATGTTATTTTAATAATTGTTTTAAAAATTAATTATTGATTTCCTGGAATAATATATATATATATATATATTTGGTGTTTCTGTCAAACTGATTCTAATTGTTTCATCGATCCTGTTTTGATTTGAATTCGTCTCTTCATATTCATCAGCTTCGTTCGTCGATTCAATCTTGCCTTGTTTTGTGATTTTGTGCCTGGATGCATAGCTCATTTTATTGTCTATCTCTCTAGCCCCAGAAGGTGAGCAAATCACTCACGATTAATGTTCTTATATTTATTAAATTTGATTTCAATTGAAACGACAATTGAAATATGCTGCTGTTAGTTATTTACATTGCTATATATGATGTTATTTGTACCCGTTCACCTATAACACCTAACACCATTATCTATTATTTACATTTATGATATATGCCTGTTATATTATTATCATATATGTTCTCAGTCTGCAAGTTCCCTGTTAGTATAGAATTCACTATGGGTTGAAATGATACATACCTGAAAAATTTTGTAGAATAAGGGAAAATCGTTATGGGTTGAAATGATAAATCCAAGTGATTTTCATTGAATTGAATTTGGGATTGCGGGTTGAAATGACATATACCCGTATATATTTAAATTACGGATTTAAATGGTAAATATCCGTATCACTTGACTATAGGATAGAAAATTTTATACAGACACCGTTGGTTTATTTATAAATATTTTAAAATGATTTCTATGGTTTTGAAAGGAAATATATATGGTTTATTTAAATTTGAAAATATTATGTATATGAATAAGTTTTAATACAAAATAGATTTAATAATAAGCTTTAAATTTAGTCAAGTTTGATTTAAGTAAAATACAATATGTTTAAGTATTTATTTAAAAAAAATATTTTAAAAATAGATTTTTATAATGATTTTATAAGTTAAGGTTGGAAAGATAAATTTGAATTTATTCGAAATTGTGTTGAATTAAGAATTTTGTTTAATTAAATCGATTTGAAACTTATTGAATTTGAGGATTTTAAGATATGATTTTATAACTTGATTTTGATTTAAAGTGATTAAATGGATATTCCAAGTTTTAAATAAATCCAAGGAAATATTTAGTTTAAAAGTAATTTAAGGTTATTTAAATGATAATGGATTTATTAAGTGAATATTTCAAAACTAAATGATAATGAAGTTAAAATAAGATATCTATGAAATTATCAATTTAGTTTCGAAAATGCTATAATTTGGAAATATATATATATATATGTGAAATGGAAATGATATTCTGGTTTTGAAGTATAAATTATTTTGAAATGACCACGGTGTTATAATGACGTTTGGTGGTAAATAGCGTAGATCCCTACATAGTAGATAGTCCCACGGATCCTTAGAGAATGGTTATCCCAACATCCTTTAAGTTAATTGTATTTCAGTTTATATTTCACTTGGGTTGGATTTATGGATATAAGAATGTTAATCCCGACTCGAGTGTTTTGTGTTTTTCTTCACGCTCGGGTCAGACTGAGCGTCATAGCATTTGAGACTCGCCTTTGGAGTTGGAGCTTCTTTGGGAGATCCAACTATCGATTCAACTTCCAGATATTGAGTTGATTCCAGTGATGTATTCATATTTGATTATTGTATTGAGACTCCCATGTATTCGAGGCTTCTGTTATATTTTATTTCAAACTCTATTGTTTATATTGTATGTTAACTCCCTTTTAGCAGCGACTTACGAGTTAAAAAGCCTAAAACCTAAGGGGACTCGACGACTTACGACCTAACTGCTGAAGCAACCTACAGGAAGCTATGATTTAACGAGTTAACGACTTACGACCTAAGTGGTCTTAACGACTTAACCGTTGAAGACAAGCCTACTCCGCGACCTAAAAGCTTCACGAGTTAGTAGACTCAAACCTACAGTGGGTTACGACTTAACAGTCTACGACTTAAAGAGTTAAGAGGTTTCCGACTTAACTACTCAGCAAGTTAAAGGCTCTACGACTCATCAGGCTTACGACTCATCAGGTCTGTACGACTCATCAGGCTTACGACTCATCAGGCTTACGACTCATCAGGCTTACGACTCATCAGGCTTACGACTCAAGAGGACCTCACGACCTAAGGACATCGCGACCTAACAATGTACGAGTTAAAGTGCCTGCGAGTTAAGGAGTCTGCGACCTAAGATGTCTACGACCTAGGACTCAGCGACTTAACTTGCCCAGCGACCTAACTATCAGAAGACCTTACGACCTAAGGACTTGGGAGAAGTTTGCGACCTAAGGACTCAAGAAAGGTTTTGCGACCTAACTGCAGGGAAGATTTGCGACCTAAAAACACAGCAACCTAACCTCTACAGGAACATCGTGACCTAGCAATGTTGCGACCTAAAAACCTACGACATACGGGATACGTGTCTTAGGAGTAAGTCGTATACGGGTTAAGGACTTAAGTCATCTACGACTCATGGCTTGTTATAAGTGGCCTGCGACTTACCACCTGAAGGCAACGACAACTTCATCACTGCATCTCCTAAGTCGCTCGCGACCTACGACCTAGCTTAGGTCGTACGCGACCTAGGACTTAGCATATTTTCTGCCCAGAACTCAGATCTGCTCCTATAAATACCCCATCACCTCCAACATGGGGGGGACTTTTGGGCAATTCATTTCTTCAAGCATCCATGCTCTGCTGCACTGAAAATTCACTCAACAAGTAAAGATCTTCCAACTCTCAAGGCACTACAACAAGCTTCGTGTAGAACTCCATTCATCCGATGCGGATTTATCAAGATTCATCACCGAAGATTGAGCTAGTAGTCTAGATTGTTGTGTGACCAAGTTATATTGTATTTGACAAGTGATTTTTATCGAATTGTAACCGAATCAGCAATAAAAGACTATAAAGTGGACGTAGGCTCAATTACGGACCGAACCACTATAAATCTGTTGTTCATTTACTGCTTTTCTGCTATTTTCAGCTCATATTCTGTTCCCGTACCAACGGGTGGTGCTTTCACAATTCCATTATACACACCGGGTGTTAGCGTTCACTTTTTACCGTTAACATTGTAGCTTCATGAACTACTATTTATCTATTCCGCTGCATTATTGTTATATTACTCTGTATCTGTGATTCTGTGATTTATTTATTTACTGTATATTCTGAGTTTTGCCAAATATAAATTAACAATATGATATTTTGAGCAATTCAAGTCCGACATGTGCGGATGCGAATGGTTGAAAAAATACCGGACGTTATAGTGTATATACCGTGTAAAGGGATCAGTATATATACTTTGTGGAGAGATTGGTATACATACCTTGGCAAGGGATCGGTTTATACACCTTGGAGAGGGATCAGTATATATCTGGTAGAGGGATCGGTATATACACCTTGGAGTGGGATCAATATATATACCTTGTAGAGGGATCTGGAGGGATCGATAAACATATATGTTAAAGGGACCGGTTGCAGTTGAGATTGGAGGGATCGGCCATTTAGGCTCTGAGAGAGGGGTCGGCCATTTTAGCCTTGAGAGAGGGATCGGCTATCTAGGCATCGAGCGAGGGATCGGCCATTTTGGCTAACTTAAGTGCAACTTAAGCATTTGATCCCAAGAACTTGCATATGTGAGTGAATCTGGTCCCTTCCAAATGGACATGAACACATGAACAACTCAAATAAGAACATTAGCATAATCAAATCCTCCAAAATCATAGGAAGTAGACTTAGTTCCTCTAACCATGTCTATCAGCACCCTTTAGATTTCCTTCAAACCTGAGTAGAATAGGAAGTTAATCAGTAGAACGTTGGATCTATCTAGCGAAAATGGGAATCCATAAGTAGATGATGAGATCCAATCAAGCAGAGAATTTGATTCTTAGTGAAAGCACCAAAGTATTGACGTCAAAAATGGCATCAACACCCAGTAGAATCGAGTACAGATTAAATGAAGAATAAAATTAAAACAGAGCAAAAATCAACACACAGATTTTTATAGTGGTTCGACAATCTTGGCCTATGTCCACTTCATATTTTATTGATCCTTCACTTGATTATGATTACAAGAATATTTGGATCAATTGGGATCCGTTAATACAAAAGTGAAGAATAAAAATGGCAAAGCCTCGGTAGAGAAAGCAGGATCCCTTTTTCGACGCCGTGCATGCTGTATTTATAGGGGAAGACGTGCATGGATCACACTTAAATCTTGGCAAAAGGTTCGGGAGACATAGACGAGGCTCCGAAAAATTTGCAGGCCCATTGGGGCCCACGATAGGGATTGGCAACGACCCTTATTAATGCATCCAAATGGGCTACGATTCCTAGGATGGATGCACCCTGAGGTTTGCTACTTGCTCTCCAAATTTCGTCCAATTTTGACCTACAGTTTGTGAGATATCGCATTTTCCGTGAAGTAGTGTTGCTTGAATTCTGATTTCTGCTGATCCCTCTAAAGGGATAGGTATCGATCCCTCCAATCTCTTTCAAATGCCATGTTGTGACGACCCACCTTTTTGGATGGTTTAAATCAAAAATAAACCACACATGTCTAACTCAAACCATTCAAAAGGGAGGATTGTCAATGGGGTAAATAAGAAAATAAGAGAAAAGAAGGAAAAACAAAACACAGAATCTCGCAGAGGAATGAAAAAATATAATAATCAAATAAACAGTTCATGAAGATGTTTTATACTATACATTTTACAACAATCAAAGTACAATCACAACATACCAATAATGATGCAGCGGAAGAATACAAATAATATAATGTAACAAACTCCGTCTTCGTCCTCTAGAAATAATATATTCAAACACTGAAATGCTCAGGCTGACCCGAGCATAATGGAAAGACAAAACACTCGGATCAGAACTAAAATATTCTCATGTAAGTCAAATCAATATCACGTGGAAAATGAGTGTAATGGCGTCAGAGATGTTACGGGGTTTTCATCTCCTATCCAGTGTATAATGTGAGTACAATAACTTAAGAGACGTTACAGGTTTTTTCCGTCTCTTAAGGATCCGTCAAACTATCTATATGTAGTAGTATATGCTATATATGTAGTGTCTATTAGTAAAGTATAATATTGAAAATAGCATTAAGGCATTACCCATATCCCCCTAAAAACATTTTATATAAGCATCATAGTCCATACAGTACTGTAAACCTCACCATAAACTGGTGGGCTATCAGGGAGCACTCCATAGGTACGACACAAACCAAAATCATAGTGGGCTCGATAAGGATAATATGACAAGGCACGCGAGGCAATGCCCAGGGTAATATTCTACCGTTCTGCGGAACCAGGCTGGTGGTAATACATAACCGCAGCTACCGCCCACCTCGAACAACACTCCGATCATCAAATCGAGGGTGGCTACCAATCAATCACAAAGTAACATATATGGTATCAAAGAAGTATGTCCGATCGGAGGTGCGACCTCACTTGGCCTGGTTATGGCTCCTGTTTTAGTCATATAATTATGACCCGAAGGTCAAGGCTGCGTTTCTTACCTCATTCCGGTAGCGTTTGCCAAACATTCCTACTTCGTTCTGAATTCTCCATGACGTGCACAATTATTAAAGTGGTTTCGGAATTGGCAGAGAGTATGACAATATCTGACCCCAGTCTCTTTAGCAACCAAACGCTTATTTCATAGCATGGTCGTTTTTTAAAAATCCAGAAAACAGTTTATACTTTCATATCAAGATATCCATATATTTATTCCAAAAGTATAAATATATTCATAAATACCGAGGAAGATTTTCTTTCAGTCAATTTCAAAAATAATTTATAGATCTCTCTTAAACCATTTATAAACTATTTATATGCTATAGAACCATTTAGAAAGCTATTTATAAATTCCAAAACAATTTACAACTCTTCCTCTTTTCATAAACTTCTATGCAAATTCCTTTAAACGCTTCCAAATCCCTTTATACAAGTTCTTTTATAAAACCTTTTATAAAATCATTTAAAACCTTTATAAACTCCTTTATAAAACCATTATAAAATCCTCTACAAGAATAATTTATAAAACCCTTTTAAAAATCCATTATAAAATCATTTATAAGAAGCTTTTATAAAATCCTTTATAAAAATCCATTATAAAACTCTTACATCTTTTATAAATTCCTTACAAAACCTTTTACAAAATTCTAAAATTTTTTACAAAAATCTTTTATCCATTAAAGTTATTATAAAAGTCTATATTTATTATCTTAAATTAAATTTTTAAATAAATCTTTTAAAACTATATTGAATATTTTATTAAATTAAATTTTTAAAGTGTTTTTATTATATTACATTATTTAAATTATATATTTTAAAAATAAATAAAATTATAAGTTAAAATCGAAAAATTTAGATTTTTAAAACTTATCTTAACTAAAATATAAATTTTAAATAAAATCTTCAAATTAAATTTTAAAATCAAATTTATTAAATCAAAACATACTTTACAATTTTAGAAAATAATTTAAAATCGACCAACAGTGTCAGTATATATTTCCTATCCGATGGCCAAGTGATCGGTAAAATTTAGTTTAAATTTTAATTTCTGGGATGGATATATATCATTTCAATCCAAATTAGGTGTCATAGGTATATATCATTTCAACATATTTCTTAATTTATTTAATTTCAAATTTATTTGATGCCCATAACATCTAGGGTGAATAACAAGAATAAATCATCATAAAACATCTAGGGTGAATAGTAGGAGTAGATCAGCGTAAACAAACATCCAAACATCTAACATATCAATCATTAGGCATCCATCACAATCAACATCCAAAACAGTCACATATCATAACAGATTACTAGTTATAAATTCTCAAGTGTTTAACTGACAAATTAAATTCCAGTTTGAATTTAAATGCCAATTTCAATTTAACGGTCAAATTAAATTACACAATCGATGCAATTTAATATAAATGTCAATTTTAAAAGTATTATAGTAATTACCAATCATTTATGACAAATATAACTCAAATAGCACATACTAGGATAACATGTATGTTTGAAAGTGTTGTAGTAATTAATACTCATTTAGGATAAAATCACTAAGATAACAAGGGATTAACCACATGGCAAATAAAAAGCAAAGCTCTAGTCCTATCTTCTCTGATCATGAAGATAAAAGGATGATCAACTACAAAATCAAATGGCCCCAAAGGTTCGTCGTCTGCATAAGATTCATCATCCATTGCAGATGCTGCAGTAGCTTCAGTTCCTTCCTCATTGACCTCAATAAAAGACTTGTGAACAATGCCAGACACATGTATGTTTTGTCCCACAACAGATGATTCGACCATTTCACTGAGATCGCCGATTCCATGAAAGGGTAATGTTAATCCCAAATATTCAAATTCTTCTTATACCTTGACCTTGAATGATATTTTGAATTTTGGGAGCTTGAACTTGTTTACTCTAGCCTCCTCTCTTGGAAGATGGCGCTTTAAAACCCAGGTTCTAAGCACAGTTTATGAGACAGGTTTTGTATGCTCTTTTTCATGTGGTACAAACACATACATAGATGTTGGGTAAAATCCCTTCAGATGATCGGTCTAAGGGAATGAAAACCCAATGCAGCGAAAAACAACTAGATCGTGATTGTAGTGAGATGGAACAAACAAAAGATGAACACCAGAACAGACAGTCATGGATCAATGCAATGCAAAAAAATAAATAACACCAGTATTTATAGTGGTTCCACTACCGTGAGGCAGTGTACATCCACTTGGGGAGAGGAGATTTTATTAATCACTGAAAGATTAGAGTTACAAGATTGATTCACTTTTGGAGGCTATACATAAGAAGAATTTACAATGTAGACAAAATTCTGTAGAGTTTCAGCTCTCTAGGATGACTATGAAATTAGCTCTCAATTTCGGCTGCCATTGTTGTCCAAAAGCTCCTCTATTTATAGAGAGAAGAAATGAGGAGGGGTAGCCGCTATATAGCAGTCCTGGGGTTTGGTTCAGCATGCATCTGGTTTGGTTCAGCAAAATTCCTAGCAGAAAATTTGGACCAGCATCAAAATACCAACGAAAAATTTTGTTCGGAAAAACACCGAACGAAATATCTCGTTCGGCAAATCACCGAACGAAATAATTCATTCGACAAATCACCGCTCCAAATCCTTCCAAGCATTGCGACTTCTTCTCCGTCAACATTTCATTCGGCATTGCTTCTTCTCCGAACGAGCTCCTCTACCGAACGAACTCCCTATTCTCCAAATCACCGAACGAGACCTCTTCTTCCTCAACACCGATCCAAAAATCAACACAGCTTCCTTCCAGCTACGATTTGCTTCAACCATCACTGCGACCTAAGGTTTTGGTCTCCTCCTTGGCATCTTCTTCAAATCGCGAATGAAATTTAGGTATCATTCTAACAATCTCCACCTTGATACCGAATTCCAAACCAGCCTTCATGCTCCAAGCAATGGATACATTCCTAATGAGCTTCGGCAATGCCATCACCCATTACACTCTATCAACGAACTCCGACAAGGCCACCGCATGTCAACAAAGTGTTCTAAGTACCAATTCCATTTAGAACCTATCAATCTCCACCATGAAAACAAACTTCTTCATGAACCATCTCAACTCTCCCCCCGTGCCACCCCGTGGCACCTAGCACTTCATTAAGCGAATCAAGTCCGAGCAATACTCGAACTTAGCAATAGGCAATGAATTGGTAAACATGTTTGCTACGTTCTCCCTTTTGTGAATCTTTTGAAGATGAACTAGCTTCTCTTCACTCATCGAGACAAGGAACGACTCTCTCACCTCAATATGCTTCGTCCTCAAGCTGAATGCCAGATTTTTAGCTAAGTGAATTGCACTATGATTGTCACAGTACACATTCACTCCTTCGTATTCGAAGTCCAAATCACACAACAGTCGCCTCAAATAAATTGCTTCCTTAGCTGCTTCAACCGCAGCTATGAGCTCCGTCTCTGTAGTAGACAAAGCCACAATCGTCTACACCTTGCTCTTCAACTTATCGCTGTCCATGGTGAACACATATCCGGAGTTTGACTTCCTTCGATCTCTATCAACGGCACGGTCGGAATCACAAAATCCAACCAAGCTAAAATATCTTCCTCTGCCGCCAAAGACAAGTCCATGGTTCGGAGTTCCTCTAAGGTATCTGAAGACACACTTCACTGCTTCCCAATGCGTCTTTCCTGGATTTGCCATGAATCTACTCACCAATCCAACCGCCTGTGCAATGTCAGGCCTAGTGCAGACCATGGCATACATCAAGCTGCCAACTGCACTTGCATATGGGACCTTCATCATATAAGCCTTGTCCTTTTTCGAGATCGGAGAGCCTTTACTAGAAAGCAGTATGTGCAAAGGCATGGGTGTGCTGATTGCCTTTGCACCTTCCATGCTAAACCGAGCAAGCACCTTTCGAATGTACTCCTTTTAAGTGAGGCTTAAAAGTCCTAGCTTTCTATTCCTTTGGATTTCCATACCCAAAATTTTCTTTGATTCTCCAAGGTCCTTCATTTCGAATTCCGCTTTTAGCATTCGCTTCAAACTATCGATTTCAGCTTTATCCTTGGAAGCAATCAACATATCATCCACGTACAAGAGTAGGTGCACCCATCTACCATTCTTTAAATGCTTGAAGTACACACAGCGTCTTTGATGCTCAGATCAAAACCAAGTGTAAACATAAAAGAGTCAAACCTCTTGTACCATTGTCTAGGCGACTGCTTAAGTCCATACAATGACTTCTTCAATTTGCAAACCCAATTTTCTTTCCCATCTACAACAAATCTGTAACAACCCGCATATTTTACGATTGTATATTTAAATGTTTTATTTAAATATAGCATCGTTAATCAGATTAAAGTCCGAAATGTTACTTTTTGTAAACAGTCGAATTCGGACTCGAGACCACTTCCATTAAGTCCAAAATGGCGCTTACAACTTTTTTGAGTATAAACATCGATATGTATGGAGTTGAGTAGAATTTGCTATTTTTCTACTTGGGCTTTGGGTTTGGGTTTCAGCCCACTAACCCATCATAATACCCTAACTCCACCCCCTCTCCTCTTTATTCATTATCATTTCCTAATACACTCTAGCTCAAGAGAAAAATGGGTGAAAAGATTGGAAATTAGAATTCCAAAACCCTAGTTTGTTTAGGAAATACAAATTCAAGTCCAAAATCAAGGAGAAGCTTAGGTAAGCATCCTCTTCATCTTCTCCATCTCAATCTCTCTTCAAATTTCAGAAATTCCTAAACCCTAACTTATGAAATATTCTTCTTATGAGCTTAGGTTGAAGCTTCTTGATTTGTTGTTGAAGAGGAATTGATCTTAGCTTGTTTTAGAGCTTCATGAGTTTTTGGGTTTAAAGGTGAGTTCTTTAACTCACATCTACGTCTATAACTTTCTTTATTGTTAGGTATGAATTCTTAACATCTATGCATGTTCATTTGCTTTTGATTTGAATTGATTTGGTGAATTTTCCAAATTTTGGTGTTTTGGTCCAATTTTATGAAAATCCTTCTATGGATATTTGGACATTGATATTTGGGATGTATCGAAGAGCCTTTAAGGTTGGGTTGTCGCTCGGCATAAATCCCTAGTCGTCGTTGCTCGTCCGATCGCTCTCGAAACGTTTTGGTTATATTGGCATAGGCATATTGTTGCCCAGACCAGGTGACCAGACGTCTGGTTATCAAGTCCAGTCGTCTGGTTATAGACCCTGGAGAAAAATTAAAATATACGGCAAAAAATAAAGTGGCAGAGACAAATTTCAGATGTCTGAATTATTGGTTCAGATGTCTGGATTGGTTCAGACGTCTGCTTTATAATTTCAGACGTCTGGGTGGTTTTCTGAACTATTTCCAAAAACCAAATCCAGACATCTGGATTGACCCCCAAACGTCTGGAATTGTTCATTTTTGCCTGTTTAGGCTGTTTTTGAGGGAATTTCCAATGTTAATCGATTTTAGTTGCTCCGATTAGTTGTTATCACTTTTATCGACTTTGATGACTTCTTTCTTTGGATTTTTGGGAATATCCATTTGATGGATTAGATATCGATTTCTATGGATTTGATTCACGTCTTCGAATGTGAATTTTTGGTGATCGATTGTTTTTACAATCGTTTTCTGTGGTTTGTCACTTTAAAATACAAAGGTTTCTATACTAGTAGTAAATACTCAAACTCTTTCACAACAACGATTTCAACACTACTTTTAAATACAAAGCTCGTTTTAAAACCGTTTTCCAATCTATTAGTATATACAAACCTTTACCTCATTCGTACGAGAAATCCAATTAAAAGACTTAGCAAAACAAGTGGTATGAAACGCTTGCGTTTACTTCGTCGGTTAATTCTTGGACTTGTTCGATTGAACTCTCGTGACAATTTTTGAGTGGAAATCTACAATTTGTTCGTAAATATTTAAGTTAAGCCAGTGGTTATGGGACATGAAGCTAAACTCATTTATTTACTAGCTTAGTGCAATCTACACTTTTCATTGATCGATGGTGATCGTTTTATGGTTTAGGCTAGCGATATGCGATGTCTCTTTGTCCACGTGGGGGACTGTACCTCGTTTTATGGAGCTTCGTCTCATTCTTTTTATAGGCTAGCGACCTATGGTTTTATGGAGTTCGGTTCATCGGGCGTACCGTTATTGTACTACGTCATTGTCCCAGCTTATCAGGTTCATCGGGCGTACCGTTATTGTACTACGTCGTTGTTTCGAATTACATGAGTATCAGGTTCATCGGGCGTATCGTTATTGTACTACGTCGTTGCACCGGCTCTATGGTTAGCAACCATGGGATAGTGACCCATTTGTGATACACGTGTTGGTGAGTTTTCATGCTCTCGTTTGTGATAGGCATTCCCCCTTTGTGATTTATGGTTGTTTATTTCTAGAATTTGTGTTTCACCAATTTGTGCGATTGGCATTGATATGTTTTGTCAATATTTGTGTTTTGGTGAATAATTTAAAGAATATGACATTCTCTTTAGTGTTTGAGAATATTGGAGATATTGTATGATTTTTGTTGTTATCTGATGTATACTTGTCACAGTACGGCATTATTGTTATCATACGTTTTTGTGATATCTCTTATCCTATCTCATTTTATCTGATATTTATAGCTAGACTGATCCGTTTACTATTTTCTTCTTAAATAATACTCGGGTCAGACCGAGGTATTTCAGGTGCTCCTGCTTGACTTCTTATCGAGGTCTGTCACCTGACTTTTGGCTAACTACTTTAGCATTGTAGTTTTTGTTAGTATACATTCGAGATAGAGACTCCTTGTTGTATACATATTCTTTTGTCTAACACTTGTATCTATTCTTTTGTGATGTAGTGGATCTTGTATGACCACTACTTTGATGTACATTTCTTTGTGTTATATTCATATTTGTTTTCGCCTTTGTGATATGAATATATGTGACTGATTTGTATTATGTTTATTTCTATATTTGTTTCCGAAGTCCGTATAGCCACTGTGTGGTAACTTTTAGTTTGTATTTGATATGTCGGATTTCCTCTTGAAATGAAATGTAAGTTATATTATTTGACATATCGGTACTCGCACAAGGAAACTACACAGATGGTCGCTCCTCAACAGCCTTATTCTTCGTGCTAGTCGACGGCATTACCCCGTAGTGTCCTTAGCTAGCGTGAGTATAGAGGTGCGGCATCACAAAATCCATCTGGCTGCTTCATGTAGATGGTCTCATCCATGTCTCCGTGTAAGAAAGCGATTTTCACGTCCAATTGCCCCAGCTCTAAGTCATGAGCTGCGATGATAGCGAGCAAAATGCAGATGGACATATGCCTCACTATTGGAGAGAATATCTCATCATACTCCAATCCCTTTCTTTGTGAAAACTCTTTAGCAACTAGTCTAGCCTTGTATCTCCCATCATCCTTCACCTTGAATAACCACTTGCAACATATGGCTCGGCTTCCTTGAGGAGGTGATACCAAATCCCAAGTCTTGTTCTTCTTCAACAACTCTAACTCTTCTTCCATAGCGCACATCCACTTCGAACTGTCATATGACTTCAAAATTTCATCAAGATCAAGCGGCTCCTCATGAACCACATGTTGGGCATAGTCAAACTGATCACCAAGGCTAAGGTTCACAAACTGCGAATCACCATACCTTTTGAGCGGCCTAATAGTCCAACGACTGACCCGGGTAGGTACTGCTTCGCCTAAACTTCTTTCAGCTCCACATTGAACGGAACTTCCTCTAGATTCATGCACATTACCAGCACTACTAGAAGGTACCTGTGGACTATCCTATGATGTTTCATCAATGGTGTTTTCCTCGATATCATCAACAACAACTCTACTCCTTGGCTGAAACAAAGGAACTTCTTTAATCTCCTTAGGCCTATCAGAATCTTCTGATGTGGTAGGTAGCTTCTCCTTCGGATTGAACATAGCAGACTCATCAAAAGTAACATGTCTGGAATGAACAATCTTCCGATCAACAGGGTTTCAAATTTGATACTCTTTGATACCATCGGTGTATCCCATTAGTATGCCCTTGTATGCTCTAGCCCCTAACTTGTCATCACCTGTATGGTGAACGTATACAGGACAACCAAAAATTTGAAACTAACCAAGATACACTACTTTACCTCTCCACTTCTCCTCTGGAATCTTCCCATCTATGGTTGAGCATGGAATTCGATTTATGATACGTGCCGCAATTGATAATGCCTTAGCCCAAAAACCTCTAGACAAGCCCGCCGTCAATCTTAAGCAACGAGCCTTCTCCAGTAGAGTCATGTTCATCCTTTCTGCAACCCCATTGGATTGCGGATCTCTGGGTGTAGTGAAATGTCACTGAATGCTATGTTGTCTACATAAATCGAGGAACTCCCTAGAGATAAATTCACCGCCATTATCAGATCTCAGCACCTTCAACCTAGAACCAGATTGATTGTCAACAAGCGCTCTCCAGTCTTTGAACTTCTCAAAGCTCTCTGATTTGGCCTTCATCACATACACCCATACTTTCCGAGAAAAGTCATCAATGAAAGAGATAAAATACTTTGCTCCTCCAAGAGAAGATGTAGCAACCGGTCCCCAAACATTTGTATACACGTACTCAAGTACTCGCTTCGATCTATGGAGTCCAACTCCAAAAGATACTTTAGTTTGCTTGCCTAACACACACTCCTGGCAAAAGTCCATCTTGTCGAAGCCTTCTCCTTTGATAATCTTCCATCTCCGAAGAAACTCTAAGCTCTTCTCTGAAATATGACCCAACCTGAGATGCCAAAGCTTTGTGGCATCCAATGCACGAGAACTATCTACTCCAACACATGACTCTCCAAGAACTGTGGTTCCTTTTAGCCAATACAGATTTCGGAACACATCTCCTTTCATAAGAACTAGTGCACCTCTCGAAACCTTCAGACTATCCTTCTTGATAGTTACCTTGCATCCCAAAGATGCCAATTGTCCTAAAGAAATTAAGGACTTCCGAAGACCTGAAACATACCGACACCTATCAAAATGCGTATCACTCCGTCAAACATCATGATCCTCACTGTACCTTCACCCATTGTTCTACAGCTAGCATCATTACCCATAAGAATAGAGCTTCCCTCTCGTCTAACGAAAGAACTAAAGTAATCCTTATTAGGCGTCATATGGAAAGACGCCCCCAAGTCTAGCACCCAATGGTCTTAGACATCTGACACTCCTGCAGACAACACATCATCAGATACAGACTTCTCCACCGCAAGAAAGGGAACTTCAACAATAACATGAAGAGGCCTATTAAGTTCAAAGGCCCAATCCCAACAAGAAAGGGAAGTAAGAAACTTCGGTAGCAAAGACTCCTACCTCTAGTCGTGGACAATGCTACAATTGTGGTTCTATGGACCACTATGCAAATGAGTGTCTGAAACCCTTTTATTGTCGCTATTGCAAAAGTTTGAGTCATCATATATCTGCGTGTCCCATACTTCAAAGCAAGAAGGAGGGAAAGCTAAATGTTGTGCAAGCTCCTAGTGACACTTCTCTTGGTCAAGGTATTTCTCATTCAGTCCTTGAAGGCATTAATTTGTTTTGTGATTATCCTATTCAAGTTCTTTTTGATACGGGTTCATCTCATTATTTTATATCAAAAGAACCTGTTGATTCTTTTTCTTTAAATATTATTGGCTTGATGACTTCATTGAGAATTGCGAATTTGATTGATGGATCTGCAACACTCAGTTTACTTTGTAAAAATGTCGAGATTATTTTATGTAATTGTGCTTTCCGATCCGATTCGCATTTTATGTGCTACTTAGATTTCGGGATGATTTTGGGAATGGATTGGCTTAACCGTTATGAAGCCCATATCCAATATCTAGTGAGGACTATCTATCTTCGACATCCTCAATCTGTTAAGCAGAATTCTATTTTTCTTAATGATTTCGATTCCAATTTGGTGGCATCATTTTATTCTCTAGGCCCACATGATGAGGAAGATGTTATTTCCCTCATTAAAGTAGTTTGTGAATTTCCCGGTATATTTGAGCTTGTCTTAGGATTATCACCTAAGCAATCTATTGAGTGGTGCTAAGGTCTTTTCAACTCGACCTTGCCGTCGGCTTTCATCGACTACAAGTTGTGGAGGGTAGGGTTCCCTTTACCGCATTCCGCACTCGTTATGATTCTTATGAGTGGTTCGTTATGTCATTCGGTTTGACGAACCTTCCAGCTTATTTCATCCATCTTACGAATCGAGTATTCTACGAATATCTCGATGAGTCTACTCTTGTATTCATTGATTATGGGTGAAAACAGCAATTTAAAATTTGCAAATCTTTTTAATAAGATATTTATAAGTATAATTTGATTTTGTTCTTAAAACGAGCAAAGAATATTTGTAAAATTTTTAAAGAGACATGTTTATCATATAGAAGATGATTTTTTTTGCATTGCCCATTGAGTGCTTTAAGGATTCGAGTCGATGCGCCTGATCAACGTTATCGATAGGAATCTCCTAAACGCTATGATGAGACGGTCAGACACAGTAAATTGACCTGTAATAAGTTAAATTTTCTAAAACGATGATTACATAAAGTTGATTATAATTTTGAATGTTTTAAGCTTTTCGAGAAAAAGGATCATTTAAAAGAACTCCTTTCCGATGCTCCTATTCTTGTGATTCCCGAAGGGAACCAAGACTTCATTGTTTGTACCGATGCTAGTCGTATTGGTTTGGGTGTCGTTCTCATGCAAAAATGGAACGCGTTATCGCTCATACTTCTATACAATTAAAGCCTGCCGAGACTGGATATGCCACTCATGATCTAGTGCCCGCGGCCATTATTTCTGCTCTTAGAATTTGGTGTTCATTTGTGTTTCACCTATGAAGGATGTTGTGTGTTTCAGTCGATCGAAAAAATTAGCACCTCGATATATTGGTCCATTTCCCATCACCGAACGCATTGGTTCCGTGGCTTATCGCCTTTTATTACCGGCTCAATTTTCTGCTATTCATGACGTATTCCACGTCTCTCAACTTCGAAAATGCCTTAGAGATTCTGATTCTATTCTTGATCCCAGTGTTATGAAGAAATTGAAGTTTCGCCTAATTTGACTAATGAGCAACATCCTATTCGTATCATTGATACGGAGGTTAAACGCCTTTGTAATAAAGATGTCCCGCTTGTGAAAGTCCAATGGTCCTCAAATCCTAAGGATTGTTCTTGGGAATCCATAGAATTCATCGAGCGAACACATCTGGACTTACTCTCTCGTGCTCCTTAAGGTGAACTTCTCATTTCAAAAAAAATTCTTCTTTTGTGTTGGTATGCCTTAGTATGGTTGTTACTTTTTATTTTCTTCTTAAGTATTGCGAGGACGCAATTTCTTTAAGGAGGGGAGTCTGTAACAACCCGCATATTTTTACGATAATATATTTAAATGATTTATTTAAATATAGCATCGTTAGTTGAATTTAAAAGTCCAAAATGTGACTTTTTGTAAACGGTCGAATCCGGACTCGAGACCACTTCCATTGAGTCCAAAACAGTGTTTGTGACCTTTTTGAGTATAAACATCGATATGTTTGGAGTTGATTAGAATTTTGATATTTTCATTTGGGGCTTTGGGTTTGGGTTTCATCCCACTAACCTAACAAGGTAACCCCAACTCCTCTATCTAATAACTCCCACTCTACTCCTCTTCATTCATTCATTCTATTTTCCTAACACTCTCAAGCTAAAGGAAAAATGGGGGAAAGAAAGGAAAATCAAAATTCCTAAGTCCTAGATTACTAGGAAATTCTAGATTCAAGCTCCAAAATCAAAGAGAAGCTTAGGTAAGCATCCTCTTCATCTTCTCCCTCTCAATCTCTCTTCAATTTTCAGAAATTCCTAAACCCTAACTTAGGAAATAATTGCTTATGAGCTTAGATTGGAGCTTCTTGAGTTGAAGTTGAAGAGTGGTTGATCTTTCCTTTGTTTTAAAGCTTCTCACTTGTTGTTTTGGGTTTAAAGGTGAGTTCTTGAACTCACATCTATGTCTATACCTTTCATTGTTGTTAGGTATGAATTCCTAACATCTATTTCATGTTCATTTGCTTTTGATTTGAATTGATTTGGTGAATTTTCCAATTTTGGTGTTTTGAAGTCAAAATCTTTAAAGATCCTATTTTGGATGTTTGGACATATTTTGGTGGTGTATCGAAGAGCCTATAGGGCTGGGTTGTCGATTGGCATAAATCCCTAGCATCCATCGCTCGTTCGATCGCTTCCGGTTTGGATTTCTGCCCTTTTTGGGATAGGCTGATTTTTGCCTAGCAGGAAAATCCAGACGTTTGGAAGAAAATCCAGACGTCTGGTTGAAAAATCCAGATGTCTGGATGGGGTCCCTGGAAAAAGAAAAATGGCAGAGACAAAATTCAGACGTCTAGTTCTGTGCAGTTTTGCCTACTTTGGCTATTTTTGAGTTGATTTCTAATTTTTAACGATTTTTGTTGATCCGGTTAGTTGTTGTCAATTATTATCGACTTTGATGACTTCATTTATGGATTTTTGGGAATATCCATTTGATTGGGATTTGATATCGGTTTTTATGATTTGAATTCACGTCGTCGAATGTGGATTTTTGGTGATAGATTGTTTTTACAATCATTTCTGTGATTTGTCACTTTTAAATACAAAGGTTTCTATACTAGTAGTAAATACTAAAACTCTTTCACAAAAACGATTTCAACAATTACTTTTAATACAAAGCTTGTTTTAAAACCGTTTTCCAATCTATTAGTATATACGAACCTTTACTTCATTCGTATGAGAAATCTAATTAAAAGACTTAGCAAAATAAGTGGTATGAAACGCTTCTGTTTACTTTGTCGGTTAATTCTTGAACTTGTTCGATTGAAATCTTGTGACAATCTTCGAGTGGAAATCTACAATTTGTTCGTAAATATTTAAGTTAAGCCAGTGGTTATGGAACATGAAGCTAAACTCATTTATTTACTAGCTTAGTGTAATTTACACTTATCGATCAATGATGATCATTTTGTGGTTTAGACTAGCGATATGTGATGTCTCTTTGTCCTAAAAAGGGGGACTATACCCTGTTAGGAGGTGCTTCGGCTCATAGTCCGCAAAGGGGGACTATACCCTGTTAGGAGGAGCTTCGGCTCATAAGAGGAGCTTTGGCTTATAGTCCGCAAAGGGGGACTATACCCTGTTAGGAGGAGCTTCGGCTCATTTTATTGGATAGCGTCCCATTTGTGATACACGTGTTGGAGAGTTTTCGTACTCTCGTTTATGATAGGCCTCCCCCTTTATGTTTTCTGGATTTCTAATTATTGGTTTCTGGAATTTGTGTTTCACCAATTTTTGCGATTTGCATTGATATGTTTTGTCAATATTTGAGGTTTGGTGAATAAGCTAAAGAATATGATATTCTTTTTGGATATTTGAAGAGATTTGAGATATTGTATGATTTTCATTGTTATCAAATATATACTTGTCAAAGTATGGCATTATTGTTATTATATATTTTTGTCGTATCTCTTATTCTATCTCAGCTTATATGATATTTATAGCTAGACTGATCCATTAATTATTTTTCTTCTTAAATAATACTCGGGTCAGAACGAGGTGTTTTAGGTACTTCCACTTGACTTCTTAGCAGGGACTAGCTTCTGACTTTTGGCTAACTACTTTAGCTCAGTAGTTTATGTTTTTTTTATACATTCGAGATAGAGACTCCTTGATGTATAATTTCTTTGTCTAGCACTTGTATCTATTCTTTTATGATGTAGTGGATCTTGCATGACCACTACTCTGATGTACACTTCTATGTGTTAGATTCATATTTGTTTCCACCTTAGTGATATGAATATCTGTGACTGATTTGTGTTATGCTTATTTTATATTTGTTTCCGAAGGCCTCATAGCCACTTTGTGGTAGATTTGAGTTTGGATTGGATATGTCAGATTTCCTCTAATATACTATTTGACATATCGGTTCTTGCTCAAATCAATTATACAGTTGGTCGCTACTCAATAGTCTTATTCTTCGTACTAATTAACGGCATTACCCAGTAGTGTCCTTGGCTAGTGTGAGTATAGAGGTGGGGCATCACGGTACTCGTACAGAGCTCCCATTTAGTATATAGAAGTCAGAAACTATGGTCTTAGATGAGTTGAACTTATTTTCCCATACACCTTTGAGGTATAAGGCATTGCCCAATATAAGCCTTGTAGTGCATTTAACTGATCCGGGAGGAAGTAAATCCTTAACGAGACCCTTGGTCGCATTCTCAACCCATGAATTGACCATAGTTCGAGCTTCTTTGGGCTTAGATTGAAAATCAACATTTTGGCCTCAGCTTTGAACTTCTTAGAAAGAACCACCTCAAACTCCTTCTTAAAGGAAAATGAAGAATCGAGCCAAGCACCATTACAAAACCTAATCATTGGACCACCATTTTCAGTTCCATCGTTCAAAACGATTCCAATAACATGGGCCACCAGATTATTCATTTGGGATATGTTTTCGGATCCGATGAAGGAGAGGATATGATCTAGAGTGGATCCCTTGGGTCCGAAGGATAACATGGAAAGAAGAGCATGAAAAGAGATGGGCGAGATGGCAACGTTGGAGTCAATGTACTCGGCGAGGAGATGGTTTGTTAGGGTTAGCGCAAAGTTTGTTTGGCTTAACATTTGTTTTTTAATGTACTTTATTTTGGAATACATTGGTGATTGTTTGGAAGGAGAAGATGAATTTGAAGAAGAGGCAAGTAGGATTTATTCTGAATTTTGGAATTGGGACTGTTGTATTTGTGCTTGTATAGCTAGTGCATTTAATAATTGATATTAATGCCCACTTAATCTCTTCATTTGCATATTTATTTGGACTGTTATACAAAATGATTCACATTTAATCTGAGGTTTAAGGAAAATGTTTGAAATATTTATTAAAAATTATAAGAAAAATTACAATATAGCTCATGCTAACTCGGACATTCACGGTAATGCTATGTTACAAAATAAATAAATAAATTTTAAATACCACCTTTATGGAACATGGTGCAGGCTTGAATTTTTTATCTCTATATTTCTACGATAATAAAATTTAATTTAAAATTTAATTAAGATATAATTGATCATGTATGTTATAGAATGTGAATAACTAGCATTTTAACTATAATTTACTATTTAATTGACATATAACCGATCGGTTCAATTTTAGTAAAAAACTTGCATTCAACTAAGGTATGAGCGGTTTTAGTTAAAGAATAAGAGTTACTAACTAATTAATAATATAAAATTTTGAGTTTTAATTATAGTGGAAGTAATTTAGATATATTTAGATGTAATTTGAATTTAAATGATATTTTGAGAGAAGTTTACATTTACAACAAAAAAGCTTGGCACGAAATGTATTATAACTATTATAAAGAATTTTACTTAAGGTAGGAGATAATTAGATATATTGAGTTGTAATTTGGTTTAAAGGGTATGTTAACCCTCTCTTATTCATGACTTAGCGACCTATTCAACTCAACGACCTAAGGGAATAAGCAACTTAACTATCTAAGGAGTAAGCGACTTAACGACTTAAGAAGGTCCAGCGACCTAATAATCTAAAAGCACAAAGCGGCTCAATATGGCACGACTTAGCGACCTAAAAGATTCCTGCGATCTAACGAGATAAGGAAGGAGCGACCTAACGACCTAACAAGTTAAAGAGAGAGCGACCTAACGACCTAGAAAGCTTCAGAGTTAAGCCGCATGCACACTGCCTCTTCCATTAGGTCGCTCACGACCTAATCATACCGAGATAACTCCTGTGCTACGCATGTTAAGTCGCTCATAGCCTATATCTCGTCCAGAATGGTTCCATTAAGTCGCTAACGACTTATGCTACCTCGAGATCATTCTTAGGTCGCTCACGACCTAAAACATAACCGACCTAAGCCCAGCTTCTCCTATAAATATCCTGCCTACTCAGCACTAGAAAGGGGAGGATTTTCCTGGAATGCTAAGACTCTGCTGTTTTCACTACTTGCTCCGACACTTCAAACGCAAAAGACACTTCAAAGAATCTTCGGAAAAGATCAAGCTCATTCAACATGAATCCAAAGAGCTTTTCTGCATCAAAGTTCTAACGACTTGTCTTAATTGTGTTGTAATCGAAGAATTATTGTAAAATCTGTAATCAAATCAGCGATAGAAGAGATTAAGTGGACGTAGGCTTGATTTTGAGCTAAACCACTATAAAAATTGTTGTCTCTTTTACTGTTTTCTGCTATTTTCTGCTTGCTTTTAGTTCCCGTACCAACGGGTGGTGCTTTCGCTATATCACAACTCACACCGGGGTGTTAGCGTACATTTTTAGCGTTAACATTTTTGGTGCTTTCATTGAGAGTTGAACTCAGGGGTGCTCTCATCATTGCTTCACAAAGATTTGTGGAAAGACTCTCTCTAAGAACCAGAAGTCTGTCCGAAATTATGGCTCCTGGAAGGAAAAGTAAATCTACTAGATCTGGAAATGCTCATGACAACACCGCCACTTCTCCCGCGTCAAATCTAGTGACTCCTATTGTTGGAGTCACAAGGGCGGAATTGGATGCTGTAGTGTCTGGGTTATATCAACAAATGGAAACCCATAACACTTTGATGTTGGACAAGTTGAATGCTTTGCTTGGAGTTAACCAGCCACCAGAAAATAATGAAGAAACCTTTGCTGAGGATGCTCATGATTCCCAAGGGAAAAGTATTCCTCAGAGGGCAGTTGGCACCGCCGAAGGGGCACCTCCCCAAGCTGGAGGTTCAAGGCCGCAGCCAACTCTTCGTGAATGTTTGCCCAGGAAAACTTCCAAAAAAGTAGCTGACGTCTGTCCCGCGGGGCCTCTAAACGATGAGGAGTACCTCTCGGGAATGATTCGACAAATCATGAAGGAGAGCATGCGAAACAAGGAAGATGAAAGTGACTGGGGGTTTGCTCCAAGCAAAACTCCTTTTACTGAAATAATTCTGAAGGGTGAATTTCCGAAGAAGTTTGTTCCCCCCACTATACAAGCGATCCTAACAAGTTCTTATACAAGTACGACTGGCATATGACAGGTGCCAGAGCAACGGATGAGATCAAGTGCAGATACTTTCCTGTGTACTTGGAGGGAGTGGACCTGCTTTGGTTCACAAAGCTACCAATTCGATCCGTGGATCAGTTCTCCGATCTAACTCGGAAATTCAAAGATCAGTTCAGGTTATATGCTTCGAAGGCCAAGGACATAATGTCACTATCCAGCCTCGAACAAAGCCCCGGAGAGTCTATCAAATCTTTCTTAAACCGCTTTAATATAGCCTTGGCCGAAGTTGATAATGCAAAGCCTCGGATGATTTTGACTTACTTGATGCGAGCTATAGACAAATCAAGTGAATTCGGAAAATGGCTAAAGATGAAAGAGCCAAATTCACTTGAGAAGTTCTACAAGAAGGCTGATGAATTCATGCGCTTAGAAAGCCGTCCTATGCCAGCAAAATTAGACGTGGTTGAGGTTAAGAATAACAATGTTGCTTCTAACAAAAAGGAATCTAGTGGCCAGAAGAGGGAGAATGATGGTAGGAAAGAGCAGAAAGATGTCAAGAAAAATCGCTGCTTTAGACCTTCAGATTTTACTCCTTTAACTGATACTCCAGAAAATATCTTTTTTGCAACCAAGGATGCTATCGAATACCCCAAACCACCTGAGATGAAGCCTGGGAAAAATGTTGTGCATAATGGGAGATTATGTCGGTTCCACAATCAACCTGGCCACGACACTAATGAATGTCGCCATTTAAAGAATTTGATTGAAGGGCTGTTGAAACATAATAAACTACAACAATATGTGAAGAGAAACAGAAGTGACCCGACCTCATCTACTCAGGGGCAGCAAGTTCTTGCTCATCAATCCAAATCAGGTGAGAGGACTGCGGCGCTGGAATCTGAAAGGCCTGTCATTAATGTTATCACAGGGGGTCCTCACCCAGCGGGCAGAAGTTGGGGTGAGATGAAGAGATATTCTCATGCCTTGAGATATGCCCCGACGGAAGAAAATGTTTTTGTCTTGGAAGATGTCGCACCTTTAAAACAGCAAAGAACTTTTAACGATGACATCATATTCTGGGCTAGAGACTCTGTTGGAGTTGAGGCTCCCACCATGGATCCTTTGGTAATATCTGCAGGCATCGGATCAGCCATTGTAAGAAGGGTGCTTGTTGACTGCGGTGCCTCTTGCAATATCCTCTTCAGAAAGACATTTGATCAGATGACAATTCCGATGGCTGATGTCCAAGCTTCCTCACAGAAGATTGTTGGGTTCACTGGAGAACCAAAATAGCCTATTGGGACTATTGACTTATTTGTAGAACTCGGAGAAGGGGAAAAGAAGGTGGTCCGAAGGCAAACTTTTGTGATTGTTGATGAATTCTCCGCTTACAATGCCTTCTTGGGTCGACCAACTCTTGCCGCATTCAAGGCCATTCTCGCCCCATGGTGCCTGACTATGAAGTTCCCCACTGATATTGGTGTCGGTGTTATGAAAGGGGACCAAAATGCCGGGTGAGAATGCTATTTTACAGAGTTACGGGAAAGAAGGAAAAGAGAAATGGGTAAGGGTGCGGCAGCTCCGTTCCGCATCAAAGAGCCCACCTTGTAGCAATTACGGGGTGGACCCTACACTGGTGAGCATAGTGGTGCACGTAAAGAGATTGATCCCAGAAAAACTAGTGCAGGGGAGAGTAGAGTGGTGCTGGTGGAAGTGACGGTGCCAAAACCTGTTGACCCGAATGATCCAAACAAGGTGCTGAATGTGGGTTCACAACTTGGTATGACGATTCAGAATATGCTGATATCATTCTTGAAAGAAAACCTGGATGTATTCGCTTGGAGTCATGCCGACATGTGTGGAATATCTCCAGAAATCGCAGTGCATGCTTTGAATATTGATCCAAAGTTCACACCCGTAAAGCAGAAAAGAAGAACCCAGGGTCCTGAAAGGTCGACAGCATTAAAAGAAAAAGTAGATCAGCTTCATCGGAGAATCCACTTATCCAAATTGGGTTTCTAATCCGGTGTTGGTTAAAAAAGCAAATGGGAAGTGGAGAGTATGCATCGACTTTTCAGACTTGAACAAAGCATGTCCCAAAGACTGTTTCCCGTTGCCCAGAATTGATCAGTTGGTGGATGGAATGGCCGGGCATGAATTAATGTCTTTTATGGGTGCTTACTAAGGATATAATCAAATCATGATGCATGAGCCAGATCAGGAGGACACGAGCTTCATCACTGATGTTGGTCTTTACTGCTATAAAGTCATGCCCTTCGAACTAAAGAACGCAGGGGCAACTTATCAAAGACTTGTTAATGCCATGTTCAAACCCCAGATTGGGAAGACTATGGAAGTATATGTTAATGATATGTTGGTGAAATCGAAGAAGGCAGTAGACCACATGGATCATTTGGTAGAAATGTTCACGGTCCTCCGAAAATATGGGATGAAGCTAAATCCTCTGAAATTTTCATTCGGGGTAGAGTCTGGAAAATTCTTGGGTTTCATAGTGAGTGCTAGGGGCATCGAAGCTAATCCTGCTCAGATTACTGCTTTAAGAGAAGTTAAAGCCCCTAGAACAAAGTAGGAATTGCAAAGCCTCAACGGGAAAGTCGCTGCTTTGAGTCGGTTTATTCCAAGGTCACTAATAAATGCATTCCCTTCTTTGACGCTCTAAAGAAAGGGAAGAAAAACTTTGAATGGACTCCCGAATGTCAAAAAGCTTTTGAAGAACTGATTCGTCACATGGAGAAGCCTCCAGTACTTTCTCAACCCAGCAATGGTGAAGATCTTTTCGTATACTTAGCGGTTTCATCTCATGCTCTCAGTGCAGCATTAGTACGGGAAGACACAAAAGTTCAGCACCCGGTTTATTACATCAGCAAAAGATTTGCTGGGGCAGAGATGAATTATTCAAAGCTGGAAAAGCTCGCCTATTGTCTGTTGATTGCGTCCAGAGTGTTGAGGCCATATTTCCAGGCTCATCCTATTAAAGTCCTCACTGATCAACCTCTAAAGCAAGTCCTATTTCGCCCTGAAACTTCGGGACGTCTTCTGAAGTGGAATATTGAACTCAGTCAATACGATATCACCTACCATCCCCGAAGAGTAATCAATGGACAAGCTTTAGCAGATTTCATTGCAGAATACACAGATAAAGGTGGCAGTGAGGAAGAGGTAACTGATTACATCCCGATCCGATGGAAATTATATATTGATGGCGCAAGAAATGACTATTGTTCCGGAGCTGGGGTTGTGCTTGAAACCCCCGAAGGGCGGTCATTGTGCTATGCATTGAGACTAGAATTTCTTTGACAAATAATGAAGCAGAGTACGAAGCTCTTATTGCCGGCTTGAAGATTGCTAAAGAACTGAACATCAAAGTATTGCAGATCTTCAGTGATTCCCAGCTTATTGTATGCCAAGTCAAGAAAGAGTTTCAGACTAAAGGAGGAAATCTGCCTGCTTACTTGTCAAAGGCCTGGGAGCTTCTCGATGCTTTTGATCATTATACCATAAGCCATATACCCCGGGAAGAGAACATGAAGACAGATTCTCTCACAAAGTATTCAAGCTCTGGCGAAGCTCAATTATTGGGATTGGTCCCTGTGGAAGTCTTGTCAGCTCCAAGTACTGATGAGATGGATATTGACTAGATTATGGTTGTATCTCAAGAGCAGGAGTCGTGGATGACCCCGATCAAGGAATATCTACTCAACGGCTCCCTGCCAGAAAACTCAATAGAGCGCCAGAAGCTGTTAAGAAAAGCTCCGAGATATGTAATTCAAGACGACCATTTGTACAGACGAGGACTCTCGATGCCATTACTCCGATGTGTAACCAAGGAAGAGGCTAAGACAATTTTAGCTGAAGTGCACGGAGGAGGATGTGGGGATCATTCAAGTGGCCAAACTCTTGCAAAGAAAATTCTCCACTATGGGTATTTTTGGCCGGATATTAATCGAGATGCTGCTAGCTATTCTCGAAACTGTGACAGATGCCAGAGGTTTGCAAAAATCCCAAGAGCACCTTCCACCGTGCTAACACAGATGGTCAGTCCATGGCCATTTGCCATTTGGGGGATAGATCTCATTGGGCCTTCGCCGATTGCCAAGTCCGGAATCAAATATGCTATTGTTGTTGTTGATTATTTCACTAAATGGGCTGAAGCTGAACCATTGGCTACTATTACCTCTAAAAAGATGATAAACTTTGTGACTAAAAATATCATTTGCAAGTATGGTGTGCCTCAGAAGATAATTACAGACAATGGTACTAAATTCGAAAGCGAAGAGTTCCAAGACTTTTGCAGGCGATTCAAGATCCAAAAAAGCTTCTCAGTAGTGGCTCATCCGCAGGCAAACGGGCAAGTGGAAGCGGTAAACAAAATTATCAAATCAACCATCAAAAAACAGCTGGAAAAAGCAAAAGGTGGTTGGGTCAATAAGCTACCACTAGCACTATGGGCATATAGAACTACCCACAAAACTGCAACTGGGCACACTCCATTCTCATTAGCATATGGATCAGAAGCAATGATTCCAGTGGAAATAGAGGTCCCCTCACACAGGAGAATTCATTTCAACCAAGCTGAAAATGAAAAGCTGCAACTTGAAGCACTTGACTTGCTTGATGAAAGAAGGAAAGAAGCTGAGCTCAGAGTTGCAGCTCATCAGCAAAGGATAGCCAGGCACTTCAATTCTAAAGTTCGCCAACTCAGCTTTGAAATTGGGGATCTAGTCTTGAAAAGGGTCATGACAGCAACAGGAGTGTTTGGGCCAAACTGGGAAGGGCCATATGTCATAGGCAAAAAAATTCTTGATGGCACTTTCAAGCTCACAACTGTCGAAGGAGACCCAATTCCGAGAGCCTGGAACAACAATCACTTGCGTCCATATTTTACTTAGAAGCTATGCTTAAATTTGTAAAATGATTATGGATGTATCAATGTTGCATTGTAAACTATTATAAAATTAGTCTGAATCAACAATAAGAACTATAAAGTGGATGTAGGCCCAATTCTCAGCCGAACCACTATAAATCTTGTGTTCTCTACTACTATAAAATGCCTGTCTCATTTCGATGTGCAAATATCTTAAATATGTTGCTAAAATGTTGATTTAATATTGCAGGCTGTCAAAGCAAAACTCAACCATTCAACACATCACAAGGCTAAGCGATTCCTGCGAATCACTCAACAAACAAATGTCAAGCCACAAAAATTCCAAATTCAATTCCTACATAAGAAGTGCTTCTCACAAGCAGTTGGTGATTCCATCGAAGGAGCACCTTCCCAAAGTGAAGGTTCCAGGCCCTTGCTGATAGATTGCGATCATTTGTGCAAACAGACATCCGGTTAAGTAGCTTGCGCCTGCCCCGTAGATTCACTTAACAATGAAGTACACTTCTCTGGAAGAATCAAACAACCAGCAAAAGAAAGGAACATGTGCTTAGAGGTGATAACGAGGAAACGCTAAGGGACAAATGATGAGAAGACATGGGCAAACGAAACAAATAAAGCCCTCTTCGGAGGCACACTTCACCAAGTTGAAGTGCCAAAAAAGCCCTCTTCGGAGGCACACTTCACCAAGTTGAAGTGCCAAATAAAGTCCTCTTCGGAGGCACACTTCACCAAGTTGAAGTGCCAAAGAAAGCCCTCTTCGAAGGCACACTTCACCAAGTTGAAGTGCCAAATAAAGCCCTCTTCGGAGGCACACTTCACCAAGTTGAAGTGCCAAATAAAGCCCTCTTCGGAGGCACACTTCACCAAGTTGAAGTGCCAAATAAAGCCCTCTAACGAGCACGTCCAAAAAATAAATGTTATCTCTTAAAAAAGTTGTTGATGGAACTACCAAAGGGGCACCTTCTCAAAAAGAAGGTCCTAGGCCACAGCTAACTGCTCGCGATCGTTTGTGCAAACCAAATATCCGATAAAGCAGCTGACGCCTGTCCCGTGGGCCCATTTAGCAATGAGATATAACTTTCTGGCAAACAAATCAAAGCCCTCTTCGGAGGCCCGCTTCACCGCATAGGGGAATCCACTTTTCAAAAATAAAAGTGACCATCTCCGAAAGTTGAAGTGTAAAAAAAAAGAGAAAACTTCTCTGATACAAGGCACACTCTACTAGAGCAGAATAATATTTCCTCAAAATGGAAGAATTATTCTCTAGAGTAAGAGCACAAGTCTTTTCAAAAAGGAGAAGATTTCAATAAGCCGTGGTATGGGGGCAATATAGCTACATTAATAAAAGCAACACTCAAGCAGCATACCATGAGCTCACTGCAGTATCATGCAAAGAAAATAAAGAAACTTGTGCTAAAATAGGGAATACATGCATTCACAAAAACATACAAAAGATTGTACAAGTAAAAGGAGTCATTTTATTCCATACTATAAAAAAATTTACACATGTGCAGGTTTCAAAAAGCGGGGGCCGGTACCCGCACAATCTCCGGTCGATACAAATCTTTGGATACAAGCAAAAAGCAAAACAAGAAGGATAGAACCAGGCTCATTTCTTCTTCTTCCCGCCAACTTTGGAGCCCCCACCTGGCTTAATGGTTAACTTCGTGAGTCGGCCTGAACGAGTCGTGGAAGAAGGAGAAAGAGGTGCAATTGGGTCCTCTTCCACTTTCTCATCGCTAGCAGAAGCATCCTTAGCAGAAGCATCCTTCTTTTTCTTTGAAATCCCACGCTTTCCCCTCTTTTTTGAAGAAAATTCGCTGCCCGGAGTGATAAGATCAATCAGCTTTGTATCATCGGCAGTAAATTTCTCTGTGGTCCTCTCACCCTCCTCAAGTTCTTCAGCTTTCTGCTCTTGTGAAGCGACTGGGTCATCTAAGCCTTGAAGAGCTCCTATTTGTTCTTCTTGCGACCCCGGTTGAGAGGCAGAAGGAGGAGTAACTTGAAGAGGAGGAGGGGCAACAGCTGGAGGAGGCGAAGCTTGTACATCGCTTGTTATTTTCACTACAGAAGAAGAAAAGTTAAACATTAGTATTTCTCGCAAAGAGAGGAGATAGTGGCACGTCAAGGCTTAAGTAAAAAGCAAGAAGTTCATCAAGCTCATGTGAAGTAAACGAGTAGTCCACTTGAGCTGGATCAGAATTGAAGTTACCTGGAGAGCTTGGCTTTATCACATCGATTTCAATATCTTGGGCTTCGGTGCTTTCTTGGGCCTCATCTTCGGCATGGGCAGTTGCAGTTTCGGCTTTGGCAGGAGGCAGAGAATGGGAACTGGAGCCAATAATATCAATGTCAACCGAAGACGAAGGACGGGTTGGGTCGGTCAAAGGTGCCTTCCCTGGATGCTCTCCTTCCGCTGCTTCGGCTTGCTCATTGGAAAGTTGTTCTTTCCCTCTCGCAAGGGCGGCACGACCCTCATCATCCAAATAATGAGCCTTAAAATCCTCCTCAGTGTAGCCAGCATCTTTAAGCACTTCAACTGCTGACTCACACACTTCAGCCAGGGTAACCTCATACTTTGGACCCAAAAATGAAAGACTGCCATGCCCAAAGACGCTGAGAACATAAAACTCGAATAGAGTGGAGCTAATGTTGGCCTTAGTCACCTCATGCGAGTGTTCAGCTGCTGCTTTTCCAGCGATGGCCTCGTCACGCTCTTTTTCAGGCTTAGAAAGCTGGGCATTTAACATTGTAATCTCCAAATCTTGGGAGCTAGTCTTTTCCCGCAACTGAGCAGCATCTTTGCGGTAAATTTCTACAATTTTCCGCTCCGCCTCAAGTTTAGCCTCAGCATCTCGTTGAGTAGCGTGGGCGTCTCTTACTTGCTTTTGGAGAACCTCTTCCTTTTGAGTATAAGAAGTGGAAGAGGTGGCAAGATCATCTTTAAGCTTCATGATTTCAGCCTCAAGTTCCTCGTTGTGGGCGGTGATGCTTTTCATCTTTGTATCATGATGATCAAGAACTTTTTGCCACTCAGACTTATCGCTCTCCATGGTCAGCATAGCCTCAAGATTTAAGCGATTCACTCTCTGAAGCTCATCAACTAGTTTTTGCCAGCCGGACATTCTTTCAATATCAAGCTTGACAGCGTCAAGATTTCTCAGCATGGCCTGTTTATCAATTGGAACCAAGTCCAGATCGAAGCGTACTCCTTTCAAACACCAATGTGGAAATCGGCTTTGGAGTGCAGTCGGAGGCTTCTCAACTTGATAAGGAGGCCTATTAATGATTGCTTGAATGTCAGCTCTTTTAAGGGCAGGAGAGCTAGAAGGGAGGTCTAGAGAGATAGAAGCAGCAGGCACTTGAGAAATTTCAGATGTAGTCTTTTCGCTAAGCTTGGATCGCTTGCTTGAATCTTCAGCTATATGACTCTTCCCCTTATCATCATAAGACTTTGTTTTATGGGAGTCATCATCCCTTTGGTAGGAGTCATGTCGATCGTCTCTTCTCCCATAACACTCCTCATAAGCCTGCCTTTCGCGAGTTTTCCTACCTGCTCTCTCCTCATCAGTCTCCCTAGGGGCAGGGAGATAGCGCCTGGGGTCATAAGAATCACGCCTTGTATAGCGTTGAAAGTCATCGTAATATGAGCCGCTGCGTCCCATGGGAGAACCTGAAATTGAAGAAGAGACAAAATTTAGAAATCTCCGAAATAAAGAAGCTAAGTGCGCATAATTGCCAAAAATCCTAAGTGTGTGTGGCGTGCGAACTACACGCGTCAAGCTACAAACCACTCTTTGACTTAGGAGTGATGTCGGCTTTTGCAGTAGGAGTCAACTCTTGGGTTAATGGAGTTGATCGTAGGACGGATGTCGCTTCGACTGCTGGAGAAACAAGCTTAGAAGCAGTGATGTCACCTTTAAAGAGCTCCTGGGAAGTCACCATAAGATCGCTCAGCCCTCCAAAGATATCATCACCGTCATGCCCAACGGAATGGGTAATATCAGCAGTGCCCTCTTCAGCACACTTTACATTCTTCGTAACAAAACTTTCTTTCTCAGCCTCCTCATCAGCCTCTTTAGTAGCCTTCCCAGAATGTTGAGGAAATTCCTCTTCTTCAATAACTGGGGGAAGTTTAGATTTTCCAGATAACCCCACGCCATCGGCAGAACTAGAGCATTTCACTAATAAAGCCTCCACAATAGGTTCCTTCGATGCGAATTCTTCTACGGGGGCTGGGGCATTTGACGTTTCTGCTTGAGAGCTGGGGGCATCACGGGACTGGATGGATCGAGAAGAGTGCAAAAGTCCGAATTGGTGCAAAAATTCGTTCTTCTGTAGAAACTTAATACTTCTCTCATTGACGGCCACAGCACTCAGTCTTTCAAAGGTTGATTTGTGACTAGAATCTTTAGAGGGAGGAGGAAGAGCTGCAAAAGTAAAGCATGAAGTTAGTACTTGACAAATCGAATTTTGAAAAGCTCAGAAATGAAGTAAAAGGAGATAGCTAGTCTTACTTCCTACTCTCCAGATGCCGTAGAATCCCGGGGGGCAACGGACATAGAAGAATTGGTTTAAAAACCCGTGAGCGCTCTTGGGCAGATCCGTAATTAACTTGCGGTTTCTTGCGCTCCTTACGAGAGTAATAGAAGGGTGATCTTTGTTCCTCCCAAATGAACATAGGTAGCAGATCTCCTCGAAGCATGGGAGGCGGTCAAGCGTTCTCCTAAATAGTACGCACAACCCCATCAAAATGGCATAGCCATTAGGGTGCAACTGGAATAGAGAAATAGTTAGTCGAAGGAGGAGTGTTCTAAGAAAATCATTGAAGGGGGGAATAGCTCCATTCAGACACATTTGACGATTAACTGCAATGAAGCCATGTGGCGGCCTATCGGCAGTGTCATTCACTCTAGGAAGCAGAGCATCTGCTTCAGCAATGCCAAATTGAATACATAGATGGTTGAAGGTCCGTTGGTTCAATGAAGTTGGAACCCTTTCCGGAGGATTATCCAAAGGTTCAACAATTGGGAAAACTTCATCGATCTTATCTACTATCTCTTCTTGTACTTGTTGAGAAGTCATTCTACACAAGGAACTAGATATTTAAATATGAAGGTGCACGTTTCCTAAAAGTGTGTGAAGTGTTGTGCAAAGCTACTGAAATAACAAGAAAATAAAGTAAAACTTGAAATAATACTGGTTGGCGCACGTCAATTCAAGAAGATTCAAGGCTTGTTATTAGATCAAAATTAAATGTAGTATCAATGCAGATAATATTCAGCGATAAACAGTTATAACTGGATGAATTTTGCGTCGATTCTTCATTTAAGTCAGTTGATTCATAGCATTTCACTTTTAATTAGATTCATATTATTTTACTTAAGTAAAATGTTATCTCTTTGACCTAATCCATCACTCGATGTGGGCAGTCGATGATGAGTATATTCGTCCTGGTTTTCTACAAATGTTGTATTTAACAGGTTGTTAGCTTAAAAGTCAATATAATCTATGAAAGAGTGCAACAAGTTCAAGCAGTTCAGTTTGGCAGTTCAAGTTCTGTCAAAATTCTACAAGTGTTCAAAGTCTTGTTCATTCCTTAAGTCGTAGGAACGACTTAAGTTAACTCGAGACTCTTTAGGTCGTCCAGATCATGTCCTAACGACTTAACATAGGTCGGGCTTCCCTAAGTCGCTCTGCTCAAGTTATGGAGTTCATCAGTCATGTTCCTACGAGTTAAAGTTATGTTGCGGGTTAAACTAGGTCGTGCTGATTCCTTAAGTCGTTCTGCTTTAAGTCATGAGTTATTCTGGCAAGTTAAGTCGCGAGTCATATGAGTCGCATTCCCTTATGTCGTTCAGAGTTCAAATGTTAAGTTGTTAAGTCGTTTACTAAGCTAAGTCGTGCGATTCAGGTCCAAACTGCTAAGCCCTAGGTTGTTCAAAGCTCCTAAGTCGAGCACTTCCTAACTCTCCTTAACTCGCTAACTCCTCTTCATTCAACAACTCGCCTAACTCACTAACCCGTTAATTCGTAACCCGATAACCCATTAGCATCTCCACAATAAAATCCACCATCTCTCCACACCACCAGATCATCCAAAATCGATTCAAATCGCCTCGAATCCATCATAAATCTGATGCACTGCTGTGCTCTCATGAATTACAACGACAACATGTCCAAATAATGATCAAAAATCGATCGTAACTTGACTCATGGTGGAATGCAGCATGTGGTATCGGATTAGGGTCGTAAAATGGGGGATTCACGATTCGATGATGGTCGTGGTTGGATAATGATCGGATTCACTTACGTAGTGTGATGATGAAGATGATCGACGACTGGTTAGTTCGAATTCTTCTTCGAGAGCTTGGAAATTCTTCAATGGTGGATTAGAATGTTAAAGCAGGTGAAGAGAAGAAGGAGTGACCTAAGCGACTTATATACAGGGGCAGTGGAGCTCGAATCGGCACGAACGACCTAACTCTCTCATAAGTCGCTCACGACTTAACGACTTGGGATGGCACGAGTTAAAAGGTATCGAAGCACACGACCTAGCTACTAGGCGTATACTTCGAGGGGCAAGTGTTAACCCTCTCTTATTCACGACTTAGCGACCTATTCGACTCAACGACCTAAGGGAATAAGCAACTTAACTATCCAAGGAGTAAGCGACTTAACGACTTAAGAAGGTCCAGTGACCTAAAAACCTAAAAGCACAGAGCGGCTCAATATGGCACGACTTAGCGACCTAAAAGATTCCTGCGATCTAACGAGATAAGGAAGGAGCGACCTAACAAGTTAAAGAGAGAGCGACCTAACGACCTAGCAAGCTTCAGAGTTAAGCCACATGCACACTGCCTCTTCCATTAGGTCGCTCACGACCTAATCATACCGAGATAACTCCTGTGCTACGCATGTTAAGTCGCTCACGGCCTATATCTCGTCCAGAATGGTTCCATTAAGTCACTAACGACTTATGCTACCTCGGAATCATTCTTAGGTCGCTCACGACCTAAAACATAACCGACCTAAGCCCAGCTTCTCCTATAAATACCCCGCCTACTCCGCACTAGAAAGGGGAGGATTTTTTTGGAACGCTAAGACTCTGCTGTTTTCACTACTTGCTCCGACACTTCAAACGCAAAAGACACTTCAAAGAATCTTCAGAAAAGATCAAGCTCATTCAACATGAATCCAAAGAGCTTTTCTGCATCAAAGTTCTAATGACTTTTCTTAATTGTGTTGTAATCGAAGAATTATTGTAAAATCTGTAATCAAATCAGCGATAGAAGAGATTAAGTGGACGTAGGCTTGATTTTGAGCCGAACCATTATAAAAATTGTTGTCTCTTTTACTGTTTTCTGCTATTTTCTGCTTGCTTTTAGTTCCCGTACCAACGGGTGGTGCTTTCGCTATATCACAACTCACACCAGGGTGTTAGCGTACATTTTTAGCATTAACAGGGTACTTTTATAAGTTTACATTTACACCAAAAATGCGTTGACACAAAAGGTATTTCAACCATTATTAATGATTATAGTATCTGCAAAAATTAGCATTTTAACTGAAGAACATTTTGCATTTTAAAAAATGCATGAGCGATTTTAGGTATAAAACTGATTGGCTCATTTTTAATACACATAAATTTGCATTTTAACTATGGTAGGATCAGTTTAATTTGAAATTTAATTGAGATACAATTGATTGACTCAGTTTTAGTATACAAAAATCTTGTACTTTAATTAAGGTATGAGCAATTTTAGTTACATGATAAGAGTGATTAACCAAGTAATAGAATGTAAAATTTTAAATTTTAATTAAGGCGGGAGTGTATTTAAATATATTAGGGTGTAATTTGAACTTATAGGGTATTTTGAAAAGTTTATGTTTACATCAAAAATGTGGTATTTCAACTATCATTAAATAAATAAATGTAATTTGAGTATTTTGTGAACTTTACATTAGCACCAAAAAGTATGACACCAAAGGTATTACAACTATTATTAAAGAATTTTAATTAAGGTAGGAGTATATCTAATATACTGAAACTTAATTTGAACTTAAAGGGTATTTTGAGAAGTTTACTGTAACGCCACAGCTCTATATCTATACTACCAAAAAAGCATTATAGAATAATACCATCTGATAATATAGAGAACGAGCCTTGTTAAGAGCAACCACACATGAATATTCTCATGGGCTAATGTTGATACATATTCTTACCTTATTGAAATTCAATTCCAAAGTATATGTACTTGATATCGGTACAAGGCAATAAACATGTGGGTTTACCCAGAGAGATGTAACAACCTGAGATTTCGTACCAATTGATTATCGTCTCTAGACGATTAATTTTCCTAGCTGTTTGTTATTTGAAGTTTTGAGTCGGTATAAAATCTCTTTTAATAAAATTGTTAAATTGTGGACTTTAAAAATTATTGTAGTCCACGGGTGTATTGGGTTGTGTTACCTATCTAGGTAGATGCCATTCCCCTCTAAATATCAGTTCGACCCGTTTTCCCTTGGTTCATTTGCTCGATCACAACCCTAAAACAAATAAACGAAAGAATTGCGGCATCCTCTTGTTTTCCCTTTTTCAAACTAGGGTTTTCAGAAATCGAAGATGTCGTCGTTGTTGTTCGATCGAGAAGATGATTCTCGTTCCCTTGCTTCGACGATCGTTTGTCTCTTAAGGACCTCGGCTTCGACCCTTCGTCTATTCGAAAGCGCTGTCCAATTCGAGCCAGGAAAAAAGGTGAGTGATCTTTTTCACTCACATCTATTCACTCTATTGTTGAACTTAATTCGAGGTTCTTGATTTACCTCTGCCATTCGAATTGTTTTGCTATGATTACATGATTATTGTTCGATGTTGATGATTTCACTGCCTTTCATTCTTTTCATGTTATGGTTGTCTTCTTTGAGCTTGAGCTCGGCTTTGTTTTAACTTGAAACTGCAATTCCCTGATTTTGTATGATTTCATTTCGACTGTGACTTCTCTGCAGTTTTGTTTTCTTTGTAGCTCTATTGCTCGACATTGTGATGTTGAACTTGGATAGTGTATCAGTGATGTTACATCCCTGTTGTACTTGGTCTTATTGCTGTTTCGTTTCACTTGATTAATTGAATTACAGTCGACCTTGAGCATTTTTATGTCGACATCAGTCTTGACTTTGGCCTTGACATTTACTTTACCACTTGCCACTAGTCTGGGTAGCTTATCACTGAGTTGCATTTCCATGTTCGATCACTAAGCACTTGTCATGTTGCATGTTGCACTTCACTATTTTGTTTATCACAGTTGCTCCATTATGACCTGAACCTTGTTGCTATAACATTGTAGTTTGCATTATATTGTACCTGTACTTGTAGTTGCATCTCTGTTCATCAAGTTTTGCAAGTAAGTAAGACTCATCTTTAGTACTGGTTTAAAATGTTAGTTGAATCTAGTGATAAGTGGTTATTGATGACCTATTGTTTTGCCATAAATCACTAACATCTTCTGTGAATCTATGTTTTAATTTATGGTTTTAAAATGAAGTGAAATTGAACACATTTTGTTGGAGCTAAATATGAATTGGAAAGTACATACCTCATTGCATTCACTCCAAGTAAGTTGATTCTCTTGACAATATACATCTGTAGTTGTTTCACCTGTTGCACTGTCATTGGTGTCTGCACTTGAATTTGTTCTTGTACTTGTTCACTATAGTTGTATTTAATTTGTTACTTGATCCACTTGAACTTGGGTCAGTGGTCTTGCTGAAGTCCCGTTTTGTAAGACTGTTGTACCATGATTTGTGAACTTGCCTTAAGTATATTTTGGAGTTAGTTTACATGATGATAATTAGTTGTTTTTGTTTGATGCTTCACTGCTGTCTGCATTTTGATAACTCATGGCTTGATTGAGTTGTTGCCATCTGTTGGCACCAACTTCTTCATGTCTGCATTTTGATAATCTAGTGGTTGTTGACCCAGCGTGCTTCGACTCGGGCCATTTGTATGTTCATCCCTGAGCGTTTGCGACATACTGGTTGCACATTGCTTCATCTACATGTTGTACATGCAGAGTATTGATTGTCTGCACTTTTTCCGGTATCATTTGTGTCACTTCATTTTTTATGTAGTTTGATTCATGTGCATACTGTCTATACAGGCTTTGGTCCTTCTTTAGTCCTGACTGTCTGGAGTATTTGTGAGTTGCATTTGTGTTATTGTCGTCAGTAGTTCATCATGTACACTGTCTAACTGATCTTGTACATGCTTGATCAGTTTATCCCTAACCTGAAGACTGATCTGATGCTTCATGTATTCTTCTACTTTGTTCATTTCAGTTTTATTGATACATGTTTTCTAACCACTGTGATCTTCACTGTGGCCTTGCAGTTGCCACTTTGATGTTAAATCTATACTTGTAGCATCCAGTTGGGGTTTGCTTCCTTGACCTGTAGCCTTTGGGATCTTGTGGTGGCTGCATTTTCATTGCAGTTTTACCCTTGTTCCTTGTGGTGACTTTACATTCGGTTGTGGCGAGGCAGTGCGCTTGCGTGTACTGCAGCCACACAGAATTGACAGATTTTAATTGATATTTCTTTTGTTCTTGATTCATTGACCTGTTGCGTAATTCGTAGGCTGTATTGGCAAGGCAGTACACGTTAGGGTGTACTGCAGCCAATCAGCATTGATGTTTTTAAATTGACATTTCAATTGTTTAAACTGCTTTGGATTTTTGATTTATTGTTTAACACTGTTTAGTGTTATATCTGCCGTTATCCGATTCTTTTATCAAGGAATCGGATATACGAGATTTCTGTGATTGTCGTCTATTTGATTATCTGATTATTATTGCTGCTATGCACTAATAACTGAGTTTGAATTAGACTGACCCGTGTATTATTTTCTTTCGAATTTAATACTCGGGTCAGACCCGAGTTGTTTCAGGTTGTAGATTTCCTGCTTTGAGTTGCTGTTTGAGCTATGAAGACTTTTCACATCTTTTGGAGTAATCGTGTCATGGTATAGGTTGATATGTATTCATGTATATTAGTTGATAATGTACGTGTATATATAACTTCCAGAGTCGACAATTGTAGTTGTATCATATGTATTGTATCAACTGTATTGTAACTGACATCAGTTATATATATATGAGACTTTTGTTTTTATCTGTATTCCGCATTCTTTGTGTATCTGTGTTGTTTTTATATATATTGTCCTAAACTATTATGAACCATCGTAGTTCGTTTTATACTGGAATTGGATATGTCGATGGTAGTGAATAAATAAGAGATGAAAATTTTAAAATATATACCACTCCTATCGAGGTAACCAATACTAGTGTAAGGCCAACTACGGATGGCCGCTCCTACCCAGCCTTATTCTTCATAATAACAGACAGTATTTCTTTTAATACTCTTTGTTATTGTGAGTATAGAGGTGGGGCGTTACAGTTGGTATCAGAGCTTGGGGTTTATGGACATAATATAAAACATAACTTAGATGGAACATGTGTTACAACTATTTGTCGATGTTTTCTTCGTGTTTTGAGTCAAAACTAAAGTTTTGAAATTATGATGAAATTTTCAAATATCATTATTTAAAAATAAAAAGTGAATTTGTGTTCTGATGATTTGATTGATTTGAGTACTGTTTATCAGAGTGCGCAGCGGAAACAGTGAAGCTGTCTTCGCTAAGTACAACTGATAATCTATTTGATTTAAAAAATTGAAATATGAAATTTAAAATTTCATTGGTTGTTTACATAGCTGTAATAATTTTGTTTCTTTGAGAATTTCGAATCCGAATTGAGGATTCGAAGAAATTACAGTTATGTGATTTTTGTTGAAATTTCCGCTGGCTTTCTTTTGTACTAATCGTCTATTGATTAGATTTTGATGTTTTGAATTGTCTTCATTGAAGATATAATCGGAAGATTTCTTTGTTCATTTTGTAGTACGTGCAAATTTGAGTTGCACGTTACTGCATTAATTTTACGTTGAACCGATGCTTGGTTATGAAACGTATTTTGTTGCCGTTACCTTTATAACGGGATTTTTACACTAGTGCTATGTTTTGAAGCACGGAGTTTAGTTGAAAATTTTAATGAATGAAAATTCACTGGTGTTACATTGTGGTGTAAATTATTTTGATGAGATTTTGACGTTTAAAAAAAAATTACTGTCGCTTTGGCTTCAGTAACCGTCAAATTTTAAAAGTGGGTTTTCATGCGGTTATACCGCAATGCTGATTTGTGACCCGTTTTTACGGTATTTTGAGAAGTACAATTTCCTTATCGAAATTGTTACTAATATTGCTGCTTTAATCACATAATTGGGAAATCGTTTTAAAATGAAAATTGTTTTATAAAATTTCTAACAGTTTGCACTTTCAAAAGAAGAGGAAAGTAAGTGATAATCACTTATGAGATTTATGGCATTAAGACCCAAGTAAGAACAGTCAATTATTTTATATGAAAATCATATTACGATTTCTGTTAATCTTTATTTCTCTGAATAAATATATGATGATCATGAATGACATTTTGGTTGAATTTTTGGTTACTGTTTTGATTTGTTTTTGGCATTGGCTAATTTTGTTTTAAAAAAAAAATTTGTTTAATCAATTATAACCTGATTACAGAAATGAGTTTATGACTCAGTTTTTATAAGAAAATAATCTGATTAATTTACTGAGAAATATGGTATTGAATAATAATAATGGATTAGGTAGTATGAACAAAGAGGTTTATGCTCATGTCTAGTTCATAAAAAAAAATTGATATGAACAAAGCAAAAAAAAAGTGCGATCAAGCAGAAATGACTTTGAAATGGGTTGTAAAATTTGGCATGAAAGTTGGTATGTTTAGATATGATTTTTAAGGAAATTAAATTCCCTACTTATGAAATGAAGAAAGGATTACAAGAGTATTTCCGGAGTTAAAAAGGAAAATTCCTTAAAATGAATAAATATGTATGGTCTCTAAATTACCAAGTAATTTAGGAGAGGTGCCTTGATCTACTCATCATCAGGTGGATGATGGGTATGTGCATGACTTGTTCAAGTCCTGGAGGCCTCTGTGCAAAGGTTAACAGAATTGAGTCCTTTGCAATGCACACTTTGTGTTCAAAGGCAAGAGTTTGGACCATATAAAAATGTAAAATGGAACTGGAAAATAAGCTAGGCAGTGTGAACAAAGGAGGTTCATGCTTATGTCTAGATTGTTTTAAATTGGAGATGAACAATGCAATAAATTATTTATGTGCTGATTTGTTCAGATCTAAAGCTAAAATGTTTTATAGGTTTTTCTTTAAAACCTTACCCTATGTTCACAATAGAATTGAGTATAAGAATTTTTATAGAATTCTACTGGATTTGTTTAAGAGATCATTACATTCTTGAATATAGGAGATATGCAAGTGATAAAACAAATTTTGAATGAGACAACTGGAGAAATGAAATAAAGCATTATTTTCATGAATGAAAGTATGGACAGTTGAGATTTTCTGAAATAAGAAATGAGACTGGTCACTAGATTATAAAACTAATCTAGGAGAGAAGCCTTGATCTATTCATCATAAGGAGTATGATGGATATGTGCATGACTTGTTTAAGTCCTATAGGCCTTTGTGCAAGGGTTAACAGAATTGAGTCCCTTGCAATGCACACATGGTGTTTAATGGCAAAGAGATATGACCAAATTAAATTGATAAATCGAGATTTAGAGCTGAGCTATGGAATTAAAATGAGTTAATTCCATAAGAGTATGTGTACATGAATACTGTATTGAACAATTGAATAATTGTTGATTTGAGATTCGATTATCATTTTTGATAATTGAATATTTGTTGATTTGAGATTCAATTATCATTTTCGATAATTGAATATTTGTTGATTTGAGATTCGATTATCGTTTTTGATAATTGAATATTTGTTGATCTGAGATTCGATTATCGTTTTTGATAATTGAATATTTGTTGATTTGAGATTCGATTATCGTTTTTGATAATTGAATATTTGTTGATTTGAGATTCGATTATCGTTTTTGATAATTGAATATTTATTGATTTGAGATTCGATTATCGTTTTTGATAATTGAATATTTGTTGATTTGAGATTCGATAATCGTTTTTGATAATTGAATATTTGTTGATTTGAGATTCGATTATCGTTTTTGATAATTGAATATTTGTTGATTTGAGAATCGATTATTGTTTTTGATAATTGAATAATTGTTGATTTGGGATTTCTGATTATCGTTTTGATAATTTGGCAATTGCTAATTTTGCTGATTGTAAGATTTTCTAGTCTCTAATTGATTCTAGATTATGTTGATTACATTAAACTGCTGTTTTCTGTCTATCTCTGTTGATAGTTATAGTTTGCTGATTATGAAGTTCGTGTTTTCTATTTATCTGTTGGATAAATAGATATTTGCAGTTTTGCGATTTGCAAATTTTGTTTTCAAATATCTTTGTTGATAATTAGATATTGTTGTTTTGTGATTTCTGTATTCTAATTATCTAATTGATCATTGAATATTGTGGATTTGGATTGAGTTTGAGTATTGAGTTGCCTGGTCCTTGCATTTCCATTGTACAATCTCGTAGTTTCTTTGATATTGCAGTCTTCATGATTCGTAGACTTGAGTTTTACCTATCAAGTTCACTTGAACTTTGATACATTGTTCTATACAATGATGGTTACTTTCGCACTGGGCCTGGTGTCGCGTCACTGACCTGATGCACTTGAGCCCTTGCCTACCTTAAATATACTCTGTTTCACTTGATAGTTGTAGTGATGTATTCCATAGAGTAACTGGACTGACTTGAGTCTGGTTCACTCGAGTTGCCTTCCTTGATTTACACTGAACTTGTATACATTCATTTGGTCATTTCGGGAGTTGGTTCTGCATTTTGTTGTACCGGTACCTATAGTTGTCCAAACCGATTCTTCTGAAGTTTTAGCTTGTAGATCTGTTGTTCGTATGTTGCATACATTGTTGTTGAGTCGCTTTGTTACATCACTTGATATTTGTGGTATTTGCAGTTATATCACTTCGAGCTGCATGTTTAGTTGTTTATAGGTTGGCAACTGGTATCTGTAGTTCATGTTTCATTAAGTTTGATGTGCTCGTGATCACTGTAGTCTGTCCCTGCAGTCTATCTGGTCACTGTAGTTGCATTCCATTCATTTGCAGATATCAGTGCTCGTCCCTTAGTTGTTCATCTGGTAGTTCATTATGAGTTTGGGGATGACATGAGAACTTTTGTTCATTTTGTTCTGATTGCACTCTGCTGTCAGTATCACTGCATTGTTTTAGGTTTCAGATATAGTTGCTTGGTCCCTCATATTGTTTCAGGTGTACTCTGTATCACTTTTGATGTAGTTTGCATTTCAGTGTATCCTGGTGGTTACTGTTTCGTCCTGAATTTGATCATTTAAGCATCCCAATCTCTAGTGCTCGAACTTTGTCCATACTTGCACACTGATTCACTATTCTCTGTACAGTATCTAGACCTTATTATATGCACACTTGGTTCGTGACCTTTGTGCTCGAGCTTGATCTTGCAATTTCTAGTTTCATAATTGCTTCATGTAATTGGGTAGTTTGGTCTTCATTTTGCTAGTAGTATTGCTCCATGTAAATAGGGTGTGTTTGTTTCACTTGTTTGGTTGGTCGTGAGACTATAGCATGCATTATTCATGTCAATTTCTTTGGCGTTTGTATTTCCGACCTTTATTTTTCTAGCTTTACCAATTTATGTTGGAAAATTTATTGTTAGTTGTAACGACCCGGCTTTCTTTGCCCAGAAAGACGCATCGTTATGAAGAAAGAAAGGGATAGAAGAAGAAAAGAAAAGAAGAGAGAACAACAACACATCAGAAATCTCACAGCGGAACGAGAAATATATTATCACATAAGATATTACATAGTATCATATACATCAGAGTACACGATTTATACATCACAATATAGACAGTTATAAACTTCTGTCTATTATACAACACAACTACATAAATACGATACATCATACACAGCGGAAACTCTATATATCTACACGCTGAAGCCTCCTGCTCCACAGCTCCTCCAGAATTCGTCAAGACTAACCTGAATCCCCTTGACTACTCATACAAATTTGAGTACCCAAGAGTTTAATAAAACAGAAAATAAACACTTGGGTCAGACATGGGTCTGGTGTGAGTAAACGGTTAGATTGCTTAACTTTGAAAACCTTTGAAAACAAAAGTATCACGTAAGACTCCCCACAAATAAACATGGGTAAGTTTTTACCTTACGCTAACTAAAACATTTGATAGGAAATCCGATTGTATTATAATAGGGTCTAGGGTTTTCAAGTAAAATACAGAAATAGCTGAAATGCTTACATCTCACATTCCAACATAGTTGGGCACAACTAATACGTACGGCACTTATTGGAGTTTGGATTCCATACAATGGCAGGGCTACTGGGGTACCGCCCGTCACAGTACGTGGCCTAGATCACCGTACCGAGGAGTACGCCCGCTCCCCTGCAACACAAAGCCGGAACCATCCCTTACTGGATAATCCCGAACAAGACAATCCCGTAGTTGGCGCGACCAACCACACACTAAGCCGAATAAAAGAAAAGGGACCTCTAGACAGGGATCTATCTTGCTCTCAATGGGTGCTACCCACGAAGCCTTGCTGCACCTCCCCTGTTTTAGCCATTCCCGGTTGATGAGGCTTGAGGTTACGATTACCTTTAATCAGAACATATTACTTAGAATGCTCATCGTCCGCCTGACGATGTGCTGAAAGCATTCAATCCATACAAGTTCGTTCCGGGTTCGAACGAAACCGAAGGCATTATCTCGTTACACTCGTTTTGGAATCACCCTCAGAGTTAACGACAATAACCCTTGCACTCTGAATCTTCATCTTCACTTGAGATTCACGACCTATCGTTAATTTGGATCGATGTGGTATTCGGGTCTCCAGACCTGGAATACCGGTATACGGAAACCCGATCCCGGTCTCATCGAAATCCAAAACGTATCTTTTAATGCCAAGTTGTTTAAAGGTTTTAAACATTTAAACTTATATTCAGGATGATATATAAACAGATAGATGAATCATATTATCACAATAGATAATTCATTCAACTCACAAAGCAGCATATCACATCTCAGAGATATCCCAATCATCCAGTATCAACCAATCATTCAATATCATTCAACAAATATCAACCATCCAATATTTATCAATTATCCAAAACAGATTTGATTAACTCAATCAAATTTGATTACCTAAATCATTCTCATTTATTTATTTCAAATAAATAAATTAACCATATCTAATGATCTTCTTTAATTAATCGTCCTAGATTAATCATCTTTAATTACATTCAAGTAATTATCCTTAACCATATTCAGTAATTAACCTTTAATTACTATCATTAATTACAATAATTAATGATTCTTCACTTGCTTTCATTAATTAATAATAATTAATTACATTAAACCTTAATTAATTAAAATTAATTAATCTTACTTAAATTAATTGCTTTTATAAATTAACCTTGATTAATTTCATTAATTAAATAATCCTTATTAATTAACTAATCCTTTAATTAATTAATTATATAATTAACTTGTAATTAACCATTAATCATAAAAAGTAATTAACAACTTGTGATTATTTATCTTAATTAATTAACTTCTTAATTAATTATATTAATCTTTGATTTATAAATCTTAATAATTAGAACTTTAATTACTTCATTAAGTAATTACTAATCATTTAAATTAACAAGTAATCCTTAATTAATTACTTTATTAATTAATTATATATTTAATTAATTATCCTTAGTAATTAATCTAATATTAACTAAGTAATTAATTCTTAATTACTACCATTAATAAATCTTAATTAATCTCTTAATTAATTACTTAACAAATAATTAATTTCATCATTAAATAATTCTTATTTAATTACTTCATAACTAATTAACTCAAAAACAATTATATTAATAAATTCCTTAATTGATAATATTAAGTGATTACTCATTAATCACCTCATCTAATTACTCTTATGAGTAATTTCCATTTAATTAATCAATTACTAATTTATTTATTAAGTAATTACACTTGATTAATTTATAATTAAGTGTTTATTTAAATTAACCAACATTAACCATCATTTAAATAATTAATTAAATAATTAGTTAACTTCTTAAATTTAAAATTACTTAATTAAACTTTTATTTAATAACAAATCATTTATATTAATTAACCATTCTTAATTAATCTTAACATAACCAATTTAGAATAAAACTGTATTATTAAACACTTATTCAAATCACTTATTTTATTAAAACAAATTTTAAAATCAATTTTGAAATATAATTTATTTTAAACAAAGCAATCTAAAACATTTAATTTCAATATATTTTAAAATCTTTGAAAACCATTTCAAGCTTGTTTCATCAAATTAAACAATTATTTATTTAAAACATATTTTAATACTTAAAAACTCGACCATGCTTTAAGATTTTAAAACAAGATATGATTTTTGCTTTAAATTCAAAACCAGATTATTAGAATTTAAAACAACCCGAGCCATACCCCTTTCAAACCCGAGCTAGCTTCGAGTCCTTCTCCCCTCTCGTATACTTCGAGAAAAACAGCAAATTACACGAGACAGCCCCGAGTCACCTTCGTCTTCCCCAACGCAACAAACCCAGACAGTATCGTGCACACGTGCACGTGCACGTCACCTCCGGCCAACCCAGGTCAGCGCGACGATCAACTACGGTCACAAAATCACTCGCGAGCACCACCATAAACTCAGATTGAAGACTAAGCAAGCGAATCACATTTTGATCGTTCGAACCAAAAACTGCAGAAACCCAAACCACCAAAATCCCCATTGCCGACGAACTCGACGTCGTTAAACTCCGCCATCCACCCCATCGAACTACCTCGACCATGAGCTTCAACACCCCCACGTCGCGATCACCTCCGGTACCCTATACAGGTCGCGAAAATCACTACAGCAAGGCCGAGCAAAAACTAACTTAAACCCTAGTTAATTCAATTTCAAACGATTCACTAATTAGAAAAATTCATGCACATTTTTCCCATCATCAATGATACCAAAGCTAGCTACTACCAAGATTTCAACTTCAAACATTAAGTGGATCATCGGCAATTCACCAAATTGCTGATACCGTTCATCTCGAAAATTCAAATTGAATATCACTTTAAAAATTCTGAAGTGCATATCAAAATTCGTGATTTTCAATCACGAATCCATCCCTATAATGCAGAATTGAAATTAAGAAATTTGATTATTATGAAAATTTGGGTTTTTACTGTTATTTTACGAATTTCGAAATAACAACTTATTATAAATTCCTGAAATGATTTTTAGTGGTGATGTTTCATAATTTCGAACAAATTTCATTTACAAATCATAAGCTAATTAGGATTGAATGGTGAGATATTGAATTAAATAGAGAAATCCAACCCTGTTAAAAATAACAGAGTTCACTTTTGCATATATACAGGCATTCAATACTAACACATACACATGCATCCATTCCAATCCAGATATTCAGGTTAACATATGATTTTCGTTCACATACCAAAGTGAAATTAAGTTATAAAACTGTTTTTAAAATCTAGTTTACTCACCAAGGAACAGAGAGCAGAAAACACTACAGGCTGATGGTTTCCAGACTTGTCCCAGATTTTAAACTTCTATTTGCCTTGTTGAATTTAAACTTGCTGTTGATTTTTGAAACTGATTTGTATTTGAGAAAATTTGAAACTGATGTTGCCTTTGATCTCCTTTTGATTTGCAGTTGAATTTCCAGATTTTCATTTCCAGATTTATTTTGCTTCTTTGCATTTTGATTTCCAGGTTTTCATTTTTCTTTTTGATTTTAGATTCGAATTGTATTTAGTAGAGAGATGAAGAAAAGATCATCTTAGACTGAAAAATGAAAATAGATTTTTCTTCTTACATAAATTTTTACAACTTTAATTATCAAGGAGAAAAGAAAATAAAATAGATAAAGCCACTTGTCCTTTTAATTAGCTTACACATAGGTTTGCAAATTACAAATGTCTTTAAACTACCTTTAAAAACTTACAAGTGTACATTCTTATTTTAAATTAATTTACTTAAGCTATACCTATGTATTTATAAAATATTTAATCCTTATTTAAGCTTAAGCTTACATATATATTTTAAGAAATTATTCTTGTTATTTAAATCATAAATATCATTTTCAAAGGTATTAAGTTAAATTACAAATTTCCAAATTACAAATTATATATATATATTAAAGTTTGAAAAATACTTCATTAAATTCAAATTCAATATTCTTTCCATCTCAATATATACAAATGTATATATTCTAAATGGAAAATACTTTTAACATTAGCTTGATAATTATCATATTGAATTTAATACATAACTTCAAATAACAATATATATATTCATATATATTATAATTTGAAAACACAGTTTTATTAAATTAAAAGATTCCCTATTCAATATATATATATATATATCAATATATATATATACATTATAAATATAAACACTTATATTAGTTTTAGAAAGATAAATCTTCCCAATTTAAAATGGTTAGAAAAGATATTTAATAAATATTTCCAATATTAAAATGTTATTAGTTTTTCAAAAGAAATAAACTTGCCAATTTAAAATATTATTAACCTTTTAAAATGAATAAACTCATCAATTTATAAAATAAATCAACAAATCAATTTAATTATTAATAAAGATTATTAAATTGATATTGCTAAAATTCCGGGATATCACATTCCTCCCCCCTTAAAATAATTTCGTCCCCGAAATTAAAAACAAATATAATTTAATAATCCACCAAAGATTTTTAATTTCAAACACAAACCTATCATTCAATTCCTATCAATCAAAGCAACCAATCAAACAATCTAATCTAACTAACTATTCTGATACAAATCAGAATAGACTTCATAATACTATCTCGAGTTTCCCCGAGTATAAATCACCGGGAGACTCGCTCTACAGAAACTAAACAAACTACACCACCATAATCCAAAGCTCCTCTCTTCTCTAGATTCACCAATCTGAACAAAATATCAGATCACACTCAAGTCCAGTTCAACTTCCAAATTCAACCGATCTGCCGATTCTACAACCAACAATGAATCATACACGTACTCCCTCAGAGATACGTGAAATACAATGAATTCCAGATATCCAAACTGGCCATTCAATCCTGTAGACAAAGAACTACTCCTCTCGAGAACACAGAAAAATCCAAAATACTTCAGTGCTAGCTTTCCAGACTTAACAATTCTAATAGCTCTTTAATCGGAGAAAACTTTAACAACTTCCAATCTCCAACTCCGAATTCCAAACTCTGCCTCATATCTGCACAACTTACCAAACGATCCTGGGCTACCTCATCTCTTCCTTGAAGAGCTCAAACTTCGCTGATGCTTCTTGAAACAACTCTGGACCAAGCACAAAATGATCTCTATATCCTATCAACAATATGATCTTTCCAAAATCAGCTGAAATCCAAACTTGAAAACTAGATCTGACCAATCCATTTTCAAAAATTTCTGAACTGTTACACCAACTCTTCTTTCTCCAAGAACCCTCCTACTATCAGATTAACCATCGGTATCGCTTCTGGAATCAAGTCGATACGGAACTCAACTATAGATGCAGCCAAACTTCAACCTCCTCGAAGACATCCGGAAAAATCTCTGACTACTTCAGTAGCTTCTACTTCCACATGAGAAATCTCAGTTTCAAACAAAATATTTCCCAAGATAAATTCCCAACTAATCGCAAGGCACTTTTGCGATCTTACCTAGTTCGGATTCCAAAGAAACTGTTCTCTCTTTACCAATTAAAACAGCCTTAAGCTTTTCCAAACAAGGTAAACCGTTCAAGAAAACATTCACCATCTGCCCGGACTACTGATAGAAGAACCACAAAGATTTCCTGAACCATCGGAGAAACGAACCACACTGCTGCTTCCAAATTCTATCTCTGGGACACTGCTAAGCCAAAGACCTCCTCGTCAACACACCGAACACTTCGAGCTGCACTGCTACCACAGCTAACCAAAAAATTCTAATCCAAAGGCTTCCCAAAACTAAAATCATCAACAAACCTCACAACGAACCTCCGAGATGGCAGACATCCCAAAAGAAACTCGGCCCCAAACCAAACGCCAACAACTTACTCTTCTTAAGGGAAACAATGAGACCATGTCCGAAGAACAACTAATCGACCTTAGTCCCATACTTCAAAATAGATAAACTCTCTTACTCGATATCCAGAGAATTCCTATACAGCCGAGTCTTTCCTGCGGTAGACATCAACTGTTCCTCCAATACCTTCTTGATCTTGCTTCAAAAAGAACATCTCCTTCGGGAACATCCATAGATACTGCGTTTCATCACACAGCTGTTCCTTCCTGAAGTCGCCAAGCTACCATCACTTACTTCTGCATAACCGACGGATCCAACTCTAGAAAATCTGCTCACCCGAGCTCAACCAAGCTTACACTCTTCCTCAAACTTACTTCAGAAGAAACATCTTCAGAAATGTCCATAGTCACTGCGTCTCACTATACAGCTACTACTTCTTGAAGTTACCAAAATACCATCACTCGCTTCAGCTCATCCAATAGATCTACTCTATTCATCCAACTTCAAAGATAAACTCCGAACTTAAACAGTTTCCTTCGGAGATCGATGAAATCCTTACACCACAACAAAGTTTACTCGAGACGGTATTTGGTCTACAGTCTCGTCAGATACACTTCCAACCTCAACATTCAAACTCTAACTATTGGTAATTGTGTTACACACACTACCATCCTATCTACCCTTATAACTTATATTGGAAAACCCGAATAGGTAACCCAACAAATAGGTAGAAATATATATATATATTTAAAATGATACTTTTTATATAGAAATTATTTCTGGGTAAAATTATTTCATTTACCTCTTTAAAACAATATTGTGTCCGTTGGCCTGGTTCAAGTGTTTAGAGATCCCTATCAATAACGTTAGCTACTCGTATTGACCAGAATCCATATACCACTCAACCGATCAATTAACACAATATAAAATCATTTTTATATAACTAACAATTACGCGCTCTCAAGATAGACACCACTTCAGAGCCTAGGTATTCACTCAACCTAGTGTTCTGATATTCACTTAACCAAAAGCTTAGGCATTCGCTCAACCTATGCTCTGATACCATATGTAACGACCCGGCTTTCTTTGCCCAGAAAGACGCATCGTTATGAAGAAAGAAAGGGATAGAAGAAGAAAAGAAAAGAAGAGAGAACAACAACACATCAGAAATCTCACAGCGGAACGAGAAATATATTATCACATAAGATATTACATAGTATCATATACATCAGAGTACACGATTTATACATCACAATATAGACAGTTATAAACTTCTGTCTATTATACAACACAACTACATAAATACGATACATCATACACAGCGGAAACTCTATATATCTACACGCTGAAGCCTCCTGCTCCACAGCTCCTCCAGAATTCGTCAAGACTAACCTGAATCCCCTTGACTACTCATACAAATTTGAGTACCCAAGAGTTTAATAAAACAGAAAATAAACACTTGGGTCAGACATGGGTCTGGTGTGAGTAAACGGTTAGATTGCTTAACTTTGAAAACCTTTGAAAACAAAAGTATCATGTAAGACTCCCCACAAATAAACATGGGTAAGTTTTTACCTTACGCTAACTAAAACATTTGATAGGAAATCCGATTGTATTATAATAGGGTCTAGGGTTTTCAAGTAAAATACAGAAATAGCTGAAATGCTTACATCTCACATTCCAACATAGTTGGGCACAACTAATACGTACGGCACTTATTGGAGTTTGGATTCCATACAATGGCAGGGCTACTGGGGTACCGCCCGTCACAGTACGTGGCCTAGATCACCGTATCGAGGAGTACGCCCGCTCCCCTGCAACACAAAGCCGGAACCATCCCTTACTGGATAATCCCGAACAAGACAATCCCGTAGTTGGCGCGACCAACCACACACTAAGCCGAATAAAAGAAAAGGGACCTCTAGACAGGGATCTATCTTGCTCTCAGTGGGTGCTACCCACGAAGCCTTGCTGCACCTCCCCTGTTTTAGCCATTCCCGGTTGATGAGGCTTGAGGTTACGATTACCTTTAATCAGAACATATTACTTAGAATGCTCATCGTCCGCCTGACGATGTGCTGAAAGCATTCAATCCATACAAGTTCGTTCCGGGTTCGAACGAAACCGAAGGCATTATCTCGTTACACTCGTTTTGGAATCACCCTCAGAGTTAACGACAATAACCCTTGCACTCTGAAACTTCATCTTCACTTGAGATTCACGACCTATCGTTAATTTGGATCGATGTGGTATTCGGGTCTCCAGACCTGGAATACCGGTATACGGAAACCCGATCCCGGTCTCATCGAAATCCAAAGCGTATCTTTTAATGCCAAGTTGTTTAAAGGTTTTAAACATTTAAACTTATATTCAGGATGATATATAAACAGATAGATGAATCATATTATCACAATAGATAATTCATTCAACTCACAAAGCAGCATATCACATCTCAGAGATATCCCAATCATCCAGTATCAACCAATCATTCAATATCATTCAACAAATATCAAACATCCAATATTTATCAATTATCCAAAACAGATTTGATTAACTCAATCAAATTTGATTACCTAAATCATTCTCATTTATTTATTTCAAATAAATAAATTAACCATATCTAATGATCTTCTTTAATTAATCTTCCTAGATTAATCATCTTTAATTACATTCAAGTAATTATCCTTAACCATATTCAGTAATTAACCTTTAATTACTATCATTAATTACAATAATTAATGATTCTTCACTTGCTTTCATTAATTAATAATAATTAATTACATTAAACCTTAATTAATTAAAATTAATTAATCTTACTTAAATTAATTGCTTTTATTAATTAACCTTGATTAATTTCATTAATTAAATAATCCTTATTAATTAACTAATCCTTTAATTAATTAATTATATAATTAACTTGTAATTAACCATTAATCATAAAAAGTAATTAACAACTTGTGATTATTTATCTTAATTAATTAACTTCTTAATTAATTATATTAATCTTTGATTTATAAATCTTAATAATTAGAACTTTAATTACTTCATTAAGTAATTACTAATCATTTAAATTAACAAGTAATCCTTAATTAATTACTTTATTAATTAATTATATATTTAATTAATTATCCTTAGTAATTAATCTAATATTAACTAAGTAATTAATTCTTAATTACTACCATTAATAAATCTTAATTAATCTCTTAATTAATTACTTAACAAATAATTAATTTCATCATTAAATAATTCTTATTTAATTACTTCATAACTAATTAACTCAAAAACAATTATATTAATAAATTCCTTAATTGATAATATTAAGTGATTACTCATTAATCACCTCATCTAATTACTCTTATGAGTAATTTCCATTTAATTAATCAATTACTAATTTATTTATTAAGTAATTACACTTGATTAATTTATAATTAAGTGTTTATTTAAATTAACCAACATTAACCATCATTTAAATAATTAATTAAATAATTAGTTAACTTCTTAAATTTAAAATTACTTAATTAAACTTTTATTTAATAACAAATCATTTATATTAATTAACCATTCTTAATTAATCTTAACATAACCAATTTAGAATAAAACTGTATTATTAAACACTTATTCAAATCACTTATTTTATTAAAACAAATTTTAAAATCAATTTTGAAATATAATTTATTTTAAACAAAGCAATCTAAAACATTTAATTTCAATATATTTTAAAATCTTTGAAAACCATTTCAAGCTTGTTTCATCAAATTAAACAATTATTTATTTAAAACATATTTTAATACTTAAAAACTCGACCATGCTTTAAGATTTTAAAACAAGATATGATTTTTGCTTTAAATTCAAAACCAGATTATTAGAATTTAAAACAACCCGAGCCATACCCCTTTCAAACCCGAGCTAGCTTCGAGTCCTTCTCCCCTCTCGTATACTTCGAGAAAAACAGCAAATTACACGAGACAGCCCCGAGTCACCTTCGTCTTCCCCAACGCAACAAACCCAGACAGTATCGTGCACACGTGCACGTGCACATCACCTCCGGCCAACCCAGGTCAGCGCGACGATCAACTACGGTCACAAAATCACTCGCGAGCACCACCATAAACTCAGATTGAAGACTAAGCAAGCGAATCACATTTTGATCGTTCGAACCAAAAACTGCAGAAACCCAAACCACCAAAATCCCCATTGCCGACGAACTCGACGTCGTTAAACTCCGCCATCCACCCCATCGAACTACCTCGACCATGAGCTTCAACACCCCCACGTCGCGATCACCTCCGGTACCCTATACAGGTCGCGAGAATCACTACAGCAAGGCCGAGCAAAAACTAACTTAAACCCTAGTTAATTCAATTTCAAACGATTCACTAATTAGAAAAATTCATGCACATTTTTCCCATCATCAATGATACCAAAGCTAGCTACTACCAAGATTTCAACTTCAAACATTAAGTGGATCATCGGTAATTCACCAAATTGCTGATACCGTTCATCTCGAAAATTCAAATTGAATATCACTTTAAAAATTCTGAAGTGCATATCAAAATTCGTGATTTTCAATCACGAATCCATCCCTATAATGCAGAATTGAAATTAAGAAATTTGATTATTATGAAAATTTGGGTTTTTACTGTTATTTTACGAATTTCGAAATAACAACTTATTATAAATTCCTGAAATGATTTTTAGTGGTGATGTTTCATAATTTCGAACAAATTTCATTTACAAATCATAAGCTAATTAGGATTGAATGGTGAGATATTGAATTAAATAGAGAAATCCAACCCTGTTAAAAATAACAGAGTTCACTTTTGCATATATACAGGCATTCAATACTAACACATACACATGCATCCATTCCAATCCAGATATTCAGGTTAACATATGATTTTCGTTCACATACCAAAGTGAAATTAAGTTATAAAACTGTTTTTAAAATCTAGTTTACTCACCAAGGAACAGAGAGCAGAAAACACTACAGGCTGATGGTTTCCAGACTTGTCCCAGATTTTAAACTTCTATTTGCCTTGTTGAATTTAAACTTGCTGTTGATTTTTGAAACTGATTTGTATTTGAGAAAATTTGAAACTGATGTTGCCTTTGATCTCCTTTTGATTTGCAGTTGAATTTCCAGATTTTCATTTCCAGATTTATTTTGCTTCTTTGCATTTTGATTTCCAGGTTTTCATTTTTCTTTTTGATTTTAGATTCGAATTGTATTTAGTAGAGAGATGAAGAAAAGATCATCTTAGACTGAAAAATGAAAACAGATTTTTCTTCTTACATAAATTTTTACAACTTTAATTATCAAGGAGAAAAGAAAATAAAATAGATAAAGCCACTTGTCCTTTTAATTAGCTTACACATAGGTTTGCAAATTACAAATGTCTTTAAACTACCTTTAAAAACTTACAAGTGTACATTCTTATTTTAAATTAATTTACTTAAGCTATACCTATGTATTTATAAAATATTTAATCCTTATTTAAGCTTAAGCTTACATATATATTTTAAGAAATTATTCTTGTTATTTAAATCATAAATATCATTTTCAAAGGTATTAAGTTAAATTACAAATTTCCAAATTACAAATTATATATATATATTAAAGTTTGAAAAATACTTCATTAAATTCAAATTCAATATTCTTTCCATCTCAATATATACAAATGTATATATTCTAAATGGAAAATACTTTTAACATTAGCTTGATAATTATCATATTGAATTTAATACATAACTTCAAATAACAATATATATATTCATATATATTATAATTTGAAAACACAGTTTTATTAAATTAAAAGATTCCCTATTCAATATATATATATATATATCAATATATATATATACATTATAAATATAAACACTTATATTAGTTTTAGAAAGATAAATCTTCCCAATTTAAAATGGTTAGAAAAGATATTTAATAAATATTTCCAATATTAAAATGTTATTAGTTTTTCAAAAGAAATAAACTTGCCAATTTAAAATATTATTAACCTTTTAAAATGAATAAACTCATCAATTTATAAAATAAATCAACAAATCAATTTAATTATTAATAAAGATTATTAAATTGATATTGCTAAAATTCCGGGATATCACATTAGTGATGACCTTAATTATGAAAATTGCGGGGACGTAATTTCTATAAGGAGGGGAGACTGTAACAACCTGAGATTTCGTACCAATTGATTATCGTCTCTAGACGATTAATTTTCCTAGCTGTTTGTTATTTGAAGTATTGAGTCGGTATAAAATCTCTTTTAATAAAATTGTTAAATTGTGGACTTTAAAAATTATTGTAGTCCACGGGTGTATTGGGTTGTGTTACCTATCTAGGTAGATGCCATTCCCCTCTAAATATCAGTTCGACCCGTTTTCCCTTTGTAACGACCCGCCATTTTGGACCATTCACATCCATTATAAGTGTATAGGAAGACACTCATGCCGGAGTTGAATTGCTCAAAATACCGCGTTGTTAATTTAAATTTGGCAAAACTGAACATATACAGTAAATAAATAATCACAGATCACAGACACAGAGTAATAAGTGCAGCGGAAATAAAAAGAGATAGTAGTTCATGAAGCTACTATATGAATATATAAGATACATCAGAGTTTTACAACAGAAGAGTAATACGACACATCAGAGTTAAACCAGATACAACGGAAGAGTAATATGATACATCAGATACAAATCAGAATACATCATTGGAATCATCGAATACTGAGAGCAGAATAGATGGCTGGATCTTCAAGCAAAGCTCCTACTCCAAAGGTAAGCATCGAATACTGGTACACTCAGTCTGACCCGAGCGTAAAGCAAAACACAAGACACTCGAGTCAGGATTAACATTCTTATATTAATAAATCCAACTCAAGTGAAATAGCAATTGAAATACAAGTAACTCAAAGGATGTTTGGAATAACCATCCTTTAAGGATCCGTTAAACTATCTACTAGGTAGTAATGTACGCTAAGTAGATAATGTCTATCAGTAATAATAAGATATCAAAATAGCGTTAAGTCATGGCCCATTCCACCCTTAACACATTTTTATTCCCAAAAGCATATACAAGACCGTAGTTTCCCCAAAACCGGAAGTCACCAGAGGGCAATCCATATACTAAAGGTACAAATCAAAATCGTAGTGGTTGCGTATAAATGGAATACAAGTATGACAAGGCACATGAGGCAATACCCAAGGTAGTGATACTACCGTTCGCCTGATCCGGACTGGTGAGAACGCAACGCCGCAGCGCCCGCAACACCGTTAAACAACACTCCCAAAATCAAGGGTGCACCAATCGACAACAAGTATAAGTAGTTCGAAGAAGTGTGTCCACTTGAGGTATCAATCCTCCATTGGCCCGGCACAGCTCCTATTTTAGTCATTTCGAATTTGACACAAGTGTCAAGGCTATCCATTATCGTTCTCTTTCTTCAGTCAACACGTACATCATTCCAACCACTTCATTCTGGATTATCACTCCGCGTATAGTTATTAAAGTGGTTTCGGTTCAGATAGAGAGTATATCCATTACCGATCCCGGTCTCTTTAATAACTTTCGTAATTATTACACCGATTGGTCGTTTATATATTTCAAAACCAAATCAATTTCAATTTCAATTAGAATTTGTAAATCAACATTTCATTTGTCTTTCGAAATCAATTTCCAAAATTTTCGTTTCAAAACTTCCAAATTCACAATTTCAAAATCTTATAATTAAATTTTCAATTTCTATTTAAAACCATTCAAATATTGATTCAAATTCGTATATAAGTTTCATTCCGAAATCATTTAAATTAATTTGACATTCAAATCAATTTAAATCCATTTATCAATTTCATTCAATGTTAGTTAAGTAAATTTTCATTTAAAACAATTTCTGTTTAATTTCCAATTCATTAAATCCATTATTTAAATTCAACTTCCTTATTTCAAAACTTACAATTTGAATTAAATTAAATTCATCAAATCAAATTCTTTAAATTTCAAGTCTTACATTAATTTCAATAAATCACATTTTATTTCTTGTTAAAGAAATTCAATTTCACTTATTTACTTACTTAAATAATTTTCCAAAACTTAATTAATAAAGAAACTCAATTTCAATTATTTACGAAGTAAAATTCACTTATTCAAAAGTTCAATTTCACATATTAAAGAATTCAATTCAATTTAATCATTTAATAATTCAATCTCATTTAATTATTAAATAATTCAAAACTTAATTATTAAATAATTTCAAAGTTTAATAATTTCAAAATTAATTATAATTTCAAACTTAATTATTAAATCATTTCAAAGTTTAATAATTTCAAACTTAATTCAATCATTTCTCAAATTAAACAACATTCTTTCAACAATTACATTGTTAATATTTTGTTTCAGATTTATTAAATATCAACATCTTCCTTTCATTAAAAATTCAAATTTCAACTTCATTTCAAAACCATATTATTTATTCAAATAAAATCTTTATTTATTTTTAAATCAAATTATTGGCCAATCGGGTTTTTTTATTTAATTCTCTATATCTAAGGTCAAAGTTTAATTTGGGTATTTATCATTTCAACCCGATTCAAATTCAATTCAAAATCAAAGCATAACAAAGGGAACTTGCAGTGTGATAGCTGGGATGGTGTCAAAGTAAATAAACAAGCAATAACAACAACAATAACAATCCAATAATCAATTCAAATAATCCTGAAATAATTGTATTAATTCGCATTGTTATTTGTACGAATTAATATAATTATTTCTAGAATCTACACTATCATTTCATGTAGATTAAAGATTATTACACTAATTATTTATACGGTTCTTCACTTGTCATTCAATTTCAATTTTACACTACAGCAATTAATCCAATATACGTTCAATGGTTCAAAGTGTAATTATCGCTATTCTATATGTCAATTAATTTAACAATTAAAAGGGGTCATATTCACTAATCAAATTTAACATATATGTCAATTCAAATTTTTAATTATCCTACGTCAAATTTACTTGCATAATATTTATCACTTTATACATCTCAATTTAACATCCAATATAAACAACAAACAATCAATCAATTATCAATCAAACAGGATTATCATCGTATAATTAACAAATAATGGTGTCAGATGTCACAGGTGAACTGATACAGGTAATAACAGTGTAAATATCAAACAACAGCATATTTCAATTGTCGTTTCAATTGAAATCAAATTTAATAAATAAAAGAACGTTAATCGTGAGTGAGTGCTCACCTTTCGAGGTTAGAGAGAAAAAGCGATGACACAAATACGCATACTGATTTGGACACTGGAATATCCAAGCACGAATTCCAAACAAAGCTAGATTGGCACGAATTTGACGTTCGAAGCTGACGGCAAGGAATTGACGAAGTCGAGTAAGAGCTGGATCGATGAAGATAAACGGTATAAATGAACTTATATATATATAACTATTTATAACTATATATATACACACATAAAGTCATACTCAAAAATCCAAACATACATTAAATTAAATATATAGGAATTTCCAAATCCATTGGTTTGAACTAAAACTCGAGAGTACTAAAGTCGAACATATATCAAAAATAAATTATGTGCTATATTTAAACAATATTTATTATAAATTTAGTATGGATAAAAATTTACTTAAATCCTAAATAGTATATATATAAACAAATCTATGCAAGTTATTTATTCATGCAACAACTATATTCATTTTTCTTAAAATGTATGCCGACTCAAATCATATCAGTATAAATTGAAACAAATGGATATATACTAAAAAAACAAATACGTAACGGTCTATATAACCATTAACCTATGCAATCAGTATATATCCAAACCCAAAGCTTTATAACCCAGCAATACATATATAAGGTAATGGTTTAAATATGTAAGCCTATACCTCTTGTACCGCTAAAATATAAAACAAATATAAGACAGAGCTTATTTATCCAGCATATACTAACAAATATTGTAGAACATAGACACTACAACCTATATGTCTATCTATTTATACATGTTTATAGAGGTACAGTTATACACACGTTATATCACACTTACATACATTATATTATTATTTTTAAAGAGAAATCACATCCTTGATTAAGCAAATATCACACAAGACCAAACTGAGAATACCAATACAAACACCCTTCAATATTATGATCTAAGAGAGAACGTTGAAAGTAAGATGAACCGGATCTGGAGAATGAGCCATGAAGAAGAGTACCTACAGGACGATAAGGAACTATCAATCAAAAGACGCCAAAACCTTCGAGATGCTAATAGAGCTGCTCCTTCGGCCCATCCACGACATCCAAACTTGCCAGATCTGGAATGTCGAAGATGAAAAGGTTGGAAACTGCGATTTGATTTTGGATCCAGGATCCGTCTAGATATAGGCCACACGAGGAAGTTCAAGGATGGAGGAGGAACGGCTGGGCATGGACGAGGAGCTTTATTGCAGAACAAGGTTGAAGCGAAAAGAGGAAACGAAAACCAAAGAGCAGATGAAAGGTGAGGGAGGGAGGGGCAGAGGTGGTTGAGTTGGAGGTTGATGGAGAGACAACGGGTGATTGCTGAGAGGGTGGAGGTGAAGTGGTGGTAAAGAGGAGCTGAAGGGGATACACGGTAGGAAGCTTGGAGGCGAAAAGAAATAATGCAGGAACAATAAAAAAAATTTATAAAGCAAGTGTAGGCGTAGATAGAGAAGAAAAAAAATGCACACGAACCAGAGAGAATATAGGCAAGCATTGTTCCAAACAATAATAAATGCGTTATCATTTAATTCTTTGGAAATGAACAGGCAGAATAAGTGGTAATCGATAAAATAAACATTAACCAGTGAAGCCATAATTGAATATAGGGAATTGCAAAAACCCAATGACCATTGCTGTAAAAAAATAAAAGCTAATGGCTCTTGGTATGACACGGTAGATAGATGAGGGGGTAGGAAACCCACAACTTAAATTGCGGAACCGATACGGAAATCGTTTCGTAGATTTCGCTGTCTCCCGGACTTCAAAATATAGAAATAAATATACCGCAGAGATCAGTATGACGAGACGATCAAAACGGTATACAGATATCGGTGATTCGACTGAATTATAAAAATTCAAATTTTCCACTAGCGGAAAAATGCAAGAAAAACACTGAAAAATAAGATCGACGGAGCCAAAGATGTCCGAATTTTGAAAAACGACAAACTGACATCTTGCTCAGAAAATGGTTTAGAATTTTTCTATGGAAAAATATTTAGGTTTCGGAAACATTTTATTTTCATCGCTTTTTAACTAATTAAATTGAAGTGAATTTACGCGCGAAATAAACTTTCATATTTTCGGATGAAAATTTACCAGTTGCTATGTTTAACTAGACGTATTCCAAATATTAAATTTTTAGTTCAAAATTTTATCGTTTAAAATTTCACAAAATTTCAACTAATTACGTTATTAAAACAGTTGAAATTTACGGGTCGTTACACCCTTGGTTCATTTGCTCGATCACAACCCTAAAACAAATAAACGAAAGAATGGCGGCCTCCTCTTGTTTTTCCCCTTTTTCAAACTAGGGTTTTCAGAAATCGAAGATGCCGTCTTTGTTGTTTGATCGAGAAGATGATTCTCGTTCCCTTGCTTCGACGATCGTTCGTCTCTTGAGGACCTCGGCTTCGACCCTTCGTCTATTCGAAAGCGCTGTCCAATTCGAGCTAGGAAAAAAGGTGAGTGATCTTTTTCACTCACATCTATTCACTCTATTATTGAACTTAATTCGAGGTTCTTGATTTACCTCTGCCATTCGAATTGTTTTGCTATGATTACATGATTATTGTTCGATGTTGATGATTTCACTGCCTTTCATTCTTTTCATGTTATGGTTGTCTTCTTTGAGCTTGAGCTCGGCTTTGTTTTAACTCGAAACTGCAATTCCCTGATTTTGTATGATTTCATTTTGACTGTGACTTCTCTGCAGTTTTGTTTTCTTTGTAGCTCTATTGCTCGGCATTGTGATGTTGAACTTGGATAGTGTATCAGTGATGTTACATCCATGTTGTACTTGGTCTTATTGCTGTTTCGTTTCACTTGATTAATTGAATTACAGTCGACCTTGAGCATTTTTATGTCGACATCAGTCTTGACTTTGGCCTTGACATTTACTTTACCACTTGCCACTAGTCTGGGTAGCTTATCACTGAGTTGCATTTCCATGTTCGATCACTAAGCACTTGTCATGTTGCATGTTGCACTTCACTGTTTTGTTTATCACAGTTGCTCCATTATGACCTGAACCTTGTTGCTATAACATTGTAGTTTGCATTATATTGTACCTGTACTTGTAGTTGCATCTCTGTTCATCAAGTTTTGCAAGTAAGTAAGACTCATCTTTAGTACTGGTTTAAAATGTTAGTTGAATCTAGTGATAAGTGGTTATTGATGACCTATTGTTTTGCCATAAATCACTAACATCTTCTGTGAATCTATGTTTTAATTTATGGTTTTAAAATGAATTGAAATTGAACACATTTTGTTGGAGCTAAATATGAATTGGAAAGTACATACCTCATTGCATTCACTCCAAGTAAGTTGATTCTCTTGACAATATACATCTGTAGTTGTTTCACCTGTTGCACTGTCATTGGTGTCTGCACTTGAATTTGTTCTTGTACTTGTTCACTATAGCTGCATTTAATTTGTTACTTGATCCACTTGAACTTGGGTCAGTGGTCTTGCTGAAGTCCCATTTTGTAAGACTGTTGTACCATGATTTGTGAACTTGCCTTAAGTATATTTTGGAGTTAGTTTACATGATGATAATTAGTTGTTTTTGTTTGATGCTTCACTGCTGTCTGCATTTTGATAACTCATGGCTTGATTGAGTTGTTGCCATCTGTTGGCACCAACTTCTTCATGTCTGCATTTTGATAATCTAGTGGTTGTTGACCCAGCGTGCTTCGACTCGGGCCATTTGTATGTTCATCCCTGAGCGTTTGCGACATACTGGTTGCACATTGCTTCATCTACATGTTGTACATGCAGAGTATTGATTGTCTGCACTTTTTCCGGTATCATTTGTGTCACTTCATTTTTTATGTAGTTTGGTTCATGTGCATACTGTCTATACAGGCTTTGGTCCTTCTTTAGTCCTGACTGTCTGGAGTATTTGTGAGTTGCATTTGTGTTATTGTCGTCAGTAGTTCATCATGTACACTGTCTAACTGATCTTGTACATGCTTGATCAGTTTATCCCTGACCTGAAGACTGATCTGATGCTTCATGTATTCTTCTACTTTGTTCATTTCAGTTTTATTGATACATGTTTTCTAACCACTGTGATCTTCACTGTGGCCTTGCAGTTGCCACTTTGATGTTAAATCTATACTTGTAGCATCCAGTTGGGGTTTGCTTCCTTGACCTGTAGCCTTTGGGATCTTGTGGTGGCTGCATTTTCGTTGCAGTTTTACCCTTGTTCCTTGTGGTGACTTTACATTCGGTTGTGGCGAGGCAGTGCGCTTGCGTGCACTGCAGCCACACAGAATTGACAGATTTTAATTGATATTTCTTTTGTTCTTGATTCATTGACCTGTTGCGTAATTCGTAGGCTGTATTGGCAAGGCAGTACACGTTAGCGTGTACTGCAGCCAATCAGCATTGATGTTTTTAAATTGACATTTCAATTGTTTAAACTGCTTTGGATTTCTGATTTATTGTTTAACACTGTTTAGTGTTATATCTGCCGTTATCCGATTCTTTTATCAAGGAATCGGATATACGAGATTTCTGTGATTGTCGTCTATTTGATTATCTGATTATTATTGCTGCTATGCACTAATAACTGAGTTTGAATTAGACTGACCCGTGTATTATTTTCTTTCGAATTTAATACTCGGGTCAGACCCGAGTTTTTTCAGGTTGTAGATTTCCTGCTTTGAGTTGCTGTTTGAGCTATGAAGACTTTTCACATCTTTTGGAGTAATCGTGTCATGGTATAGGTTGATATGTATTCATGTATATTAGTTGATAATGTACGTGTATATATAACTTCCAGAGTCGACAATTGTAGTTGTATCATATGTATTGTATCAACTGTATTGTAACTGACATCAGTTATATATATATGAGACTTTTGTTTTTATCTGTGTTCCGCATTCTTTGTGTATCTGTGTTGTTTTTATATATATTGTCCTAAACTATTATGAACCATCGTAGTTCGTTTTATACTGGAATTGGATATGTCGATGGTAGTGAATAAATAAGAGATGAAAATTTTAAAATATATACCACTCCTATCGAGGTAACCAATACTAGTGTAAGGCCAACTACGGATGGCCGCTCCTACCCAGCCTTATTCTTCATAATAACAGACAGTATTTCTTTTCATACTCTTTGTTATTGTGAGTATAGAGGTGGGGCGTTACAAGAGAACAGTATACGCGTCCACACACACACAAATATATATATATATATATATATGTGTGTGTGTGTGTGTGTGTGTGTAACGACCTGAAATTTTCAACCATTCGCATCCATACATATCGGATTTGAATTGCTCAAAATATCAGATTTGTTAATTTAAATTTGGAAAAACTCGGCATATATAGTAAATAAATAAACAAATAATCACAGAATCACAAACACATAGTAATATAAAATAATGCAGCGAAAACAAAAGAATAGTAGTTCATGAAGCTACCATATATATATAGCAGAGTTAAGCAAGATACAGCAGAAGTCTCAAATACATAGATGTCTCAATACAAGAGTCAAATACAAAATCTGAATACATCACCGGAATCAACTGAATAACTGAAAGCTGGATAGATAGCTGGAACTCCAAGCAAAGCTCCAACTCCAAAGGTGAGTCTCGAATACTGTATCACTTAGTCTGACCCGAGCGTAAAGCAAAACACAAAACACTCGAGTCAGGATTAACATTCTTATATCAATAAATCCAACTCAAGTGAAATATCAACTGAAATACAGTAACTTAAAGGATGTTTGGGATAACCATCTTATAAGGATCCGTTAAACTATCTACTATGTAGTAATATACGCTATTATAATAGTGTCTAATAGTAAAATAAACTTACTTTAAAATAGTGTTAAGGCTTTACATTTTCCACCTTAACACATAAATAGTGCCAGTAGTCTATACAGTACCTGCGTACCTCCAGATCGGGAGGCTACGAAAAGATACTCCATAGGTACGACACAAATAGAAACTCGTAGTAAAGCTCGATATGGTAGGTGACACGGCACAACTAGGCAATGCCAGGGTAGATATACCAATTATGCACACGGGCTGGTGGAAACGCATAGCAACCACTACCGCCCACCTCGGAACACACTCCCAAATCAAAAATCGAAGGGTGGCCACCAAATCAATCACAAAGTAATAGAATAGTATCGAAGAAATGTGTCCGATTAGAGGTGCTATCTCATTGGCCGAGATCGCTCCTGTTTTAGCCACCTTATGCCAACTCACAGGAGTCGAGTCCACATTCATACCTCAATAGAACGTCGCCACCATCCTACTTCATTCTGGAAACTCCACCGCGTACACGGTTGTTAAAGTGGTTTTCGGTATCGACAGAGAGTATGCCCATATCCGATCTCGGTCTCTTTAACAACCAATCGTTAATATAACACCGCGGCCATTTCAAAATAGTTTATACTTCAAAACCAAAATATCATTTTCATTTCAAAAACAAATCAATACGATATCATTTCCATTTCAAATATATTCACTTCCAAAATCATAGTATTTTCAAAGATATAATACTTTCGAAACCAAAACAATTTGAAATAATAATACTTTGGAAATCATAATACTTTGAAATTCATAACTTTGGAAATCATAACACTTTGAAATCATAACACTTTGAAATTATAGCATTTACCTTAAACCGTTTAGATATCAATAATGGTATGTATATAATAAAATAGTTTATAAATAAAATAATTTGTATAAAATAGTTATAAGTTAAAACAATTTATATTAAAATAATTTATATTGAAAATGATTTATATTAAAATAGTTTATATTAAAATAATTTATAAAGTAAAAAAATATAAATAGTTTTAGATATAGTTTAAAATTACTTTATATAAAATAGCTTCCTAAATTTCACAAATCGATTCAAATCAACTCGAATTCCAAAATCCAAATTTAATCAAATCTCAAATCATCAATTTCAATTCGATTCAGTTTCTCAATAAACCATTTCAATTTATCAATTTCAAATACATATTTGAAACATAAGATAACCCATTTCAATTTCAATATATTTCAAACTTTAAATATTCAACATTTCAAAACTAAATTCAATAATTTCATTTATATATATCAAATTCATTTTACTATATTTAGTTTTGCAATATTCACTAAATAAATTCAATATCATTTAAATAAAAGCCCAAATTTCAATCTCTAAATATTTCCTTCAATATATTTAACTTGAAATATTCAATTTAAATTTATCTTAAACCAAAATCAAGTTATAAAATCATATCCTTTAAAAACCCCAAATTCCATAAGTTCAGATTGTTTAATTAAATATAATTCTTAATTAAATACAATTTCAAATCAATTCCAAATCTATCTTTTCAACCTTAATTTATTTAATCATTTCGAACTCTATATTTCAAAATATAATTTAAATAAATACTTAAACATATATATATATATATATATATATCAACTTTATTAAATCAACTTTAATAAATCTTTAAAATCAATATTTACTAAAACCATATATTTCTTTTCAAAACCATAGAAATCATTTTCAAAATATTTGTATATAGACCAACGGTGTCCGTATATAATTCTCTACCCTATGGTCAAGTAATACTGATATTTATCATTTCAATCCGCAATTTAAATATATACGGGTATATATCTTTTCAACCCGCACTCCAAAATTTCAATTCAATGAAAATCGCTTGGGTATATCATTTCAACCCATAACGATTTTCTCATATTATACAGATCGTTCGGGTATGTATCATTTCAACCCATAGTGAATTCTATACTAACAGGGAACTTGCAGAATGATAACAGATATGATAATAACATAACAGGCATATATCATCAATATAGATAACAGATAATGGTGTCAGATGTCACAGGTGAACAGATACAAATAATGGCATATATATAGCAATATAAATAACTAACAACAGCATATTTCAATTGTCGTTCCAATTGAAATCAAATTTAATAAATATAAGAACTATAATCGTGAGCGATTGCTCACCTTACAAGGCTAGAGTGATTTGACAAAGAATTGAGCTAAAAATTCAGGCACGAATCTTAAAGCAAGGCAAGATTGAGCTCGAATCGACGAACGAAGCTGAAAGCTAGAAATTGACGAAATCAAATCAAACTGGATTGATGAAGATAAATGGTATAAGTGAACATATATAACTAAATATATATATAATCATATCCTATATACAAACCCATTTTTTTTATATATACATTTCAAAATGATTGTTTTAAATTAAACACATTTATAATATATTTTGAAATCAAACTCAAGTGCTTATATGCAGTAGATATATATATATATATATATATAATACTAACATTTTATACAACAGATAATATACAATACTAACATGGACTTGTACATACATATCAAATAGGATTTACAACAGATAATAAAATACAATTATAAGCTTGTACATATATACAAAAATCATATTCAGTTTATAAACAATAGAACTAGTATACAACTTATATATAAAAGAAAACAAATATATAATACTATAACATAGTACATATATGAAATTTATATAAACTGATAGATAGAATCCAACAGATCAGACCTACCATCATTAATATATTATATATATATAAAGACTAATAAAACAATATATGTCATTATATACAATTCCGAAATATATATGCACTCAATAACATATCCAAACATACATACAAATCCTTAAAAACCAAAACTCTGTTAATTATACATAGATGTATATATTACATTTTCAAGCTAAAACTATAGTCAACCTATATGTAATAGTAAAATATATGAAGGAACTGATTTGACAAACCTACCTAATAAAGCAACTAATGTATATATACATTTCAATAGATCATGTAGCAGGAAAACTAAGAGATACATAGGTACAACTTACATATATTAAAATTTGAAAGCAATATATGACAAAAAGTAAATGTTAACCATACTTTATTGACTATATGTATATATATATATATACACTTCAAATCAAACATATTTATAAACTAACGCATAAATCATACTTATATATATATAGTCTATATATATCCACTAAAAATCAGAAGTTATAAAACCGTATATAACCTATACTCTATATAAACAATCACTTGTACAAAACCGTATGTTATATCTTCAAAACTGTCATATTTATAATTTATATAACTACAGCTTATTAGACTAACAACATATATAATATATAACTCAAAAAATACCAGACAGCAAATCTATAAGAAAACAAAGTATAAGTGAATCAAAATAAAGAATACCAGACTTATACTACTGCATATATTACATAATATTATTATGTTAAAGCTATAAATATACAAATCAAAATTTTATTAACAACAATATATATATATATATATACAGAAAACAATATTCAACCAACATTTACCTCATCTTGCTATACATATATAAGAAAGAGTTGTAGCACAGCTAGGGAAACATGGCGCATGCGGAAATAGATGGCCTCGAACAATGTTGGTCGGCGTGCTTGAAGCTCGGGTGATGATGGCTTTGGCCAGTCATAGGCGAGATGGAGGGTGGAAGCCGCGAGTTGGTTGGTGAGCAAGATCTGGTGGCTTGTAGTTGTTGTGGAAAGTGTGGTTTCGAACGATGGTGGAATGTGTTTGCGGCTTGCGTGGATGCCGAGCTGGGAAAGTGTGGAGGTGGCAATGGAGTGGTGAGGTTGGTTTGTGGTGGATCATTCACGGAAGAAAGAAAAAATGGAAAGGGGTGCAGATTTCAAAAGAAGAGGAAAGTGGAAGAGCAAGTTCTCAGAGGTGAAACAATTATGCACCAGGCAATTAGAAATTGACGCATGAGATTCCCAATAATATTGATGAAACTTTAATTCTACAGAACACTTGTATAGTATAACTTCTTTTCATACGATAGATAGAAAAGAAACAACCGACATACAATTTAGATAGTGGGAACAACAAGGGTCAGATATTTATTTTCAGTGAAACATAAATGCTAGTGGCTGTTAATTTGCACGTTGAATAAAATGAAAGGACACCAGAAACAAAAATACTCAAACAGGTATCGGTACGGTCCAACGTTTATTGATTTCACTCGGTACTAGAACCCGAAACACAGAAATGAATATACTACGGAGATCGGCACGACAGGACGATCAAAACAGTTTGCTTATATCAATGGTACGATCATCTGATCAAAATCAATATCGGTACCAAAATGCTGCTATAACGCCAGAATTAAGATAAACGGAGCAACAATAGTCAAAATTTGAAGAAACGAAATATGACATCTCACTCAGAAGATGATTTACCAATTTATTGTATAAAAATGTTCAGGTTTGGAAAACATTTTATTATCATCAATTTTAACTGATTTGAATTGAAATTAAATTACACAATAAAATTTAATTGCATATTTTCTGATGAAAATTTACCAGTTGCTATGTTAAAATAGACGCATCTCAAATAATAAATTTTTATTTCAAAATTTTATTATTTAAAATTTCACGAAACTTCAATTAATTAAATAAATAAAACCACTGAAATTTACTGGTCGTTACACTCTCCCCCACTCAAAACTTTTCGTCCCCGAAAAGGAAGGAGGTAGGAGAATAGAAACAACCAGAAAGAAATTAGATTGAAATACAAATAAAACAATTAAATTAACCATATAAATTTCAAATTAAACTAATTAATATTCAACATTTTGGTTTAATCCATTTGAGTTCACTTAAGTTAAATCAATCCATCTATTTCTAAATTCATTATCTTATTGTCTAGTCATCCTCAATTAACAATTTCTAAATCATCAATTTGTATAATCATTTATTATACTCATATATTATTCAACAAATTTAATTCTTTTATCCCAAATTATTATTAAGTTTATTCCACTTAATATATCTTATTACATATACTTAAACCATATAAATTAATTTAAACCATATAAATTTAAATTAATTTATATTCAATAATTGATTTTAAATTCAAGGTATTTCCATAATTAATCTAATTTCAACTTTATTAATTCCTTCAAAACAAATTTATTTGTCTCATCTATTATTCAATTAACTTATTATTCTATTTATCCCATTAACATCTTTACAAATAAAAATTTTAGTGTATAACATTTATTATAACACTCGAATCTTTCCTTATAAAGTCATTTTATATTGTATATTATCCAATTACATATTTAACTTCTGAATAATTTAGGTAAGTTGTACTAGAATGAAATTGGGTATTATACAAGTAAACTTTCCCAACTCAATTATTTCCAATTTATTCAAAATTTTGCTTCATTTTATAATTGAAATAACCTTTTACATAAAATTTAAGAATTAAATTTCCGATTCACTTCAAACCATTTTAGAGATAATTATGTATATAGCATATATCAAATCAAATTAAATTTTAAAATAGTATACCTATATATATAAATCAAATCATACTTAAGAAATTCAAATCAAAATATTTTTCCAAAACAAAACCATAGCAAAGCTACAGAATGGTCTCTCCACTTCGAAACTCGAAAATGAATGTCGATGATGCGGCCGCCATCACCGAAATTATTTTCCAGCGACAATAGAGAAGAGAGAACTAATTTAAACTTTAAAATTCTCTGAAAAAAAATTCTATTTAAAAATGCTTATAATAATATACACCTTAAAACTTCAAAGCCAAGGTTGAAGTCACCGGAATTTAAATTCTCAAATTCGTGATTTAAATCCCTTTCAGTTCCAAATCAATTTATAACCCATATTTACATATTCATTTAGAACAATAAATGAAAATCAAATATTATCATTTCAAACAATCAACTTAATTAACTTATTAAATTCCAGAAACTTTTACTTATATATAAAATATAATCATACAAAATTATTAAATTTTGAAAACAATTGTGTTAGTTTGCTCTGTTCAAGTGTTTTCGAAATCCTATCGATAGCATTAATCAGACGAATCGATCGAAAACCCAAATCAACATCAACAACTCAAACAAAACAATATGTAAAACATTTATATATTAATTACAAATACACTCCCTCACTCGATGATTCCAGGATAGATCCCGAAACAAGGATAGAGATTCAAATTTAGAGGGACTCTAATCAAAAGAATTCAAATTCGAAGATAGGTTCGAAACGAAGATAAGATCATTAAATAACCAATAGGAAAGATCGATAGACTTATATAAATCACGGGTAACCTTCACCGGGTCAACCGTGACTTCAAGAATAAGATCGCGGTAGCATTCTGGAACAAATCGACATTCGATCTCCAGAGAAAGAATTTCGGCATAGATAAAGATAGCAGCATTGTAAACCGAGGATACAGAAATCTCTAGTGAATCAATACCGATTGTAAATGAGTTTCACCCCTTTTCAAGTCATTTAGATATTGGTGAGGCCGCCGATTTATTATAGAGATCATTCGAAGTGGAGTTATGGGATACTCCAAAATCAAGAAGCATGAATAGGGGAGACAAGGATGGATTTTGGAACCGAGGGGAACGTTCCAAAAATCAAAGAAAAACAAGTCAAAGAGGGAGAGATTCAAGCACGAACGAAAGTGATCCCGTAATTAGATTTACTCTATATGCTAAGTTTTGCCTAAAACCAGAGCTTTGTTACCACATGTAACGACCTGAAATTTTCAACCATTCGCATCCATACATATCGGATTTGAAATGTTCAAAATATCAGATTTCTTAATTTAAATTTGGCAAAACTCATCATATATAGTAAATAAATAAATAGTCACGGAATCACAGACACAGAGTAATATAAAATAATGCAGTGGAAACAAAAGAATAGTAGTTCATGAAGCTACCATATATATATAACAGAGTTAAGCAATATACAGCAGAAGTCTCGAATACATAGATGTCTCAATACAAGAGTCAAATACAAAATCTGAATACATCACTGGAATCAGCTGAATAACTGAAAGCTGGATAGATAGTTGGAACTCCAAGCGAAGCTCCAGCTCCAAAGGTGAGTTTCGAATACTGTATCACTCGGTCTGACCCGAGCGTAAAGCAAAACACAAAACACTCAAGTCAGGATTAACATTCTTATATCAATAAATCCAACTCAAGTGAAATACAGTAACTTAAAGGATGTTTGGGATAACCATCCTATAAGGATTCGTTAAACTATCTACTATGTAGTAATATACGCTATTATAATAGTGTCTAATAGTAAAATAAATTTACTTTAAAATAGTGTTAAGGCTTTACATTTTCCACCTTAACACATAAATAGTGCCAGTAGTCTATACAGTACCTAAGTACCTCCTGATCGGGAGGCTACGAGAAGATACTCCATAGGTACGACACAAATAGAAACTCGTAGTAAAGCTCGATATGGTAGGTGACACGGCACAACTAGGCAATGCCAGGGTAGATATACCAATTACGGACACGAGCTGGTGGAAACGCATAGCAGCCACTACCGCCCACCTCGGAACACACTCCCAAATCAAAAATCAAAGGGTGGCCACCAAATCAATCACAAAGTAATAGAATAGTATCGAAGAAATGTGTCCGATCAGAGATGCTACCTCATTGGCCCGAGATCGCTCTTGTTTTAGCCACCTTATGCCAACTCACGGGAGTCGGGTCCACGTTCATACCTCAATAGAACATCGCCACCATCCTACTTCATTCTGGAAACTCCACCGCGTACACGGTTGTTAAAGTGGTTTTCGGTATCGACAGAGAGTATGCCCATATCCGATCCCGGTCTCTTTAACAACCAATCGTTATTATAACACCGCGGTCATTTCAAAATAGTTTATACTTCAAAACCAAAATATCATTTTCATTTCAAAAACAAATCAATACGATATCAATTCCATTTCAAATATTGTAACGACCCGATATTTTCAACCGTTCGCATCCATTATAAGTGCATAGGTAGACACTCATGCCGGAGTTGAGTTGCTCAAAATACCGCGTTGTAATTAAAATTTGGCAAATCTCAGAATATACAGTAAATAAATATAATCATAGATCACAGACACAGAGTAAAATAATGCAGCGGAAGTAAAAGAAATAGTAGTTCATGAAGCTACTATATAAATATATCAGAGTACATAAGATACAATAGAAGAAATAGAGTACAACGGAAGTATAAATAAGATAACCAAGTACAAGCTGAACAGAGCAACATAACTGAAGTCGATAGAACAAGACTAGCAGATAATCTCCAGCGATTCAAATCTCCAGAAGGTGGAAATCCAAATCTGTGAATACTCAGGCTGACCCGAGCGTAAAGCAAAACACAAACACTCGAGTCAGGACAATATATACTTATATAATATAAACCAACTCAAGTGAACTGTAATAAGGTACAAGTAACTTAAAGAATGCTTGGGACTGCCCATTCTTTAAGGATCCGTTAAACTATCTACTATGTAGTAATATTCGCTATTATAATAATGTCTAATCAGTAAAGTATAATCATATAGAAAATAGCGTTAAGGGGATGGAGAACCTTAACGCGGTCGGATCTTAAAATCATAATCGTAGTAAAGCTCGATATGGTAGGTGACACGGCACAACTAGGCAATGCCAGGGTAGATATACCAATTACGCATCCGGACTAGTGGTGACGCATAGCAGCCACTACCGCCCACCTCGAACAACACTCCCAATCAAGGGTGGCCACCAAATCAATCACAAGTAATAGAATGGTATCGAAGAAGTGTGTCCGATAAGAGGTGCTACCTCCTTGGTCCGTCAATCGCTCCTGTTTTAGCCACCTTATGCCAACTCACGGGAGATGGGTCCACGTAACATACCTTAAGAACGTCGCCACCATCCTACTTCATTCTGGAATCTCCACCGCGTACACGGTTGTCAAAGTGGTTTTCGGTATCGACAGAGAGTATGTCCATATCCGATCCCGGTCTCTTTGCCAACCAATGGTTATTATAACCCGTGGTTATAACTTTTAAAAACAATACTTTACTTCAAAATAAGATATCATTTCAAAATCATGTCTTTATCAAAATAAAGATTTATCATTTCCAAATCATTTCAATATTCTAAAATATCGTATCCTTTCAAACTTCTTTTCAAATCATTTTAATACATCAAAATATTATATCTTTTCAAACTTTATTTCAAATCATTTTTATATATCAAAATATCATACCTTTGATAGTTATACTTCGAAACCAAAATCATTTTATTTCAAAACTATGTTCATTTCAAAACAACATCATTTCCATTTCAAACATATATCCACCTTTCAAATATTCTATACTTTCAAAGTTATAACTCTTTTGAAACAAAACATTTGAAATCATTATACTTTGAAAATCACAGCATTTCGAAATCATATATTTAAAATCATCTTTTAATTCTATACATTTACAAACTTATTAAATTCAAACCATCAAATTTCAATTCAATTAAAGTTTACCAACAAACCATTTCAAATCTTATAAATTTCAAATATAGGTTTAATTCACAAAATACAATATTCAATCTTTAGTATATTTCAAAACTTTAAATCTCCCACATTTCATAAATCCAATATCATTTAAATAAACTCAATTAATATATACTTCAAATATTCATTTATCAAATAAATTAAATAAGTCAGAAATCAAGTATCATTTCAAACTCATTTCACAATATCAAAATATTATTCAAAACACCATTCATTTTTATTCATTTAAATACCATTTAAATCCATTCATTTTATTAAATTTAAATACCATTTTAAACTCACATTAGAAATCAAATTCTTCCACTTAAATATCTCTTCATTATCTTTAGAAATTTAACATTTAATTTCCCAAAATTATATCATTTTCCAGAGATTATTTTTCATTAAAATTAATTTAAAACAACAAAATATAGTTTCTGTAGCACTTATAAAATGCTACGTAAAGTTATAGTTTAAAACAGTTAATTAACAAAAGACAGCGTTAAATGTTGTAATAGATTTCTTTTAAGTTTCAATTAACTTACATGTTAAGTTTAACCACTATAGCACTTACAAAGTGCTATAATAGCCTTTATTTCAAATTAACCTTTTAGTTCATTTAAAACACTACAACATTTACAAAATGCTGTAATATCCTTTACATTACATTTCAAAATGCTGTTAAATCATATTCAGAGTTTTATTTACAATTCCACAAATAATTAACTTTTAATATAAATCATTTTAACTTATAAAATCATATATTTCACATTTAACACAATCATTTAAATACCTTTATTTCTATGATTTTATAAAGTCAAATTTCCATACAAAAATCAAATTTAATAACAATTAAATTTTCATTTCTTTAATTAAATTATTAACTTAACAACTAAGTTTAAATTTCCAAAAATATAGCTTATTTCCATTTATTTTACTTAATTAAAATTTCACTTTTAAACAAATTTCACAAAATTCAATTTAAGTTATATTTCCAAATTCAGCTTAAATGTTCATTTATTCCATATTTTAATTTATACAAAATCATTAACACCTTTAAAACATTATTATTACTTAATAAAAATCATTAAATTCATCTTTAAATCAAATTTGTCATATTTTCTTACTTTACAAAAATTCCATTTATAAACAAAATCATAAATTCCAAAATTAACTTATATTTCAAATTCTACTTCACCATTTACTTAATTCACTTATTTAATTTATAGAAAATCACAAATACTTTATAGAAATCATTTTAATGAAATTTAAATCAAAATACCATAATATTTACATTAAAAAAAAAGTATTTTAAAATTTTCAGAAAAATATATAAACCACGGGTCTGTATATAATTTTCTAGCCTAGGTCAAGTGATACGGATATGTATCATTTCAATCCGCAGTTTACAAAGAAAAACCGGGTTTTATCATTTCAAACCCGCAATCCCAAGTAATATAAATAAATAAATAAAAACCGTTCAGGCCTATCATTTCAGCCCATTACGATTTTTCCTTATTCTAAAGTCCGTTCGGGTATGTATCATTTCAACCCATAGTGATTCTAATCTATAGGGAACTTGCAGTGTGATAAACTGATATAAATAAACAGAATAGCATGAGATAACAGTAATAGATGATAAAACATATGTAATAACAGGGGTAAACATTATATGATCATAATATAACAGTTACAACAGGATGATATAATTTTACAGATTCAAATGGTGTCAGTTTACTAGTTATATAAGTACACATTGTCTGGTGAGAATTACTCACTTGTTCAAGCTGGAGATGACAACCACAAACGCACAACAAAGATTTCCAGAGGCACGAGAGCACGATAATTATTTGAGTGTGGGAGAGCCAAAGCTAATTTCCTTGTCACATTCAAACCAAACAATTACAAACAACATAAGATTTCAACCCAAAAATTCAATAAACAATGCTAGAAATGGATGTATAAACAAAGTCAAAGTGTTTGCACTTGCTTCCTACCACCTATGCTTCAGCTCCAGATCTGAAATGGCACGGCTAAAGGCATGGTTTGGATCAGGTATGGTATAGAAAAGGTGCGGCTACAAGGTGATGAAGGTGAGTGGAAGTTACAAGGTGTTGAAGGCAATGGAATACCAAAGGGTTTCAAGGCAAAGTGTGGCTTTTGTTGCACCATAGGGTTCGGCCCCTTGCTGATGTGGCTTGGCCATGGTATGTGGTGGTCAAGTGGTGGCTGGAGTGTGGGCCAGAGGTGGTGGAAGGTCAGGTCAGAGGTGGTGGTGGTGGAGGTAGTGGTGGCAAAAGGTGGTAGAAGGAGGAGATGACAGTTCTAGGTCATAAGTGATAGTTTGTGATGGTTTTTGGTGGATTTTGTGTAGATCTTGGACTTGGATTGGTTAGGCCTGAGGAGGAGGGTTGCTAGGATGAGTGATGGTCAGAGGAAGGGGGTCGTGGTGGTCGGCCAAAGCCTGGAGGAGGAGGAACCAAACTATGAAGGTAGAGAGCATATGCAGTTTCAATAGAAAAAACATAGAAAACAAGGAAGAAAGAAGGAATTTTTTACCCAAAATTTTGAAGCCATGGCCGTGATTTTTTTGGAGGAGAAAGAGAAGTGTTTGCGTGAAAAAAAATGAAAAGAATTCCGCTGAAAAGAATAGGGTATGCATGGCCAAAAACATTGAAGAGAGGAGTTGAGAAAGTGAAAGGTCGGGAGGTGAAAAGCCATAGGAATTTCAATAGTTTAAAACTTTTCATATTTCCTCTAATTTCTTTTTAAGTTTTATATAACTGAAATATATATATAAACTCAGATAAAATACGAAAATTTAGTAAATAAACAAAAATAAATTAATTAATTATTAATTATATAAAATTTAATTAAGTAAAACACCAAAAATTGCAACTAGTCTTGAAAATATGAAAAATAAATGCAATGGACTTTGGAAAAAGTTTATGGACTTGTAAAACATTTATAAACAAAGATAATAACATAAAATAAAAATGCATTCACAAAATGAATAAATAAATTTTAATTAACTATAATTTAATTGAAGAAAATAGCAGAAAAATAGAAACTAGCCTTTAAAAATAGAAAATAAATTCAATACGCTTTGGAAAAATTATATAATCACTTTAAATTATTTAAAAGACAAAATAATACATAAAATAAAATACTAACACATATTAGAACAAAATATGACAAATAAAATATAATTTAAAATAGACAATATTGCTAAATACATCAGTTTACACACAATATTGAAATATACATAACTTTCACAATTTAACTCCGTTTCCAACGAAACGAAAAGCTGTATCCATGGAATTAAATCTATTTTCATAATAAAAGATAAAATTTAAGAATTTGAAATATTTAAATTTAAAGTTCAAAAGTCAAAGTTTGACCAGTTTCAATAGAAATTCACTTTTCAGTGAAATATCCAATTTATACTAGTTTGAACTATAAATCACTTAATAGTCAACATTTATATTTAAAATGAAATGTTTGAAATAGAACAAGTTTAAAATAATTTAAAATAAAATAAAGTCAAAATTTAAAATATAGGCCAAAATCTAGGGTTGTTACACTCTCCCCCACTCAAAACTTTTCGTCCCCGAAAAGGAATGAAGTACGGGAAAACACAGGAAAGATAAAATTGAAATGAGATTAAGACAAGATGACAAAAGATTGAAATTATACCTGATAACTGTGGTTATAGGTAAGTTTAACAAGGTGGAGATGGTCTTCCCAAGATTCTCCAGAATCAGGAACACAAGTACGAAAAGATCCTCTAGAATCTGATTCACTCTTTCCGCTTGACCGACAGTCTGTGGGTGGAAAACAGTGCTCAGATTTAAAATGAGTACCAAAGATTATAAAGATTATAGAAAGATTTCTAAGCAAAAAGATTATAGATAGATGCCTATACCAGTCTGTAGCAAGATAAGGAAAAATAAGGACAACTAACAGACAGTTTGAAAAACAAAATTAGGTAATAAGTTTGAAAAACAAAATAAGATAATAGGTTTGAAATTTCCATGGTTTCAGCTTAACTGATAATTAATTTTACACAAGTTAAATAAATCTTAACTATCTCTAATTTCATTATCTTATCATCAAATTTTCTTAAACAAACAATCTCTAAAATCATGATTTGATTAAAATTAAATGTATAACATTAAATAAATTTAATTCTTCTTTATTCCTAATTATAATTAAATTTATCCCTCTCAAATATTTTATCACATATGTTAAATATGCTTACACTTATTATAACTGTTTTAATTTATTCCTAATTCCCTTAACATCATTTGTATTGTAAATTATTCAATTAACCTTTTAGTCTATTTACCTGTGTTAATCTTTTTATAACTAAAATTTAAGTGTATAATATTTATTATAACCACTCAAATTTTATTTATAAAAATCTTTTTATATTGTATATTATCCAATTACATTGTTAACTTCTAAAAATTAAGGTAAGTTATATTGGAATGCAATTGAGAATTATACAAATAAAACTTTCTAAAATTAATATACACTATAAACATCTTAATTCAATCATTTCAAGCTTGAATCATCTATTCAAAAAATTTGATTTTCTTTTTATACTTGAAGTTATTATTTAAGATAGAATTTAAGAATAAAATCTCCGATTCCTTTCAAACCATTTAGAGATAGATAAATGTATGTACATAATTTGTCAAATCAAATTTAAATCATATATCTATATATTTTATAAATCAATCATATTTTATAAATTTATATCAATCAAGTTTCCCAAAACAAAGCTGTAGCAAGACTACAGAATGGTTTCTTCACTTCGAAACTCGAAAATGAACGTCGATGATGCTGCAGTCATCACCGAAATTATTTTCCAGCGACAAAGAGAAGAGCACTTAATTTTTAAACTTTAAAATTGTGACGACCCAGCTTTCATCGACCAGAAAGTCGTATCGCTAATAAGAAAGAAAGGGATAGAAAGAGAAAAGAAGAGAAGAAAGAAAGGAACAACATCAGAATCTAAACAGCGGAATGAATAAATTATATTAATAACATAAACTATTACATAGTTTCATATACAACAACTATCAGAGTTACACAATATATACAACACATACTAGACAGTTATAAACACCTGTCTAGTTTTTACAATACAAGATACAACACAGATAATAATGACTCAGAGATCAACACAGCGGAGTACTATATCTACGAACGCCGAAGCCTCCTGCTCCATTGCTCCTCCAGAATATTCGTCAAAGCAAACCTGACTCCCTTGGCTACTCGTAAAAATTTGAGTACCCAAGAGTTTATATAAAACAGAAATAAACACTTGGGTCAGACATGGGTCTGGTGTGAGTAAACGGTTTAAATTTCTTAACTTCAAAACCTTTGAAATCAAAAGGTATCACGTAAGACTTCCCACACATAAACATGGAAAAGTTTTTACCTTACGCTAACCAAAACATTTGATAGGAAATTCGATTGTATTATAATAGGTCTAGGGTTTTCAAATAAATATGAAATAGCCGAAATTGTTACATTATTAAATTCCAGCATACATAGGTATACAATCAAGACCGTTATCACTTATTGGAAGTTGGATTTCCATACAATGGCAGGGCTACTGGGGTACCGCCCGTCACAGTACGTGGCCTAGATCACCGTACCGAGGAGTACGCCCGCTCCCCTGCAACACAAAGCCGGAACCATCCCTTACAGGATAATTCCGAATAAAATCACCCCACGGTTGTGTACATCAACCGCACCACTAAGTCGAAAATAGAAAGGGACATCTAGACAGGGATGACCTTACTCTCAGTGGGCGCTACCCACGAAGCCTTGCTGCACCTCCCCTGTTTTAGCCATTCCCGGTTGATGAGGCTTAAGGCTACAATTACCTTTAATCAGAACACTTCACTTAGAATGCTCATCGTCCACCTGACGATGTTTTGAAAGCATTCAATCCATACAAGTTCGTTCCGGGTTCGAACGAAACCGAAGGCATTATCTCGTTACACTCGTTTTGGAATCACCCTCAGAGTTAACGACAATAACCCTTGCACTCTGAATCTTCATCTTCACTTGAGATTCACAACCTATCGTTAATTTGGATCAATGTGGTATTCGGGTCTCCAGACCTGGAAATCCGGTATACGGAAACCCGATCCCGGTCTCATCGAAATCCAAAACGTATCTTTTAAGGCCAAGTTGTTTAAAGGTTTAAACAATTCAATTCAATACTTGAATTCACACAGCTTTAACATAGATAAATATTACACATTTATCACAGATATATCTAATATCATATCACAGAATATCATAGTATATCATCCAATAGATATCAACCAAATCAAACATTCTACTCAACCATCATTCATAAGCAACCATTTATTAATCTCTATTATAATTAATTTAATCAACTTAAATTAAATTAATTACTTAAGAATTAATTCCTATTCTTGCTTAATCAACATTAATTAATTACAATCCATTTAATTAATTAATCATTAAATATTAATCACTCTTGATTAATTATTTATTACATAAAGTAATTATCCTTAATTAATTTCACAAATTAATTATCCTTAATCATTTATAGTAATTAACCTTTAATTACTCTCATTAATTATAATAATTAATTATCCTTAATTAATTACTTTAATTAATTAATTAACTATAATTAATTACATTATTCCTTAATTAATTACATTAATTAATCATGCATTAATTAATTACTTTCATAAATCAACCTTAAATAATCATTAACAGTAATTAACTATTCTTAATTACTTTAATTTCTTTTATAAATCCTTTTTGATTAATTACACCAATTACATACAGTAATTCATTTATCAATCACTTACACTAAGTAATTACATTTAACAAATCTTATTAAGTAATTATACTTAATAAATTCCCAAGTGACTATTCTTAATTAATTAACAAATTAATTTACTTAAGTAAATCACATTCATTCCTAAATTATAACTGAGTAACTCATCCTTAATTACCCTTTAAACAAATTAATTAATCCTTGATTAATTATTCTTTAACTATTAATTAATAAACCTTAATTATCAATCAATATCCTTTAATACAAAGTAATCAATCCTTAATTACTTTTATAATTAATTAATTAAACTTAATTAACTAATTAATTACTTCTTAATTATTATTTAATAAAACTTAATTATTAATTAACAACCTTAATTACCTATTTAATTAATCCATAATTATCTATTAATCAATCTTTAATGACAATTAATTAATTACTTAATAACAGTTAATTAATTCTTAATTAACTTTAATTATAAATTAATAATTTCTTAATTATTAATTAAGAAAACTAAATTATTACTTAATAAAACTTAATTAAGTACTTCTTAATTACCATTTTAATTAACTCTTAATCATTTAATCAATCCTTATTAAATAAATTAATTAATCTTAATTTCTTAATTAAATTAATTAATTTCACCTTATTTAAAAATCTTAATTAATCTTAAGACAAAACATTATCATTAAAACATTTGATCTTAGTAATTAACTTACTTAATTAAATTATTAATTAAGTTTTAAAATAATCATTAATTACTTATTTTTAATTATTTATTCTCTAATTAACAAGTTAATAAATCACTTGAAAAACTTAATTGTTAATTTACTTATTCTTAACCATTAACTAATTTAATTTATAAATCACTCTTTGTTATTTCCATTTATTATCAAACTTAAATTAAGTTTTAAGATAAAACATTTCTTTATTAACTACCTTATTTCCAAATTTAATTTGAAAATAAGTTAAGAATTTAAATTAATATATTTAAGTTAAACAAATTATACAAATTAAATCTAGTCAAAACATTTCTTCTCCTTTCCTTTTTATAAAAGAGTTTTGTTTAAATTTTTAAACTGTTTTAAAAACTTAACAGTTAACTGTTTCTCTCATTCTCGCGAGCGACACGAAGACAAACCCGAGCCAAAAGCTAATTCTCACGAGATCCACTTCGAGAAAAACTCTCGAACCCAAAAACTAAACGAGCTAATACACTGTGCCAACGTGCACCTTGCACCGACAACGGCGAACTTCCGACCATCGCCAAAGCTTTCAACAAGTCGCCGATCCTCCCCTGAGCCACCACGACAACCCAGGTTGCCCACTTAATCGAAAAATCAAAATCGAACTATACGAGCTCCTGTAACCCAAAATCTTGATCATCGAAGAATGCTTCGTCCAAACGATCACGACCACCAGCGATTGCACGATTTCGCCTGAACCACCGCCAATGTTTCCTCCTTCCATTCCCCCAGGTCCGATGACCTGAATTGCCTCGACCTCAATGAATCACCTCCATTTACTTCATCGGCAAATCTGGGTTGTTAACCCTAAATCCATATCGTTCCATTTCCTTGATCACTTTAAAATTCAGTTAGTATTTTTCCCTTAATCTTGGGTGCTTGAACTATCATCTGACCCAAGCATGACGAACTCCATTTCGTCGATCAACGGAAATTTACAGAAAGGGGTTTTCTGTTCAACTTTAAATTTACTTTGATTTATCAATTTAAAAATTCTGTAATGATCATTAAAATTCATGACTTTGAAATGTGAATCCATTCCTATAATCAAACTTAAAAATCAAAACATTTAATTCTGGGCTTATTTTAAATCATCACTGTATATATATCATTTTCGAAATAAATATTTAATTTAAACACTTGAAATTAATTTTTAAAATGATATCATATATATACAAACAATTTTCATTCAGAGGTTATAACCTCAAAATCATTTTGTTGGATGATTTGGATTTTTTTTTGAATCATGTTTTTGAAAACTTATAACTTATAACAGAACTATACATGCATATACCCAGACATGCACCCAGTCATACATATATATAGAGACATACAAACATATCCATACAATCATTCTAGCCTAAGTCATATCCTACTTCAAATACACATCTAAATACTAAGAAATATAACAGAGTTAAGGGTTTTGCTCACCTATTAAGATGAACAGAGCATATTAACAATTTAAATCAGACATACACACTTCAATGCTCACATGCATACAGAATATATACATATAAATAAACATGCAAAGATACTTCATTTTAGAAATCATTCGAAAGCAAGTTTATATCTATTTTAGCTTTTGCAAAAGAATTGTTTACTCACCTTTAAATGTTGACAGAGAAGTTAAAACTGGAACTTTGAACTGAACTGCTTTATTCCTTTAAAACTGAAGAGCTTGCTTTTTAAAAACTTGAAAATCATGGCCTCTGGTTGTAAGCTTTGAAAACTTGTTGTGGCCTCAGATTTTATTGCATGCACTTGGAAATGATTACAAACTTGGTTTGAAACAGGAAAATGGTTACAGGCTTTAAGAAAATGGGTTCCAGGCATTTGAACTTTTGAGTTTTAAGCTTCTGAAAATGATTTCAGGTTTGAGATTCTTGGTTTAAGATGAATTAAGGTTGTATATTTTTGGTTTGAGGTAATTTCAGATTTGTAGATAAATGATTACAGAGTAAATTGTTAGAGGAGATTTGATTCTGGTTTGAGTGGAATTTCAGATTTGTAGATACTTGGTTTAGAAAGGAATTTCAGTTTTTGGTTTGAAAAGGAGATTTCGGTTGTACATTTTCTGGGTTTTGTTTTGGTCTTTGAAGAAAATGAGATTAGAAAAGAAAAGAGAATGGAAAGGTAGGCTTTTATAAACTTAATTTATGGTTTATTAAAAATCAAGGAAAAATGATAATAAAATGACACTTGTCACATAAAATTCTTATTATGTTAACACATGTATTTTACATGTCTAAAATTTTAACACTTGTAATTCTTTATTTTTATTTTATTTTTAAATGATTTTAAAGCTTTTTATATTTATTTCCTAAATAGATAAATACATTTACTAATTATAAATGCCTTTCTATATTATAAATAAATGAATCCTTTTAAAACTTATTTATATTCAAATAAAATCATATACAATATATTTATTTCATTTTTAAGTGTAAATATACCTTTTATATTTATTACTATTAAATAAACACTTCCTAAATTTATATACACTTATTTTAAATAAAAGTCTTGTTCATATATTTTTTATACCTAAATATATTAAAATAATTATCTTTTAAAGATTCAAATTTAAATCCAGATTCAAATTCAAATTCAAATTTTACTTTTAAAATCCAATTTAAAAATCAACTCAACATTTATATTTTTAAATAAACACTTTATTAAGTTTGAAATTAATTATTTCATTTAAAAACAACTCAAGACATATATATACATATTTAAACAATACTTATAAATTTTGGAAATGATAAATCTATTTAAAATCAAATTTATACAATTAAAATAATTATTCTTATTATGATTCAATCTATATCATAATTAAAAACATCACATTATTATTATTTGGTTATTTATATTTGAAAATATCAATTTTATCAATTTAAAATAATTTAAATTTAGAGATTATCACATTTTAAACTTCTTGAAATCCCGGGATATCACATTCCTTCCCCCTTAAAAGAATTTCGTCCTCGAAATTTAAACCAAAAGATAATCCAAAGGTTTTTAAATTTTATTTTCAAAAATCCAAACATACATATCAACCATACACTATCAATCAATCAACCATTCATCCAAACAAACCATTTCATCCAACAAACAATCCATACAAACAAACAACTCTAGCTATCCGGACATAGATCCGGATAAACTACCTAAAATTATCCCGAGTTTCCCAGATATAGATACTGGGTTACTCGCTCTACTAAATCCAAACTGGCAATTCATTACTGAAGCCAAAACACATATCCTCACAAAAACTCAAAAAGATCTAATATATTCGAAGCTATCTTCCTAGTCTTACCCAATCTTAATTGCTCCCTTTTACTGGAGAAATAACAATGAAGTCTCCAACTTCGAATTCCAAAATTCTCCATCTCTAATCCACAGAACTCTTCTGACGATTCTGGGCTGCCTTCACCTTTCCTGATCAGCTCAATCTTCGCGTCAAAACAAACAGGACCAAAAACAATCCAATAACGGATCCTCTCAAGATTTACAGAAATCCAGAACTCAAACTCTACTCCACAATCATCGGTAGATTCCAAACTTCTCCTATCCGGAAAAGACAAAACAGATGCTCTCACCAATCTGACCTCAAATCTAGAAAAACTTCCTGTAGGAACCCTCTAATCCAAACACTGCAATTTCCGGTTACTTCCACTCTAGAACATCTACTATCAAGCTTTCGCTGCTCAACTCTGATCTGGATGTCGTCGATGAACTCGAACACAAACTTGACCATCTCATTCCAAAAACTCTCTGACAACTCTATAACTCCTACATCTTCTAGAGATGCCACAAACTCGAGCAAAAGATTACTCAAGAGTACTCAATTATCGCAAGTCACTTTTGCGATTCTATCCAGTTCAATATCCAAAAATATTGTTCCTTCTTTACCAATCGGAACAGTCTAGTGCTTGGCCAATCCATTTTGAAAAATGAATCTATCCTGCAGCTTCTGAACTCCACTTCTAAGAAACTGCTAAGCCAAAAGATCTTCCAACAAGAACACAGAACACTCGAGCTGCACCGCTAACACGGATGACAAAGACTCCTTATCCAAAGCTTCTAGAGAACCCGGACCTCAGACCAAACACAAACATCCTGCTGAACTCAGCCACAACACCGAAGCAGACACACTTCCTTAAACTTGCTCCAAAAGAAAACTTCTTTGGGAACATTCATAGTCACTGCGTCTCATCACACAGCTACAATTTCCTGAGGTATCAAGATACCATCACTTGCTTCAGCTCTTCGGACAGATCCAAACTCCTCAAAAATCCGCTCACACGAGCATGATCAAACTTATACTTCAATGATAAACTCTGAACCTTAACAGGTTTCCTTCAGAGATCAATGAAATTCTTATACCATATCAAAGTTCACTCGAGACGGTATTAGGTCTAGAGTCTCGACAAATACTTCCAACCTCAAATATTTAAATTCCAACCATTGGTAGTCGTGTTTCACACACCACCACCCTATCTACCTTTATAACTTATTTGGAAAACCCGAACAGATAATCCAACAAATAGGTAGAATAGATATATATATATAGTAAAAATTACAAATACGCTCTCTCAAGATAGACACCACTCCAGAGCCTAGGTATTCACTCAACCTACTGCTCTGATACCAAATGTGACGTCCCGGCTTTCATCGACCAGAAAGTCGTATCGCTATTAAGAAAGAAAGGGATAGAAAGAGAAAAGAAGAGAAGAAAGAAAGGAACAACATCAGAATCTAAACAGCGGAATGAATAAATTATATTATAGCAAACCCGATCCCGGTCTCATCGAAATCCAAAACGTATCTTTTAAGTCCAAGTTGTTTAAAGGTTTAAACAATTCAATTCAATACTTGAATTCACACAGCTTCAACATAGATAAATATTACACATTTATCACAGATATATCTAATATCATATCACAGAATATCATAGTATATCATCCAATAGATATCAACCAAATCAAACATTCTACTCAACCATCATTCATAAGCAACCATTTATTAATCTCTATTATAATTAATTTAATCAACTTAAATTAAATTAATTACTTAAGAATTAATTCCTATTCTTGCTTAATCAACATTAATTAATTACAATCCATTTAATTAATTAATCATTAAATATTAATCACTCTTGATTAATTATTTATTACATAAAGTAATTATCCTTAATTAATTTCACAAATTAATTATCCTTAATCATTTATAGTAATTAACCTTTAATTACTCTCATTAATTATAATAATTAATTATCCTTAATTAATTACTTTAATTAATTAATTAACTATAATTAATTACATTATTCCTTAATTAATTACATTAATTAATCATGCATTAATTAATTACTTTCATAAATCAACCTTAAATAATCATTAACAGTAATTAACTATTCTTAATTACTTTAATTTCTTTTATAAATCCTTTTTGATTAATTACACCAATTACATACAGTAATTCATTTATCAATTACTTACACTAAGTAATTACATTAAACAAATCTTATTAAGTAATTATACTTAATAAATTCCCAAGTGACTATTCTTAATTAATTAACAAATTAATTTACTTAAGTAAATCACATTCATTCCTAAATTATAACTGAGTAACTCATCCTTAATTACCCTTTAAACAAATTAATTAATCCTTGATTAATTATTCTTTAACTATTAATTAATAAACCTTAATTATCAATCAATATCCTTTAATACAAAGTAATCAATCCTTAATTACTTTTATAATTAATTAATTAAACTTAATTAACTAATTAATTACTTCTTAATTATTATTTAATAAAACTTAATTATTAATTAACAACCTTAATTACCTATTTAATTAATCCATAATTATCTATTAATCAATCTTTAATGACAATTAATTAATTACTTAATAACAGTTAATTAATTCTTAATTAACTTTAATTATAAATTAATAATTTCTTAATTATTAATTAAGAAAACTAAATTATTACTTAATAAAACTTAATTAAGTACTTCTTAATTACCATTTTAATTAACTCTTAATCATTTAATCAATCCTTATTAAATAAATTAATTAATCTTAATTTCTTAATTAAATTAATTAATTTCACCTTGTTTAAAAATCTTAATTAATCTTAAGATAAAACATTATCATTAAAACATTTGATCTTAGTAATTAACTTACTTAATTAAATTATTAATTAAGTTTTAAAATAATCATTAATTACTTATTTTTAATTATTTATTTACAATCTCTAATTAACAAGTTAATAAATCACTTGAAAAACTTAATTGTTAATTTACTTATTCTTAACCATTAACTAATTTAATTTATAAATCACTCTTTGTTATTTCCATTTATTATCAAACTTAAATTTAGTTTTAAGATAAAACATTTCTTTATTAACTACCTTATTTCCAAATTTAATTTGAAAATAAGTTAAGAATTTAAATTAATATATTTAAGTTAAACAAATTATACAAATTAAATCTAGTCAAAACATTTCTTCTCCTTTCCTTTTTATAAAAGAGTTTTGTTTAAATTTTTAAACTGTTTTAAAAACTTAACAGTTAACTGTTTCTCTCATTCTCGCGAGCGACACGAAGACAAACCCGAGCCAAAAGCTAATTCTCACGAGATCCACTTCGAGAAAAACTCTCGAACCCAAAAACTAAATGAGCTAATACACTGTGCCAACGTGCACCTTGCACCGACAACGGCGAACTTCCGACCATCGCCAAAGCTTTCAACAAGTCGCCGATCCTCCCCTGAGCCACCACGACAACCCAGGTTGCCCACTTAATCGAAAAATCAAAATCGAACTATACGAGCTCCTGTAACCCAAAATCTTGATCATCGAAGAATGCTTCGTCCAAACGATCACGACCACCAGCGATTGCACGATTTCGCCTGAACCACCGCCAATGTTTCCTCCTTCCATTCCCCCAGGTCCGATGACCTGAATTGCCTCGACCTCAATGAATCACCTCCATTTACTTCATCGGCAAATCTGGGTTGTTAACCCTAAATCCATATCGTTCCATTTCCTTGATCACTTTAAAATTCAGTTAGTATTTTTCCCTTAATCTTGGGTGCTTGAACTATCATCTGACCCAAGCATGACGAACTCCATTTCGTCGATCAACGGAAATTTACAGAAAGGGGTTTTCTGTTCAACTTTAAATTTACTTTGATTTATCAATTTAAAAATTCTGTAATGATCATTAAAATTCATGACTTTGAAATGTGAATCCATTCCTATAATCAAACTTAAAAATCAAAACATTTAATTCTGGGCTTATTTTAAATCATCACTGTATATATATCATTTTCGAAATAAATATTTAATTTAAACACTTGAAATTAATTTTTAAAATGATATCATATATATACAAACAATTTTCATTCAGAGGTTATAACCTCAAAATCATTTTGTTGGATGATTTGGATTTTTTTTGAATCATGTTTTTGAAAACTTATAACTTATAACAGAACTATACATGCATATACCCAGACATGCACCCAGTCATACATATATATAGAGACATACAAACATATCCATACAATCATTCTAGCCTAAGTCATATCCTACTTCAAATACACATCTAAATACTAAGAAATATAACAGAGTTAAGGGTTTTGCTCACCTATTAAGATGAACAGAGCATATTAACAATTTAAATCAGACATACACACTTCAATGCTCACATGCATACAGAATATATACATATAAATAAACATGCAAAGATACTTCATTTTAGAAATCATTCGAAAGCAAGTTTATATCTATTTTAGCTTTTGCAAAAGAATTGTTTACTCACCTTTAAATGTTGACAGAGAAGTTATAACTGGAACTTTGAACTGAACTGCTTTATTCCTTTAAAACTGAAGAGCTTGCTTTTTAAAAACTTGAAAATCATGGCCTCTGGTTGTAAGCTTTGAAAACTTGCTGTGGCCTCAGATTTTATTGCATGCACTTGGAAATGATTACAAACTTGGTTTGAAACAGGAAAATGGTTACAGGCTTTAAGAAAATGGGTTCCAGGCATTTGAACTTTTGAGTTTTAAGCTTCTGAAAATGATTTCAGGTTTGAGATTCTTTGTTTAAGATGAATTCAGGTTGTATATTTTTGGTTTGAGGTAATTTCAGATTTGTAGATAAATGATTACAGAGTAAATTGTTAGAGGAGATTTGATTCTGGTTTGAGTGGAATTTCAGATTTGTAGATACTTGGTTTAGAAAGGAATTTCAGTTTTTGGTTTGAAAAGGAGATTTCGGTTGTACATTTTCTGGGTTTTGTTTTGGTCTTTGAAGAAAATGAGATTAGAAAAGAAAAGAGAATGGAAAGGTAGGCTTTTATAAACTTAATTTATGGTTTATTAAAAATCAAGGAAAAATGATAATAAAATGACACTTGTCACATAAAATTCTTATTATGTTAACACATGTATTTTACATGTCTAAAATTTTAACACTTGTAATTCTTTATTTTTATTTTATTTTTAAATGATTTTAAAGCTTTTTATATTTATTTCCTAAATAGATAAATACATTTACTAATTATAAATGCCTTTCTATATTATAAATAAATGAATCCTTTTAAAACTTATTTATATTCAAATAAAATCATATACAATATATTTATTTCATTTTTAAGTGTAAATATACCTTTTATATTTATTACTATTAAATAAACACTTCCTAAATTTATATACACTTATTTTAAATAAAAGTCTTGTTCATATATTTTTTATACCTAAATATATTAAAATAATTATCTTTTAAAGATTCAAATTTAAATCCAGATTCAAATTCAAATTCAAATTTTACTTTTAAAATCCAATTTAAAAATCAACTCAACATTTATATTTTTAAATAAACACTTTATTAAGTTTGAAATTAATTATTTCATTTAAAAACAACTCAAGACATATATATACATATTTAAACAATACTTATAAATTTTGGAAATGATAAATCTATTTAAAATCAAATTTATACAATTAAAATAATTATTCTTATTATGATTCAATCTATATCATAATTAAAAACATCACATTATTATTATTTGGTTATTTATATTTGAAAATATCAATTTTATCAATTTAAAATAATTTAAATTTAGAGATTATCACATTTTAAACTTCTTGAAATCCCGGGATATCACAAAAATCCTTTAGAGACAAAAAAAAATTATTCAAAAATACTTTAAATAATATCCTTTTAAAAATTTTAAACACAAATGTTTGAAATCCATCGGAAATTAAACTCTTTAAATTTCTTGTTTTAAATTCATTTCAGTTCCCAAATAAATTTATAAACAACTATTTATAAATTCCTTTGTAGAACAATAAATGATAAATCAAGTATTATCATTTTAAATAATCAATTTAAACCAATTTATTAAGTTCCATAAATTTACTTATATATTAAAATTTATTTAATTAACCAAATTTTAAAATAATATTGTATCGGTTTGTTCTGTCAAAGTGTTTTAGAAATCCTATCGATAGCGTTGATCAGACGAATCGATCGGAAACCCAAATCAACATCAACAACTCAAACAAAACAATATATAATAAAATATAGATTTAAAAGTACAATTCAAAATGTTGGAGATAGTTTAGAAACAAAGACAAGATGATTAATTAAGAAAATATGAAGATGGATAAGCTTAGATAAATCGCGGGCAACCTTAACCGGGTCAACCGTGACTTAATGAATAAGAGCAAATGTGGATTTTCCTGGGGTAAATCTACATCCGATCTCAAGAGATAGAGTTTGGAATAACAAAAGATATTAGCATCTAAACCAAGGATAAATATAAATCCCTGGTGAATCGATGCAAATTTGTAAAGGAGTTTTCCCCCTTTTACAAGCCATTAGAATATTGGCGAGACCACCAATTCACTATAAAGCTCATTCGAAGCGGAGTTATGGGATACTCCAGAATCAAAAGAAGATGAATAGTGAGGGACAAGAATGAATTTTGGAACCGCAGGGAACGTTCCAAAAATTAAAAGGAAATTCGAATCAAGAGGAAAAGATTCAAACTCGAACGAAAGTGATTCTGTAAATAAATCTACTCTATATGCTGAGTTTTGCCTCAAAGCCAAAGCTCTGATACCAACTGTAACGACCCGATATTTTCAACCATTCGCATCCTTTATAAGTGCATAGGTAGACACTCATGCCGGAGTTGAATTGCTCAAAATACCGCGTTGTAATTAAAATTTGGCAAATCTCAGAATATACAGTAAATAAATATAATCACAGATCACAGACACAGAGTAAAATAATGCAGCGGAAGTAAAAGAAATAGTAGTTCATGAAGCTACTATATAAATATATCAGAGTACATAAGATACAATAGAAGAAATAGAGTACAACGGAAGTATAAATAAGATAACCAAGTACAAGCTGAACAGAGCAACATAACTGAAGTCGATAGAACAAGACTAGCAGATAATCTCCAGCGATTCAAATCTCCAGAAGGTGGAAATCCAAATCTGTGAATACTCAGGCCGACCCGAGCGTAAAGCAAAACACAAACACTCGAGTCAGGACAATATATACTTATATAATATAAACCAACTCAAGTGAACTGTAATAAGGTACAAGTAACTTAAAGAATGTTTGGGACCGCCCATTCTTTAAGGATCCGTTAAACTATCTACTATGTAGTAATATTCGCTATTATAATAATGTCTAATCAGTAAAGTATAATCATATAGAAAATAGCGTTAAGAGGATGGAGAACCTTAACGCGGTCGGATCTTAAAATCATAATCGTAGTAAAGCTCGATATGGTAGGTGACACGGCACAACTAGGCAATGCTAGGGTAGATATACCAATTACGCATCCGGACTAGTGGTGACGCATAGCAGCCACTACCGCCCACCTCGAACAACACTCCCAATCAAGGGTGGCCACCAAATCAATCACAAGTAATAGAATGGTATCGAAGAAGTGTGTCCGATAGGAGGTGCTACCTCCTTGGTCCGTCAATCGCTCCTGTTTTAGCCACCTTATGCCAACTCACGGGAGTTGGGTCCACGTAACATACCTTAAGAACGTCGCCACCATCCTACTTCATTCTGGAATCTCCACCGCGTACACGGTTGTCAAAGTGGTTTTCGGTATCGACAGAGAGTATGTCCATATCCGATCCCGGTCTCTTTGCCAACCAATCGTTATTATAACCCGTGGTTATAACTTTTAAAAACAATACTTTACTTCAAAATAAGATATCATTTCAAAATCATGTCTTTATCAAAATAAAGATTTATCATTTCCAAATCATTTCAATATTCTAAAATATCGTATCCTTTCAAACTTCTTTTCAAACCATTTTAATACATCAAAATATTATATCTTTTCAAACTTTATTTCAAATCATTTTTATATATCAAAATATCATACCTTTGATAGTTATACTTCGAAACCAAAATCATTTTATTTCAAAACTATGTTCATTTCAAAACAACATCATTTCCATTTCAAACATATATTCACCTTTCAAATAGTCTATACTTTCAAAGTTATAACTCTTTTGAAACAAAACATTTGAAATCATTATACTTTGAAAATCACAGCATTTCGAAATCATATATTTAAAATCATCTTTTAATTCTATACATTTACAAACTTATTAAATTCAAACCATCAAATTTCAATTCAATTACAGTTTACCAACAAACCATTTCAAATCTTATAAATTTCAAATATAGGTTTAATTCACAAAATACAATATTCAATCTTTAGTATATTTCAAAACTTTAAATCTCCCACATTTCATAAATCCAATATCATTTAAATAAACTCAATTAATATATACTTCAAATATTCATTTATCAAATAAATTAAATAAGTCAGAAATCAAGTATCATTTCAAACTCATTTCACAATATCAAAATATTATTCAAAACACCATTCATTTTTATTCATTTAAATACCATTTAAATCCATATATTTTATTAAATTTAAATACCATTTTAAACTCACATTAGAAATCAAATTCTTCCACTTAAATATCTCTTCATTATCTTTAGAAATTTAACATTTAATTTCCAAAAATTATATCATTTTCCAGAGATTATTTTTCATTAAAATTAATTTAAAACAACAAAATATAGTTTCTGTAGCACTTATAAAATGACGTAAAGTTATAGTTTAAAATAGTTAATTAACAAAAGACAGCGTTAAATGTTGTAATAGATTTCTTTTAAGTTTCAATTAACTTACATGTTAAGTTTAACCACTATAGCACTTACAAAGTGCTATAATAGCCTTTATTTCAAATTAACCTTTTAGTTCATTTAAAACACTACAACAATTACAAAATGCTGTAATATCCTTTACATTACATTTCAAAATGCTGTTAAATCATATTCAGAGTTTTATTTACAATTCCACAAATAATTAACTTTTAATATAAATCATTTTAACTTATAAAATCATATATTTCACATTTAACACAATCATTTAAATACCTTTATTTCTATTATTTTATAAAGTCAAATTTCCATACAAAAATCAAATTTAATAACAATTAAATTTTCATTTCTTTAATTAAATTATTAACTTAACAACTAAGTTAAAATTTCCAAAAATATAGCTTATTTCCATTTATTTTACTTAATTAAAATTTCACTTTTAAACAAATTTCACAAAATTCAATTTAAGTTATATTTCCAAATTCAGCTTAAATGTTCATTTATTCCATATTTTAATTTATACAAAATCATTAACACCTTTAAAACATTATTATTACTTAATAAAAATCATTAAATTCATCTTTAAATCAAATTTGTCATATTTTCTTACTTTACAAAAATTCCATTTATAAACAAAAACATAAATTCCAAAATTAACTTATATTTCAAATTCTACTTCACCATTTACTTAATTCACTTATTTAATTTGTAGAAAATCACAAATACTTTATAGAAATCATTTTAATGAAATTTAAATCAAAATACCATAATATTTAGTTAAAAAAAAGTATTTTAAAAATTTCAGAAAAATATATAAACCACGGGTCTGTATATAATTTTCTAGCCTAGGTCAAGTGATACGGATATGTATCATTTCAATCCGCAGTTTACAAAGAAAAACCGAGTTTTATCATTTCAAACCCGCAATCCCAAGTAATATAAATAAATAAATAAAAACCGTTCAGGCCTATCATTTCAGCCCATTACATTTTTCTTTATTCTAAAGTCCGTTCGGATATGTATCATTTCAACCCATAGTGATTCTAATCTACAGGGAACTTGCAGTGTGATAAACTGATATAAATAAACAGAATAGCATGAGATAACAGTAATAGATGATATAACATATGTAATAACAGGGGTAAACATTATATGATCATAATATAACAGTTACAACAGGATGATATAATTTTACAGATTCAAATGGTGTTAGTTTACTAGTTATATAAGTACACATTGTCTGGTGAGAATTACTCACTTGTTCAAGCTGGAGATGACAACCACAAACGCACAACAAAGATTTCCAGAGGCACGAGAGCACGATAATTATTTGAGTGTGGGAGAGCCAAAGCTAATTTCCTTGTCACATTCAAACCAAACAATTACAAACAACATAAGATTTCAACCCAAAAATTCAATAAACAATGCTAGAAATGGATGTATAAACAAAGTCAAAGTGTTTGCACTTGCTTCCTACCACCTATGCTTTAGCTCCAGATCTGAAATGGCACGGCTAAAGGCATGGTTTGGATCAGGTATGGTCTAGAAAAGGTGCGGCTACAAGGTGATGAAGGTGAGTGGAAGTTACAAGGTGTTGAAGGCAATGGAATACCAAAGGGTTTCAAGGCAAAGTGTGGCTTTTGTTGCACCATAGGGTTCGGCCCCTTGCTGATGTGGCTTGGCCATGGTATGTGGTGGTCAGGTGGTGGCTGGAGTGTGGGCCAGAGGTGGTGGAAGGTCAGGTCAGAGGTGGTGGTGGTGGAGGTAGTGGTGGCAAAAGGTGGTAGAAGGAGGAGATGACAATTCTAGGTCATAAGTGATAGTTTGTGATGGTTTTTGGTGGATTTTGTGTAGATCTTGGACTTGGATTGGTTAGGCCTGAGGAGGAGGGTTGCTAGGATGGGTGATGGTCAGAGGAAGGGGGGTCGTGGTGGTCGGCCAAAGCCTGGAGGAGGAGGAACCAAACTATGAAGGTAGAGAGCATATGCAGTTTCAATAGAAAAAACATAGAAAACAAGGAAGAAAGAAGGAATTTTTTACCCAAAATTTTGAAGCTATGGCCGTGATTTTTTTGGAGGAGAAAGAGAAGTGTTTGCGTGAAAAAAAATGAAAAGAAGTCCGCTGAAAAGAATAGGGTATGCATGGCCAAAAACATTGAAGAGAGGAGTTGAGAAAGTGAAAGGTCGGGAGGTGAAAAGCCATAGGAATTTCAATAGTTTAAAACTTTTCATATTTCCTCTAATTTCTTTTTAAGTTTTATATAACTGAAATATATATATAAACTCAGATAAAATACGAAAATTTAGTAAATAAACAAAAATAAATTAATTAATTATTAATTATATAAAATTTAATTAAGTAAAACAGCAAAAATTGCAACTAGTCTTGAAAATATGAAAAATAAATGCAATGGACTTTGGAAAAAGTTTATGGACTTGTAAAACATTTATAAAAAAAGATAATAACATAAAATAAAAATGCATTCACAAAATGAATAAATAAATTTTAATTAAATATAATTTAATTGAAGAAAATAGCAGAAAAATAGAAACTAGCCTTTAAAAATAGAAAATAAATTCAATACGCTTTGGAAAAATTATATAATCACTTTAAATTATTTAAAAGACAAAATTATACATAAAATAAAATACTAACACATAATAGAACAAAATATGGCAAATAAAATATAATTTAAAATAGACAATATTGCTAAATACATCAGTTTACACACAATATTGAAATATACATAACTTTCACAATTTAACTCCGTTTCCAATGAAATGAAAAGCTGTATCCATGGAATTAAATCTATTTTCATAATAAAAGATAAAATTTAATAATTTGAAATATTTAAATTTAAAGTTCAAAAGTCAAAGTTTGACCAGTTTCAATAGAAATTCACTTTTCAGTGAAATATCCAATTTATACTAGTTTGAACTATAAATCACTTAATAGTCAACATTTATATTTAAAATGAAATGTTTGAAATAGAACAAGTTTAAAATAATTTAAAATAAAATAAAGTCAAAATTTAAAATATAGGCCAAAATCTAGGGTTGTTACAAATATATTCACTTCCAAAATCATAGTACTTTCAAAGATATAATACTTTCAAAACCAAAACAATTTGAAATAATAATGCTTTGGAAATCATAATACTTTGAAATTCATAACTTTGGAAATCATACCACTTTGAAATCATAACACTTTGAAATTATAGCATTTCCCTTAAACCGTTTAGATATCAATAATGGTATATATAATAAAATAGTTTATAAATAAAATAATTTGTATAAAATAGTTATAAGTTAAAACAATTTATATTAAAATAATTTATATTGAAAATGATTTATATTAAAATAGTTTATATTAAAATAATTTATAAAGTAAAAAATATATATAGTTTTAGATATGGTTTAAAATTACTTTATATAAAATAGCTTCCTAAATTTCACAAATCGATTCAAATCAACTCGAATTCCAAAATCCAAATTTAATCAAATCTCAAATCATCAATTTCAATTCGATTGAGTTTCTCAATAAACCATTTCAATTTATCAATTTCAAATACATATTTGAACCATAAGATAAGCCATTTCAATTTCAATATATTTCAAACTTTAAATATTCAACATTTCAAAACTAAATACGATAATTTCATTTATATATATCAAATTCATTTTACTATTATTTAGTTTTGCAATATTCACTAAATAAATTCAATATCATTTAAATAAAAGCCCAAATTTCAATCTCTAAATATTTCCTTCAATATATTTAACTTGAAATATTCAATTTAAATTTATCTTAAACCAAAATCAAGTTATAAAATCATATCCTTTAAAACCCCCAAATTCCATAAGTTAAGATAGTTTAATTAAATATAATTCTTAATTAAATACAATTTCAAATCAATTCCAAATCTATCTTTTCAACCTTAATTTATTTAATCATTTCGAACTCTATATTAAAATATAATTTAAATAAATACTTAAACATATATTTGTATATATATCAACTTTATTAAATCAACTTTAATAACTCTTTAAAATCAATATTTACAAAAACCATATATTTCTTTTCAAAACCATAGAAATCATTTTCAAAATATTTGTATATAGACCAACGGTGTCCGTATATAATTCTCTACCCTATGGTCAAGTAATACAGATATTTATCATTTCAATCCGCAATTTAAATATATACGGTTATATATCTTTTCAACCCGCACTCCAAAATTTCAATTCAATGAAAATCGCTTGGGTCTATCATTTCAACCCATAACGATTTTCTCATATTCTAAAGATCGTTCGGGTATGTATCATTTCAACCCATAGTGAATTCTATACTAACGGGGAACTTGCAGAGTGATAACAAATATGATAATAACATAACAGGCATATATCATTAATTTAGATAACAGATAATGGTGTTAGATGTCACAGGTGAACAGATACTGATAATGGCATATATATAGCAATATAAATAACTAACAGCAGCATATTTCAATTGTCATTCCAATTGAAATCAAATTTAATAAATATAAGAACATTAATCGTGAGTGATTGCTCACCTTACGGGGCTAGAGAGATTAGACAAAGAATTGAGCTAAAAATTCAGGCATGAATCTCAAAGCAAGGCAAGATTGAGCTCGAATCGACGAACGAAGCTGAAAGCTTGAAATTGACAAAATCAAATCAAACTGGATTGATGAAGATAAATGGTATAAGTGAACACACAGATATATAAATATATATATAACTGTATATAACTAAATATATATATAATCATATCCTATATACAAACCCATTTTTTTATATATATACATTTCAAAATCATTGTTTTAAATTAAACGCTTATATAATATATTTTGAAATCAAACTCAAGTGCTTATGTGCAGTAGATATATATATAATACTAACATTTTATACAACAGATAATATACAATACTAACATGGACTTGTACATACATATCAAATAGGATTTACAACATATAATAAAATACAATTATAAGCTTGTACATATATACAAAAATCATATTCAGTTTATAAACAATAGAACTAGTATACAACTTATATATAAAAGAAAACAAATATATAATACTATAACACAGTACATATATGAAATTTATATAAACTGATAGATATAATCCAACAGATCAGACCTACCATCATTAATATTATATATATATATAAAGACTAATAAAACAATATATATCATTATATACAATTGTGAAATATATATGCACTCAATAACATATCCAGACATACATACAAATCCTTAAAAACCAAAACTCTGTTAATTATACATAGATGTATATATTACCTTTTCAAGCTAAAACTATAGCCGACCTATATGTAATAGTAAAATATATGAAGGAACTGATTTGACAAACCTACCTAATAAAGCAACTAATGTATATATACATTTCAATAGATCATGTAGCAGGAAAACTACGAGATACATAGGTACAACTTACATATATTAAAATTTGAAAGCAATATATGACAGAAAGTAAATGTTAACCATACTTTATTGACTATATGTATATATATATATACTTCAAATCAAACATATTTATAAACTAACGCATAAATTATACTTATATATAGTCTATATATATCCACTGAAAATCAGAAGTTATAAAACCATATATAACCTATACTCTATATAAGCAATCACTTGTACAAACCTAGTATGCTATATCTTCAAAACTGTCATATTGTATAATTTATATAACTACAGCTTATTAGACTAACAACATATATAATATATAACTCAAAATATACCAAACAGCAAATCTATAAGAAAAAAAAGTATAAGTGAATCAAAATAAAGAATACCAAACTTATACTACTGCATATATTACATAATATTATTATGTTAAAGCTATAAATATACAAATCAAAATTTTATTAACAACAATATATATATATACAAAAAACAATATTCAACCAACATTTACCTCATCTTGCTATACATATATATAAGAAAGAACTGTAGCACAGCTAAAGAAATAGGGCGCACGTGGAAATAGATGGCCTCGAGTACTCGGGTGATGAAGGTAGAGGAGGTAGAGCGAAACAATGTTGGTCGGCGTGCTTGAAGCTCGGGTGATTATGGCTTTGGCCAGTCATGGGCGAGATGGAGGGTGGAAGCCGCGAGTTGGTTGGTGAGCAAGATCTGGTGGCTTGTAGTTGATGACGGTGGAAAGTGTGGCTTCGAACGATGGTGGAATGTGCTTGCGGCTTGCGTGGATGCCGAGCTGGGAAAGTGTGGAGGTGGCAATGGAGTGGGTGAGGTTGGTTTGTGGCGGATCATTCACGGAAGAAAGAAAAAATGGAAAGGGGTGCGGTTTTCAAAAGAAGAGGAAAGTGGAAGAGCAAGTTCTCAGAGGTGAAACAATTATGCACCATGCAATTAGAAAGTGATGCATGAGATTCCCAATAATACTAATGAAACTTGAATTATACAGAAGATTTGTATAGTATAACTTCTTTTCATACGGCAGATAGAAAAGAAACAACCGACAAACAATTTAGATAGTTGGAACAACAAGGGTCAGATATTTATTTTCAGTGAAACATAAATGCTGGTGGCTGTTAATTTGCACGTTGAATAAAATGTAAGGACACCAGAAACCAAAATACTCAAATGGGTATCGGTATGGTCCAACGTTTATTGATTTCACTCAGTACTAAAAGCCGAAACACAGAAATGAATATACTATGGAGATCGGCACGACAGGACGATCAAAACAGTTTACTGATATTAGTGGTACGATCATCCGATCATCCCATCAAAAATCAATATCGGTACCAAAATGCTGCTAAAACGCCATAATTAAGATAAACGGAGCAACAATAGTCAAAATTTGAAGAAACGAAATATGACGTCTCACTTAGAAGATGATTTACAAATTTATTGTATAAAAATGTTCAGGTTTGGAAAATTTTTTATTATTATCAATTTTAACTGATTTGAATTGAAATTACACAATAAAATTTACTTGCATATTTTCTGATGAAAATTTACCAGTTGCTATCTTAAAATAGACGCATCTCAATTAATAAATTTTTATGTCAAAATTTTATTGTTTAAAATTTCACAAAAATTCAATTAATTAAATAAATAAAACCACTGAAATTTACGGGTCGTTACAGTGTGTGTGTGTGTGTGAACATAGAGTCAAGATCGCAGTAGAAAATAGAATACATGACATATATATACACGACAAAGCGAGTCTATAAAATAGAGTTTCCAACCCACATCGACAATATACATCAAGTCAAATTCAAAACATACAACTCATAGTTGTATCATTGAAAATAAATACCATGAGACGCCTAGAGGAAAATATAGATGGTAATCTTCTCAAAATACGATATAACACACACACAAACACACATTTGTCTCCTTTAAAGCTCAATATCCAAATTGGCCAATGTCCATGTACCTTAAAAGTCTCGGATTGGCCCGAGTATTTTATAAATAACAAATGGGTCAGACTATACCTAAATCCCATGGCGAGAACCAAATAATAAAGCATGGTAATCAAATGTACAACTTATATATTCTATTATATATATATATATAAAGGATGTTGGGGATTTTGCGGTTGGAGATAAATTTGATGGCGATTGTGAAGAAGATAATGTTGTACTTCCGACTTCAAGGATCTATGGAATAGATTCTTTCAAACAATAGTTCAACCCACCAGGTACAAATGGGTTATCGAGCTATCGACTTTTAGGATTCAATGAAGCCCTATAACAGCGAAATCGGATTCAAAGTTTGTACACCTTTGATCCGACCAAGAACACTTTAGTAATGGTTTCTGATGATGCAATATGTGTAGAATAGAATGAAGAGGAAGAAGAAACAAATCTGCAACGATTCAGCGTTTGCAACACCTAGCATATGTTACAAAATATAGAGTAATGGAAGTGCAGCGATTAGCAACACTTCCCTGGCGTCGCAAATCTGTGCAAGAAGAACAAGACGAAGAGCGCAAGAAAAAAAATTCCCTTTAATGTTTTCTGGGCGTTGCTATTTATAGATGTGAAGAGGTGCATATTCGCCAAGCATCACAACCGTTTGCAACAGTTCACAACTGTTACGAACAGATTCAATTTAAAAGTCATGTCTATTCATATTTTGCAACGTTCAGATAAACATTGCAATTTCCCGCCCTTTATTCAATTTCAGAAATTCGGTTTGGCCCGTTACTGTTCACATACGATCCAAAAAATATTTTCGGATCCGAACCCGAAACCCGTACCCGACCCGGCCCGGTTCGGTTCGGACGGACGGCGGCGGCGTGCGTGTGGTGTTGCATGACTTCTCTCCTCACAACAAAGCAAACATGTGGGAGCCCCAAGGCCCCAACATCCACATGAGAAAACTATATTTATACAAATATAGTTCTTGATTTTCTAGCATGTGGGACTTATCTCTTCTTTCTTCTTTTCTTCTTCTCTTCCTAACAAAAAACCCAAACCCCAAAGCTATTTGAAAATTTACAACAATCTCCCCCAATTTTCAAAATATAAGAAAAATTAATAAATAGGATGGCTGTATCACTAGAGTGACTTCCTACATACCCAAATGGGATCGAGCCTATGTAGTTCTAAGATCAAGTTTTGCATCATCGTGAAAACCAACACATAAATGAAAGGTATCTTTTGGATTTGAACCTTTACTTAGTGTAAATCATTCAAGGCCTTATCGAGATTCTATGGTGAACCAATCTTAAACCAAGTATCCCTAATGATAAAACCAGAACAATCACACATGTTGATTTCCTTAGGTAAAGTGTTTTGTATTGCTCAGCACGTTAATGGCCATGTGCTTAAATCCTGGTTCATGAGTCTACTTAGAAAGCGGTCTTACTTTCCTAGGAAAGGGCCTGATTTCCATACTCATATAGGTAAGTCTCTTAAGGTGTTTCTACGATACACCTTTTAAGGTTTCTAGACTTATTAAGAATATATATTCATCCTTCGCTCTTGCAGAATCCAACACTAAATATTATGGGATTATCGATTTAGTGTTCCATAATCATTCTCTTAACTTGTTGGTACCCATTGAACTTTGTCTATCCTTTTCAAGACATAAGTTGGGTTTCTGTTAAGGATGATCAACCTTCATTCACAGACCTTAGTCCCATTTCTTGTGACTTTATAGAAACCATTGCCTTTGGAAAACTCTTTGTAAGTGGATCAGCCAAGTTTTTTCTTCGTTTCTACGTAGTCAACAGTTATAACTCCTCTTTTGAATAACTGTCTCACCATTTGATGTCTTAGACTCACATGTCTAGACTTTCCATTATATGTCTTATAAGACACATTGTATATCGTTGCTTGATTGTCACAGTTAATCAAGACTACTGGAGATGGCTTCTTCCATAAAGGGATTTCCATTAATAAATTCCTAAGCCATTCCGCTTCTTTACATGCATTTGCTAATGCAATCAATTCTGACAACATTGTTGAGTCAGAAATACAGGTCTCTTCTTGGAAGCCCAAGACACAGCAGCGCCTCCTAATGTAAAAATACATCCAGTAGTAGACTTGGATTTGGATTCTACATTATTCCAGGTTGCATCACGATATCCTTCTATTACAGCAGGATATCCTTTATAAGATAAACCATATTCAATGGTTCCTTTCAAATAAGCTAAAACTCTAGAAATAGCTTTCCAATGTTCGAAACCTGGATTACTCGTAAATCGACATAATACACTTATATCATGTGCGATGTCTGGTCTAGTGCAATGCATAGCATACATAAGACTCCCAATAACACTGGAATACTCTAGTTGAGAGATAGTACGTCCAGTGTTCTTTTCTAATTTAATACTAGGATCTAAAAGAGTTGGTGCTGGTTTGTCATCGTAATGACCATACTTTTGTAGGAATTTCTCTATGTAATGAGATTGAGTTAGTAATAACTCCCCCTCTTTCCTAATAATTTTAATTCCCAAAATTACATCAGCCTCTCCTAGATCTTTCATGTCGAATTTAGAAGACACGAACATTTTAGTTTCATTCACACATGATATATTGGAACCAAATATTAGCATGTCATCAACGTATAAACATATTATAACACTACCGTTGTTATCTGATTTGCTATAAATACATTTATCAGCATCATTAACAATGAATCCATATGACAGTGCAACTTTATCAAATTTCTCATGCCATTGCATGGGAGCTTGCTTCAGGCCATAACGAAATTTCACTAATTTGCAAACTTTCTTTTCTTGGCCTGGGGTTTTGAAACTTCAGGTTGTTCCATATATATCTCTTCTTCTAAATCTCCATTTAGAAAAGAAGTCTTTACATCCATTTGATGTATGACTAATTTATGAATTGATGCAAGTGTAATTAAACAGCGTATTGAAAATATGCGAGCAACTGGAGCATATGTATCAAAGTAATCCACTCGATGTCTTTGCTTATATCCCTTAGCAACTAATATGGCTTTAAACTTATCAATGGATCCATTTGTATTCAACTTTTTCTTGAATATCCATTTACATCCTATAGGTTTAGCACCCGGAGGTAAATCAGTTAAAACCCAAGTTGGGTTTAACAGTATGGAATTCATTTCATCACTGATAGCTTCTTTCCAGAAATTGGAATCTCCGGAACTCATAGCCTCAGAATAAGTTTTGGGATCGTCATCGACGTTCATTACATATTTAGTCACATTAAGGACTTCGTCCTTACTGCCTTCTACAAGATATGTAATGAAGTCAGGACCACAGTCCTTCTCTATTCTCGCTCTTTTACTTCTCCGTTGTTCAGTACTATTATCTGGTACTGATACTTCCTTGCTGTTTTGAGCAGAAGCATAATCATCGTCATTGATATCATTAGCCATACCAGGTTCTGGACTAGATGATCTCAATGGGATCTCAACGGTTTGATTTTCAAAAAATTCTACATCTACAGATTCTATAACTTCTAGGGTGTCAAGAATAAGGAATCTATAAGTTATACTATTAAGTGAATATCCTATGAAAACACATTTAAATGTTCTATTTCCTAACTTTGGTCGTTTAGGGTCTGGTTTTCTAACATATGCTAAGCAACTCCAAACTTTAAGTCTAGTTAGGTTAGGTTTCCTAGTAAACCATAATTCATAAGGGGAAATATTATTCTTTTTAAGTGGTACTCTATTTAAAATATAACATGCAGATAACATAGCATCAACCCATAGGTTATAAGGTAAATTAGAACTTATGAGCATGGCATTAACCATTTCTACTAAAGTTCTATTCTTCCTTTCAGCAACACCATTTTGTTGTGGTCTATATGGGGCGGTACATTGGTGAACTATACCTTGTTGTTTACAAAACAAGGTGAATTCATTTGAGAAATATTCACCACCATGATCTGAATGTAATATTTTAATTTTAACTCCTAATTGTGTTTCGACCTCTGCTTTGTAAATTTTGAATTTATCAAAAGCCTCTTCTTTAGTTTTCATTAGATATATATATATATATATATATATATATATATGCATATCTAGTATAATCATCAATGAATGTTATATAGTATTGGTTACCACCATAGGTGATATGACTTTTTAAGTCACCCACATCACTATATACCAAATCAAGCAAACCAGTTTTCCTTTCTACGGATTTAAAGGATTTTCGGTGTATTTTTGCTTGAACACATATTTCACATTTAGAGATGGTATCGAAATCACAATCAGAAATTAATCCTAATTTATGCATATTTCTAATGGAATTATAATTAACATGTCCTAATCTATCATGCCATAAATTAATAGAATCAACAATATAAACAGAAGATTTCTTTATTAGATTCAACTTAATCATGTCGTTACAAGAGTATCCTTGTCCAATGAATCTACCATTCTTAGACAACACAGGCTTATCAGACTCATACACCATCTTGAATCCTCCTTTGTTAAGAAGGTATCCAGATACCAAATTCTTACACATATTAGGTACATAAAATACATTTACTAGTGTAAGAATTTTTTCAGAGGTGAAAGTAAGTTCTATAGTGCCTTTTCCCAGAACTTTGCTTGGAACCTTATTTGCTCCAGTAACTTCGTCGGCTTCTCCTTTATTTTCTTCGTAACTCTTGAACAGATTACAGTCTTTTCAAATGTGAATGGTTGCTCCAGTATCGAACCACCAATCATTATCATTGCCGCTAACGGAGTTCGCCTCTTGCACTACAGCCACAAACGAGTCTTCGACCACATTCACTTTTTGTTGTTTCTTCCGCAGACGGCAGTCTCGGGCATAGTGGCCGGGCTTGTTACAAAAATAACAAGCACCTTTCTTTTTGTTGTTGGTTTTGGAATGATTTTTCTTTTTAAACTGTGTCTCATTCTTTGGCTTTAACTTGTCAGTAATTTCAACATTATTTTCCTTAGAATGGGACTCAGTTTGCGGGTTATCATCTAGATCGCGTTTGCGAGAGTCTTCTTCAATACGAAGATGACGCTGTAAACTGTCTAAATTATAGTCCGTTTCCGCATGCTTCATCTTTTTCTTATAATCATTCCAACTATGCGGAAGTCTGGAAATTATAACTCCAACAACAAAAGATTCAGAAAGATCAATTCCAGCATCTTTAAGTTGATTCACTAACAGTAAGATTTCGCTTACTTGTCAAATTATGGACTTATTGGTGACTATTTTGAAATCCATAAAATTGGAAATAAGAAACTTTTTATTACTTGCCTCGGATATGCGGTACTTATTCTCTAGTGCAGTCCAGAGTGCCTTCGCTGTTTCCAAGGTCCTATGAGCATTGTAGAGTGGGGTAGATAGCGCATTCAGAATATGGCCTCTGCATAGAAAATTGTCCTCTTTGCGCTTTGCACGTCTAGCCTTTAGAGCAGCATCATCCTTATCAGTTTCCTCCGGGATTTCTTCCAAATCATCTTCCAAAATGTAGAACAACTTGATGGTGACCAAGAAAAATTTCATCGTCTCTTGCCAACAAGTCAAATTGTCGCCATCAAAACGCTCTAATCGAGTTAGATGCTGATTCATAACTTATAGAGCGCTCGAACCTTCCATGGTTGAAGAATATTGTTTGAAAATTATTGGGGATTTTGCGGTTCGAGATAAATTTGATGGAGATTGTGAAGAAGATAATGTTGTACTTCCGACTTCAAGGATCTATGGAATAGATTCTTTCAGACAATAGTTCAACCCACCCGGTACAAATGGGTTATCGAACTATCGACTTTCAGGATTCAATGAAGCCCTATAACAGCGAAATCGGATTCAAAGTTTGTACGCCTTTGATCCGACCAAGAACACTTTAGTAATGGTTTATGATGATGCAATATGTGTAGAATAGAATGAAGAGGAAGAAGAAACAAATCTGCAACGATTCAGCGTTTGCAACACCTAGCATATGTTACAAAATATAGAGTAATGGAAGTGCAACGATTAGCAACACTTCCCTGGCGTCGCAAATCTGTGCAAGAAGAAGAAGACGAAGAGCGCAAGAAAAAAAATTCTCTTCAATGTTTTCTGGGCGTTGCTATTTATAGATGTGAAGAGGTGCCTATTCGCCAAGCGTCACAACCGCTACGAAAACATTGACGGATTCAATTAAAACGTCGTGTCTATTCATATTTTGCAACGTTTAGAAAAACATTGCAATTTTCCGCCCTTTATTCAATTTTAGAAATTCGGTTTGGCCCGTTACTATTCACATACGAGCCAAAAAATATTTTTCGAACCCGAAACCCGGTTCGGACGGCGGCGGCGCGCATGTGGTGTTGCATGACTTCTCTCCTCACAACAAAGCAAACATGTGGAAGCCCCAAGGCCCCAACATCCACATGAGAAAACTATATTTATACAAATATAGTTCTTGATTTTCTAGCATGTGGGACTTATCTCTTCTTTCTTCTTTTCTTCTTCTCTTCCACACAAAAAACCCAAACCCCAAAGCTATTTGAAAATTAACAGCAATGGAGAATATGCTACTAGCATTTTTTTCTTCCTTATTAACTTTCAGCCCAAGTCCTGTTATCCCGTTTAATCTGGCTCAAATTTTACACTTACCCCTTTTTAACAATGTTTTTTTACACGAGCGTTACGGCACGCACTTCGCGCGTGATGATGGTACGTGCTTCGCGCATGGATTATTTTTCTGCAAATTATATATGTTTAGCACATTCAAGAAAAATTGATTTATAGAAATATTTAACCATATTTTTGCGTTGAAACCATTTTTATTAGTCTAAATTTTATTTCTAAGTTACAACATCTATTTTTTTTAAGTTTTATTTTTTATTTATATTTTTAATTAATAATTTATTTGTTAGATTCTATTTTTAAGTGATATTAAAATTTGTTAGTATTTGTAGATGGATGTTTTAAATTTGTAAAAGAATTTTATTTATTAGATCCTATTTTTAAGTGATATTAAGATTAAATAGCACTTGTAGACGGACGTTTTGAATTTGTAAAAGAAATTTAATTGTTACATCCTATTTTCAACTGATATTAAAATTTGGTATTAATGACATTTTTGGCACTTCACGCTGACACCAAAAAAGTGTGACACCAAAGGTATTACAAGTATTATTAAAGATTACAATACTGATCAGAAGTCACTGGCTACTTTCCTTCCAGCTTTTATTACGTTTCCACCTTGCACTAATAATACCCCTAGCTCCATACTGTTGCTAATACTGGCGGTGAATCTTGACCGCTTTGTTTTCTTCCATCGCTCTTTATAGCAAGCCGACTCAAAATCCACTTCTTCCCGTATATATGGGACGCTCCTTCTTGGTCTTCCTTTTCCACCTTTATGTTGAGTTTTGATTTTGTTTTAGGTAACTTAAACCACGAAGCTTCACTCCTTTTGTATAATTGTATTCATTGCAATTTTTTTCTAACTCTCCATCGTTTTACTTATTTTAACTTATTTGTGTTGACCTAATGTTGCACGACCTTCTGATTTTGACATGCTGCTGCATTTTGCTTTAATCCGAGCTACATTCAGGTATGACCCAAGCTCCATAATTGCATGTTAGCTTTGTTTTCTCATTTATAATATGTGGTTTAAATTTCCACTGTGCTTGCTTCAATCTGATGCTTCACCACATTTACCTTGCCTTGGATTTCTCTTTAGTATTTGAGATTTGATTTTAACTAATCCACGTCTACTATTTGCCAAATTTTTCTTCAATGTATGTCCTAAATGTTTCACGCTATCTGTAGGTGATGTGCACGTAAATGTGCATATTTTTACCACCATATTTAATCTAATTAATTAAAATAAATGATCATATTGGGTATTTTAACTTGTTTTAACCAAAATTCATATTATTTGAAATTGTCACATATTCATCTTCATATAAGGGCAAAATGGTCATTTTTATGCATTTATTAAATTGTGAAAATTTACTTTGAATTTTCTATGTTGTTTTGTAGGAAATCTGGTGAATTTTACAAGTGGTTACATGATGATATATGCATGCATAAGAGTGAAGAGAACAAATGAAGATGGAAATAATTCAATGTGAAGATAATGAAGGACCCCACCTACCCACCTACCTTAATGTACAAATTAGAGGCTAATGCACATGCTTATGGAATTAATGGCTTCATGTACACTTAAATGAGGATTATTTGAAGCTAATGATTACTTGGCCTCCACACTTCCTAAGAGGGTATTTTGGGCATTCCCCAAAAAAATGAATTAGGGTTTAACACTTGTATATATACCCCTTATGTTTCATGTAACCCTCCTCCTCCCTTAGTCTCTCTTAGTTTAGTTTAGGCTCAAAATAAAAAGACAAGCTCTCTTCTCTTTCTCTTTTCATGGCCACTTAGCCATTTTTATTTTCATGTAATTTCCTTTCTTTTTCTTATGCAATTTAATTACTTGTTCATTTTCTTTCCTTGTTCATTTACTTTAATGTTGGTAGTGTAAATTTACATTCATGCAAAGTAGATTAGTTTAATTCTTGTTAATTAGATTCTCTTTTCCATTAGCTTTCATTTTCCTTTCTTTCATGTTGCTAGCTACATTTGTTAATCAAATGACAAATATGAGAGGCTAAACCCCTTCAATTTAGGGGTAATGAAGCTCTCTAATTATGTAGCATCAACTATTTGTTAATTCATGCTCTCTTTTTGTGCTTAATGATGATCAATGAAATGTTTTATTTGTGGTTCTTGCTTTGAATTTGATAGCCTATATTGTTGACGCCAAATAGGCTATGCTTAAACAATCACTAACACAAATGCCTCTTCATCAAAATATGATTATGGCATAAGAAAGTGATTTGAAATTAAAATTTGATGGTCTATATTTCTAATCAATAGTTAATAGGCCATACTTAAAATAGATTTCATTTTCACTTTCATTGTCAAGTTTCATGAAAGTTAGTAAGTGGTTTAAGGGGTGTGTTATAGTTTGATGGCTTATGTTGGCTAATCAATAGCACAAATATGCCATACTTATAATAAAAACATCAATTAAAGCACTAATGACCATAAAAGAGAGATTATGATTTCATATGTGTTGAACTACATGATCTAGAGAGTGGATTTATTCTCTAAATTGTCATTTAACTCTTATATTTGCATTTCTTTTCTCTTTGTTAGTTTTCTCATTTTTCTAGCTTAACAATCTCTCGACTTTGGTATAATTTGGTTGAATAGAATTTTAAAATCATCAATTCTCTACGGATCGACCCGTATTCGCCACGTACTACAAGTGTACGCCGTGCGCTTGCGGTTAAATTTTATTTCTAAATTCGTTCGACGGTTTTCTAAACCGATAGAATTTCCGTCGACGAACAAGTTTTTGGCGCCGTTGCCGGGGATTTGCTTTGATTTTTAAAAATCATTTGGTTAGTATTTGAGATTTGATTTTAACTAATCCACGTCTACTATTTGCCAAATTTTTCTTCAATGTATATCCTAAATGTTTCACGCTATCTGCAGGTAAAGATACCAATTGAACCAAATGTTCAACTAAAAAGTGCTGCAAATTGAGCAGGTTTGCATTCATGTTTAACTATTATGTCATCCTTTTTGGGATAATAATAAATTTATAGTTTAATTTTTTTCCTTCAAATCTTTGGTCATACTTCATGCTACTAATCTTGGTCTATCCTATTATCTGTCTTTTAAAAGGAAATAAATATTATGTTCATTTATAGATTTAGATAGTTATGCAATTTGAATCACGCTAAGCAGTTTCGAACTTGTAACCTCTTGCACCAAAGCCGAATCACTTAACCACTGAGACAATGGTGCTTGTCTAGAATGATATGTTTAAAATAATATGGCATGGCTTATGATAGGTCTAAATTATAAATTTGGTAATCTGCAGTTAACTATATATATGAAATATTTATCCATAAAAAGTATCCATTTTTTTTTCTTTTTCTTTTTTTAAATTCACAATTCAATGGTTCAAATAACCATTCAAGCGAATTATGTAATTAACCAACAAAGCTTGAATATCCTTCCATATAAAAACTTGATGTTTAGATGAATTCAATATTATGATAATTTAACTTCAAAATTGAGTTAACATGTGCTTATATATAAACTTTAAGTATTATGAATTTGGGATAATTTATGTTTGAAAGTTTTTTTACTTTAATTTTCTGTATAGAATTTCATATTTATAATCTTAATCCATGCTAACTTTTGGTTTTTGATAAATACTATATAATCATATATTTAAACTAAAATTGCGTGGCTTACTTTCCATCTAAAATAAATGTTTTGGAATATGCATTCAACTTCTTTTATGGAATGTTTGTTCAACCTTGATGTTTAGATGAATTCAATATTAACAATTTCTGCTGCAATACTAACTTGATACCTATTCATGTATGAACTTTAAATATTTTGGATTTGGGATAATTTAAGTTCACACTTCTCTTTATTTTAATTTTTTTATATGTATTTCCATGTTAGTTCATTTTTATTATTATTATTATTATTATTATTATTATTTAATTCTTTTGAGTATTATACTTAACCCCTCCGCGTTTTCTTTTTGCATGATTTTGAAGCTTTTGTAAGTAATAGGTGTGTGTTTAAATATTTGATTTCTCTATATGTAATTTTCATCTTGAATTTAGGGACATTAATATTTCATTTTAGTTACTACTAATAATAATTTATGTCTGTTGTTATTTCCTATATTCACTCACTGTATATTTAAAGGTTTACTACTGTACCAAATATTACATATTTTTTACTTCCCATAACAACAAGAATAGATATTTTGAATTAGTCAGTCAATATACTATGTTTGTTCTACAATTTTATTAATTATCAATTAATATAAGCACTAACCACATGTTACGATGTCCGTTGGAAGGTTTTGGACAGGTTTCTTATACAATTAGAAATCAGTGCAGCTCAAAAGTGTCCGGCTTGAAATTTGAACATTGCATCAGTAGGTGCAAACAGTAGTAGTTGGTTAATGTTGGCATTGGCTGCTTCATGCATGTAAGTACTGCAAATGATGGTTAAAACCAACCTTAACCTAAACTTACAATAACAAACTGTTGGTATTGTCTTTTGATTACTATGCTAAAATAATTTGAACAGTAGACAATCTCAGATTCCTAGATTATAACCCTATCATAATCATTGCTTTATTCATACCGATAATTACTTTAACTGCTGCTAACTTAGTCTGAACTGAATATTTATGTCATGAACTGTTATAGCAACCATTTCATGCTTGATGTCGTTTTATAGGAAGGTTAAAGTAAAAGGGTGTGCAATGAGGAAGACAATGATAACTCGGATTGCTTAATAGTTCTTTTTTTTATAATGTACGTTAATGTGTATTCTCAAACTAAATGGTGTGATGATGTCAGGCACTCTCTCTTTTCTAATGAGTGGAACCGTGTCTGATATTGAGTCCTTTAAACATTTGGTTATCATTTATTTTCCATTTACTAACGTTCTTTCCATTACTGTAAATATTTAGGACAATTCTATCTAATAGAATTGGCTATGTTTTTCTTTCTTTATAACAGACCTAAAAATTATCAAGTAATCTTAATTTTATTAGCTTTTGCATTTCTTCCTAATTATTGTTGATAAAATTTGTTCTTTCTATTTACGTATTGTCGATAATAATTTATTTGATTAAGATTTTTGTTTCAATTAATAATTAGGTAATTCATGTTTTTATCAACTATACATACCGAAATATCAATTGGTTCATTGACACAAAAGTAAAGTGTGTATCAGTTTGTATAAAATATTTCTTATAATGTAAAAGTTAATCCAAATTAGTCATGAATCAAGGTTTATACTAGCATGTTTCACTATATCTCCATATTTAATTTGTTAAATACAGAAACAAATTAGCGAAGAGGTGTGTTTAGATAAAAAGATGATTAAAGGATGACCCAAAAGATGGCATTTCTTATTAGGAGAAAATACTGAATTGGTTATGCTGTTCCTATATTATTTATTGATAAAAATAACCTTATGATATTTATCTATATATAATTTGAACAAAAAAGGAAACCTTTGAATTTACTGAGTAATAATTAAAAACTATAAGATTAAAGATATAGAAAACCAATTATTAAAACCTTAAATCTAAAATTTGAAAAATCAATTTTCATTTAACTTTCAACTTTTGAAACATCAACAACAAAATTTAACATTTAAACAGTTGACAAAATCTACAAATTCATCAGTAATCTCTAAATTCTCTATAATTTTTCAAAACTACTAACTTGAACATTTATTTATTAGAATGTTTTCCTTTCAAATTTCTGGAAAGGGTCAACTGCAATATTTATTGCTTTTTTACAAAAGAAAAAGACATTCTGTTCATTTTCCTTTCTTTTATTGAAAATGTTTCTTGATTTAACAATCCCCAACATTTATAGTAGTGTCCATATGCGTAGCATGGGTTCGCACTAGTATAAGGTGTAGCATAATATCCAAAATAACATAGCCACTACATATTATGCAATCTCTTACTACTAATAATAATAATCACCGACAAGCACCATTGTCCCAGTGGTTAAGTGTTTCGACTTTGGTGCGAGAAATCACAAGTTCGAAACTTGCGTAGCGTGATTCGAACATATATAGACATGTGATATGTGATATATTGTATATAAAGTACCCAATTTCAAAAAAAATCACCCATAAAATACATATAAGCTTGTAGCAGTAATGACATACATAAAGTGGGTGATATCAAAAAATACATAAAAACCTCACAATACTAGGGATGAGTACACAACATGTCCGCAAAAACCAAAAATAAAGTTATGAACCATAATTCATACAAAACTCTAAAATCAATAACAAAGCTATCTATCTCGTCTTGCAGTCCTAATGGTAGGGAAGACTTCCGACTGCCAAGCTATAGGAAATATATAAACTCAAATAAATAATCAAAATCGATAATATTCAATGAACAAAACTATATATCCCAACCCACTCCTTGGAGAGGCAAAAATATTGACTAAATAGTCCCGGAAGATAAAAATTACAAATCCTAATAAAATACATCTTAGCCATAGGCTCTAATAAGAAAAATGATGAACGCGCATACATCGGGTTCCTAACGTCAAATGATAGACGGCTTCTTAGCTAGCCTTCAAGTTAGGCCATCTACATGATAGACAAGCACTTCGTTAGTCTCTAATGTCCAAAATACTCAAGGGTGATAATAGTAAATATCATCACTTTAAACATGTTACAAATCTTTAAAATACTTACGTAAGGAATGAGACAAGCACATGGCAAGCTCAGGCTATAGCGAGCTCTCAAATAGTCGAAAGAAGCAATGATCAATAATCCATAAACAATAGACGAACACACAAGAAGTCTGATTAAGAGACGAATACAAACTAACAAAAATAAGTGGAGAGCACACACCATGTCCATTGTACAGAATGGCATAAACCACATAACAGCAACAACAACAACAATAATCATCGTCTATATAAGGTAAATATATTATGTTCCATTCAAAAGAAATTCAAGACGTGAGATTGACGGACACGCAATACCGCTCCAGGAGTCTAACGCATACAACTTACTCTTATAGTCCTATGTTACTTTAGGAAATCCTAAATCTGTGTCCATCAATGGTAAGACAACTCTATACCTGGTCATGAACCCTACTGATGTTGGTACCAGACAGCTTGGCTTTGTGACATCTATGAAAATTAGCACGTAGCAAAAGCTTATAGCAATAGCACACAACAATACAATTGATGTTACGATCTGGGGCACGACAACGCGATCAGACCCTAGGATGGACACTAGCCAATCTAGACATGACACACAGCACTAACACACAAGATTTTGGCACACAACACTAGCACACAACATTATGACATAGTCTATGGACACCAACACAAACTACGAAAAATAGGCACATGGTGGACAAGTACCAAACAAGTCATTGCAAGCACACAACAAACTTGGCAAGCACCTGGTAAACCATACCTCAAGACGATTCACCTTTAAAATGCCTAACCCAACTTGAAATATAAGTGACATTTTCCCACAAGTAGTAATTGAAAAAATACTACCTGAGCATCTCGTATCACTCAGTATTACTAATGCGTTTTTTCAACATCTTCAGTAGATAGAAACAAATCACAAAACAATTGAATATTCTGCATAAGGAATCAAGAGAGTAAGCGGAAAAATATTACCAAATGTCCCATACACTTGGTATTTCTTAACCATTACTCAAAATCCTCACTATGTAGAATTTCACATAAACATCCATATAATCAATTCCAAATTAACAATAAATAAAAGGGTGTTAGCGCCAAAATTGGTCACTAACACCCAAGTCTAGATGAAAGCACCAAATCACAGATAGAATGTTTGTAGATAATATAAACGTGAAGAATAATAAAAATTAAAATGAAAGTAGTAAAGAACAACAAGTTTTATAGTGGTTCGGCTAACTCCGGCCTACGTCCACTCCAGAAGTTTTCTTTTTATTGTTGTAAAAACCGATTATAGTTACAAAGTAGTAGAGTAGCCTTAGCCTTAGCCTTAGAAAAGAGAAAGTAAGAGAGCAGAAAGAAGCTCCCTTTTCTTAACCCCCACATGTTGCATTTATAGGCAAATCCAGGTAGTTGGGCCTCCTGAGCAATCCGGGCCCATCAAGGCCAGTGCCGAACTCACTTCCTCATTCATGAGTTCAAACCAGTCAACCGAATCTAGATGACTGACCTACCAAGGCTGAACGGCCCATGCCAACCCACCAAGGCCGACCGGCCTATGCCGATCCACCAATGCCGAACGACCCATGACTCCCAGGCCGAACCACGAATGCCGAACGAGGTCCGATACCGAGCGAGGTTCGATGTCGAGCGATGTCCGATGCCGAGCGAGGTCCGATGCCAAGCGAGGTTCGATGCCGAGCGATGTCTGGTGCCAAATGAGGTTCGATGCCGAGCGAGGTTCAATGCCGAGCGATGTCCGATGCCGAGCGATGTCTGATGCCGAGCGATGTCCAATGCCGAGCCACCTTGTTGTCATCTCAATGCCGAGCGATCCAGAGCATCCAGACCGAGCCGTGCAACTTCTCCATTTCTCGACCGAACGACATATCCAGGTGAACTTCATCCTTTTAAACCGAATCCATCATGTTCATGCCTCGATAATCGTGAAGTCGACTTAGTTAAATCTGCCTGCCAACAGCCTTGCCAAAAGGCGGATTAACACTTTGCCCCCTAAAACATGCCTTGCTATTGGAAGGTGTGTTTTGAATAGCCACAAATCTGATATCCGAAGTCCATATCCCGTCCATGACCATATTATTAAATTCATGACCTCTCTGGGTTTAACCTTGAATCCGTAGACCTCACCGGGTCGCGTTTCCCTGTTCCAGCCTCAGCTCTTTGGTCAAGGGCTTGTAAGTTCTCCGGCCTCAGCCTTCCGGCCAAGGACTTCGATATTCACCGGTCTCGGCCCTCCGGCCAAGGATTTTCATATCCTCCGGCCTCGGCTCTCCGGCCAAGGATTTTCATATTCTCCGGCCTCGGCTCTCCGGCCAAGGACTTTGATATTCACCGGCTTCGGCTCTCCGGCCAAGGACTTTCATATTCTCCGGCCTTGGCTCTCCGGCGAAGGACTTTTATATTTACCGGCCTCAACTCTCCGGTCGAGGACTTTGTATTCTCCGGCCTCGCCTCTCCGGTCGAGGACTTTGATATTCACCGGCCTCGGTTCTCCGGTCGAGGACTTTGTATTCTCCGGCCTCGACTCTCTGGTCGAGGACTTTGATATTCACCGGCCTCGGCTCTCCGGTCGAGGACTTTGTATTCTCCGGCCTTGACTCTCCGGTCGAGGACTTTATATTCTCCAGCCTCGACTCTTTGGTCGAGGACTTTGTTTATTTCTCTGGCCTCGGCTCTCCAACCGAGGACTTTTTTCAATCTGTTCGAGTCCATTCCGTTGCTCTCCGGCAAAGGGACTCGTAATTCGCGATTACTGTCTCGTCTCTCCGGTCGGGACGGTAATCGCTTGGCCTGTATTATTTATTGAATTAGTCCAATCCCAATCATTACAGAATTCAGTTATCAAAGTGAAAGTTAGTACAAAAAAGAGGATTAAATGTCCGAAGTACCAAAGAAGAAACCAGAGTTTGCAGAAAAACAGAAAGAAAACAGGATTTCATAGATCCAAGCAGTATGGTTTTTCGTCATCTCAGAGCACGCCTAGGGATCGTCCTCGATCCCGTACGTGTGTAAGTGACCTAACCGTATTACTTTGAGTTCTATTACTTATTCAGAACCATAAATCCATTCAGTTGATAACAAGCCGGCGGTGACTAGATCCATCGCCACCTTCGTTCGAGGTAGGCGGTGGTCGCTCCTGTTCCACTGCTACAACTCGATTCCTTATGTATTGTTGCAGGTGACCATTCCTTACATGCTCCTCAATGATATCCTTTAAATGCCTGCAATAATTCATGTTGTGCCCATCCAGCTCATGGAATAGACAATGCTTTCCTAACGCCCGCTCGTATTCCGATGGTTCCCTCCTAGCCGGTTTTCGATACTGGAGGTGCCCCCGAGTATCCAAGTAAATCCTTTCTAGAGTCTCATTTAAATCTGTGTAAGAAGAAAACTTTGACTCCCTTCAATGCCTCTTCGAAGTGCCACTGGTGCCATTTGTTTTCCTTTTTCCTTTATCGTCTTTACTTGGATCCTCCCTGGGTGGATCTCCACCCCTCACAACATAAGCTTCATCCTCTATCCCTACTCTCTCAGCCTGCGCATCTTTCTGCCTTAGGAACCTTTCCGCCTCATGGTAGAACTCTCTGAGATCCCTCGGTGGGTCCCGTTCCAACGATATCTTGAAATCCGGATTATCTGCAATTCCTGAAACTACTGCCATCAAAACCATCGACGGATCGGGTCGATCCACTGAAGCTACCGCTGCGTTGAATCTGGTTAAAACAATCCCTGAGCGATTCTCCCTTCCATTGTTTCATCGATGTCAAAGTCATTATGTTCTTGGGTCTGACTATATGGACCCGAAATTGCCTCATAAACCTCTCAATTAGCTCTGTCCAAGTGTCAATAGAACCACTCTCTAGCTGTTTGAACCACATAGCTGCGATATCCGACAAATACAAAGGGAAGCATCGAGCCATGACCTCATCTGATGCCCCCAATACCTCCATATGCCTCATGTACTTTGTCAGGTGAACAACGGGATCCAATCTCCCGTCATACATCTCCAACATTGGTAGCTTAAAATCCGGTGGGTTCCTAGCTTGCCTGATAGTAGGAGTAAAGGGACTCCTATTCACATCCTCCAAGTCTTTATTTACCAGTCCACCTCTCACAACTCGTTTGACCATCTCTGCTAATCTGTCATTGTCGCCAAACGGCAATCCTTGTCCACTACCTCTGATCTGTCCCCCGAGTTCACGAGGGAATCCTAGCACATACTCCTCATCACGTACTCCTGCACTCCTATTGGTGTCGAGTTGCATAGCGTCATCTAGTATCCCTCCATGGATTGGTCCAGCATTTCCTGGTGGTGTGCCCCCGAGTCTAGGTCCATCCAGATTGATAGTCGTCTGCAGATTGGGGGTTGCCCCCTGCTGAGCCACTCCCTCTGCTTGCTGGTTGAGCGCTTTTGATCTAGCTCCATGAATCTGAGCTCCCGCATTTCCTGCTTGTGCAAATTGTCTGAGAAGAGCCTGCATCATCTCCTCTTGTCTTTTCAGCATCGCTTCCATCTCATCTCTGGTGATGTAGATGGATGCTTGACCTGCCCCAGCTCCAGAGGAAGCCTCTTGACTTCCCTCTTGATTGCTCCTTTCTGTCACTTGCTTCCTTGTTGGTGGCCTAGCCATTACTTCCTAGAATCCAAGTTCCTAAGCTTTTGAATCCAAAATCCTAGCTTCGAAATCCCCGAGTGCTTGCTTCTCAGTGAAAGCACCAAAATGTTAGCGCCAAAATTGGTCACTAACACCCAAGTCCAGATGAAAGCACCAAATCATAGATAGAATGTTTGTAGATAATATAAACGTGAAGAATAATAAAAATTAAAATGAAAGTAGTAAAGAACAACAAGTTTTATAATGGTTCGGCTAACTCCGGCCTATGTCAACTCCAGAAGTTTTCTTTTTATTGCTGTAAAAACCGATTACAGTTACAAAGTAGTAGGGTATCATTAGCCTTAGAAAAGAGAAAGTAAGAGAGCAGAAAGAAGCTCCATTTTCTGAACCCCCACATGTTGCATTTATAGGCAAATCCAGGTAGTTGGGCCTCCTAAGCAATCCGGGCCCATCAAGGCCAGTGCCGAACCCACTTCCTCATTCATAAGTTCAAACCAGTCAACCGAATCCAGATGACCGACCTACCAAGGCCGAACGGCTCATGCCGACCCACCAAGGCTGACCGGCCTATGCCAATCCACCAATGCCGAACGACCCGTGACTCCCAAGCCAAACCACAAATGCCGAGCGAGGTCCGATGCCGAGCGAGGTCCGATGCCGAGCGAGGTCCGATGCCGAGCGAGGTCCGATGCCGAGCGAGGTCCGATGTCGAGCGATGTCCGATGCCGAGCGATGTCTGATGCTGAGCGAGGTTTGATGCCGAGCGATGTCCAATGCCGAGCCACCTTGTTGTCATCTCAATGCCGAGCAATCCAGAGCATCCAGACCGAGCCGTGCAACTTCTCGATTTCTCGACCGAACGACATATCCAGGTGAACTTCATCCTTTTAAACCGAATCCATCATGTTCATGCCTCGATAATCGTGAAGTCGACTTAGTTAAATCCGTCTGCCTACAGCCTTTCCAAAAGGGGGGTTAACTAAGGGGTTTGTATTTCAAAGCTCTTAGAATCCATTTTAAATGCATAACGAATTGGCTCACCATCAAAATAGGCCTTTGTGCTAAAAATCCCCTTTGAGAAAATTTCAGAACCCTTCTAATTAATATATACCTTATAAGAGAAATCCTTTTTCAAATATATTATTAATACTCTTCGCTTATACTTGTAAATATTCCATACAATCCCACACTCTTGAAAATTTCTATTTTAATCTTTTAAAGAACTTTTATATCCAAAACAATTTCTGATAAATCTTTTTATTATCCAACCACTTTTATAAAACAATAATTCTTTTTAATAATAGTTGGATAAAAATTTATTTTCTAATAAATTTCCTTTTTCAATGTTTTTATAAATAAAATCACTTGAAATGAAATTATTATTTTCTTAATATATTTTATGAAATAGTAACATATTTTATTTTCTTTAAAAACATTCTCAAATATAAAACATAATCGTAGTAGTAATTTTAAAGAGTTTCATAACCAAAAGAAATTTTTATTTATAATAATTAAAATAGAGTTTTAAATATGAAATAAGTTCAATTGATCAAAAAATTAATGTATTCTCTATAAATTACTTTTATAGGATTACAAAACTCTTAAATAATTTTCCAAAGCCTTTTAAAATCGTTTAAAACAAGAAAATCAATCTAACATCCAAACATAAATCAAGGAACACATTATTCAAAATATCAACCAATCATCTATATAAATCCATCGTGTTTGGCGTTAGTCAAATTCCATCAAACTCTAATCATCCATACAGTGCACACATATCTATTTAAATTACATAAATCAAAATGAATTTGGACAACATCTCATTTGCATTTTGATGATTCAACTTATAGAGTTAGGGATATGCTCTAAGGGTAATTATGTAATTTGTTAGATAAATTCAACTCAATAACCAATATTGTTCAAAATAAAAGGTGTAATGGTTACCTATTTATCGTTATACCAGCTTTCGATATACCAACAAATCGGTAACAGTAAGCAATTTTGGCTTACCAATAAAAATGGTACGGTAAAGGTATTTGCAAAATGATAGGGGTAACTATTTAAAAGTCATATGATTTCATATATTTGCTTCATAAAGCTTATTTCAACCTTACTTCTATGACCCTATTAGCTTGGACCTCTTAGCATTATTCATGCCAAAAATAGAAAGAAAAAAGTTCAAATTTCAAAGGTAAGTTAAACTACTCTAGAATTACTATATCAAATATAAGAATATCAAATCAATAATTTAATATGAAATAAAAAACATTTTGAATGTTACTTTATTAACAAAAATAAATATCATTACGATTCAGCTTATTAATAATAATGCTAGAAGAGAATATGTCAAATATCGTGCAGTAAAAAGGAAATGGTATGTGAGGCAGAAAGAATTCCTCAACAATGATATTTTGCGGCAATATATAATATTCATAAATTTTTGAATTAGCAATACTAGTATTTTTACTATATAAAGCCAGAAGATGCGGTGAAAACTTGTAAACCTGTGATCCAACTCTTGCTTTGGGTTTTTCAAATAGAGAATAAATATCACATTTCCTTCCTGTACATAATCTTTATTAATAGTTGTAATACCTTTGGTGTCACTCTTTTTTAGTGTCAGCGTGTGTAACAACCCTGTTTTGGTGATTACCTATAAATATCTTATTTTACTTAAATAACCAATTTTACACAAATAATTATAATTTAATATCTACAGGTAATCACCAAAACCAGGGTTGTTACAGCGTGAATTACCAAAAATGCACATCCACATATATTATCAAAATCTCATTGTCACATAAAAATACGATCTAACAAGTATACTTACTTTTCTAATTCAATGCATCTCTCTGCAAATTACCAAATCAAATCTTAATACAACAACAACAACTAAGCCATTATTCCCAAACAAGTTGGGGTCGGCTAGAGATGGAACCCAAAACTAAATGAAAAAATCAATTTAAAAGTTATAATAATAACAATAACAATAACAATAATAAAATAAAGTCAAATAAGTCAATTAATAATAATAACTAAGTAAAATAAAATAAAATAAAAATATATATGTATATATATATAAGAGGAATGATAATAATAATAATACTAATAGCGATAATGATACTAATAGTAATATTGTCAAAGGCCAAACCTACGTCTTAGGCTCATGTTCCCTAGTCCTATAATCTAAAACTTATAAAACTCAACACTCATGGTTCTGGTACGTGAATCGCTAACTTCCACTCGCTTCGATCCATCACCAGTTCTTCGGATATACCTTAATCCTTCAAATCCCTTTTTACTACTTCCTCCCATGTCAACCTTGGTCGACCTCTACCTCTCTTTGAGCATTCAACACGGCCTATATTCCAACACGCATAGGTGCCTCGGGCGGCCTTCGTTGAAGATGTCCAAACCATCTTAAGCGATGTTGAATTAGCTTCTCCTCAATTGATGCTACTCCAAGTTTATCACGTATATCATCATTTCTAATTCGGTCTCTTCTTGTATGACCGCAGCTCCATCGTAGCATACGCATCTCTGCTACGCTTATCTTTTGGATGTGTTGGCTTTTAGTAGGCCAACATTCTGCACCATACAACATCGCAGGCATGATTGCCGTTTTGTAGAACTTTCCTTTAAGCTTTTGTGGGACCTTCCTTTCATAGAGAATCCCAAACGCTTGTCGCCATTTCACCCATCCCGCTCGAATTCTAAAACTAACATTTTCATCAATCTCACCATTATACTGCAACATTGATCCTAGATATCGAAATGATTCCTTCTTGGGAACTATTTGTCCGGCCAGAGTGACATCTCCATTCTCCAACCTGACACCGCTGAACCCGCACTTCATATACTCTGTTTTAGTTCTGCTAAGCCTAAATCCCTTTGATTCTAAAGTCTGTCTCCACAGCTCCAGTTGTCTATCAACCTCAATCCTACTTTCATCAATTAGCACAACATCATCAGCAAATAGCATACACCAAGGAATCTCACCTTGTATACCCTTTGTAACCTCATCCATCACTAGAGCAAAAATGTAGTGACTCAAAGCTAACCCTTGATGTAATCCTATGTTAATAGGAAAGTCACTGATTTCACCATCGCATGCTCTGACACTAGTCACAACATCATCGTACATATCCTTGATAAGTGTAATGTACTTTGTTGGGACTCTCTTCTTTTCCAGGGCCCACCACATCACCTTTCGCGGTACCTTGTCATAAGCTTTCTCCAAATCGATAAATACCATGTGTAGATCCTTCTTTTGCTCCCTAAACCTCTCCATAAGTTGTCTTATCAAGAAAATCGCCTCTGTGGTCGACCTTCCAAGCATGAAGCCAAATTGGTTTTTTGAAACACTTGTCATTCTTCTTAGTCTATGCTCAATGACTCTCTCCCAAATCTTCATTATATGACTCATAAGCTTAATTCCTCTGTAGTTTGTGCAACTTTGGATATCTCCTTTATTCTTAAAAATTAGAACTAGTATGCTTCTTTTCCACTCATATGGCATCTTGTTTGATTTGAAAATATTATTGAACAACTTAGTTAGCCAGGCTATCCCTGCATCTCCAAGGCATCTCCACACCTCAATGGGGATGTCATCAGGCCCCAATGCCTTGCCTGCTTTCATCTGTTTTAGTGCCTCCTTTACCTCGGATTCTTAAATTCTCCGAACAAAATGTCTACATGTGTCATCAGAAGAGTCGTCTATCTAAATCGTAGTGCTATCACCTTCTTCATTAAATAGCTTGTCGAAATAATCTCTCCGTCTATTTTTTATCTCCTCGTCCTTCACCAAAAGTCTATTATTGTCATCTTTGATGCATTTAACTTGGTTGAAGTCTCTTGTCTTCCTTTTGTAACAGCCCGCAAATCCGTACCCCTTGAATTGACATTAATTTCCGTTAATGAACTCAAGAAGAACGGGAAATCGAACCATTTGAGTTAAGAAGAAGAGGTAGAAGAAGAAAATAGGAAACAACATCAGAATCTAACCATCGCAGCGGAATAAAATATAATATATATATCAACAGATCTTTACACAAATCAAAACTATATCTGTTTATACAATACATCATCAGAGTACATCAACATCCATAGCATACAACTGAATACACAGCGGAAAAATAATAGCAAGTACGAGAGTACGTATCGTCATCCAGCTCGTCTCCTGAGCTCCACATCATCATATCCTGTAACCTATAATACTCGGTCTGACCCGAGCATCATATAAAACAATACCCGAGTCAGTCTGGAATACCAGCGTGAGAAAATCACACTCAATTGATTATTAAAGTTTCAAAAATCCTTTGAAAACAAAAGCATCTCGTAAGACCACGCCACAAATAAACATGTCGGGTTTTTACCTTACGATAGCTAAAACACTTTTTATCAAATTCCTTTAATATTATAATAGTGTCTATATACAAATACTTATTAAAATAGCTGAAATTGTTACATTATTAAATTCCAGCATACTAGCCACAAAAGTGGGTAATACAAACAAATACCGTACAAGGCACGTAGGAAGAATGGATTTCCAACGAATGACTAGGCACTGGGGTACCACCTATCACAGTACGTGGCCTAGATCACCGTACCGAGGAGTACGCCCGCTCCCCTGCAACACAAGGCCGGAACCATCCCTTACTGGATGATCCCGAATAAAATCACCCCACGGTTGGGATCAGCAACCGCACCACTAAGCCGAAATAAAAAGGGACATCTAGACAGGGATGACCTTACCCTCCAGTGGGAGCTACCCACGAAGCCTTGCTGCATAACCCCTGATTTTCAGTCATTCCTGGTTGATGAGGTTCGAGGCTAAACGATACCTTTTAGAGAACATATCCCTTAGAATGCCCATCGTCCGCTGACGATGTTTCGCAAGCATTCGTCCATACAAGTCCGTCCTGGGTTTGAACGGAACCGAAGGCACTACTCCTACTACATCCATTTTGGAAATATCCTCAGGATTAGTAGCGACTAGCCCTTGCACTTCACTGCTCCATCTTCGACTCCGAAATCGTTACACGAAACGTACAAACCGGATCGAAGTGGTATTCGAGTCTCCAGACCTAGAATCCCGGTATACGGAAACTCGATCCCGGTCTCTTCGAAACGATCAGCGCATTTGGCCAATATTGATAGTCGGTTATTTAACTATCAATTAACATCCACAAGCAACCATCACACAATTAAATAATTTCCCACATTATTTATTTGCCCAAATATCTTTCCAAGATATATTTCCGAATTTTCAAAACTCATTTGAAAACAATTTCAAAACAGTTTCCGCTTACGGAATACATTTCCAAATATTTATTTCCTCTGAAACACCAAGTACAAAACTCTTAGATTTTAAAATAATCTTAAAACACTTTACTATAAATATACTTAATAATATTGAAATTTAAAAAAACTACTTTAATACCTTAACAAAATACATACTTAAGAAATATTTAAAATGAAACCACTTTACAAATATAAACTAAATTTCTCTTTTTAAAATATAATACCAAATTACTTTTATATAATTACTACAATAATAGATCTTTGAAAATACTACTTTAGGCTTTAACATTTAGAAATAATAGATTTTCTAAAATATGCTTTTTAAACCATATTAAAACTTTTAACTTATATTTAAAATTGCTTTGGAAAAACATACTTGGCTATCCAGATAAATACACTTCTCTTCACATCTTTTAATAATAAATCAACATTTATTTTTAAACCAATTCATATTCCTTTTATAAATTCCCACCTTGAATTTTATATTTCAGATATCCTCTGATATTCCATTTTACTTTATAAACCCAGTTTATATCTCCAAAATCTCATTTCTCTTTAAATTTCAAATCCCAAAATATTTAAATCAAATTTAATTGATTTCCCAATTTATTTTACTTTGAAATAAATTTCTTTACTTAATCCATTTATTTCCAAATTCATTAACTTCCAGATTTTATTTCTCATTATGATTTAAAATCTTTAAACCGAAACACAAGTTTCAGATTTCCCAAATTCCTTCTCTTTTTAATTACATTTAAACATTGAATTAAAATAAATTTTTATCCCTTTAAATAACATCACATAAGTCTTCTTTAAATTCAACATTTCTCTATTTATTCAAAATTCCTCTTTTCCATATTTAATTTATTCGAATTCACTAGAATTACTTAACTTAATTTTACTCTTTTATATTTTTCCAAAAATCCAATTCAATTGCTTTTGATAACTCATTATACTGGGAAATTCAATCCAACCAGATTATCCAATATAAATTATCACAGGATAACAACAATCATATCACAGAATATTTAAACAAAAATTAAATATTTTGAGGAATCCAGTTGGATCCCTCCAACCTGTTTCCCTGCATCCACAGACGTTAGCACAATACCAATTCCACTTCGAGGTGGAATATCGTGGTATATGGGTTTATAAAATATCATCCGCTATTATGCGGCGCATAGGGTCTCATCCGCTATATAATGCGGGAATATCAACAACTCCAATATATACATATGCCAATATGTATATATTGCTATATATTACTATATATAATATAGCACATCAATCAATGCAATCATCCAATCAATTATTTAAATTTAACCATTTAAATTTAACTGAGTGAGATTAACTCACCTTGATATTTATTAGCATCCATTTGCAAATCCAGCTTGCTTCTTTTTAGATGTAGGCCTTGAAAAAAATAATTTATATGTTTTGTTAATATTCGAAATATAAATCGACCTTTAGTTTCCATAAAATTAATTCAATTAACTAATAATTTACTTTAACCCCTAAGTTTCCTCGAAAATCTTTTGGTAACTAAAATGATTAAATGGGTTACTTTGAACCAAACTAGTATATTTATTTCTCCTAATTTCATTTCACTGTTCTATACAGTTTAAAACAAATGAATATATATATGTTTTCTTTAAAAGTAAAATCTTTGACCCTATTGGTAATATAATATCTTATCAAATTTCTGCTCACCCGAAAGATTAACAGATATAATATAGGCTCAAACTTTATATAGAATCTTCCACAAACCTTATGTGTATATGTTAAATTCAAATGGATTTGTATTATATAGCTTGCTGCAAAATTACAGTTAACAAAATTATTTAAATTAAACGACGAAGAAGCAGACATCGTACCCAAAATCGAGCTCGGCTTCCATCAAAGCCTCGCGACGAACTTCGACTCCTACTCCCAATTTGCTCGACTGCGAACCCTAGGCGAGCGGCTCCCTATGTCGAGGCCCCATCCTTCCCTTAACCAGATGCGAGACCAAACCCTAGTTGATCGAGCACTGCATCACCTTCGTCCAGATGCAGCAGCAGCTCTAATCGCCCCAAATTGCACGCGATTCGACTCGATCCATTTCAACAGCCCCACCTTATCGCGATTACACGCGATCGATGCCAACCCCTATCCCACGAAAATCGAAGGCCACCTCCAGCATCGTGATGTTAAAATCACTCGACAACATCGATTTGGTCAAGCCCTTTCACCCTGACGACGACGAAGCTTCCCACGAAGCAAAAGAAACTGTTGCAGGACCCCAAATCGGCAGTAGAAATATCGCGTAGGAGGAGGATGAATTCGACGATGGCTGATGGAATAGCTGAGTGTGTAGCGATGATTATTATGAAGGCGTTGATTTTCGAAACCCTAGTTTCTCTCGGTTTCAAGCATCGCGATATGGAGATTGATATTGAACTGTAACTTGATTTAAAGAGGGAGGAAGAACAGATTAAATTTTGATTTTCGATTGCCCCTTTTTTTTCTTTTCTGATTTCAATTGGAAGGAGTATAGGAGGCACGGGGTTCTTTTTCTTTTGTCTTTTATTTCTTGAGAGAGGACGCGTGTTATACCAGTTGAACACGTGTTTAAATTATACGTATCTACATCTAATTACTTAGGCAAGAAGAGAACGTTGCCAGGAAGGACACATGCTCTGAATTTCTATACGTTTATATACCGTATGCTTACACAACAACTCCAAACGCTCCGAAATTTAAAATCCGATAAAAATACAATATTACGGTTCCAATGAAACTGGTTTCGCTGAATTCCGAGACTATGCCTTGAACGGCTATTTTTAAATTCAATTTCAACGATATATTTTTAAAATTGAACAAAACTCTTTAAAATTCCATTTTAAAAGTTCTATCATCTTCAGTATTAACAATATAAATTTTCTGAACCTTTGAACTATTTTTAACAGGCTTAAAATCGAGATTCCATATTTTACCCAATCCCGATAATTAAATTTAATAATTAATTATCCAAATAAATACTGTATATTTGAAATTAAAGTTAAAATTTAACCTTCGGATATTTAAAATAACTTAAATATTCACATTTCAAATATACAAAAATTCCGGGTCGTCACACCTTTCGCGGAGCTTAGCCATCCTATAGACTTTTTTTCACCCTTCTTCGTATTTAGGTTATGATATAGATCTTCATACGCCCGACCTCTTGCTTCACTCACCTCTTTCTTTGCGTTCTTCTTTACCACTTTGTACTTTTGCATGTTGTCCTCGCTCCTGTGATGATGTAAGCACTTGTAGCATTCCTTCTTCTCTTTGATAGCCTTTTGCACATCACTGTTCCACCACCAAGAATCTATAGGTTCGCCTTTTATTTCCTTTCGCTATCCCAAACACCTTGGTAGCCACTTTTCGAATGCGTCTTGCCATCCCATCCCACATGTGATTTGCTTCTCCTTCCATATTCCATGCCCCTTCTACCATCACTCTATCCTTAAACACCCATGAGGCATCTCCTTTGAACTTCCACCATTTCGTCCGACTAGTCTTTGCTCCTTTACCCTGTTGAACACGTATTCGGAGACGAAACTCAGATATCAAAAACTGATGTTGTTAGATGACACATTCTCCAGGTATGACTTTGCAATCTACACAAGCTCGTTTGTCGTCTCTTCTAGTAAGGACAAAGTCAATCTGGCTAAAGTGTTGGCCACTACTAAAAGTAATTAAGTGTGACTGTCTCTTCCTAAAGAAGGTATTAGCTATCATGAGGTCGTAAGCAATAGCGAAATTCAATATTCCTTCTCCTTCTTGGTTCCTATCGTCATATCCAAAACCACCATGCACTCTCTCAAACCCCGCACTAGTTGTACCAACATGGCCATTGAAATCTCCTCCTATGAAAAGTTTTTCGCTATTAGGCACATCTCTAACCATAACATCTAGCTCTTCCCAGAAATTCCTCTTGACGGCTTCACTTAGACCTACTTATGGGGCATAAGCACAAATGATGTTCAGAATCATATCACCCACTACCAGCTTAACTAGGATGATCATGTCCCCTTGTCTCCTAACGTCGACCACTCCGTTTCTAAGGTTCTTGTCAATTAAGATACCTAACCCGTTCTTGTTACGCTCTTTTCCCGTGTACCATAACTTGAAGCATGTGTTCTCCACCTCTTTCTCCTTTTGGCCCGTCCATTTTGTCTCCTGAACGCATAAGATATTTACACGTCTCCTAGTCATAGTATCAACTATCTCTCTTAGCTTTCCTGTTAATGATCCTACATTCCAACTACCTAACCGAATCCTACTTTCTTCACCAATCCAAAGCACTCCTTTATCAAATCAGATCATTTCACTTAAAAATATGATCTAAAAAATAAATATTCTTCAGAAATTCATTCTTTATTAATTAATAATATATATATAAATTGAAACAAAAAAATATCAGATGTTGCAACTGAGAAATAATAACTAAAACTAACTACACCTTATTTGAATGCAAAAATGTGCTTAAACATGTACAATCTGTAAAAAAACAATTTGTGTACGAAGTGGGTGCCTTAAAGCCCGTACATTATATTGCAAGTAGAACATTTATTTTGTACATTTTACTTATTTATGTAGCACATAAAAAGGTATTTTTAAGCAAATAGAATTGCAAAGCAATGAAGAACAAACACATTAAGTAAAATCTATAAAATGCGAACAAAATTATATTTGGTTGGACCAGTACAATGATCTATACAATCCCAACAAGTACCAGAAGAAAGTGAACTTCATTAACAAAGAATAAGTTTTATAAGTGAAAAAAAACCACATATTTTAGTTTATAAAAACCATAAATAATTAAAGAATTGCATAATCCAAGTTACACATGATTTTAGAAGATAAACCGATCATGAACGGTGTATTTCATCTAAGAATAGTTCAAGCAATGAAAACAACTCAATTCTTCTAACCCCATTTGTCCTGTCCTCTTGCCCCAAATTTAATCACAACCATCCATCATGGGATATAATATATTAGTGGGACCCACAATACAATTAAAATCGTACAATGATACAAAAATTAATGGTTAAAATGAATTTGACACATGAGTATAGAGGAAATGGGACAAATGAATTGAACCCCAATGAAAACTTCTTTTCTGAACACACAGAAACGGTTAATAAGAACCTACAATGTCCCTCAATACATTATTTGCATGATGCATGAAACAATTAATAAAAACCATAAGCGACTAGCAAATGAAAATGTATCAAAATTATACCAATAAATCATATAACGAAAGGATAAACAACTTAATAAAGCTATAATAATAGACAAAGAAAATAAAAAAAATATTATAACCCAATAGAGAAGAAAATGATTTTGTTTTGCTATTGGATTCGAGGAGAAAACATAAACATGACAAAAAAGTATAGGAAAAATAGATTGCAAAATCTATATTAGATCTATCATTAAATAGTCAGTCTCGTGGCTTTAGTTCAAGTAGACCCGTCAAACAGGTTGGATTGGGTAAAAATGTGTTGGGTCGATTTAGACCCAATCCATTAATGATCCATTTAATACAGGGATTAGTTTGACCCAACATATATAATAAGCGAATTACCTATTTAACTCATTTAAATATTTACATTTGATTTGACTAATAAAAAAAATAGATATAAAATAATTCTAATTCCAATTTTTACGTTTTGAATTTCGATAAAATCAAAATTTCAAAATTTAAAATTTTAATTCTAATTTTCATCAAAATCCAAATATGGAGATGCAGTCTGTTATTTACTAAGTATAACTAATAGTCATTATGGAAAACTACATTCTACGTTCATAAGATGAAGTATCTGAATGTTTCATATTGTCGGTAATTTAGGTGAGAGTTCATCGGTCTAAGTCTCTCCTGATTCCGAGTTAATATGAAGAAGTTACTGCACTTTCAAAAAATGGTTTCTACCTAGTTGGAGTTCAAATATGGAGATGTAATATGTTATTTGCTAAGCACAATCGTTAGTCACCATGGAAAACTACAATGTGCATTCACGAGATGAATTATTCGGATGTTCCATATTGCCTGTAATTTAGATTGGAGTTCATCAGTCGTCTCACCTGATTCTGAATTAGTATGAAGAAGTAATTGCAGTTTTAATAAAGAAATAGCCGCTTCTACCTACTTGGAGTTCAAATAGGGAGATGAAGTCCTTTATTTATTAAGTACAACCGTTAGTCACCATTGAGAACTACGGCATGTGTTCACAAGATGAATTATCTGAATGCCCCATATTGTCCCTAATTTAGGTTGGAGTCCATCTGTCAAAGTCTCGCCTAATTACTAGTTGGTATAAGAAGTTAATGCAGTTTGAACAAAAAAATATAGCTGCTTCTTCCTAATCATTTGGGTAAAAAGTTTCAATATTTTACAATTCTTATTTTCAAAATTTACATTTTTGAATTTTAAGTTTTAAATAAATGGGTAAGTGAGTTACATATTTATAACTCTTTTAAAAATAGATCAACATGTTTATGATCCATTTTATACAGATTCATAAATGGGTTGACCCAACCTATTTATAAGTAGAATAAAGAGTTGGGTTAATGGGTTATGTTGTATTTTGATGGGTCTAATTTCAAGACCACTTACACCTGTTATACATTCAAATACAAGAATTCTAGACAGGATCAACTACCCGAACTATACATTCAATAGCTAGGTTTAAGCTGGCTCCTAAACTGAAGCATCAAGTTTGCCTAAACATGTAATAATAATGATATAATAGTTTTCTACCTTAGTCTCTGAGTCATATACCAATTAGTGCCTTGTATATTTTGACATGCATGATTGCCTTATATATTTCTGACAAAAATGCAAGATTATACTCTTGTCATTTTAAGCAAATAATCCTATTATTTTTCTTATTTACCATTACCGTGAACATCCAAAGCCAACACCATAACATTGTTATAATTTTAAACCATATCATTCTTCATTTATTCTAGATTTAGACGCACATACCAGAATAACATGTATGTTTGAAAGTCTTGTAGTAATTAATGCTCATGTAGGACAAATTACTAAGATAATAAGGGATTAACCACATGGCCAGTAAAAAGCAAAGCTCCAGTCTCATCTTCTCTGATCAGGAAGATAAATGGATGATCAGCTACAAATTCATATGGCCCTGGAGGTTCACGTAGCGACATAGACATATCATTTGTTGCACATGCATCAGTAGCTTCAGTTCCCTCCTCATTGACCTCAAAAAAGACTTGTGAACAATCCCAGTCACATGTACAGTTTGTCCGACAGTAGAAAATTCGACCATTTCAGTGAGATCACCATTTCCATGAAAAGGTAAAGTTAATCCCAAACACTGAAATTCTTTTGATGCCCTGATCCCAAATGATATTCTGAATTTTGGGAGCTTGAACTTGTTTATTGTAGCCTCCTTTCTTGAAATATGGTGCTCTAAAAACCTAGGTTCTGATCACAGTTTATGAGACAAGTTTGTATGCCATCTTTTTCATGTAGCAGAAATACGTACATAGAGAACCAACTGTTGTCTTTGCTGCTTTGATTGTAAGGAAGTTTGAGGACTGAAAAATCATCAAAAAATGTTAATGAACTGCATTTTCCTTGTAGTTATGTATGGTACTGGTATAGAGCTCCTATTTAGTAGATAGAAGTCGGAAACTTTGGTCTCGGATGAGTTGAAATTATTTTCCCACACACCATTGAAGTATAACGCATTGCCCAATATATGCCTTGTGGTGAATTTAACTGATCCAGGAGGAAGTAAATCCTTGATGAGACCCTTAGTCACATTCTCAACCGATGAATTGACCTCAGTTTGAACTTCATCCAGCTCAGATTGAAAATCAACATTTTTGGCCTCAGCTTTGAACTTCTCAGAAAGAACCACCTCAAACTCCTTCCTCGGGGAATGTGAAGAATCAAGCCAAACGTCATTACCAAACCTAATCATCGGACCGCATCGTTCAGAATGATTCTGAAAACTCGTGCGACGAGATCGTTGATTTAGGATAGGTTTTTGGATTTGATGATGGAAAGCATCCGATCCTGAGTGGATCCTATTGAAGCATATGGAAATATATCGAAGTAACTAGTATGTAACTTGTGCGTAGCGCATGGTAATATTTTTAAAATAGTATTTATATTTTAGTTGTTGCTAAAAAAAATATTTTACTATACAATATATGATAAATTTTGCTATGGTGTATTAATCATAAATTAAAATGACATGTGACGATCAGATATAAGGTTGAGGGTTCAATTATCACTAATTACATATCATGGTAGAACTTATTGTCCCATTAAATAACTTTACCATTTTTGCCCATATGATTGTTGTCTATATATTGAATGTCATTTCTGCAAAGGATTTATAAATGGATTAATGAACGTTAAATAATTATACTTATTTAAATAAATCTGATTGATGATCAAAATAACTAATTAAAGATAACGAGTTAAAGAAAAAAAGATGAAGAAGATTGAGAAGAGGTTTTTTTACATATTTGTAAATGAGCAATCTACATGTGAGTTTTATCTATTGTTTAGTTTTCATTTTTAATTTTATACACGTGGTTAACCATGGATTTCATGTTACAACTTTGATAATTGCAAAATAATGTTATGTAGCATTTAGTTGAGTTGTGATTTGGGTATGCTTTGATAACATGTTGAAAGTGGGAATGCATATATAATCCAATTTTTATTGCTGTAATATGTGCGTTCACATCATAATGTTGTAAATTATAAATTTATCTTTTAAAGTTTGTTAAAAATGAAACTATGTTATGTAATGTAAGATAATTTTTTTAGGTAAATCAATTAGAGCTTAAAAGAGTTATTGTTATTTATGTATACATTTTCCATTATGCAATTTAAATATCTTTATATCTAAATAAAGAAATAATATTTTTCATATATATGAATGTTGTATATAGTGAAATTTTCATATTTTTAGGATTTATTAGCTGGAAAAAATAAATATTAATTACTCGTATTTATTTAAATAGTTTAAATTTAATATTACATAATTAGTTAAATATATGAACTTGAATGTAAAATATTAGAAGATAATTGAGACAGGTTTCTAAGTAACTGTAAAAAATATATAATTTAGGTATTTGAAGTTGTTAGAATTTTACAATGTAATGTATGATAAATTCAATCAGTAAATAAATTATAAAATAAAAAATTTTTTTTCATTAATGTGTGTAATTTATGTTATTTATTTATATTTGCATCCAAAATAATTTATTTTACCAACTTGTCGATGTGCATGTACTATACATATTGAAGCTGTCATCTTTTAGTATTTATTAACTAATATCATTTCACTAAATTTATAAGTTAGTTTAAATTTTGGATTATGTAATTAATTTAAATTAGTGGACTTAAATGTAAAATTTTAGATAGAATCGTCAAAAGATTGTGAATAATTGTTGATTTTCTTAAAAGTAGATATTTGAATGTAAAATATTATGAGAAGATTATTAGATTAATTGTAAAGTGGTAAATTACAGAATTCTGAAAATAAAATATTTAAACATAAAGAATTAAGGAGGAGAGAGATAGCTCCTAATATTAATGAGAGAGCTTCAAATTCTTTTGCTTTACTATTATTTAATTTAATAGATATGTGATGCGGGTTGTAAAGTATAAGCCGAAAAGCCCAAATTCATTTTTATATAACGGTAACTTCACTACTATAAATAACGCAATGTATCACTCCAAATCCTTTATGTAATCATCATTATTAAGCAATAATAAAATCATCAAGCTTCCTGATTTTTCTCTATATGGTATCAGAGCCTCAAATTGTCTGAAGACAAACTAATTGCCTCATTATTCCTTCATCAGGTCTCCAATCATCATTTGGAGAAGGCAACAATAGTAGTAATTCATCATAGAAGCACTCTCGTCATCTGAATCTCTCTATTTTTAATTTTAAATCTCATTATGCATTCAATTACTAAAAAAATTCACTAGTTTAATCATTAAGCCTTGCCAAGAAACTGCCATAATTCATCACTTAGTTTCTAGCTGCTTCAAAAAATTTATTAAGAAATACTAAATATTTCAATTATTTCATCACTAAGCCTTGCTAAGAAACTATGAAGTGTTTTTATCACTCAGTTTCTGGCTACTTTCAGAATTTTATCAAGAAATTTGATCTTTCATACTCGAGCACCCTTTTCTATTTAGATTTTTCATCAAGAATTCTCACATCATCATTTCTTGAATCTTTTTCCATAAGATACCACTATGCAAGAAGGATACATCGATCATAACTCATCCTTATCTCCAAATTCGAGCTCTCCACGGCAATCAGCAACTGAAAATATATCCAAAATCCTAATTAGTCCACGAAGTCAGTTAATACCAATACAATTAGATGAAACAAACTTTTTGCTCTTGAAATTTTAGATTGGAACTGCGGTAAGAAGTTATGGATTAGAGGAATATATTCTTGGAACAAAGAAAATACAAGAAAGGTATTCAATAGACAGTGAAGGGAAATTAGTGAATAACATAGAATACACAATTCATCAAAGATAAGATAACCTATTGATTTCTTGGTCGCTATCATCTATAAGTGCAAGTTTTCTACCATAATTGATAGGATGCAAGACTACACATAAGGTCTGGCCTACAACTGAAAAAGTGTTCAATCCTCAGTCAGTAGCAAAAATAATGCATTACTGAAGACAACTACAAAGTCTAAAGAAGGGAAGCATGTTAATGAGATAGCATCTAACTAAAGTCAAGACACTGTGTGATTTACTTAGTGCAGCCGGACATGCAGTTACTGACACATAGCATGTTTTATCAATTTTAAATGGATTCGATTATGATTATGAAGTAGTAGTGGCAGTTATTTCATCAAAAGAGACCACCCCATCAATACAATATGTTCATTTTATCCTTCTTGCTCATGAAGTTAGAATTGAACAAAAGAAATCAATATTTGATTTTTCAGTCAACTATGTCCCAAACAATAAAAACAAGAATCAAGAAAGGACTTGTGGAGCTAGAGATAAAGTAAACAACAATCGAAGAGGTGGTGCATCATACGGATATAGTGGAAGGGGTGGAAGATGGAATAATACAATGATGACAACAAACTTAGAGGTCAAATATATGGGAGATATGATCATGCAGCAAATAAATGTAATTTTAGGTTGATGCAAACAGCATACCAGCACAGCAAAGAAACTCCAATAATCAAAGAAACTACGACCCAAGTGCAAACTTGGCCGATATACAACATGAACCAAGAACCCAGTTAGAAACTATAAGAAACAATCATATGCATACTATTGACAATGCCAAGGTTGATGATATTCATGATGAAATCTGATATCCTGATTCTGGAGCAACCAATCTTGGTACCAATAATCTCAACAACCTGAATCTTGGAAGCAAAGAATATAGATGTAAATAGTGCATACACATGGTAATGGTGGGTCAACTTAAATAACTCATATTAGAAATGCATGCATTCAAGGGAAAGGAACTTTACCTCAATAACTTATTTAGAGTTCCAAAAATAAAGAAAAACATAAAAGGTGTATCATAATTTGCAAGTGATAATAATGTGTACTTTGAATTTTATCCTAAACATTGCTTAGTTAGAGACACACTAACTAAGAAAATTCTTTTGCAGGGTAAAGCATTCAGGGCCTGTACAAGTTTACTTTTGTTGATTCCAGAAATTCTAGAAACATAGAAAAATATTGTAATCTTTCTTAAACTACTCAGAGTAAAAGGAGCAAGAGCATTCTTGATATTTGACATTATAAATTAGGTCATCCTAGTGCTGACCTTGTAAAGAAAATCTAGAGTAGTAATAATATCTCTTTTGATGATATATATCCCTTAAATTTGCACATATTATCAAATAGGAAAAAGTCATAAATTTGCATTTTTAAATTATGAAACTAAATATACAAAAGCACTAGAACTTATTGCTACTGACTTATGGGGACTAGCACCCATCAATACTAACTATGGGTTTAAATACTATATATCCTTTATAGATGCATTTTCTAGATTTGTTTGGAATTTTTTTTAAAAGCAAAATTCGAAGCATATCGTGAAGTATTACAATTCATAGCTCAAGCAGAGAAACAAACAAGCTGTTAAGTTAAAATTACGTAAACAGATAGAAAATTTTGAGTTAAAACAACTTAAAGAATATTTTCAGAAAAGAGGAATAATTCAAAGGACCACTTGCCCTCATACATCAAAGCAGAATGGATTAATAGAAAGAAAATACAGGCATATAGTTGAAACTGGACTTGCATTCTTTTGCACAAGCATTATTACCTCTAAAGTTTTGGCCAGATGCTTTTGCGACAGCAGTTTCTGATTAATAAACTACCCACCAGAGTATTACAAGACAAAAGTCCAACCTAAGTGTTGTTCAATACACAACCAGATTATTAGAACTTAAAAGTGTTTGGTTGTCTATGCTTCCCATTCTTAAGACAATACAACACTCACAAACTAAACTTCAGATCATATCCTTGTACTTTCCTATGACATTCAAACAATATAAAGGAGTACTTCAGCACCCGCATTGACATTTTCATTTGGGCTAGCATTTGACCCTGGTTTCTCATATTGGGTCGAGCATTTTCTTTGATTGTGGTGCATCCCCCCACCAATGTTAACTCTTCCACTTCTAACATCCATATCTTACGTTTGTAATATCTTCATTCGAGTCTTTGTAAGATATAGAAGAATAGCCTAAGAGAGTTGGGAGAATAGAGATAAAGCGTATACTTATATATAGCAAATACATGTACGTTACTACAGCGTTATCCCATACCCCAGTCTTTTCCCTAAATTCCTTAGGATTAGGTTTTCAAATCAATTAATTTTAAAATTTCTTTTAAGTTTTCATAAACCTATGCATTGATACCAAGTTGTAACATTCCCTATCTTGAGGCCCAAAGTAAAGTGCTACAGATGTTGTAGTCGTTTATAGTATTTAACTCCCAATGAAAAAATACGTCAATGGTATCTATAATATCAGAAGCACATGAATATGAAATAAAAATCACAGATTTCAAAAACAAATTTTCTGATTACATTTCAAATTAGTATTTCATATTTAATTACATAATCTCAATTATTCCTAGGTTTCGATCGAATATAATTATTACAAAGTATGCCAAGAGCGACATATGAAGATGCCCCCTTGGATGATCAGACTACTAGATAGACATATCAGTCATAAATACATCATAGTGGAAATAAAACTAAGTAGCTCCTACATAGCTATCTTTGCCTCCTACATGTCTTTGGAAGCTTATTCGTCCAACCTACTAAACCTAAAAACCTAAACTCTCAACTAACTCAAATTAAATTTTGAGCACCGGGGAGTTTAAGTGGAAAACATAAACTTCGAGGCAGACATAAAGCCTGGTATGAATAATATTGTTACATCTCGATTAACTAATATTAAGTGAGACTACGCCGCTTAGCAGAATGGGTTTCTCCTCACTAATATCCCATTTAAAACAAATCTTTTGCAAAATTGAACTTTGCAATCAAGCCGATTAAAATAATAATAGTAATACACATTTATGCATAAAAATTAGGAAATCAATAAACTATGTGTCCACACTGTAGTTTTACTTTGCTAACTATTAACCATTGGTTGAGTTGGGCCTACTAGACATAACAAAAATCTAACTTCTTTTAGACACAATACTGAGCTGACTGCCCTTAACTTTCTTTTCCTATGATCAACTGAACCTAATGGTTTTACTGGCTCACTAATAGCCTATATTTACCCTGTATATTCCTTTCGATGTGTAACCTCAATTTAGTCCCATTTATGACAAGCCCTACATGCTGGAATTTTGGACTTATTTAGCTAGGGGCTAATAGTTAAAACATAAAGCGCGACCCTACACCAGTCTCATCAAGTCTTCTAATTTCTAGTAATAAACTTAGGGTTAACTACCCTACTCATGTTTCATTTCCTGTATTAGGGTTAACTATCCTGTTACAAACTTTATTTCCTTGTAAATTGTCTTTACAAATGATTTACCCCTGAAATCATACTTTTATAAAACATGGAAATTATATACTTTGCTTTTCTCAAAACACTTATGCCATGATACATATACTTTACGCAAGACAGTGTTGATGAAGTCAAATCAATGAGATTATCTATCCCTTCAAAGTAAGTTAAAAACTCTTTTTAACTTAAAATATCCTAGGGCATGAGCCAAGGTAAACCCTTCGAAACCTTTGTATAAAAACTTCAAACAAACCCTTTTGATCCATTGAAAGTATCCCATTTAAAATAAGTTAACTACCATACCTTGAAACACTATGCCGAAAAGCCCAAAATGTATCTTTTGAAACCTTTGAAAATAGACCTTTTGAAATCATTATTTAAACCTTGACATTCTCTTTTAAAACCATTAAACTTGTCTTTCGGAAGCTTTGGATGTTAGTCCATGAGATGATGGTTTTGATGACAACAACCTTAGAATAGATTATAAAATATAAATACTAACATTACAAGTTTAGATATATATGTATATGCAGGATCTAACCATGCAGGTATCAAGAATGAAGACTGTACAGTATAGAGATTCAAGATATAGAGATAGAAGACTCATGAGTATCAAGATTATCAAGAGTTCAAGGTTAAGTTTGTTTTATTAGGAATATTTGTTAAAACTCGTAGAAAAGCACTGGTATCTTAATATCCAATTTATTCGTGGAATGGAATCCACTTCGAGTCCATTAAAGGGATGGAACCCTAAGTAGGATGGAACCTACGAAAATCTAGTGGGACATTATTTTGTATCCACTAATTTTAATTCAAATGATTTTACAAAATTATCTTGTTTTCAAAATGATTTCAAAACTTTCCTTTTAAAAGATTCAAAACTCTCTATCCTGATTTTAAATAATTTTAGCCTCAAAACATCTTTAATTTCAAAGTCAAATTACTCCTGATTTTAAATGTCTTTTCAAATAATATATTTAACTTTTAATATTTATACTTAGATTTAAATATAAAATTATAGTTAAATTATGTATATATTGTTCTTTATATTTACTTATGAATTTCAACTACATTCAAGTATATTTATAAAGTTTTAAATAGTTTTTATATAAGATAAATATTATTTTTATAGAAATTCAAAATTTCAACTTTGGCTGAGGGATGTCGACATGCCCCTAGGCACTATGTCGACATAGTGACAGTTGAAGTTCAAAATTCAAATTTCAAAAGAAGTGTCTATTCGCCATAACTCTTCATGAATGGTCATGGCTGTTGATCTTCTATAAATATGGGTTAGTATCAACGAATTTTCAATCACTTTTTTTCTGGTTTTCACTCCTCTTCTTCTTCCACATTTCTTAATACAAAATCATACCATTACTCTACCGGAATCAACATCGAATCATACTCGATTACTTCTAGTTTGATTCTCCATCACTATCTCTACAAGGTTCTCAGTGCTTTTCAGAGTTATAGACTTATTTGTAATATATTAGCGAGAAAAGGTGTGATTGTAGCCTTGGAAATCAATTAAGCGAGAAAAAGGTGTGATTGTAGCCCTGGAAATCAATTGGGTGAACTTGTTGCCCCGGAAATCAAGTATCTCTACCCAGAGGATTGTCATTCTGGAGGGCGTACCTCGTAGCCTTGAAACCGAGGGTTGTAATTGTTGAATTATTGTTGAAAGGAAATTCGTACTTGTGTTGCGGGACTGGATGTAGGGTAACTCCGAACCAGTATAAAATCTGGTGTGTTCTTTCCTTTACTGCTTTTACTTTATATTTGCATCTGTGTTTGATTCTGTGTTCATATCTGTGTCTGATTAGTGTATACACTGTTAACAAATTAAGATAAAACTCAAAAAGATTAACAAATTACTTAAAACACTATTCACCCCCCCCCCTCTAGTGTTAATTCTAGCCTTAAGATCCTTAATCCGCATTTCTCACATTTGGTTTCGGAGCTTTGTTTTCAAAAGTTTCATTATCTGAATTTTGAAAATTTTCAAAATGGCTACTAACACTAGTACTGCTATTACCACCAACACTAGTTCATTTGTAGAAATTCAGTCTACTGCCAGACCACCACTTTTTAATGGCAGTAACTATGCAAATTGGGCATGTAGGATGAAAATATATTTACAAACTGTAGGATTAGATACTTGGAATATCACACAAACTGAATATTCTGAACCCACAACTAATTTTGCACAGTTGACCACTGAGCAAAAGACTGTTGCACAGAATAATACTAAAGGAATGAATATTCTATTTTGTTCACTTGAAAGAAATGAATTTAATAGAGTGTCAGTTTGTAAGTCTGCATATGAAATCTGGAAAACTTTGCAAGTAACTCACGAAGGAACAAGCAAAGTTAAACAGACCAAAATTTCCATGCTCACAAATCAGTTTCAGTTATTTAAATGAATACTAATGAGTCTATTTCAGATATATATAGTCGATTTCAAGATATTGTGCATTCTTTAATATCTTTGGGAAAGGAATTTTCGGAAGAAGATCAAGTCAGAAAAATTTTAAATTCTCTCACTCCAGAATGGGATCAAAAGACACTTGCAATTGAAGAGGCAAATGACATCAGTACTTTAAAGATAGAAGAATTGATTGGAAATCTAATGTCGTTTGAAGTTCGAATGATCGGGAGAAGAGAAAGCAAAGCATCTGAAAAGAAATCAATGGCATTCAATGCATTGATCGATGGATCAGACTCAAACAGTGATAATGATGAAGAGATAGCATTTATGACCAGGAATTTTAGGAAATTCCTGAAGTACAGGAAATTGAATAGTTCCAAGAGAAACAACTTTAAGAATTCCGGTAATCAGACTACAGTACCAAACTTTATCAAATGCTTCAATTGTGACGAACCAGGTCATATCAAAAGAGACTGTCCGTATCCAGATAGGCAGAATCCTCCTATGAACAATGAACCAGCAAAGAAACGGAAGCATGCATTTACTGCTACTCTAGATGACTCAGACTCGTCCTCAAGTGATGATGATCAGAAGATGGATAATTCGAATTTGTTTCACTACAGTTCACGACTCCGACGAATTCAAAGAAATGGATTCAGAAAAAGGTACACGTTTACAATACAATTGGTTGAAATTGCTTGCATAGAATTAGTTGCTTGATTGTTTGATTGATTGATTTTGAATTGATATGTTGTTTGAATTTTAAAATTTATTTTATATTTTTACTATTATTTTATTATTATTTTTGACACATTCTGAAATATATTACAAGTACAATAATATTTCAGAAATATAGACATTAATAATAATATTTATATATATATATATGTATGTATTAGATAACTTAGGAAAAATCATGTCATGAAAATTCAAAGGCACATGTCGACATGGCCCCTACCACGATGTCGACATACCTACCTGAATTTGAATTTCAAATTTTGAATTCAAATGTTTGAATTTCCCTCCACCTTTTCACTTCATTTATTTCTCCGAAAAGATACCTTTTGACCAGAGAATATGTCCTTTGAAAGTCCATTTATTCACTATCTTTTATCATATCTTTTCACTTTCATTTTCAAATTCAAACTCTCTCTTCATATCTTCAAGCTCTCTACTCTCTACTCGAATGGCTTCTTCAAGCAACCCCTCAACCATGAGAATTTCCAGAAAAATCAAAGAGCAATTATTCAATGATCCGGAGGCAATTAAAGCATACATCAATTATGCTAATTATGCCAAAGTCCATCCCGGAAAATTTGTTATTTTTCAAGATTCTTCTTCTTATGAAATTGATTCTCTTTTTGCAAACAATGGTGTTTTAAGTCTTATTGACTCTTCTCAAAATGATTTTGTTTGCTATCCTAATCTTGTCAAAATCTTCTATGCTAATTTAAACCGTGGTTTTTATAATGGAAATGAGAATGAAATTTGGAGTGGTGTCAAAGGCACTCAAATTGTTTTGAATTGTGATCTTTTGGGTACCATTCTTAATTGCAAAAGCACGGGAATGATCTTTCTAGTTTTAAAATCGATGAACATGATCGTGAGACATTTCATCATATTTTTGAAGAGGATGAAAACTTTGAATTTAAAAACCGAAACTTTCGTCCTAAAGCAAGAATTGTTAATCTTCTATTGCAACATACTTTGACCCCAAGATCGGGAAATTTTAACAATCCTACCTCAAAAGTGTGCAAAGCACTTTTTGCTATTTTCAGAAATTATGATATCAATTGGGCGCAAGTTATTTTGGATGAACTTCGTCCTAAAAATTTTGAAATGGGAGAAAACACTTTATATCATGGAATTTACCTTACTCGGATTTTCAACTATTTTTGAGTGGATTTCATAGGTGAAGAATTTGTCTCCAGAAAATTTTTTAATATCTCAAACATTTCTCTCATGAAAATCCCATATGTTTTTCAACCTTATGAGACTCTTACCGAAAAGGAAGAGCGTTTGGCTCATGAAGAAATGGAAGAGGAAGAAGAAGAAGAAGAAGAAAGGGATGAAATGGAAATAGAAGAAGAAGAAGAAGGTAAAACATCCTTAGAAAGTATTGAATATCCTTCTAATCCATCCAACAAAACCCTTCTCAAAAACCAAAAGATAATTGTGGAGAATCGATGGATTTTAAAACGATCCGTTAGTAAGAAGTTGGATAACATGTCTTCAAAGATGAACAAGTTCTTTTCAAAAGTCAGCAAGAAACTTGGACTATCTTCATCATCTTCATCTTCTAACTAGTTTTATCTTTTAGTATCTTATTGTATTTGTCTTAGTTTGTTTTATTTCGAATGTTCGTGTAGTTCTTTATGTTTAATCATTGTATTATCCCATTATGCAATGAAATTGAATTTCCTTCCTGTCATCTAGCTTATTTTATATCTTGAATAAATGTTAGTATATTATAGAAATATATATACATCATTATTCACAAAATAAAATTATCATCAAAATTCACTATAGTATGTCGACATACCCCCCTTCACCATGTAGACATGTACTGGTCAGAAGTGATTATTGATTTTGAATTTGAAATCTGAATAACTACCAAATGTCTATTCATTTCAAACGAATTTCTACACCTATATATACCTTTTTCTTCCAGAAATCTTCATTTTTCATTCTCTATATCCTTCATTTCTTTCTCTAATTCAATTATGGCAAATCCTATTCGCAATTTATCTGAAAATCTTGAAGAAACACTCAATTCATTCAAGAATATTCTCTCTATCATCCTCCGTAATCAACGTCACTTAGAATTGAGTCAAATGCAGATGATCAAGGAACAAGAGAGACACTTCGATGCAATTCGTTGGATGATCTCCTCCCTGCACAAGGATGATAATGAAGCACATCCTCCTGTTTCTCTATCTGTTGATAATGAGAATTGGGATGCCATCAAACAAGACCCTATCTTTGGAGAAGAAGGATGGGTTGATGTTCCTCGTAACGTTTAATTTTCTTTCTTTGTTTGATTTGTCTGAATTAATTTGTTTGATTTAATTTAGTTTGAATTGATACTTTGTGTGGATTGATTTTATTTGGTTTGAAGATTGGTGTGTGAAACATATATATATATACACTGAAATGAATATAGTCTTTAATTAAGTTATTATGCTCATAAGTACCATTATTTCTTAATCTATATATTATATATTCCGTTGTATAGTTTATTAATGCAGGTACTAAAGTCCAAGAGTAAGGGGGAGTAAATGTTTTCGTTGATGACAAAGGGGGAGAAATATAAATAAGGGTAGTTAGGCATAGATTAAGGGGGAGTTGTTAGTTTTAGGGGGAGTTATTAGGATAGAAGGAATATTTTATAAACAAAGGTTGTCATCATCAAAAAGGGGGAGATTGTTAGTCCATGAGATGATGGTTTTGATGACAACAACCTTAGAATATATTATAAAATATAAATACTAACATTACAAGTTTAGATATATATGTATATGCAAGATCTAACCATGCAGGTATCAAGAATGAAGACTGTACAGTATAGAGATTCAAGATATAGAGATAGAAGACTCATGAGTATCAAGATTATCAAGAGTTCAAGAGTTCAAGGTTAAGTTTGTTTTATTAGGAATATTTGTTAAAACTCGTAGAAAAGCACTGGTATCTTAATATCCAATTTATTCGTGGAATGGAATCCACTTCGAGCCCATTAAAGGGATGGAACCCTAAGTAGGATGGAACCTACGAAAATCTAGTGGGACATTGTTTTGTATCCACTAATTTTAATTCAAATGATTTTACAAAATTATCTTGTTTTCAAAATGATTTCAAAACTTTCCTTTTAAAAGATTCAAAACTCTCTATCCTGATTTTAAATAATTTTAGCCTCAAAACATCTTTAATTTCAAAGTCAAATTACTCCTGATTTTAAATGTCTTTTCAAATAATATATTTAACTTTTAATATTTATACTTAGATTTAAATATAAAATTATAGTTAAATTATGTATATATTGTTCTTTATATTTACTTATGAATTTCAACTATATTCAAGTATATTTATAAAGTTTTAAATAGTTTTTATATAAGATAAATATTATTTTTATAGAAATTCAAAATATCAACTTTGGCTGAGGGATGTCGAGATGCCCCTAGGCACTATGTCGACATAGTGATAGTTGAAGTTCAAAATTCAATTTTCAAAAGAAGTGTCTATTCGCCATAACTCTTCATGAATGGTCATGGTCGTTGATCTTCTATAAATAGGGGTCAGTTTCAACGAATTTTCAATCACTTTTTTTTCTGGTTTTCACTCCTCTTCTTCCACATTTCTTAATACAAAATCTTACCATTACTGTGCCAAAATCAACATCGAATCATACTCGATTACTTCTAGTTTGATTCTCCATCACTATCTCTACAAGGTTCTCAGTGTTATTCAGAGTTATAGACTTCTTTGTAATATATTAGCGAGAAAAGGTGTGATTGTAGCCTTGGAAATCAATTAAGCGAGAAAAAGGTGTGATTGTAGCCCTGGAAATCAATTGGGTGAACTTGTTGCCCCGGAAATCAAGTATCTCTACCCAAAGGATTGTCATTCTGGAGGGTGTACCTCGTAGCCTTGAAACCGAGGGTTGTAATTGTTGAATTATTGTTGAAAGGAAATTCGTACTTGTGTTGCGGGACTGGATGTAGGGTAACTCCGAACCAGTATAAAATCCGGTGTGTTCTTTCCTTTACTGCTTTTACTTTATATTTGCATCTGTGTTTGATTCTGTGTTCATATCTGTGTCTGATTATTGTATACACTGTTAACAAATTAAGATAAAACTCAAAAAGATTAACAAATTTCTTAAAACACTATTCACCCCCCCTCTAGTGTTAATTCTAGCCTTAAGATCCTTAATCCGCATTTCTCACATTGGAAACCTTCCACTCAAATACTCAAAGTAAACCTTTCGAAAACATCGGAGTATCTCCCCTTTAAACCTATATTATATACCCTTCGAAAGCATTAACTTCCTCATTTAAACATACCTTTCGAAGGTATTGGGTTCAAGTAAAAGTTTGTGGAACATAGCTTCGGAACCCTTTAAAACCATTCCTTTCGAAACCTTTGGATTTAATTTCTAACGCAACTAAGGGTCTTAAAAGAACATGAGCGAAAGCATTACTTTCGAAAGCATTAGTCCTAAGTAAAAGAAAGAGGATGGTTTTGAAACCAACCCTTTCGAAAAAAATTAAGAAGCAGCTTCAAAGTATTAAGGCGAAAGGACCCTTTGGAAACCATTGTTAAAGGCTAAAGCGGCCTTAACTAGTTCGACAGGTAGAATACGACAGTTAGGTCTCGAGTATGTTCAAAGTTATCCTTTCGAAAGCTTTTTTTAAAACAAAAGGCGATAACCCATTTGAAAGCCCTTTTTATATAAACAGAAGCAAGTTGGTTAAGTCGAAAGCTAACTCCAACCCCTTCGAAAGCCTTATTTGTAAACAAAATAGTTCTAAGTTCATAAGAGCAATTCCTACCCTTCGAAAGCTTGGTTTTGATGCTATACCTTTCGCCTTTCTCCAATCCACTACGTACCAAAGAGTTGATAACATGTGTATTGATTTGGACTTGGTCATGGGCGAAGGTATAGTGTCGAAAGGTAGCCGATGGAAGTGGTGAAGCAGTAAATTTAAACAAAACTATTTTGTTGCCTTTTAAAGTAATTGCTTTTCAACTTACATGCCTTATTTATCAAAACACAATTGGTTGCCTATTTCTTTTCAAAATTTTCTTTTTTAAAAGTGCTGCTGAATTCAGAAATTAATTATTAAAACATTTAAGAAAGAAGCCCTTCTCTTTGATAAAACATATAAAACATTTAAGTCTCATACCCTAAATAATTTTATAATTATAGTAAACTACTTAGGAAAATTTCCCAAAAATTTCTCATAATTCACTTCTAATATGTCTTCTAACATATTTAAATTTCGAACCCAAAAGCCATATATTATTGCCGTAATTAATTTAAACCCAATATTGGCTATTTTCTTCCATAAAAATTCATAATAAATCCATCATAGCTTGGAAAATTATGAAACTTGAAACCTACTTCATAAATAGTGTTTTCAACTATATATCAAAAACATAAGTCATTTGGATGTAATTTACTAGGTTTTTCAAATAAAAACTTATCATAAATTCTATATGAAGCAACCTAAATCATCAACAAGCATATGTATATGTTTATAAAATCATATCATGGCATATTACTTGCAAAATAAATTCAGATCTTAACTAGAAACCGAAATCAATAAAAATGAGATGTATATCTATTATTCACCTTAGCTTGGGGTTAAGAATTGAGATTTTCTCTTTGATTGATTTTCTTAAGCTTCTTGCTTGAATCCTTGCTTATCTTCCTTTTGATTTCCCTTAATGGTGGCCGGCCAAACTTTTAAATTTCTTTTTATGCAAATGTTTAAAATGAATGAGGAGTGAAAGTAAAAGGAGTTTAGAGAATAAGAATATGGTTTATTCCTATTTCCCCTTGGCATATTCCTCCTACTTACTCCCTTTTAATTCTCTTTGGCTTATAAATTAATTAAGGCATGGCTACCTTATGATTATAAAAATCTCAATACCTTAACCATCTATATTATTTCATTTAATTTATCTAACTAAAATGTCCTAAATAATGTCAGCAAAAATTAGGGTCATTACAAACTCCCCTCCTTAAAAAAATTCTTCCTCGAAATTACGATAAGGTACCCATAATAATCAAACATAAAGGTAAAACATACCATGAAAAAAGTCAGGATAAGTATCTCTAATCCTACTCTCAGCTTCCTAAGTACAGTCTCTCTCGTCGTCACCCCACTGGACTTTAACTATTCTGACTGCCTTTTTCCTTAGTCTCTTCTCATCCCTCGCGACTATGCAAACTGGTTTACTAACTATAGTCATATCCGGTTCCACTACCAAATCATCTAACACGGTTGATGCTATAGTAGTTTCTGGATCTTGAATACACTTCCTTAGACGAGAAACATGAAAAACATTATGAACTCCTGCTAAACTATTCGGTAACTCCAATCTATACGCGAGTTTCCCAATCCTTTCTATAATAGAAATTTTTCCAACGAATCTCGGTGCCAATTTTTATGATTTCCCAAACCAGATTACACCATTCATTGGTGATATCTTGATGAAAACATGATCTCTAACTGAGAACTCTAAGTATTTCCGTCTTCTATCGGCATAACTCTTTTGCCTAGACTGAGCTTCCTTCATTCTAGCTCGAACTAGCTCAATCTTTTCTGTAGCTTCTCTAACCAAATCTGGACCAAGAACTAATCTATCCCTGGTCTCTAACCAACAATGGGTGATTTGCATGGCCTTCCATACAAAGCTTCAAATGGTGCCATCCCTATACTAGTCTGATAACTGTTGTTATACGAAAACTTGACTAAGCATATGCGGTCTTCCCATGATCCTCTAAAATTTAGCACACAAGCCCTTAACAAATCCTCTAAGACTTTGTTTACCCTTTTTGTTTGTCCATCTGTCTACGGATGGTAAGCGGTACTCATCTTGAACTTTGTACCCAAAGTCTCATACAGACTCTTTCAAAACTTGCTAGTGAATAAGGAATCTCTGTCATTTACTATACAACTAGGAATTCCATGCAGTCTAATTGTGTTCTTCATGAATAATTTAGCCATAATAGGTGTCGTCCTGGTAGACTTAACTAGAATGAAATGGGAATTCTTGGTGAATCTATCCACAATTACCTATATGCTTTCATTTTCTCGATTTGATCTCGACAATATCTATAAAATCCATTTAGGTAGAATCCCATTTCCAAGCTGAAACATCTAAAGCCTAAAGTAACCATCTTTTTTATTGGCAGTTCAAACACTATTTCACCCATAAGCCTACATCTCTCTTCGTGCCCTCCCAGAAGAAACTTCTTTTCATATCCTGATAAATCTTAGTTCCTCCTGGATGAATGGTGAACTTTGAACGATGGCATTCTCCAAGAACTTCCTTCCTAATGTTTTCCACATTTGGAACACACAGTCTCCTTTCTTCGTTAACCACCCATTATGGTCAAGACTGAAATCCTTCAAGTCATCGCTCTCTGTTCCATTCCTTAACTTTTTGATCCATTCAAGCAATAATGGATCCACCTCTTGCTTAGAAGCAATCCTTTTGATCATCACTGCTCGAACTTCTAAACATAATGACATAGCAGTTTCTTTGCTAGAACTACTCCCAGATCTCCATTGTACTCCGCATGTAGTTAATGCTTCTAAACCTTTCCACTTAGTGATCATTGCCAATACTGCATTCTGATGTTTTCTGCTAAGTGCATCTGCAACCTTATTACCTTTTCCTGGTGTGTATTCAATACCAAAGTCATAAGCGACTAAAAACTCTAATCACCTCTGTTGTCTCATATTCAACTCCTTCTGAGAGAATAAATACCTCAACGACTTATGATCTGTATACAACTCGAATCTCTCTCCCAAAATGGTAATGCCTCCACACCTTCAATTCAAAGATTATTGCAGCTAATTCCAAATTGTGAGTTGGATATCTAACCTCATGCGGTCTGATCTTTCGAGAAGCATAGGCAATCACTTTACCTCTTTGCATCAACACAGACCCTAAACCTATTCCACATGCATCTGTGTACACTACTAAGTATTGATTCCTCTCTGGAACAACTAACGTAGGTGCATTTGTCAGTAAGTGTTTCGGTTTCCAAAATGCCTCCTCACACTTATCAGTTCAGACAAACTTCACATCTTTTCTAGTTAGCTCAGTCATTGGTGCTGCTATCCATGAAAAATCTTTAATGAATCTCTAATAATAACCAGCTAATCCAAGAAAACTCTTTATCTCGGTCATTGTCTCAGGCCTCTCCTAATTTTTAACCGACTCAATCTTGTCGGACCTATAGACAACCCTTTTTCTAAGACTACATGACAAAGAAACTTCACTTCTTTTTTCTAGAAATGACACTTTGAAAATTTCGCTTTTAGTTGATGCTGCCTTAACTTCTCAAGCACCACTCTAAATTGAACTTCATGCTCTCTTTCATTTTTAGAGAATATCAAAATGTAATCTATGAACACTAACACAAATCTGTTCAGATGCCCCCGGAAGATCCTGTTCATCAGGTCCATGAAAAATGATGGCACGTTGGTTAGTCCAAACGGCATAACAAATCATTCGTACGATCCATATCTTGTCCTAAACATCGTCAAAGGAATACTATCCTTTACCATTCTAAGCTAATGAAACCCTATTGCCAAGTCCTATCGGGAAACTACTTTGGCTCCACTCAGCTGGTCGAACAAATCATCAATTCTAGGCAACGGATATCGGTTCTTTATCATTTTATCATTCAACTTACGATAATCGATAAACAACCTTAACGATCCTTTGGGTTTCTTTGCAAATACTATAGCCCCTCTTTAGGGCGAACTGCTCGGTTTGATAAAAAAAATTCCTTCTAAATCCACCAACTGCACATTTAACTCCTTCATATCGGTAAGTGTCATTTTGCTTAGCGGTTTACTTACCGGTTCTGCTCCTGGTACTAAATCTATCCGAAACTCAATAGCTCGTTTCGGCGGTAGTCCTACTATAGGCTCAAAGACGTCTATGAATTCTCTAACAACGAAAACTAAGTTTAACTTGTCTTCTTCCTTCATAACACCCATCAAAGCATTTACCCCAAAACTATGTACGGAGTATATAATCCGACCACTAATACTAGGGTGTCTAAGTGATATTTTTATATCATGGAAAAATATCCTAGCATCAAGTTTACTTAATCAATCCACACCCAAAATAATTCTGAACTCTACGAAATCAAATACATGCTAACTTCAAGCAAATATATGACGTAATGTTTCAAACTCTAGGTGGTCACATTTTATCCAAAGAGTCATCACATACCTTCCTATTGGATTTGCAACTCTTAAGGAAGTAACTAGGTACGAGGGTTCCAGGTTAAGCTTACCTACCAAACAATGAGATATAAAAGAATGTAATGCACTAATATCAAATAGAACTCTAACTGATACATCATGAATCAAAAGCGTGCCTCCAAAAGTAGCTTTTCCTTTCTCCCCAGCTGTTGGTCTTGAGGTAGCTAGTATCGATGCAAACATCTTGCCTTTTCCATCCTTGGCTGGCTCCTTGCACTGGTTCTTATAATGTCCAATCTGATCGCAGTTGAAACATCATACTCCATTCTTATCAACAGCTTTCTTCCCTTTGCCAGTCTCGCACTCATGAGCATAGTGTCCATTCTTATCACACTTATAGCAAACTACATCAGCCTTTCCTTTCTTTGCTGCTCCACTCTTCCAAAAAGCCTTCTTTAGGAAAAACATTCTGTAGCGACCTAGTTTTTTCAGTCGTTCGAATTTAGAATATTTAAATTATTTTAAATATTGAAAAGTAAATTTACTAGTTAAATCAGTTAAATAATTAAATCTAGAATCTAATGTGAATAAAAATGATTTCTAAAGTGGATTTAAATTCTATCTGAATTAGAATGAAGTTAATAAACTTTTAAATTTGAATTAAAAGTAATTAAATAGAAATTGGAAATTTATTGATTTAATTAACATGTAAAAATAGCCATTTTTGACACTTTGTCCAATTTTGACGAAACCAGTTTCATTGGATTTGTAATAGTGAGTTTTTGTAGGATTCCAAATTTTGTGTCGATCAGACTTATGGTTTGGTCGTGCGAAGCTGAAACGCAAAGAAATTAATTAAAGGAAATTTAATTAAAATAATTCGATTCGAAAACCTATCCTCCAAATATGATGGAATTAGCCTCCGATACATATTCCATTGTGTTCGGAATAGGGGTAAAATATTATGAATATCTGGCGGCATGCTTCTTTTGGAGTCCGGAAATATTTCACTTGAATAGTGTCGTTTAAGTTGTGTAACGACCCGTAAATTTCAACCGTTTTAATAACGTAATTAGTTGAAATTTTGTGAAATTTTTAAACGATAAAATTTTGAAATAAAATTTTATATTTGGAATACGTCTAGTTAAACATAGCAACTGGTAAATTTTCGTCCAAAAATACGAAAGTTTATTTCGCGCGTAAAGTTACTTCAATTTAATCAGTTAAAAAGCGATGAAGATAAAATGTTTCCGAAACCTAAATATTTTTACATAGAAAAATTCTAAACCATCTTCTGAGCAAGATGTCAGTTTGTCATTTTTCCAAATTCGGACATCTTTGCCTCTGTCGATCTTATTTTTCTACGTTTTCTTGCATTTTTCGCCAGTAGAAAATTCAAATTTTTATAATTCAATTGTACCACTGATATCTGTATACCGTTTTGATCATCTCGTCGTGCTGATCTCTACGGTATATTCACTTATGTATTTCGGACTCCGATGTGCGGTGCAATCTGTAAAATGCCTACCGTATCGGTACCACCTTCAATGTCTATTCAAATTTCAAATGGCTTGAAGCATTTATTATCGGCTGCTACCTTTCCATCTTTCCAATACAGGGATGACAAACTTTATTTTCATCGGTTTTCAAAAGAAGAATAAAAATAACTAAAAATAAATCTCTGTGCATTTTGTTTTTCTTTTGCCGGTTCATCTTAACAACGTCTCCATTCTATTTAATATTTGCTGTTCAAAACTACTGTTTCCAATAATTTATTTGTGTATTGATGAATCCATCAGTTCACTTTCATTCTCTTGGTTCACCATTCCAATCCTTTTCTCTTCACCTCACATCTTCTTCTTTTTGCCCATCTGCCTAACAAAAAAAAAGAAAGAAAATGTGATACATCTATCAACCGCTTCGCCCCATACCTCTCTGGCGCTTCAAATCACCACACCACCCTCCTCCCAAATGAACTCCTTCAAACCCATCCAGGCCTTCCCCCGAAACCGAGAACCCACACACCACCCACGTCCAGCCTTCAACCCGACCACCACCCTATCTCCGCCACATGCCATCCACCTCCTCCTCACTGACAAACCCGAGCCTCAACAGCCCCAGGCGAAAACCCGCACCTACTTACACCGAGCAGCCGTACCCAACTCCCATCACCAAACACCCCACTTCATCCGGCCTCGCAACCATGTTCGCCCACTACAGCAGCTAACCGAACCTCCAGCCCTCTTCGCCGAACCACTCCAATAGCCACGTGAGCACACACCCGCGCGCGTCAGCCCTTCCCTAGCCACGATAGCCCCTCCTCACCACCGTATGCTTTTCTGTGTAAGTGTTTCATATATGGGTTTTGATTTTAGTAATAATATGTTACGTGATTTTATATATTATTATTCTAGTTTGATAAGATATGTGTATATACATATTTGGTGTATTATATGTTTGTCAAGCCGGTCATTGTATCTTTGTTTTCCTTCTCTGTTGATATTTCATATGTATAAAGTAATTTATATAAGTTTACATTGGCTCTATAATATTGTTTTTCTTTTAGTTACATATGTTATATTATCTGTTTGAGCTCATACATTGTTTCCATGTTAGCAGTTCATACTCTATAAGTATATAGCTATGTATAGATGTAAGGTATTTTATAATATTTTTTTTGTTGCCAGATCTAAATAATTGCTCTTCAAAATTTATATATATGATATTAGTATATATATTAGTTTATATATACCCGAGTTTGGTTTTGAATATATATGTTAGTAATATATTATATGTTAGCTATATATGATATAATAAGACAGGTTTACATATTTGTTATACTGATAAGTATATATGAGTTTGGGCGTTTATTTTAAGTGGAATATATGAAAGTATTAAATGGGTTTAAAGCAGATATGTATATATAGGTTTTGTTAGTATTTTGAAACGAATATGCACAATTTATATATGAGTTGTATAAGTTGTTGATAGTTATGGTCTGCATGTAAATTTGTATAAATTTCAGTTCGCATGTTTATGTATAAGTTGCGGTCTGCATGTACATGCATTTGAATTGGTTTATTTGTTTTGAAAATTTGCTTGTTTATAGATTTATATTTTAAACACTGCATTACATATGTGTTTTCAGATTTGGTATATGAGGGTTATAAAGTTTTAATCTACTATTAGTTTATGTGTACATCCCTTGTCAAAAGAAGTATCATATATTATATTTTAAAGTTGTTATATATAGGTTTTATATTTGTACTGTAAGTTATATGAGATTTTGAAACAGTTTTAGCTTGGAATAATATAGGTGTGTCAGTTAACTTGTATGTTTATAAAGGTTATATTAGCATTTTTTTTGTAAATATGTTTTATTTTAAAACAATGATTTTGGAAAATACTTATATATTAAAATTTAATTTGCGTTGAATTTAGAATATAGTTTTGATACATAAATGGTTATATGCATAGTTATACCCATATATAGATATAAGTCCACTCATACCATTTATCTTTATCGATCCAGCTCTAACTCGACTTCGTCAAATTCATTGCCGTCAGTTTTGAACATCAAATTCGTGCCAATCCAAATTGATGTGAAGTTCGTGCTTGGTTTCGTGACTCGTTTCATTGTCAGATTTCTCTAGCCTCGAAAGGTGAGCAATCACTCACGATTAACGTTCTTTTATTTATTAAATTTGATTTCAATGGAAACGACAATTGAAATATTGCTGCTGTTGGATATTTACACTGTTATTACCTGTATCAGTTCACCTATGACATCTGACACCATTATCTGTTATATATGAAATGATAATCCAGTTTGGGTGTTAAATGATTGATTGTTTGATGTTTATATTGGACGTTAAATTGTTAATGATGTAAGTGATAATGATTTGAAATTGAAATTGACGTAGGATAGTTAGATTTGATATATGTGTTAAATTTGATTAAATGACATTTGTATAATATGACCCCTTTAACTGTTAAATTTATTGACATGTAGGATTTGTTTAATTACGCTTTGAACCACTGAATGTATGTTGTTAAATTGATGATGTATGAAATTGTAATAGATGACAAGTGAAAAACCGTAATGTAAAATCTTTAATCTACATGAAATGATAGTGTAGATTCTAGAAATAATTATATTAATTCGTACAAATAACAATGCGAATTAATACGGTTATTTCGGGATTATTTGAATTGGTTTTGGATTGATATTGATTGATGTTATTACTTGTTTATTTACTTTGACACCATCCCAGTTATCACACTGCAAGTTCCCTTTGTTATGCTTTGATTTTGAATTGAATTGGAATCGGGTTGAAATGATAAATACCCAAATTGAACTTTGACCTAGGATAGAAAATTAAATAAAACCCGATTGGTCAATAATTTGATTTAAAATAAAACGAAGATTTTATTTGAATAAATAATACGGTTTTGAAATGAAGTTGAAATTTGAATTTAACGAAAAGAAAATGTTAATATTTAAAAAAATATGAAATAAAATATCAACAATGTAATTGATGTAAGAATGTTGTTTAATTTGAGAAATTATTGAATTAAGCTTGAAATTATTAAACTTTGAAATGATTTAATAATCAAGTTTGAAATTATAATTAAGTTTGAAATTATTAAACTTTGAAACTATTTAATAATTAAGTTTTGAATTATTTAATAATTAAATAAGATTGGATTATTTAATGATTAAATTGAATTGAAATGCTTTAATAAGAAAATTGAACTTTTGAATAAGTGAAATTGACTTCGTAAATAATTGAAATTGAGTTTTCTTGATTAAGTAAGTTTTTGGAGAATTATTTAAGAAAGTAAATAAGTGAAATTGAATTTCTTTAACAAGAAATGAAAATGTGATATTTTTGGAATTAATGTAAGACTTGTAATTGAAAGAATTGATTTGACGAATTTAATTTAAATTCAAAATTGTAAATTTTGATTTAATGAAGTTGAACTTAAGAATTGATTTAATGAATTGGAAATTTAATAGGAATTGTTTGAATGATAAAGTAACTTAACGAATATTGAATGAAATCGATAAATGATTTTAAATTGATTTGAATGTTAAATAAGATTTAATTTAAATGTTTTCGAAATGAAACTTGTATTCGAACTTGAATCAATTTTTGGATGGTTTTAAATAGAGATTGAAATTGAATTATAAGATTTTGAAATGATAATTTGGAAGTTTTGAAACGTAAATTATTGGAAATTGGTTTTGAAAGACAAATGAAATGTTGATTTACGAATCCTATTTGGAATTGAAATTGATTTGGTTTTGAAATTTATTAAACGACCAATCAGTGAAATAATTACGAAAGTTATTAAAGAGACCGGGATCGGTAATGGATATACTCTCTATCTGAACCGAAACCACTTTAATAACTATACGCGGAGTGATGATCCAGAATGAAGTGGTTGGATTGATGTACGTGATGACTGAAGAAAGTGAACGATAATGGATAGCCTTGACACTTGTGTCAAATTGGAAATGACTAAAACAGGAGCTGTGCCGGGCCAATGGAGGATTAGCTACCTCAAGTGGACACACTTCTTCGAACTACTTATACTTGTTGTCGATTGGTGCACCCTTGATTTTGGGAGTGTTGTTTCACGGTGTTGCGGGCGCTGCGGCATTGCGTTCTCACCAGTCCGGATCAGGCGAACGGTAGTATCACTACCTTGGGTATTGCCTCATGTGCCTTGTCATACTTGTATTCCATTTATGCGTGACCACTACGATTTTGATTTGTACCTTTAGTATATGGATTGCCCTCTGGTGACTTCCGGTTTTGGGGAAACTACGGTCTTGTATATGCTTTTGGGAATAAAAATGTGTTAAGGGTGGAATGGGCCATGACTTAACGCTATTTTGATATCTTATTATTACTGATAGACATTATCTACTTATCGTACACTACTACATAGTAGATAGTTTAACGGGTCCTTAAAGGATGGTTATTCCAAACATCCTTTGAGTTATTGTATTTCAATTGCTATTTCACTTGAGTTGGATTTATTAATATAAGAATGTTAATCCTGACTCGAGTGTCTTGTGTTTTTGCTTTACGCTCGGGTCAGACTGAGTAGTTCAGCTTTCGAGGCTCACCTTTGGAGTTGGAGCTCTGCTTGAAGATCCAGACATCTATTCTGCTTTCAGTATTCGATGATTCCAGTGATGTATTCTGATTTGTATCTGATGTATCGTATTATTCTTCTGTTGTAAACGCTGATGTATTTTATATATTCATATAGTAGCTTCATGAACTACTATCTCTTTTAATTCCGCTGCACTTATTACTCTGTGTCTGTGATCTGTGATTATTTATTTACTGTATATGTTCAGTTTTGCCAAATTTAAATTAACAACGCGGTATTTTGAGAAATTCAACTCCGGCATGAGTGTCTACCTATACACTTATAATGGATGCGAATGGTCCAAAATGGCGGGTCGTTACAGTTGGTATCAGAGCTTTGGTAGCTTTAGGCAAAACTTAGCATATAGGGTAAATGTATTTACAGAATCACTCTCATTCGAGTTTCAATCTCTTCCTTTTGACTCAATTCCCTTGAATTTTGGAACGTTCCCTGTGGTTTCAAAATTCATTCGTGTCCCTCACTATTTGTCTTCTTTCAATTCTGGAGCACCTCATAACTCCATTCTGAATGATATCTATAATAGATCGGCGGTCTCGCCAATCTTCGAATTATTTGTAAAAGGAGTGAAAACTCCTTCACAATAGCATCGATTTACCGGAGATTTCTATATCCTCGGTTTACGATGAAATCTATGTCCTGCTATACCTGAATTTTATTTCATGAGATCGAATGTAGATTTGCCTTGGAATTCAGCATCGATCTTATTCTTGAAGTTACGGACGACCCGGTTAAGGTTGCCCGTGAATTAAATAAACTCATCCATCTCCCGATTGTGGTAATTGAATTGTCTCATCTTCTGTTTCAAACCTATCTTCGAATCGAAATTCTCTTTGATTTGAGTCTATCAAATTTGAATCTCTATCTTTGCTTTGAAATCTATTCTTATATGGTCGAGCGAGGAAGTGTATTTGAAAATTTATATTAAAAATGTTTTATATATTGTGTTGTTTGTGTTGTTGATGTGATTTGGGTTTTCGATCGATTCGTCTGATCAACGCTATCGATAGGATTTCCAAAACACTTGAGCAGAGCAAACTGACACAATATTGTTTTCAAATTTGGTAGATAAAATAAAAGTTTTGTATGATTATATTATATATAAATATAAGTTTTCTGAAATTAAATTGTTAATGAATTTGTTGTCTGAAATAATAATATTGATTTTCATTTATTGTTTTGTAAACTATTGACTATTGCATAATATAAATAAATGAATTTTTAAAACATGGATTATAAATTGATTTGAAATTTAAATGAATTTAAAATTTAGAATTTGAGAATTTAATTTCCAGTAATTTCAAACTTTGGTTTTTAAAATTTTAAAGTATATATTATTGAAAGTATTTTTGAATAAAAATCGTTTTCAGAGAATTCTAAATATTGAAAACAGTGCTCTTCTCTTTGTCGCTGGAAAATAATTTCGGTGATGGCGGCCGCATCATCGACATTCATTTTCGAGTTTCGAAGTGGAGAAACCATTCTGTAGCTTTGCTATGGTTTTGTTTGAGAAAAGAAAATAATAATAATACTTTGATTTGAATTTCTTTAGTATAATTTGATTTATATATATATTGGTATCTTATTTTAATAATTTAATTTGATTGATATAAATATATTACATACATCTCTAAATTGTTTAAAGTTAATCGGAAATCTAATTCTTAAACTTGGTTAAAGGATGATTCAATTATAAATAAGACCAAAATTTGTAATAAATATTTAAACTTGAATAAATTGAATTTGGAAAATTTTATTTGTATATTGTTCAACTGCATTCTAATACAACTTACCTAAATCATTCAGAAGTTGAATATGTAATTGGATAATATATAAGATAAATTGAATTTTTAAATAAAAATTGAGTGTTTATAATAAATGTTATACACTAAATTTTGATTATTAAGATGTTAATAGAGTTAGATAGGATAATAAGTAAAACTCAGTTAATAATGAAATAAATTTGTTTTGAAGGAATTAATAAATTGAAATTTGATCAACATAAGAAAATACCTTGAATTTAAAAGCAATTAGTAAATATAAGTTAATTTAAATCGAAACTTTTATGGTTTAAATTAATTTATATGGTTTAAAAATATGTAATAAGATATATTAAGTGAAATAAAATTTATAATAATTTGGAATTAAAGAATTAAATTTATTGAAGAAAATATGATTATAATAAAAGATTATTCAAATTTATGGTTTTAGAAATTTTAAATTGAAGATAATTGGATAATAAGATATTGAATTTAGAAATAGTGAGATTGATTTTAGTGAAATCAAATGGATTAAATCAATTATTGAATATCAATTAATTTTAAATTTGAATTTATTGTTATTTTGTATTTCAAATCTGTTTTCTTTCTGGTTGTTTCTATTCTCCTACCTCGTTCCTTTTCGAGGACGAAAAGTTTTGAGTGGGGGAGAGTGTAACGACCCGTAAATTTCAACCGTTTTAATAACGTAATTAGTTGAAATTTTGTGAAATTTTTAAACGATAAAATTTTGAAATAAAATTTTATATTTGGAATACGTCTAGTTAAACATAGAAACTGGTAAATTTTCGTCCGAAAATACGAAAGTTTATTTCGCGCGTAAAGTTACTTCAATTTAATCAGTTAAAAAGCGATGAAGATAAAATGTTTCCGAAACCTAAATATTTTTACATAGAAAAATTCTAAACCATCTTCTGAGCAAGATGTCAGTTTGTCATTTTTCCAAATTCGGACATCTTTGCCTCTGTCGATCTTATTTTTCTACGTTTTCTTGCATTTTTCGCCAGTAGAAAATTCGAATTTTTATAATTCAATTGTACCACTGATATTTGTATACCGTTTTGATCATCTCATCGTGCTGATCTCTACGGTATATTCACTACTGTATTTCGGACTCCGGTGTGCGGTGCAATCTGTAAAATGCCTACCGTATCGGTACCACCTTCAATGTCTATTCAAATTTCAAATGGCTTGAAGCATTTATTATCGGCTGCTACCTTTCCATCTTTCCAATACAGGGATGACAAACTTTATTTTCATCGGTTTCCAAAAGAAGAATAAAAATAACTAAAAATAAATCTCTGTGCATTTTGTTTTTCTTTTGCCGGTTCATCTTAACAACGTCTCCATTCTATTTAATATTTGCTGTTCAAAACTACTGTTTCCAATAATTTATTTGTGTATTGATGAATCCATCAGTTCACTTTCATTCTCTTGGTTCACCATTCCAATCCTTTTCTCTTCACCTCACATCTTCTTCTTTTTGCCCATCTGCCTAACAAAAAAAAAAGAAAGAAAATGTGATACATCTATCAACCGCTTCGCCCCATACCTCTCTGGCGCTTCAAATCACCACACCACCCTCCCCCCAAATGAACTCCTTCAAACCCATCCAGGCCTTCCCCCGAAACCGAGAACCCACACACCACCCACGTCCAGCCTTCAACCCGACCACCACCCTATCTCCGCCACATGCCATCCACCGCCTCCTCACTGACAAACCCGAGCCTCAACAGTCCCAGGCGAAAACCCGCACCTACTTACACCGAGCAACCGTACTCAACTCCCATCACCAAACACCCCACTTCATCCGGCCTCGCAACCATGTTCGCCCACTACAGCAGCTAACCGAACCTCCAGCCCTCTTCGAACCACTCCAATAGCCACGTGAGCACACACCCGCGCGCGTCAGCCCTTCCCTAGCCACGATAGCCCCTCCTCACCACCATATGCTTTTCTGTGTAAGTGTTTCATATATGGGTTTTGATTTTAGTAATAATATGTTACGTGATTTTATATATTATTATTCTAGTTTGGTAAGATATGTGTATATACATATTTGGCGTATTATATGTTTGTCAAGCCGGTCATTGTATCTTTGTTTTCCTTCTCTGTTGATATTTCATATGTATAAAGTAATTTATATAAGTTTACATTGGCTCTATAATATTGTTTTTCTTTTAGTTACATATGTTATATTATCTGTTTGAGCTCATACATTGTTTCCATGTTAGCAGTTCATACTCTATAAGTATATAGCTGTGTATAGATGTAAGGTATTTTATAATTTTTTTTTTTGTTGCCAGATCTAAATAATTGCTCTTCAAAATTTATATATATGATATTAGTATATATATTAGTTTATATATACCCGAGTTTGGTTTTGAATATATATGTTAGTAATATATTATATGTTAGCTATATATGATATAATAAGACAGGTTTACATATTTGTTATACTGATAAGTATATATGAGTTTGGGCGTTTATTTTAAGTGGAATATATGAAAGTATTATATGGGTTTAAAGCAGATATGTATATATAGGTTTTGTTAGTATTTTGAAACAAATATGCACAATTTATATATGAGTTGTATAAGTTGTTGATAGTTATGGTCTGCATGTAAATTTGTATAAATTTCAGTCGCATGTTTATGTATAAGTTGCGGTCTGCATGTACATGCATTTGAATTGGTTTATTTGTTTTGAAAATTTGCTTGTTTATAGATTTATATTTTAAACACTGCATTACATATGTGTTTTCAGATTTGGTATATGAGGGTTATAAAGTTTTAATCTACTATTAGTTTATGTGTACATCCCTTGTCAAAAGAAGTATCATATATTATATTTTAAAGTTGTTATATATAGGTTTTATATTTGTACTGTAAGTTATATGAGATTTTGAAACAGTTTTAGCTTGGAATAATATAGGTGTGTCAGTTAACTTGTATGTTTATAAAGGTTATATTAGCATTTTTTTTTGTAAATATGTTTTATTTTAAAACAATGATTTTGGAAAATACTTATATATTAAAATTTAATTTGCGTTGAATTTAGAATATAGTTTTGATACATAAATGGTTATATGCATAGTTATACCCATATATAGATATAAGTCCACTCATACCATTTATCTTTATCGATCCAGCTCTAACTCGACTTCGTCAAATTCATTGCCGTCAGTTTTGAACGTCAAATTCGTGCCAATCCAAATTGATGTGAAGTTCGTGCTTGGTTTCGTGACTCGTTTCATTGTCAGATTTCTCTAGCCTCGAAAGGTGAGCAATCACTCACGATTAACGTTCTTTTATTTATTAAATTTGATTTCAATGGAAACGACAATTGAAATATTGCTGCTGTTGGATATTTACACTGTTATTACCTGTATCAGTTCACCTGTGACATCTGACACCATTATCTGTTATATATGAAATGATAATCCAGTTTGGCTGTTAAATGATTGATTGTTTGATGTTTATATTGGACGTTAAATTGTTAATGATGTAAGTGATAATGATTTGAAATTGAAATTGACGTAGGATAGTTAGATTTGATATATGTGTTAAATTTGATTAAATGACATTTGTATAATATGACCCCTTTAACTGTTAAATTTATTGACACGTAGGATTTGTTTAATTACGCTTTGAACCACTGAATGTATGTTGTTAAATTGATGATGTATGAAATTGTAATAGATGACAAGTGAAAAACCGTAATGTAAAATCTTTAATCTACATGAAATGATAGTGTAGATTCTAGAAATAATTATATTAATTCGTACAAATAACAATGCGAATTAATACGGTTATTTCGAGATTATTTGAATTGGTTTTGGATTGATATTGATTGATGTTATTACTTGTTTATTTACTTTGACACCATCTCAGTTATCACACTGCAAGTTCCCTTTGTTATGCTTCGATTTTGAATTGAATTGGAATCGGGTTGAAATGATAAATACCCAAATTGAACTTTGACCTAGGATAGAAAATTAAATAAAACCCGATTGGTCAATAATTTGATTTAAAATAAAACGAAGATTTTATTTGAATAAATAATACGGTTTTGAAATGAAGTTGAAATTTGAATTTAACGAAAGGAAAATGTTAATATTTAAAAAAATATGAAATAAAATATCAACAATGTAATTGATGTAAGAATGTTGTTTAATTTGAGAAATTATTGAATTAAGCTTGAAATTATTAAACTTTGCAATGATTTAATAATCAAGTTTGAAATTATAATTAAGTTTGAAATTATTAAACTTTGAAACTATTTAATAATTAAGTTTTGAATTATTTAATAATTAAATAAGATTGGATTATTTAATGATTAAATTGAATTGAAATGCTTTAATAAGAAAATTGAACTTTTGAATAAGTGAAATTGACTTCGTAAATAATTGAAATTGAGTTTTCTTGATTAAGTAAGTTTTTGGAGAATTATTTAAGAAAGTAAATAAGTGAAATTGAATTTCTTTAACAAGAAATGAAAATGTGATATTTTTGGAATTTGTAACGACCACGACTTTCTCTCCACAGAAAGTCGCATCGTTAATAAGAAAGAAAGGGGTAGAAAATAGAAAAGAAGAGAAGAAAGAAAGAAACAACATCAACGATCTCACAGCGGAACGAATAAATTATATTAATAACATAAACTATTACATAGTATACAACAATTTACAGAGTTATACAGCATATACATCACTTACTAGACAGTTATAAACATCTGTCTAGACATTACAACTCAAATACAAGACAAGACACTATCATAGATATCAACACAGCGGAATACTATATCTACGAACGCCGAAGCCTCCTGCTCCATTGCTCCTCCAGAATATTCGTCAAGGCAAACCTGAATCCCTTGGCTACTCGTAAAAATTTGAGTACCCAAGAGTTTATAAAACAGAAATAAACAACTTGGGTCAGACATGGGTCTGGTGTGAGTAACAGGTTAAACTTGCTTAACTTCAAAACCTTTTGAAAGAAAAGGTATCACGTAAGACTTCCCACACATAAACATGGATAAGTTTTTACCTTACGCTAACCAAAACATTTGATAGGAAATTCGATTGTATTATAATAGGGTCTAGGGTTTTCAAATAAATATGAAATAGCTGAAATTGTTACATTATTAAATTCCAGCATACTAGCCACAAAGTGGGTTATACAATCAAGTCCGTTGGCACTTATTGGATTTTGGATTCCATACAATGGCAGGGCTACTGGGGTACCGCCCGTCACAGTACGTGGCCTAGATCACCGTACCGAGGAGTACGCCCGCTCCCCTGCAACACAAAGCCGGAACCATCCCTTACTGGATAATCCCGAACAAGATAATCCCGTAGTTGGCGCGACCAACCACACACTAAGCCGAATAAAAGAAAAGGGACCTCTAGACAGGGATCTATCTTGCTCTCAGTGGGTGCTACCCACGAAGCCTTGCTGCACCTCCCCTGTTTTAGCCATTCCCGGTTGATGAGGCTTGAGGTTACGATTACCTTTAATCAGAACATATCACTTAGAATGCTCATCGTCCGCCTGACGATGTGCTGAAAGCATTCAATCCATACAAGTTCGTTCCGGGTTCGAACGAAACCGAAGGCATTATCTCGTTACACTCGTTTTGGAATCACCCTCAGAGTTAACGACAATAACCCTTGCACTCTAAATCTTCATCTTCACTTGAGATTCACGACCTATCGTAAATTTGGATCGATGTGGTATTCGGGTCTCCAGACCTGGAATACCGGTATACGGAAACCCGATCCCGGTCTCATCGAAATCCAAAACGTATCTTTTAAGGGCCAAGTTGTTTTAAGGTTAAAACAATTCAATTCTTATCTATATACACAAAGATAGATAATTCAATAGATAATCTACGTTATCATCCCAAACAGATAATTCACATTATCATTATAATTCAACCAAACATCCATATCATATATCAATCATATCTCATCAGAGATATCAAACAATGAAATACATTCAATCTCATTCATCCATCCTTAAGCAATGATTTATATCATCTAATTAATTTAAAGTGAATTAAACTAATTACTTCATTCTATAAATCCTGCTTACTTAATTATTAATTAAACCAATTAATTAATCATTACTCTAAATATCCATCTTAATTAATCATTCCTGATTAATAATCCTTTAATTACTTTCAGTAATTAATACTTAATTAATTTCACAAATTAATAATCTTAAACCATTACAGTAATTAATCTTTAATTACTTCATTAATTAATTAATTATACTTAATTACATCAATCCTTAATTAATTACAATTAATTAATTACTTTAATCACTTATTATTTATTAATTAATCAATTCTTAATTACATCATTAATTATATTAATTAATGATCCTTAATTATTCTTAATTAATTATCTTATTTAAATTAATAATTAATTAGTCACATTTATTAATCACCTTTGATTAATCTCATTTAGTAATTAACTACTCTTAATTACTACACTTCATAAATTAATTACTCCTTAATTAATTATCCTTTAATTAATCCCCTGATTAATTATACAAAGTAATTAAACTAAAATTACTTTTATTATTAAAATCTTCTTTAGTTAATTACATCCACTAATTAACTTTAATTACTTTCCTAAGTAATTACACTTCACAAATTACATTTAAGTAATTACTTATCAATCACCAAGTGATTATCTTAATTTAATTAATAAATTAAACTTATCAAATTTATCTAATTAATTACCTTAAGTAATTAATTACTTTAATTACTTTCATTAAGTAATTATACTTAACCAATTCACAAATGATTATCATTAGTTAATTAATCTAATTGATTATCAAAATTAATCATATTAATTAATTATTTAATAATCCCTAATTAATGAAAAACATTTTAAGTTATTTAAAACAATTTCAATTCAAAACTTTCCTATAATTTCAAACTTAAATACAGATTTTAATCTTGATTCTAGATTTAACTCAAATTTTTAAAGCTTTCCTATATTTAACTTCATTTTGAAATTCTAACTATTTAACCATTTAGAATAGATAAACAATTTAAGTTTTTAAAACTTATTTTAAAAGAACTGAAATTTAATTCAAATTCCAGATTTTAAAATCTCAGATTTAAACTTATTTTAAATTTCTATTTTACAATTTAAACTTTTCAGTTTTAAATTTAAAACCAATTATACTTTACTCTTAAAAGTTTTTAAATCCAAATTTAAATTTCAAAACTTAAATTATTACAAAATCTCAGATTCAACTTATTTTTGAATTCAGATTCAAATTCAGATTTTAAACTAAATTTAAATTTCTTGATTTCATTTAAACTTTACTTAAAAATGAAAACAGAACAGGTTTCTGTTTTAAAATTTAAAACCTGTAAACAAAAGTTACCGAGCCCATCACAAATTCCCCCGAGTCAAAACCATATGTGCTTCGAGTCACTCGCTCAATAAACTCGAGAAATACCCGAGTACCCCTACTCTGCTTCCAAAACCAGCTCGCCAGAAAATATCACTGCACCGTGCACATGCACGGTGGCTCCGACCCTCTATGGTCAACTACGACGACTTCACCACATCGGCTACCATCCCCGTACCAGATTACGATCCTCCAAACTTCCTTAACAACTCGACATCAAATTCGAGTTAAATTTCCAAACCTGGAAACATCTGAGCAACATCACCACAACCCTGTCAACGCTCCGTCCTCCCAATGCCAATCATCAGAACGCCAGCGCTTCCAGCCAAAGCTTCGTCAACGTCCTCTCTTCCAATTCCCATAAGCGCATCGAACTCGATCACAAATCAGAGGCGAACAAGACCCAAATACTACCCACGACAAAATTAGGTTTAGGAACTAAAACGACCAACCACCATCGCCACAGTCATCTGCCTCTACTTCCACCATTTTTCTCATCAACTTCGATCACTCTTCCATCACCAGAATAAAGCCCAGCCTCCCAGATCTTCGGGATCATAAGAATTTCTCAAAAACCCCAAAAACAGTGCAACCCCGACATGCTCTTCAATTCCATTTTAGAAATTATGATATAGATCTTAAAAATCCTATTTTTGAATCAGTATTCGATTTATAATCCTAAATAAAAGAATTACAATGTTTGAATTTTTACTAAAAACTTAACTTACCTGTTGTTTTTGTTTCCAGAGCAAATTACAATTTGTTTTAGTTTAAATAAAAGTTTAAAGCTTTCATTATAATATATCAGACAGATATATTTTGAATCCTAAATCCTAATATGAACTTGTTTAAAAGAAAAATGGATTTTTATCAAAATCCTTGCTTCTGAAACCAGGTACAGGCAAACAGATTCACAACACATTCAATCATTTATATATATACTTATAGCAATGCATTTAAAAATTATACACCCAAACATACTAATCAACATGCATCCAGATATTCATACACAAAGCATACTTATTCCAGTCATAAATCAAGCAACAGATTATACTTAAGTTTATATTTAAAAGAAAAAGTTACTCACTTGAAATAAGAAACAGAGGACAGTTTTTCTTAAATCTGGAACTTGCACTAGATCTTCTTACTATTGAATTAAATCTGAATTCGTTGAATTGATTTGGTTGCCAGTTTGATCTCAGGTTGATATATGTTGAAGATTTGAAAGTAACTGAAGTTGCTGATATTAAGATTGTTGACTTGCCATTGGATGTTTAAGTTTGAAACCATGCTCAGGCTAAAACTGGAGACAGGTTGTTGAGTTTGATCTATTTGATTACTAATTTTGGTTGAGAGGATAGTTTGATTACAGATTTTTTTAAGAGGATTTTGTTTTGTTGAGAGAAGATTTGTTTCAGATTTTAGTTCAGCTGAAAGATTTCTTTTTCTTAACTTTGGAAAAAAATGAACATTAGAAAGAGTAGATTTTGAAGAAAACATGCTTATATAAGTATAAATGATTTATTTAAAAATAAAAATCAAAAATTAAAAGGACACTTGTCTAAAAACATAACATTTGTCAAATTGAGTAGATTAATTGTTTACATTTGTCTCATTAGTTACTTAAGATATTAACACTTGTTATATACATATTTTCTTATTTTTATTTAATATAAAAGTAAATACAACTCTTTCTTTATTTATTAAATGCTTATATATATATATATGAATTACTTTCATATGTAAATGTATATGTGCATTCCTTTTTTAAAGAAAATGAAATAAAACAATACATATAAAAATGAAAGCTTACTTACATAATTTAAATATGTTTATTCATTTGAATTCAAAATAAATTCAAATTCAGATTCTATTTATATTTGAAAATCCAATTTTTAAAACTAATTTATATCAACATATTTTAATTTCAAAATAATAATATTGTCTTTTAAAATCTATCTATATTTTTACATTTATTATTGTTGTTTAAAAATAACATTTTATCAATTTAAAATAATTTATAAAAGAGATTATTAATTTGCTACTATTACCAACATATCATATGTAAATTGTATTCTAAACTTTATATATATACTTCTTAAATCATATTTATTATCAATATTTAAAAAGAAAATAAATTAACCTTACTATTAATCTTATTTAAAACCATATAGATATTATTTTAAATAACTTTGAAAAGCAAATATTAAAATTTCCAAACTATCAATATATATATATATTAGAAATTTAAAAACAAGATTTTATTTATTTATTATATTTCAACCCAAAGCTAATCTATTTACAATATATATACTTATATATATATATATACATTATAAATAGAAATCATTTTATTGGTTTTTAAAAGATACATTCACTCAGTAAATATTTATTTAAATCAGATTATTAAACCAATTCAAATTTGTTATCAAAATTTAACAAATCAATTTAATTATTTAAACAGATTATTAAATTGATATTGCCTCAAATTTCCGGGATATTACATTCCTTCCCCCTTAAAATAATTTCGTCCCCGAAATTTAAAACAAAGGTAATTTAATAATCTATTTAAATCACAACCATATATTATCATCCATATGCTAACAATCATAGCAACCAATCTAATCAAACAAATTTAACTATCCAGTCAAAATCTGGATAGAATTTACTCGAGTTTCCCCAAGTATATATATATATATACCGGAATACCCGTTCTACAGAATCTTAACTAACTATCTACAATAATCTAGAACTTCTTTCCTTTCTAGATTACAAATCTGAACTCAGACTAACTCAAAACCATCTCAACTACCAATCCTTCTGAATTGCTGATCCCACAACCAATGACAGATCAAACACGTATTCCCTCAGAGATACGTGAAATAAAATGAATTCCAGTTATCCGAACTGGCCATTTAATCCTATAGATCAAAGAACTAATCCTCTTGGGAACATAGGAAAAATCTCATAATACTTCTGCAGCTCACTCTCCAATTTTATAGCTCCCTTTAACCAGAGAAAAACTTCACAACAACGAAGTCTCCAACTTCGAATTTCAAATTCCTTCGTCTCTTATCCACAAAATCTTCAGAAGATCTCGAGCTACTTATAAATCCTTCCTGATCAACTCAACCTGCTGATGCTTCTAGAAACAAACAGGACCAAAAATAACTCAACCAATGATCCTCTCAAGATCTACCCAATCCAAAACACAACTCTACTACCATCAGTAGACTGAACTAACTTCTCCTATCTGGAAAAGACAAACAGGAACACTCGCCAAACTGCTTCCGCTATACCACTCTGATCTGGAGTAGATAAGAATGCTGATGAAGAACACAAGCACAAACTGGACAACACATCCCATAAAATCTCAGATAACTCAAGAGAATACTCAAACTATCGCAAGTCACTTTTGCGATCAATCCAGCCTAACTGCAAAGAAAACTGTTCTCTCTTTACCAATCAGAACAGCTTATACTTATCTATCCTATCTATCGAAGAAATGGATCCACTCTACTGCTTCTGAACTCTACCTTCAGAAAAACTGCTCAGCCAGAAAACTTCCTGCCAATGCACAGAATACTCCGAGCTGCACTACTGCCCCAGGTGCCAAAGACTTCCTTTTTCCAAAGCTCTTCGAGAAACTCGAACCCAAACCAAATAGAAACACCATGCTGAACTCAACCACAACACCGAAGCAGACACACTTCATTAACTTGTTCCAAAGAAAACATCTTCGGGAACATCCATAGTCACTGCATCTCATCACACAGCTACTTCTTCCAGAAGATACCAAGATACTATTACTCGCTTCTGCCCAACCGACAGATCCAACTCTACTCATCCAACTTCAAAGATAAACTCCGAACCTTAACAGGTTTCCTTCAGAGATTGGTGAAATCCTTACACCACAACAAAGCTTACTCGAGACGGTATTAGGTCTATAGTCTCGATAGATACACTTCCAACCTCAACATTCAGACTCCTAATCCTAGATGATAAATTATTATCATCTCAACCAATCATCACAAATACCATATACATTTAAAATGATACTTTTTTTTATATAGAAATTATATCTGGGTAAAATTATTTCATCTACCCTTTTTAAAACAATATTGTGTCCGTTGGCCTGGTCAAGTGTTTAGAGATCCCTATCAATAACGTTAGCTACTCGTATTGACCAGAATCCATATACCACTCAACCGATCAATTAACACAATATAAAACCATTTTATATAACTAACAAATACGCGCTCTCGTATATATATATACACTCAAACAGGTTGCTACAGATCCTATCTCTAATGAACAATCCTTCCGAACCTAGGTATTCACTCAACCTAATGTTCTGATATTCACTTAACCAAAAGCTTAGGCATTCGCTCAACCTATGCTCTGATACCACTGTAACGACCACGACTTTCTCTCCACAGAAAGTCGCATCGTTAATAAGAAAGAAAGGGGTAGAAAATAGAAAAGAAGAGAAGAAAGAAAGAAACAACATCAACGATCTCACAGCGGAACGAATAAATTATATTAATAACATAAACTATTACATAGTATACAACAATTTACAGAGTTATACAGCATATACATCACTTACTAGACAGTTATAAACATCTGTCTAGACATTACAACTCAAATACAAGACAAGACACTATCATAGATATCAACACAGCGGAATACTATATCTACGAACGCCGAAGCCTCCTGCTCCATTGCTCCTCCAGAATATTCGTCAAGGCAAACCTGAATCCCTTGGCTACTCGTAAAAATTTGAGTACCCAAGAGTTTATAAAACAGAAATAAACAACTTGGGTCAGACATGGGTCTGGTGTGAGTAACAGGTTAAACTTGCTTAACTTCAAAACCTTTTGAAAGAAAAGGTATCACGTAAGACTTCCCACACATAAACATGGATAAGTTTTTACCTTACGCTAACCAAAACATTTGATAGGAAATTCGATTGTATTATAATAGGGTCTAGGGTTTTCAAATAAATATGAAATAGCTGAAATTGTTACATTATTAAATTCCAGCATACTAGCCACAAAGTGGGTTATACAATCAAGTCCGTTGGCACTTATTGGATTTTGGATTCCATACAATGGCAGGGCTACTGGGGTACCGCCCGTCACAGTACGTGGCCTAGATCACCGTACCGAGGAGTACGCCCGCTCCCCTGCAACACAAAGCCGGAACCATCCCTTACTGGATAATCCCGAACAAGATAATCCCGTAGTTGGCGCGACCAACCACACACTAAGCCGAATAAAAGAAAAGGGACCTCTAGACAGGGATCTATCTTGCTCTCAGTGGGTGCTACCCACGAAGCCTTGCTGCACCTCCCCTGTTTTAGCCATTCCCGGTTGATGAGGCTTGAGGTTACGATTACCTTTAATCAGAACATATCACTTAGAATGCTCATCGTCCGCCTGACGATGTGCTGAAAGCATTCAATCCATACAAGTTCGTTCCGGGTTCGAACGAAACCGAAGGCATTATCTCGTTACACTCGTTTTGGAATCACCCTCAGAGTTAACGACAATAACCCTTGCACTCTAAATCTTCATCTTCACTTGAGATTCACGACCTATCGTAAATTTGGATCGATGTGGTATTCGGGTCTCCAGACCTGGAATACCGGTATACGGAAACCCGATCCCGGTCTCATCGAAATCCAAAACGTATCTTTTAAGGGCCAAGTTGTTTTAAGGTTAAAACAATTCAATTCTTATCTATATACACAAAGATAGATAATTCAATAGATAATCTACGTTATCATCCCAAACAGATAATTCACATTATCATTATAATTCAACCAAACATCCATATCATATATCAATCATATCTCATCAGAGATATCAAACAATGAAATACATTCAATCTCATTCATCCATCCTTAAGCAATGATTTATATCATCTAATTAATTTAAAGTGAATTAAACTAATTACTTCATTCTATAAATCCTGCTTACTTAATTATTAATTAAACCAATTAATTAATCATTACTCTAAATATCCATCTTAATTAATCATTCCTGATTAATAATCCTTTAATTACTTTCAGTAATTAATACTTAATTAATTTCACAAATTAATAATCTTAAACCATTACAGTAATTAATCTTTAATTACTTCATTAATTAATTAATTATACTTAATTACATCAATCCTTAATTAATTACAATTAATTAATTACTTTAATCACTTATTATTTATTAATTAATCAATTCTTAATTACATCATTAATTATATTAATTAATGATCCTTAATTATTCTTAATTAATTATCTTATTTAAATTAATAATTAATTAGTCACATTTATTAATCACCTTTGATTAATCTCATTTAGTAATTAACTACTCTTAATTACTACACTTCATAAATTAATTACTCCTTAATTAATTATCCTTTAATTAATCCCCTGATTAATTATACAAAGTAATTAAACTAAAATTACTTTTATTATTAAAATCTTCTTTAGTTAATTACATCCACTAATTAACTTTAATTACTTTCCTAAGTAATTACACTTCACAAATTACATTTAAGTAATTACTTATCAATCACCAAGTGATTATCTTAATTTAATTAATAAATTAAACTTATCAAATTTATCTAATTAATTACCTTAAGTAATTAATTACTTTAATTACTTTCATTAAGTAATTATACTTAACCAATTCACAAATGATTATCATTAGTTAATTAATCTAATTGATTATCAAAATTAATCATATTAATTAATTATTTAATAATCCCTAATTAATGAAAAACATTTTAAGTTATTTAAAACAATTTCAATTCAAAACTTTCCTATAATTTCAAACTTAAATACAGATTTTAATCTTGATTCTAGATTTAACTCAAATTTTTAAAGCTTTCCTATATTTAACTTCATTTTGAAATTCTAACTATTTAACCATTTAGAATAGATAAACAATTTAAGTTTTTAAAACTTATTTTAAAAGAACTGAAATTTAATTCAAATTCCAGATTTTAAAATCTCAGATTTAAACTTATTTTAAATTTCTATTTTACAATTTAAACTTTTCAGTTTTAAATTTAAAACCAATTATACTTTACTCTTAAAAGTTTTTAAATCCAAATTTAAATTTCAAAACTTAAATTATTACAAAATCTCAGATTCAACTTATTTTTGAATTCAGATTCAAATTCAGATTTTAAACTAAATTTAAATTTCTTGATTTCATTTAAACTTTACTTAAAAATGAAAACAGAACAGGTTTCTGTTTTAAAATTTAAAACCTGTAAACAAAAGTTACCGAGCCCATCACAAATTCCCCCGAGTCAAAACCATATGTGCTTCGAGTCACTCGCTCAATAAACTCGAGAAATACCCGAGTACCCCTACTCTGCTTCCAAAACCAGCTCGCCAGAAAATATCACTGCACCGTGCACATGCACGGTGGCTCCGACCCTCTATGGTCAACTACGACGACTTCACCACATCGGCTACCATCCCCGTACCAGATTACGATCCTCCAAACTTCCTTAACAACTCGACATCAAATTCGAGTTAAATTTCCAAACCTGGAAACATCTGAGCAACATCACCACAACCCTGTCAACGCTCCGTCCTCCCAATGCCAATCATCAGAACGCCAGCGCTTCCAGCCAAAGCTTCGTCAACGTCCTCTCTTCCAATTCCCATAAGCGCATCGAACTCGATCACAAATCAGAGGCGAACAAGACCCAAATACTACCCACGACAAAATTAGGTTTAGGAACTAAAACGACCAACCACCATCGCCACAGTCATCTGCCTCTACTTCCACCATTTTTCTCATCAACTTCGATCACTCTTCCATCACCAGAATAAAGCCCAGCCTCCCAGATCTTCGGGATCATAAGAATTTCTCAAAAACCCCAAAAACAGTGCAACCCCGACATGCTCTTCAATTCCATTTTAGAAATTATGATATAGATCTTAAAAATCCTATTTTTGAATCAGTATTCGATTTATAATCCTAAATAAAAGAATTACAATGTTTGAATTTTTACTAAAAACTTAACTTACCTGTTGTTTTTGTTTCCAGAGCAAATTACAATTTGTTTTAGTTTAAATAAAAGTTTAAAGCTTTCATTATAATATATCAGACAGATATATTTTGAATCCTAAATCCTAATATGAACTTGTTTAAAAGAAAAATGGATTTTTATCAAAATCCTTGCTTCTGAAACCAGGTACAGGCAAACAGATTCACAACACATTCAATCATTTATATATATACTTATAGCAATGCATTTAAAAATTATACACCCAAACATACTAATCAACATGCATCCAGATATTCATACACAAAGCATACTTATTCCAGTCATAAATCAAGCAACAGATTATACTTAAGTTTATATTTAAAAGAAAAAGTTACTCACTTGAAATAAGAAACAGAGGACAGTTTTTCTTAAATCTGGAACTTGCACTAGATCTTCTTACTATTGAATTAAATCTGAATTCGTTGAATTGATTTGGTTGCCAGTTTGATCTCAGGTTGATATATGTTGAAGATTTGAAAGTAACTGAAGTTGCTGATATTAAGATTGTTGACTTGCCATTGGATGTTTAAGTTTGAAACCATGCTCAGGCTAAAACTGGAGACAGGTTGTTGAGTTTGATCTATTTGATTACTAATTTTGGTTGAGAGGATAGTTTGATTACAGATTTTTTTAAGAGGATTTTGTTTTGTTGAGAGAAGATTTGTTTCAGATTTTAGTTCAGCTGAAAGATTTCTTTTTCTTAACTTTGGAAAAAAATGAACATTAGAAAGAGTAGATTTTGAAGAAAACATGCTTATATAAGTATAAATGATTTATTTAAAAATAAAAATCAAAAATTAAAAGGACACTTGTCTAAAAACATAACATTTGTCAAATTGAGTAGATTAATTGTTTACATTTGTCTCATTAGTTACTTAAGATATTAACACTTGTTATATACATATTTTCTTATTTTTATTTAATATAAAAGTAAATACAACTCTTTCTTTATTTATTAAATGCTTATATATATATATATGAATTACTTTCATATGTAAATGTATATGTGCATTCCTTTTTTAAAGAAAATGAAATAAAACAATACATATAAAAATGAAAGCTTACTTACATAATTTAAATATGTTTATTCATTTGAATTCAAAATAAATTCAAATTCAGATTCTATTTATATTTGAAAATCCAATTTTTAAAACTAATTTATATCAACATATTTTAATTTCAAAATAATAATATTGTCTTTTAAAATCTATCTATATTTTTACATTTATTATTGTTGTTTAAAAATAACATTTTATCAATTTAAAATAATTTATAAAAGAGATTATTAATTTGCTACTATTACCAACATATCATATGTAAATTGTATTCTAAACTTTATATATATACTTCTTAAATCATATTTATTATCAATATTTAAAAAGAAAATAAATTAACCTTACTATTAATCTTATTTAAAACCATATAGATATTATTTTAAATAACTTTGAAAAGCAAATATTAAAATTTCCAAACTATCAATATATATATATATTAGAAATTTAAAAACAAGATTTTATTTATTTATTATATTTCAACCCAAAGCTAATCTATTTACAATATATATACTTATATATATATATATACATTATAAATAGAAATCATTTTATTGGTTTTTAAAAGATACATTCACTCAGTAAATATTTATTTAAATCAGATTATTAAACCAATTCAAATTTGTTATCAAAATTTAACAAATCAATTTAATTATTTAAACAGATTATTAAATTGATATTGCCTCAAATTTCCGGGATATTACAGAATTAATGTAAGACTTGTAATTGAAAGAATTGATTTGACGAATTTAATTTAAATTCAAAATTGTAAATTTTGATTTAATGAAGTTGAACTTAAGAATTGATTTAATGAATTGGAAATTTAATAGGAATTGTTTGAATGATAAAGTAACTTAACGAATATTGAATGAAATCGATAAATGATTTTAAATTGATTTGAATGTTAAATAAGATTTAATTTAAATGTTTTCGAAATGAAACTTGTATTCGAACTTGAATCAATTTTTGGATGGTTTTAAATAGAGATTGAAATTGAATTATAAGATTTTGAAATGATAATTTGGAAGTTTTGAAACGTAAATTATTGGAAATTGGTTTTGAAAGACAAATGAAATGTTGATTTACGAATCCTATTTGGAATTGAAATTGATTTGGTTTTGAAATTTATTAAACGACCAATCGGTGAAATAATTACGAAAGTTATTAAAGAGACCGGGATCGGTAATGGATATACTCTCTATCTGAACCGAAACCACTTTAATAACTATACGCGGAGTGATGATCCAGAATGAAGTGGTTGGATTGATGTACGTGATGACTGAAGAAAGTGAACGATAATGGATAGCCTTGACACTTGTGTCAAATTGGAAATGACTAAAACAGGAGCTGTGCCGGGCCAATGGAGGATTAGCTACCTCAAGTGGACACACTTCTTCGAACTACTTATACTTGTTGTCGATTGGTGCACCCTTGATTTTGGGAGTGTTGTTTCACGGTGTTGCGGGCGCTGCGGCGTTGCGTTCTCACCAGTCCGGATCAGGCGAACGGTAGTATCACTACCTTGGGTATTGCCTCATGTGCCTTGTCATACTTGTATTCCATTTATGCGCGACCACTACGATTTTGATTTGTACCTTTAGTATATGGATTGTCCTCTGGTGACTTCCGGTTTTGGGGAAACTACGGTCTTGTATATGCTTTTGGGAATAAAAATGTGTTAAGGGTGGAATGGGCCATGACTTAACGCTATTTTGATATCTTATTATTACTGATAGACATTATCTACTTATCGTACACTACTACATAGTAGATAGTTTAACGGATCCTTAAAGGATGGTTATTCCAAACATCCTTTGAGTTATTGTATTTCAATTGCTATTTCACTTGAGTTGGATTTATTGATATAAGAATGTTAATCCTGACTCGAGTGTCTTGTGTTTTTGCTTTACGCTCGGGTCAGACTGAGTAGTTCAGCTTTCGAGGCTCACCTTTGGAGTTGGAGCTCTGCTTGAAGATCCAGACATCTATTCTGCTTTCAGTATTCGATGATTCCAGTGATGTATTCTGATTTGTATCTGATGTATCGTATTATTCTTCTGTTGTAAACGCTGATGTATTTTATATATTCATATAGTAGCTTCATGAACTACTATCTCTTCTAATTCCGCTGCACTTATTACTCTTTGTCTGTGATCTGTGATTATTTATTTACTGTATATGTTCAGTTTTGCCAAATTTAAATTAACAACGCGGTATTTTGAGAAATTCAACTCCGGCATGAGTGTCTACCTATACACTTATAATGGATGCGAATGGTCCAAAATGGCGGGTCGTTACAAGTTGTCTATATAAGGGCCTTCATTTCCAAACCCTAGCCTCTAAATTAGGGCAGCAACCACTAACGAATTCAACGGCCAAAATTCATCGAACTTCCACTTCCGATCTCTCTCAATCCGTAAGCTATTAACAAAAACTTCCAACTAGAGAATCGAAGAGCTAATCGAGATCTACAAATCTAACGTGTATGATCGAATTTGGAGCAATGGATCGTCGACAAGGGGCCTCCGTTCATCAGCGTTTTTTGGGTTCGGCACTGAGTCTCTTCGCGCGTATGCGTGTGACACGGGGTGGTGGGGGCGCACAGGTGGTGGCACGGCGTGGGTGGCATTCATCGATGGTCAGCGGTAGTTCGTTCCAGGTGGAGGCACGGTTGTTCGAATGCGCATAAATAAAAAAATTGAAGGGAGGCGCATGCACGAAGGATGCCTAGGAGGGAATGGAAGTTAAACAGTGGAAGGGTATAAGTTTAAATGTTAATTTATATTAAGTTAAAGTTAATTATATATATTAATTATAAACGAATGTTAAAAATTGTGTAACTTATTCATACGTCATCCATTTCGCACGAAATAAGCGGCATTGGGTTTGTGTCGATGAGCACTACATTTTAGAGCTGGTTTGGAAAGATTTGGAGTTAGCAGCAATTTTGGGTTTAATTAAATGCTCGTTTAATTTTAATCCAAACGAATCACTATTGCGACTGCTGCAACCATGGTGAGTAAAAATAACTCTCTTTGGCCCGCTTATATTTTTATATAAGTGGGAATAAATTTATTTTATGCTATGTGATGAATGTTTGGATGTTATGCTATATTATCAATGGTTGGAGATATTCCTGCCTATTGGAGCAGATGGACCCAATACGTTCCCATGTATGAGCGGATGACCATTTGTACACGCGTCTGCCTCGAAGTAGACATTGTACATATTATGCTCATATGTATATTTGTTGCAGGTGATAGGTTGGGGGGATCCAATAGGATTCATCACTATGGTTGATGTTTATTTACACATATTATTATATATGTTGTATTATGTGATGTTTGATGTGATGGATGCCATGTTTGCTGTTATTGATGTGAATCCCCTTATTTAGTACTTTTCCAGCATTGGGCCATTTTGGAACTTTAAAATATTAAAATTAAATTTTGACTTTAAAGAAAAGGATTTCAAAGTGATTTTGAAAATATATATGTTTTAATAAATTTTCGAATGATTAAAGAAATGGATTTATTTTAAATAAATAAAAAGTTATAATTTTTATGTTATAAAAATTATGGTTTTGTGAAATATACTTAAATATGATTTTTGAAATATGGAGTTAACTATTTTGTAAAATAAGTTAAATTGAGAATTTTAAACTTATTATAAATGGATTGTATATGAGATTTATAAAATTGATATTTTATAAATAAAAGTAATGGAATTATAAACGAGTTTAAAAGTGTTAAAATGAAAGTTTATAAAGGAATGCTATTAATAAAGAGATCTAATGAAATGGATTTTTGTAAACAGTGTTTCATAAATATTAGAAATGGATTTATAATCAAATTTGTAAATGGATTTGCAATTGAAATTTAGAAATGAATTTATAATGGACTTTATAAATAATGAGATTACAAAAGAATGAATGTGTAAATAAAGAAATTTACAAGTAAATAAGCTTATAATGGGATTTTGATATATAAATGAGATAAATGGGAAATTTGTTAATAAAGGAATTTTATAAATGGAAGTTTTTATAAAATAGAAATGTGAATTATAAATACTGTTTTATAAATGTGAAATCAATTTAATTTGATAAGCTAAATATGGATTTTTATAAAAGGAAATATATTCACATTTTTAAAGCGAAAAATCCATAAAATGAATGTTTTGGAAAGTGATATTTTAAAATGGAGATTAATGGTTTGAAAATATAATAAGTTGTGAATTCACTTATTATTAAAATATGTTTATGAAATGTTTTCCTAATATTGAAATGGTTTTGAGAATATATCTTTTTAAAGATAATTTGAAGTAATAAATTTGGAAAAACGGTTTAATTAATGAAAGATTAATAAATCAGGTCTAGTGGCTGTTTAAGTGCTAAGTTATATTTTCGGTCGTCTTAGTTTCTCGACTTGATGTGGAAACTATTTATTCGTACACTTAGTATGTAGCTATCTGTGTAGGCTTGATTATCGTTTGGTGTAAAGGATGTTGATTCGAGTAGTGCGGAGTGATTACTCCAATCTACCTAGCTTCCTTCTTTGCCGAAGGATAGCAAGATGAAAGTTGGAAATGTGATAAGTCTTCGAGACTTGGTTTCTGTATGAGGTTGAGTAACGCTTTTGCGTTGTTGGTGCGAAGAGACCGAGATCAGTTTATCCGAAAAGCACTTCGGATCAACCTATATGCGACGATTGTGCAGGTTCATTGATGATATTGATATTTAGGATTTTCATAATAAAGGACTACTTGTTGATCATTTGGGATTAAAATCCCAATATACATATAGTAGAAGTAGTCTCTTCGTTATGAATTATCCAATGCAAGGACTCTTCGCTACTAATCCTAGTGATTTCTCGATAGGATGTGGTAGGAAGGTACCTTCGGTTTGTCCTGTTCCTGGACAACTTGTATGAATGGATGTGTGACAGTGCATTTTCTGAGATTACGTACATTAGTTTTTACAAAAATACACTTGTGGTGGCGGAGAAGGCAAGTTCTCTTAACTTAACACCCTCCTTGAGACATATGAGCTCAAGAGTTGTATTTTTATGGAAGGCAATTAGTAGTCAATGGAAATGGCAATGTGGCATTCAAAGATGATGTGATATGTGATATATGAAAGGTTTTCAATACTCTTTTGGCCTCACACCCCAGGAAATGACTAAAACAGGGTAGAAGCAGCAAGGCTAAGTGGGTCGCTCCCACTAGGAGATGTCATCATCCTTCTAGATTTACTCTACACATGTCTAAGTACGTGGTGAATATATAACCCAGGTACCCGTTAAAGGTCGGTAACGACCGGGGTGATGAAATATTCGGTACTATCCAGGGTAAGCCGGTCTTGTGTTGGTTTAGGCTGGCAGTATCTGCTCCCTAGGTGCATCCCCTCTAGAGGTGTATTGTACGAAAGGTAGTCCCTTACCTAGTCATTTGTATGGAATCCAATATCCACTATGTGCCTGCCATTTTGTTTATAAACCTATTATGCTGGAATTTAATAAAGTAACAATTTCAGCTATGATTAATTATTATTTGTGCAATATACACTATTATAATATAAGAGAATTTTATATAAAAGGTTTTAGTTATCGTAAGGTAAAAACCGTCTGTGTTTATGTATGGGCGTGTCTTACGAGATATCTTTTGTTTTGATAAAAGAACGTCTTTATAACTTCAAAATAAATTCATTTGAGATGTGTTATTCTCACACTGGTTTACCAGACTGATCTGGGCGTTCTTCCCTTTCAATGCTCGGGTCAAACCGAGTATATTTACAAGTTTAGATTTGGTGCTTCTGGGGCTTCAGCAGACGAGCTGGAGATCTTCATGTCGTATACATGTATCTGTTTATTTTCCGCTGCATTGTTGTTGTAAGTTATCAGCATTTGTGAGGACAGGTTGTTATAACTGTCCAAGCTGATAATTATTTATTCGTGTACTCTGGTATTGATGTATGTATATTATAGTTTCTCTTTTGTAAAGATTATTCATCCTATTATATGTTGTTCTGCTGTGATGTGAGATTCTGTATTGTTTTGGTTATGTTTCTCTCTTCTTCTTCTCTTCTCTTCTCTTCTTCTCTCTTCTTTCTTTCTTCTCACCCTCTCTCTTCTTTCTCATGACTTTCTGTCATTCTATGCTTTTTGGGTTGGACATGTGTGGTTTATAGTCGATTCAAAGGGTATGGATTAGCGGGTCATCACTGCGTGGTATCAGAGCTTTGGGTTTAGCGATAAACCTAGGCTTTGATGGGTACTCATTATAGATATGGTTAGTAATACCATAGAATGAGTCTGAGTGTATATATATGTATGAGCACGTATTTGTTAGTGATATAAAGATATTTTATATTGTGTTGATTGAGTTGTTGAGTGGGTTATGGATTCTGATCGTTGCGTCTAGCTAATGTTATCAATAGGGATCTCTAAACACTTGAACATGGAGATTGGACATAATATTGTTTTCGAAATTGGGTAAATGAAATAATTTTACCATGATTATATTTTATATATATATAATAGTTTTTCAGAAAATATTATAGTTAGACAATTTGTTAGATGTTAGCAAATGGCAATATTTGATTATTGTCATTTGTTATTTATTGTGTTTAAATAATAAAAGTTGTTATTATTATAAATCTAAACAAAGATAAAAGTGAAATAAGAGAAATTATATAAGTATAAATTTATAAATATGATTTATAAATAGAAGGATTTAAAAAGAAATAATAAAAAGCACTGAATTCACTACAGTCGCTGGGAAATAATTCGGGTGGTGACTACAACAGCATCGGTATTCATTTTCGAGTTTCTAAGTGATGGATTTTCTTCCTTAGTAATTTACTAATGAAATTTTGTTAGATAAAACAAGTTGATTTTTAAAAATCCAAGTATGATTTGATAAATATTAGAAAATGAGTTTATGAACTTATAAGTTGAAAACGGTATCGATAAGAAAAGGAAATTTAAAATTGAGATATGGAACTCAAATTTATCTTAAAAAAAGTTAAATAAATTGAGTTAGCGAAATGAATTAGACAAATATTTGAAATGAATCAAATAAAAATGAATATAAACTGAAGTAGTAAAGTGATTATATAAGCATGAATTGAAATTATGGACTGTGAATAAACTTAAGTAAATGTTCATGGAATCTTAAATAAATAAGTTGTATAACTTATAAAGTGAGAAAAAATAAAGTAAACCAAATATTAAAATGGTTAAATAATTTTGTTAGCAAAACAAAATCTAAATTTGAATAGTGATATGAAATTTGACTTAAGTAAAATTTAAATAAAGAGATTTAGAAATGAATTTTAAGTTAAGTCAAATAGAATGAAATGCTATGAAGAAATTTAACTTAAGTAATGCTGAATGAAGTTGAATTTGATATCAAAATGAATTAATAAAGTGAATTAATAAAATGAAGTTTGGAAAGAAGTCTAACTTAAGTAATGTAAAATGAAATTGAAATTTGATATCGGAAGTGTAACAACCCGCATATTTATCGATTTTATATTTAAATATTTTATTTAAATATTTCATCGTTAGTCGGATTATAGTCTGAAATGCTACTTTTTGCAAACTGTCGAATTAGGACTCGAGACCACCCCCATTGAGTTCAAAATGATGTTTGCGACCTTTTTGAGTATAAACTTCGATATGTTTGGAGTTAGTAGAATTTTGCTACTTTTTCACTTTGGGTTTGGGTTTGGGGTTCATCCCACTAGTCATCCTTATACCCCAAACTGAACCATCCCTCCCCATTAACTCTCACTTCCTCCTCTTTTCAGTTCTAAAGCAAAAATGGTGGGAGAGATGGGAAATTAAAACTCCAAGCCCTAGTTCCTCTTTCAATCTCAAATTATTGATCCAAAATCAAAGAGAACCCATTGGTAAGCATCTCCTTTTTCTTCTCCAACTCTTTCTCCTTTCAATTTCAGAAATTCCTAAACCTAACTTTCGAAAATAATTCTCTTTTAAGCTTAGATTCAAGCTTGTTGGGTTGGAATTGAAGAGTAATTGTCCTTGCCTTGCTCTATAGCTTCTTCTTCATTTGTTTGGGTTTAAAGGTGAGAGTTTTATCTCACATCTATGTCTATAACTATCTTTGGTTGTTAGGTATGAATTCCTAACATATATTCATGATCATTTGCTTTTGATTTGAATTGATATGGTTGATTTACCAATTTTTGAATTTGAAGTCTATTTTTTGTGAAAATCCTTTTATGGATGTTTGATCATGATATTCGGGGTGTATCGAAGAGCCTCTAAGGCCGGGTTGTCGCTTGGCATAAATCCTTAGACGCCGTTGCTCTTCCGATCGCTTTCGAATTGTTTTGGCCACTTTGGCCTTGGCAAAATGTTACCCAGACCAGGTGACCAGACGTCTGGTGATCAAGTCCAGACGTCTAGTTTGGACCTGGAGAGAAAAATGTATGCACACATTTTATAAAAAATGCCAAACACTATTTCCAGACGTCTGAAATTCAAGATCAGACGTCTAGATGAGTCTCAGACATCTGTCTTGAGGTTTCAGACGCCTGGGGTTTCTCTGGAGAATTTCCAGAGAATGAAACCAGACGTCTGGATCTAAAACCAGACGTCTGGCTATGTCTTAGACGTCTGATTTTCTATTTCAGACGTCTGGGCTGTTTTTCTGGAATTGTCTGGTATGTTGGATCAGACGTCTGGTATGTTGGATCAGACGTCTGGGCTGTTTTTCTGGAACTTCCAGAACCTAAATCTAGACGTCTGGATTTCAAACCAGACGTCTGGAACTGTTCATTTTTGCCTGTTTAGGCTGTTTTTGATTATATTTCCATTGTTTATCGATTTTTGTTGATCCGACTTATTGTTATCAATTATTATCGACTTTGATGACCTTTTCTTCGGGATTTTTGGAACGTCCTTTTTGATGGATTTGGTATCGATTTCTTTGGATTTTATTCACGTCTTCAAATGTGAATTTTTATGATTGATTGTTTCTACAATCATTTCTATGATTTGTCACTTCTAAATACAAAGGTTTCTATACTAGTAGTAAATATTCAAACTCTTTTACAAAGATGATTTCAACTCTATTTTTAATACAAAGCTCCTTTATAAAACCGTTTTCTAATCTATTAGTATATATAAACCTTTACCTCATTCGTATGAGAAAATATAATTAAACGGCTTAGCAAAACAAGTGGTATGAAACGCTTGCGTTTACTTCGTCGGTTAATTTTTGGACTTGTTCGATTGAATCTCTTGTGACAATTTTCTAGTGGAGATCTACAATTTGTTCGTAAATATTTAAGTTAAGCAAGTGGTTATGGGACATGAAGCTAAACTCATATATTTACTAGCTTAGTGTAATTGACACTTCTTGATGATCGATGATGATCATTTTATGGTTTAGACTAGTAATGTGCGATGTCTCTTTGTCCACATGGAGGACTGTACTTCATTTTATTGAGCTTCGTCTCATTTCTTTATGGGCTAGCGACCCATGTACTTTTAATGTGTTTCGATTCATCTGATGTACCGTTTGTACTACATCGATGTCTCAGCTTTCCGGTTCATTGGACGTACCGTTTGCACTGCGTTAATGTTCCGATTCATTGGACGTACCGTTTGCACTGCATCAATGTTCGATTCATCTGATGTACCATTTGTACTACATCGATGTCTCGGCTTTCCGATTCATTGGACGTACCGTTTGCACTGCGTCAATGTTCGATTCATTGGATGTACCGTTTGCACTGCGTCAATGTTCGATTCATCTGATGTACCGTTTGTACTACATCGATGTCTCGGCTTTCCGGTTCATTGGACGTACCGTTTGCACTGCGTCAATGTTCCGAATTGTTTGTGATACACGTGTTGGTGAGTTTTCATGCTCCCGCTTGGGATTGGCCATCCTCTTTCTTGTGATTTCTGGATTTCTAATTATTGATTTCTGGGATTTATGTTTCACCATCTTTTTCAGTTGGCATTGATATGTATGTCATTTATTGTGGCTTGGTGAATTAAATTAAGAATATGACGTTCTTTCCTGTGTTTTGAGATTATTGAGATATTGTATGACTTTTGTGGTTTTTCTAATGTATACTTATCATAGTATGACATCTTTTTGTTATCATATGTTTTATTATCATATCCCATATTCTATCTCATTTTATCTGATAATTATAGCTAGACTGATCCGTTTATTATTTTCTTCTTAAATAATACTCGGGTCAGACTGAGATATTACAGGTGCTTCCTCTTGACTTCCTATCTGGAACCATCAGCTGACTTTTGGCTAACTACTCTAGTTTAGTAGTTTTTGTTGTATACATTTGAGATTAGACTCCTTGATGTATACCTATTCTTTTGGCTGGCGCTTGTATCTATTCTTTTGTGTTATTGTGGATCTTATTTGACCACTACTCTGATGTACACTTTCATGTGTTATATTCATATCTATTTCCGCCTTTGTGATATGAATTGTCTGTGACTGATTTGTGTTATGTTTATTTCTATATTAGTTTCCGAGGTCCATATAGCCACTGTGTAGTAGTTTTGAGTTTGTATCGGTATGTCGGATTTCCTCTTGAGATGAAAAGTTATATTTTTATCTGGCATATCGGTACTCGCCCAAAGCAATTATACAGACGGTCGCTCCTCAACAGCCTTATTCTCCGAGCTAGTCGACAGCATTACCCCATAGTGTCCTTGGCTAGCGTGGGTATAGAGGTGGGGCGTCATAGGAAGTAAATGAATGAATCGAAGTAATAGAATGTAACTTAAGTTGTGAATTAAATAAATGAAGATTAACTTAAGTTAAATGAAATGAATTGAATGAGCTAAGTGAAGAAATTGAAATGAATATGAACTTGAGTTAATAAATGAAATTCAACTTAAGTATATAAAAGAACTAGATATAAGTTGAAATGTTGTTTGATAAAATTGGAAGTAAACTTAAGTAACGAAGTGAAAGTAAACATAAGTATTAGATAAAAAATTTAAGCAAACTTAAGAAAATTTAGAATGAAATAAAGTAGTCGTTAAGTGTTATTAGTATCAAAAGAATTATACTAAGCGAATATTAAAATGTTGCTAAACATGAATTGGTAATAAAGTTAACAAATGTAAATAAGTGAATGTTAATAAATTAAAAGTAAGTATATGTTAGCAAAATAATGATAATAAGTTTGAATTGGAATGAATGTAAATTTGTAGAATGTAAACTAGTTGAATATTAGTAAACAAATTGAAGTGATGAGTGTAAATGAATGCAAACTAATTTTGTGACGACCCGGAATTTTTGAGTATTTGAAATTGGAATACTTAATTAATTTTAAATATTCAGAGGTTAATTATAAACTTAAAGTTCAAATATCGCTGTTTATTGAGTAATTTAATAATTAAATTAAATTTATTTGAAGTTGGATAAAATAGTAAATCTGGCATTCTAAGCTAATTAAAAATATTTTGAAAGCTCGTAAAATTCGTAATGATAATACTAAAGATAATAGAAGCTTCAGAATGTAATTTCAAACTGTTTTATTCAGTTTTAAAAATATATCGTTTAAATTGAATTTAAAAATAGCCGTCCGAGGCACAGTCTCGGATTTCGACGAAACCAGTTCCATTGGATCCGTAATATTGAATTATTATCGGGTTTCAATTTTCGTAGTGTTTGGGTTCACTGTTTGCTCGTACGGGTGAGAAACGTGTTGAAATTAAAATCGATAATTTAATATTTTAAATGGATTTATAAAGCTAACTTCCACATACGATTAAATTAGCTTCCGTAACACGCTCCATTGTGTTCGGAATGCGAGTAAAACCTTGAAATCGCCTAGTGGCACTCCTTAAGAGGAGTTCACAATTTTAAGTAGAAATTAACGGGACGTTTTGGAAGTTTATAATATAATAAAATTTGTAGTACATATAGTCAGAGATATTTTTTCCAACGTGTACTCGAGAAGTTTCCCCAAACCGATATTTTATCTCCATCTCCTCTCTAACCATAAAACAGAAAACAAAATTCACGAAAAAAATTATATGGCGATCTCTTATAAACCGCGTTCGTTCCTTTTCTTTTCCCCATTCTCAGATCAATTTGTTCAATTCGTTCGACGAGGCGAAGGGAGCGGTCAACTAGGGTTTCGAAAATCAACGCCTTCATAATAATCATCGCTACACACTCAGCTATTCCATCAGCCATCGCGGCTCATCCTTGCCTCCTAAGCGATATTTCTACTGCCGATTTGAAGTTCTGCTACAATCTTGAGTTCGTGGGTGGAAACGATGGCCTCAAGGTTGACTGTCGAAGTAATGGAGGGGATATCGAATGTTGAGTCGCGAGCGAAGGGAAGTGGGACACGGTGACGACTGGGTTGGCGACTTCGTTCAATCGAGAGGGGAGAGGCGCTCCTGTGGTGGCGTTCGAGCGACGGAAGCAGCTCACGATCGATTTTTGGGCACGCGAGGGTATGGGGAATTGCAGTTCGAAGATAATGTCGCTGGTGACGATTGTCTGGACTCGCGGTGGTCGATGTTGAGGACTTCAGCAGTGAGGTAGTTTAATTTTGAGCAATTTAAATTTAAAGGTTCTCAAGTTTTAAAACTGGCAAAAATTATTTGTTTTAAATCAACAGTTTACAGTAAAACAGGTTTGATTATTATTTCTCTTATCAGGAGTAAATAGCAGGATAATAATAATATAGTAGCAAATTTTATAAAACAAAGATTTAGAAGATTGATATGTGTGTGTATATATAGTAAAATACACTGTTGTTGTTATTATATAAAAGGTAGGGATTTTAAATTTGTTTGAGAATTTATAAAAGTTAGATTTGAAATCTATAATTCATTTATTTTATTTTATAAGTATATATATATAGACAGTTCCATAGGAAAAGAATAAATATGCACATTTTAATTTACTAGATTTTTTAAATCATGTATCTTTGGAATTAAGTTGTTTAATTAACCTACATAATTATTTTGGGGTTACTAGAAATGATTTAAAGGGAGAATTAGTTTAAAATGAAATCATTGGTTAATTGAAAATTTTCCCACTAGAAATTTAATTGTTCGATTTGATTTGAAATTAATAAAAAAAAATCAGATATAAATTACTCTGTGAAGTTTTAAAGAGAAATAAATATATATTTTAAATTCACCCATCTATCAATTAAATATTTAACAAACTTTATAATGTTGACAAGGTCTGAAGTGTGGAAAACAAATTGAGATGGGATGAATTGCAATACCCAAAAGCAAAGGTGAGTTAATCTCACTCAGTTAAATTTAAATTTAAATGGTTAAATTTAAATAATTGATTGAATGATTGATTTGGTTTGATGTGATACTATATATATAGTAGTATATAGCAATATATACATATTGGCATATGTATATATTGGAGTTGTTGATATTCCCGCATTATATAGCGGATGAGACCCTATGCGCCGCATAATAGCGGATGATATTTTATAAAACCCATATACCGCGATATTCCACCTCGAAGTGGAATTGGTATTGTGCTAACATCTGTGGATGCAGGGAAACAGGTTGGAGGGATCCAACTGGATTCCTCAAAAACATTTAATTTTGTTTAAATATTCTGTGATATGATTGTTGATATCCCGTGATGATTTATATTGGATAATCTGGTTGGATTGAATTTCCCAGTATAATGAGTTATCAAAAGCAATTGAATTGGATTTTTGGAAAGAAATAAAAGAATAAAATTTAAGTTAAGTAATTCTAGTGAATTCGAATAAATTAAATATGGAAAAGAAGAATTTTAAATAAACAGAGAATATTGAATTTAAAGAAAACTTATGTGATATTATTTAAAGGGATAAATAATTTATTTTAATTCAATGTTTAAATGTAATTAAAAAGAAAGAAGGAATTTAGGAAATCTGAAACTTGTGTTTCGGTTTAAAGATTTTAAATCATAATGAGAAATAAAATCTGGAAGTTAATGAATTTGGAAATAAATGGATTAAGTAAGAAAATTTATTTCAAAGTAAATTAAATTGGAGAATCAATTGTTAATTGATTTAAATACTTTGGGATTTGAAATTTAAAGAGAAATGAGATTTTGGAGAGATAAACTGGGTTATAAAGTGAAATGGAATATCAGTGGATATTTGAAATATAAATTCAAGGTGGGAATGTATAAAAGAATATGGATTGGTTTAAAAATAAATGTTGATTTATTTTTAAAAGATGGGAATGAGAAGTGTATTTCTCTGGATAGCCAAGTACGTTTTCAAAGCAATTTTTAATATAAGTTAAAAGTTCTAATTGTGTTTTTAAAAGCATGTTTTAGAAAATTGATTATTTCTATATGTTAATTTCCTAAGTAAGTATTTTCAAAAATCTATTATTGTAGTAATTATATAAAAGTGATTTGGTATTATGTTTTAAAGAGGAAATTTAGTTTATATTTATAAAGTGGTTTATTTTAAAGTATATATTTTTAATAAAGTATTAAAGTAGTTTGATTTCAATGTTATAAAGTATATTTAAATAAAGTGTTTTTAAATTATTTTAAAATTAAAAGTATTTTGTACTTGGTGATTCAGTGGAAATAATTATTTGGGAAATGTATTCCGTAAGCGGAAACTGTTTTGAAATTGTTTTCAAATGAGTTTTGGAAAATTCGGAAATATATCTTGGAAAGATATTTGGGCAAATAAATAATGTGGGAAATTATTTATTGTGTGATGGTTGCTTGTGGATGTTAATTGATAGTTAAATAACCGACTATCAATATTGGCCAAATGCGCTGATCGTTTCGAAGAGACTGGGATCGGGTTTCCGTATACCGGGATTCTAGGTCTGGAGACTCGAATACCACTTCGATTCGGTTTGTACGTTTCGTGTAACGATTTCGGAGTCGAAGATGGAGCAGTGAAGTGCAAGGGCTAGTCGCTACTAATCCTGAGGATATTTCCAAAATGGATGTAGTAGGAATAGTGCCTTCGGTTCCGTTCGGACCCGGGACGGACTTGTATGGACGAATGCTTTCGTGACATCGTCAGGTGGACGATGGGCATTCTAAGGGATATGTTCTATAAAGGTATCGTTTAGCCTCGAGCCTCATCAACCGGGAATGACTGAAAATCAGGGGTTATGCAGCAAGGCTTCGTGGGTAGCCCCCACTTGAGAGTAAGGTCATCCCTGTCTAGATGTCCCTTTTATTTCGGCTTAGTGGTGCGGTTGCTGATCCCAACCGTGGGGTGATTTTATTTGGAATTATCCAGTAAGGGATGATTCCGGCCTTGTGTTGCAGGGGAGCGGGCGTACTCCTTGGTACCGTGATCTAGGCCACGTACTGTGACAGGTGGTACCCCAGTGCCTAGTCATTCGTTGGAAATCCATTCTTCCTACGAGCCTTGTACGAGTTTTGTTTTTATACCTAGTATGCTGGAATTTAATCATGTAACAATTTCAGCTATTTGAATAAGTATTTGTAAATAGACACTATTATAATATCAGAGGATTTTAATAAAAAGTGTTTTAGCTATCGTAAGGTAAAAACCCGACATGTTTATTTGTGGCGTGGTCTTACGAGACGCTTTTATTTTCAAAAGGATTTTTGAAACTTTAATAATCAATTGAGTGTGATTTTCTCACGCTGGTATTCCAGACTGACTCGGGTATTGTTTTATATGATGCTCGGGTCAGACCGAGTATTATAGGTTACAGGATATGATGCTGTGGAGCTCAGGAGATGAGCTGGATGGCTAGACGTATCTCCCGTACTTGTTTATATATATATATATTCCGCTGTGTTGATTGTTGTACTCTGTTGTATTGAGGACATGATATGGTTATTGTCCAGTTGTATGTTATGTGTTCTCTGGTGTATACTCTGATGTTATATTATATAAAACTGATATAGTTTTGATTTGTGTAAAGATCTGTTAATATATATTATATTTTATTCCGCTGCGATGGTTAGATTCTGATTTTGTTTTCTATTTTTCTTCTTCTACCTCTTCTTCTTAACTTAAATGGTTCGATTTTCCGGGTCTGGAAAGCCTAGGACGTTACAGTGGTATCAGAGCTTAGGCTAGCGATAACCTTGGCTCTGGTGGGAATTTTGAGAGTATTAATAGATATGAGCGCGTATTTGTTAGTGAATATAAAATGGTTTTATATTGTGTTGGTTGGTTTATTGAGTGGCATATGAACCTTCGTCGGCACAGTCTGGACAACTGTATCGAAGGGGTTTCTAAACACTTAAATAGAACAGTTCGACACAGTATTGTTTTAAATAGGGTGAATGAAATAATTTTGCCCAAATTATTTTGTATATAAAAGAAAAATTATTCGGAAATTATTATAGTTATATATTTGGATGCTTTGTTGTTATAAAATGACAATAATGAGTTAGTCTCATTATTGAGTAGAAATTGTAACTTATAACCAAAGTTAAAGAATAAATTTATATAACAAAATGGAATTTGAAATATAGACTATAAATGAAATTTATAAATTGAGATAAACTTTATATACAAATGTGAATTACAAATGTGATTTATAATCAAATGAGATAAATTCATAAACAAATGAAATTTGTAAATGTAAATTGTAAATGTGACTTATAACTTGAAATAAAATGTGATAGAATTCCAGAGTAATGTTTGGATATAAAATTGAATGGACTTTGAATTTGAAGTTTTGGGAAAGGTTTAAATTCCTTTGGATTTAAAAATAGTTTTAAAGGTTTTGGGGAAATAATGGTGATATTATTTCATGAATATTTTGAAAATTGAATTGAAATCTGTTGGGATTTAGGAATTAAAAATATTTGAAAAGTTTTAAAGTGATAAAAGCATTAAATTCTCTTTCGGTCGCTGGAAAATAATTCCGATGATGATCGCGACATCATCGGTGTTCATTTTCGAGTTTCCAAAGAGAAATTGCTACCAAACTGTTTTAAATTGGAAATGATTGTGAACTGGGTTGGTTTTGAAATTAAAAAGGGAAAATTGTTTGGTAAAAGCAGATTGTTTTGGAAATTGGGATTTGAGGTGATATACCAGATATGTATGAGTAGTTTGTGGATTCAAAATGGTTTTGAAATAAAACCGGGCAATTGGAGTCTGGGAATTCTATATAAAATATAAATGTGGAAATTTAAATGAATCGACGATATAAAGCATAGAATGAAGTTGATTGAAATAAGAAGGGAATGAAAGTTTAATTCTGGGATTATAATTATGAGATGAAAATAACTCAATGAGTAATATAAGTTGGTAGATAAAAGAGTTAGAGAACTTGTAGGTGAATGAATTGTAAAACTTGTATAAAATTGTATCCTAGAATTAAAATTTAATTCGAGTATATGAAGGTGAATAAAATATATTTGAATTTAACTTAGGATAAGTTAAATAAAATTGAGAATTGGAATTGAATTAAATGTAAATAAGTTGAAGTTGAATTGAATTGGATATAAAGGTAATGTAAAATGCTTATAATTGTGTAAAGAAATTCATATTCTTAAGTTCTTAAGTGTAATAATTTGAGATTTGATTGTAAAGATGAAAATGGACTTAAATGAATAGTCCCAGGTCTTCAGCAAGTAAGTTAAAACTTATGAATAGAAATGAAATTGTAAGTCATAGATGGGAATCCATTACTTTGAACCATTAAGAGATAATTTGAAATTGTAATTATCAAATGGAAACGACTAAGATGAGCAATCTTAATTTTTAAATAAATCCAAACTTGAATTATAAAATAAATTGAACTTAAGATGATTAAGTGAAGTGATATTTGGGATTTAAAAAGCAAGTATTTAATTTTAACCAGCGGAGGAACTAATTAGATAATAAATTAGTTAATGAAATTGAATTGTGAGTTAATGAAATTGGATTAAAATAGTGATGGTTTGGATTGCGAATAAAATCCAAATAAGTGGAAATAAATTGGAAATGACCTGGTTATTAATAAAATAATTCCAGATGAATTGAGTATGGAAAATAAAATTCATAATGATTGAGTGAATGAACCAATTATATTAAATAAATAAATGGATGGAATTTGATTAAATAAGAATCAAATGAAAGATGGAAATAAAACTTTAAAGGGTTGGTTAAATGGAAAATAAACTTAAGTTATTGACTTAAGTAAATGTTGAATGGAAACCGAACTCAAACAGAGGAGTGGTTTAAATAAGTTGAGAAATAGTTATTGAATGAATTAACTTGGATTGTTTTCGAGCTAAATAAAATTCGATTTTTGGAAGTTGGAGATGAATTGAATTTAAGGAAAAAATTGGAAATGAAGTAGTAAATTTAAGTAAGTTGGAATTCATATGAAATGGGAGTTCAATTTGAATATATACACTTCAGTGGTGAAGTAGTAAATAAATATAAGAAAATTTATATTGAACTTAAGAATTGAAGAATGAAATTCTTAAGAAAATTGGTATTGGAAATATACTTAGTAATTTTGGAATGGAAAAATAAAATAAATATACTAAGTGAATAGTTGAATGAAGACTAAAACTGAAGTTGTGAAATGGGATAGTTGTGAATAAGGGGATAACAATAAAAAAGGAATGTGAATAAAAGAGAATTGATATAACTGATAATCAATTGGAATTTATACGTAAGATGTACGTATATTATTTTATTCGCATAGCTATTTGGTCCAGGTGTCGAACACAGAATTTCAAGATAGATATATCGATCCGAGTTGGAATTTTTCACTCGATTTTCGACGGCGAGCCTGGATATGGATTGTTGATTGATTCTGGAAATTCTCTATCATAGTTGGTGGCTATGCAAGGAGAATGACGGTTTCTGATCAAGAAACCAGATCTGAGTCCGCACTAGGAAGTCGGGTGGACGATACTAGTTCGGAAGTGAAATTGTGTGATCGATTGAGCGATCGAATGTGATATTGCGTACGGATGATATATGTGCATCGTACGGACTTAAGTAAAACAAATATTGTAAATTTGTAAAGGAAAGTATAAAATGACTTTGGGATTGTGATTGAATATTATTGCTTAGTAGGATATACAGGTGTATAAAAGCAATGGATAAATTGGGATTTTTGATTTTAGAAGATAAAAATTTAATGGCCCGACAAAAGGTATGTATTTGAATTTCTATATGAAATTTGATTGGGTTTTTGATCCAGCCACTTGGCTTTTTGTTTTCTTTTTGAGATTGGAAGGCCGTAGAGCCATTTTGTAGTTGTACCGAGCTAGCCGCGCAAAGGAGACGCTGGCAAAAATTTTCGGAAATTTAGGGAGTTAGAAAAATTTTGAGAAATTTTGATAATTCAAAATTTGAATTCAAATTTAAATTTGAATGGATAAGTAGGTGGTATGGGGTGAACTTATGAATAAGTTTGGGAAGTTAAAAGATAATTAGTGTATCATTAATAAAAGATTGTTTGGGTATTGTTAAAACGGTTTGAATTGGGAAAATAGTTAACGGGGATTGAATCATTCCTCTTAACTGGTAATTTCGGGGACGAAATTCTTTTAAGGGGGGGAGGAATGTGACGACCCGGGATTTTTGAGTATTTGAAATTGGAATACTTAATTAATTTTAAATATTCAGAGGTTAATTATAAACTTAAAGTTCAAATATCGCTGTTTATTGAGTAATTTAATAATTAAATTAAATTTATTTGAAGTTGGATAAAATAGTAAATCTGGCATTCTAAGCTAATTAAAAATATTTTGAAAGCTCGTAAAATTCGTAATGATAATACTAAAGATAATAGAAGCTTCAGAATGTAATTTCAAACTGTTTTATTCAGTTTTAAAAATATATCGTTTAAATTGAATTTAAAAATAGCCGTCCGAGGCACAGTCTCGGATTTCGATGAAACCAGTTCCATTGGATCCGTAATATTGAATTATTATCGGGTTTCAATTTTCGTAGTGTTTGGGTTCACTGTTTGCTCGTACGGGTGAGAAACGTGTTGAAATTAAAATCGATAATTAATATTTTAAATGGATTTATAAAGCTAACTTCCACATACGATTAAATTAGCTTCCGTAACACGCTCCATTGTGTTCGGAATGCGAGTAAAACCTTGAAATCGCCTAGTGGCACTCCTTAAGAGGAGTTCACAATTTTAAGTAGAAATTAACGGGACGTTTTGGAAGTTTATAATATAATAAAATTTGTAGTACATATAGTCAGAGATATTTTTTCCAACGTGTACTCGAGAAGTTTCCCCAAACCGATATTTTATCTCCATCTCCTCTCTAACCATAAAACAGAAAACAAAATTCACGAAAAAAATTATATGGCGATCTCTTATAAACCGCGTTCGTTCCTTTTCTTTTCCCCATTCTCAGATTAATTTGTTCAATTCGTTCGACGAGGCGAAGGGAGCGGTCAACTAGGGTTTCGAAAATCAACGCCTTCATAATAATCATCGCTACACACTCAGCTATTCCATCAGCCATCGCGGCTCATCCTTGCCTCCTAAGCGATATTTCTACTGCCGATTTGAAGTTCTGCTACAATCTCGAGTTCGTGGGTGGAAACGATGGCCTCAAGGTTGACTGTCGAAGTAATGGAGGGGATATCGAATGTTGAGTCGCGAGCGAAGGGAAGTGGGACGCGGCGACGACTGGGTTGGCGACTTCGTTCAATCGAGAGGGGAGAGGCGCTCCTGTGGTGGCGTTCGAGCGACGGAAGCAGCTCACGATCGATTTTTGGGCACGCGAGGGTATGGGGAATTGCAGTTCGAAGATAATGTCGCTGGTGACGATTGTCTGGACTCGCGGTGGTCGATGTTGAGGACTTCAGCAGTGAGGTAGTTTAATTTTGAGCAATTTAAATTTAAAGGTTCTCAAGTTTTAAAACTGGCAAAAATTATTTGTTTTAAATCAACAGTTTACAGTAAAACAGGTTTGATTATTATTTCTCTTATCAGGAGTAAATAGCAGGATAATAATAATATAGTAGCAAATTTTATAAAACAAAGATTTAGAAGATTGATATGTGTGTGTATATATAGTAAAATACACTGTTGTTGTTATTATATAAAAGGTAGGGATTTTAAATTTGTTTGAGAATTTATAAAAGTTAGATTTGAAATCTATAATTCATTTATTTTATTTTATAAGTATATATATATAGACAGTTCCATAGGAAAAGAATAAATATGCACATTTTAATTTACTAGATTTTTTAAATCATGTATCTTTGGAATTAAGTTGTTTAATTAACCTACATAATTATTTTGGGGTTACTAGAAATGATTTAAAGGGAGAATTAGTTTAAAATGAAATCATTGGTTAATTGAAAATTTTCCCACTAGAAATTTAATTGTTCGATTTGATTCGAAATTAATAAAAAAAAATCAGATATAAATTACTCTGTGAAGTTTTAAAGGGAAATAAATATATATTTTAAATTCACCCATCTATCAATTAAATATTTAACAAACTTTATAATGTTGACAAGGTCTGAAGTGTGGAAAACAAATTGAGATGGGATGAATTGCAATACCCAAAAGCAAAGGTGAGTTAATCTCACTCAGTTAAATTTAAATTTAAATGGTTAAATTTAAATAATTGATTGAATGATTGATTTGGTTTGATGTGATACTATATATATAGTAGTATATAGCAATATATACATATTGGCATATGTATATATTGGAGTTGTTGATATTCCCGCATTATATAGCGGATGAGACCCTATGCGCCGCATAATAGCGGATGATATTTTATAAAACCCATATACCGCGATATTCCACCTCGAAGTGGAATTGGTATTGTGCTAACATCTGTGGATGCAGGGAAACAGGTTGGAGGGATCCAACTGGATTCCTCAAAAACATTTAATTTTGTTTAAATATTCTGTGATATGATTGTTGATATCCCGTGATGATTTATATTGGATAATCTGGTTGGATTGAATTTCCCAGTATAATGAGTTATCAAAAGCAATTGAATTGGATTTTTGGAAAGAAATAAAAGAATAAAATTTAAGTTAAGTAATTCTAGTGAATTCGAATAAATTAAATATGGAAAAGAAGAATTTTAAATAAACAGAGAATATTGAATTTAAAGAAAACTTATGTGATATTATTTAAAGGGATAAATAATTTATTTTAATTCAATGTTTAAATGTAATTAAAAAGAAAGAAGGAATTTAGGAAATCTGAAACTTGTGTTTCGGTTTAAAGATTTTAAATCATAATGAGAAATAAAATCTGGAAGTTAATGAATTTGGAAATAAATGGATTAAGTAAGAAAATTTATTTCAAAGTAAATTAAATTGGAGAATCAATTGTTAATTGATTTAAATACTTTGGGATTTGAAATTTAAAGAGAAATGAGATTTTGGAGAGATAAACTGGGTTATAAAGTGAAATGGAATATCAGTGGATATTTGAAATATAAATTCAAGGTGGGAATGTATAAAAGAATATGGATTGGTTTAAAAATAAATGTTGATTTATTTTTAAAAGATGGGAATGAGAAGTGTATTTCTCTGGATAGCCAAGTACGTTTTCAAAGCAATTTTTAATATAAGTTAAAAGTTCTAATTGTGTTTTTAAAAGCATGTTTTAGAAAATTGATTATTTCTAAATGTTAATTTCCTAAGTAAGTATTTTCAAAAATCTATTATTGTAGTAATTATATAAAAGTGATTTGGTATTATGTTTTAAAGAGGAAATTTAGTTTATATTTATAAAGTGGTTTATTTTAAAGTATATATTTTTGATAAAGTATTAAAGTAGTTTGATTTCAATGTTATAAAGTATATTTAAATAAAGTGTTTTTAAATTATTTTAAAATTAAAAGTATTTTGTACTTGGTGATTCAGTGGAAATAATTATTTGGGAAATGTATTCCGTAAGCGGAAACTGTTTTGAAATTGTTTTCAAATGAGTTTTGGAAAATTCGGAAATATATCTTGGAAAGATATTTGGGCAAATAAATAATGTGGGAAATTATTTATTGTGTGATGGTTGCTTGTGGATGTTAATTGATAGTTAAATAACCGACTATCAATATTGGCCAAATGCGCTGATCGTTTCGAAGAGACCGGGATCGGGTTTCCGTATACCGGGATTCTAGGTCTGGAGACTCGAAAACCACTTCGATCCGGTTTGTACGTTTCGTGTAACGATTTCGGAGTCGAAGATGGAGCAGTGAAGTGCAAGGGCTAGTCGCTACTAATCCTGAGGATATTTCCAAAATGGATGTAGTAGGAATAGTGCCTTCGGTTCCGTTCGGACCCGGGACGGACTTGTATGGACGAATGCTTTCGTGACATCGTCAGGTGGACGATGGGCATTCTAAGGGATATGTTCTATAAAGGTATCGTTTAGCCTCGAGCCTCATCAACCGGGAATGACTGAAAATCAGGGGTTATGCAGCAAGGCTTCGTGGGTAGCCCCACTTGAGAGTAAGGTCATCCCTGTCTAGATGTCCCTTTTATTTCGGCTTAGTGGTGCGGTTGCTGATCCCAACCGTGGGGTGATTTTATTTGGAATTATCCAGTAAGGGATGATTCCGGCCTTGTGTTGCAGGGGAGCGGGCGTACTCCTCGGTACCGTGATCTAGGCCACGTACTGTGACAGGTGGTACCCCAGTGCCTAGTCATTCGTTGGAAATCCATTCTTCCTACGAGCCTTGTACGAGTTTTGTTTTTATACCTAGTATGCTGGAATTTAATCATGTAACAATTTCAGCTATTTGAATAAGTATTTGTAAATAGACACTATTATAATATCAGAGGATTTTAATAAAAAGTGTTTTAGCTATCGTAAGGTAAAAACCCGACATGTTTATTTGTGGTGTGGTCTTACGAGACGCTTTTATTTTCAAAAGGATTTTTGAAACTTTAATAATCAATTGAGTGTGATTTTCTCACGCTGGTATTCCAGACTGACTCGGGTATTGTTTTATATGATGCTCGGGTCAGACCGAGTATTATAGGTTACAGGATATGATGTTGTGGAGCTCAGGAGATGAGCTGGATGGCGAGACGTATCTCCCGTACTTGTTTATATATATATATATTCCGCTGTGTTGATTGTTGTACTCTGTTGTATTGAGGACATGATATGGTTATTGTCCAGTTGTATGTTATGTGTTCTCTGGTGTATACTCTGATGCTATATTATATAAAACTGATATAGTTTTGATTTGTGTAAAGATCTGTTAATATATATTATATTTTATTCCGCTGCGATGGTTAGATTCTGATTTTGTTTACTATTTTTCTTCTTCTACCTCTTCTTCTTAACTTAAATGGTTCGATTTTCCGGGTCTGGAAAGCCTAGGACATTACAAATTTGACATGAATCAAATGAAAGTAAAATGAGAATGAATGTAATAAAATGATTGTTAGTTAAATTGAATGTGAATTAGTTGGATGTTAGTTGTCTGTTGATTTCTTATGTTGCATGTAATTCATTTGCATATGATTATTGTATTGGCTATGTTCTATATTGATATTATTTTCTATAAACAAGTTTCTCATATGGTTTGTTGAGTGTTTAGTAGGTGCGGATGGCGTTTGCTTCGTATTTGGAGCTCACTTTCACGCTATATTAGCCGTATATGCTCGCTAATAATATATAAGGTACACATCTAGGATTACATATCGTACTTTTACACTTTTTTCACTACGGGATGCCTCATCACTGAGATGAGATGTATATTTGTGATATTATATATATTGTGATTTTCCGATCGAAGCGCGCAAAGGAGACTCCGGCAAATATTTTTGAAAATTTAAGGCGTTAGAAAATTTTTGAAAAAATTGGAAAAAAGTTTTGATAATAAACATTTGATTTTGAGTTATAATTTGAAATGATATTAGTTGATTTTCGGAATTGTATTAGCTAATGACTATGAATGAATTTGAATACTTAGAAAAGTTTATATAAAAAGTTGCAACTAATTGATTTTGCGAAGTTAAACACTTAAAAGAATTTGGCAATCCATTCCAACTAAATTTGTTTTGAAAAGTTAATGGAGTTGTAGCATCTTTTTTACTTAGTAATTTCGAGGACGAAATTCCTTTAAGGGGGGAAGTATTTAACAACCCGGTTTTTTCATCGTTTGAATTTAGAATATTTAAATTATTTTAAATATTGAAAAGTAAATTTACTAGTTAAATCAGTTAAATAATTGAATATGGAATCTAATGTGGATAAAAATGATTTCTAAAGTTGATTTAAATTCTATTTGAATTATAATGAAGTTAGTAAACTTTTAAATTTTAATTAAAAGTAAATAAACATAAATTGGAAATTTATTGATTTAATTAACGTGTAAAATAGTCATTTTTGGCATTGTCTCAAATTTTAATGAAACAAGTTTCATTGGATCTGTAATAGTGAGTTATTATAGGATTTCAAATTTCGTGTCGATCGGACTTAAGGTTTGGCCGTGCAAAGTTAAAACGCACAAAAATTAATTAAAGAAAATTTAATTAAAATAATTCGATTCGAAAACCTATCTTCCAAATACGATGGAATTAGCCTTCGATACACGGTTAATTTATATTAAGTGTGGCATTCATCGATGGTCGGCGGTAGCTCGTTCCAGGTGGAGGCACGGTTGTTCGAACGCACGTAAAGTAAAAAAAAACTGAAGGAAGACGCGTGCGTGAAGGATGCCTTGGAGGGAACGGAAGTTAAATAGTGGAAGGGTATAAGTTTAAACGTTAATTTATATTAAGTTAAAGTTAATTATGTATATTAATTATAATCGAATGTTAAAAATTGTGTAACTTATTCGTACGAGGTCCGTTTCGCACGAAACAAGCGGCGTTGGGTTTGTGTCGACGAGCACTACATTTTAGAGCTGGTTTGGACAAGTTTAGAGTTGGAAAAAATTTTGTCTTAAATTAAACGCTCGTTTAATTTTAATCCAAATGAATTGCTATTGCGACGACTGCGACCAAGGTGAGTAAAACTCACTCTTTCTGGCCCACTTATATTTTTATATAAGTGGGAATAAATTTATTTTATGCTATGTGATGATTGTTTGGATGTTATGCTATATTAACAGTAGTTGGATATATTCCTGCCTATTGGAGCAGATGAGACCCTTTACATTCCCGTGTATGAGTGGATGACCCTTTGTACCCGCGTCTACCTCGAAGCAGACATTGTACACTCCTCACTATGGTTGATGTTTATTTACATATATTATTATGTGGAAATTAGCCACAAGGGCCTCTTTAGTAAGTGGAATTAGTTTCTAGGACACACAATTGAAATAATTACTTTCAAGGACAAAACGTAAAATAATTAGTTTCTAGGGCCTAAAACCTATGAAATTATGTCCTTGAAAGTAATTGGACTGCTGACTTTGTCCTTGAAAGTAATTATTTTGCTGACTTTGGCCTTGAAAGTAATTTCTTTAAATGTGTGTCCTAGAAACTAATTGGACTGCAAAGTTTGTCCTTCTGGTGAAATGCCCCTATTATTATATATGCTATATTATGTGATGTTTGATGTGATGGATGCCATGTTTGCTATTATTGATGTGGCATTGGGCCATATTTTTGGAATTTAAAATATTAGAAGGATGATTTTGACTTTAAAAAAACGGATTTCAAAGTTATTTTGAAAATATATATGTTTTAATAAATTTTCGAATGATTAAAGAAATGGATTTATTTTAAATAAATAAAAAGTTATAATTTTTATGTTATAAAAATTATGGTTTTGTGAAATATACTTAAATATGATTTTTAAAATATGGAGTTAACTATTTTGTAAAATAAGTTAAATTGAGAATTTTGAACTTATTGTAAATGGTTTATATATAAGATTTATAAAATTAATATTTTATAAATAAAAGTAATGGAATTATAAACGAGTTTAAAATTGTTAAAATGAAAGTATATAAAGGAATGCTATTAATAAAGAGATCTAATGAAATGGATTTTTGTAAACAGTGTTTTATAAATATTAGAAATGGATTTATAATCAAATTTGTAAATGGATTTGCAATTGATATTTAGAAATGAATTTATAATGGACTTTATAAATAATGAGATTACAAAAGAATGAATGAATAAATAAAGAAATTTATAAGTAAATAAGCTTATAATGGGATTTTGATATATAAATGAGATAAATGGGAAATTGGTTAATAAAGGAATTTTATAAAAGGAAGTTTTTATAAAATAGAAATGTGAATTATAAATATTGTTTTATAAATCTGAAATCGATTTAATTTGATAAGCTAAATATGGATTTTTATAAAAGGAAATATATTCACATTTTTAAAGTGAAAATTCCTTAAAATGAATGTTTTGGAAGGTGATATTTTAAAATGGAGTTTATATGGTTTGAAAATACAATAAGTTGTGAATTCACTTATTATTAAAATAAGTTTATGAAATGTTTTCCAAATATTGAAATATTGAAATGGTTTTGAGAATATATGTTTTTAAAGATAATTTGAAGTAATAAATTTGGAAAAGCGATTTAATTAATGAAAGATTAATAAATCAGGCCTAGTGACTATTTAAGTGCTAATTTATATTTTTGGCCATTTTAGTTTCTCGACTTGATGTGGAAACTATTTAGTCGTATACTTAGTACGTAGCCATCTATGTAGGCTTGATTATCGTTTGGTGTAAAGGATGTTGATTCGAGTAGTGTGGAGTGATTACTCCTATCTACCGAGCTTCTTTCTTGGCCGAAGGATAGCAATTTGAAAGTTGGAAACGTGATAAGTCTACGAGACTTGGTTTCTGTATGAAGTTGAGTAACGCTTTTGCGTTGTTGGTGCGAAGAGACCGGGATCGGTTTATTTGAAAACCACTTCGGACCAACCTATATGCGACGATTTGCAGGTTTTTTGATGATATTGATATTTAGAATTTTCATAGTGAAGGACTGCTAGTTGATCATTTGGAGTTAAAATCCCAATTTACATATAGTAGCAGTAGTCTCTTCATTATGAAACATCCAATGCAAGGACTATTCACTACTAATTCTAGTGATTTCCCGATAGGATGTGGTAGGAAGGTACCTTCAGTTTATCCTGTGATTGGACAATTTGTATGGATGGATGTCTGACAGTTCATTTTATGAGATTACGTACATAGATTTTTGCAAGCATACATCTGTGGCGGTAGAAAATGCAACTTCTCTTAGCTTAACACCCTCCTTGAGACGTATGACCTCAAGGGTTTTATTTTTGTGGAAGGCAATTAATAGTTAACAGAAATGGAAATGTGGCATTCAAAGATGATGCAATATGTGATTGATACCTCTTTTGGCCTCATACCCCAAGGAATGACTAAAATAGGGTAGAAGCAGCAAGGCTAAGTGGGTCGCTCTTATTAGGAGATGTCATCATCCTTCTAGATTTACTCTACACATGTCTAAGTACGTGGTGAATGTATGACTCGGGTACCCTTTAAAGGTCGGTAACGACCGGGGTGATGACATATTCGGCACTATCTAGGAAGGGGTAGGCCGGTCTTGTGTTGGTTTAGGCTGGTAGTATTTGCTCCCTAGGTGCATCCCTCTAGAGGTGTACTGTACGGAAGGTAATCCCTTACCTAGTCATTTGTATGGAATCCAATATCCACTACGTGTCTGCCATTTTTTTTGTAAACCTATTATGCTGGAATTTAATAATGTAACAATTTAAGCTATGATTAATTATTATTTGTGCAATAGACACTATTATAATATAAGAGAATTTGATATGAAAGGTTTTGGTTATCGTAAGGTAAAAACCCGTCCGAGTTTATGTGTTGGCGTGTCTTACGAGATACCTTTTCTAATAAAAGAATGTCTTTATAACTTTATGTAACTTCCCGCCTTTTCGTACGCTTTAAGCAGACACGCATTCCAACTCAACCCATACAAAAAGGGCGGATTGTTATTGGGGTGAATAAGAAAAAGCAGAGAAAGAAAAAAAAATAGAATCTCGTAGCGGAATGACAAAATATAATAATCAAATAACAGTTCATGAAGCTATTTACAAAACATTTTATTATACTTATACAATACAGAATCAGAGTTACACATATCAGAGATAAATAAATAATGATAATGCAGCGGAACAATATGATGTAGTGGAATAAATATAGTAAATAATAGTAGCACAAATCTTCGTCTTCGTCCTCCAGAAATAAGGTCTTCAAATCCTGAAATGCTCATGCTGACCCGAGCGAATTGAAAAGACAAAACACTCGAGTCAGAAATAAAAGATCTTATATGAGTTAAATCAACGGTAAATAAATATGAGTGTAAACGGCGTCGAAGAGGTTTACGGGATTTGACGTCTCCTATCCAATGTCTAACGTGAGTGCAGGAACTTAAGAGATGTTCGGGATTCACATCTCCTAAGGATCCGTTAAACTATCTACTATGTAGTACAATACGCTATTATAATATGTCTATAGTAATATAAGCTATTAAAATAGCGTTAAGGCGTTACATTTTCCCCCTTAACACATTTTTATTTCCCATAGTCTATACAGTACCGTAATCCCACCCGTAAACTGGGTGCTGTCAAAGGGCACTCCATAGGTATGGTACAAACCAAACTCGTAGAAGGCGCGCTAGGGTAGGTGACACGTCACAACTAGGAAATTCCAGGTTAGATATACCAATTACACTTCCGGACCGGTGGTAACGCATAGCAGCTACTACCACCCACCTCGGAACACATTCCCGAGTAAAAAAAGTCGAGGGGTGGCCACCAAATAAATCGCAAAGTCGGAATATTGTATCGATGGAATGTGCCCGATCGGAGGAATGACCTCACTTAGCCCGTCAATTGCTCCTGTTTTAGCCACCTTAAGCTAACACATGGGAGTCAGGTCCACGTATATACCTTTAGGATCGTCGCCACCATCATACTTCATTCCAGAATCTCCACCGCGTACACAGTTGTCAAAGTGGTTTTCGATATCGACAGAGCGTATGCCCATATCCGATCCTGGTCTCTTTAACAACCAATTGCTTATTTCACACCGGATGGTTCTTTTACATTTCAAAAATCATTTCATAATTGATATCAAAATATCATATTCAATTCAAATCATATCACTTTCGAAATCATTACTTACTTCCGAAATTATATCACATTGAAATCATAGTTCGAAATTATATTTCCTTTCAAAAGTCGAGTTTCGAAAATAGGTTAAACTCTAATTTCGAAATTATCATATTAAACCAAATATGTTATTTAAATCCCAACTTAGGTTATAACAACATTAACCATATTCACTTAAAAATCGAGAATTTGAATATAAATCCATCAATTTTACTTAGTTTGGAATTTAGAAGAAAATAGTTTTAAATAGTTATAAATAGTTGATATAGATTTAAAAATAGATTAAATATAACTAAAATAGATTAAATAGCTTCAAAATAGATTAATTAGATTTAAAATAAGTTAAAACAGTTTAATTAGTTTAAAAGTTGAAAATCTTAATAATTAAAGTCTTTAAAATAATATATTTTTAAAACAGTTTATATAAAAATATGAATTTGAAATTTTATCAATTTAAACTATTTATTTCATTCCAGTACATTTGGACCATTTTAATATCCCAAAACCCAATTTCAATATTTTCCAATTCCAATTCTCAATAAAATATTTAATTCAATATCGCCTCCAATCCATGTTCGAAATATCAATTTAAATTACTCCAGATTCAATATATTTCAAAGTTATATTTGAAACAATTTAAAATAATTCAATTCTGACAAATTTAACTTTTTATTCCAAATTCAACTTTGAAATTTCAATTAAATCCTTTTAACAATACCTTTAAACCAATTCCAATTATATCATAAACTTGAATTTCGATAATAATTCAATTCGTATAAATCAATTTTTATTTCAAAATATCATTTAAAAGGATTCAAAAAAAATTAAAGCTTTAAAATCATTTAATTTAACCAATCCGATGTCCGTAAATAATTCTCTACCCTAGGGTCAAGTGATACGGATAATTATCATTTCAATCCGCGATTTTAAAAATTTTATATTTACGGATACATATCATTTCAATCCGCAATCTCGAAAATATCAAATCCATAAAATCACTCGAGTCTATCATTTCAACTCATAACGATTTTTCCTTAATCTATTGATCATTCGGGTATGTATCATTTCAACCCATAAGTGAACTTGCAGTTTATAACGATATAAAATGAACATCCATTCATCCAATATCAACAATCAACATCCATTACAAACATCATCCAAATCAATCAAATAAATATCAATATAGAACTGATAATCAATAACAGGTATTTAACTGGCAATTTATATTCAATAATAAATTAAATAACGAATTAATTCAAATAAATTCAAAGTAACTGAAATGACGATTTAAATAGATCAAAATGCCATAAATAAATTTCTAATTCACATCAAAAGTTAATTTAACTAACATAAGAAATTTTAGAAGTTGTGAGTGGGTTAAAACACTCACCTTTGAATTTAAATTGAATTTAAATCCAAATTAAACCCAAAATCCAAACGATCTTGGAATTCATCCAAACCAACGTCAAAATGTCCAGAGTTTCGATATGATCCCAGCGGAGAAAACCGCGCGTGAATTGGACCTCGTATGAGGAAATTATGTCAGGTTGAAGATTTTAAATTGAAATTTAAATAAATAATATATATACCAAACCAGAACTGCCACGTCACAACTAATACCTGCTACAGGAACTTCTTCCACATGAACACGCGATCGGCCTCCTTGAAAAACGCGCGACACCTCGCCTAGCCTCGTCTTGCACGCACCGCCCGTAGGCCCCGACACCTCGCCACCGCGACTCTCATCCCGATGCTCCGACCCAACGTTGCGCACCTCCAGGTGAGCCCGACCAAGCTCGATTCAGGAGACGCCACATGGGTACGAAACCCTAGATGAATTATTGTCGTCAATCAAGCCGTCCAATCACCAAACAAAACACACCGATGCACTCCTCTCAGTCCCCTCTTTAAAACTGTACAAATGATTTGACGATCCATCGACGTTCATTGGAACGTGATGAATGGCTGAGAATAGTTCACCCAGTTCCGGCCACACAGAGAACCAGGTCGAAAAACGAATCACATATTTGACTTGCGCTCGTCGAGAGCTTCAAATCGATATAAAATTCGATATAGTTTGAGGAGTTTGAATTTTTTGATTTGAGATTTGATTTGAAATTGAACGGAGAATTTTGTTTGTCTGCATTGGAATGAGGAGTTGAGAAGAAATGTACGTACAGAAAAATGAGAATAAGAAACAATTAGGGTTTATAACGAGGTATTTATAGGTAAAACAAAATAGAAAGAATGGACCAGATAGATTGAACGATAAACAACCCGAAAGCCCGTTCGACCCCGGAACGAAAATGGGAGAACCCATATATCAAAATAGATGTTTTCGATAGTTTTAAAATCAATGGAACAGGTTTCAAGTCCTATTTCCATCGTATGAAGAAGTTATGTTAAAATCAGCTTGTTCAAATTGATTTCAATTGATTTCAATTAAATTGATTTCTAGGCGTTTCGAGCTCGTATGGTCAAACGACAGGTCTGATCGTTACGAAACTTGAAATCCTACAGTAATTCACTGTTACGGATCCGGTGAAACTGGTTTCGTCGAAATCCGAGCCAGTGGCCAAAATGGCTAATTTTACGTTAATTAAATAAATTAATATTAAGTTAATTAAATCAATTTTCCAATTCAAATTTAATTATTTACAAATTTTATCAATTTCGATTACTTAGTAAATTTAGAATCCTTTGAACAAATTTCTATATTAATTTATCATTGAACATTTCACAATTTACAGTATTTAATTTCAATTTCAATTAATCCAGTAATTATAAATTTAAATTCCCAATAAATCTGTATATTCTTATTTCCATCTTGTTATTCAATTAATTATCATCTTATGGGTATAATTAACATTGATTTATATTTATTACATTAATATATTCCCATTTCATATTAATTCCCATTAACGTAATATTTCATTTCATTTAATTTCAATAATCCATTTATTACAGCTTAAAATCCAATAAATTAATCAAACTTGAATTTCAATTATTTTTATTCAATCAATTGCCATATTATGAATACAATTTACATTCGTCACTCCTTATTGAATTAACATTCTCCCATTACTAATTTAATCTACACTAACTGCACTAATTAAGTCAATTAACTGCAATTGATTTCAAATTAAATTTTATGAACTAAACAAATAGGTAACTTATAACAATTGTTACCATTAACCTTTAATTACATTTAAGTTTATTACTTTCAAACAAATATTATAATTACTTACAGAACATTGATTTTATTCAATTACCATTTATTATATTTCAAATTCATTAATTAATTCAATGTTTATGTTTGTTTTCTTATATTCAATTTATAGCCAAGTATAACATTTACATTATTTCAATAAATTGAACTTCATTCAAATTGTTAACGATAAACTTTAATTAACATTGTTATATTTCATTTTAATATTCATTTCATTATTAAATTACAAATTTCTATTTCTTCAATATTAAATCACCAAAATCTTATTAGATTAACAAATTTAATTATCGAAAATTTATGGGTCGTTACACTCTCCCCCACTCAAAACTTTTCGTCCCCGAAAAGGAAAAAGAAGGAGAAAGAAGGAATTGAGTAATCAATATATCTTATTCAAAATATTAAATTTATAAACAATTAATTTACAACATTAATTAATTTAAATAAAATATATCCATTTATAACCATTAAATCCTTTTATACTCAAATTAACAAAAGTTTTGATAACATTTCATAAAATTTTCTAAGTCCAAAATTTTCATAAAATTTAGGCAGAGTCTCCTTTGTACGGAGAGGCTCAAGAGAAATAATAATATCAATAATACAACATATTGTTAGGAAATCAATTCCTTGGTTTCGATGATCACAACTATGCAATGGAAAACAAATGTACATATACAGGAAGTTGATATAGAAACATCACCAAAGAGACAAGAACAAGACTCAAAAGAAGTATCAAGAGGCTACAAGTCGAGAGAATTGGAAAAGAAGTGATACAGACACAAGAAAAGCAACATGCACTAATCCAGACATCTGAGTGCACAGACCAGACGTCTGGTTAAGTTCTCTGGTTCACAAACTCAGAAGAAACCAAACGTCTGATCCTGAACTCAGACGTCTGACATACATCCAGACATAAAACAGAAGTAAAGACCAAACGTCTGGTTTATAAACTCAGACGTCTGAAATACTACCAGACACAAAAAATATATGAAGGCCAGACGTCTGAGGTCACTTTCCAGATGTCTGAAAATAGGCTCGACTGTGTAATTTCAAACTCCAACTGTCACATCCGAAGAGACACATCCGCTCCTCTTCACTGCAACTCTTCATCACCAACAGGAGCAACTATACAACGATTGTTAATGAAGGCAACTACACATAGAGACTCTTCATCACTATAAATAGCATCAGGAATTCAAGAGAAGAATTAACCTTACTCACTTACGCTCTTATCTCTTATACTCTGACTTATACCTGATCTCTAAGCAATCAACTACCTGTATTTAACTCTTCCATATATACAGAACTCCTCATTCAAATATTCTCTAGATAGATATATATATATTGGAAGCATTTGTACTCAATAGTCAACATCCGTGTTATAGAACACATTCTTGACAAAGAAACTCTGCTATTGTAAACCTGTTCCTCCGGGTCAAGTGAGGGTTAGTTGAAAGGAAATTCTGAAGAGGAGCTTCGGGACTGGACGTAGGACGGGAGGTCCGAACCAGTATAAAATCCTGGTGTGATTATTTTCATTTACTTTGCTACTATCATTTATCAAGTTATATTATATAGTTAGCTGTTTATACTTGCATATATATATCCTATACGATCCACTCATATAGACTTTCACATATATCATAATTTTCAAAATAATATATTACAACGGCGGGAAAAATAGTATAATATCGCTAGAAAACCGTAATCCGAGAACGTACCTATTTGTCGGGCAAACAACGCTTAATTATGAAACCAAAAGCAATAGCTATTGCTTCCATAACCTGTATTTCACTTATATAATCCAGAAGAGTTAATAATTATATAAAATGAAAAATTTAAAGTTGTTTCAATCACTAATAAACAAATCAATATAAACGACAATCACTGGCAACCACAGCATACAATCATCATATGAAATCAATAAAATCAACTATTCATCCATAGCAAACAAACAAATGGTTTGTTCGGGTTCAGACACTTTTAATCACATAGAATGACAAATAACTACTAAGTATATCATTTACTCAACGGTCTTAGATAAACTCAATAGATTATTCATATATCTTAAATAATTAGAAGTATCCTATCCCAAACAACCCATAAACCAAAACAAACAATAATTTACAATGTACTTGAGTTATTCATATTAAATTTCTTTCACAACATTTACAGATTTTATTTTTCTTTTCATTCATACCAGGATTATTTCTTTAACATACATTTATCTCTTACAAAATTTTATTCCCATTCATTCATTCAGCGTTTATTTCATTTATTTTCCTTTATTACTTACAAAAATTCATTTTCATTTATTCATATTATGTCAATTTCTTTTGTTGCATTACATTCATTTTATTATTTACTTTAATTATAAATAGTTTCAATATTAACTTAAGTTCAAAATCCTTTACTTACAGTACTAAATTTTCTATTTCATTTAATTAGTAGTATTATAATTTTAACTCAAGTTTATAACTATTTTCATATCAAATTTCTTATTTATAAAAGTAAATTTCATTGAACACTTTCATTACATAAGTTTTACTTATAAAAATTTCTATTACATATTCTTTTAACATTTCAAATTTTATAATTGGTAAGTTATATATATATGTCTTTAAGAATGCAATTGAAAGTTACACAAGTTTGACTTACTTATTTTAATTAACTTAAGGTTCAATAATTATCATTTTTTATTTTCATATTCTTTTCGTTTACAAGTTACAAATTTCAAAGTCCTTGTATATTTCAGTTATAACTTAGCATATAATTTCTTATTTTCATTTAGAAGTTTCAATTATTAAATAGTTAAAATTTTATTCCATTTCAATAATTGAAATCTCTAATTCATAGAAATTTAAGAACTAAATGCCGGGTTCCATTTCAAATCCTTTAAAATAATATATACATATGTTTTTCCAAAAAATAATATATACATATACATATATATATACACTCATAACTTTTATATCCAATCATATTTAAACTTTAAAAAATTTATTTATTTATCAAAATAGATCTGTAGTAAAACTACTACAATGGCCTTCCCACTTTGAAACTCGAAAATGAATGTCGATGATGCGTGCACTCATCTCCGAAATTATTTTCCAGCGACAGAGAGGGGAGTACAAAACTTATTTCTTTCCAAAATTTCATAAAAACAATTCTTTCAAATTATATTGAAATATTTATATCAGAAAATACATCTAATAATATTATTATTATATCCCAAAATCATTCAAAAGAAATTTTCAAAAAACCCTGGAATTTAAGTTCTAAATTTCAGATTTTCATTTATTGTATTCTCAACTAGTATTTATAAATTTCACTACCTAACAACCAATATATTACAACCAAATATATATCATTTATAAATCATTATTTTATATATAAAACTATACAATAGGCAAAATTATTTCATTCACCTTCATTTCAAAACAATATTATGTCCGTGAGTCCTATTAAGCATTTAGAAATCCCTATCGATGTCATAGCGTCCTATGTACCGACCAGAATTTATAATACAAAATGGAACAAATTAACACAATATCAAACATTTTATAACACTAATAAATACGCTCTCTCATATATATATATATATAGACACACACACACACACACTCAACGACTCATCATAGGGTATTACTACCCTACTTAATATGAGTCAGACCCCACAAAGCTAAGGTTATTGCTAAAACAAAGCTCGGATACCTACTATAACATCCCACCTTTTTGTACGCTTTAAGCAGACACGCATGCCAACTCAAACCATACAGAAGGGCGGATTGTTATTGGGGTGAATAAGAAAAAGCAGAGAAAGAAAAAAACAAAATAGAATCTCGCAGCGGAATGACAAAATATAATAATCAAATAATAGTTCATTAAGATGTTTACAAAATAATTGATTATACTTATACAATACAGAATCAGAGTTACACGTATCAGAGATAAACAAATAGTGATAATGCAGCGGAACAATATGATGTAGTGGAATAAATATAGTAAATAATAGTAGCACAAATCTTCGTCTTCGTCCTCCAGAAATAAGGTCTTCAAATCCTGAAATGCTCAGGCTGACCCAAGCGAATTGAAAAGACAAAACACTCGAGTCAGAACTAAAAGATCTTATGTGAGTTAAATCAATGGTAAATAAATATGAGTGTAAACGGCGTCGGAGATGTTTATGGGGTTTGACATATCCTATCCAGTGTCTAACGTGAGTGCAGTAACTTAAGAGATGTTCGGGATTCACATCTCCTAAGGATCCGTTAAACTATCTACTATGTAGTACAATACGCTATTATAATATGTCTACAGTAATATAAATTGTTAAAATAGCGTTAAGGCGTTACATTTTCCCCCTTAACACATTTTTATTTCCCATAATTTATACAGTACCGTAATCCCACCCGTAAACTGGGTGTCGTCAGAGGGCACTCCATAGGTATGGTACAAACCAAACTCGTAGAAGGCGCGCTAGGGTAGGTGACACGGCACAACTAGGCAATGCTAGGTTAGATATACCAATTACACTTCCGGACCGGTGGTAACGCATAGCAGCTACTACCGCCCACCTCGAAACACACTCCCAAGTAAAAAAAGTCGAGGGGTGGCCACCAAATAAATCGCAAAGTCAGAATATAGTATCGATGGAATGTGCCCGATGGGAGGAATGACCTCACTTAGCCCGTTAATTGCTCCTGTTTTGGCTACCTTAAGCTAACTCATGGGAGTCAGGTCCACGTATATACCTTTAGGATCGTCGCCACCATCCTACTTCATTCTGGAATCTCCACCGCGTACACAGTTGTCAAAGTGGTTTTCGGTATCGACAGAGAGTATGCCCATATCTGATCCCGGTCTCTTTAACAACCAATCGCTTATTTCACATCGGATGGTTCTTTTACATTTCCAAAATCATTTCATAATTGATATCAAAATATCATATTCAATTAAAATCATATCACTTTCGAAATCATTACTTACTTCCGAAATTATATCACATTGAAATCATAGTTTGAAATTATATTTCCTTTCAGAAGTCGTGTTTCCAAAATAGGTTAAACTCTCATTTCAAAATTACCATATTAAACCAAATATGTTATTTAAATCCCAACTTAGGTTATAACATCGTTAACCATATTCACTTAAAAATCGAGAATTTGAATATAAACCCATCCATTTTACTTAGTTTGGAATTTAGAAGAAAATAGTTTTTAAATAATTATAAATAGTTAATATAGATTTAAAAATAGATTAAATATAATTAAAATAGATTAAATAGCTTTGAAATAGATTAATTAGATTTAAAATAAGTTAAAACGGGTTAATAGGTTAAAAGTTGAAAATCTTAATAATTAAAGTCTTTAAAATAATATATTTTTAAAACAGTTTATATAAAAATATGAATTTGAAATTTATATCAATTTAAACTATTTATTTCATTCCAGTACATTTGGACCATTTTAATATCCCAAAACCCAATTTCAATATTTTCCAATTCCAATTCTCAATAAAATATTTAATTCAATATCGCCTCCAATCCATGTTCGAAATATCAATTTAAATTACTCCAAATTCAATATATTTCAAAGTTATATTTGAAACAATTTAAAATATTTCAATTCTGACAAATTTCACTTTTTATTCCAAATTCAACTTTGAAATTTCAATTAAATCCTTTTAACAATACCTTTAAACCAATTCCAATTTTATCATAAACTTGAATTTCGATAATAATTCATTTCGTATAAATAAATTTTTATTTCAAAATATCATTTAAAAGGATTCAAAAAAAAATTAAAGCTTTAAAATCATTTAATTTAACCAATCTGGTGTCCGTATATAATTCTCTACCCTAGGCTCAAGTGATACGGATATTTATCATTTCAACCCGCGATTTTAAAAATTTTATATTTACTGATATATATCATTTCAATCCGCAATCCCGAAAATATCAAGTCCATAAAATCACTCGAGTCTATCATTTCAACCCATAACGATTTTTCCTTAATTTATTGATCATTCGGGTATGTATCATTTCCACCCATAGTGAACTTGCAGTTTATAACGATATAAAATAAACATCCACTCATCCAATATCAACAATCAACATCCATTACAAACATCATCCAAATCAATCAAATAAATATCAATATAGAACTGATAATCAATAGCAGGTGTTTAACTGGCAATTTATATTCAATAATAAATTAAATAACGATTTAATTCAAATAAATTCAAATTAACTGAAATGACGATTTAAATAGATCAAATAGCCATAAATAAATTTCTAATTCACATCAAAAGTTAATTTAACTAACATAAGAAATTTTAGAAGTTGTGAGTGGGTTAAAACACTCACCTTTGAATTTAAATTGAATTTAAATCCAAATTAAACCGAAAATCCAAACGATCTTGGAATTCGTCCTAACCAACGTCAAAATGTCCAGAGTTTTGATACGATCCCAACGGAGAAAACCGTGCGTGAATTGGACCTCGTATGAGGAATTTATGTCAGGTTGAAGATTTTAAATTGAAATTTAAATAAATAATATATATACCAAACCAGAAATGCCACGTCACAACTAATACCTGCTACAGGAACTTCTTCCACATGAACACGAGATCGGCATCCCTGAAAAATGCACGACACCTCGCCTAGCTTCGTCTTGCACACGCCGCCCGTAGGCCCCGACACCTTGTCACTGCGACTCTCATCCCGATGCTCCGACCCAACGCTGCGCGCCTCCAGGCGAGCCCGACCACGCTCGATTCAGCAGCCGCCACATGGGTATGAAACCCTAGATGAATTATTGTCGTCAATCAAGCCTCCAATCGCCAAATAAAACACACCGATGCACTCCTCTCAGACCCCTCTACAAAACTATACAAATGATTTGACGATCCATCGACGTTCATCGGAACGTGATGAACGGCCGAGAATAGTTCACCCAGTTCCGGCCACATAGAGTCCCAGATCGAAAAACGAATCACATATTTGACTTGCGCTCTTCGAGAGATTCAAATCGATATAAAATTCGATATAGTTTGAGGAGTATGAATTTTTTGATTTGAGATTTGATTTGAAATTGAACGGAGAATATTGTTTGTCTGCCATTGGAATGAGGAGTTGAGAAGAAATGTACGTACAGACAAATGAGAATAAGAAACAATTAGGGTGTGACAGCCCGCCTTTCTCGACTCTCGAAAATCGACCCAAAATACACCACTGTATAATATGCCGACGATCGAGTGCCGGAAAAGACAGATTGTTGAGGAAAAAGAAAGAAGATAGAAGAAAGAAGGAACTAAACAACATCAGAATCTCACAATCGTAGCAGAACAAAATATAATAAATAATAATAGTTCTTTACACAAAATGAAATCATATCTGTTATATACAATACATCGTCAGAGTATATCACCAGTAAAGAACAATTACCAGCCTCGCAGTTATATAAGCCTGCCTCACAACTTGCTGGCAATTTCAAACAACCATAGCAGCGGAATAAACAAGTACGAATAATACGTCTCGGACTCCAGCTCCACACCTGAGCTCCACAGCATCCTATACTGTAATCTATAATACTCGATCTGACCCGAGCATTATAATGAAATAACACCCGAGTCAGTCTGGAATACCAGCATCAGAAAAATACATCCAAACTGATTCTTAAAGTTTCAAAAATCCTTTGAAATCAAAAGCATCTCGTAAGACCACGCTATAAATAAACATGTCGGTTTTTTACCTTACGATAGCCAAAAACACTTTCTTATCAAATCCGTCTGATATTATAATAGTGTCTATATACAAATACTTATTCAAATAGCTGAAATTGTTACATGATTAAATTCCAGCATACTAGCCACAAAGTGGGTTCTAAAAACAAAAACCGTAAAGGCACGTAGGGAGAATGGATTTCCAACTAATGACTAGGCACTGGGGTACCACCTGTCACAGTACCTGGTCTAGATCAGCGTACCGAGGACCACGCCCGATCCCCTGCAACACAAGACCGGAACTACCCCTTACTGGATAATTCCGAGTAAGATCACCCCGCGGTTGGGATCAGCAACCGCACCACTAAGCCGAATAAAAAGGGACATCTAGACAGGGATGACCTCACCCTAATGGGCGCTACCCACATAGCCTTGCTGCATAACCCCTGATTTTCAGTCATTCCCGATTGATGAGGCTCGAGGCTAAGCGTTACCTTTTTAGAACATATCTCTTAGAATGCTCACCGTCCTCCTTACGATGTTCTCAAAGCATTTGTCCATACAAGTCCGTCCCAGGTTCGAACGGAACCGAAGGCACTACTCCCACTACATCAATTTTGGAATCACCCTCAGGATTAGTAGCGACTAGCCCTTGCACTTCACTGCTCCATCTTCGACTCCGAACTCGTTTTTCCATGAAACGTACAAACCGGATCGAAGTGGTTTTCGAGAAATAAATCCCGATCCCGGTCTCTTCGAAACGATCAGCGCATTGGCCAAATACTAATAGTCGGTGATTTAACTATCAATTAACATCCACAAGCATCCATCAAACAATAAATAATTACCCAAATTATTTATTAATCTCAAGGTATCTTCACAAGATATATTCCCAATTTCACCCTTGAAACAATTTTTCAAACCATCTTCCTTTACGGAATAAATTTCCATTATATTGTTTTTCCACTGAAAATAACCAAGTCCAAACATTTTAGATTCTAAAACAATTAAATCACTTTATTCTAAAATATATTAAAATATTTAAATTAAACTACTCAAATATTATATTCAAAAAAAAAATATTTTAAAAATATTTAAAGCAAAACTATTTTATAAGATATATCTAATTTTAAAATAAAGGTTAAGTTACACTAGAGTTTTAAAAGAGGAATTACAAAATTCTATACTAGTTCAAATAAAACTTTAACCAAACTTTCTTTGAAATAAATCCATTTTATAAAATATAAATATTAATAATATTCTTTAAAACATAATACCAATTAACCCTTTAAATAATTATTACTATAACTAATTTAAATAAATATTTACTTTTAAAATTTTAACAACTTAAATAATAATTTCTTGAAACCATTCTTTTAAACAACTTTAAACTTCTACTTTTACTCAAAAATCTGCTTTAAAAACGTACTTGGCTTTTCAAGGAAATACACTTCCATTTCAGAATAAACCAAAGAATTCTTCTATAAATCCTGCTTGATTTATATCAATTAATATTTACGTTCAAGTCCAGTAAATTTATCCCAACACTTTAAAAATAAAACTCTCTTTTATTTTTTTAAGCACACTTCCCATTTCCTGGAAATCACTTCCAAAATATATGCTTTAATTATTTAAATCAGTTACCAAATTCTTTATTCAAAATATCCTTTTGAAAATCTATAAAAGTTTTCTTGCGTAACTTAAATCAAAAATTTCTTTTTAAATAAGGTTATTATATCAAATACTTATAATAAAATTTCCTTTAGAAATCAAAATTCTAATTTATCTTTAAATTAGTTAAATACCATAATTACTTAATAAATACTTATTTTTCACTTAAAAATAATTAAAGATAATAATTTTCTAAAATATTCTGGAAACGCATTTAAACATTCTAGTTTATACAATGAAAGTTCTCTTTGAAACATGCTTCATTTCCCAGGAAGAATACACTTTCCATCCTTTAAAAATCATCTCTCTATTGTCTTAAACAATTTGCACTTCTTATAGAAATTCCCACCGGAAATCTATCTTTCAAAATTTATCCACCGATAAATATTCCATTTCATTTATAAACCCAGTTAATAAATTTCCATTCCTCATTTCCTTTTTAAAACACCATTTCAAAACACTTCAATTTCCAAACCAATTTCCTGAATTTAATTTCCTTAAATTCATATCTCAAAAATCCTTTTTCATTTCCCTTTTACATCCCCATTTCATTTTATTGATATTTTAAAATACCAAATTATATTATCCAACCATAACACGGCATAACAAAATTCCAAATTAATCTATCACAGGATATCAGTGAATTATATCACAGATTATGAATATAATTTCTATATTGTGAGGAATCAAGTTGGATCCCTCCAACCTGTTTCCCTGCATCCATAGATGTTAGCACAACAATAAATATCAATTCAATCTAATAATAATTATCACATTCAACAAATCAACCAATCATTAAAATATTAACTAATTAAATTAACTAGCATTCCAAATGTGAGTGAGATTAACTCACCTTGAATTTATCGAGCGTTCCAATTTTTAAATTAAATCGAACAGCATTCGATTTAACCTAAATTTTATTTGCTCAAAACGATCCCAGATCTGCACCACAATGGGCTGCTCGTCACTGCGATTCTGGTGCCACCAGTTTTGCCCGATTTCGACCTCGTATGGATGAGATATGTTATTACAAAGTTTTTAATATTATTTGTAAAACAAATTCCTCTTTTTATTATTATTTTCATACCAAATCCAATCAAAACCGTCGATTCCAAATGCTAAGATCCAGGCCGCACTTTTCTTCATCTCCTACATCACGTTCCAGGTTCGAACGAACCCACCGCCGCCATTTAGGGTTTAGAACCGCTCCTCCCCTCCTCGACTACACGACGATCGGTCGACTCCACCGCGAAGCCCACGGCCTGCTCCACCACCGCCCCAAGCCCCGACGAACTCGAGCATCCCGATGCCTTGCGATTTACGTGCAAACGTACGACGAACGGAACCCTAAAACTTCGCCATCGACAAACTATAAGCCATCACGACCGTTAGATTCCAAGATCCCGTCGAGCTCGTCGACTTTCCAGTTGGGAGTTTTGGCTAATGTCGAGAGGATGGAGAGATAAATGAGGAAGAGTGAGGGAGAGTTTCAGCCATTAAAAACATAAGCGGCGGCTGCAAAGATAGCTAGGGTTTCGGCCCAAATACGTATATATATATATATATATATATATATATACGTATATACATATTAATTTAATATTAAATTCAATTTTAACGAACATTTACAAACGAACTCCAAACGACGTATGCCGACAGGCGATTATAATGTTTTACCCGCATTCCGAACACAATGGAACATGTTCCGGAGGCTAATTTGATTGTATGTGTAAGATAGCTTTTTGAATCGATTTAAAATATTAAATTTTCGATTTTAATTTCAACGCGTTTCTCATCCGTACGAACAAACGGCAACTCCAAATGCTACGAAAATTGAAATCCGATAATAATACACTATTACGGATCCAATGGAACTTGTTTCGTCGAATTCCGAGACTGTGCCCCGGAAGGCTATTTTAACTCGTCGATAAATTCGAGCGATTTCCAAAATCGTCGAAATCATTTAAAATTTCGCTTTTAAAATTTTACTAACTTAATTATAAATCACATAGAATTTAAAATCACATTAGAAATCATTCTGATTCACTTCGAATCAAAATCTGATTATTTGCATTATTATATTATTAAATTCCATTATTAAATTAATATAAAATTCCAAGTTTAACTTATCGACTTTTGATTCCATCCAAAAGTCCAATATTAAAATTCAAATCAAACTAGACTTAAAATAAATCTTAGAAACCATTTTCATAGCCATTTACATCCAAATTCACAAATTAGCCCAATTTCAAATATTTAATTATTATTATTCAAACCCAATTGAACTGCCATATTTGAAATTTTAACTAATTATATTGATTTAACCAAAATCTTCTTGTTTCAAAATCAAATTAAAATTCACATTCAACATTTAAAATGAATTAAATGTTCAAAATCTAACGACCAAAATTCCGGGTCGTTACATAGGGTTTATAACGAGGTATTTATAGGTAGAACAAAATAGAAAGAATGGACCAAATAGATTGAACGATAAACAACCCGAAAGCCCGTTCGACCCCGAAACGAAAATAGGTCAATCCATATATCAAAATAGATGTTTTTGATAGTTTTAAAATCAATGGAACATGTTTCATGTCCTAATTCTATCGTATGAAGAAGTTATGTTAAAATCAGCTTGTTCAAATTGATTTCAATTGATTTCAATTAAATTGATTTCTAGGCGTTTCGAGCTCGTATGGTCAAACGACAGGTCTGATCGTTACGAAACTTGAAATCCTACAGTAATTCACTGTTACGGATCCGGTGAAACTGGTTTCGTCGAAATCCGAGTCAGTGGCCAAAATGGCTAATTTTACGTTAATTAAATAAATTAATATTAAGTTAATTAAATCAATTTTCCAATTCAAATTTAATTATTTACAAATTTTATCAATTTCGATTACTTAGTAACTTTAAACAAATTTCTATATTAATTTATCATTGAACATTTCACAATTTACAGTATTTAATTTCAATTTCAATTAATCCAGTAATTATAAATTTAAATTCCCAATAAATCTGTATATTCTTATTTCCATCTTGTTATTCAATCAATAATCATCTTATGGGCGTAATTAACATTAATTTATATTTATTACATTAATATATTCCCATTTCATATTAATTCCCATTAACGTAATATTTCATTTCATTTAATTTCAATAATCCATTTATTACAGTGTTATCCCGCCTTTTGGCAAGGCCGTGACACCAAGAACTTGATTAGAAACCAGTGACAGTTCGTCTTGGAGATCGGTTACACAAAGGCTCACTATGGATATCGATGGATTTTGTCCGAGTCTGGATCGAGCCACGATTAACAAGACATAACAATCAAAGCCAGGGAAGCCAATGTTCCAAGTCTCAAGACGATCCGAGTTCGTATGCTCAACTTATGATCGATTCGAACAACCGACCATCCATCCATCAACCTCCACATTTGACTTGGAGACCTAAACTGCTTGGAATGAACATGGCCCGATCATCCACTCCAATCGAGTCATAGAACAAAGTTCGACAAAATACAGATACACCTCATGAAGCTCAGTGACGCCGGGATCCGTCTAAAATGGACGTGATTTGATCATCTACACATCAAATCCTACCCTGAACACGAAAGGTTGTTCGAAAGCCCAACTTGAAGTAGCTATGGTAGACTGCGTACTCACTAACCATCGCTGTCAAAATACGGACACGACTGCACCTTGGAACATATGCAACTTACTTTGTCTACTCAACAATCTATTATCCTTATTTTCTAGAAGGAGATACAGAGCAAATTGTAAGAGATTTGGCTATCTAACCCAACATGGATGTGATTCAACCATCTGTCATATACCTCCTTCCTTGACTTGATTGGAAGAGCTATAATCACCAAGAGGACGAGAATCGATCGTCCATTTTTATAATTTCGTCCCTCATCCTAGGGGCAGAATCCCATTCTGTGAGCAAACGTGTTTCGATTGTTCATTCGACGACATTAGCCTCGATACAGTAGATGAATACAAATTAAAAAATGGAAATACGACTGCTCTCAACTAAAACCTCCAAGTCCCCAGAGTGCGGACTGGAGTACTCTAAGTCCCCAGAGCGCGGACTAGAGTATAAACGACTAAAACCTCCAAGTCCCCAGAGTGCGGACTGGAGTACTCTAAGTCCCCAGAGCGCGGACTAGAGTATAAACAATTTAAAACCTCCAAGTCCCCAGAGTGCGGACTGGAGTACTCTAAGTCCCCAGAGCGCGGACTAGAGTATAAATGACTAAAACCTCCAAGTCCCCAGAGTGCGGACTGGAGTACTCTAAGTCCCCAGAGCGCGGACTAGAGTATAAACGACTAAAACCTCCAAGTCCCCAGAGTGCGGACTGGAGTACTCTAAGTCCCCAGAGCGCGGACTAGAGTATAAACGATTTAAACCTCCAAGTCCCCAGAGTGCGGACTGGAGTACTCTAAGTCTCCAGAGCGCGGACTAGAGTATAAATGATTTAAACCTCCAAGTCCCCAGAGTGCGGACTGGAGTACTCTAAGTCCCCAGAGCGTGGACTAGAGTATAAATGATTTAAACCTCCAAGTCCCCAGAGTGCGGACTGGAGTACTCTAAGTCCCCAGAGCGCGGACTAGAGTATAAATGACATAAACCTCCAAGTCCCCAGAGTGCGGACTGGAGTACTCTAAGTCCCCAGAGCGTGGACTAGAGTATAAACGACTTAAACCTCCAAGTCCCCAGAGTGCGGACTGGAGTACTCTGAGTCCCCAGAGCGCGGACTAGAGTATAAACGACTTAAACCTCCAAGTCCCCAGAGTGCGGACTGGAGTACTCTAAGTCCCCAGAGCGTGGAATAGAGTATAAATGACTTAAACCTCTAAGTCCCCAAGAGCGTGGAATAGAGTATAAATGACTTAAACCTCTAAGTCCCCAGAGCGCGGACAAGAGTATAAATGACATAAACCTCCAAGTCCCCAGAGTGCGGACTGGAGTACTCTAAGTCCCCAGAGCGTGGACTAGAGTATAAACGACTTAAACCTCCAAGTCCCCAGAGTGCGGACTGGAGTACTCTAAGTCCCCAGAGTGCGGACTAGAGTATAAATGACTTAAACCTCCAAGTCCCCAGAGTGCGGACTGGAGTACTCTAACTCCCCAGAGTGCGGACTCGAATATAAGCGAATTGGATCTCCGAGTTCCCTGAATATGAACTATGACACAGATGACTTGAATTTGTCAAATCCCTAACATACGGGCTAGAAAGTTTTCTAAGTGCTCGAAGCACAGAATGGAAGTTCAACGACTCCCGAAGAGTTTCCGAGTTATATGAAGATGGACTGAGAAGTCTATGTTACTCACAACTGCTTGGATTAAAGTCACAATCACAAAGAAACTGAACAATAAGAGTCTTTTGTAAGACAGAAAAAGAACTAAACCTTATTCAGAAATGAGTTTCTATTACAACCCCTCCAAAGTTCGGAGTCGACATTCTATTTACAAGGACTAGGAAATAGATGAAAATAATTACATGACTTAAACTAACTCTCGTTGAACGAGGATAGTAATCACTTCTTGTGCTTCTTCAACTTCTTTCCAGATGGCTCCTCTCCAGAGCATTTACCCTTGGTACTCTTCTTTGATAGAGGGGTAGCAACTGAAGGAGTACGGGGGCCTTCCATGGGCTTGGATCCGCCAGGAAGGATGACCTTCAACGGCTTGTTCAAAGGATCGTCCAAGTCCACAACTCGGGGCTCTACTATGACCTTGACCGTCTCCCCCTTCTCTATCTCGAGCCGCTCCTCCATGCTCAATTCAGATGTGTGCCCAGAGGCGCCTGTAATTTCTACTTTATAACCCCCGTCGGTAGGAGAGAAGGTCTCAGACTTGTCTTCATCAAGCGCTCCGATCACCTGAGCGTCTGGACCAGGAGCCTCCCCTACGTGAGTGGCTTCACTTGTTCTCTCCCCCACTTCCTTGGCGACATCGCTCCTCGGAGTGGGCTCGGGGTCAGAACGGCCTGCACAAAATCATGGAAAACAAGCACTAGAATGCAATAGTCCTATATAAAGAATAACGACTTTCGAAATCTTAAAGAGAATCTTAAAGAGAAGGATTATCTACCAGGTCTAGGCAGACTCTCAGCCATCCAGGGGGTCTCACCCTTTGGAATGGGAGACAGAATGCGGACTAAAGTACTCTAAGTCCCTGAGCACGGACTAGAGTATAAATGACTCAAAAACCTCTACGTCCCCAGAGTGCGGACTACAGTACTCTCAGTCCCCAGAGCATGGACTAGATTATAGGCAACTTTAGAAAAATCCCTAAATCCCAGAAGCGGACCAGATTACTCTAAGTTCCCAGAGTGCGAACTAGAGTATAAACGAGTTGACGAAAATCTCTGCGTCTCGAACTGTGGACTAAAGCATAAACCGTTCGACAAATCTCTAAGTCCCCGGAGCGTGGACCGAAGCATGAACACAGATTGAGCGCGAGTCAACCGGGGGGAGAATAACACTAAGTCACCAGAGTGCAGAGTGGTGTATGATCATCGATAAATAGATGAGTGGATTCCGACCATTTTCTATTCCGTAAACTTCGGCCTGGAATCGACAGGAGGATTATTAACACGCTGAGGATGGAGTTCGACCATCCAACTAGTGACCTGGCCAAATCAATGCTGGGGGCAGGGGTACAAAACACTAAAAAGCCGAATATGACAGCTTACTATAGCTTTAGCATGGCGTTCTTTATAACTTGAGGCAGCGACTGCAGGGAGGCCTCAATACAGAACCAATCGAAACGGAATCCAAAGCTACGAGCAACCTACTATATCATACCTCAGACCAAGGGTCAATGCCGATCCGCGCCAAGCACATACGAATGTGACTCGGATGTTTGTTTTTTGAAAAACTATGACCCCCAGAGTATGGAAAGGAGGGTAAACCACGAATACTTGGTCAAAAATTCTCCAGCACCCTCGTTCGATTCGTCAGGAGGAGTATGAAACTGGATGAGCATAACCCGACTGCATTTGTAGCCAACTATACCCCGAGATCTGATTACAAAGCATGAACCAAAGTGGACGTGGATGACCATCCACTGTCCAAATTACGCCCTGAAACTTACGTGGCATCGAAGTATTCCTCTTGGAATGAAAAACCACGATAAAATCCAAGATAGGCGAGACCTAGTCTCCCATCGACTGACATGATCCCACGATTCAACGGGAAAGAGAGTAAAGCTAAAGTGGGCGTGGTTAGCTTTCCTACTTATCAGTATATGCCCCAGACCTGGGGGCACGAGCATGAAGCAAGATGAATGTGAACCGACTTTTCACCAATCACCTCTATGTCTTTGGAGTTTAGGTGAAAACATATACATAGCTAGGACGAGACTCAACCGTCCATGTAGTACATTTATCAACCCGAGACTGGGAGAAGACGCATGGTCATCCAAAGATTGGCTACGATAGCTCAGTATTAAAACTTGTGTATAGTGCTTACAACTACTCAAGGCAACGACCGAAAGGATGCCCAGAGATAGAATCATTAAATCAATGCCAAAGCTTGTGGGTAACTGACTGTCACTCCAACCCGAAGGACGAGTGAAGGATCATGAATGCATCGAATAGAAAATGCGTTACTCGAATATACAGGCAAATTCAAACTCATGGCAAGATCCAACTATGCAGTTGCACGCAACTCGAGGTTGGCCCCTACTCGACGTTTCCTTCAACGCGCTTTTAAGCCTGATCTTTGGCCATTTGCTGATAATCTATTAAAGCATTCAGAACCCTTCGCTATTAGGCTCAATAACTCATGACAAGACTCTAGGATTCGACTAGAGTAACCATCAACTTTGGCCGTCCCAACCATATTTCACATTGAATGTTATGATAGTTACATCTTTACTCAAAGAATCTGGGATGGCACCTGCTAATCTGACGGTCGACATTACAACCAGCCATGGCGACCCTTTCCGGGCGCTGAATATCGGATCACAGCTCAGTGCAGTGATGATAAAAGAATTAGTTGAATTTTTCTGAATAAATGATGATATCTTCCCTTGGACCCATTTTGACATGCATATGTGATTTCATTAACTATCGCGAGCCATGCATTGGATATCAACCCGAAGCTACAAAAGCTAGCACAATCTCTATTGATTTCTTCATGAAAGCTCCACTCTTACTTTTAGGCTCACCCCATCAACGCCTATGCCCACCAGCCATTGCGACAGGGCATACGATGGCCTGAGACGTCTGAAAGACTATTTAAATAGAATATCGAACTAAGCTAATTCGATATCACTTATTTTCCACGAAGGGCTATCCAAGGACGGAAATTAGCAGACCTCACACCCAAATTCACTACCTCAGATGACTATTCAAAGAGTAGCAGAGAACCAACCATAAGATGGAAAATGTACGCGGATGGAGCACCCAATGATCAGTGTTATGGAATAGGAATCATGATAATGACTCCTGAGGAACGATCAATCTACTACGTCCTAAAACTCGATTTACCTGTAACAAACAACGATGCTTAGTATGAAGCCTTGACTGCCAGCCTCAAATCTGCTAGAGGATTTGAAGTAAAAACTTTACATATCTTTTGTGGTTCTTGATTGGTAGTATACAAATTTAAGGAAGTTGATCTTGCTAGGGGGCATTGTCTTGCTCCTTATCTCGGCCAAGTCCAAGAGCTACTAACCGACTTCACGTATTACATCATTACACACGAACTCAGTGAACAAAATGAAAAGGTGTCATGGTTGACTCCTATCAAAGACTATCTACAATAAAGAATTCTTATTGAATGGAGGAATGGAAAACGACAGATCCTCCTCAAAGCTTCACGCCAAATCATCTAAGAATAAGTCGTGTGTCAAAAGGAGTTTATCCATCCCCACGCTTCGGCATATCGCCCATGATGATATCTTGAGCAAAGTCTATGAAGAAGAACGCGGTAATAACATCAGGGGGAAAACCATGATAAAGAAGATACTCTGCTACAGGTATTACTGGCCAACTATCAACCCAGAAGCGGTTGATCATGCTAGACAATGTGACGAGTGCAAGATGTTTGCAAAAAATCCGGGAACCCCGCCGACGGAAATTAGTCAAATGGCTAGTTCATAGCCGTTTGCCACTTGGGGGCACTGAAATCATCTTCTTGTCGATCCTCAAGATGGTGCGAAATACACCACCATAGCAGTTGATTACGTCACCAAATGGGCAGATGAAGAACTCTAACCATGACCAAGATGAAGAAAATAATCAATTTCTTTATCCGTAACGTCATCTGTCCCTATGACCTTCCATGATCCATTATAACTGCAAATGGACAGGTTGAAGCTGTGAACCAAATCATAGAGTCAGTACTAAAGAGAGGTTTGGAAAACTCCTCAAGTGGCTGATTGCAACCCTTATTTCACAGAAAATACAAACAAGGAATCGCGATTGAATTGCAATTAAACTAGATGGAGTTGGTGACGACTTATGAGCATATAAAACGCATCCGAGAGCCAATGGCAAGAACATGTACCCGAACGTGCATGTGTTCACCCTTAAAAGTTCGACTTCTTGAAATCAACAGAAATTGAATTCTCACTAAGGGTTATTAAGAAAAGACTAGATCAGATAGCCGAAGCTTATTAGCTCTGCAGAATCAGTCATGTATGGCCACTAATGAACCACAACCCTGGATTTATAATATTGGGAATCGACCAAGCATCACGATGACCTTAGAAGGATACAACACCTTGGGAGGATAATGATTATTCAAGAAACATGGTGGATTTCTTTCTGAAGACAAGGAATACTCGCTGATTCAAAGCGTGTTGTGTTGCTTCACACGACACACTTTGGGGGGAAAGTGTTTCCTGGAGATTTGACCAGGCAACTGAGTACTCGGCGTACAGGACGACTCGGTGTCAACTAGTGATCGACATCTCATAGTACTCGGAGTAGTGTTCAGCATCTCATAGTACTCGGCGTAGTACTCGGCATCCAATGGTACCCGTCATCAAGGAGTACTCGGCGTAGTACTCGGCATCCAGTGGTACTCGGCGTTAGAAGACGTTCGGCGTATATAACTACTCTACATGGCAGCATCGTTCGGCCAAAGGATCGTTCGGCTAAGAAGCATCGTTCGGCCAAAGCATCGTTCGGCTAAGAAGCATCGTTCGGCCAAAGGATCGTTCGGCTAAGAAGCATCGTTCGGCCAAAGGATCGTTCGGCTTCGACTGACAACTGTTCTGCACTTCCCACCCATCAAACGTACCGTTCGGCATTGAGAAGGTGGTTCGGCGTCAACGTGTTCGGTCTACTTGGTTCGGCATACAACGACCACTACACTTGGGCTAGAGTGTTTGGCCACCAAGCCCACCTGGGAAGTCCAGCCCATATTTGTCTATAAATAGAGGGGTAGGGTCACAGTGAAAAGGGATCCTTTTTTGGGAGAACACTGGGGAGACTCTGCCATTTTTGAGACTCATCTTCTCTACTTAACAACTTCATTCAAGCATTTGATTCACGAATTGTATTTGTAATCAACAATAAGGAAGATCAATAAAGTTTAATCTCAAAGTGGACGTAGGCATTTACGCTGAACCACTATAAATCTGGTGTTCTTACTTTCTGCATTTAAATTAGCATTGTCTTCTCTGTTTAATTTAACTTCATCACTTATATCTCTACACAATCTTTCTCAACGAGGTTAGTGACCAATTTTGGTGCTAACATACAGCTTAAAATCCAATAAATTAATCAAACTTGAATTTCAATTATTTTTATTCAATCAATTGGCATATTATGAATAGAATTTACATTGGTTACTCCTTATTGAATTAACATTCTCTAATTACTAATTTAATCTACACGAACTGCACTAATTAAGTCAATTAACTGCAATTGATTTCAAATTAAATTTTATGAACTAAACAAATAGGCAACTTATAACAATTGTTACCATTAACCTTTAATTACATTTAAGTTTATTACTTTCAAACAAATATTATAATTACTTATAGAACATTGAATTTATTCAATTACCATTTATTATATTTCAAATTCATTAATTAATTCAATGTTTACGTTTGTTATCTTATATTCAATTTATAGCCAAGTATAACATTTACATTATTTCAATAAATTGAACTTCATTCAAATTGTTAACGATAAACTTTAATTAACATTGTTATATTTCATTTTAATATTCATTTCATTATTAAATTACAAATTTCTATTTCATCAATATTAAATCACCAAAATCTTATTAGATTAACAAATTTAATTATCGAAAATTTACGGGTCGTTACACTTTAAAATAAATTCAGTTGAGATATGTTTTTCTCACGCTCGTTTATCAGACTGATCCAGGCGTTCTTCCCTTTAAATGCTCGGGTCAGACCGAGTATATTTATAGGTTCAGATTTGGTGTTTTGAGGCTTCAGCAAATGAGCCGGAGATCTTCATGTCGTATACACGTATCGGTTTATTTTCCGTTGCATTGTTGTAAATTATCAGCATTTGTGAGAAAAATATTTTTATACTATCTAAGCTGATAATTATTTATTCATGTACTCTGATATTGATGTATGTATATTATAGTTTCTCTTTTGTAAAGATTATTCATCTATATCATATGTTGTTCCACTACGATGTGAGATTCTGTTTTGGTTTTGTTTCTCTCTTCTTCTTCTCTTCTCTTCTTCTCTCTTCTTTCTTTCTTCTCACCCTCTCTCTTCTTTCTCTTGACTTTCGTTCGTTCTGTGCTTTTTGGGTCGGACATGTGTGATTTATTGTCGATTCAAAGGATACAGATTTATAGGTCATCACACTCTCTCTTCTAGTTCTGTCCACTCTGAGATTCCCCTAGTTTGCTACCATCGTGAAAAGCAAGCATCTCCTTCTGCCTTAAAGCCAGTTCAATTACCACATCACACAGATCCCTGATATGTGGCAGAGTCGCTTTAGCTAGTTAAAGTTTCAATCCATGGATGAACTTCTCGTCCTTTTTGAGAATCGTATCAACCGTAGCATATCCGTACCGCGATAGCTCCTCAAATCTGGTAGTATACTTAAGCACTGTCATGTCTCCCTGCTCCAACTCCATAAATCTCCTAAGCAGAGTTAACTTAGCAATCTCTGACAAGAACCTTTTTTCAAACCTTCTTCTAAATTTAGCCCAAGTCATGGTCTCCTCGTTAACTCCTACCGTAACACTGTTCTACCAGTACAATGCTGCTCCTTACAACTGTCTAGAAGCAAGTCTCCTTTTCTGCTCATCATTAGGCCCTAAATCGGTAAAAATTCTTTCGCAATGAAGTAACCACTTCTCCACTTCAATTGCGACCTTAGTTTCAATAAACGGTTTTCCTCCACGCCTGGCATAATCCCTGCATAATACTACATAATTATTGACCACATGAGCTCCCTGATTTCCTACTTCAACATTTCCTCCGACTAAACCTATAGCAACTCCAGCCTACATCATATTAACAAAGAATTTATACCTAGCTCCCATATCAGCTTGCGGCACTCCAGCACCCGCATTGGCATTCCAATTCGAGTTAGCATTTGCCAGTCGACCCGAGTTTCTCCTGTTGGGTCGAGCATTTCCGTTGGTTGTGGTGCTTCCCCCACCAATGTTAACTCTTCCACTTCTAGCATCCATATATTATGTAACACCCCTAATTTTTAATGATGACATTATTCAGGAGATTTAATTAGAATAAATTAAATAGAATAATGTAGATAAGGAGATTGAGGTTGATTAATAAATATGTAGTGGCCGCACTTATTTAAATTTAATGAACTTATAGATGGAGTGTTAGCTAAAATAAACATAAGGGCATTATGGTAAATAGCCGCCCATATTTCCCACCCTTATACTATTCCCCTTGGCCATACACGTTTGTTTTATCACAAGCTAAAATTATAACTGTAAGAAAAGAGTAAGGCCGGCCATTAGGAAGAAAGAAGAGAAGAGAAAGTCAAAGTAAAGCTTAGGATTCAAGCTAGAAGAAATCAATCTCAAACAATCTTTAGTTTCTTTATCCAATCTAAGGTGAATAATAATCACTACATCTCTATTTTGGTTTTATAATCATATGTTTTCATATTTAAGGGAAAATTCGTTTTTATGATACAATGGATGATGATATGCTTGATTTATGATTTATTTGATTTAAACACGATGGTTTAAAAGGCGATATGAACGGTTTTAGGGTAAAACTGAGATTAAATGATTTCTAAATGCCATAAAAAAATTAAATGTTATGGAAAACATGATTTTGGAGTTGGGTTTCAATTTTTATAATTTTCCAAGCCGTGGAGAATTACTTATGAATTTTCAAAGGAAAATATGATTATTTGGATTTATAAATTTATTTTGGAAAATATATTAAGGATTTGGGTCTGAAATTTTGATATGTTAGATAACATGATTAAAATGAATTTCTGGAATTTTTAGTGATTTTTACTAAGTGATTTAATATGAAAATTTAATTATTTTGAAATGAGGACCTAAATGATTTAATTGTTTTGTTAATAGGAAGGGCTTAATTGTTAAAAGTTATCTTGTTTTCAGATCAGAGAAAATGCAGCAAATATTATCCAAATTATTTGAAAGTTTAAGATAGCCAATCAAATGTTTACAAGTAGGCAAGTTTGTTACAATAAGTTTACTTTATTTGGTAAAAACAGCATTTTTCTCAGAAAAAGGGGTTCCGCCTTCTTTAGAAGGACCCTTCGACTTAGACCTTCCGCCTCCAACCTAGTCGAAACCTTTTAGGTCGAAACCGGTAAACCAATACACATGGTATCATTCAAATGGTACGTTGTGGATTATAGAAAGGCGTAAGGTAAGGTGTCGAAAGGTACTTTTCGAAGGGGTTGGTTCCTTGGTTTTATTTTATGTTGAAAAGAAAAGCACTTACCTGTTTATAAAGGGGTTTCGGCATAGTCAAAACCTATGGTTTCAAAAGGGTATTTCAAAGAGGCAATTGAAAGAGGGTTGTCGCCTATGTTTTAAAAGAAGTAGCTTCCGAAGGAGTTACTTTGATTTTTTTTTAATGCTTTTGGAAAGAGTAGTTTTGACCAAGTCGAAACCCTTCTGAGAATTGATGACCTTCCGATGGTATTGAAGACATCAATGTTGTCGAAAGGTTTAGTTATTTTTATAAATACAAGCTACTTCCTAATGCTTTCGAAAGGGGTTACGAGTTTCGAAGACAATGGTTTCGAAAAGGGTTTCGAAGCCAACCTTCAATTGTTTTACCCAGATGTTTTAAGCCTTTTGAAGATGGTATCGACACCATCAAACTTCCCCAATACTTTTCGAAATAAACAATGTTTTTGAAAAAGAAGCTTTTACCTATGTTCACTTTGACCCAAAAAATAATGTTTAAGTATAAACCCAATGCTTTTGAAAGGCTGGACTTTCAATGGTTTCAAAGGGTAACCTTCATTGGTTTCAAAAGGGTACTTTCAGATGGTTTCGAAGCTATGCTTCTACTCTTATATGATAATACTTTAACATGGTCGAAAGGTTTCGAAAGAGGTGTTTTAAAGTATTCGAAAGGCAGGAGCCTAATGTTTTCAAGATGGATTTTTATGCTTTCGAAGGTGTTCATCCTATGAGGTCGATGGCAAAGGTTTCGAAGGTGTCGAAAGGTTTTAAACCCCAAACTCAAATTTTAAAGGAAAACCCATGGCTTAATTAAAGGAGTTTTGAAATGACTTGAAGTAAGCAAATTTGAAGAAGTATTGCCTTGATAAAAATATAAGTTAAAAGGATTAACTATGTTTTATATGAAAAGTATTTCAAGGACCTTAAACCCACAAGAGTGATATTGTTAAATTGTTATGTTTGCTTCTTCAAATATGAATATATTCACATGATAACCCATAACTGTATTGGGATAGAGGGTTAGAAGAGCCAACTAAGTTAACCCAGTAGTGAATATAAATTGATTAAACTCTTGAATGAGTAGAATTGCATCCAGAGAGTCAGAAGGACCATAATATAGGTTGCCTAAACCTTAAGTTGTCTGGGAGATAGGTTCATAGTAAACCCATGAAAACTATGATTTTATAGTTATTGGAGCGTAACTAACAGGTTCATAGTAAACCTATGAAAACTATGTATTTAGGTAAGTTAGCATGGGCTAATTGGTTTGTAGTCAACCCATGAAAACTATATCCGGATTAAGAATTGACATCAGTCAATGGGTTCCTAGTAAACCCAAGAAAACTAGGATAAGAAAGAACTTAATGGAAGCATCAGTAGGTTCCTAGTCAACCCATGAAAACTAGGATATAAGGGAGTTACTGGATAAATCCATAGGTTCCTAGCCAACCCATGAAAACTATGATAAGGAATTAGTTATTGGAATGACTAATAGGCTCAGGGGGACCCATGAATTAATTAAGTTAAAGGGCAGGGGTCTATAGGTTCTTAGTGATTTCATGAAAACTGTGAAATGGGACAGGGTGTTCCCGTATTATGAAAAAGGTTAGTAGTAAATCCATGAAAACTAATAGGTTAATAGTGACCCTAGAAACTATAAATATGACAGGGTGTCAAATTAAACTGGGGATGGTAAATCCATATAATTTATATGTATGCACATCATCATAATATTTTGGAAATGTATGTTTTAACCATTGTGGATGCAGGAGCACAGTATATGGTTTTATAAAAGTTTTGGGATACTAGTGAGGGGAAAACCCATTTCGCTAAGCAGCGTGGTCTTTAGATATCTAAAGGATTGAGATGTTAGATTATTATTCATACCATGTTTTATGTCCGACTCGAAGTTTTTGTTTTCCCCTTAAACTCTCGGGTACTCAATTGATTTTGAGTAGTTTGAGGTTTAGGGTTTTCAGGATCTCTTCTTAGACGAATAAAGCTTCCAGAGGCATGTAGGAGGCCATTAGTTATTTAGAGTTTTCTTTTCTGCTGTGTATTTGGATGTAAAGTCATATTAATTAGCCTTATTATATACTCTGATCAACCAAGTAGGCATCTTCATATGTTGCTCTTGGCGTATGTGTAATAATTATATTTTGCTAAACGTGGTTAACATTTTTGAGATTCTGTAATATACATGAATTGTTTTGATTTGAATGTGGAAATATGTTTTTGAATTGTTAAATATTTTTCCATATTCTTGTGATCTTCGTATCAATGTATCTAACACCGCCGTATTTGGTGGACGATGATTAATTACTATGGATGACTACAGCATCTGTAGCCATTATTTTTGGGCCTCCAAGTAGGGGAATGTTACATGTTATGTCCGTAAAATCTACATTCGAGTCTTTGTAAGATACAGAAGAATAACCTAAGAGAGTTGGGAGAATAGAGATAAAGTGTATACTAATATCAAATATATGTACGTTACTATAGTGTTATCCCATACCCCAGTCTTTTCTCTAAATTCCTTAGGATTATATTTTCAAATCAGTTAATTTAAAATTTCTTTTCAGTTTTCTTAAACCTATGCTCTGATACCAAGTTGCAACATCCCTTATCTTAAGGCCGGAAGCTATATTCTATGAACCCTGCAGTCATCTATAGTATTTAACTCCCGGTGACAAAATACGAAAATGTTAATGGTATCAATAACATCAGAAGCATATGAATATGAATTAAAATCATAGATTTCAAAAACAACTTTTATGCTTACATTTCAAATCAATATTTCATATTCAATTACATAATCCCGACAAATCCCAGGTTTCGATCAAATATAATTATTACAAAGTACACTAAGAGCGACCTATGAAGATGTCCCCTTGGATGATCAGAGAACTAGATAGACATATCAATCATAAATACATCATAGAGGAAATAAAACTAAGTAGATTCTACATAGTTATCTTTGCTCTTGCACGTCTTCGGAAGCTTATTCGTCCAACCTACTAACCTGAAAACCTCAACTCTCAACTTACTCAAATTAAATTCTGAGCACCCGAGTGTTTAAGGGAAAAACATAAACTTTGAGTCAGATATAAAGTCTGGTGTGAATAATATTATTGCATCTTGGTGAACTGATATTAAGTGAGACCACGCTGCTTAGAGGAATGGGTTTACCCTCACTAATATTCCTTTTATAACATATCTTTTACAAATCAGAATCCTGAAATCAAGCTGACAAAAATAATAGTAGCAAATACATATTTATGCATAAAAATCAGGAAATCAATGGACTATCTATCCACACTATAGTTTTACTTGGCTAACTATTAGCCATTGGCTGACTCAGGCCTACCAGACATAACCAAAAATCTAAATTCCGTTAGACACAACACTGAGTTGACTGCCCTTAACTTTCTTTTTCTAGGATCAACTGAACTTAATGGTTTTGCGGGCTCACTAATAACCTATCTTTACCCTATATATATTCCTTTCGATGAGTAACCTCAATTTAGTCTCATCTATGACAAGCCCTATACATTGGAATTTTGGACTATTTTGCTAGGGGCTAATAGCTAAATCATAGGGCACGGCCCTACACCAGTCCCGTCTGGTCTTCTAATTTCTGAGTCATAAACTTAAGGTTAACTACCCTACTCATGTTTCATGTCCTGTCTTCAGGTTAACAATCCTGTTACAACTTTTTTTCCTTGTAAATGGTCTTTACAAATGATTTACCTTTGAAATCATACTTTTATAAAACAAGCAAATTATATACTTTGCTTTTCTCAAAACACATATACCATGATACATATACTTTACACAAGATAATGTTGATGAAGTCAAATCAATAGGATCATCTATACCTCTAGTGTAAATTAAAAACCCTTTTAACTTAAAAGATCCAAGGCCATGAGACAAGGTAAACCCCTCGAAACCTTTGTATAAAAACTTTAAACAAACTCTTGCGAATCCATTGAAAGTACGCTTTTCAAATTAAGTTAACTAGCATATCTTGAAACAATAGGCCGAAAGGCCCAAAATGTACCTTTCAAAACCTTTGAAAATAGACCTTTCGAAATCATTATTTAAACCTTAGACATCCTCTTTTAAAACCATTAAGTCTTTCCGAAGCTTTGGAAACCATTCACTCAAATACTCAAAGTAAACCTTTCGAAAACATTTGGGTGTCTCCCCTTCAAACCTATATCATATACCTTTCAAAAGCAATTATTCCTCATTTAAACATACCTTTCGAAGGTATTGGGTTCGAGTAAAAGTTTGTAGAACATAGCTTCCAAACCTTTTCAAACCATTCCTTTTCGAACCTTTAGATTTAGCTTCTAATACAACTAAGGGTCTTAAAAAATATGAGCGAAAGCATTGCTTTCAAAAGCATTGGTCCTAAGTAAAAGAAAGAGGATGGTTTCGGAACCAACCCTTTTGAAAACATTGAGAACAGGCTTCAATGTATTAAGGCGAAAGCACCCTTTCGAAACCATTGATAAAGACTAAAGCGGCCTTAACTAGTTCGAAAGATAGAATGCGGCAGCTAGGTTTCAAGTATGTCAAAGCTATCCTTTCGAAAGCTTCTTTTAAAATAGAAGGCGGCAACCCATTCGAAAGCCCTTTTTATATAAACAGAAGCAATTTGGTTAAGTCGAAAGCTAACTCCAACCCCTTTGAAAGCTTTATTTGTAAATAAAATAGTTCCGAGTTTATAAGAGCAACTCCTACCTCTTCGAAAGCTTGGTTTCGACGTTATACCTTTCGCCTTTCTTCAATCCACTACGTACCAAAGAGTTGACACCATGTGTATTGGTTTTGACTTGTTCATGGGTGAAGATATAGTGTCGAAAGGTAGCTAATGGAAGTGGCGAGGCGGTAAATTTAAACAAAAATGTTGTGTTGCCTTTTAAAGTAATTGCTTTTCAACTTACATGCTTTATTTGTCCGAAACACAATTGGTTGCCCATTCTTTTCAAAATTTTCTTTTCTAAATGTGTTTTCGAATTCAGAAATTAATAATTAAAATATTTAACAAAGAAGCCCCTCTCTTTGATAAAACATACAAAACATTTAAGTCCCATACCTTAAATAATTTTATAATTATAGTAAAATGCTTAGGAAAATTTCCCAAAAATTCTTATAATTCACTTCTAATATGTTTTCTAACATATTTAAATTTCGGACCCAAAAGCCATACATAATTGCCGTAAATAATTTAAACCTAATATTAGCTATTTTCTTCCATAAAAATTCATATTAAATCCACCATAGCTTGGAAAATTATGAAACTTGAAATGCACTTCATAAATAGTGTTTTCAACCATATATTGAAAACACAAGTCATTTGGATATCGTTTAACAGGTTTTTCAAGTCAAAACTTATCATAAAATCTATATGAAGTAATCATATCATGGCATATTACTTGCAAAATGAATTCTGATCTTAGATAAAAACCGAAGTCGATAAAAATGAGATGTATATCTATTATTCATCTTAGCTTTGGGTTAAGAAGGTTGAGATTTTCTCTTTGGTTGATTTTCTTAAGCTTCCTACTTGAATCCTTGCTTATCTTCCATTTGATTTCCCTTATTGGTGGCCCGCCAAACTTTTAAATGTTTTAGTTTTGTTTGAAAATGTTTAAAATGAATGAGAAATGAAAGTAAGAAGGGTTAGGGTATAAGAACATAGTTTATTCCTATTTTGCTCTTGGCATATTCCTCATACTTACTCCCTTTTAATTCTCTTTGGCTTATAGATTAATTAAGGCACGAATAACTTATGATTATACAAATCTAAATCCTTTAAACATCTACATTATTTCATTAAATTTATCTGATTAAATGTCCTAAATAATGTCAGTCAAATTTAGGGTCATTATAGCTTCTACCTTTGTGGTTGGTGCTGCCTTAGGACAACGCATCAACAAAATCCTTCACGTCGTCTACTATGCTAGTATGACTCTAAGCGATGCTCAACTCAATTACATAACCATTGAGAAAGAGCTTCTAGCAGTAGTTTTTGCGTTCAAAAAGTTCCGACCTTATTTGATTGGCTCACACATTACGGTCTACATTGACCACTTTGCTCTTAGATACCTTTTCGTTAGAAGGATACCGAGTCTCGTTTGATCTGTTGGATCCTTTTACTCCAAGAATTTGACCTTACGATTAAAGATGAAAAAAGATCCCACAACGTCATTGCTAATCATTTGTTAAGTCTTCCAAATGCACCATATTCTTTACCAATCAACGAGAACTTTCCTTATGAACAACTCCTTTCGGTTTTCGTTGTTTCATGGTAGCTGATATAGTGAACTATTAGCCACTAAGGAAATTCCTTCATTTTGGTTGAAACAAGATAAGTACAAATTTATTTTCCATGTCAAATACTTCTATTGGTATGATCCATACTTGTTTAAGTATTGCTCCAACCAAATCATCGATGTTGCATCCCTAATTGCAAAAGAGTGTCCTTTCGTTTTGTCATGACCAAGCTTGTGGTGGTCATTTAAGACCTAGGAAAAGTGCTTAAAAAGTGCTCCAATGTGGCTTTTATTGGCCATCACTTTCCAAACACGCATATGAATTTTGTAAGGCATGCGATCGTTGTCAGTTGTTAGGAAAAATATCTCGAAGAAACATGATGCCTTTAACTCCTATCCTCATAATCGAAATTCTTGATGTATGGGGAATTGACTTTATAGGACCATTTCATAACTCATTTGGAAATCTCTACGTTCTTCTTGTTGTCGATTATGTTTCTAAATAGGTAGAAGCTGTTCCATGTAAAACTAATGACCATAAAATTGTTGTAAATTTTTCAAAAGAAACCATCTTTTATAGGTTTGGCATACCTCGCACAATAATTAGCGATAATGAAACAAACTTTTGCAATTGATCATTTGAAGCGTTAATGAAGAAATATTTAATAAGATATAAGTTATCCACTCCTTATTGTTATCCCGCCTTTTGGCACGGCCGAGATATCAAGGAATTGATCAGAAACCTAGAGTCGCTCGTTATGGACATCTAGTGCACATAGGTCTACCCTGGATATCGATGAATTTTGTCCGAGTCCGGATCGAGCTACAATTAATATGACATGACTAGAAAAGAAAAGGAGACCAACGTTCCAAGTTTCACATCAATCCAAGTTCATGTGATCAAGTTATGATGGATGCAAGTTGAAGGGAAAAGCATGTTTTCGTATCCATCAGAAAGTCTCATTTCATATCCATCAAGGAGCGTTGGTTCGTACCGATAAAGTTAGCCATGTCTCTAATCCATCGATTTCGTATCGATGGACTTCGTATCCATCGATGGCCCTCATTTCGTATCCATCGATTTTGTATCGATCAGAATGGCTAGGTCCACGTACCAATGAACTTCGTACCGATTATCCTTCAGCCAGAGAGACTTATTTAAATCCATCAGTAAGTCGTCTACTTCGTAAAGATCACCTAACGTCAACTTCGCATCCATCAGAGATTCAATGCTTCGTATCCATCATGGGACCACGTTCGTACCCATGAGCAGGAGTTTGTTCGTATCTAGCGAGTCAACAAACTTGGATGATGTGTCATCCCTCGAAGCGAACGAGGCGAGATCTATGGAGTCGAAACGGTCAACATGGAGTGAAGACCGGATCGAAGCGAAGTGCGCGCACCACATCATCTCAGGAACACGTGCAGTCATCGACACGAAGGGATGGAGTCGAAGCCATGGAGACGAACCAAACAGCCTTCGAGAAATTCCATTTCGTATCGACTGTATCTCCTGATCCACTGATCCAAATCCAATAAAACTTTCACAGAATCTTGCATATACACTAAGGAGTATCTCTGCCAAATTTTAGCTCGATTGGACATCATCTTGATCGATACGAAATGGATTCGTATCGATCACAGATTGAGGCGAAACTTCATGAGATTGGTCGCGTGGGCCCCCTCACGTGCCAGAACGAGTCTCTTGAAATTTGAACGGAATTTCAGCCTCCTACGCCTATAAATAGAGCCCCAGAGCATACAGAAAAGGGATCTTTTGATTCTGCAGCGTCCAGACTCTACCGGATTAAGATTTGCATCCTACCTTTGCTGTCAATTTCGAATTCTAATCTGTAATCCGCTGTTGATTGCTGTAATCGCTTGTAATCATTGAAAGGGAATCAATAAAATCATCAAAACTTCATAGTAGACGTAGGCAATACGCCGAACCACTCTAAATTGCTTGTCTGTGCATTTTACATTTCTGTTTGCTGGAGTTTTTGTTAGATAACCTCTGTTTTACATTTACAATCTTCATTTTATCTCTTCAAATAACTCCCGAAGAGTGTTGTGCCCATTTTTGGTACAAACACTTATCATCCACAGATTGTGGCCAAGATGAAATATCAAACAAACAAATCAAACAAATTTCAGAAAAAATTGTCAACAAAAACAGATAAGATTGGTCCTAAAAGCTAACTGATGCATTTTGGACTTATAGGACTGCGTTTACAACTAATCTTGGGATGTCCCCATTTAGGTTAGTATACAGAAAACCATGTCATTTGCTAGTTGAATTTGAACATAAGGCACTATGGGAAATTAAGAATTTAAATTTTGATTTGAAAAACACGGGTGAACACAAAAAATTGCAAATCAGCGAGGTAGATGAGATAAGAAACGATGCTTACGAGAATACGAAAATTTACAAAGAAAAGAGGAAAGTGTTTCATGATAATTCAATTGTATGAAAAACATTTTCGCTAAACCCAAAGCTTATTTTGTATGACTCTCGAATACATTTATTCCTTGGGAAATTAAAATCTAGATGGACATGACCGTATATGATACGTAGTGTTTTTCCACATGGTTTTGTAGAAATAGAAAACCTTAAGGATGGATCAAATTTCAATGTCAATGGTCTAGATTGAAACCTTACTTGGAACTGCCAACCGAACAAGAGGAGGAGCTAATGATACTTCATGAGCCACACTACGTCTAGTAAAAAAGATAACCCTCGTTTGTAAATATGTGTTTGTGCTTATTCTTTGCACATAACATGTCATATCAAGACTGTGCGGACACAGTCAAACTCAGGTATGGGGGAATTTTGCATATACATTTTATTTTCTTAAAAAATCATCTTTTGCAATTGCATTTTAAATATACACACACACAGATATATATATATATATATATATATATATATGTCATTGTTATCCAACATAAATCGATGTCATAAAACAAACACACACACACACACATACATATATGTGTGTATTTTATGACATCGATTTATGTTGAATAAGAATGATAGAGTAAGTGTACAGTTGAGGTCATTTGATGAGAATTTTAGTGAGTAACTGGTTTCGAATAGAAATCAGAATGCAAAGTTTGATTTACAAGTGATAATAGTGGAATCAGTATATAGGTTGACTCATAGGTGATGGCTATAAGGTTTATTCTAATTTGTAATCAATGTTTAAAGAGTGGTTGACTAATATATGCGCGTTAACGTTTTTATTCTAAGTGACGCTGCGATGATTTTGCGTAAATCTATCTGAAAAAAACATATAAATAAATGATAACCCAAGGGTATCCAATATTTCTAGTATATCTAATATTGGTGCTCAAACCCGCCAAGCTCTTTCCCAACTTTCATGTAAGCCCGCAAGGTAGTGCATGAGTGGTATGATATTATTTTATGAGATTGGGCACCTAAGGACTACCGATCTTTTTCTGACATAGTCAGGGTCGGTTTGCACATTCCACCAAGCTCTATCCATACTATCACATAAACCCACAATGCAGTGCATGGGTGGTATACCATAGTCCACAAGTTAGGTATATGTAAATGATTATAATAATATTCTTTTGTATAAAGTATTAAAATAAAGAAAAAGTGGTAATTGAAATCTAAGTGTCCTTTTGATTTTACTGGTTTAAAATGTTATACAAAAGGAAATAGAAATATTACTTTGCAAATTTTGACAATCATAAAAAGAATTTATTTCATAGTTGCACTGTGTTTCCAACTGAAACAACTGACCAAACTAGCATCCAATGTGATGAAGACTTGATTTTTTTTTAGAAATTCTTAATCAGTTGACATACTTTAATTCCTTTATTTTGACTAAAACAAGTATACATTAAAATATCGTACTTATTTGAACATAAATCGGGTCTTCATTTGTAAATAAATCTGCATTCATTCGCATTAGTAGGATATCACATTTTGCATTTGGATTTTGTAGGTAGTATCCATTGAAAACCCTCACGAGACAACACTTTCTACAAGAGATGCTTAAAGGTTTAACTGTTTGTTCCATACGCTCAATGCAATCGTGTTTCCTATGAAAGTGTGACCTATCTAGTTTTATTTAGTGTATTCGAGGACGATTAGAAAAATAAGTGTAGGGGTATTTGATGTGTACATTTTTATGCTCACATTTTATCTAGTTCATGCAAATAGAAGTTACATGAAGTGTATTTTTACATGTTTCACAAATTCATGAAAATTATTTCAATCACCATTCATTTTGGGCAAAAAAGGGTTTTTGTGTGTATTTTATTGTTAAGAAAATTATCTGCAAATTTTATATAATTATTTATTTATTTTTGCAAATATTTAGTTGAAAAGTTGATAGCTTTGTTGGTGCACTCAATTAATTTGATGATTTGAACAAGAAATTGGTGCAAAGAAAAATGATTTGAAGCCATGGATTTTTGATGAAAAAGAAAGAGATTTCAAAGGCAAAAAGTGTATGAAGCTCAAAGTGAAAATCCTCTTCTCGGACAAGTTTAAAGCCCATAGAAGACTCCTATTTACAATTACAAGCTACATCTCATGAAGAAAAGGCAAAAGGCCTATTTGTATTTTAGGAAGGAAATATTTTTATTACCTGGGGCTTAAGGCAAAACATCCTATAAATACCCATGTACCCTCATTGTATCTATGGAATTCATTGAACTTTTAGATTGTAATCTTTTAGTTAGAGTTAGAAAATAAAGTTAGTTTTCTTCTTCTTTTTATTTAATGGCTTCTTTCCTTTTTTATATTTCTTTTTGTTCATATTTCATTATAAGCTAACCCCCTTCAATTTAAGGGGTAATGAAGCTCTTTAGTTAAATTGAAATCAACAAAAATATGCTTTGACAATTCTCTTGTTTTGGATCTTACTTTTCTTTAGGTGTTTTTCTATTCATGTTCAGTCCGCATTGAGTTAATCTGGGATGAGTTGAGCCAAGTGTTATTTGGCTATGGATATATAAGTACATACAAGCAACGTAATAGTGGTGATCAAATGAAATCAGTTTCTCTTCATTTTAATTTGCAATATCTTCTTTTCTTTTCCAGTTATCATTTCAATGTATCATTTTAGTTCTTATATTTTGTCCTTAGCTAGTATAAGTACTTTCTTGTTCCTTTAACTGCAATTTCCTTTCCTATTTTCAATTTTGTAATTACTCTATTCTAGTTCCTATATCTAGTTAACATTTATTCTTTAATTTCAGTTCTTTCATTTGTTGCCATTAGCTTATAATCCATTTTATCTAGTTATAATTTGCAATTTCAATTTATGCTATTCTTTTCACTTGATTCTTTTATTTTCTTTCCTGTATCTCTTCACGAGTTCAAAATTTGAATTCCCTGTTGCATTTTATTTAATTTCTTGCTCACGTTCACTGCCTGTATAACAAGCAGCCACCATTTCATCTTCTTCATGTAACAAAAAAACCCATATTCTCTTTAACAATTCAACTCTCCACCGTGAATGTGACGACCGCCCATGACCCCTGCACCGAATCTAGAGATAGAGCGCTGTAAAGTGTGACAGGCGACCATGGACGATTGTCAAGGTAAGATTAAAACAACAGGATCTATCGTATTACTCACAGCGCATGGACAAAATACAATAGAACATATGTATAGTGAAGCTTTACAGAACAAAATGACATCATATAAAACTCCATAATAGTTGAATACAAGCATCCACATAGTCAATACATCCAGCCTCACTACATATCTCTCAGAGAATACAAAACAGCGGAATATCCAGTACATGTAAGAAGATAATATGCAACCCTCTAGCTCGTCTTCGATATCAGCATCGTGAGAAGAGAACAGCACCTGTCACCTGCTACCTAGTCTGCCCGTCCCAAAATGGACGAACAGCCCAAGGCAATAAGAATTAAAAACATAAAGCCTTGAGTCAGACAACAGTCTTAGTGAGCAGTAAATTAACTAACAACATACCAAAAGAGCATAAAGGAAAAGGAATAGGAATACAACCCTCCCACTCCAACCTCATTCTACAGTGATAGCCCCCAGACACACACTAAGCAGAAGCAAACATAGCAGAGCATACAATTTAAAGTAAAGCTACTATCACTCGAGTCAAGGGCGATGTTTTCCAAGTACCAAGGCCTAAATCAGATAAGCACCCAGAAAATACCGCTCTTGAGTCCGAATGACGATACAACCAAACATCCATGACTCTGGCTATCACTGTTATCATTGCTTCGATATCACCGTTAATTGAATGACCGGCACATTCTTTCAGCCGTCCGTCAAGGGCTAATGGAAACCCCGGTTCTAGACATAACTCCCGCACGTCGTCGCAGCCCGTGCCTAGGACTATCGAATCTGCCCAGAGTACTCGACCATCAACAGTTGGCCGTTGGGACTATCGAATCTGCCCAAACGTACTCTTGCTTAGAGCATGCTAGAACCTTCAACAACGATGCTATCCAAGCCTCCTGGTCATCCTCCTCGACGACTATTCTCATATCCATTCATTATCTTCAACTCGAATCATATCACCGAGTTATCAACATGCTTGGAATGATCCCGTCTGGATTAGACCAAGTCTTCATCATATGATGCCTCGCTTCATTACATCCTTGCAAAGCCTCATCTCATCATTACATCATCAAATCTATGCATAAGAGCTTCATCATCCCGCTACATATGCCACGAGCAGCTTTCCCAATTCAAGAGCCTTTCCCTTAGCTTTTGAATCGTCTTCGGTCTAAATCTAATCATCAATCATCTAGTTCATAACAATCAATCAAATCAAACATCAATCCAAGCAATCAAGCATTCAAATATGATCTAAGTAGACAATTATAACAATAATGGCATTTTCGTAATTAAAGAGTTGAAAGTCCAATAAGCATGAAAACATGGATTATATCTCTACAAACTTGATGAATGAACTTGCATAGGTTAACATATGATAAAATGGATGCAACATCATCATGAACAATGGATCTATACGGATCTACACATAGGATGAAGAAAATGCATGGAAATCTCTATTTTAACACCAAAACGAGCCAACAATCCGATATACTCCTTTGGATCCGTGTGAGAGATAATCACCACTCACCAAATCACCTAAACAACCTCAAATCAACACACTTCAGATCTGGACAGCGAAGGATGAAGCTAGATCTATCACAAATCCGCTTCAAATGAAGAAATCTCTCTTGAAAAGATGAAGATCTTCAATCCAAGCTTGAATCTTCAATCTCGATCTTCGATTTGGATGGATGGAAGCACTAGATTAAAGTGGAGAAAAGAAGTGAAGAAGTGTAGAAGTCGAGCTCTCAAAATGGCAGCACTTCGTCGCTTCAAAAATCCGGATCCCAAAAAGTGAGAACAACCCCTCCTATTTATAGCAGAAATCTGTCCTTAAGTCGAAATCTGGCTATCTCCCTAGGTCGTTTCCGACCTAAGCCTCTCCGACCTAAGACTCTCCGACCTAAGACTCTCCGACCTAACAGATGTACGACTTAACTCCTTTGCGACCTAACACTTACGAAACCCAGCGACCTAACAACCTAACGACCTAACTACCTAAGACCCAGTTGGGTTGCGACCTAACACAAGTCGACCTAAAACAACACGCGACCTAACACTTGAACTATCCTAGCGACCTAACAACTTAGCAACCTACGCGACCTAACACAACATACGACCTAACAGTGTTACGACCTAACACATAGCCTAACTCCTAAGGTCGCCAACTTGTTAACTCCTTAGGTCGCCAACTTGTTAACTCCTTAGGTCGCCAACACGGAACCACTAGGTCGCTAACTCAGAACCACTAGGTCGCCAACACGGAACCACTAGGTCGCTAACTCAGAACCACTAGGTCGCTAACTCGGCAACTACTAGGTCGCTAACTCAGAACCACTAGGTCGCTAACTCGGCAACTACTAGGTCGCTAACTCAGAACCACTAGGTCGCTAACTCGGCAACTACTAGGTCGCTAACTCTCCCAGCCGACCTAACACTTAACAAAACTTAGGTCGCTCACAACATTTTCTTAAGTCGCAGACCTTCTCTAAGTTGCCAACAACCCTTAGGTCGCGTACGACCTAGGACTTAGACAAATCTGCCTAAAAATCTGAAATGACATGAAAGCGCTAAAATTCCAGATTTTGACGAACATGTCGATCCGTAAAAATACGGGTCGTTACATTCTCTCCCCCTTAGAAATTTCGCCCCCGAAATTCCAAGCAATCAAAACTATTCTGTACGCCTACCATCCATAACAATCAACAAACCATGCATCCAATTCTAACTTAGCGTACAGAATTCTAAAACTTAGAACAAGTTACAATATCGTGAGATGAGACGACACCTTAGGGCCATACCTTGAAGAGTTCAGGATGAGCTGCCTTCATCCTCTCTTCCACTTCCCACGTACAGTCGTTATCATCATCACTCCATTGTATCTTGAGCAACTTAACTACCTTCCTCCTAAGCTGTTTCGTGTCGGTTTCAACAACACGAAGCGGCTTACGAGGTCTTCTATCAACTGGATCAACTTCTAAGTCTTCACAGCTATCAGCAGAAACCACTGTATTCGAATCGTGCACATACTTCCGTAGATATGATACATGAAAAACATTGTGCACACCCGACATCTTCTCAGGTAACTTCAATCTGTAGGCGAGCTTTCCAATTCGCTCGATAATCGGGAATGGTCCAACAAATCTCGGAGTCAATTTTCCTTTCTTCCCGAATCGGATAACATTCTTCAGTGGAGAAATCTTCACAAAAACCCTTTCACCTACGTCGAACTCCAAATCCTTACGACGTTTATCAGCATAACTCTTCTGACGATCTTGGGCTGCCTTCATTCGTTGCCGAATGATCTCTATGCAATCCGAAGTCTGTCGAATCATCTCTGGCCCAAGCATCAGCTTTTCTCCAGTTTCCAACCAACATGTCGGAGAGTTACACGGTCTTCCATATAATGCCTCATACGGTGCCATACCAATACTTGACTGGTAACTGTTGTTGTAGGCAAACTCCACCAAATGAAGGTGATCTTCCCATGATCCTCCGAAATCCAAAACACAAGCTCTGAGGAGATCTTCCAAAACTCGGTTGACTCTCTCAGTCTGACCATCTGTTTGGGGATGATAAGCTGTACTCAAACACAACTCGGTTCCCAAGACTTCCTGGAAGCTCTTCCAAAATCCACTAGTGAACAATGGATCTCGATCGCTCACTATACTCTTCGGAATACCATGGAATCGAACTATCCACTTAACATACAACTCAGCCAACTTTGATGCGGTCCTAGTCGATCGAACAGGAATGAATCGTGCACTCTTTGTCAGACGATCCACAATGACCCAAATTCCTTCATTTCCCGTTCTGGTTCTAGGCAATCCATCAATAAAATCCATCGACACTTGTTCCCACTTCCATGTAGGAACTTCTAAGGGCTGAAGCAATCCACTTGGCTTCTTCTGTTCGGCTTTAACCAACTGGCAATTCATACACTTGGAAATGAAATCTCCAACATCCTTCTTCATGCCTTCCCAATAGTAGGTTCTCTTCATATCCCGATACATCTTATTTCCACCTGGATGAATTGTCAACCTCGAGTGATGACTTTCCTTCAGAACTTCACTCCTCAACTCATCTATATCGGGAACAACTAGTCGTCCTTGCTTTCGAAGCCAACCTTCTCTATCGACCTCGAATCCTTTATCCTTTTCTGGCTCCAATCCAGATTCCAATTCACGGATAATCTTGACAAGCTTATCATCTCGCTTTTGACTCTCGCCAATCCTTTCCACAAGAGTCGGTCTTATCGATAAGTTTGCCAACATTTCAGGTTCCAATTCGCATCTAGGCCTGAAGTCAAATCCAGCTAAATACTCGAGACTCTTCCATTCAGAAAACATGGCTCCCAATCCCGCATGTCTTCGACTTAACGCATCAGCCACTGCGTTACCTTTTCCCGGAGTATAAGCTATACCAAAATCATATGATGCTAAAAACTCTAGCCAACGTTGCTGCCGAAGATTCAAATCCTTCTGGGAGAAAAGATACTTCAACGACTTATGATCCGTAAACAACTCAAATCGAACTCCCAACAGATAATGCCTCCACATCTTCAGAGCAAATACAATCGCCGCTAACTCCAAATCATGAGTTGGGTAATTCCTTTCATGCGGCTTCAGTTGTCGACTGGCATACGCAACAACTTTATCCTTCTGCATCAGCACTGCCCCAAGTCCAGTACCACACGCGTCGGTGTAAACCACCATCTCATCATTCCCACTTGGAATAGTCAAAACAGGAGCACTCGTCAATCTCTCTTTCAGGATTCCGAAAGCTTGCTCACACTTAGCATCCCAACAGAACACTTGGTTCTTCTTCGTCAATCCTGTTAACGGTGCAGCTATCTTGGAGAAGTCTTTAATAAACCGTCGATAATATCCTGCTAATCCAAGAAAACTTCTCACATCAGATGCATTCTTAGGTCTAACCCAATCCTGGATTGCTGCCACCTTAGCGGGATCAACCGCTATTCCATTTCCAGAAATCACATGGCCTAAGAACCTCACTTCACTCTTCCAGAAGTGACACTTCGAAAACTTAGCCTTCAGCTGATGTTTCCGTAAGATCTCCAAAACAATACGCAAGTGCGTCTTGTGCTCTTCCTCCGTTCTGGAATAAATCAGAATATCATCCACGAACACAAGTACGAACTTGTTCAACTGATCTCTGAACACTCTATTCATAAGATCCACAAAATATGCTGGCGCGTTAGTCAATCCAAACGGCATTACCAGCCACTCAAAGAAACCGGATGGTGTCCTAAAAGCAGTCTTCGGCACACTATCCTTAGCCACTCTCAACTGGTGAAATCCCGTTGCCAAATCCATCTGAGAAAACACCTTAGCTTCGTGAAGCTGATCAAACAAGTCATCTATTCTCGGCAATGGATACTTGTTTTTCTTAGTCACCTTATTCAGCTCACGATAATCGACGCACAATCTCAACGACCCATCTGCCTTGGTTGCAAACACAACTGGTGCACCCCACTCGGACACACTACGCCGAATGAATCCTTTCTGCAAAAGATCATCAACTTGCACCCTCAACTCTTGCTGTTCCCTAGGCGCCATCCGCCTAAGAGGCATCACAACAGGTCTGGCTCCTTCAACTAGATCTATACGAAACTCGATCTCTCTATGCGGCGGCAACCCTTTGACTTCGTCAAAGACATCCTCGAATCCATTTGCGATTGGCACTAAAGACAGTCCATCCCGTGGAACAACTAGCGAATACATGAAGCTCATGAAGACGCCTTCCTCATGCTTACATCGTATCACAATCTTTCGCCCTTCCACATTCTCGACTGTCACCTCTAGCCTCTCACAATCAACCTTAGCCGCATACTTCCTAAGCCAGTCCATACCCAAAATAATTCCGAACCCCGCAAAGTTCAGAACAAAGCAATCACAAACAAAAGAGCAACCATGACTCGACACAACTAGACCACGGCATAACATACACAAACAAGACGAACCCCCAACTGGATTAGTCACAACCAATGGCCTATCAACAATATCCGGTGTCAACCCTAACCGGTCAACGAGTTCATTACAAACAAACGAATGCGACGCTCCAGTATCAAACAGAACTCTAACTGGAACACCACATAGGAAAAGAGTACCTTGAACAACCACACTCTTTCCCTTCTCTTCAGCAGTAGGAGCTTTCGAAGACGACGGAACAGCCCCCAAAGCATAGGCTTGCACAATCTGCCTGTCCTTCCTTGGTTCTGGACAATTCTTCCTGAAATGCCCCGGCTTGTCACAGTTGTGACACTTCATCGGTGCCTTCGGATTCTTACAATCCTTAGAGAAATGGCCCTTCTGCTGACAATTGTAGCAAGTCACCTCGCCTTTCGGCTTCTTCTGGCCATCCTTACCCTTCTGCTGCTGCTGCTTCCTCTTCTGGTTTCCACCCTGCTGTGGTTTAGATTCTCCCTTGGTAACAGCAACAACAGGTCCTTCCTTAGGAAACAGACTCTCATGCCTAAGAGCTTTTTCCACAAGCTTCTCAAATGAATCGTCCAAATGATCCACCAACTGTCTCCCAAGATAACTATCCAAGCCGGTCACAAACTTCTCGTTCTTCTGATAAGCAGACTCAATATATGACCGGGCATACTTGGACAAAGCTTCAAACTCAGAAACATACTCAAGAACAGATCTTCCACCCTGCTTGAGCTCTACAAACTTCTTGAACAGAACAGACTTCTGAGCTGTAGAAATGAACTTAGCTTCAAATCTGACTTGAAATTGCTCCCAAGTAATCTCTTCTTCCGGAGTAGTGATGGTAATAGAGTTCCACCAATCAGAAGCTCTCCCTTGAAGCTGCCTCGATGCCAACTTCCTCTTAGTTGCATCATCAATTCCCAAATCACCAAAGATCCTTCTACAAGCATCTATCCATCTCTGGACTTCGATAGTTGATTCTGTTCCCAAGAAAACCTTCCCTCCAAGAGCAGTATAATCCTTGCACAACTTAGCAAAATCCACTGGTTTCGGAGTTTGGACTTGAACTCCAACATCAACTGCCGCCCCCGGAACTGGTATCCTTCTCATGATCGAAGTCATCATAGCTTCGAACATGGCTGCATAATCAGCAGTCTCTTCAGTAGCCCGACCTCCCCTAGCAGCTGGTCTCCCTCTTTGACTCATTCTCAATATCTATAAAAAGGAATGATTAGAACATCTAGAGAAACAACTGCATAAAGGACTCAAACTCTACTAAGCTACTATATTATATATAGTAATCATCCATCAAAATACAATTACGTCTCTCATACGTAGTTACGACAGCGAGCGTTGGGTAAAATTGATTAACCAATGCTCTGATACCAAATGTGACGACCGCCCATGACCCCTGCACCGAATCTAGAGATAGAGCGCTGTAAAGTGTGACAGGCGACCATGGACGATTGTCAAGGTAAGATTAAAACAACAGGATCTATCGTATTACTCACAGCGCATGGACAAAATACAATAGAACATATGTATAGTGAAGCTTTACAGAACAAAATGACATCATATAAAACTCCATAATAGTTGAATACAAGCATCCACATAGTCAATACATCCAGCCTCACTACATATCTCTCAGAGAATACAAAACAGCGGAATATCCAGTACATGTAAGAAGATAATATGCAACCCTCTAGCTCGTCTTCGATATCAGCATCGTGAGAAGAGAACAGCACCTGTCACCTGCTACCTAGTCTGCCCGTCCCAAAATGGACGAACAGCCCAAGGCAATAAGAATTAAAAACATAAAGCCTTGAGTCAGACAACAGTCTTAGTGAGCAGTAAATTAACTAACAACATACCAAAAGAGCATAAAGGAAAAGGAATAGGAATACAACCCTCCCACTCCAACCTCATTCTACAGTGATAGCCCCCAGACACACACTAAGCAGAAGCAAACATAGCAGAGCATACAATTTAAAGTAAAGCTACTATCACTCGAGTCAAGGGCGATGTTTTCCAAGTACCAAGGCCTAAATCAGATAAGCACCCAGAAAATACCGCTCTTGAGTCCGAATGACGATACAACCAAACATCCATGACTCTGGCTATCACTGTTATCATTGCTTCGATATCACCGTTAATTGAATGACCGGCACATTCTTTCAGCCGTCCGTCAAGGGCTAATGGAAACCCCGGTTCTAGACATAACTCCCGCACGTCGTCGCAGCCCGTGCCTAGGACTATCGAATCTGCCCAGAGTACTCGACCATCAACAGTTGGCCGTTGGGACTATCGAATCTGCCCAAACGTACTCTTGCTTAGAGCATGCTAGAACCTTCAACAACGATGCTATCCAAGCCTCCTGGTCATCCTCCTCGACGACTATTCTCATATCCATTCATTATCTTCAACTCGAATCATATCACCGAGTTATCAACATGCTTGGAATGATCCCGTCTGGATTAGACCAAGTCTTCATCATATGATGCCTCGCTTCATTACATCCTTGCAAAGCCTCATCTCATCATTACATCATCAAATCTATGCATAAGAGCTTCATCATCCCGCTACATATGCCACGAGCAGCTTTCCCAATTCAAGAGCCTTTCCCTTAGCTTTTGAATCGTCTTCGGTCTAAATCTAATCATCAATCATCTAGTTCATAACAATCAATCAAATCAAACATCAATCCAAGCAATCAAGCATTCAAATATGATCTAAGTAGACAATTATAACAATAATGGCATTTTCGTAATTAAAGAGTTGAAAGTCCAATAAGCATGAAAACATGGATTATATCTCTACAAACTTGATGAATGAACTTGCATAGGTTAACATATGATAAAATGGATGCAACATCATCATGAACAATGGATCTATACGGATCTACACATAGGATGAAGAAAATGCATGGAAATCTCTATTTTAACACCAAAACGAGCCAACAATCCGATATACTCCTTTGGATCCGTGTGAGAGATAATCACCACTCACCAAATCACCTAAACAACCTCAAATCAACACACTTCAGATCTGGACAGCGAAGGATGAAGCTAGATCTATCACAAATCCGCTTCAAATGAAGAAATCTCTCTTGAAAAGATGAAGATCTTCAATCCAAGCTTGAATCTTCAATCTCGATCTTCGATTTGGATGGATGGAAGCACTAGATTAAAGTGGAGAAAAGAAGTGAAGAAGTGTAGAAGTCGAGCTCTCAAAATGGCAGCACTTCGTCGCTTCAAAAATCCGGATCCCAAAAAGTGAGAACAACCCCTCCTATTTATAGCAGAAATCTGTCCTTAAGTCGAAATCTGGCTATCTCCCTAGGTCGTTTCCGACCTAAGCCTCTCCGACCTAAGACTCTCCGACCTAAGACTCTCCGACCTAACAGATGTACGACTTAACTCCTTTGCGACCTAACACTTACGAAACCCAGCGACCTAACAACCTAACGACCTAACTACCTAAGACCCAGTTGGGTTGCGACCTAACACAAGTCGACCTAAAACAACACGCGACCTAACACTTGAACTATCCTAGCGACCTAACAACTTAGCAACCTACGCGACCTAACACAACATACGACCTAACAGTGTTACGACCTAACACATAGCCTAACTCCTAAGGTCGCCAACTTGTTAACTCCTTAGGTCGCCAACTTGTTAACTCCTTAGGTCGCCAACACGGAACCACTAGGTCGCTAACTCAGAACCACTAGGTCGCCAACACGGAACCACTAGGTCGCTAACTCAGAACCACTAGGTCGCTAACTCGGCAACTACTAGGTCGCTAACTCAGAACCACTAGGTCGCTAACTCGGCAACTACTAGGTCGCTAACTCAGAACCACTAGGTCGCTAACTCGGCAACTACTAGGTCGCTAACTCTCCCAGCCGACCTAACACTTAACAAAACTTAGGTCGCTCACAACATTTTCTTAAGTCGCAGACCTTCTCTAAGTTGCCAACAACCCTTAGGTCGCGTACGACCTAGGACTTAGACAAATCTGCCTAAAAATCTGAAATGACATGAAAGCGCTAAAATTCCAGATTTTGACGAACATGTCGATCCGTAAAAATACGGGTCGTTACAGTGAATAGAGAAGATTCACTATTCGGGCCCTTCCAATTGGTATAAGAGCTGATGGTTAGGGCAACCTTTGGCAACCATTCGGATGCAAACTTCAATTGCACCACTCCTACACCACATCAAATTCAAGAACAAGATCAGCCTTGGATCAGACAATAAGAAAGATATATGAATCAGTCCCTCCATTCTCTTCCACAACCATCTATGCACTATCAAGATCCATATCTTCCAAATCCATACCTTATATATTCTTTGCCAGTTGTACCTCCACCACCAAATAGTCCATAGCCATCACCTGGACCATATCAAGATCTCCATCACCCAACTACTTACCCTATGCAAGCCCCTATATATCCATAACCAATACCTCCTCCAAGAATGCCTGCAAAACCTCCAAGAAATCATCGAATTCTCCCAAATCATCTCCAAGAACCTCCACTGCCACCCTATGCAGTGAGACCACCCTATCAAGATCATCATTATCTTGACCCTTACCCAAAACACACCATTGACAACCCTAAAACTAGACTTCCCAGTATTCTAATAAAGAAAGAGCGACAGACTAGTTGAGATGTGCCGAGCAATACTTCAGTTTTCATCAAACAGATGAAAGATTTTGGATGGATATGCGTTCCTTTTATCTAAAGAAGGAGCATGATGGTAGATTTGGTATACACAGAATGTGCAAAATCATAGGTCTTGGCAAGTACTCAAGGAAGAAATAACTGTTTGATTTAATCCCAAGGAGATGGAGAGGCTGTGTGAAGCATTAACAGGTCTAAAGCAAACCCCCATTGTAAATGCATATCTTAGCAAATTTGAACAAGCTGGATGGAAGCAAACCTCTTATATTGCTTCAGCCAAATGTGTACAGGCTGATTCTTCTTTATGTGAAAATGATATGTTAGCTCTCCAAATCCCTGATGATCTGACTGTTAAGGATAACTCACTATTTAATGTCTGTTGCCTAGCTGAAAAACAAAACACAGCATTATTCAAATAACCCAAGAGATGGTATTGTTATCGAAAGTTGAGATAGTGGAAGCAGAAAAACAATCAGAAGTTGCATCATTTACCACCAAAAATGATGAATATTTCAAACAGGATATAGGCAAAAAAGTAGACGAGGATACACATACAAATAATTCACGGGATGTGTTTTTTCAACCATCAATAGCTGTTCTCAAACGGATAATATGATTATAATAAGGTGAGGTGATATCATTAAGAGTTTAAGTGAATTTTGCTTGCTCATTGAGGATGCTAACACAATTTATATTGAGGAAGACAAGGGGACATTCTTTGCATTTGAAGCGGCCATTTTCAACAAGAACCCATATAAACCATCATAGCCACCTCCTTTGCTACCACTCGACCTCGAGGACAAGGCCGTTCTTGAAGGGGAAGGGAGATGTAACGACCATGGAATGATTGCCATGGTTGTGGAAAAAAAGGGTTTCCACTTGCTCCCTTGATATTGGAGATAAAATTGGTTTCTGGCCTTGTTCATCTCAGATGGACAGAGATTCATCAGAGGTGATGCTGGAAGGTGCCAGGGATGTGTTAGAGGTAGTAGCTGTCGGAACTGAGGTCTGAAAAGTGATGTATTTGAATGTATTACCATGTGCACGGTGCACGTGCACACTTGATACTTGCTGAATTTTTGTTATTTGTTGCAGTAGGTATATGCAGTTATTAGTGTGAGTGTTTGGGCTTTATATTTATATGTCGGTCCGCGTTGAGTTAACCTGGGATGAGTTGAGCCAAGTACTATTTGCCTATGTATATATAAGTACATACAAGTAATGTAATGGGGGTGAGCAAATGAAAATCAGTTCCTCTTTATTTTAGTTTGCAATATCTTCTTTTCTCTTCCAGTTATCATTCCAATGTATCATTTCAGTTCTTATATTTTGTCCTTAGTTAGTATCAGTGCTTTCTTATTCCTTTAATTGCAATTTCCTTTCCTATTTTCAATTTTTTAATCACTATATTCTAGTTCCTGTATCTAGTTAACATTAGTTCTTTAATTCCAGTTCTTTCATTTGCTGCCATTAGCTTATAATCCTTTGTATCTTGTTATAATTTGCAATTTCAATTTTTGCTATTCTTTTCACATGATTATTGCACTTGATTTTCTTTCCATATCTCTAGATCAATCAGGAGTTCAAATTTTGAATTCCCTCTTGCATTATATTTTTCTTGGTCATATTCACCACCTGTATAAAAAGCAGCCACCATTTCATCTTCTTCATGTAACAAAAAAACCCCATATTCTCTTTAGCAATTCAACTCTACACCATGAATAGAGAAGCTACAATACTTGGGCCCTCCATACTCTTCCACAACCACCTATGCACTATCAAGATCCATATCATCCAAACCTATACTTTACATAATCTATGGAAGTTGTACTTCCGCCACCATATATTAATCCGCAACCATCGCCTTAACCATATCAAGATCCCCACCACCCAAATCCGTACCCTATGCAAGCCCCTATAAATTCACAGCCAACACCTCCTCTAAGAATGCCTACAAACCCTCCAAGAAATCATCGAACTCTCCCAAATCATCCTTAGGAACCTCCACTGCCACCCTATGCAGTGAGACCACCCTATCAAAATCATCATTATACCGACCCTTACCCAAAAACACACCTTTGACAACCCTAAAACTAGACTTCCCAGTATTCTCAAATGAAGAAAGAGCGATAAACTGGTTGATGGGTTGAGCAAGACTTCAGTATTCATCAAACAGATGAAATATTTTAGGTGGATATGTGTTCCTTCGATCTAAAGAAGGAGCCAGCGATGGTATATCTGGTATACAATGAATTTGCAAAATCATAGGTCATGGCAAGTATTCAAGGAAGAAATTATAGTTAAATTTAATCCCGAGGGGATGGAGAGGCCGTGTGAAGCATTAGCAGGTCTGAAGCAAACCACCACTGTAAAAGCATATCTTAGCAAAGTTGAAAAAGTTAGATGGACACAAACCTCATGTATTGCTGCAGCCAATGTGTACGGACTGGTTCTTCTATATGTGAAAATGATTTGTCAACTTCCTACATCCCTGATGATCTGACTGCTAAGTTTAACTCTCTATCTGATGTCTATTGCCTAGTTGAAAACCAAAACACCAGTATTATTCATATAACCAAAGAGACGGTATTGTTATAGGAAGTTGAGATAGTGGAAGAAGAAAAACAATCCGAAGTTGCATTGTTTGCCATCGAAAATGATGAATATTTCAAACATGATACAGGAAATGAAGTAAATGAGGATACACATGCGAATAATTTATGTAATGTGTTTTCTCAACCATCAATGGCTGTTCTCAAACAGATAATATGATTATAATAAGATCAGGTGATACCATAAAGGGTTCAAGTGAATTTTTCTTGCTCATTGGGGCTGCTAATACAATTTATATTGAAGAAGACAATGGAATATTCTTCACATTTGAAGCTTTCATTTTCAATAAGAACCCATGGAAACCATTTAAACCACCATGGCCACCTTATTTGCTACCACTCGACCTTGAGGACAAGGTCATTCTTGAAGGGGAAGGGAGATGTAATGACCATGGATTAATTGCCACGGTTGTGGTGAAAAGAAGCGTTGTCACTTGCTCCCTTGAAATTGGAGATAAAAATGGTTTCTGGCCATGTTCATTTGAGATGGACAGAGGTTCATCGGAGGTGATGCCGAAAGGTTCCAGGGATGTGTTAAAGGTAGCAGCTGTTGGAGCCAAGGTCTAATGAGTGATGTATTTGAATGTATTGTTGTGTGCATGTGTTCACATGCACACTTAGATACCTGCTAAGTTTTTTTTATTTGCTGCAGTTAGTATATGCAGTTATTATTGTGAGTGGTTGGGCTTGTATATTTGTGAGAGCGGTCTGAGTTGAGTTAACCTAGGATGAGTTGAGCCAACACTGTTTGGCTGTGTCTATATAAGTGCATACAGGCAATGTAATGGGGGTGATCAAATGAAAATCAGTTTCTCTTCATTTTACTTTGCAATATCTTCTTTTCTTTTAAAGTTATCATTTCAATATATCATTTCAATTCTTATATTTTCCTTTTGTTAGTATTGGTACTTTCTCGTTCCTTTATTTGCAATTTCCTTTCCTTTTTTCGATTCTCCAATTACTCTATTCTAGTTCTGATATGTAGTTAACATTATTTCTTTAATTCAAGTTCTTTTATTTGCTGCCATTAGCTTATAGTCCTTTGTATCTTATTATAATTTGCAATTTCAATTTATATTATTCTTTTCACTTGATTCGTGCAATCGATTTTCTTTCCTGCATCTCTAGATCAATTACTAGTTCAAAATTTAAATTCCCTCTTGAATTTTATTTCATTTCTTGTTCACATGCACTATCTGTATAACAAGCAGCCACCAATTCATCTTCTTCATGTAACTAAAAATCACATATTCTCTTCAGCAAATTCAACTCTCCACCATGAACAGAGAAACTTCATTATCTAGGCCTTTACAAAAAGCTAGAATTTAGCCCAAGCATAAATCATACGTTCAGTTCATGGTAATGCTATGCAACAAAATAAGTAAATAAACTTTAAATGCAAGCATTATGGTAGATGCTTGATTTTTCTTTCAATAATGCATGATTTTAAAATATAAGTAAAAGTTTAGTTAAGTTATAATTGATTTAGTCAATTATAATATGTTAAAATTAGCATTTTAGCTAATGTTTTTGCATTTTAAATAAGGCATAAGCAGTTTTGGGTATAAAACCAATTGACTCGGTTTTAATAAACACAAATTTGCATTTCAACCGAGGTAGGAACATTTTAATTAAATTTTAATTGAATATAATTAGCTGACTCGATTATAGTAGATGAAAAACCTACATTTTAACTAAGGTATGCGCATTTATTGTTAATGAACAAGAGTTATTAATAACAATCGAAACTAAAAAATTAAATTTAGTTAGGGTAGGAGTATATTTAAATATATGTAGATGTAATTTGAATTTAAAGGATATTTTGAGAAGTTTACATTTACACCAATAAAATGTGACGGCAAAGGTATTACAATTACTATTAAAGATTAAAGATAAGCAATTTTGAATATAAAACCAATTGACTCCTTTTTAATAAACACAAATTTGCATTTTAACTGAGGTAGGAGCATTTTAATTTAAAATATAATTAATTGACTTGGTTTAATAGGTGGAAAGCTTGCATATTAATTAAGGTATGAGCATTTATTGTTAATGGATAAGAGTTATTAACTATAATAGAATATAAAAAATTAAGTTTTAGTTAAGTAGGAGAATATTTAAATATATGTAGGTGTAATTTGAATTTAAAAGATATTTTGGGAAGTTTACGTCTACACCAAAAAAATGTGACACCAACTGCATTACAACTGTTAATAAAAATAAATAAATAAACAAATAAATAAATAATAAAAAAGTTTCATTAAGATGAGAGTATATTTAGATATAATGAGATTTAATTTGGATTCAAAGGGTATTTTGAGAAGTTTACGTTTACACCACTAACATCAAAGGCATTATAAAGATTAAAGTATGTGAAAAAGCATTTTAACTGAAGAACATACTATATTTAAATAAGACGAGCAGTTCTTGGTATAAAACCGACTGATTCGGTTTTAATACACATAGGTTTGCATTTTAACTAAGGTAGGAGCAGTTTATTTAGAATTTAATTGAGATGTAATTGATTGACTCACTTTTAGTATATAAAAAAGTTGCATTTTAATTAAGGCATGAGTAGCTTTAGTTAAATGATAGAAATGATTAACAAAGTAATAGAATATAATTTTTTTTAATTTCAATTAAGATGAGAGTATATTTAGATATTGAGATGTAATTTGAATTTAAAGGATACTTTTGGAAGCTTATGTTTAAACTAAAAAAAAGTATGAAACCAAAAGTATTACAACTACTAATAAATAAATGTAATTTGTTGAAAAGTTTACGTTTATAGCGAAAAAGTGTGACAACAAATGTATTACAACTATTATTAAAGAATTTTAAGTGTGGTGAAAGCACATGTACATATATTAAGATATAATTTGAATTTAAATGGTATTTTGTGAAGATTAGGTTTACATCAAAAAGTGTGACACCAAGTGTGACATCAAAGATTATAGTATATAAAAAGCTAGCATTTTAATTAAAGAACGTTTTTCATTTTAAATAAAGAATGAGCAGTTTTAGTACAAAACCGATTGACTCAGTTTTAATACATATAAATTTTCATCTTAGTTAAGGTAGGAATGGTTTACTTTGAAATTTAATCGAGATATAATTGATTAACTCAATTTTAGTACATGAAAAACTTGCATTTTAATTAAGGTATGAGCAGTTTTGTCTAAAGGATAAGAGTATTTGATCAAGTAACAGTATATAATTTTGAATTTTAATCAAGGTGATAGTATATTTTGATATATGGAGATGTAATTTGAAATTAAAATCTAGTTTAGGAAGTTTACATTTATACCCAAAAAATATGGCACCTTAGGTATTAAAGCTATTGCTAAAGAAGATTTCAGCTAAGTAAGGAGTAATTTAATTTAAAATTTAGTTGAGATATGATTGACTATTTTAGTACATAATAAACTTTCATTTTAATTAAGTCATGAAAAGTTTTATCGGATAATTACAACAAATATCAAAAAAAATTATTGCTTAACCTTTTGCATTCTTTACTAATGATAAAACTTTTTTTGTGGAATGCTTATTTATTATGAATGATGGGCTTAATAGAGAGAGAAAGGCTTTAAGTTAATTTTTATTCTCTCTCATTACTCTGTTCTTTGAAATAGGAATACAAAATGTACTTAAAATCATTCAAATATACTAAAAATTTTTGGACAAGTTCTATTCATACACCAAAAATCACCTAACATACACCTTATTTTATTAAGAAAATCTATGACTAAGTTACCCTTCTTCTTAATGGGGGAATTAATTTAAAGGACAAAATTTTGTATATTTTTAGTCTCAAGGACACGACCTCAATATTTTAACCACAATGACAAACATTGTCCTAAAAATTATTCATAAGGACAAACATCCTTCCAAAATTATTCATAAGGACAAACATTCTTCCAAAACTGCTGCCGAACTAAAAACTCATACCCAAAACCTGCTACCAATAACTACAAACTAATACCGAAAAACTGCTATCAATAACTAAAAACTGATACCTAAAAAAAGTTGTCCTTCAGGCTAAAATACTGAAGGTCTGTCCTTGAGGCTAAAACGCTGAGAAATTTTGTCCTTGACAATAATTTTCTGTAACTATAAACCGATACCTAAAAACTGCTATCAATAACTAAAAACTGATACCTAAACAAATTTGTCCTTCAGGCTAAAATACTGAAGGTCTGTCCTTGAGGCTCAAACGCTGAGAAATTTGGGGGAATTAATTTAAAGGACAAAGATTTGTCCTTCGGGCTAAAATAACTAAAAGCTGATACCTAAAAACTGCTATCAATAACTAAAAACTGATACCTAAAAAAAGTTGTCCTACGGGCTAAAATACTGAAGGTCTGTCCTTGAGGCTAAAACGCTGAGAACTTTGGGGGAATTAATTTAAAGGACAAAAATTTGTCCTTCAGGCTAAAATAACTAAAAACTGCTATCAATAACTAAAAACTGATACCTAAAAAAAGTTGTCCTTCGGGCTAAAATACTGAAGGTCTGTCCTTAAGGCTAAAATGCTGAGAAATTTGGGGGAATTAATTTAAAGGACAAAAATTGGTCCTTCAGGCTAAAATAATTAAAAATTGATACCTAAAAACTGCTATCAATAACTAAAAACTGATACCTAAAAAAAGTTGTCCTTCAGGCTAAAATACTAAAGGTCTGTCCTTGAGGCTAAAACGTTGAGAAATTTGGGAGAATTAATTTAAAGGACAAAAATTGGTCCTTCAGGCTAAAATAACTAAAAACTGATACCTAAAAACCACTATCAATAATTAAAAACTTATACCTAAAAAAATTTGTCCTTCAAGCTAAAATAACTAAAAAGTGATACTTGAAAACTACTATCAATAACTAAAAACTGATACCTAAAAAAAGTTGTCTTTAAGGCTAAAATACTGAAGGTCTGTCCTTGAGGCTTAAAACGCTGAGAAATTTTGTCCTTGACAATAATTTCCTGTAACTACAAACTGATACCTAAAAACTTCTATCAATAACTAAAAACTGATACGTAAAAAAAGTTATCCTTCAAGCTAAAATACTGAAGGTCTGTCCTTGAGTCTATAACGCTGAGAAATTTGGGGGAAATAATTTAAAGGACAAAATTTGTATATTTTTAGCCTCAAGGATAACATTCTCCTAAAAATTATTCATAAGGACAAACATTCTTCCAAAATTATTCATAAGAACAAACATTCTTACGAAACTGCTACCGAACTAAAAACTGATACCTAAAAACTGCTACCGATAACTACAAACTGATACCTAAAAACCGCTATCAATAACTAAAAACTGATACCTAAAAAAAGTTGTCCTTCAGGCTAAAATAGGCGACATCAATGGAGCGGCAAAGGGCCCTAGGATGGAGAAATGTCAGCAAACGCGGGAGATATTTATTTTTGACCCTAATTCGACTAGCATTGCCTCGAGAATTGGCCAAGGACCAGGTCTGCCACCTATCACCTATGCTTTAACAACGTCAACCCTTTTTTCATTTTATCTTTTGCTTGCAATATTAAGATGTTGAAGGGAATAATATGTCCCAAAATTGTGTAAAATGAGGAAAGCGAGTGCGTTATGCCTTTTTTTCTAAATGAAGTTATCTAGTTTCTACCCTCTTTCTTTCATTAAGTCATCTTAAATGTGCATTTGTTTGAACTTCCAATATAATTTTACCTTGAAAACCTATCTTAATGCATAATATAACTTATAGTTTATAAACACCTTTTACTTAATTTTATATACAATTCAAAGACATGAAATAGCATGAAAGGAGAAAAAAATATCCATATATCTTATTAGAAACCATACCAAATTCATTAGAAGTGAAATAGAACATGGATATCTTTGGTTAAGGAAAGGAAAAAATGAAACATTCAACTCATCCTTGAAGGATTCCAATATATCAATTCGTACACAAATTTAAGCTATGAAGTTGCACAATTTGCGAGAAGAGGAGTTGCAACATGATGTTAATTCCCTTATCATTAATTTTAATGATAACAACTATATAAATATTGCTACTAACGGTTTTCTGAGAGTGCATTATTTTCAGATATTATAGAGACATCTTATAGAGATAAACAAGAACTCAGTGCAAGCAAATGAAATTAATCAAAGTAAATGGATGAGAAGACTCAGACAAAGTGGAACACGAGTAGAGACAAGAAAGAGATAAGAGATCTAAGATCAAGGCATTAAAAGTGGACATGAAAATTATTGTCAAGTCGTTCAAGGCCCCAAAAAAATGTCTTTAATACTAAAATTATTTTCAACTCGAAGTATCTTTTTACAAAAATAAGATATTAGGTTTTAAATTATAAAGACTAAAACTATTTTTATAAAATGTTTTACAAAAACATTCAAGAGTATGTCGACATACTCTCCTAGCTTATGTTGACACAATTACTATTGCAAAGTTTTTTGGTATCAAAATTGTAACGATTGCGATTTTTCGACGCTCGAAAGTCGACATTAATACGTCCACTGTATCAAATGTCGCGCAATCAAATGCCGGAAAACCAAACCAGTAGGGTTAAAAGAAGAGGTAGAAGAAAAGATAGAAGAAAAAGAAAGAAGCACAACTACAGAAAACACAGAATCAGAGAATATCATAATCTCACATTTCGCAGCGGAACAATATATAATAGATAATCACTAGTCTTTTAAACAAAGGACTATATCAGTTTATACATACATCAATCAGAGTCAATATACAACTCGATACAACAATGGACAGTTATATAAACCTGTCCTCATACAGAATACACAGCGGAAATAAATAACAAGTACGGAAATACGTCTCGTCACCCAGCTTATCCCCAAAGCTCCAGAATATCCAGAATATCCTGATAAAAATAACTCTAGGCTGCCCGTGTGGAAAATTATGGGCACCCAGAGTTTAGAAGGGAACAATAAACTCCGAGTCAGTCATGGTGACTGGTGTGAGATCGTAAAACAGTTATTTTCACAAAGAAAATAAAATAGATTCGCAATGTTTTTTGAAAATGAAACTACCATAAGACCTCCCGCCACACACACAATGCAAACGCAGAATTGGAGGAGATTTCTTCTTATGATAGTCAAAGATGCTTACTACGCCAATCATTGGATTATTATTATTAATGTCTAGTGTAGAAAACATTTCGAAAGTATAATATTAATCTTAGCCAGCATAGGCATTTCACACTTATGCCTACAATAGCTACTATGTTCAATAGCAGGTTACCGCCACATTCCATAGCAGGTAATACAATTGCAATCGTAAAGGTTCGTATTGTTTCTTTGGATTTTTTCCAACAAATGACCAGGCTAAGGAACTTCCTTTCCTCCTGCCGAATGGGATCGCCTCTGGCTGGACGTCCTGAGAGACAAACTGCTCTCTGCCAAACAAGGCCGGGTTACCCCTGTAACAGGTAACTCACGAATATGTCATCACCCGGTCCTTTGGGACCTTTATCCGAGCGCTCGATAACCATCATCACACATAATAAATAAAGTGTGTCCACATGAGTAAGTATCTGGGCTCCATACCATGATACCACCCCTTTCCAGAAGGAAATGACATACCCTAAAGGGCGCGACCCTCATAACCTTGCCGCAACATTCCTGTTTCGACCATTTCCGGGTTGTTGAGGCCCTGACGAAGTCTCGTCCACAAACCTACGCTTTTTCACAAAGCCGTGCTTTGATCACAAATGATCAATAATGATCATCGTCACAGCAACACTCAACATGCCACATTACCAAATTGGGAATATATCGCTAATAAATTTCAACTACATAACCTCTGAGCTCGTACGTCTCGGAGAAGGGTGTTAAGCTAAGAGAATAAATTCTCCGCCACCAACAGAAATGTATTTGAAAGAAATCGGCTTTATATCTCAAAATGTAATGTCAGACACGTAACCATACAAGTCTGTTCCAGGTTCGAACAGAACCGAAGGCACTTCCAAAAGAAGCCCTTGCAATCCGGATATTCACAATCCCGATAAAACTTCCCATCACAAAGGAAATCTCAATACCGTAGCTAACGGTGCAGAGACAATCGATAGGTCATCCTATCGTTTTCATAAATACCCGGTCTTCATCACCGGTCTTCAATACGATCCATATCGTCGTATTATTATTCGGAATGGGTTATCTGACACAAAGTTCCTTTCCCGGCGAAACCGAATAATAAGCGTTTGTTTTAAAAACAAATCAAGTGCCATTTCAAAGGCAAATATTGATAGTCGGTGATTTAACTATCAACAACATTCACAACAATCATCAGATTGAAATAATTTTCCCAAATTATTTATTTTCAAAATATCTTCACGATATATGGTTTATACTTCAACCATTTGAAAACAATTTCTAAATTACATTCATTTAAACCCCTTAAATAAATCCTTATCGATTTATTTCAAATTTACATCCCAATCAGTAAATTTATTTCCACACTTCATCACTTTGAAAATAAATTTCAAATCACTTTTCCTTACACGGAATATATTTCCAAATATATCTTTTAAAATCCACTTAGAACTTTTAATTTATATTTCAAAAGCCACTTTGGAAAATATACTCGGCTTTATAGTGAAAATACACTTTCACTTCAAAACGGTCCATTTAAACCAATTTAATAAATCCTTATCGATTTATCTCAAATTTACGTTCCAAATCCGTAAATTTACTTTCACCCTTTAAAATAAATCAACGTTTATTTTTAAAACAAATTCCCTTTCATTTCATAAATTCCAATTTGAATTTACATTTCTCAAATATTCATTTTCAACACCAAATCGACTTTCAGATTTATTTCTCAATTTTATATTCAAACTCCAAATCAAATTCCAAATTGATTTCTAAATTTACTTCAATACCGAATCAAATTTCAAATTGATTCAAATTTTAATCCCAAATGCCAAATCATTTTACAAATCGATTTATAAATTTATTCTCAACAACAAAAATCGATTTTTCATTCAAACACCAAATAGATTTTATATCGATTTCCCAAATTACTTATTTCTTCAATACAAATCAATTATCAATTGGATTTCAACAAATTGCTCGCCTTTAAAATAAATTTCTTTATATCTTCCAAACCATTTAAAATTCTATTTCAAATAAATTTTCCAACTTCCGAATAATACTATTCAAAATTCATTTATATAAATCTTTTCCCATATCTTGGAATCTATTAAATAAGATTTCGACAATCCATTTTTATACTTAAAAATTCCTTCTTTCAAATAAATTCAATTCTTAACAATATATTCACTTAAAAATTTCCACTTTAATTTCAAAATCCAATTTATATTCATTTCTGGTGTCCAATGATACCAAAAATACATTCGGCTAAATTATAGCCTTCAACACATTTAATCACAGATATAATCATACACAGATTATAAATAATAAATCACAGAACATATGAAACCAAATTCAAATGTTTTGAGGAATCCTGTTGGATCCCTCCAACCTGTTTCCTTGCATCCACAGATGTTAGCAGAATACCATTGAGAACACGTGGTCTCACAATGTTGACAAGTGTTGAATGAGATCAACAGTATATTGAAGGAAAATATATACATTATATTAAATTTCAAATTTAAATTCAAATTTAAAACTTTCATTACCTTCAACATTATTAATAAAAATTTTATAAGAATTCAAACTATCTTTAACAGGCTTAATACCTTAGATTTCATATCTTACCCAATTTCCAATTATTAAATTCTAAAATTTAATTGCCAAATTTATTCAGATAATTTGAAATTCCAGTCAAACCATCTTTCAAATATATAAAATCAATTAGATATTTTAAATTTAAATTGTTCAAAATTCTGGGTTGTTACAATCTTCCCCCCTTAAAAGAATTTCGTCCCGAAATTACAAGTAAAGAAGAATAATCCAATACCTGTTTATCATTTTACCAAACCAAATAGTTTTATCAAATTTTCAACCCAAATCTTTTCATTAAAGATTATCATTTCAACTTAATTTCCAAACATTTTCATAGTTTCAAACAACTTCATTTTACTTCACAATTCAAATTCAAATTTTGAATTATCCAAAATTTCTATAAAAAAAATTCTAACTCTCGAAATTTTCGAAAAATTTCGCCAGCGTCTCCTTTGCGCGGCTAACACGGTACTACTACAAAACGTCCCTACGGACTCTCAAATTTCAAAAAGAAAAGAAAACGCCAAGCGGCTAGACAAGAAAATCACCAAATCTCATATTGGAATTCAAATACTTACCTTTTTGTCGAGCCTTTTCAAATTTATCTTCAAAATCAAAATCCAATTTTCCTTAGCCTTATAATACCTGTATATCCAATTTAACTATATCCAACTACAGATTCCAAAAATCATTTCACGCATTTTCTTACAGAAGTTTTCATATCTACTTCTATTCAAATAGTTTTCCCGTTACCATATGAATTCAATTCATTTACAACTTTGAATATTGAATTTTATCTGCCATTCCTTTCTTAAGTTCAAGATTTAAAAATTCAAATTCATCTCTAAATCATATTTACTTTGTCATTCCTTCAATTAGTTTCACTTACTAATTTTGTTTCAATACTTCACTTTGTTTATCAAAAATCAAATTAAATTTCCAATATTCAGCTTAAATTCCATTTACCAACAGATTCAAAACAAAGTTCAACATTCAGTTTAAATTTTATTTACTTGCAATTCATAAGGTTTCAATACAACTTAAATCGCTTCCATCTAATTCACATTCAATTTCTATTCAATTCAAATGATTAACAACTCACTTTCTTACATTCAATTCAGTTCTAAGTCAATCTAACTCATATCTATTTCAATTGATACAAAAATCAATTTCTATTTGCTTTTATTAACTTATAGAATTTATACAATCTCGTTTTTATCAAACGATAATTCTTTCTATTCAGATTCGTTAATATCCATGCACCTAAATGATTACTTAAGCTAACAATCATTTAAATTGATTCCATTTCAATTTAACTTACATTCCATATTCTCATTCATTTCATTTGAAACCATTTCACAAAAATTTTCTTAAGTCGAGCATTTATTCAATATTTACTTAAGCTATTTCACTTCAAAATTCAAATTCATTTCCTTGTAAACAATTTCCAATTTCAATTCTTGATTTGATTTTCATTTATCAAATCTATTCCATTCACTAATTTAATTCAATTAGTACATTCACTTATCCTTTTTAAATTTCAATTTTTTCATATTCAATTCATCTCGAATTTATTTTATCTTTATCAAGGAAATTCAATTTATTTCTACTACTTGAATTTATATACAAATTCAAATTTTTTTATCTTCAAATTTAGCTTACAACTCAACTTTAGTTTAACCCATTCAACTTCCAATTTATTATTGCGTGAATTAATAAATTATCAAGTTTATTTACTTGAATTCAATCCACTTTATTTTATTCCAAGTTTGGATTTTTATTCAACTTTATTCAAATCAAATTTCATTCCATTTCTTTAATTCATTTATTTACAAATGTAAACTCATTTGTTCACTCACAATTTATTCCTTTTCAATTTGAATTTCATTACAATCAACTCTCACTTTATTTAATCGATTCATTTATACTTTCTTTAATTTAACTTCATCCTTTAAGTTAAATTTATTCTATCAAAATTCAAATTGTATAAGTTACCAACTCATGTATTATTCCATTAATGAATTTATTTTCAAATATTTTCTTGAAATTCTATTTCAATTATAAATCTCATTTACAATTACATTTACAAATTCATTCGTATATGAATTCATTTCCTCATCTTTCAATTCATATTTATAAATTTCATTTGTTAAATGAATTTATCTTCAAATCTTTGGTTATACCTTTTATTTCTTATTCAATTTTTCATATAACATTGATAATAATTCAATATTATCTTTTCCTAACAACCAATCATCCATATACTATAATAATTCATAGAAAATCATTTCTTTTCTATACAAAAATAGTTTTGGGTAAAATTATTTCATTTACCCTATTTTAAAACAATACTGTGTCAGTTTATCTTGTTTAAGAGTTTAGAAACCCCTATAGGTTACAGTTAGCTAAACTGTACCGACCAGAATCTATAAACAATCAACCGATAAGTCAACACAATACAAAACAAAATTTTGTATTCACTAACAAATACGCGCTCATATCTATTATTACTCTCAACTCATTCTAGAGTACTACTGACTCTATCTCTAATGAGTAACACCCAACAGAGCAGGGTTGTCGCTTAACCGGATGCTCTGATACCACTTGTAACGATTGCGATTTTTCGACGCTCGAAAGTCGACATTAATACGTCCACTGTATCAAATGCCGCGCAATCAAATGCCGAAAAACCGAACCATTAGGGTTAAAAGAAGAGGTAGAAGAAAAGATAGAAGAAAAAGAAAGAAGCACAACTACAGAAAACACAGAATCAGAGAATATCAGAATCTCACATTTCGCAGCGGAACAATATATAATAGATAATCACTAGTCTTTTAAACAAAGGACTATATCAGTTTATACATACATCAATCAGAGTCAATATACAACTCGATACAACAATGGACAGTTATATAAACCTGTCCTCATACAGAATACACAGCGGAAATAAATAACAAGTACGGAAGTACGTCTCGTCATCCAGCTTATCCCCAAAGCTCCAGAATATCCAGAATATCCTGATAAAAATAACTCTAGGCTGCCCGTGTGGAAAATTATGGGCACCCAGAGTTTAGAAGGGAACAATAAACTCTGAGTCAGTCATGGTGACTGGTGTGAGATCGTAAAACAGTTATTTTCACAAAGAAAATAAAATAGATTCGCAATGCTTTTTGAAAATGAAACTACCATAAGACCTCCCGCCACACACACAATGCAAACGCAGAATTGGAGGAGATTTCTTCTTATGATAGTCAAAGATGCTTACTACGCCAATCATTGGATTATTATTAATAATGTCTAGTGTAGAAAACATTTCGAAAGTATAATATTAATCTTAGCCAGCATAGGTGTAACAACCCGCATATCTATCGATTTTATATTTAAATATTTTATCGTTAGTCGGATGTTAGACCGAAAAGCTACTTTTTGCATACGGTCAAATTAGGACTCGAGACCACCCCCATTGAGTTCAAAATGACGTTTGCGATCTTTTTGAGTGTAAACTTCGATATGTTTGGAGATAGTGAAATTTTCATCACTTTTTTGTGTTGAGCTTTTGGTTTGGGCTGCACCTCTTCTACCTCAGCCCAACCCCTTCCTTCTCTTCATCACTTCATCAACTTTGAAGCTTTAGCAACAATGGTGGAGGGAGTAGGAAATTAAAATTCCAAGCTCAAATTCTTTAGCAAATTCAACATCTAACTCCAAATTCAAAGTGAAGACATTGATTCAAGCTTGTGGTTGATCTTTGCTTTGCCCCAAGCTTCATCTTCATCAAATTCCGTGAAAAGGTGAGATTTTTGATCTCACATCTTGCCTATATCTATCTTGGACTGTTGGGAATGATCCCCTATTGCATTTGCATCAACATTTGCCTTTGGTTTGGATTGGATTGGCGAAAAACTGCAATTTTCAGCGTTTTGGTGATTTTTCTGGCCTTAAGTCGTTTCTGGCCTTCGCTGAGTCGTCCACGAGTTAAGCCTAAGTCGTGAGTCGTTCACGAGTTAAGGGTTTAAGTCGCGCGCGTGTATTTCTGTTCGCCTGGCTCGAGTCGTTCACGAGTTAAAGGCATAAGTCGTTTGCGAGTTAACTCCTCGAGTCGTTCACGAGTTAAAGTGTTAAGTCGTTCAGGGGCTAAAGGTATAAGTCGTTCAGGAGTTAAAGGCCTTAAGTCGTAGGTCGTTTTGCAGTTAGCTCGCTCGCCCTGGCCTTAAGTCGTAGGTCGTCCTCGACCTAACTCCACTAGGTCGTTCCACCCTTAGCCCGTAGCTCGAATTGGAGCTTAAGTCGTAAGTCGTTCGTTCCACTAAGTCGTTCAAGGCTTAGGTCGTTAAGACATTCGTTTGCTAACTCGTAGCTCGTATTCAAAGCTTAAGTCTTTAGGTCGCGTGCCTTGCTAACTCGTTAGGTCGCATGCCCAGTTAAGTCGTATGACCTTAAGTCGTAGGTCGTTTCTGCCTTCGCTAGGTCGTTCACGAGTTACTGGCTTGAGTCGTTCAGGAGCTAAAGGCATAAGTCGTTCAGGAGCTAATGGCTTAAGTCGTAAGTCGTTCGCGAGTTAGTACTTGGTCATTTGACCTGTTCTTCTGCTAGCTCGCGTGGCATTCTCCACTTAGGTCGTATGACCTTATCCCTTAAGTCGTAAGTCGTTCGCGAGTTTGTACTTAGTCATTTTACCTGTTCTTCAGCTAGGTTGCACGGCAGTCTTCCCTTAGGTCGTATGACCTACTTCTCCTTAGGTCGTTGGACCAGCTTGCCTTCACTAAGTCGTACCGTGACGGGGCGCTGCCCCGCACCCCGCCGTGGGCGCTGCCCCCTGGACCCCCGCGACCTGACCGGGCAGGTCGAACCCCGTATTACTCTGCGTAGGCAATCTCGTCTGAAAAACATTGATCAGAATTTCTACTTTGATGGTTTTGGAATTTGACTTCTTTGGACTTTACTCACGTCTTCGAACGTGAATTGATTTGTTCTACCATCGTTTTATGACTTGTCACTTTAAAGATATATGAGGGTTTCAATACTAATAGTAAATATCAAAACTCTTTCATCAAAGCGATTTCAACACTATTTTAAGTATCAAAAGTTCGTTTTCTCAAACCGATTTTCAATCTACTAGTATATACAAGCCTTTACTTCACTCGAATGAGAAATCGACTTAAACGACTTAGTAAAACGAGTGGTATGAAACGCTTGCGTTCACTTCGTCGGTTAGCTCTTGGACTTGTTCGATTGAACCCTTTTTGTAACAATTTCCTAGTGAAGATTTACAGCTTGTTCGTAAATATTTAAGTTAAGCAAGTGGTTATGGGACATGAAGCTAAACTCATATATTTACTGGCTTGGTGTGATTGACACTTCCTTATGATCATGACGATCATTTTTGTGATTTAGACTAGCGATTGAGCGATGTCTCTTTGTCTACGTGGGAGACTATACCCCGATCATGTGATGTTTCGCCATCACATTTCCTATGGTCTTCGGGCCATTCATGTGTAAAAATTTAATGGATAGCTTCCATGAGATATTATCTCGTCATGTGTTTACGCGTAGGTGAGCTTCATGCTCCCATTCATGTGTTAGGCCTCCCCCCCCCTTTATGTGTTTTCTGGATTTCTGATGATGATTTCTGGAATTTTGTGCTTCACCAATTTTCATGATTTTCATTGATATGATATCAGCTTTTGTGCATTGGTGAATTTATGTGTTATTGACTTGTTATGAATACAAGTTTAGGGTATGATGCCCTATTTTATCTTTGAGAAGATTCTTGTGATATTGATTAATCTTTTGTTGATTATCATTTACATACTTATAGTAGTATGTCGCTATGGTTATTACATGTTCATGTCATGCCTTTTACTGTATACCATATCATCTGATATTTATAGTTAGACTGATCCGTTTATTATTTTCTTATAAATAATACTCGGGTCAGACCGAGATGTTACAGGTGCTTCTGCTTGACTTCTCTTCAGGATATTTCTGACTTTTGGCTAACTACTTAGATTAGTAGTTTTTGGACGTACACCTTTGAGATATAGACTCTATGTTGTGTACTTATTCTTTTGTATAGCACGTGTTGCTATTCTTTTGTATTATCGTGGATCTTTCTGACCACTACTCTGATGTACACTTTCATGTGTTATATATTTATTCATATCTTCTTCCGCCTTTGTGATATGGATGTCTGTGACTGATTTATGTTATGATTATTTCTATGTTTGTTTTCCGAAGATTATATATAGCCACCGTGTGATAGCTTTGTGTTTGTACCGGTATGTCGGATTTCCTCCTTAAAAGATATGCATTCTATTCTATCTGACGTATCGGTGCTCGCACAAAGAAGTTACATGGATGGTCGCTCCTCCACAGCCTTATTCTCCGCGCTAATTGACAGCACTACATCGTAGTGTTCTTGGTTAGCTTGGGTATAGAGGTGGGGCGTCACAGCTTGGTATCAGAGCCAAACTTCGGAACAACGTAGAATAACTTAACAAGGATCATCGTCCTAAGTCCTTCTTAGGAGTTGTACCTTAGGATTAATTCGAGTCTTCGTACCGATTCATCCTATTTTCTTTTATGATTCCTTGTTTTATCTATCAAGATTGCTTGATATTCATTCTGAGAATAACCTTTTTCTTCTTCTTTCTTTCTTTCTTAAAGAAGAAGAGATGGTTAGTTCTGGCAGTCCTAGCGCTGGTCAGTCCAGTAGTCCTTCTCTGGATGGCGTATTCATGTCTGCCCAACAACTCTTGGATCTTGCTCAGAATCAAAGGTTTATCTGTGCTTTGGGTAAGAACCCCGAAATGGTTTTACCTTTGAAACTTGAAGTTCCTTTCAACCAGCTTGTGGATATCACTCTTCAACATGAAGAGGCTGCTAAAGGAATTGCTAGTAATATTGGGATTTCCAAGAAGAGGCATATCAAGTTCAAAAGCCCTTATCCCGATAAGAAGGTAAAGCAACCTACTTTGGTAGCAAAGACTCCAAACTCTTTTTGTAGAGGATGCTACAATTGTAAATCTAAGTACCACTACGCAAAGGAGTGTCCGGAACCACTCTTTTGTCGTTATTGCAAAAATTCAAGTCATCATATTTCTGTCTGCCCCATGCTTCTAAGCAAGAGTCGGGTGGAACAAGAAATTCCGGTAGTTGAGACTCCTACCGCTAGTCGTAAGCAATGCTACAATTGTGGTTCCACAGACCACTATGTAATTAAGTGCCCGAAACCCCTTTATTGCCGCTACTGCAAAAGTTCGGGCCATATTATATCTACATGTCCCATACTCCAAAGTAGGAGAGAGGGAGAGCTAAATGTTGTGCAAGCCCCTAGCAGCTCTTCTTTTAGTCAAGGTAATTTTCCTTTTACCCTTGACGATATTTATTTCGTGATTATCTTGTTCGAGTTCCTATTGATATGGGTTTCATCTCATTATTTTTATATCAAAAGAACTTGTGATTCTTTTTCTTTAAAACATTTTTGGGCTTGTTGACTTCTTTGAGGATTGCAAATCCGGTTGGTGGATCCGCAACACTCAATTTGCTTTTTATTTTATGTCAAGATTATTTTACGTGATTTTTATTTCCGAGCCAATTTTTTACTTGTGCCTCGGAATTGACTTTTGTCAGGATTGGCTTAATTATTATGAAGCCACATCCCTTGTCCCGTGTGGACTATTCATCTTCGACATTTTCAATCTGTTAAGCAGATTTCTGTTTTTCCTTTGTGATTTTGATTCCAATTTGATGGCATCATTTTATTCTTTAAGCTCACATGATGAGGAAGTGTTATTTCTCTCATTCATGTAGTTTGAGAATTTTCCGGTATTTTTGAGTTTGTTTTAGGATTATCACCTAAGCAATCTTTTGTGTGGATTTAAGGTCTTTTTAGCTCGACCTTGCCACCGATTTCATTTGCTAGGAGTTGCGGGTGTAAGCATTTCCCTTACCACATTCCGCACTCGTATGCTTCTTGTGAATGACTTATTATGTCATTCAGTTTGTCTAGCTTATTTCATCCATTTTATGAATCGAATATTCTATGAATATCTCGATGACTCCATTCTTGTGTATATTGATTTTTTTTGAATGGAATTAACAATTTAAAATTTTGCAAATCTTTTTCATAAGATTTATTTATAAGTATAATTGATTTTTGCTCTTAAACGAGCAAAGAATATTCCTAAAGGTTTTTAAGAACATGTTTATCTTATAGAAGATGATTTTGTGATTGTATTGCCCATTGAGTGCTTTAAGAGTTCTGGTCGATGCGCTTGATCAACGTTATCGATAGGAATTTCCTAAACGCTTTGATGAGACAGTCAGACACAATAAATTGACTTGTAAAATGCAAATTTTTCTAGAAAGATTTTTACATAAAGATAATCGTGATTTTGAAAGTTTTTAGCTTTTCGGGAAAGAAGATTATTTAAAAGAATTCTTTTCCGATACTTCTATTCTTGTGATTCTCGAAAGGAACCAAGATTTTCTCTTTTTGTACCAATGCTAATCGTATTGGTTTTGATGCCGTTCACTTGCAAAAGAGAGCGTGATATCATTTGTTCTTCTAAATAGTTATAGCCTATCGAGACTAGGTATGCCACTCATGATCTAGCGCTCGCGGCTATTGATTTCGCTTTTAGAATTTTGGCATCATCACTTTTGGGTGAGAAATTTGATCTCTACCCCGATCATAAATCTTTGAAATGTTTATTTTCTTATAAGGAACATAATTTGCTTCAACAAGTGTTGGCTCGAGTTCCTTGCATCTTATGATCTTGAAATTCTTTGTTTACTCCCGGATGGGAGAATCGTGCTGCCGAGGTCTTTAGTCTTAAGCAACATGCAGTTATTTCTTTGATGATATCCAAATGGAATGATCTCGAGATTTCCTCCTCTTGTGAGATTCGATATCGTGAATTTCAATTCATGTTCATCTCTTGTTTTATGTAGCCCTGAGGCTCAATCTTCTCTTTTAGACCGCATCCTTGAAACTCTAAAGTAAAATCCCAAATTGGCTTTTCTTGGCCAAAGTTGTAGGGATCAAAATAAGGTTGTTGGTTTGAAAGATTTCGAAGTCGATGCTCGTGGTGGCATTTGAGTGTTTGGTAGACTTATTGTGCCAAACATTTGTGATCTTCTTAAAAACACTTTAGAAGATTCTCGTCGTTCTAAGTTTTCCTTTCATCCCGGTAGTAGTAGCGACTTTATTATTGGGATGGAACGAAATTTGATATTGCTAACTTCATTAAGCGTTGCATGGCTTACCAACTCATAAAGGCCAAGCATCAAAGGCCCAGTGGGTTATTGCAACCTTGGACATTCCAATTAAGGAGAGGGATCAAATTTCCATGGTCTTTGTTGACGGACTTCTCCGTTCTCGTTCGGGTCATGACAGTTTATGGGTAATTGTAGATAGACTTACAAATCTACCCGTTTTCTTCCCGTTCGGTCCAATCAGACCGTATCTCTTTTCACTAAACCCTGTGTTTAGTTAAGTTTCATGGAGTTCCTACTTCTGTTGTTAGCAATCGTGATCCATTATTTTGCTAATGGATTTTGTAAGGTCTTCAAAAAGCTTTGGGAACAAAGCTCAATTTTAGCACCGCTTATCGTCCTCAATTCGATGGACAACCAAGCGAGTGAAACAAACTCTTGAAGATCTTCTTTAGAGCATGTGTCCTTAATTTTGGTGGAAGTTGGGAAAATTATATTTCTCTTGTTTAGTTTTCTTCCAATAATAACTTCCAACCTTGTATTGGTATGGCACCTTTCGAGGCATTCTACGGAAGGCTATGCCAATTTTCTTCGTGTTGGCATAAAGCCGGTGAGAACTGGTTTTAGGTCCAGATCTTATTAGTGTCCATTCGTGTTTCACCTACGATGGGTGTTGTGCATTTTCAGTCGATCGGGAAAGTTAGCGCCTCGATATATAGGGCCATTTCCTATCACCGAACGTATTGGTCCCATGGCTTATCGCCTTTCATTACCGGCTCAGTTTTCTGCTATGCATGACGTGTTTCACGTTTCTCAATTACGGAAGTGCCTTCAGGATTCCGATTCTACTCTTGAGCCCGGTGTTGTGGAAGAGATTGAAGTTTGACCTAATTTAACTTATGAGCAGCATCCTGTTCGAATTATTGCTTCGGAGATCAAACGGCTTCGAAATAAAGATGTTCCGCTTGTTAAAGTTCAATGGTCCTCATATCCTAAGGATTGCTCTTGGGAAACTAGAGAATTCATCGAGCGTACACATCCGGAATTACTTTCTCATGCTCTTTGAGGTAAACTTTTTAATTCCAATTTCTTTTGTGTTAATATGCATTTTGGTTGTTACTTTTTATTTCCACCATATATATTGCGAGGACGCAATTTCTTTAAGGAGGGGAGTCTGTAACAACCCGCATATCTATCGATTTTATATTTAAATATTTTATCGTTAGTCGGATGTTAGACCGAAAAGCTACTTTTTGCATACGGTCAAATTAGGACTCGAGACCACCCCCATTGAGTTCAAAATGACGTTTGCGATCTTTTTGAGTGTAAACTTCGATATGTTTGGAGATAGTGAAATTTTCATCACTTTTTTGTGTTGAGCTTTTGGTTTGGGCTGCACCTCTTCTACCTCAGCCCAACCCCTTCCTTCTCTTCATCACTTCATCAACTTTGAAGCTTTAGCAACAATGGTGGAGGGAGTAGGAAATTAAAATTCCAAGCTCAAATTCTTTAGCAAATTCAACATCTAACTCCAAATTCAAAGTGAAGACATTGATTCAAGCTTGTGGTTGATCTTTGCTTTGCCCCAAGCTTCATCTTCATCAAATTCCGTGAAAAGGTGAGATTTTTGATCTCACATCTTGCCTATATCTATCTTGGACTGTTGGGAATGATCCCCTATTGCATTTGCATCAACATTTGCCTTTGGTTTGGATTGGATTGGCGAAAAACTGCAATTTTCAGCGTTTTGGTGATTTTTCTGGCCTTAAGTCGTTTCTGGCCTTCGCTGAGTCGTCCACGAGTTAAGCCTAAGTCGTGAGTCGTTCACGAGTTAAGGGTTTAAGTCGCGCGCGTGTATTTCTGTTCGCCTGGCTCGAGTCGTTCACGAGTTAAAGGCATAAGTCGTTTGCGAGTTAACTCCTCGAGTCGTTCACGAGTTAAAGTGTTAAGTCGTTCAGGGGCTAAAGGTATAAGTCGTTCAGGAGTTAAAGGCCTTAAGTCGTAGGTCGTTTTGCAGTTAGCTCGCTCGCCCTGGCCTTAAGTCGTAGGTCGTCCTCGACCTAACTCCACTAGGTCGTTCCACCCTTAGCCCGTAGCTCGAATTGGAGCTTAAGTCGTAAGTCGTTCGTTCCACTAAGTCGTTCAAGGCTTAGGTCGTTAAGACATTCGTTTGCTAACTCGTAGCTCGTATTCAAAGCTTAAGTCTTTAGGTCGCGTGCCTTGCTAACTCGTTAGGTCGCATGCCCAGTTAAGTCGTATGACCTTAAGTCGTAGGTCGTTTCTGCCTTCGCTAGGTCGTTCACGAGTTACTGGCTTGAGTCGTTCAGGAGCTAAAGGCATAAGTCGTTCAGGAGCTAATGGCTTAAGTCGTAAGTCGTTCGCGAGTTAGTACTTGGTCATTTGACCTGTTCTTCTGCTAGCTCGCGTGGCATTCTCCACTTAGGTCGTATGACCTTATCCCTTAAGTCGTAAGTCGTTCGCGAGTTTGTACTTAGTCATTTTACCTGTTCTTCAGCTAGGTTGCACGGCAGTCTTCCCTTAGGTCGTATGACCTACTTCTCCTTAGGTCGTTGGACCAGCTTGCCTTCACTAAGTCGTACCGTGACGGGGCGCTGCCCCGCACCCCGCCGTGGGCGCTGCCCCCTGGACCCCCGCGACCTGACCGGGCAGGTCGAACCCCGTATTACTCTGCGTAGGCAATCTCGTCTGAAAAACATTGATCAGAATTTCTACTTTGATGGTTTTGGAATTTGACTTCTTTGGACTTTACTCACGTCTTCGAACGTGAATTGATTTGTTCTACCATCGTTTTATGACTTGTCACTTTAAAGATATATGAGGGTTTCAATACTAATAGTAAATATCAAAACTCTTTCATCAAAGCGATTTCAACACTATTTTAAGTATCAAAAGTTCGTTTTCTCAAACCGATTTTCAATCTACTAGTATATACAAGCCTTTACTTCACTCGAATGAGAAATCGACTTAAACGACTTAGTAAAACGAGTGGTATGAAACGCTTGCGTTCACTTCGTCGGTTAGCTCTTGGACTTGTTCGATTGAACCCTTTTTGTAACAATTTCCTAGTGAAGATTTACAGCTTGTTCGTAAATATTTAAGTTAAGCAAGTGGTTATGGGACATGAAGCTAAACTCATATATTTACTGGCTTGGTGTGATTGACACTTCCTTATGATCATGACGATCATTTTTGTGATTTAGACTAGCGATTGAGCGATGTCTCTTTGTCTACGTGGGAGACTATACCCCGATCATGTGATGTTTCGCCATCACATTTCCTATGGTCTTCGGGCCATTCATGTGTAAAAATTTAATGGATAGCTTCCATGAGATATTATCTCGTCATGTGTTTACGCGTAGGTGAGCTTCATGCTCCCATTCATGTGTTAGGCCTCCCCCCCCTTTATGTGTTTTCTGGATTTCTGATGATGATTTCTGGAATTTTGTGCTTCACCAATTTTCATGATTTTCATTGATATGATATCAGCTTTTGTGCATTGGTGAATTTATGTGTTATTGACTTGTTATGAATACAAGTTTAGGGTATGATGCCCTATTTTATCTTTGAGAAGATTCTTGTGATATTGATTAATCTTTTGTTGATTATCATTTACATACTTATAGTAGTATGTCGCTATGGTTATTACATGTTCATGTCATGCCTTTTACTGTATACCATATCATCTGATATTTATAGTTAGACTGATCCGTTTATTATTTTCTTATAAATAATACTCGGGTCAGACCGAGATGTTACAGGTGCTTCTGCTTGACTTCTCTTCAGGATATTTCTGACTTTTGGCTAACTACTTAGATTAGTAGTTTTTGGACGTACACCTTTGAGATATAGACTCTATGTTGTGTACTTATTCTTTTGTATAGCACGTGTTGCTATTCTTTTGTATTATCGTGGATCTTTCTGACCACTACTCTGATGTACACTTTCATGTGTTATATATTTATTCATATCTTCTTCCGCCTTTGTGATATGGATGTCTGTGACTGATTTATGTTATGATTATTTCTATGTTTGTTTTCCGAAGATTATATATAGCCACCGTGTGATAGCTTTGTGTTTGTACCGGTATGTCGGATTTCCTCCTTAAAAGATATGCATTCTATTCTATCTGACGTATCGGTGCTCGCACAAAGAAGTTACATGGATGGTCGCTCCTCCACAGCCTTATTCTCCGTGCTAATTGACAGCACTACATCGTAGTGTTCTTGGTTAGCTTGGGTATAGAGGTGGGGCGTCACAATAGGCATTTCGCACTTATGCCTACAATAGCTACTATGTTCAATAGCAGGTTACCGCCACATTCCATAGCAGGTAATACAATTGCAATCTTAAAGGTTCGTATTATTTCTTTGGATTTTTTCCAACAAATGGTCAGGCTAAGGAACTTCCTTTCCTCCTGCCGAATGGGATCGCCTCTGGCTGGACGTCCCGAGAGACAAACTGCTCTCTGCCAAACAAGGCCGGGTTACCCCTGTAACAGGTAACTCACGAATATGTCATCACCCGGTCCTTTGGGACCTTTATCCGAGCGCTCGATAACCATCATCACACATAATAAATAAAGTGTGTCCACATGAGTAAGTATCTGGGCTCCATACCATGATACCACCTCTTTCCAGAAGGAACTGACATACCCTAAAGGGCGCGACCCTCATAACCTTGCCGCAACATTCCTGTTTCGACCATTTCCGGGTTGTTGAGGCCCTGACGAAGTCTCGTCCACAAACCTACGCTTTTTCACAAAGCCGTGCTTTGATCACAAATGATCAATAATGATCATCGTCACAGCAACACTCAGCATGCCACATTACCAAATTGGGAATATATCGCTGATAAATTTCAACTACATAACCTCTGAGCTCGTACGTCTCAGAGAAGGGTGTTAAGCTAAGAGAATAAATTCTCCGCCACCAACAGAAATGTATTTGAAAGAAATCGGCTTTATATCTCAAAATGTAATGTTAAACACGTAACCATACAAGTCTATTCCAGGTTCGAACAGAACCGAAGGCACTTCCAAAAGAAGCCCTTGCAATCCGGATATTCACAATCCCGATAAAACTTCCCATCACAAAGGAAATCTCAATACCGTAGCTAACGGTGCAGAGACAATCGATAGGTCATCCTATCGTTTTCATAAATACCCGGTCTTCATCACCGGTCTTCAATACGATCCATATCGTCGTATTATTATTCAGAATGGGTTATCTAACACAAAGGTCCTTTCTCGGCTAAACCGAATAATAAGCGTTTGTTTTAAAAACAAATCAAGTGCCATTTCAAAGGCAAATATTGATAGTCGGTGATTTAACTATCAACAACATTCACAACAATTATCAGATTGAAATAATTTTCCCAAATTATTTATTTTCAAAATATCTTCACGATATATGGTTTATACTTCAACCATTTGAAAACAATTTCTAAATTACATTCATTTAAACCCCTTAAATAAATCCTTATCGATTTATTTCAAATTTACATCCCAATTAGTAAATTTATTTCCACACTTCATCACTTTGAAAATAAATTTCAAATCACTTTTCCTTACACGAAATATATTTCCAAATATATCTTTTAAAATCCCCTTAGAACTTTTAATTTATATTTCAAAAGTCACTTTGGAAAATATACTCGGCTTTATAGTGAAAATACACTTTCACTTCAAAACGGTCCATTTAAACCAATTTAATAAATCCTTATCGATTTATCTCAAATTTACGTTCCAAATCCATAAATTTACTTTCACCCTTTAAAATAAATCAACGTTTATTTTTAAAAAAAATTCCCTTTCATTTCATAAATTCCAATTTGAATTTACATTTCTCAAATATTCACTTTCAACACCAAATCGACTTTCAGATTTATTTCTCAATTTTATATTCAAACTCCAAATCAAATTCCAAATTGATTTCTAAATTTACTTCAATACCGAATCAAATTTCAAATTGATTCAAATTTTAATCCCAAATGCCAAATCATTTTACAAATCGATTTATAAATTTATTCTCAACAACAAAAATCAATTTTTCATTCAAACACCAAATAGATTTTATATCGATTTCCCAAATTACTTATTTCTTCAATACAAATCAATTATCAATTGGATATCAACAAATTGCTCGCCTTTAAAATAAATTTCTTTATATCTTCCAAACCATTTAAAATTCTATTTCAAATAAATTTTCCAACTTCCGAATAATACTATTCAAAATTCATTTATATAAATCTTTTCCCATATCTTGGAATCTATTAAATAAGATTTCGACAATCCATTTTTATATTTAAAAATTCCTTCTTTCAAATAAATTCAATTCTTAACAATATATTCACTTAAAAATTTCCACTTTAATTTCAAAATCCAATTTATATTCATTTCTGGTATCCAACGATACCAAAAATACATTCGGCTAAATTATAGCCTTCAACACATTCAATCACAGATATAATCATACACAGATTATAAATAATAAATCACAGAACATATGAAACCAAATTCAAATGTTTTGAGGAATCCTGTTGGATCCCTCCAACCTGTTTCCCTGCATCCACAGATGTTAGCACAATACCATTGAGAACACGTGGTCTCACAATGTTGACAAGTGTTGAATGAGATCAACAGTATATTGAGGGAAAATATATACATTATATTAAATTTCAAATTTAAATTCAAATTTAAAACTTTCATTACCTTCAACATTATTAATAAAAATTTATAAGAATTCAAACTATCTTTAACAGGCTTAATACCTTAGATTTCATATCTTACCCAATTTCCAATTATTAAATTCTAAAATTTAATTGCCAAATTTATTCTGATAATTTGAAATTCCAGTCAAACCATCTTTCAAATATATAAAATCAATTAGATATTTTAAATTTAAATTGTTCAAAATTCTGGGTCGTTACAAAAATAAGTATGTCGACATACCCTCCAATCATATGTTGATAAAGTGGTCGTTGTAGAGTTTTCCAAATTTAAATGAATAAGCATGTCTCTTTAATCTTTTACCAAAAGTCATATCTTTTCATTCTCTATATAAGTACTCTAAAAAACGAATTTAACAACTGACATTCTCAGTTTCTTCAACCTTTTGCCAAAAATCCATACTCGTTCGCTCCTTTTTTTCAAGGATTTGCAAACGACTACACAAGATCAGATAGTTTGTACTTGAATTCTCAATCATTCTGTCTCTGAATTATCATATTCCTCATTGATTTCAAAGTATATTTCTATTGAAGGTCTATAAGATTATTGTATCGAATCTGCAAGAATCTGTATTGAAGATACAACTACTTGCCATACTCTACTACTATTAAAGAGAAAGGTATTCTTGCAACTCGAGAAAAATCCAAAGGAAAGGTGTATCTTGCCACCTGTAGAATTGCAAGCTTGTAAAGGTGTTCCTATCACTCATGGAAAACAAGTTGTGATGGTCGAAATTCTGTACGGGGAACTAGATTTAGGATTAGTTATCCAAACCACTATAAAAAAAAATTATCATTTCTTTACGACTTTTACTTTACTTTATATTTACTTTAATATTATCTGCTTTATTCATGATGTGATTAACAAACTAATTTGATAAACTTTAAATTTACAAGCTAAACTTTTAAATAGCTGACAAACATTATTCACTCTCCCTCCAATGTATTAATAGCTTTAACATTCATTCTTCATCAATGTATTCTGGTAACTCGCATATCCTACATTTGGTCTGTGTAAAATTCCTCATGAAGAAACTCATATTTTAGGACTTGTATTTAGTATCACGGCGCACAGTTTTCAAAAATTCGTTATTGAATTTTAAAAAAGTTAAATGACTAATAACACTTGTAACATACTTTTTAATACTTTTGCAGAAGGAAAATCCATGGCTAGACCACCAATATTAAATGGAAGTAACTATACATGTTGGTCTTCTAAGATGAAAATTTACTTATAATCATTGTTACCAGCCCATACCTTCCCTATTTACATTGTTACCCTAAACCCTAAATCAGAAATCGTGGAAAAAAAGTTGGTGATGTGGTCGACATAAGGGAGGAGGGTAAAGGAGAAGGCGCACACACGCATGTGATTGGATGGTGATGTCGCAACACTAGCCTTGCGTAACCAGGTTGAGTACCCACGATGGGAAAAAACACATCATCGTCGGCTGGATTAGAGTCGTGAAGTGAAGGGAACAGAGACTAGGGTTGCACGACAATTTTTGGGTGTGTGCACAAGCAAAGCCGGCTGGTGGTTGGAGTGCGCGTGCATTTGTTGGTGGCGAAAGCTGGTGACTGGATCATTAGTGGCAATGCTCTAGGGCACGAGGTTTCTAGTAGCAGCAGTAGGGGTTGGAGTAGATTTCACAGCAGTAGTTTTCAAGCTGAGGTAATGAAAGCTAGGCGGGGGTTGTTTGGTGATCACTTTCAATAATGGAAAATATAAAGGAAGGAAGCTTTTAATTTTCATCATTCACTTCTGTATAAGACCGGACTCTCACCGATTAAGGGATTAATTGTTAAGGTTCCGGTTATTTCTTTACCTCTATTAGTACATCTTACTAACATCTAAGTAAGAAATGTACTAATATAATCTACTCTCTTAAATGTAATCACATTTTTGCAACCAATGATATGCCAAAGGCCAACAGGGAAACTTTAAGAAGTAGATTAAAACATGTTTTCAAATTATCTTCAAACGTTGTTGTTAGCGCCAAAATTGGTCACTAACCCCCAAATCCAGATGAAAGCACCAAATACCAGTCACAGCTCAGAGATAGAATGTATGTAGAGAGTAATAATATGAAGAATAGTTAGAACTGAAATGAAAGCAGTAAAGAACAACATATTTTATAGTGGTTCGGCTAACTCCGGCCTACATCCACTTCAGAAGTTTGCTTTTTATTGCTGTAATAATCGATTACAGTTACAAAATGGCAGAGTTTCCTTAGCCTTAGAAAAGAGAAAGTAAGAGAGCAGAAAAAAGATCCCCCATCTGGAGACCCACATGCTGTATTTATAGGCAAAACCAGGTTGTTGGGCCTCCTGAGTAGTTTGGGCCCATCAAGGTCATAGCCGAACCCTACTTCATTATGCCGACCGATCCTGAGCAGTCGGTATGTCGAACGTTGGGAGGTGCGAGGTACCGAGGTATGGAGGTGCGAGGTACCGAGGTATGGAGGTGCGAGGTACCGAGGTATGGAGGTGCGAGGTGAAATGTACCAAGGTATGGAGGTGCGAGGTATGGAGGTGCGAGGTGCAATGCCGCGCGAGGTGAGGTATGCCGAACGACCCATCCAATGCCGAACGCTCCCTAATGTCGAACGATCCATCCAATGCCGAACGAGATTTATGCCGAGTGCTCCATCCAATGCCGAACGAGATTTATGTCGAGCACTCCATCCAATGCCGAACGATACTTAATGTCGAACCTCCATCATGCCGAACCATGTTTGATGCCGAACAGTTTCTAATGTCGAGCGCCCATCATGCCGAATGATCTCTAATGCCGAGCGCCTCTAAATGCCGAGCGCTCCTGGATGCCGAGCGCTACTGAATGACGAGTGCTCCTGGAATGCCGAACCGCTCATGTATGTCGAACGCTCTATGCATGCCGAGTACTCTTGAATGCTATTCGAACGTGAATAGTGAATGCCAGACGAACTATTTGTGTCGAACTCCCATCATGCCGAACCATTGGTCATCCTTTATCCAATCATATTTCCGTCTCCCAAGCACGTTGCGTCACCTATCCATCCAGTCGACTGAATCCATCGTACTCTAGCCTCGACGAACATGCAGTTGATTAAGTTAAACCCGTCTGTCCGCGACCTTGCCAAAAGGCGGGTTAACACTTGCCCCCCAAAACATGCCTTGCTATTGGAAGGTGTGTTTTTAATAGCCTCAAATCCGATATCCAAAGTCCATGTTTCATCCATATCCAATAACCAGTAACCGACTTTAGGACCTCTCCGGGTCAATATCCAAATCCTCTGCCGTCCATAGCCGATATTCATATCCGTAACCTCTTCGGGTTCTTGTCAAGCACGATCCACACTTGACAACCTATGTTAAGTAAATCCATGGTGATCATGGTTCAGTGTCCTTGAACGTCGAATAATGTCGCGGCTTAAGTCCTAAGCCGAATCCTGGTTACTCCGGACCCCTACCGAGCATAGTCCATACTCGACGACCTGCAATAGTAACCGATAATATGGGGGCCTAAGTCCTAGGCCGAGTCCTGGTCTCTCCGGACCCTTGCCGAGCATAGTCCATACTCGACGACCTGAAATAGTAACCGATAACCTGGGGCCTAAGTCCTAGGCTGAATCCTGGTCTCTCCGGACCCTTACCGAGCATAGTCCATACTCGACGACCTGAATAAGTCGATTTGCCATGCTCGGACAAAGCGACTTACCCCTTGCCAGGTATGATCCATACCTGACGATCATTTACCAAAAGCCAGATAAAAATCCAATCAAAAGCCAATTCAAAATACAGATCAAATCAGGAAACAAAAAATCCATATCAAAAATCCAAACCAATATCCAAACCAGAAATCAATCATCCAAATAAAAGTCCAAACCAAAAGAAAAAACCAAAAGACAAACAAAACCAGGAGTTCAAACCAAACCAAGAAAAAGCAAATGTCCAAACCGAAAAAGAAAAGGCAAATTTCACAAACTAGAGCGTCGCGGTTTGTCATCATCTCAAAGCATGCCTAGGGGCTATCTCCGTCCCCGTACATGTGTAAGTGACTCGGCCATTTGCTCAAAGTTTGCTACTTATTTCATATTACCCCTATCAATTGATAACCAATCGACCATCATTCCTGGGCCTCGTGCCATCGTTGTTTGAGGTGGACGGTGGTCGCTCCTGTTCCACCGCTGCATTCCAAGCTCCAACATATTGTCGCAACTGTCCATTCCTTACTTGCTCCTCAATTATGTCCTTCAGATGCCTGCAGTTGTTGGTATCATGCCCGTCCAAGTCGTGAAAAAGACAGTGCCTTCCTGACGCCCTCTCACGTTCCGAAGGTTCTCTCCTAGCTGGCCTTCGGTAGGGAAGGCGATTCCGAGTCTCCATGAATATCCGTTCCAACGTCTCGTTTAATCCCGTGTAAGTGGAGAATTTTGTCTCTCTCCACCGCTTCCTAGCTTTTCCTGAATCATCATCCAGCTTCCGTTTTCCTTTATCTTTATCTTTATCCAAGCCTCCGCTAGATGGCCCTCCATCATCAGCCGCGTTCACCTCCTTTAATTTCATATCTGAGCATGCATCTTCCTACCGAAGGAATCTCTCAGCTTCGTGAAAGAATTCCCTGAGATCCATTGGTGGGTCTCGTATTAGAGATACCTTGAAATCTGAATTCTCTCTGACCCCTAACACCGCTGCCATTAGGACCATCGATGGATCTGGTCGATCCACCGAAGCAACCTCCGCATTGAACCGAGTTAAGAAAGCCCTAAGTGATTCCTCCGTCCTTTGCTTTACTGATGTCAGCGTCATTACATTCTTCGGCCTCTTGATATGAACCCGAAATTGCTTCAAAAACCTGTCCACCAATTCTGTCCATGTCCCGATAGATCCTTCTTCTAGCTGTCTGAACCACATAGTAGCTATATCTGTTAAGTACAAAGGGAAACATCGGGCCATAACTTCCTCCGATGCCCCCAGCACTTCCATGTGTCTTGTGTATCTCATCAAGTGATCAGTTGGATCAGCTTTTCCATTGTATACCTCCACGTTAGGTAGCTTAAACTCTGGTGGATTCCGAGCTATCCTGACTTCACGAGTAAATGGACTCCTATTCACTCCTTCCAGATCTCTATTGGTCAAACCTCCGCGCATAGTTCGCCTGATAATCTCAGCTAATCCAGCATTGTCCGTCAAGGGATGCCCCCCGAGTTCCCGAGGGAATTTTGGTACATATTCTTCATCTCTTGCTCTTACATTCCTGCCAGCATCCTGTTGCGTGGTGTTAGCTGGAACCCCTCCATGAACTGGTTCAACATTATCCGATGGTGCGCCCCCGAGTCTAGCTCCATTCGGATTGTTAGTTGTATGTTGATTGGGGGTTGCCCCCTGCTGAACCATTCCCTCTGCTTGCTGGTTGAGCACTTCTGATCTGGCTCCATGGATCTGAGCCCCCGCATTTCCTACTTGCGTAAATTGTATGAGAAGAGCCTGCATCATCTCCTCTTGTCTTTTCATCATGACTTCCATTTCCTCTCTGGTGATGTAGATGGATGCTTGACCTGCTTTCGCTCCAGAGGAAGCCTCTTGACTTCCCTCCTGACTGCTCCTTTCTGTCACTTGCTTTCTTGTTGATGGCCTAGCCATTGCTTTCTAGAGTCCAAGTTCCTAACTCCAAAATTCCTGAGTTCAGTTCCCAGTGGAAGCACCAAAGTGTTAGCGCCAAAATTGGTCACTAACCCCCAAATCCAGATGAAAGCACCAAATACCAGTCACAGCTCAGAGATAGAATGTATGTAGATAGTAATAATATGAAGAACGGTTAGAAATGAAATGAAAGCAATAAAGAACAACAGATTTTATAGTGGTTCGGCTAACTCCGGCCTACGTCCACTTCAGAAGTTTGCTTTTTATTGCTGTAATAATCGATTACAGTTACAAAATGGCAGAGTTGTCTTAGCCTTAGAAAAGAGAAAGTAAGAGAGCAGAAAAAAGATCCCCCATCTGGAGACCCACATGCTGTATTTATAGGCAAAACTAGGTTGTTGGGCCTCATGAGTAGTTTGGGCCCATCAAGGTCATAACCGAACCCTACTTCATTATGCCGACCGATCCTGAGCAGTCGGTATGCCGAACGTTGGGAGGTGCGAGGTACCGAGGTATCGAGGTGTGGAGGTGCGAGGTACCGAGGTATGGAGGTGTGAGGTGCAATGCCGAGCGAGGTGAGGTATGCCGAACGACCCATCCAATGTCGAACGCTCCCTAATGCCGAACGATCCATCCAATGCCGAACGAGATTTATGCCGAGTGCTCCATCCAATGCCGAACGAGATTTATGCCGAGCGCTCCATCCAATGCCGAACGATACTTAATGTCGAACCTCCATCATGCCGAACCATGTTTGATGCCGAACAGTTTCTAATGCCGAACCATGTTTGATGCCGAACAGTTTCTAATGTCGAGCGCCCATCATGCCGAACGATCTCTAATGCCGAGCGCCTCTAAATGCCGAGCGCTCCTGGATGCCGAGCGCTACTGAATGACGAGTGCTCCTGGAATGCCGAACCGCTCATGTATGTCGAACGCTCTATGCATGCCGAGTACTCTTGAATGCTATTCGAACGTGAATAGTGAATGCCAGACGAACTATTTGTGTCGAACTCCCATCATGCCGAACCATTGGTCATCCTTTATCCAATCATATTTCCATCTCCCAAGCACGTTGCGTCACCCATCCATCCAGTCGACTGAATCCATCGTACTCTAGCCTCGACGAACATGCAGTTGATTAAGTTAAACCCGTCTGTCCGCGACCTTGCCAAAAGGCGGGTTAACAATTGTGGTGTTCAAGAGTTGGTCATTCTTTTTTGAACTGAAAGGAGCAAACGAAATGGGCACGGGAAAGGGAAGGGAAAGGGGTTGGTTCGCGAAATGGGGATGTGTTTTTTTTGCACACGAAAGGGGCATGAAGAAGGGGCACATGGTGTAAAATAGGGGAGAAAAGGGAAAGGGGCAAACGAACCGTTCATTTTGAACCATTCGTGCGAACTAGGCTGGAAAGTGGGGGCTCGTGTCGGACGCTTCGGGCGCGTCCGACGTAGACGCGAACTTTAACTGCCCAGTCCGCGAAAAGAATGGTACCTTAATATGACAGTGTAAACATATGTTCAAAATTAGAAGAAATATGTAATTTATTAGCAACGCCTTTATAATATATAAGTGTAGCTATAATGTCTTTTGAATAAACATTGTAATGTTCAAATTTGATTGAACATAAACATCCAGTAGCAAACGACAAAAAAATTAAGAGTGATATGGTACAAATTCATTTTAAGCAATCCAACCGTTCAAATGAGTAAAAACTACATAATTCACATTGCCAATGAAATTTTATTAATCTAATTCTAATAAGATGAAACATAATCAAAGTAAGGCCCATAAATCATTACATCATTTGTGTTACACGTTCCATAATAACAATTCTTGCATGGTGTTCGTTTGGAATGTGAATACTACCATCCAACCATTGGATTTGGATATATTTTTTGTTTGTAACTATATAAAACGAAAGGTGAAGAAAAGTTGAAGTATGTAGAGTTCTCTAGCCGCTTTAACATTATTGTTGAATATGATACCTGAATTCAAGAGATGAAACCCTAGCTCTAAAATTTTGCCGAATGGAGGAAGAAGAAGTCACGGAGCTTAAAACCTAGCTGGAGCAAGAGCGACATGAAAATGAGAAAAGGAAGCTTCATTCGGTAATTTGGAGCGGAGAGAAAAGAAAGCTTCGTTCGGCAATTTGGAGCGGCGAGAAAAGGAAGCTTCGTTCGCTAGCTAGGGTTTTCATTCGGTAAAGTGGAAGTGCCGAACGAATTCTTTCGTCCGGTGATTACGGAGCGGCAATTGGGCATGCCGAACGAAATATTTTGTTCGGTATTTGAGCATGCTGGTCCAAATTTTTTGCTCGGCATTTTGCCGAACCAAACCACAGGACTGCTATATAGCAGCTACCCCTCCTCATTTCTTCACTATATAAATAGAGGAGCTTCTGGACAACAATGGCAGCCGAAATTGAGAGCTAATTTCAAAGCCATCCTAGAGAGCTGAACCTCTGCAGAATTTTGTCTATATTGTTAATTCTTCTTGTGTATAGCCTCCAACAGTGAATCAATCTTGTAACTCTAATCTTTCAGTGATTAATAAAATCTCCTCTCCCCAAGTGGACGTACACTGCCTCGCAGTAGTGGAACCACTATAAATACTGGTGTTATTTATTTTATCTACATTTCATTGATCTGTGATTGTCTGTTCTGGTGTTTATCTCTGTTTGTTCCGTCTCACTACAATCATGATCCAGTTGTTTTCTGCAGCGTTGGGTTTTATTCCCTTAGACTGATCATCTGAAGGGATTTTCCCCAACAGTCTGGTATCGGAGCTGCAAAGGTTGATTGAGGAGTGTTAGATGCTATGGCAAGAGATGAAGCGACTCCAGTTGTTACAAGACCCTATACTAGAGGGATGTATATCGCGTTAGGATCACAGTTGGCAATTGAGAAATGGAATGGCGATAAAGACTTCGAGAAGTGGCAATGGAGGATGAAGGTTGTTCTAAAGAGGAATGAAGTCAATCCAGTAGTGTTTGCCCCTGATGAGTTGATGGCTGACATCTCAGTCGCGGAAAGGAAGGAGATGGAGAAATGGGCGTTTACTACTTTACAACTAGCTATGGGAGAGAATGTCATCTCAGAGATTAGTAGTGAGACCACTGCTAGCGGCATTTGGACCAAGCTAGAAAATCTCTACTTGAAGAAATCTCTGACTAACCATCTGATATTACTAAAGACGTTTTTCACCATGCGGATGAGAGAGGGTACTTCAGTGAAGGAACATCTTAATTTCTTTGATGATCTCATGATGAAGATGAAGACTGTTGACTTGAAGATGGATTAGGAGAAAATGGCAACGATTCTTTTGTGTACTCTTCCGGATCGTTACACAGGTTTTGCTAACAGCCTTATCCTCGCTAGAGACACATTGACAGTGGAAGATGTGAATTCAGGCCTTCTATCTGAGGGCTTGAGAGATCAGACAAAGGAGATAAGTGAAGGAAGTAGAGGTGGAAGTAGTAGTCACGGCCTGTTTGTTGAAAGAGGTAGAGAAGAAAAGAAGAATTGGCACTCTATAGGGCGTTCCAATTCTAGGAAGCCCGGTAATGGCAGGAGAAGAAAGTCTAATGTTAACGCTAAAAAGTGAACTCTAACACCCGGTGTGTGTAGTAGAATTGTGAAAGCACCACCCGTGTGACGGGAACAGAAATTAAGCAGTAAAATAGCAGAAAAGCAGTAAAAGACAGCAGTTTATAGTGGTTCGGCTTGAGATCGAGCCTACGTCCACTTTAAATCTCTTTATTACTGAATCCGATTACAAATCGATACAATTCACTTATGAAAACAATACAGGTTGATCACAAAGACAATCTCGACTACTAGCTCAAACTGCGATGATGAAACTCGATGAATCCGTGTTGGATGTAGGGAATTCCTCTCGAAGCTTGTTGTAGTGTCTCGAATGTTTGAATATCTTTGATTGTTGAATGAGTGGAGAGTTCAGCAGAGTAACGACGCTTTGAGAAATGATCGGCCAAAAGTCCTCTTCATGTTGAAGATAGTGGGGTATTTATAGGAATTGAATTTCTGGACAGCAGCTTTTGCCAAGTCTTAGGTCGCGTACGACCTAAGTTAGGTCGTAGGTCGCGAGCGACCTAAGCTAAGTCGCAGTCCACTAACGACTTAAGAAGCAGGCTGAAGTGGTAAGTTGCAGGCGAGTTAAGGAAGGTACTAGGTCGTTGGCGACCTAGTGGGCTGGTAGGTCGCAAGCGACTTATAGGAAAGCGGCATAGGGAATTAGGTTGGTTTGTATAAACTGGGCAACGGAGTTAGGTCGTGAGCGATCTAAAGTAGGTCGTAAGTTGTACTGCCTTCTGAACTAGTTAGGTTGCTAGGTCGTGAGGCCTCTTAGGTCGTAGAGAAGTTAGGTCGTGAAGTCCCTTAGGTCGCAGCTTCCCTTAGGTCGCAGCTTCCCTTAGGTCGCAGCTTCCTTTCAGCAGTTAGGTCGCGACATTCTTTAGGTCGCTATGTTCTTAGGTCGCAGACTCCTATTAGCAGTTAGGTCGCGACATTCTTTAGGTCGCTATGTTCTTAGGTCGCAGACTCCTGTTAGCAGTTAGGTCGCGACATTCTTTAGGTCGCTATGTTCTTAGGTCGCAGACTCCTGTTAGGTCGCAGAATCTCTTCAGCAGTTAGGTCGCAAGCTTTCTTAGGTCGCAACATTCTTTAGGTCGCAAGCTTTCTTAGGTCGCAACATTCTCTTAGGTCGCAGAGTTTTAGGTCGCTGAAATAAAGGAGTTAACATTTGCCCCTCGAAGTATATGCCTATGCCATAGGTCATGTGCTTCGACTTAACCTTGCTAGGTCGCGATCGACCTAAAACTTGCACGCCTGTTCGCCTCCCTTTCTCAGCCTCATATAAATTAGTTAGGTCGCTCCTTCCTCCTCACCTTACTGTTCTGAACTTCCTTCGCCATTGACGATTTTTCGAGCTTCCAAAGACAAATTACATCCATTCAGTTGTCGATTCTTCCTCACCAACATAATTCGTAAGTAAACTCGATCACCATTCCATCATAAACGCTGCTCGATTGTGCATCCATATTTTCCGACCCGAATCCAGCTTCATGTGTCGTGGTTCGTTTCAAATGACCATTACAACTGATTCTTGGTCGTTGTTTGTCATGATGTTGCGATTCACGAAGACACGGTAACATTCACAATGGATCGGAGGGATTTGAAATCAATTTTTTGGGCGTTTTGTTGAGATGAATGAAATTCACGAAGAGGGTGATGGAGCTCTTTGTAGTGGCGCTATTGGGTTATCGGATCCAGTAGATGATTACGTGGGGAGGAAGTTAGCAAGCTACCAGATTTGGACGACCTATCAGTTAGGTCGCGTTGGGACTTGCATGACCTAAGCCTTACGACTTAAGAAACCTGACCTACCTACACGGATCCGAACATTCCTTCGCGACCTAAATGATTGCCGACCTACGTTAGGCCGTGAGCGACTTAGGACATGAGCCACTGGGACTTAGGGGAATTTGCATTGCCTCGAACTGTTTGCTTTGCAGTGCGACCTAAAGACCTAAAATATCCTCGACCTATGATAGGTCGCTGAACGACCTAAGACTTTGACAAACTCTGCGTTGCTCTGAACATCTTAACTTGCAATACACGACCTAAGTATGCCCCGACCTATGATAGGTTGCTGGACGACTTAGGACTTAGAAGTTTGGCCAGAAGTTGACTGAGCTTTGAATTTGAGCTGTTTGGACTGCCTGGACTTTGTTGAACTCGATTGCATTCTTTTGCAGATTATATCAACCTTTAAAGCTGTCAACCTGTTAAATACAACATTTGCAAAAACTGGGACAAACATACTGCCATTGACTGCCCACATCGAATGACAGATTAGTAGATAAAGAATAATTAACTTAAATGAACTGTGGAAACGAGATGCTGCAAACTAATCAATCCAAGTGAAGTATTAAAGCAAAACCAAATTAGTCAACTAAAGCTGATTCGTTTGCATTAACACTACACTTGAGTTTTAAGTTAACAAGCCCTAAAATCTTGTAATTGACCAATTGTTAACTAATTTAATTCCAGTTATGTTTACTTTCTGTTTTTGTTAGTTATGCACAACACTTCACACTTTTTAGGAAACGTGCACCTTGGTATTTGAACATCCAGTTGATTGTGTAGAATGGCATCTCAACAAGAAGATGCAGGACCAGTTGGAGAAGCCTTCCCGATAGCCAACCCACTGATCGATCCTCCGGAGAGAACTCAGACTACTCTGAGCCACAAAGTTTTTAGACAACAATGTATCCAATTCGGTATTGTCGAATCAGATGCTATATTCCCTGGAGCAAGCGACACAGCTGACAGGTCACCCCTCGGTTTTGTTGCAGTGAACCACCAGATGTGTTTAAGCGGAGCCATTCCGCCTTTTAATGATTTCCTTCGACAACTCCTTCTTCGATTAACTATCTCCCCCTTTCAGCTGCACCCTAATGGCCATGCCATTTTAATGGGATTGTGTGTATTGTTCAGGAGGACACTCAATCGTTTTCCGAGCTTCGAAGAGATTTGTTACTTGTGCACTTTTGCTAGAAACAAAGATCACCCTTCTATCACACTTGTGAGAAGTGCTCGAAACCGTAAACTGATTCTGGATTTGCCCGAAAGTGCTCATGGATTCTTAAGCCAATTCTTCTTTGTCCGCTGTCCTCCGGGATTTTATGCCGTCTGGAGAGTCGGAAGTAAGATTGCCTTTCTCCGGTCTCTCCATTTTCTGAACTTCTTGGAATTTGGATTGTTAAATGCTTAACTTCGTTCTTTACTTTTTGCAGCACTTCCTCCTCCACTTCGAGATCCCAGCCTTAGGTCGACCTTAGATACTTTGAGTGTTGTGGATGCTGAAGAGAGGAGTGCCAAATTTTTGCTGAAAGATGAGTTTCTGCACCAGTTCGGACTTTTGCACTCTTCCAGATCGACTTAGATTCGTGAAATTTCCAGTTCTGACATAGAAACATTAGCTTCCCCGGGCTCTCGAGCAGAGACGTCAAATGCCCCAGCTTCTGCAGAAGAAGTTGCATCGGAAGGACCTATTATAGAGGCTACTTTGATAAAATGCTCCGCATCTACTGACGTTGTGGGGTCGTCAGGCAAATTGACACTTTCCTCAGTCATCGAAGAAGATGAGGCTTCTCAACATTCCGGAAAGGCATTCAATGTGGGAATTGAAGGGAAAGGTCCCGCCGGATATATTGGCGATGATATCTTCGAAGGGTTGAGTGATTTGATGGTAACCTCCTAGGAGTTATTTAAGGATGATCCTCCAAAGGCTATTTCCTCTGTTGTCGAGGTGACTTCTTCTTTGAAACAAATTACAACACCTTCAACACAAGCCATTGTCATTCCTACACCACAGAGTGGTTTGTAGTCTGACGCGCGTAGTTTGCACTTCACATACACTTAGGATTTTTCGACACTCGTACGCACTTTTCTTCTTCAATTTGGAGATTTCTAAGACTTGTCTCTTTTCTTCAATTTCAGGTTCTACAATGGGGCGAAGTGGCTCATATTTCGACAACTTTCGGCGCTACGGAGGGCGTGATTCTTATGATTATGGACGCTATCTCCCCACTCGCAAAGAATCTGACGAAGAGCGAGCAATTAGAAAAGCTCAAGAGAGGCGAGCTTATGAGGAGCAACAGAGAAGAAGGGACGATGACTTCCATAAAAGGAAATATCATGATGATAAAGGGAAAAGCCATGCTGCTGGAGACCCGAGTAAACGGGCTAGACTTGATGAAACAGACGTGTCTGCAATTTCTGGAAAAACTGATGCTCCTATCTCTTCTAATATCCCGGCCGGCTCTCCACCTTTAAAGAAATCCGACATCCAAGCTATCATCAATAGGCCTCAGTATCAAGTTAAAGATGGCCCTCCAACGCTTCAAAGCCGATTTCTGAATTGGTGCTTAAAAGGAGTGCGCTTTGATTTAGATCTAGTTCCGATCGACAAACAAGCCATGCTCAGAAATCATGATGCAGTTAGGCTTGATATTGAGAGGATATCGCAGTGGAAAAAGCTTGTTGATGAACTCCAAAGAGTCAATCATATGAATCTCGAAAACATGCTGACTCTGGAGAACGATAAAGCTGAATGGGCTAAATGGTGTAAGCAGCACGACGCGGAGATGACGAGCATTGCGGATGACAACGCAAGGCTTGAATCTGAAGTCAAGCAACTTAAAGAAGATCTCGCCTCTTCTTCTGCATCGCATACTCAAAAAGAAGAAGTCTTTCAGAAGCAAGTGCGAGATGCACATGCCGCGCAAAGGGACGCCGAGATGAAGCTTACAGCCGAGCAGCACATTAATGAGAAATACCGCAAAGAAAATGCTTATCTACGGGGTACAACTATTTCCCAAAACACGGAGATTGAGATGTTAAAAGCTCGACTTCTTAAATTTGAGAAAGAGCACGACGAAGCAGTTGCTGGACAAGTTGCAGCTGAAGAATCTTATAAAGCAACTAAAGCCATCATTGATTCTACTTTATTCGACTTTTACATCCACAGCGTTTTAGGGCGTGGTAGTCTCTCGTTCTTGGGACCGGAATATGAAGTCACTTTAGCTGAAGTATGGGAGGAGATCATTGACATGTTCGGCGGTGCCGGTTATGCTGAAGCAGATCTTCAAGCTACCTACTTAGATGAGAGTGCCCGCGCTTCCCTTGCCAAAGGAAAAGAGCAGCTTACCCGAGTGCGAGCCGAAGCGACGGGAGAGAAGCTTCCTGAGAAAGAAATACTTCCTATTGCCCCTGTATATATTTCGGCTTCAGCTCATGTGGATATTGCTGGCTCTAGCTCTCACTCTTCGCCTCCTGCTAAAGTTGACCAAGAAACTGTGACCACTCCCACAGAGGAAGAGGCTATGGAAGACTTTAAAGCTCAGAAATTTGAGATTGATTTCGCTAAACCGACTTCTCCAGGTAATTTTGACGTCGACCCATCTCCAGTGAATTACTTATTAGATTTGACAGAGCTTGATGAACTTCTCACTTATTACTTAAGCCTGGACGAACCAATATCTTCTCTTATCTTGGAGAACACTGATTTTAACTTCTTTTCTTCTGTAGCGGAAGCACCGAAAGCTGTGCCAACTTCTCCTTCTTCAGCTGCCGTTCCTCCTCCTTCTCAAGTTACTCCTCTTCCAGCTTCTCAACCAGGATCGCAAGAAGAGAAAATTGAAGCCCTCAAAGACTTGGACGATCCGGTTGTTTCGCAAGAGCCAAAGACAGGGGAACTTGAAGAAGGCGAGAAGACTCTGGAGCAGTCTTATGACGACGACACGAAGCTTTTAGAGTTTTTTACTCCAGGTAGTGAGTCTTCCTCGAAAAAGAAGGGGAAACGAGTAATTTTGAAGAGAGGCAAGAAAAGCTCTTCTGCCGCTGGAGAGGAAGCAGAAGTTGGTGCGGTTGTGCCTCTTTCTCCTTCTTCTCCGACTCAACCACAACGGCCTCCGAAGCTAATTATCAGGCCGGGTAAAAGCTCTAAAGGCGGGAAGAAGGAGAAATGAGCTTGATTTTGCCTTTTCTGGTTTTTGCATGTACTGACCGGAAGCTGTGCGGATACCGATCTCCGCTTCTTTTTGTGATATGCACAATGTAAAAAGTTTTCATAGTATTGAATAAAATAGCTATTTTACTTGTACAAATTCTTGTGTATGTGAGAATACATTTATTTCCCATTGTAATGTAGAATAAATGATTCTTTATTTACTTTAATTGATATCGCAGTAAGCTCGTGGTATGATGGTTGAATGTTGTTTCTATTAATATAGTTATATGCCCCCGTATCACGGCTCACTGCGATATTCTATAGAAACTTGTATTCTTATTTTAGAGAATAATTCTTTCGATTTGAGGAGATACTATTCTGCTTTTAATAGAATACGTTTCGTATTGGAGAAATTTTTACTTTCTCTTTCTTTCTGAAGAACACTTCAACTTTCGGGGATGATCACTTTCATTTGTTAAAAGGTGGATTTTCCTATGCAGTGAAGTGAACTTTCTGAAGAATTTTTTTTTTATTTGTTTAGTGCTTCCGAAGAAGGCTTTGTTTTTGTGCCTCTGAAGAGGGCTTATGTCTGGTACTTCAAGCATGGTGAAGCGTGCCTCCGAAGAGGTTTTTTTGGTCTCCGAAGAGAAGCGATTTTGGTCTCCGAAGAGAAGCAATTTTGGTCTCCGAAGAGAAGTAATTTTGGTCTCCGAAGAGAAGCAATTTCGGTCTCCGAAGAGAAGCAATTTGGCATTTCAGCTCTGGTGAAGTGGGCCTCCGAAGAGGAGCATTTTGCACTTCTACTGGTGAAATGTGCCTCTGAAGAGGGCTTTTTAGCATTTCAGCTTTGGTGAAGTGGGCCTCCGAAGAAGAGCATTTTGCACTTCTACACTGGTGAAATGTGCCTCCGAAGAGGGCTTTTTAGCATTTCAGCTCTGGTGAAGTGGGCCTCCGAAGAGGAGCATTTTGCACTTCTACACTGGTGAAATGTGCCTCCGAAGAGGGCTTTTTAGCATTTCAGCTCTGGTGAAGTGGGCCTCCGAAGAGGAGCATTTTGCACTTCTACACTGGTGAAATGTGCCTCCGAAGAGGGCTTTTTAGCATTTCAGCTCTGGTGAAGTGGGCCTCCGAAGAGGAGCATTTTGCACTTCTACACTGGTGAAATGTGCCTCCGAAGAGGGCTTTTGCCTTCGAAGAGGTCTTGTGATTGCCTGGAAGTTACTTTCTCATGGTTGAATGGATCCACGGGGCGGACGCAAGTTGCTTGATTGGATGTTCGTTTGCACAAACGATCGCAATTAACTAACAAGGGCCCTGTTCCTTCAGCTTGGGAAGGTGCCCCTCCGGTGGTTCCACCAATCTTTTTTGATTGAGAGAAGCACTTTCATTTTTTGGCGTGCCTCGTTAGAGGACTTTATCGGCTTCAGTAGAGGAGCCTTGATGGATTGGTGTGCCAGGAGGGTTGCGTCTCAGAGGCGATTGGATCCACGGGATGGACGCAATCTGTCTGATCGGATGCATCACGACCAGTTAGCAAGGGTCATGTTCCTTCTGCTTGGGAAGGTGTCCCTTTTGTGGATCTATCGGCCTTCTTATTGAGAGGCATCCCTCCTTTTGGCTGCTTCTATGTTTGCCGGCCCATGTTTCTTCATCATCTGCTAATCAGCGATCCTTTATTATTGTTTCCAAGCGCGTCTTCCTTTCTTTTGCAAGTAAATTGCTTTATCCGAAGAAGTAGACTTCACTGTTAAGTGACTCCACAGGGTAAACGAAAGTTACTTGGTTGGATGTCTTTTATATTGACGACCGCAACCAGTTAACGAGTGCTTGACATAGTGGCGTCGCCAACTTTTTATGTGAAGTTCCTCTTGTATGGGATTTGAGTCTGGAATTTTTGTTGCTTGGTAAGTGATTTGTAGGGCTCGCTTGGCTTTGCGATGGGTGAGCTTCGCTTTAATGACCTGCAATATTAGATCGACATTTTAGCAATACATTTAGAGTATTTACACATCGAAATATAACAGGCATTTTGTAACAGAAAACACAGAATTCATAGTTTTTCATTATTCAATCATACTGATTTCTCAGCGGTTTACAATGCAAAAGTTACACATCCATTATCATTTTACAAATTTAAGCAATGCTGTTAAGTAAAAAAATGGATGCTAGTGATTGTTGTTTCAGAATCTCCGGGCTGACTTTCCATTTGCACTAGATTCATAGCTCCGGATTTATATGTCAGAGAAAGTGAAAGATGCCCCAGTCGCAGTTTTGTGGACAATTAGCAGTCGTCCCAACTTCTGCCTGCTGGGTATGGACCTCCTGTGACAACATTAATGACAAGCTTTTATGAATCTTGCACTGCAGTGTTGTTGCGAGAATCGGATTGATGGGTAGGACGTTGTTGACCCCGAGTGGATGAGGTTGGATCGACTCTGCTTCTCTTAACGTATTGTTGGAGTTTACCCTGCTCCAGCAATTCTTCAATCACATTTTTTAACTGGCGACATTGGTCAGTGTCATGGCCAGGTTGATTGTGAAATTGGCAGAATTATCCATTACGCACTGCACCTCTCTTCATCTCAGGTGGCTTAGGATACCTGACAACATCCTTTGTAGCGAAAAAGATATTTCTTGGTGTATCAGTTAAAGGAGTAAAATCTGAAAGATCGAAGCGGCGGAGTTTCTTCTCATTCCCCTGATTCTTTCCTCCATCGTTTTCCCTTTTCTGATTCTCAGAATTTCTTCTGTTAGAAGCAAGATCATTATTGTTGTCCTTAGCAACTAATACTTTTGCTGAGGCGGAAAGGTTTTCCAAGCGCATGAATTCATCGGCCTTTTTATAAAACTTCTCAAGGGAATTTGGTTCCTTCATTTTTAGCCATTTTCCAAATTCACTCGATTTATTGATGGCTCGCACCAAGTAGGTCAGGATCATACGCGGTTCTACATTATCCACTTCGGCTACAGCTATATTGAAACGGCTTAAGAAAGATTTGATTGATTCTCCGGGAGCTTGTTCAAGACTAGACAGTGACATTATATCCTTAGCTTTTGAAGCATACAATCTGAACTGTTCTTTAAACTTTTGCGTCAAGTCGGAGAATTGATCTATTGACCGAATTGGAAGCTTGGTGAACCAAAGTAAGGCCACGCCTTCCAAGTATACTGGAAAGTATCGACACTTAATCTCGTCTGACGCTCTTGCACCGGTCATATGCCAATCGTACTTGTATAGGAAATGATTAGGGTCACTCGTTCCCCTATAGGCTTGGATAGCAGGAGGTGCAAATTTCCTTGGAAATTCCGCTTTCAGGATCCTTTCAGTAAACGGAGTTCTGCTTGGTGCAAATCCCCAGTCACTCTCATTCTCTTTCCTCTGCAAGCTCTCTTTCATGATGCGGCCAACCATTTCGGACAGGTACTCTTTATTGTTTAAAGACATATCCGGGCAGGCATCAGTCCTTCCCTCGGAAGCTTGCCTGGGCACATGTTCATGATAAGTTGGCTGCGGCATAGAACCCTCAGCTTGGAAAGGTGGCATTTTAGGAAAGGTTGTTGGATGGTTTTCTGGTTGACGATTTGCCCCGAGCAGAGCAGTTAATCTATCCATCATCAAAGCATTTTGAGCTTCAATTTGTTGGTATAATCCAGAAACTGCGTCATCCAATTCAAGCCCTGGTGACTCCAACGGTAGGAGTTGTGTGACGACCGCCCATGACCCCTGCACCGAATCTAGAGATAGTGCGCTGTAAAGTGTGCCAGGCAGCCATGGACAATTGTCAAGGTAAGTTAAAACAACGGAATCTATCGTATTACTCACAGCGCATGGACAAAATACAATAGAACATATGTATAGTGAAGCTTTACAGAACAAAATGCCATCATATAAAACTCCATAATAGTTGAATACAAGCATCCAAATAGTCAATACATCAAGCCTCACTACATAACACTCAGAGATTATACAAACAGCGGAACATCCAGTACATATAATAAGATAATATGCAACCCTCTAGCTCATCTTCGATATCAGCATCGTGAGAAGAGAACAGCACCTGTCACCTGCTACCTAGTCTGCCCGTCCCAAAAATGGACGAACAGCCCAAGGCAATAAGAATTAAAACATAAAGCCTTGAGTCAGACAACAGTCTTAGTGAGCAGTAAATTAACTAACAACATACCAAAAGAGTACAAAGGAAAAAGGAATAGGAATACAACCCTCCCACTCCAACCTCTTTCTACAGTGATAGCCCCCCAGACACACACTAAGCAGAAGCAAACATAGCAGAGCAAACAATGTAAAGTAAAGAAATTATCACTCGAGTCAAGGGCGATGTTTTCCAAGCACAAACCCTCAAGGCCTAAACCAAGATCAGATAAGCACCCAGAAAAACACTGCTCTTGAGACCGAATGACGATACAACCAAACATCCATAACTCTGGCTATCACTGTTATCATTGCTTCGATATCACCGTTAATTGAATGACCGGCACATTCTTTCAGCCGTCCGTCAAGGGCTAATGGAAACCCCGGTTCTAGACAGTACTCCACACGTCGTCGCAGCCCGTGCCTAGGACTATCGAATCTGCCCAGAGTACTTGAATACCCAATCAGTAGCCTTTAGGGACTATCGAATCTGCCCAACGTACTCTTGCTTTGAGCATGCTAGAACCTTCAACAACGATGAGATCTCAGCCTTCTAGTCGTCCTCTTCGACAACTATTTCCATACTAGCTCAAGCACCTCTCGAGCAAACCATTATCCTCAACCTGCTTGGAATGATCCCGTCTGGATTAGACCAAGACTATCTCATATCATACTTTGCTTCATCACATCCTCGCAAAGTCTCATCTCAACATCATCATCATCGAATCTATGCATAAGAGCTTCATCATCCGCTACAAATGCCACAAGCAACTTTTCCCATTCAAGAGCCTTTCCCTTAGCTTTTGAATCATCCTCGGTCTAAATCAAATCATCAATCATCTAATTCATAGCAATCAACCAAATCAAACATTAATCCAAGCAATCAAGCATTCAAATATGATCTAAGTAGACAATTATCACAATAATGGCAATTTCGTAATTAAAGAGTTGAAAGTCTAATAAGCATGAAAACATGAGCAATATCTCTATAATCTTGATGAATGAACTTGCATAGGTTAACATGTAGTAAAATGGATGTAACATCATCATGAACAATGGATCTATATGGATCTACACTTAGAATGAAGAAAATGTTATAGAAATCACTATTTTAACACCAAATCGAGCCAACAATCCGATATACTCCTTTGGATCCGTGTGAGAGATAATCACCACTCACCAAATCACCTAAACAACCCCAAATCAACACACTTCAGATCTGGACAGCGAAGGATCAAGCTTGATCTATCACGAATCCGCTTCAAACGAAGAAATCTCACTTCAAGGGATGAAGATCTTCAATCTAGGCTCTTAAATCTTCTATCTTGATCTTTGATTTGGATGGATGGGATCACTAGATTAGAGTAGAGAAAAGAAGTGAATAAGTGTAGAAGTCGAGCTCTTAAAATGGCAGCACTTCGTCGCTTCAAAATCCGGATCCCCAAAAATGAAGAAATGGACGAGTATTTATAGGCTGATTTCCCCTTAACTCGGCCATCTCCATAAGTCGTCTCCGACTTATAACCTTCCGACCTAAGCCTCTTCCGACCTAGCAACCTCCGACTCAACACACGTGCCTATACGACCTAACGACTTACGACCTAGCAGCTTAACTCCTAAGTCGCTCGCGACTTAACACATAGCCTAAGCGCGCGACCTAACATCAGCTCCGATCTAACAGGGTCTCCGACCTAACTACTATGTCGACCTACGACTTAGCAACTCAATCACCTTCTACGACTTAACACATGTGTGCGACTTAACACTCGCCGAGTTAACTTCGACCTACTAACTTAGCCCAGCTACGACTTATCTCCTTAGGTCGCTCACTATTACCCCAGCTTCCTTAGGTCGTTGCCAACCTAACTATGCTAACCCAGTAACCACTAGGTCGCTAACTACCGAAAGTTACTAACCCCTAGGTCGTTAACTCAACTAGGTCGGTCACTTAACTAAGTCTGCCTACCCTTTGAGTCGCCATCTCCTTAAGTCGGTCAGTTCCTTAGGTCATTAACTCGCCCTGCCGACCTAACACTTAACTTACCAAAACTCTTAGGTCACCAACTTCCTTAAGTCGTCTATGACCTAAGCCTTATAAGTCGTCCTAAACTGTCAAATGACCTAAACCACTACCCCTCTTCCTTAGGTCGCCAACCCCTATAAGTCATCTACGACTTAACTGTTATACGACCTAAGCCCCAAACGATCTAAGCCTCAACATACGACTTATCCAAATCCTTAGGTCGCCTACAACATACTCCCCTTAAGTCGTCCACTACCTTAGGTCGCTCCAACACCCTACGACCTAAGCTACCACGACTTAACTTTCTTAACTCGTCCACAACTCCTAAGTCGGCTACGACCTAGGACTTAATCAAAATTCTGCCAAAACCTGAAATGACTTAACAACGCTAAAAATTCAAGATTTCAATGAACTTTTCGATCCGTAAAAATACGGGTCGTTACATTCTCTCCCCCTTAGGAATTTCACCCCCGAAATTCCAAACAAACAAAGCAATCAAAAACTATTCTGCACGCCTACCATCCATAGCAATCAACAAACCATGCATCCAATTCTAGCTTAGCATGCAGAATTCTAAAACTAGAACAAGTTAAAATTTCGTTAGATGACACGACACCTTAGGGCCATACCTCGAAGAGTTCAGGATGAGCTGCTTTCATCCTCTCTTCCACTTCCCACGTACAGTCGTTATCATCATCACTCCATTGTATCTTGAGCAACTTAACTACCTTCCTCCTAAGCTGTTTCGTGTCAGTTTCCACAACACGAAGCGGCTTACGAGGTCTCTTATCGACTGGATCAACTTCGAAATCTTCACAGCTATCAGCAGAAACCACTGTATTCGAGTCGTGCACATACTTCCGTAGATATGATACATGAAAAACATTGTGCACACTCGACATCTTCTCAGGTAACTCCAATCTATAGGCGAGCTTTCCAATTCGCTCGATGATCGGGAATGGTCCAACAAATCTCGGAGTCAATTTTCCTTTCTTCCCGAATCGAATAACATTCTTCAGTGGAGAAATCTTCACGAAAACCATATCTCCTACGTCGAATTCCAAATCCTTTCGACGCTTATCGGCATAACTCTTCTGACGATCTTGGGCTACCTTCATTCGTTGCCGAATGATCTCTATGCAATCTGAAGTCTGTCGAATCATCTCTGGCCCAAGCATCAGTTTTTCTCCTGTCTCCATCCAACATGTCGGAGAGTTACACGGTCTTCCATACAATGCCTCATACGGTGCCATACCAAAGCTTGATTGGTAACTGTTGTTGTATGCGAATTCCACCAAATGAAGGTGATCTTCCCATGATCCTTCGAAATCCAAAACACAAGCTCTGAGGAGATCTTCCAAAACTCGGTTGACTCTCTCAGTCTGACCATCGGTTTGAGGGTGATAAGTTGTACTCAAACACAACTCGGTTCCCAAAACTTCCTAGAAGCTCTTCCAAAATCCACTAGTGAACAATGGGTCTCGATCGCTCACTATACTCTTTGGAATACCATGGAATCGAACTATCCACTTAACATACAACTCAGCCAACTTTGATGCAGTCCTAGTCGATCGAACAGGAATGAACCTCGCACTCTTGGTCAGACGATCTACAATGACCCAAATCCCTTCATTTCCCGTTCTTATTCTAGGTAGTCCATCAATAAAATCCATCGATACCTGCTCCCACTTCCATGTAGGAACTTCTAATGGCTGAAGTAATCCACTTGGCTTCTTCTGTTCGGCTTTTACCAACTGGTAGTTCATACACTTGGAAATAAAATTTCCAACATCCTTCTTCATACCTTCCCAGTAGTAGGTTCTCTTCATATCCCGATACATCTTATTTCCACTTGGATGAATTGTCAGCTTCAAGTGATGACTTTCCTTCAGAACTTCACTCCTCAATTCATCTATCTCGGGAACAACTAGTCGTCCTTGCTTCCGAAGCCAACCCTCTCGATCGACCTCGAATCCTTTATCCTTTTCTGGATCCAATCCAGATTCCAAATCACGGATAATCTTGACAAGCTTATCGTCTCGCTTTTGGCTCTCGCCAATCCTTTCCACAAGAGAAGGTCATATCGATAAGTTTGCCAACATCTCAGGTTCTAATTCGCATCTAGGCCTGAAGTCAAATCCAGCTAAATACTCGAGATTCTTCCATTCTGAAAACATGGCTCCCAATCCTGCATGTCTTCGACTTAACGCATCTGCCACTGCGTTACCTTTTCCCGGAGTATAAGCTATACCAAAATCATATGATGCCAAAAACTCTAGCCAACGTTGCTGCCGAAGATTCAAATCCTTTTGGGAGAAAAGATACTTCAACGATTTATAATCTGTAAACAACTCAAATCGAACTCCCAATAGATAATGTCTCCACATCTTCAGAGCAAAAACAATCGCCGCTAACTCCAAATCATGAGTCGGGTAATTTCTTTCATGCGGCTTCAGTTGTCGACTGGCATACGCAACAACTTTCTCCTTCTGCATCAGCACTGCTCCAAGTCCAGTACCACATGCGTCGGTGTAAACCACCATCTCATCATTCCCACTAGGAATAGTCAAAACAGGAGCACTCGTCAATCGTTCTTTCAGGATTCCGAAAGCTTGCTCACACTTATCATCCCATCTGAACACTGGGTTCTTCTTTGTCAATCCTGTTAATGGTGCAGCTATCTTGGAGAAGTCTTTGATAAACCGTCGATAATATCCTGCTAATCTAAGAAAACTTCTCACATCAGATGCATTCTTAGGTCTAACCCAATCCTGGATTGCTGCCACCTTAGCGGGATCAACCGCTATTCCACTTCCAGAAATCACATGGCCTAAGAACCTCACTTCACTCTTCCAGAAGTGACACTTCGAAAACTTAGCCTTCAGCTGATGTTTCCGTAAGATTTCCAAAACAATTCGCAAGTGTGTCTTGTGCTCTTCTTCAGTTCCGGAATAAATCAGAATATCATCTACGAACACAAGTACAAACTTGTTCAACTGATCTCTGAACACTCTATTCATAAGATCCACAAAATATGCTGGCGCGTTAGTCAATCCAAACGGCATTACCAGTCACTCAAAGAAACCAGATGGTGTCCGAAAAGCAGTCTTCGGCACACTATCCTTAGCCACTCTCAACTGGTGAAATCCCGTCGCCAAATCCATCTGAGAAAACACCTTAGCTTCGTGAAGCTGATCAAACAAGTCATCTATTCTCGGCAATGGATACTTGTTCTTCTTAGTCACCTTATTCAGCTCACGATAATCCACACACAATCTCAACGACCCATCTGCCTTGGTTGCAAACACAACTGGTGCACCCCATTCGGACACACTACGCCGAATGAATCCTTTCTGCAAAAGATCATCAACTTGCACCCTCAACTCTTACTGTTCCCTAGGCGCCATCTGCCTAAGAGGCATCACAACAGGTCTGGCTCCTTCAACTAGATCTATACGAAACTTGATCTCTCTATGCGACAGCAACCCTTTGACTTCGTCAAAGACATCCTCGAATCCATTCGCGATTGGCACTAATGACAGTCCATCCCGTGGAACAACTAGCGAATACATGAAGCTCATGAAGACGCCTTCTTCATGCTTACATCGTATCACAATCTTTCGCCCCTCCACATTCTCGACTGTCACCTCCAACCTTTCGCAATCAACCTTAGCCGCATACTTCCTAAGCCAGTCCATACCCAAAATAATTCCGAACCCCGCAAAGTTCAGAACAAAACAATCACAAACAAAAGAGCAACCATGACTCGACACAATCAGACCACGGCATAACATACACAAACAAGACGAACCCCCAACTGGATTAGTCACAACCAATGGCCTATCAACAATATCTGGTTCCAAACCTCACCGGCCTACGAGTTCACTACAAACAAACGAATGCGACGCCCCAGTATCAAACAGAACTCTAACTGGAACACCACATAGAAAAAGAGTACCTTGAACCACCACACTCTTTCCCTTCTCCTCAGCGGTAGGAGCTTTCGAAGACGACGGAACAGCTCCCAAAGCATAAGCTTGCACAATCTACTTGTCCCTCCTCGGTTCTGGACAATTCTAATTGAAATGCCCCGGCTTGTCACAGTTGTGACACTTCATCGGTGCCTTCGGATTCTTACAATCCTTCGAGAAATGGCCCTTCTGCTGACAATTGTAACAAGTCACTTCTCCTTTCGGCTTCTTCTGGCCATCCTTACCCTTCTGCTGCTGCTGCTTCCTCTTCTTGTTTCCACCCTGCTGGGGTTTAGACTCTCCCCTGGTCAGAGCAACAACAGATTCTTCCTTAGGAAACAGACCCTCATGCCTGAGAGCTTTCTCCACAAGCTTCTCAAATGAATCGTCCAAATGATCCACCAACTGCCTCCCAAGATAACTGTCCAAGCCTGTCACAAACTTCTCATTCTTCTGATACGCAGATTCGATATATGACCGGGCATACTTGGACAAAGCCTCAAACTCAGAAACATACTCAAGAACTGGTCTTCCACCTTGCTTGAGCTCCACAAACTTCTTGAACAGAACAGACTTCTGAGCTGTAGAAATGAACTTAGCTTCAAATCTAACTTGGAATTGCTCCCAAGTAATCTCTTCCTCCGAAGTATTGATGGTAATAGAGTTCCACCAATCAAAGGCTCTCCCTTGAAGCTGTCTCGATGCCAACTTCCTCTTAGTCGCATCCTCAATTCCCAAATCTCCAAAGATCCTTCTACAAGCATCTATCCACCTCTGGACCTCAATAGTTGATTCTGTTCCCAAGAAAACCTTCCCTCCAAGAGCAGTATAATCTTTGCACAACTTAGCAAAATCCACTGGTTTTGGAGTTTGGACTTGAACCCCAACATCTACTGCTGCCCCCGGAACTGGTATCCTTCTCATGATCGAAGTCATCATAGCTTCGAACATAGCCGCATAATCAGCAGCTCCCTCAGTAGCACGGCCTTCCCTAGCAGCTGGTCTCCCTCTTCGACTCATTCTCAATATCTATAAAAAGGAATGATCAGAACATCTAGAGAAACAACTACATAAAGGACTCAAACTCTACTAAGCTACTATATTATATATAGTAATCATCCATCAAAATACAATTACGTCTCTCATACGTAGTTACGTCAGCGATCGTTGGGTAAAATCGATTAACCTCGCTTTGATACCAAATGTGACGACCGCCCATGACCCCTGCACCGAATCTAGAGATAGTGTGCTGTAAAGTGTGCCAGGCAGCCATGGACGATTGTCAAGGTAAGTTAAAACAACGGAATCTATCGTATTACTCACAGCGCATGGACAAAATACAATAGAACATATGTATAGTGAAGCTTTACAGAACAAAATGCCATCATATAAAACTCCATAATAGTTGAATACAAGCATCCAAATAGTCAATACATCAAGCCTCACTACATAACACTCAGAGATTATACAAACAGCGGAACATCCAGTACATATAAGAAGATAATATGCAACCCTCTAGCTCGTCTTCGATATCAGCATCGTGAGAAGAGAACAGCACCTGTCACCTGCTACCTAGTCTGCCCGTCCCAAAAATGGACGAACAGCCCAAGGCAATAAGAATTAAAACATAAAGCCTTGAGTCGGACAACAGTCTTAGTGAGCAGTAAATTAACTAACAACATACCAAAAGAGTACAAAGGAAAAAGGAATAGGAATACAATCCTCCCACTCCAACCTCTTTCTACAGTGATAGCCCCCCAGACACACACTAAGCAGAAGCAAACATAGCAGAGCAAACAATGTAAAGTAAAGAAATTATCACTCGAGTCAAGGGCGATGTTTTCCAAGCACAAACCCCCAAGGCCTAAACCAAGATCAGATAAGCACCCAGAAAAACACTGCTCTTGAGACCGAATGACGATACAACCAAACATCCATGACTCTGGCTATCACTGTTATCATTGCTTCGATATCACCGTTAATTGAATGACCGGCACATTCTTTCAGCCGTCCGTCAAGGGCTAATGGAAACCCCGGTTCTAGACAGTACTCCGCACGTCGTCACAGCCCGTGCCTAGGACTATCGAATCTGCCCAGAGTACTTGACTACCCAATCAGTAGCCTTCAGGGACTATCGAATCTGCCCAACGTACTCTTGCTTTGAGCATGCTAGAACCTTCAACAACGATGAGATCTCAGCCTTCTAGTCGTCCTCTTCGACAACTATTTCCATACTAGCTCAAGCACCTCTCGAGCAAACCATTATCCTCAACCTGCTTGGAATGATCCCGTCTGGATTAGACCAAGACTATCTCATATCATACTTTGCTTCATCACATCCTCGCAAAGTCTCATCTCAACATCATCATCATCGAATCTATGCATAAGAGCTTCATCATCCGCTACAAATGCCACAAGCAGCTTTTCCCATTCAAGAGCCTTTCCCTTAGCTTTTGAATCATCCTCGATCTAAATCAAATCATCAACCATCTAATTCATAGCAATCAACCAAATCAAACATTAATCCAAGCAATCAAGCATTCAAATATGATCTAAGTAGACAATTATCACAATAATGGCAATTTCGTAATTAAAGAGTTGAAAGTCTAATAAGCATGAAAACATGAGCAATATCTCTATAATCTTGATGAATGAACTTGCATAGGTTAACATGTAGTAAAATGGATGTAACATCATCATGAACAATGGATCTATATGGATCTACACTTAGAATGAAGAAAATGTTATAGAAATCACTATTTTAACACCAAATCGAGCCAACAATCCGATATACTCCTTTGGATCCGTGTGAGAGATAATCACCACTCACCAAATCACCTAAACAACCCCAAATCAACACACTTCAGATCTGGACAGCGAAGGATCAAGCTTGATCTATCACGAATCCGCTTCAAACGAAGAAATCTCACTTCAAGGGATGAAGATCTTCAATCTAGGCTCTTAAATCTTCAATCTTGATCTTCGATTTGGATGGATGGGATCACTAGATTAGAGTAGATAAAAGAAGTGAAGAAGTGTAGAAGTCGAGCTCTCAAAATGGCAGCACTTCGTCGCTTCAAAATCCGGATCCCCAAAAATGAAGAAATGGATGAGTATTTATAGGCTGATTTCCCCTTAACTCGACCATCTCCATAAGTCGTCTCCGACTTATAACCTTCCGACCTAAGCCTCTTCCGACCTAGCAACCTCCGACTCAACACACGTGCCTATACGACCTAACGACTTACGACCTAGCAGCTTAACTCCTAAGTCACTCGCGACTTAACACATAGCCTAAGCGCGCGACCTAACATCAGCTCCGATCTAACAGGGTCTCCGACCTAACTACTATGCCGACCTACGACTTAGCAACTCAATCACCTTCTACGACTTAACACATGTGTGCGACTTAACACTCGCCGAGTTAACTTCGACCTACTAACTTAGCCCAGCTACGACTTATCTCCTTAGGTCGCTCACTATTACCCCAGCTTCCTTAGGTCGTTGCCGACCTAACTATGCTAACCCGGTAACCACTAGGTCGCTAACTACCGAAAGTTACTAACCCCTAGGTCGTTAACTCTACTAGGTCGGTCACTTAACTAAGTCTGCCTACCCTTTGAGTCGCCATCTCCTTAAGTCGGTCAGTTCCTTAGGTCGTTAACTCGCCCTGCCGACCTAACACTTAACTCACCAAAACTCTTAGGTCACCAACTTCCTTAAGTCGTCTATGACCTAAGCCTTATAAGTCGTCCTAAACTGTCAAACGACCTAAACCACTACCCCTCTTCCTTAGGTCGCCAACTCCTATAAGTCATCTACGACTTAACTGTTATACGACCTAAGCCCCAAACGATCTAAGCCTCAACATACGACTTATCCAAATCCTTAGGTCGCCTACAACATACTCCCCTTAAGTCGTCCACTACCTCAGGTCGCTCCAACACCCTACGACCTAAGCTACCACGACTTAACTTTCTTAACTCGTCCACAACTCCTAAGTCGGCTACGACCTAGGACTTAAGCAAAATTCTGCCAAAACCTGAAATGACTTAACAACGCTAAAAATTCCAGATTTCAACGAACTTTTCGATCCATAAAAATACGGGTTGTTACAAGTTGCTTGGTCTGCTGTTGGGGAAGCGAAAGTCCCTTCATGAGCATTTCTGGATCTGATGGGTCCACCTCTTCTTCCAGGAGCCATTATTTCAGATCAACTTCTGGTTTTTAAGAGAGGTTCTTTTTATGAGTCTTTGTGAAGCAACGGTGAAAATCTTCCTGAGTTCAATTCTCAGTGAAAGCACCAAAATGTTAATGCTAAAAAGTGAACGCTAACACCCGGTGTGTGTAGTAGAATTGTGAAAGCACCACCCGTGTGACGGGAACAGAAATTAAGAAGTAAAATAGCAGAAAAGCAGTAAAAGACAACAGTTTATAGTGGTTCGGCTTGAGATCGAGCCTACGTCCACTTTAAATCTCTTTATTACTGAATCCGGTTACAAATCGATACAATTCACTTATGAAAACAATACAGGTTGATCACAAAGACAATCTCGACAACTAGCTCAAACTTCGATGATGAAACTCGATGAATCCGTGTTGGATGTAGGGAATTCCTCTCGAAGCTTGTTGTAGTGTCTCGAATGTTTGAAGATCTTTGATTATTGAATGAGTGGAGAGTTCAGCAGAGTAACGACGCTTTGAGAAATGATCGGCCAAAAGTCCTCTTCATGTTGAAGATAGTGGGGTATTTATAGGAATTGAATTTCTGGACAGCAGCTTTTGCCAAGTCTTAGGTCGCGTACGACCTAAGTTAGGTCGTAGGTCGCGAGCGACCTAAGCTAAGTCGCAGTCCACTAACGACTTAAGAAGCAGGCTGAAGTGGTAAGTTGCAGGCGAGTTAAGGAAGGTACTAGGTCGTTGGCGACCTAGTGGGCTGGTAGGTCGCAAGCGACTTATAGGAAAGCGACATAGGGAATTAGGTTGGTTTGTATAAACTGGGCAATGGAGTTAGGTCGTGAGCGATCTAAAGTAGGTAGTAAGTTGTACTGCCTTCTGAACTAGTTAGGTTGCTAGGTCGTAGAGAAGTTAGGTCATGAAGTCCCTTAGGTCGCAACTTCCCTTAGGTCGCAACTTAGGTCGCAGCTTCCCTTAGGTCGCAGCTTCCCTTAGGTCGCAGCTTCCCTTAGGTCGCAGCTTCCTTTCAGCAGTTAGGTCGCGACATTCTTTAGGTCGCTATGTTCTTAGGTCGCAGATTCCTGTTAGCAGTTAGGTCGCGACATTCTTTAGGTCGCGACATTCTTTAGGTCGCTATGTTCTTAGGTCGTAGACTCCTATTAGCAGTTAGGTCGCGACATTCTTTAGGTCGCTATGTTCTTAGGTCGCAGACTCCTGTTAGGTCGTAGAATCTCTTCAGAAGTTAGGTCGCAAGCTTTCTTAGGTCGCAACATTCTTTAGGTCGCAAGCTTTCTTAGGTCGCAACATTCTCTTAGGTCGCAGAGTTTTAGGTCGCTGAAATAAAGGAGTTAACATCTAAGGACGGGAAGTGCTTTATCTGCAAGAAACTTGGTCATTGGAAAAAGGATTGTCCAGATTTGAAGAAGAAGGAAGAAGATGGATCTTCATCATTTGCGGTGGAGATGTTTGTATCTGACGACGTGTTGTCTACAGCAGTGTCGGATGTCTTAGACTGTTGGGTGCTGGACTCGGGGGCGTCTTTCCATATGACGCCTAATAAGGATTACTTCAGTTCTTTTGTTGGATGAGAGGGAAGCTCTATTCTTATGGGTAATGATGCTAGCTGTAGAGCAATGAGTGAAGGTACAGTGAGGATCAGGATGTTTGACGGAGTGATACGCACTTTGATAGGTGTTCGGTATGTTCCAGGTCTTCGAAAGTCCTTAATTTCTTTAGGACAATTGGCATCTTTGGGGTGCAAGGTAACTATCAAGAAGGATGGTCTGAAGGTTTCGAGAGGTGCACTAGTTCTTATGGAAGGAGATGTGTTCCGAAATCTGTATTTGCAAAAAGGAACCACAGTTCTTGGAGAGTCGTTTGTTGGAGTAGATACTTCTCGTGCATTGGATGCCACAAAGCTTTGGCATCTCAAGTTGGGTCATATTTCATAGAAGGGCTTAGAGTTGCTTCGGGACAGAAGATGATCAAAGGAGAAAGCTTCGACAAGATGGACTTTTTCCAGGAGTGTGTGCTTGGCAAGTAAACTAAAGTATCTTTTGGAGTTGGAATCCATAGATCGAGGCAAGTACTTGAGTACGTGCATACATATGTTTGGGGACCAGTTGCTACACCTTCCCTTGGAAGAGCAAAGTGCTTTATCTCTTTCATTGATGACTTTTCTCGGAAAGTATGGGTGTATGCGATGAAGGCCAAATTAGAGAGTTTTGAGAAGTTCAAAGACCGGAAAGCGCTTGTTGAGAACCAATCTGATTCTAGGTTGAAGGTGCTGAGATCTCATAATGGCGGTGAATTTGTCTCTAGGGAGTTCCTCGACTTTTGTAGACAGCATGGCATTCAGAGATATTTCACTACACCCGGCGATCCGCAATCCAATGGGGTTGCAGAAAGGATGAACAGGACTCTACTGGAGAAGGCTCGTTGCTTGAGATTGACGACGGGCTTGTCTACAGGCTTTTGGGCTGAGGCATTATCAACTACGGCGTATATCATAAATCGAATTTTGTGCTCAGCCATAGATGGGAAGATTCCAGAGGAGAAGTGGAGAGGTAAAGCAGTGTATCTTGGTTACTTTCGAATTTTTAATTGTCATGTGTACGTTCACCATACAAGTGATGACAAGTTGGAGGCTAGAGCATATAAGGGCATACTAATGGGATACACCGATAGTATCAAAGGGTATCGAATTTGGAACCCTGTTGATTGGAAGATTGTTCATTCCAGACATGTTACTTTTGATGAGTCTGCTATGTTCAATCCGAAGGAGAAGCTACCCACCACATCAGAAGATTCTGATAGGCCTAAGGAAATGGAAGAAGTTCCCGTGTTCCAGCCAAATAGTATAGTTGTTGTTGATGTTGTCAAGGAAAACACAGTTGATGAAACATTGAAAGTGTGTATGCTTGTGCACACTAATTATGGATCATGTAATATGGACTAGCAATATATGCGGAATGTTATTTACAATTGCTATACAAGTAAATATTCAATAAACTAACTATATAGCAATTCACAGATATAGAATAGTAAATGCAGTAAACTATAAAAATCACACCAGAGATTTTTATACTGGTTCGGACCTCCCGTCCTACGTCCAGTCCCAGACTTCTATCTGGATTTTCACAACCAACTACCTCGCTTCACCCGGAGGAACAGGTTTACAATACCCGAACAGCCGAACGGGATTTCGTGCCTCTTACAACACCGAGGACTTCAACAAAAAACAAATGTTGTTGACAACTTGTGCTCTTGATAACACTGATTTGTCACTTGTAGTACACCCTTCCTATAATCTTATCCTCAAAATATGTGAATGATGTTTGTGAAGATTGAAGGAAGTATATTACTTATTTGAATCAAAAGATATGAAATAATTTCAATGATTCAATAAGCAATTTGAAGTAGAGAGCTTTTAGAATGTAAGAGTATTTAGAAATTAAGATCAGAATTTTAAAGCAAAGAATTGTTGTATTTCAATCAATGATTTAGATATGTTTATATAGAGAATAAATGGTTGTAACTCTTTGTGAAGAGTAGCCATTAACAGATGTGATCATTGATGAAAGGTAAGAGAAGCAACCATTGAAGAAAGAAGTGTCTTTTGGGAAAGGTTGCTTTCTGTTTAAAAACGGTCGACAGGTCAAAAATGACCAGTAGACAAAATTTCAAATATATAGACGTTATATGCATGTGTGCACGTTTATTGTGCAATTTACACAGGAACGGTCGACCGCCTGGTTTTGGACTGGTCGACCGGTCCTTGTTAAATTGCACAGTGAATGTGCAATACCATCCAAAACGTATATACATCGATTATATTGAGATGCATGATTATTTGAGGATAGATTTTAACATAAATAATACTACTAACATACCAAATAATCAACCTCTAACATATGAAGCTCGTTGTGTCTCAATGAATAACTTCTTTTTGTCGATCACGGTTTATCCCTTTGTCAGAAATCAAAACTATATAAAAATCTTGACTCAACATTCTCCCCCTTTTTGATTGATGACAACATAGTTATGAATCTCCCCCTGTATATGATCTCCCCCTGAGATTGTGCCTGTAACTCTATATTTTCCTGCATATATACTATTAGCACAATTTTCTCCCCCTTTGTCATCGACAAAAAGGAGTTTGTTAAAATAGAGGATATAAATTATATAATCCAGAGTATAAGCAAAATAAAACTACTACTATAGATCAAGAGTTAAGTGTCACATAATATGATAATACCCAAGAGTCTGGTACGAATTAAAACACGACACTATTTAGTACAAGTGCCAGATAATGTCTTAAAGCAAAAACTAAAGTCATAATTTACACAAAATAATAGATAAAGAGATAAACTAAAAGGATTCAATCTGACTCTGTCTCACCCTCTTCTTCTTCTTCTTCAACAAGCTGAGTTTTTCCGTATCCACGTCCATGACTCGTTCCCGAGCTTGTACCCTCCTCCGAGGATGTCCAAGCAAAAGTAGGAGGAGCTGGGCGCTTGACAGGGTCTTGAGTTGGCATGGATGAGGATGATGCTCCACATGATATTGCTTCCCATATAGAACTGAAGAACGACTTAAGTTTGTTAAAGCGTTTATCCATTTTTGTGTCCATGCGCTTAAGTCGTGCTTCGAGAAGAAATTGATTTTGAGCAATAGTGTTAAGTGATTCTTTTGTTGAGGAAGATGATCTTAAAAGTTTAACTTCTTCAGGTTTAGGACGGGATGAACGGGAGGAAGCTTCTCTATGACTTTGGTCTTTCCATTGTTCAAAAGGCATAATATTGAAGTATGGAGCTGGAAGCTTCATTCTTGTAATCGAAGCTTTGTTGATGGCTTTTGGTTTGGAAATAGAAGACTTTGGTGGTTCAATGCCACAATCGAGCAAGAGTCGCATAATATACTCGTTATAAAACAAGTGTGGCCTAGAGCTATCATTTACTTTCAAGATCTCATCAAAGATCATACCAATCCAGTTTATACGAATGCCCCCATAGATTGCGTATAATGCCTTGAAATTTTCTTTATAGACGGCATCAAAATTTCCAATTCTTGGTAAAAGAGAGTGCATAAGAGTATGATGAAGAATTCTTGCAGACGGCCGTAAACTAATAGACTTAGTGCTATCCTTGTCATCTTCAGTAAATTGATGACTAATTTGATTACGGACATGAATATTGCAAAAGTCATTTGAGAATTTTTCACCAATAAACCGAGAACCAAGAACATTTGCCATCCTATCACATGAGATAAACACTTCTTTGCCACATACAACGGACCAAAGGCAATAATTCGGATCCGCGGGCTTGTTTTTCTCTAAATTTAGATTAGCATAGAATAACTTGATCATGACATGGTTAATTTCCACATTGTTTTGATCATAGTCAATTAGGTTTTCAATGTCGGCATCCTTTGCTAAATCTAGGATACGATAACTAGAGAAATCTGAGAATTTAACAAACGAACCCGGATGGATAGTAAAATCCTTCATGTCATTCCATCTCTTGAGTGAAATTGGATCCACAAGCCATTTCTTGATAGAGAGATCAATGGGTTGTGTTTCTGAGGTAGAAGCTTGCTTTAATTTCTTTTGTTGAGGAGCCATTAGGGATAAATTTGAAGAAAGAAATTTAATAAGAGAAAGTAGGGTTTCTGGGATTTGGGGGAAGAAGACTGGTTTGAAGTAAAAGAGAGAGATAGAAAAAAAATGAACAGAAAGTTATATTAAAAAAAACAGAATACACGTAACCGGTCGACCGGTCAATATGGGGCGGTCGACCGTTTTTATCCAGAGTGCAAAACGGTCGACCGGCCCATTTTTGATCTGTCGACCGGTGCTGTTTCTGGAAAACAGTTCAGCCTGCTTTTTGAAAAAAAAATATTGTGTTTTATAAATCATGTATCACTCGTATGACAATATTTCTTTATCTAGAATACTACACTTATTATTTGAAAAAGAAATTGTAAAACCCTTGTCACATAATTGACTGATACTAAGTAAATTGTGTTTTAAATTTCTAACTAGCATGACATTTGTAATAAGAGGTGAGTTAGATGTACCGCAATTGCTCACATCACCTTTGCCGATGATATAGCCTTTTGAATTATCTCCAAAAGTGACGGAGCCACCATCTGAGTATGTAATATTTGTTAATAAGCTCTTGTCTCCAGTCATGTGCTTCGAGCAACCACTGTCCAATATCCACTTTCCTCTTTTCTTAAGTGGGACCTGCAAAAAATAAAATTAAGTCCATGGTACCCACTTTTTATGGGGTCCTAAGAGTTAGGTCTTAGGAGTCCAAACCCATACGGGTCCGGTATCCCCTTTATATATAATTAGTATTAAGATGTACAGTATTCATGAAATTCTGAATATATTTATTCCTAATCAAATTGTTATTTGTTTTAGGAACCCATATTTTGATAGTCTTGACATTTTCCTTCTGAAATTTCACAACTGGTTTTGGTTTGGAATATAATAAACTAAGATTTTTCTTAGCTCCAGTCTTTTGTACTTTCTTTTTCCTTTCATTACCAAGATGTTTCTTGGTTTCTTGTTTCCTATATTCCAAACCTTGTTTATTTGAAACAGATTGTGAACTTTCAATGATTTTTGTCAAATTTTCTCGACCTTTGTTAAAGTTAGAAACATTTTGAGTTATGTCATCTAACTTAGTTTGTAAGCTCGCCTTTTCTAGGTCCAGATTTTTGACTTTTGCCTTAAGCTCATGATTTTCAGTAGTGAGAGCATCATTTTTCTCTTTTTGAGTTTCAATTTCTTGACTCAAAAGAGATAATTGAGAGTCAATATTAGATGATGATTCTTGAAGTTTTTCAAGTTCTTCTTCTAATATTTTCTTCTCGTCTTTTATCATATCTCGTTCAAACTCTGCTCTACTCAAATCTGCTTTGGCTACTTTTAATTGACGTTTTATGTCTTTATATTTGACTATCAATTCAGAATTAATATCAAGTAATTCATCAAATGTAGGAATTTGTACCTCATCTTCTGTTGCCATAAAACAAACATTAGCTTGTTCATTCTCCGGATCACTTTCACTTTCAGATGAGGATGAGTCTGAATCATCCCATGTTACTGAGAAGACTCGTTTCTTTGACTTGTCCTTCTTATGTTTGAATTTATCATTTTCTGACTTCTTCTTCTGTTCTGGACAATCCTTCTGCATGTGCCCCTTTTTGTGACAGTTGAAACATTCTATAGTTGATGAAGATGGTTTGTTTGATCCAGATTTCCTTTTGTTGTAACGACTGGCTTTTCGATATTTTAGGAATTTTTTGAATCCTTTTACAATGAATGCTAGATCTTCATCTTCAGAATCTGATTCATTTTCATCTTTCTCAGCATGAAATGCTACATTTTTCTTTTCTTCTTTTTGTTCTTTTCTAGCCTGCAAATTTGCTTCATAGGACATTAAATTTCCTATCAATTCATCTGGCTTCATGATAGAAAGGTCATTAGCTTCTTCAATTGCTAATACTTTTCCTTCCCATTCACTAGTCAGAGAATGTAGGACTGTTGAAACAACATCAAAATCTGAATATTTTTGTCCTAATCCGATAAGTGCATGATGAATAGTTTGAAACCTTGAATACATATCATTGATTGTCTCATTCGGTTTCATTTTAAAATTTTGAAACTGACTCTTCAGCATGGCTATTTTGGCTTGTTTAACCTTGTTAGTACCTTCATGAGTGGTTTTCAACGTTTGCCAAATTTGATATGCAGTAGTGCAGATACTAACACGGTTATATTCATTTTGGTCTAATGCACAAAACAACATATTTATTGCCTTTGCATTTACGGCTGCTGCCGTTTTCTCAGCCGTTGTCCATTCTGAATATTCAGTTGTTGGATTCACTATTTCTTTTTGAGTAGCATTCCAAGCATCATAGCTATTTGATTGCATAAAAAATGACATACGTGTAGCCCAATAGCTATAGTTGAGACCATTAAAGAATGGAGGTCTTTGTGTTGATTGACCTTCCGTGTAAGTGTTAGTGCTAGTGCTTGCGTTATTTTCCATATTACAAGAATATATCAAATAACGGTGTTACGGTTATATGATGGCCGTGCTCTGATACCAAATGAAAGTGTGTATGCTTGTGCACACTAATTATGGATCGTGTAATATGGACTAGCAATATATGTGGAATGTTATTTACAATTGCTATACAAGTAAATATTCAATAAACTAACTATATAGCAATTCACAGATATAGAATAGTAAATGCAGTAAACTGTAAAAATCACACCAGAGATTTTTATACTGGTTCGGACCTCCCGTCCTACGTCCAGTCCCAGACTTCTATCTGGATTTTCACAACCAACTACCTCGCTTCACCCGGAGGAACAGGTTTACAATACCCGAACAGCCGAACAGGATTTCGTGCCTCTTACAACACCGAGGACTTCAACAAAAAACAAATGTTGTTGACAACTTGTGCTCTTGATAACACTGATTTGTCACTTGTAGTACACCCTTCCTATAATCTTATCCTCAAAATATGTGAATGATGTTTGTGAAGATTGAAGGAAGTATATTACTTATTTGAATCAAAAGATATGAAATAATTTCAATGATTCAATAAGCAATTTGAAGTAGAGAGCTTTTAGAATGCAAGAGTATTTAGAAATTAAGATCAGAATTTTAAAGCAAAGAATTGTTGTATTTCAATCAATGATTTAGATATGTTTATATAGAGAATAAATGGTTGTAACTCTTTGTGAAGAGTAGCCATTAACAGATGTGATCATTGATGAAAGGTAAGAGAAGCAACCATTGAAGAAAGAAGTGTCTTTTGGGAAAGGTTGCTTTCTGTTTAAAACGGTCGACAGGTCAAAAATGACCAGTAGACAAAATTTCAAATATATAGACGTTATGTGCATGTGTGCACGTTTATTGTGCAATTTACACAGGAACGGTCGACCGCCTGGTTTTGGACCGGTCGACCGGTCCCTGTTAAATTGCACAGTGAATGTGCAATACCATCCAAAACGTATATACATCGATTATATTGAGATGCATGATTATTTGAGGATAGATTTTAACATAAATAATACTACTAACATACCAAATAATCAACCTCTAACATATGAAGCTCGTTGTGTCTCAATGAATAACTTCTTTTTGTCGATCACGGTATATCCCTTTGTCAGAAATCAAAACTATATAAAAATCTTGACTCAACAAACATCACAGGATAATCCACATGTACCTTCTAGTAGTGCTGGTGATGTGCATGAATCTAGAGGAAGTTCAGTTCAAGGTGGAGCTGAAAGAAGTTTAGGCGAAGCAGTACCTACCCGAGTCAGTCGTAGGACTATTAGGTTGTCCGAAAGGTATGGTGATTGGCAGTTTGCGAACCTTAACCTTGGTGATCAGTTTGACTATGCCCTACATGTGGTTCATGAAGAGCCGCTTGACCTTGATGAAGCTTTGAAGTCATGTGACAGTTCAAAGTGGATGTGTGCTATGGAAGAGGAGTTAGAGTCGTTGAAGAAGAACAAGACTTGGGATTTAGTACCACCTCCTTAAGGAAGTCGAGCCATAGGTTGCAAGTGGGTGTTCAAGGTGAAGGATGATGGGAGATACAAGGCTAAACTAGTTGCTAAAGGGTTTTCATAAAGAAAGGGATTGGTGTATGATGAGATATTCTCTCCAATAGAGAGGCATACGTCCATCCGCATTTTGCTCGCTATCATCGCAGCTCATGACTTGGAGCTGGAGCAACTGGACGTGAAAACCGCTTTCTTGTATGAAGATTTGGATGAGACCATCTACATGAAGCAGCCAGAAGGATTTGTTGTAGATGGGAAAGAAAATTGGGTTTGCAAATTGAAAAAGTCATTGTATGGACTTAAGCAGTCGCCTAGACAATGGTACAAGAGGTTTGACTCTTTTATGCTTTCACTTGGTTTTGATCATAGCATCAAAGACGCTTGTGTGTACTTTAAGCATTTAAAGAATGGTAGATGAGTGTACCTACTCTTGTACGTGGATGATATGTTGATTTTAAGGATAAGGCAGAAATCGATAGTTTAAAGCTAAAGCTAAAAGCGGAATTCGAAATGAAAGACCTTGAGGAAGCAAATAAAATTTTGGGTATGGAAATCCAAAGGGATAGAAAGCTAGGACTTTTGAGTCTCACTCAAAATGAGTACATTCGAAAGGTGCTTGCTCGGTTTAGCATGGAAGGGGAAAAGGCAATCAGCACACCCATGCCTTTGCACATACAACTTTCTAGTAAAGGCTCTCCGTTCTCGGAAAAGGACAAGGCTTATATGATGAAGGTCCCATATGCAAGCGTAGTTGGCAGCTTGGTGTATGCCATGGTCTGCACTAGGCCTGACATTGCACAGGCTGTTCGATTGGTAAGTAGATTCATGGCGAATCTAGGAAAGATGCATTGGGAAGTAGTGAAGTGTATCTTTAGATACCTCAGAGGAACTTCAAACCATGGACTTGTCTTTGGCAGCAGAGCAAGAGATTTCAACTTGGTTGGATTTTATGATTCTGACTATGCTGGTGATAGAGATCGAAGGAAGTCAACCTCCGGATATATGTTCACCTTTGGCGGGACAGCGATCAGTTGGAGAGCGAGGTTGTAGACGATTGTAGCTCTGTCTACTATAGAGGCAGAGCTCATAGCTGCGGTTGAAGCAGCTAAGGAGGCGCTTTATTTGAGGCGACTGTTATGTGATTTGGGCTTCGCATACGAAGGAGTGGATGTGTACTGTAATAGTCAGAGTGCAATTCACTTAGCTGAAAATCTGACGTTCATCTCGAGGACGAAGCATATTGAGGTGAGAGAGTCGTTCCTTGTCTCGATGAGTGAATAGAAGCTAGTTCGTCTTCAGAAAGTTTACACAAAAGAGATAGCACCAGACATGTTTACCAAGTCGTTGCCTATTGCTAAGTTCTAGCATTGCTCGGACTTGATTCGCTTAATGAAGTGCTAGGTGCCACGGGGTGGCACGAGGGGAGAGTTGAGACGGTTCATGGAGACATTTGTTTTCATGGTGGAGATTGATAGGTTCTACACGGACCGGGTACTTCGAACACTTTGTTGACGGGCGGTGGCATTGCCAAAGTTCGTTGGCAGAGTGTAATGGGTGATGGCATTGCCGAAGCTCATTGGGTAAGTATCCATTGCTGGAGCATGAAGGTGTAGATCAAGTTGGAAGGCTTGCTTGGAATTCGGTATCAAGGTGGAGATTGTTGAATATGATACATGAATTCAAGAGACGAAACCCTAGCTCCAAAATTTTGCCGAATGGAGGAAGAAGAAGTCACGGAGCTTGAAACCTAGCTGGAGCAAGAGTGACATGAAAATGAGAAAAGGAAGCTTCGTTCGGAAACTTGGAGCAGAGAGAAAAGAAAGCTTCGTTCGGCAATTTGGAGCGGTGAGAAAATGAAGCTTCGTTCGGTGGCTAGGGTTTTCATTCGGTAAAGTGGAAGTGCCGAACGAATACTTTCGTCTGGTGATTATGGAGCGGCAATTGGGCATGCCGAACGAAATATTTCATTCGGTATTTGAGCATGCCGCTCCAATAGGGGAAATGCCGGTCCAAATTTTTTGCTCCACGTTTTGCCAAACCAAATCCCAGGGCTGCTATATAGCAGCTACCCCTCCTCATTTCTTCACTATATAAATAGAGGAGCTTCTGGACAACAATGGCAGCCAAAATTGAGAGCTAATTTCAGTCGATTTCAGAGCCATCCTAGAGAGCTGAAACTCTGCATAATTTTGTTTGTATTGTTAATTCTTCTTATGTATAGCGTCCAAAAGTTAATCAATCTTGTAACTCTAATTTTTCAGTGATTAATAAAATCTCCTCTCCCCAAGTGGACATACACTGCCTCGCGGTAGTGGAACCACTATAAATACTAGTGTTATTTATTTTTTCTGCATTGCATTGATCTGTGACTGTCTGTTCTGGTATTTATCTCTGTTTGTTCTGTTTCACTACAATCACGATCCAGTTGTTTTCCGCTGCTTTGGGTTTTTATTCCCTTAGACTGATCATCTAAAAGGATTTTCCCCAACAACTATGTGGGTTTGGGGTAGGTGGTAATGATGGAAAAGTAAAATTGAAGTTACAAAGTATACCCCTTACAAAAGCTTAACATGGTTCACGGCAGTTAACGACGTAAGAAATTGTGACCAGTTACATTCACCAAATAACAAAGTGTTAATCACACACAATCTATCTAAGTAATAGAATTTTTTTTGAGAAGTTAAACTATTAAAACTACTTTCATACCAAGGATGATATTTTAGATGCTCTACATCCTAATCATCTTATATACTTCACCATTTTGATAAAAAGATTTTAACTTAATATTACTTACAAAATAAATTTATAAAGAAAACTTAATTTTAAGAACACTAGACAAACAAAAATTCTTTTATAGCTTGCATGTCTTATTTTAATTTGTGATGAGAATAATGGTAATAAAGTACTACCACATTGTCTCAGTTTGTCATATTTAGATAACTATCAGTATTTACACTTCGACACTTACCAATCATTATTCACATTAGCATTTATGTTATTTCTTTCTTATGAAGCCATCATCTCTTTTTTTTCCAATTGTATAATAACATTACACTATATGACATTTGTGAGGTGGCTGTAACAATAAGCAAAATTTTAACATTGACACAATTTAAGTGTTTTAATACCCTGAGTGTTGCTTTTGATGACAACAACCTTATAAATACCCACGTTTTTTTTCTTGAGTTGTGCAGTATTTCAAATATATTATATAGACATTTTACAGAGATAAAAAAGAAATCAGTGCAATACACACACACACACACACATATATAAATAAAGATCTGTTGGACAAAAATGAATGAGTGCATTTGTTAGTGAAGAGGAAATAAGTGTTTGGTATTGTGTATATTGGAACAAAGTCCCACATTGTGGAATACTTATTCCAATACCACTATATAAACTATCTCTTAACATGTTATTGCAAAAGGAAAAGAAGAAGACATGAAGACTTGAGATGTGAGGAAGGCATTGGGCATGTGGTCTTTGGGCCTTCATATTATATTAAAATGTCAAAGATTGGGCCTTGAGCCTTGGGGCTCTTGGGGTCTCGTGATTAGATGGGCCTACGTCTGCCACTTGGGCTTGTTGCGCTTCACGGCTAATTTTGAACTTCGAAATTGGACCGTTGCGGCTGTGCGCACACGTCTGTCCGTTAAAGGGTCGCAACCTTTCGAACAGTCACGACCTCTCTGAATAGGCACCTCCTCCCGCCTATACATAGGGGCCCGCAACACAGATAATCACATACAGAAAATTGCTTCTTCTTCTTCCCTCTTCTCGGAACTCTGTTCACAGACATATAATTCCTTCAGTTCGTCGTCCCTTCGTCTGCCCGCACAGCAATCGGAGCAGGTCTGTTTCATCCTGGGAGACAAATTGCTCATATCCTTTGGTGCGTATAAGGGGGCAATATTGTTTTAAGGAAACAGATATTATCTGGACTCGGACATTTAGGTATTTCATACAAATATTGTTTGTAACGGTTCTGTTCTGTCATAATATTTTATACTCCTTGTCACGCTTTTTTCCGTTGCTACTGTTTACAATTAGTAACGCCTTTTCTGTTGTGCCAAATCTTATAAAGGGATAAGTAACGTTATTGAAGTTACTATCGGATTCGTTACACTTTTGTGTATTTACGAATAACAATCTTAAAACAATATTGTATTGTTGTAGACGACGATGTCTCAAAATAGCAACAATAACGCTGCACCAACACAGACGGTGACAACCGCTCAGCCTACGGCTCTGGTTCCAACTATGGCAATGTCTCATGGAGAAAGGCCAGAAAAATTCAATGGGACAGATTTCAAGCGTTGGAAACAGAAGATGTTGTTCTATCTGACGACATTAGGGCTCGCTAAATATCTGACCGAAGAAGCTCCTGAAGTTGGCGAACTCGAACCCGATGCAATCAAAGTAGAGGCTGCAACTGTCTGGAAAAATTCAGATTTTATAAGTAAAAACTATATTCTGAATGGTCTGGATAATAGCCTCTACAATGTTTATTGTACTGTTGCAACATCCAAGGAACTCTGGACAGTCTTGGACAGAAAGTACAAAACTGAAGATGCAGGCATGAAGAAATTCATCGCTGGCAAATTTCTCGACTTCAAAATGGTAGATTCAAAGACTGTGATCAACCAGACTTAAGAATTACAAGTAATCATCCGTCAACTACATGATGAAGGGATGGCACTGAGTGAATCTTTTCAAGTCGCCGCAACCATTGAGAAACTTCCTCCATCTTGGAAGGACTTCAAAAACTATCTTAAGCATAAGCGTAAGGAAATGACAATGGAAGAACTCATAGTTCATTTGCGGATTGAGGAAGATAATAGGAATTCCAAGAAAAAGATTTCTCCGAATATGGCTGCCAAAGCAAATGTTGTTGAGTCAGAAAACCCTAACAAGAGAAAACATGAAAATGCGCCTAAGAAGTCGAAGAAGAAATTTCAGGGTTCTTGTCATAACTGTGGAAAGAAGGGGCACAAAGCAGCCGAATGTCGCGCTCCCAAAAAGAAGAAATCAGAATCAAATATGGCTGAAGTTGCAGATGGCATTTCTGATATGGATTTATGTGCAGTAATATCAGAATGCAACCTTGTTGGTAACTCAAAGGAATGGTTTGTAGACACAGGAGCCACTCGACACATATGTGCTAATAAGTGGATGTTTACGACCTATAAAACTACAACTGATGATGACCAACTTTTCATGGGCAATTCATCTGCATCAAAGGTAGAAGGCAAAGGAAAAGTTGTGCTGAAACTAACTTCTGGAAAGGAACTTACCTTAAGTGACGTTCTCCATGTTCCAGACATTCGAAAGAACCTGATTTCAGGGTCCTTGCTTAGCAAGCATGGTTTTAAATTAACCTTTGTGGCTGATAAGCTTGTATTGTCGAAGAATGGAGTGAATGTAGGAAGAGGATATGTGTGTGATGGTTTATTCAAAGCAAATGTAACCACTATTGTACCAAACAATGATATGAATAAAAGTGAATCTTCTGCTTATATTGTTGACTCCTCAAATATATGGCATTCTAGATTAGGGCATGTGAATTTTGATACACTGCGAAAAATGATTAATCTAGAATTTATACCAAAATGTGATATAGACTCCAATTATAAATGTCAAATTTGTGCAGAAGCAAAATTGACAAGAACCTCGTTTCATCATGTTGAACGAGAAACTGAACCTCTAGACCTTATACACACTGATGTATATGACTTGAAAATGTGTCAAACTAGAGGTGGAAAAAGGTATTTCATTACATTCATTGATGATTGTACTAGATACTGTTATGTGTATCTCCTTAGAAGCAAGGATGAAGCATTCGACATGTTTAAACAGTATAAAGCCGAAGTTGAGAATCAACTCAATAGGAAAATTAAAGCTTTAAGAAGTGATAGAGGAGAAGAATATGAATTTCCTTTTGAGGAATTCTGCGCTGAGCATGGTATTATACACCAAACTACAGCACCATATTCACCTCAATCCAACGGTATAGCCGAACGGAAAAATAGAACTCTTAAAAAATGATGAATGCTTTTCTAATCAGTTCTGGCTTACCAGATAATTTTTGGGGAGAAGCTATTCTTTCGGCAAATCATATTTTAAATAAAATACCACGAAAGAAAACATCTAAGTCTCCTCATGAACTTTGGAAAAATAGACCGCCATCCTACAAATACTTAAAAGTGTGGGGGTGTCTGGCCAAAGTAGAGATACCTAAACCAAAGAAGGTCAAAATTGGACCAAAAACAATCGATTGTGTATTCATTGGATATGCACAAAACAGTGCTGCTTATCGATTTCTAGTACACAAATCTGAAATTGATGATATTCATAAAAATACCATCATCGAGTCGAGAAATGCAAGATTTTTCGAACATATATTCCCTTTAAAACAGGGTACTGATGATTGTGTTCAGAAGAGAGAAAAGGAAGATGAAATCACTGATGCTCTTGAGAATACTGAACAAAATAACCTTCGGCAAGATAATGCTGATCAACAAGTGGAGGAACCAAGAAGGAGCAAGAGGTCAAGGACCTCAAGAACTTTTGGACCAGATTTCTACACATTCATGTTAGAAGATGATCCATTAACCTACAAATAAGCTATCTCCTCCAGCGATGCCCTTACTGGAAAGAGGCCATTAACAGTGAGATAGAATCCATCATGGCTAACCACACATGGGAGTTAGTTGATTTACCTCAAGGATGCAAAACCTTAGGTAATAAATGGATATTCAAAAAGAAATTGAAACCTGATGGTTCAATAGACAAGTACAAAGCTCGTCTTGTAGTCCAAGGATTTAGACAAAAGGAAGATCTGGACTATTTTGATACATATTCACCAGTAACAAGGATAACATCGATAAGGATGCTTATTGCAATTACATCCATACTTGATTTAGAAATACATCAAATGGATGTTAAAACTGCATTTTTGAATGGTGAACTAGAGGAAGAAATATATATGAAGCAACCCGAAGGGTTTATGAGCTTTGGAAGTGAGAATAAAGTGTGCAAATTAGTAAAATCGCTTTATGTCCTTAAACAAGCTCCAAAACAATGGCATAAGAAGTTTGATGAAACTATGTTATCAAACGGATTCACAATAAATGAATCAGATAAATGTGTCTATATAAAACAAGCACATATTGGGTATGTCATTGTTTGTCTTTATGTTGATGACTTGTTGATCCTAGGTAATAACAAGGCCATAATAACATCTACAAAGAATATGTTATCCTCTAGATTCGATATGAAAGACCTAGGACTGGCTGATGTGATATTGGGTGTAAAAATTTTGAGAACACCACAAGGATATGCATTATCTCAATCACATTATATCGCCAAGATACTTGAAAAATTCAAGCAATATAATATTACTATTGCAAAAACACCAATAGATATGACCCAGAATTGGGTAAAGAACACTGGTGACGGTATCTACCAGCTTGAATACTCTCGTATACTAGGAAGTATCATGTATGTTATGAACTGCACTAGGCCAGATATCGCATACGCTGTAAGTAAGCTGAGTAGATTTACCAACAATCCTGGTAAACATCATTGGAAAGCGATAATCAGAGTTCTAGGATACCTAAAGTATACGCAGAACTATGGTCTACACTATACAAACTATCCTTCAACAGTGGAAGGATACAGTGATGCCAATTGGATAACTGGATCACATGATACAAAGTCTACAAGCGGATATGTGTTCACATTAGGAAATGGAGCAATATCATGGAAATCATCCAAACAGAATACTTGTATAGCTAGATCTACGATGGAATCAGAGTTTATTACATTAGATAAGACTGCAGAAGAAGCAGACTGGCTTCGAAGTTTCTTGGAAGATATTCCAAATTGGAGTAAACCTGTGCCTCCAATATGTATACATTGTGATAGTCAATCGGCTATTGGAAGAGCTAATAGTACATTATACAATGGTAAATCTAGGCATATTCGTCGTAGACATAAGACAATAAGACAACTTCTCTCTAATGGAGTTATCACTATAGACTACATAAGGTCTAAATATAACATAGCGGATCCACTAACAAAAGGCTTGCCAAGAGAGAAAGTTCAAACCTTATCGATGGGAATGGGGTTAAGGCCCATAGAATAAAAGTTTTTCTAAAATGGAAACCCCACCTAGTTGACTGGAGATCCCAAGATCTAGGTTCAAAGGGACAACTAAGTTCAAGAGAAACTTGATAGCACTGTTACACACAAACCATTCCTATGATAAGTCAGTGCATTATTTGCTGGAAAATAGGATAAGTATTAGTACTTTTAATGATATCTGTACTTGAGGAATTACGAATAATCCTTACAGAATCACCTACATAAGTGCGAAGGCGCCGCTTCAAAGAGAATTATAGGCCTAATTCTCTAAGCACTTATGAGACCAAGCAGGTGTTCAAGGCAAAAATGAACACAAACAGAGAACGAAGGATTATAAGAAACATTTATCACGTGCTATCTATTTTAGAATTACACAAACGTCTTACAGTTCAAGGACCTTCTAAGTCTACTGATTTGCCTGTGATTCAAATAGGTAACCACTAGGAAAGTTCAAGGCCCTTGTGCTACTTTAAACCGATACGATAAATGTCTCGTAAAACTATGAACAACTACTCATTCATGTGGGGGATTGTTGGACAAAAATGAATGAGTGCATTTGTTAGTGAAGAGGAAATAAGTGTTTGGTATTGTGTATATTGGAACAAAGTCCCACATTGTGGAATACTTATTCCAATACCACTATATAAACTATCTCTTAACATGTTATTGCAAAAGGAAAAGAAGAAGACATGAAGACTTGAGATGTGAGGAAGGCATTGGGCATGTGGGCTTTGGGCCTTCATATTATATTAAAATGTCAAAGATTGGGCCTTGGGCCTTGGGGCTCTTGGGGTCTCGTGATTAGATGGGCCTACGTCTGCCACTTGGGCTTGTTGCGCTTCACGGCTAATTTTGAACTTCGAAATTGGACCGTTGCGGCTGTGCGCGCACGTCTGTCCGTTAAAGGGTCGCAACCTTTCGAACAGTAACGGCCTCTCTGAATAGGCGCCTCCTCCCGCCTATATATAGGGGCCCGCAACATAGATAATCACATACAGAAAATTGCTTCTTCTTCTTCCCTCTTCTCGGAACTCTGTTCACAGACATATAATTCCTTCAGTTCGTCGTCCCTCCGTCTGCCCGCACAGCAATCGGAGCAGGTCCGTTTCATCCTGGGAGACAAATTGCTCATATCCTTTGGTGCGTATAAGGGGCAATATTGTTTTAAGGAAACAGATATTATCTGGACTCGGACATTTAGGTATTTCATACAAATATCGTTTGTAACGGTTCTGTTCTGTCATAATATTTTATACTCCTTGTCACGCTTTTTTCCGTTGCTACTGTTTACAATTAGTAACGCCTTTTCTGCTGTGCCAAATCTTATAAAGGGATAAGTAACGTTATTGAAGTTACTATCGGATTCGTTACACTTTTGTGTATTTACGAATAACAAGATCAATCGAAGCAAATGAAAGAATAAAATTGACACAAGACAAATGAAACACGAGTGCCACAAAGATATTTGAAGTGTTTAATAACTTTGGTTGAGTCTTAAAACTTTTGTTAAATACCCCATAGCGAATATCTTTGATATTTCTCTTTTATTTTCACTCTATTTTAAGCCTAACAACTTCATATAAATATACAATTTGAGTTTTAAAACGTAAAGTCTAACATTGAATTTTGAAAAAGAACATTTAAATTTACTGGAGTTTGTCGACACTCTACATGTATATGTCGACATATATGAAGCTATTTTGAAATTTAAATTTAAATGAAAAAATTTTGGTATTATATTTTCACCAATGGACACATCCTTCCATCCTCCATTTAAAGGGTTTCGAAACCGAATTTTCAACAAAATTTCTCCATATTTCTTTAACTCTTTCAAGTCTTTAATTTTATAAGAAAGGTCCTTTAATATACATCAACTCTCTTTGCAAATCCATATTCTTTTAACATAATTCTTCAAGGATTTGCAAACACAAAAGGTTAGAGAGTTTATACTTGAATTTTCAATCATTTACCTTTGGTCTCATCGTATTCCTTATTGATTTCAAAGTTATATTGATATTGGAAATATATAAGATCATTGAATTGAATCTGCAAGAATCTATATTGAAGATACAACCACTCGCCATATTTTACTATTTGTAAAGAAAAAGGTGCTCTTGCCACTCGTGGAAAGTTAAGAGGAAAGGTGTATCTTACCACCGGTGGAATTGTAAAGGTGTTCTTTCCATTCGTAAAGCAAGGAAGTAATAGTGGAAATTATGCAGGGACTACAAGACTTTTTGTAGAATTGGATATCTGAACCAATACAAAAATTCTTAGTGCATTTACTTTACTACATTTTTACTTACTTTATATTTACTGTCTGATTATCTGCTTTTGTTTGTGATTTTATTACTAATCTATAGATAATATTGAAAATTACAAGTTAACTTTTAAATAGTTAATATATACTACTCACCCAACCTATAGTGTATGAATGACCTTAAGGTTCATTCCACATCAATGTGTTCGAGTATCTCATAACCCACAACGTGGTGCAAAGCTTTATATTATAACACTACAACAAAAATAGCCTTTTGCAACTGCCGAAAACAGTTGTAATAGGTCTATTATAACGGACAGTCTTTCGTCATTATATCCGAAGTTTTAATAGAGCCCTGTTGTTTTACAACCGTTTTGGACAGTTGTAAAATAATTTTTTACAACTACCTAAAGTAGTTGTAAGAGACTATTTACAACTGCCAAAAGCAGTTGTAAAAGATATTTTACAACCGCTATTGGTCGTTGTAAGAGACTTTTTTACAACTGCTACTGGCAGTTGTAAAAGACGTTTTTACACCTGTTGTTGCCAGTTTTAAAAGACATTTTACGATTTCTTTAGGCAGTTGTGATAAAAAGAATTCAAAATTTTAAAAAAAATTCTAGACACATTTTGCCACTAAAGTAAGCAACGGATAACCATAAATAGTAGAATAAAAATAACAGTACACTATAAGTAATTCAAACATTACAATATTATTATCTACAAAACTAATATATCAAACTAACCAAATAACTGAATCAGAGCAAAAAAAACAACACATTAATTTTTTAAATCTCATACATAACGATCTTTTTATGCCAATGATTAGGTTACATTTACCTTTATGTGCCAACATATTTTGATACAACAAAGTAGGTATAATTTAATTTTAAATGTAATGCCCAAACAAGTACGTGCATTGATTACTAGAACAATGGATATCAGCATTGTTGGAGGTTTTTCGCTCTGATCGGGTCCAAGTCTTTCAAGTCGAGTAACTCCAACATATCCCACTTGTACAAACCTTGTGAGAAAATGCAAAATGAGAATACAATTACTAATAAATTGTTTGCTCTATATTATTTAGATCCAACTGCTAATAAATTGGTCATATCATGCAATTGTAATCACTGCCTAATGTCTAGCTACCTTCTCATGATTTTTTACGTCAAAATTACTTCGCATAGTACATTTTAGTGAACTTACATGGAAACTCTGCAACTTATGAATATGCACCTACCAATAACTATACCATTTTGTTTGATATGATAATGACAATGATGTTCATTTGTTAATGGATATAAATAATGAACGTGTGTTCACATTCCTACCAAATACAGCTTCAAATCATCGCAAAAAAGATAATGAAAATGGGATCGGTTCTCTAATTTTTTTTCCTAGAGTACATGTTTTAAATGTGACACACAGATGATGATAGATAATGAACGGTCAGATCATACTGCTGATTCATCTACAGTATCTCTGTGACCCGAAAAGTGTTGTTTGCTTTTTCATTTTTTAGTCTTCGGAAATCACTTCCTCTCTTGTTCCTTCGTTCTGCCAAAATAAGGTATCTTTTTCATTTCTCCTACTACACAATTTTTTACCTATTGATTTATTGCTTTGTTGATCATGCTGTTGTTATTTCTAGTTCAGTGATGATGATCTTGCTATTGCTCTTTTAATGATGATCTTGATTATTCTTCTTGTTAAATTTAAGTAGGAAGACTATAACTTAATTCCAGCTTAGAACCCTTAGATATATTTGACTTATAAGCACAAAATTGAGCTCAAAATGATGTATAGGGGCATCTGTTTACAGCAAATTTAAGAATTTTGATCTGAAATATAAATCAATAAGATTATAGTCATAATTAGTCAATTACAAATTTGTGAACTCGAGTCCGATCATTGTGAGAAGCAATTCCTATCTTTACACTATTGTGAGTATAATCGAATTGATTACTCTATAGTTAGACATTTTTATAGTCACTAAAATGTTGTATTTTGCTTCATAACTATCATGAGAAGTACCTTATCACTAAAAAGTTTTTGATTTTTTACGTCAAAATTACTTCACATAGTTTTCATTTTATTTTTTTAGAAAAAAAGTACCACGATTGGAAATCAAATAGGGAATATGGAATTACTAAAGCTGGAGTGTAATAATAAGTTTTCCAAAAGCTGCAAGAACTCACATTTGACATAGAGAGAATTGTAGTTTATAATTCTAGCAACAGTTATGTCGAAAACGGTACCTTGAAGCTGGCAAAACAGCTAAAGCTATTCCATTAGATGGAGATGATGGTGATTTTTCTTGGTAGTAACAAAAATCAACTTAAAACTTGACATGCTTTCATCATTCTGCTTAACTATAATCTTAATTCCTTCATATCCCAATTTGACAATGGTCATCATACCATTTGCTTCCATAACCGCTACTCACCACCATCCATATAACTACAAAATGAAAAATAAAAGCATAATGCAGTCATATCATGATAGGTACGTGCATAGTTAATTTGTTACGACACAAAGTTAATTCTTGTTCACACTGAACCAAACTAAGATAAAATTTACAATATTTCTTAAGCCTAGATCTATGTTGTAGTAGAAGTTACATTCTCAAACATATAGAACAAAACTAACAAAGCTATTCTTATGACATTTTCATCAATGCCCACTTATCAGGTTATTGAAATCACATTAATCAATGCCCAACTAAAAAATAAAAAATGCCCAACTAAAGTTGTGCAGAAAAAATGTGTAGGTAGTACCATATTCAAATATATTTTTTGTATAGTAGATAAAAGTTGTGCAGAAAAAGAAAAAAAAAAGCAGTAACAAATTTCTTATGGAAATGGATTTATTTCCTGAGTTTCAAGCTTTTTTCTTAAAAATAAAAAAACAAAAAAGAAAAAGGAAAGAAGAGAATTCAGTTAAACAATATTATTACATGTATAAACAGTTTTACAGTGCCTTGTGATTTTGAGAGAGGGGACAAAGAGCGATGGGCATATTCCTGTGTTTAATTTTTTCTTCCAGTAGTTAGGTAATTGCACAGTAAAATATGTAAATATATAAAATTTTGAAGGAAGTAAGTATACCGAGTTGAGTAAAATCACCCTCGACGTTTTTATTATTGTCAAACGTCTTCCATTGTTAACTATGTCACAATTTGAAGGCTGAAATTCAAATTTAGCTTAAATACTGATCAGTTTGTAAAATATGCTGTCTATTTCCTTTTGCCCATAATCCTGGAAGTAGCTGGGAAAATTTTGAGTGTCTTGTTTGGAGAAATAATGGTCAAGATCCAGTCCTAACCTGAGGTAGACGCTTACGACCCCTATATAATATATACACAGTGTCGGCCCTATGATGATGGTTGCCCTAGACAAAAATGAAGGAATAAATGAAGTTTTAAAAAATCAAGGAAAAAGAACAAGTGTTAGGAGTTGAACCCTGGTTGTTAGGGTGTAAGAGTTTAAACCATTACACTACATTTCCATGCATTTTTTAATTGGGCATTGATGTAAATGTTTGAAAATGTTTTAAAAAATCAATGCCCATTTATTTCATTTTCCTACGAACGACCATTTGTAATTGTTTGACTTCTTTGCGCGTTTAGACTACGGGTCTAAAGACTCTGGTTTTCCAAGCAATTTATTTCAGATTATTTCTTTTCTGTTTTGGCCAACAACCTCTGTCTTAATTCATTCAAGTCTCCACTCATTCAAGGAAAGAAATTCACTATTATCACTTGAAACTTTTATGTTGCCGCATAATATGCAAATATATCATCGATATTAATATTATTTTGGTTTTATACTATAATTTGCGTGCACATAATTTATGGAAATATATTCATTTATATGTAGCTCTTTTCAGGGGTTTCAGAGAACTTGCTTATTCTTATTCATCTTCTTTATAGGAGACTCAACATTAATTCGAACTAAATTTTTTGAACCAGTAGGTCATTCGGCTTTTGGCGGGCATTAGACGAATCATCAATTGCTACGTTGCTTATTTATCTTTCGAAATTTAATGTGTGCAAGTGCATTTATCGCTGTAAATGAATCGATTATTTGAGTTGCAATTTTATGGAGACGGTTATCTTTGTATGTTGGTTTTACATAATGAAGTACGTGGATCATCGTGAGACAAATTTGACGTTTTCCATTTAAGTTCACATGTTATTTTAGCTGCGTAATAACATGGTTATCAGATTAATCAAACTAGAAAAATTCTGCAACTTATCGGATTCTTTACGCTACATTAAAAATAGTTTTTCAAATTCATTACCAATAAATATTCAATTATTAAAAGCAGTACAAGTAACCGACAGTTTTTGAATCATGCCTGCCTTTGTTTGGTAGCCTTACTACTGCTTCCCATAATGCCCTTCATCAAGCTGCCATTACGATTAGGCCTGTCAATGGGCAGGGTCTGGTCCGGGTATTATAAAACCTGGACCCGAGTCCAATTACAATAATTAAAACCCAAACCCATAGGGTATTTCAACCCAATATCCGAGCCCGGCCCATTGGGCTTTTTAAGCCCGCTGGGTAATAACTATATACCTAACTCAGAATATTTATGTTAAAATCATATTTTAAAACTGCAACTTTGGTAAAATTTGTATACAAACAAAGTTAACATATAAATTGGAAGGTGATGTAGTCAAGCTCGTAACAAAAGTATGCAAAAACATCTACATGTAAACAAATAAAATGGTAAATAAATAACATATACACTCATGGTTTGATACGAAGAAAAAATAATAGTCGGGCCAGGCCTAACTGGGACGGGTTTTGATAAAACCGTACCCTACTCAGATCGAGCCTAAGTCGGGCTTGGGTAGTAAAAGGCAAAACCCGTACCCGCATAAATAGGGCGGGTTCGGGCCAAAACCCGCACCATTGACAAGCCTAATTACGATCATTGTTATTGTCAATACTAGTTAACATCAAGAATGAACCATACTCCTCTTTCCTCTCCATCATCCCTTTTGATATCACGTCCATTTTCCTCTTCAGTAGATCGACATTGACAACTTCTCTTTACCAAAATAAATTCTAGTGTTTTTCAATTCTGGTGTTTTTCAATTTAAATAAATCAAATAAATACTACGGCATTAAAATCTGAAAGCAATTCAAATCCGCTAATTCATTCCTATGCAATATGATTCGAAGTCTGCGAGTCTTCGCGGCTACGACCGCCTAATTAGAGCCGCATCTGATTTGAATCGCCGCAACACCGCTTAGTCGTCATCGCAGTCGAGTCGCCACCATTGTCGAAGTCTAGAGTTGCGCCAATCATGTGTTGTGTTTGGGCAAGCTACTGCTCTCGCCTTTCCTAAGTCATGAATCTAAATCATGTCTCCCTCGACGGGATGCAACGTAGGGAAAACTTGGGGATTTTGTGAAACCCTAAAATGGACGTGGGATTTGGAGAATGGGGAAGCAGTGAGGAAAATTTTAATTAAAGGGAAAGCAGGCATAGTGAACTATATTGGTGAGCCTGCCATAAACTTAGGTTACTCTTCTTTTTTAACTTTAAAGTTTGTTACTTTTGTTTAATTAAAGCTAATGAATGTAATTAGGTTTGAATAATATACTTCAGTGTTTTTGATACTATAGATAACACTATTTTTTGTAGTGAACGGTTAACCACTCTCGACAATTAAATCAATTATGGAATTACAGGTAGCGTCGGTTAAGTCATTTAAGTATTTGTAGTGACTTTAAAGTTCATTCATGGTAAGAAATAGAGAGAACGATGCTAAAATTTGGCAAAAGGGGGAACTAACTAGTATTCTGAATTTTTTAATATTTTATAAATTTTAAATATATTTAAAAAAATTATTTTTTATTTTTGAATTTCTGAAGATTTCAAAATTTTAAATTTAATTTAAAAATTTTCAAAATTTTAAACTTTTTGAAATATTAAATATAATTATCAACTATAACTATTAAATACCAATAACAAATATTACTTCTTAATTATTAAAGGTTACTTGTTAATCATTAATTATTAAACTTAATTATTAAATAGTAAATATTACATATTAGTCTTAATTATTAATTATTACTTCTTAATTGTTAATAACAACTTTTATTTATTAATTATAAATAATCATTATTAGTTATTATATATTAATTATTATTATTTAATTATTAATTATTTAATATTAATTATTAATTATTAATTATCAAATATTAATTAGTAATTATATTTTTATTAATTATTCTTCTTAACTAATAAATATTAAGTATTACTTCTTAATTATTAATATTAATTATTACATCTTAATTAATTAATAAAAGAAACTATTATTTGTTAAATATAAATAATCAATATTAATTATTATTTATTAGTTTTTAATTAATTAATAGTATGTATTTAAAATTAGTTATTAATTATTATTTTTATTTTTATCAATTATTACTTCTTAATTACTAAATATTAAATATTACTTTTTAATTATTTATATTAATGATTTCTTCTTAATTATTAATTATTAATATTAGTTATTAGTTATTAAAAATTAATTTTATTTATTAATTATTAATTATTTAATACTAACTATTGATTACTATTTATTAACTATTAAGTATTGAATAATAATTATTAACATAAATTATTAATAATAATTATTTCATATTTCAAATTAATTATTAATTGCTATTATTTAATATAATTATTATTTATAATTAATTTTTTATTAATTATTTAATTATTAATTAAAAGTATTATCAATTAATTATATTAATTAATTAATTATTACAACGGACATGCGAAAAATGTTGTAATAGACATCTATTACAACTGATGAAAAAGAAAAGTTGTTAAATATGCATCATTGCAACTGGCAAAAAGAAAAGTTGTAATAGACATCTATTACAATTGGCAAAAAATAAAGGTTGTTAAAGATAGGCATCTATTACAACTGGCAAAAGAGAACGGTTGTAATAGGCATCTATTACAACTGGCAAAATAAGACAGTTGTTAAAAATAAGTTTATTACAACTTTCTAAAAAAAGAGTTGTAAAAAATCTTAATTACAACTGACATTTTGTGACAGTTGTAATAGGGTATTTTTGTTGTAGTGTAATTAATATTTTCTTTGATTAAGGGCAAATGCTTCTCTACTTAATGGACCGAAACTATAATAAGCTCCAACGCTGAATCTTTTGACATAATAAATGCTAGCAACAACACAACTTATTCTACGACGAAGGATATTATTGTAACATACTACATATTACCTGTCCCCACATGGATAATGTGGTTGGTTGAGAAAGTCGGACCCCACCGACGAGGTCGAGAGCTCAATCCATATAGATTGCATTATATATGTGATTATACCCGGTGTATGCCCTAGGGGCACAATATATACGTTCTTGAAGTTTACAAACAAAGTTTGGTTCTTTAAGTCTTCAAACTGCAATTTGAAACAATACATGGTATCTGGTCCAAATCGCAAGGTGGGAAGTGACCACAATCCATCACACTGATGTGTATTTTTCTCTTTACTACAGGCAAAAATAAAATATTTTGAAATAATTCTTTTAATGAACTCCAAATTTTTATATAAAGAAAAAAAAAGAATTATAATTTAAAATGCACGGCCTCGCAAAAGTATACCTTTCGATATAAAATTAAAAATTATTAGATCATGATGCGCATTATAAGAACTTTGGTGGATTATGGTTTTGTTCTTTTGAGTTCTATGATAATTTTCTTTTAACTTCTCATTATCCACTTCAACTCCACAATCAATGTTCCTCGTCAATGATGCTCGTCTCTATCAATGGCGCTCTAGAGCATTCTTTAGCATGTCAGCCACGTTGATCATAATTCTAACCAGATCTACCTTGAAAGGAAGTCCCTCGTGCACATGGAAAAATATTCAATCATAATCATAAATTTTGTTATTTAATGGGTAGGAAATAGTTCCATTTGAATGATATTTCATTTTTTTCCAATCATATCAGGATTGGAGATTCTAGGGGAGAGCGAAAAATAGTGGATTCGTCATTTTAGAAGAGAGATTACTACGAACTTATCTAAATGTGATGCATCTTAATATTAACAAAATTGCAATTTCATCATGTTTACCCTTTTTGTTCTTGTATAAACATTTCCTAATTTATATTCAAAAAAGTATTTTTGGAAGTTTGGAAAAGGATGTATGTATTTATGTATGTATTAGTGTGTAGACATCCAAACTGTAACGACCCATAATTTTAACTATTTTAAATTACTAAATTTGATATGATTATTGAATAAAATGGTTAGAAATAAAATTTAATGATTTATTAATGTGGTTATTTAATATGAACTTGAATAATTATGAATTAACCAATTTTGAAAATTTTGGCAATGACAAGTATTGAAATGGAATTTTATGTATTGACTGTGTTTATAATCAACAGTATGAATTGGGTAATAAATGTTGAATTATTTAGATGATAATAAAATAATTGTTAATGAATGTTGAATGACTTATTAATGTAATTTATTGAAAAATTAAATTGTTTGAATTTAATATTAGAAACTGTTTAAATAATTGAACCCTGGATTTAATATGAATGAAAATGATTTTTAAAGCTGATTTAAATTTTATTTAAACTAGAATGATGATAGTAAACTTTTAAAATTGAGTATAAGTGATTAAATTTAATTTGTGAAATAGCTCGTTTTAATTAACGAGTAAAAATAGCCATTTTGGCCACTGTCTCGGATTTCGACGAAACTGGTTTCATCGGATCCATAATAGTGAATTATTATAGGATTTCAAGTTTCATAGCGATTGGACTTGTCGTTTGACCGTGCGAGCTTGAAACGTGTAGAAATTAATTAACGGAATTTAATTAAAATAATTTGATTTCGAAAAGCTATCTTCTGAACACAATCGAATTAGGCCTCGAGACTAGTTTCATTGTGTTTGGAATAGGAGTATAATATACCGAACGCCAGGCGGCATGCTTCGTTTGGAGTTTGGAATTTCACGGGCCAATCGAGTTAGATATTTTCTTTATCTTTATTAATAGTTGGCTTAGAAGCACAAACTTTTGGTCCGACTACAAACTTCCAAAATTGTCTTTTGTATTTTAATCTTCATTAATAGTTGTAATATATTTGTTGTCACGCTATTTTTGTATCAGCATGAAATACCAAAAATGTCTCTCGACGGAAATTATTAAAATTTAGCATTGCGTAAAATTAGGATATGACAATTAAGCTTTTTTTACAAATTCAAAATTTCCTCTAGAAATATTTACCAAGTCTTAGTATAACTTAAAAACAGGATCTAACAAATAAACTACTTTATAAATTTGTTTTTTATTAATTAATAATATAAATAAAAATTTAAGCTCACTAAAAATTAGATATTGCAACTTAGAAATAAAATTTCAAATTAACTACGTTACGTATGATTCAACACAAAATATGACTAAATATATGTGTAAATCATTTTTTTGAACATATTAAATACATACAATTTGTAGAAAAATAATTCAGCCTTCTTCATTACGCGCGAAGCGTGTGACTTAATGCTCGTTATAATAATATATTACTTTCCATATCCAACCAACTACCACTTTGTCTCCCCCGTACTGCGCCTCTCCCTTTAAATGTATGTAGATCGAAAACGAGAAAAAAGAAAAGAAAAGAAAAAAAACGGAGGAATCGATGTAGTCGCGTTCGTCTTAAGGAGAGGTGGCGCACACGAGGTCGATGATTGGAGAGGTGGAGCTTGGCAGGGCCGTGGTCGATGACTGGGGCGGCGATGGGCGGAACGCGTGCGTGATTGGAGAGGAAGAGTGGAGGGAGGCGCTGTTGTCGACGACGACGAGTTGTGGTTGGTCGAGGCAACTTCCAGCCTGAGAGCGGCAACGGATCGAGTGGCGACGTGGGGTTGACTGGGGTGTGGTTGCGCGCGCAGTAGGATTGGGGTCGCGTTTGGGTCGTCTTGGCTGGGTTGCGTGTGGCACAGTGCTAACGAGAGAGAAGTAGCGGTCGCAATTGGAAGGAAGCAGTTCGCGTGTGGGCTAGGACTAGCAGAGTTGACTAGGGTATGTTGTAGGGTTGTTTAATTCAAATCTAAATTTAAATTAAGTTATGTTAATGATAGTTTTAATTATTCAAATACTAATAAAATCGTAATTTTCATACGAGGCCCGTTTTGGATGAAACAAATTACGTTGGAATCGTATTGACGTTGTCTACGCTATGAAGTTAAAATTGTTGCAATTCGCTCCATTCGAATTTTCAGATTCGAACGAAGGTGAGTGTTTTTAACGCTCACGACGTACTATAATATTTTTATGTTCGTTAAATTGAGATCGTGAAGTTATCTAATTTCCTTAGTTGTTGTTTGAAAATGAAATTGACATATGAATTGACTATAGAAATTAAAATGGACAGTTAAATTTTGAATTGGAATTTAATTGCCAATAAAATACCGATATTGATAACTATGTAATTGTTGTGAATTATTGGCTGATTTGGATGTTGATTGAAATTGAATGCTATTGGTTGATATACGGGATTGTTGGATGTTTATTTATTTTATATATATTCTGTTATCACCCTGTATATCATTTGGCAGTATATAGTTGTTATTTGAATTATTTCGAATAAATTAAGAAATAGGTTGAAATTATATATACCTATGGCACTTTGATTTGGATTAAAATGATATATATCCATCCTTGAAATTAAATTGAAATAACTATTCACTTGGCCATAGGATAGAAAATTATATACAAACACCGGATTGGTTAAATTAAATAATTTTAAAAGTCTTGGTTTTGAAATTATTTAAAAGATTTTGATTCAAAGAAAAAAAATCAAATTTATGAAGATTAAATTAATTAAGAATTCGAGTTGAAATGTTGAAATTAAATTTGGCTAAAAGAAATTGTTTTAAAGAATTTAATTGGAATTTGAAGTCATGATTGAAATATGACTTGAATTATTAAAGTTGAATTGTTTAAAAAGATTTGAACTTTTACTTGAATTTTGAAGGGATTTAAGTAAAGGTGATATAAATTGATATTTCAAATTTTGGGCTTGGGAATGGAATTAATTCTAAGATTTGAATCAAAATTCAAAAATTGAAGTTCAATTTGAATTAAGTGATTTAAATCGATATTTTGAAATTGAACTTGAAATTGATATAAATTGAAATGGTTTAAAAATTGAGAATTGAATTGAAATTAATTCAAATTAGAATTGAAATTGAAATAATTTGAAATCGAAATCGAAATTGAAATCGATTTGAATTGCAATTGAAATTAAAATTGTTTGGAATTGAATCGAAGTTTAGTCGATTTGAATTGAAATGAGATTGGAAATGATTTGAAACGGAATAATTGAAATTGAATCGGTTGATTGGAATTTGGACTTAGGTCTAGATTTGTTAAAATGAAAAGTGACAGTTTGATTTGAAAATAAATTATTTTATATAAACTGTTTAAAATCTAGTTTTTTAAATATTCAAATTATTTTGATTTTCCAAGCTATTTTAAACCATTTTCAATACTCAAACTATTTTATATCAAACTATTAACTTTTTAAACTATTTAAAATTATTCAAACTATTTTCTAAAAATTCAAACTGGTCAAGGCTGGAACATTTATATTTAAATCATTGATTTAAATACGAATTGGGTTAAAATGAAGTTATAACCTAAAATGAAATTCGAAACAATTTCGGAAGCTAAATCGAGATATTGAGGCGAAAATGATTTTTAAGTGAAATAGTATATTTGAGTAAATATGATGATTTCAAAATGAAATTGATTTTGAAGCGAATATGATATTTTGATATTAAGTATGAATGGTTTTCGAAATGTAAAAGAACCAATTGGTGTGTAAAACGACGTTTGGTTGTTAAAGAGATCGGGGCCTCTTATTGGCATACTCGTTGTTACTATTGGAACCACTTTAACAACTGTGTACGCGGAGGAGACTCCAGAACGAAGTGGTCGGATTTGGCGTCGTATGCTGGATTTCAAAAAAGAGAACGATTGTAACGACCTGCCTTTTTGGACGTTTTAAGCAGACACACACGTCAGACTCAAACCATTCAAAAGGGCAGATTGTTATGGGGTAAATAAGAAAAAGCAGAGAAATAAAGAAAACAAATACAGAATCTCGTAGTGGAATGATAAAATATAATAATCAAATAAACAGTTCATGAAGCTGTTTACAAATAACATTGCTTATACTTTTATAATACAGATCAGAGTTACATACAACAAGAATAATAATAAATAAATGCAGCAGAACAACATGATGTAGTGGAATAAATATAATACATAATAATAGTACAAAATCTTCGTCTTCATCCTCCAAAAAGCAATCTTCGATAAACTGAAAAGCTCAGACTGACCCGAGCTAATTGAAAAGACAAAACACTCGAGTCAGAACTAAAAGACCTTATGTAAGTTAAATCAACAGTAAATAAATATGAGTGTATCGGCGTCAGAGATGTTTACAAGGTTTGACATCTCCTATCCAATGTCTAATGTGAGTGCAATAACTTAAGAGATGTTCGGGATTTCCATCTCCTAAGGATTCATTAAACTATCTACATACATAGTACAATACGCTATTATAATAGCGTCTACAGTAAAGTAAAGTATTAAAATAGCGTTAAGGCGTTACCCATATCCCTCTTAACACACTTTTATATATTCTCATAGTCTATACAGTACCATAATTCCTCCATAAACTGGAGGGCTATCAGAGGGCACTCCATAGGTATGGTACAAACCAAACTCGTAGAAGGCACGATAGGGCATGTGAACACGACACTCAAGGCAATGCCAGGGTAGATATACCAATTACGGATCCAGACTGGTGGTAACGCATAGCAGCTACTATCGCCCACCTCGAAACACACTCCCATAATCAAAATCAAGGGGTGGCCACCAAATCATCAGAAAGTCATAATATGGTATCGAAGAAGCATGTCCGATAGGAGGAATGACCTCACTTGGCCTGGCGTGGCTCCTGTTTTAGTCACATCTAAGCTGACTCACGGGAGTCAGGGTCACGTCAATACCTCATACAGAATCGTACACCAAACCATCCCACTTCCTCTCTGGAATCTCCACCACGTGCACGGTTGTTAAAGTGGTTTTCAGTATTGGCAGAGAGTATGACAATATCTGATCCCGGTCTCTTTAACAACCAAATGCTTATTTCACACCGGATGGTTCTTTTACATTCCAAAAGTAAATTCATAACTGATATCAAATATCATATTCCATTTCAAACCATATCACTTTCGAAACCATATTTACTTTCAAAATCACATTCGCCTTTGAATTTATCGATAAGATAGGTTAATTAAATCCTCGTTCCAAAACCATCATATTTACTCAAATATGTCATTTCACAAAAAGGTATCAATTCCAAATTCCAACTTAGGTTGTATCATCATCAAGAATTTAAATATAAATACTTCAACCTTACATAGTCTGAAATTTTAGAAAATAGTTTAGATAGTCATAAATAGTTTTAAATAGATTAAATAGTTTAAATAGTAAAAATAGTTCAAATAGATTTAAATTAGATTTAATTAGATTTAAAATGATTTAAATAGATTAAATATAGATTAAATAGATTTAATTAGATTTAAAATGATTTAAATAGATTAAATATAGATTAAATAGATTTTAGTTTATATAAATAGATTTAAAATAGGTTAAATAAATTTAATTAGTATAAAATAGGTAGAATAGATTAAAATTGGATTAAATAGATTATAATAGATTAAAATAAATTAAAATAGTTTAAATTGATTAAAATAGTTTAAATTAATTAAAATAGTTTACATTTGTTTAAAATAGATTTCAAAGTTATATCAAAACATTTTCAATAACTCAATTCCGATAAATTCATTTATATTTGATACTTCAACTTTGAAATTCCAATTTAAGTCCTTTAAAAATTCATTAAATCAATTCCAATTTCAACATTAACGCTTGGATTATTGAAAATAATTCAGTTTATATATAAAACAATTTCTATTTCAAAATGCCAATTAACTGAATTCAAAATTTAAAGAATTTAAAATCATTTAATTTAACCGATCCGGTGTCCGTATATAATTATCTACCCTATGGTCAAGTGATACGGATATTTATCATTTCAATCCACAATTTAAAATTTTACGGTTATATATCATTTCAAACCACAATTTCGAATTAAATAAAAATGCATAAAATCGCTCGAGTCTATCATTTTAACCCATAATGATTTTTCCCTAATCTAGAGATCGTTCGGGTATGTATCATTTCAACCCATAGGGAACTTGCAGTGTTATAACAATATAAGAATACAACATCCAGTCATCCAATATCAACAATCAACATCCATCACAATCATCATCCAAATCAACCATTAAACATCAATAGATAACTGATCATCATTAACGGGTATTAAATTTGACAATTAAATTCAATATTAAACCAAAAGATGATTAAATGCAATAAAAGTCAAATTTAACTAGAATGACAATTTAAACATACCAAACATCAATCAATTTATTTCTAATCACATCATAAATTTAATTTAACTAGCATACGATAATCTAGTAATTGTGAGTGGGTTAAAACACTCACCTTTGATTTCAAATCGATTTGAAATCCAAAATAAGGCCCAAAATTCAACTATCTCAGAATTCATCCAAACTAGCATAAAAATGTCCGGAATTTCGATACGATCCCAATGAAACAAACCGCACGTGAATCCGACCTCATACGTAAAAGTTATGTATATTAGAACATTGAAAATCAGAAATTAAATTAAAATAAAAATAAACAAAACAATAATCACTTACTTTACACATCACCGCCTCTCGTGCCCTAGCTTTCGTTCAGCTGCACGTTCGATCAAAACCCACGGCCGCCGCAATTCATCCCGTTCCCACGCTTCCCAGCCACGACTTCGACCCGATTCAACCCCATCGCCATAACGCCGTTGTCGCCCCCTACCCTGGCCAAGAACGCGGCCCCTCCGCCGCCGCATAGGGTTGCCACGCCAAGAACGAAAATCAGCCAAAGATCCTCAATTTCTAGCGACCATGTTGACTGCTTCGACGAACTAACCACACCGATGAGCGCTGCTAATCACCCCTTTCGCAACGGCACCTTCCGATCGTCGATATGACGACGATCCGTCGTTGGATCAAAAACCCTAGGAATTGACGGTCGAGGTTCATCCTCAATTTATGGACGACAGGCGAACCTGATTGAAAAACTAATTGCAGATCTGGGTTACGCTCGTCGAGAGCTTCGAAACAGTATATAATATGATATGGTTTGGAGGAGTTTGATTTTGAAATTGGTTTTAAAATTGAATTTAGGGTTTGAAATAGGAATTTGTTTCTACCATTGAAGAAAGGAGCAACCAGAAGTTGATGTACGTATAGGAATAAGAAATAGAAAGACTGCTAGGGTTAGAATAGAACAATTTATATCAACAAAGCCCGATAAGAAATAAACACATATCGAATTGGTTCGAATTGACAATATCGACCCGAAAAGCCCATTTCGCTTCCGAAACGAAAGTGGGTCATCCCATATATCAAAATAGATGTTTTCGATGTTTTTAAACTCAATGGAACAGGTTTCAGGTCCTAATTCCATCGTATAAAGAAGTTAGCTTAAAATCTGCTTATTGCAAATTGATTTCAACTGAATTTAATTAAATTGATTCTACGCGTTTCGAATCCGTACGATCAAACGACAAGCCCGATCGTTACGAAACTTGAAATCCTACAATGATTTACTGTTATCCGATGAAACTGGTTTCATCGAAATCCGAGACAGTGGCCAAAATAGCTATTTTCACATTAATTAAATAAATTATTATTAAATTGGATAAATCACTTTTTTAATTTCAAATCTTATAATTAACAGATTTTATCAGTTTTGATTACTTAGACTTTTGTAATAATTTAAAACAATTTACATATAAATTCAGTGTTAAATATTACACTAATTACAATGTTCAATTTCAACTGTAATTAAATCCAATTAATAAAAATTTATTTTCAATAAATTATTTTAAATTTGATTTCAATCCTTTTTTTTTCAATCAATTATTACTTTATGGACATAGTTAACATTTGTTTATATCTTATTGCCTTAATATTCTACAATTATCACCTTTTACCATATTAGTTGCAATATTTCAATTATATTGATTTTTTGTTCATTTTCACATTAATTATAGTTTAAATCCCAATAAATTAATTTATCTTGGTTTCGCTCCTTTTATTAAATCAATTATTACCTTATGAATATAATTAACATTTCTATACCTTTTATTACATTCGCATTTACAGTTATCGTCCTAACTCATAATAATGTAATAATTAATTACATTCAATTTCAATTGATTTCAAATTAATTCAACAGCTTAAGTAAATTGGTAACAAATGACAATCGTTACCTTTTCTTAGTTTAATCACAATTATAAGTCTGTTATCTACACATAAGTGTTATAACTACTATCACAACACTACTCTTATGCAATTACAATTAATTACATACTATTTCATTAATTAATACAACATTAAATTATCAATTACTCTTTTAATCTAATTATCAATTTATACACACATTATTACAAATAAATCTACAATCTAAAATCAATTATAACCCTTTAATCATTTCAATTAATTGGAATTACATTTAAAGCGGTTATCAATAACTTAAATTTATACTATTACATTTCATTGGAGTTATATTCTTTTTATTAAATCACAAATTTTTATTTCTTCCACCATTTAATCACAAAACCTTATTAAATTAACTATTTTTAATTATCGAAAATTACGGGTCGTTACAACGATGATGGATAGACCCCCAATTTGTAATGACTAAAACATGACGCCTTGACAGGGCCAAGTGGGCCAGCTACCCCTAGCGGACATCCGTTCTTCGATTTTCTTGGACTTGGTCCATATTATTACTCTTGTTGTTGGTTTCGATTGGTGCACCTTGATTGACTTGATATGTGATGGATGGACGGTCGTGGCTACGATGCGTTACCACCAGCCCTGCGACCCGAACTAGTAGTATCCCACCTTAGGTATTGCCTCACGTGCCTTGTCATACTTTTATCACTATATGAGACCCCTACGATTTTAGTTTATTGTTGTCGTATCACGGTGCATCACTGGCTATCGACGTGCTACTGGTTGTGCTAAATGCAAACTGTACGACAATGCTTAAAAACACGTTAAGGGGGATTAATGTAAAGCCTTAACGCTAAGAAAAATATTTATTTTACTGATTAGACATTATATATGTAGCGTATTCTACTATATATAATAATTTGACGGATCCTTAAGAGATGGAAAATCCCGTAACATCTCTTGAGTTATTGCACGCACGTTATACGCTGGATAAGAGATGTGAAACCTCGTAAACATCTCTGACGCTATTACACTCATGTTATGCAATATCGATTTGATTCACATAAGGATATTTTAGTCCCGACTCGAGTGTTTTGCATTTTCATTACGCTCGGGCCAGCCCTGAGTATTTCAGCGCATTGAAGATCATTTTCTGAAGGACGAATACGAAGATTTGATATATTATTACTATTATTATTCCTGCATCTTGTTGTCTGCTGCATTATTTTGTTTATCCCTGTTGTATATATAATTCTGATAAATGCTGTATAAACTACAATCAAATGTATAATATAAACAGCTTCATGAACTATTTATTTGATTATTATATTTTGTCATTCCGCTGCGAGATTCTGTGTTTTTTTCTTCTTCTTTTCTTATTTTTCTTAATTAACCTCATTGATTATCTATGTTCCGGATTGTTTAAGTTGGACATGTGTGGATTATTGTCGATTTAAACCTTCCAAAATGTGGGTCGTCACACAAACATACATGCATGCACACTTTGAAAATTGAGCTAAATTTGAAAAATATGTACAATTATGATCATTCAGAATGATTAGGCATGTCAATGATATAGGATTTGGTCCAAGCCCCGACTCGAATCCACCATGTTAATACGAGTATTGATTTAGTTTCGACTACCACATCCGAACGTAGGTCCAACCTAATTATTATTAGGGTCAGACACGTTTTCATCACTACTCTGTCTTGTTTGAGCTGAATTTGATTTTTTTTATTGTACTAAAAATATGAGTGTACATGTTATTCGTATACCATTTGTTTGTCAAGGGATAGAACATTTTCACTAATGGAATTTCTTGCCCACCTTTGCTTGGGAACTTAAGTTCATGACTATTATAGATTCATTTGTAACTTTTTTAGTTTTCTTTATGTAGCATTTTAAAAAAGAATGGTTCTATTTATACATTTTATTTTTACTCTACATACACCAAAACTTTTCACAAAATAATGTACATCATTTTTTTACTTTACACACACCATATAATTAACAAAACTACTCATCCACTAACCCTATATTTTACCATTATTAAATTTTTTGTTGTTGTCATGGTTGAGATCTCCGGGGAGCATCTACAGGGTAATAATATACATCTATAGGAGCAACTACAAGGTAACAACATACACCTAGGGATTAACTATAAGGTAATAATATACACCTAGGGCAACAACCACGAGATAATATAAACATAGGGAATGTACTGCTGTTTTCTAATGTTGGTAGATAATGATATTATGTCCTAATTTTTTTCTTATATAAAAGACCGATGTATTTATTGTTGATTTTGACATACAAATAAAATTATCCTTAGTAGCCTAGATAAATATTATTATCCCCAGTCTAGAGAGGCTGCCATGAATGTTGTCAACAACCTCATCTTTGATAGAAACCTTGATCAGAATGGAGGTCTTTCTTCCTCTTTTCCATCTCATTCTCCTCCCTTGACAAATCTCATTCCACATTCACAACAGTTACCTCGTAGCAAAACAGTTATAGATGAAGACGGGTTCCAAGAGATCTCTTATCGAAAAAAGACCACCAGATCTATCTCCGCCCAAGAGAGGCGGCCATCAGATTACGGCAACCAATCAAGAAAACCTCAGGCCAAGGATTTCCAACCCAGATTTATGAATCAGAGTACTGCAGGATCAAGAAACGCACCAAGAAACTATCAAGCATCAAACGGATTTCAAAACCAGAACAGATTCATGAATCAGAGAACTGCTGATTCAAGAACCGATGTAAGCATAGGTTCTCAAAATCAAAACAGAGAAAGCCAAGGCAAAGCCTCTACATGGGCTGAAATGATCAAAAAGGATGGTATGGCCTCTGACTTTGACCTGCAATTTGTTTCCCCGTTATCCTTAAATCAAAATAAATCAAAAGAAAATAATAGTCGTGAAGGAGGAGGTTAGCAAGAGGATGGAATGTAAATGGAAATTTTCTGTTGTCGCCTACGTAGTCGGCGAAAGACCCTCATATCATCATTTTAAAGCTTTCATCTCTGGAACATGGAGTCCAACGGGTAACTTTGAAATATTTACAAGAAACAATGGATTTTTTATTATTAGATTTACAAATTTATCCGATTGTGATAAAACTGTTAAGGGTGGTCCATATTTTATCAACGGTAAGCTAATTATTCTTAAAAAATGGAGCAAGACGTTAAATTTTGATAAGGATCTTCTATCAACAATGCCAGTTTGGATCCGATTACCTGAATTAAGTTTAAGGCTATGGGATAAGGAGGCGTTCAGCGTCATAGCCAGTGTGGTAGGAATCCCTATAAAACTGGATGAACACACTGCTAGAGAAACTAGATTAAGCTATGCAAGAATTCTAGTGGAAATAACAGCAAATGCAGAACTCCCGAATGAGGCTTTTATATCAATGCATGATGGTGAAAATATAGTGCAAAGTATAGAGTATGAATGGATTCCTCCATGATGTAAATCATATGCATGTTTTGGACATCAGACAGAAAACTGTGTTGCTAAAAAAGTCTGGAAAGATAAAAGATTTGACAAAGAAAATCCAATGGAAAAAATTTTGGGGGAGGATTCTGAACAAATGCAGGTCGACCGAAATCCAAATAAGGAAAAGAGCACATCACTTAATAAGGTAAATGCAGACACTTCAGTAGAAAATGCAGAAAATACTAGCAGTGAGAATCCAAATTCTCAAGGCAAGTCCCAAAAGGAAGCATCAGATAAGTTTCAAGCAGGTTCTGAACAAGCAAACACTCAGGAGCATACTGCAAGTTTGAAAAGAAATTCGCAAGGTCCCATTCGGAAAGATTTAAGCGCTAATCTATGTACGCTTGTAAGTCACTTAGCCCCTCAACCCAAAAAAACAGTTTCTCAGCAATCCATTCAGAATGCAGTAAGACCGATAGCTTCTAGCTCTTCGGCATCTAAATCTCCATCTACAAGCAAGAAAAGGAGAAGTAGACTGAAGAACATTCAGGACATTATGGGTTTAGAGAATGTAGAGGATGCAGAGTTTAGGAAAAAATACATCATTAAAAATAAAGCATGGGATAAGCTGAAAGTCAGTAGCAAAAAATCCTACAAAAAAAGAGGCAGAAACTTGAATATAAGAGAAGATGAGGAAAGCAGTTGTAGTGATTCACTGTAGTTGTCGCTGAATCAACTTACCGCACAGTTAGCTAGAACATTTTGATCAGACGTAAGCAAGCAATGAGTGATCTTAAAAACTCGAGCAACTTCAATGGAATTAATGACTTCAGTGCAGATCCTTGGATATGAGATGTTATTAGAGTTCCTCCTTGAAGAAGGAAGAAGCGCTGAATTTGGTGAACTGATCGATCATCTTAATCTCGTTTAACCCTAATTTGTTATAGGGCTATGAAGGAATGGAGTTGGACTTATTTGCGGCTAAGGTTTTGTGTTAATGTGTTTATGGATTGTAAATACGGGTACTTTACCAGGTCTATTGGGCCTTGGGCTGATGTATTTTATTTACTCCTTCAAAAAAAAAAAAAATTATCCTTAGTAACAATGGTATTAACTACTTAGACCCAACCAAGCATCTTGAGGGTACGGTACATATAATCAAATTTAGTAAAGATGTCCAATCAATCCAAGGATAATTTTAGTTCATAAATAATGTTCTACGAGATAATTTTTAAATCTAAAATAATATTAATGGTTGGAATATTTTATTTTTAAAAATGGATGCATGTGCTGCACGAGCTCAAACAGACAGACTCCCTTTATTAATTCAACTCGAGCCTAAGCAAATAAAAACTACAAGGCATGGAATCCCAAACAGAGAAATGGTGTGTAGTCACCGGCGGCAGAGGCTTTGCCGCCCGCCACCTAGTCGAAATGCTGATCCGATCTGATAAATGGTTGGTGCGTATCGCGGATCTGGGTCCTGCCATCAAGTTAGAAGGCGACGAAGACGAAGGACTCGTCGGCGAGGCGCTTCGCGTCGGTAGGGCCGTTTACGTCTCGGCTGATTTGAGAGTCAAATCTCAAGTCGTTAAAGGTATGTTTATGGTTGGATTATGGTTTCAAGAGTTCTAGGGACTTAAATGACAAATATCCATAAATCATTCAGACTTATCTTTAAGTTAGTCCTTTTTAGTGCAGTGAAAGATGATAAGAATGCAGTAAAAATGTATACGACCTGGGTTTTGTTTTGTTTGTTTGGAGATTGCTTGAGAACTGGTCAGAATATTGAGGGCAAAAGGCTGATTAGTATGTAGAAAATTTAACGTGAAATATTGATAGTTGATAGTTATTAAACAACTTTCTGATGAATTTGAAAATTTGTTGAGTTATGAATCTGTTGGAGCAATGTGGGTGCATCCTTTTGCTAGTAATAGCAGTATTTTTTTCCCTTTTTTTTAATACCCAGAGAACCAAGCGACTTCAGGGAATCAAAAGAAAAACTCGCGGTATTTGTTACAGATTTGTCAGTTTCAGATGTTCGAATCCATGACGGTTGGGCTCACCATCCAGACCATCAACCACTGGCTAATAGCAGTATTAGTTACAAGTTTAAGTAAATTCTTTTGGGTCACTTGTCTAGCGGTGTTAATGATATTAAGATAATTGTACGAATCTGGTCAATCTGATAATAGGAGAGGCAGTAATGGAAAACTTGAAAAGCTGATAGTTACTATTAACCATTTTTGGTGAGTATTAAGGGCATTGAATCAAATCTGAGAAATACTGTTAATGTAGGAGGGAAAAAGTGACAAATATTTACTTTGGTGAAGCTTGAAAATAAGAAGAAACATATCTCGACTAGCTTAAGTAATTTTAAAATTTATGTGTCGCCAAATTCATTAAACCTCTTTGTTGCACATTCAGATGCACTGAAATAAAATGAACGTAATGAAGGTATAATCAATGAGCTAGAGCTAAAAGGAACATTTGTAAGGAACATGTTATCTTATATTCACGACTGTTACCTAACATCCCAGTTGTAATTTTTATCTTCAAAATGCATCAACCCTTAACCTTGATAAACTCCTTGTAATTCCAATAACTACATAAATGAGAAATATACAGTTTATCAATTCAAACTAAGACCAACTACAATAAAATCGTGTCACCATATTTAATGCAAGTGAGGTCAATTTAGATGGTTAGTTAAGGCCTCAAGGGCAATATTACAAGAAGTATTTCTATGATTGACGTTGAAATCAATTTACTCTTAAATTAAAAATGTTACTGGACAAAAATATAATTGTTTTAAGGTTATGGTATTGATTAAATGTTTCTCTAGTAGCATGCATAGGCCAACTCATAAAGTAACCATATCTTCATAGGCCCATGTATCTAATATCAGAAGGAGAACATATGTGTGAGCAAGCTGACCGTTAAAATTGTATATCAAAACAAGAAATTAAGAACTAAATTCTAGATGCGTATTTATATTCTTCTTAGTTCGCTAACAACGTTAACAACGTCAAATTTATTTCCACATTGCTACCCAAAATGTAAACAAATGCTTATTATTAGAAAAATTACGGACAAAACAAATTTGAGCAATGGCCAGAAACACACGTTATAAAATATGCAAATTCCCACCTACAATGTAATAAGTGACATATTTGTCATTGTTTCTTTCTTTCTTCCAAGCTCGTTTTCATAGAGCACATAAGTATCTTTTAGTATAAATACATGTAAATCATAACCCTTCACCAATTTCACCATAAACCCAAGGTGGTAAAATGTACTAGGCGGATGCTAGATGGTAAATATGGATTATGGATTAATCGGTTAGACGATGACCAATCATGGATTAATCGGGCCTAGGCTTTTTTGATAAATCATGTAATTTGGATCAAATTTTAGTGTTTGATTTAGTATTAATTGATCTAAATTAGAAATTTGAGGTTATGGAAGGGTACAAGAGCAACCAAGGAGGCAAGAATGCATGAACTGGCAAATGGATGCTTATATATGAGCCTTAAATGATGCATGATCAATGTCTAAATACACGTATAAATTTTAGATGGGTTGCTAAGCCTTGCTTAGACGGACTTAGGTGAATGACTAGATGGTAAGGTTCGCCTAGTGCCTAAACGAGCCTAGGCGGAGGTCTGGAAGAATTTTTACAACAAAACATAAATCTAAGAACTTAAATAATTTGGGTTTAAATTCCCGGTTTTCTTTTATATATGATAACGATGATTGATCTTTCACCATAGATTTCGAAGCGATGGAATATAAGAAGGTGCAACATTAGCTTTAAAGCCATTTTCATTCTATAACTAAAGCATTTTATCTCCTTTTGCTATTAACGTTGTTTCAACTTAATATTGTGGAAAACTAATGATATCCAATGAAGTGATGAATAAAATTTACTGGCAAGATCTGATAAATAGAATGAAGGGCCTAGAATGACATCTTGATGAACTTTGGTCTGCTTGTTGCAATAGTAGCCATCATGCAATTTGATGCTTGCATGTTAACGTAACAATTTTTTTAACAGATTTTGAATCCATCTATCAGTTTGTTATATATTCTCATTGAAATAATATAACTGCATACCTAACTATAATATTCAAGTTTATATATCAATATTGACAACATTATTATTTCTTGAACAAAATATCATTCACATAAACATAGGATAAATCCATATAGAAATATGAACTAACAAAATAGTCAACACATATGAGTTGTTCATGTTTAAAAATTTAACACCACATTTAAAACAACATATAAATGACTAAACGCATACATAACTGATAAGTTAAAAAACATATTACATATCTTTATATTTGAAAAATTATTTGATACTAATGTAATTCACTTTCCTCCTCAATCAATATGATTTTCTATTTCAAAGAAACATAAATAAGATTAAAAGATGGTTGGTGTGATACCTAAACTTATATTTGTAGAGTAGATAAATGTACCTTTTTTTCTCTCGTTAAATACCTAAATCGTATCTATATTTATTCAGTATATGTATTGCTAACAGAAATGGTAAGGTAAGGTAAGAGAAATATGACCATTTAGAAGCAATAATAAACACTTTCAAATATGCATCCTCTTATTGAAGTCGTAATATATCATGTCATAATCTTTCTCCTCTTTTGTTTCCTAACTCAAAAAAAAAAATAGTGCTTGTTCAACATCTTTCTTGTTAATCAATCATACTATTTCATAAAATAGCCAACCATTAAACATTATTTGTTCATAAGCTATAAAGGTCAATTCAAATCACATGAGCTAAAACGTGTTTTTGGGGATATTGATATCAAAAGGGATTAAATAGATGCAAACTAATTCTTTGTTATAATGCAAACATAGTTTACCAATAATAAGTAGTTTTATAATGAAATGCAGTTCATTTCAAAAAAATCGAATATCATGGTTTATATCATTGATTTAGGAAAACTTAATTTTTTTATCAGTGATTTATGTAAACTAAACATTCAATAGCAATAACATATGTCAAATTTTTTACGCACATACCAATTATTTGTGAACACACAAATCTCGGTATGTTGTAACACAAATTTCGATAATTCGTAAACAATTAAAATCATCTCTTTTTGGTTTTTGTAAACTACAAATTCAACCTAGGTAAATAAAATATCAAATTTAATGTGAAAAATAAATGATAATACCAAGTTTTAAGGATAAAAAGCATGTTTTCAATTTTCAATATAAAAAATCTAAATGATCGAAATGTTCATTATCCCAGTAAAATACTTTTAAAATCTAATGTTAACAATAACAAAACGGATTAAATAATCAGCAATTATAGAAAATGTTAGGAGTCATGGATAACCATGTAGACGATTGATGATTTTAGAAATTCAAAAAAATTAAAAAAGAGATCCTAAGGTACACAATATTGAGTCTGAATTAGTCCTTTCTGATGCTTGAAACAGAATCAAATTATTGATCAATTCAACAACAATGAAAAAAAGAAACCCAGTCTTCTCCAATAATTTTAAACTTTCAAATTGCTAGTAGTGGAGCAGAAGATTTTGAGAGCAAAAGTAGTTGATTTGAAAGGGAGACGTCCAAATTGTGCACCAAATACATATTTAATAAGTTTGAACATACGGGTTGTTGCAGCAGTGGAGTGGAAGATCCGGAAATGATGAAAAGGTTGTGAAAATAGCAGATTAAAAGGGAGGAGGTGGCGGTTGAGGATAAAAGGTGGGTCATGGACGTGGATTAGGTATGGTAGATTTGAAAAAATATAAAGTGAACAATGAAAATGGTAAAACAATTAGGTAGTGTTTGGCTTGAAAATGAGTTTTAAGTTTTGCGTTCTCAGTATGCATGTCAAATTGCATGGAAGAAGTAGTTGGAAAATACCAATCGTTCCAACAAAAGGGAGAAGAAGAGGACGGATGAAGATAGTTATTTTATATTTTCCAAAAAACAGAAAACAAGATAAAATTATTCTCAATTTTATATGTTATCATTTTCCAAATCGATCGTTTTTCACCATCTTCTCCTTTTTCTTGCATTTTAAACTGTTGAAAACACAAAACATGATAGTCGTTTTCAAACCAAACGCTACCTGAATTTCTTAATGAAAACGAAAATGGTGGGCCTCCTCTATGTTTGCGAAATATATTTGAAAAATAATAATATTGTAGAATAGGTTTATATATAGGATATTAGAAGGGCTATTTTACCTAAGATGGCCTTGGCCTCGTATTTGGGTTCCACATGTTGTTTTCTCTTGTCATCGATATTTATTGTGTTTGAACCCGTTATGTGTAGCATTAACCATGTTTATTAGCATGCTGTCTTAAACATGATATGGTATTCTAGACAATTCACCCTAAAATTTCCAAACAGCAAGTACTTTCTGACAAAAATATATGTTTTAATTGACATAATCTGGGTCATTAAGTTGATTGGAAGAAAGCTTGACTGACATTCCATATTCAAATCATGCCACAGCATTTGAAGGAGCAGAAGTTGTGTTCCACATGGCTGCACCTGATTCATCAATCAATAACTATAAGCTACATTATTCAGTCAACGTAGAAGGTTAGTATATTAAAAATATGATATGTTTGTGTATGATAATTTGATTATGGCACAATGTTCATCAACGACCTATTTGCAGGAACAAGAAATGTTATAGATGCTTGTGTTGAATGCAAAGTTAAGAGACTAATCTACACTAGCTCGCCTAGTGTTGTATTTGACGGTGTCCACGGAATATATAATGGAATGGAATCAATGCCATACCCAGATAAGGTTTTAATATGCTACAATGAAGAGCAGCATCACTTGTGTATTTAATATGTGTATCTATTTTTCCTCTGATGCACTTTTTTTATTGCTAGTTTAATGATTCATATTCAGAGACTAAAGCAGAAGGAGAAAAATTAGTGATGAAAGCAAATGGTAGAAGTGGACTTCTAACATGTTGCATACGTCCTAGCAGCATTTTCGGACCCGGCGATAAGCTTCTTGTTCCATCTTTAGTTGCTGCTGCAAAAGCGGGTAAATCTAAGGTAGCACGCATTACATTATATTACTAATAATTCGTGGATCCAACTCAACACAGCTAAAGTTATTAACTTTATATCGGCCTGTGTGAGAGTTTTTGCTAAATTAGGTGTCTGAAACAGCTATTGTGTGAGCTTCTAATGCATCACAAAGTCAAACTTTGGTAAAGTAAAGTCAACACTGAATATTCATTGTATCTCATAGTTGAACTAACTACTTTGCTGAGGGAAATTCAAATTTGAATTGATACAAAGACTAGTAGCAAGTTAAAAAAGGGGTTGTTATTATACCTCACTCTTGTTAAAAATCGGAATAATGATCGGATATGGTTTTTTAGACCATTGTTGCCAAAAATCTTAAGTCTTGCGATTTAAATCCCGATTCAGATCAGATCTCTCCCTTTACGATCTGATTTATATTTCGATTCAAACTTAGTTAAAACCACAATAAAAAACATTCAACTTAGATTAACATACTTTAATATACTTATTTGGATCCACAATTCTAATTATAATGTTTTCAACATAAAATAAAATTGTAATAAGCGAGAAAATTGAGTTTTAAATTTAATTATATATGTTTAAACATCAAAATCAATTTCAAAGCGTGTACATAAAATATGGATCATTTAAATCTATGATCTAAATCACATTTTGAAAACCTTGTTTTAGACTAATCAATTTTCATACATCATGCTTATTATGAAGCATCTTAATGTTAGGAATTATTTGCAGTACCGGAACACAAATAACGCCCAAAGTTGAAACGATAAACTGTGAAAACAAATGAAGACGAAGATTTCATGTCGAAAATACTCTAAACAATTAAAGAAGAGAAAACTATGAGTCAAACTACAAATATTTTTTAATTATTATTACACACCGCGACAACAACGTTTTCTGTCTAGTATAAGAAGAGTACAATAACACCATATCTTTTGTCATGTGCGAAACATACATTTTCCTATTATACGGATAAACACAATATGAGAAACTATCTTTTCTGTTATGAAAAGCGACAATGACAAAGGTTGTAAACATCGCTAGGCGGATGCTAGAAGGTAAGTATGAATTAGGGATTAACAATGTAGGTAGAGATTAATCGGGTGTTTTTGATAGCTCATATATTTTGGATTAATTTTTTTTTGTATTTGGTTTAGTATTATTTTATTTAAACTGAAAATTTGTGGTTTTGGATGGACTTAGGAACAAACAAGGAGGAAAACCACCTAAAACTAGCACATAGATGCTTATATATGACATTGAACACCAAATAATGCCTATCACGTACCTAAATACTAATTTAGATTCTTAGATGAGATGATAAGCCTAGACAAGTCCGGCATGGGTGAATGGTTAGGTGGTAAGCCTTGCCTAGCCGCCTAGACGGATGCCTAGAAGGATTTTACAATGGAGACGATAACAATAACCTTCTTTTTATGACATGAAAAACAAACTTTATCTCTGTGACGAGGAAATACAATAATAACATTTTATCTCTTACAACAAGAGAAATCACACACTTCAGTATAATAAGAGACTACAAGTGTAGAAGAAATACATAACTAACTCAAATTCTTTCTAATTTTCTCACTTTTAACGCATGTTCAAGTGGGATTCATCATATTTTGGAATGAGAATTGTCCAAACAGTTCAAGTGACTGCACAGGGATGAAGGTATGATGAGCTTGAGGAGGTCAAGTGACCACTTCAGGTTTTTTATTAAAAAAAAGAGCTGCTCGCAAAAGTTGATTTTACTTTAATAGGGTGGTTTCAATTTGAGAGTAAATAAAGAAAAGGAACAGTAACATATGCATCGACCAACACATTTTGCATGTCATGCCTTAAGCTATTACACTATTTTTGCATCTCAACCCATAAGGTTCATGTTACTTTCATTTACATGTTAGCATATGCTAACTTTTACTTGTGTTTAATAATAATAGTAGTAGTTGTAGTAATAATAATGATAATAATAAAGTGGTATTGATACTAATTTCCATTATTAGAAGTCCACTAACAAAAACCATAATCAAGAAAACTATGAGGTTGTTTTTTTAGTGGCTTAGTATTATCGCATTTATTATGTCTACACACACATACACTAAATAATGATACCAAAAAATTTGTGCATATACACATACACTAAATAATGATACCAAAAAATTAGTGCTTACATAAAAGATAGTTTCCTAACCTCGAACAAAGAAATCATGCATGAGTGACGTTGTCGTTTTTTGGTCTGTCTCCATGACTGACTATGCTTATATCTTGTTACCTATTTTACTTACTTCCAAATGAAGAAAAAGAAGCTTTAATTGGGAGTAAATAAATAAACTTAATTTATATAAAAAAAAGAAAATAACTTATGAAAGTAAAGAAATAAAATTTACCTAGTAACAAAGAAAAGTGGTACTACCATGTCAATTTGTTCAAAAATAACACTGCAATATGTTTAATGCTGAGACTAGAGTCTTCTAATTTTTCCTGTTCATCTTCTTTTTAACAATTAAGTTTTTCTGATAATAATCTCCCTTGAGAATCGGAAGGACCTAAGTCAACTTGTGTGGTTCAGAGCATGGTTTTAAAATTTTCCCAAAATGCAATAGTAGTTGAGTGTTTTTTGTGGACGTTTTGTTGCATTATTGTTTTTTAACCCACTTTTCTAACCTATAGTCAAACTAAAAACAAGATTTGAACATTTAATAATCAAGAGCAGGACACACAATGTTTATATTTGGAATTTTAGATTGTGATTGGGCAGGAAAAAAAATGTTACTATACTACTTGTTATTCCATGTTAAAAAATGTTGAAACATATGTTAATTAACATAATAATCAAAACAATAATTTTTACATGTGCATCACCAACTATTAAGACTGAATGAAATATTTTGAACAAAACTCTGATGTAACCAAGTTAAAGAATTTTGAGGTTCTAAAGCAGTAGAGTTCCATTTACTTTTATCATGCTAAATTATATTCGGGTTTAAAAACAAGCTTTTATCATTTAACAAACAAGATACACACTACATACAAATTGATTGACAATCTCGCTCAATAAACAGTTTAATTGATAAAAAAAAAAAAAAAAAGAGCATATTTGAAAGCTCATAAAAGAATAGGTATTACACCCTGAAACATTTTTGACAAAATTGAGAGATCATGGAAGTAAAAATGTTAACGATGCATAGGTCTTTTAAAAGGTTTTCGACTATTTTAAAATAAACGAAAATTTCTGAATTGTTTTGAAATCTGTTACCTTTGAAGTAGTTTGAAAAAATTGAATTGTTTTGAAGTCTTATTAATTTTTTGAAGTATTTTGAAATTTTGTGAATTGTTGCTTTACAGTTGGTTGAATTTGTTAAATACTCTGGTATAAATTGTTGACAATTTTTTTAAAAAATAATCATGTACTTTAGAGTCTTTAGTCTTTAAAAAAAATAGAATTCAAGCAATATACATTAATTTAAAATTTTTAAATAAATAATGTTTTAAGTTATTTTCCTTTTTCTTTGGAATAGTTTGATTTTGTGAAGTTGTATTTTAGTGTGATGTGTTTAATTTAAAATAATGAATTTTGAAGGTTCAAATTTTCATCTCCATCTAGTTCATTTAAGATTTTATAGAAAAATTTTCAACTTTGGATATTTTGAAAATTTTGTTTGCGATGGCGGTTTGGAATTTTGGTGTATTCTTATATAAATACTTTGATATATAGCACATAGTTGTATTAACGAAAAATATAATATGTATGTACCTTAAAAAGTTGATTATTGTTATTTTATGTCTTTTCTTCTAAATTGAGTTGGAAATGACAAAAGTTTCTGCATTTTTTTCCAAATTTTTTGTTCTTTTGTGCATCATATTATTGTATTGTAAGATTTGCTACTCTTTTATTTTTTACATGCTTATATATATTTTTTAACGTTTTCTATTGTAATTTTTTTTGGCACTGGAAGAGCAAAACCAAAATTTAGATTGAAATTTGAATTCAATCCGGAACCAAATTTTATATTGGACTTTGTTCTAGGACGATCTGTATTTTGGAATCCCAACCTGAATCTTGAACCATGGTTTTTTACAAATATCTTCGGAGTGATTTTTTAGCCCCAACTTGTTTGGGAAATGGCTTAGTTGTTGTTGTATCTTCGGAGTGATTTTTTTTTACTCTACAACTGAAAACTTCTGAGAAATGATTATTTTTCTTTATATGTAAGTGCAATATGATCCATGTTTATCGTTTAGAATTAACTTTAGCATGCTTGATTTTTAACTCTTTTTTAATAATATTTTATAACCGATTTTGATGTAAATAAGATTTTTGCCTTTAATTAAATAAATGTATAAAAGATCATAATATTTCCTTTTGGTTTATCTTTTGAATCTCTTTTTTTTTTCTTTTTTTATTGGGTAAATTAAAATTGCATTTTGAAAAATTACGATTTCATGACTATTTTTAAGACATTTTGTAATATTCACTTTTTTTTATTGATTTGAAAATTTCCACTTTTCTATTGACAAATATCAAAAAATGTATTTGCTTTTGTGATTATACGTTTTAAAATAATTTTAAAATTATCTTTCTTTTGGTAGACATTAGTCATTAGAATCCTTTCAATATTTTTTAAAATTAATTCATTTAGGAAATAAACGTGTTGAATTTATCTTTTTCCTAAACTTACTGAAACATATAGAAAAAAAATTATGTTTAAAAAAGATTTGATCGAACAAATTTTTTTGGTTGCTTGCCAATAAATTTGGTTGAATTTTGATTTTGTGTTATATTTAAAAGACCAAATATAAGATACCATTGTTAAAATTAACTCCAATGTAGGACTTCATCCTTAGATTAAATCTTGATGTAATTTTTCTTAACATATGAAATGTGTATTTAATAAAAAAATGGATTTAACGAAAAATGGAAACCATCACAATTGTAAAGATATTCCAGTCTTACATTTCTATGGTAATTATTGCTTTTGTAAAATTTGTTTCATAAAAAAGAGAATAAAAAAAAACTGAAACAAGATAATTGGAGCTCTGTTTTGAGTCCACAAGTTTTGTTTATGTTAGCTTCCTACAGAAAGGTAAACTTCTCACTTCTCTTTGGTCAGTTTGAATATGGACATCTGGAATGTTAGCTTTTAAATGAACAAAAGGGAATGTTCCCTACTGGTTTTTATACCTTGTTAACAAAAACCCCGAAAAGTTTGTTGCTTTATAATAAAAGTTAAAACAATGATTTTATATTCATGTTCATCACATAATCACCAGTTCCATATCCGAATGGAATATTTTGAGGCTGATATTTGTTTTAAGTCCGAGACCTAAACTGTACTTGGAGTCTCAAAACCTCCATTCAAAGTTGCTTGTGTGACTACTCATTTCATGGCCAATCTCTCTTTTTACTGGCTAGATTTTACTAGACACTGCTACTATTTTATTATCACTTTACATCATGAGAACATTGTTTATATGAGTAATCTGTGCATGTTATATTAATATAACAAACATACCCATTTATCATATATTTTTGAAGAAATCGGTTTAATTTCGTAGTTGTAACTGTATGAAGGCATGTAGAATAGCCAAGTCTTAAACACACTTTACGGGCCACTGGTTGGATCTTTACTACTCAAATCTGCTTCAAATCATCTCGAATGTGTTGCGGGTTACCATACAAGATAATATAATGAGTATAAAATAAGCTACGAATGTGAAAAGAGTTTATTCTATTTTTCTTTAGATATAATGCAAACCTCTTTTTACATGCACAAATTTTAAGCACCCATTCTTTACATTGACTTGGTCATTTTATTCTGTAAAATCATCATAAGACATCGCATTTTGGAATTAACCCTGCTTTGATGGAACAAGATTATATGATGTCGATCGTTCTACATTTACGAATGAAATGAACTTCTGATTATTAATGCTATAGATTATATGATGTCAGCTGTTGTACATTTACTCTGTGAAATGTTTTAGTTCATTATTGGAGATGGCAACAATCTGTACGACTTTACATATGTGGAAAATGTTGCACATGGGCATGTCTGTGCAGAGCGAACTCTTGCTGCTGGTGGGCCTCGTTCTGAAAAAGCAGCTGGGCAGGTATTGCATTTCATTCGTTCTTTTGTTTGGTACGTTTTCTCTCTCTTTTGTATGTGTGTTGCTGGAAATTGTGAATAAGTTTTAATATTTTTTGTGCTTATGTTTGCAGGTCTACTTCATAACAAACAATGAATCTATAAAATTTTGGGAGTTCGTTTCACTTATTCTTGAAGGACTTGGATATGAAAGGTGCACCAAATTCAATGCTTGTGTACTGCACTTTTTTATTTTGAAAATAAAAAACGATCATACCAGCACTTCTGTTTTCTTAATTGTTGTTACTTGATGCACAATTAGTGGAGGGACGATGTGGCTGAATGGCTAGTAATTTAATCTATGTTCATATTTAGCTGAACTGTCCTAATGTTAGGAGAAAGTGCAGGAAAGCTTGATGAAATTGTTTATTGTTCAACGTCGCATTTTAAAACTTTCTGTACCACTCACAACACGCTAACATGTTACTCATGTTTATTTTGAGGTAGACCCCCGGTATGAGTACTGTGTTTGGAACTCAAGTACCATTAACTGTTGGGGGTTTCAGGAGCGAGAGATTGTTTGGAACTATCACATGATACCTTCTCTTGAACTGATAATGGTAACTTAAGTACCATTAAGTGTTAGCGTGACAGTAATTGAGATATTTGGAATTTTGCGTTGACCCTCTACCGTTGATGTTTAAAAACCACACCAAGTATCTAAAAACTGTTTACGCTCTAAGTTGAGCACGGACAATAGAGAATTGTCAAATTAAGCAAGTATCGACCATTGTTTTAAAAAACCAGCCTTGATACTCGCTTCAAGGAGAGCCTCAAGGCAGTAGGAGATAAAAAGCCTAAAGGCTCTCTCAAAAAGCTTTTTACCTCTGAGGCTTATGCCTCAGCAACTCGAGGCATATAAAATATACATCTCGCATGCCTCAAACTGCTAAGGCATGCGGGTTAAGAATTTTTTCACCTTCAATTGTAAAAATTGACCCTGATAGAAGTTTTCAAATTTCAATTATTTAATGTTAGGCAAAGAATTTTTGTTTTAAGGAAATGAAAGTTAGTGTTTTTTTTTCAATTTCAATATCAACATGATTAAGTATGATTGTTTTTGAAAGAACGATCAAGAACTACATAATGGATTTTCTTAATTACTATTTTAAGAAAATTTCCAAATCACGGTCACTGAACCTCCAAATAAATTTTGCGAATCGATTTAAATTGATAGAAAGAAAAAGTAAATAATAACTTACATGATTTCCTACTGCTTGAAACAGAGATCGATTCCACAAGGAATCGATCAAAGATCATTTTCAAAAATCAAGAAAAAAAATTGAACACAAATTAAGGGAGGAAAGAAACAAAGATAAAATACATATAATTGGAAATTGGATACGAATTCTTCAAAAGATTTAATTATATATATGTACGTTTGTGTGTATGTTATCAAGTGCTTAAATTTTATTTATAGATTTAATTATTTATACATTTATGAATGAATAATGAAAAATGATTAGAACTGAACTCTTTGAAGTTAAGTATTTATGTTTTATTTATTTACAATTTTATATGGTTAATTATTTATTTTTATTTATTAAACAAAAATTAGCAATAACAAAACAATAATAAATTGCGCCTCAATGTTTACCCCTAATAACTTACGCTAAAATGTTTTGAGGCTTGCGCCTTGCCTGGTGAGCGAAAGAATGCCCCGTGTACGCTTTCCGTTTTAAAACTTTGGTATCTACATACAATCCATTTTATACCAATCATAAATAAAACTTTGGTATCTACATACAATCCATTTTATACCAATCATAAATAAAACTTTGGTATCTACATACAATCCATTTTATACCAATCATAAATTCATCATGGATATTTTTCATATTCATAACATACGAAAAATAATAGCTAAGGGCATGCATGCACTCGTGCATTACCTACAATCTAAGCATTTATAACAACACTAATCATATAGTAATACAAAAGGTTCATTCGCAGCCTCACGTCTCGTTCGATGCATCTGACGCGTCATTGCTATGACCACCAGTTTGTCATGTTGGGATGAGTTGACCAAATTGTTTAATTGGCGTCACACGTGTTGAACACTACTTAAATTCTACTTTATTTATAAACTCATTTCATTCTCCTTTCAAAAATCCCTTTCATTCGCTACAGAAGAACACTTTCCCCTTTCACTTTCAAATGTCCATTTTTCATGCCCATTTCGTTCTGCACAAGAATGCACCCAAAGTTCAACAACTACAACATGCACATGAATGTTTCACTTTGAACATAATAGATTTCTTGTAATAAGAATATAATGTAACTAAACTACATATAGTCTATATCTTTAAGATAACTATATGCTTGTGTCTTTCATTTTTATAAAACAATTTGGTTATTCATCTTTACAAATTCTTATTCATTTTAAAAGTAATATGCCATACTTACAGAATAAGGAAATTTCCATGTTTCTTTATAATTTATTTTCAAAATAACTTTTTTTTAAAGTAGCATCCTAAAATTATTTTATCCTTATTTACTCTTTATTTCAAAATAATCAACATGAATCTTTTACAACTTTATAAAGATATTCACGCTTTATTTGTAATCTTATATGTCCTAACTATATCAAAGAGAATATATCTTTCTATTTTTAAATCGTAACAATTATGTTTTTTAATATCCGTTTACATACATTAAGCAAGCATCTCAATATATATAATTCGTAAATAACTTTATGAAAGAATTTTGAAAATATAAATTGTATACTTTGATAGTTATCATGTGATATATCAAGGTATAGATGTTTTAATGGAATATAAATCACATCGTATGAATCTTAAAAATGCATATGTACATATAATTCAAGTATAAACTGATATTAGTTTCTTTTTATGAATCGTACTTTGAGATAATTTATGTATATAAAACGATATTAAAACACGTAAGTTATGATTTTAAAGATTAAATGTATATTCTCGTAAATGTAGTAATGAAGTAAGGATATCTGTATTCATAAAGTATGAACGGTATCTATATACAAATTGTAGAATGATTTATGCTGCTTATTCCGAAATGTAGAATAAATAAGGATAACATTAGTTTTATGAGGATACTTTGAGAAAACAAATATATTTGGAAATATAATTAAATATAAAGTAGAAATGTGAATTTTCTTATTGTATATTTAAATATGGTTTAATACTTTGAATTGAACAGAAAGGTTTATAAAGATAAGAAGTCAAATTGTTTTATAAGACATGGACATATGATTATTTTCAACCGTAAAACTACATGTAGTTAATTACACTATTATTATGGGAAATTAATTTTGTTTAGAGTGAAATTCATATTCACATATGCATGTTCTAATTGTTACATTTGGTATTATTGTGTGATTAGTATTATTGTAGATTTTTGGATTGTAGTATATGAGCGAGTGCATCCATGTGATTACCTTTTATTTTTATTTGTTACGAGTGAGAAATATGCACAAGATGAATTTATGGTTGATATAAATGATTGTAAGTTGATACTTCCTCGGTTTGATGGTTCCTGTTGTTGGTTAAACTTTGAACACATTTCTAAGTGTGATATTCAGGCATCGACAGCCGAGGGTCATCAGATTTGGTATTAGCGATTTGATTTAGCAAATGCTAGAGGCTTGTGTGAGTTTTGACTAATTAGAGATATGGTAAGTAGTGCCTTATGATGGATTAGGAAGAGAAAGAGAGAGCGTACTTATGATTTCCTATATTATATTATATTTGATTAAGTTCCACTGCATTGCTATTTTGGTTAGTGTAGCAGCTACACGTATAGAGACAGCTGCTTCGTTGAAATTTAAGAATAATTTTGCAAGATCAACATATTCGCTCAGGAGTATTTATGATATGTTCAGTGATATATTATATCCTTGCGTAGTGAGATTATGGACTTGGTACAAATGCACGTTTGTTTTTAATTATTCACCCGATTATCCATTATTTCTAGTACTTTAAACCGATGTGCAAGCGTGAGTTGGTGACGGTGTCAGTTTAGGTACCGGAAATAGTGGGTGGCGCAAATTTTGGCATGTGTTGGGTTACTCATGTTTGCGCATATAAGGTTACGTCCTCTTCTATATTTATAGTAGTAAACTAGTATGTATGAGGTAGCGTTTGTATTTATAATTCAATGGAAAACGAGTATTAATTTTCTTCTCCTTACTGTATCACTGACAGTGAGTAATCAGTATATACTTGTACATTTTTTGTAAAAAAAGGGTTCTTTGTGTTTTTATTCTTTTGTTAAATGTTGACAGTATTTTATACTATTATCTTTCAATGCCCAATGCAGTTTTCCTACTTTTGCTATTTGTTCTGATTTCGTTTTACCACTATTCTATTTGGATACAATTTGTTAGGAGAAACAAAAAAATTGCAGGTACCAGATGTTTCTTGTAAGTCACGATGATTATAATAAATCTTTAGTTTGGTTTTCATAAGTTTGATCATGCATTTTTTTCCATAACTTTGTTATAAAAAGGTTGGTTACCTGTAAATCTGGTGAAATCGGATAATACCTTGAAGACATTATCCGTGTGATTTGTAAACAAACACACACACATCAACAAGACAACTTCTTGTGCACTCACAGTTTTCTTCCTATTTCTTCTTACTGACATAGCTTGCTTTACAGGCCAAGCATAAAAATTCCTGTGTCTGTTATGATGCCGATAGCCCGTATGGTAGAGTTGACATATAAAATGTTTGCCAAGTATGGTATGCGTGTACCTCAGCTGACTCCATCAAGAATTAGGCTTCTTTCATGCAACAGAACTTTCAGTTGTACTAAAGCTAGAGTTCAGATTGATTACGAACCCCTTATACCACTTAAGGTACGATTTCCATGAAAATGTCTTTTCACTCTTCTCCATAAGCTAGATTTCAAAAGCTTAGATGGAAAGTCTTATGTTGTATTGGTGCAATTAGCTAATATAATAAACTGCCTTAAGTTTGATGTCATTTCTTAAAATTCACAATTTTGTGCATTCTCCGTTTGCTAGCATTCTAAAGGGATGTGTGTGTGTGTCTATGTTGGTATTTGTTACAGTATCACAATTTTAATAGTCTAGTGTGGTAACCTATGCATTGCACATGACAGTATTATAGAATAAATTTAGAACATACCGATGAAAAATATATTTTGTAATGCAACGTGTAATGTAAATTTATTGATATAAATGAGTTATAAACTAACGTTGCTATGTTTGTTTCAGTACAATAATTTTTGCATTGTAATTTATCCCTTTTAATATTTGAACCAAAAAAAAAAACTTGACATTTTTTCTTCAAAAAATGTATTACATGAGATTTTTTTACTTGTTAGGATTTGGATTTGTTTAACGAATAAATGAAGATTAATTACATTTGTTTATTTAATTTTGAAGCTAAGGTTTGTTAATTTTTTTTGAATAAATGGTCAAGTGGATTGATTTTGATTTTAACAGTTGATAAGTAATACGTTCAATTATAGATAAATTAAGTATATATTAAACTAAAGTTGTAGTTGCAATGAATCAAGTATTCTTACCTATCTGAAAGTCCAGCAACAAATTCCAAAATATTTCGTTTAAAGTAAATACATGATATCATCAAAATGATTAAAAATATTTCATTATAAATTAGAAGAAATGAAAAGTGGAAATATGACATGAAGTGTGAAAAAGCCGGAATTTCAAAAAAAATTTCATTATTTTATGATTCAATAATTTGTCTTTGTGATAAACGTTTTCAAAATAAATGAAACATTTTCTCGAAATAAGAGACAACAAATATAAGGGTACATTTGGTTTGAAAACGAGTTTTTTGTTTTACGTTTTTAACATGTGTTCGAAAATGCACGGGAGAGGAGAAGATGGTGAGAAACAGTCAATTGGAAAATGATTTTAATATATAAACTTGAAAATGATTTTTTTTTTCCTTCTTGTTTTCAGCCGTTTGAGAAATATCAAAAGCTATCTTCTCTCATTCCCTACCCTTTGTTGTAATAAGTAGGATTTACCAACTACTTTTCTTCCATGCTGTTTAGAATACATATTGAAAATGCAAAACACAGAACTCGGAATTCGTTTCAAACCAAACAAACCTCTTATGTTACTATTTTGGTTAGCTTTAAAAAACAAAATTAAAATGAAACTTGAATGTAAATAATTGTTGAAAAATATAAACTATGGATAATCAAGTGTTTGAAAGAATTAAGAAGAAGCCTAGAAATTCCTAGAATTAAGGAGATGCTCAGAAACTCTTCTGTTTTATTTTTATTTAAATAGATTGTTTACGATGGAAGATTTTTAGTTCAAAGACGATTATACAAAAACAAAAGGATGTTTGAAGGACCAAACCGATTAATTTAGCTAATAAAGACATTGATTCATCATTTTGTCATAATACCATAAGCCCAAAATAGGAATCAATTTGAAATATTTAGCCTTGTACTTAATATTTAAATTTGTAAAGAAATATATTATACTCTATAAAACAGAAGCATGTCCTTTGTTGAACTTGTCTATAATTTATTTTTGCAGAAACCAAATCAACTCTTTTGGTTTAACAAAATAGTCTACCTATCTATTTAGTGGTGATTGGAAAGCTTTATTTTTTAACTTTAGCACCCTGGCTCCTAATTGTTTTAACGCGTCCTGTCTCTTCCTTAACACTGTGGTCAATTATTAGTTCAAAGACGATTATACAGAAACAAAAGGATGTTTGAAGGACCGAACCGATTAATTTATTTAATAAGGACACTGATTCATCATTTTGTCATAATACCATAAGCCCAAAGTTGGAATCAATTTGAAATATTTAGCCTTGTACTTAATATTTAAATTTGTAAAGAAATATATTATACTCTATAAAACAGAAGCATGCTGTCCTTTGTTGAACTTGTCTATAATTTATATTTGCAGAAACCAAATCAACTCTTTTGGTTTAACAAAATAGTCTACCTATCTATTTAGTGGTGATTGGAAAGCTTTATTTTTTATCTTTAGCACTCTGGCTCCTAATTGTTTTAACGCGTCCTGTCTCTTCCTTAATACTGTGGTCAATTATCATATGATATTTTTAGAAACTTTAGCGCTTAGTGCTCCACAACAAACAGCATATATCTTTTTTTTTCTTTTTTTGTAAAACATATTAAAATATCCTGTTATTTGTTTTACCAGTAAATTCTTTTGTCTTATTGTCTTTCCTATTATAACATATTCCTTTGTTCTCGTAGGAAGGTATAAAAAGGACACTCGACTCTTACCCTCATCTGAGAGCTGTACCACGGAGTGGGGTGTCCAAAGCTTCTGCTATACTTGGAACCGGAACCGGTAAGCAAACTTAAGTTTAAAATTTATCATTATTTTGTTACTGATATAATTATTTTCATTATGTATCAGTTGCCAATATACTTCTATGGAAAGACAAGAAGCAGACACTCACTACCTTGCTTTTACTTGCCACTCTCTACTATTACTTTTGTGGATTTGAATATACCTTCATCACAGCAACTTCAAAGCTTCTCTCGTTAGCTGCGCTGTTCTTGTTCGTTCATGGAATATTGCCTACCAAAATGTAATCTCCATGACAGTAATTTTTCGTTGTTGGTAATTTTTCAAATGCTTCATTACAGTGTCTAATTATTTGTTTTAGTTTAGGAAGGTGTTTCACAATAGCTTATAAGTAGCTAAAGTAGCTTAAAAGTTACTTATCTAGTTTCAAGTGTTTGGCAACAACTTAATTACTTGAACTTTGTCATTGCAATTTATCTACCGAAACATTATATTTTTCATTTTTTTTAGTCAAAATTATTTAAAAGTTACTATTCAAAACTCTTTTAAAGAATATTTTTAAAATTTTAAATTAACTTCAGTTGTTTGCCAAACGGTCACTACTTCACAATATTAATTTGGTATTTCATTTATTTGTTATGGATAGAAAGAATAAAATGGATTTGTTTTCCACCTAAATATTCAGTATCATTGAATTGGTGAATTTGAAGAGTGAAAATACAGAGAATCGGAGGTCAAATTTCTACAAGTAATTCGGGGGAAAATATGGTACCGAAAATATATTTGTTTACAATTGATTTTGATAGGCAAGCTAATAGTGTTGGGACAACTGATTTTTTTATTATTTGAAAATTACATGTATATTTCTGATTCTTGAATTTATGATAAAGATTTTTTTTCCCCCTTTTTTTTTTGAGCTTGAACTAATTACTATAACCTTAAACTGTTGTATAAATTTCAGATTGGGTATCAAATTAGAGAAAATTCCAGCGTCCTGTTTTCAACTATCCGAAGAGAATTCACAATGCATCGCTCGCTCAGTGACTTCTTCATGGAATTCCACAATTGGCATACTAAAGTCTCTTTGCAAAGGGAAGGATTGGTCATTATTTCTTAAGGTAAACATATTCTATTTTTTTGCAAATATTTGCTTTTTTCTTTGTTTGTTATATATCATTCATAGTCTTCGAATTCTGTACAAGGTGGCTGCAATTCTACTATTTCTTAGTTTTCTCGGAACAGCATCTCTGCATACTGTATTCAACATAGGTCAGAACTCAAAAGTTTGTTGAAATTCAAAATTAGAACTTTGACTCGAGTACCTGGATCAAATTGTATTTATTTTACCTTCTCTTAGGCATCCCTCTACTCTTTGTTGGTTGTGTTGCTTATGAGAAATATGAGGATGAGATTGATGGGCTATTCAACACAGCAATATCATACATCTTGAATCTGAAGTCTGAAGTTTTACAGAAATTATCAAAGCGTTGAGCTCTGTCTCATTATCTTGATGTCATAGTTGTTAGCTTATCGTCATCCATTGGTTTTGTATAATGTGACATCAAATTCGTATTTATATCCTTTCAGCAGGAGCAATGTTTATGCAGAAATGGATTATTGTGGATAGATCGTTGTTTTTTTTAATAGTCATGTTCTTTGTAATATTTTTCCAGAAAAGTAAACAAAATTTTAATTGGTGAGTAATGTATAGATTTGAATTTACGTCTTACTTGGCAAATTGTCATGTACCATCAAAAGAAGTTACTATTTACATCCATCTAAACTCTTCTTTCATCCACATATTCCGCTCATCCACTTTTCCTCTTCACTCATTCATCTACATTCACATTTTCGGAACTTTTTTATTTTCTTAAAATCATAACTCAACTTCTCTATTTAATTTTTCATCTAACAACAAAATCAAAATTTCTCCATTTAGTTTCTTTATAATCGATCTTGCTAATTTAATGCTTCACTGGATATATAAATCCAACTAATTTTGTTATAATTAAGTTATTAACTTTAATTATAAGTAGAATTTTCATTTTTTAACTATGTAATCTTAACTATGATCAACATAATAAAAAATAATTTGCAGCTCAAATTAAATGTTACGGTATAACATATTAAAGAACATTAATTGCTACTTCGATCAAAAATATTCAACTTTTTTTTTGGTTGAACAAAAAAAGAGAGAAACAATGAAATTAATTGTAGTAGAAAATAATATGATATACTCAAATATATTTATTTATGATAATCCATTCACCAGAAAATTAACAGATTTAAAAAATATTGATTTACATTCATATTCTAAATAGAATTAAATATTTTAACTAATTAACTTTTTAATTTGACATTCTGATGCAACACGAGCTACAAAGTTACAAGACTTAAGTCGCCCACGACTTAGCTTAAGTCGCCCACGACTTAAGGAAGCAGTTTTACGACCTAACGAAGAAGTTATAGGTCGTCCACGATCTAAGGAGTCACGAGAGGGGGAGCTGCGACTTAACTGGAAACCAGGGGAAGAAGTTATCTCGAGTTTGCGACCTAAGGAAGTGATAGGTCGCGAACGACCTAACTTGGCAGTGCAATATGGAGACAGTTTAAGTCGCAAACGACCTAACTTGTTTTTAGGTCGCATACGACCTAACGAGCTAAGGCATAGGTCGTGGGAACGACCTAACAAATCACCAGGAAAAGAGCTACGACCTAACGGGTTTGAGAATGGCGAGCTAAAGCAAAGAGATAGGTCGCTGGAACGACCTAACATGTTTTTAGGTCGTGAACGACCTAACGAGATAAGAAAGAGGTTGCTGGAACGAGCTAACGGGATGCTACGACCTATGCTAGGTCGCAAGAAACTGTCACGACCTATGATAGGTCGCAGGAAACAGGAACGACTTAAGATAAGTCGCTGGGTGATCTGGAGAGATAAGTCGCTGAAGATTCTAAGTCATGAAGTCCTTAAGTCGCGTGAAACTGGCTATCTCTTAAGTCGCTACATGTTTTTAGGTCGTTACCGACCTAAGTTAAGTCGCTGAAGATTGAAGCCGTAGATTCTTATGCCGCCTTATTCTATGCCGTTGATTCTTTAAGACGCGGAGGATGTTGAGTCGCATGTTTTTAAGTCGCAGGTTATAAGTCGTATACGACTTAAGTGTTGTAAAGTCGTGATGTATTGTATGTGTTGCTTGTTAAGTCGCTATGATCTATGTTGTATTGTTTCTTTGTACATATTGTTGAGTCGTTCTGTTATAGGTCGTAAGTCGTGACATTTGTATTGTAAACTGATAAGTCGTGAACGACTTATGATGAGTCGTAGGTCATAGGTGATGAGTCGGAAACGACTTAAGACTTGTGAAATTTTCTGTGGCATGTGTTGTAGCCTATAAATAGGCAAGTTGTGTCATTTTGTAAAGTTTAGTTGATTTGAAATAAAACTCTTGTTTTGTTAGCTTTGTGATTTCACCAAATTGGTAGTTGAGTGTAATCTCCTATCTCCTCTTTCGGTTAATCGAGTGCGCTCGATTCAACGACTGCAGAAGCCGATTCACGAAATCTAGTGCGCTAGATCAACGTACGAAGAATCGCAGATCTTTGAACCCGGTATCGTGCGCGATCAACGAGTTCGGGATAGCTAGAATTCGGTATTTTCGGATCAATGAATTTGGGCATTTCAGTATTCATCAATCCACCGATTGCAACTTTCATCGATCTACATTGTTTTGTATAATCCGCTGCGTCAGTTTTGGTATCAGAGCTTGTTTAGCCAATCATAGCTAAATCGAGTCTTGGAGCCAATCATTTTGAAGAAATTTGAAGATTTGAGGTTATTAATCACGGCCGAGAGCAAGAAGGGAAGTTGTTCGACTTTGTAGTGAAGTTTGGAGATCGGATCTTATCATTTGGAGAAGTTGTGTTCATCGTGTTCATCACGAAGTTGCAACAAAGGGGGAGTTTTCGATCCATTTCATTTTGGATCAAAGTTCGAATTGTGTTTGAATTTGAAGAGTTTGTAAAGTTTCAAATCATGCCGCCAAGAAGAGCTAATCGACATCAAAACGTAGAAGCATTGTATCGAAGAGAAGAAGCTGATAAGATGGAGCAAAGAATCAATGAAAATTTTAGTGAAAAGCTTAACGAAGGAATTGGTCGGTTAGAGAAGATGTTAGAAATGAATCAAAATCGGAGAAGGGTTTCACCTGAATCTAACCATGGGGGAAGTAGAGTCTCACCACATTCCAATCGAGACAGAAGTGTTGACGATGATCAAAGGCGTAGGAGGAACGTGAATGAGCGTGAACGGAGGAATGTAGACAGAAGGGATGATGGTGGAAGACGTGATGGTAGTAGAGATGTGGGTGGACGAGATAGACAACGATATACATCTGATTTTGAAGAAGAGTATGATGGTGGAAGTGTTCAAGGACAAGGACGAGGACAAGGAAGAAATCACTCTGAGTATGATCACAAGTGGGAGTCGGGGATGAAGACTGAAATTCCTGAATTAAAAGGTGGTATGCAAGCGGAGGAGTTTTTAGATTGGGTGGCTAATGTTGAAGAGATTTTTGACTTCAAAGAAGTTCCAGAACAACGTAGAGTAAAGTTGGTTGCTACAAGGTTGAGGGGTAGAGCTTTGGCATGGTGGCAGCAAACCAAACTTACACGTGAACGAATGGGGAAGTCAAAAGTTGAGTCTTGGGAAAAGATGAAGAAATTGATGAAAGCAACGTTCTTACCTTACAATTATCAATCTTTGATGTATCAACGTTTGCAGAATTTGAGACAGGGCACAAAGAATGTTAATGATTACGCGGATGAGTTTTATCAGCTTATTGCAAGGAATGATATTATGGAAACGGAAGAGCAGCTGACATCTAGATTCATTGGGGGATTGCGAATACAGATTCAGGATATGGTTAACATGTTTGATCCCAGATCTGTAGCGGAAGCACATCAGAAAGCGTTGGCTTGGGAGAAACAGGGACGACGAGGAGGTGGTGTGTTTACTAATTCCAACAACCAAGTGAAGGGTGTTAGTGGGAGTTCCAATGTTTCTAAACCTATCAGTAGACCAGTGGTGAAGGAGGCTGAGAAGGCAAAGGTTAACAATGGTTTCAAGTGTTATAATTGCCAAGAAATGGGCCACAAAAGTAGCGAATGTCCGAAGCCGAAGAAGAGAGCTATGATAGCGGAGGTTGAGGATGAGGAAGAAGAAGCTGAATGTTCCAACTCACCACCTGATGAGGAGGAAGAAGAAGTGTCGGGAGATGAAGGTTATAATCTAATGATGAAAAGGTCATGTTTAACACCAAAGCAAGAGGAGGATTGTAGTTGGTTAAGGAGCAATATTTTTCAGTCAACATGTACCATTCTGGGGAAGGTTTGCAAATTTGTTATTGATGCTGGAAGCTGTGATAATATAATTTCTTCAGAAGCTGTGAGGAAGTTGGCGTTGAAGACTGAGAAACATCCGAAACCGTACAAGCTAGCTTGGTTGAGGAAAGGCGGGGAAGTGAAGGTTGGACGAAGGGCTTGTGTGAATTTTTCAATTGGAAAGAAATACAAGGATGAAACCTGGTGCGATGTGGTAGATATGGATGTCTTTCATTTGTTGCTGGGGAGACCGTGGCAGTATGATAGGGCGGTGCAACATGATGGGCGTACCAACAGTTACAGTTTCATGTTTGAAGGCACAAAGATTACTCTAGTTCCAAAGAAGCGACAACAGGAGGAAAACAAGTTGGAGGAGATTGAAGAGCTTAAAACTTTGTTATCTTTGAAGGAGTTTGTGAAGGAAGTAGAGGAGGAGCCTGAAGTGTTTTTGTTGATTGGGCGAGAGAGCAGTGAGGAGGTTGAAATTCCGGAAGAAGCGAAACCAGTTTTGAAAGAATTTGACGATGTATTTCCAGAGGTGTTACCAATGGAATTGCCACCGTTGAGGCATATACAACATCAGATAGATCTTGTTCCAGGTGCTGTGTTGCCACACAGACCACATTATCGAATGAGTCCAAAGGAACATGAAGAATTGAGGAGGCAAGTGGAAGAATTGCTTGAACAGGGGCGTGTGCAGGAGAGTTTAAGTCCTTGTGCTGTACCAGCTTTATTGGTACCCAAAAAGGATGGAACGTGGAGGATGTGCACAGATAGTAGAGCATTGAATAAGATTACTGTGAGATATAGATTTCCGATGCCAAGGTTGGATGACCTGCTAGATCAATTGAGCGGAGCTACTATCTTTTCGAAGATTGATTTGAAGAGCGGATATCATCAAATTCGTATCAGGCCAGGTGATGAGTGGAAGACTGCTTTTAAAACCAGGGAGGGTCTATACGAATGGTTGGTAATGCCATTTGGCTTATCAAATGCGCCGAGTACATTCATGCGGGTGATGAATCAGATTTTTAGACCATTCATTGGGAAATTTGTGGTGGTGTATTTCGATGATATTCTGATATACAGTGGAAGTGCAGAGGAACACTTGCAACATCTGAGAGAAGTATTGATGGTACTGCGACAAGAACAATTTTATGCTGCAACGAAGAAATGCGTGTTCATGACGCATAGTGTTTTATTTCTGGAGTATGTTGTGTCGGAAGAAGGAATACAGGTTGATCAAAGTAAAGTCAAAGCTAAAGAGATTGGCCGCAACCCAAGACGATAACGGAAGTTCGTAGTTTTCACGGGTTGGCTTCATTTTATCGAAGGTTTATTCCACACTTTAGTAGTGTGATGGCGCCTGTGACTGATTGTATGAAGGGTAAACAGTTTGCATGGACGGAGGAAGCTGGGGTTGCTTTTAAGCGAATCAAAGGACTCTTGACGTCTGCACCAATTCTAATATTACCAGATTTTCAGTTGGTGTTTGAATTACACACTGATGCATCCAAGGTTGGGATTGGAGGAGTGTTGAGTCAGAGGGGACGTCCGATTGCATACTTTAGCGAGAAGTTATCAGGAGCAAAAATGAGATACACTACCTATGATGTGGAATTCTATGCTGTTGTGCAATCTATTAAACACTGGAGACACTATCTATTTCAGAAAGAGTTTGTTCTTTACATTGATCATGAGGCATTAAAGCATTTACAAGGGCAGGACAAGATTTCAGCGAGACATGCATCGTGGATTGCATATCTACAATAGTTTACTTTTGTTGTTAAACACAAGTCAGGGGTGACGAATCGTGTGGCTGATGCTTTGAGTAGGAGGAGTCATTTGTTGACTACACTGAAAGTTGAGGTGACAGGGTTTGATGTGTTGCCAGAATTATTTGTCGATGATCCTTACTTTGCGAAGTGTATTGATAAAGTCAAGGAGGGAAAGACGGATGAGTTTATGATGGTAGACGGTTTTCTATTCAAAGGAAATCGATTGTGCATACCTGATTGTAGTTTGAGAATGAAGATTGTAAAAGAGCTACATGAAGAAGGACATGTTGGGAGAGACCGTACATTACAGTTGATTTCACAGTCTTACTTTTGGCCATCGATGAGGAAAGAGGTGGAGAGGTTTGTGGAGCGATGTCATATCTGTCAGGTTTCGAAAGGAACTACGACTAACGCTGGTTTATATATGCCATTACCTGTACCAACTAAGCCTTGGGTTGATGTGAGTATGGACTTTGTGTTGGGGTTGCCGAGAACGCAGCGTGGTAACGATTCCATCTATGTGGTGGTTGACCGATTTTCGAAAATGGCACATTTTATTGCTTGTAAGAAGACGGCGGATGCTGTTCATGTTGCTCAGTTGTTTTTCAAAGAGATATATCGACTTCATGGATTGCCAGAATCGATTGTGTCGGATAGGGATACTCGTTTTCTAAGTCATTTTTGGCTAAGTTTGTGGAAGATGGTGGGAACGAAATTGAACTTTAGTAGCGCTTATCATCCGCAGACGGATGGACAGACCGAGGTTGTGAACAGATCATTGGGGAATTTATTGCGATGTCTGGTGAAAGATAATCTGAAAAGCTGGGATGTGAAGTTATGCCAAGCAGAGTTCGCTCATAATCATGCTATAAACCGTAGTACGGGTTTCAGTCCATTTCAGATTGTATATTCGAGTTTACCGAAGGGGCCGTTAGATTTAACAATAATACCACAACCAAAGGGGACAGTCAAGCGAGCTGCTGATTTTGTTGAAGGGTTGACTGAATGTCATAAAATCGTTCAGGAGCGATTAGAGAAGGCGAATGAGAAATACAAACGATCTACAGATCTGAAGCGAAGAAATGTTGAATTTAATGAAGGAGATATGGTTTATGCAGTGTTAACAAAGGATCGTTTTCCAGTAGGCGCTTATAATAAGTTGAAAGCCAGAAAAATTGGTCCTGTAGAAATCATGAAACGAATTAATGAAAATGCTTATAAGTTGAAGCTGCCGGAGGATGTGTACACTTCTGACGTGTTCAATGTCAAACATCTCGTACCATATTATGGGGATGAACAATCTGATGTGGAAGAATTTACAAATTCGAGGACGAATTTTTCTCAACCTGGGGAGGATGATGCAGCACGAGCTACAAAGTTACAAGACTTAAGTCACCCACGACTTAGCTTAAGTCGCCCACGACTTAAGGAAGCAGTTTTACGACCTAACGAAGAAGTTATAGGTCGTCCACGATCTAAGGAGTCACGAGAGGGGGAGCTGCGACTTAACTGGAAACCAGGGGAAGAAGTTATCTCGAGTTTGCGACCTAAGGAAGTGATAGGTCGCGAACGACCTAACTTGGCAGTGCAATATGGAGACAGTTTAAGTCGCAAACGACCTAACTTGTTTTTAGGTCGCATACGACCTAACGAGCTAAGGCATAGGTCGTGGGAACGACCTAACAAATCACCATGAAAAGAGCTACGACCTAACGGGTTTGAGAATGGTGAGCTAAAGCAAAGAGATAGGTTGCTGGAACGACCTAACATGTTTTTAGGTCATGAACGACCTAACGAGATAAGAAAGAGGTTGCTGGAACGAGCTAACGGGATGCTACGACCTATGCTAGGTCGCAAGAAACTGTCACGACCTATGATAGGTCGCAGGAAACAGGAACGACTTAAGATAAGTCGCTGGGTGATCTGGAGAGATAAGTCGCTGAAGATTCTAAGTCGTGAAGTCCTTAAGTCGTAAGTCACGTGAAACTGGCTATCTCTTAAGTCGCTACATGTTTTTAGGTCGTTACCGACCTAAGTTAAGTCGCTGAAGATTGAAGCCGTAGATTCTTATGCCGCCTTATTCTATGCCGTTGATTCTTTAAGACGCGGAGGATGTTGAGTCGCATGTTTTTAAGTCGCAGGTTATAAGTCGTATATGACTTAAGTGTTGTAAAGTCGTGATGTATTGTATGTGTTGCTTGTTAAGTCGCTATGATCTATGTTGTATTGTTTCTTTGTACATATTGTTGAGTCGTTCTGTTATAGGTCGTAAGTCGTGACGTTTGTATTGTAAACTGATAAGTCGTGAACGACTTATGATGAGTCGTAGGTCGTAGGTGATGAGTCGGAAACGACTTAAGACTTGTGAAATTTTCTGTGGCATGTGTTGTAGCCTATAAATAGGCAAGTTGTGTCATGTTGTAAAGTTTAGTTGATTTGAAATAAAACTCTTGCTTTGTTAGCTTTGTGCTTTCACCAAATTGGTAGTTGAGTGTAATCTCCTATCTCCTCTTTCGGTTAATCGAGTGCGCTCGATTCAACGACTGCAGAAGCCGATTCACGGAATCTAGTGCGCTAGATCAACGTGCGAAGAATCGCAGATCTTTGAACCCGGTATCGTGCGCGATCAACGAGTTCGGGATAGCTAGAATTCGGTATCTTCGGATCAACGAATTTGGGCATTTCAGTATTCATCAATCCACCGATTGCAACTTTCATCGATCTTCATTGTTTTGTATAATCCGCTGCGTCACATTCATAAAAGAAAATTTATTACATTTTACATTTTATTATTTTTTGTCATTAATGATTAACATGATTGAAAATAATTATGTTCGAGTATTAGTTTTATTATTTATATGTTGTCTTGTTATCGTTTATTTTCGAATCATTTTATACTTAAGGTGGATTTTTGAAGTAAATTTCGTGATTTGATTTAATTATTGTTTAAGTGGCGTTAGCAAGTGTTTAGGTGGGTGTAAATAGTAACATCCAAAATAAATCAGATTTGTTTCTCTGTCGATTCAAATTCAAATTCATCATATTAATCCCTTCTGTTTCTAAACCTTTGTAACAAAGGGAAGGGCCTAATTGAGTTTACTAATGATGAAACTGAAAGGTTCAGAGGACCTTTAAAATTTATGCTTATAGGTAAATTTCTTGAAATAGAACATTTTGTGGAAGCAATTTTGCTACTTTACCCGATTTGTGGTTTGTCAATTCATGCGGGTTGACGTGGCATTCTGCAGCAAACAATCTTGGCTCTTCAATATAAACTGCCCCGCTAATTTCCTCCATCGGATTAATATTCGCACATATTGACTTACTAAATTTCGGTCATACCAGCATCTCCCATAAATAATCAAATTACACCGTGAAATGAACTTCATGTGATAATGCACGTTTTCTCGCGTTTCGCTCCATTTGGAGTGCACTTCAGTTTGAACTCTTTTAAACGACGATAATACTATCATTCCTACTTCTCAAGAAACGCAGCTATGATCTTGGAGGTTTGAATCTCTACACGAAGTTTGTGGTAAAACTGCAATAAATTGATCACACGTGGTTTTTGATCCAGGACATGTCTTTGTCCATGATAGTTTATTGTTTATTTCTTTATAGATCTCACGTGAAATGTGTGAAATACAAAATATAATCTATCCGTCAAAGGAATGCAACATGTAGCTTCTGCAAATTGATTTGTTTTTTAAGTTTATGAGCAAAATGATTTGATGTTCTACTTGTATGCATTCAATGTATTCAAAACTTTACTTATATCTCAATATAACAATGTATACAACAAAAATTTAAATGAAAAATTTACTTTATTTCGAGCAAGATTCGCTATAAAAGTTAGTTATATAATCAAATTATATAATTGCCACTGTGGAACATGATTAACTCTTTCAATTTAGAGGTGAAAAGAAAATTTTATCATTAAATTAATACGTGAATGGTTAAGCTATGTAATTTTTGTTGCACAACTAGAATGTGCTTGAAAACTATATTTTTGAGGCAGTCCACTATTGAATTTTAGAGGAGAAGAGAGAATATGATGAATAATTAATTTTATCGAAATTTTTTTCTCTGATTCTACAAGCTCTTTGTACATGATTATATATAGCTTAAGTCTACTAGCCGTTGCTTATTTACTTTATTATAATTCTACTAGCCGTTGTTTATTTTCTAAATTATATTTGTCTAATCACACCATAATTACAACAAAGTACCAAGTATAGCTAACAACTGTATAATGAATGCTATCCTTTTGTCTGTTTCCTATTTTCAACCTAGATGAAATATTCTGAGGCTACCATTCCTATTTTTCAATACTCCCCCTCAAGTTGTGTTCGAATAAATTTATAGAATCCAACTTGTCAAGTATGTTCAAATGGCCGGTTCTGTCGAGTGCTTTTGTGAAAATATCCGCCAATTGCTCTTTGCTTTTGATAAATGAAGTTTCTGTTTCCCCCAATTGCACTTTTTCTCTAACAAACATTACAAGAGAAACGGCTCTTTTCAACGGCGGTAAGCCGTTGGAGGCCGTTGGAAAGCCGTTGGAGGCCGTTGAAAATCCCGTTGGTATACGTTTCAACGGCTTCCAATGACTTCCAACGGCACCAACGGGGTTATACCAACGGCTTCCAACGGGAAGTTTGCCAACGTGGCAAATCCTATTGACCAAACTACCGTTGGAAATTCGTTGGAATGCGTTGGAATTTGCCGTTGAACGTAAATGACCAGTTTGCCGTTGGAAATCTGGGTATATTTTTTTAAATAAAACCAGCAGTGCTTGCTTTCAGCCACACACAACCACAATTATATCAAAACAGCTCCATTTCGAGCATATATATATAGCAACCATATCAAAACATATCCAAACATATAGATATAACCAAATCATGCATATATTTCAACATAAACCAATATCCAAACATAACCAACATCAAAAAATCCAAACCAACATCCACAACCAAACCATCAGAATGTATCAAATCCAAATATACACAGAAACCATCAGAATGTATCAAATTCTCACCAACTCCAAAATATACATGCCAATAACAAAACATACCTAAATCACTCCACACCAGAACCACCAAATGAAGGAGGCTGTCCATACTGTGCGATGAACTCTGCCATACGCCGGTTCATCTCCTCTATCCTTGCTTCATGCAGCAAATTGCGTTCCCGCATCTCGGCAAGCTCGGCTCGTAGCTGCGCAATCTCTTCCTTATCTTGAGCCTTTTGATATTCTCTTTGGGCTGTCTGAGCCTGTAAACAAATTTAAATTATCAACTACACTAAAAAAATTAGTATTAAAATAACTGCAAATTAACCAACCTATATATATTCACTAACAAATTCATAAAACAAACTACGGATATGGAAGCGTCTGCCGCGAGTATAAGGATAGTTCAAAATATGAATGGAATACACTAGTATAAGGATATTTACTAACTTAAAATTACCGATTGGCTTCCATATCCGTAGCGTCTGTCGCGGGTCACTGGATCCATGATAGACTCAAAAATGGCGTCCTCCTCATCGGGGGTCAAGTGAGCTCGTCCCGTATCCTCAAGTAAGGCTGTCCGTGCTTCCTGGAACTTTTGCTGTCATGCAAAATATAATTGAATTTAGTTAACGTTATTTCAATTAACTTGTAAGTTTTAGTTACTTATGTTATACTTACATAGGTAGCACACGCTTTGTCATCGTGGTCCCAAGAGTAAGAAACTGCGCCGGAATCATCGACCTAAGTCAAGGCATGTGTATGGGTAAACACATCCCAATAACTAACAGCCCCCCCCCCCCCCCCGCGTTGTCTCTCCTGAAATATGCACATATAAATATACATTATTTATATTTTAACAAATTAAAACTTAAAATAATTAACTATTTATCTTATTTAATAATTATACCAAATCTTCGGTGATGCTGGAAAGACTTGGAACCACCGCGATGTGTAACAGGGTTCCTGCTCCTGTTTGCTACAAATAGTGCAAACATGAATTGACATAATGTACATGACTACATAATGCAATAATTGATATACCACACATACCAAAAAGTCCTGCCAACACGAGGTCATACGAACCATATACGCCCGTCGCAAGATCGTGAGCACTATGTTGGAAGGCTCCAACGTAAACCCACCGCTGTGTAAAACAGGAAAAAAATTTTAATATTCCGTTACTACTATATATATTTGATAAAAGATTGTATGGAATAAAATTTAATTTTGAAACTTTATACTTACCTGCCATCGGCTTTGGGTTTCAGCCATACCGTAGGCCAAACACCCGGCTGTGAAGGACCAGCATCATCACCTCTCCGTGAGCTGGAAGATCCGGAGTGTGAACGTCTACGTCCCGACATACCTATATGAAATCATAGTATAAAGAAGAGCAAGAGTAACATTGATTAATTTAGTATGCAAATGGTGTCAGAATAATGAACATGGCGTAACATACATTATGGCATAACATAAAAGAGACTATGTGATACATATCATATAAAATTACTTTGGAAACAGAAAAATGAAAAAAAATTACCTTCTCAAAATATTGATTAGTGATCAATCCTCATCGCTTTCGGATTCAGACTCTTCTTCGCACTCTATATTTTGTTCCTCTATACTCTCAAATGCTTCAATTAATGCATTTGATTCATCGTTTAGAGGTCCAAAATCTATTTGATCGTCGGTTACTATTATTCCTCTATTTTCCTCGATATCTGCTTGGTAAGCTTGTTGTTCAGGAATATTCCGTCCATCAAATGTAAACCTTGGTTTGGTTTTAAAAACAGCCGACCAATCTATTTTATCTCTTCTTAAAGATGGGTAAGGAGCATAATAAACTTGAAGAGCTTGTTTGGCAAGTACAAAAGGACCGTACTTATAATACCTCGAAGTATGTTTTGTTTCTATAAGATTATATTTTGGATCCACGTTTATTCCAAAACCTGGAACGTTGCTGAACCAGTTGCATTTAAACAAAAATACTTCTTCTGCGGGTCAGGTGAAATATGTCAACTGCAAAATCTGGGTCAGCATGCCATAAAAGTCATTTATGTTATCATTTGGATCATCACTACCTTTGACAAATACACCAGTATTGTTAGTTGATTTTTCGGCACCGTATTCTTTGGTATTAAATTTATATCCGTTGACAAAGAATATTGGATATGTCTTGACTATCCTTTTTGGTCCCATAGCTAAATGTTTCAATCTTTCATCTACAACACAATTTGTTGTATCAAAAACGTAGTTAGAAAACCAAGCAGCAAATTCTTTACCGATATCGTCGTTTGGATGTTGTGATTCGTAAATACTGCAATTATAGAACAAATGTTGCATTATGATTAAAATACATGTGTGCATATTTGTGTATACATATGTGTAGATGATATGCATGTGTAGACGTATGTGTATATATATTACATAATAAATGGTGCAACTTCGGCACAGTTGAGAAGAATGTACGTGTGTGCTACTTGATAATCTCTATCATCCAACCATACTTCCACACATTTACCAGCAGGCCGACCAGTTTTTTAAAAAATAGATAAAGTCGCTTGACAATCATCTTCATCAATGCCTTCATCATTACGCGTAGCACTTTCAAATGATATGTTCACATGGTCGCTAAAATAGTGAGAGAGAAAAAACGAAGCTTCTTCTTCGATGTACGATTTGCAAATCGAACCTTCAACTCGAGCTTTTTGTCTCACTTTTTTCTTTAGATGATTTAAATACCTAGCAAAAATTATTTTAAATTAATTTTTTATACATTTAATTAAACCAATATGTAATAAACTAAATATTAATATACCTTTCAAATGGATACATCCATCCATATTGCACAGGCCCTCGAAGATGTGCTTCAAATGGAAGATGAATAGGTAAATGCTCCATAACATTGAAAAAACCTGGAGGAAATATTTTTTCCAGTTTGCAAAGCAATATCGGGATTTCTTCCTCAAGTTTACGTAGACGATCAACTTTTAATGTAGTTGAACAAATCTCTTTATAAAACAGACTAAGTTCTGTTACAACAGTCCAAACTTTTACGGGCAACAGTTCTTTAAAAGCAACGGGTAACAAATTTTCCATCATAACATGACAATCATGACTTTTCATCCCGCTAAGTTTATTGTTCTTATAGTCAACACATCTACGAAGATTAGAAGATATGCCATCTGGGAATCTTAATCCTTCCACCCATTTTAAAAGTAATTTAACTTGATTATTGTTAGCTCATAGCAAGCTTTTGGCTTTTTTGTGTCATTTGGTTTTATATGAAGCTCAGGACGATTACATATTACTTCGATATCACGTCTTGATTTCAAATCATCTTTCGTCTTCCCTTTAACATTCAAAATTGTATTAAACAGATTATCAAACATGTTTTTCTCATTATGCATCACGTCAATATTATGACGAATCAAGATATTTTTCCAATAAGGCAATTCCCAAAATATGCTCTGTTTGCACCAGTTATGAATCGATGATTTACCTTGAATTTCAATTTGTTCTCCGGTTTCATGTATCTTTGGATAATCCTTTACAAGTTCATAAATTTCTTCGCTTGACCAAACCGTAGGTGGTCTCATTCATGTCCATTAGCTGTAAAGTTTTTTTATCTCTTCGAAAAGGATGATTAATATGAAGAAAACATCGATGACAGTCAAACCACGAAACTTTCTTTCCATGAGGTAAAAAAATTGCTCGTGTTTCTTCCATGCAATAAGGACAAGCTAGACGACCGGCCGTACTCCAACCTGAAAGCATTGCATATGCAGGAAAATCACTGATTGTCCACAATAAAGAAGCATACATGCGAAAGTTCTTTTTTTGAAAAATATCATATGTCTCTACTCCCTCGTACCACAATTTTTTTAATTCATCAATCAATGGTTGTAAATAAACATCGATTCCTTGTGTCGGATCATCGGGACCAGGGACGACAACTGTAAGAAACATATATGGAGTTTTCATACACATCCAATGAGGTAAATTATAAGGTGTGACAATTATAGGCCATGACGAATATTTCGAACCAAATTGAGAGAATGGGGAAAATCCATCCGTACATAAACCAAGTCTAACATTACGAATTTCGGACGCAAAATCAGGATATTTCTGGTCAAAATGCTTCCATGCTTCCCCATCAGCTGGATGTGTTAACGTACCTTCTTCCTGTGTTCTCACACCGTGCCATCTCATATGTTGCGCAGTTACAGAAGATGCATATAACCTTTGAAGTCTAGGAGTAATTGGTAAATAATGCATACGCTTATACGGGACTTCCTTTTCCTTTTTCTTTCTTGGTTTGTGTCTTTCCTGATTACATATTTTACAATTTCTAAGGTTGATATCTTCTTTCCAAAACAACATGCAACCCTTTAGACATGTATCTATTTTTTGATACAGTAAACCGAAAGCCGACATCAGTTTTTTTACTTCGTAATGATTTTCGCACATTAGATTATTAGGAGGCATATGTCGTTTCGCAGCTTGTACAACAGCCGTAAATCCAGATTCTGTGAGGTTGTATTTGGATTTCATCGCAATGTATTCAGCAGTTACTGATAATTGGGTTCCGGTTGTGCAGCCTTCCCAAAGGGGTTTTTTCGCGGCATCTACTAAATCATATTTTTTTTGCCCCAATATTTGGTTCTTCTTCAGCATTACCATCGTCATCAGTTAATTGAGGAACATGAAACATTGAACGTGCAGCATCTTCAACCATATGTTCTACAAGATTTGTCGTACCAATTTTATTACTCACCACCTCCTCATCTTGTACGGGATTAGATGCTAGCTGTTACCCATGACGATCCCAAATCAAATAGTTCGACACGAAACCGTACTGACGCAAATGAACTCTAACCATTTGTGGTATCAAATGCTTTAACAGTTTGCATTTACTACATGGACAACGGATTTCTTTGTAGTTTCCATTATTACGTAAAGCAAAATCCATAAATACGCTAACACCATTATTAAAATGTTCACTTGTTGAGCCTTCAGTATCGACCCTTCGTATTTTGTACATCCAGCTCCGATCAGTAAAATAATTGTCCATTTACCTACGTATATAATTAAAAAGTACGATATAAATTTGCATTGACATTTTTTATTAAAACAATTTTATAAACATTCTTCTTGTTTTTGTTATATCTGTTAAAATAATACTTAAAGCTTATTTTGAAATGAACATTATATTCTATTTAAACAATTTTATTAGCGAATTTGATATTAATTGATCATTGACACTTTGTTGATGGGTCATCCTACCTCCCATTACAAATACAATAACATAATTAAATCGCATAAATCATTTCAATTTAAATGATTCAACAAAATTTCGACACCACTTCGCTTTAGTTCCCTGAACAGTACACAATTGCTGTACACAGGGAACATAAAGGGAAGCGCTGCCGAAATTTTGCGAACCGTTTAAACTGAAATGATTTACGAGATTTAATTACGTTATTGTTTTTGTAACTTTACCAATACAGGGACAAATCCAACAAATACTGTATACGATGAATATAGATGTCCGTTCTGTTAAAAAAACGAATATCCACACAACGATCATATACAATACTTATCAGACGGGGCCAAAAACACTCTAAGGGTTTAAATTTTAAAATTAGCGATACAAAAGTTTAAATTTTATTTTCATAAAATTTAAACTTTTATATCAATAAACAATATGTTGAATCAACGCATATATAATGATTTTTTCCTAAAACAAAAAAAATCCAGTGTGTGTGCGCAACGTATAAAATAAACAAACAATGTTATACATATAATTGCATCACAAATCACATCCAGTCATGCACAAAATGTATCATGTATATATCGTATCATAACATGTCAAAAGTGAACAATTTATAGGTCAATATCATCACTTTCTACGTACGATTTTACGCAATTCAATCACCAATATAATAACAAGTGAGGTTCATGCTTAGGTTAGTAACAATTATTAAGTTTGACACTAATTTAATAATAAACCTAATTTAACAAATCATAGTTAAACATGCAATAATTAGTTTAATAACAATAATTAAGGTCCAATACACTACACTACACAGACAATAGCACAATACATACACAAAATTACCAATTTAACCTAAAATTAAAAATTTAACAAAATTAGGGTTTTAGCAAATAATACCTGATTTTGGAGGTTGTGAAGCTTGCAAACCAAGATGGGGATGCTAGAACATGTAGAAGGGGATAAAATGGGGTTGGAAATTTTTTAGGGTGGGAAAATTAGGGTTTTTGAGTTGATTTTCGTGTGTAGGATGAATGAGGAGGAAGAAGATTAATCTGTAGGTAAGTCGCGGATTTCCAACGACCGCCAACGGCATTATTCCAACGGCTTCCAACGGCATGTGTTTTTTGTTATTAAAAAATTCCGAGAAAAGCTTGCCGTTGCTCGCCGTTGGAGGCCGTTGCCCCCCCCCCCCCCGTTGCTATAAACAGTAATTCTTGTAGTGAAAGTGACAATCTACCTCTATATGTTTTGTCCTCTCATGGAAGACAGGATTGGATGCAATATGATGTGCAGCTTGATTATCAAAGTATATTTGCATTATTTTTTTGTGCTCTATCTTCATGTCACTAAGTAATTGCTTAATCCAGACAAGCTCACTTGTTGTTGATGCCATGGCTCGATACTCTGCTCTGCACTTGATCTAGCCATAACATTCTGCTTCTTACTTTTCCAAGTGACCAAGTTACCACCTACAAACGTACAAATCCTATGGTTGATTTTTTGTCATAGCTTCCGGCCCAATCTGCATCAGAAAAACCAACCACATCATTAGAATTGTTTTTCTTCATCCAAATTCGTTGATTTGGAGTGCCTTTAAGAATCTCAATATCCTATGAATTGCACTCAAGTGGCTGGTACGTGGAGCATGCATAAATTGACTTATGACACTAACTGCAAAGACAATATTAAGTCTGGTTACTGTAAGGTAAATTAATTTGTCTACCATCCTCTAATATTGTCCTATGTCAGATGATGGTTCACCATCTTCAACTCCAAATATTATATTTGTCTCCATAGGAGTATTAGCTGGTTTTGCTTCTAATTTACCAGTCTCTTTTAACAGATCAATGATATATTTTCTTTGGGATAGAAATAATCCTTTACTTGATTGAGCTATTTCTATTCCAAGAAAATGTGAAAGTTTTCCAAGGTCTTTGATGTCAAATTCTCTTTTTAAATATTGTTTAACCCTTTCAATTTCCTCATTATTATTTTCAGTGATGATAATGTCATCAACATAAACTAGAATAATAATAGTGGTATTTTATGACTGTCTGATGAACATAAAGGAATCATCTGCACTTCTAAAAAAATTAATCTTTAAAAGAGAAAAGCTTAGATTGACATACCATACTCTTGAAGATTGCTTTAGACCATAGATCGTCTTTTTTAATTTACACACCAATGATGAGTTCGTCTCACTTTTGTAGCCCGGAGGAAGAGTCATATAGACTTCCTCTTCTAAATTTCCTTGAAGAATTGCATTTTTTACATCCATTTGGAACAAATTCCATCCCAAGTTGGTGGCTACCAACAGCAAAATTCTAACCGTATTCATTTTTGCTACTGGTGCAAAAGTCTCTTGGTAGTCAATATCATACATTTGGGTAAATCCCTTGGCCACTAATCTAGCTTTGTACCTTTCAATAACACCATCACTATTGTATTTGATTTTGTATACCCATTTGCAACCTGCGGATTTTTGTTTTTTTTGTAAATTAATAATATCCCATGTGTCATTTTTTAAGGTGTTCATAGTCTTACGTCAAGTTGGGCTTTGATTGGCTTCACTAAAGTTGGTTGGTTCTATTTGGTTAGTGATGTTACTTAAGTAGGCTCAATATAAAGCAGATACCTTGTTATATGAAATAAAATCCTGTATTGGATACATCATCTGTTGGGATACATAATCCCTTAATTGACCGGAGGTCGAGTTTGTCTTGTTGATCTTCTTATGGCATTTTTTTCTTGAGTTGGTTCTTCATGAGTTAGTTCTTCACTTGACTGATTTATCTTCTTTTCCCCCTAAACGAATTGGATTTGTTTTTCCGATTTGTTCTTCATTTTTATGATCAACCTGTTCTTGATTTGTTTCTTCAAGAAACATGAAATAAATTGGAGTTTTTGCTTGTTCACTTGTTTGATAATATGGTTCATTTTCAACAAATGATACATCTAATGAGATATAAAGTTTATGATTTTTGGATCATAACATTTATACCCTTTTTTTAGGTTGAGTATCCTAAAAATATGACTTTAACATCATTTTTATCTAGATTGTCATGTCTTTTTATGTCTATGAAACATGTACACCCAAAAACTCTTATGTGATCAACATTTATTTTCCTATTCTTAAGAATTTTTAAGGAACTCATATTTTTAGGCATCACACTTGGCAATCTATTTATGAGGTAAATCGCAGTTAGCACAGCATCTGACTAATAAGATTTTGGAACATTAATTTGAAAAAGAAGTGATCTAGTGACTTCAAGTAAATGTCAATTTTTTCTTATTGAAACTCTGTTTCGTTCAGGTGTATTAATACAAGTAGTTTGGTGTAAAGTTCCTTTTTGTTTAAAAAATTATATGAAATCTTTGTTTACGTATTTTGTCTCATTATCAGATTGAATTTTTTTAATTTTTGCATTATATTGATTTTCTATAAAACTGTAAAATTCTTGAAAACATGAAAAAAAACTTCATTTTTTCCTTTTAAAAGGTAAACCCAAATAGTGTGAGAAAAATCATCAATAAATGTGACAAAATATTTAAAATGATCATAAGAATCAACAGGGGCTTATGATTTAATTCATTCTGACTTATTAGTAGATAAAGAAAATGGTAATCTAGTTTGTTTTGAAAGCTTATAGACATCACAATTTTTGAAATCTAATTTATAACAAAAAGTTTTATTCAAAATTTGATCAGATGGATGACCAGATCTCTAATGCAACAATTTACCACGATCTACTAAATTTAATGACATGTGGCATTTATTGGTGCTTTCATCAAGATAATAGAGGCCATTTTCTAGACATCCCTCACCAATCTTCTTCCCTTATTCTCGATCCTGAAAGGTCACTTTGTACTGTGAGAATATAACATTATAATTCAATTCATGGGTTATTTTACTAATTAATAATAAATTTGAATTAAAATCTGGTAAATATAAAATATTTTTCACTTCTTTTGTAAGAAACTTTATTGTGCCAAAATCATGAATTTGGCCTTTATCTCCATTAGCAATCTTTACATGTAGAGGGTCTTTATTTTGTGTAACATTGGTTAATTTATTTTTTTTCCATGTCATGTGATCAGTAGCACCTGAATCAATTATCCATCTATTTGTATTTTGACGCATTTTTGCAATTTCAAAATTGTTTTGACTTTCGATGAATTAAAAATAGCATTAGAATGTAGAAAACCTAAAGTTTGTTGATTCAGTTGCACCGTTTGAGTCATAGAAGATCTTGCTAAATTGGAGGTGTTATTAGTCTATTGAGCCGGTTCAGATCAATCCCCTTCAACCTCTGCTCCTTTGCTAAAACCATCGAATTTTTCTCCTTTTTTGCGCCACCCCAATTACCTTCTTTGTAGCCCTTCTCTCTGACGGATCGAAGGTAGGGATGGAGGAACCAATAGCTATCGCAGTTATGCCCTGATTTCTTGCAGTGGTCGCACTACTCGGTGCTCGAAGCTCCCTTCCTTCTTATGGTGTCCCTAAAACTAGGTGTAACACCCCTAATTTTTACTAACATTATTTAGGAGATTTAATTAGATAAATTAAATAGAATAATGTAAATGTTAAGCGATAAGGGGATTGAGATATGAAAATAAATTAGGGCTGTGCTCGATTAACTAATTAAATGGGCTTAAGAATGGATTTTGTAACGACCCAGAATTTTGAACGAATTAAATTGGGAATATTTAATTAATTTTAAATATTTGAACGGTGATTTAATTTGAATCCTAGATATAAATTCAATTTTGGCGATTTAATTTCAGAATTTAATCTATTGTAAGTTGAATAAAATTTAAATCTTCAATTTAAAGTTGAAGAAAAATATTTCGAAAGCTTTTAAAATTCATATTGATAATACCGAAGCTAATCGAACTGTCAGGATTGAATTTGAAAACTGTTCTGTTCAGTTTTGAATTTAATTGTTCGAATCGATATTTAAAATAGTCAATTTTCAGACTGTCTCGGAATTCAACGAAACCAGTGCCGTTGGGTCCGTAATATCGAATTATTATCGGATTCCAAATTTCGTATTTTTCGGAGTTCGTATGTGAGAATACGACACGAAAACGCATTGAAGTTTTATCGAGATTTAAATTTAAATTTATGGTCAAAATCAAATCACACGTTCTCTTCCCCTAGCTTCAGCCTAAATCCACGCCGAGCATCACGAGATTATCGTGCAAAACCCATACCTTCGTACCTCTCCTCCCCTCTTTTAAAAATCGAACGACATCCTTCAAAAATCGAATTCAAAGAAAAAAATTATTATCTCGTTCACAAATCGAAAGGAAAAAAATGGCCGTCCACTTTAAATTGAAATCGCGACCATTTCCCCTTCCACTCCAGTAAAACAAAAGGGAATTCACCCCTCTGCTCAAATAAATCGCATGTCCCAATTACCTTCAGTTCGAACGAAGACGAGCAAGCGGAGTCGAGGTCGCGGCGAACCTCGCGAGGCTCGAATAGGGGAGTCGCGACGGCGACTGGAGGGGACGCTCGCGATAGGAGGCGACTCAGCAGGGGGCGGCGACATCAAATCGGAGTTCGATGGGGTTCGCGCGCGCTTACGCGTACGCGTGGGAGGGGCACGACATCGCGATGATGTTTCCAAGTAGCGGCGTTCGAAGTTGATTCGTGGGTGTTTGCGAGATGTTGGGGATCGCGATGGCATTCGCGAGGGTGGCATGCGGTTGTCAGGTCGAGGAGGGTTCTCGAGCAGGAGTTCGATCGACGGTGGCGAAGGCGAGGCTGGTTCGTACTCGGGTCACAGCGGTCGCGAGCTTGGGTTTCGCGAGCAGGGTCGTTAGTTGTGGGGTGAGGAATTTTGCTTATTTTATTTATTTATCACAAATATATATTGAACAGAAATAGAAAAAATTTATTTCAGTAAAGTTTAATAAATATATAAAGGTATATATTTTTGTAGTGACTGAAATTATAATATATCGGTAGATATATATATATACAGCTTTGGAAACTATATAGGGTTAAAACAGGAGTTTTAAAATATTTTGATTTGAACAGTTATATTAAAATTGGTTTAAAATTATAAGCAGTGAAAATGATGATGAAGATAAATATACATATACGAAAGAAAAAATTATTATGAAGTAAAATAAATTCGGTTATTTTAAAAGGAAGTTTTATTTAATAAAACTTATTTAATTATTTTTACCAAAGGTTGATATATTAAATTTAGTTTTGAAAAGTAAAATTTTAGTTAAATTATTAAAGGAGAAATTGGTTCGACTGTTAATTTAAATTGTATAATATTTTGGAAGTTAATTTGGAATTTTAAAGTGTTAAGTAGTATTTATAAATCGAAACTAATATAATTTATTTAGTGGAATATTTATTTAAAGGAGGAATAGTTTTGATTTAAAATTTTGTTAGATAAATTTATTAAAAGAAATTGGGACAAAATAAAATCTTAGTTAAATAAGTTTATTTCAAAACGGAAATCAGTTAGAATTTAAAATTAACTGTTTAAAATGAAATCATCGATGAATCAAAATTATCAAATGAAAATTTATTATTCGATCTGTTCGAATATTAATAAATCGTATAAATGTTTATACAGTTTGAAATCGTAAAGGGAACAAGACGAATTGGATTGGATTGCAAAATTAAAAGCTAAGGTGAGATCTTCTCACTCGGATTTATAATTGAATTGCAGTATTGATTGATTTGTTTGAATGTGCTATTAGATATGATAGGATATATCTATATATATAGCAATATATACATATTGGCATATGTATATATTGGATTGATGATTTCCCGCCTCGTATAGCGGATGAGACCCTATTGCGCCGTTAGTAAGCGGATTTATAAAAACCTATATACCGCGATAATTCCGTACTGGAGCGGAATTGGTATTGTGCTAACATCTTTGGATGCAGGGAAACAGGTTGGAGGGATCCAACTGGATTCCTCACAGTAGTTATTTATGTACAGATATTGTGATGTATTCTGTATCATATGTTGAGATATGATATTGACTGTTGTGATTGACTAATTGATGCGTTGCATCATCGGGTTCAATTTTTAAAGTTTAAAAATAAACGATTCTTACTTTAAAAGGGATTTTGAAGTGATTTTTGGAAAGTATACGATTTATTAAATTTTGGAATTTATTTATCTTAAATAAATAAATAAATGTTATAAATTTAAAATTAAAAAAAAAAATTTAAATTGTGAAATATACCTGAAAGGTAATTTTGAAATAAATAGTCAAGTGATAAATAAAATAGTTTAAGTTGGATTTCTTTTGAATTATTTAAAAATGATGTATATAAAAGATGTACAGAATTGATATTTATCAATTAAAAGTAAAAGATATTTTAAAACGAGTTTCTATAAGTGTTAGAAATTTATAGAATTATAAATTGTGAAGACATGAGATTTATAGAATTGTAGATTGTGAAGATTTGAAGTTTATAGATTTATAAAGATTGAAGTTTATAGATTTATAAAGTATGAAGTTATAAAATGAATGAAGTTGTAGAATAAAGACTGATAAGAAATTTACTTGTAAATTGGATTTTTACCTTTAGATGGAATATTTATCGAATTTTGAATAAAGGAGATTTATTAAATTGAAGTCGTTAGAAAATAGGAATAGAATTTATAAACGTTGTTTTATAAATTCGAAATCGATAGAATTTGATAAATTAAATGTAGAAGATTCTTAAAGAAGATATATTCGCGATTTTGGATAGCGAATTTTTGTTGAAATAAAATGTGTAGAAAATAGTGAAATGTAATTAGTGAAGTATATTCACGATTTTGGATAGTGAATATATTGTTAAGTAAAATGGATATGTTTCGGGAAAGCGATATTTGAAATGAAGTGACTGTTTTAAAAGATGTTTTAAAACGTGAGAATTACCGAAATCATAGATTTCAACATTTTTATTGTTGAAAGAGGCGTTTTCGAAAATATAAGGAAATGATGGACTATAACACTGTTGTTATAGTAAATGATTTTCGGAAGAAAATGTTTTGATGTAGTATTGGGATTTATATATCTATCTAAATCCGAATCCCTATACTAGTGATTTTGAGTCGTCGTAACGATGTTTTACGTAACATTCGTTTTGACTCAAATAAATGTTGTTATAGTAAATGTTTTCCTTAAAGAATGAATATATACTTAATATTGATTTAAGTATATCGAATATTTTCTAAGTGTTGAAAATAAATGATTTGTGAATTACTTATTTTTAAATAAGTATGGAAATGTTTTCCAAAATGAAATGAAATGTTTTGAGAATTTATCTTCTTAAAGATAGATTGAAATTAAATATTGAAAACGATTTGAAAATCGAATATCAGTAGATATTCGAAAGTATAAATTCAATGCGGAATTTATAAAAGAAAGCGAAGTTGTTTAAAAATAAATATTGATTTATTTTTGAAGTGTGGAAAATTGATTTGAAATTGTTTTCAAATGGTTAAGTGTGGAAATTTTTTATCTAGTAAAGATATTTTGGAAGATAAAATAATTTGGAGAATTATTTGGAATCTGATGATGTTGCGCATCTTTATTGATAGTTAAATAACCGACTATCAATAATTACCTTTAGATAGGTATTTGTTGTGAATTGGATGAATTGAATGCCACACTTATTTTAAATAATCGCTCACTATTCGGGTTAGCCGGGAAAGGACCATGGGGTCGTATAACCCATTCTGAATAAGTGATACGTCGTTATGGATTGCATTTGAAGACCGGTGTTGAAGACCGGATATTTTTGAAAACGGAAGGATTACCGTCGAGTTACTCTACATCGACTGATCTTCGATTTAGAGGTTTTATCACCCTTAGTGACGGGAAATCCTGACGTGACTGAAAATTATCCGGAAATGCAAGGGCTTCGTGAGAAGTGCCTTCGGTTCTGTTCGATCCCGGAACAGACTTGTATGGATTGTGTGTCTGACGTTACAATTTGAGATATTGAGCTGATTTCTTTCAAATACATTTCTGTTGGTGGCGGAGAATTTATTCTCTTAGCTTAACACCCTTCTCTGAGACGTACGAGCTCAGAGGTTATGTAGTTGAAATTTATCAGCGATATATCCCAATTTGGTAACGTGGCATACTGAGTGTTGCTGTGAAATGATCAGTGTTTGATCATTTGTGATATGATCATTTGTTTGATCTTATATCTTTGTGATCATAGGTTGATCATTTTGTTTGACCCGAAGCAGGGCTTTTTGTAGAAAGCGTAGCTTTGTGGACGAGACTTCGTCGAGCCTCACACCCCGGAAATGGTCGAAACAGGACGAATGCAGCAAGGTTCTAGGGAGTAGCGCCCCTTAGTGTATGTCATTCCTTCTGGATAAAGGTGGTATCATGGTATGGAGCCCAGATACTTAACCTCTGTGGTTGCTGCACAGTTATTATTACTTTGTGGTTTGTTGGAAATCGGGGATCCTCGGGAAGATCGGTGACGATCGGGGGATGGCATACGCGTGTCAGTAGTTACCTATTTTTGCAGAGGTAACCCGGCCTTGTGTTGGCAGAGATCCGGTTAGGTTCTCGGGTCGTCTATTCCAGGGACGTACCCATCGTGGATAGGAAGTTCCTTAGCCTGACCATTTGTTGGAAATCCAAAGAAACAATACGTGACTTGTACGGTTTTAGTTGTAGAACCTGCCATCTAATATGGCAGCTATAGCAAGCATACTATAATGGTACCTATGCTGGCTAAGATTTATATTCTACTTTCGAAATGTTTTCTACACTATGCACTAATAATAATATCAAAAAGAATTTGATTTTTGCGTAGTAAGCATCTTTGACTATCATAAGAAGAAATCTCCTCCAAGTCTGCGTTTGCATTGTGTGTGTGGTGGGAGGTCTTATGGTAGTTTCATTTTCCAAAAGCATTTCGAATTGACTTTAAAATTATCCTGTTGTTTATTTTAAAGAATAACTGTTTTACGATCTCACACCAGTCACCATGACTGACTCGGAGTTTATTGTTTCCCTTCTAAACTCTGGGTGCCCACCAATTTCCACACGGGCAGTCTAGAGTTAGATTATCAGGATATTCTGGATATTCTGGAGCTTTGGAGATAAGCTGGATGGCGAGACGTAGTATTTGTATCTGATAGTATTTATTCCGCTGTGTATTCTGTATGAGGACGAGTTTATATAACTGTCCATTGTTGTATATTGACTCTGATGATTGATGTATGTATAAACTGATGTAGTTCTTTGTTTTAAAAGACTAGTGTTTATCTATTATATATTGTTCCGCTGCGATGTGTAAGATTCTGATATTGTTCTCTGTTCTGATGTGTTGTTCTGTTGTTCTTCTTCTCCGCTTTCTTTCTTTCTTTTCTTTTCCTTCTATCTTCTTCTTCTTCTACTTTTTCTTTTTCTAAAACCCTCACTATTGGAGTTTCCGGCACTCGATTGTTCGGCAGTCGATAAAGTGAGTATCGATGTCGAATTTTCGAAAGTCGAAAATTTCGGTATGTGACAAAGTGGTATCAGAGCATATGGTTAAGCGACAACCCTGCTCTGTTGGGTGTTACTCATTAGAGATAGAGTCAGCAGTACTCTAGAATGAGTTTGAGTGTAATAATAGATATGAGCGCGTATTTGTTATTTGAATATAAAATTGTTTTATATTGTGATGATTGATTTGTTGAGTGGTATATGGATTCTGGTCAATACGAGTAATTAACGATCATTGATAGGGATCTCTAAACACTCGAATAGAACAATTCGCCACAGTATTGTTTTAAATAGGGTGAATGAGATAATTTTGCCCAAAATTATTTTTGTATATAAAAGAAATGATTTTCTATGAATTACCATAGTATATGGATGTTTGGTTGTTAGGAAAGTGATGATATTGAAATGTTATCATTACTATTGAAATTGAATAAGAAATTGAAATCATAACTCCAAAGTAAAGAGAAAAATTCACATACGAATGAAATTTAAAAATGTAAATTATAGATGTGAATTATAATTTAAAACGGAATTCCAGAGAAGTTTTGGAAATGTTTTGAAAAGAAATTTTGGAGATTTGGAAAGTTTAAATCCTTTTTGGAGTTGAAAATGAATTTCAAAGAATTTTGAAAAAGTATTTTGGAGAGATAAAGCTCTAAACTCTTTTCGGTCGCTGGAAAATAACTTCGGTAATGACTGCAGCATTACTGATGTTCATTTTCGGGTTTCCAGAAGAGAAATTGCTGCCAAATTGTTTTAAATGGAAGTTGTTTTGAAAATTTGGATTTTGTTTTAGAAAATTCAAAGGATAATTTGAATTGTTTTCAAAAATGGTTTTGAAAATGTTATTAAGACTCTGGAATGCTATATAAAAATATTGATGAGAATAATAAATGAGTTGATAACTTATACGATTTGTTGTGAATTTAGATTGAATAAATTTAACTTAAGGAATTTTAAGTTGAATCAAAATAAGTATAAGTGAATCAATTAAATGAAATGAAATTGAAAGTTGAAATTCGTTTCAAATTTGTAAGAAATGAATTGAATTGAATAATTATAAATGAAAGATGAATAAAAGATAAAATTCATAATGGAATGTAAATAAGTTAATAACTTATAGAATATTTGGTAATTTGATAGAAATGAGATTCAAATTGAAAATGAATGAATAATTTGCAATTGTAAATGAAATTGAAGACAAATTTGAAATTGTAAGTGAATTGGAATTTGTAATGAGTTAGTAATTGAAACTAAGCTAAAAGAGCAATTATGAATGAAAGTTGTTTGGTTAATAGAATAAACCGAATGAAAATATGAAATGCAAATTAAATTGAATGGAATCAATTGCAAATGAAGTAGAATTAAAATAAATTGAATTTGTATCAATTTGAATTAGTTATAAACTAGAATGGATATGAATTCATTTTGTTTAAAAACGAATGTAACTTCAATAGTAAGCTAAAAAGGGTATAAGCAGTTTATATTGAAAATTTTGTAATAGACTTTGCAAATTGGATTGAATGTTGTAACTAGATATTTTGGCTAGTAGGATATACAGGTATAAAGGAATTGAATTTGATTTCACAGATAATTTGAATTGCTCGAAAAAGGTACGTATTTGAGTTTTAATATGAGTTTCTGATGATTTCTCTCTAGCCACTTGGCGTTTTCTTTTTCTTTTTGAAATCTGAGAGTCCGTAGGGACGTTTTGTAGTAGTACCGTATTAACCGCGCAAAGGAGACGCTGGCGAAATTTTTCGAAAATTTAGGGTGTTAGAAAATTTTTGAGAAAATTTTGAAAGTTTAAGTTTGAATTTAAACTCGAATTTGAATTTAGAAGTTAAACAATGTTGTTTGGAACTTAGAATTCAAGTTGGAAAATTTAGTTGAATTGATAACGAATCTTTAGTAGGAAGATTTGTTTTGATAAATTGATAAAACTATTGAATGTTGAAAGATAGTAGACGAGTTAAGGACCTTTCTTTCTTAACTTGTAATTTCGAGGACGAAATTCTTTTAAGGGGGGAAGTTTGTAACGACCCAGAATTTTGAACGAATTAAATTGGGAATATTTAATTAATTTTAAATATTTGAACGGTGATTTAATTTGAATCCTAGATATAAATTCAATTTTGGCGATTTAATTTCAGAATTTAATCTATTGTAAGTTGAATAAAATTTAAATCTTCAATTTAAAGTTGAAGAAAAATATTTCGAAAGCTTTTAAAATTCATATTGATAATACCGAAGCTAATCGAACTGTCAGGATTGAATTTGAAAACTGTTCTGTTCAGTTTTGAATTTAATTGTTCGAATCGATATTTAAAATAGTCAATTTTCAGACTGTCTCGGAATTCAACGAAACCAGTGCCGTTGGGTCCGTAATATCGAATTATTATCGGATTCCAAATTTCGTATTTTTCGGAGTTCGTATGTGAGAATACGACACGAAAACGCATTGAAGTTTTATCGAGATTTAAATTTAAATTTATGGTCAAAATCAAATCACACGTTCTCTTCCCCTAGCTTCAGCCTAAATCCACGCCGAGCATCACGAGATTATCGTGCAAAACCCATACCTTCGTACCTCTCCTCCCCTCTTTTAAAAATCGAACGACATCCTTCAAAAATCGAATTCAAAGAAAAAAATTATTATCTCGTTCACAAATTGAAAGGAAAAAAATGGCCGTCCACTTTAAATTGAAATCGCGACCATTTCCCCTTCCACTCCAGTAAAACAAAAGGGAATTCACCCCTCTGCTCAAATAAATCGCATGTCCCAATTACCTTCAGTTCGAACGAAGACGAGCAAGCGGAGTCGAGGTCGCGGCGAACCTCGCGAGGCTCGAATAGGGGAGTCGCGACGGCGACTGGAGGGGACGCTCGCGATAGGAGGCGACTCAGCAGGGGGCGGCGACATCAAATCGGAGTTCGATGGGGTTCGTGCGCGCTTACGCGTACGCGTGGGAGGGGCACGACATCGCGATGATGTTTCCAAGTAGCGGCGTTCGAAGTTGATTCGTGGGTGTTTGCGAGATGTTGGGGATCGCGATGGCATTCGCGAGGGTGGCATGCGGTTGTCAGGTCGAGGAGGGTTCTCGAGCAGGAGTTCGATCGACGGTGGCGAAGGCGAGGCTGGTTCGTACTCGGGTCACAGCGGTCGCGAGCTTGGGTTTCGCGAGCAGGGTCGTTAGTTGTGGGGTGAGGAATTTTGCTTATTTTATTTATTTATCACAAATATATATTGAACAGAAATAGAAAAAATTTATTTCAGTAAAGTTTAATAAATATATAAAGGTATATATTTTTGTAGTGACTGAAATTATAATATATCGGTAGATATATATATATACAGCTTTGGAAACTATATAGGGTTAAAACAGGAGTTTTAAAATATTTTGATTTGAACAGTTATATTAAAATTGGTTTAAAATTATAAGCAGTGAAAATGATGATGAAGATAAATATACATATACGAAAGAAAAAAATATTATGAAGTAAAATAAATTCGGTTATTTTAAAAGGAAGTTTTATTTAATAAAACTTATTTAATTATTTTTACCAAAGGTTGATATATTAAATTTAGTTTTGAAAAGTAAAATTTTAGTTAAATTATTAAAGGAGAAATTGGTTCGACTGTTAATTTAAATTGTATAATATTTTGGAAGTTAATTTGGAATTTTAAAGTGTTAAGTAGTATTTATAAATCGAAACTAATATAATTTATTTAGTGGAATATTTATTTAAAGGAGGAATAGTTTTGATTTAAAATTTTGTTAGATAAATTTATTAAAAGAAATTGGGACAAAATAAAATCTTAGTTAAATAAGTTTATTTCAAAACGGAAATCAGTTAGAATTTAAAATTAACTGTTTAAAATGAAATCATCGATGAATCAAAATTATCAAATGAAAATTTATTATTCGATCTGTTCGAATATTAATAAATCGTATAAATGTTTATACAGTTTGAAATCGTAAAGGGAACAAGACGAATTGGATTGGATTGCAAAATTAAAAGCTAAGGTGAGATCTTCTCACTCAGATTTATAATTGAATTGCAGTATTGATTGATTTGTTTGAATGTGCTATTAGATATGATAGGATATATCTATATATATAGCAATATATACATATTGGCATATGTATATATTGGATTGATGATTTCCCGCCTCGTATAGCGGATGAGACCCTATTGCGCCGTTAGTAAGCGGATTTATAAAAACCTATATACCGCGATAATTCCGTACTGGAGCGGAATTGGTATTGTGCTAACATCTTTGGATGCAGGGAAACAGGTTGGAGGGATCCAACTGGATTCCTCACAGTAGTTATTTATGTACAGATATTGTGATGTATTCTGTATCATATGTTGAGATATGATATTGACTGTTGTGATTGACTAATTGATGCGTTGCATCATCGGGTTCAATTTTTAAAGTTTAAAAATAAACGATTCTTACTTTAAAAGGGATTTTGAAGTGATTTTTGGAAAGTATACGATTTATTAAATTTTGGAATTTATTTATCTTAAATAAATAAATAAATGTTATAAATTTAAAATTAAAAAAAAAATTTAAATTGTGAAATATACCTGAAAGGTAATTTTGAAATAAATAGTCAAGTGATAAATAAAATAGTTTAAGTTGGATTTCTTTTGAATTATTTAAAAATGATGTATATAAAAGATGTACAGAATTGATATTTATCAATTAAAAGTAAAAGATATTTTAAAACGAGTTTCTATAAGTGTTAGAAATTTATAGAATTATAAATTGTGAAGACATGAGATTTATAGAATTGTAGATTGTGAAGATTTGAAGTTTATAGATTTATAAAGATTGAAGTTTATAGATTTATAAAGTATGAAGTTATAAAATGAATGAAGTTGTAGAATAAAGACTGATAAGAAATTTACTTGTAAATTGGATTTTTACCTTTAGATGGAATATTTATCGAATTTTGAATAAAGGAGATTTATTAAATTGAAGTCGTTAGAAAATAGGAATAGAATTTATAAACGTTGTTTTATAAATTCGAAATCGATAGAATTTGATAAATTAAATGTAGAAGATTCTTAAAGAAGATATATTCGCGATTTTGGATAGCGAATTTTTGTTGAAATAAAATGTGTAGAAAATAGTGAAATGTAATTAGTGAAGTATATTCACGATTTTGGATAGTGAATATATTGTTAAGTAAAATGGATATGTTTCGGGAAAGCGATATTTGAAATGAAGTGACTGTTTTAAAAGATGTTTTAAAACGTGAGAATTACCGAAATCATAGATTTCAACATTTTTATTGTTGAAAGAGGCGTTTTCGAAAATATAAGGAAATGATGGACTATAACACTGTTGTTATAGTAAATGATTTTCGGAAGAAAATGTTTTGATGTAGTATTGGGATTTATATATCTATCTAAATCCGAATCCCTATACTAGTGATTTTGAGTCGTCGTAACGATGTTTTACGTAACATTCGTTTTGACTCAAATAAATGTTGTTATAGTAAATGTTTTCCTTAAAGAATGAATATATACTTAATATTGATTTAAGTATATCGAATATTTTCTAAGTGTTGAAAATAAATGATTTGTGAATTACTTATTTTTAAATAAGTATGGAAATGTTTTCCAAAATGAAATGAAATGTTTTGAGAATTTATCTTCTTAAAGATAGATTGAAATTAAATATTGAAAACGATTTGAAAATCGAATATCAGTAGATATTCGAAAGTATAAATTCAATGCGGAATTTATAAAAGAAAGCGAAGTTGTTTAAAAATAAATATTGATTTATTTTTGAAGTGTGGAAAATTGATTTGAAATTGTTTTCAAATGGTTAAGTGTGGAAATTTTTTATCTAGTAAAGATATTTTGGAAGATAAAATAATTTGGAGAATTATTTGGAATCTGATGATGTTGCGCATCTTTATTGATAGTTAAATAACCGACTATCAATAATTACCTTTAGATAGGTATTTGTTGTGAATTGGATGAATTGAATGCCACACTTATTTTAAATAATCGCTCACTATTCGGGTTAGCCGGGAAAGGACCATGGGGTCGTATAACCCATTCCGAATAAGTGATACGTCGTTATGGATTGCATTTGAAGACCGGTGTTGAAGACCGGATATTTTTGAAAACGGAAGGATTACCGTCGAGTTACTCTACATCGACTGATCTTCGATTTAGAGGTTTTATCACCCTTAGTGACGGGAAATCCTGACGTGACTGAAAATTATCCGGAAATGCAAGGGCTTCGTGAGAAGTGCCTTCGGTTCTGTTCGATCCCGGAACAGACTTGTATGGATTGTGTGTCTGACGTTACAATTTGAGATATTGAGCTGATTTCTTTCAAATACATTTCTGTTGGTGGCGGAGAATTTATTCTCTTAGCTTAACACCCTTCTCTGAGACGTACGAGCTCAGAGGTTATGTAGTTGAAATTTATCAGCGATATATCCCAATTTGGTAACGTGGCATACTGAGTGTTGCTGTGAAATGATCAGTGTTTGATCATTTGTGATATGATCATTTGTTTGATCTTATATCTTTGTGATCATAGGTTGATCATTTTGTTTGACCCGAAGCAGGGCTTTTTGTAGAAAGCGTAGCTTTGTGGACGAGACTTCGTCGAGCCTCACACCCCGGAAATGGTCGAAACAGGACGAATGCAGCAAGGTTCTAGGGAGTAGCGCCCCTTAGTGTATGTCATTCCTTCTGGATAAAGGTGGTATCATGGTATGGAGCCCAGATACTTAACCTCTGTGGTTGCTGCACAGTTATTATTACTTTGTGGTTTGTTGGAAATCGGGGATCCTCGGGAAGATCGGTGACGATCGGGGGATGGCATACGCGTGTCAGTAGTTACCTATTTTTGCAGAGGTAACCCGGCCTTGTGTTGGCAGAGATCCGGTTAGGTTCTCGGGTCGTCTATTCCAGGGACGTACCCATCGTGGATAGGAAGTTCCTTAGCCTGACCATTTGTTGGAAATCCAAAGAAACAATACGTGACTTGTACGGTTTTAGTTGTAGAACCTGCCATCTAATATGGCAGCTATAGCAAGCATACTATAATGGTACCTATGCTGGCTAAGATTTATATTCTACTTTCGAAATGTTTTCTACACTATGCACTAATAATAATATCAAAAAGAATTTGATTTTTGCGTAGTAAGCATCTTTGACTATCATAAGAAGAAATCTCCTCCAAGTCTGCGTTTGCATTGTGTGTGTGGTGGGAGGTCTTATGGTAGTTTCATTTTCCAAAAGCATTTCGAATTGACTTTAAAATTATCCTGTTGTTTATTTTAAAGAATAACTGTTTTACGATCTCACACCAGTCACCATGACTGACTCGGAGTTTATTGTTTCCCTTCTAAACTCTGGGTGCCCACCAATTTCCACACGGGCAGTCTAGAGTTAGATTATCAGGATATTCTGGATATTCTGGAGCTTTGGAGATAAGCTGGATGGCGAGACGTAGTATTTGTATCTGATAGTATTTATTCCGCTGTGTATTCTGTATGAGGACGAGTTTATATAACTGTCCATTGTTGTATATTGACTCTGATGATTGATGTATGTATAAACTGATGTAGTTCTTTGTTTTAAAAGACTAGTGTTTATCTATTATATATTGTTCCGCTGCGATGTGTAAGATTGTGATATTGTTCTCTGTTCTGATGTGTTGTTCTGTTGTTCTTCTTCTCCGCTTTCTTTCTTTCTTTTCTTTTCCTTCTATCTTCTTCTTCTTCTACTTTTTCTTTTTCTAAAACCCTCACTATTGGAGTTTCCGGCACTCGATTGTTCGGCAGTCGATAAAGTGAGTATCGATGTCGAATTTTCGAAAGTCGAAAATTTCGGTATGTGACAATTTTAAGTTAATTAATTTACATAAGGGTATATTGGGAAATAGCCATACATAACCCTTACCCTTATATATATATCCTCATTCCTTACACCATTCACGTTTCACTTCCTATTAACGTCATTTTTCAAAAACATAAATCAAGAGGAGCCGACCATTGTTAAGGAAGAGAAATCAAAGTAAAGCTAAGGATTAAAGCTAGGGGAAATTCATCCCAATCCAATCTCCTTATCTTAATCAAGGTGAATATTAATTTATACCATCTCTATTTTGTTTTATATCATATGTTTTCGGATTTAAGGTTATATTCATTTTTATGATGATTTGGATGATGATATGCTTGAATTATGAATTGTTTGATTTAAACAAGATTGTTTAAATGGGGATTTAGGCGGTTTTTGGGAAAAACCGATTGAAATTGATATTTGAAGGCTATGGAAAAAATTTATGTTATGTAAAACATGATTTTGGAGTTGGGTTTTATTTTTGACAAATTTTCAAGCCGTGGAAAGTTTATTATGAATTTTCAAAGGAAAATATGGTTAATTGAATTTACAAATTTATTTTAGAAATTATATTGATAATTTGGGTATGAAATTTTGATATGTTAGATAACATGATGAAAGTGAATTTCTATGGAAATTAAATTATTTTAGAAGAAGGACTTACTTGCAAAATTGGTTTTGCTTAATGGAATGCCTTGCTGCCGTTCTTTTGCCTTTTGAGTATATTGAAGTCATCAATGCTTTCAAAGGGTATTTTTTGTTTTAAAGATGTTCTAAGCCACTTCCTAAATGCTTTCAAACGGGTTCAAGGGTTTCGATGGCAATGTCATCGAAAGGGGGTTTCGATGCTATACTTTAGTGTTTTGGCTTAAATGTTTCGAAGCTTTCGAAAGGGATGGTGTCGACACCATCAAGTTTTCCCTAATACCTTTATATGATAAATAATGGTTTCGAAAGAGATACTTTCGTTTATATTCACTTTGACCCAAATGATATTTTTAAATATAAACCCAATGGTTTCGAAAGAGGAACTTTCAATGGTTTCGGAAGGGATACTTCTATAGGTTTCGAAAGGGGTACTTTCAATAGTTTCGAAGTTATGCTTCTAAAAGTTAATAAGTAATACTTTATTACATTCAACTCAAACCATTCAAAAGGGAGGATTTTTATTGGGGTAAATAAGAAAACAAGAGAAAAGAAAGAAAAAAAACACAGAATCTCACAGCAGAATGAAAAAATATAATAATCAAATAAATAGTTCATGAAGCTGTTTTACAAATAACATTTGATTACACTTTTACAATACAATCAGAGTTATACATTCAACAGGTATAATAGGATAATGCAGCAGAACAACATGATGCAGTGGAATATATATATATATATAGTATACAAATCTCCATCTTCGTCCTCCAGAAATAAAGTCTTCAACGCTGAAATGCTCAGACTGACATGAGCGTAATGAAAAGACAGAACACTCGAGTCAGAACTAAAAGATCTTATGTAAGTTAAATCAACAGCAAATAAATATGAGTGTAACAACTTCAGAGATGTTTACGGGATTTTACATCTCTTATCCAGTTTATAACATGCGTGTAGTAACTTAAGAGATGTTCGGGATTTCCATCTTCTAAGGATCCATTAAACTATTTATATGTAGTAATATACACTATATATAGTGTCTATCAGTAAAGTATTAAAATAGCGTTAAGGCGTTATCCATATCCCCCTTAACACATTTTATAAATGTCGTAGTCTATACAGTACCGTAAACTCCACCAAACCGGTGGGCTATTAGGGAGCACTTCATAGGTACGACACAAACCAAAATCGTAGTGGGCTCGATAAGGCATATGACAAGGCACGCGAGACAGTGCCCATGGTAGGATTCTACCATTTTGCACTCCCAGACTGGTGGTAATGCGTAGCAACTACTACCGCCCACCTCAGAACACACTTCCATAATCAAATCGAGGGTGGCCACCAAATCAATCACAAAGTAACATATATGGTATCGAAGAAATGTGCCCGATCGGAGGAGCGACCTCACTTGGCCCGGTATAGCTCCTGTTTTAGTCATATCAAGATGACCGAGGGGAGTCAGGGCTGCGTTCATACCTTATACAGTAGCGTTCGCCAAACCATCCTACTTCGTTCTGGATTCTCCACTACGTGCACAGTTGTTAAAGTGGTTTCGTAATTGGCAGAGAGTATGACAATATTCGACCCCGGTCTCTTTAACAACCAAATGCTTACATTTTTCACACCGTGGTCATTTTTATAAAACATTTTTAATAATAAATCTAGAAAACAATTTATACCTTCATATCAAGATATCCATAACTACTGAGGAAGATTTCTTTCAATCAATTTCGAAAATAATTTATAAATATCTTCTAAACCATTTATAAACTATTTATATGCTTTAAAACCATTTATAAAGCTATTTATAAATTCCCAAAACAATTTACAACTCTTTCCCTATTCATAAGCTTCTATGAAAAATTCCTTTAAAATACATCCAAATCCCTTTGTACAAGTTCTTTTATAAAACCCATTTATAAAATCCTTTAAACCCTTTTAAAAATCCCTTTTAAAAATCCATTATAAAATCCTTTAAAAAAAGTCTTTTATAAAATTCCTTTTTATAAAATCCATTATAATATCTCTTACAAAACTCTTTTATAAAATCCTTATAAAACCATCTTACATTTTTATTTGTTAAAGTTATTATAAAATCTATATTTATTATATTAAATCAAAACTATATTTATTATATTAAATTAAATTTAAAATATATATATAAAATATTTTATTAAATTAAATTTTAAACCATCTAAAAATTTATTTTAAAACTAAATAAAATCATAAGTTAAAATCTTAAATTTACATTTAAACCAAATATTAACTTATAATTTGAATCTTTAAAACATATAAAAAAAATTATTTTCCAAATATAAATTTAAATAAAATCAATAAATAAAATTTTAAAAATAAAATTTATAAATCAAACATACTTTACTATTTAGAAAATAATTTAAAACCGACCAACGGTGTCCGTATATAGTTTTCTACCCTATGGTCAAGTGATGGGGTATGTATTAATGCAACCCCAAAATAGTTAAAATTTCCGGGTATATATCATTTCAACCCATATTCCGAATCAAAGATTTCCAAATCAACAAAATCGCTCGGGTTTATCATTTCAACCCATAACGATTTTCCCTAATCTATAAGATCGTTCGGGTATGTATCATTTCAACCCATAGTGATTACAGGGATACAAACATCCAATCATCCAAAATGTCAACAAATAAACATCCATCACAATCAACATCCAAATCAGCCAATAAATTACGACAATTGACTGGTTATCAATATCAGGTATTTAACTATCAATTTAATTTCAATATTAATTTTAAATGGCAATTTAATTCAAAATTTTCAATTTCAATTAAAATGTCAAATTAAACTACCAAACAACAACCAATAATATTCTTATCACATCTTAAATTCAATTAACTAACATAAGATGGTTTAGTAGTTGTGAGTGGGTTAAATCACTCACCTTTGATTTTTAGCCCATTTAAAATCAAAATGAAGGCCCAAATTTCAACAGTCTCCAAATGCAGCCAAACTAGTTTCATATTGTCCGGAATTTCAATACGAGTCCAATGAAAGAAACCACACGTCAATCGGAGTTCGTATGCAAAAGTTATTAAGGTTATAAGATTCTGGGTCAAATTTGCAAATATAAAAGTTACAGGGACTTTTTTGCAAAATTACCCTTTGGCTAGATCTGTCAATGCCGATACCACCTCCACCCATTCAATTTTGACCACAATTTCCCGTCACCTCAGAGCTCCATTTGCCACGAGGCCATTTGCATCTGAAAGCTATCGACCTCCTCTACGCAACTTAACTGCCGACATCTCATATAGATGCTCCAATCGCCGCCAATCGACGGTCAAAGTTGCAGCGATGATTAACTTCCAAGTCAAATCCCGGCCACACCATTGCTCAGTTCTTAAAATTGAAACTATATATGGAATGTACTCATCGAGCTCTACAATACCCATAAGTCGATTTCGCCAATTGATGCTCCGATCAAAAACCCCCAAATTGCCCCCCTTTAACTTCGCCACCAACACATTTGATCGTGATTTCCAGTTAATACAAGCGCTGTTTCTAAATATGAGCACAACACGCTGACTCCATTCATCGAGAGCTTCGAAACGGTATATTATATGATATGATTTGAAGAGTTTGAATTTTCAATTTGATTTTGAATTTGGGAATTAGAGTTTGGGTTGACAGCCATTGGGAAGGAGGAAGAAGCAGATGATTTGAACAGATACGTACAAAAATGGGAATACACAGCTAGGGTTTCAGAATATATATATATATATATATATATATATATATAGATGGATAAGAATGAATGGACATATCGAATTGGATTGAAATGATAACAACGACTCGAAAAGCCTGTTTCGTCCCCGAAATGAAAGTATGTCATCCCATATATCAAAATATATGTTTTTGATATTTTTAAACTCAATGGAACTAGTTTCAAACCCTAATTCCATTGTATACAGAAGTTAGCTTTCAAAATCAAATTATATTCATTTAAATTCTTTTAATTGATTTCTATGCGTTTCGAGCTCGCACGATCCAACGATAAGTCTGATCGCTACGAAACTTGAAATCATTCAATAATTCACTGTTACGGATCCGATGAAGTTGGTTTTGTCAAAATCCGAGACAATGGCCAAAATGGCTAAATTTCACGTTAAATAAATAAATTATTGTTTTAAAATCAATTTCATCACTTTTAAATTCAAAGTTTTTAGAAGTTAAATTTTCATCATTTTCGATTACGCAGAAATTAATACTCTTTTACAATACAGTTTCCATGTTAAATCCAATATTTAAATATTACATAAATTTTAACGTTAAATTACAATAGGAATAAAACCTATTTTATTATAATTTAAATTCCAATAAATTCTTTTATTTTGACTCCCACTCTTATTATTCAATCAACTATTACCTTATGAATATAATTAACATTAGTTTACATCTTATTATACTAATATTCTACAGTTATCATCTTTTTCCATATTATTATAATATTTCAATTTCATTAATTCCCTTAATTACCAATTTAATTCCTTATTTACAATTATAACCAAATTAACTTTATAATTATTTCAATTGATTGAAAGTACATTGAAATAGTTGTCAATAACATTCAAACAACATTACTAAATCATATTCTATTTATTTTTCTCACTAATAAATCATAAATTTTAATTTCTCACAATATTAAATTTCAAAATCTTATATAATTTAATATTTTTATTTATCAAAAATTACGGGTCGTTACAACTTTGACCCAAATGATTTTTTAAATATAAACCCAATGGTTTCGAAAGAGGGACTTTCAATGGTTTTGGAAGGGATACTTCCATATGTTTCGAAAGAGGTACTTTCAATGGTTTCGAAGCTATGGTTCTAAAATTTAATAAGTAATACTTTATTACATTCGAAAGGTTTTGAAAGAAGGTTTTAAAGTGTTGCAAAAGGTAGGGGCCTAATGTTTTGAAAAGAAAATTTTATGCTTTCGAAGAAGGTTATCCAATGAGGACGAAAGCAATGTTTTTAAGGTTTCGAAAGCCTTAGTTTTCCAAAACAAATAACCCAATCTCATATTAAAGAAAAACCATGGCATGAATAATAAAGTATTTTGAAATGGAGTTTTTGAAGAAGTTTTCCTTGATTAATAGGTTAAAGGGATTAACCAAGTTATTATGTTTACTTCTTCATATATGTATATATTCACATTGTAATGGACCCATAACTGTAATTTGGGAAAGGGCAGAATAACCAATTAGGTTGACCCTGTAGTGAATATAAATTAGGTTAACTCCTGAATGAGTAGAGTTGCATCCATGAGGTCAGGAAGATTAGGATATAGGATGCTAAAATATTAAAGTAAGATATTGGCAGGGATCAATAGGTTCATAGTAAGCCCATGAAAACTGTGTATAAGAAAATGATATTGGCATAGGCTAATAGGTTCATAACCATCCCATGAAAACTATGTGTTTGTACCAAAATTGGGCACAACACTTTTCGAAAGCGTTTGAAGAGATAAAATGAAGAAAGTAAATGTAAAAAGAGGATTATCTAACAAACACTCCAGACAATAATCAGAAAAACAGCAAAAGAACGCAGAGATTTAGAGTGGTTCGGCGTGTTGCCTACGTCCACTATGAAATGATTGACTTTTATTCACTTTTGCTTGCTAGTTACAATGGATTACAACAGTAAATTTCGAGTACAACAGTGATTTTCAAGTGCAACAGTGATTTCGGCAGAGTCTGGACATTGGAGAGCCAAAAGGTCCCTTTTATGTAGGTTCTGGGCTGCTATTTATAAGCGTAGGCTGCAAATATCTCGCTCAAATCTCAGGAGACCACTTCTTGCACGTGGGTGGGCCCACGCAATCGAGCCATGACATTTGCACTCGGTCCGTGATCATTACGAACGAATTTCATATCGATCAAAACTTCGTCCAATCGAGTCGAAATCGATCATGAACATTCTTGAGGATGTACGCAAGCTCCTGTGAAAATTTGGTGGCATTTGGGCTTGTAGATTTTGAGTTATGATCGATGCAAGTTCGAATTTATTAAAGGCTATCTCCTTCGTATCGATGCCGTTCGTATTGCTCTGTTCGTATCGATCCGAGCACGTGCCAGCATGTTGACATGGTGCTAACTCCTCGGATCGATCCACTTTTCATGCCGTGGATTGAGTCCTTCACAGGAATGTATCATGTTCATATCGATCCAGTTGAGCCATGTTCGCATCGATCGCAACTGTTATGTTCGTATCGATTGTCTTTGCTCTGTTCGTATCGATCGATTGCATCTCACTTTGTATCGATGGCTGGGGGCTGTTTCGTATCGATAATTGGAGGTCATTTTCGTATCGTTTGTTCGATGTTTTATTCGTATCGATCGTTGATTGATCGATACGAATTTACTCTAATTGACGCATTCGAAGTCGAACCAGGCCGAGTGGACATGAAGTTGAGTGTACGTGATGGATACGAACAGATGGATACTTGATGGATTTGAACAGATGGATGCGAACAGATGGATGCGAAATGATGGATGCGAACAGATGGATGCGAACAGATGGATAGGAACGAATTGATTCCCTTGGTTTGCATTGATCGTATTTTGGGCATACAAACTCAGATTGACTTGAAATTTGGAACGCTGGCTTCCATAGCTTTGCATGTCGTGTCATGTTAATTGTAGCTTGATCCGGACTTGGACAAAATTCATCGATATTCACAGTGAGCCTGCATATAACCGATCTTCGGGACGAACTGTCCTCGGTTTCCAGTTAAGTTCTTGGTGTCACGGCCTTGCCAAAAGGCGGGATAACATTTTTCCCCCAAAGTACGTCTTGTGAGAGCATGACGTGCTTTGAAAAGTTACAATCTTCATCCTGAACAGTTTTATCTGACTTGTCTGAATGGTTGTTGTCTTTTCATCAAAAGATGTAACCTTTGATTGATTCTTCAGTAATATGAATTGTTGACTGCCAATTGTTGTACTGCGCACTGTTGTAACTGAGTGTTGAATGATGGTGATCTGTTGTTTGTTGTTGTAATCGTCACCAGACGAGTATTCAATTCCTGTGAATTTTAAAAACTGGATGTTAGTCCGTTATACATGAATGTACGTTATCCTAACTCCCGTTAACGTTCGCACGTTCACGAGTCGTTGTCAGTTTTTCAGTTTTTTTGTAACAAATTCCGTATTGACCCTCTCCTGAATCAATGTGAAATTCAACTTGTAACAACGCTTAATGGTTGTTTGGAATGTCCGTTCGTATCGATCCTCTCCTGGATCGATGAAAAAGGTCGAAAGTTGTCGTCGTATCGATGGATACGTGTCTTTGTGGGCTTTCGGTTGATGGATACGAACTCATCATTTTGTATCGATGCATTTCTAATGGGTTCGAACAGTCCAAACAAGCTTTGGCATCGTGCTCCATATCGTTCGTTGGATGGATACAAATTGCTTCGTATTGATAATGTTGAAATTGCCTCAATTGAACATTGGACACGAATTGGTTTTCGTATCGATTGTGTCATGGACTGCTTCAACTGGTCATAATAACTGGGAGACGAATAGACTCTCTCCCTAGTATATAATGCTTTTGTACTTAGCATTTTTCCCACTTATCCATTTGCCTTTCTAGCCTTCGTATTGCTCCGGATAAAAGAGAAAGAAAAAACGCCTTTGCTTTCAAACCGCACCAAGCCTTCAATCCCCTAAACCAATTGTTAAAACTAGGTAATTAAAACACGAACTCGCATTGAAAATGATGAGACTCGAGATTCTTTGCCATTTCATTCGACTTTGATGCCGATTCTGGTGAATAGGAGGCCATAGATGGTCGGAGCAAGGTTGTGGAAGGTTGAAAAGGAATTCGAGCCATCTGGAGGAGAAGGAGAGCAGATGGATATGGTGGATTCATACGTATCGATCATGGGTGGTAAAAGAGCTTCGTATCGATCTGAAGGCAAGGGAGTTTCGTATTGATGGAGGGGGTGGTTTTGCATCGATCCATGAAGGAAGTCCGTATCGATCCGAAGTGATTAATACGAAAACTTGAGCTTGCCGATCGATACGAAGGCACCGCTGAGCATCGATACGAAATGGACAATTGGTATTGATACGAGCTATCTCTTCGGTGATCGATACGAAGCGAGGTATCCCATGATCGATACGAAATATGTTCTCTAGGGATCGATTCACATCTGAACCTTGATGGATACGAAACTTTTTGCACATTCGAGCATTCGACTCTGACGAGCTTCCGCCTTGCATAATTGGACTTAACTGTTTCACTGCATATTTTCCTGCCTATCGAAGCTCGTTGATGGAACTGTAACTTAACAAAATTTAACGAACTTTAACTTGGATCGATCTCCAAAGCTGGATGGCATAGTTGTGACGGTCAGCGATGACGGTCACTCCGGTTAAAATTTTAAGTCTTGTCATTCGAACATCTTTCAATCCCGTAGAATTTCTAAGTATTATGTAGCACTGCACTGCACAACACATTCATGCACTTCATGTTGAGTAACACACAGGCTTATTATCATCTAATGATGGTTTTTGATAAGTTGATTAGTTATGGAGTCTACAAGCTCACAACAACAGGAGCTTCAGAGTTCATCTCCCTTAGCATAGAGGTACCGGTCATCGCAGCCGAAGTTATAGATCTAGCTCTGGACGAGCTGCCAGGTGCCAAGTTTATCGGGAACCCACAAGATTATGTGCCGTCCAACGTCTCCGAAGATATGTTGGGGGCGGATATGCCTAAGGCACGGTCTTCCATTGGATGACATCTTATTACCAGGACCGAATGATAGACCGCATGCTCCCCCGGAAGGGTTTACTGCCTTCAACTGGCATTCATGTACAGCCGGGACGCTTTCTCCATTCAATCAATATATTCGAGAAGTGTTGTCTTTCTTTGGAATCGCCCCATCACAGTTACATCCAAACGGATATGCTCTGCTAAATAGTCTATTCATTGTATTCATGGAGCATCTTTTCCAACCCCGAACTCCGATCGAAATCAGATACCTTTTTAATGTTAAGAGTCGGGGAGCTAGCCCTTTTCACGTTCTTAGAGGCGGTCAGGAACTGCCAAGTTGTGACGGGGTCTTGGACTAGACTGAGCTACTTCAAAACCGAGTGGTTATATGTCCGATGTCCCCTAGGATTTGCCAATCGGTGGTTGGACAGACGTAAGTGCTTTGACTTTTCTGGTAGTTAACAAGATAGTTGCAACTGGTATTGGGACTAATATTTTCTTTCTTTTACATCGAAAATTCCTCGACCCGAAGGTGCACACTTTAAAGAAATAGCACGGGTCCTTCAAGAAGTATCGGGCGAGATGAGAGAAATCAATTCGGTGTTCACCGACAGGAACTTAAGAATTCTTGGGTTAATCGAACGAAAACAAAGCATAAGACTTGAAGGAGCGCTTAGGGCAGTCCCGACTAAGCGGGTGAAGCGCAAAGCGCCCGGGGTCATGATAGCTGAGGAGGGTGATGAAGAACACACGCCTACGAATGACGAACCCGTAGCCAGGCCCTCTGACAGTTTTCGGGGTTCAGAGGGAAGGAGAAAAGGCAAGGCAGTTGCACACAAGCGTTACAAATCCTCAAGATGGAAATCCGTAATAGTGTCCCTGCCAGCCTCCGGTGTTAGAATTTCGTAGGCTCCTCCCTCGCAAGCAGAGAATCCTTTTGAAGGACTTGCTGATATTCCGATTTCAGACTATGTGTCACTTCAACACGACACCGGATTGGAGGGGCTTCAAAGTACTGTAGATTTAAGCGAGTCTCTTCCCATCAGTGTGGCCGACATTATCGGTTGGTCGGGGGGTTGCACACACATATACACTTCATGGTACTACACGGTTTCCAGTCTCAAGTTGCCTGCTTTGGGAGATCACTAACTATGTTTTTCTTTTACTTTATAGATATGATGAGTAAGCGAGATTCTATGCTTGGAAGTCTCCGTTCAGCGCGCCAGTCATCAAGTTCGTACTACGAGTCCCGCCGGAGGGAGGATGATAGAAACCGCGATTGCGGTTATTCGAACCAAGACCGTTATGAGAGGGATATGGATAGGGATAGAGAGTACAAATATCGCTCTCGATCGCGTTCTCCACCTCCTCGATTCGCTACACAACCTCCTGGCCACGAAAAACAACCAGTAGAACCTCCTCGTCAAAAACCATCTTCTCAAACTTCTAGGCCTGAATCACAACGTCGTAGTACTGAGGTCGAACCTCCGGCTGTTGCCGAACAAGCCATCACTGAGCCTACTGGGGAAGGGGCCATCAGAATTGCCCAGTTAAGAAAAGATTTCCCAAACATTTTCTTCGACGGCTTTATCGTCCCTCCTCACTTAAAGAAAATCCCATCTGAAGCTGAACAAACGATGCACGACTACATCCATGATATTTATACCCAATATAAGGAGTGGATGAAAGCCGCGAATAAAGCGTTGGTGGTGGCTTTTGAGCGAGCGAAAATAATCGAGAAGTTAGAAACCGACCTCGCCCAAAAGGACCGTATTATCTAAGTGCTCAATGACGAAGCTGGATCCTCTCGAAAATCTGAAATAGAGGCCACCTAAAAAGCTGATGAGGCGACTCAATCTATGGAAAGAATGCGACAAACGCATTTCGCTCTGGTGGAGCAGATAGGCCATCGAAACACCACAGTTACCGCTGAAAGGGATGCTTCTCTGAAGGAACTCAACGAGCTTAAAGCCAAATTTTATGAAGTCATTAAAGAAAAAGATGATGCGAACAGAGTAGCCCAGGAGCCGTGCGAACAAGCGGTGGTGCTTCGGGATGAGAAGGATGCGGCTGTACTTAAAGTTCGTGAGGCCGAGGCTAAGGTTGAGGAGGAAGTTAAAATGGCGGAGGCCAGGTTAGAGGCCGATATTGAAGATCTTCTCGTTACTTACAACGCCAATGTTTTGAAGCACAGAAACCTAGCCTGGCTTGATAACTATCCAACACATCTATTCAATGCTTGGGGCCGATTGGTAGGAGATTAAAAGGCTGCTCCTCAAGCTGAACCGATCGATGAGTTCAAGTTCGAGAACCGAGTGTTGAGCGAAAACGAACGGAAAGTTCTCCACGATGCAATGATCTCATATGAAAAGAAGAAGCTTAGCGCCCAGCATTCGGAAGTTGGAGAAGGGTTTGGTGTCGAGCATCATGATATAAGTTCTGAAACTCTCGTGCCAACTCAGCCTGAATCCACACCTGCGGTTGATCCTCAGCCCGTTCCTGCTTATAACCCGAATCAACCGCAGATATCTCCAGCCCGCGAGCAAGTCTCCGAGGTAGTTCCGCTACCCGCGAGCCAAACTGAGGAAGGTACTCTGAACATTCTCTATGCTTATCCGAAATCGGATGCGTCACTTGAAATAATTACTAACAGTCCTTCCTTTACTCTTATCCAGTGATCGGAGCAACATCGGTCATGCCTCCTGCAACTCAAGAATCACATCATGTGCAGGAGGCCATTATAACAGAAGCGACCACCACAAAAACCACGACATCGATTGACGAGGCACTGGGAAGCACACTTACCTTCGATGAGCAGATGATGGAGGAACTTCTCGGTCATCACAGTGACCCCTTTGCCGATCTGCCGTTTGTTATGGGTGGAAGCGCACTAATGATAAGTTCTTCGGCTCCAACTGCGGGAGTCCCCGGCGATGCACAAACACTTCATAAGGACGAAATCATAGCTGAAATCAATGCTGAAATGGAGGCAGCCGCGCGGGGCAGCGGCTTTGGCGGTGGAATGGCTGGACTTGGTCCAGCCCCTTTGCGGATGATATCTCCGGGAGGAACAGTCGTTGAGATGAGTGTGCCTATCCCACCTCCTTCTGTTGATCCTGTCCCTCCGACTCTGCCTTCAGGAAGCATTCCAATACATTTGAGTTCGGAGGAGGAAATTGATATAATGCCCCCGACTGGAGATCAGCCGCCGGAAGGCAAGGGTTCAAAGAGAAAACCAAGTGATAGCTCCAGCGAGTCCACACCGAAGAAGAAACCGAGAAAGAAAAAAGAGTAGATACGTCTCCTTGGTTTATTTTTGAGTAGATAGGAATTCCTTTAGCTTTTGTTGGCCGTGTATAGATGCGGGTTCGGCCCCTGCTAGTAGGATTTTTGGGATAAACTTGTACTTAATTTTATTTTTCCTTTCTAGCCTTCGTATTGCTCCGGATAAAAGAGAAAGAAAAAACACCTTTGCTTTCAAACCGCACCAAGCCTTCAATCCCCTAAACCAATTGTTAAAACTAGGTAATTAAAACATGAACTCGCATTGAAAACGATGAGACTCGAGATTCTTTGCCATTTCATTCGACTTTGATGTCGATTCTGGTGAATAGGAGGCCATAGATGGTCGGAGCAAGGTTGTGGAAGGTTGAAAAGGAATTCGAGCCATCTGGAGGAGAAGGAGAGCAGATGGATATGGTGGATTCATACGTATCGATCATGGGTGGTAAAAGAGCTTCGTATCGATCTGAAGGCAAGGGAGTTTCGTATCGATGGAGGGGATGGTTTTGCATCGATCCATGGAGGAAGTCCGTATCGATCCGAAGTGATCAATACGAAAACTTGAGCTTGCCGATCGATACGAAGGCACCGCTGAGCATCGATACGAAATGGACAATTGGTATTGATACGAGCTATCTCTTCGGTGATCGATACGAAGCGAGGTATCCCATGATCGATACGAAATATGTTCTCTAGGGATCGATTCACATCTGAACCTTGATGGATATGAAACTTTTTGCACATTTGAGCATTCGACTCTGACGAGCTTCCGCCTTGCATAATTGGACTTAACCGTTTCACTGCATATTTTCCTGCCTATCGAAGCTCGTTGATGGAACTATAACTTAACAAAATTTAACGAACTTTAACTTGGATCGATCTCCAAAGCTGGATGGCATAGTTGTGACGGTCAGCGATGACGGTCACTCTGGTTAAAATTTTAAGTCTTGTCGTTCGAACATCTTTCAATCTCATAGAATTTCTAAGTATTATGTAGCACTGCACTGCACAACACATTCATGCACTTCATGTTGAGTAACACACAGGCTTATTATCATCTAATGATGGTTTTTGATAAGTTGATTAGTTATGGAGTCTACAAGCTCACAACAACAGGAGCTTCAGAGTTCATCTCCCTTAGCATAGAGGTACCGGTCATCGCAGCCGAAGTTATAGATCTAGCTCTGGACGAGCTGCCAGGTGCCAAGTTTATCGGGAACCCACAAAATTATGTGCCGTCCAACGTCTCCGAAGATATGTTGGGGGCGGATATGCCTAAGGCACGGTCTTCCATTGGATGACGTCTTATTACCGGGACCGAATGATAGACCGCATGCTCCCCCGGAAGGGTTTACTGCCTTCAACTGGCATTCATGTACAGCCGGGACACTTTCTCCATTCAATCAATATATTCGGGAAGTGTTGTCTTTCTTTGGAATCGCCCCATCACAGTTACATCCAAACGGATATGCTATGCTAAATAGTCTATTCATTGTATTCATGGAGCATCTTTTCCGACCCCCAACTCCGATCGAAATCAGATACCTTTTTAATGTTAAGAGTCGGGGAGCTAGCCCTTTTCACGTTCTTAGAGGCGGTCAGGAACTGCCAAGTTGTGACGGGGTCTTGGACTAGACTGAGCTACTTCAAAACCGAGTGGTTATATGTCCGATGTCCCCTAAGATTTGCCAATCGGTGGTTGGACAGACGTAAGTGCTTCGACTTTTCTAGTAGTTAACAAGATAGTTGCAACTGGTATTGGGACTAATATTTTCTTTCTTTTACATCGGCAATTCCTCGACCCGAAGGTGCACACTTTAAAGAAATAGCACGGGTCCTTCAAGAAGTATCGGGCGAGATGAGAGAAATCAATTCGGTGTTCACCGACAGGAACTTAAGAATTCTTGGGTTAATCGAACGAAAACAAAGCATAAGACTTGAAGGAGCGCTTAGGGCAGTCCCGACTAAGCGGGTGAAGCGCAAAGCGCCCGGGGTCATGATAGCTGAGGAGGGTGATGAAGAACACACGCCTACGAATGACGAACCCATAGCCGGGCCCTCTGACAGTTTTCAGGGTTCAGAGGGAAGGAGAAAAGGCAAGGCAGTTGCACACAAGCATTACAAATCCTCAAGATGGAAATCCGTAATAGTGTCCCTGCCAGCCTCCGGTGTTAGAATTTCGGAGGCTCCTCCCTCGCAAGCAGAGAATCCTTTTGAAGGACTTGCTGATATTCCGATTTCAGACTATGTGTCACTTCAACACGACATCGGATTGGAGGGGCTTCAAAGTACTGTAGATTTAAGTGAGTCTCTTCCCATCAGTGCGGCCGACATTACCGGTTGGTCGGGGGGTTGCACACACATATACACTTCATGGTACTACACGATTTCCAGTCTCAAGTTGCCTGCTTTGGGAGATCACTAACTATGTTTTTTTTTACTTTATAGATATGATGAGTAAGCGAGATTCTATGCTGGGAAGTCTCCGTTCAGCGCGCCAGTCATCAAGTTCGTACTACGAGTCTCGCCGGAGGGAGGATGATAGAAACCGCGATTGCGGTTATTCGAGCCAAGACCGTTATGAGAGGGATATGGATAGGGATAGAGAGTACAAATATCGCTCTCGATCGCGTTCTCCACCTCCTCGATTCGCTACACAACCTCCCGGCCACGGAAAACAACCAGTAGAACCTCCTCGTCAAAAACCATCTTCTCAAACTTCTAGGCCTGAATCACAATGTCGTAGTACTGAGGTCGAACCTCCAGCTGTTGCCGAACAAGCCATCATTGAGCCCACTGGGGAAGGGGCCATCAGAATTTCCCAGTTAAGAGAAGATTTCCCGAACATTTTCTTCGACGGCTTTATCGTCCCTCCTCACTTAAAGAAAATCCCATCTGAAGCTGAACAAACGATGCACGACTACATCCATGATATTTATACCCAATATAAGGAGTGGATGAAAGCCGCGAATAAAGCGTTGGTGGTGGCTTTTGAGCGAGCGAAAATAATCGAGAAGTTAGAAACCGACCTCGCCCAAAAGGACCGTATTATCCAAGTGCTCAATGACGAAGCTGGATCCTCTCGAAAATCTGAAATAGAGGCCACCTAAAAAGCTGATGAGGCGACTCAATCTATGGAAAGAATGCGACAAACGCATTTCGCTCTGGTGGAGCAGATAGGCCATCGAAACACCACAGTTACCGCTGAAAGGGATGCTGCTCTGAAGGAACTCAACGAGCTTAAAGCCAAATTTTATGAAGTCATTAAAGAAAAAGATGATGCGAACAGAGTAGCCCAGGAGCCGTGCGAACAAGCGGTGGTGCTTCGGGATGAGAAGGATGCGGCTGTACTTAAAGTTCGTGAGGCCGAGGCTAAGGTTGAGGAGGAAGTTAAAATGGCGGAGGCCAGGTTAGAGGCCGATATTGAAGATCTTCTCGTTACTTACAACGCCAATGTTTTGAAGCACAGAAACCTGGCCTAGCTTGATAACTATCCAACACATCTATTCAATGCTTGGGGCCGATTGGTAGGAGATGAAAAGGCTGCTCCTCAAGCTGAACCGATCGATGAGTTCAAGTTCGAGAACTGAGTGTTGAGCGAAAACGAACGGAAAGTTCTCCATGATGCAATGATCTCATATGAAAAGAAGAAGCTTAGCGCCCAGCATTCGGAAGTTGGAGAAGGGTTTGGTGTCGAGCATCATGATATAAGTTCTGAAACTCTCGTGCCAATTCAGCCTGAATCCACACCTGCGGTTGATCCTCAGCCCGTTCCTGCTTATAACCCGAATCAACCGCAGATATCTCCAGCCCGCGAGCAAGTCTCCAAGGTAGTTCCGCTACCCGCGAGCCAAACTGAGGAAGGTACTCTGAACATTCTCTATGCTTATCCGAAATCGGATGCGTCACTTGAAATAATTACTAACAGTCCTTCCTTTACTCTTATCCAGTGATCGGAGCAACATCGGTCATGCCTCCTGCAACTCAAGAATCACATCATGTGCAGGAGGCCATTATAACAGAAGCGACCACCACAACAACCACGGCACCGATTGATGAGGCACTGGGAAGCACACTTACCTTCGATGAGCAGATGATGGAGGAACTTCTCGGTCATCACAGTGACCCCTTTGCCGATCTGCCGTTTGTTATGGGTGGAAGCGCACCAATGATAAGTTCTTCGGCTCCAACTGCGGGAGTCCCCGGCGATGCACAAACACTTCATGAGGACGAAATCATAGCTGAAATCAATGCTGAAATGGAGGCAGCCGCGCGGGGCAGCGACTTTGGCGGTGGAATGGCTGGACTTGGTCCAGTCTCTTTGCGGATGATATCTCCGGGAGGAACAGTCGTTGAGATGAGTGTGCCTATCCCACCTCCTTCTGTTGGTCCTGTCCCTCCGACTCCGCCTTCAGGAAGCATTCCAATACATTTGAGTTCGGAGGAGGAAATTGATATAATGCCCCCGACTGGAGATCAGCCGCCGGAAGGCAAGGGTTCAAAGAGAAAACCAAGTGATAGCTCCAGCGAGTCCACACCGAAGAAGAAACCGAGAAAGAAAAAAGAGTAGATACGTCTCCTCGGTTTATTTTTGAGTAGATAGGAATTCCTTTAGCTTTTGTTGGCCGTGTATAGATGCGGGTTCGGCCCCTGCTAGTCGGATTATTGGGATAAACTTGTACTTAATTTTTTTCCACAAATAGTTGAAATGAAATTCCATTTTGTCTTTAACTCAATTTTCGTTTATTTTCTTAAGTGTTTCAGCATTCGAACTCCAGTCCAGTACACTTGTTGAGTTTCAACCTTTGGATTGGATCTGAGTCTATTCGTTAAGTCCTGAAACCACAACTATGAGTTATGACCGAGCGTTAAGCCGGACTCCAATGCCGCACTGTCTCAGTCAGTGATTGGCACTTAAGTTCTGGCCCTAGTTTCAGGGATGAATTTTAAAGATCTGGTGGCAATTGTACTTTGCCTTCAACACATCAAGCTTAACGTCGTTGAATTGATGCTGAAATAAGGAAATTCGAGTGGTTGAATCACACTCGCTCATTTATCGACGATCGCTTCCACACTCCAAGGATTTGCATCTGTACGTCGGCGATCGGTCACGCCTGCTTAAGTTTCAAGGATATGTCCACGCTTCAGGGACGTAAGTCATTTTCACGGGTGGTCAGTCACACCCGTCTAATGTTTGTAACCATGTCCACACTCTGGGGACTTTAGATGGATTCGCGAGTGGTCATTCACACCCGATTTGCTTTTACACTCTGACCACACTCCGGGGACTCAAAGTTGTTTTATGGACGGTCGATTCCAATCCAGTTTGTGTTTAAACTCCAATCCACTCTACGGGGATTTAGAGTCAACGTTTATACTCCAATTCGCACTCTAGGAATTTGGAGTTGGTGTTTATGTTCCAATTCACAATTTGGGAATTTTGAGTTGGTGTTTATGTTGACACTCCGGTTCACACTCTAGGAATCTGGAGTTAGTTAATGTTTATACTCCAGTTCGCGCTCTGGGAACTTGGGGTCGGCCGATAGATGGTCAGTCACATCTGTTCAGGCTTTAGAATTTCGTTCGCACGATGAATCTATCAGGATCGTGGATGGTCGGTTCACATCCACCTTGAGCTAACAAGTGAGGTCGTTAGATGGACGGATCCATCCTCCTCAAACTTGGTCAAGATGCGAGCGAATTCGTTAGGTGGACGGATTCACCCTCTTCGAAACTGTATTTGTAAGTTTATATTCCAGTTCACACTCTGGGAATCTTGAGTTGGTTAAAAGGATTGTCGTGCATCAATCTTTTTTTGACTTCAGTGTGATGACTTGCCCCGAGCTCGGGTTTCACTTAGCGAGTAACCGATCATATCACAGTCACTCCCTATTTGAATAAATTCCAATGTCGGGTGGAATTTAGCTCTCTGTGCATAGTGATAGTTGTATGACGCATTCAATAAATCACAGCTCTGGCTCGAAGAGGTTGCATTTTATTGCAGAAATAAGAAAATACGACAAAATCAGTTGCCATATTACAAATTCAAATTTCGAAATACAGAAACAAATTGCAAATGAAAAGTAGACTGAATAAATAAATAGAGCCTGTCATGTGTAGTAGCGACAAAGACTTTCACTGTTCCAGGCTCTCGGTAGAGTGAGACCGTCAACGGTCGATAATTTGAATGTGCTATCTCCGAGCTTTCGTTCAATAACATACGGCCCTTCCCTTGTTGGTTTCATATGCGATGGGACCAGGTAAATTCTCTTAAGGACGAGACCGCCGAGGTCAAAGGTTCGGGGTCGGACCTTGGCATTGTATAATCGGGTGACTCGACTTCGATATGCGGCTGCTCTCAAATCAGCCTCTTCACGCTTCTCATCCAATAAATCCAGAGATTCGGCAAGTAATATAGCATTTGTCTTCGGATCATAGTATGTCACACGATGAGAAGGCACTTCTAATTCGACTGGAATAACAGCTTCTGAACCATAAGAAAGAGAGAACGGAGTGTGGCCGGTCGCGGACTTGTGGATTGTTCAGTAGGCCCATAAGGCCATAGGAAGTTCATCGACCCATTTTCCCCTGGCTTTTTCTAATCGTTTCTTCTGAATAGACTTTATAACTTTATTAACAGCTTCGACTTGTCCATTCGCTTGAGGGTGTGCAACTACGGAGAATTTCTTCTGAATGTGGAATCGTTGACAGAAATCCTTAAATTCAACACTATCGAATTGGGTCCCGTTATCAGTGATGATAGTATGTGGGAGACCAAATCGGCAGATGATGTTGCGCACTACAAAGTTGATCACCTTCTTTGTTGTGATTGTAGCAAGGGCTTCGACTTCCGCCCACTTGGTAAAGTAATCAACTGCTACGATGGTGTACTTCGCACCACCTTTGGCTAGAGGTAGAGAGCTAATAATGTCAATGCCCCATACCGCAAACGGCCATGGACTGACCATCTGAGTTATTTCAGTAGGTGGGGCTCTTGGAATCCGAGCGTGCTTCTGGCATTTGTCATATTTTCTAGCGTAGTCCGATGCATCGTGATTTACGATCGGCCAATAGTACCCATATCGGAGCACATTCTTGGTAAGAGCTTGCCCTCCAGTGTGATCGCCACATTCTCCTTCGTGCACGTCATGCAACACTCGTTTGATTTCATCATGAGTGATACACTGGAGTAAAGGAACAGAGTATCCTCTCCCATACATGACTCCATTCTGAATAGTGAACCGTGAAGCTTTTCGAAGAATTTGTCTTTTTTCACTCCTGCGCTTTGGCAGGGTTCCGTGCTCAAGATAATTTCTGAACGGAGTCATCCATGACTCCTTCTCGGGAACGACTCCAAATGCCCAATCAGTTTCCATTTGATCGATGCTTGGCGAAGATAATGTCTCCACGGGAACTAGTCCCATTTGCTATGCTTCACCTGTACTGGCTAACTTTGCTAACAAATCGGCTTTCTGATTGTGCTCTCGTGGTATGTAATAAATGGCATAATAATCAAATTGATTCAATGTCTCCTAAACCTGAACAAGGTAAGCAGCCAGTCTTCGATCTTTAACTTGGTATTCCCCTCGAACTTGACACACGACCAATTGTGAATCACAATAAATTTCCACAGCAATGATTCTTAAATCTTTGGCAAGTTTCAATCCAGCCAGTAGGGCTTCATATTCGGCTACGTTATTGGTTGCGCGGAAGTTGAACTTTAAAGCATAGCATATAGATCGGCCTTCTGGAGTTTCAAGTACAACTCCGGCGCCTGAGCAACGGTCATTTGATGCACCATCTGTATGTAGCTTCCAGATATACTTGGGAGATTCACTGGTCTCGGGCAAGTCCTCTGGGATGGTAAATTCAGCTATGAAATCTGCTAGGACTTGTCCCCGAATAGCTCGCCTTGGAGTGTAAGTAATGTCAAACTGACTTAACTCAATATTCCATTTGAGTAACCTACCAGACGTCTCAGGCCGCGTAAGGACCTGTCGTAACGGCTGGTCGATGTAAACACTGATCGGATGAGCCTGGAAATACGGATGGAGCTTCCTTGAGGCAATAACAAGACAATAAGCCAACTTCTCTAGCTTCGGATAATTTCTCTAAGCTCCAGTTAGTCGTTTGCTAATATAGTAGACCGGTTTTTGTACTCGGTCTTCCTCCCGAATTAGGGCAGCACTGATTGCGTTTTCTGATACCGCCAAGTAAATGTACAATTTCTCATGATCGATAGGCTTTGAAAAAATTGGCGGTGTGGAGAGGTGTTGAATTAGTGCTTGGAATGCGCCCATACATTCCGTAGTCCATTCAAAGTTTCGTTTCCCTTTTCTGATCAGGTCGAAGAAGGGAATGCATTTGTTAGTGGATTTTGAAATGAACCTGCTCAGTGCTGCTACTCTCTCGTTGAGGCTCTGGACTTGCTTTATAGTCCGTGGAGTCTCGAGATTTCTGATTTCCCAGATTTTTTCGGGATTTGCTTCAATTCCTCGAGCGTTGACGATAAACCCAAGGAATTTTCCAGATGCGACCCCAAAGTGACATTTCAACGGGTTGAGCTTCATTCTGTATTTTCGAAGGATATTAAACATTGACTCTAGGTCTCTGATATGATCAGTAGAGAATCGTGACTTGACTAGCATGTTGTCCACGTATACCTCCATGGTTTTTCCAATCTGGTTAGCGAACATTCGATTAACTAACCGTTGATAAGTTGCCCCAGCATTCTTGAGTCCAAAAGGCATAACTTTATAGCAATAGAGTCCCATATTGTTTACGAAGCTGGTATGCTCCTGGTCGGGCAAGTGCATGGGTATTTGATTATAGCCAGAGTATGCATCCATGAAGGATAAGAGTTCATGTCCAGCCGTTGAGTCTACAAGTTGACCGATTCAAGGGAGTGGAAAACTGTCTTTGGGGCATGCTTTATTCAAGTCTGAGTAGTCAACGCATGTTCTCCATTTCCCATTTGGCTTTCAGACAAGTACAGGATTGGATACCCATTCCGGGTATAATGCACCTCGAATAAATCCATTCGTTTTACGCTTATCTACCTCTTCTTTAAGGGCTGCAGATCTCTCTGGATCCATACCACGCCTTTTTTGTCTGACCGGGGTATGCCGCGAGTCAATATTCAATACGTGGCTCGCGATGTCCGGCGAGATCCCACACATGTCAGAGTGCGTCCAGGCAAACACGTCAAGGTTTGCCCGGAGAAATTCAACCAATTCCTTTTGCATTTTTTGTTGGCTCAACTGAGATCCAACCTTTATCATTTTAGAATCATCGCTATCATCGATCGGGACATCGATCGTCAGTTCGGCCAGAGAAGCTTGACTGTCTTTACTTTCATCTTCACTTTCAGTATCTCTCAGGTCAAGATCCCTTGGGAATTGGTTGGGGTGCCCGGGCCTGGGCCCAGGCATCAATTGTCAATTTTCAACAAAGCGGACGCAAAGAGATTCCTCTACGCCCTTTCCTTTTTCTTTTTGCTGCGCCTCTCGCATCTCAGTAACATAACAGGCTCGTCCAGCAGCCTGGTCTCCCTGAACAACTCCGACCCCATTGTCGGAAGGGAATTTCAAAGTCAGACACCACGAGGCAATGGCAGCCCTAAATTCAGCTAGGGCCGGTCGGCCCAAGAAAGCATTGTATGGCGAGGCTATGTCCAATACAACAAACTGTAATATCTGGACTCTCCAGCGTTCTCTGATTCCCAATTCTACTGGCAATTCAACTACTCCAGTGGGTATGCTTGCGCTCCCATTGAAGCCATGAATACGGGACTGACACGGCTTTAAGTCTTTAGTTTCCATTTTCATCTGGTCATAGGCTCACTTGAACAATATGTTCATTGAGCTTCCACTTTCTACTAAGATCCTCTTCATCCAAGCAGGACCTACCTGAGTTGATATGACAAGTGGATCAATAGTGGGAGCTTCGACCCTGTCGGCATCCCGACCTCAAAATACGATGTCGTCTGCCATCGTTCTTTGTTGCTTGGCTGGAGCCCCATCTTCCGAATTACCACAACATTCAAAGTCCGCATGCCTGATAGAGCTGGCATACGATTCCATTTCCCTCCAGCTTCGATCTGCTGGATGTGGACCACCGCTAACAGTATTTATCACCAACCTCCCGCCAGTACAAGCGGGTTCCTCCTGTCTTGCCTGATTTGGCATATGGTTCTGATTCGATGGGCCTGCACCTCCAGACTGCGGCGCCCGTACATACTGCTCCAACTTTCTCTCCCGTATCAACTTTTCGATGAGATCCTGCAAGTGACGGCACTCATTCGTGTTGTGCACGTAGCTTTCATGGACTCTACAAAATTTTCCTATCTGAATCTGTTTTTCCAATGACTGTTTCGGAGAAGCTTCTTATACCAAATAGTATTGTAGGTTTGTAAATATACATTCTCCAGCGACGTATTCAAAGAAGTATAATTATCAAACATAGGAGCCCTGCATCGTGGACCACGATTCTGATCCCATTTCCTATTTTGGTTACCATTGCCTTTCTGCTGATTTTGTTTATTATGTATGTTCAATTGCACTTTCTCGAAACTCTCCCCGGTTTGTTTAACAACAACATTGCTCTGAATTCCTTCCATACTAGGCCCCGCATCATCCTTCTTCCTAGACTGTTTCACATCCTCCCTTCTCAAGAATTGGGCTGCCTTGGAATAGAAACGGTCCAATGATGCAGGGGATTTTCCGACCAACCAGTTGCCGAACTCAGAATCGGGATCAATCCCCTTAGTCAATGCCATTAGAATGGAGTTATCATTAGGGTTGCTGATCTCAGCGCATGCAGCATGAAATCTCTCTAAATAACGCCTGAGTGTCTCTCCAGGAGCTTGAGTGACACTGGATAAAGTATTAACATCCTTCGGCCTCGTAACATGCATCCCGAACTGCTCAACAAACTTTGTTGCCAACTGATCAAAATATGAGATAGATCGAGGTGGCAGTCGGGTAAACCACATAGTCGCTATGCCCCCTAGAGAGATCGGGAAGCTTTGGCACTTAACTGCATCATCAGCTCGTGCAGCATTCATCAGCCACTCATACTTTAAGATGTGTTGATTGGGATCAGAATTCCCTTCATAAACCAGTAAAGTCGGCATCCTGAATCGCTGAGGTGGTTCAGCATAGAGTATCTCATCAGTAAAAGGAGTATGACTCTGGGAGAATCCCCAGTCGTCATTGGTGAGGCCTTGACTCTCTCGGATCATCGTCAGGATGTCCGACATCTCGCCTCCTTGGTTCGAAGTTCTTTGGAACATATGGTTCGGGAGTATGTTCATGCTGGCGATGGTTCGGATTTGTCCGATTTCGGGCATCAACTCCCGGTTCAGTAGAAGTGGTGTTAGTGCGGTTGTCTGTAACATGATATGGAATAGTACCTTCTCGGGAGGAGGGTCCAGTCTGATGGCTGGTTGACGGGCCAACTCTCGGTTACCCAAGGTTCAGTGCATGTGATGTCCAGTAGCTTGAGTGTAACTCCCATCTAGCTTTGGGCGCATAGATCTATGATGGTAATCCGAAGAGGCTGAACTCTCGGTGGAGGAATGGGAAGCCTGATCCCTCCTGGATCTCCTTCTTCGTTGACGGTTCAGTTAGATGGTCAGTTCCGCATTAGCACGGAGCTGTTGAGTGAGATGTTGGCGGCTCTGAGTCAGTTCTTGCACTAGCATTTAGAATTCTTCCCTGGTGACAGGGCCTTGCGGATCTGATGGTCCGGCAGCATTCTGATCAGTTGGAGGCAGTTGTATGAGATTCTGTCTGTCCCGTCCTTCTGGATCTGCAGTTGTAGAAGTAGTCCTTGTGTTAACCATGACGGATAGTGAAGCTCTTTCCTAGACTTGATGCAAATCTGAATAGGATGGAAGAACTTTAATATTTGAAATTTGGATCTTCTTCATAGATTTGTGCAATTCGATATCGATAGTAGATCCAACGAGCAGGAGAAAAACTGTGTTTTCTCAGTGAAAGCACCAAAGTGTTTGTACCAAAATTGGGCACAACACTTTTCGAAAGCGTTTGAAGAGATAAAATGAAGAAAGTAAATGTAAAAAGAGGATTATCTAACAAACACTCCAGACAATAATCAGAAAAACAGCAAAAGAACGCAGAGATTTAGAGTGGTTCGGTGTGTTGCCTACGTCCACTATGAAATGATTGACTTTTATTCACTTTTGCTTGCTAGTTACAATGGATTACAACAGTAAATTTTGAGTACAACAGTGATTTTCAAGTGCAACAGTGATTTCGACAGAGTCTGGACGTTGAAGAGCCAAAAGGTCCCTTTTCTGTAGGTTCTGGGCTACTATTTATAGGCGTAGGCTGCAAATATCTCGCTCAGATCTCGGGAGACCTCTTCTTGCACGTGGGTGGGCCTACGCAATCGATCCCATGACATTTGCACTCGGTCAGTGATCGATACGAACGAATTTCATATCGATCGAAACTTTGTCCAATCGAGTCGAAATCGATCATGAACATTCTTGAGGATGTACGCAAGCTCCTGTGAAAATTTGGTGGCATTTGGGCTTGTAGATTTTGAGTTATGATCGATGCAAGTTCGAATTTATTAAAGGTTGTCTCCTTCGTATCAATGCCGTTCGTATCGCTTCGTTCGTATCGATCCGAGCACGTGCCAGCATTTTGATGTGGCGCTAACTCCTCGGATCGATCCAATTTTTGTGCCGTGTGATTGAGTCTTTCACAGGAATGTATCATGTTCGTATCGATCCAGTTGAGCCATGTTCGCATCGATCGCAATTGTTCTGTTCGTATCGATTATCTTCGCTCTGTTCGTATCGATCGATTGCATCTCACTTCGCATCGATGGCTAGGGGCTGTTTCGTATCGATAATTGGAGGTCATTTTCGTATCGTTTGTTCGATGTTTTATTCGTATCGATCGTTGATTGATCGATATGAATTGACTCCAATTGATGGATTCAAAGTCAAACCAGGCCGAGTGGACACGAAGTTGAGTGTACGTGATGGATACGAACATATGGATACTTGATGGATGCAAACAGATGGATGCGAACAAATGGATGCGAACAGATGGATGCGAAATGATGGATGTGAATAGATGGATGCGAACAGATGGATACAAACGAATTGATTCCCTTGGTTTGCATTGATCGTATTTTAGGCATACAAACTCGGATTGAGTTGAAATTTGGAACGTTGACTTCCATAGCTTTGCATGTCGTGTCATGTTAATTGTAGCTTGATTCGGACTTGGACAAAATTCGTCGATATTCATAGTGAGCCTGCATATAACCGATCTTCGGGACGAACTGTCCTCGGTTTCCAGTTAAGTTCTTGGTGTCACGGTCTTGCCAAAAGGCGAGATAACTATGTATAAATGAAGATGCCAGGAAGACTGGTTCATAGTTAGCCCATGAAAACTATGATTTGATATTGGCAGGGGCCAATTGGTTTGTAGTTAGCCCATGAAAGCTATATCCGGATTAAGATATTGACAGAAGTCAATAGGTTCCTAGTCAACCCATGAAAACTAGGATAAGAGAAAAGATATTGGAGTTATCAATAGGTTCAGGGAAAACCCATGAAACAGTAAAGATATTGGTAGGGGCCAATAGGTTCTTAGTTATCCCATGAAAACTATGTAACCGGACAAGGAGTCCATAAACATTTAACCGATTAATAGTCAGCCCATGAAAACTATTAGGTTAATAGTAACCCTAGAAACTATATCTGAGACATATAGTCAAAATGAATGGGGATGGGTAATCCAGAATTGATTTACTTGTTTTGCATATCATCGCATCATATTATTTTGAAATGTTTTAACCATTGTGGATGCAAGAGCATATTATATGGTTTTATAAGGGTTTTAGGATACTAGTGAGGGGAAAACCCGTTTCGCTAAGTAGCGTGGTCTCACTAGATATCTAAATGGTTTGAGATGGTAGATTATTATTTATATCAGGCTTTATGTCTGACTCAAAGTTTATGTTTTCCCTTTAAACTCTCGGGTACTCAATTGATTTTGAGTAGATTGAGAGTTGAGGTTTTCAGGTACCTCTTTTGATGAATAAGCTTCTAGTGACGTGCATGAGGCATGATAGCTATCTAGAGTTCTCTTTTATTTTGATTCCACCGTGTTGTTTTTATAAAGGCAAAGTTGTTAAATTGCCTATATATACTCTGATCATCCAAGGGGGCATCTTCATATATCGCTCTTGACTTATGTTGTAATAAATATATTTTCTCTGAACGTGGTGAATGATTGTGGGATTATGTAATGAATTTGAAATGTTTTGACATGGAATATGGAACTTGTTTGATGTTTTCATTTTTTTCCATATTCATGTGTTTCTGTGTATCAATGTATCTAACATACCGTATTTGGTTGCCGAGGATTAATAATTATGGATAACTGCAGTAGCCGTTAGTTTTAGGCCTCCAAGTAGGGGATGTTACACTAGGGTTTGAGTGTTTTACCTTAAATGCCTTATTCTCTTGATTTTCCAACCGCCGTGGGTTCATGAGAGCCCGTCGAGATTGCTCTTGCTCAATTCTCACCACTACATATCAAAAATTAGCATCTCAGTTGATGCCAAGTCTTGAGACCTGATTGAACTATAGCTTGGATCAAGAGCCCATAGGTAGGTGAAGATTAATTCTTGTTCAGATCTTTTTTGGATTTAAACTGGGTCTATTATTTGTGGGAGATAGACATTAAGCTCTTCCTATTTTGACATAATTTCGGTCACTAGTTAGTTATTACTTTGGGTACTTTGTTTGATTTAGGCAAGCTCTTGCTTAAGGCTAAAGATATGAGCAAATTTTTTTTGTTGGCCATACCTTCTTTTGGCTTTGTTCCAAACCTCCTGTGATGTGCTAGAGTATATAAGTACGTTTGAAATTTGGGGTTCCATTGTACTGAGAATCCATGACATGATTAATTGATCAGTTGTCTCCCATTCTTCTATTTTTGCTTTTTTTAGAAGTTGGCTCATTTGGCTCTGCTACTTTGGTTTCTCCTTTTTTCCAGTGACAAGACTTAATTTTTCTTTGCCACCAAGACTACTTGACCAAGAAATGTATTTCTGTAATCATCGAGTATGATATTTGTGAGTTTAATGTTGTCGGATTGAGACATGTTGAACTTACTATAGTTATTTTATATCTACAGCAATTAATATTATTCGAAACTTTTGAGTCATGATTTGACATGCTCTAAATTCTAGTTTTTTGAATTTTATATTGTTGATTGAATAATCTCGAGTAAAAATTAATATCTTTCTCCATGAATTAACCTTGAATATTACACACATTACCTTCCACTGAAATGTGGCCAGCCCAGTTGTTACATTTACTTCTATAAGACATCTTAACATAGAAATAAGAGGACGCCTCATCGCCCATTAGTAGCCAGTTACATTTTAATTTTTTCCTTGTATGCAGAAACTCTTATTGAAGCACCTTATCCAAATTAAATTTCATCCCTTGTAATGATAGAGTTGGGGATATAATCTAGGTGCAATTATGTATTTTACTATTAATTATTAACTCCGTAATAAAATCTCGTTTGAAATAAAAGGTGTTTTTCTTTCTATTATATACTTGTTATAATCTAGCGTGTTAATTATTTATTTACTTTAACTATAAAATCCTTAAATGAAATGTTTTGTGATAGTAATTACAATGTGTTGTAATCATGATAAATTTATCACAATGAAAATAACATATTGTTTTAAATATTTCTAGTCAATATGTTCTGAGATGAGATATCAATACATCCGATGGGACTTGAGTATGTATGCTCTTTAAATGTTGGACATGGTATTGGTTATGGCCGTTTGGGGGCACCAAGGGGTTATGTATCGATAGTTATAGGAAAACTATGGAATGATTCACTCGATAGTTTTCCGTTGGTTAATATAACTAAAGTCAAATAGAGAATATCAAAGTTACGATATTACACATTTCTCTCGATTGAGAATATTATTGTGCTTCAATGTGGACACTCTACTTTGATTATATTTAAATCATGGCAAGGCGTCCATTGAATGACTATAGTTGAATCTGAGTTGTAGCATTGGAAGTAAAACACTATTCAATAGAGAATTCGTCTGCTCAGTTATATGAGGTTAGTATTACGGTCAAGTATAGTCAACTCAAAGTCAAAATCTTTGGCTTGAACAGTTCGATTAACAGTAATGTTATTATCAAACCAAGGACTATGTGTTTTGATTATACAAGTTGAAGGTGGAAAACCTTGGAATTTTGGCCAAAACCAAATTCCATAAGTCTTAATGCAATATAGTTTTGAGGAAGATAATTGGTGTAAATAATCATTACTACCAGGACCACTTAAGATAGTAAAATTGGATTTTACCAAAAATGTGTAAGTGATAAATTTGACCAAACTATCACACCACTATCTAAGGTTATGTGTGAATATTAATATTCAAATTGTTCGATATTAATTGCTGACTGAATTTACACCTAATAGTTGCACAACCACAATGTTGAATACTCCAAAGTACCACACGATTTAATTAAATTATAAATGTTATAAATTAAATAAATAAATTAATATTTATGAAATATTAGTTATTAAATTTATTTGAATCAGTATTTAATGAACTGCATATATAAAAGTTAATTATCTATGTACATATCGATATACGATACTGTAAACATTTTAAATTGGATTTGAAATGAAAAGATATTGATTCATTTTGGAAAATTATATGGGACCATAAGTCCCATATAAGGATGGCCAAACAAGGTGGGGGAGGGAGTATTTTTATTTGAAAAACCAAATTTTGAATTGGCAAGAAGAATAGACAAATTAGCAGTTTCATATCTTCTCTTTTTACTCCATCCTCTTGCCTATTTAAACCATCCATCCCCTTTCTTTTTTAGTTGAGACTAAGCCTCCATTCTACACCACTTATGGCCCTAAGCGTAAGTGTTCTCCCCTTCCACATTTCCAAAATAAAATAAAATAAATGTAGTGCTAGTTAGTGGTGTTCTCTTCTAGTCTGCTGCAAATTAAAGATGACTCTCAATTAGATCTAAGGAGTTTTGGGTTCAACATTTAAAGTGCATATTCCAGGCTACATTCATTGGTAATATCTACACTATTTATTTATATTTACATTCTTCTATGTCCATGTGCAAGTATAGATCTCTGCTTTGTCACAAATTTACACACACGCGCGCGCGCGCACACACACACATATATATACATACATACATATTTGTTGTCTGATCTTATAAATATATACACGTTTATTAAAAAAACTTGAATATATTTAAATTATAAACATGTATGTTAGACCATTTAAAACAACATTTTTATTTGCAAATTAAAATGAGCTTTAAACGGTTATTAAACCAAATATGTATTTAGTAATTTTATACACACACACATATATATATATATATATCATAAATTTCATCTACAAATATATACACATATATTTATTTAATAATAAAAAATCCATAAATAAATATATATTAATTAGGAAATACAATTTATAATTTTATTATTATTTAAAATCTTTTTAAATTAATATACATGTTAAAGAAAATATATTTTTCTCTAAATCCGCATACTTATGTTTAAAAAAAATTGTTATAAAATCCGCTCAGATTTTATAACTAAAATAAAAAAGAATTTTTTTCTTATAAAATCCATAGAGATTTTATGATAATAAAATAAATTATATTATATCATTAAAGATGTTTCGGTCGAAAAAAATTAATTTTTAAATATATGTTATTTATATTTATTAGCTAACATTTATAAATAAATTTCAAAATCAAATATAATATGGTTTAAATGTTCATTGAAAATTTATATATTATATGCATGTGTGTGTGTGTTTATATTTGTGTATGCACATATGTGTGTGTATGATTAACATATTAACATTTTAAATTTGAATTTAAACTTTTAAATAAATTTTCTTCCTCTTATATCTAGATCTAGTTTTAACTTTAAAACACCTTTAGATATTTATTTAAATCCCTTTTGAATTGGTCAATTTTGAATAAACATAATTATATATATGAATGTTTTATATATAGACACACACTGTGTGTATATATATATGTGTGTGTGTGTATTTAAAAAAATAAATATGGATAATACATATGTATCTAAAGAGGCAAATGTGTCCGCTGCAGTATAAATCCCAACACTTATATATATGCATATTTAATAATGTACACATGTACATGTTGAACATGCATTATACACATATATATGTATTTAATACACATATACGTTATATACTATATATATAATAAAAATCAAATCTTTATATGAACTAAATAGTTTAAATAAAGATTTTATTTAAAATTACTTAGATTAGATCTAAATTAATTTAGGCTTCATAGGCCCAATAAGATCTAAAAATGGGATTTTTTTGAAATTTAACCATTTTGCCCATTGCGTCTAGCCGAGTTTCTTCAATAGTATAAGAGCAAATAGCCTATATGGTTTAAAGTAGCAGCTTCAATGCTAACTTATTAAAGTCTACCCATTTAGTAAGAAGTCTAGAAAAGTAGTATCTAAGGTTAATTTTGGATAATCAAGTACTCTACCCTACCTGGCTACTACTGGCTTGGCCCGAAAGAATGAGGCAAGCCCAAGGTTATTCCCAATATAAAGCCCAAATTGATTTTGGACTTTCGGCTAAGTTTCAAAATCTGTTTTGAAATTATAAGCTATAATTCAAATTTAAAAGGTTATGTTTAAAATATATAAGATATTTTATATATTTTATAAAATATTTTTCAAAATGTTTTTAAAATAATTATTTATTTTCAAAAATAATAATAGTAATTATTTGAATTAATTAATTAGTTAAATTAAAAACATATAATGGTATATGTAAATTTATCTTAAAAACATTTAAGGTAATAAATAAATAATTTTTGAAATTAATTAAAATTGTTTTAATTAAATAAATTAATTAAAATTTAATTAATCAATAAAATAATATACATGTATTACATCATATGTATTACTATAAATGTTATAGTATATATATTCAATTTTAAAATGGATAAAATTAAATTAATTAAATAATATTTAACTAATAAAATTAATATAATATTATACATAAGATTATTATATAAATTAATTAAAATTATAAACTATGATACAAGAATTAAACTATATAATATGATGTATAATAAAAGGTGAAACTATAATAAACCCAAATTAGATTTAAAGAATAATACATATGTATAGTACGTATACCATGATTTCAGATATGTCTGAAACTTGAATCATGAAGATAGTTCATAAGTAATATATTATCTCATAAGTCAATGTCACTCAAATAAGTATATATTAAAGATTATAAATCTTTAATATAAGCATTGTACTTTACCATTTATATATCAATAGATTACTTGCATACTCTTTAGTTATTGAGTTTTCCTCAAACTAGAAATGTTATGTGTAGTACTATTAATATAAACTAGATGAGGTAGGACACATGTACATATTTATTGAGCATTCCTCAAGGTATGTGCACTATACTTAGGCCGTTATGAAATGATAGGTACGAGTGAATAATCTCTCTTTATTTATTGAGATTTCCTCAAGGTAAAGATGAGATTAGGACAAAGATCAAAGATTAGTGGTTGTATATGTTACAACCGATAAGGCATTATCCATCACATATGGGCCTATGACTTGTTTAGGTTTCCTCAAGGTCAGAATAAAAATTGAAAGATTTCTATGTTTTCTCTTATGGTTTTGAGAAATATGAAAATCTAGTGTTAGCTTATTAGTAAAATGATATATATGTGTATATATATATAAAACCTTACTAATAATATAAGATCATCTATAATGTATAAATTAAACTTATCTACATCGATAATTTATACAATTAAAAAAATGTTTATTAATTGAAAATACTAATGAATGAATTAAAAATTTAAAAATAGAAATATAAGATATACTTACCAAATTTTAAATGTTGTTAATTCAAGACCCATGCAAGCACCTAGTTATACAACTACTAAATACATTCGTAACTTGGTCACTTGCTTGTTTTTTCCCTTAGACTATGTGTTGTCTTCTATAAGTTTCAAATTATAAAAAATATACGAATATGGATATTTTATCCATATATAATCATATATAAATGTTATATAGTGAATGGTCACAATTCATAATATCCGAAACCTCGATGAAATTAGTTTATCTGAAATGAACAAGTAAACCATAGTGTCAGATCTGGTATTCAATTTGACTAATTACAGTAAGGATATTTGTGCCAAACGTAACACTAGACCAAGCGCTACAAGATGGATTTAAGAATTCGATCACTGAAAAGTCTTTTTGATGGTTTTACATAAAGAGTAACATATTCGATATCCTTTAATGTTAAGGATGATCAAATACATTTTTATAAAGAGTTCACTATGATATTATGGTAAGGGTTTCCTTTTGAATTATTTGACTATTTGAAAAGGAAAGCGAATGTTTGAGAGTGAATGTAACTTAAGGCACGATTGGAATGAAGAGAGTGAATTGTAACTTTTGCTTCATGAAGAGACATCGGAAGCATGAATTATAAATACTAAAAGATACTTAGTATGGAAAGCGAAATGTGATTCCATTCCAAATGTAATTTCATTTATAAAATTGTTTTCTATGAGTTTTATTCTTTGAGTTTAAGACATTTGTCTAAAATATCGATTATAAACAAGTTATATTGATGAATTAAAATCGCATAGTAAGAGGTTAAATTGAGCTTCATATTTCATATGCTATTATAGAAATTGAGGAAATAGTAGGAGCATACCATGTAACACTTCTTAGTGGATGCATATAGTTACAATTTTTTTTCATAAATATATCAAGTATTATTTATGAAATAACCACTATCTTCAGAATTGACTGAAAATAGACAGTTTTATTTCAACATGAATATTATGAATACTCGTTATAAGATAAAACCATAAGAATGATATTTGTTTTCGTAACAAAATGATGTATTAGAAAATGTAGAAGTTACTAAAATTTTACAATTATTTGGAATTATGGACTAAACCACAGGTTTGAGAAATAATTTTTAAACACTTGATTATATATCTCAAACGATTAAACGAAAAACACCAATTCAATAGGAGCGACATAAGAGTTGGTTGTAACGACCCTGAAATTTCGACAATTTAAATTGAAAAATATTTAATTAATTTTAAATATTTGAATGATGATTTGACTTGAATTTCAAATTATCAGAAGGAATTGGCGATTAAATTTTTGAATTTAATCTATTGGAAATTTAATAAAATTTGAATCTTCAATTTTAAGCCGGTTAAAAATAATTTAAAGGCTTGGAAAATTCATATTGATAATACTGAAAGTAATAGAAGCTTCAAAATTGAATTTGAAAGCGATTTGTTCAGTTTTGAAATGCATCGTTTAAATTGAAATTAAAAATAACCTTTCGAGGCACAGTCTCGGAATTTGACGAAACCAGCTCCATTGGATCCGTAATATTGAATTATTACTGGATTTCAAATTTCGTATTTATCAGAATTGTTATGAGGTCATACGGCGTATAAACGCGTATAAAATTAATTTGAATTCAATTTGAATTTCTGTAACAACTGGGGTTTTGCCCAAAATTTTTATCATCAATAAACGATTAAAGATGACAGGTATTTGCTGTTTATTGTTGAAATTTTTATAACGATAAAATCTTCGTAAATTAACGATTTAATATCGATTGTTAATTTCTGTTTGAATTTGGAATTTGTAAATTGATTTGAATTCTCTTATTAAATTTTTATTTGTACGAGATGAATAAATATGTATAGAAAAATTTTAACAACTAAATTAAACAAACCAAATTAAATACAAAACAATCAGTTTTAAAAAGAGAAAACAAAAGAATAAAACAAAAGAAAAAAAAAAGAAAAAAAAAAGAAAAAAAAAATAAAACACCATAACCAGCCCATGCCTAAGCCCATACCCTTATTCACGTTTAAACCCATACCCCCCCAGGATCTTTCTTCTGTAAAACCCACGCCCCCCTCACTTCACAAATAATCGGAAAAAAAAATATACGACGAAAAAAAAAATGGCGACAAGAAAACCAATTAGGGCTTTCGAAATCTAGGGCTCGTCTGGAATTAGAGTTTCAGCCTCGTTCGTTCCTCCTTCGATCTGCAAAGATTAGGGCTTCGACGTTAGTAGTGGCGGCCTCGATTCGATCATCTCCCTCTTCGCCAAATTTTAGGGTTTTTGCTTCTGGTTCGCTCGCTCGCGTGCTCCTCGATTCAAACTAAGGTGAGTACTTACTCACATCTAATTCATGCCTTCATTTCGAGATTTGGGTTTGAACCCCCTAGGTTTTTCGTTCGTATATATTTGAGATGTTTGGATTATTTGAAGTTGACAAATCTTTATTCCGGTCATTCGATTTGTTTTGGGTGTCGATGATTTCTTTATCTCGGCCATTCGAATTGTTGATGTTGATGATTTCCGATTTGTTCGAATTTGCATCTTTTGCTATTTGATTTTTCGATGTTGATATTGCTCGACTTTCAACTTAGTTGATTTTCTTACTGTTGTGTGGTCCTGGCCTTTACGTCTTGTTCAATACTTGCATTCGACTTGGGTCACTTGAAATTGTTTAAACTTGTACCCTGGATTATCTAAATTCTCTGACCTTTTGAATACGAAATTGTTTGAAGTCACCTGCGGCCTTATTTTGATTCGAAACTTAGGCACTGCCCTGACATTGTTATGGTTGTTCCATGATTTGCTTGTTTATGTTGCTATTGTATCATTTACTGGTTCACTTGATTCATGGTTCATCACTAAGACTGCTGTTTCACGACTTCGTTATACACTGTTGAACTACATATTAAGGTCCAATGGAAACATAAATTATATATGCGATGTTTTGAAACCGCAGTCTTCTCGAACCTGTTTGCAATTGTTGTTCCACATTACTTGCAGTTGTTCTCTCGGCTGCACATTTACTAGTTCATGTGCATGTGTATATTTATGCTTCATTTTACTTCTGAAGTTACTTGAACTCTAGTCTGCGATCTTTGACCCGGGTGTATCTCATTTGCATTTACACTTGTACCATTCACTGTATCACTTCTGCCTAGTCTCTGACCACTTGGATTGTCATCTTGATTTCTAGCATATGTATATATATATATATTGCATTCTTGTATGTATATATATATATTTTGCTTCATCTAAGTTGAATTTTGAATTGATTTTCCTGTTTTGGTGCATTCCTTATCTGGTTTGCATATTCCCTAAACTGATTCTTGATGCTTTTGGGTTTTGCCCTCGTATACTTGAACTGTATACATGAGTTCATGGTTGCTATACCCTTCATTTTGTAAATTGCAGTCCATTCAGTTTTGGGGTCTTTGATTCTCAAGTGATTCATGTTGACTTGGGTTTGCATTCTTCCATATTCCAGTTGCAAGTGCATTTAGTTATTTGCACTTGAATTTGTTGGCTTGGTCACTGTGATGTTGCATTGCAGTTTTTCTTTGATATGTTGGCCTTCTTTATTCCAGTAGCATTGGTTCATGTTCATTTGGTATAATTGTGTGGTTGTCCAGTGTAGACTTTGTTCATTTATTGTAGTTGTCTGTCCTTGCAAATGAGCTGTAGCATTCAGTTTTGACTATCAGTTGTATAGTTGTTGTCTGAGGCAGTTGATCATTAATTGCATTCATTTGTGTTCCCATTGTTCTTCACCTGACTTGCTTATTTATCATTTAGTGGTCTGCATCTGTCCATATCACTGTTGGCATTTTGTAGCTTGGTATTGTGCAGTATTGCTGTTGGATTGATGTTCTTCATGTTATTATGGTTCAGTTGAACTCGATAGTTGGGTTTCATGTGGCCTTGGTATACAATGTTGTCCAGTCTGCATTCATTGTCCTCTGTTTGCTCAGTCTGGTTACACCTCTGTTGTATTGCCTTGACATTGTTTTGATTTGTTAGCTGTGCATCTTGTTTTGCACACGAGTTGGCGGGGCAGTGCACACGGGTACGAATGCACACGTGTGCGCTGCAGCCACCCAAACTCGACAGATTTGAATTGATTCTTTTGCTTTTGATGCATTGATTTTTATGCCATATTGGCGAGGCCGTACACGCGTGCGTGTACGGCAGCCAATCGAGTCTTGATGGTTTTTAAAGTGACAACTCCAATTGTCTTAAATTGATTTAGTCGATTTGATAAATTGTTTATTTATCTCTGTTGATGATTTAAATCTGCTGATTTATTGTTTAACACTGTTTAGTGTTATATTTTCGTTATCCGATTTCTTTGTTAAAAGAGTCGGATAGACGGGAATTACTGTGACTGTCGTCTATTTAAATTATTACTGCCTCTATGCACTAATAAACTGGTTTGAATTAGACTGACCTGTGTATTATTTTCTTTTGAATATAATACTCGGGTCAGACCGAGTATTTTTACAGCTTGAAGATTTTCGAGCAGCGAAGTTAGAGAGAGAGTAAAGAATCATTTATTTCGAGAAAATTGTATTTTTAGAAATTCCGCTGTATCAGTATTAAATTGTATAAACTCTGATGTATATAAAAAGATTTATAGTAATGAAATAAATTCTCATTTGTTTTAAATTCATTGTTATTATTCTGTGTTTCTGTGGCTGATTCTGTTTAAACCTTATAAACTAAATAACAATTCGTCTTTTTGAACGTTTCGAGTTGGTTTAATTACCGACTGGAGACGGTCAAAAGGGGGAATGTTACAGAGTGGTATCAGAGCTTTGGTTTACACAAAGCTTAGTTTATGATGTTCAATATGAATAGTTACTAGAAACACTAAAAGAAGATGTTTTTCAAATCTAAAGAAGTATAAAATTGTTTTGAAAATAAAGATTTTTAACTTAATAAAAGTTAAATTGAATTGAATTAGTGTTAATAAATATACGATTTGAAGTTTAACAAAGGAAGTTAAATAAATTGAAATTGATTAGATAAATTACTGTGATGGAAAATTAAACAAAAAGGGGCAAGTGATTACCTAATATGAATGATAATCCTATATGTCAGGATAATGTAAATTTACAAATTTGTCTTAGGTAAATGATTGAATAATCCAACCTTTTCTAATGGAATTGTCAATTTTAATAGGAAACTTCGAAACATCTTGTAAATTAAAATGGCGAAAACCGAAGCACAAAAAACAGCACGTCGTGAACAAAGAGCAATTGCCCGTAGAGAAGCACAATTGACACGTGCGGAAATCGAAAGGAAATTCAATGAAAGGCAAGGACCTGGTCCCTATGATGATGTTACTTGTTATCGATGTCATAAAAAAGGACATTTCGCCGTTACGTGTCGAGAGAAGAGAAAGAAAAGGAATGTGAATGACCGTTTCGCTCGTCCTGAGATAGTGTGTTTTAAATGTCAAGAAAAAGGACATTTTCTTAGTCATTGCCCTAAAGTGAAAAGGAAGAAGAGTGCACTAGATTTACCTGTCGATAGATTGACAGTCTGCTATCATTGTCGCCAGAATGGACATATAGCCACAAACTGCACCGAAAGGCAGCGTGGAAAGCAAGCTATAGCCCGTCCCGCTAGAGCGAAAAGTGTAAAACTGATAGATAAGGATGGGAACGCCACGTATTTTTGCAGGAACTGTAGGAACTGGGGACACGTTGACTTTGAATGCGTCAATCCTCCTTTAATCCAACCTGAAATAGTGCGAACCGAAGATGAAAGTTCGGAACAGATGAGTACTACCAGACGGGAAGACGATAGTCCTCTATGAGTCTGAATCTTAAACCAATTAATATATTTGAAGCGATCAATATATTTTGTAATACTATCTTTTGTAATCTAAAAACTTCTAAGTATGTATTATGAAAGCTTTAAGCTATGTATAGTTTGTACGTGAATGTTATGGTAAGATTTGGAAGAAATATCTTAATGAAATTGTGTTTTGGGGAGAAAAGTTACTTGTGCCTTAACTGTGTGAATTAAACCAATTGTTAAAATGGTTAAATAGTTTTGTTAAGTAAACAAAATCTGAATTTTGAAATGTGATATGAATTTGACTTTAGTAAAGTTAAATAAAATAGAATTTCAAATAAATTTGAGGCGAACTTAAGTTGTATGGTGAAAATAAATGCAAGTGAAGATAAAATGGAACATAGCTTAAGTAATGTTGAATGACGTTGAATTTGATATCAAAATGAATTAATAAAGTGAAGTAATGAATATGAATTTGAATTATAGAAAGGAAATTCAGCTTTAATTGTAAAAGTGAATTGTGAATATGGTGAGTATAAAAATTCAATCTGAATTAGAATATAAACCAATTGAAATTAAGTGTGTTGAACCAAATTGAATATAAGCAAAGTAAATAAATTTGGTTAAATGTGCATTTGTTGCTAGTTGATTGTATAGAAATTCATTAAGTATTAATGAAATTAAATGATTAGAAGCTATGTAATTGAATTCAAATTGAAGGATAAGTAAATCTAAATAGAACCAAATTTGATTTGAATTGAAAGCAAACTAACTTGAATGTAAATTAGTGACAGTAAACTAATTGGATATGAATGAATGTTAGTAAAATCCAATGTGAATGAATCAAATGTGATTTAATTGAAAACCAAGTCGATGAATGATTTACTAAAGAACTAGTTGATTATCTTGGAAATGGAAAACTGATAAATTTATATAATAGTTTAAATTGGAAATTTTGAATTATTATAAGCGGCTTAAATTGAAGATTTGAAAGGTGTTAATAAAATATTGGAATTGTATAAGTGTTAAAAGTGAAATATTTAATGGATTTCATAAGTGAATGAAAATTACAGAATTAAGATTGTGAAGTTATAAAATGAATCGAAGTTGCGAAATAAAAGAATTTATAAGTAATTTACTTGTAAATTAAAATTCTGATATAAAATTGAGTTATAAAGGAATGAGTTAATAAAGCAATTTTTATAAATTGAAGTCTTTATAAATAGGAATGGAATTTATAAACGTTGTGTATAAATTCGAAACTGACTTATTTTGATAAGTAAATTCTTATAGCTTGTTAAAAGATGGATATCCACAATTTTGGATAGTGGATAATCTTTTAATTAAAATGCGTAGAAATGTTGAAATTGGTTAGGAAGTATATTCAAAATTTTGGACCGTGAATACATTATTGAATGAAATGGACATGTTTGGGAAAGTGATATTTTAAAACGAAGTTAATTGTTTTAAAAGATGTTTTTAAAGGCATTGAATATCGAAACCATAAATTTCAACATTCATTGTTGAAATAGACGTTTTCGAATATAAGGAAATGGTGGACTATAACACTGTTGTTATAGTAAATGATTTCCGAAAGGAAATGTTTTGTATAGTATTGGGATTTATACATCTATCTAAATTTCGAATTCCTATACTAGTGATTTTGAGTTGTCGTAACGATGTTTTACGTAACATTCGTTTTAACTCAAGTAAATGTATGAAAGAGAATGATTTTCTTAAAGGATGAAATATATACTTAATTTTGATTTAAGTATATCGAATATTTTCAAATGTTGAAAATAAATGGATTTGTGAATTACTTATTTTTAAATAAGTATGGAAATGTTTTTCCAAATGTGAAATGTTGTGAATATATTCCGTAAGGGATAAATGATTTGAAATTCTTTTTTTTGAAGTCGAAGTTGAAAAGTTAAATGAGAGATTTGAACAATTTGTTCAATTTGAAATTTTTCAAAAAGATTGAATCGTTGAGTTAAAATTGAGTTTAACTTCGACATCAAAGACAATATAAGTTGAGCTTTGAATTTCAGATGATAATTTGGATTGTATGTCTAACATTGTGAATTGATGACATAGCAATTGATCTCTATTAAATATATATCTGTTGGTGGCGGAGAATTTATTCTCTTAGCTTAACACCCTTCTCTGAGACGTACGAGCTCAGAGGTTATATATCGATAGACATCAATTCTGTGTTGAGAATTGACGATGTAAGCGTGAAATCCAAATTGAATGTGAAAGTCGATAATAAATGGAATTTTGAATATGAATTAGGTTTGAGATAACCTTAAATTTCCAAATCGACTTAGAGGAAAATTTTGAAATCCTCTATTTTGTTATGAATATGGAATATGTAAGTTTTTAGAACTTATATATATATATGAATGCGGTGAATTTGAAACCGTTAGTTTAGAAAGACATTGTTATGGAAATCTTATGTATGTTTACATAGATGTTATATGTACGAAATGTGAAATGAAAGTACTACATATATGATATTATGTTTTCTAAACTGAGGATGTGGAAAAGTACCTTCCATTTATTATTAGAGAAGGTATTGGAACTCTCGATGAGTGTCCATTTGAAATTCGTAGCTACGTAGAATTTACATTTAGTCAGAGTGACTATTTGAATCGGAAATCCTTCGCTATAGATCATCGCGATGAGATTAGATTTGATTGATGATTAGCGTAATTTGAGGGGCGAGATGCCCACAGTTACAAGCGATTCCACTGGAATAGTGGCGTAACCGCCGAGTAAACTGCAATCTAATGCCAGGCGAAATTTGAGGGGCGTGATGCCTACAGACACGAGCGATTCTACTGGGATAGTAGCGTAACCGCCGTGTGTACTGCAATCTATGGCGACAACTATGGCGAAATTTAAGAGATGTGAAATCTACAGCCACAAGCGACTCTACTGGGATAGTAGCGTAACCGCCGGGTGGAACTGTGATCCATGGGGGAACGTGCTTTCCATATCCATTTTTAAAAGAATTTTTAAAAGTATTTTCACTGGGAATTGAAGCAAGTATATTTAGTACTTGGAGATTTTTAGACCTGCGCCTGGCCAGCGTATGCCTAATGTCTGTGAGAACGAAGATGGACTTGTTAAATTTCGAGTTAGCAAGTATTTTCAAACTGTAAATAGCAAATCAATGATTTGAAATTAGAATTACATAATTCCTACCTAATGAATTAAGGAAGAGGATCTTTGAAATGTTTTGAAAGTCCACAGCTTTGGAAGAGATATATTGTATAAATCTCTAATGTGAAGAATTTTAAGTTTGAATCTGAGTTTTGTAAATCGAGAAATGTTAGTAAAAGACTTTTGTGTTTTGATTGTAGAAATCAATGAACAAAAGAGAAGATAAACAAAACTAGTGAGATTAAACAAATGAAATGAATCCTATATTCATTTATTTGTAATAAGTTTTAAGCTTAGAAAAAAATTGAGTAGAGTATAAATATCGGTAAAATTTTAACAACCTTTCCTTTTCGTGGACGAAAAGTTTTTAAGGAGGGGAGTTTGTAACGACCCTGAAATTTCGACAATTTAAATTGAAAAATATTTAATTAATTTTAAATATTTGAATGATGATTTGACTTGAATTTCAAATTATCAGAAGGAATTGGCGATTAAATTTTTGAATTTAATCTATTGGAAATTTAATAAAATTTGAATCTTCGATTTTAAGCCGGTTAAAAATAATTTAAAGGCTTGGAAAATTCATATTGATAATACTGAAAGTAATAGAAGCTTCAAAATTGATTTGAAAGCGATTTGTTCAGTTTTGAAATGTATCGTTTAAATTGAAATTAAAAATAACCTTCCGAGGCACAGTCTCGGAATTTGACGAAACCAGCTCCATTGGGTCCGTAATATTGAATTATTACTGGATTTCAAATTTCGTATTTATCAGAATTGTTATGAGGTCATACGGCGTATAAACGCGTATAAAATTAATTTGAATTCAATTTGAATTTCTGTAACAACTGGGGTTTTGCCCAAAATTTTTATCATCAATAAACGATTAAAGATGACAGGTATTTGCTGTTTATTGTTGAAATTTTTATAACGATAAAATCTTCGTAAATTAACGATTTAATATCGACTGTTAATTTCTGTTTGAATTTGGAATTTGTAAATTGATTTGAATTCTCTTATTAAATTTTTATTTGTACGAGATGAATAAATATGTATAGAAAAATTTTAACAACTAAATTAAACAAACCAAATTAAATACAAAACAATCAGTTTTAAAAAGAGAAAACAAAAGAATAAAACAAAAGAAAAAAAAAGAAAAAAAAAAGAAAAAAAAAATAAAACACCATAACCAGCCCATGCCTAAGCCCATACCCTTATTCACGTTTAAACCCATACCCCCCCACGATCTTTCTTCTGTAAAACCCACGCCCCCCTCACTTCACAAATAATCGAAAAAAAAAATATACGACGAAAAAAAAAATGGCGACGAGAAAACCAATTAGGGCTTTCGAAATCTAGGGCTCGTCTGGAATTAGAGTTTCAGCCTCGTTCGTTCCTCCTTCGATCTGCAAAGATTAGGGCTTCGACGTTAGTAGTGGCGGCCTCGATTCGATCATCTCCCTCTTCGCCAAATTTTAGGGTTTTTGCTTCTGGTTCGCTCGCTCGCGTGCTCCTCGATTCAAACTAAGGTGAGTACTTACTCACATCTAATTCATGCCTTCATTTCGAGATTTGGGTTTGAACCCCCTAGGTTTTTCGTTCGTATATATTTGAGATGTTTGGATTATTTGAAGTTGACAAATCTTTATTCCGGTCATTCGATTTGTTTTGGGTGTCGATGATTTCTTTATCTCGGCCATTCGAATTGTTGATGTTGATGATTTCCGATTTGTTCGAATTTGCATCTTTTGCTATTTGATTTTTCGATGTTGATATTGCTCGACTTTCAACTTAGTTGATTTTCTTACTGTTGTGTGGTCCTGGCCTTTACGTCTTGTTCAATACTTGCATTCGACTTGGGTCACTTGAAATTGTTTAAACTTGTACCCTGGATTATCTAAATTCTCTGACCTTTTGAATACGAAATTGTTTGAAGTCACCTGCGGCCTTATTTTGATTCGAAACTTAGGCACTGCCCTGACATTGTTATGGTTGTTCCATGATTTGCTTGTTTATGTTGCTATTGTATCATTTACTGGTTCACTTGATTCATGGTTCATCACTAAGACTGCTGTTTCACGACTTCGTTATACACTGTTGAACTACATATTAAGGTCCAATGGAAACATAAATTATATATGCGATGTTTTGAAACCGCAGTCTTCTCGAACCTGTTTGCAATTGTTGTTCCACATTACTTGCAGTTGTTCTCTCGGCTGCACATTTACTAGTTCATGTGCATGTGTATATTTATGCTTCATTTTACTTCTGAAGTTACTTGAACTCTAGTCTGCGATCTTTGACCCGGGTGTATCTCATTTGCAGTTACACTTGTACCATTCACTGTATCACTTCTGCCTAGTCTCTGACCACTTGGATTGTCATCTTGATTTCTGGCATATGTATATATATATATATATTTGCATTCTTGTATGTATATATATATATATTTTGCTTCATCTAAGTTGAATTTTGAATTGATTTTCCTGTTTTGGTGCATTCCTTATCTGGTTTGCATATTCCCTAAACTGATTCTTGATGCTTTTGGGTTTTGCCCTCGTATACTTGAACTGTATACATGAGTTCATGGTTGCTATACCCTTCATTTTGTAAATTGCAGTCCATTCAGTTTTGGGGTCTTTGATTCTCAAGTGATTCATGTTGACTTGGGTTTTCATTCTTCCATATTCCAGTTGCAAGTGGATTTAGTTATTTGCACTTGAATTTGTTGGCTTGGTCACTGTGATGTTGCATTGCAGTTTTTCTTTGATATGTTGGCCTTCTTTATTCCAGTAGCATTGGTTCATGTTCATTTGGTATAATTGTGTGGTTGTCCAGTGTAGACTTTGTTCATTTATTGTAGTTGTCTGTCCTTGCAAATGAGCTGTAGCATTCAGTTTTGACTATCAGTTGTATAGTTGTTGTCTGAGGCAGTTGATCATTAATTGCATTCATTTGTGTTCCCATTGTTCTTCACCTGACTTGCTTATTTATCATTTAGTGGTCTGCATCTGTCCATATCACTGTTGGCATTTTGTAGCTTGGTATTGTGCAGTATTGCTGTTGGATTGATGTTCTTCATGTTATTATGGTTCAGTTGAAGTCGATAGTTGGGTTTCATGTGGCCTTGGTATACAATGTTGTCCAGTCTGCATTCATTGTCCTCTGTTTGCTCAGTCTGGTTACACCTCTGTTGTATTGCCTTGACATTGTTTTGATTTGTTAGCTGTGCATCTTGTTTTGCACACGAGTTGGCGGGGCAGTGCACACGGGTACGAATGCACACGTGTGCGCTGCAGCCACCCAAACTCGACAGATTTGAATTGATTCTTTTGCTTTTGATGCATTGATTTTTATGCCATATTGGCGAGGCCGTACACGCGTGCGTGTACGGCAGCCAATCGAGTCTTGATGGTTTTTAAAGTGACAACTCCAATTGTCTTAAATTGATTTAGTCGATTTGATAAATTGTTTATTTATCTCTGTTGATGATTTAAATCTGCTGATTTATTGTTTAACACTGTTTAGTGTTATATTTTCGTTATCCGATTTCTTTGTTAAAAGAGTCGGATAGACGGGAATTACTGTGACTGTCGTCTATTTAAATTATTACTGCCTCTATGCACTAATAAACTGGTTTGAATTAGACTGACCTGTGTATTATTTTCTTTTGAATATAATACTCGGGTCAGACCGAGTATTTTTACAGCTTGAAGATTTTCGAGCAGCGAAGTTAGAGAGAGAGTAAAGAATCATTTATTTCAAGAAAATTGTATTTTTAGAAATTCCGCTGTATCAGTATTAAATTGTATAAACTCTGATGTATATAAAAAGATTTATAGTAATGAAATAAATTCTCATTTGTTTTAAATTCATTGTTATTATTCTGTGTTTCTGTGGCTGATTCTGTTTAAACCTTATAAACTAAATAACAATTCGTCTTTTTGAACGTTTTGAGTTGGTTTAATTACCGACTGGAGACGGTCAAAAGGGGGAATGTTACATTGGTGGACTTTTTGCATTGATACATATAGATGTATGAAGTCATAAGTCTAATGATACCAAAACGGTTCTATATACTTGTTAAAATTCACAGATGAATTACCATAGAAATGAACTTGTGTATTTGATACATATGCCTATAATAAGTTCATAGTAAAATGGTAGTAAGTAATGTAACATATAGAAAGAAATAAAATGATTTGATTTGTTCGAATTGGTGAGTATATTGGAAAGAGTTCCAAATGTACCTAGAAATGATAAGGATTTAATATCAAAATGTCACTCCTCCCATCGATACATAATGATGTATCGATAATAAGCTACCCGACTTTGTTAAACAACGTAAGATTGATAATGAGTGAAGTTGAGTTAACTTCTTTCTGCAAGATCATGTACTTAAGAGTAGTACATAAGGTTAAAGTTAATTTCATCTAAAGAATAGTTTACAATACTATATAAGATAAGAGTTTATAAGAAAGCCCTACATATCCCAGCTGAAGAAGTTAGAAGTTATACAAGACAAAAAATTGCATGTAGTAATTGTTCGTAAGGAACCTTATGTGGACCACATCAAAGGATTTTAGGACTGTTCAGTATTCATTGACCATTTTATTTTAAACACAAATTTCATAACCCAAAATCAAATCAGTTATATTTATAAGTCAGAAAATATTTTTGAATACCTATTTCGTTGCACTGAGAAACAATTATTGTTTAAAGAAACACCAATTTCATGGCAAAGGAATTTCTTTTAGAAATTTTTGATAGTAAATTGCATTTGGATACGTTCCAAAGATAAAACTGATTGTGAGGGATGAAATTAAATTAACCAAACCTGAACAGACACAATGCATTAGAATGTCTTATATGTATTCTCGCACATTAAAGAGAAACTATGAGTTTCTTATTAATATCGAGAATAGAATTTCCTCAATTACCAATAAAGCCATCAAGAGTATTGACTCTGACATATGACATGATGCACAAACCCGGAATGGATTCAAGTGCCTTATCAATATACGATTTTGATAGTTTTATCCAAAGGGATATGATCCATCGGCTGCAAATATGTTCTCAATAGGAAGACCAATACAGTTCGAATATAATGAGCAACATTTATAAGAATATATCGTAAATTTCAAATGTTGATATCATCATTACGGATTTGTTTTTCAACGAGCTTAAGTTTATTCAGATTTTACTTACATAATTATTCTCCAATATGACTTTGAGTTTGGTTCATATATGTTGAAAAAATTCTAACAATGATTTATTATAGACCGTTTACATATAACAACCAAAGTGTTTTGAAGTCAGTAGGACTGGTATTGGGTTTATGGGTTTCAGATATGATCCAAGAACTAATACGAAAGTATCGTTCAAAAAGCATCAAATTTGAACAATTATTTTGGAAGAAATATCAAATAGTTTGATTTTCAATCAAAATACAGAGGAAGCGTCTGTCTATAAGAAAGGTCTATAAAAATACTAGAATATTTCGAAATGGTAAACAACAAACTTATGATTGTTAATGATGTACCTAAGTTACAATCATTATACCTTGGTGGTTTTATACTTGACATTTGGATATGTAAATGATATCTTTTATAATCAATATAAAAGGATGTTGGGATTGTCTCAAACGACACACACACACCATACTAAATGTTTAATATGGAGTATGTAAGATGGATTCCATATGCATTAGCAATAGGAATTGTCATACATTCTATATTGTCTACAGTATTACATTTTGCTTGTGTATTTGATACATAAAGCAAATATCAATCCAAATTAAGATCGCTAGACGGTAGTTAAGATTATTCTTGAGTATTTGTAAAATGCTAGAGAATTTGTGACAACCCGACTTTCCACACCCGGAAAATCGCATCATCGATAAGAAAGAAAGGGGTGAGAAATAGAAAAGATAGAGAAGAAAGAAGAAATAACATCAGAATCTCAACAGCGGAACGAATAAAATATAATATATCACATAAGAGAATACATAGTATCATATACATCATAGATACACAGCTTATACATCACATACTAGACAGTTATAAACACCTGTCTAGTTAATACAACTCACACATCACAGAGATACAACACAGCGGAAATACAGAATAAATACAACTCACACGCCCCACCTCTATACCCACGTAAACCAAGAACACTACGATGTAGTGCTGTCAATTAGCGCGGAGAATAAGGCTGTGGAGGAGCGACCATCCATGTAACTTCTTTGTGCGAGCATCGATACGTCAGATAGAATAGAATGCATATCTTTTAAGGAGGAAATCCGACATACCGATACAAACACAAAGCTATCACACGGTGGCTATATATAATCTTCGGAAACAAACATAGAAATAATCATAACATAAATCAGTCACAGACATCCATATCACAAAGGCGGAAGAAGATATGAATAAATATATATATCACATGAAAGTGTACATCAGAGTAGTGGTCGGAAAGATCCACGATAATACAAAAGAATAGCATCACGTGCTATACAAAAGAATAAGTACACAACATAGAGTCTATATCTCAAAGGTGTACATCCAAAAACTACTAATCTATGTAGTTAGCCAAAAGTCAGAAATATCCTGAAGAGAAGTCAAGCAGAAGCACCTGTAACATCTCGGTCTGACCCGAGTATTATTTATAAGAAAATAATAAACGGATCAGTCTAACTATAAATATCAGATGATATGGTATACAGTAAAAGGCATGACATGAACATGTAATAACCATAGCGACATACTACTATAAGTACGTAAATGATAATCAACAAAAGATTTATCAATATCACAAGAATCTTCTCAAAGATAAAATAGGGTATCATACCCTATACTTGTATTCATAACAAGTCAATAACACATAAATTCACCAATGCACAAAAACTGATATCATATCAATGAAAATCATGAAAATTGGTGAAGCACAAAATTCCAGAAATCATCATCAGAAATCCAGAAAACACATAAAGGGGGGAGGCCTAACACATGAATGGGAGCATGAAAACTCACCTACGCGTAAACACATGACGAGAAGTTATCTCATGGAAGCTATCCATTAAATTTTCACACAGGAATGGCCCGAAGACCATAGGAAATGTGATGGCGAAACATCACATAATCGGGGTATAGTCTCCCACGTAGACAAAGAGACATCGCTCAATCGCTAGTCTAAATCACAAAAATGATCGTCATGATCATAAGGAAGTGTCAATCACACCAAGCTAGTAAATATATGAGTTTAGCTTCATGTCCCATAACCACTTGCTTAACTTAAATATTTACGAACAAGCTGTAAATCTTCACTAGGAAATTGTCACAAAAAGGGTTCAATCGAACAAGTCCAAGAGCTAACCGACGAAGTGAACGCAAGCGTTTCATACCACTCGTTTTACTAAGTCGTTTAAGTCGATTTCTCATTCGAGTGAAGTAAAGGCTTGTATATACTAGTAGATTGAAAATCGGTTTGAGAAAACGAACTTTTGATACTTAAAATAGTGTTGAAATCGCTTTGATGAAAGAGTTTTGATATTTACTATTAGTATTGAAACCTTCATATATCTTTAAAGTGACAAGTCATAAAACGATTGTAGAACAAATCAATTCACGTTCGAAGACGTGAGTAAAGTCCAAAGAAGTCAATCCCAAAACCATCAAAGTAGAAATTCTGATAAATGTTTTTCAGAAGAGATTGCCTACGCAGAGTAATACGGGGTTCGACCTAGTGAAGGCAAGCTGTCTCTAGAAGCCAAACCGGTCAAACGACCAAGTACTAACTCGCGAACGACCTAGGGGAAAAACAGGTCAAACGACCAAGTACTAACTCGCGAGCGACCTAAGGTCTGCGACCTAAATGCGAGCGACCTATCGAAGTGCGCGACCTAACAGTGAGGCGCGACCTAAGGTGATTCGCGACCTAAGGGTACGCGACCTAACATGGTTCGCGACCTAAGACTCGCGACTTAAAGTTTGCTTGGGGAGTTATAGGTCGGCAACGACCTACGACTTAACAAAAGTCGAGCGACTTAAGAGGCATGGGAACCAGCGACCTAAAACTGGCGACCTAAGGATACGCGACCTAAAGGCTTGCGACCTAAAGGCACGCGACCTAGAGGTGAACGACCTAACGAGGTCCAGGGGAAGCGACCTAAAATGCTTCGACTTAAAGGTGCACGACTTAAGGTCTTACGACCTAACAACTTGGCTAGGCACGCGACCTAACGACTTAAGCTTTGAACGACTCAAGGAGTTAACTCGCGAACGACCTAACACTTAACTCGTAACCGACCTAAGATTTGCCTTTAACTCCTGAACGACTTATACCTTTAGCTCCTGAACGACTTATGCCTTTTTCCTGGAGATTATAGGTCGGCAACGACCTACGACTTAAGGGCGAATACGACCTACGACTTAAGGACGCGCGACCTAACTCCGAACGAGCTAAAAATGGCCAGAACGACTTATGCTCCGTGTGGCTTTTCGACACGAACGACCTACGACTTAGGCTTATCTCGCGAACGACCTAGCGAAGGCAGAAACGACCTAAGTGCAGTTTTTCACCAAAAACACTAGAATTTTGGGTTTTTCACCAATCCAATCCAAACCAAAAGCAAATGCTGATGCTAAAATGATAGGGAACCATTTCCAACAGTCCAAGATAGATATAGGTAAGATGTGAGATCAAAAATCTCACCTTTTCACGGAATTTGATGAAGATGGAGATTGAAAGCAAGGAGAAGCAATCCAAAGCTTGAATCCACTATCTTCTACTTGAATTTGGAGTTGAATCTCGGATTTGCAATAGAATTGGAGTTTGGAGTTTTAATTTCCACTTCCCACCACCATTTTTGATGAAGCTTGAATGTTAAAACAAAGGGTGAATGAAGTGAGGAAGGGGGTTGGGCTGAACTAAGGAAGTGCAGTCCAAACCAAAGTCTCAAGCGGGAAAAGTGACGAAAATTTCACTATCTCCAAACATATCGAAGTTTACACTCAAAAAGATCGCAAACGTCATTTTGAACTCAATGGGGGTGGTCTCGAGTCCTAATTTGACCGTATGCAAAAAGTAGCTTTTCGGACTAACATCCGACTAACGATAAAATATTTAAATATAAAATCGATAGATATGCGGGTTGTTACACTGAAGCCTCCTGCTCCATTGCTCCTCCACAATTCGTCAAAGCTAACCTGAATCCCTTGGCTACCCGTAAAAATTTGGGTACCCGAGAGTTTATGAAAACAAAAATAAACTTCGGGTCAGACATGGGTCTAGTATGAGTAAACGGTTCAAGTTGCTTAACTTTAAAAATTACTTTGAAAAAAAGGAATCACGTAAGACTCCCCACAAATAAACATGGGTAAGTTTTTACCTTATGCTATCCAAAACAGTTTATAGGAAATCCAGTGATATTATAATAGTGTCTAGGGTTTTCAAGTAAATAAGAAATAGCCGAAATTGTTACATTCATTAAATTCCAGCATATTAGGTTTACAATCAAATCCGAGGGCGCTTATTGGATTTTGGATTCCATACAATGGCAGGGCTACTGGGGTACCGCCCGTCACAGTACGTGGCCTAGATCACCGTACCAAGGACCCACCCTAAGTCCCTTGCAACACAAGGTCGGAACCATCCCTTACTGGATAATTCCCGCACAAGACACCCCACGGTTGTCATGATCAACCGCACACAAAGCCGAATAATAAGGGACATCTAGACAGGGGTAATCTCGTCCTACTTGGGTGCTACCCACTAACCTTGCTGCACCTCCCCTGTTTTATCCATTCCCGGTTGATGAGGCTTGAGGCTACGATTACCTTTAGAGAACACATCTCTTAGAATGCTCATCGTCCACTTGACGATGTTCTGAAAGCATTCAATCCATACAAGTTCGTTCCGGGTTCGAACGAAACCGAAGGCATTATCTCGTTACACTCATTTTGGAATCACCCTCAGAGTTAACGACAATAACCCTTGCACTCTGAATCTTCATCTTCACTTGAGATTCACGACCTATCGTTAATTTGGATCGATGTGGTTTTCGGATATCCAAATACGGAAACCCGATCCCGGTCTCATCGAAATCCAAAACGTGTCTTTTAAGGCCAAGTTGTTTTAAAGTTAAAACAATTTAATTCAATTATCTATATACACACAGATAGATAAATCACAATATAACAATGGATAATCACATCATCATCATAAACAGATAATCCATATGATCAACTCAAACAGATAATCAATATCATCATACTTAAAACAAACATCCATATCACAATAGATATTATTCATCTCATATCTGAGATCACAATCAATCAAGGAAATCAATATCATCCATCATATATAAACAAGGATTAATAATCACATCATTTATAATCAATTTAAAATGAATTAAATTAATTACAAATCTCTAATTAATTTAAAGTAAATTAAATTAATTACTTCATCGTTATAAATCTTGCTTACATAACCATTAACTAATTACAAGTCAATTAATTAATCATTCTCTACTTTCATCTTAATTAATCATCCTTGATTAATTATCTTTAATTACATTTAAGTAATTATCCTTTAATTATTTTTACAAATTAATTATCTTATACCAAATATAGAAAGTAACCTTTAAATTACTAAAATTAATTACCTTACTCCCTAATTAATTACATTAATGAATTCCTTCATTTATTAATTATTTCCAAATAAATCCATTTTAACTTACATCATTAATTACAATATTTAATGATCTCTAATTACATTTATTACATTTAGTAATTTATCTTCAATTAAACCAAACTGTTAATCACCTTGATTAACTCCATCCAGTAATTAACTACCTTAATTACTTCATTAAATAATTTAATCACTTCACAATTAATTAATCCCTCGATTAATTTTACAAAGTAATTATACTAAATTACTTACATTACTAAATCATCTCCCATTAATTACTTCCTTAAGTAATTATACTTATTATATCAACAAATGGTTATTTAAATTAATTAAACTAAATTAATTAACTTAAACAATTCATATTAAACTTAGTTAATGAAAATGGGAAATTAATTTCTTAATTACTTTCATAAGTAATTATATTTAACTAATTCACAAATTATTATATTAAATTAATAAACCTAATTAATTATCAACATTGATCATATTAATCCATTATTTAAAAATCCTAGTTAATGACTTCATTAACTATTTACACTTCTTAAATTACCTTTCTAAAGTAACTAAATTAAGATTTATTTTTACTTACAATTAAAATTTATCTTTAATCACTCATAAATAAATTCTTAATTATTTAATTTATTAAGTATTCAATATAACTTAATTAATTCTTACTTCATCAATTAATAATCATAAATTAAAATTCAACTCTTATTTAAATAATGATTCTTAATTTTCCATTTATTACCAACTGATAATCTTAAACCTTAATTAACCAATTTAACCTTTAATTATTAAATTAATTAATTCAATCATTAATTAATCAAATTAGCTAATTATTTATTTTAATTAACTTAATAATTACAAATCTATAAATCTATATTTATATAAAAAGTAAGGCATTTTCTTATTCCAAATGCTAGATTCAATTAAATACAAAATTAACTTAGTTAAATTTACACACTACAAAATATACTTAAGACATTTTTAAAGTTGTTAAACATTCTATTTTTTTTTTAAACTTGTATTTTGAAAACTAGGATTCAATCTCATTTGAATTCAGATTTAAACTTATTTCAAAGCCTTTGTATTAACTTGCTCTATTTTTATTTAAAGTCTGAAATTTAAAAACTGTAACAATGACAGTTTCTACATCCCATACAAAACTACTCGAGCCATCTTCCCTTTACTTCGAGTCGAACATCAGAAAAACTTGGGCCACACCCTAAATTGACTCGAGGATGAAACAATGCCCAAAAAAACAGCGACCGTTCAACTAGGAACCAACTCCACTTCACTGCTTCGAGTCCCCCCCTTGCATGACTTCGAGTAAATACTCGAATTTCTCGAACAACACATGGGAACTGTCGTCCCAATTCCAAGATCTTCCACCAAAAACAAGAGTGCACGGTGCACGTGCACCGTGACTTCGATCAATTCCGGCCTCCCACCAGAACTCCATCTCATCGGCAACCTCCCACTCTCCTTCCCACGATCATCTACACATCATCCCAGACTCGAATTCAAACTCGAGCTGTTAAACCAAACCTGGAACTCATCGACATGCACTCACCCAAACCTGGCAACACGCTGATGCTCGCCGACCAACCATCTGACAGTCGACCCTTCCGGCCTCGTCTCCCTCTTCACGTCTACGACCCATTCCTAAAGACTCGCCGAACTCGATCAACCAGGGAGAGAGAACGAATCGAAAAGTCCCGAGCTCACAAAACTAGGGTTAAAAATTTCAAACTCAAACTGCTGTCGCCACCGTGGCCGTGGCCATCTACCACTATTTTCCAATCACCCCCATAGACTCCTCCACCACCTCACACAACCCCGACCACCCTCGACCCCGCGATCATCGGGAATGCTCGAAAACATGATTTCCAGACAAACCCAAATAACCCATTCAATACTACATTAAAAATCATGAAATTGATCTTAAAAATCCTAGCTTTTATATACGATTCCAGTTATATACTTATATCAACAAATTACAAGTTTTGATTTTTAACTAAACTCTAACTCCTCTGTGTTTTCTTCTTTCCAGACAAAGTTTTCTATCTATAATTATTGCAATTATTTTTAAAGCTTAGTTTAGTTTTAAAACAACAACTTTGTTTTAACTACTCAGCCCTAAAGAAGATTAGAGTAGGAAGAATTTTTGAAGTTGAACTAAGTTTTAAAACTCTGTAGTTAAAACAGAGATGATCACTGTAAATAATCTAGGCATTCACACAAGTTTTCCAGAGTCCTAAAACCATCATACCAACTTATTTACAAACATACATTACGAGTTTACTTAAACATAAGTCATAGGCATCAAAACAGTAGGGTCTCATGTTTAACAGTTTAAAGGTAGTGGCTTTACTAGATCAGAGATATTCAAAACAACTGATATGCACACTTACATAAATGCACTGAAACTTGCACAAACACATACATATAAACAACATTAACAAAGAGACTCCCAGATTATTTTAGTTTAGTTTTAAAAAGTTTACTCACCTAGCTTTAAAATCAGAAAGCTTGTTCCTTTTTGTATGAAAACAGGCAGCTTGAAACTTGCATATGCTTGAATGTTTGAACTGAAACTTGTTGTGGTTGAGAGGCTTTAAATTTTAAATTGAAACTGGAGGCTTGCTTTTCTCATTTGATTTTAGTTTATATTTGTTTTGAGACTTTGCTTTGTTTTTAAAACTTTTAGAAACTGGGTTGCTCAGCCCTTTGTATACGAAATGAAATAAGGTAGGGTTGCTAAATACACAAGTATACAATAGTTTATTATCCTAGTACACGAGAAATCAGAGATTTTTATCTCTTTGGGGGCTGAAAACATTTTTGAACAGGCTTTGTTTTGCTAGGAAGAAAAGCATTAAATGCTAATGTACTATATGTCTCAACCTTATCCTCTTTTAGTACATAGATATTTTTAGTTTTACCTTGTTTATTCTTAGATGCTAAGCATACATACTAAATTCTATTCCTATGTATATAGATGGTTCTACTGCCTCCACCATATATCATGCTATAGAAATAACATTCACTTGTCTTATCTTCTTATACTTAGGTGATTTTTACTTACCTGCCAGTATAAATTGCTATAGAGTATAAAATTTACTTGCCTTATCTATGCTATTGTACTTATGTACAAAACTTGCATATATTTATATTTGTTTGACTTAGAGCTATGCATACATCCCTATTCTATTCGTATGTACTGAAGTGATCTTACATGCCTGCAATAAATACTTTGTTATAGTGTATAATATTTTACTTAGGTTTTAGTTTAAAGTTTTGTTATGGTGATTGTATTATGTTAGCTTGCATATTTGTTTCTATCTCTCACATAAGTGCTTTTTATTTTTATTTTAAAAACTCAAACTATCCAATATATAATTACCTAATATTATCTTATACCTACTTTAAATATTTATAAGGTATATTTTATTATCTATATATTATTATTTTAGAGATTTATATAAATTTTAAAATATGTATAACAATTTCTATTTATAATAAAAATCTACTTGTATAGACATTTGATTATTAATAAAGCTCATTATTACATTAAAATAATTTATAAAAGAGATTATCACTTTATTTCAAATTTTTATTAAGCTATACTCTAAAAAGAACAACAGCCCTTTTATTTAATTTAAATCTAAGCTAAAATCATTCAGACAATTTAACTTAAATCTTGAATATATTTTAAAGCCAAATAGTTATTTATTAAATATTGAATTTAAATCAAATTTTCCAAATTACTAAAAGATAGAGTTTGAAGGTATATCGTTATCTATTAAAATTTAAACAGACTTTAACTATTTACCATATATACAAAAATATATATATATAAATAGAAAATAATTTATTAGCCTTTAAAAGATAATTTATCAGTTAAATATTTATTTAAAAGACAATTATTAATTCAATTCTTACCCTATTAACAATATATATATCAAATCAATTTAATATTTAATATAGATTATTAAATTGATATTGCTCAAAATTCCGGGATGTCACATTCCTCCCCTCTTAAAAGAATTTCGTCCCCGAAATTTAAAACAAAGGTAATTTAATAATCTCATTACTGATTTAAATTTAAAAAAACACAAGCATATATCATCAATATATACTAACAACCATAGCAATCAATCATCCAATCAACAAATCTAACTATCCAGACAAAATACTGGATAGAATTTCCTCGAGGTTCCCCGAGTATAAATACCGGGTTACTCGCTCTATAGAATCCAAACAATCAATACTACAAAGCTACACACATCAAGATCTACAAAACAAGATAGGATATCAGACTATAGACAAGTCTGACTCAACATCCCAAACTCCCTGAACTGCTGGTTCTACAACCAGAGACAACTCATACACATACTCCCTTAGAGACACGTGAAACACATCGAATCCCAGTTATCCAAACTGACAATTCACTCCCGAAGATCAAACACTTATCCAAAATCAAATCTCCGATTCTGAAATCCAAATTCCTTCGGACGATCTTGGGTCTCCTACATCCTTACTGATCAGCTTATCCTTCGCTGATGCCCTCGAAACGACCTGAACCAAAACAATCTAACAAAATGACCTTTCCAAGATCAACTAAAACTCAGAACTCCACTCTACTCCAAAACACTGCAACTTCCAGTTGCTTCTACTCTAAAACAGCTGCCACCATGCTTCCACTACGCAACTCTGACTGAGCAGATGAAAATGCGGATGACGAACACAAGCAAAGACTGGAAAAACACTTTCCAACAATATGGTTCAACATATCCAAAAATAAACTCAAAAGTTCCTCCAAAACCTAAGCTACTTCACTAAAATCTTCCTCCCGAAACCATCCTACTACTAAGCGGAACCATCGGTACCACTCCTGGAATCCAGTCGATACCAAACTCAATCTCCAGATGCTAACAAAACTCTGACTTCCTGAAGACATCTAGAAAAATCTCTAACACACAAGAGAACACTCAGACTATCGCAAGTCACTTTTGCGATCAACCCAGCCTAATTCCAAAGAAAACTGTTCTCTTCTTACCAAACAGAACAGCTGATGCTAAACCAACCAACCCATCAAAGAAACGGAACCACTCTGTTGCTCCTGAATTCACTGCGAAGCTAAAAAGCTTCCTTGCCAACACACAGAACACTCCGAGCTACACTGCTGATACAAATGCCCAAAGACTTCAAATCCAGAAGCTCCTCGAGAAACTCAAACCACAAGCCAAACACAAACGCCTTGCTGAACTCAGCCACATCACCGAAGTAGACACACTTCTTTAAGACTTGTTCCAAAGAAACACCTTCGGTAACATCCATAGTCACTGTGTCTCATCACACAGCTACTAATCCCTGAGGTATCAAGATACCATCACTTGCTCTGTTCAACCGACAGATCCAAACTCTAGCTCATCCAACTTACACTTCGAAGATGAACTCCAAACCTTAACAGGTTATCTTCAGAGATCGATGAAATCCTTACATCAACAAAGCTTACTCGAGAAAGACTGTAGACCCAATACCGTCTCGGTAGATACACTTCCAATCTCAACAAACTCCAACCATCGGTAGTCGTGTGACACACCACTACCCTATCTACCTTTATAACTTATATTGGGAAACCCGAACAGGTAACCCAACAGACAGGTAGAAATAGATAAATATATATATATATATATAGATAAAAATTACAAGTACGCTCTCTCAGGATAGACACCACTCCAGAGCCTAGGTATTCACTCAACCTAACGCTCTGATACCAACTGTGACGTCCTAGGCTTTTCAACCATCAGCAACGGCTCACGACCGGTAGGCTTTTCAACCATCCCAGCCCCGCTGTGGCTCACAGTGATACCTCGGGTTTGCTTTTACGGCCAGCCTCTCGACTGTAAGCACCTAGCAAACCAACCCCAAAAGGCCTTATACTACCCCCGGGGACATGTAGGGGTAAGAGTCTCCCGTTCGCCACCTAACGCAAAGCGAGAACCCCCTATCACGCTGTAATGTAGCAAACCCGATCCCGGTCTCATCGAAATCCAAAACGTGTCTTTTAAGGCCAAGTTGTTTTAAAGTTAAAACAATTTAATTCAATTATCTATATACACACAGATAGATAAATCACAATATAACAATGGATAATCACATCATCATCATAAACATATAATCCATAAGATCAACTCAAACAGATAATCAATATCATCATACTTAAAACAAACATCCATATCACAATAGATATTATTCATCTCATATCTGAGATCACAATCAATCAAGGAAATCAATATCATCCATCATATATAAACAAGGATTAATAATCACATCATTTATAATCAATTTAAAATGAATTAAATTAATTACAAATCTCTAATTAATTTAAAGTAAATTAAATTAATTACTTCATCGTTATAAATCTTGCTTACATAACCATTAACTAATTACAAGTCAATTAATTAATCATTCTCTACTTTCATCTTAATTAATCATCCTTGATTAATTATCTTTAATTACATTTAAGTAATTATCCTTTAATTATTTTTACAAATTAATTATCTTATACCAAATATAGAAAGTAACCTTTAAATTACTAAAATTAATTACCTTACTCCCTAATTAATTACATTAATGAATTCCTTCATTTATTAATTATTTCCAAATAAATCCATTTTAACTTACATCATTAATTACAATATTTAATGATCTCTAATTACATTTATTACATTTAGTAATTTATCTTCAATTAAACCAAACTGTTAATCACCTTGATTAACTCCATCCAGTAATTAACTACCTTAATTACTTCATTAAATAATTTAATCACTTCACAATTAATTAATCCCTCGATTAATTTTACAAAGTAATTATACTCAAATTACTTACATTACTAAATCATCTCCCATTAATTACTTCCTTAAGTAATTATACTTATTATATCAACAAATGGTTATTTAAATTAATTAAACTAAATTAATTAACTTAAACAATTCATATTAAACTTAGTTAATGAAAATGGGAAATTAATTTCTTAATTACTTTCATAAGTAATTATATTTAACTAATTCACAAATTATTATCTTAAATTAATAAACCTAATTAATTATCAACATTGATCATATTAATCCATTATTTAAAAATCCTAGTTAATGACTTCATTAACTATTTACACTTCTTAAATTACCTTTCTAAAGTAACTAAATTAAGATTTATTTTTACTTACAATTAAATTTTATCTTTAATCACTCATAAATAAATTCTTAATTATTTAATTTATTAAGTATTCAATATAACTTAATTAATTCTTACTTCATCAATTAATAATCATAAATTAAAATTCAACTCTTATTTAATTAATGATTCTTAATTTTCCATTTATTACCAATTGATAATCTTAAACCTTAATTAACCAATTTAACCTTTAATTATTAAATTAATTAATTCAATCATTAATTAATCAAATTAGCTAATTATTTATTTTAATTAACTTAATAATTACAAATCTATAAATCTATATTTATATAAAAAGTAAGGCATTTTCTTATTCCAAATGCTAGATTCAATTAAATACAAAATTAACTTAGCTAAATTTACACACTACAAAATATACTTAAGACATTTTAAAGTTGTTAAACATTCTATTTTTTTTAAACTTGTATTTTGAAAACTAGGATTCAAACTCATTTGAATTCAGATTTAAACTTATTTCAAAGCCTTTGTATTAACTTGCTCTATTTTTATTTAAAGTCTGAAATTTAAAAACTGTAACAATGACAGTTTCTACATCCCATACAAAACTACTCGAGCCATCTTCCCTTTACTTCGAGTCGAACATCAGAAAAACTCGGGCCACACCCTAAATTGACTCGAGGATGAAACAATGCCCAAAAAAACAGCGACCGTTCAACTAGGAACCAACTCCACTTCACTGCTTCGAGTCCCCCCTTGCATGACTTCGAGTAAATACTCAAATTTCTCGAACAACACATGGGAACTGTCGTCCCAATTCCAAGATCTTCCACCAGAAACAAGAGTGCACGGTGCACGTGCACCGTGACTTCGATCAATTCCGGCCTCCCACCAGAACTCCATCTCATCGGCAACCTCCCACTCTCCTTCCCACGATCATCTACACATCATCCCAGACTCGAATTCAAACTTGAGCTGTTAAACCAAACCTGGAACTCATCGACATGCACTCACCCAAACCTGGCAACACGCTGATGCTCGCCGACCAACCATCTGACAGTCGACCCTTCCGGCCTCGTCTCCCTCTTCACGTCTACGACCCATTCCTAAAGACTCGCCGAACTCGATCAACCAGGGAGAGAGAACGAATCGAAAAGTCCCGAGCTCACAAAACTAGGGTTAAAAATTTCAAACTCAAACTGCTGTCGCCACCGTGGCCGTGGCCATCTACCACTATTTTCCAATCACCCCCATAGACTCCTCCACCACCTCACACAACCCCGACCACCCTCGACCCCGCGATCATCGGGAATGCTCGAAAACATGATTTCCAGACAAACCCAAATAACCCATTCAATACTACATTAAAAATCATGAACTTGATCTTAAAAATCCTAGCTTTTATATACGATTCCAGTTATATACTTATATCAACAAATTACAAGTTTTGATTTTTAACTAAACTCTAACTCCTCTGTGTTTTCTTCTTTCCAGACAAAGTTTTCTATCTATAATTATTGCAATTATTTTTAAAGCTTAGTTTAGTTTTAAAACAACAACTTTGTTTTAACTACTCAGCCCTAAAGAAGATTAGAGTAGGAAGAATTTTTGAAGTTGAACTAAGTTTTAAAACTCTGTAGTTAAAACAGAGATGATCACTGTAAATAATCTAGGCATTCACACAAGTTTTCCAGAGTCCTAAAACCATCATACTAACTTATTTACAAACATACATTACGAGTTTACTTAAACATAAGTCATAGGCATCAAAACAGTAGGGTCTCATGTTTAACAGTTTAAAGGTAGTGGCTTTACTAGATCAGAGATATTCAAAACAACTGATATGCACACTTACATAAATGCACTGAAACTTGCACAAACACATACATAAAAACAACATTAACACAGAGACTCCCAGATTATTTTAGTTTAGTTTTAAAAAGTTTACTCACCTAGCTTTAAAATCAGAAAGCTTGTTCCTTTTTGTATGAAAACAGGCAGCTTGAAACTTGCATATGCTTGAATGTTTGAACTGAAACTTGTTGTGGTTGAGAGGCTTTAAATTTTAAATTGAAACTAGAGGCTTGCTTTTCTCATTTGATTTCAGTTTATATTTGTTTTGAGACTTTGCTTTGTTTTTAAAACTTTTAGAAACTGGGTTGCTCAGCCCTTTGTATACGAAATGAAATGAGGTAGGGTTGCTAAATACACAAGTATACAATAGTTTATTATCCTAGTACACGAGAAATCAGAGATTTTTATCTCTTTGGGGGCTGAAAACATTTTTGAACAGGCTTTGTTTTGCTAGGAAGAAAAGCATTAAATGCTAATGTACTATATGTCTCAACCTTATCTTCTTTTAGTACATAGATATTTTTAGTTTTACCTTGTTTATTCTTAGATGCTAAGCATACATACTAAATTCTATTCGTATGTATATAGATGGTTCTACTGCTTGCACCATATATCATGCTATAGAAATAACATTCACTTGTCTTATCTTCTTATACTTAGGTGATTTTTACTTACCTGCCAGTATAAATTGCTATAGAGTATAAAATTTACTTGCCTTATCTATGCTATTGTACTTATGTACAAAACTTGCATATATTTATATTTGTTTGACTTAGAGCTATGCATACATCCCTATTCTATTCGTATGTACTGAAGTGATCTTACATGCCTGCAATAAATACTTTGTTATAGTGTATAATATTTTACTTAGGTTTTAGTTTAAAGTTTTGTTATGGTGATTGTATTATGTTAGCTTGCATATTTGTTTCTATCTCTCACATAAGTGCTTTTTATTTTTATTTTAAAAACTCAAACTATCCAATATATAATTACCTAATATTATCTTATACCTACTTTAAATATTTATAAGGTATATTTTATTATCTATATATTATTATTTTAGAGATTTATATAAATTTTAAAATATGTATAACAATTTCTATTTATAATAAAAATCTACTTGTATAGACATTTGATTATTAATAAAGCTCATTATTACATTAAAATAATTTATAAAAGAGATTATCACTTTATTTCAAATTTTTATTAAGCTATACTCTAAAAAGAACAACAGCCCTTTTATTTAATTTAAATCTAAGCTAAAATCATTCAGACAATTTAACTTAAATCTTGAATATATTTTAAAGCCAAATAGTTATTTATTAAATATTGAATTTAAATCAAATTTTCCAAATTACTAAAAGATTAGAGTTTGAAGGTATATCCTTATCTATTAAAATTTAAACAGACTTTAACTATTTACCATATATACAAAAATATATATATATAAATAGAAAATAATTTATTAGCCTTTAAAAGATAATTTATCAGTTAAATATTTATTTAAAAGACAATTATTAATTCAATTCTTACCCTATTAACAATATATATATCAAATCAATTTAATATTTAATATAGATTATTAAATTGATATTGCTCAAAATTCCGGGATGTCACAGAATTATTTGTAGAAACAACGAGCTTCTTATGAAGAAGTACTTAGACTCAAACTACATAACTGGTATCAAGTATAATACGTCAATATTAAATTTGTGCTCGAACTTTGGTTAGGGAGCTTTAAGTTGGTGTTAATCAGATTTTGAACCAAGCAGAATTCAATCATAAGTGGAAGGTTAAAATGAAGTTGAAACAACTTGCAGACTTGGAAACATACTTAGGAAGATTAAAAGATCGGATTCAGGAAGTTTAACTCATTTTGGAGCAAAGTAAAGCTCTCGGTACTGGGAGGTACCTCTCAGTACCGAGAGGTTTATTCTCCAAGTTTGTGCCCCTTACACTACATATACTTCATATGATACCTCAACCAATCGTCATCAAGTGCTTTTCTCAAAGATTAAACAAGAAAACTTGAAGATTGATGAGAAGAAAGCAAAGAAAGCATAACAAGATAAGCAATATCAAGTAAATCACCAGAAAGAACTAGATATTTATGAAAAAGAGTTTGGAATACATCAAGTAGAAGATAAGAGAGCAAGATAAGTGAAAAGTATGAGTTTTCACCAAGGAAAGCTCTTGGTATTGAGAGGCCTTTTTAGACCTAGGGCCGACTGCTCTCTTGTGGGCTTTTGGGCTTGCATTTGTACCTTGTTCAACCTAACCCTATAGACCCGTAGAGAAGTTTCTCTATAAATATTAGCCCTATAGCAAGAAAAAAGGGTCTTGGACTCTGTTCCTTCTTCATCTCCTATCTCTCCCTTGCAACAGTCACATAGGCAGATACTTTTGGCAGTTCTAGACTTAAGAACATATCGATCCCTTGTACTAGTGATTCTAAATCTCTCCATAATCAATAAAAATATAAAGTGGACGTAGGCCAGAGAATGCCGAACCATTATAAAAATCTCGTGTCTCTTTACTTTTCTATGCTTTTCTACACTTTCTTATTATTTCTACTAGATCTAATCCTATAACAGGTCATATTTGGGTGTTGTGCCACTTTTGGTGTTAACATTTTGGCGCTTTCATTGAGAAATACAACTCAAGGTTAGATCTAGTTTGCTATTTTGGATTTGAAGAGGTCCAGTAGTTAGATCTAGACATTTTTCTTGAAGAATTTGGAAGTCTGCTATTTGAAGTTAATGATGCCTAGGAGATCAAGAAGATCCTCATGAGTAGTAGCTGAAGGCGATGAAGGGAATGCTCACCAAGTTAAAGTTTTAGCAATCAACTAGTGGTACCAGGATCATCTGCTCAACATGAAGTGGTTACAAGAGGACAGCTTGATAAGATGCCGCAGGAATCAAACCAGAATATGGTGGATAGTCAGAAAGTTTTGATGGACAAGATGGATGCTTTGCTAACCCTACGACCATAGAGAACCAAGATAACCAGAAGGGAAACTTTACCTGGGTTAGATTAGGAAAACTCCTATGTTTTTGGACAAAACAGAATGGATGGAAACTAACAGCAGAAGGAAGTAGTTGTTGTAAATGTTGAAGGACTTATAGGATAAAGAGGCAATTAGACACAAGGACAAATTTTGGAAAATATTTAGACGGAAGGACACCAAGTTTCATTTTTGGCTGAAGGACAAACTTTGAAAGAAAATTAGATTGAAGGACAATGCTAATTATAACTAGCATTATATTCAGTTTTTACACTATACAAAATGCTAGTTATAACTAGCATTATATTCAGTTTTACACTGTACAAAATGCTAGCTATATTTAGCATTTTCCTTCAGCCTATTTTTTTCAAAGTTTGTCCTTCAGCCAAAAAATGAAACTTGTTGTCCTTCAGCCTAATTTTTTTTCAAAGTTTGTCCTTGTGCCTATTTTTCACTAGAATAAAGTGGAAGTGCTCCCCCCATAAGGAGACCACTCGGTACCGAGACTGGTCTCGATCCCAAAAGGAATGTGACAGTGAATGGGGGACATGAAGCTAATGCAATGAATATTTCTGATAAGGAAGAAGGCTTGTGTTAGTTCCTGAGATGATGGTTTTGATGACAACAACCTTAGGACTTGTTATATAATATAAATACTAATATCTTTGTCTAGATATATATGTATATGCAGGATATATATATATATATACAGGTACTGAGAATGAAGACTGTACAGTATAGAGATTCAAGACTGATGAATTCAAGATTGTAGAAATCAAGACCGAAGACTCACGAGTATCAAGATTATCAAGAGTTCAAGAGTTCAAAATATCAAGGTAAGTAATAGAGTCTAGATTTATGTTAAAACTTCATAATAGCACTAAAATCTATATTCTGCTTTTAATTGTAGAATGGAATCCACCTTCTCGCTTTAATAGTGGGATGGAACCCACGACCTCTTTAGTGGGATGGAACCCACGACCTTCTCTAGTGGAATGGAATCCACGAAATTTTCAAAATGACTTATTTTAGATTTTTTCAAAACTATCTTTTAAAAAGACATCTCTCTCTCGGTTTAAATATTTTAGCCTTAGTTCAAAAACTGTTTTTAATCATATTAATTTCAAAATCATTTCTTGTTTTTAAACTATCTCCTAGTTTTAATGTTTTAGCTTTAAACTCAAAATATTTATATATTTAGTTTTTATTACTTTTATATTTCGTAAGGTCAGTTACCAAAGGTTTTTATAATCATAAAGTATATTCAAAACAGTTTACAAAGTTCTAAGATTGTTTCGACAAACTTTAGAAAGAAAATATCTTTTAAAACAAAAATTAATTTTCAAAAAATACTAGGGGATGTCGACAAGCCTATACCCCCCATGTCGACATGGTAGCCGTAGATTTTAAAATTCAAATTTTCAAAAGAAGCGTATATTCGTCATAACTTTTCGTGAATGAATATGACTGTTGTTCTCCTTTATATACCAGTTGTTTTCAACGAATTTTAAGTCAGTTTTTCTTCATTTCTTCACTCCTTCTCCACTCAAATATTCTCTTATATTTCAAATGCTTCAACAAAATTCTGTCAAAATCCTAAGTGAATCATACTCGATCGTCTCTAGTTTGTTTCTCTATCACACACTCTCTCTCAAAGATCTCAGTGCTATTCAGAGTTATAGGATTTGTAATCAAAGATCGAAAGATCAAAGTGTATCGAGTCCCGCTCTATCATAGTGTGATTGCAAACGGTGTGATTGTGGCCCGTTAATTAATTGGGTGTGATTGTAGCCCGTAAATCAATTAGGTGATCTTGTAGCCTGGTTAAATCAAGAGAGTTTGCCCTAGACTCGGAGACAGGAGGGTGTACTCGTGGCCTTGAAATCGACGTTGTAATATCGACATTATATTTAAAAATAAATCTACACAAGAAATTGTATGGGACTGGATGTAGGGTAACTCCGAACCAGTATAAAATTGTGGTGTGTTCTTTCCTTTACTGCTTTTATTTACTATTTTCATCTGTGTTTGGTTCTGTGATTGTCTCTGTGTTTGTGAATTGCATCTGTTTGGGTTTAATTTGAAAAGATTTCAAAATGATTCATAAAGTTAATTAAACACTATTCACCCCCCCTCTAGTGTTAATTCTGCCATAAGATCCGTAATCCGTATTTCCTACATTTGGTATCAGAGCATTGGTTTTCAAAGTTATCATAATCTGAATTTTGAAAAAGTTTAAACTGGCAATTTTTGAAGATTCTGTTAACATTTGTTCAAAACTGATGTACACTTAAATGTGCATATATTTACATCCATATTTTATCTCTTTTTATTTAAATAAACATCATATTTGGGCATTTGTACATGTTAATACCAAAATTCAATTATTTTCAAACCATCATATTTTCATCTTCATTCAGGGGCAAAACGGTCATTTTTGTGCATGTGTAAATTTGAGAATTTTTACTTGGACATTTTTGATGATTTTTATAGGAATTTGATTGCATATGGAAGAGGCTTATATGAAGATACATGCATGCACAAATGAATACAAAGGAAAGAAGAGGGAAATAATTCAAAGTGAAGATCATGGAGGACACCACCTACCCACCTACCTTAATGTACAAATTAGAGGCTAATGAATATGCTTATGGAATTAATGGCTTCATGTACACTTAAATGATGATTAGAAGAAGCTAATTATTACTTGGCCTCCACACTTCCTAAGGAGTATTTTGGGAAGCCCCCTAAAAATAGAATTAGGGTTTCATGCATGTTTAAATAGCCCTATTATGTACATGTAAATATCATCTACCTTTCATATTACTTAGGAAATTAAGAGAGCAAAGTGTAAGCTCAATGTTCAATTAAATAAAAATGGCTTCTTAGCCTCTTTCTCTTCTCTTATTTACATGCTTTTATTTACTTTTCATGCTTTTATTTATGCTCTTTCCTTTTCTTTATTAGTATAATAGTTTTACATTCATGCAAGTAGTGTTGCTTAATTCCTTTTGTTGTAAGTAGTTTAATTACATTCTCTTCTTTGCTTATTTTCTAATTTCTTCTCTTTTTAATGTTGAAATTTACTTGTGTTGCTTCAATGCCACAAATGAGTAGCTAAACCCCTTTAATTTAGGGGTAATGAAGCTCTCAAATATTATGTAATTTCAACATTTTTTATGATTTATGATCTCTTTGTTTGTGCTTCATAAAAGTGAATTTTGATGCAAGTTTATACAAGTGGGTTTGATAGCTTATATTGCTTATGCAAATGAGCTATTATTATTCAATATAAACACAATTTGCATCATCATTTGCTAATCCATTTTTGATTGTGAAATTAAAGTAAAAATGAAATTTAATGATCTATATTACTAGTTACAATAGTAAATAGATCATACTTAAAATAGCTTTTGCTTTGGCTTTCATGAGAATTATAAGTGGTTTATTTGTTGTATTATAGTTTGATGGTTTGAGTTATGTTAATTAATAACATAAAGAAATCATACATATGATAAATACAACATTAATATTTCACTTAATATCAAAGCTAGAGATCACAAATCGTTTGTTTGTTGTAATGACCCGCAAACTCGTACCCCTTGAATCGATACTATTCTCCAACATATCGACTCAAAGTGAACGGAAATATGAACCATTTGGGTTAAAGAAGAAGGAGGTAGAAGAAAAGAAAACAACACAACAGAATCTCACATCGCAGCGGAATAAATATAATAGATAATAACTGATCTTTACACAAAAGAAACTATATCTGTTTTATACATCTCATCATCAGAGTACATCACAATCAATAATACAATACTGGACAGTTGTGACAACTTGTCCTCACAAATCTGACTATACAACTTATGATACACAACGGAATACATCAAATACGTGTGATACGTCTCGCCGTCCAGCTCGTCTCCTGAGCTCCACGGCATCCTATCATGTATCTGTAATACTCGGTCTGACCCGAGCATTATAATAAAATAACACCCGAGTCAGTCTGGAAAACCAACGTGAGAAAACACACTCAATTGGATTATTAAAGTTTCAAAACCCTTTTGAAATCAAAAGCATCTCGTAAGACCACGTCATAAATAAACATGTCTGGTTTTTACCTTACGATAGCCAAAACACTTTTTATCAAAATCCTCTGATATTATAATAGTGTCTATATACCAATACTTATTTAAATAGCCGAAATTGTTACATCTATTAAATTCCAGCTAATAGGTATACAAACAAAACCGTAAAGGCACATAGGGAGAATGGATTTCCAACTAATGACTAGGCACTGGGGTACCACCTGTCACAGTACCTGGTCTAGATCAGCGTACCGAGGACCACGCCCGATCCCCTGCAACACAAGACCAGAACTACCCCTTACTGGATAATTCCGAGTAAGATCACTCCGCGGTTGGGATCAGCAACCGCCCACACAGCCGAAATAAAAAGGAACATCTAGACAGGGATGACCTCACCCTAATGGGTGCGACCCACTTAGCTTGCTGCATAACCCCTGATTTTCAGTCATTCCCGGTTGATGAGGCTCGAGGCTAAGCGTTACCTTTTTAGAACACATCTCTTAGAATGCCCACCATCCACCTGACGATGTCCCAAAAGCATTCATCCATACAAGTCCGTCCTGGGTTCGAACGGAAGCGAAGGCACTACTCCTACTACATCCATTTGGAATCACCTCAGGATTAGTAGCGATTAGCCCTTGCACTTCACTGTACCATCTTCGATTCAAACTCGTTTCCCTACGAAAACTTACAAACCGGATCGAAGTGGCTTTCGAGAAATTAATCTCGATTCCGGTCACTTCGAAACAATCAGCGCATTAGCCAATATTGATAGTCGGTTATTTAACTATCAAATAACATCCACGGACAACCATCAAACATAAATAATTTTCCAAATTATTTATTGACCTCAAAATATCTTCTCAAGATATATTTCCACTTTCAAACCTTTTTTTTTTTTAAAACAGTTTTCAAACCCCACTCTTCTCATGGAATAAATTCCCAAATACTTATTTCCACTGAAAACACCAAGTACAATTACTTTAGATTTCTAAAAATAATTTAGAAACAACCCGATTTTTCAATGCCCGAAAATCGACATCAATACGCCCACTGTATCAAATGCCGAACAATCGAATGCCGAAAAAAAATCGGGTCGTTACATTTGTTGATTTACAAAAATATAAGAGTGGATTTGCCTCTAAATTGTTCTCTAGTTCAATAGTTTTTAAATCAAATTTTAATTCTAGTTTTAGCTTCATTTTATTTCTAGTTAACAATTTCTCCTCCATTTGGTCTAATTTGATTGAATAGATTTTTAAACTCTAACAATTCCCTGTGGATCGACCCGTATTTGCCACGTACGACAAGTGTACGCCGTGCGCTTGCGATTATTTTAATTTGAAATATTTTTTTTCGGCAAATTTCTAAACCGATAGAAATTTTGTCGATTAACAAGTTTTTGGCGCCATTGCCGGGGAGTTTGCTTTGATTTTGATTTTCTATTCTTCGAATTATTTGTTGATTGGTTTTTGTGTGTTTTATTTTGTGTGTTTGTTTGCATTTAAAAAACAAATAGTGTGTTTGTTTTGTGATTTTATTTGGTGCATCTCTTGTTTTTCAATTTGCATTTGCATTTGCACATATTTATATAAAAAAATTCACACTCATTTGAAAAAAAAATTATTCCATTTCCTTTTCTTTTACAGTTTTTCATTTACATTTACAATTTAAAAAAAACACTTCAATTCTCTATTCTCAACCTTTACAACTTTTGTTTACACACTCATTTCCATTCATTGTTTTGTTACATTCTCTGTCATTTCTGTTCACTTTCAATCACAAACTCATCATCTACAATAAACTACTCCTCCTTGATCATCAACTTCCACCTGCATTTACTCACACCAAGTACCATAATCACCAGGTTCACTGTATATTCACTGCTTGTCTCCAGATAACATCAACACTGCTACCACTTTGCTGCCCTGTTCAACAACTTATACAATACAATCAACAACCTTGCTGGCTTGTTCAAGCACTGCCACCATACATAACTGCTCCAAAACTCTCTGACCAACATACATTCCTTCAAAACTGCCAATACAACCTTGCTATCATCCCAATATTACCTCCAAGTTTGCGACAATTCTCAAGACAGCAACCACCACTGCAGTTCATCGACTTCTAACTGCTTGCACCCATCACACTTAAACCACTCACTGTTGCATCTTCTTCAAACATACCCCGTCAAACACTGTCCAAACCGCCTCTTCTTCAAACTCCTTCAGTCGAACACTTGCCAAACATTCTGCCATATATAAGCTGCTACTATATCATAACAACATTCCCTCCTATCCCCTTGCCTAACCACTGCCATCCTCCTCTGTCACAACCCCAACCAGTCATCACCATCCGCAAATCAAAACCCCAAGTTCACCACGGTTCAACATCCCATCCAGTTCAGAACTGCTGCTACATTAGCCTGCAAACCACTTGCCTCACTGCCTTCTCGTCCATACACTGCATTCACACTGCAATTCACTCAAAAAAAAATTCACAGCAACCCACATCCACATCTTCCATCACATTGCCTACAAACACTCCATTTCCACAAAGAATCTCCACAAAAACACTACTGCCTTACATTCACCATACTAATAATCGACTTCATTCAACCACAGTTCCATTACAATCACTCCAACTCTGCATATCAACCACCATACTGTTCCATTTGCCTCAAATTATTACTGACCCTCAAATTATAAACAATTTGCCTGTGCCATTCTTCAACTTGCCTTGCCTTCCATCTCCATCAACCTGCAATTGATCATACAAATCAAAATACTGCCTTCACATCTCCTCTGCCATCCCAAACCCACAACTTCATTCAACTACCAGCAACCTTCATCTTTCATTCACATATCAACCCTGTACAACACTGCAACTATCATACAAGTTATCTCCACTCCTGCATTCAATTCCTTCTCCACACAAACACATACAACAGCCACTTCAGACTTACATACTCCGGCAGCCATACAACTCCATACCATCACCTTCCCCTCCTGAATCCATCTTCACAGCCACTGCCTACACTACTCCTTGCATATCCACTCTACAACCACATTTCCCACCACTCACCATCGCAAAAGCACGCTCGCAATTCCAGTAAACAAGCGCGGCCCAAATTTCTGCTGCACCAACAGTCAAGTCCAATCGATATCAAAACCCCCTCTGCATCGTGCGCGACCACCAACCCGCATTCCAATTTTCCAAATTGACTTGAATTTGCCCAATCGAACACCTACACAACCATCATCACCTCAACACTGAATCGCCTTCATCCAGAAAACCGATACCTTCAAATTCAGTATTTCGAACAAGAATTGGGATGAGATTAGAATCTTGTTTTGATTTGTAAATTTTAATTGGGAATTCGCTGTAAAATTTGTTTGAGATTTTAATTTTCTGCTCTTGTTCGAGATTTTGAGTTTTCATCTATTCAGCTAATTTAAGTTCGCGTTCGTTTTATTTGGGGAAGTCGTGTTGTGATAACTTTAGTTTGGGCCGGGTAAAGTTAGTTTGGGGCCAGGTAAAGTTGTTTTGTTTAGAAATCGTTTTTTTTATTTGTTTCCTTTTTAATTTCAATAATTTTTATTTTCTGTTATTTAGTTTCTCTCTTTAAAAAAAAGTTCGAGTTTTTAATTACCTTTGATTTCTACTCTTTTCTTCTCATTTTCCATTTCTATTATTTTCTTATCATTAAAAAAAACTTCAAATATATCTTGTTTTTCATTTCAGGTTGCCAAAGCAGAAATTCAAAAGGAAGAAGTGCTTGCCAGAATAAACTGTTTTGCCTTGCTTAAAAATTGCCGCTAAAAAAATTGCTAAATAATCTGCACGCTCTGCTATCGTGCACTTTTCTCTTGTTTTTATTGCATTGTTGATTGCTTGCATTTGCATTTATATATATATAAAAATTCAAAATCCAAAAACAAACTTCATTTTAGTTGCATTGTAAATTCACGTTCAATTTCTGTTTTGCGTTCATCTCATCTTATTTTCTTTTCTAAGGGCAATACCCCAATTCACATAAGGTGAGGGATTTCATCACCCTTTCCTTAGCCCACAAAAGCATTTCATCATAGAATTTGACTAATAATAAAGATTAGACATTCGACTTAAGGGTGTCACGAGCTCATCTAGGGCTTAATTGTATCTTCACAATTGTTTTCTTTGAACAATTTTATTTCTTGGTGTCTAGGCTACGGCGGAGTAATAACCATTTATAAATATTACGGTGATTCGTAAATATTATAGTGGTTGTTCATTTGAAGGAACTTAAACCTTCGGCTGCATTTCTACGGTGATTCGTGGTGCACCGATAACCCCGCCCGTTACCTAACTGAGAAATATTTTTGTTGATTTAAGACAAAGTGTAATTATACAATTTTGGGTTAGGAGCTACTAAGGACAGAAAATTATAATTAAGTCCTTTGCATTCATTTAGTTGCATTAGTTCAAGCATATTTAAAAAACAACAAAAACAATCAAAAAATCCAAAATCCAAAAAAATTGCAAATTTTACTTAACTTAGTTTTTAATCCAAAAAAAAATCTTTTTTTTCCTTTCCTTTGAAAATTTTCAATCAAAAACAAAAATCCAAAAAAATATATAAAATATTTTCAAAAAGAAAAAAAAATTTAAAATTCAAAAAAAAAACCATATAAAAATTTGAAAAGCCAAAAACAAAACAAAAATTAAACTTCACTTTTGAAAATAAATTTCACTTGGTAAATATTTTTCTTCCTTAAAAAAAACAAAATCAAAAACAATTTTTCACTTCGTTTTGCAAATCTTCTTTCATTCTCTAAACTCGACTCTAACTTCTTCCTCCTCTCGACTTTCACTTGTGCATGAGTACTTGGACTCGTCACACAACAACAAATCGTTGGACTCGCGACTCGACAACTAACCGTTTGACTCGAACAGACGATCCTCCCGAAATGGCAAACAAAAACGCCCCTCGAACTCTTATGGATAGAATCTTTCCCGATAGAGTTTCTATTCCATCTTGCATCACGTTACCCGCCCCTACGGGTAACCATTTCGGAATTCACTCGAACCATATTGCCATGCTTCGGAAATTTGGTAATTTCGAGCACGATGATCCATACATCTTTTTGACTAAATTCGAACAAGTTTGCGCAACCATTAAACTCCAACAACTTTCCGATGGCGGAATCAAACTTCGATTAATCCCATTCGCTCTTACGGATTACGCTGAAAAATGGTTGTACAGCTTACCATCGAACTCGATTAAAACGTGGGAAGAATTCGTAAAAGCTTTCTTGAAAATATTCTACCCCTTGGAAAAAACGAGTAAAATCCGAAACGAAATTGTAAATTTTTATCAATTCAAGGGAGAACCATTCGGAAAATATTTTGAAAGATTCAATGAGCTTTTGATAAAATGTCCACACCATAACTTTGAAAAATGGACGATTTGCCAAATCTTGTACGATGGACTCGAAAACAGCTCATGAACCATGCTCGAATCAATGTGTCAAGGCAACTTTCTTGTCCAACATCACGATGATGCTTGGCAATTTCTTGAAAACCTCGCCGAAAAATCATCCCAATAGGAACGTTCGAACAAAAAATCAATTTACTCATGATCGAGTGCACACTCGATAGGATCTTCTTTTTCTTTGGAAGCTAAGAACGATGCAATGATTAAAAAATTCAATAACGTTTTCTCATCGCATCAAATGAACCAAGCTTCCCAACCAATGTGTTATAAATGCAACGATCCTAATCATATAGCTGATTAGTGTCCCAATTCTGTCGAACAAATCAATGCTTTCAACAAAGCCAAAAACGGCCCGTTTTCTCCAACGTACAACCCTGGTTGGAGAAATCATCTGAATTTTGTGTGGAACCAAAACAATCCCAACACGAATACGGTTCGTCCCAATTTTCAAGCATTCCAGAATAATGCTTCGAATCCTCCCTTTCAACCCAACAATTTTCAACCAAACTTTGCGGGTCCGTCTCATAATCAACCGCAATAATCAAATTTTCAACCAAATTCTGCTCATCCTCCCAAGACGATAAACGTTTAACTTCGCTTGAGAAAACTCTTGAAACGTTGGCTAAAGCAACTACTCAAAGCCTTCAATCAAACAACAATTTGCAAAATTTATTGACTTCATATATGCAAAACACGAACCAATCAATTGCAAAACTCGAAATGCAAATGAGTCAATTAGCCACGTCTGTGAGCGAACGTGAACGAGGAACATTCCCAAGCCAACCCATTTCAAATCCTAGAAATCAAAATGCAAATTCAAATCAAGCCCATGTTGTTCAAGATAGCAATGTCACCCAATTGAATGCTATAACAACTCTCCGTTCCGGTAAACAAATCAATAATCAAGTCGTTAATCCAAACGATTTACCGGAAACTTCTCTCGACGCTTCTAAAACAACAAACGAATCTGAACAAAACGTGGAGCCAAATGTCGAATCGAATGCCAATCAAAATTATTATTCTTCTACTCGAGTAGACCCGCTTACCGAGTATCGTGTTCCATTTCCACATCGTCTTCGACCTAAGAAACACTCGGACCAAATGGAAAAGATGTTGGAAATTTTTAAACAAGTCAAAGTTAACATTCCACTTCTTGACATCGTTCAACAAGTCCCCACTTACGCAAAATTTCTTAAGGACTTGTGTACCCAAAAGCAACACACTCAAGTGCCCAAAAAAGTCTTCTTAGCCGCCAGTTTAAGTGAAGTCTTGTCCCAATCCATGCCCGTAAAATATAAAGATCCTGGCTGCCCTACGATTTCTTGTACAATTGGAGACAAGAAGATTAACAAATGCTTGATAGACTTAGGTGCGAGTGTCAACTTGATTCCATACTCCGTGTACGAACAATTAGGCTTAGGTGAGCTCAAACCCACAAAAGTCACGCTTCAATTTGCCGATCGCTCGATTAAAAAGCCCATGGGGGAAATCGAGGACGTGCTCATTCGAGTAGGGCAATTCATATTCCTTGTTGATTTTATCGTTCTTGAAACACAACCTGTGTCAAATCCCGTAAGTCAAATTCCATTGATTTTAGGCCGACCATTCTTAGCCACCTCAAATGCCTTAATCAATTGTCGTAATGGTTCGATGAAAATCTCTTTTGGAAACATGACTTTGGATCTCAACATTTTCAATCTTGAAAGCCAATCGAATGAACCTCGTGACCAAACATTCGAAGTTAGTGCCATTCATGAAAACTTCGAAAACGAGACACTTGATCTTGATGACGAACGCGAGGCCGAGTACGAAAAATTGTTTCACGAAATTCCCAACGAGATTGAATACACTCTTCCCTTTGAATCGCTTCCAGTTGAGTCTGAATCTCAACCCAAATCTTTGATCGACAAACTCCCGAAGTTAGACCTCAAACCACTTCCCTATCACCTTAAGTACGCATACTTAGGTGATAACGAAACGTTGCCCATCATAATTTCAGCCACTCTCTCTTTTAATCAAGAAGCTTCTCTTCTCTCTATTCTTTCGAAAAACAAAGAAGCGATAGGATGGTCGATCTCTGATATAAAGGGAATTAGTCCCGCTCTTGTTCAACACCGCATTCATTTAATCGACGATGCCAAGCCTGTTCGTGATGCGCAACGAAGGCTTAATCCAAAAATGAAAGATGCGGTGCGTGATGAAATTCTTAAACTGCTCGACAACGAAATCATTTACCCAATCTCTGATAGTTCATGGGTTAGCCCAATTCACGTTGTACCAAAAAAGTCTGGGCTAACCGTTGTCAGGAACGATTCAAACGAACTTATTCCAACTCGTACTCAAATGAGATGGCGTGTTTGCATTGACTATCGAAAACTAAATGTCGCAACATGAAAAGATCACTTCCCTCTTCCTTTCATTGACCAAATGCTCGAACATTTAGCCGGCCACGAATTTTACTGCTTCCTTGATGGTTATTCCAGCTATAACCAAATTCCCATCGCTCCCGAAGATCAAGAGAAAACGATTTTGATGTGTCCATTTGGTACCTTTGCTTATCGACGTATGCCATTCGGACTTTGTAACGCTCTTGCGACTTTCCAAAGATGCATGGTTGGAAACTTTTCCGACATGATTGAACGCTTTCTAGAAGTTTTATGGACAATTTCTCAATCTTTGGCGATTCTTTTTCCCAATGTTTACATCATCTCGAATTGGTTCTAAATCGATGTAAAGAAAAACATTTGACTTTGAATTGGGAAAAACGCCACTTTATGGTTAAACAAGGCATAGTCCTTGGACATATCATCTCAAATAAAGGCATTGAGGTAGATAAAGCGAAAATCGATGTCATTGCAAATCTACCCATTCCCACAACTGTTAAGGACATTCGATCATTTCTTGGACACGCTGGCTTTTACCGACGCTTTGTGAAAGACTTTAGCAAAATCGCTCGTCCTTTGACTACTCTTCTTGGAAAAGACGTTCCTTTCGATTTTAACTCTGATTGTATCTCTTCTTTTGAACGTCTTAAGAACGAACTCATTTCTGCTCCAATCATTTGTGCGCCCAATAGGGATCTTCCTTTCGAAATAATGTGTGATGCTTCGAACTTTGTCGTTGGTGCTGTCTTAGGACAACGCATCAACAAGATCCTTCACGTCATTTACTACGCGAGTATGACTTTGAACGACGCTCAACTCAACTACACAACAACCGAAAAAGAGCTTTTAGCTGTCGTTTTTGCTCTCGAAAAATTCCGACAATACTTGATAGGTTCACACATTACTGTGTACACGGACCACTCTGTGCTTCGATATCTCTTCGCTAAAAAGGATGCGAAATCCCATTTGATACGTTGGAACCTTTTACTTTAAGTATTTGACCTTACAATTAAAGACAAAAAAGGATCTGATAATGTCATAGCCGATCACTTGTCTCATCTTCCAAACGCACCATCTTCTTTGCCAATCAATGAAAACTTCCCCAATGAACAACTTCTTTCAATTTCTATCGATCCATGGTACGCTGATATAGTGAACTACTTAGTCACTAAAGAAACTCCCTCATCTTGGTCCAAACAGGACAAATACAAATTCATGTCCCAAGTGAAATATTTTTATTGCGACGATCCATACTTGTTCAAATATTGTCCTGACCAAATCATCCGACGTTGCATTCCGGATAATGAGATCAGGAGTGTTCTTTCATTTTGCCACGATCAAGTGTGCGATGGACATTTCGGTCCTCGAAAAACTGCAGAAAAAGTGCTTCAGTGTGGATTCTATTGGCCTTCTCTTTTCAAAGAATCATTCGAATTTTGCAAAACTTGCAATCGATGTCAAATGCTTGGACGAATTCCTCAACAAGATATGATGCCTCTAAACCCCATTATTACAATCAAAATCTTTGATGTTTGGAGTATCGACTTTATGGGACCTTTTCCCAATTCTTTTGGAAACTTGTATATCCTTCTCGCTGTCGATTACGTTTCAAAATGGGTCGAAGCCATTCCTTACAAAACCAACGACCATAGAATTGTTGTGAAATTTCTCAAAGAAAACATCTTTTCGAGGTTTGGCACACCTCGCACAATAATCAATGATAATGGAACCCATTTTTGCAACCGTTCTTTTGAAACCTTAATGAAAAAATACTCGATAACCCACAAGTTATCCACTCCGTATCATCCTCAGACTTGTGGCCAAGTTGAAGTTTCAAATCGACAAATAAAACAAATCTTGGAGAAAACTGTCAATAAAAATCGAAAAGATTGGTCTTAGAAATTGATCGACGCGCTTTGGGCTTACCGTAATGCTTTTAAAACTAACCTTGGAATGTCACCATTTCGTTTAGTTTACGGTAAAGCTTGCCATTTACCCGTTGAAATCGAACACAAAGCGCTGTGGGCAATTAAGAACTTAAACTTTAATCTTGAGAAAGCTGGCGAAAATCAAAAACTACAACTCAACGAACTAGAAGAACTTAGGAACGACGCATATGAAAACGAGAAAATTTACAAAGAAAAAACCAAAGTTTTTCATGACAAGTCAATCCTAAGGAAAACGTTTTCGCCTAACCAAAAAGTTCTTTTATATGACTCAAGACTTCATTTATTCCCTAGGAAACTTAAATCTAGATGGACCGGACCATTTGTGGTACGAACTGTATTTTCACATGGTGCCGTAGAAATAGAAAACCCCAGGGATGGATCGATTTTCAAAGTCAACGGTCATCGTTTAAAACCTTTCTTGGAATTGCCCGGTAACCAAGAGGAGGAGCTCATGATCCTTCATGAGCCGAGCTATGTCTAGTAAGAATGTTAACCCTCTTTTGTAAATTTGTACATATTTTTCCCCGCTACACTCATTATATCATGCATTGACTATGAGGACACTGTCAAAATTAAGTGGGGGGGTCTCATTTTCATTTTTTTAGTTTCATGGGATTTTTTTTTGAATTTTCATTTTTCTTTTAACTTAAAAAAAAATCTCAAAATCTCAAAAACATTTTCTTTTTAGCATTTTGATTTATTTTTGAAGAAACACTAGGGGATAAGTATAAGTTTTGGGTAATAAATTGAAATTTTTGAAAATTTATTTGTCTTAACAAAAATAAAAATGAAGTTTGATTACAAATAACAATGGTATAACTAGTATATATGAAGGTTCATATGTGTTAATTATGAAGTATGTTCTAATTGAAAATCTTTGTTCAAAAAAGTGGTAAATTTAAAGTAAAGGATATAACATTTTTATCTTCTAAGTTAAATGATGCTAAGATGATTTTGCAAAACTCTCTCTTTCTAGAAAAAAAAATTGAAAAAAAAAACATTTGTATATATGTATATATATATATATATATTTTTAACACCTAGAGTCATGTGTTCACACTCGTGTGTTCACTCGCCATGCTCTGTACCCTTCTCACGTAAGCCCGAAAGGCAGTGCATGATCGGTATATCTGGCCTCAGTTTATCTGAGTTAGGTGTATGTATATAAAAGTTCTTTTTAATAACGCCTACAGTCGATAAGTGTTCACACTTGTGTGTTCCCTCACCACGATCTGTATTCCCCTCACATCAGTCCGCAAGGCAGTGTACAGGTAATATATCTGGCCTCAGTTTACCTGAGTTAAGCATATGTAAATATTGTTAATATCAATAAAATTTTCAAATAAGAGAGAGTAAGCAATTGAAATCCAAGAACCATTTTAACTTGTTTGATTTAACTTGTTATTGAAAAGAAATGAGAATACCACTTTGACAAACTTTGCTAATCAACTAAGGATTTATTTCATAGTTACACTTTGTTATCAACCGAAACAACGAGTTAAACTATTGTCTATTTGCTATGATAACTTGATTTTTGTTGGAGGTTTTGACGAGTAAATGACTTAAATTTTTAAGACAATGACCAAAACCTATAGGGGTTTTGGACCAAAGGTCCCTATTCTTAAAGCTCATGCACAAAAAGTCCCTGCTCATAAATCCATGTAAATTAGGTCCTTATTTTGTTAATTTTTACCAAACTATCCCCTTCCAGAAAATCGGAACAGCTTGGAAATCAGGGGCAAAAGTGACATAAATTAGCCGAAAACTAAAAATAGGGACCTAATTTTTATAACTTTTTCAAGAGGGACTATTCTTCCATCATCTTTTAAGTCTAGGGAGTTGAGAGTCATTCCATGAAACCTATATTTAACTTATGAGTGTCGAATTGAAAGTGAATCCTTCATTTGTAAATATTTTCAAGAAAAAATTGCATTCATCCCATTGTAAATAAATCTTGCATTTTGTAAATATTTTCACTTGCATTTGGATTTTGTGGGTAGTATCCGCTGAAAACCCTCATGAGACAACACTCGTCCTACTGGGGACACCCAGAGGTTTAACGGCTTGTTGCATACACTCAATGCAATCGTGCTCCCTACGAAAATGGATTTATCTTGGTTTTCCTTTATTTGAAAACGAATAAAAAGATAAGTGTGGGGGTATTTGATGTGCATGTAAATGTGCATATATTTACATCCAAATTTTATCTCTTTTTATTTAAATAAACATCATATTTGGGCATTTGTACATGTTAAAACCAAAATTCAATTATTTTCAAACCATCATATTTTCATCTTCATTCAGGGGTAAAATGGTCATTTTTGTACATGTGTAAATTTGAGAATTTTTACTTGGACATTTTTGATGATTTTTATAGGAATTTGGATGCATATGGAAGAGGCTTATATGAAGATACATGCATGCACAAATGAATACAAAGGAAAGAAGAGGGAAATAATTCAAAGTGAAGATTGTGGAGGACCCCACCTACCCACCTACCCACCTACCCACCTACCTTAATGTACAAATTAGAGGCTAATAAACATGCTTATGGAATTAAGGGCTTCATGTACACTTAAATGATGATTAGTAGAAGCTAATGATTACTTGGCCTCCACACTTCCTAAGGGGTATTTTGGGAAGCCCCCTAAAAATAGAATTAGGGTTTCATGAATGTTTAAATAGCCCTCTTATGTACATGTAAATATCATCTACCTTTCATATTACTTAGGAAATTAAGAGATCAAAGTGTAAGCTCAATGTTCAATGAAATAAAAATGGCTTCTTAGCCTCTTTCTCTTCTCTTATTTACATGCTTTTATTTACTTTTCATGCTATTATTTATGCTCTTTCCTTTTCTTTGTTAGTAGAATAGTTTTACATTCATGCAAGTAGTGTAGCTTAATTCCTTTTGTTGTAAGTAGTTTAATTACATTCTCTTCTTTGCTTATTTTCTAATTTCTTCTCTTTTTAATGTTGAAATTTACTTGTGTTGCTTCAATGCCACAAATGAGTAGCTAAACCTCTTCAATTTAGGGGTAATGAAGCTCTCAAATATTATGTAATTTCAACATTTTTTATGATTTATGATCTCTTTGTTTGTGCTTCATAAAAGTGAATTTTGATGCAAGTTTATACAAGTGGGTTTGATAGCTTATATTGCTTATACAAATGAGCTATTCTTATTCAACATAAACACAATTTGCATCATCATTTGCTAATCCATTTTTGATTGTGAAATTAAAGTAAAAATGAAATTTAGTGATCTATATTACTAGTTACAATAGTAAATAGATCATACATAAAATAGCTTTTGCTTTAGCTTCATTTTCATGAGATTTATAAGTGGTTTATTTGTTGTATTATAGTTTGATGGTTTGAGTTATGTTAATTAATAACATAAACAAATCATACTTATGATAAATACAACAATATTTCACTTAATATCAAAGCCAGAGATCACAAATCGTTTGTTTGTTGATATACAAAAATATAAGAGTGGATTTGCCTCTAAATTGTTCTCTAGTTCAATAGTTTTTAAATCAAATTTTAATTCTAGTTTTAACTTCATTTTATTTCTAGTTAACAATTTCTCCTCCATTTAGTCTAATTTGAATGAATAGATTTTTAAACTCTAACAATTCCCTACGGATCGACCTGTATTCGCCACGTACGAAAAGTGTACGCCGTGCGTTTGCGGTTATTTTAATTTGAAATTTTTTTCGGGAAAATTTCTAAACCGGTAGAAATTTTGTCGATTAACAAAAACTATCCAAATCATCATTGTCTCATAAGTCTGCATATTGTTATTTTAGAAAATCAAGTTATCTACCGAATTGGTTTGTTGTGCAGGAACATATGTGTTATATGGCTTTTGAAGAATCAACACTCAATGGACAAATGGTGCAAATCAAGAAAAACAAATGGATACTTGATAGTGGATGTTCAAGACACATGACTGGTAATCCGGAGATACTGAATAACATAATTTATGAAGATGGAGGAACAATCAACTTTGGAGACAATTCAAAAGGATATGTGATTGGCATCGGCAATGTCGGTAACTCTAAAACTCCTACTATTTCTTATGTTCTGTTAGTTAGGAATCTAAAACACAACTTACTTAGCATAAGTCAACTATGTGATAAGGGCTACAAAATTAAATTTGAAAAGGATAAGTGTCACATTGAAAATAATAAATCAAATATTATCTTTGAAGGAATTAGGAAGAAAAATATTTCTATTCTCAGTATGAAAATCTCAAATGATAACCTATGTCTTTTGACTAATACAAGTGACCCTTGGATTTGGCATAAAAGATTTGGGCATTTGAGTTTCAAACTCTTGTTTAGACTTTCAAAACTTGATCTAGTAAGAGGTCTTCCTAAAATGGATTTTAAAGTAGATAGTATATGCGATGCTTGTCAATTAGGAAAACTTAGGAAGAGTTCATTCAAATTGAAAGATATGATTTCATCTTCAAAACCTCTTGAGTTACTTCATTTAGATTTGTTTGGTCCATCTAAAATTCAGTCAATAATCACAGTAAATATTTTTTTGTAATTGTAGATGATTATTCTAGATTTACATGGACAATTTTTCTGAAACATAAAAGTGATGCTTTTGATTTATTTAAAACTTTTGCAAAAAGAATTCAAAATCAACTTTCTTTAAAAATCAAAACTATTCGGAGTGATCACGGTGGAGAATTTGAAAATGAAAATTTTGAGAATTTCTGTAATAAAAAAGGAATAACTCATAATTTTTCTTTTCCAAAAACTCCACAACAAAACGGAGTGGTAGAGTGTAAAAATAGGACGATTCAATAGTGTGCAAGAACTATGCTTTCAGATAGTAATTTACAAAGAAACTTTTGGGCTGAAGCAGTCGCTACAGCTTGTTACATTTTGAATAGGATTTTAATTAGACCTCTAACCAATAAAATACCATATGAACTTATTTTCAATAAGAAACCAAAGATATATTATTTTAAAGTTTTTGGAAGTAAATGCTTTATTCTAAATACAAAGGACAATTTGGATAAATTTGATCCTAAATCCAACAAATGAATCTTTATCGGATAATCTAATAGAAGTAAAGCATACCGAGTTTTCAATTTAAAAACTAACACCATTGAAGAAACAGAGCATGACAAAAATTTAAAATATTTTGTTCAAATAAATGATGAAGATGATTTTGTTACTTTAAATAATGAAGCAAATGAGACAAATTGTGAAACCGTTCATCCTAATGAAAGGATCGGGGTTTTAAAAGATCATCCTATAGAAATATATTAGAAAATATTGAATCTGTTGTTAGAATTAGAAATCAACTTAACAAGATGAGTAATGTAGTTTTTATATCAACTATTGAACCCAAAAATCCAAAGGAAGCATCATATGATGATTCATGGATTCTTACTATGCAAGAAGAACTGAATCAATTCACCAAGAATGATGTATGAGAACTTGTTCCTAGACCTGAGGACAAAGCTATAATAGGAACTAAATGGGTTTGTAAAAATAAAATGAATGAACAAGGTGAGGTCGTTAGAAATAAAGCTCGGTTAGTCGCTCAAGGTTATTGTCAAGAAGAAGGAATAGACTTTGATGAAACCTTTGCACCCGTAGCAAGATTAGAAGCCATTAGAATTCTACTTGCTTTCACAAACCACAACAATTTCAAATTATTTCAAATGGATGTCAAAAGTGCCCTTTTAAATGGTTTTGTTAAAGAGGATGTTTATGTTGAACAACCTCCACTTTTTGAAGAAGAAAAGTTTCCAAATCATGTTTACAAATTAAAGAAAGCTTTATATGGTCTGAAACAAGCTCCTAGAGTCTGATATGACAGACTAAGATCTTACCTGTTACAATCAATTTTTGAAATTGGTAGAGTAGATAATACTCTTTTTATTGAAAGAAACAAAAATGATATCCAATTAGTACAGATTTATGTAGATGATATCATTTTTGGATCAACAAATAATGAAATGAACAAAGAGTTTTCTAAAATATTGACAAAAGAGTTTGAGATGAGTCATATGAGTGAACTTACTTTCTTTTTAGGATTGCAAATAAAACAGTTAGATAGTGGTATTTTCATTAGTCAAGAAAAGTATGCTAGGGATCTAGTTAGTAAGTTTGGTATGACCATTGCGAGTGGAAAACCCACTCTTTGGCAACCAATGAAGCCTTGAATAAAGAAGTCATGTCAAAAGATGTTGATCAAAAACTATACAGGGGAATGATTGGATCGCTACTCTATATAACTGCGAGTAGGCCTGATATCATGCATAGTGTCTGTCTCTGTGCAAGATACTAATCTTAACCCAAAGAAACCCATTTAAAAGCTGTTAAACGTATCCTAAGATATGTTAAACACACTTTAGACTATGACCTATTTTACCCTAAAAATGATTCATTTGATTTAATCTCATATTATGATACTGACTATGCTGGTTGTAAATTAGACCGAAAAAGTACAAGTGGAACTTGTCACCTTTTAGGACATTCTCTGGTTTCCTGGTTTAGTAAAAAGCAAAATACTGTCTCACTATCAACAACTAAAGTAGAATATATCTCTACTGCTTTAGCTTGTTCTCAAGTTATCTATATGCAATAGACCCTAAAGGATTTTGGATTAAATATTTCAAAATCACCAATTTATTGCGACAATACAAGTGCAATAAATTTATCCAAAAATCCTACTCATCATGCCAAAACCAAACATATTCATATCAGACATCATTTTCTCAAAGATAATATAAGTAAAGAGATTATTTCTCTTGAATTTATCAACACCGAGAATCAAATAACTGATATTCTGACCAAACCCTTGAATCAATCAACCTTTACTAAATTAAGAAGAGAACTAGGTATTTGTTCTATAACTGAGAGATAGAATATAGAAATAGTAACATATATATTTAAATGAATAGAGAAAAAAAATTGTCAAAATTTTCAAAGGGATGTCGACATGCCCCTACCCCCCATGTTGACATACAACGGTCATATTTGAAAATTTTATTTTCCCTCTAAAATCAGTTTGGTGGTAATATAACCACAATATTTCGAATTCATATGTCTTCTCTCTGTGGGCTTTTGGGGTTGCATTTGTACCTTGTTCAACCTAACCCTATAGACCCGTAGAGCAGTTTCTCTATAAATATCAGCCCTATAACAAGAAAAAAGGGTCTTGGACTCTGTTCCTTCTTCATCTTCTATCTCTCCCTTGCAACAGTCACCTAGGCAGATACTTTTGGCAGTTCTAGACTTAAGAACATATTGATCCCTTGTACTAGTGATTCTAAATCTCTCCTAAATCCATAATCAATAAAAATATAAAGTGGACATACGCCAGAGAATGCCGAACCAATATAAAAATCTCGTGTCTCTTTACTTTTCTATGCTTTTCTACATTTTCTTATTATTTCTACTAGATCTAATCCTATAACAGGTCATATTTGGGTGTTGTGCCACTTTTGATGTCAACATTTTGGCGCTTTCATTGACAAATACAACTTAAGGTTAGATCTAGTTTGCTATTTTGGATTTGAAGAGGTCCAGTAGTTAGATCTAGACATTTTTGTTGAAGAATTTGGAAGTCTGCTATTTGAAGTCAATGATGCCTTGGAGATCAAGAAGATCCTCATGAGCAGTAGCTGGAGGTGATGAAGGGAATGCTCACCAAGTTAAAGTTAGCAATCAACTAGTGGTACCAGGATCATCTGCTCAACATGAAGTGGTTACAAGAGGAGAGCTTGATAAGATGTCGCAGGAATTAAACCAGAAGATGGTGGATAGTCAAAATGCTTTGATGGACAAGATGGATGCTTTGCTAACCCTACGACCATAGAGAACCAGAAGGGAAACTTTACCTGGGTAAGATTAGGAAAACTCCTATGTTTTTGGACAAAACAGGAGGGATGGAAACTAACAACAGAAGGAAGTAGTTGTTGTAAATGTTGAAGGACTTATAGGATAAAGTGGAAGTGCTCCCCCCACAAGGAGACCACTCGGTACCGAGAGGACTGGTCTCGATCCCGAGAGGAATGTGACAGTGAATGGGGGACATGAAGCTAATGCAATGAATGTTTCTGATAAGGAAGAAGGCTTGTGTTAGTTCCTGAGATGATGGTTTTGATGACAACAACCTTAGGACTTGTTATAAAATATAAATACTAATATCTTTGTCTAGATATATATGTATATGCAGGATATATATATATATATATATATATATATGCAAGTACTAACAATGAAGACTGTACAGTATAGAGATTCAAGACTGACGAATTCAAGATTGTAGAAATCAAGACTGAAGACTCACGAGTATCAAGATTATCAAGAGTTCAAGATATCAAGATAAGTAATAGAGTCTAGATTTATGTTAAAACTTCATAATAGCACTAAAATCTGTATTCTAATTTTAATTATGGAATAGAATCCACCTTCTCGCTTTAATAGTGGGATGGAACCCACGACCTCTTTAGTGGGATGGAACCCACGACCTTCTCTAGTGGAATGGAATTCACGAAGTTTTCAAAATGACTTATTTTAGATTTTCTCAAAACTATCTTTTAAAAAGACATCTCTCTATCGGTTTAAATATTTTAGCCTTAATTCAAAAACTGTTTTTAATCATATTAATTTCAAAATCATTTCTTGTTTTAAAACTGTCTCCTGGTTTTAATGTTTTAGCTTTAATCTCAAAATATTTATATATTTAGTTTTTATTACTTTTATATTTCGTAAGATCAGTTACCAAAGGTTTTTATAATCATAAAGTATATTCAAAACAGTTTACAAAGTTCTAAGATTGTTTCGAAAATCTTTAGAAAGAAAATATCTTTTTAAATAAAAATCAATTTTCAAAAAATACTAGGGGATGTCGACATGCCTATACCCCCCATGTCGACATGGTAGTCGTAGATTTTAAAATTCAAATTTTCAAAGGAAGCGTCCATTCATCATAACCTTTCATGAATGAATATGGCCGTTGTTCTACTATATATACCAGTTGTTTTCAATGAATTTTAAGTCGGTTTTTCTTCATTTCTTCACTACTTCTCCACTCAAATATTCTATTATATTTCAAATGCTTCAAAAAAATTCTGCCGAAATCCTAAGTGAATCAAACTCGATTGTCTCTAGTTTGATTCTCTGCCACTCTCTCTCTCTTAAAGATCTCAGTGCTATTCAGAGTTATAGGATCATTTGTAATCAAAGATCGAAAGATCGAAGTGTATTGAGTCTCGCTCTATCAAAGTGTGATTGGAAACGGTGTGATTGTGGCCCGTAAATCAATTGGGTGTGATTATAGCCCGTAAATAAATTAGGTAATCTTGTAGCTTGGTTAAATCAAGAGAGTTTGCCCTGGACTCGGAGATAGGAGGGTCTAATATCGACATTATATTTGAAAAGAAATCTGCACAAGAAATTGTGTGGGACTGGATGTAGGGTAACTCCGAACCGGTATAAAATTCCGGTGTGTTCTTTCCTTTACTGCTTTTATTTACTATTTGCATCTGTGTCCGGTTCTGTGATTTTCTATGTGTTTGTGTTTAATTTGAAAAGATTTCAAAAAGATTCATAAAATTAATTAAACACTATTCACCCCCCTCTAGTGTTAATTCTGCCTTAAGATCCGTAATCCGCATTTCCTACAACTTGCAACTTGACGATGATGATTTTGAGTCGGATGTTGGTGCTAATGGAGACAAAGTTCAAGCGGCTGCAGCTATGCCAAACGCATGCCCAATAAATACTGAAGAAGTGGTTCTCCTGGAGTTTGGAGGACCTAGGCGTCAGCTGGCAAACTGAGGCCAATTGCAGTGTCAAATGCTTAGTGTAGCCCTAGATAGTCGAACTTTAGAGTACCATGCTAGTGAAGAATATATAACAGATATGGTTGAACGGTTGATGGAGGAAAGTAGAGGTAGAAAGAATGAAGATTGGGGTTCTGCACCAAGTGGGACTCTATTCATAGAGAACATTCTGAGAGAAGAATACCCTTGGATTATGATGCAGCATACAATGGATCTACTGATCCTAAACAACATTTACTCAAGTATAAATGGCATATGGATGGTGCTAGGGCAACAAATGCTTTTTGATGCAGATGCTTCCCCATTTTCTTAGAAGTAGCTACATCGATGTGGTTAATAAGGCTCGTGTAGAGATCCATATCGACTTTCAATGAGTTGACTAGGAAATTTATGGAGCACTTCCGACTGCATGATGCACGACCAAAGACGTAATGTCCTTGCCGAGCTTATCTCAAGGGCCTTGGAAGTCGCTGAAAGGTTTCATGAACCAATTTAATGTAGCTGTTATGGAAGTAAGCAATCCAAAGGAGGATTAGGTATTCATGGCATTGGTCCAGGGCATTCACCCGGACATAGATTTTGATAGATGGTTCAAGATGAAGCAACCTACAACTATGGAGGAGTTCCATTGGAATGCTAGGAAATTTCTGCGCTTGGAAGAAGCAAATCTAGCTTTAGGAAGTGCTAAAGATGGATAGTCAAAGGAGATTATCTAGAGCAACGTGTCGGTGAAACAATCTAGAGATAGTGTTGGTAATGTGGCAACCAATGTTGAAAACTCTACTAACCAGAAGAAGCAGAATCAAAGACCCGATGGTAGGCGTAACGACAATAAGAAGCGCTTAAGGAATTTAAAACTGGAAGATTACACTCCTCTGAACAATACATTAGAGAACATATACCTAGCCACTCAAGGAATGGAACAATATAAGAAACCACTAAAGAGGGAGGTAACTGAGCAGGAATGGTGCTTCGAAAAGTTCTGTCATTTTCATGAAACTTATGGACACAACACGAATGAGTGCCGACATCTGAAGGACCTTATTGAAGAACTGATAAGGAAAAATAGGCTCTAGTAGTATATTAAGGAACCATAGGATATTGGCCAAGCGGCAAGACCCTAAGGGCCACCTACCCAAAGGAATCAACCTGGATTGAGCAGAGAAGGACCATGGTGGAATGATGGAAAATTGGTTAACAGTACTATAACTAGAGGACCTCATCCAGCTGAAAAGAGCTAGAGGGAAATGGAACGGTACGTGAGCTTGCTGAAGCACGTATCATAGGAAGGCTGCTTCGCTATGGAAGATGGAGCTCCGACCAAGCAGTAGAGGATGATAACTGATGACATCATATTAAGGAATAGAGATGCTGATGGAGTCGAAGCACCAACTTTCGACCCCATGGTGGTAACAGTTGGAATTAGATCGGTAACTGTACGTCGAGTCTTAATAGACACTGGGAGTTTGGTGAATATACTCTTCAGGAGGATGTTTAATCAAATAAAGATCAATATGAAGGACGTTATAGCTTATAAAACCAAGATTCAAGGGTTTACGGGTGAAGCCAAACAGCTAATAGGGACGATTGATTTGCTTAAATGGAACTAAACAAAGGAGATTGCATGGTAGTCTAGATTCAGAAGTTTGTTATCATGGATGAACATTCAACATACAATGCCTTCTTGGGCCGACCGACTTTGGCTGATTTCATGGTAGCACTGGCACCTTGGTGTTTAGTGATGAAATTCCATACGAAAAACGGGGTCGGAGTGGTAAAAGGTAACCAAAGCATTGGAAGGGAATGCTACGTTACAGAACTCAGAGAAGCAAAGCAATAAGAGAAAGGTAAGAATATGGAGAGAACTCTCCACATTCAAACTTCGCAAGCACAACAACCAAAGCCTGGACCTAGCTCTAAAACCATAGTCAGTTAATATTATCTGGCCTTTTGACCCATCTATATCTAGGCTAATTGGACATGTTAGACTCGACGATAGATAAGGAAAGCAGTTTAGAGGGTGATATTAGAGTCCAGAAATCAAGCACAGACGACAATATGAAGTAATGATCAAACGAAGCCAAGAGATAGACTTTACATAACATTCTAAGTATGGAATGGTGCTTCCCCTAGGCCGGGGATCAGAACGGATCACTATAGTTATGAACAACTTGGATAGCAGTTCATCTCATTGGAAATCGATCGATATCTCTTAAAACCTTAAAGCATCTATGCAAACAACTTTGAAAACATGAATCTAGTTTAGAGGGGGACCTACCTGACCGATCGCATGCTACCACGTGGCGTGGAAGACCAATCAAAGCCGATCACTATACATAGGGAATTGAGCCTCAAAATTTTTTTAGTGACCTCGGCTGCTTCTGAAGATTCTGCCGACGAATTTTCAAGTAGATAGTCGGTCGTCTACGCTTATAAATACAGGGTTCATAGCCACTTGAAGGATGTTTACGTTGCTGTTTTCTTTGTGCTTCATTGTAATTATGGATTCCGATCTGATCCCTCTTATACTCAGAAATTCAAGTCATTAATAAAGTTATCTCTTGAAAGTGGACGTAGGCACTCAATGCCGAACCACTATAAATCTGTTTGTTATCGTTTTTTTCCTTCTCTTCTGCTTGTTTCCTCAGTTTCATTTTGATTTCGTCATTTATTTCTCTACATATAATCTATTAGGTGTTTGTACCAACTTTTGGTGCAAACATTTTTGGTGCTTTCACTGAGAACAAATTCTCAGCTTGATTGGATCTCATCATCTAACGGTGGATTCCCATATCCACAGGATAGATCTAGATTTTTGCCTACAAGTTTCTGTTTCTACTCAAATTTGAAGAAGATCTAGAAGTAAGCTATTAACCATAGTCTGAGGAAAGTCTACTACTTCCCGTGTTATTGAAGGAAATGATGATGCTAGTGTTCAACAAGTTGATTAAAATGTACAACCGACGACTGCCAATGTCCAAAATCTAGTTGAGTATATCACCAGAGCTGATTTTGAATATATCACCAGAGCTGATTTTGAAGTCCTAATGAAGGAACTGATTAATAGCCGTCAGTAGCTCAATCAGCAAATCCATGCTAACATCGACTTGATAAACCAGTTGAAAGAGTAGTTTGGAAAGACTAGGAAGAAGCCTACTCCATATTCAGGATCGAAAATTTCCTCTTCACCTGACGACTATCACCGAAGCAGACGCCGTGAAATGGATCCATATGCACCTGGAACATTAGGACGGGATCAGGCAATCGAGCATGGTCGATCGGCACCGATCGATGCCGAACCCCCCAGGGGGATTGGCAATGAACCCTTTAATCAATGGGGGATCGGTATGCGGGTGGAGGCGCTTACTCTGGAGGTGCCACGATCAATCAAAGTGTTGGAGCTCAGGCAAATATGGTTGAACCACAGCTGAGAGACGACGATAGAACTGTTACTCAGGAAATGGATCAAGAGCAAGAGGAGCCAAGGCAACGTGGCACTTCCCGGAGGCATGGATCGGGTCGTTAATGTGAGGTGGAGCACGACTACCACCTGGCACCAAATTTTCAAACACCGGAGTTAACCGCTGTGGTGATCCAGCTAGTGAAAGAATGTCAAGGCTTGATAAACGATGGTTGAGGACTCTCTAGAAGTCATACTCTATTCGCCAACAACATTCTACATGCAGAATATCCGAGGAGGTTTCATATGCCTACAATGCTGCTTATGCTGGAAAAACCAACTCCAAACAGCATCTATTGAAGTATGAATGGCACTGGAGTCCGCCCGAGCCACTGATGCAGTCAAGTGCAAGCGTTTTTCCATTTTTATGGAAGATGTTGCAACCATGTGGTTCACCAAGCTGCCACCGCAGTCAATCTCTTCATTTGATGAGTTAGTAAAAAAGTTCCTAGAGTAGTTCCACATGCACATGACTCGCCCCAAGGACGTAATGTCACTCTCCAGCTTGGTCCATGCATGGGGGGAGTCATTGAAAGATTTCTAGAAAGGTTTAATACAGCTGTTATAGAATTCAGTAATCCGAATGATCATGCAATACTCATGGCACTGACTATGGGAGTTGACCTTAATTTTGAGTTTGGAATTATCAGGAAAGCCTCCTTCTACATTGGACCGTTTCTTTGCAAAAGCGACCCAGTTTCTGAGAAGGGAGGAAGTAAAGCGAACCCAAGAACAGAGATGTCGCAGGCCTGAGCGTCGAGGGAGTACAGAGTAATGTGGTAGTAAAGTATTCCAGTGATAGTTCCGGAAAAGTTCAGATCAATGTTCAGAACAAATTTAATGAGCAGAAGAAAGGCGTCGATAGAAACCATGACCAAAGGCAAGACTCCGGGAGAGGGAAGTCAAGGATCCCATCGTTTGATTCATACATGTCATTAAATACGTCGCTAGAGAATGTTTATCTATCAATATGTAACACTATGCAGTATAGGAAACCACCTTTGAAGGAACCAATGGAGAAGCAGAGATAGTTAGGAAAGTACTATAGAATTCATGAGAGCTATTGACACACCACAGACGAATATCGCCACCTCCGTGATGCTATTGAGAAGTTAATTTGACAAAGAAAGTTGCAGTAGTTTGTTAAAGCATCGTAGGATAGCGGGTAAGGGATATCCGACCCCAATCAAGGACAAGCTCCATCCAATGCCGAGGAACCTTAGTGGACACTAGGGAGATTAATTATTAATACCATTATCGGAGGACCACATCCGGCCGATAGAAGCTGGAATGAGATGGAGCGTTACGTGAATGCTGTTAGACTTGTTGATATAGAATGTTGCTCGAACACGTATGACATACTCTAGCGAAGCAGCAGCGAACTATGACAGACGATATCGTATTTCGGAATAGAGATGCGAAAAAGGTGGAGGCCCCAATAATTGACCCGATGGTGATCTCGGCAATGATGGGCCCTGCCTTGGTGAGAAAGATTCTGATTTATTGTGGAAGTTCTATGAACATCATTTTTAAGAAAGCATACGACCTGATGTTACTGGAAGCTAAAGATCTAAAACCGTGCAAAGCCCTTATTCATGGCTTTAACTGTATTGCTACAGAATCGGTAGGCTATGTCGATCTACCAGTGGAGTTAGGAGACAACAGTCGAAGGAGAGTGTGGGTGCTGCCATTTGTTATGATGGATGTGAACTCTCCGTGCAATGCTTTTTTGGGCCGATCGGCCCTGGCTGAATTCAGAGCAGCTATCGTCCCTTGGTGCTTAATGCTAAAATTCCCAACAGAGAATGGCATGGGAGTTATTCATGGAGATTAGGCGAGTGCCTGTTATGTGGTTGAGTTGACAGATGCTCAACAGAGAGAGAAAGGAAAGGATGCAGAGAGCCCTCTCTGCATCAAAGCTAATAAAGCTTAGCAATCAACGTCCGGGCCTTGGCTCGGGCACCACAGTCGGTTCTATAAAGATATAGATCCAAGAGATGTAGAAGAAGAGCCCCAAGAAACCAAGAATGCATCCATTAAGCTGACAATTGACATCACGGTCAGCAACAACGACCCATCACGGGTCCTGAAGATCGGATCACAGCTTAGTGCAACGATGATGTAGGAATTAGTTGGCTTTCTCCAAGTGAAACGTGATGTGTTCACGTGGACTCATTCTGACATGTGTGGGATCTCGCCAACTATCGTGAGCCATGCATTGAATATCGACCCAAGGCATATCTTGGCGAAACAAAAGCGATGCGGCATGCATCTAGAGAGATCTGTTGCACTTAAAGAGGAGGTGGATAAACTCAAGAACAATGGGTTATCATGATGCCCTCTACCCAAAATGGGTATCTAATCCAGTTCTTGTAAGAAAAGCTAATGGAAAGTGGCTGACCTATGTCGATTACTCATACTTGGACAAGGCGTGCTCGACAGACAGCTTTCCACTTCCGAAGATCGACCGGTTGGTATACTCAACTGCTGGACATGAATTGTTTTCATTTATGGACGTGTACTCCGGATACAACCAAATCCTAATGCACGACCCCGACTAGGAACACACTAGCTTGCTTACTGATCCGAGGCTGTACTACTATGTTGTGATGCCTTTTGCACTAAAGAACGCTGGAGCAACTTTCCAGAGACTGGTCAACCGGATGTTCAAAGACTAGATCGGGTGATCAATAGAGGTATATGTGGATGATATGCTTGTGAAGTCACGACGATCAAACGACCACATCGATGACTTGGTGGAGATGTTCAGTGTTCTCCAGAAATATGGAATGAAACTTAATCCCTTGAAATGCTCTTTTGCATTACGTTAGGAAAATTCTTGGATTTCATCGTCAAATCTCATGGAATTAAAGCCAATCTCAAGAAGATTCAGGCGATAAGGAATATCCAGGTGCCAAAGACAATCAAACAGATGAAAAGTCTAAATGGGAAGGTCGCTGCCCTGAGCCGGTTCATTTCCAGAGCCAGCGACAAGTGCATTCCTTCCTTCAAGTTAATCAGCAGAGGAAAGAAAAACTTTGAATGGACGTAGGATTGTATTGATGCGTTTCTAGCTTTGTTACATCACTTGGAGAGACCCCCCATCTTGTCCAAACCACTGGATCAAGAAGACCGATACATCTATTTAGCGGTGTCGGTACACGCCATAAGTGCCGCACCGCTGTGCAAAGAGAATCAAATCTAGAGGCCAGTGTATTATGTTAGCAAGTGGTTGACAGGTGATGAAACAAACTATTTGAAGCTAGAAAAGCTCGCGCACTGCCTGTTGATTGTGTCAAGAGAGCTCTGCCTTTATTTCCAGGCTCATCCCATAAATGTCTTTACCGACCAGCTGTTATAATTGGTCCTACAACGACCCAAGACGTCTGGAAGGTTACTTAAATGAAACATAAAATTGAGCCAATTCGATATCACTTATCTTGCTCGGAGAGCCATCCAAGGACAAGCATTGGTGGAGTTCATAGCCGAATTCACTACACAAGATGATTCTACAAAGAGCAGTGAAGAATCTACCATCCAATTGAATATGTACACGGATGGAGCATCCAACGATCGATGTTCTGGCACCGGAGTCATACTGGTAATTCCTGAGGAATGCTCGATCCGCTATGCCCTGAAACTTGACTTTCCTGCAACGAATAATGAAGCTAAATATGAAGCCTTGATAGCTGGGATTAAACTGGCTAGAGAGTTGGGAATAAAAGCTTTGCAAATTTTATGTGATTCCTATTTAGTAGTGTATCAAGTTAGGGGAGAATATTAGAACAAAGGAGCATGACTTGCTCCTTACCTCAACTGGGTCCAAGAACTGCTAACCGATTTTGAGCATTACACAATTACGCACATCCCCAGAGAACAGAACGAGAAAGCCGACTCGTTGGCCAAGCTGGCCAGTTTCGAGGATGCACAACAAGTGGGCTTGGTTCCAGTTGAAATACTTAGTGCTCCTTACATTGACCAGATGGAGATTGATTGGGTCTTAGAAACGGATCCCAAGAAGGAGTCATGGATGACTCCGATTAAAGATTATATGCAAAAGGGAATCCTTCCCGAGTGAAGGAATGAAAAACAATAGATCCTTCATAAAGCGTCACGATACATCCTCCAAGAAGGAGTCATGTACAAGAAGGGTTTCTTTGTCCCTCTACTTTGGTGTATCGCCAACGATGAAATCATGCGAATATTGAGAGAAGTCCATAAAGGAGAACGTGACGATCATACCGGGGGCAAACCCTGGCAAAGAAGATACTCCGCTATGGTTGTCTCTAAACTACTGTCAATCGAGATGAAGCTGATTATGCTAGACGATGCAACAAGTGCTAGATGTTTGCAAAAATTCTTAGAGCCCCGCCGACGTAGATAACTCAGATGGTCAGTCGATGGCTGTTTGCTACTTGGGTTATTGACATCATCGACACTTTGCCGATTTTGAAAGGTGGAGCGAAATACGTCATTGAAGTAGTTAATTACTTCACTAAATGGGCTGAAGCCAAACCTTTGGCCATGATCACTACGAAGAAAGTAATCAATTTTGTTGTTATAAACATCATCTATCGTTTCAGTCTCTCTTGAACAATCACAACCGACAATGGGACCCAATTCGATAGCGTTGAGTTCAAAGACTTCGGTCGTTGACATCATATCAAGAAAAATTTTATGACGGTTGCTCACCCTCAACCTAATGGATAGGTGGAAGCTGTCAATAAAATCATAAATTCCATTTTAAAGAAGCATTAGGAAAAGGTTAGAGGCAAGTGGGTTAACGAACTCTAATCAGCATTATGGGCATACAAAGCTATCCACAAGTCCGCGACTGACCATATGCCAGTCTCCCTTGCTTACGGCTCCGAAGCCATGATTCCCGTAGAACTCGAAGTCCCTTCTCATCGAGTGACTTACTATGACCCCAGAACTAACCGAGACCACCTTTTGAAATCTCTAAACATGGTTGATGAGAAGCATAAAGAAGCTGATTTGAGGGCAGCTGCACATCGAAACCGAATCGCCCAGTACTACAATGTTAAAGTTTGGCCTAGGACCTTTGAAATTAGCAATCTTGTCCTGAAACTGACCTTTCCTAGCACCGCAAACATGGTTCGAAATGGGAAGGGCCCTATGTCAACAATCGGAAGCTTGGAGATGGAACTTTCAAGCTAGGGACTGTCGATGGCATTATACTTCCTAGAGCATGGAATATGTGACGCCCTACCTTTATGCTCACAATAACAAAGAGTATTAAAAGAAATACTGTCTGTTATTACGAAGAATAAGGCTGGATAGGAGCGGCCATCCGTAGTTGGCCTTACACTAGTATTGGTAACCTCGATAGGAGTGGTATATATTTTTCATTTTTTTCATCTCTTATTTATTTACTCCCATCGACATACCCAATTCCAGTATAAAACGAACTACGATGGTTCATAATAGTTTAGGACAATATATATAATAATAACACAGATAATAAAAATGCGGAACACAGATAATAAAAGTCTCATATATATATATATATATATATAACTGAAGTCAGTTACAATACATTTGACACAATACATATGATACAACTACAACTGTCGACTCGGGAAGTTATATATACAAGTACATTATCGACTAATATACATGAATACATATCAACCTAAATCAGATACACTAACTACTACAAAATGACGAAGACTACTTCAAAAGATATGAAAAGACTTCATAGCTCAAGCAGCAACCCAAAGCAGGATATCTACAACCTGTAATAACTCGGTCTGACCCGAGTATTAAATTCAAAAGAAAATAATACATGGGTCAGTCTAATTCAAACTCAGTTATTAATGCACGGAAGCAATAATAATTAAATAATCAAATAGACGACAGTCACAGAAATCTCGTATATCCGACTCCTCGATAAGAGAATCGGATAACGGCAGCTATAACACTAAACAGTGTTAAACAACAAATCAGCAAATCTAAATCATCAACAAGGATAAATAAAAAGATTATCAATGAAGATAATATGAAAACTCCAGAATTGCCTAAACAGCAATTAACAACAAAAGCTAATTATTAAATAAATAATTAGAAACCCAGAATCTAATTATCAAATAGATAATTAGACAATCACAAAATGATCAAATCAAACCAAATTCTGTGTGGCTGCAGTACACGCACGCGTGCACTGCCTCGCCACTATAGTAAGTCAAAACTGCAAAGGTCAAGTCACGCTAGCATGACTCAACACAACTGCAAACAAAAGCAAACAAGTATGCACTTGGCAAATTCCAGAACAGACAAGCCCAAATAAATGCACATAGGATAATCGAAATCAACAAGGGTGCATGTATGCATATGTATGAATACACATACATATCTACACCAAATGAAATAGCACTTAGCATAAGCAAATGCCAAAAATAGTTCGAACAAAGCCATCAAAACAGAGTCGAACCCAAAAGTCCTCAAATCAAACAAAAGCAAAACTGCAATTGCACTTGCAACTAAAACTGTCTCGAAGTAAATGAAGACTGTATGCCAAAAAAGTCAGAGGCAATGCAACTTAATCATCAAAGTGCAGACAAGATGAAGTCAGTGCCAACAGTAATGGCAGCAACTCCGTCAAGTCGTGGTTCAAACCCCAAAATACAAACAGTCTCACATATAAAACTGGGAAGCAGTGCAACAATATACAAAGGCCAGAACTAAATGCAAGGCCATATGAAGCGATGTACAGTGGGATATGCATGAGTGACAACAGTAGTACAGCAGAACCCAAAACTACATAACCAACATCCAAGTGTACATACACAATGCAGCCTCCACATGAAGTTCAAGGGAGCCAGTGAATGTCACAACAACCCAAATCAGACCATCAATGCCCAGTGGACAATGACAGTGTCGAAATCATGTATTCAAACCAAATCGAGATACATAAATGTTCAACCAAAAACTGAAAGGCAACTCAACTTAAATCAAATGAACGAAGTGCATACGAATACACAGTAAAAGTTCACGACCGAGTACAAGGTCAAACCCGAGTTTTGAAACTGGATTCAACTCAAGTACATCAAGTCAGAGACCAAAAATGGTCAGAGACACGACACCAAGCCCAGTGCAAAAGTGATCACAATTGTATAAAACAATGTATCAAGACTCAAGTGAACCTGATAGGCAAAATTCAAGCCTACCAACATGATACAAATGCAACATGAAGACTACAAGATCAAAGTGAAGAATGGATGCAACAATGCCCAATACAAATGAAACGTGATACCAGTGACCTGAATATGACTCCAGAACAAGCATACATGAGGACTACAAGACTGCACAGAACAGTGATACATGTATGAATGTACGTGTTAGCAGTGGACACTAGTGACAACATAGCAGACTAATCAAGTTAAACAATGCCACTGAATTCAAGTGAATGGCAACAACAGCAAATGAACATCAAAATTGTAAACTTAAACACACATGTGTACAGTGAAAACAACTCCATACTAGACTACAAAGAAAAACCATGAATACAACATGACCAGAGTCGAACAAACACAGCGACACTACAAAAATGCCAGATAATTCAAAGGTAATGCACATATCAACGAGGTGTTCAATGAAACACGGAGCAATAGAACAACGACGGCACTGCATAGCAACTTGCAGCCGCAAATAATCAAGCACGGTTAAATGAAATCTCAAGCCAAGGCCGAAGCCAACAGAAAAAATCATCAAATGCAAAATCAAATTGAATTCTCATCAAAATAGATCAAGTAATGAATTCAAGTAAATGAATAAGAACGAAATTCAATATTTTGAATCATATAAAACAGTCGATTGAATTAGATGTGAGTAAGAATCGAAATTCACTCACTTGGTTTCCCATAGCACGAATCAAAGATCGACAGTTGCGAGTCGAAGCCGTGAAAATCGAAGGAAGGATTTGAAGCATCATTGCAGTCAATTCGACAAAGACGGCGACTTCAAAATTCTCAAAAGCCCTAATTTGGAATCGAACGAAAACGAACACAGGAAGCCGCCATTTTTTTTCTTGTTTCGTTTAGGGTTGTGATGAAAATGAATAAGGGGGAACGTATAACTGCTTCAATATTTATCACAGCCCTAAGCAAAGAAATTTGGGCCAAAATTATTTTAAAGCCCGCATAACAATTTTACAAATTTAAAAAGAATTTCAATTCGATTAAAATTCCAATAGCAATTTACCATCACTTTAATTGTTAAATGACGATTATAAATTGTTACAAAACCCCGGGTTGTTACAGAATAGCGAGCACTTATGTTTCTATTTCACTTAGTTTTGTTTCATTCAATTGTATTTCATTTAGAATTTTCTTTTGCAGTTGAATTCAAAGCCATGTAATAAGACAAATTCCGTCGCTTCTTTTTCAGTTTGCAATAAGATCTGAAGTTCCTTTCATATCTGTGAAATGTTTATGCATATATAATAGTTGTGATATACGACCAAATTACATCTACATATGCATAATATAAATTAAAAAATACCCGAAATTTGGTGCCAACCAAATACTCGGGTCCATACTTGAATTTATAAAAATGAACGTGACTCGACCGTTTATCCATTAACTCTCGCCTGCAATCTGACGGGCTGAGTATAAAGTAGAGAGTGGATATGACTCGACCACCTGTTAACTAACTCCATCTCTTGACTCGATGGAATGAATGTGAAGTAAAAGTGGTCATGATACTCCAACCAATCTTCGACTTTTTCCCTGGACTTAGGGGCAAGGGATTTAATCAAAGGAAATGCGATCCAACCATTTCCCAGAAAAGTCTCAGTCCCCAAAGCATGAGCTGGATTATGAATATTAAATGGGTGTGACTGACCACTCATCGATTAACTTTAAACCACAAAGTGCGGATAAGAGTATAAACAAAACAAATGAGTGTGATTCGACTATTCATTCTCCAACTCTGGTCTGAACCCAATAGGAGGAGTATAAACTAATCATGGATGGGACCCGACCGTCTATGAACTAACTCCGCCAATCCAATACTAGGAGCAAAAGTATAATCACTTTACCATTGAATATGACAACGTAACACTATGGCTCGCACCTAGTGGTTGATACGACTTAAGGCCGCGATCGAAAGGAGGCCTTGAGATGGATTTTTTGGATCCACGCTCGAAGCAATGAGCGACCGGAAGACATCGCAACTTCAATGGTGAGTGATGAATTACAAGTACATTGAATGGGAAATCTGATAGCTCCAATACTTAGACAAATTTTGTACAAAAGATGAACAGAAATGAAAGACTCTTTGTTCATACACTGGAACATGGAAACTAAGTATAAGTTTATTTCAAAAACTAAAAACCAAAAACAGGGACCATACCCGCACAATTACAGCCAACAAAAAGAAGCTAGCTACCTAGTTACTCACTACCCAAGCCGGTTCGACGGCTATTTTCCCCCTTTTCTGGGCTTCTTTGGGGTGGATTATTTGGAGCTACCGCCTCGTCCTCTCCTCTTCGACCCATTTTTTCCCTTGCTACCCTTAGGGGAGATTCTTTGAAAGATAGAGGCGGTCTCACTTTGGGATACAAAAGGATCAACCTCCTTAAGAGAGACGTCGTCCGACAGTATAACTTGAAGCGGAGTAATATCCACTTCGGTGCTCTCCATCTTGGCTTGCCACTCCAGCTTCTCCTTTTCAATATGCTCCTTCATGTTAAGTTTACCAGTGTGTTCGGAGGCACATGTCACTACGACGTCCTCTGCTTCATCCTGGCCCTACTGGTCATCATTTTTTTCTTCATATAGAGCTCCTACAACTTCAGCATCCAGGCTTGGAGTCTCAGCAGGTTGATCGGTAGGAGCTATCTATAGAGTAACAACGCAGTTGGCTCAACGGTTTAAGCCTGCTGTCCCATGGAAACATCATCATCGGGAGCATGGGAAGATGCAGACAGACCTGTAATTTCATGAAGACCAATGGATAATCCCTTGACTATAGGGCGCGAGATGTAAACTTTCTCAAATGTCGAAAAAGTAAGAGATATACCTTCACCAGATTAGCCTTCGGTTGTAGCTAGAGTGCTGCCTTCCCAAATCGGAGACAGCCCAAAAGATGTGTGTATCCCTGGATGATCTGTATCGTAACCCACATCCTTCTCTGGGGCGTGAGAAATTGAAGCACTAGCTTCTTGAGTAGTAGGGGGACTTGGGAACTACATCCTGAGGCTTCACCGCCACCTTTCCCCTTTCGGTGATCGCTGGATCGTTGAGTAAACTGATTTGAGCAGCCTTGAGCTCATCGGGCTTCAACGAGTGACTTGGGATACCCTCTGCATAGGATTTCATTTTCAAATCTATGATATGTTCTTCTTTTTCAAATCTACAATATGGTCCCAGGCTTTGACGAGTAACTTAGGATACCCCTCTCTAAGGAAGCGGAGGTTGCGGTTCATCAGGATGCATGTATTGTAATATATCAGCAGCAGATCAAACTCGTCCTTTATCTCTGTCCGGCCTGCCCGCCTAGCCTCTTTCTTGAGGGCCTATATCTGCATGAGTTGTCTGTCGGCCTCTATTTTAGCTTCACGAGCTTCGACAATTTCCTCGTAGTATCGCTGGGACTCCAGCTGAGCCCTATGTTTCTCCTGCTTTTCCTTCTTGAGCTCTTCCTCGAGTTGTTTAATACAAAGAGCCAAATTGTCATTATCTTTTTTTAGCGCCTCCTTCTCCTCCTACAAAACGTCTTTTTCGAGGGCTAGAGTAACGCTGCGACGAACGGTAGTGTCTAGTTCAATATGGTGCACTTTCATCAAATGCTCAATGGCTTTAAAGGATTCATTGGCTTTATTTCTCAGCATTGGCTAGCTTCATACCCAACTACTTGACTCCTCATCCAGGCACTTGATTTTGTCTTTGTCGTGGATCGCCTTAAAAGTTAAGCAATCGATCTTGTGTTTCCTCTCCATCGACACCTCAAAAATTCTCTCACACACACGGAGAGTTGTACCATGCTAGACATAAACATCATTAACGTAAGAGAGTACTGTGTCCCTGGCCTCAGGAGGAATTGAATGCAAAGCGGGAACAAATTTGAACTCATCAAAGCATAACTTAGGAAATATGGCCTTGAGCTTAGCCATTCTCTCAATAGTAGTGGAATCAAGAGTAATAATGTCTAAGAGGGCTCGTTTGTCATGCTTATGGGATGAGACATCAAGGCCTTCTACACTAAACTAGCGGTCCAAAGATCCACAGACGTTGGAAGAACTAGAATTTTGCTCGGGCGCAGTGGCCGAAGTGGGGGCATGACGTAGCAACTTGCTACTACTATGTATATGGGGTATTACCGACACTCTTGTCATTAGAAGATTGAAATTTCGACTTATGCTTAGACGACGAGTCCTTAGATTAGTAGCTTTGGTCTCGGTCTTCTCTTCCTTCATAGTCTTCTCTATCTTGACCGGGGTTCGGACCTCGATTGGGCCCAAAATAAGATGGCTGAGAGTACACTGATCTCTTTAAGAGATCATAGTTACAGGGGCATCCCATCGAGCCTACAAACAAAATGAAAGTGTACGAGAATCAGTGGAGTTAAAGGTGGATAAGTGTCATGCGGTGCAGTGCACATGATCGTGAGTGTCCTAGTGTCCCTCCAACGGAAAATTTCTGAAGCTTTGCTCCCTGGAGTAATCTTTCCTATTTTAGTAGGGGGAATGACAGTGCCAAATCGAACAGAAGATTCAGACCCCCCGAGGCTTAAGTTGGAAATATTATAATTTTCGACATCATTGGGAAGCAGGATGTTAGATAGCCCCTCTAATAGATTTTCTAAAGGCAAAGATCTAGACTGATCTGTAGCAGAAGAGGTTAATTTGGGTTTCTTGGAGACCTGCCCTTTGTGCAGCTTATAAACGAGCCTTTTTCCTTTTCACTTTTCCAAAGTAGGGAGCTGTAAGCCTTAGGAGGATCCAACTGCAGGCTCGTGGCTTGGGCTCACGTTGTCACGACCGGGCTCATTAGCATTGCCCTTCACCTCGCCTTCCTCGGCGACATCTTGAGCCCCTTCAACTGGAGGCATGACAGGATCAGCTTCGTCATTTCCTTGCCCAATGGCACCTCTTCTCTCTACAACTTCCTCCTAAGTGTTTCTAGGAAGTACCATGCTGCGACCTTCTTCTACTGAGCCGAAGACAAAAAGGCGCTCATCGATGAGAAGAGATCTGATGTCTCTATCCACCACCGGTATGTTTTTGAGCCCTGAAACCGCCTCTGAGTATATGTTTTCGGTAGGACGTGGATGGCTGCCTACAGTGTTTAATAAGAAATTTCTTAATTCGGGATACGACCTGAATAAAGCAGTTAAAGTTAAGTTTGAAGAAATACTTATGTCCTTCCAACCTCGGTCCTGCAAAACCAGGTGGGCAACGCACATAGGACCATTCATTCTTGAAAGCTCTTAGTTTGTTCCAAGCTTCGGTTACGATCTAGCAGTTTGTGACTGATTTGAGGAAAGTGTATGAGAGGATTCCTCCTCATCGCTTGAGGTTGTAAATGAATCTAATATCTTTTGGAGTACGCTCATGATATAAGAACTCGAGGAATATCATGTATGTGCAATGCAGAAATGCCTAGCTGTTCGGGTGCAGCTTAGCCGGCGCTAATCTTAAATAATGCAACATTTTCTAAATGAATGGATTGAAAGGCAAAACGCAGCTAGCCTAATACATAAACTTATTGCATGCAGTATACCCTTCCAAGGGCAACTACCCCATGTCGTTATAGGATGGGACTCACACATCCTCGTATGGAATCTCATGTTTATTGCATAGCCTGCGAAGAGAGGCCTTATCCACCTTTGAAGATCCTAAATCCTTCGGATCATTCAAAAATATAGCATCTTCTAAAATGTCAGGAGCTGGCTCGATTTCTGCTTCAGGATTCAAAGGAATTTCAAGCACTTGATAAGAACTTTTGGGATATTAAAATTGCTGGCCTAGAGATTTTCAAGTAGATATTGTTGTAGAACTTGACTTGGCGTCAGAATTGTCATGAGAAGTAGTTTTCTCAGTACCCATGGCAGCCAAACGCTCCGAGCGTCTAGAACCCATAGCTATCAAACTCAATGATAGTAATTATTAGGAAAATAAACCTGTTCCCCCATGCTACATTTAAACTAGTGTAGTGTGGTGCAGTGTTGTGCAGTGCAAAGATAAACAGTTCGGAATTCTGACGACTGTTATGACGAGACTCTAAGATACCTCCGAATTGATCGTTATCGCTAACCATCTCAGCCGGCTTTCACGTTGCTAGTTATGGATTTTTCTTAGCTCTGAGATCAGTCATCAGCATATTGGAGTATGAAATTTTAATCCAAGATCATTTGAGACTATATGTTATACTTGTTTAAATTTAAGTTATTTTCAAAAGTGTGCGACTTTGGTTTCCGATGATTCAAGTCATGTAAGTTCAAATGCAAAGTCCAAACATTCACATTCTGAGTCATATGCGTTGGTATTCAAGTCAAAGTGCTAAGATCATGGTCGAGTCCCATCCTGGAGTTCAAGCGCTTAAGTTTAAGTCCAATATTAGATATGCAAACGTTCATGTCCGAGTTTGTTCACATGTCCATGCTCCTATGGTAGGTCTCGGGTTCATTCACGCATACAAGTTTAGGTGATCAAGTCCCAAAGTTCATATGTGCTCGAATAAGGTTAAAAAATGGCTAAGTTCCCCTAGGCAAAGGGATCGAATACGATCCCTCCTCCAGGCAGTTTTTCCTTATGCAAAGTTAAACACCAAATCACCGTAACCGATCCCTCCAATCGATCGCTTATCATCGATCCATCATTCCAATTTCCTTCAACTGGTCACTCCATATTCATGTATCATAACCTAATCCCTATAATTGATTGCTACTCCAACACTATCACCGATCGGTCCTCATTACCACTTCACTTCATCTTCCACATATTACAACCAATCGCCTGGAACCAACCTTCAACTATTGTACATCAACATCGATTGCTCCACCATCATCGTCATTCCATCTACATCAACTTCTACATCATACCATTACTCTAATCCCTTAAACTTCAGTACTAATCATCAATACACCCATTACCAACCCAAGTTACCAATCTAATTCACCACCGAACCTTAAACCACAACAATCTACGCGTAACAACCATCATCTCGTCATACAACTTTAAGTCAAATCGAGTACAGATTAAACCTACTTATTAGTTACGATCGAAAGAAATGATGGAAACGAATGGATAAAAGGTCGGGTTCAATTCGAGTTGTGAAATTAGGTGTTGAGTTAGGTTGAACAAGGCAGCGGATTGATTAGTGGCGATGGTGAATGATTCAGAGACGATGGAAGTTCAAATGGATGGATATTTGTGATTTATGTTGATGGATTTCGAGCTTGGATTCATCAATAGCAATGGAAAGAGGAAGAGGAGGGATTAGATCGTTTGCAATATGAATGAAGGGAGGTGAGAAAATAAGCTAAGTCATAGCTTATATATGTGGTGCGGCCTATCTCATGCGTCCCTCTTTCTAATAGCCTTGAATTGGCTAAGTCCACATGCATGAAGGGATCGGATTTGATCCCCTACTCAGTGGATTGATATTGATCCCTTGTAAAAAAATGAATGAACAAAAATGCTAGAAAATTGCGATACGCTTGTACTTCAACTACATAATATCGGCAACGACCCATGAACATGCACGTGTATATACCGAGCATTCAATTTCTTGAATCAACAGAGATTAAATTATTACCTGGATCCCGTAGAAAGGATGTCGCTACAGATAACCAAAGCCTTCCAACTTAATCAACAAGCTCAATAAAACCGAGCATAGACAAAGGCTGGGGATTACACTCCGAATTTATATTGACGAATATTGACCAAGTGCCATGATGAATCGAGAGAGATGAGATTCTTCGACTAGATAATTTAACGGAACGATAAAGACTGTTTAGAAAACTAAATGGAATTCCTCCCAACGACTCTAACTTTCTTTGATTTAAAGCACGTTATGTTCAAAATAAGACGCACTTTGGGGGGCAAGTGTTATCCTATCTTTTGACCTAGCTATATCCAGGCTGAATGGACAAGTTATACTCGATGATAGACAAGGAAAGCAGACTGGAAGGGTGATAACAGAGTCCAGAGATCAAGCACAGATGACAATATGATGTAATGATTAAATAAAGACAAGATATAGACTCTACAAAACATTCTAAGTATGGAATAGTGCTTCCCTTAGGCGGGGGATTGGATCAGATCACTATGATTGTGAATAACTTGGATCAACAGTTCAACTCAATGGGAATCCATCAATATCTCTTAAAACTTGAAAGTAACTATGCAAACAACTTTGGAAACATGAAGCTAGCATAAAGAAGGACCCATCTGACCAATCGCATGCTGCCATGTGGTGTGGAAGACTGATCGGGGCTGATTCCTATAATAGGGAATTGAGCCTCGAAATTTTTTGGGTGACCTCGTTCGCATCTAGAGATTCTACCGATGAATTTTTAGGAAGATATTCGGTCGCATATGCCTATAAATACAGGGTTTATAGTTTATTTGAGGGATCTTTACACTGTTGTTTTTTGTACTCCATTGTAATTATGGATTCTAATATGATCCCTCTTCTACTTAGAAATTCAAGTCATTAATAAAGTTATCTCTTCAAAGTGGACATAGGCATTCAACGTTAAACCACTATAAATCTGTTTGTTATCGTTTTTTACTTTTCTTCTGCTTGTTTTCTTGGTTTTCATTTTGATTTCTTTATTTATTTCTCTATACATAATATTTTGGGTGTGTGCTAACTTTTGGTGCAAACAGTGAATAAGGCTATGGATCCCAGGAAGTAGTCAGAGGAAAGGAAACCGGCATTGGCTGAGTTGACAGTGAATGTTCTGATTGACATGAATGATCCTACTCGGGTCTTGAAGATTGGATCTCAACTCAACTCTAACATTAGAAAGGAATTGGTGGATTTCCTTAGAGGAAACTTAGATGTATTCGCTTGGACATATTCGGATATGTGCAGGATATTGCTGAAGATAGCGTGTCATGCACTGAGTATTGATTCAAAGTTCACATCAGTAAAACAGAAAACGCATTTCGGGTCTGGAGCGATCTGATATATTAGAGGAAGAGGTAGATAAGTTAATGGCAAATAGATTTATTAACGATGCATTATGCCTCAATTGGGTATCCAATCCCATGTTGGTCACAAAGTCAAATGGAAAACGGTGGACTTGTATTGACTACTCGGAGTTGAACAATACATGTCGAAAAGATAGCTTTCCTTTACCTAGGATCGATCAACTGGTGGGAAGGACATGATTTTCTCTCCTTTATAGATGCTTATTTGAGTTATAACCAGATCCCAATGCATATACTGGATCAGGAGAATACTAGCTTTATAACGAACATAGGATTATACTGCTATCGTGTAATGTCGTTTGGTTTGAAGAACGTCGGAGCTACATACCAGGGATTAGTAAATTCTAGATTCACGAGTCAAAATAGAAGGACTATGGAAGTATACATGGATGACATGCTTGTGAAATCGTGAGTAGCACGGAACCATCTGGATGACCTTTCAGAGATGTTCAAAGTTTTGCGAAAATACAGAATGAGGCTAAATCCGTCGAAATGTTCCTTCAGAGTAACATCAGGAAAAAATTTTGGATTTATTTTCAACGCATGAGGCATCAAGGCCAATCCGAAGCAGATTTCCCTCTTGAGGAATGTAGTTGCCCCAACCATAATGAAGGAGCTTCAAAGCTTGCATGGAAAGATTGCTGCTTCAAGTAATTTCATCTTAAGGGCAACAGAGAAGTGCATACCTTTCTTCGATGCCCTCAAGAAAGGTAAAAAGAACTATGAATGGAATCAGGATTGCCAGAATGCCTTTGAGGAATTATTGTGGCACATGAAAATGCCACCGGTCTTATCTAAACCGCTGGACGGGGATGATTTATTCATTTACTTAGTAGTGTCTTCTTAAGCACTAAGTGCAACATTAGTGCGTGAGGAGGCAAGGATTAGCCCCTTGATTTGGAAGTTCCAGTGCTTTTGACAGGTAAGAGGCTAATCTCGCACCCTTGGCCTGATACTTGTAGTGTCTTCTATAAGTGCAGCATTGGTGTGCGAGGAGGCAAGGATTCAGAGATCGGTGTACTATATTAGCAAGCGGTTCAGTAGAGCTAAAAAGAATTATCTGAAGCTAGAACAACTTGCATATTGCTTGCTGATCGTGTCAAGGAAGTTACAATTGTATTTTCAGGCTCATCTGATCAAGATATAGACAAACCAGCCTCTGAAATAGGTACTATACTAACCCGAGACCTCAAGAAGGTTGCTGAAATGGAACATTGAGTTGAGCCAGTATGATATTGCTTACCATCCAAGGAAAGCGATAAACGGGAAGGCATTAGTAGACTTCATTGCCGAGTTTAGCATGCGTGATGGTGAAGAGGAAGAGGATGTTGCATTTTCAGCTTCTCGTTGGAAGTTATCTGTTGACGGTGCTTCAAATGAATTTAACTCAAGGGTAGAAGTAGTATTTGAAATGCCAAAAGGACAATCAATCTGTTATGCATTAAATTTGGAATTTCCTACGACTAACAATGAAGCAGAGTATGAGGCATTAATAACAGGACTGAGGATAGCAAAGGAACTAAGGATAAAGACACTGCATATATTTAGCGATTCTCAACTGGTGGTTTGCCAAATCAAGGAGTATCAAGCCAATGATGCAAGGTTAGCTCCTTACCTATCAAAAGCACTGGAACTGCTTGAAGACATAGATAATTATGCGATAACAACGTCCCTAAAGAAGAGAACATGAAGGCTGATTCATTAGCCATGCTAGCCATCTCCGGGGAAGCACAACTAATAGGATTGGTTTCAGTGGAAGTTCTGACAACTCCAACTACTAATCAGATGGATGTTGACTAGATTCTGGAGACCGCAGGGGAGGAGGAGTCATAGATGACCCAAAGACTATCTGATCAACGAAACTCTCCCGAGAGACAGAAACGAATGGAAGAAGCTCCTCAAGAATGTGCAATGGTTCGTGATGTAAGATAAAGTACTATATTGGAGAAGGTTATCAACTCCCCTGCTTCGGTGTGGAGCCAAGGATGAGGCTATGAAGATCCTCAATGAAATCCATGAGGGCAGCTATGGCTATCACATCGGGGCAGACTTTGGCAAAGAAAATATTTCGCTACGGATATTTTTGACCGACAATAAACTGAGATGCAGCTGACTACACCAAACGGCGTGATTGATGCCAAAGGTTTGCGAAGGTTCCGAGAGCCCCATCTTCAGAGCTTATGTAGATGGTCAGCCCGCCCCTGGTCATTCGCGATTTAGGAAATCAACATTATTGATGTGCTACCAATAGCAAAAGGAGGAGTCATATATGCTATCATTGCAGTAGTATATTATGAAATAGCTGAATCGGAACCGCTTGCCAAGGTTACGAAGAAAAAGGTAATCAATTTTGTAACTAAGAATCTTATTTGCAGGTTCGGATACCCCATAAGGTCATCACAGACAACGGAACCCAGTTCAAGAGTGCTGAGTTCAAGGACTTCTGCAATGGATACAGAATTAAGAAGAGCTTCTCTATGGTGGCGCCTCCACAAGCGAATGGACAAGTGGAGGCAGTGAATAAAATCATCAAATCTACCTTGAAGACACGGTTAACTAGAGCTAAAGGCAACTGGATTGATGAGCTTCCACTGGTACTGTGGGCTTATAGAACTACAAATAAGTCAGCAACTGGACACTTGTCGTTTGCTTTGGCATACGGACCGAAAGCGATAATCCCAATAGAACTGGAAGTCTCTTCTCATCGTAAAAGGCATTTTGACCTGAAGGTGAATGTGAGCTCCTACTTGAGTCCCTTGATTTGGTGATGAGAATGGGGAAGAAGCAAAAATAAGGGTTGTAGCCCACCAGAAAAGGATAGCGTGACACTTCAACGCCAAGGTTCACAACCACACCTTTAAGGTAGGAGATCTCATTCTAGAATGAGTTCTCCTAGGTATAAAAGTGCTTGGCCCAAACTGGGAAGGACCTTATGCGATCGATCAGAAACTTGGAGATGGAACATTCAAGTTAACAAATGTATTTTGAACCCCAATCCCGCGTGCATGGAATGATAATGCTTTGGCACCACTAAACAGTTTTTCTTCATTTGTTTTCGCAAATAAGCCACCCAAGGACATCAGAGGTGATGTAATAAGGCACACTACAAGAAAAACTAGTATCAGTAGCATAATATAGCAGCGTTTCAATGTTATGTGCTGCCTTTGTTTATTTTGGTAAAAAATGGAACGCTAATTATGCTAAAATATTTGGCGGGACACGAAAATTAGGCGGCTACGTTTATTTTGGTCATTGGAATTCATTTTCATTCGCACAGTTTTAAGTTCTCAATTTTCATTCAAAGAAATGGCCTAATGAATATATAACTCTCCAGATTTTCCCAATTTGTCTTTCCCAACCAAAATCCCAACTTCTGTACTCCAAATTTTGTCGATTCTTAAGGTAGACTTCTAGATCTGGAGGAGTATGGTTCTCCGTAGTCTAGGGTAGGCAACCCGGACACCTTGGCTCCATAGCTTTAGTTCCATACGGTGTTTCACATAGTGAAGGCTGATTAACTCAGCATCGATCTCTGCTGATCCAGAATAAAAAGGTAATAGTTTTGGGTTTGAGATTTTATCCTATAATTTGATACTTTTACCTAGAATTGTATGATCCGAGCATTTTAGTTTTTATAATCAGATTCTGACTTCTTAATGTGGATTAAGATCTAATGGGTATTGTTTTTGTTTTTGATTTGAATCATCTAGCAGTTTTATTTGTTTATCTAGTTACCCACTGTGTTGAGATGAAGAAATATTTTATCTAATTGTATTTGGTGGTTAATATGACAGATGATTTTCGTAGCTATAGAAACTGATTGTATTTCGTGGTTAATGAAGATTTTATCTGATTGTAAAGCGGATCTTAAAACTTTCCACTAGCTTCATTCTGTATACTCTCCAATTTTCGTAGCTGTAAAAAGGTAAATTTTTTATTACCCAACTAACCATAAAACCAACTGGTTCAATAATTAATAGCATCAACAATCACAATTCCATGAAAATACTCAGTTTATGTTACTTTTCGATCTCTTTGTAGTCCTATGATAATTTGTTTAATGAAGCATGCAAAAACTAAGTTGATGTCCAAATTTATACTGGTTTCAAAAAGAAGGAAGCAGGAACTAATTGAACTTAGTTTCCAAAGATTAACTATTTTAATATGTAGCCAAAAATATTTAAATTCACAAATATAAACTAATGGCAATCGACAACATCGTAGAACATAGATTTATATGAGGTGATTGCATTGTTAGGAAATATGTGTACTGTTAGTGGTAGTTTGTGACTAGGCAAAGTAAATTATAATGGAAAACTGTTTGGGAAAAGGAAAAAATCAGCTGACAATTGCGGTAGTTAAGAATTTTTGTCTAATAAAGATAATGAAGAATATGGTTATACTATATGTTTCTAGATATGGTTGGTTCTCAATACTTAAACCATTATTAAAATTAAATGCAATAGGTGGTTGAATTCATATATTGGTATACAGTTAGTAATCAAGAGAATCCAACCGACTTAACAAATGAGAATGAAAACATAATAAATGGCCAAAAGTAGTTCAAGATTTTATACACAGTTCAAATACAAAAAGGGTATGAATAAATAACACTCTTATTGCTTTATTCTACAATAATTATTTGCTTCATCATAACAAGTTAATCCAGTGTAAACCACAAAGTCAGCAAAGTATAATCATCAAGGATGACCTGGCTGGAAAGGGTCGCAACTTCTCAACTTATGCAGCAAACAAGGGAATTTTTTTTGTCGTTGAGGTAATTCCAAACTCTATTCACCTAATCATTATTTAAGTTAAAAAATTTCTTATTATTTCTCCACTTTAATAACAAACCTACATTGCTCAAGTGAATAGAGCCATAGAATCCAGTAATGGGTGCCTTTAAAGTAAAACAATCCACTACTGCAGCAGCCTGTAATGTGCTTCTTCTTTACCTTTTGAAAGGGGTTAAAAGAAAATTAATACAATATCTTTAATGATAAATCACACTTGCATTGAGTTCACTTTTTCAAGATATCATGATTTTATAATAACATTGAACATTTGATCCGGTTGTCTTAAGTTTGCATTGAGTTTGCTTTCAGTACATTTTGCATAGAAATAGAAAATACTATCCCATTCTTTTGTCTCTCAAATTTTAATGAATATAGCATTAAAATTTAAAACCACTAGTCCTGGTGCTATTTATATGATTTGTATTAAAACTTCAGCTTTAATTTCTTAGCTGTAATGATTTGAGATTTGAGAACGGGAAACCATCCATCATGGCTCACTATCTCCTCTCTAACCTGCTCCAAAGGCCACACCTCCACCTTGCTGATCACCTACCCATCTTTCACCACGTAAAAGTACATGTACTCCAGTGTGTAGAACGTTCCAATGTTCAGGTTCCGGACTTGGATGTCTACCGTGATCGCGCATACGGCTTCCGAGTTCAGGCTGTTCATTTTGAAATCTGTTAGGGATATTTCTGGGAAGTTTGGCTGCTGAGTGTCCAGAATGACCAGGTAGATACATACGATCGTTACGAGGGTGATGTTCACTATGCTAGTAACACAGAATCCATGTACTTCTTTGTTTGAACTGTGAGCGTAAGCGGACATGATCGATTTTGGAGAAAGGACGTGCTTTTGTTTTTGCTCTCCCTCAGATGGTAAACAGATATTTTTCTTTTTAAGTTTAAATATATCCGATTTGTGTATTCAAATTTGAATTTATTAACTATTATAGGAGACCCGACCTGGTCAAATAAACTACCAACTTAATAAGAGAAAAAGATAGAAATAAATATTTTTGTTTGTAATAGACTGGTTATGTTTCTAATTTTTGAATAACCTAAATGTTCATATCTGATTAAGTATGTGTAAACATATTTTTATGTTATTTTAATATAATATTTTTATTTTAAATGTACAAACTTTGATGGACCATTTAGGATCTTTTCAAACAAAATCTATTGTAAGACCCAAATCCAAAGAGTGATGTCCCAATTAAATATAGCCTTTTTGCTGCAAGAATCATATACGTTGAAATTTGTCAGTTTTGAGATTCAAGAACTTAGTGCTTGTGATAATCAGGGACGTAACTTTTTAATTTTCCTTTTCTTTTTTTAATTATATACGGTATCATTGACATGTAGTTAATGGAGCAGCTTCACTGGCAGATCATCCAATCAAAAGGAACACATCATTTCTTTTGGGAAATGAATGTACATGGATATCAGAATAAGAAATAGAGATATGTGAGTACTTTGTGTACATTCTGCACTACGATTTTGGTACTGCTTTGTTGAATCTGACAGTAGCTGCATATACTGCTGTATATCATTGTGGAGTATGGGCCAAATTTCCTAAAAGAAGTCACCAAGGGAGCAAAATTGATGTAGAAAAGAAACCCATAAAGCAAGGAATTACTCTATTGGTAATCAAGCAACGAACATGAATTTAATTGTTATATATGTTGTTGATTGTTAAACTCGTTTGTAGGTAATTAGCTATTTCGAAGCGAAGACTGTCGACAACAAAGAACTATTGGTAATCAAGAAACGAACATGAATTTAATTGTTATATATGTTGTCGTATTTTGTTAGTACCATTTGTGGAAACTTGTCTGTGAATGCTTGTAGTATGTGACTTATTTTGTTGAAAAACTACTATCGAATTGATTATGGATATTATATTTGATTGTGAGATTAGCATATTTTTGCAATTATTTGAATATGATGATCATATGATTGATTGTTTGTATATGCTAATTATGTGATTTAATTGTTTGTTTGAATATATGAAAATTATGCGATTGATCGTTCGTTTTAATATGAATAGTATATAAGCGATTGCTGGAAATGGTATAAACCAAAAAATGAAGACTTATGGTAGTGTTTTTTTAACCCTACAGAAAAAACATATAGCTGCATTTAAAAGTGACTTTTGGTAGCATTTTTTAAATCCTACAGAAAATACCTATAGTTGCATTTAAAAGTGATTTTTGGTAGCATTTACTACAACGCAACAAAAAGTTTTAGACTTTTAGTTGCATGTCGTATAACAGCGTTCTCTAAAACGCTACCATAAGTTATGGTAGCGTTTTTTCAACGCTACCAAAAGTCTTTTCTGGTGTAGTGGCATAACTTTCCACTTCTTTCATTCACGAATAAAGTCGGCTTCTTGAACCAATGGAACAGTGATCTCGAAGGAAAAACCCTTGTGCTGCGCGATTAGCAGTACAACCAGGGACGTACTTCTTTGGCCTCAAATAATAGACCAGGTGTATGTTCCCAAGGGCCAATCAGATAATTTGGCCCCAATTCACTTCAACCTTTAGGATTTTGTCGTTGCCCAAAGATTGGCAACGGGGAGAAGGTTTCCACATACAATCCGGATTAACCTTCAGGAATTCGTCGTTGCTCGAAGATAGGTGATGACAAGAAGGTTTTCCCATCCACTTTAACCTTCAATAATTTGTCGTTGTTTGGAGACATCTGACGACAAAAAAGTTTCCATATACAATCCGGGTTAACCTTTAGGAATTTGTCATTGCCCAGAGATAGGCGATGACGAAAGGTTTTCCCATCCATTTTAATCTTTTGAATTCGTTGTTGCCCAGAGACAAGCGATGGCGAGAAGATTTTCCCATTCATTTTAACCTTCAGAAATTCTTTGTTGCTCACAAATAGCGACAGACGTCCGAAAACTGCATCGTTTAGGAATCTGATATTGCCTAGTGATAAGCAACAATAGGAAGGTGAAATCCCAACCTTCAAGAAACCATCGTTACCCAGAGATTGGAGATGTCGGGAAGGTTCGCCAACCCAATCTAGGGACCGAGTGGATAATTCGGTCCAACCTTCAAGAACACCCTTCATTGCCTAGAGGTTGGCAACATCAAGAAGTTACAACAATTTTAAGGTCTATCGGATAATTCGACCCAGCCTTTCAGAATTGGTTAGATAATTCAATCCCGACTTATAGGATTTTATTGTTGCCTAGAGATAGGTAATGTCGAGAAAGGACCCATGGAATTGAATAGTTTAAGCGCTAGTTTTCGAAGGTTGAAACTAGGGCTTGATTGGATTTTAATGACAGTGCTAACAACCGGGCAGGACTCACTCGGTCGAGGATTAGCGAGGATGGTCATTGAGAATCGGAAGCGAGTATCGTCAGGCCTTCCCAACCTAGCATCGGGCTAGGAAAATCACACTTGGACTTGGGGTAATCAAATAATTTACCCCACGACATTTCTATCCCATTGATGTCTGGAATATGGCATTCATGATGATATATCCCATGGATAGGTGAAGCAAAGGCAAAAAAAGACGATTATCCCAATTGCTACTCCACGATAATTAGAAGCAATGCGGACCTAGGAATATTCACTGTTACCAACTAGTCGGAAGAAACTCGACCAAAAATGGCCATGGAGTTGGTTAAGTGATGGTTTTGATTTGCCAAATGGAGCACTTTGGCAATTATAAATTGGGCCAAGTTCAGAATACAACCTAAGCAATTAGAGGAATATTATCTATATGCATAGAGTTATAGTAAATAAGCACATTGCATAGAAAAAAACATATATAATTGTAGTAAAGGGAGTTATATACATAGGAAGTTATATATAAATAGGAATGGTACATAATGATGCGGAAAAGTAAGCAGAATAGAGATTGCAAGCCAAAAAGATATCTTTCCATTACTTCATCATTTAGGTACAAAATATAGTGGGGGCCACTCCTACACAAACATAGCCTATTTGACACAAAGAATAACAAAAGTACATACTCAACAACACAAAAACCAATATCAAGCTACCATACTGACAACCTCCAAGCACTATCTACTTCTTCCCCTTCTTACCACCAGGAAGCTGTCTACGCCTCTTCTCATCTCTAATCACGCCCCCGGGGAGATATCATCCTCATAATGGGTAGTCTTACCACCCGTCCTAGTATGAGGGTCATGAGATTTGCTACCAGGAGCTTTAGCAGGCTTAGCCTTGGGAGGTTTGATCTTAATTAGGATGAGCTTGGCCATGGGGCTTGTAGGAGTTGAAGATGCAGGCTTCACGACGCTAGGCTCAGACTTTACTTTGATCTTACCGAAATCAGCCTTCCACCTCTCCGCCATGGTGATAGGGTCAGTCGGGTCCGAAACACTGACAATAGTGGTGTCTTCTTCTTTTTGGAACATGAAAATTTCTTCCAGCCCTTCCAAGGTTGTAATCTTCTAAGAATTAGAACAAGGCCCAAAACGGGAAGGCAGGACCGGAGCGGCAATTCCCGTAGAAACAGAAGTCAATGCAGTGAAGATTGCTTTAGTTCTAAAGCCCTAAGTAGATGGATGCAGAGTAGGATAGTACGGTTGACCTACAAATTGGAATAAAATGATAATCTTTAATGATGGATTCACGAGAGAACTAAAGCTTCTCAAAGACTGGTGAAACAAGAGATATACCTGAATTTGGACTTCGATCCCTAAAAGAAATTGTGAATTCTCCCTCTTCGGTCCCATGCTCCTCCATTTGACCTATGGAGGAGGGAATGCAGGGTTCATGAGAAGTAATTGCTGCAGAAATTGGAGTCGCACGGGTAGTTTCAGAGCTATCCCCCATGGAGGCAGGAATAATCATTGTCGGCTCTCCGGAATTTGGAGTGGACACATCATGCTAACTCGATGAGCTCGGGTAAGTGAGAGCTTTGGCGGCAGCAACTGTAATAGCATTGGCATCCTCTTCAGCTAGGAGGGCCTTCCCAATAGCAAGTAATTCTATGTCCTCAACGTCGAAGTATATAGCCATCAACCCTTCTTAGGAACGATTATCGTCGGTTCCGTGGCCCATATAGCACTTTCTCCTAGGCATCAGCGAGAGTTTTGGGATAGTCATTCCCCATCCACTTCAGTTTTTTATTCACGATGACACTAGCATAGAAGTGTTGGAGATTGTCATTGAGCTCATCTCTCTTTGGCCTTCGCCTCCGAAGTTCTTTAAATTCCAATTGAGAACTGCAAGCTCGATATCATTGGCAAGTTTTTTAGTTGATAGGTGCACCAAATCATCGACTAGCTTCTGCTTCTCTTCGCTAACTTTAAATTTTTCTTCTCAAAGTCTTTCAAGCCCTGCTGCCTATTCTGAGATGGTCTGTTTCCTGGCTCGTACAATTTCATTATTTAGAGTAAGGGCTAGTTCCTTCCCTTTAACTTGCCTTTTCAATTCATCCCCTTCTTCATGGCTAATCTTCAAGTTATTTCACATCACGATTTTGGCATGATCGAGAGCCAGCTTCATTTCTTCCCTCAAGCTATCGAAATTAGCATTTGTTGCATGGGCTGCATCTCTCTCTTTCTTGTGACCTTAAACAAGTCCTCCTCTCGGTTTTTGATGATCCTTCCAAATTCCACCCTCTCAGAATCGAAGGACTTGATGTTGGTACAATTGATTCTGTTCACATCAGAGAGGGCATGGTAAAATTTTTCCACTTATATCCTTTGTCGACGTGCTTTTGGACATTTCGTACATCTCAATCTGTCACTTCCTTCGAAATATCCTCGATGTCCTGGTCGAACTTCACACCGTGCAAGAAGAGCTTGGGAAACATGGCATGTAGGCGTGTTGGAGCAGCCGGAAGGGTAAACGAAGAAGTAGAGGCTCTCCTTGGAAATAGGTGAATTATTGTAGTTTGAGAGTGGGAAGTAGGAACTTGTTGTTGTGAAGAAGTTTGAGCTTTGGAGTATGGCAGAACAACACCGGAAGAAGGTCCACGATGCTCAAAAGATTTTCTTTGGCGTTTGGCAGAGACAACTCTTCTTCCGCCTCTCTCTTCTTCCTCTCCTTTTCTCTTTCTTTCTCCCTCTCTCTATCAGCCTTACGGGCATTAGTTGTTTCATGCTCCTTCCTTCTCCGCCTTTCTTCATCAGTGTCATAACAGCTTTGATATCCAGAGCGAGGCGTATGGAGATCGAGAGTCTATCCACGATACCCACCAGCATTGCGTGAGAGCTTTCGATATCGATCGCGGCCCAGGTAACCTGAAACAAGAAGAAAAATGATATAAACATGAATGAATGTAAGAATGCATATCTATGATCCTAGTGATGTATGTGTTGTCACGATCCCCCTAAGTACTTTATAGACCGTATCGCCAAGGAATTAAAGATGGGGTCTTGCCACCTTCATCCAGAAACCCCCTGATGGAAAGCTAAAGTTAGAATCGATTTCATATAGAAGAGCGCCAATAGAGATGTCAAAGTCGCTTAGACCGACAAATACGTCACCACAGGGGTAGGGTTGAGGTGTTATCTCTTCTGAAGGTAACGTAGTTTGTTCTCCACCTATTTTAGAAGTTTCAACGGCAACATGCTCTTGATGGGGAAAGCTCGAAAGTTCAGGACTTTTGGAAAGTGTCTCACCGAATAATTCGCCCTCCTCTATGCTAGCATGATAGTCACCATCACTATCACCAGTTTCTTCATCTTCCTCTTCGATCATTGGTGCTTTTCTCTCTCTCCTTCTGACTCCATCACTCTCTCTGGGGATTGATGACATTTGGATTCCTTCGTCCCCTCCCTTTGGGGTATCACCAACAACGAACTCCTTTGCTCCTCTCTCAATAGGCTACTTCACATGGATTGGGCTCGAAGGACCTCCAACCTCACCTTGAAGATTCTCATCGAAGTTGTGAGTATGAAAGGTGGTTTGAGCGGGCACACTGAAGCTGATCAAAGGAGTCAGATCAGGAATGGTAATCCAACCTGGAGGCAGCAAATTGCAACGTCGGAGATTCTCATTGATTATGAGATAGGAAGTGGTGCGGTGCTAGAATCTTATCTCCCGTAAACCTTACAAAGTATTAATGTGCTCGTCATTAACGTCTCGAGCTGGAATGCCTATGAATAAACAAACAACATGTTAAATGCTTGAACGGAGCAAACCCAAGCATGGGAAGGGTTGAAGGGAGGAGGCTCACTTTTGGATAGAGATTGCCCATTGAAGCCATATGGACAACGAATGAAGAAGTGCTCGTTTTTAAAATACGAGCGCTTGTTGTGAAGAGACCCAATGACTTTGTGCATGCACGAAGCTCGAGGATCATATAGCAAGGAGATGCCTGCCTTTTCTTGAAGTGTAGAAGATAGGTAAGCTCCTAGAAAGTGGGAGCCCGACTAAAGTGGACCATGAAGAGAATGTACAAGGAGCTTAGGAGTGCGTAACCATTTGGATGGACCTAAGCTAGGGCTAGCCCAAGCTGTTGAAGAACCATTTGAAGAAATAGACTAAAGGGCGGAAGAAATAGACTAAAGGGCGGCATGGCACCACCTAGACACATATATCTATTCCAACCTATATACCCCATCGATAAAAGATGCACTCGTTCACCCTGAGTAGGAAGTCGTACGTTATTCTCAGGAATTCCATGCTGATGGCAGATATTCTGAAGCATCTTCATGAACAGGATACACAACATTTGATCAGGCAAATCGTTCAAGATCCTTAGTCCAAAATATTAATTTAGAGAGGGTGGTTTAATTTGCAGTGGGACTACTTGTACAACTGCACCCAGTAACTCTATCGAGATCAAACGTCCAAGCCTGATAGGTATAGAAGATGAAGCCTAAGCTGTGGAAGACCTAGCTTCAGGAGGAGTTAGACATACCCTCACCGAAATTGAAGCACGGCGATCGATGAGTCATTCTAAATAATAAAACTTGGCATTCAAAATGGCCAGGTATGTTTTATTTTAAATAACGAACTCATCTGACCAGCAACCGAAATTTAAAGAATGTCGACGTGTGTTGACCAGTCAGATTTCGACCATTGACCGGGGCAAGTGAAAATGTTAATCTATGCAGTGTGAGTCTTGTGTCTCATACACAGCAGATGGACCATCCTGTATAGATAACACACTCGTGCTAGAAAAAGAAGCCACGTTATACAATAAAACTGTATATATAAGAGTTTACCCATTATCCATGAATAATAAATAATAGAACCACTATTCGGAGCGACGCGGAAGCTTTTCTTTTCAAAACTATGGAAGTGCAAGAATAGGAAAACCAGGGCGATGGAATCATCCAACATGACCGTTCATGAGTGAACCGTCCCACATGAAATCGACTGACCATACGAGATCGACCATGCTTAGGCAGGAGTTAGCCGAAGACAGAGAGTAGAGCTTTTCTCCAAAGTGTCATGCACACAGCCTAGGGCAAACATGAGTTCACCATAGATCGAGTACAACTCAAACTTTGACCATCTCCTCTCAAGAGCAATCAGTCGCTCACTACCGTCATCACCATTGCTGAGCCAATTGTCAATCGCCAATGTGAGTTGATTAGGATTTAGATCGATGAAAGAAGCTTGAAGCACTTAGGACCGAAAGCTTTCGGCAGCAAATTGAAACAAGATGGTGATTTGAGGATTTGGCGGCAATCGGTAAGGCGGCGATGTTCAAATGAACGGCGGCGATGTCAGAAGTTTGTAGCGAGGAGAGGTTGGCGATGACAAAGCACAATCACGAAAAGTTAAAGGTCTCTATTGGAAAATGTCTCGATGCAAGGCAGAATGAAAAGTGAGTGAGACAAAGTTTCTAAGTTTGAAGCTTATATATAAACAATCGAGGGAAGACGAAAGGTCTCAGTACCAAGAGGAAGCTCTCGGTACCGAGAGGTTTTTTCACCTCAAAAACTTGCAGAAAGCACCGTGTAAAGAAAGCATGTTAGTCTAAGGCGTAGATAAATCTTCGAGGAGTGTAGATCCTGTCCTTTGCACAAAGAATGGAACTCTGTATATGCAACGTAGTTAAAGGAAAAATCAACTGACCAAATGCAATGCTTCGAACAAAACCTGAACGTTCAGCTGAAATCACCAATTAATGAGTCAGAGTTTGTCTTGATCCAAAGCACACTTTGTTTACAACGAAAGCATACTCTAGGGGATGAGTGTTATCCATATTTTTAACCAAGTAGAATACAATCAGAAGTGGAAGGTCAAAAAAAGTTGAAATGACTTTCTTACTTGGAAACATACTTAGGAAGATTAGAAGATGGGGTTCAGGAAGTTTAACCCATTTCAGAGCAAAGCAAAGCTCTCGGGACTGAGAGATTTATTCTCCAAGTTTGATCCCCTTACACACCATATATTTCATATACTATTAACCAATCGTCATCAAGTGCTTTTCTTGGAGATTAACAAGCAAACTTGAAGATTGATGAGAGGAAAGCAAAGAAAGCAGAACAAGATAAGCAATAACAAGTAAATCATTGAAAAGAACTTGATCTTCATGGAAAAGCGTTTGGAATACATCAAGTAGAAGATAGGAGAGAATGACAAGTGAAAAGTATGAGTTTTCACCAAGAGAAAGCTCTCGATACCGAGAGAACCCTCGTGGTACCAAGAGGCCTTTTTAGACCTAGGCCATCATGCTCTCTTGTGAGCTTCTGGGCTTGCACTTGGACCTTATTAAACTCAACCCTGTAGACCAACAGAGTAGTTTCTCTATAAATATCAGCCCTATAGCAACCAAAAAAGGATCTTGGACTCTGCTCCTTCTTCATCTCCTATCCCTCCTTCACAATAGCCACATAGACAGATACTTTTGGCAGTTCTAGACTTAAGAACCTGCCAATACCTTGTGCCAGTGACTCTAAATCTCTCTCAAATCCATAATCAACCAAAATATAAAGTGGATGTAGGCTAGAGATTGCTGAACCATTATAAAAAATCTTGTGCTTCTCTACTTTTCTATGCTTTTCTGCACTTTCTTGCTATTTCTACTAGATCTAATCCTACAATAGGTCATATTTGGTTGTTGTACCACTTTTTGTGTCAACAGCTGGTAATTTTCCTAACAAAAGGTTGTGGTCAATTAAATCAAAAGGTAAGTACATCATCTTGAATAGTGCCAAAATAAAAGCTATGTATATATAAATATAAATGCACAAATTTGTAATTGAGCTAAATGTGATTCAAAGTATTGAGAATCCTATGTCATTGTTATACACTAACATGTCAAGGTATAAATCACAAAAGAACTTAAAGCTCACTAGAAGTCAAGAAACATACTCAAAAAGTTCCATATGGTAAAAGTAGTTTATCAGCATCAGAGAGTTGGTTGGCAGAGTAGACTATTAAACAACATAGCAGATCCATTCATAAAGGGACTGACATGATTGGTTCTAAGCAAACTAATTGAAGGGATGAGATTGAGATTCCATAATTAACCCCAAGTACAAATGAGAGATTGATTGAGTTAGGGATATTCCCTAGGTGCGATTTTGTAATTTATTGTAAATTATTAACTCTGTAATAAAATCTCATTCGAAATGAAAGGTATTTTTCTTTCTATTATATACTTATCATAATGTGTTATGTTAATTATTTATTTAATTTAAGTATATTTAATAGAAAATTCTTAAATGATATGTTTTGTGACAGTAATTACAATGTGTTGTAATCATAAAAAATTTATCAAGTTGAAAATAACATATATTCCTAGTTAAAATGTTCCGAGATGAGATATCAATACATTCGTTGAGACTGTAGTACATAACGCTCTCCAAATGTTGCGTGGTGTATTGCTTATGGCTGTTGGGAGCACCAAGGGGTTACATATTAATAGTTATTGGATAACTATGGAATAACTCATTCAATAATTTTCTGTTGGTTAATATAATTAAGGTCAAACAGTGAATATCAAAGTGATGATATTATATGGTTCTATCAACTTGAGAATACCGTTGAGCTTCAATATGGACACTCCACTTTGATTATAGTTAAATTGTTACAAGGCATTCATCAAACTACTATAGTTGGGTCTGAGTGGAAACATTGGAAGTGAAACACTTTCAGTAGAGAATTTGTCTCCTCGGTTATATGAGGTTAGTATTACAGTCAACTATAGTCAACTCAAAGTCAAAGTCTTATAGCTATAATAGGTAGGTTAATTATTAATATTATTATTGAACCAAGGACTATGTGCTTGGATTATACAAGTTGAGGGTGGAAGGTATTTGAATTTTAGTCAAAACCAAATTCCATAAGTCCTAAAGTGATATAGTTTTGACGAAGAGAATTGGTGTAAATAATGTTTACTACCAAGGTCCACTTAAAAACGTAAAATTGGATTTTACAAAAAAATGTGAAAGCGATAAATTTGTTGTCACACGCCACTAGCTAAGGTAATATGTGAATGCTAATATTCGAATTGTTCAATAATAATCGCTGTCTGAATTTACACTATGAGTCACACACCCGCAATGTTAAATACTATGAAATACCACACGATTTAATTAAATTATAATTTTTATTAATTAACTAAAATAACTAATATTTATGAAATATTTATTATTTTATTTATTTGAATCAATATTTAATAAAGTAAGTATATGAATGTTATATATGTACTTATCGATATATTATATCGATAAACATTTTAAATTGTATTTGAAATGGACAAATATTGATTGATTTTGGAAAATTATATGGGACCATTAGTCCTATATATGGCCTGCCAAACAAGGTGAAGGGAGGGGAGATTTTGAATTGGTGAGGAGAAGAGGTAAATTAGCAGATCCATATCTTTTTTTTTTACTTCATCCTCTTGCCTATTTAAACCATTCTACCCTCTCATTTTCAGTTGAGACCAAGCCTCCAATCCACTGCACTCTAGCTCCAAGCATAAGGTTCTTCCCTTCCTCATTTCAAAATTAAATTCAAATCAAATAAATGCAATTCTAGCTAGTGGTTTTCTCTTCTTGTCTGTTGCAAATTCAAGAGGAGTCTGGATTGGATCTAATGAGTTTTGGATTTAATATTCAAGGTGCATATTTAAGGCTAAATCCATTGGTATTTCCACACTATTAATTTATATTTACATTCATCTATGTCCATATGTAAGTATAAATAGATCTCTGCTTTATCACTAATTCACACACACACATATATATATATATGTATGTATGTATGTATGTATGCTGTCTGATCTTATAAATATACGCACATGTTTATGTAAAAAAAACTTATATATAATTAAATTATAAACGTGACGTTCGGACATTTAAAAAACATTTTTTTGTGAATTAAAATACATTTTAAACTATTATTAAACCAAAAATGTATTTACTAGTTATTGTACACATATATTTCACAAAGTTCATCTATAAATATTCACACATGTATATTTATTTAATAAAAAAAGCCGTAAATATATATTTTTAATTATAAATATAATTTATAATTTTATTATTATTTTAAATCTTTTAAATTAATATACATGTTAAAAAAACTTTTTTCATTTCTCTAAGTCCGTACAAATTTATGTTTAAATTATTTTCTTTCAAAAGTCGCTCGGATTTTATAACTAAAATAAAAAGGGATACTTTTCTTATGAAACCCGCATAAATTTTATAATAATAATAATAATAAATTATATCATATTATTAAAGATGTTCCGGTTAGAAAAAATTAATTTTTAAATATATGTTATTTATATTTATTAGTTAATTTTTATAAATAAATTTTAAAATTAAATATATTACGTTTTAAATATTTATTAAAATTTTATATACTATATATATGTGTGTGTGTGTGTGTGTGAGTGTTGTGTTGCAGAATTATGGAACTTAAGGCTAATTAAACACTAGAGGAGGGGTGAATAGTGTTTTCTAATTTTTATAAATATTTTTAAAATTCTTTCAAGATTATTATTAATTAATGCAGGATCAACAATCACAGATGCAAACATAGATAAGTATAAATGCAGTAAAGTAAAAAGTAAAGAATTAGAGAGATTACAGTAGGATTTTTATATCGGTTCGAAGTACCCTACGTCCAGTCCTGTACAATTGCTCGTAGATATTTCTTTTCAAATGGCAATCTTTCAACGGGTAGAAGGCGAACCCAATTACAATATTGATTTTGAGGCTACAAGAAAGACCCTCCTGAATTTCAGGGTTCAGGGTAGACCCACTTGATTTGGACGGGTTACAAGCACACCCACTTAGATTTTCGAGCTACCAAGCACACCCAATTGACTTAAACATGCTACAAGCACAACCAAGCAAATACAACTAGAGTTTGATCTTTTTTCCAAAGACAATTTCTTGTTCTTTGGTTACAATGGATCTTATGGCCTCTTGGATAGCACTTTGATCTTTTATTGAGAGAGATGATTGAAATCAGAGAGTAAATAGTAGAGAATCAATACAATGAATATTGAATTGGTTCTGGTTGAATTTGAGAAGATTTTAATATATTTTCACTAGAAATTTTGACAGATAAGAGGAGAGGAGATAATAAAAAAGTGGTTGTTAAAAATTTGTTTGAAAACCCCCTATATATAGAGAATAAACAAACATGTCCATTCACGAAGAGTTACGATGAATATACACTTCATTTCAAAATTTGAATTTCAAAATTGCAGCATGCATGTCGACATATCATCTGCCTATATGTCGACATAGGCTAGTGTAATTTGAAAACTTATTTATTTTAAATTGTTTTGAAAATCCTATACTATGTAAAATAATTTGATACTTTGTAAAATAGTATAAACATAGTTTGTAAATATTTTAACCTTCGAAAAACTTTTATAAATTTTTTTTTAAATATAAAGGATTAGAAAATGAGAAATAGAGATCAAAGATTGCTACTAGGGACTTTAACAGTATTCTATGACTTTATAAATATACTATAGTCTTGAGATCTTCATATCTTGATCTTTATATTCATGAGTTTTCATGTCCATTCTTTGAGTCTTTATACTATACAACATTCGATTCAACACTTGTATAATATCTTGCACTAGATACTATATAACTTGGCAAAATATTAGTATCCATATTTTATATGAATGTATTACTATTATCAAGGTTGTTATCATCGAAATCAATAATTGAGGTATCAACAATCTCCCCCTTTTTGATGATGACAATCATTTATATCCCGTATCCATAAAATATGATATAACTCTCCACAAGTTAGACAAGTCCCTATGAGTTAGGTAACTCCCTCTGAATATATGCATATGTATGTTTTTCTCCCCCTTTATCATCAACAAAAATTGATGAAAAACTAAAAACTCCCCCTAACACAAATGCTTAAAAAAAATTCAAAATCAATAATCCGAGTTAAACTGATATGATTATATATGATGATATATGATGAATATATAATAAATAATGCACTATTTTATTTAAACAAGATTATGCATGGTAATGAAAGTAGATTTTATTTATGCCATTTTCAAACTATACATAAACCAATCTAATTCATACATACACATCAAACCAAATTAAAACACACAAATCCAAATAGAAAACTAAAATGCACGCAAAACCAAATCTAATCTTAACAAACCAAACTATTGTGTACTTAAATATATGGTTTTCTCTTGATTATGGAGGACTTGTGGATAGGACAGAAAGGATAGTGAAGACAAAAGCCCTTCTTTTGTTAGAAAAGATTTCCATCCTGATCGAAGCATACTTCGCCAACCCATTTAACCTCATCATTATCTTCTTCCTCTTCCTCTTCATCATTCATAGGATTATGAATGACTAGATCAGAATTATCCTCTTCGATTACAATTGGATTTGTCGGATTATCCAATAGGTGTTTCTGGAGAGTACGAAGAATCCACCATTGCTTCTGTTGTTCTTTCAGGAGGCATAGTTGAACAACCCTATCTCTGAAAGCATATTGAGTATATGCTTCAGGTCTTCTTCAATCTTTGCAACTTTGGCCATGGTGGTGATTTGGAAGGGGCCTAGAGTGGGAGTTTGGAAGGAAAATGGTGCATTCTCTTCTTTTGGGCATTTGGAACTCGAGAAAGCCATTAGTTTATTTTTATTCAGAATTATAGAAGAGAGAAGACAGAAAAATGGGTTTAATTTGGAAATTTGATGGTTATATAGTTGCATTTCGTATTTTGAATTTAGGAGGGAAATCTGTTTTCTGAAATTACCAGTATATGTCGACATATTGGAAGGGGTTATGTCGACATATGTAGTTCAATTTTGACATTTTCTTTTTCTTTTAAATATGTAATTTTAATTTAATTTGATTTATATTTTAGAGAAAAAACATATTTCTAATTCTTTTCTAAGCTTTATAAAAGATGTTTGAGTTAATGGTTCTGTTAAAATATCGGCTATTTGATTTTCAATATTTATAAATTCGAGTGAGATTATTTTCTTATTTACATTATCTCTAAGAAAATGATGTCTTAAATCTATATGTTTGGTACTAGCATGATGTGTTGGATTTTTAGGTTGATTTATTGTACTATTATTTGACATACCAAATTTCCTAACCATGTCTTTGGCATATTTTTCCTGGCTTATAAAAATTCCATTATTTAATTGCCTTATTTATAATCTTAAAATGAATGTTAGTTTCCTATATGACTCATTTCAAATTCCTTGGTCGTTATATCTAAAAATTCTTTATTTAATTGCTCGTTTGTTGATCCAAAGATAATATCATCAACATATATTTGTATAAGATGAATATCATTATTATTTCTTTAATAAATAGAGTACAATCCCTTTCCTATTTCAAAATTAGATTGTAATAAATAGGATTTTAGTCTGTCATACCATGCTCTAGGAGCTTGTTTTAGACCATATAAAGCTTTCTTTAATTTATAAACGTGATTAGGTAGTTTTTCATCTTCAAAAAGTGGGGGCTATTCTACAAAGACATCTTCTTTAATAAATCCATTTAAAAATGCACTTTTGACATTCATTTGAAATAACTTAAAGTTTTTATGATCTGCAAAAGCAAGTAAAATTTTGATAGCCTCCAATCTGGCTACAGAGCAAAGGTTTCATCAAAATCTACACTTTCTTATTAACTATATCCTTGAGCAACTGAACGTGCTTTATTTCTGATAACTTCTCCTTGTTCATTCATTTTATTTCTGTGTACCCACTTAGTTCCTATTACAGACTTACCTTCGGGTCTTAGGACTAATTCCAAAACATCATTTCTAGTAAACTGATTCAGTTCTTCTTGCATAGCATGATTCCAAGAACCATCTAATGATACTTCCTTTGAATTTTTAGGTTCAATAGTTAAGATAAAGGCAACATTACTCATTTTATTTAATTGTTTCTTGTTTTTACAACAGATTCTACATTTCATAGAATATTTTCTATAGGGTGATTTTTCAAATATTTTGTTCTTTTATTTGGATGTAAATTTTTAGAATTATTATTATTTTCATCATTAGTGATTTTATTATTAGTAATTTCATTAGTTTTATCAATATTTTCTTCTTCATAAAAACTGGTATTATTAATTTTAAAATTTTCATTAAATCGAAACATGTAATGTTTCTTCAATGGTGTTAGTTCTGGGATTAAAAACTCTATAAGCTTTACTTCTATTTGAATAACCAATAAAAATACCTTTATCTGATTTAGCATCAAATTTATCTAAATTATCCTTTGTATTTAATATAAAACATTTACTACCAAAACTCTAAAGTACAATACTTTAGGCTATTTATTATAAGACAATTATATGGAGTTTTCTTAGTTAAAGGTAGTACTAAAATGGTATTTAAAATATAACCAACCATAGAAAGTGCTTAAGCCCAATTTTTTTAGGTAATTTACTATTATTTAACATTATTCTAGCACATTCTTGTATAGTTCTATTTTTACGTTCTACTAGTCCATTTTGTTAAGGTGTTCTTGGAAAAGAAAAATTATGAGCTATTCCTTTCTTATTACGAAAGTTTTCAAAATGATCATTTTTGAATTCTCCTCCATGATCACTCCTAATTGTTTTAATTTTAGTTGATAATTGATTTTTAATTCTTTTAGTAAAAACTTTAAAATTTTCAAACGCTCCACTTTTAACTATTAAGAAAATTATCCATGTAGATCTAGAAAAATCATCTACAATTACAAAGACATATCTACTATGATTTATTGTATTTTCGAAGGTCTAAAAAGATCTAAGTGAAGAATTTCAACATGATGAGAAGTAGAAACCATATCCTTAGATTTAAAAGAGCTTTTAGGAAATTTTCCTAACTAACAAGCATCACATAAATTATTGAATTTAAAACTTATTTTAGGAAGACCCCTAACAAGTTCATTTCTAGCAACTTTAGAAAGATGTCTAAAATTCAAATGACCAAATCTTTTACGACAAATCCAAGGGTCATTAGATTCAACCAAAGGACATAAATTATCATTGGAAACCTTCATACTTAAAATATAGATGTTACATTTCCTAATACCTTCAATGTTAATGTTTGACTCATTATCTTCGATATGGCAGTTATGTTTTTTAAACTTAATTTTAAAACCCTTATCACACAATTGACTAATACTAAGCAAGTTATGTTTTAGATTCCTAACCAGCAAAACATTAGAAGTAGTAGGAGTTTAAGATTTACCGATATTGCTGATGCCAATCACATATCCTTTTGAGTTGTCTCTAAAGTTTACCGATCCACCATCTTTATTGACTATATCTTTCAAGATCTCCAGATTTTTAGTCATGTGTCTCAGAAATCCACTATCCAGTATCCATTTATCCTTCTTGATTTGTGATATTTGATTTTCAAATGTCTATTCACCATTATCCATATAATAAAGTTGTTCCTGCAAAATCATACCTTTTTGCAAAATTATTAAAATATTACTAGCCATTTAAAATTTTCAAAAATCAAATTATGAGTTTTTGAAACCTAGTGCTCCGATACCAAATGTGGGTTACAGAATTATGGATCTTAAGGCTAATTATGCAATCTTATACCTTTGAACACCATCGTCCACTTCGACTGCTCAAGGTAATCGCAATCGCTTTACCCCCAACAGCCACCATCTCCGAGTTTAACCACACCAGACCGCCGTTGCTTACTATCTTAGGGGAACTCCATCGTACCAACCAAATAATATAGTCTTGAGTCTCCAAGTCCATATCTAGATTCAAAATACAAAGATGGGTCATCGAAGCTAGGTGCCATGGTGGTCGTGGTTGGGGTTGCTGTCGATGGATAAGGTTTGGATTTGTGATCGACCTTTACTCAGGGTCATGATCATTGCAAAACTAGAGTTCTCCTATGGTGAAACTCGAACCTGACTCGAAGCTAGCACCATACAACACCCAAGTTTTGATGGTTACACACCTAGTTAGTGATAGTCTCGGATTTCCTTCTACTTTGCTTCCGGTCTTCCATCTTTTGCAATGGCCTTGGATCCTTACATATTCAAAATGCATGAATACAGCTCACCAAGGCGTGATCGATCACAAGTTGTGGTTTAAACTCAAACGAGATGGTGTCAATGAACGATGTCATCAAGCACGCTCCATTATCCTAGTCTATCACTTAAGTCAACACTTCGGGTCAAGGTACCCTCTTGTGTCCCCACAAAGAAAGCTCTCGTCACTTCGGATAGTCATTCCGTTATCATCCACTCCGCGATAATAGGTAAGATTAGACATGGTTCCATCGTGCGACAGAGCTCGTTTGCTAGCATGAGTGGGCTATGTACACAGAATGTTTCGTACACCGTGCTTTGGGCATATGATGTACATTGCATAGATTGGCATTTTATGCTTCCCTAGTCGATGCTTAGAGTCTGACTGGTCAACACACATTGATATCCACTAGATTCTACACGCTGGCTATATGGGTGTTTAATAAAGTAGAATTCCATAATAAAGCATACTTAATTATGATCACTGTCAAGCTTTCCAGTTCAGAATGACTCGTCACTCGCTGCACTTCAAAGTTATCGCTGGAGCTTCAGTGTCTACTCCGTCCAAATCTAGACATTCAATAACAGTTGAAATTTAGGGGTAAATAGTTTCGATGGTACCTCTTTGAAACCAGCCTCCTCCCCAAACTTAACAACCTGAGCTAAGATTATTGGATGACCCCTAGATTAAACATGATCCTTATTAACTATGGAGAAACCTTCGACGATCTGCTTCCATCATGAAATTCTAGAAAGCGATGTACTTCTTCCAATAATCGATCAACTGGCTCACAATCTTCTTCAGGGGTATATAGCTTGTAATAAGTACATGTGCATTATTGGAGCAGATCCTCCTTCCAATGAATTTCTCTTATTAATTTTACAAGAAATCGGGCCGGCTCCAACCTAAGTGCACCCTAATGGATATGCCCTCCTTAATTCGATGTACGTCTTATTTACAATGCAGTTTCAATGACCATCAATCTTTGCAGAGTTGACACACTTTCTAAATTTTAAGAAAAGAGCTAACTCGTCTTCTTTATTTATCATCGAAGCCCGGTGCAGCTGCAAAGTTATTGAGGCACTCTGCACAAATGCTCATACTTTAAGAGCGAGTGTTTCTCTGTCCGTTGCCTTTTCGGCTTTAACCGACTTTGGATGTTCGAACATAGGGCTTCTTCCTTAATACTCTTTTCCACACTTTTTTCTCTCGACCCAATCATTTAATTTCTTCCCCATTCTCTCCGTAGATCTTCCTAGTCAAGATGCCAGTGACATTCATTCCCAAAACTTAGAAACCCTGGAAAGAGTCAATGTCCAACATCGTACTATCACCTATCTCCTCACAAACGAGAGACTCCATCAGTATGGCGTTCTACATCCTGAGTGCTTTGTCGTTCCTCTAGAGCTTTACCAAAAAGGAATAAGGCTTCTACTTCAACCTCATCCCTCACTTATGAGTTTGGCAACGTCAATCAGAGCGGTGATTAAGGCCTTATGCGTGAAGCAAACATCAACGAATGCCAAGGTAGGGCGACAAATGAGAATATCATTGAGGAAGAGCACGAGGAGAGATAGGAAAGAAAAGAGGACTAGAAAGAGTAGATGAAGGGGAAGAGGAAGGAAAAAAAGGAAAATGTGAGAATTAAGATGAAGATGACGACGACAACAAAGATTTTGATGTGAACGAGTCATATAGGGAGACCTAACCCGAAGGCACATAAGTTATTACTTCGTTGTCCCCAAAGAGATTAGTCGTTAAATCCTCCCAGCTACCTTCCAGCCCAAGTTCAACACCAGTTGATGAGGTGAATCATCATATAAGATCTTCAAAAAACATCTTCGACTCACTTGGAGATCTTGACAACTCAATTGACTATCATCTCAAAGAATATCCTTTGGGTTTCAATTTTCCATCTGGGGACCTCCTAGCCTAGAGAGATGAAATCCTATCTTTACTACCTTTTGAACATGGTCAGTAAAGCACTCAGCGAAATATCAGCACTTCGCACACTTCTAGGATTACAAACACCCATATCCTCCATTCGCCCTTACCTTAGAGTGTTAGTTATGATATTCATTTTTTCTTCATTTTAGGTACAATAGGAAGAGGCCACTTCTACTAGTTATGCTTAGGCATCGACAGGCGTCCTTGAACCACCCCAGAACCTTATCCTCATTGCTCTCTACTTTTCATCGATAAACAAAGGAAGAAAGATTGAAAAGGAAGGAGCGGGAGTACTTCGAGGATAAGAAGAAACTTATGGTTGAGGAGAGAGAATACTATAACCAAGAGAAAAAGTCTCACGATTGATATGACTGTCATGGTTCTTCTATTAGCTCTTCCTAACCATGTTCTCAGCACCATCCTCTAAACTTCCAATGACATGATCTCCAGCTACCATCACACCAACCACTTGAAAATCGAAGGAGGTTTATACTCATCTAGCTCCACCACTACCCCTTTCTGGGTCATCCACGGCCATTACAACTAGAATGCAATTTACCTTCCCTAACCTTTTCCTGACAGGGGTGAAGTATGAATATAACATCAAAGTTATCCTCCGTGAGGAGGCCAACCATCGAGTTGGAGGGGTTACCAAACTTGTTGATCAGCTTCATGAATGGAGGAAACTAATTTTTTTTCTCTCCAACGTCAATAGAATTAATCAACCATACATCTAGTCATTCGAATCGAAGAGGAAGACCCATGATAGAACAATATCTGACTATAAAACCAAGTTGGTCGAACTCAAAAACCAAAGAGATAAGGCTCAAACTTCAGCCGAGAACTCCAAAAAGTTAATCAAGGAGATGTCCCACGCACACACTTAGGCCCTCAATGTAATAAATGACTAACTTAAGAAGGCCCATCTGGAGAGTGGTGCGCTTACAGATCAAGTCAAGGCCAATAAAAAGGCAATTCAAGAGAAAGATATAGTGCTTTTGGCTAAGGACATTGCACTACAGGATAAGGAAGCAAAACTTCAAACACTTCAAGCTGAAGTTGAGAGAATTAAGACCAGCTTAAAGGCTGAGATAGAGGTGATATAGAAGCTAACGTTGACCTTAACGGGGATTTAGTTGAACTAAATGAGCTAAAAGACCAAGCTGTGAAAGATAAGAAAGAGATGAACACCACCCTTCAGAAAAAAATTTCCAATGTCATCGAAGACAATAAACTGATGTGGTTAGGAAGCAGTTATTCCGTTATTTTGGCAGACGCTTAGGAGAAAATAATGCATCGTGTAGCCGCGTCTGGTGAAGGCCTCACTGAAGATCAATTGAAAGCTAAGATTTCAGATGTAGACAACATCATAGTCTTAGAAAAAGGCAAAGCGATCTTGGCTAAGCAGGACACGATTGTAGGAAAAGCATTCGTTGAGGCTTATGTCAATCCTACTGCATCGGATCAAGCAAAACCATCAGTTCCTCATTCTAAAGAGCCTGCAATAGAGACTCCAATTTCTATGAGGGTTAGTTCTGAGGCCACCTACAATGTGATTCCTGCTACTACTGCCTCGACTACTGAAGAGCATTACATTTGTATTCCTGTTTCTCAACTAATGCAGTCAACAATTGAAGAGGGTGCAATCACTAAATCCCCCACTAAAGATACTTTAACCAACAAAGGTATCTCCTTCGTCTCTTCGGTTTTCAAGAAACTTCAGGTTCTACTTAAGTCATCACTAACCTTTATTTCACTGTCTATGGACTTACAAGTCATTTGTCACTTCCTCCTCCTCTGCCACCAATTACTCAGGGTTTGGTCCCATTGCCACTTCCACCGAGTCAACCTCTGTCACCATGGAACTCATCACTCCAATTGCTCCCTCCACTTCCGGCCTGGGTCCTGATTCATAAAAGATAGGGTCTGATCGATGGCTTGGAGGATACCACATAGTCCTTGGGGGAAGACATTACAATTACTAGTGCTATAGGCCCAACAGATTCGATTTCCATGGTGTAAAGACTAAGATCAACCTTAGCAATATTAAAATAAAAAAGGAGCTAGGAATTGAAACACCTGCTGGCTCGAAGAAAGCAAGCCTTATTCCAATAATTCCATCGGTCAAAATTAAACCTCCAAAAGATAGCGGCGTTGGCAGATCCTCCAAGTCCTTAGACACTACCGTTGGCAAACCTGAAGATCCTACCACCATTACAACCAAGGGAGAGATCACTCATTTGAAAGGAAGCATTCCTAAGAATAGGAAGTTGAAAGGGAAGAAGGGTTCAAAGAGGCCGCACGATAAAGAGGAAGTCGATGTCTGGCTTGTTTTGATGTATTTTGAAGACAGTTTCTTTGGTCTACTTTTGATATATTTTCTTCCCATTTTGCATATAGGACAAATTTTTGCGAGACCGACTGTAACGACCCGGTATTTTCGACCATTCGCATCCGCACATGTCGGACTTGAATTTCTCAAAATATCAGATTGTTAATTTATATTTGGCAAAACTCAGCATATACAGTAAATAAAATAATCACAGACACAGAGTATTATAACAGAATGCAGCAGAAACAAGAGAATAGTAGTTCATGAAGCTACCATTTATATATAATAGAGTAAAACAAAATACAACAGAAGTCTCGAATACACGGGAGTCTCGATACAATAATCAAATCTGAATACAACACTGGAATCAACTGAATATCTGAAAGCTGAATCGATAGTTAGATCTCCAAGCGAAGCTCCAAACTCCAAAGGTGAGTCTCAAATGCTGTATCACTCAGTCTGACCCGAGCATAAAGCAAAACACAAAACATTCAAGTCAGGATTAACAATCTTATATCAATAAATTCAACTCAAGTGGAATATCAACTGAAATACAAATAACTCAAAGGATGTTTGGGATAACCATCCTCTAAGAGTTCGTGGAACTAAACATCATTATAACACCGTGGTCATTTCAAATTGATTTATACTTCAAAAACCAAAATATCATTTCCATTTCAACTATATATATTCCCAAATTATAACACTCTCAAAACTAAATTGATAATTTCATATATATCTTATTTTAACTTCATTATTATTTAGATTTGAAATATTCACTTAATAAATCCATTATCCTTTAAATAACCTTAAATTACATTAAACTAAATATTTCCTTCGATTTATTTAAAACTTGAAATATCTATTTAATCACTTTAAATCAAAATCAAGTTATAAAATCATATCTTAAAACCCTCAAATTCAATAAGTTTCAAATCGATTTAATTAAACAAATTCTTAATTAAATACACTTTTAAATAAAGTCAAAATTTTCTTTCCAACCTCAACTTATAGAAATCATTATAAAATCTATTTTTAAATATAATTTTAAATAAATACTTAAACATATTGTATTTTACTTAAATCAAACTGTACTAAATTTAAAGCTTATTATTAAATCTATTAAAACTTATTCATATACATAATATTTCAAATTTAAATAAAACTATATATATATATATATATTTTTCTTTCAAGACCATAGAAATCATTTTCAAAATATTTATATATAGGCCAACGGTGTCTGTATATAATTTTTCTATCCTATGGTCAAGTGATACGGATATTTATCATTTCAATCCGTAATTTAAATATATACGGGTATATATCATTTCAACCCGCAATCCCAATTTAAATTCAATGAAAATCGCTTGGGTTTATCATTTCAACCCATAACGATTTTCTCCTATTCTACAGATCGTTCGGGTATGTATCATTTCAACCCATATGGAATTCTATACTAACAGGGAACTTGCAGAGTGGTAACAGATATGATAATAACATAACAGGCATATATCATCAATAACAATATAATATAAACAACAGGATATGGTGTCATATCCCACAGGTGAACAGTTACAGATAATAGCATATATAACAATTTAAATAACTTCAGCAGCATATTTCAATTGTCGTTTCAATTGAAATCAAATCTAATAAATACAGAACGTTAATCGTGAGTGATTGCTCACCTTTTGAGGCTAGATATATAGACAATGAAGTTGAGTTATGAGACCCAACGTAAAGCAAGATTGGCACGAATTTAACGAACGAAGCTGATAATAGGAATCGATGAACAAACGAATTAGTTTTGGAATATATATATATATATATTATTACAACTATTATTATTGTTTTCTTAAAATCAATATTTTTAAAACTTTTATAAACCAACATATTAGACTTTAAGATTCATATATATCATTCTCTGATATAAAATTCCAGACCTGGTTACATATAACTTGTATAAATATGTAAACAAATGTTTTAGTTACCATATATATATCAAATCAAAGTATACATATAATATATATAACAGCAGCAATTTGCACTTGCCCCGAATGCACTTCATAAAGCAAATATAATACTAACATATTATAATTAACGGAATCCAATATACCCAGATTATATCAAATACTAATGCAACTCGTATAACATATAACTGTATATGTTTATATATCTATGCCATTCAGAAATCAATACTTAAATAAAAAATAACACCTTTATTATAAACTGTAACCAAGAACATCTGACTGCATACATATGAAAATATAAAAAAGGACTTACATGTATACATATATACATACCATCACTGCATACCTGTTGGGTGAATTCTTACCCAGAAGACCTCGAGACCCAGAGACGTGATTCATTCGGCAGCTCTCCCTCGAGTCCATTCGGTATGACTCATTCGGCAGCCCTCCCTCGAGTCCATTCGGCAATCCTCCCTCGAGTCCATTCGGTAGACCTCCATCCGGCAACTGCCACCGGTCCAACCTCACCATTCCACACTTCACCGGACGAAGCCCAACCGGACCAACCCCATACTTCACCGAACCAAGAGAATGCCGAACCAGACTGCCAGGCCAGATCACTTCAGCCCAGGCCCACCAGCAGCTGTATACATCCAAGACCCCTGCCCCCAACCTCACTCTATAAATAGAGAGGCAGGGGTACAACAATGGGGGACAAGTTTGAGAGCTCAAGCACGGAGAGAACTTTCAAACAACTTTCTTTTACTTGTATCAAAGCTTTGTACTTGTAATCAAAACAAGAGAAGAGAAATAACATATAAAGTGGACGTAGGCACATTCTGGCTGAACCACTATAAATCTGCGTGTCTTTTTACAGTTTAGCCCCTGCTTTTCATATATTTGCATAAATCACCCAAATCACTAAGAACAACATAAGAGCTACTAAATCATACAACTTTGAGGTGTTTGTCCATTTTTTGTGCAAACATTTTTGGTGCTTTCATTGAGAGCTCGAAGCTCGAAGCTTCAGCTTCATCCGCTTAACAAGTTTTCCTAACAACCATCGTCCGCCGCTTGGAAAACATGCCTCCCAAACAGAGAAAAGATGTTAACAAAGGAAAAAACATCGCATCCAGCAGTCTTCCAGATCCAGCTGTCACGAATCAAGTAAATCGTCCTCCTCCAGCAACAGTAACAAATGAAGAACAGGCTAACCCAACCACTCCTGCCACAGAACAGCCTGCAGCAATTACTAGAGCAGATCTGGACAGAGTTGTGGTTGAAGTGACTAACCGCTTCACGTCCCAGCAGGAAGCCTTAGTGGACCATCTCATGTCACGCTTAAGGGACGCTGAAGAATCCAACCGCAACACTGAATCATGGGGCGAGTCCCAGTCTGGAGGATCTCAGAGACAACAAAGATCTTCTTTCTTCGAAGGAGCTAACGGCAGAAGTAGCTATGGTAGGAGCCGAGACCGAGCACAGCCCGAAGTTAGGCCTGAGGAAACGTTTGGTACCGAACCCAACGGGGGAGGTACCGGGCGAAGGTCAACTGTAGCTGAGCCTGTCATGCTGCCTAACCACAGAAACGCCAGTGAATGGGGCCGAGCTAGAGTCCAGCCCGAAGTTGGACCCGAGGAAGTGCTTAGATCAGAACCCAGCAGGGGGAGATCAAGGCAAGGGCCAACTGTAGCTGACCCGAGCATGCTCCCAGAAGACCAAAGGCAGCCAATGGAAAATATGAGGAATGATAGACGATACCATCCCTACAGGTCATCTGGACGGAATCAATCCCACAGAACAGAACCAAACTCATCTCTATCTGCTCCAAATTCTGATGAAAGGATGGCGCGCTTATTCAGAGAGTGCGTCCAACGGGAGCAAAGAGATCGAGGGATAGGCGCTAGGGTGACCAGCCCTTTCGCCCGCAACATTGAAATTGCTATCACCCCCCGAGAATGGAAGATGCCAACAATGGAACCTTACAAAGGAACCTCCGACCCCGTTGTACACTTGTAGAGATACACACAACATATTCTCATGAGTGGAGCGACAGAGGGAGTACTGTGCAAATGCTTTCCACTCTTCTTAGCTGATCTCGCTACCTCCTGGTTCTGTCATCTACCTCAGGGATCCATCAGCTCATGGGAAATGTTGAAAGAAAAGTTCATCAGCCAGTTCCGCATTCATGTGGAACAACCTAAGGATGCTTATTCCCTATCCAGTATCAAGCAGAAACTTGGAGAGAAGCTGTAGCAATACCTAACCCGATTCAATGCCGCAACGGCCACAGTCCAAGATGCCGACGAGAAGCTTATCTTAATGGCCCTCTGTAGTGGGGTGCATCCGGATACTAAATTTGCTAGAAGATTGACAAAAGAAAAACCAGCTACTTTACCCGATTTTTTCTATGAGGCCGGGAAATATATGAGGCTTGAAGACGCTGCCACTAAAGGGCAGTCGGGGCGACAAAATAAGGCAGCTTACGGCAGCACGTCCGCTGTAGCAAAGGACGTTCGAAGGGATGCTTCTAGAGACAATGCTGGGGGCAAGAAGGGAGAAAAGTGCTTGTATCGGCCAGGATCGAGATTTTGACGCTTATACTCCTTTAAATGAAACGATCGAAAACATCTCTCGGGACACTCAAGACGAAGTTAGGTACAAACGCCCTCCGCACAAGAAGAAACCAGATATCCTAAACTTGAGAAGCTAGCCTATTGCCTACTAATCACATCACAGAAACTGCGTCACTATTTCCGATCTCATTCCATCAGAGTTCTGACCGATCAACCACTAAGGCAGGTACTCCATCGTCTCGACGCTTCTGGGCGAGTACTTAAATGGTGCATTCAACTAAGTCAATATGATATCACCTACCATCCTCGCACCGCCATCAACGAACAAGGCTCGGGGGCAGGTGTGGTAATAATCACTCCCAGGGGAAATGAACTACACTATGCTATAAGGTCAGGATTCACTGCCACCAACAACGATGCAGAGTATGAAGCAGTGATAGCTGGATTAGAACTTGCCTTAGAAATCAGGGCCAATTCTTTGTGTCTTCATAGTGATTCTCAACTTATTGTAAATCAAATACTAGTAGGATTCCAGGCTCGAGAAGAACGACTCATAGCATATTTAAAGAAGACCAAGTTGCTTCTCAATCGATGGGATCACTATTTAATCAAACACATCCCTCAGGAAGCAGAACCCCTAAATAAAGTATTTTTAGCAAAAGTTATTAACTTCTTGATCAAAAAATGTTCTATGCAGGTACAGAGTTCCATTCAAAATCATATCGGACAATGGACTTCAGTTTGACAGCGAGGAGTTCGCCAACTGGTGCCAAGAGCATGGAATTCACAAAAGCTTCTCATTCGTAGCTTATTCCCAGGCAAACGGAAAAGTCAAAGCCGTCAACAAAATTCTCAAAACTCTAATAAAAAAGAAACTCGAAAAGTCAAAGGGTGCTTGGGTGGATGAACCTCCTACGGCACTATGGGCCAATCGCACGTCTTTCAGAACATCAACGGGGCATACTCCTTTTCTCTTTGGCATACGGATCGGAGGCTATGCTCCCAATTGAAACTATAGTGCCTTCCCGTCGTAGGATCCACTACAACCCAAAAGAGAACGAAGAGTTCCTCCTCATGTCTCTGGATCTAATTGAGGAAAGAAGAAATGATGCAGCTCCCCAGGGCAGCAGCTCACAAGCAAAAAGTGGCAACGCAATACAACTCCAAAGTCAAGCATCGTAGCTTACAGAAAGGAGATCTTATCCTCAAGCGAATCTTCCCGCGCCCCGGAGCGCTAGATCCAATCTGGGACAGACCATATGTAATTCATAAAGATCTTCGCAATGGAGCTTATATTTTGTCAACAGTGGACGGGGAGGTGTTCCAGAGGGCATGGAACATCCAACACCTTCGTCGATACTTTTCTTAACTCATACTGCCCATATGAAGTGAATTAACAAAGAGAATCAGTGGACGTAGGCATTTTCGTGTCGAACCACTTTAAAAAACTTGTCTCTTTTTAACTTGTTCCTTCATATCTTGGCTGCTTGTTAACTGTATCCTTTTCTGTTGAACAAAATCCTGTGCAAATAGCATTTTCATTCAAGGCGCTCCGCAGCGCAACCTCTCCTGGACAAAACCTAACAGGTACTATGCGAATCTATGCCCTCGCCAATGAGACACTTTCGCTCCGGCATCCCTCTGCTGCGGGTTAACTCATTGCTCGCGACGGCCCTTAAAGCCAACTGTAATGAGCCGATTATAAGCCACCGAGAAGGCCGACTATAGCCGAGGCAGCTCATTACGGCGTTAGGCTCGCCGGCAACTGTGAACCGACTATAAGCCCCAACATAAGGTGTGGCCAGCCAGGGGCAGTTCACAGTTGACGATCGGCACCCACGCTAGCCGGCCACAGTAAATCGAATAATACCCACGATTACGGGCCATAACGGCCCGGGTAGTTACTGTGCGCGATCTCGGCTCCGATGTGTCTTAAGTGCGGCTGTGGTAAAAAAGAATTAACTCCCCGCGGAGGCGTAAGATGGGTGACAAATGTCTCCAAGACCCACAGCTAGGGAAAGTGACTACAAAACCCGTTTGCCACGAACTTAAGCACATCGAAGGCCTTCCGTGATTGGAAGTTTTACTATTTCACCTATTTCAATTTTACTTAAAAAGCTTTATAACAACCCCTAAAGTACAGGATACAGAGTAGGAGATACTCGCCAATGGGTGCAGGGACTCACAATCGGATGGCAGGGCATTCAACTGCTTTCCATGCTCGGTCATACAAGATACTCAAAACTGCCATCTACAATTAGAGCATGAAAGGCGGTATTTTCTTCTTTTGTGTGCAAATACATGACTATAATTTGTTCGCACCACACGCTAAAATTGCAAGTCATGAGATTATGATTTAAAACCAGAATCTGACATCCAACACAATTTAATTACAAGAATTATACATAGCTACATTTCTCATACGATATGTCGAAATAGCAACAAATATTCAAGAAATGACAAAATCAACTTGAGCTAAAAAATTACACGTCAAGAATAATGTTATTACAAGTAGCAAGAATTACAACTTAGAAGTTACTCGACTGTCTTAAGACTAACAGATACAACAATGCCAAGCCTACAAAAAGAATTTTTCAGGTTCAGTCATGGAGCTGGTTGCGTCGAAGTCTTGTCCTTGTTCTTTTGCCCGCCTGTCCGGTCATAAAAAGGATTCATTAGTGATGAGTAACCAAGTTAACAGAAAGACTAGAAAGGAAGACTTACCAGTACTAGCTTCTTGACCATCCTGGTCGTCATCTTCTACCTGCACACCCGCCTCTTCAGCAGCAAGCAGCCGCATACCCTCCTTTACCGCCACTTTCTCCTCCTTGGTGAACTGGGCCGTGACCACATCCATACTGAAGACCGTTCCACCCTCTTTATCTGCATCAGCCTTAGCCTCCTCCAAAGCCCGAAGATATGTCTTGGCCATAACTCTGGGATAATCATCCATCCAAGAGAGGTTACCCTGCTTCCAAGTCCGGAAATACATGTCCTGGAGCATGTCATCCATCATTCCTTCGTTCTCCTCAAACTCCCTCATCCGGGCATCGGAGGCCGACAACCTTTCCACGGCAGCATCTCTCTCCCGTCTGTATCTCGAGCAATCAGCTTGAAGGGACCTCCGCATCACCTCCATCTCTTCCCTCAACTTAGCTTGAGCAAGCTCTGCAGCCCCAAGCTTCTCGGACAATTCCTCCACCTGCTCGAGATCCGCTCTCCGAACCTCATCCACCGTGGTAATAGCCATGTCAATCCGCTCTTTGCAAGCAGCTTCCATTTTTCGCAATTCGGCCCGACTGGCCTCTTCCATGGTTCTCCTTAATCGCCTAGTAGCAGCCTCATGCTGAGAAATCTGGATAGCCTGATCCGCAAGCTGCTTGGCCTGATCCGAGACCACCAATCGAAGTCGGATATTGGCGCTCCCTATCTCCTCTCCGGCCTTAACCAGCCGAGCGTGATGCCCCATCAGCTTTTTGGCCTCCTCTGCCACCCGATCAATATTAGCTTTGGCCTCATCTCCCATAGTGACTATACGAGTGGTGAGTAGATCGAGGTCTAAGGACTTGGCTTCGTCAAGTACTCGTACCATGGGGTTACGGGGGAGAAGGTGTTCACCAGTAACTTCGTCAAAAGTAATATCCTGAGAACCTGGATCCAGATCAGGGTGACCCGCGAAGGGATTACGGGCCAAGTCGGGACGGTCGATATGAATAACAGAAGGGTTTCCGGACGGGTGTGGAGAGGGTACAAACTCGCTATCCTCCTCAGTAATGTCATGAATAGGCTGAGCCGGAGGCTGAGGACCGAGCGAAGTTTCGGATAAAAGATGACTCCTCTTCCTCTGCTGAATACCCTCTTCGATGACCCCAAGAAGAGGACGGTACCCGACTACATCTCCGTAGCGTTGGGCTGAGGGCTTCGGCTTAGCAGAAATTTTGGAAAGTTTATATTGCTCGAGCCTGTGTCGAAGGTCTGAAGCTTTGGGCGTCTTGCCTGCTCCTGATATAAAGAACAAGTGTCATAATCTTACATTACTATATGATTCAAGAAACGCGGTAGGTTACAAGTTAGAAAAGGAAAAGAAACACAGCTGTGGTTGTACAAACCCTGGGGAGGAGTGGGATACTGCAATAAGTCCCGGATTTCATTCCAGGACGGGAGCGGGTCATAAAATATTCCTAAGTCCCTATCATTAGTGAAGCATGCAGGGGTCAAGAGTTCACCTTGAGTTGTCAGAGCCACCTTGGCCGGAATAGTCGGAGAAGACTCACTTGCACCAGTCCCGGTTTTGTCCGCCTCCCCGGTCTTCTCAACCAAAGCCGGATCATCACCCAACCCCTCAAAAGCTTGACGGAGAGCATCATCCGTCCACTCTTGCATCTCGCCTACTTGCCCAGAAGACAGAGCCCTGGAACCATCACCACCCTGTCCATCGCCACCCTCGTCACCAAGACGCTCAACGTCACTTCCGCCCTCCGCCTCACCTCTTTCCTCCTCTGCGTCTATCTCCCCCTGAGTAAGTGGACAATTGCTGGGAGAAGGACCGTCTGACCTCTTAAGCTTCTTACCTCCAACGGCTGGAGGTTTCGTGAATGGTTTTCTCTTTCCACCCTCTGCCGCAACGCCTCCCTTGGCCTGAGCAGCCGCCCTCTCTTCCGCCGTTTCCCTCAACTTAACTACAGACTGCTGCGGAAGGATCAAGTTGTATTCTAGAAGGATCGCATTTCTAATCAAGTAAGCAGATGATCTGTATTTCCCAAGAATGCCTTCTATCTCCGCCGCCGTCTGAACCAGGCGGTCAGTCTCCACAACAGGAAAGCCACCTGTCGCTAGCAAAAATGAGAAAGTATGAGAAGAAGCATCACAATCAGGATAGAAATTATAAGTAAAAGCATCAACTTACATCCAGAGGTAAAGCGCCGGATAGAGACGGAGTCGTCCCTAACAAAGAACCACTCTTTCTTGAACATGCTGAATTTGGAATAAAGGTCCAGGACCGGCTTGAAGGTCACAGCAGATTCCAAGTTAATATATGGGGACCCCTTCTTGTAGCCCCTTAAATTGTACAAGTACCGGATCACCCGGTTGGAGGGAGCGCGACCATACTTCCTCCGAAAAATAACGAAAAGGCTCACCAATATGGCGTAAGAGTTGGGCTGAAGCTGAAATGGGGCCACCTTCAGGTACGTGAGGAAGCTGACTATCCAAGCATTGAGAGGCGGGATAGCACCACACATGCAATGGTACCTGCTATAAGCAAAGTATCCTTCGGGAGGACTGTATGGCATGACTCCTGGACCCGGCAGCAGCATGAGGGCTCTATCAATCCCAAAGGAACGAGATATAACATCGAGTTGCTCCTCTTTGAGAAAGCTAGGAAAGCAGTCAGGCGGGGAATCCAGCAACTCCTGGGGACCATATCCATCCACTAATGACCTCGGGGCGGGCCCATGACGCTTCGATCCTGATTGAGCTGGGGGCACAGCCGAGGACTCTCCTTCACCCCCGGATCTCCTCTTATCTGATCGAGTTTCAACTTTTCGAGACATTTATCTGCAATCATGGGAAAAGTGTATCGTTAGAATATATAAGCAGCGTAATCTGGAATTTCGCTTAAAAAATTCGAAGTATGAAACACATGTTCACTCGATACAACAGTTCATTCGACAAACAGATGCAGCACTTCAATAATCTCATTCGGCATTAAAACGTTCATGTGTCATTCGGTATCAGAGGGGTACATTCATTCGGCATGCAAGCGTACACACTTATATTCATTCGGCATGCAAAACATACACACGCAAGTTCATTCGGCAAAACTTGGTCCGGCTGAAGATCTCACCTGATTCGGCAAGGCTTGATTCGGCGTAGGTTCTATTCGGCAAAGATAGATTCGGCGTTGGTTCTATTCGGCAAGAGTTGTTCGGTAAGGAAAAGCAAAGGGGGTGTAGCCCCTATATATAACCAAGTGAAAGGCAACCGGACCAACCGGTTCGGCATGTCTCGCCGAATGGACCTATTCCAACTACGGGAAGCGCCCAAGCACGAAACAAAGCGCGACACATGCAAACACGTGCCCCGCTTTGGGGGGCAAATGTTGGGTGAATTCTTACCCAGAAGACCTCGAGACCCAGAGACGTGATTCATTCGGCAGCTCTCCCTCGAGTCCATTCGGTATGACTCATTCGGCAGCCCTCCCTCGAGTCCATTCGGCAATCCTCCCTCGAGTCCATTCGGTAGACCTCCATCCGGCAACTGCCACCGGTCCAACCTCACCATTCCACACTTCACCGGACGAAGCCCAACCGGACCAACCCCATACTTCACCGAACCAAGAGAATGCCGAACCAGACTGCCAGGCCAGATCACTTCAGCCCAGGCCCACCAGCAGCTGTATACATCCAAGACCCCTGCCCCCAACCTCACTCTATAAATAGAGAGGCAGGGGTACAACAATGGGGGACAAGTTTGAGAGCTCAAGCACGGAGAGAACTTTCAAACAACTTTCTTTTACTTGTATCAAAGCTTTGTACTTGTAATCAAAACAAGAGAAGAGAAATAACATATAAAGTGGACGTAGGCACATTCTGGCTGAACCACTATAAATCTGCGTGTCTTTTTACAGTTTAGCCCCTGCTTTTCATATATTTGCATAAATCACCCAAATCACTAAGAACAACATAAGAGCTACTAAATCATACAACTTTGAGGTGTTTGTCCATTTTTTGTGCAAACAATACCATTATAAATAATATAATATATATGAACATCTATATATATAAGCAAATGTAAACAATTGAACTATATATAACATCTCTAACTATACTGGCATATATATATATATATATATTACCTTTGCATTTGTTTAAAAAGTGAATGTAGATAAAGGTTGTTGTTTCTATACATCCTTTGTTCATATTTACATTCCTACACTTTTATTTTACTTGCCTATATACAACTACTTGTGTATATAATATAATTGCATGTAATATGATTTACTTATATTATACATGCCCATGTTCATGCAATGCCATTACTTACTATAACTTCATACATATAGGTAAACTTCTGCAATTGCTTTAATAGTATCCCATTACTTATTTATGTGTACCATTGCCAAAGTTTTTCCTTTTTTGGCTAAACAAAACTTGTTATTCATTTGGCCATCTTTATGGCCAATCTTACTTTTCCTTGGTCGAGTTCCATCCAACCACAAACACAGTTATGGTCAAAGAAGTATTTGACTTCTTGTCGTTTCCTATCTCTAGGAAAAAACACCCCTAGTGTCTGTCTCTGGACAACTTATCTCAATCTCGCCTATCTCCGGGTATTGATCGAGTTCATTCATTGACCTTGGTCACTTATCTTTGGCCAGGCCTATGCCATCAGGCCATGTAGTGATAAGTTTTCCAATCACTCATTGATCCCTACCTCTAGGGATTGATAGTTCATATGCTTATTTCTAAGCATCAACGTATGATCTCGTCATTCACTATGCGTCAACTTATATAGCTTCTGGCCATCATCGTTCATCCTCGGTAGGGCCTATCATGCCAAGCAGCTAACGTAGTCATGGAGATCTCGATTATACATTGATTTCTATCTCCGGGCATCCGCTCTTGGTCTTACTTGCCTTCGGGTATTGACTGAGAGTATTTATTGACAGTCGTCACTTATCCTCTACCATGCACATCTTGCTAGGCCGTTAGCGTAGTTATTAAAACTTCGATTGCATACTAGTTCCTATCTCCTGGAACTAGTGCTTTGGTTTTTTCCTGGCTAGAGCAATTCCCCAAGTAGCCAAGGCATATATGGTTTTTTCCAACTTCCTGTAGGTGTTTCAACTTGCCAATTTCTTTATATCCACCCAAAACACTTGAAAAACCTATGTGATCTACATAACATATAATATTAGTTGCATTTTATTGATATTTAGAATAAAGTGGTATAATATATATATTATGTACAAGTGATTTTATAATAAAATGACAAAATCCAGTATACTTTTAAAGTTACAAATCGAAGTTCAATTAGAAATTATATTATCTGCTTTTGTAGAACAAACATTTACCCCGGTATTAACTAAGGCTTAGTGTTAAATAAGGCTAACATCCTCAGTTAAAACTGAGGGTGATTGCCTCATTAAAACTGAGGCAACATTTAGACATGCTAGATGACTTTCGAATACTCTTGAAGATGAAGGTAATTCAATTATAAGTGGATGTGCATCACCCTGAGCATGTTCTTTGATCTCAGAAGCTGCTTCAAATTTGATATCATAATAGGGATAATACCTATCATTTCCGAATTCATGTGCTTGCTTTTTAACCTCATCTAGTATAACATCTTCTTTTGCAAATTCACGTGAAACCACCTCCATTCAAGGTGCATGCTCATTTTGGATGAAATTTTGACATTTTTTGATGAAGATTTGTTGCTTCTTTAAAGAGGAGTTGTTCATGAGGAAGTAGCGATAATTTTTGGCAAGTGCATAGCTTTCGCTGAACCAAGTGGAAAACCAATCACCCGATGCAAAGTTAACAGCTTCTCAACAATAGAAACCTAGAAATACCATGATTAAAACCTACATGATATGGATGAGGAAAACTGATGACGGACTCTCAAGGTTTTTGTATAGCTTTACATAGGGACATCATAATAGTTATTAACTTCGTTATTATAAACTTAGTTAATTTTATAAACTTTTTTAATTTTTATAAATTTACTCAATTATTATTATTATTATCATATTATATAATTTAGTTAAATTTCATAAAACTTAATTAAATTGGTTAATACTTTATCATTATTATTTTTATTGTTGTTATTCTAAACTTAGTTATTTTTTATGAAACTTAATGAATTTTGTAATTTATTAGTATTGGTATTATTATTATTGCTATTGTTATCATCATCATTAATATTATTATAAACTTAGTTAATTTTTATGAAACTTATATTATTTTTTAAAAACTTAGTTTATTAGTTGTTAGTATTGCTATTATGGTTTTTATTATTATTATTATTATTAGTAATATTATTATTACAGTTAATTTTCAAAAACATTAATGAAATTATTATATTATAAATTTAATGATTTACCATAAGCATTAGATGAATTATTACTATTATTATTGTTATAAAATTTAGTCAATTTTTATCAATCTTAGTTAAATTTTTATAAATTTAGTTAAAATTTAAAACTTAGTTAACTTGGTTAATAATTTATTAGTTTATATAAACAAAGTTAAATTTTATAAAATTAGTTAATTTATTATTGTTGTTTATATATATATATATTTAATTTTTATAAAATTTAGTTAACTTGGTTAATATTTTATGATTTATTAATAATGATAATATTATTATATAAGTTTAGTTAATTTTTATAAAACTTAGTTAATTTGGTTAATATTATATAATCTATTATTATTATTATTAACTTAGTTAATTTTTATAAAACTTAAAGTTAATATATTATTATTATTATACGCTTAGTTAATTTTTATAAAACTTAGTAACTTGGTCATAACTTTATAATTTATTATTATTGTTATTATTCTAAACTTAGTGAACTGTTATTAAACTTAGTTAAATTTTATAAACTTGGTTTGTTTATTGTTATTATTACTATTATGACCATCGTCATTATTTTTAGTATTATCTTTATAAACTTGGTTTGTTTGCATAGGAATGAAGGTTAACAGAGTACAAATATGGTCAATATAAACGGTATAGATTTGGAAATTTGGACTTCACAAGATATTTCACAAATTTCTAGCTTTATTATAATCCCAAGAGGATTAGATGATATAAACGAATAAAAAGGAACGTCATAAAATTTGCAGAAGTTTCTATACAAGTTATTGCCCAGTCCAAGTGATAAGAAGGAGGCTTACCAATCCCATTTTATCAAATTGCAGCATTTAATAATTACTTGTTGAATTCTAGCTTAACTGAAAATAAACCTTTAGGTTTCAATTATACAAGCAGGAGAAAATAAAGCTTTGGATTCAATTATACAAGGAGTAGAAGTAGGAGAAGCTTTGGGTTTCAATTATACTCACTGATCGATATAATATAATGTCTGCATGTAAAGAAACATATTGGTTGTTAAGAGCGTTGAACAGTCTATAAAAATAGAATTTATTTCCCATTCGCTATAAATGTTAAATTGATTTTTAAGATTTATTACAGTACTGGGATGTATAAGAAAAGAAATTCGAGTTCTGTGGGTTGGACCGAAAGAGGCTAAAGATTTTTCGTCCGATGTAGAGTCTTGAATATGGTGTTAAAAAAAGTTGAAGAAATTTTGATTCGGTTAAATTTGATGGAAAAAAGCATGCATTTTAATTGATTCAAGCTATGAAAGAAACCATGAAGCTGTTATTTTGGTCAGCTAGTTTGCCGGTAGCAATATACACTAGAACTATAAAATTTGTCATCATTATATTGTGCCGTTGCAATTTTTACCAAATTTTTGGCAATTTTGTATGGTAGAATGAATCAAAATAGATAATCATATTGAGAATTTGTAACTTTGTATAATGATTTGAAATCAAAATATGTATATGTTTAAAACAAAATAATTGTCGCAAAGTATACTTTATGAATCTCTAGTATCCATTTGTTCTACAATCATTCATATTTCATATAACCATTATTTTTTTGACCGGTATAATTCAGCTCAGCCATGGCATAACATGAAATAATCCTATAATCTCATTTTCCCCTGTCCTTGAAATCCACTCTCATTCTTTATTTATTTTCCTTAATTATGGAAAATATATTGGTGAAACGCATGCTTGCAGTAAAGCAATGATAAAAATTGAATTTTAAAGTTTTAGTAGATGAAGATGCAAATAGGAGAATTAGGCAACAGTAAATCCGAACCTTGCTGGTAATATGCATGACATACTTCAAGACCGTGACATCAATAAAATACTATAGCATGCATACAAGTCTTTCTAGTACATTACAAACTTAGACAATATTCTAGATGGTTCAAGAATTTCATATATATAAAGCTTCTATGCAAGTTTAAAACAAATGAACAACTTCCATTCTTTTCATATTCAGATTCTGCCCTTAACATTACTACAGAAGATGGTATTTTGATAGAAATGGAAAATAAATGTCACTCTTTCCGTATTCAAATTCATAGAGATTAGAGTTTAAGAATTGCTTTATTTAATAAAGTATACAGAAGGTACAAGTTAAATCAGTAAAATGTACCTATTTGAAGCAGTAGTGAGGGCATGAAACCGCTGCTTCCTAAAGCTTCTGCAAACAAACTGATATGTACTGTATGTGTGAGCCCCACCTCTATACCCACGCTAACCAAGAACACTACGATGTAGTGCTGTCAATCAGCGTGGAGAATAAGGCTGTGGAGGAGCGACCATCCATGTAACTTCTTTGTGCGAGCACCGATATGTCAGATAGAATAGAATGCATATCTTTTAAGGAGGAAATCCGACATACCGATACAAACACAAAGCTATCACACGGTGGCTATATATAATCTTCGGAAACAAACATAGAAGTAATCATAACATAAATTAGTCATAGACATCCATATCACAAAGGCGGAAGAAGATATGAATAAATATATATAACACATGAAAGTGTACATTAGAGTAGTGGTCAGAAAGATCCACGATAATACAAAAGAATAGCATCACGTGCTATACAAAAGATTAAGTATACTACATAGAGTCTATATCTCAAATGTGTACAACCAAAAGCTACTAATCTAAGTAGTTAGCCAAAAGTCAGAATAATCCTGAAGGGAAGTCAAGCAGAAGCACATGTAACATCTCGGTCTGACCCAAGTATTATTTATAAGAAAATAATAAACGGATCAGTCTAGCTATAAATATCAGATGATAAGGTATAGGATAAATAATATGGCATGAACATGTAACAACCATAACGGCATACTACTATAAGTATGTAAATGATAATCAACAAAAGATCAATCAATATCACAAGAATCTTCTCAAAGATAAAGTAGGGTATCATACCCATTACTTGTATTCATAACAAGGCAATAACACATAAATTCACCAATGCACAAAAACTGATATCATATCAATGAAAATCATGAAAATTGGTGAAGCATAAATTCCAGAAATCATCACAAGAAATCCAGAAAACACATAAAAAAGGGGGGAGGCCTAACAAATGAATGGGAGCATGAAAACTCACCTACGCGTAAAACACATGACGAGAAGCTATCTCATGAAAGCTATCCATTAAATTTTCACACAGGAATGGCCCGAAGACCGTAGGGTGCTACCCTACATATGTGATGGCGAAACATCACACAAACGGGGTATAGTCTCCCTCGCAGACAAAGAGACATCGCTCAATCGCTATTCTAAATCACAAAAATGATCGTCATGATCATCAGGAAGTGTCAATCACACCAAGCTAGTAAATATATGAGTTTAGCTTCATGTCCCATAACCACTTGCTTAACTTAAATATTTACGAACAAACTGTAGATCTTCACTAGTAAATTGTCACAAAAAGGGTTCAATCGAACAAGTCCAAGAGCTAACCGACGAATTGAACGCAAGCGTTTCATACCACTCGTTTTACTAAGTCGTTTAAGTCGATTTTTCATTCGAATGAAGTAAAGGCTTGTATATACTAGTAGATTGGAAATCGGTTTGAGAAAACGAACTTTTGATATTTAAAATAGTGTTGAAATCGCTTTGAGGAAAGAGTTTTGATATTTACTACTAGTATTGAAACCTTCATATATCTTTAAAGTGACAAGTCATAAAGCGATTGTTGAAACAATCTATCACAAAAATTCACATTCGAAGACGTGAGAAAAATCCAAAGAAATCAATTCCCAAAACCATCAAAGTAGGAAGTTCTATTGAATGTTTTTCAGATAAGATCCCCTACGAAGGGAGGTACGAGGTCCAGGGGCAGCGCCCCGTCAAAACGGTATGACCTAAGTGAAGACAAGCGGTCAAGCGACCTAAGGGATATATATAAGGTCTAACGACCTAAGGAAATCGCGACCTAGCGAATGACAGGTCATACGACCTAAGGGTAAGGTCGGAGGCGACCTACGACTTAGTGGGTTGTGGTCGAGCGACCTAACAGAAGTAGGTCTAACGACCTAAATGAAATAAGGTCTAACGACCTAAAGGTACTGGGTCTTGCAACCTACAACCTAATGGTGGAAGACGGAGCGACCTAAGTGGGATGGCCACGCGACCTAACGACCTAATGAAGGAAGCGAATTAACGAAGGAAAAGGGTGCGTGACCTATAGGGTTCGCGACCTAAGAGGGTTCACGACCTAACGAGTCAAAGGTCCAACGACCTAACAGATGTAGGCTAAGTGACCTAAAGGGGCACGACCTAAAAGTGACGCGACCTAAAAGTGGCGACCTAAAAGTGTACGCGACCTATAGACTCGCGACCTAACTGGGCACGCGACCTAAAGAAGTACGCGACCTAAAGTGACGCGACCTAAAAGTGGCGACCTAAAAATGTACGCGACCTATAGACTCGCGACCTAACTGGGCACGCGACCTAAAGAAGTACGCGACCTAAAGTGGTACGCGACCTACTGGATGAGCGACCTAAGCACGGCCGAGCTAACGACCTAACGAGGTAAGTAAGCTGAGCGACCTAATGGCGAACGACCTATGGCCAGAATGAATTAAGGTCGAAAACGACCTAAGCTCTATGTGACTTTTCAACAACAAGCGACCTAGCCCAGGCAGAACGACCTAAGTGCGGTTTTTCACCAAAAACACTAAAAATTGGAGTTTTTCGCCAATCCAATCCAAACCAAATGCAAATATTCATACAAATGCAATAGGGGATCATTCCCAATAGCCCAATGACATCTATAGGCAAGATGTGAGATCAAAAATCTCACCTTTTCCACAAAATTGATGAAGATGAGACTTGAGAGCAAAGCAAGAACACCAACAAGCTTGAATCAATGTTCTTAACGTGAATTTGATGTTGAATCTCGGATTTGCAATAGAATTTAAGTTTGGAGTTTTAATTTCCACTTCCCACCACCATTTTTGATGAAGCTTGAATGTTACTTGATGAAGTGATGAAGAGAAGAGTGGGTTGGGCTGAGTTAGTGTGTGTTCAGCCCCAAACCAAAGTCCTAAGCCAAAAAGTGACGAAAATTTCACTATCTCCAAACATATCGAAGTTTACACTCAAAAAGATCGCAAACGTCATTTTGAACTCAATAGAAGTGGTCTCGAGTCCTAATTTGACCGTATGCAAAAAGTAGCTTTTCGGACTAACATCCGACTAACGATAAAATATTTAAATAAAATATTTAAATATAAAATTGATAGATATGCGGGTTGTTACAGTATGAGTCAAAGGTCACTGTGGCCTGCAAGTGTTAATTCTTCACTAGTAAAACATAGAAAAGCGTATTCTTTATATGTACTCCTTGTCAATATAAGATCATGTTCGTACTTAGTGGCTTGTTGCAAGTTACAGGCAACTTGTAGTTGTAAAGTCTGTAAGCTTGCAATAATAAATGGGAAAATGATATTATTTGCATTAGCTCATTATGTCCCTGCCCACGTTTTCATATGCCATATTATGATTAGGTACATCGGTATCATTGCTAAAATAGTAGACTTGCAAACATAAATGAGAAAGTGAAAATATTTTAACTTTCAGTGCCTTATATCCTTAGTATATCTTGTTCATTGTTTATCATTCAATCCAAACAAATACTAGAAAAATAAATAAAATTGGACATCTAACTAATATCCAACCTAGTAACTTAACATTATTATCAATGTTAACCATTTATCATCGCTTGTATTATGCTTCAACCAATATTTTAGAGAAGATAATGTGATATATGAATAATAATAATGAAATAATACATGTTCTTCCAAGTTAATAGTGATCCTTTTCGGAAAACCATCTACAGAGATCATATTTGGTTGAAGAATTTCTATAACACAATCAAATGCAGTTTCTGGAAGTTTCCTAATCATTTTACCAAGCTGGTGTTTCTCCAAAATGGTCATCGGTCTGCGCAGAGTTTTAAAGGAAGTAAAGTAGCGAATATCAAATAAATCTTTTATCAGATTGATAGATGAACGTCACATTTTTGGTGTTTAAGAACTTGATTTCATCTTTTATAATTTAGTCATAAAGGCTATCCATTTTGGATCCAATATGAAATTTCCTTTTTATTCCATGAACTAATTAAGAAGAGCAACAAATAAAAGCGCCAAATGTTGCTGCTATATGACTAATGCAAGTGGAACATACTATTTTCTTACTCCATAACGCTGCTAGTCAAAAAATGAGTCCAGGTTACAAGCAGTTAATTATACCTTAACCAATGATGGCATTTTACTACCATAAAAAAAAGTAAAGACCTGATTGCAAGTAAGGTTGTTAGTTATGCAACATATAATGGTTATGCTTCAGAAGCAATCTTCAAGCTAATTGGGAAAGGAAAAACTAGCTTATCCCATCATCTAGGGCATTAGACGCTTAAAATCAATTATTGAAGTCACAACATATAAGAAAATATTACAGAAAATAAAATGACAGGTCGTATATTGCATAAACTCAATGGCAGTACTGTACATAGTCTATAACCACAGCAAACAACATACCCTATTATGAGGAGTGTCAAGTCTTTCAAGGCAACATCATTCTTCATTTTAATAAATATAGGGTAAATCAAATAGGTAAGCGATTTTAAGACATAATTACTAGGTTGATAGCGAAACACACAAAAAAAAATCTTTTGGTGGATACATTTCTAATGAGTTAAGAGAACCATTGGAAAACCTGCATTAGGATACAGTAGTATTCAGGTAGTCTTCAAGATTAAGACTCATACTATCAAGCTGAAAATAGAACAGCATATGATCAGAGGTATCTTATATCAAACTTCTGCTTCCAACATGGTCTGCCAAAATCACCTTTGTAAGTAAATGAAGTTTATACTTCTCAGAATCAGCTAAAGATTCACTTCCTTGAAGAGCTCGAACTCTATTATAAACCTGATAAAATTTCAAATTTCATCAAGCAATCAAATTCACCACAATCAACACTGCCACAAAAAATTGAATTTTGTTACTTATTTAAAAAAGAGAAGTCTATTATCATACCTGTCTAGTAGAAGACGATTTGCTGCCAATTTGTTTCGGGTTCAAGGATTGCGATTTTCTTTTTCTGAGATTTAAAGGAGTCATAAGATCTTCATTTAGTATAGCATTTGATACCTGTTTCTGACTTGATTCAGTCTGTAATGTTGCTAATACATGATCTACCATTTGCAACATCATACAGTTCAAAGACATCAAGGTACGGAGAATAGACAGGTGAAGGAGCCACCTTGATAATTAAAAAAACCATTTAAGTGTAGCTCTACTAATAACTGATAACGTGGAAAAAAAGAGTAAAGCTAGGGGTGAGCCAGACAATAATATGAGGAGGGTCAGCATTTGAGGAAGGTTGGAATTTGATGCCCAATTTCTATAAAACACAAGATATTTACAAGTGCAATAAAATTTTCAGCGAACCAGTTTCCCTCCATAGCCAATATGGAGAAAAGAGAGGAAGTCACGTCCATTTGGCATAATATATACGAAAATAAGTGGTTAAACTAGCATTTTACAACGTTAGATGTACATGAGCCTCTAGTTTAGCTTTCGGCCATAGCACAACAGCTGCTCTTAATCCCTTTTTTCAACCAGTAAATAAGTCATGAAGATAAATCCTGCCTCCAAAGGATAAAGGTAAAAGAAACAAAAGGAAACTAAAGAAATAAACGATAAAACAATGCAAATCTAACACTACTGTTAGATTAAAAAAAGGAAATTATATGCTTCAAACAACCTCTGAGATACAATCCATACTAATGACAAATGATGCCCAAAACAACACATAGCATACTTATAACAAATAATGGCATCCTTGCAAATACAAGCACTGTGAACATTTAGAGAAGTTGTGCAATAATCTATTTTCATAACATTCGTATAAATATGGTTGTATACATAAAATCATAAAGTCATCAATACCATAAACTAGGAATTCATAAATTAAACATAAGTTGAAAATAAACCAAGAACAAACCTTAAGGCCACTTCCACTGTATCGTTCAGTCAAGATTGCAAGCTCATTGCAGGCTCGTTATAATTGAATTAAAGCATGCAATTAATTTTTAACACCCAAAAAGTTTCCAAACCATATCGATCACCATCTATATCCATATATAATTAAGCACTGATATTATATAACTAGAAAATTTTGATAAAGTCAAGAGATTTCACTCATAATTATTTCTTAGAAGATGCATGATACAATGAATCGCCACTACAACACATCAGGTCGCTCTCACTGTCATCTAGATCATCACATCACTACCTTCCCACACTCAGATCTACACCAGCAGGTCACACCAAATATTGTGATCGCATCTCCTCCTTCTAAATTGTCCTACATCACAACCTCCAAATCACACGTTGCATATTCCAACCCACGCTACAGCTACCGCCAAGCCGCCTCTAAGTCGTTGCGAGCGTATCTCCGCGCTAGGCACCGAACTCACCTTCCTCTCCCATTGATGCATAGGATTTAACTGGATCTGATTAGGGTTTATGAAGGAGCAATGGATCTGAAGGAGTGATTTGGGGATTTGATTCCACTGGTATGGGAGACTAAGGAAAAATGGAACGAAATGAAAGGGGAAAGAGGGAGAGGGAAATAATTTGAGAAACCCGCAGCCACGAAATAATTAGGAGATTTCGCGCTTTGTGAAGGCGTTACATGTGAACAGTACAAAACAAATAGAGTAAAAAACGAATAATTAAAGGCAAACAATAACGCTTTAGAATAATGCGTTATTAAATGGCATTATTAATAATATATTTTCTTGTAGTGGATCTTCTTTGCTAAGGTATGTTCCTCGGTGCAGTCACCACAGCTACCCACATGAGTTTCCATGAGGATTTCCCTAGCATCATCCTTAGTTACATGCCAAAGTAGAGGGGTTCAGAAATCTCTCATGTAAAACTCTCCTTCTTGCATTATAAATCATGACACTTTATGAAGGCGTTTCCATCGCTCGTTTCTTCCTTTCGGGAGAGTTCCCTTCAGCATATAGTCCTTGATCAGAGTCATCCATGACTCCTCCTCCTCATCCACCTCCAAGATCTAGTATACATCCATATGGTCGATGCTTAAAGATGAAAAAAGCTCCACTAGAACCAATCCCATCAACTGTGCATCCTTAAAGCTAGCCAATTTTGCCAGTGAATCGGTTTCATAGTATCCTCCATAGGGATGCGCGTGATCATGTAATGCTCTATATTGTTCAGTAGTTTCAGTATCTTCATTGGGTAAGGGTCAATTCTCGCACCCTTAGCCTGGAATTCCTTTTTTACCTAGTAGACCACTAACTGGATGTCACAGAATACATGAAATATCCTTACCCCCAGTTCCTTCGCTATCTAAAGTCCCACCTTCAACACTTCATACTCCGCCTCATCGTTCATCATAGTAAACTCTAGCTTCAACGCAAAACAATTCATACGTCCTTCTGGGTTATGAGTACCACTCCTACACCAGAGTTATGTTCAATGGAAGCTCTATCTAAGTATAATTTCCATGGGGAAAGTAGGACCATATAATATTCCTCTTCTCCATTCCAGACGGTAAATTCAGTGATGGAATCTGCTAATGCTTGTCCTCTTATTACCCTTCTTGGATGGTCAGTGATATCATACTAGCTCAGCATGATGTTATATTTCAATAACCTTCTCGAAGTCTCGGGTTGATGAAGTGCCTGCTTTAAGGGCCAATCCATCAGCACCTTTACTGGGTGAGCCTGAAAGTATGATTGCAAATTCCTCAAAGCAATCAATAAGCAATAAGTAAGCTTTTCTAGTTTTGGATAGTTCTTTTCTACTCCGGTAAACCACTTGATGATGTAGTATATTGGCCCTTGGACCCTTGCCTCCTCAACGTACTAATGCCGCATTTAGTGCATGAGTAGACTGTAACAACCCTACTGCCTACATCGTAATAGTATGTAAATTTAATTAAAATAGAAATATTCGAATTTTACTTTTATTAATTATTATTTTGGAAATAATTTCATGCCTAATTGAAGTCTAGTTAATAAAAAAGTTATTTTAATAAATTGAATTAAATTAATAAATTCGTTTAAGATAATATATTGAAATTGGATAAAATGTTTTAGTTAAATATAAAATATTTTTAAAGTGTAGATAACTTTTATGTATGATTAAAATAGTGAAAAATAAATTAACTATATGTTAATACAATGAATGATTAAATAAAAATATATAAGCATTGAATTTAATAAAATTGTTTAATTATCGAAATATACTTTGTAGAATGATGTGTGAATCAATTTAAATTACGTTGGAATTTATTTACAAATAAATATAAGAAATTTTTAAATGGAAACAAAAGAAAAATTAATTATTAAAAGAGCCAAAAAAATTCAAGCCTAAGCCCAATTAAACTCATTCTTCTTTGTTTATAAACCTAGACCTGGTTAACAAAATTCAACCCGTACCCCCTAGCCCTAATCCTCCATAATTGACTTATGAAAAAAATTCATGCACTATGGTGCTCGAGATGGCATACATCGTCATAAGGAGGGGTGGACTTGCGTGCGTACTTGCTAATGGCTAGCATCTCGAGGGTCGCATGGTGATGTTGTCAAGGGAAGCTAGAGATTGAAAGTGACGAGGAGTGGAAGTTATGAGGGTGTTGGTAGAGGTTGGAGGAAGTAACGATGAAGGCTGACCTGGAAGGTGACGTGGCTTAAAATTAGGGCAATTGAACTTTGGTGATGGATGTACGTGAGTAAGGAAGCACGCGTTAATTCTAGTGCATGTAATTGAGAAAATAGAGATGACGAAATAGGCTAGAGGTAGTAAAGGACCTCATTTGGAATTTCGATGAATTTCCTTACTCACATCTAGTTCCACATCTCATTGCATGTTATATATTTATCCTAATTATTGATTGAATTGCTTGGTTAAATAAACTGTAGGGGATATTGGATACGATTTTGCACTTGATAGTGAAATCTTATGTATGTTGGAACATCAAAATGCAAAAGAGATGACGTTCAAATTCATTTTGATTTATGTTATCTACTTATTTATTGTGTGTGCATTGTTGGGCAATTAGAGTTCGATTGAATTCGGCTCGGGCCATATGATAAAATTTATATTGATGATTGGTTGATATTTTTGGAGAATTTCACTCCATGATTTATATTTTGGATGTTCTGTTGATTTCTTATTTTAAAAGATTTTAGAAAGCTTTGGAAAATTATTTATGAGATTTTAAAATTAGATTTAAGTATATTTACAGATAAATAAAAGGGTTAATCAAAAGAAAGGAAAAATAAAATAGTGAATTTTCAAGAGTATTGGAGCCTTGGTGCAACAGTTAGGTCACCCGCGTGGTGATCTGGACGTCCAGGTTCGAGTTCAGAAACAGCCTCTTCACAATACGAGGAAAAGGCAGTGTACATTATAGACCTCCCCAGATCCCGCTATTGTGCGAGAGCCTCGTACACTAGGTTCCACCCTTATTGGAATGTATGGAATTTTTATAAGTATAAATGAAGGGTTTTAATAATATTTCCAAAAGGGAATTTCTTTTGTAAATGATATATTTAATATAAAGGATTCAATAGTATTTTAAAAAAGGGATTTTAAGAATATAATCTACTTTTAAGAGTAGTCAAATTACGACATATTTAAATGGATTTTAAGAGTTTTGAATTATAAAATCTTTTTATATATGTTTTGATTTGAAATTGATTTATATTGATATTTGTGTTAAATTCTATATGATGAGAATTTTTTGAGTAAACAGCTAAGCAATAACAAGTTGTAAGGATGTCTTGTAATACCTTTTTGATTACTCTCTTGACTCTTTATATGGAATATTTGATTTGTATTGTTCTTTTATTCTATATAGTGAGGAGTTGAATAAACACATTAGTGATACCGGATGGTGTGGGAAGCTCGGTAATATTTTTTTGTTATTCTATTGACTCGTTCTATAGAGTATTTACTGTTTTAGTGAGTCTAGTTTACAAGTTTTTAGTAAACATTCAATTAATACTGAGTGGTATGTGACATTCAAATAATACTTGTTCGATTACTGTTGGTGAGTAGACATCACTTATATCCTGATGGTTTAGAAATTTGAGATATCGTCTAGAGGTGACTCTTTTATAGAGATTAGTAGTCGAGAGTCTATTACTCTCTAAGGGATACAAGTTGGAGTTATGTTGGGATTTAAAGACCCACCCTCTAAGGACTACCTAGTCGAGTATCATTATTGTAACAACCCAAAAATTCTAGTCATTTAATTTTAAATGTTTAATTAATTTTAAATAATTGGATTTTAGAACTTAATAACTTATAATTCAAATATATGGAATGATTGAATATTTGAATTGTGAAATTGATTGTTAATTTAATGGATTTAATAATTTTATTCAAGCCCTTTTAATTAATAAATAATATTGGTGAATTCAATTTATAAATTTATTTACGAATATAAATAGATCAGATAAATATTGATAATTGGATCGAAAATTTAAAACGATATTTATTCTATGAAATTATCATTCCAGTGCACTGTTTCGGATTTCGATGAAACCAGTTTCATTTGATCCGTAATAATGAATTATAATATGGTGTCAAATTAATGGCGATCAGACGGGTCGTGCGAGTTCGAAACGCGTAGAAGTTAGTTTTGAAAATTTATAATATAATTGGGTTTGAAAAACTATCTTCTGTATATGATCGAATTACGCCTTGAGACTAGTTTTAGTGTGATCGGAATAGGGTTATAATATATAGAACTCCAAGTGGCACGTCTCATTTGGAGTTCGAGATTTTTGGGTTTGTGATATCAGAATATTTTACTGAATAATATATATATATATATATATATATATTCACCATAATTAAGCCATACCCACAACTACCTTGCCCATACCCCCCACGTACTTAAAACCATACCCTTTTCTCTATTTATTATTTCCTGTAACCAAGAAATGGGAGTTTCCCCTTTGCATTCAAACTTCAAAAATCCACACTCATCTATAAATCATGAAAAAATATATTTGAACTCGTATGGCCTAGGCTTCAATTCTATACCCAATTTGGAGCTTGTGATTCTGTTTTTGGATGATCAATTTTAGAGCATTAAAACTAAATAGGCTAGGTTTTGTGTTTTCAAAGACTTTAAGCGTCGTTGGTTAAATCAGAGCTTGGATTTAGGCTAATGACATTGATTAGCAGTGGATTGGGAAGTTTTAGAGGGTGCAGTTTACTTTTGAGGTGTGTGATGCTGACAGGTCGAGGGAGAGGAGCTTGGGTCGTGATTTGTTCTAGGCGACCAGGCTCGGAGATGTTAGGTCGAGGTGGTGGAGATCGAGGAGAGAAGCTCGTCAAATTCGTTGGTTTCAAAAAATATAGAGAGATGAGGGAGTTTGAGGTGGCTGTTTGATACGACCGTGGTATACATGTATAGTGTGTGCACGTTTGTATTGGGGAAAGAAGACGATGATTAGTTTTAAGGGGAGGATGGTAATTAAAGAATGAAATCAGTTAATTAATTTTATTATTTAATTCGTGAAACTTATAAAATGTGTATCTCACTCATACGAGGTCGGATTTGAACGCCGTTTTTTTGTGTTGGACTCATGTCGTTGGGATCTTGACAATGGAGTTGGTTTGGTTGGATTTGGAGTAAGTGAAAATTTATGCTAAAATCGAATGGCTGTTCGGTTTTAGTCTAAATTGGAACGATTCAGCGAAAACGAAAATCAATGTGAGTTTAAATCATATTTAACTTTACTATATCATATCTATGAAGTTATAAATAATTATTGATTACTTGGATGTTAGTTAAATTGTTTGATTGATTGTTTGGTTGAATTTCTGTTTAGAAAATAGATTACATACTAATTTGATCATTATGAACCCATATGATTATATATATTATCCATAACCATTGTTTTTAGGGAAAATTTGTAGAGAGACCCTGAAGGGTTTCTCGCCAAATAATTATATATTTACATCTTTATGTTGTTATAGTGATGGTTAAGTGAAATAAATCCTGATATTCCATTTAAATAGTTTAAATGTCGTTATAACGATATTCGCTATATCGTCGTTTATTAACTTTCATTCCCAAAACCCTGTCGTATGTTTCTAAACGTAATTAATTGTTTTAATTAATGGTATTTAAAATTTATTTATCATTTTAATTGATGATGTTTGAGATGAATTATTCATTTTAACTAATGATTATTTGAATTAAATAAATATTTTTAATTAATGATATTTAAAGTTAAGTAATTTAATAAAAGTGATTAAAGTAAATTAACTAATATAATAAAAGTGTTTTAATAAACAAATTTAATAAAGATATAAAAGTTAAGTTACTAATAATATAAAAGTGTTTGGAAATAATTAATTAGTTTATTAAAGATATTGGTTTTGTTTACTTAAAAGAGATTATAAATATGTTATCTTTGGGAATAATTGACATTGTTTCAAATTTATAAAGGTGTATAAATTGCTTTCATATCTTTTAGGATAATAAACATTGTTTTAAATTTATAAATAATGGTTTATAAATGAGAAAATCCTTTAAAAGGAATTATTTATAAATAAAGCTAAGTGTAAAGTTTTTAACACACATTGTATTATAAATTTTGTCTTATAAAAGAACATTTTGAAAGAGTATTTCTAAAAGTCACTACAACAAAACAGGCTTTTTACAACGAGCAATGTCCGTTGTAATATGTGTTCCACAACGGGCAGCCGACCGTTGTAATAGGCGATGTTGTAATAGGTTGACCATATTTTACAACGGGCAATGCCCGTTGTAATAAATCTTTTTACAACGAGCAATGCCCGTTGTAATAAATCTTTTTACAACGGGCAATGCCCGTTGTAATACATGATATTGCAACGGTTTCTGACCGTTGCAAAAATAAATGCAAATTTTAAAAAAAAATTGCAGCAGCATACATCCATACCAATAATGAATAATTTAACGAGTAATAAATATTATCATAAAACAACCAAAATCATTTCATTTCAAGTGTGTTTGCATTTCATTTACATTTTCACTGTGTACTGTACATTTCTTTATAAAACATAAAAAAGAACGGTTACAATCACATAAACACTGCCTATCACCCATACACTGTGCACGTGCACAATACAACCAACAGCCAACAAGCAACCCAAACCACTACCCCCAACCCTGTATCACTGTCACAGCCCCATCATCCATCAGCAAGCAAAGACGATGACAGCCAAACCTGTAATGCTGCCATGGATGTAGCACCTTGGTGTGTAGCTAGTGATGATGCCAAAGTCGTGCAGAATGTCACTGATATCACTCTTGCCAACAATAACACTCCTACATCGCCAACCATAATTAGAAGAAACAAAAAATATCCAGATGTATTTTCTCAAACAAAAATATCACATGCTATACGAATTATGAAACAAACTAACTACGGATAATTGACAAACATATAACATAGAAAAAATTAATAGTGTCAAGGCAGCATTTCACCTGCAATAAGGCTGGACTTTAAGCCTCGGAAACAAAAATCATAACCAACTCGCTGATTTGCACATGCCAATGCTACTACTTTGATTTTACACGTTTATATATAGGCTGCAAGTGGCCACGATTTTGCATTTAGAAAGGGATGCTTTTAGACTAGTTTGTTACATGTTAGTAAATGCGGCCATGGTTATGTGCATGCATTTAAGAGCGTCTTCGGCATTATTCTTTTCAAGAGCTTATCCAACATAAAAGTTAAAAGACATTTCATTCGTAGCTTCTATAACGTTTGAACTTAAATCAGAACAGCCACAAACATAATAAGGGTCGCCTAATTTAGTTGATTATGGACTGGACAAGCTAGCACTGTTTATAGCCAACACGAAACCGCAGTTTCTTGATTATGGCAATGTTGAATTGAAGAGTCTAAAACTATTCTTTTCAGTACCTGTCGCAATGATATATTTAGAAGATCCAACATGTAATTGTATGTTGCAAAAGTGAGGGTACGCTACACACTTAAATTCAAAGATGTTTACGGATTAGTCCTTTTTCTAAAACGACATCCGTGGCTTACTTCAACAAGAATGGAGAGGAAAAGACAAGGTAAGCAACATGGCCAAATGGGAGTGGACACGCAAACGAGACAACATAAAGAAATTAATTAAAAATGATATGCAGATCAGCCTATGGATCGTTCTTATCTCTTTGTTTACCGTAATCATCATACGATGCGGATGGCACATTATATTTCAATAATTTCGGCCAATGATGGACTGTTGCGGGAGGGAAAAGAATGGGAAGAAGGTGATGTACGGATGTGAAGTTTCTAAAGTACAAACAACGTTCAGGTTGAGCAAAGTTTAGCGAAGTTTCGTATAAAACCAAGTTTGCGCCGAACAATTGAATCACTAGTATATAAGGCTGAACGTTTGGAGTTTTGGAAGTTTAATGTGCAAATAATATCAATAACTTGATGTCTACACTTGGATATCCGATGAAAGACGATGCCAACAACAGTCAAAATGTCCCTGTTGAGACCAACAGCCGTGGTGATGGATTCTGGAAAGGATGGTAAGCTTATTAAATTAATTACAGATACATAGATACACACATATATAAATTGATGAACATGGTATCATATTACAAAAACATATTTTATTTTCATCAACTTGGAATTTGTACTTTAAAAATCTGTAATCATATACTAAAAATTTATGCATGCGAACGTAGGAAGAACACAAGCACATAATCTTACCTGCTGGAAATAATAATAATTTTGTGATAAGTTTCAGAAGAGATTAACATTTTTTAAGAAAAACCTAATTTTTAAAAAGATAAAATAAGAAATGTTCATGCAGATTATTCATTCATATAATTTTATTTGTAGTTTAAGGTAATGGGAGGAAATAAAATGTTCTAACTTAGATACAAATTTTATGATGCAGTTGTGCTGCCTTGTGTTGCTGCTGTGTACTGGAGTCCTGTTTCTGAGCTTATCTTACAGATGCATGGAGCATGTTACTTACTGTGATCTTATTTTTTAGCTATATATGATGTTAATTATTACATAGTTATTTGATTATGTGATTGTATATTTGTACTATTGTTAATTAACTCCTCCCATTGTTTTTCTGTTGATTTTATTTGTTGTACAAAATATCAATTTATAGCAGCTTTTTCCTCCTCCTTTTTTATGTCGTGTATTCTTCATTCTTTACATGATATGCCGCAATATCTGTTACTGATTAAAATTCAATTTACAGGTCATTCTGCATTATCCATTAACTATACATTCTTATTCTTTAATAAAAGATAACTATTATTCTTTCATTCTTCTTTTTTATTACAATAGGATTGGATGCAAGTTGATGATAAAGTGGTTGATTTGTCATATTCGAAAGTGAAGTAATGCAGCACATAGTATATGTATCACAAATATTTAACAAGCCAAAACTCCTTAGACCCAGCATATTTACCACCAAATCACATTATCATTACTCCATTAAAAAACGTTACGTGTCTCAAAAGTCAAAACTCACATGCTTATCAAACATCGCTTTCGAACTAGGCAGCTTAGTGATAATATTGATACGTGTTGCTGTGCTAGATAAGACCCAACTCTGTTCTGATCCGGATAAAAATGAATCAGGTCGAGTCCAGCTCGGGTCTAAATTCCCACTCCTAAATCAGAAGCATCTTTTAGATAAATAACTATTATGAATTAGTCTAGTGATCTAAGGAAAAAAGAAGATTTAATAGTTATACCGAGACTGTGATAGTCAAGGATAATGGTTCAGTAGATACTTAGTTGAAGTACTTGGTTAATCAAGCTTAAATTAATTTGATTTAAGAGATAAATTAAACAACGTACCCCGATATTTGTCTTCCGCCTAAAAAAATTGCATACCCCGATATTTTCTTTTAACTTCCGTTTCTTTCCATAATCAAACTTCACTTTCTAAAGTACAAACAATGTTCAGTGTAACGACCCGTATTTTTTACACTTTAAAAATACAAATTAAAATGAAAATTTTGGATAAAAATCCGAAGGAAATAAAATTTTGTGTTGTTAAATGTGAATTACAAGTTAAAATACAAAACTGAATTCTAAAATAACTTATTTGTAAATTAAATATGGATGTTAACTTGTAGTGAATGTAAATAATGAATTGAATTTGATTGTAAACCAAATTGGTTATGATTGTAAACAAAGAATAAATAAAATGGTAGATTTAATAATGGAAGTTATAATATTGAAATCAATGTAAATGAATGTAATTTAATATTACTGTGAATTTAAATAAGATGATAGCTAAAGAAAATGAAAGTAAATGAATTATAAACTATTGATAATAATGTATAAGTAAATGGTTGATTCAATAATGAAAGTGTAAATCGAAATAAAAGAATTCAATTGGAATTGAATAACTTGAATTGAATTACAATATAATTGAACGCTGAATCTAATGTAATCTTTTATACTGGATTTATAATAGGAAACTGCATTGTAAAAGATTGTTAATTACTGTGAAATTAAAAATGAAATTTGTGAACAATTAAAATTTGGTTTAAAAGTTAATAGTTTAAAATTGGGAATTTTATATTGAAATTAAACAGTAGAAATAGCCATTTTTACAACTGTCTCGGATTTCGACGAAACCAGTTTCATCGGATCCGTAACGGTGAATTATTTTAAGATTTCAAGTTTCGTATCGATCGGACTTGTCGTTTGATCGTACGGACTCGAAACGCCTTGAAATTTATGCAATTGAAATCAATTGAAATCAATTTGGAAATTATTGCTTTTAGCATAACTTCTTCATACAATGCAATTTGGACTTGAAACCTTTTCCATTACGTTTAAAATATTTTTAAACATCTATTTTGATATATGGGTTGACCCAATTTTGTTCCGGAGTCAGAACGGGCTTTTTGGGCCACTTTGTCGTTAGCGCGTACATCTATCTTATCCGATCCATTCTATTTCAAATTTGTCTATAAATACCCGGTTATAAACCCTAACCTACTCCTATTTCTCATTTGTTTGTACGTATATTCCAACTATCTCTCCTCCTCAATGGCAGACAAAACCTAATTCCCAAATTCCAAAATATAATTTCAAATAAAAATAAATAAATTTTTTTTTTTTTGAGATTTACGCGCGTCGGGTCGCGCTTGGGGTTTCAGGGGGAAAAACCCTGGAGCTACTTCGAGTCAGGAAGAAAACTACTCGTGTCTTCGGGTCGATTTGGCAAAAACTCCAAGCAAGCACCGGGTATTTGAGGCGGCGGACCGGGTTGAACTCGAAGTCGACTCAGCACCAGTATTTTCCAATCTTCAAATTTTCATAACTTTTGCATACGGACTCGGATTTGGACGCGGTTTCTTTTGTTAGGATCGTATCGAAATTCCGAACACTTTGACGCTAGTTTGAACGAATTCTGAGACGGTCAAATTTTTGGGTTTAAATTGAATTTAAATTCAATTTAAATTCAAAAGGTGAGTGTTTTAACCACTCACGCTAGACTAAATATGTTATGTTAGTTAATTTGAATTCATTAGTTAATATGAATGTTTCTGGTTGCTAGTTAGTAGTTTAAAATTGATGTTTAGTTGAAATTTAATCAAATTGGATTAAATTGTTATTTAAATTAATGTTGAAATTTAATTGTTAATTAAATACCCATCTATGATAACCAGTTATTTGTTTTGACCTGTTGATTGAATGATGAATTTTGATGTTTGTTGATGGTTGATGTTGGTACATTAAATTTGTTATTCCAATTAAATATGACATTCATTGCAGTTAATATCTATTCGATTTAATATTAAATTCAAATTTGCAAGTTTATACCTGTTAATAATAATAAATAGTCTATTGATGTTTATTGATTGATGTTTGAAATGTTTGAATTATTATTTCAGTTAAGTATGACCTTATTTCATTTAATCGTCATCTAATTAGCATGAACTTATAAATTGCCAGTTAATAACCGTTATTGATAATCAATTAAATTATGTTATCTATTATCTGATTTGGATGATGATGTGATGGATGTTTAACTATTGATATTTGGATATTTGAATGTTGTGTTTATTTTATGTTGTTCTAATACTACAAGTTCCCATAGTGTTTATTTTATTTTATATTTATATTTAATTAAAATGGGATCGGGTTGAAATGATAAATACCCAATTAAACAACTTGGCCTAGGATAGACAATTAAAATAAGAAACCCGATTGGTCAACAAATTGTTTCGAAATTAATTAACAACCTTAATGGATTTAATTTGGAACTTATAAATGATTTTACTCGAGTTTAAATGAAATAAATTAATGGGTTAGATTTGAATAAACTAATAAATTTATTTGAATTGTAACAGAATAAATAAATGAATTGATTTGAGTTTATACGGAATTGGATTAAGTAAAATTTAAAGTTAAGTAAAATTTTAAAATCTATAGACTAGGTTTTGATTAAACGGATTTGAGACTTGATAATGAAATTTAATTTAAGATTAAATGGAATTTGACATAAGTGGAATTTAAACTAAGTAAAGTTTGCGAATTTGATTAAGTGATAAATTAAATATAAAATGATTTTAAATTGGGTGAATTAGTTTAATTATGATTTTGTAACTTGGTTACGAAGTTAAATTGTTTTGAAACTTGTTGAGAAAAATAAAATTGTGTTAATTAATCAATGAACTAAATAAAGTGAAATAAGATTCTTTAATAGAAATTGAATTTGATTTTGTAAACGGGTTAACTAAAACTATTTTGATTTAAAGGGGATTTAGTTAATGAAATTGATTTAACCGAATTTTTAATTATATTTAATGAAGTAATGAATGTAAACATAAATGTGAATGAATCGAATGATTTTGAATTAAATTAAGAATCAAATTAAATCCATTGAATATGAAATAAATTTAATAAGTGAAATTGGAACCTTATTAAACTAAAATTGAATACTTGAATTGATTTGCTAAATAAATGTTGAACAAAATTTATTTGGAAATATGATTTAACCATTGAAACGAATTGAATTGTGAAATAATCAAAATTGAAAGTAAATTTGAAGTTGACTTTTGATTTGATTTGGTTTGGACTTTAAATATTAAATGACCATCGGGTAATTAATACGTAGTTATTAAAGAGACCGGGATCGGTTATGGACATACTCTCTGTCGATACCAAAAACCACTTTAATAACTAATATACGCGGAGTGTTGATCCAGAACGAAGTGGATGATTTTGGTGAATGCGTTGACTGAAGAAAGAGAACGATTTTGGATGACCCCTGACATGACTAAAACAGGAGCCGCGCCGGGCCATTGAGGATCGCCATCTCTAGCGGACACACTTCTTCGATACCATATCTATTACTTTTGTGATTCGATTTGGGTGCACCCCTTGATTTGGGAGTGTTGTTTCGCGGTGTTGAGATAGTAGCTGCTATGCTCAACATCAATCCGGATCAGGCAACTACTAGTATCCTAGTTGGTATTGCCTCATGTACCTTGTCATACTGATTATCCTATTCGCGACCACTACGTTTTGGTTTGTACCTTTAGTATATGGATTGCCCTCTGGTGACTTCCGGTTTTGGGGAAACTACGGTCTTATATATGCTCTTGGGAATATAAACTGTGTTAAGGGTGGAATGGGCCATGGCTTAACGCTATTTTAATACTTTTACTTTAATGTAGACATATTATAATAGCGTATTGTACTACATAGTAGATATTTTAACGGATCCTTGAGAGATGGAAAATCCCGTAACATCTCTTAAGTTATTGCACTCACGTTGACACTGGATAGGAGATGTCAAAACCCGCAAACATCTCTGACGCCGTCACACTCATATTTTCTTATTCGATTTGACTTACATGAGATATTTTAGTCCTGACTCGAGTGTTTTGTCTTTTCATTACGCTCGGGTCAGCCTGAGCATTTCAGATAAGGTTGAAGATCTATTTTGGAGGACGAAGACGGAGTTTGGTATTACATCATTTGTATTCTACTACCATATTATTTTTCCGCTGCATTATTGTATTATCTCTGATATGTATGTAACTCTGATTTATGATGTATAATAATAATCAAATTTATTTATTTAACAGCTTCATGAACTGTTATTTTATTATTATATCTTGTTCCTTCCGCTGCAAGATTCTGAGTTTGCTTCTGTTCTTTCTTTCCTTTTCTTATTTAACCCCAATAACCATCTGCCTTTTTGAACGGTTTGAGTTGGACATGTGTTTGATTTGTCGACTTGAACGGTCCAAAATGGCGGGTTGTTACATTCAGGTTGAGCAAAGTTTAGCGAAGTTTCGTATAAAACCAAGTTTGCGCCGAACAATTGAATCGCTAGTATATAAGGCTGAACGTTTGGAGTTTTGGAAGTTTAATGTGCAAATAATATCAATAACTTGATGTCTACACATTAACCAATCTAAAATTAATATTAGAAGAAAAGTATATATTTGACTACAAACAGAACAATGTTCCACTCTCTGTATAAAGTACTTCAAACAAAGCGAGATGTTCAGTTACAGAATTTAGTTTCACTATAGTGACTAGTAATATATGTGAATATTGTATCGTGTTCAGTGTCATTGCAATTGTATCGATTCAAAAATAAACGGGTCAAAGAAAAACAAACAAATCATATTGGTATATATTTTGTGGCTACTTTGCCTATGATTTTTATACCATTTTTATAAGAGTTAGTTGTTAATTTTTAACCGATTTCTTAAACGTAATGCAGATTTCATGAGCAGTGAGTCTTAGAGATGTTTCAAAACTTTGAAATCATTGTCACTACAATTACTAACAAGTTTTCCATTGAATTTCTAACACAAATATCTAATAACAGTCAAATATATCTTTTTATGCATTATTAGCAAAATAAACAAATTGTAGACCAAAGATAAAATTTCTAGATAGGATAGTGCAATAGACGAGATGTGTGTGCTATGCAAACAGAAACTGGAATCAAGTTCTTATCTATTTTTTTACTTGCTCGTACTCAACGAGTTAAGGGATATTTCAGAAACGAACTGCTGATTCCAAACACCACAAACAATGACATAAATGACATCTTTGGCCAGGTTTTCAACGGGATTACTAGCAATTAATCATTCAACAAACTTACAAATATAGTAATCACAATACTAATTTGGAACATCTGGCTAGAATGCAATATCAGAATTTTCCAAACAATTGAATCACTAGTATATATTAGATTGGAGCTAATTACAGCTAACTGCAAACAACTTCTCAAAAGAACAAGCATTAAAGAAGATGAAATAAAGGTGGTTGAACTTATCTGTTCAGAGTTCAGGCATGCTTTGACTTTGACACCTAGAGTCGGTAGCTGGAATGGTCAATCTCTGATGTAAACTAGAGTAAATCAGCAAAATGATATTGTAACTAGAAACGCAAGTGCTGGATCTACTGGTTAGACCAGACATAGAAACTCTACCTGAATCAATCAAAGAATCTCGTTGTAGCAAAGAATAGAATAGACGTTCTCCTAATTCCAGCGGCTGCGAAAAAAGAAATTCGAGCATCGATCGATAAAGGAAGCACGTAAATCCCAAAGCCCTAATTTGGAGCAAGAACGAGCAACGTAAAGGAATGAAATAAAAGGCCGGCCTTGTTTTTTTTTATAAAGCTTTTTGTCCGTTGTAATTTGTGACTAGGGGACCGTTGTAATTCGACACCTTTTACAACGGGCAATTTGTGACCGTTGTAAAGTTGGCATCTATTACAACGGGCCTGAATGGACCGTTGTAATAGCCTTCTATTACAACGGGCAACCAATGCCCGTTGTAAAAAGGTCTTTGTATATGACATCTTTTACAACGGGCCTGAATGGACCGTTGTAATAGCCTTCTATTACAACGGGCAACCAATGCCCGTTGTAAAAAAGGCGTTGTAATAGGGTATTTTTGTTGTAGTGAGTGTTTTACCAATACTGTAATATTAAAATCAAGCATAAGTTTAGTTTCTAAAAGTAAAGTTCGATTTCGGTTATGGAAAAATAGTTCCGTAATCGATATTGCTTATATAGAAAAGATTTAGTCATACTTTTAACGCTAAACGTTGAGGCTTGGACTCGTTTCTATATCGAAGGTTAAAAATGTCATCAAGGTGATGCCTAGAGGTAACACTACCTCAACTTGTCTGGCTTCGTTTTCAACCAAGAGATAGCACTTGTCTGGAATCAATGAGTAGTCGTAAATATATGATATTTAATTTATATATACGAAAAATTTAATTATCCCTGATAGTTGATTTATTAATTATCGGATTCAACTTTCTTCATGTTGTATCATCACCTTAAAAACGATTTGCTGCTCTTTGAGCTTTGTTATCCTTTGTTGGTAAATGACTGAAGCCAAAGCGCGAAAGGACGTCCAACTATGTGGGTTGCTCCCATTAGGGTATTTTCACATCTCATCTAGATTTTTGTGTACCGTCATGTGAAAAACGGTTAAGATTAAGATGTGAAATATTCGGATTCTTGGTAAGGTTTGGCAGGGTCCGGTTGGTACATTTTCGAGAAGTGTCACACAATATGTGACCGAGCTCAGAAGTATATTACTAGAGGTATATTTCAAGGGGGGTGCACATTCCTAGTCATTTGTCGAAAATTTTCCTTTCCTTATTTCATTTGAACCTTTGAATCCGTTTATATTTAAACTACCATAAGAAGAGTTAACCACTCTTCGCGGTGTTTAAGTATTGATTTGGTCCATTCAATTAAGTTTGGACTGTCACTTTATTTTGTCCATTCTATCAAGTTTGGACTGTTACCTTATTTTATCCATTCTGTCCAATTTGGATTTTACTGGGGTTATTTTCTTTCTTTCAAGTCTAGTTTTAATATTATTTATACCCATTCTTATTTGGAATTGTTTTCCTGATGTTTATTTCTGCTCTTACCCGTATGGATGTTATTCTTGTGAAGTAAAACCCATTCCGCATTAGCGGCTTGGTCTCACGGAAATTTATATGTTCCCCTTTATTTGATTTATCTCATGCTGGTATTTCTAGACTGATCCGGGTGTTATTTTATTATAATGCTCGAATCAGACCGAGTATTTTTCCAGATTGTCCTTGGTGTTATGGAAATCTTAGAGAGGAGCTAGAGGTTCACCTATCGTAGTGTTTTATTTTCCACTGTATTATATAGTATCCATATCAGCATTTGTAAGGTCAAGATTTTATAACTGACTAGTTGATAAGGTTTGTTTAAACTCAGATATACTCTGTGTTTTGGAATAATAGTTTTTACAGTCCATGTTATATTATATGTTGTCGATTCCACTGTGAGATTCTGAATTTATTCGTTCTCTGTTCTTTTTTATATTTACCCTAACAATCTGCCCTTTTTTTGATTGAATGCGCGACATTTGAGCACAGTGGTATTGTTCGATGTCGACTTTCGATGGTTAAAAGGCGGGTCGTTACAGCATGTTATCAGAGCGCAAGGTTAAGCGAGAACATTGACTTTGGTAGGGTCTAGGCTCATTAGAGATAGGGTAAGCGACACCCTAGAATGAGTTTGAGAGTATTATATATACGAGAGCGTATTTGTTAATGTTAGAAAAATAGATTTTGTCAATTGGTCTATTGATTTTTTATAAATTCTGGTCGAGATGTGGGACGCCACGGTATCGATAGGGATTTCTAAACACTCGACCAAGGCCAACGGACATGGTAATGAATTTTTGAAAATTTGGCAAATTAAATATTTTGCCTAGGATTATATTTTATATATATAAAGGAATAATTTTCAAAACTTTATACAGTTATAGAGTGCGTTTGTTTGAATGTGATAATATTTGTTTATTATCACTATTGTTTGATTAGTCATGCTCGATTAAATAAGAAGCATTGACTGTTGTTTGTTAGTTGTCAAAAATGCTTGGTTTATTTAGGAGCATTTATCGCTTTGATTTAAAACGAACCCTTTGTGAATTGATTTTCACATTGAGTATAAGGTGTTCGGATAAAGTGTTAAGTTAAAATTCACCTTTTAATAATGGTGGGTAAAGGATTAAACTTTAATAAAAAGTGTGAGTATAATCTAAATGGTAGGATAAGATATTTAGAGAATAAATATTTGAGATAATTCTATTATAATAAAGAAGAATCATTATAATATGAAATGATTTTTATATAAAGGAAATTTTATATAAATTTAGTTTGTAAAAGGTATTTGAAAAGGATTTGGAGAAATGAAATAGTAGTGTTTTTGCAAGTAATTGAAAGTAAATATTTTGGGAAGTAAAATTTTTAAATGGAATGCATTTTCTTTGGTGTAATTCGATGAAAATCGTTTCGATTTGTTTTATAGTAATCTGAATATCTTCCAAGTGACGATCAGATGTTTTCTTAGGCGAACGTTGTGGACTACTTAGTAAATTATTCTCTTTATCATTGTGCGATCGAAATGAGTTCAAATTCGAATGAGCCCAAAGTGAATATTAATAAATAAATCATTTGAAGTTATTATATATAAAAATATATGTAACATGCTTTCAAAGTTGAGTTTTAGAAATTAAAACCGGGTATCTAATTTTAAGTTCCCTTAAAAAGGGAATTGTTTTCCAAAAACAAAAGTATTTTTGATAAGGGATTGTTTTGATAAATGATATTTTACCCTTAGATAAGGTAGGCGATAATTTAACACAGGTTTAGAATGGGTTAAATTGGATAAGAAAGTTTTGATAAACATTGTTTTATTAAAATCATATATTTGTTTAAAACATCTAAGTAGTGTAAACTATTTGCAGTTTTTGGGTCAACCCATGAAACATCATTCATTTTAACACTCTAAGTTAAAGTGGTTAATTGGTTGACTCGGTTTTAAGAAACCATAATTTGATTTGATCCCCATCTAGATCTTCGAAAAAGTAAAATAAAATTTGTATGTACTCTTAGGATGTAGAAGAGTATTATACAAGTAAGTAAAGCGGAATAAGTTATTATTTGATGTTTTATAAAGAAATGACTTTATAAAATATTTAAAAAAAACTTGGGTGAGAATTTATGAAATAATTCATAAATAAATTTAGTATTGAATAAAATAATAAGTGAAAATATAAGTGATTTAGAAAAAAATTAATGTAATTAAGAAACTAATAAAATTTAGAGTATAACTTTCCATTTTGTGCGAGTGAGTTTGGATAATCCTCTAAGCAATAACCAAAGGTTAATGGGAAAAACTATACACTTAGATAATTATCTATATTTTAGACAATCAAGAAAGTTTTGAACCTAAGTTAAGATTTGTTTGTTAGTCATTTGACATTTTGAAACAATGTTAAGTGATTTCCCTTATGGAATTTGATTGACTGTTAGTGATAGTTTATTCCTTCATGAAATTTGATTGAATTGAATTGATTGGTTGGGTGGTTTTATATACCATTGTTTATAAAGATTAAATTTATAGACAAAGGATTTTGGAATTGCTGTTATTAGGACCTAAATCCTGGTGATTTTGAAAAAAAAAAGATTTTGAAGATTTTGGGAAAAGAATAATATTTATTCACTCTAGTTGATGTTTTCGGAGGAACCGGAATACCACTAGAGGCTCCATGTTGCTTTAATTCTAGAGTTTCACCATACTTTATTAGGAGGAATACCCTCCTTGTCATTCTGATTTTTGATCTCTGATTTAATTCCTGTTTGAGAAATTTTAAAATCAATTTTTGAATTGAAAAACCTGGGCATTTAGATCTAAATTTATCATTTGAAATAATTTGATGCATAACATCTATTATAGAATATTCTTTGTGTTTTGTCGTATATGATTGAGATATGGTTGTTGGTTGCATGTAGATTTATATCATGCTAGTTTTTGCATCTAGAGTTACATCACATTGCTTTTGTTATCTTGATTCTCTTTTATATTATGTAAGTACAAGGAAGCAAGAGATTTCCACTTGACTTCTTGCGCATCTACATTTTGTATAGAGATAATAAATTACTTGCCAAAATATAAATCAAACACAAAAAGGTACGTAATAAATCTAGAAATTTAAATTGGTTGATGATTTTATGCCCCAGATATGGAAGGCCACTTGGCTTTTGTTTTCTTTGGTTGGTTTAAAGCATATAGAGGTAATTTGTAGTTGTTCCGATCGAGCCGCGCAAAGGAGACGCTAGCAAAATTTTCCATAAATTTAAGAGTTAGAAATTTTTTGAGAATTTTGAAAAAATTTTGATTACTAGAATTTGATTTTTTTAGTTATAACTTGGAATGAATGAATGGAAGGAAATTAGTTGGTATAGGTGAGTGAATTTAATAGACTTGGAAATTTTAGAATCTATTTCAGCTAATTGGTTTTGAAAAGTTAGTAAGTTTAATAACTCATTTTAATTAATAGTTTTAAAAAAATTAAGGGTTTGGAAACATTTTCTTCCTTAGGAATTTCGGGAACGAAATTCATTTAGGGGGAGAGGGAGAATGTAACAACCCAAAAATTCTGGTCATTTGATTTTAAATGTTTAATTAATTTTAAAGAATTGGATTTTAGAATTTAATAAATTATAATTCAAATATAAAGAATGATTGAATATTTGAACTATGAAATTGAATGTTAATTTAATGGATTTAATAATTTTATTCAACTCCTTTTAATTAAAAAATAATAATGGTGAATCCAATTTGTAAATTTATTTACAGATATAAATAGATCGGATAAATATTGATAATTGGATCGAAAATTTAAAACGATATTCAATTTGTGAAATTATCATTCCGGGGCACTATCTCGGATTTCGACGGAACCAGTTTCATTAGATTCATAATAATGAATTATAATATGCCGTCAAATTTTATGGCGATTAGACGTATCATTTTGTCGTGCAAATTCGTAACGCGTAGAAATTAATTTTGGAAATTTATAATATAATTGGGTTTGAAAAGCTATCTTCTGTATACGATCGAATTAGGCCTCGAGACTAGTTCTAATGTGACCAGAATAGGGGTATAATATATAGAATGCCAGGCGGCACGTCTTGTTTGGAGTTCGAGATTTTTGGGTATGTAATATCGGAATATTTTATTAAATAAAATTAATATATATTCACCATAATTAGGCCATACCCACATCTACCTTGCCCATACCCCCCACGTACTCAAAACCATACCCTTCTGCCTATTTATTGTTGCCTGTAACCAAGAAATTGGAGTTTCCCCTTTGCATTAAAACTTCAAAGTTAAAAAGAAAAATCTAGACTCATCTAAAAATCATGAAAAAAAATATTTGAACTCATGTGTCCCTGGGCTTCAATTATATACCCAATTTGGAGCTCGTAATTTTGTTTTTGGGTGATTGATTTTTGAGCAGTAAAACTAAATAGGCTAGGGTTTGTGTTTTCGAAGGCTTTAAGCATCGTTGGTTAAATCAGAGCTTGGATTTAGGCTAATGGTGTCGATTAGTAGTGGATTGGGATGTTTTAGAGGGTACGGTTGACTTTTGAGGTGTGCGACGCTGACAGGTCGAGGGTGGAGGAGCTTGGGTCACAATCTGTTATAGGCGACTAGGCTCGGAGATGTTAGGTCGAGGTGGTGGAGATCGAGGTGAGAAGCTCGTCAGATTCAAAAAACATGGAGAGATGAGGGAGTTTTAGGTGGATGTTTGAAGCGGCCATGGTGTACATGTACATAATGTGCACGTTTATATTGGGAGAAGAAGATGATGATTAGTTTTAAGGGGAGGATGGTAATTAAAGAATGAAATTAGTTAATTAATTTTATTATTTAATTCGTGAAACTTATAAAATGTGTATCTCACTTATACGTAGTCGGATTCGAACCTTGTTTTTTTTTCTTTGGACTCATGTCGTCGAGATCTTGGCAATGGAGTTGGTTTGGTTGGATTTGGAGCAAGTGAAAATTTATGCTAAAATCGGACGGCCATTCGGTTTTAGTCCAAATCGAAACGATTCGGCAAAAACGAAAATCAATGTGAGTTTAACTCACATTCAATTTTACTATATCATATCTATAATGTTATATATGATTATTGATTGCTTGGTTGTTAGTTAAATCATTTGATTGATTGTTTGGTTGAATTTCCATTTGGAAAATGGATGACATATTAATTTGATCGTTATGAACCCATATGATTATATATATGTATTATCCATAACCATTGTTTTCAGGGAAAATTTATGGAGAGACCCTGAGGGGTTTCTCGCTAATAATTATTTATTTACATCTTATGCCGTTATATTGATGGTTAATTGAAAAAAATCCTGATATTCCATTTAAATAGTTTAAATGTCGTTATAGCGATTTTCGCTATACCGTTGTTTATTAACTTTCATCCCCAAAACCCTATCGTATGTTTTTGAACTTGAGCTTGTATTTTCACTAAAAAGAATGTTAAATTTCATTAATTATTTAATGATAATTTAAAATAATTAATCATTTTAACTAATGATTTTGAAATGAATTGACAATTTAATAAATGATGTTTAAAATTGGTTTATTTTTTATTTAACTGAGATAGAATTTAATTAATCATTTAATTAATGATTACTTGAGTTAATTAGTTTTTTTAATTAATGATTCTAAACTTTTATTAATCATTTTAATTAATGATTGTTTTAAATTTAACTAATTGTTTTAACTAATGATATTTGGAATGTAGTTAAATTATTTTAATTAGTGATGTTGATAATTAAAATCATTTTAACAAATGATGTTTTAATTAATCATTTTAACTAATGAAGTTTAAATTTAATTAATCCAATTAATTTATGATTATTCAAACTTAATTAATATGTTTATTAAAACACTTTTATTATATTAGTTAATTTACTTTAATCACTTTTATTAAATTACTTAACTTTAAATATCATTAATTAAAAATATTTATTTAATTCAAATAATCATTAGTTAAAATGAATAATTCATCTCAAACATCATTAATTAATGGTATTTTAAATTTATTTGTCATTTTAATTAATGATGTTTGAGATGAATTATTCATTTTAACTAATGATTATTTGAATTAAATAAATATTTTTAATTAATGATATTTAAAGTTAAGTAATTTAATAAAAGTGATTAAAGTAAATTAACTAATATAATAAAAAAAAATTAAAGTTAATAAGCTGATTTAATAAAGATTTTAAAGTTAGTTTACTGATAATATAAAAGTGTTTGGAAATAATTGACTATTTTATTAAAGATAATGATTTTGTTTATTTAAAAGAGATTATAAATTTGATTAGTTATCTTTCGGGATAATTACTATTGTTTTAAACTTATAAAGGTATTTAAATTGCTTTCTTATCTTTTGGGAATAAACATTGTTTTAAATTTATAAATAGTGTTTTATAAATGAGAAAATCCTTTAAAAGGAATTATTTATAAATAAAGCTAAATGTAAAGTTTTTAATACACTTTGTATTATAAATTTTGTCTTATAAAAGAACGTTTTGAAAGAGTATTTCTAAAAGTGTTTTACCAATACTGTAATATGGAAATCAAGCACAAGTTCAGTTTTTAAAAGTAAAGTTCGATTTCGGTTATGGAAATGTAGTTCCGTAATTTATATTGCTTATATGGAAAGGATTTAGTCATACTTTAAATACTAAACGTTGAGGCTTGGACTTGTTTTCTATATTGAAGGTTATAAATGTCGCCAAGGCGATGCCTAGAGGTAACACTATCTCAACTTGTCTAGCTTCGTTAACAACTGAGAGATAGCACTTGTCTGGAATCAACGATTAGTGGTAAATATATGATAATTAATTTCCATATACGATCATTTTAACCCCGATAGTTGATTTATTAACTATTGGATTCAGCTTTCTTCATGTTGTATCGTCACCTTAAAAATGATTTGTTGCTTTTTGAGCTTTATTATCCTTTGTCGGTAAATGACTGAACCCAAAGCGCGAAAGGACATCCAACTATGTGGGGTTGCTCCCATTAGGGTATTTTCACATCTCATCTAGATTTTTGTGTACTGTCACGTGAAAAATGGTTAAGATTTAGATGTGAAATATTCGGATTCTCGGTAAGGTTTGGCGGGGTCCGACTGCTACATTTTCGAAAAGTGTCACACAACATGTGACCAAGCTCAGAAGTATATAACTAGACATATACTTCAAGGGGGTGCACCATCTTAGTCATTTGTTGGAAATTTTCCTTTCCTTGTTTGATTCGAACCTGTTTATCTTTAAACTACCACGATAAGAGTCAACCACTCTTTGTGGTATTTAAGTATTGATTTTGTCCATTCCATCAAGTTCAGATTGTTACTTTATTTTGTCCATTCTATCAAGTTTGGACTGTTGCCTTGTTTTATCCATTCTGTCCAATTTGGATTTTACTCGGGTTATTTTCATTCTTTCATGTCTAGTTTTAATATTATTTATGCCCATTCTTATTTGGAATTGTTTTCCAGATGTTTATTTCTGCTCATGCCTGTATGGATGTTATTCTTGTGAGGTAAAACCCGTTCTGTGTTAGCGGCATGGTCTCATAGAACTTTATATGAACCCCATTATTTGAGTTATCCCACGCTGGTATTTACAGACCGATTCGGGTATTATTTTATTATAATGCTCAAGTCAGACCGAGTATTTTTTCAGGTTGTCCTTGGACTTATGGAGATCTTGGAGAGGAGCCGGAGGTTCACCTATCGTAGTGTTTTATTTTCCGATGTATTATATAGTATCCCTATCAGCAGTTGTAAGGTCGGGATTTTATAACTGACCAGCTGATAAGGTTTGTTTAAACTCAGATATACTCTGTATTTTGGAGTGACGGTTTTTACTGTCCATGTTATATTATATGTTGTTGATTTCACTATGAGATTATGATTTTCTCTGTTCTCTGTTCTTTTTTTATTTACCCTAACAATCTGCCCTTTTGTCGATTGAATGCGTGACAATTGAGCACAGTGGTAGTGTTCGGTGTCGACTTTCGATGATAAAAAAGGTGGGTTGTTACAATTATCTACTCTTAGGGCCAGTAGTTGAGGACTTATTATATTGAGATACTCTCATTTAGACGCATGGAATCGAGAGTACTTATTATTACTCTTATTAGAAGTCATCTAGTCGAGAGAATTTGTTGAATATCTATGTCATTGGGTTCACGCCACTACGAAGAGCATGCGATTAGGACCTACCAGATAGACTAGTAACCATCCTAGCGGTCCTGATTGCAAGGTTGCACCCTGGATCCGTGTTGTCACTTAAGTAAGTATTGAGGCTGAAGGACATTTCCTTCATTAGAGCCATTTCCCAGATGAAACATAAGGACCAACATTCGGTTACCAATGGAAAGTAGGAATCCTGACCAATGCACAACATAGACTTGTAGCGTATTTATGATATGTGGATGCATATGGGTGTCATAATTCTAGGAGTAACTACGGGACTGTAGGAAATGGGCTGTGGTCATTAGCATTTCCTGGAGCAGTGCTATGGTATGTCAGTCTCCCATCTGGATGAATTATGCAAATCCATTATATATGAGACATTTAATATTATCACCTCACTAGAGACGATGATTACTTGACATTAGAGTCTGGCTACATGCTCGTCTGTCCTTTGAGATAGCCTAACCCAAGACAGCTGGGCGTTGTCCATTCATAACATTGAAGACTTGCTATGTGCTCATCTTTCATTCTCTCATAAGAGCCTATGGCTGAGAGATCCTTTGTATGATTAGTTGTTTCTTTCTCCTAGGACCATTCAGTCGAGATATGGGTCGGGATAAGTGGTTTTGTACATTAGGCATTTTGATTGGCTATGATATTGATTTGAGTTTATTTTTCTTGATGTCTCTGTGGGCATAATAGTCGAAAGCTATTACTTTCATTAGGACTATAGGTCGAGATAATTATTTGGATATTGCTTTCGATGTTTTGTGTGAATTGTGTTTTATTTGGGTTTGTGTTTCCGGTTATCTCCAAGGACTGGCAGTCGGAAGTCTTTACTTCCATCAGGACCGTATGTCAAGATACAATTCTTGAATATTGATTCCTATATTTTGTATGGATTATATTCAATTTGGGTTCCATATTTCTTGATTTATCTTCTATGGCTTAACAGTCGGAAGTTATTACTTCCATCAGGGCTGTAAGTAGAGATTTGTAGGTCGTGTTATTGATGCTTTGATTATTTATTTGGAATTATGCCTTTCTCGATTTATCATTTTTGATGTGATAGTCGAATGTCTTCATTTCTATCAAGGCTATAAGTCAAGATAGGTATTTGGTTGTTGACTCTTGTATTTTGTATGACTTGTGATTCATACCTTATTTGTGACTTTTAGTGGACATCTCGTGTGCTTATCCATAGTGTTTTGTGATTTGATGTAATTGATTATTGTCACCCAATTTATGAATGTCGGGATTCTTATATGCTTATATCTTTTCCATAGGTGATTATTGAAATGGGTGGCATGGTATATTATTATGATGCTATGTTGGATACTATGTTATGTTATGTACATCCTATGTCTTTCATTTACCATGCTTTTAATTATGTACTCACCTTGGACTTAGATATAGTCTGACCTGTTTATTATCTATATAATACTTGGATCAGCTCGAGACTTTTCAGCTACATGGACATTAGCCACTCTGGATGTTGGGCTTTAGAGGATACAATATATATGCTATATCGTATTTTGTGAAGTTGACCATATATTTTCCTTTGGTTGTCTCCTTATAATTGTTTTGATGTTATGGCTATGAGTTGTATATTGTGTATGTCACTTGATGTATATTGTTGATGTGAGTTAGAAACTCCATTTTTATAGACTCGCCTTGTCGTGCGCGCGCGCGTGTGTATATATGTCATGTATTATATTTTTCTGATGCGATCTATGACTCTGTGTTTATTTGTATATATTGGATGTTGTTCTGTCCTGGTAAACCCACATGTTTATTGGTTTGTACCGACTCCGACTACGTATGTTTAGAAATTTCAATGGGGTAAGATTACATATAGTTGTTAGCCTTAGGGAATATTTGCGTATGGTCACTCCTAATAAGCTTCATTCTCCATATTACCAAACAGGATTCTTTAATAATACTCTTTGGTGGTATGGGTATAGAGGTGGTGCATTACAGAGACACCGCCAAATAGATAAGCAAATCTTCTCCATCCAAAGGCTTGGATAGGACTGGTGGTCTTTACTTATGCTTTAGTAATTTCACGAAAGCATCCTGAAATTCATTTTTTCAAACAAAATTTCCTTTCTCCTTTTTGAGGGCATCAAAGCACGGTATGCATTTTAAGTTGCCTTTGAGATGAACCGACTTAGTACGACAACCCTCCTATTCAAACTCTGCATTTCCCACCTTTTCCTTGGGGTGTTTACATGTTTTAAGGTGTTAATCTGTTCCGAATTAGCCTCAATGCCTCTTGAATTCACAACAAATCCTACGGTCTTGCCCAAAGTGACTCCGAAGGAACACTTCAATGGATTTAATTTCATACCGTACCATCGCAGCACATCAAACATTTTCGAAAGATCTTCCATGTGGTTTGTTGGTAGCCATGACTTTACAAGCATATCATGCACATATACTTCCTTGAACATGGAATTCACTAATCCCTAATAGGTAGCTTCAACATTCTTTGGACGGAACATCTCTCAATAGTAGTACGGTCCCAAATCTGTTGCAAAACTTGTGTGTTCCTGATTTGAAATGTGCATCACTATCTGAATATAGCCGGAGTAAGCATCTATAAAAGAAAGTAGCTTGTGTCGGGCAGTTCCATCTACCAGATTGTCTATTCTGGGCAGTGGGAAGCTACCTTTTGAGCATGCTTTATTCGATTCTGAATAATCAATACATGTCTGCCATGTCCCATCTGCCTTCTTAACCAATATGGGATTCGATACCCAGGGTAGAAGGCATCATGGACAAAACCATTTGCCTTTAGCTTATCCACTTCCTCCTTCAACATAGCAGATTGCTTCGGACCCAGACTGCGTATTTTCTATTTTATAGGAGGATATTTCAAATTCACAATCAGTGTGTGGAACGTTATCTCCAACGATATCCCACAAATATCTAAATGCATCCTAGCAAACACATCTAGGTTTCCTTGGAGAAAACCAACCAACTCTTTCCTCAATTTGGCTTTAAGCTGAGATCCGATCTTAAGGTCCTGAGTTGGATCATCCATATCGATCGGACACTGTTCGTTAGCTCAGCTGGTACTGCAATACTTCGTATGACTTCTTCCTAGGATCCATAGGCTTAAAGAAATTTCTACGGCTTCTAAGCCAGGGCTTGGGCATTGGTTGCTATGCTTCGGCATCCTTGATGCAGAGAGCTATCTCTGCACATTTTTATTTCTCTCATCGCTTTTCCTCTTTGAGCTTAGCAACATAACATTCTCGACTTGCGCTTTGTTCGCCTCAAATAGATCCAACCCCATTCTTTGTGGGGAACTTCATCATCAAGCACCAAGGAACTAGTGCTACTCTAAAACTAGCTAGGGTCGGTCGGTCTAGAAAGGCATTATATGCCAGGAATTCATCAATAATTACAAACTTCTAAATCTGCATGCTCTTGTGGTCTCCTTCTCCCAATTCCGTGGACAAGCCAATAGCCTCAATGGGCTCCTTCGCCTCTCCAGTAAATCCTTAAATACTGGATTTACAAGGCTCAATGTCCTTCGAACTAATTTTCATCTGATCAAAATTCATTTTGAATAGAACATTTACCCAGCTTATGTAATCCACTAAGACTCGATGCACAATAGCTGGGCCCACTACTGCCATTATAAGCATGGGATTAAAGGTTGGTGCTTCTATCCCATTAGAATCTCTATTTCGAAAGATTATATCATCGGTCATCAATCTATACTGCTTAGCCAGAGCTCCATCCTCAATTGAAAAGAAGCTCTTTTGCAATGCATGCTTCAAAGAATTTGTGCACCGCTCCATCTCATTCCAACTTTTCTTGGTTGGATGAGGTCCTCTAGTTATTGTTTTTATCACGATCCTTCCATCAGGTCGCTTGGGTCTCTCTCCGCTGGGTCCAGGCTGATTACCTTAAGCATTCGGCCTTGGTTTCCAATACTTTGCTCACCATCCTGTAGATATCTAACATATTACTACGATTTTTTTTATGAATCAACTCTTCAATTATATCTCTTAAATGACGGCACTCGTTGGTATTGTGCTTATATATCTCATGGAAGCGACAGTGCTTCCTTAAGCGCCTCTCAGCCTCCGTTGCCTCCCTTCAAGTCGCTTTCTATATTTCTTCATCCCTTGCGTGGCAATGAATATATTCTCGATCGTACAATTTAGAGGTGTGTATTCCTCTAGTTTCATGTTCCTTGGATGCTTTTTGGTATCAATCCTCCTACTCCCAGGGTCTTGATTTCTTTGCTTCTAGTTATTGGTATAACCCACATTCACGGCAACATTGCCGATGCTCTCACCACTTTATTTTATAGCAACATTACTTTTTACTGCTTCTCTTGGCTATCCACCACCAGCCTTCCCAGAAATTAGGTTTGCCCCTTTCCAGCACACGAACTGGTTAGCCTTTCGGTGGAACTCCTTTATGGTAGTCGGCCGCTTCATCCTTAGTCATTTCCAAAATCCATTTACGGGTGTATCCCTCGAATCAGAGCCATCAACGCCAAATCCTCCTTCGGATTGTTCACCTCTATTACTACGACAATAAACCTATTCAAAAAAAACTTTCAACGACTCTTCAAGTCCCTAAGAAATGCCCGACAATGAATTCACATCCTGGGCCAAGCAACGTGGAGCCTGAACTGCTCCAAAAACTTCTTAGCTAACTCACCCAAAGTCAAAATGGTTTTCGATGGGAGCTGAGTGAAGCACCACGACACAACTCCATCAAAAAAGATAGGAAAAACCTACACTGAACTGCATCTGTTGCCCTAACACCATCCATGTATCATTCGTACTTGAATATATGCTATTTGGGATCGGTTATCCCATTGTATGATGGCATCGAGGGATTGTAAACTTACTGGGATATTCTTCTTGCAATATATTCTGTGCAAATGGAGTTCAGCTAGGTGCTGAACCACAATCATAATTCTTTCTCCATTGGTTTTCCTCCATAAGCCACTTTATCATTTCCATGATATGCTCCTCATTGGCCCGATGATCCGAAAAATGACCATCCGGTACAGCACTGAATGTTTGATTCTGCAAATAGTCTCGGTTTACTCAATGACATCTATGCTTTCCTGTCTCTAGGAGAGCCACCTCTCCGATCTTCTTTGACGCCTGGCTGGTTCTATGGTAATCATTTGAACACTAGCATCCTACGCTCTAGCATTCGATCCATCATCATTCCAATGTCTTGTAATTCATCCTTGTTATCTTCAAAATTGACCGCATCAAGTTGTTGCAACCCAGGGTTAATAACAAAATTCTTGGTACCGACCACATTCCTCTCAGTACCGAGTTGTCCATATTTGGCCAAAACTTAACCACTTTCTCCAACCGTTCTCCTTGATGCTCCACCACTCTGATCTTTCATATTCTTCTTCCAATCCCTTCTGTTCAGATCAAAAGCAGAAGAATTCTCCTCTTCGGAACCATAAGGTGACATATCTCTCCTGCTTCTCCTAGGCATTTGGGACCGTTGGGTCAACAAGGCAATACTTGCATCCATCTTGTCAAGGAGCGCTGTCTGGTTGTCCATCATTCTCTGGTTCAACTCAGCCATCATCTTGTCAAACTCCATTCTTGTCACCATCTCTAGAGCGGCTGACTGTCGTGGAAATGCACCTAATGGTTGTTTGATCTCTTCGTTGTGGTGAGAAGCTTCATCTTCTCTACTAGCAATAGATCCAAATCTACTGGTTCCCCTAGGGGTCATTAGTTTAGAAATCAAATATTAGATTGGCAACAAGATAAAAGAAAAATCTACTCCTGAGAAGCTCTGTTGTCACTGAAAGAACAAAAAATATTAGGCTAAAAGTGGCACAACACCATAATTGAGTAGAAGAGAGTAGATCTAAGTAGCAATGACAACAAAAACTATAAAATGCACGAATTTTTATAGTGGCTCGGCAAACTCTATGGCCTATGCCCACTTTAACCTTTTAATATATTGTTTTGTCACTACACCAGAATTCTCATTTCGCAACGGCTTTAAGCCGTTGCAATATAATTTCGCAACGGCTTTGAGCCGTTGCAAAATGGGCAGTGGTAAAAATTTCGCAACGGCTCAAATCCGTTGCGAAATATATATTTTGCAACGGCTAAGAACCGTTGCAAAATATAATTTAGCAACGGCTTGTAGTCGTTCCGTATTTTATTTTGCAACGGATTAAAGCCATTGCTAAATGTAGATGTATAACTGATGTTTTAAATATTAGCAACGGCTTTAATCCATTGCTAATTAATATTTAATTTAAAAAAAAAATATTCGAAATTTTTCTCTGCACCAGCGACAGTCATTTCATTATCATAATTAATACAAAAATTTGCAAATTTAACAGTATCACAAAAGATTATTAAACCAAATATTTTTCATAGATTAAACACAAAAACCAAACATAACAAATGTTTGAATTATAATGTTTAACATCAACACATACCACTATATAGTTCAACAAGTGTACATAACATACATAGTACAACAACGGCATCATTACATAATACTACATGCATAGTACAATACATACGGTACATAACGTCTTCCTCCAATCGTCTAATGCTCCCGCCAACATAAGTTTCATGCCTGCACACAAAACAAGAAATTGATGTTTGTTTATAAAGAGGTCACTAGTGCAAACATATGTACGACAATTTTGAGCAAACATCAATTCTATCCATGATTAAACCACACAAGAATTCCAAGTTTACAAATAAATAGATACATGTTGCAGTATCAATAATGTACACAAAATGCAACAATGAGTCGGTTACTACTGTTATTCTTCCTAGCCTATCACTTACAGTACATAACAGCTGCTTCAAAAATCCAACAACTTCCTCCCCACAAGCTTCATACTTGTGTCAATAACAATCACTCAACCACCAAACTCTCTGTCACTTTACCACTACCTAAAATGAATAATAAACTTTATGCGTGCACACACCACATGCGCACATACACAACACATACTCAACTTCCTCCACACATGCAAGAAAACCAAATCCATCTCATGCTTGCATACCACACATATCCACCCATAAATAACCCAGTCCCATATATATTCACTGCTATGCACCCTTATCTCCACGGCCAAGCAAGCTCCAAACCACCTAAGGCCGAAAATTCCATCCTCCATATCTTCTTCTTGGCTCGACCATCTCGAGTACAACTTGAATGAAAAGCGTAGCTCATTCATACCTCTTCAACTTTGATGTTGATGACTTTCGCTAATAGTTAGTGTAGATGGAGTTATTTAGAAAATGGATTGAAAGTTGAAATGTTTATTTTGTACCAGGGAAAAGAAAGGGAAAAATGAACAAGTTAGTGAAGAGAAATGATGTTGCCGTGGTTTCGTTTTGTAAAAGAAAAATGTGAAAGTCCAAACTCCTGGTGTACATGCGTGTGTACCAATATGAAGAGTGAGTTTTCTTTTTGAATGTGTGCACAAGTTTATATTATAAACAACCTTTCTTAACAACTAAGGAATGCAGTACCAACAATTTAATGCTAACCACCAAACGTTTACCATAATGCAGGAGATGTCCTTAGGTGAATTACAAAGCTTAATATGCGTTTTGTTTTACTATTATTTTCGACAGCCTATATCTTCATCTAAAGTCTAAACAGTTTCGTGCCTAGTTGATGAATAATAAAGTCCACTATGATGTCCAAATCTGGTCTTCTTTAACAAATATCAAGTTGTAGACTTTTGACTTTTTCATGTTCCTTGAAGTTTCATTTTCTCGTGTATTTACCAGCCACACCACTCAATGATCTTCTGTTCCTTCATTTTTTTTCCCTTTCTTTTGTTGATTCAACCTTCCTATTGATAATTAATAGTCTAGATCTTTTGATGCATGTATATTAATTTTATTTAGACATGCACCGCAAAAAGTCCTTAATATTACTTTTCCTCAATCTGATATCGTTTGCTTCATCCTATCAATCCTACGATAAAACAAAGAAGCTTTCTGAATGTTCTTCAACTGATATTCTTTGTGGGACTAACTTCACAATCTCATATCCTTTTCGTCTAAAAGGAATGCCTGATTACTGTGGCCACCCAAAATTTGAGGTGCAATTCATCCAAAATCGTACTTTAGAAATTGATATAGCTGGAAAGCTGTATAGAGTTGGTGCCATCAAATATGAGCTTCATTTCTTGGGTGTTGCAAATCTTGACTACTTAATGTCTGAAGGTTGCCCTCGCACCTACTCCAATACATCACTTGATCTCTCAGTATACAAGTACTTCAAGAATGCAATCAATGTAACCCTTTTCTTAAGTTGCCCGAGGCCATCGCCTAGTCTAAACCTCACACATATAGCATGCCTCTCAAACACGGGTGACAGTCAAGAATCATATTATAGTTTACCCGAAGGTGATGATCATCTACTTGTGCCTGAGTATGCTAAAAATTGCAAATCAACTGTATTGATTCCGATTTGTGCACACACCATATTCCTGTAATCTACATATTCAAAGTCCTGCAAACCATCCCACTGCCTATGTTCACAAACATCTTTAAACTCCTCAACACTAACATCTACATCATCTGTCACCACTACCTTAACTCCTCCAAACTTCCTATACCTTCATCTGCTACCAGTATCAAACCACAGCATGCAACTGCACAACCACAAAACTTCAGCCATACTTTCTTTACTTCATACCACTGACCGATATCATCCACTCCCCCTACAGCAAGCAACTAAACCTATGAACATTTTCCACCAAGAAAAATGTTAACTGGCCAACATTCAATCACCAGGTCAATTCCCATCTTTAGTTCAACAGCAAACCAGTCAAGCAACCACCATTTGGCTACAAAGTGCAACATCAGTTCACTTTCTCATCTGTGCATACTGTGCATTGCTACCACTTTTATACCAAAATACCTAACTACTAAAATTTGACGGACTAAAAGAAATGAAACTTAATCAATCATGCATATGCAACAACTATTTTTCAGAAAAGGAAATCAACATTTAATTTTATAGAGTAGTGATAGTTGTTGTGCACTAATAATTCCCACCCACATTTAGTTAAATGGCCAACAACACAACATTGAAACGGATAATAATATTCTTGATAACAAAATATAGTATCCAGTGACTGAAAATGACATAAATTTGGATACCCCTAACTCACTCATTTTCAAATAACTATACTAAGCTATGAGAGGTTGATTGTGAATTGGGGGTAAGTCGACTGGTTTGAAAGTGGCTTCTGGTCTGGTAATTTCTTTGATAGTCGTGATTTGCAAGTGAAGTTGATATGAAGGAATGTTCGGCAGTGAAGCATGTATGGACAGGTTTGTATATGGGTAGGGAAGTTGATGATTTGCAGGAGTTGTGAATGGGTGATGGAGGATGAAGGGTTGTTTGATGGTATGTCAGTGTTGAATGGATGGTCTTGAAGCAAGAAGTCACTGTTGTAATGTTGTGCAATTTACAGCAGAGGATGTTAATGTTGTTGATCTGGGGTTTGCAATGAATGTTGACAGGGAAATATGCAATACTGTAGTTAGTAGGGCACAGTTGAATGTCAAGAGATGACAGCAAGAAGGCGAAGCAACTTATTGGCAGCGTGGTCAGGGAAGTATTGTCTGCACTGGTGGAAGGACTATTGAAGGCAGGATGGTAACAGCAGTTTTGTATTGCAGGTTGAATATAGGTTTGGGTATGTGAAGATAGGTATGGAAGTGAATGCAAGTATCTGTTTGCAATGGTCTGTAGTTTTTAAGGCGGGGGAGTGTGGAGAGGTGATTGAAAACTGAAGTAATGGGCAGTTATGGCTGAAGCTTGATACTGACAGGTTTTGTTATAAACCTCAGAAGAAATATAAATTACCACTGATTTGGGAATTGATTATTATTGTAAGAAAAAAAATAGCATAAACTGAAGTACAGTGACTAGGTGTACAACCTATTTTCAGTAGTAACGTGAACAAAAAAAATGTTACCTCACGGATCAAGCTTTTCTAAATCAGAAAGGTACACAGAGAAAGCATCTTCAACCTGAAACAAATGTTAAAAACCCGAAACAAAGAACGGATCAAAGATTTTCTTCCCACAAGAGGTTTTCTAAAAACGACATTGTTAACAGTAAATTTTGGCTAATTGTCACATATATATGAATTTTAGGTAGTTTCAAAGATTTCAAAGTAAAAACAAAGGATTTATTTTGGCTAATTGCATTTGTATATCAATTTCAGGTGTACAACAGTACTTTCCAGGTGAGTTCATACCTTCCCAGTTTTGACCATTCTTATTCAAGAGACTTAAAAACATGGGATACAAGACATTTCCTTCCAACAAACAGAATATAACTAACAAAGGTTCTAAATGATTGGTTATTCACTCAGTCACCTGTAAACTAAATGAAAGGAATATTTGGTTGTTAGCATCATCCGATGCATATACCAGGGCAGGGATGACAACAAAAACATGCAACAACCAACCTATGTTTTTTTCTTTCTTCTTTTCTTCCTTTATTTGGTGCTTTTTCTTCTTCTGAAATATGTATTATGAAATCATGGCATACTTACACACAAATTTGCTGATTATTTCTCATTCATCAAAATGTGCTTGAAAAGGGAAAAAAAAGTTTCCAAGTTTGAATTTTCATCTACACACAATATCACATTTAAAATTTGTTATTAAAGTGTATTAAGTCCAACATTTAGTGGGGCAGCACTAATAGAGCACTATAAAGCAGTGGATAATTCAGTAGAGGTGAGCCTGACCGAACATGCAGATTAAACATCAACATGAATAAAACGAGAATCTTTTGAAACAGATTACTCGATTATGTGAATGCGTAATTAGACGGAACACCAGCAACTATTCTCAATTGCAAATGACTCAAAAGGGACACATGTTACACCATCAATTAAAGAAAGCAAAACTTCATTATATATACATGCACCAACTTCTCTTTTCAACGTATTTAATATGAAATTCTCCAACAACTATTATTATAGAGTTGAAAAAAAAGAGGCGTCGAAAGTGATCACCAATAGCTGTAATAGAAATTGGCAAAATACAAAATAACAACATACCAGATTGGTTGTCCTTCACAATTTCCCCTCTAGCAACTGAAATAATTGCACATGTAAGTTATTCCACGTACACAAACACGAAGATCAAATACTTTACAAGTTCATAACAATTAAATACAGGTAATAAAAAATTACCCGAAGAACCTTGTAAAGACAGTCTTTGAATCCCCCAGAAAAAGATACAAATACGATAGGCAGTGGACCAAACTTTACTTCCTGTTACTCCAAAGAAAAAGGATTTTGTCAAATTAACTGCACAATATAATGTTACTGACATTGAAATAGAGAATGAAAACAGGGAGTCAGATAATTTTTTGGAACTTTGCAGATGGACTAATGGTACTAAAAACATATAACCGCTATTTAATTATAATTTCTCATTCGAACGAAGTAGAAATTTTATATTGGAAAATACTTCTTCAAAATATTTGTTTAGTAAATGGTATTTAGTAGAGGAAAATATATTTTCATGTAAATATGTATGTATAGATTAGATTCTTAATTGAAATAATTTAAGGCTAAAAGTAATTTTACAACCATGGTTCGAGATCAATAAATTTTGATTAACTTTCCTTTTGTAAACCACTTGTATTCAATTTATATAATAGACTGATTTTTATATAATATTTGAAATTCCAAATCACACAAAAAAATTAAAACATTAATTGCTAAAATCGAACATTATATTAAAAAAATGACGCCAAAAGAAGTTAGCAAGATAATAAAGAGCATGTACAAATTAAAAACAACAGGCAAATAAAGCACATGAAAGGGAAGTGTGAAAAATCAAAGCAACATGGCAGAGAATGACATGTGTCCTTGAAGTATTCAAAGAAAATAAGGCCAATATGTGAAGCGCTGTAGTTGATTCTCATTATCCTTAAAATGACCATTTAAACAGAAAACATAACAACAGTACATTACATTTCTCTAACTACTATCTATCCTTCATTAGATTGGCCTTTCATGTGGTGTCACAGGCAAATAATTCCTGCGGTACAAAGTATGTGGTGTTTCTAGCTCTAGACTCACAATCTGTCTATGAAGATAACTGATAGCCAATGCATACCACTCTATAAATGTTTATTTAAGTTGAAGTACATGCTTGATATATTGAAAGAATCAAATATGAATTGTACTTGTTAGTTGCTACTGTATTGGTAGTCATATATTTTTTATATTCCTCATTGTTCATCTCTCCTAGCCAAATATGAAAGTAAGGCTGTAGACCTGTATGAAGACCCATATTATAATTGTATACGATATCCAATAGTTACAAGTAACCGAAGGTCAAAAATTACCAAACATTTTTACTGGTTCCGAAACCTTTATCTCCGAGAGATGAAGTTTATGGGAACTTCCTTCTATGGAATGCTAGCAGTACCTGAACATTGGTATATGCTTGCTCTGTTATCCCTTTCACTTTATGAAAATGGGCCATAATTTGGGATTTCTGCATGGATCTACTTTTGCTAGGTGCATACAAATTGAAGTCAAAAAGACAGGGACGACGAAATCAAACAAAAAGCATGGATGCATGACTAAATTCAAGGGAACAGGATAAATATAGGACGTACAAAATGAAGGCATGAGGCATGGGCGCGTGATAAGTTTTCATGGCTACAGGTCCTTTGCGTGAGCAAATTCAAACAACAGGGCATGTAAGGACGAAACAAAGACATGGCAAGCAAATGCTAGTATTCAAAAGAGGAAATTAGCTCTAATCAGACACGCAAGAAAGAATAGGCACAAATAAATTAAATAATTAAAATCAGAGACAAAACAAACTAGAATAGCGATTTCAGGTTGGAGAGGAATTACCTGAAAATTTATCTACAGGATTCAGCACACAAAAATGAAGAGAAGTGGAAAGAAGGTGGAGCTAGGTTTTGTGGGATTTGGGGAAATCGCCCTGTTGCCAGAAGAAATTAGGAAGGAGGCGCGGGAGCAAAAAAAATGAAGGGTACGGGGCGTTGTTTTGAGGGCGTGCTATTATTCGAAGACCACACGTAAAGCCCTAACCCGTTCTAATATAGCAACGGCTCAAAGCCGTTGCCAAAAGGTTCGCAACGGTTCAAAGCCGTTGGAATATTGCAACGGCCTAAGTCCGTTGTGAATTTGCCGCACTATGGTGTTGCGAAATTGCTTATATGGTGTAGTGTGTCACCAGTACAAAGTATTTACAATTCATTTTCAAGTCCAGAATAGCAAAAGTAAGCCTCTAGGTGATAAAATCCAGGTAGAGATAGAAGATGAAGAAGAGAATTGCCAAAAGTTCTCTGAAAGTTGCTCTAGGCTTGTTATTTATAGAAGAATTGCCCACCAGAGTTGCCAGATCGCTGAAGACTAGGTAAGGATCCAGATTTTTTAGAATAGGGTAGAAGACGAAGTCTTCCCGTAGATATAAACCACTCGGTACCGACATGAATCATGTCAGTACCGAGAGGTTTTGCCTTGTGCAAACCACAGCTTTTTACTTCACTTTATCTTGCATCTTCAAGTCTTCGAGCTTCAAGCACTTTCTAGCATATGAGATCCTCTAGGTACTGGAAGGTTTGGCTTCATCTAGTACTTATCGGTTTCTGCATAGATTTGGAGTTGTTCACCCACAACCTTGAAGTTGTTCATCTACTCCATCAGATATAGACCATGAAACAACCACTTGATAGTTTTATCACCTGATGACATCAGGGTTACCCAAAATAGCACAAGTCAAACCACCTGGTACCGAATTCTTCCTGAACCACTCGGTACCGACTTCCGAGAGCTTTTCTCCAACACTTCAGGACTTCAAACTTTGGGCATTTTCCTTCATGGCCATCTTGAGGCTGCCCATGAGCTATTGAACCGTTTCGCCTACATCTAGATTCACTTGAAGGTGGATTGGTTTAAACGCTAGATAACACTGCTTAATTCCCTACCCAACGTGACTCCTTTACTCTCCTATTTTTTTATATTTATCATCTACTCATTCCAGGTTTTTATTAACTAGTAACCCCTTATTGATCATTTCTTGCTTTTTGGTCTGTTTCACAAGGCTTATGACTTCTTCCCCTAACTAGGGATAGAATTGTTCTTATGACGATTTTGCACAGTGTCTTTACCTACGCTGGCCTCTTCACCCTTTTGGTTTCACCTATCTTCCCCCAGCAAAAAATCATATATTAACTCATTACATAATTTCTTAAAGGAATGAACATTAGCATTATTACCAATGGGGTTAGAAAACTCATTGGATTCTAAATCAATCGTGGTTGTATCCGATAATGATAAACGTTAGAGGATTAATTGTTGATGCATTGAGACCCTGGATAAGTTTGATGGCTCCCCCAAGACTGGAGTCGAAGTGAGTTGGACTGTTTTGATTTCAAATGGCATTGCCCCTTCCACTTTAAGCTGAGGATTTGTCAACCACTACCTTGTTAATACCTTTCCTTCCTGATGTCGACTCCTCTCATAACATTGTTGTCACATATCCATCAACATCCACAATGTGTTTGCCCTCCTCCTTTAAAGGGACTTCCTTCACACTTTTTCCTTCCATCTCCTTCAGAATCCCCTTCCTTGCCTCTTTTAATTGTTGCAATGCCTCTTCTATAATATTCAATGTTTTTAGGGCTTCTAGACATTTTTCACTCCTACTTCTCTTCTATTCTTCCCTGACATTCCCGCTCCATGTAATTCATCTTGATAACACTTGGTTCTTCTCTATGCTTACCAGCCTCCTCCTCTGCATTCGCTGATTATCTCCCTTAGCAAGACCCTTTCTTGGCACTTCCCCTACTTCCCCCTCATCTCTCACCTTCTCTGCCTCAGAACACCCCCCTTCTACTCTAACTTTATCCCCTCCTTTTCCTTTTCCTTTTCCTTTTCCTTAGCTACCTCCTCCTTAAGGACCCAAACCTTAGACAAGGGGCATAAATTCTTAATATTACCAAAACAACTACAATTTTTCACACCTTATAAGGGGGTTTTCGTACTTCACCCTTTCTATGAACACTTCTCCATCTCCCCCTTTTACCTTCATTATATTTAGGAAACCCACTTCTCCATTAATGTCCACTAAAACCTGGGCAAAAGATATTCTAGTTTTGTTCCTTGTTGGTTTATCCAATTTAACCGGAACTGAAGTGACCCACTTCTTTTGGATTGTTATTTTTCAGTGATTTACTGTTGAGATTTTTTTTTTCCAAACCAAGTGATCACTTCTTTAATTTCATTTCCCCCAAGATCCAAATTCTTACCAATATAAAAATATTAGTATATAAGTCAATTCAAGTCATTTATATATATGAAGATATATAAATGTTTCCTTGCTTACCAGAGTATTAAAAATTAACAAGGAAAATTCAATCACACAATATTTCTCATTTTTCAGAGAATTGGTGTCACATAGCCATTTCTATTTTTACATTCCCCTTTTTGATCTCAAGCTTGATTAATATTAAATTCGAATATTGTCACTTATAATTTTCTTGCTTACTTCTCAAATTAATTGGTTTCTTGGTTTACAAGCCATACTTTTAAATTCCGGAATTCTTTTGTGATTTGGTACTTATCATATGAATACTGAGGTGATAAACTAGGTTGAAGTCTAAGCAGAGAAAAACAACACATGTGATCAGGGTTTAGACACAACAAGCACAAACCAATCATGACAGACAAAATGCATATTTCCTGGTTAACTGAGCAGATAGTCATCACATGAGTGATGGTGTTGTGATCTACTTTATAAATCACACAACTTCTTATATCGGGAGCTAGAAAAGTGTTGAATCTGGTGTCTTACCACTTAGTATCAGTTTTGAAGCTATAGTATCAGATTTTCCCAACCTAGTATTAGATCAGTAGTTATAGTATCAGAAATTTCCTACCTAGTATCAGTTTTATAGTATCAGATTTCTCCTACTTAGTATCAGTTTTATAGTATCAGATCTCTCCTACTTAGTATCAGTTTTATAGTATCAGATCTCTCCTACTTAGTATCAGTTTTAATTTCATAACTGAAGTGCCTCAAGACTGTCTAGAAAAACATGTTCACATATCAGATTAAATGGCATCTTCTCCTTCAGCATTATCTACTAAAACTATTTCAGAACTTGTTACTTGAGTCCACAGCTCACAAACACATATAACATTTAAGTTTCTTTTTCTTCTTACATACTGTTTTCCAGATATCAAAGCAAAAGACACTCATGAAAATACTTAGAACATATTAGAGTTTGCCTAACTTAATTATTACAAAGACACTGCTACTTCTCTTAAACACTTTAAATTCCTCAAGATCTCCAAATATCCATGCAAGCAAGCAAGCAATTCATGCATCTTTCCCTGCAGCAAAACTTTGAACTGCCCCAATAAAATGAGACACCCCAAGTATTGCAAAGGCAACAAATAGGGTCAGAAATAAATTCTGGTGTGAGTGAAATCAAGTATGCAAAATATCTTGTAAATTCTTAAGGCTGTATAGAGAACTTTTCTATTAAATGCTATTCAAATCCCAATTAAAATCTGAGAATGTGTATATTTAAGTTTATCTATAACATACACCCAAGCATTCATCCACTTACTTCATTCAGCTGTACAAGTACAAAACTCCTATGGATTAACTCCCTGAATTCCATAGCATAATTTCTCTGTATTTTTAAGTTTTATCTACAAACATACATCCAAGCATTCATCCATTCACTTCATTCGGTTGTACAAGTACAAAACTCCTATGGATTAACTTTCTAAATTCCATAGCATAATTTCTCCTTCTCATCTTTTCATTTTGTTTGGTCTGAACTCTTGCCATTGAACACCATGTGTGCATTGCAAAGGGGCTCAGTTCTGTTAACCCTTTACACAGAGGCCTACAGGACTCAAACAAGTCATGCACATACCCATCAACCACCTGCTGATGAGTAGATCAAGGCACTACTCCTAAATTATTTTATAATTTAGAGACCATGCTTATTTATTTCTTTCTGGGGAATTTTCTTTTGATTCCAGAGATACTCGTATTCTTTCCTTCCTTATATAGGTCGAGAATTATTAAAATCACCCAAAGATCATATCCAGACATACAAAGCATTCATGTAGAATTGCACACCTTATTTCAAAGTCATTTTTGCTTTAATCACATTTTTCTAAAACCTACCTATATTTTTATTTCTAGAAATTTCCATTGCTTACACAAATATGAAGAAGTCAATTTCAAAACTATATTTATTCTTTTACTGTGAACATGGGGAATGGTTTTTGAGAAAAACCCATAAAAACTTATTGGTTTATGATCTGAACAAATCAGCACATATTTGTAATATTGCATTGTTCATATCATTTTTAATATAGACTAGACATAAGCATGAATCTCAATATTCACACTGCCTACTTCTTTTCTTTCATTGATACCCTATTCCACAGTAAAACATTTGATTCATTTTTCATATCAAAACTAGCACATATAAAATCTATTTCTGTGATTAGTGTATTTGTTTGATTATCTACATTTTAAAACAAAAACTGAAACCATCACAACAAGTCAAAACAGATTAAAACCTCATCCAAAAACTCAACCAGAATACCATCCATGATCAACATATTTTCATCCAGAGAATAAAATCATATAGGAAAAACATAATGTAATGTTTATATAAAATAACTTGGCTGCCCTTAACATGGGTCTTAATGCCTTACAGATCATAAGTGATTAATCACTCACCTTCCTCCTCTCTTCCCTGAGAATGCCTAAACTTGAAAACAGGGTGAGCTCTCCTTTCTATTTTTTTTTAGTGTGTTTCTGTTTTCCCCCAGAGAAAACCTCTGCTTCCCTCTTGATTTAAATCATTTTGCTAGGGTTTTACTAAAGGAAAAACCCATTTTATCCTCACATTACTCAGAGAATTATGTGTGTGTTGTTATGGCTCAATGTGCCATTTTCTCTTGATTTCTATTTCTAGTAAAAGCAGTTGCTTCTCTGCTTTTCTGTGCACATGCTATTTGCATGATCCATCTACACATCATCTTTGTATGACTCAGATACATTGTATACCTTGTTAGGCCTGAATGGTCCTCTTATATTATTTCAAACCATTTATTTCCTGATTTATTTTTAAGAAGGTATTTATGCACAATAATACTAAACTGGTTCTCATGCAATTTGGTTATCAAAAGGACTTTATCATTTTATACTTCTTTGGCTACTCATATCTAATACATATATATTTATATATATGTGTGTATATATATATATATACAGGAGATATCTATATATAAAATCTCACTCATATTTGTTCATTTTCTTCCCATTATATTTTATTGAAAAATCTCTATCCTCTTATTTATTCATTTCACTTACTCCTAATATTATTATTGTCAGACTATATTTTCTTTTCTTAAATATTCTCATTTTAAAATTATTTTTATCTCAATAATTTGGGTCTTCACATACTCTCCTCCTAAAAGGAATTGTGTCCCACAATTATTCTCTCATACATTTCCATCCAAATGTATACAAAGCATAATTTCAATTGAATGAAATTTCAAAAACTCATTCATTCCAAATCAATCAAACATAAATAAATAATTTTAAGGTCTCATCATAATTTTTAAACATACCTTTAAGTAGAAAACAGATTAGGATATTTATCCTTTATCCTCTCTTCAGCCTCCCAAGTGCAATCATTCCCATCCAAACTCCATTGGATTTTAACTAGTTTAATTATTTTATTTCTCAGTTTCTTTTCTTCTCTAGCCACAATGCCTACTGGTTCCTTTTTATAAACCAGATTTTCTTGAATTTCGACATGTGTAGGAGATTCAAGAATGGACTCTTTATCATGCACCCATTTTCTCAATTGGGATACATGAAATACATCATGTATTTTGCTCAATTCCTCTGGTAACTTCAACCTATAAGCCAAAGTCCATATTCTTTGAATAATCTCATATGGTCCTATATACCTTGGTGATAGTTTCCCTGCCTTGCCAAATCTCAGTATTCTCCTCATTGGTGAAACTTTGAGAAACACATAGTCTCCCACCTCAAATTCTACTGGCCTTCTCTTTTTATCTGCATAAGCTTTCTGTCTCTCTTGAGCTACTCTCATTCTTTGCCTCACTAATTCAATTCTTGCAGAAGTTTCTTTTACATGGTCTGGTCCAAGCAACACCCTTTCACCAGCCTCCATCCAACATGCAGGAGATAAACAAGGCTTTCCATACAAAGCCTCAAATGGAGCCATTCCTATGGTGGACTGGTAGCTATTATTATAAGCAAATTCAGCTAAATAAATATGATCTTCCCAGTTGCCTCCAAAATCAAGTATGCATGCTCTCAGCAAATCCTCTAAAATTTTATTAACAATCTCAGTTTGCCCATCTGTTTGTGGGTGGTAGGATGTGCTTAGGCTTAATTCTGTCCCCATAGCTTCTTGAAAGCTACTCCAAAACCTTGAAGTAAACAAAGTATCTCTATCACTAATGATAGTCTTAGGGATGCCATGTAATCTCACTATTTCCTTCACAAATAATTGAGCTAGCTTGTGAGCATTTCTGTTTGAACTTATTGGGATAAAGTGTGCTGTTTTTGTGAGTCTATCAACCACTACCCAAATACTATCATTTCCCTTCCTTGTTCTTGGCAAACCATCCACAAAATCCATTGATATACTCTCCCATTTCCAAGTAGGCACTTCCAAAGGTTGCAATAGGCCTGAGGGTCTTTGATAGTCTGTCTTTACTTGTTGGCATGTCAAGCAATTTGCCACATATTTTGCTACTGCTCCTTTCATTCCTGGCCACCAATAATTTCTCTTGAGATCATGGTACATTTTTGTACCACCTGGATGGATAGTATACTTTGTTTTGTGATGCTCATCCATAACTTCTTGCTTTATTTCCTCTACATTTGGTATGCAGAGTTTCCCCCTTTTCCTTAAGTATCCTTTACCATCTACCTCATAGTTTTCCACTGTCATGCCTTGGGATATCATGTTCTTTTTCTCCTTCAAATTTATATCTTGATTTTGCATTTGTCCTATTTTATCAACCAGTGTTGATTTTAAGGATAAGAGGCTTAATCTACCATATTCAATCATCTTACTGTGTGTCTTATCTGATACACTAGCTTCTTCTTTCACTTCCACCTCACTAAGAATTGTCAAATCCTTGAATTCTGCCATCATTAAGCTTGCCAATTTAGCTTGATGTCTACTTAATGCATCTGCTACTTTATTAGCTTTTCCAGGGGTATACAATATATCAAGATCATAGGCAGCTAGAAATTCTACCCACCTATGTTGCCTCATGTTCAAGTCTTTTTGGGAAAACAAATATTTAAATGACTTGTGATCAGTAAACAATTCAAACTTAGCACCCAATAAATAATGTCTCCAAAGTTTCAATGCATACACCACAGCAGCTAGTTCTAAGTCATGTGTAGCATACCTAGTTTCATTTGGCTTGAGCTGCCTTGATGCATAAGCTATGACTCTACCATGTTGCATAAGCACTGCTTCCAATCCAGATCCACTAGCATCTGTGTAAACTACTAATTCTTCATTACCCTCTGGCACTTGTAAAACTGGAGCTTCTACCAGTGCCTTCTTTAGTGATGTAAAAGCTTGTTCACACTTCTCTGTCCACACATATGGTTGCTCCTTTTTAGTTAACTTGGTCAATGGGATAGCTATCCTTGCAAAATCTTTTATAAATCTCCTATAATAGCCTGCCATTCCCAAAAATGACCTCACCTCGGTTAATGATTTGGGTCTACTCCAAGATTGCACTGCCATCACCTTATTTGGGTCTACACTAACCCCTTGTTGTGATACAATGTGCCCCAAAAATTTTACTTCCTTCTGCCAAAATGTACATTTAGAGAATTTGGCCTTTAAATCATGTGCCCTCAGTCTAGACAAAACCAGATGCAAGTGCTTTGCATGATCTTCTTCGGATTTTGAATATACTAATATGTCATCAATAAAGACAACCACAAATTTGTCTAGAAAATCTCTAAATGTTCTATTCATTAAATCTACAAAATATGATGGTGCATTTGTCAATCCAAAAGGCATCACCAAAAATTCATATAATCCATACCTTGTGTTGAAGGCAGTATACTTAATACTCTCTTCCTCCACCTTCATCTGATGAAACCCAGAGGCTAAATCTAGCCTTGAAAAGACCTTTGCTCCATTTAATTGATCGAATAGATCATCAATTCTAGGAAGTGGATATTTGTTTTTAATGGTGACTTTGTTTAATTCCCTATAATCAATGCACATTCTCAAAGTACCATCTTGCTTCTTCACAAATACAATTGGAGAACCCCAGTTTGAACTACTAGGCCTTATGAAGCCTTTCTGCTCCAGTTCTTCCAACTGATGTTTCAATTCCACAAGTTCTTTAGGACCCATTCTAGTTGGCTTCTTGATGATTGGGCTGGCTCCTGGGATTAGCCTTATTTGAAATTCTACTTGCTTATTTTCTGGAACACCTATGACTTCACCAAAGACATTTGGGTATTCATTTATAATTTTTATGTCCTCCAGTGTTAATTCTTTCTCAGTCATGCTACATATGTGGTTACAGTAATTGATTTAGCAATTTCACTCATAACTATAATATTTTTACCATTTTCTGTTTTTAGAGAAATAGTAAGATTTTCTAAGTTTAAAATTGCTTTGTATTTTCTTAGCCAATCTACTCCTAGAATAATTCCTATTCCAGGATATTTTAGCACAAACAAATCAGAACTAAACATATCTCCACCTATGTTTAACTCTACTCCCAAACATTTAATCCCTAGCATGCAAGAATTACCTAGTGGGCTCTGAATAAACAAGGGATTATCAACTAAATAGCATGTGAGAGTTAATTTATTCACTATGTCTTGGGATATTAGTGAATGTGTTGCTCCAGTGTCATATATAACTGAGATGGGGTGGTCTTTAATTAGAAGTATACCTTTCAATTGTCCAGAACTTCCCACTGCAGTTGCTTTTGCTTTGCCCTCAAGTGCTCCTACCTTTGCTCCCTTTTTGAACTCTGGGCAGTTTCTTTTAATATGGTCTTCCTTCCCACAGTTATAGCAGCTAAACAATGCCTTCTTGGCTGCTTGACACCTATTACTCATGTGTCCTTCTTTGCCACAATTAAAACAAGTAACCTTCTTCTTAGCTTCCCCAGTGGCTGCTCCCTCCATTTTCTTATCCATACTCTTTTTGTCATAGGGATGTGCTCTATTTTTCCCCTTCTTTTGATTATTAGCCCTCATGCTCCTAAATTTTTCCCTTGCATTGTCATGTTGTTCAAAAGAAAGAGCAAGGTCTATGACTTGATCAAATGTTTTATCCTTGTATGGTAACATTGCTCTACTCAGACCTGCATTTAATCCTTGGATAAATCTTGAATTCTTTGATTCTTCATCTCCTATGAGCATAGTTCCATACTTGGACAAACTCTCAAATTTTTGAGTGTATTCAGTCACACTCATTGGTCCTTGCCTCAGCCTTATGAATTCTTCAAGCAATGTTGCCTTAGCTGTTGCTGGAACAAACCTTGCTTCAAGCATTTCCTTGAATTGATCCCATGTTATCTCATTTTCTAGCCTTCCTGTGATGATCACCTCCCACCAATCTAAGGCTGCTCCTTTGAGTCTCCTTGAAGCTATCTGCCTCTTTCTTTGGTCATTAATTTGCATATCTGCAAATATCCTTTCCAAAGTTCTCAACCATGTCTGCACTCCCATAACTCCCTCAATGCCTTCAAAATCCTTGCCTCCTAAATTTGAAAATGTCTTCAATAACTTAGCTAATTCCTCATGAGGATTCTCTTCCCTCTGCACTGCTCCTTCTCTAAATGCCCTCACCAAATCTTGCAAGTTAACCATTGGTGTTGTATTGGAGGGTCCTGCTCCATGACTTGGTGGTCTTCCTACCATAATTCACTATTCAATTGCATAGCTAGTCAGTCATATTTCTAATTTAATTATTTTCTGAAATTTATTTCTACTGTGGATATTTATTTCTATCATTACTATATATGTTTTTTTTTATCCATACAAGAAAATTGGATAATATATTTATGCTATGTTTTAATAACATGGCTCTGATACCAACTGAAGTGACCCACTTCTTTTGGATTGTTATTTTTCAGTGATTTACTGTTGAGATTTTTTTTTTCCAAACCAAGTGATCACTTCTTTAATTTCATTTCCCCCAAGATCCAAATTCTTACCAATATAAAAATATTAGTATATAAGTCAATTCAAGTCATTTATATATATGAAGATATATAAATGTTTCCTTGCTTATCAGAGTATTAAAAATTAACAAGGAAAATTCAATCACACAATATTTCTCATTTTTCAGAGAATTGGTGTCACATAGCCATTTCTATTTTTACATTCCCCTTTTTGATCTCAAGTTTGATTAATATTAAATTCGAATATTGTCACTTATAATTTTCTTGCTTACTTCTCAAATTAATTGGTTTCTTGGTTTATAAGCCATACTTTTAAATTCCGGAATTCTTTTGTGATTTGGTACTTATCATATGAATACTGAGGTGATAAACTAGGTTGAAGTCTAAGCAGAGAAAAACAACACATGTGATCAGGGTTTAGACACAACAAGCACAAACCAATCATGACAGACAAAATGCATATTTCCTGGTTAACTGAGCAGATAGTCATCACATGAGTGATGGTGTTGTGATCTACTTTATAAATCACACAACTTCTTATATCGGGAGCTAGAAAAGTGTTGAATCTGGTGTCTTACCACTTAGTATCAGTTTTGAAGCTATAGTATCAGATTTTCCCAACCTAGTATTAGATCAGTAGTTATAGTATCAGAAATTTCCTACCTAGTATCAGTTTTATAGTATCAGATTTCTCCTACTTAGTATCAGTTTTATAGTATCAGATCTCTCCTACTTAGTATCAGTTTTATAGTATCAGATCTCTCCTACTTAGTATCAGTTTTATAGTATCAGATCTCTCCTACTTAGTATCAGTTTTAATTTCATAACTGAAGTGCCTCAAGACTGTCTAGAAAAACATGTTCACATATCAGATTAAATGGCATCTTCTCCTTCAGCATTATCTACTAAAACTATTTCAGAACTTGTTACTTGAGTCCACAGCTCACAAACACATATAACATTTAAGTTTCTTTTTCTTCTTACATACTGTTTTTCAGATATCAAAGCAAAAGACACTCATGAAAATACTTAGAACATATTAGAGTTTGCCTAACTTAATTATTACAAAGACACTGCTACTTCTCTTAAACACTTTAAATTCCTCAAGATCTCCAAATATCCATGCAAGCAAGCAAGCAATTCATGCATCTTTCCCTGCAGCAAAACTTTGAACTGCCCCAATAAAATGAGACACCCCAAGTATTGCAAAGGCAACAAATAGGGTCAGAAATAAATTCTGGTGTGAGTGAAATCAAGTATGCAAAATATCTTGTAAATTCTTAAGGCTGTATAGAGAACTTTTCTATTAAATGCTATTCAAATCCCAATTAAAATCTGAGAATGTGTATATTTAAGTTTATCTATAACATACACCCAAGCATTCATCCACTTACTTCATTCAGCTGTACAAGTACAAAACTCCTATGGATTAACTCCCTGAATTCCATAGCATAATTTCTCTGTATTTTTAAGTTTTATCTACAAACATACATCCAAGCATTCATCCATTCACTTCATTCGGTTGTACAAGTACAAAACTCCTATGGATTAACTTTCTAAATTCCATAGCATAATTTCTCCTTCTCATCTTTTCATTTTGTTTGGTCTGAACTCTTGCCATTGAACACCATGTGTGCATTGCAAAGGGGCTCAGTTCTGTTAACCCTTTACACAGAGGCCTACAGGACTCAAACAAGTCATGCACATACCCATCAACCACCTGCTGATGAGTAGATCAAGGCACTACTCCTAAATTATTTTATAATTTAGAGACCATGCTTATTTATTTCTTTCTGGGGAATTTTCTTTTGATTCCAGAGATACTCGTATTCTTTCCTTCCTTATATAGGTCGAGAATTATTAAAATCACCCAAAGATCATATCCAGACATACAAAGCATTCATGTAGAATTGCACACCTTATTTCAAAGTCATTTTTGCTTTAATCACATTTTTCTAAAACCTACCTATATTTTTATTTCTAGAAATTTCCATTGCTTACACAAATATGAAGAAGTCAATTTCAAAACTATATTTATTCTTTTACTGTGAACATGGGGAATGGTTTTTGAGAAAAACCCATAAAAACTTATTGGTTTATGATCTGAACAAATCAGCACATATTTGTAATATTGCATTGTTCATATCATTTTTAATATAGACTAGACATAAGCATGAATCTCAATATTCACACTGCCTACTTCTTTTCTTTCATTGATACCCTATTCCACAGTAAAACATTTGATTCATTTTTCATATCAAAACTAGCACATATAAAATCTATTTCTGTGATTAGTGTATTTGTTTGATTATCTACATTTTAAAACAAAAACTGAAACCATCACAACAAGTCAAAACAGATTAAAACCTCATCCAAAAACTCAACCAGAATACCATCCATGATCAACATATTTTCATCCAGAGAATAAAATCATATAGGAAAAACATAATGTAATGTTTATATAAAATAACTTGGCTGCCCTTAACATGGGTCTTAATGCCTTACAGATCATAAGTGATTAATCACTCACCTTCCTCCTCTCTTCCCTGAGAATGCCTAAACTTGAAAACAGGGTGAGCTCTCCTTTCTATTTTTTTTTAGTGTGTTTCTGTTTTCCCCCAGAGAAAACCTCTGCTTCCCTCTTGATTTAAATCATTTTGCTAGGGTTTTACTAAAGGAAAAACCCATTTTATCCTCACATTACTCAGAGAATTATGTGTGTGTTGTTATGGCTCAATGTGCCATTTTCTCTTGATTTCTATTTCTAGTAAAAGCAGTTGCTTCTCTGCTTTTCTGTGCACATGCTATTTGCATGATCCATCTACACATCATCTTTGTATGACTCAGATACATTGTATACCTTGTTAGGCCTGAATGGTCCTCTTATATTATTTCAAACCATTTATTTCCTGATTTATTTTTAAGAAGGTATTTATGCACAATAATACTAAACTGGTTCTCATGCAATTTGGTTATCAAAAGGACTTTATCATTTTATACTTCTTTGGCTACTCATATCTAATACATATATATTTATATATATGTGTGTATATATATATATATACAGGAGATATCTATATATAAAATCTCACTCATATTTGTTCATTTTCTTCCCATTATATTTTATTGAAAAATCTCTATCCTCTTATTTATTCATTTCACTTACTCCTAATATTATTATTGTCAGACTATATTTTCTTTTCTTAAATATTCTCATTTTAAAATTATTTTTATCTCAATAATTTGGGTCTTCACATACTCTCCTCCTAAAAGGAATTGTGTCCCACAATTATTCTCTCATACATTTCCATCCAAATGTATACAAAGCATAATTTCAATTGAATGAAATTTCAAAAACTCATTCATTCCAAATCAATCAAACATAAATAAATAATTTTAAGGTCTCATCATAATTTTTAAACATACCTTTAAGTAGAAAACAGATTAGGATATTTATCCTTTATCCTCTCTTCAGCCTCCCAAGTGCAATCATTCCCATCCAAACTCCATTGGATTTTAACTAGTTTAATTATTTTATTTCTCAGTTTCTTTTCTTCTCTAGCCACAATGCCTACTGGTTCCTTTTTATAAACCAGATTTTCTTGAATTTCGACATGTGTAGGAGATTCAAGAATGGACTCTTTATCATGCACCCATTTTCTCAATTGGGATACATGAAATACATCATGTATTTTGCTCAATTCCTCTGGTAACTTCAACCTATAAGCCAAAGTCCCTATTCTTTGAATAATCTCATATGGTCCTATATACCTTGGTGATAGTTTCCCTGCCTTGCCAAATCTCAGTATTCTCCTCATTGGTGAAACTTTGAGAAACACATAGTCTCCCACCTCAAATTCTACTGGCCTTCTCTTTTTATCTGCATAAGCTTTCTGTCTCTCTTGAGCTACTCTCATTCTTTGCCTCACTAATTCAATTCTTGCAGAAGTTTCTTTTACATGGTCTGGTCCAAGCAACACCCTTTCACCAGCCTCCATCCAACATGCAGGAGATAAACAAGGCTTTCCATACAAAGCCTCAAATGGAGCCATTCCTATGGTGGACTGGTAGCTATTATTATAAGCAAATTCAGCTAAATAAATATGATCTTCCCAGTTGCCTCCAAAATCAAGTATGCATGCTCTCAGCAAATCCTCTAAAATTTTATTAACAATCTCAGTTTGCTCATCTGTTTGTGGGTGGTAGGATGTGCTTAGGCTTAATTCTGTCCCCATAGCTTCTTGAAAGCTACTCCAAAACCTTGAAGTAAACAAAGTATCTCTATCACTAATGATAGTCTTAGGGATGCCATGTAATCTCACTATTTCCTTCACAAATAATTGAGCTAGCTTGTGAGCATTTCTGTTTGAACTTATTGGGATAAAGTGTGCTGTTTTTGTGAGTCTATCAACCACTACCCAAATACTATCATTTCCCTTCCTTGTTCTTGGCAAACCATCCACAAAATCCATTGATATACTCTCCCATTTCCAAGTAGGCACTTCCAAAGGTTGCAATAGGCCTGAGGGTCTTTGATAGTCTGTCTTTACTTGTTGGCATGTCAAGCAATTTGCCACATATTTTGCTACTGCTCCTTTCATTCCTGACCACCAATAATTTCTCTTGAGATCATGGTACATTTTTGTACCACCTGGATGGATAGTATACTTTGTTTTGTGATGCTCATCCATAACTTCTTGCTTTATTTCCTCTACATTTGGTATGCAGAGTTTCCCCCTTTTCCTTAAGTATCCTTTACCATCTACCTCATAGTTTTCCACTGTCATGCCTTGGGATATCATGTTCTTTTTCTCCTTCAAATTTATATCTTGATTTTGCATTTGTCCTATTTTATCAACCAGTGTTGATTTTAAGGATAAGAGGCTTAATCTACCATATTCAATCATCTTACTGTGTGTCTTATCTGATACACTAGCTTCTTCTTTCACTTCCACCTCACTAAGAATTGTCAAATCCTTGAATTCTGCCATCATTAAGCTTGCCAATTTAGCTTGATGTCTACTTAATGCATCTGCTACTTTATTAGCTTTTCCAGGGGTATACAATATATCAAGATCATAGGCAGCTAGAAATTCTACCCACCTATGTTGCCTCATGTTCAAGTCTTTTTGGGAAAACAAATATTTAAATGACTTGTGATCAGTAAACAATTCAAACTTAGCACCCAATAAATAATGTCTCCAAAGTTTCAATGCATACACCACAGCAGCTAGTTCTAAGTCATGTGTAGCATACCTAGTTTCATTTGGCTTGAGCTGCCTTGATGCATAAGCTATGACTCTACCATGTTGCATAAGCACTGCTTCCAATCCAGATCCACTAGCATCTGTGTAAACTACTAATTCTTCATTACCCTCTGGCACTTGTAAAACTGGAGCTTCTACCAGTGCCTTCTTTAGTGATGTAAAAGCTTGTTCACACTTCTCTGTCCACACATATGGTTGCTCCTTTTTAGTTAACTTGGTCAATGGGATAGCTATCCTTGCAAAATCTTTTATAAATCTCCTATAATAGCCTGCCATTCCCAAAAATGACCTCACCTCGGTTAATGATTTGGGTCTACTCCAAGATTGCACTGCCATCACCTTATTTGGGTCTACACTAACCCCTTGTTGTGATACAATGTGCCCCAAAAATTTTACTTCCTTCTGCCAAAATGTACATTTAGAGAATTTGGCCTTTAAATCATGTGCCCTCAGTCTAGACAAAACCAGATGCAAGTGCTTTGCATGATCTTCTTCGGATTTTGAATATACTAATATGTCATCAATAAAGACAACCACAAATTTGTCTAGAAAATCTCTAAATGTTCTATTCATTAAATCTACAAAATATGATGGTGCATTTGTCAATCCAAAAGGCATCACCAAAAATTCATATAATCCATACCTTGTGTTGAAGGCAGTATACTTAATACTCTCTTCCTCCACCTTCATCTGATGAAACCCAGAGGCTAAATCTAGCCTTGAAAAGACCTTTGCTCCATTTAATTGATCGAATAGATCATCAATTCTAGGAAGTGGATATTTGTTTTTAATGGTGACTTTGTTTAATTCCCTATAATCAATGCACATTCTCAAAGTACCATCTTGCTTCTTCACAAATACAATTGGAGAACCCCAGTTTGAACTACTAGGCCTTATGAAGCCTTTCTGCTCCAGTTCTTCCAACTGATGTTTCAATTCCACAAGTTCTTTAGGACCCATTCTAGTTGGCTTCTTGATGATTGGGCTGGCTCCTGGGATTAGCCTTATTTGAAATTCTACTTGCTTATTTTCTGGAACACCTATGACTTCACCAAAGACATTTGGGTATTCATTTATAATTTTTATGTCCTCCAGTGTTAATTCTTTCTCAGTCATGCTACATATGTGGTTACAGTAATTGATTTAGCAATTTCACTCATAACTATAATATTTTTACCATTTTCTGTTTTTAGAGAAATAGTAAGATTTTCTAAGTTTAAAATTGCTTTGTATTTTCTTAGCCAATCTACTCCTAGAATAATTCCTATTCCAGGATATTTTAGCACAAACAAATCAGAACTAAACATATCTCCACCTATGTTTAACTCTACTCCCAAACATTTAATCCCTAGCATGCAAGAATTACCTAGTGGGCTCTGAATAAACAAGGGATTATCAACTAAATAGCATGTGAGAGTTAATTTATTCACTATGTCTTGGGATATTAGTGAATGTGTTGCTCCAGTGTCATATATAACTGAGATGGGGTGGTCTTTAATTAGAAGTATACCTTCCAATTGTTCAGAACTTCCCACTGCAGTTGCTTTTGCTTTGCCCTCAAGTGCTCCTACCTTTGCTCCCTTTTTGAACTCTGGGCAGTTTCTTTTAATATGGTCTTCCTTCCCACAGTTATAGCAGCTAAACAATGCCTTCTTGGCTGCTTGACACCTATTACTCATGTGTCCTTCTTTGCCACAATTAAAACAAGTAACCTTCTTCTTAGCTTCCCCAGTGGCTGCTCCCTCCATTTTCTTATCCATACTCTTTTTGTCATAGGGATGTGCTCTATTTTTCCCCTTCTTTTGATTATTAGCCCTCATGCTCCTAAATTTTTCCCTTGCATTGTCATGTTGTTCAAAAGAAAGAGCAAGGTCTATGACTTGATCAAATGTTTTATCCTTGTATGGTAACATTGCTCTACTCAGACCTGCATTTAATCCTTGGATAAATCTTGAATTCTTTGATTCTTCATCTCCTATGAGCATAGTTCCATACTTGGACAAACTCTCAAATTTTTGAGTGTATTCAGTCACACTCATTGGTCCTTGCCTCAGCCTTATGAATTCTTCAAGCAATGTTGCCTTAGCTGTTGCTGGAACAAACCTTGCTTCAAGCATTTCCTTGAATTGATCCCATGTTATCTCATTTTCTAGCCTTCCTGTGATGATCACCTCCCACCAATCTAAGGCTGCTCCTTTGAGTCTCCTTGAAGCTATCTGCCTCTTTCTTTGGTCATTAATTTGCATATCTGCAAATATCCTTTCCAAAGTTCTCAACCATGTCTGCACTCCCATAACTCCCTCAATGCCTTCAAAATCCTTGCCTCCTAAATTTGAAAATGTCTTCAATAACTTAGCTAATTCCTCATGAGGATTCTCTTCCCTCTGCACTGCTCCTTCTCTAAATGCCCTCACCAAATCTTGCAAGTTAACCATTGGTGTTGTATTGGAGGGTCCTGCTCCATGACTTGGTGGTCTTCCTACCATAATTCACTATTCAATTGCATAGCTAGTCAGTCATATTTCTAATTTAATTATTTTCTGAAATTTATTTCTACTGTGGATATTTATTTCTATCATTACTATATATGTTTTTTTTTATCCATACAAGAAAATTGGATAATATATTTATGCTATGTTTTAATAACATGGCTCTGATACCAACTGAAGTGACCCACTTCTTTTGGATTGTTATTTTTCAGTGATTTACTGTTGAGATTTTTTTTTTTCCAAACCAAGTGATCACTTCTTTAATTTCATTTCCCCCAAGATCCAAATTCTTACCAATATAAAAATATTAGTATATAAGTCAATTCAAGTCATTTATATATATGAAGATATATAAATGTTTCCTTGCTTATCAGAGTATTAAAAATTAACAAGGAAAATTCAATCACACAATATTTCTCATTTTTCAGAGAATTGGTGTCACATAGCCATTTCTATTTTTACATTCCCCTTTTTGATCTCAAGTTTGATTAATATTAAATTCGAATATTGTCACTTATAATTTTCTTGCTTACTTCTCAAATTAATTGGTTTCTTGGTTTATAAGCCATACTTTTAAATTCCGGAATTCTTTTGTGATTTGGTACTTATCATATGAATACTGAGGTGATAAACTAGGTTGAAGTCTAAGCAGAGAAAAACAACACATGTGATCAGGGTTTAGACACAACAAGCACAAACCAATCATGACAGACAAAATGCATATTTCCTGGTTAACTGAGCAGATAGTCATCACATGAGTGATGGTGTTGTGATCTACTTTATAAATCACACAACTTCTTATATCGGGAGCTAGAAAAGTGTTGAATCTGGTGTCTTACCACTTAGTATCAGTTTTGAAGCTATAGTATCAGATTTTCCCAACCTAGTATTAGATCAGTAGTTATAGTATCAGAAATTTCCTACCTAGTATCAGTTTTATAGTATCAGATTTCTCCTACTTAGTATCAGTTTTATAGTATCAGATCTCTCCTACTTAGTATCAGTTTTATAGTATCAGATCTCTCCTACTTAGTATCAGTTTTAATTTCATAACTGAAGTGCCTCAAGACTGTCTAGAAAAACATGTTCACATATCAGATTAAATGGCATCTTCTCCTTCAGCATTATCTACTAAAACTATTTCAGAACTTGTTACTTGAGTCCACAGCTCACAAACACATATAACATTTAAGTTTCTTTTTCTTCTTACATACTGTTTTCCAGATATCAAAGCAAAAGACACTCATGAAAATACTTAGAACATATTAGAGTTTGCCTAACTTAATTATTACAAAGACACTGCTACTTCTCTTAAACACTTTAAATTCCTCAAGATCTCCAAATATCCATGCAAGCAAGCAAGCAATTCATGCATCTTTCCCTGCAGCAAAACTTTGAACTGCCCCAATAAAATGAGACACCCCAAGTATTGCAAAGGCAACAAATAGGGTCAGAAATAAATTCTGGTGTGAGTGAAATCAAGTATGCAAAATATCTTGTAAATTCTTAAGGCTGTATAGAGAACTTTTCTATTAAATGCTATTCAAATCCCAATTAAAATCTGAGAATGTGTATATTTAAGTTTATCTATAACATACACCCAAGCATTCATCCACTTACTTCATTCAGCTGTACAAGTACAAAACTCCTATGGATTAACTCCCTGAATTCCATAGCATAATTTCTCTGTATTTTTAAGTTTTATCTACAAACATACATCCAAGCATTCATCCATTCACTTCATTCGGTTGTACAAGTACAAAACTCCTATGGATTAACTTTCTAAATTCCATAGCATAATTTCTCCTTCTCATCTTTTCATTTTGTTTGGTCTGAACTCTTGCCATTGAACACCATGTGTGCATTGCAAAGGGGCTCAGTTCTGTTAACCCTTTACACAGAGGCCTACAGGACTCAAACAAGTCATGCACATACCCATCAACCACCTGCTGATGAGTAGATCAAGGCACTACTCCTAAATTATTTTATAATTTAGAGACCATGCTTATTTATTTCTTTCTGGGGAATTTTCTTTTGATTCCAGAGATACTCGTATTCTTTCCTTCCTTATATAGGTCGAGAATTATTAAAATCACCCAAAGATCATATCCAGACATACAAAGCATTCATGTAGAATTGCACACCTTATTTCAAAGTCATTTTTGCTTTAATCACATTTTTCTAAAACCTACCTATATTTTTATTTCTAGAAATTTCCATTGCTTACACAAATATGAAGAAGTCAATTTCAAAACTATATTTATTCTTTTACTGTGAACATAGGGAATGGTTTTTGAGAAAAACCCATAAAAACTTATTGGTTTATGATCTGAACAAATCAGCACATATTTGTAATATTGCATTGTTCATATCATTTTTAATATAGACTAGACATAAGCATGAATCTCAATATTCACACTGCCTACTTCTTTTCTTTCATGGATACCATATTCCACAGTAAAACATTTGATTCATTTTTCATATCAAAACTAGCATATATAAAATCTATTTCTGTGATTAGTGTATTTGTTTGATTATCTACATTTTAAAACAAAAACTGAAACCATCACAACAAGTCAAAACAGATTAAAACCTCATCCAAAAACTCAACCAGAATACCATCCATGATCAACATATTTTCATCCAGAGAATAAAATCAAATAGGAAAAACATAATGTAATGTTTATATAAAATAACTTGGCTGCCCTTAACATGGGTCTTAATGCCTTACAGATCATAAGTGATTAATCACTCACCTTCCTCCTCTCTTCCCCGAGAATGCCTAAACTTGAAAACAGGGTGAGCTCTCCTTTCTATTTTATTTTTTAGTGTGTTTCTGTTTTCCCCCAGAGAAAACCTCTGCTTCCCTCTTGATTTAAATCATTTTGCTAGGGTTTTACTAAAGGAAAAACCCATTTTATCCTCACATTACTCAGAGAATTATGTGTGTGTTGTTATGGCTAAATGTGCCATTTTCTCTTGATTTCTATTTCTAGTAAAAGCAGTTGCTTCTCTGCTTTTCTGTGCACATGCTATTTGCATGATCCATCTACACATCATCTTTGTATGACTCAGATACATTGTATACCTTGTTAGGCCTGAATGGTTCTCTTATATTATTTCAAACCATTTATTTCCTGATTTATTTTTAAGAAGGTATTTATGCACAATAATACTAAACTGGTTCTCATGCAATTTGGTTATCAAAAGGACTTTATCATTTTATACTTCTTTGGCTACTCATATCTAATACATATATATTTATATATATGTGTATATATATATACAGGAGATATCTGTATATAAAATCTCACTCATATTTGTTCATTTTCTTCCCATTATATTTTATTGAAAAATCTCTATCCTCTTATTTATTCATTTCACTTACTCCTAATATTATTATTGTCAGACTATATTTTCTTTTCTTAAATATTCTCATTTTAAAATTATTTTTATCTCAATAATTTGGGTCTTCACAGGAACACAAACCCAACTCACCATAGCGCTAATAGCTTTGGCAGCCCATAGTCTAAAGCTAAGACCTGGTAATCAAATCCACACTGGCATACTCGTGAGAAGGTCTCAATCTGCCTTTATTCTCGGACTCAATTTCTTTACAATCATGAGATTTTTGTCAAAAAACCACGGCCTTTCCTCCAAAACCTTATCACAGTGTCTTTCAGCACCAAATCTGATACAAAGAAACCATTATCCCTTGTTTAAATCCAGAACCCTCCGTCTTCCATACCCTCCCAGTGTAGGCTTTCAATGTTTTGTAGAAAGGTCTATGTCCCACTACGTACAACATAATGCAGTTTTTCCATCCACTTTTAGCATCTCTTATCACCGCCGTTGAAACCGTCCCTTTCTTCTTCCATCAGTTATATTTGGTTGAATAAACTCCAAATTTGATAAAGAGCCAGCGACATCTCCATCCCCTCGAACAACATCACAGTTGAAAACCATTTTAGCATCACTTGAGATCGGAAATTTTCTCACTAAAATGTTTCTCGATCGTTCACTCCACCTCTTCTCTCACTCCAACAACCCGAACCGACCACTATAAGAAAACCTTGATTTTGCAGTGGCAAAATCCGTCGCTAAATCGTCACTAAATTGCATTTACCGACGGATTTATGACAGTTGATCCAGGTCGGTAAATTCATAGTCGGTAAATTAGTGTTAATTTAGCGTGAAATTACCGACGTTTTTCCAACGTCTATATAAAAAATAATATTTGGTATTAAAATATTTTTAATAAGTAGTCGCCGGTAAACCCTTGCTATATAGCTTGGGATTAGCGATGGAAGTTACAATCTTCTATCGCTAACACACACTGATTTGCAAAGGTTTAGCGACGGATTTTGTTCTGTGTAACCACTCACCATTATCTATGACGTATTAGTGGCGGTTTTGTTTTTAATTTCCATTAGTATTCTCTTTCTATTCCGTCGGTAACTGTAATTTGCTATGCAAAAATTTTATTTTATTTTTACAGATTTCCCTATACAGCAGCTGCCAAAAATTTCGATAGTCAATAATAAAATCATCTACAAATTTGCATATGCATGCAAATTTTATATAAAATGAATTGCATAGAAAGTTAAAAAATTCTTTTTTGGTGGTTATATTTATGTTTATAAAATAAAAATAACTAATAAATAGAATAATTGATGAATATAAAGAAAATTTTGATTGTTAACAAAACCTTCCAACTAAGAGTATGATCAATCTGTCCAGCCACATAAGATGCCAAACCCGAATCATTTGCCCGAATCATCCGCAAAATAAATTTAGGGAACAAAAAAAAGAAAGTTTTTGAAATACAAAAAATTAAGCATTATACCTCAGCCATTTTTCCAAGTTCCAATCCCTTAAAGTTATTTAGTGTCAAGAACGAAGGCAATGTAAACCTGTGAAAGCGTTACTAGTTTAGTAGTGATAAATATTCTACATACCAGTTTTGCAATATAAATAAATTGATCGATCTAATGATGAGGTTAGGAAATACAAAAATGAAAACCTATTCTTGATTTGCTAGAATCCTTTTCACACTCGCAGCACATCCATCACACTACATCCACTACAACAACAACTACAGTTAGTATTTCCCTTCAATTTTGAATCGGTTAATGAAAAACGAATAGAAAGTTTCTTACAGTGACACTCGGTATTATGAAATCCTTCTCGTTGCCAGAAATTCCCAAATCAGAAACTCCAACAGACATAATTGAGCTCGATTTCCGGACCCAACCTCAGCCGTACAATGCATCACTGCCTCCAATGCCAGACCCAAATAAGTTGCGGACCGCATAAACCGAAGAGAGGAGCGGAGCGAGGCCGTGTAGAGAGAATAGGGGTTTGGTGGGGGCGATTTGAGAAAGTTAAGGGCGATTTGAGAAGTGCAATTCAATTATTCGCTGAAGCTAACATTTTTCCCTTTTCCCTTTGTTCCACTTCGACTTGAAATTCTAGGGTTGAAGGGAAACAAAGCTTTTGGCGGTGAACGAAAATTATAGATGTAATTGAGGCGGGGTTTAAAATTTTATTTGAGAAAGGTGCCACCTCCACGTTCTACAAATTGTTGTTTACGGATTGTTACTTACATATTATTAACTTATATAAATTATAATTTACTAATTGTAAATCATTAATTATTTATATATTATTGATCAAAAATCATTGATTGTTATAAATTATTAAATATTGAGGAACTATTATTATATATGTAGTATTATCTATATATTATTATTTTTACATTATTGTTATTACTAATTAAGGATAATTTATTAATTATTAATATAATTGATTATAATAAATTATTTATTATAGAAAAAGTGTTTATTATAAATTATTATTTTTAATAATCATTAATTATAATATATAATAAATTATTAATTGTACGAGTTATCCTTTATTAATTATTAAATATTAATTATTAGTTACTAGTTATAAATTACTAATTATAAAAATATTTTAATATTTTAAATAATGGTAAACACATATTCAATAACTTTAACGTTGACTCGACAATTTGGAATTTTTTGAAATGTTGAATATTTGTTAATAATTAATTATTAAATAATAAATATTAAATATTAGTCTTAATTATTAATTATTAATTATCACTTTCTAATTATTTAAAGTAATTATTAATTATAAAATAATGAATATTATATATTAAAAGTAATTATTTAGTATTTATTATTAATTTTTAATTTTATTTAATAATAATTATTTACTAGTAATTATTAATTATTAAATATTAAATATCACTTCTTAATTAACCATCATTAATTTTTAATTTTTAAAATTTGAATTTTTTTTCAACATTTTGTAATTTTTCGAAATGTTGAATGTTTTATTAAAAATTAATTATTAAATAGTAAATTTTAAATATTAGTCTTAATTATTAATTATTAATTATCACTTCTTAGTTATTTAAAGTAATTATTAATTATAAAATAATCGATATTAAATATTAATAGTAATTATTTAGTATTTATTATTAATTATTAATTATATTTAATAATAATTATTTAATAGTAATCATTAATTATTAAATATTTCTACTTAATTATTAATTGTTAAAGTTTAATATATTTTTACAAAATTCCAAAACTAAAGATTACACAAATGTACACATTTTCTCAAATAAATGGACTTGTAGTTACAATATTCTTTGGTACGATTATAATGAAAAATGGCATCGGTGTATAAACGCAGATTACACAAACGTACACAATTTGATGGTCTTATTTATCAATTATCAATTATTTAATAGTAATTATTAATTATTGAATAATCAGTATTTATTATTTATTCTTAATTATTAAATATTTCTTCTTAATTATAAATTATCATTTATTAATTATTAAATATATTTATTATAACTTTTTATAAAAAATAGTTGTTAAAAATTATAAGTGCCATATGCAAATTCCTTGAAAATCCGCTGCAAAATAGCTTCAAAATGTAACCGTCGGTAATCTACCTCAACTTGCAACGGAAATCAGCTTCAAGAAATCTTGTCGGTAAATTGTCGCAATTTTCAACGGTTTAGTGGCAGATATAATAAATGGATGTTGATAATATATAAGAATTTGGAATAGAAAAAACTTAAAATTATCCCTTGTAAATCACTCATAAATCCATTGCAAATTTAGCGACGGAAAATTCCGTCGCTATAATTTGCCGCTATTCTCAGCTTTTCTTGTAGTGGACGCTCCATAATTAAATTTGAACGACACCCTATTGGGCCTAAGTTATCCCGATCTTTCCTCTCCAGATCCCTCCGCTACCTTTTTCCCCTATGCTCTTTTCCACATATTCCTTACGTTTTCTCTACCTTCATCATATGCCGCCTCAACCCCATCCCGTCCCTCTGAAGTTGCCGTATTGATTGTATTCACCGAAGACTGATTTTAGTGAGATTAGAGAATACAAGAACGAAGAAAGGAATTGATACAAGAAGAAGAATTTGAAGGAAAAACTAGACTAGCTCTAGGTTACACGAAACCCTAGAGCCGCATTAATTTTCAAGAGTTTAGATTCAGAGATCGATGTTTTTCTAATTCAAGTGGAATTGGATAGTGTGCAATAGTGTAATAATACAAATGTTATAATATTGTTATTTAAACCAAAATTGAAACATTATTTATATCATGTTTTCTTTATGCGATAAATGAAACACCATTATCACATCAAATGTGTACATATTTAAATTTATGTTTTATACAAGATGAACTCATGTTGAACTTATGCATCTCTTATATTAATTGACATTATGAGTAATATAATGCTCAACAAGTAAGGAAAAATTGATAGTAGCGGTAGCGGGTTTTTCATAAATTCATTATTCTCTAAAAATAATTGTCATATCTTCCGTGCTTCGTAAGTGTTTATGCATATTTATTAATAAATGTTCGTTAGTAGCATTAAAAAAAACCGAAATAAATTGAGTCCATAAACATCCGTTTTATTTTCATGTAACAAAAAAAATATAAAGTTATATCGCTATACTAGGTAAAGCTATGTGGCACCTTTCAAACTAGCTTTTTGATAAAAATAAATATGAAAATCCTCTGAAGTATGTATCGTAGGGTCGGTGCATACTTTTTGGGATGTTATAGATGCAGTTTTCAATTTGGATATCTGATTTCCCAGAGTGTTAAAAAAAAATGCATGGTTTACGTGCTTAGTACGTGCTTTTGCGGATTTATTCATAAATGTTCGTCTGTTAAAAAAAAACTGAAATAAATTCAGCCCATAAACATACAGTTATTCTCGTACAACTAAAAAAATCTAAAATTATATCACTAAGTAAAGATACGTGGCACCTTTCGGACTTGTATTTTGATAAAAATAAACATGATCATTGACCGCCATGGTACACTAGTTGCAAATCTCAGGTGCTGCCGTTTTCTTAAACAACGGGCATAATAAGTTTAAAAAAGCCGACGTGGCAAATAAAGCTGCTTCGTGTCGGCACCGTAAACAATCCCGGGAAATCTCTCTCCTTGCAACTCACATAAAGAAACAAAAGTCAGCAACTGATTGGCTCCACGTGGCCACCCAGCCATACCGCCATATCACCCCTTCTTTAGCACCGCCTCATTTCCCCTACTCCCCCGAATTATTACCCCCTCTCTGTTTCTTCAACAAACACAATCAACATCATTTGCACGCGAATATGACGAGCGGGTCACATCAGCAGCAGCAGCAGCAATTTCCGGGATGGGAAGGCGAGGAAGGTGACGCCGATTTTATGTCGGAGTTTTTCGGGTCACTGACCCCCGATTACAGTAATCCCGGGAGGCTTGTTCCAACTTCTGATACGGCAGTTACTGCTCAAGAGATTACTACATTGAGCGTTGGGGTGGGCTTGGAGAAGGATTACGGTAAAGGTGGTGGCTTTAATGAGGAGGAGGTTGGGAGCAGTGTTAATAAGTTTGATGAGGTTAAATTGAAGGGCACTTCTACTAGTGGCACCAAACAGGAGGTATATATTCTTTTTTCTTCAATCAAATACTAAATTTATTTCTGCTAGTTTGTAGTAGTTATACTACCAGTATACAATTGTTTATGCCCATACTTCTATTTAAATAGAGAAACTCTGCAGGACTTCAAACATGAATAGTAAAGATATAAAATATTTATGTATTATAATTCAAACACATATATATAACAATAAAGTAAGAACCTTACAAAGCTTTCAGTCATTTGTTCTTGTTGTGAGAAATTATATATATATATATATATATATATATATATATATATATATATATATATATATATATATTCTCAAACATAGTAATATGATGAACACCAAATTTACACCTCATGCACAAACCATTTTTTATCATGAAGTTATTAACTGTCAATTTGAAATTTCACTTGCATGTGTAGTATTGATTTCTTATGTGGCAAATGCCTTTGATGCATGTAAGTTTATGTCACACATAGTTAGACTCATAATGTAAAATTTCAAACACTAGTTAAAATGGTTTGAAGGTTATGGATTTGAATCTTACAAACTTTTCAAATGTGAGAGTAGGTTGATCATAGTAATTTTCCCTTCAATAGTACTTTGATTATCACTTTAGATAACAAGATCATTAAACATGATCAGCTAGCACTGTCTGATCTACTAGTTAAGAAATATGAATAGAGGTCACAATAATTAATTCCATGGTTTGAAATTCAGGTAACTGGAGGGAGCTGCGAGTCGCAACCGAAAAGAAAGCGAAATCGAACATCGGAGATGCACAATATGACCGAGAGGGTGAGGATTGAAATGCATTCTAAGTCATTGCTCTTATGACATAGTTGGCTGTTTTAATTTATATACTGTCTAATTTATGAACAGAAACGACGGGATAAGATAAAAGGAAAATTAAAGGCCTTGCAAGAACTCATACCCAATTGCCACAAGGTGAAATACAAGCATAAGAACATATATACAGTGACTGGCAACTCTGTTATAAATCTGAACCTATGTATTTTTTTGTTACAGCTAGACCGAGCATCACTACTAGATGAAGCAGTTTCATATGTAAAGGCCCTCCAAACGCATGCAAATGCCCTACAAATGCAGGTGCAGTTACTTACGGGTGGGGGAGTTTGTATGCCACCTTCGCCCAATGCATGCTATCACATGCCACACATGTCTCCTTTTTCGCGCATGGGCATGGGATATCATGCTATGGGCATGGGGTACCCTGTAGGACATGCCCCTTACATGTCCCCATTGCCTTCCTCTGTTAGGCCGGTCGTAGGGTATAGTCCTTATCCGTCCTTTTCTCCTATCTCCCAACAAGCTGTTCAGTTTTCTACCGTTCCGGAGTATGCTACGTCTATCCCATCCCCTCCTATATTGCAGCCAGGTCCTTTTGGTCACCAAAAAGGGGAGTCTAGTTCCCTAGAGGCAGTGCCAGTTCAGGTATTCTTCTTTCAATTCATTATTTTCAGATATATAAATGAATCCAAAGAAATATGTACATGAGCTAAAATCATTATTCTAATATCTCACCCAGTTCAATGAAGTAACATGCTCTAACTTTTATATATTTATTCTTATAAAGGTTATGTGACAGATAAAAACATGATTACCATTTTCAAATTATAAAGCAGTCCTTTGAAATTTATCAAAACTTAAAACCGTTCCTGTTTTTAAGCATTATTTAATTAAAATAACATATTGAATGAGGATAAGAGGATAAGTGATGTTAATTATAAAATGTTCATAATAATGTATTTTTATGCAAATTTAGTTTATTTTACTGCATGTTGCATTGTTGACTTTGGATTATTTTTATAACTTGAGAACTAAATTATATAAACATACTAGATGTTCAAAAGTTTACCAAATTCGCACTTTTGTTTGTTGCATTATAAAAAAGGGTTAAAAACAGAAGACTTTTTGTTAAATTTCAGGAATTTAGTCTACAAAATGAAATGCAAAAGTTTGTTTTTCTTCCTATTATGATATATACCCTCTTACAAATTCATATTTGTAACTGATGCCCAATCATTTTCGTTAATGCTCTTTTATTGTAATTAATGTTTAAAGATGGAATCAATGATAATTCAAATTAATTAGAAATTTGAATTTGTAATCAAGTCTCCAATGCATTTGATGGTCTAATATTTACAGAACAAAGATCAATATTACATTTCAGTGTATTATACAATACAATTAATTAAAAATGTTTTCCTCAAATGTTGTGTTCTTGATGTAATAATTTGGTGTTTCAATGTGGTAGAAACAAGGCGGATGCGAGCCTATGCAGCAGAAAAATGTCGGTTAGTTCAACTGAGCAGCAGCAGCAGCCAAAATGTCAGGTAGTTAAAATGGGTAGTAGTAGTAGATGCAGGACATTTTATCTCTGCCTTACACATATGTTGGAAGCTTATATTGACAAAAATGCAAGTTAGCTAGCAACATGTGCTATCCTGACCAATTGGAGTATCTGAAGATTCATGTCGGGAGTTCAATAGTACACTACTAGGAATATAGCAAATACCAAATATACTAATATTGTCTATAGATCTATCAACCGAAAGGATGATCGGTAGGTGTTCCATGGTTAACAAGAGTGTTTTTCTCAGCCATCTTTTAGAAATGTAACTCAGATCCATGTCAAAGGGAAAGTACCAAAATACTCCGAAATTGTTCAAAAAAGACCCAATTTAAATACTCATTATTGCATGGACCTTCTGTTACACATGGAGTAGAGACTAATACTCAAATCCATATGTTATTGAGATTTTTCGACCTCACAACAAAAAATTTGAAATTTGTATTGGTGTACGCTTAGACGATTAGGCGGACAGTAAGGTAACTCTTTGTGAAATGTCCAAGTAGATTAATTTTAATTCTAACAACATCCAACACAGAAAAAATCATGAACACAGTAAAATAAAAGACACAAGTAAGAACTTGGCGATTAAAATGCTAAGAAATTCTTCGTCCATGGGTCAAATCACTCTGATCTTTTATATTATTTTTCTAGTACAAGCACTAAATCAATAGAAATTTTGTACTCTTTTTACGGTCATAAATTTTCAAAGCTAGAAAACGGTTCTTTTTCTGCTACAATCCTTTTCTTTTATAGCAAAAAAACATCACATGGATTACTGACGCTTTACCTTGTACCTAATATCATTGTTAGATCTTGCCACTTGTCCTTCATCTGTAATGCTAGTCTTGTGTGTTGTGGATTGATGACGTGGATTAGGTGAGATAGCATGGTTTTGATGGGATAATTCTGAATTTAGGTGGGATAACTTCAATTAGGCAGGATAATTTGAATTTGAAGTGTTAAAATAAGTGTGATGCCATTGGATGCTTGCCAAACATCCATCGTCTATGTTTTGTGGTGTTGGTTGAGGAGTTCAGATTTGCTTTATATCTTATGATAACGCACCGTGTTGCGCTACTTGCGCTATCTGAATTTGATGTTGTGAAGGCACACCGTACTTCGAGAATATTGGGGCGTTTTGATGTTGAGCTTTGGTGGTACGGCCAGGAAAATGTCTATGCTGATTAGGAGCGAGAAGTTTTAAGGTTTGTGCAGTTCTGTGGAATTTGTTGGGCCTTATGTGCTGTATCTAAAACTTGTGTAGTTCCCGTGTGACATAGGATTGTGTGACATAGGATTCAGTCCATTTTACTCCATACTACGATATTGTACCTATTGACTTTGTTTATCATAACATGCACTAAATACTTTAATTGAAAATTATTAAATACTTTAATTGAAAGTTGGGTGTAACACTTGCCCTAAGTCTATGCTAATAGATATTAGTGTGCTAATAGATATTAGTGTGCTAATAGATATTTCGCGCCCAGCTTTTCAATGGTCTAGTAGTTTGCTTTTGCATTTGATGCTTCTTAAATGTGAGACGTAATTAGTTGTCGTCTTATTGTTGTCAGTTTCATCATTTCATATTTCGAGATATCCGACTTTCTCCTCTAATTTTCTCTTTACTTATTTGCAACTCTTCAAAATGCTTTCTGTTTTCTATTATTGCTAATAGTCTTCTTTGAATTTTAAATCACAAATGATGGGAAGTAATTTCCTTTCCTTATTGAGCCCATTGATTTAATTCTTTATAGAGGAGTGAGAAAAGTTAATGGTGCACTAGAACTTGGCTCGTTCTCTTCGCGAACGTGTGCATATGCTTAGGGATATTTATTAAAACTTTGTAGAGTTGGCACCATTTCCTACATGATCATCACCACTTTTCTTGCCCAATTCTTGTTTATGAGTTTACTTCTGAAGCAGAGAAGGTGTTACACCCATTTTTCAATTAAGTAAATAGTACAGTGTTATCCGGCTTTGTGACCATGCCATATTTGAACAAGGCAGAGTGATAAAACAGGAGAATAACCAAGCAGAAATCTAGAACAATCACTTTTTCATTCAATTAAGTAAATAGTATAGTGTTATCCGGCTTTGTGACCATGCCATATTTGAACAAGGCAGAGTGATAAAACAGGAGAATAACCAAGCAGAAATCTAGAACAATCACTTTTTCACTGATATATCAAACAAGCTTAGTGGATATGCCATTAAACCACAAAAAGTCGATATAGCATACATTCCAAATTACCTAAAGTGCCTATACCAAAATCCAAGAATTAGCAAAGGTCTTGGATTGGTAGCGATCCATGGCCATGGTTCAATATCATCCATAGAGCTTGGCAAATTCATGCTTTATTTCTTGCTAGGTGAAACTAAGGTGCTAGTCGACTAGATCATACGACATGAGATGGTTCATGATCTCTCCACGATTCAAACATTTAAGCACCAATCCAAGTTTCAAGGTTGCAAACCCTAGTGCTTTTAACTAGCCGACAAACCAAAGACTCCACCATAGTTTAAGCTCATACCAATATAACCAGGTTCCACAAATGAAGGTACAATCCATCTAAGCAACGTCGAAGGATCAAAGAAGGGTTTATAGCCCATCTTAAGGATCGGTACCGATCCATAGGGAATGGTTCGATACCGATCCTTGAACTTTACTGAGTTGGCTACGATCTTTTGAGGGCGGCTCCTTCAGAATGTGGGAAGAACATAGTGGAGAGAAATCTGATGACCTTCAGCTATAAATAGAGGATGATAGACATTGTTTGGGGATCCTTTTCCCTTGTATTCTAAATTCTACACTTCTGTTTTAATCTCTCGGATCTATATCAATCCATAGACAATGATCCATAAGATCACCTCTGTAAAAACTTTGTAGAATCATAAACAAAGTTCAAGTGGACGTCGGCCAATGATTAGTCGAACCACTATAATTATTGTGTTGCTTTCACTCGTTTTTCATTTATTTTCTTCACTTTATTATCTTCTATAATCTTTTGTGCATTTGTGCCAACTTTTGGTGCAAATATTTTGGTGCTTTCACTGAGAACGTATTGTTCTTTTGCTATTTGGATCTATTTTCTACTTTTGGATTGCCTTAGTCCATGAAGTAGATCCGTCAGTTCCATTTCCTATAATCCATGACTATTCGGATTTTTGCAAAATCTATCATTGGATTAACAGAAGTAACAACTCCATGAAGTACTAAAGAAAAATCTGCCGCCTCCATGCCTACTAACGATGTTGAGAACGATGGCTCTTAACATGTTGAAGAAGTTGCTCAACCTAACACTACCGAAATTCAGTGCCCCTCAGACACGATAACACTAGTTAAGATGGATAAGATGATGGAGGAGTTGAATGACAAGCTACGTGACAGCCAGGACAAAATGAGGAAAAAGATGAAGGAAACTTGGAGTTACTGAACCAATTATCTCATAGTCATAGAAGGAACATGAGGGACTTATCGCCTTTTGATATAGAAGAAGACAGTTCTTCGTCATTCGATGGAAACCATAGAGATGGGAAGTATAAAATGAAGAGAAAGGAAATCATAACTTCGAAAAGTAATTTTAACGGTGCTCATAACGCAAAGAGCATGGATCGGTATCGATCCATCCCCAAGGGTCAGTACCAATCCCTGTCATCGTGACTTAGGTACGGGAGGTGTTGTTGGGTTGGATGTTGATGTTGGTGATGGAGATAGTCATGTTGGAGATGTGATGGAGATGGTCTTGTTGGAGATGGTCAAAATGTTGAGATTCAAACAGCTGCTGTCAATCCATCATGTAGGAATCACAGAAACTGATTATCTGGATGAATGACTCTCCTAGAGATAGAAGAATCTAGGTATCATGGAACTAACTAAGATCATTTCCAGGGACGAACACTCGTGGCAAGCCACGATTATTGTGATTCAGCTAATCCGAGAATGCTCGAATTTTTGGCATATATGGTGGTAAAGCTGGAAAGTGAAAACCAGCATAGACATAACGATGATTGGGGCTCTTCTCCCAATTGAAACCCATTCAATGAAGAGATACTATGGTATGAGTACCCAAGAAGTTTCACTATACCAACTATGATGTCCTACACCGGGGTGGTGGACCCAGGCAACATGCACTGAAATTTGAGTGGCGTATGAACAAGGGCAACTGATGCAGTTAGATGTAGTATTTCCCGATATTTTTAAAAGGTCTTGCTACGATGTGGTTCGCTCGGCTTTCACCGATATCCATATTTTCGTTTGACCAACTAGCTAGAAAATTTTTCGAACAGTTTTGCTTGCACACAACCTGATGTGATGTCGTTATCAAATCTGTTTTAAAATACTAGTCATTGAAGGACTTTTTAAGTAGGGTTAACACAGTGGTGACGAAGGTGGGTAATGCTAAGGAAGACATTGTTTTGATAGCATTAATCAGGGGAATACAACCGAATATCGATTTTGAAATATGGTTGAAAATGAAAGCCCCATCGACTATGGATGAATTCTACAGGATGACAACCCAGGACAACAACCCTGTATTGTGCTTTGAAGGAGGCAAATACCTTGATTGGAAGAGTTGGTGATAGACAATCGGTTGAAGTGATACAGAGCAGTGTTGTGGTAAAGTAAACAAGAGAGAGCTCTGGGAATGTGGTTGTAAACGTGGAAAACAAAGGTGGTAATCAAAAAAGAAGTAACCAAAGAAATGAAGATAGAAAACCAAACCTCAAGAAATGTTAGAGATTCTTGGAATATGAGGACTATATGTCGTTGAATAACTCAATCGAGAATATTTACCTTGCGACGCAAGGTATGGAATATTACAAGAAGCCAGCTCCTAGGGAATTAATAAAAAAGGAGAAGAGATCTGGGAAGTACTGCTGTTTCCATGAGATGCATGGCCATAACATGAACGAATGCAGACATTTGCGTGATGTGATAGAGGATTTGATCAGGAAGAAAAAAAATCCAACAATATGTGAAAGCTCCGTAGGACGGCGGGCAAGGAAATGCTCGACCCCAAGGGTAATTGCTCCAACGATGTCAAGCTGGGCCTAGTGATGAGGAGCCTAGGTAGCTTGAAAAAGATTTGTTATTAATACAATTACTGGAGGACCTCATCCAGTTGAGAAAAGATGGAATGAGATGGAAAGATATGCGAGTACTTTGAAATATGTTATACAAGAAAGTTGCTTCACCATCGAAGACGATGCTCCAGTAAAGTAACTACAGATCATGACTGATGGCATGGTATTCAGAAATCGAGATGCGGATGGGATTGAAGCACCCATGCTTTATCCCTTAGTGATATCGGTCGTAATTAGGCCAGCGACTATGAGGAAAGTTATTTCGATAATGGGAGATCTGTTAATATTTAAAAAAAATATCCTACGACCAAATGATAATGGGACAGTCAAGATCTAAAGCCTTGTAAATCCCAGATTTAAGGATTTACCGGAGAGGCTGCAAGCCTGTGGAATGTGTGGATTTACTAGTGGTGTTAGGTGAAAGTGACCGCAAGAGGGTGCGGGTTGTGACCTTCATTGTGATGGATGATTTTTCTGCATCTAATGCTTTCTTGGGCTGACCGACTCTTGCTAGCTTCCAAGTGGCCCTAGCCCTGTGGTGCTTGACAATGAAATTCCCCATGGAGAATGGGGTAGGGGTCATGTAGGGTGACCATAATGTTAGACGTGAATGCTACGTCGTAGAGCTGAGGGAGACAAAGCGACATGAGAAAGGAAAGGACTTAGAGAAGACTCTCTACGTCAAATTATGGACATATAACAACCACCACCTAAGCCCTAGCTCGGTCAACATAGCAAGTTCCACAAAGCTATGGATCCGAGGAAGGAGCCAAAGGATGTGAGGCCGGTCCTGACAGATTTGATGATCAGCATCCCAGTTAGTTAGGATGATCCAACTCGAGTCCTGAAAATTAGGTCTCAACTCGGCATGAAGATAAAGAAAGAATCGACATGGTTTCTCCAAGCGAACCTAGATGTGTGTGCCTGAAAGCATTCCGACATATATGGAATATCGTCGAAAATAGCATGTCATGATTGAATGTGAACCTTAGATGTCTTCCTTTGAAACAGAAGCAACGTAGTTTGCGTCTGGAGCGATCTACTACACTGAAAGAGGAGGTGGATAAGCTCAAAGCCAATGGCTTCATTCGTGACTCTCTATACCCCGAATGCATATCCAATCCAGTCCTAGTTAAGAAATCCAACGAGAAATGGAGGACATGCATCGACTATTCAAACTTGAATAATGCATTTCCAAAGGATAGTTTCCCGCTACCAAAGATCAACCAATAAGTGGATTCAACCATCGGCTACAAATTGCTATCGTTCATGGATGCTTATTCTGGCTATAACCAAATTCCAATGCATATCCTAGACCAGGAGCATACCAGCTTCATAACCAGTCTAGGATTGTACTGTTTGCCATTTGGTCTAAAACACATCGGAGCCACCTAATAGAGATTGATAAATTCTATGTTCAGAAACCGGTTCGGACGTTCAATGGAAGTCTATGTGGACGATATGCTACTAAAGTCGCGGCAAACGACGTACCATTTGGTGATTTGTTAGAAATGTTGGCATGCTCCGGAGATATGGAATGAAGCTCAACCCGTTGAAATGCTCGTTCGAAGTTTCCTTAGGGAAGTTCTTGCATTTTATTGTAAACTCGAGAGGAGTTGAGGTCAATCAAAAGGATATTGAAGCCTTAAGAAATGTTGAAGCCCCAAAGATGATAAAGGAGGTGCAACATCTGAACGGGAAAGTTGCCACACTAAGCTGATTCATCTCGAAGGATACAGACAAATGTATAATGTTCTTCGATGTTCTCAAAGTGGGGAAAAGAAACTTTGCTTTGATGCAAGAATGTAAAGATGCTTTTCAAGCCTTGGTTTATCACCTGGAAAGACCGCCTATCTTGTCAAAGCCTTTGGAGGGAGAAGATATTTTTGTTAGGGAGAAGATTTATTTGTTTATCTAGCAGTGTCTATTCATGCTTTTAGTGTTGCCCCTTGTACATAAGGAAAGCAGAGTCCAAAGGCCAGTGTACTATATCAGCAAGCGATTGACAAGAGCAGAAATAAATTACCTGAAGTTAGAAAAGCTGGCTTATTACTTATTGATCGCATCAAGAAAACTCTATCCCTACTTCCAAGCTCATCCGATTAAGGTGCTGACTGATCAGTCCTTAAGACAGGTCCTGCAATGACTTGAGACTTCTAGGAGACTGTTGAAGTGGAACATTGAATTGAGTTGGTATGATATATCATATCATCCAAGAAGAGCAATCCAAGGTCAAGCATTGGCCGACTTCATTACTGAGTTCACTACTCGGAATGATGAGAGAGGAGGTTATATAGCAGAGTGCTCAATGGAAGTTGTACACCGATGGAGTATCCGATGAACGTTGCTTGGGGGCAAGAGTGGTTTTGGTGACCTCCGAGGAACGGTTGATCTGCTATGCCCTAAAACTCGAGTTTCCTACAACAAACAATAAAGCCAAATATGAAGCACTGATAGCGGGACTCGAAATAGCAAAAGAATTTGGAGTCAAAGCTTTGTACATATATAATGAATCTCAACTGGTAGTCTACTAGGTGAGGAAAGAATTCCAATCTAAGGGAGTGAGTTTGTCCCCTATTCGATAAAGGCTTTGGAACTGCTTAATGACTTTGAGTACTATACAATAACACACTTCCCCAGGGAAGAGAACACAAAGGTCGATTCACTAGCCAAACCAGCTAGTTCTGTGGATGCATAACTTATGGGTTTAGTTCCAATGGAGGTATTACTAGCTCCGAGCATTGACCAGATGGATGTTGATTAGATTTTGGAGGCTGAATTTGAGAAAGAATCATGGACGACTCCAATTAAGGAATATTTATTGAATGGAACCCTTCCAGATAGAAGAAATGAATGAAGAAAACTCCTGCACCAAGCTCTATAGTTCATTGTTCAGGAAGGAGTGTTATATAGAAGAGGGTTTTCTATTCCCTTGCTATGCTGTGTCATCAATGAGAAGGCTAAGAAGGTCCTTGCGAATGTTCACGAAGGAGCATGTGGCGATCATACTAGGAGGTAAATGTTAGCGAAGAAGTCGCTACGGATATTTTTGACCAACGGTCAACAAAGATGCAACTGATTACACATGTAGGTGTGATCGATGTTTAAGATTCGCAAAAATTCCTAGATCCCCACCTATGGAGACTACACAAATGGTCAGCCCATGGCCGTTTGCGGTACGGGGAATCGACATTATTGGTGTGCTACCGATGTCGAAGGGAAGAGCGAAATGCACCATTGTTGCTGTTGATTATTTTACAAAGTAGGTTGAAGCAGAACCGCTAGCCATAATCACCACGAAGAAGGTGATACTTTTTTGTCATAAACATTATCTGTCGATTTGGGATCCCACCAACAATCATTTCCGACAATGGAATCCAATTTGACAAGGAGGAATTCAAGAACTTTTGCAGTAAATATCGGATAGAGAAAAGATATTCTGCAGTAGCACATCCGTAGGCGAATGGACATGTGGAAGCAGTGAACAAAATCATCAAGTCCATTCTGAAAAAGCAATTGACAAAGGCCAAAGATAAGCAGGTCGATGAATTGCTTTTGGCACGTTGGGCCTATCGAACGACCCACAAATCCATGACTAATCACACTCCATTCACTTTGGCCTACGGATCGGAGGCCATGATTCCAATTGAATTGGAAGTGCAATCTCATCGGAAAAATCCATTACGATCCCAAAAGGAATGAGTAGCTCATGCTATAGTCCCTCAATATGATCAAGTAGAAATGCGACAAAGCTGATTAGAGCGCGGCTACTCATCGAAAACGAGTAGCATGACATTACAACACAAAGGTTAGGAGCCAGACCTTCGAGATCGACGATCTCATTGTTAAACGAATTTTCTCTAGTCCAGTGAACATGGGCCTGACTTGGGAAGGTCTGTATGCTTTTGAATATAAACTTGGAGATGGAAAATTCAAAGTAGCGACTATTGATGGAATTTCACTTCTAAGGGCATGGAATAACGAGCACTTATGATGTTATTTCGCTTAAAACTATCTTTGTACGTACTTTGTTGATTTCAATGTAACAAGGCATGATCTGCCATTTTGCGCTATGAACAACGGCAAAGCTGAACAACTTGCACTTAATACATGTATATAGGTGCCCGGAGGTAGGTACCGATTGGACTTGACGGTCCATAACTGGGCTTAAGGAACATGACGGTTTCAAGGCATTAAGAGTTAGATGCCAATTAACTCCTCTAACCCATAACTTGGCCATTGGATTATACACATAAGGGTCAAACGAGACAGTCCGCTCCAATAACTTTACCCAGAGATAGGCAAAGCATCGAACCGTTGCCCGAAGATGGGCAAGCCCAAGGATCTACGTATGGAGTAAGGCAGGATCTTCCGGAGATACATTGTGACATTCAGAGATAGGCATCTTGCTTACTTAGCTCCGTAAATAGGGAATGTACGATCAACGCTCAATGCTAGGGAGATTGAGTAAAACATCTAAGAAATAGACGTCCAAAACACCGCTTAAAGTGATCAATCTCGGCCAATGCTGGAAGATTGACGAGACCAAACATGGATGCCTAGGCATAGGTACCTAAGCTATAACTCTCTTAATGCGAAGGTGATATAAAATCCATCGCTGTTACTATTCAAATGAAACTCGGCTAAAGATAAGCAAAGCAAGCTACTAAGTTAGCTAAATGAAAACATTTCTCGATACAGGAATAGATAGACACAAGCACTACAACAAAAAGTGTCTTTTATAGCGGCATATAGCCGCTATTAATCACAACCATAGCGGTTTGATAAGCGTTGTATATCGACATGTTATAAAAAACTATTGAATATTTATAACACAAAATATGCCGCTATGGTTGAGCTTAGTTTTATAACGCAAATTCGCCGCTATGGTACGTTAATTCAATAGCTCATTATAGCCGCTATAATACAGCTAAATCTCAACGGAACTGGAAATCTTTATAACACCATTTTGCCGCTATAAAATATTTATTCAATAGTTCATTATAGTCATGTATAAAATGAAAAATAAAGTATGGACAATGAACCGATTGTGCCCAGATTTCAAGAATTCTAAACCAAAAATGCGAGAACTATATCAAGAATATCAAAACAGTATTGTAACGGTCACACAAATGAAACAACAACATAACCATAAATTTCAAACATGAACATAACTTAAATGTTAACAATACAGAACTTCTAAAATAATAGCATAGAAACAGAACGCGAAACATAACACACTGGAAACTGAAAAACATCAATGAAGCTACAACACTTAATAAGATCTACCGCTTCTGCTACCAGCTACAGAGGAAGAAGCGAGCTCCAAAGTGACCGTGAAAGATGACTTATCAGCTTCTCTAAGGTATCTGATTTTCTTCACTTCCACCTTACACCTTAATAAGAAGTTTTCTACATATAAGAAGACTTACACCTTCATCTGTTTGATTTTCTTCACTTCCAAACATTTGAGCAAGCAATTCTGCCTGCACATTCACTTCACCTTATCATTTTTATTTATTAATAACTACATCAAAAATGCGCCATCTCCTGCTCGTCTTCCTCCTCCTCCTACTCACCTCCCCTTCCCTCTCCACTGTCCAACCAGAATGCACCAAGTCACCATCCACCGGCCTCTCCTCCACCTTCGCATTCACCATCCAAGCCTCCATCTCCGAAATCCAGAAGATCATCTCCACCATCAATTCCTTCTCCGGCTTGATCAACGGTGACCTACGCCTGTCCTCCGCTGTCTCCGATTGCCTGGATGTGCTGTCCTTCTCTCTCGATGAGCTTTCACTTTCCTTGAACCTTATCTCCGGACTGTCCTCCGGCAACATTAAATCCGACACCAGGACCTGGCTCTCCGCCGCCCTTGGCAACCAGGACACCTGTCAGGTATAAACTAAGAGTATCCCTGCACTGACTTATAAGTAGCGTATTAGCCTATTGACATCTAGAAAATCACCAAAAATAACTATAGGGCATCGTATAAAATCTGCTTACATATACCATAAACTATTTTGTTTTATTAAAGAGACACCCAAACACTTAATATACATATAAGAAGACTTACATATAAGAAGACTTACACCTTCATCTGTTTGCTTTTCTTCACTTCCAAACATTTGAGCAAGCAATTCTTCAGGTATGCCATTCCCCATGAGTTATTCTACATATACATAAGAAACTCAGTACCAAGAAATCAATCTTATTATAGAAGTGTTATTCTGCTGCTAAAAGTGCATCGATATTATAGCATTACCTAAGTTCAAAGTTTATGAGGTGAAGACTGCGACCAACACGATCTCTGAATAAATTAGCACCAATCTCAACAAGACCACCACTAGGTGAATACTTGACCGAAACAGCCAAGAAATCAGTAAGAATTTGATATTACTCTTTTCAATGCATAGTACCTAAGCACTTGAGGGCTTGTTGCTGGTGCTACAAGAAGGGCATTTGTACTGCTTGATGTGCTCTGCACAGGCTGGGGTTATCTTAACGCACTTGCCGTGGAACCACTTCTCGCAGATGTCGCAGAAGATCCAGAACTTGTCTGACGCGTAGCTGTCCCCGCACACGCCACATAAGGTGTCTCCGTTCTCTTCTTCTTCTCCGTTGTCTGCATCCTCGTTCTCGACTTCGTCGATGGCTTCATCATCCTCTTCTTGACTTTATACTAATTCCTGAGTCAATAGAGCTCTCTTGACTTACTTGGCAAGGCCTTTCAGTGTCTCGATCGAAATATGCATACATGGCATGATACACATAGGAAACCTTGTACTCAACACTGTAGTTAAAAGTCGGTGAGAAAACTGGACCGGTGAAATAAACAAAGGGAGGAAAATAACAAATGACTTGCTATCGGTTAAGAAATAGGTATATTAAGAGTATAAAAGAATTTGTCCATCATCCTTATAGAAAGCAAGATAAGCATATACATTAATATAGCCATAGTTTTTACTCGGCAAGCAAGACACATGTGCATAGATAAAAATTTGGAATTTCATGACCACCGTGGTAACATCACTTATGATCATGAGACTGAATGAACATGATAGCTAAAAACTCAACTGTTAAAAAATCAAGGAACATAACATTAACATTTGAAATTTAACTTTTCAAATTTTCAAATTCCAAAGTTTTAGAAGAAGAAAAAAACTGTCAAGTTTTCACTAGGAGGAAAAGTTTATTTACTAGGAGTAAATACGAAGTTTCGTTAACTTTTCGAAAAGTTTATTTCTGGTTTCTTATTAACTAGAAGTAAAAGTATATTATGTTCTTTGACACAATGTCCATTTACTTTTTTAATTAATTGAATGGTATACTTGTCCAAAATGTTTCTCTTTGTCAATCATCTAAACACTACATATGCTCCAGAGTTGTCTATCTTTGTTTGCTCAAAGTCAAACACAATATTTGTTCTCTCATTTGTTGACATCTTTGATCAAATGAATTAAAAGTCTTTAAAATTACGTTCAAAACTACAAATCTCAATCGAACTTAACCAATTCTTGTAAAAAATAAAACAAAAAACTAGAAGATATGACACATTCCAACCATACTAACATCAAACAGCATATAAAATTTATCAAACAAACAGCCTAAACAATAGTTCAATAAAATAAGAACAAAACAAGAAGTTACCCACTTGATTTGCTCATTGATTGCAATATTATGACAATTATGCCATTTATTAAATACATTTTCTATGATCTAGGCTAGCAATCGAAATAACAAATTAGGAAAATACTCTCTCAAAATTGTAAAATCGGCAGGAAGCAGTGGAGAAAAGAAGGTTAAGGAGTAAATTATTGGAAGGAGAAAATAAAATTGTAAATAATTTAGGGAATATACTCATTCGAAATTTTCATCATTCTTATGGCAAAGAAGGTGAAACAAATCCCTCAGAAAGTGTAAGCGTAGTTATCAACTTATCATTAAAGCTTATAATACTGTAAAGAAAAATATTTTGTATTCAACTGTTAATTATGAAGCTATTTTACTTCGAATTATGGATTCATAGACACCATAACATTTTAACTTTTACACACATTATTACCAGGTCTTCTAAATTGGGCTTGCAACATAGCAATGAGCACAGCTGGACAGGTAGTAGTAATGGCACTAAATGCCTAAATGCCTATGTCATAATGCGGAGTTTGGCTAAATTGTTAAAGGATATTATAGTGAGATATCAGATGGTAAAGGTTGTTATTGAGTCGTAATTAAACAATAAAAGGTGATGATATATGCCCAAATGATAGTCGTGTGGCATGGCATTTAATTGAAAGCAAATGTCACAAGTTGGCATACATGTCTTTGGTAATTACCCTAAGCGTTTGGCGGAATCAATGCATATTTTCTCATAAGTATGAAAAATATCCAAATTATCCCTGCAAAATAATAAAAGAGACAGCTTACATGTTTGGCCATGCCAAAATCAGCAAGCTTAACTTCACCATTAGGGTCGACAAGTATGTTTGCACCTTTAATATCCCTGCAAAAATCACTCATGAACGTTAACTTGAGGAACAATATTAACCTTTTTTTATGTAACCTCAACGGAAACAATGTAATACCTATGTACTGTATTTCTCCCATGTAAATATGCAAATCCTAAAAGTATTTGCCTAACATAACTACGTATTACAGGCTCCCCAAAAGGACCATAATCCTGAAGTAATTTGTGAATGGATCCACCTGAAATGTATTCAAGGTATACTGACAGTGTGTCATCGGCCTGTATCAAGAAATTTGTGATTGGTTAGACGATTTAATTTTCCTTTGGAACTAACCTATAGACAAATGAACTGAATCCATTTTCCATTGGAAAGGTGTAACTAAATCAATCCCATTACTTGATATTTTGCCTAGAAGGATGAGAATGAATCAATGAAACAATCATCTCATAGGGAGACTGAGCATCCCACGAATATGTTGGTCTCAGTGACATTCTAAAAATGGTATCAAGAACCTATGCACTTTTATAGAAGACAATGCTAAAATCATCATGATCCAAGTGAAACAAATAACAGTTAGGTAGCTAGACTCCGGAATAAAACACAATTCACTGATGACTGATGGAAGCATGTAATTTGTGTAATCCGATTTTAGTTGGTTCAAAAGTTACCAATTCGCTGCCATGGTATTGCACAATATTCGGATGTGATAGCTGACTAAGCAATGTTATTTTCTGTGTAAAAATTGCATAAAGAATGTCAATCAAACAAGACTTTCAATTTTGGACATGAAAATCCAATATCGCACCCCCAAGATAACAAAATAACTTACCTGGTTTAATTGCCTGAGACATTCTTTTGAATTTGAATCATCTGAAATAACCTTGACCTCCTTAATGGCACACATCTTCCCGTTTTCTCTACAGCAAACAATAAAACCAGATCATTTTTATCAGTTTGCATTACTGTGATTATAGTGGAACAGTAGAATTAATGTTGACAAAGTTTATACGGACTATATGCACAAACTGTCCCCTCCATCAGAATCTACGAAGAATTTTTTGGTATGGGAGAAGGATGTATCTATATAGTGTGTTAGAGTGTCATATTAGTGCAGTTTGAAGCTATATTTTATAGTGGTTTAAAAAGTTTAATGCTCCAAAAATTAATATACAAACACTAACTTGATACAAAACTAACCAATGAAATGCAAAACAAAATAAAAACGGTACCTATTAAACCCTGTATACACATGACCTTTTATTAACTAGACTTCTTGTAATTTTTGGACTTATTTGTTTATTTTTGTCGTGGAAAATAAGGACCAAAGATGGCATTTTGATTCCTTGACTGGTCATTAGGTTTTTAAAAATAAAATCAAAAAGAGAAAAAGAAACAATATGGTAATAAAGCAACGAGTACCAACTTGATGAAGCTGACAAGCAGCAAACAAAAAGGCATAAAGAGAGACATTTGAGAACGTGAACGTGTAATGTATCGAAGAAGAAAACTTGCATGCAGGTTGGATCACTCAATCTTGTAAACCTTTGCGAAATATTGACAAAAGTATCAGCTGCAACGTCTGACCCTAAAGTACCTGTAAATGAAGATATGCTTCCTTTAACTCACAACATAGTACAATTTCATCAACTACATATTTATTTAGAGTGCATACAAAATTACAATGATATGCTTGCTTCAACACATATATAAACTATAATTCAGAGGGTATTCTTAAACAAAACCTTACTACGTACGATACATGCACTCATCTCATATAACTATACCCATACGATGATGACTTACAGAACAAAATAATAATAATCGAAGAATAATGTAATTATTTATTTATAGATATGGAAATAATGAGCAGCTAGAATCACAAACGCAGCAACAGCCGAACAATCATAGGTTGATGCAAATCCAGTCCTTTTTAAATCAAACAGCAACAACTTGCAATCCCCGAAATCAAAATAAGTGTATCGTTGTTAATAGAACAAAAAAAATATTACACAAATCATGCACTTCTTAACCATAAACTATCTACTGCTCATCGGAACAACTTGCTAACCCTAAAATTTCAACAGTTTACCAAATAACCCAAAACCCTAAATTATAAAAAACAGAATAGTAAGAATGATCCCCTATAAAAGGTAAGATTGGGAGTCTCATCAGAACCAGAAGAACTAACACTGGACTCGGACACAGGTAAAATTTAGGGTTCTGGACACGTCAACTTGGGAACTGCTGAAGAGCGATGAGCGAAGATCGGAGGTGGCGATGGCGAGTGATGAGTGATGAGCGATGAGCGATGAGCGATGAGCGAAGATTGGAACAGCTTAAGAGCGATGGCGAGTGATGAGGAGGGAGACGAAAATTTAGGGATTTAGGAAGAAGACGAGAACGATTAAGTGTTTTGAGAGGGAAATGAAAATTTTGGGAGGGGTAATTTTGTTTTGGGGCGTTACGTGTGTAAAGAACCGAGTATGCGTTACGTCAATACAGAAGAGAACAAACCAAGTAAGAAAAATAAATAATTAAATGTAATCAATCACGCTTTAGAATAAGGCGTTATTGAATGACGTTATTAATAACATACTTTCTTGTAGTGAAGATTTGAAGCAAAACAGAACTATTATTTATTAACAAAAGAGTGGTGGCTGCACCCGCACTACATCAGCCTGTTTACACAGGTTCGAAGCAAAAACAAAAAGCAACAGAAAAACAAGAAGCAACCAAGCCTTCTTCCTTCTCTTCTCCTCCTTCCTCCCTTCCTCGAAAGAATGCACACCAGATCTACTGGGCTTCCTTCTACTTGTTTCCTTGCCTTTATCATCCTTTGGGAAGTAGCCCTTTGGGTCAGTCTCCCAATCATAGTCGCTTCCTAGAAACTCAGAAGTCACGCCTTGGACACCTTGAGAAGTGAGAATGATAATAGGAGTGAAGATAGATTCCACAGGCAATGAGAAAGATAGAAGGGGTGGAAGATCATCAAATTTCTCCTTTTAATCTCCTTAGTTAGCATGGCTTAGGATCATTGCATCTCTTGCATAGTAGGCCCCGACGAATGCTCAACGACTCCAGTAATAATGATATCCTCATCTCCTTGGTCCCCATAAAGGTCACCTATGACCTCCTCTTCCAAAGCATGAATCATTCTAGCATTGGGATCAGGGGAAATGCCTGTTGGAGGAGTCGGAGTCGTATGAGGAGCAGATATAATGACCAATTCCATTAGAGTGGCCTATGTTCCCATTGGCAAGCTTACTTCCGGTAAAGGGATAATAGAAGGATGACCTGAAACTTGAAAAACAGAAAAGTAGAGATTAGTGACGTCAACCTCTACCATATTAGCCATCTGAAATACATGTGAGGTTAATGATATATATAACTCTGAGAGATGTAGATTCAATATGAGCTGGAGTGCCGCCATAACCTCCTTCCAGAATATGTGATAAAATGGGAAACTTCAGAAGTAGAGGCTCATCGGGGTTGTATTGAGCATCCGATAAAGGTACCAAAATAGTTGAAACACCAGATGTTGTCCCAACATGCCGAAATAGAAGTGGAGCCAGAAAGAGAAGTGATATTTTCAATAATCAGTGGCTCCGATGTCAAATGAGCAGTAATGTTTACTGTTGCATCATAAGGAGCAAACCCAGAACTCTCACCGCGATCCTTTTGAATCTCAGTAGTCAATTCAGGATGCAAGATAAGCTTGCGACCCTAAGTGCTTGTTGGTCTTCTTCATCCGAAAGGTCGAGTTTTACCTTCTTCTCATTGACCTCGACTCCATGGAAGTGCTCTCGCTCCTATTTCATGATCTCTTCCCAGGCCATCGCTAAAGCTTGGGGATATCCCTCATCCAACCATTTTACGTTGCCAAATTTAATAACATTTGCATTCTACTGCACAAGAATAGACTCAAGTTCATATTGAACTCTATTCTCTACGGCCTTAACCTATTCCTCAACACCCTTGGCTCGGGCCTCATCATCATCTCTCGCTTTATGAGCGTCTAGTAACTCATTGTAATAACCTTGGGCTTGGATGAGAGCATCATCCTTTTCTCTTTTCACCCGCCAATAGCTTTTTCAACTTCACTATTTCTATGGCTTGCTCTTCCATAGTTTTTTGAGTTGTTCATTTTCCAATGATAAAGTGTGGCTTCTATGATAAGCAGCCTTGATTTGCTTTTGCTGGCCCTGGTGATCCCTCTCAACAGTCAGATCTTCTAGCTTTTTCTTGGCATCAGCCAGCGAAGCATTAAGCACTTTAAATTCCTTGTCAAGGGTGGAAATGATGCACTTGTCATGTTCTTGAATTTGTTTCATCCCGTCAAGCTCTACCTTTATTTTTTAGGAGACTTCAGAAATAGCCTTAGTTATTCTCTTCCACTTGAAATATTGGCATATATGTCATCCACATTGGTCACGACATCAGATTTGACCTTCGAAGAGATATCTTTTAGACGAGGAACAAAAATGACATCATCGAAGTAAATCTTCAGAAAGGCACCTTCATGGCAGCCACATGAGGATTGGAAACAACATCCATTTCTATAGTAGTAGTGGGGGTTTCAATCGGCCTCTTATCAGATCTTAAGTGAGGAGAATCGGAGGGAACTAGCCTAGATGACTGCTCAGACCGTCGTAGCATATGAGAGGATATCATTGTTTGTGTTAATGGTGGAACAGAATTAGGGGCAATCAGTATCTAAATGGACGGAACATGATCTGGTCTCGTCAATACTTGTCCATGCTGTGCGGCAAGGGTGAACGAGACCTGCATCGTGGAGATCTCACGGGACCTGTAACTCTATCCTCCTATGATCCTAACCTAAGTGCCTTCCCGAATCAGAATCATGGGACGAACCACAAGAATAGCCGGACAATTCAAGCTTTTTGTATTACTCCCCTGATTATGGGTAGTGTCGTACATATTTCTTTGCTTCATGGAATCTGTAAATGAAACACAAACAAGTTAACACTAACAAAATGAAAGCATAGTGCGAATAAAGCAAGAATATAGTGTCGTGTAAGTGCGGATGTGTCCTAGTGTCCCTCCATAGATTGTGGACTTAGAGCTTGCTAACAGAGGTTATTTCCCTCGCATGAGTAGTAGGCACTTCATTAGGTAGACGAATAGGAGATCCAATGTCCCTAATGTTGAGACCAAAGGAACCAATTTCATTCGAAATACTACTAAAGGACCTGAAGATGGCCTTAGAAGGCGGGATGAGGATCTCATCAACCATAGTAGCTGGTGGAGGTTGCACGGACGTCCAAGATGGAACAATCTTTATTTTAGGCCACCGAGTTATAAGGAATGCACGATTATCGTCACTCCCATCACTCAAGGACTCATGGCCAATGCCAGCGTAATCATATCCTCCACCATCACTTTATCTTTCCTCAACATGCTCTCTCTATTCTTCGCTACCTTCAGCCCTTTGACTCGTTTCAGGATCGATAATGAGGCTCGAAAAAGAGGGTACCTACGAGGAGTCATCATCACCATCACCCTAACTTTCGAAACATGGCCAACACTGTGACTGTCCTCAAAGAGGTTGTAAGAATGCAAGTTTTCATCAGTGAGGAGCAATTTCATTTCCCTTTCTTTGAGTGGGACTTGACGGAGAGTTGCAAGGGTTCTCGCTAAGGTTGCACCACTGGGCCTTCTTGAATTCTCTGCTAACGCAAGAAGCGATAAGGTAAATATCTGAAACTATAACATCCATACTAGAAAATAGAAAGTGAGAATGAGACTTACGTCTAGATAACCACCTTTGTGCGAAATCGGGCGGGCAATGTACAAAGAAAAATTCATCCTTCAAGTTGTTTAGCTTGTTCCAAAGACATAACATTATCCAATAGCCCTTAGCGGGTTTCAAAAAAGCGAGTGAAGGAGACCCATTCTGGTGCTTAAAGCTGTATAGGTAACGTATCTCTTGGGCACTAGGCTTATGATTCAAATAACGGACAAAAATCATATACAATCAGTTTAAAACATCATAGCTATTCGGGTTCAATTGGGCCAGGGCCAGCTTCATAAACTGTAGGATTGTGCGAATAAAAAGGTTGAATGGTGGAACACAGCCGACCATGCACATGTAACGGTTCCAGGCTGTATATCCTACTGGTGGAAGATGCTCTCGTTGATAGCATGCATGAACTAACACATCATCAAATGGAATACCGTGCTTCTCGCATATCCTCCCGAGAGATGTTTCATCAACCTTTGAAGCTGCGGAGTCTTGGGGATCATCCAGAATAATAGCATTACTTATATCAGTATCAGGGGTAACCCCTACTACGGGCTCTTCAGCTAAAAAAGGAACTATTTCTAAAGGCGGCCCTGTCCGATGACAGGCTAAATGAGATTAGGATGGAGCAAGAGTGGACTTTGTCATAGGTACAGTCATTGAGCTAAATTCAGTATTAGACTTGACATATCGTGACGTTGAAGGACCTGCGGCCATATTAGAGAGATGCAAGGAGCACCTGCGATCCATAACTATCAAAACTTCACACGTAAGAGATATAAGACATATTGAAAGTTGTAATCTTCATGCTAGATGAAAACCCTATTGTCAATGTACCAAACCCGATGGATGCCAACGTCTGTTAGGATCCATCGATGGGGACAATAGTATGCAGTTAAAATCATGCAGTGTGCATCTAAAGTTGTGCATTGCATGCATTTAATGTCATGCAATTCAAAACCGTCATAAGGTAGGAAGATTGATAAACAATTCATTCAAGCACTGATGTGCATTCAATGTGACCGTCATTGGAATCTGTCTCAACTAATCATGATTCATTCATCGACCATGGCTCGGCCAAACTTGGTTATGGAGTTCCATTTAATTTTTTTTGAGAATGCTTGGGAATTCTATACTAAAAATTTGGATCACCATGAAAAACTTAAGTTGGCCACGAGTAGGATTCGAAGCCGACTCGAGTAGAAGCTCGAAAAAACCCGTGATCGAGTCATGCCAGAGAAAAACAAGTCTGGCTTCGAGGAAATCTCAAGTCTTTCACGAGGAATCCTCTAAAACTCAATTTTTGATGAAAAATTCCCAAGTATGGGATTAGTGCCGATCCATAAGGGAAAAGTAATGGATTCCATAGGCGGCCGTGCATGGTCGAGGTTCGAATCGATGGTGAACGTCTCCAATCCATGCTTCCACCTACCTGAAAAAAGTCGATATGATTAAATTCAAGTGCTTGTAGATATGGAAATTTGGTTTTCCCAAATGGTTCAGTGCTTGGAGATTAGAGTATGGAGTAACTAGTTGTGGCAGTAATGGTAGGGAGAGATGGAAGAGACGACCTAGAATGACGGTTCGATGATGTAAAGTGACAGGTCGATGGTGTTAAAGTCAACGACGACAATGGCTATCTTGAGATTGAAAGGTCTCAATGCAATGAAATAAAAGAAAAATGTGGAATTAGTAAAGTGTGGGTTTGGTAGATATATATACATCGACCCATAAACTTAAACAGAAGAATCGCCTAATTTCAAGGCACTAAACTATGAACCATGGATCGATATCGATTCATTGCCTAGCATTTGGTACTGATATATGAAAAAAAAGTAAAATAATATATACATATAAATTAATGATATATATATATATAATAATTAATGTATGCATATGTGCATACATGCATGACAATAAAGAAATGGAATTCCAAGAGGACGAAGTCCTAGCTGTGGAGTTCAAAGGGAGAAATCGTTGAAAACTTTCTAGAATCGAAATAGCTAGATCGAAGAGCATGCCTTGGTTTATAAACTACACAAGAGTTGCATGCTCAAAATCATTCAAAGCGATACGACAATCGACAAGAGACGCATTGCTTTGTAAGAACCGTCTAGAAAACAAATGACATCTATTCAGGGCAAGGCTTGAAACCGATGATGTATAATTCACAGCTTTTCCTGATCCAGAGCATATCTTGTCAAAACAAGACATACTTTGGGGGTAAATGTTATCCAACATTGTGATCAAGCCATATTTGGACAAGTTAGAACGATAAAATAAAAGAATAACCGAGCATAAATCCAGAACAATCACTTTTTCACTCATATATCAAATAAGATTAGTGGACGGAGCCATTAACCCACCAAAAGTCTTTGAATATTGCCTACATCACAAATTTCCCAAAGTGCTTATTTCGAAATCCAAGAATTGGCAAAGGTCATGGATCGGTACCGATCCATGACCATGGCTCGATACCAATCCATAGGTTTGGCAAAAGTTGTGCTTTGTTTCTTGCTAGGTGAAACTAAGCTGCTAGTCGACTAGATCGTACAATGTAAGATGTTTTGTGAGCTCTCCACAATTCAAACATTTAAGCACCAATCCAAGTTATAAGATTTCAAACAGAAGTGCTTTAACTAGTTGATCACCAAAGACTCCTCCATAGTTTAAGTTCATACCAATATAACCAAGCTCTACAAATGAAGGTACAAGCCATCCAAGCAACGTCAAAGGATCAAAGAAGGGTTTAAGCCCATTTTTACGGATCGATACCGATCCATAGGGAATGGTTTGGCACCGATCCTTAAACTTTGCTGTGTTGGCTGTGATCTTTTGAGGGTGGCTCCTTCAGGACATGGGAAATGTGGGAAGAACGTGCTGAAGAGAAATCCATCAACCTTGAACTATAAATAGAGGGTGATATGATTGTTTGGGGGATCTTTTTCGCTTGTATTCTTAATTTTTATACCTTTGTTGTAATCTCTCAGGTCAATATAGATCCATAGACTACCAATCCATAAGATCATCTCTGTAAAAACTTTGTAGTATCCTAAACAAAGTTGAAGTCGATGTAGACCCGTGATTAGTCAAACCACTGTAATTGGTGTGTGTTGCTTTCTCTCATTTTTCATTTATTTTCTTCACTTTATTCACTTTTATAATCTTTTGGGTATTTGTTCCAACTTTTGGTGCAAACATACAGGTTCAGGAATACAAAGTCAACAAGCACAACAGCGTAACCCGAAGTGAAATGGGCCGAAAATCTATATCACGTAGGAACTGCACAAGTTCCAGTCATGATTACCAACATCAAGAAGCATCGATGGGGCATTGGTAAATTACCTACCAACGCCACGCCGATGACTTTATAGGCGTCGGTAAAAAATATGTCAGAAAAATAATTTCGACGCCTTGAAGATGCCTTGTGTGGTGCCATTAACAACACCAAAAATAGATGATATAAGCCGATGCCACCACTATTTCGATGCTGTTTTGACACCATGTCGACTACTTTTAAAATTATAAAATTTGAAATTACTGAAGCCTTGTCGACTACTTGTCGATGCTATAGTGGCGCTCAATTAAAGTGCAAAAATTGGATTTTCCCATGCTATGCAGATGCCCTTTCGACGCCTTAGCTGAAACATATTTACAGCATTTCTCACCTCAACCACACATTCACACACACACACATCACAGTCTAAACCATATATCTAATACCGTATGCAAATATCATATATCACGTATCGCATCCAAATATCATATATCACATCCAAACAAAACAATATTATCACAATATAATCCATAAGCAAATATCCAAACACCAATAACACTACCTAGCTAAATATACATAACTAATCACCATCACCGTCTCCAAACAGACCAAATATACATACAATCACCATTTCTAAAGAAACCAAATATACATAATCAAATACGTACTCGCCTGAACCTTACCCAGCATCACCATCTCCATCACCATCACCACCCCTAGCAAAAATGTCCTCATATGGAAAGAGTCACAAAAATGCAATCTGAGCTATTACCGTAGCCGACCGATGTGTGATTTCAACTGTCGGTTTTCTTCTTCTACAACAATGCTAAATGTAGAAGCTTTATTTAATGACGACCTCTACATTTCAACCAAATTTGTTTGTTAATAATAAGTAAATTTTTGTTTCAAATATTATATTTATTGAAACAAAATTATTAAATTTAGGTTAACATATAATTGTTTAATTAATTGAGCAATTTAACTTACATATTTTTTCAATTTACTAGGTGATTTAACTTATATATCCGTTTAATTATTTATATGTTTATATATGAATTTTTAATTTATTAAGTGATTTAACTTTTACAAACATGCTCTTGTTTGATTTATTGAAACAAAATTTATAATTTAACTCAATTGTATATACATTTGTTTAATTTGTTGAGTGGTGACTTAAGTATTTGTTTAATTTATTATGTGATTTAACTTCTATATTTGTTCGATTTATTATGTGTTTTTAATTTTTTTAATTTTAACTCTAACAAGCTCTTATTTAATTATTAAAACAAAATTTATAATTGAACTTAATTATATATGTATGTGTATATAAATATTAAATTTATTAAGTGATTTAACTTTTACAAACATACTATTATTTAGTTTATTGAAACAAAATTTATGATTTAACTCAATTATATATACATTTGTTTAATTTATTGGCTGATTTAACTTATATATTTGTTTAACTTATTGTGTGTTTTATAAATAATCTATATTATATCGAGCAAGCTCTTATTCAATTTATTTACCATTCTTTTAACATCATAGGATGGTCATTATACTAAGCATTCGTCTAAAACACACACACACTATATACATATATGTATGTGTGTGCGTATAGACACACATGTAGTTCTTGGGATATAAAACCAATGCATATACACATATTACTACACTATGCGTATATATGTATATGTTTTGTATACATAAATATTTAATATCATATGTATATAACGAGTATTTAAGCTATTACGTACTCGAGGAGTATTCCCGTAGCTGGCTTACGATTCGCCATTTTTGCAGCAGCTCTAGTGAGTGTGTGGAATAGATCTTCGTTCGCTTCTCTAGTTATCCCCACACCTCAAACTCTGAAGCTTGTTAATCCTAGCCCGATATTTCGTCTATTTGGCATTTTACGTATTCATTAGAATTTTATGCATGTATATATACATAAATATTATGTAAACGAATTAAACTTTATGAATATCATACCACAAACTCGGTGGAAGCATCATCTATCCAGCTATTGGCGATAGACCCATCCGATAACTCAATCTTGCGAGTACTGTAAAAGATTTGCCAAGATGTAGTCTCACCGTGCCGCCTTCGTACTGAAATTTGAATCAAGTACACTGTTATATATAAGTCTATTTTAATTTTTTTAAATGTTATATAAATTTAACAAATAAATACATACCAAATCATTACGATGATCTACGTATGATCTGGAGCCACCGATATGCAATATACGATTTTTATTCCTACTTTCAGCATTCTTTTTTTATAATGTCTTGAATTTCTCTGTCTCCCAATACTACAAGAATTGATCATATATCTCTTGCTCAAGGGCTCGATGCTTCTGGCCACTTCTACACATACTATATGTCCACTCACGGTATGTTTGGATGTTGCGCCGATAAAGCTTTATAAACTATCTCTTCATGAACGCCCTTTTTCCAATAAAATTTCTCTGTAAATGCAAATTTAATATATTATGAACAAAATGATAAACATATTTATATAGTGTGTTACGTAATAAAATTATTTTACCTGAAATTCTTCGAACACGACTCTTCACATCAACGGTAATGGCATCCAATGAACACCAAAATGTTGTGATCAATGCCAACAAGCCTTCACGAATAGCATCGGATGCGACACCGCTACTGAAATCAAACCTATACATACATATGAATGTATGAATATTTAATTAGTAAATTATTGTATACATGTATGTGTGTGTGTGAGTGTATATGTACATGTATGTGTGAGTGTATGTATTTATGTATGTGTGTGTGTGAGTGAGTATGTATTTGTATGTATGTGTGTGAGAATATGTGTGTACGTAATTACTCACCCCGATCCTTGCTCTCTTGGGAGAACATCAAGTCGCTCGACGGAGTTGAAAGAGTTTGTCCCAAACATACGTGTAGATGGACCGGTACCATCAATAGGAGTATCAACAAGAGCATCGACGGTCCAAATGAATGGTGACATCATATGTACTGCATCAACGTTACGCTTGGATGATTGGGAGCCACCATGACCTAATGATGAGCCGTCCTAAACTATTGATGAGCCACCATGGTTGTGCCGACGTCGACTATATCTGTTATAATAATACATTTATAGATCTATACGATATAATAAATAATGATAAATCCATCTTAATATTATAATTGATTGATAATTATCAATATATTATACTTGGCACGGCAAACATAGAAAAATGAAAATATTGTGCGTACATAAAATAGTATGTCCATAAATTATACAGCTATCAATTGTAAGCATCATTATCAATATCATCATTTACAATATCATCGTCATATTCATGTTCATTTACTTCGACATCATCATCATCATTAACCTCAACATCTTCATCTAATTCAACTCTGTCAAATACTTCATTGTTAAGTGGTCATATATCATTAGCATCTTCTATTATTTGGAGCATTTCGTTGTCCTCCGGATCATTTTGGTACGATTGATCATTAGTTATGATTATATACCTACTAAATGACCATTTAAGTTTTGTTTTAATGATAGTCCATCAGTCGTCTTCATTGTTGTTCATGGCAGCATTAGGCACATAATTAACTTATGTTGCTTGCATTGCTAGCACAAATGGATCATTTCCTTTATATCACCTTTTATGATTTACCTCAATAAGAGAATAATCTTTTATGTATATGATGTACTCCTACATCAGTAATATCATATCTACCGCATTTGAATAAAAATGTTTTGAGCTTCAGTATCGCAGAATAAGCGAGCTTAATTATTTCTTGTAAAACTCTATTAATAATATTGTAAATCATTACCATGTTCATCGCCTTTAACGCATACCCCATTATTGTAAGTTATAATTAACCCAACACACCTTCTCATGTTCATATCAACACAGCTTGTCATGTTTGAAGGAATTCCATTTGGAAATCTTAAATTTTAAACCCACTCTAATAGTATTTGTCGATGCTTATTTTCAACTCGTAGCAAGATGTTTGAAATTTAGTCGTTTATTATCAATTTAAGCTCGGGACGATTATAATATAATGTGATTCTTTCTTGACTTCAAATCATCTTTTGTTTTTCCTTTCACGTTCATTATCGTGTTAAATAAGTTCTCAAACACATTTTTCTCATTATACATTATTTTTATATTGTGTTGAAGTTTATGATTTTTCCACTGTGGTAACTCCCAAAATATACTTTGTTTACACCAATTATGATGCTCTCCTTTACCAGGAAATTTGGGCTCTTTTCTTGTCGTATGTATATTTTGATAATCTTGTACAAGCTCGTACACTTCTTCACTACTCAGAATGGACGATGGCTCCAAAACAATAGTTGTTTTTCATTTGAAGTTTTTTATACCAAATCCAAAGTGATCATTTACGTGTAAAAAATGACGATGTCGGTACCCCCACCATTGTTTGCCACCACATACAAGTCTAAATGATTCCAATGAATGCAAACAAGACAAGCGAATTTGTCACTAGTACTTCATCTAGAAGGCATCCCATACGTAGGAAAATCGTTTATCGTTGCAATAAAGAAGCAAATAATTTAAATTCTTTTTATTTGAGACGTCGTACACAAAAATACCCTCTATCATAGATTTTTCAACTCATTAACTAAAGATTGCAAGTACACATCTATCCCATTTTTTTGGGTTTTTAGGTCCAGGAACAGTTACAGTTGGAAACAAATATGGATTCTTCATACACATCCAAGGAGGGATATTGTTAGGTGTTATAATAACTTGCCACGTTAAGTAACGCTTACCGAACGAAGAAAATGGGGAAAAACCTTTCGTACATAAACCAAGTTGAACGTTATGTGATTCTTTAGCAAAATTAGGATATGTCATATCGAAATGTTTCCAAGCTTACAGTCTGAAGGATGAGATAATACACCTTCATCCCATTGTCTTTCACAATGCCATCTCATGTGTTTCGCCACATCAAAAAAATGCATGTAACCTTTTCAATCTCGGTGTAATCGGAAAATAATACATTCTAGTAAAAGGCATGCCTTTACCACTGGTGTTCATCGACTTATATCTAGGTTGTTTACAAAAGTTTCACAACGTTAAATCTTTATCTTCCCTTTAATAACTCATGCATCCACTTGGACATGTGTCAATTTTTTCATAAGGCAATAGAAAGGTTGTAACGACCCATAATTTTTGAACATTTGAAAATGAAATATTTAATTAATTTTAAATATTTGAATGATGGTTTAGCTTGAACCCCCAATATAACTATGGATTTGGCGATTTAATTTTAAAATTTAATCTACTGAAAGTTGAATAAAAATTTGAATCTTCAGTTTTAAGCTTAAGGAAAATATTTTAAAAGATTGTAAAATTCATATTGATAATACTGAAGATAATAGAAGCTTCAGAATTGGATTTGAAACTGTTTTGTTCAGTTTTGAAATTTTGTTGTTTAATTTGAATTTAAAAAATAGCATTACGGGGCACAGTCTTAGAATTCGACGAAACCAGTTTCATTGGGTTCGTAATATTGAATTATTATCGGATTTCAAATTTCGTATTTTTCGGAGTTGTTATGAGAGAACACGGTAAGTAAACGCGTTGAAATTTAAATTGAATTCAATTTAAATTGAATTTTTAAATTGGGTCAACATCAGCTACTTTCCCTTCCTTAAATCACGCCAAAGATCACGAAAAGAAATCGTGCAAACACGTTCTCCCTGAAGCATCACGTACACCTGTCTCCCTCCATCCCTTTTTAAATAATCACGCAACTTCATTTCGTTCCTTTTCCAAAATAAATAAAATGAAATAATGGTCGAGCAATTAAAAGAAAATTTCTTCGTTCCTTCTCTTCACAGTTTTGATGGCCGATACAAGTTCTCTTTTAATTCCCCTCTGTTCAAACACTTTTGAAATCGCGGCCAAGCAAATCGAATTCACCCTCTCCAATTAATATTCGTTCAAATCAAAATAAAATGGAGGCTCGCGAACTGAAGCTAGAGCACAAGGCAAAGAGACTCGCGATGGGTCTGGCGACATGGGGTCACGTGCGATGTCGCGTGGTCGATGAAGGCGAAGGCGCTTGCGGGGGGAAAATCAAAATCGATTATTGGGATGCTCGATTCTTTTCGACGTGAGTGCCGTGGCGATGTCGTGGTGAAGGCAGGTTTCGCGATGGGATGTTGGTGATCGGCGATGTTGGGAAGGAGGAACGAGGGATCTCCAGACTTTTAAGGTGAGAATAATTGAACTTGATTTCTGTAGTTTTGATTTGTAAATTTTATAAACTGTAGGGTCAAGCCATATAAGTTTTGAACAATATATATATATATATATATATATAAATTTACAGTATATAATTTACAAGTAAGGTTTAAAAAAAAGGGAAATTTTTTCTTTAATTTATCTATATATGTATAAGGATAATGTTTTAATTAAGCAGTTTTAAAATTTTAATATATGTATGTATGCAGAAAATAAATTTTTGCAGTAAAGAGTAATCTGTTAAATAATGTAATATATTCATTTGTTCAATTACTAATTTTATTTAAACAATTTAATATGGGATTAATCTGTTAATGAACTTATTAAATAAATCGATAAAGATATTTTATAAAATAAATGTTGGATTAAATTTAGTTTTAAATTTAGATTTTAGCTGAATCAATTTATAAAAAAAAATTAGTTTAAAAGTAAAACCATCGGTTAATTAAATTGATCAAACAGAAATTTGTTATTCGATTATTTCGAATTTTAATAAATTGTATAATTGTCATACAAGGTTAATACAATGAAGAAATGATCAAAACGGAAATGAGATTGCAAAAATAAAAGCTAAGGTGAGATCTTCTCACTCAAATGAAAGTGGAATTTTCAGTTATTGATTGATTGCTATTTCGATGTGATACTATATATAGTAGTATATAGCAATATATATATATATATATATATTGGCATATGTATATATTGCAGTTATTGATTTCCCGCATTATATAGCGGATGAGACCCTATTGCGCCGCATAATAGCGGATGATATTTTTATAAATCCCATATACCGCGATATCCACCTCGAAGTGGAATGGGTATTGTGGGAAAACAGGTTGGAGGGATCCAACTGGATTCCTCAAATTGTTTGAATATTATTTCATATGTGAATGATGTGATTTATTGATAATCTGTGGATGATTTATTGATAATTGAAATTTTTGAAGGCTAAAATTTAACCGAATGTATTTTTGGTATCGCTGGACACCAGAAATAAATATAAAATGGATTTTTGAAATTAAAGTTAGAAATGTTAAGTAAATTCTTTTGAAAGAATTGGGTGAATTTGAAAGAAGGAATTTTTAAAGTATTAAAATTGATATTTTGAAATCTTACCGAATAAATTTCAAAATATGGGAAAAGATATTAATAAATGAGTTTTGAATAAAAAGTTGAAGAATTCATTTAAAAATGGAATTTTGAATAATTTGGAAAGAATAAGAGAAATTATTTAAAAGTGATAAACTTTTAGAAATCAATTTGTAATTGATTTGGTATTTGAAAATGAACCTTTGAGAAATCAATATGAAAATTTATTTGGAAGTTGAAATAAATTTAGAAATCAAAATTGTAATTAAATTGGTGATGGAAAATAAATCATTGGAAAATTGGTTTGAAATTGATTTAGTGTTTGAAAATTAAATTTGGGAATCGATTTGCAAATGGGTTGTTAATTGGAAATAAACTTAAAGATAAATTTGCAATGTTTTGTTCTATTGAAATTAAACTTAGAAATCAATTTGTAATCGATTTGATATTGAAATAAAATTAGAAATCAATTTGGAATTTGATTTTGGGGTTAAAAGTGAATTTTTGGGAATGTAAATTCAAATGGAATTTATAAAGGAAAGGGAATTTGTTTTAAAAAAATAAACACTGATTTATTTTTAAAATGTAGAAATAATTTACGGATTTAAATGTAAATTTGAAATAAATCGATAAGGATTTATTTAATTGGTTTAAATGGACCATTTTGAAATGGAAGTGTATTTTCCTTGAAAAACCGAGTATATTCCAAAGTACCCTTTAAAAATATAAATTAAAGGTTCAAAAGCTGGTTTTTAAAAGAAACATTTGGAAATATATTCCGCGTAAGGAAATTGATTTGAAATTGATTTTCAAAAGTTGAAAGGTGAAAAATGATTTGAAATTTGTTTTCAAAGTGTTGAAGTGGAAAAATATATATCTTGTGAAGATATTTTGAAAATAAATAATTTGGGAAAATTATTTAAATCTGATGATTGTTGTGAATGTTATTGATAGTTAAATCACCGACTATCAATATTTGCCTTTGAAATGGCACTTGAATTTGTTTTTTTTAAACAAACGCTCACTATTCGGGTTAGCCGGGAAAAGACATTTGTGTCATATTACCCATTCCGAATTAGTGATACGACGATATGGATCGTATTGAAGACCGGTGGTGAAGACCGGTATTTGTGAAAATGAAAGGACAACCTGTGTCGAATGTCTCTGCACCGAGTTGCTCCGGTATAGAGATTTATCACTTTTTTTTGTGATGGGAAGTCCGATCGGGATTGTGAATACCCGGATTGCAAGGGCTTCTTTGGAAGTGCCTTCGGTTCTGTTCGAACCCGGAACAGACTTGTATGGTTACGTGTCTGACATTACATTTTGAGATATAAAGCTGATTTCTTTCAAATACATTTCTGTTGGTGGCGGAGAATTTATTCTCTTAGCTTAACACCCTTCTCTGAGACGTACGAGCTCAGAGGTTATGTAGTTGAAGGTTATCAGCGATATATCCCAATTTGGTAATGTGGCATGCTGAGTGTTGAGGTGTGTTGATCATTTGTGATCAAAGCAGGGCTTTGTGAAAAAGCGTAGCTTTGTGGATGAGACTTCGTCAGACCTCACTCCCCGGAAATGGGCGAAACAGGAATATGCGGCAAGGTTATGAGGGTAGCGCCCTTTAGGGTATGTCATTTCCTTCTAGAAAAGGGTGGTATCAGGTATGGAGCCCTGATATTTAACCTATGTGGATACTCCGATCTCATTTATTGTGTGATTGTGTGTTTGTCGAGGCGCCTCGGATAAAGGTCCCAAAGGACCGGGGATGGCATATTCATGAGTTACCTAGTTACAAGGGTAACCCGGCCTTGTGTTGGCAGAGAGCAGTTGTCTCTCGGGACGTCCAGCCAGAGGCGATCCCATGTGGCAGTAGGAAAGGAAGTTCCTTAGCCTGACCATTTGTTGAAAATCCATTTCCCAATACGAAACTTACGGTTTTAGTTGTAGAACCTGCCATTTACTTATGGTGGTCACCACTGTTTAGATGGTAGCTATAGTAGGCATACGATACTGGTCGTATGTTGGCTAAGATTAATATTATACTTTCGAAATGTTTTCCACACTATACATTAATAATAATAATCCAATGATTGGCGTAGTAAGCATCTTTGACTATCATAAGAAGAAATCTCCTCCAATTCTACGTTTGCATTGTGTGTATAGCGGGAGGTCTTATGGTAGTTTCATTTTCCAAAAGCATTGCGAATAAATTTTATTTTCTTTGTGAAAATAACTATTTTACGATCTCACACCAGTCACCATGACTGACTCGGAGTTTATTGTTTCCCTTCTAAACTCTGGGTGCCCATAATTTTCCACACGGGCAGCCTAGAGTTATGTTATCAGGATATTCTGGAGCTTTGGAAGCAAGTTGGATGGCGAGACGTACTCTCGTACTTGTTTATTTATTCCGCTGTGTATTCCGTATGAGGACAAGTTTATATAACTGTCCATTGTTGTATTGAGTTGTATATTGACTCTGATTGATGTATGTATAAACTGATATAGTTCTTTGTTTTAAAAGACTAGTGAGTATCTATTATTATTATTCCGCCGCGAATGTGAGATTCTGATATTGTTTCCGTTTCTGTGTTTTTCTGTTTTTTTCTGTCTTCTTCTACCTCTTCTTTTTAACCCTAATGGTTCAGTTTTCCGGCATTCGATTGCGCGGCATTTGATACAGTGGATGTATTAATGTCGACTTTCGAGCGTCGAAAAGTCGTATCGTTACATTTGGTATCAGAGCATCCGGTTAAGCGATAACCCTGGCTCTGTTGGGTGTTACTCATTAGAGATAGAGTCAGTAGTACTCTAGAATGAGTGTGAGTGTAATAATAGATATGAGCGCGTATTTGTTAGTGAATATAAATTTATTTTGTATTGTGTTGACTTATCGGTTGATTGTTTATAGATTCTAGTCGGTGCAGTCTAGCTAGTTGTAATCGATAGGGGTTTCTAAACTCTTAAACAAGATAAACTGACATAGTATTGTTTTAAAATAGGGTAAATGAAATAATTTTGCCCAAAACTATTTTTGTATAGAAAAGAAATGATTTTCTATGAATTATTATTGTATATGGATGCTTGGTTGTTAGGAAGTGATAATATTGAATTATTATCATTGTTATATGGAATTGAATAAGAAATTAAAATAATAACCAAAGATTTAGAGATAAATTCATCTAACAAATGAAATTTATAAATATGAATTGGAAGATAAAGAAATAAAATTCATATACGAATGGGATTTGTAAATATAAATTGTAAATGAAATTTATAATTGGAAATAGAATTCCAGGAAAAGTATTTGAGAATAAAATTCATTAAGGAAATGAAATTGGTAATGTGAATTCATAAATGAATTCTCTAAATTAAAATAAAGTGCCAGAGTAATTGTTTGACTCTGGAATTTCTTTAAAACGTTATGGAATGTAAATAAGTTGATAGCTTATAAAAATATTTGAAATTTGATTGAACTAAGATTCAAATTGAAAAGGAATGAAATTGTGAATGAACCAATGGAGCTACATTTGTAAATAAATGAATTGGGAATTGAAAAGAAAAAAAATGGAATGAGATTTGATTTGAATTAAGTTGAAGAAAAATCCAAACTTGGAAAAAACTAAAATAAAATGGATTGAATTCAAGTAAACTAACTTGGTAATTTATTAATTCATGAGATAATGAATTGGAAGTTGAATTGGTTAAATTAAACTTGAATTGTGAGCTAAATAAAAATGGTTCGAAATGCCAGATAAATTCAAGTAAGTAGAAATGAATTTCCAAATGAATGAATGGAATTTACAATTGCAAGTAAATAAAAAATTAAAACTGAATGTTAAACTTGTTAGTAAATGAAATTCAAGCTGAATATTGGAAATTGAATTTGATTTGTGATAAACAAAGTGAAGTATTGAAATAAAAATTAGTAAGCGAAACTAATTGAAGAAATGACAAAGTAAATATGATTTGGAAATGAATTGAATTCAATAATTATAAAAGAAAGGTAAATTGAATTCGAATGAAATTGGAAATCCAGTTTAAATGTAAGTAGATTTAACCGAAGTGGCAAATTGAAAATAAATATAATGTGTATATGGAATATTTATATTGAACCTAAGAAATGAAGAGTGAAATTCTTAAGTAAAATTTGATATTGAAATTATTCTAAGTTGATGATTGAATGAAGATTAAACTGGAATTAAAACTGAATATTGAAAACCAATTTGAATTGTGTGAAATAAAATGAAGTTTTAAGATTAGTTCGAAGTGAACTAAAGATAATTGATAAATTCAATAATCGGAAGATAAATAGAATCCAAATAGAATTGAAACTACGAATTGAATTCAAGTGAAATTGATAGTGCAAGATTGAATATAAAAAATGGAAATGAAACTGAAGTAAATTAGTGAATGAAATTAATTTAAAATAATGATATGAATCAGTTATAAATTGAAGATAAATTGAATTCATACAGTAATGGGAAAAACAAATTTGAATAGACTTAGATATGAAACTTCTGTAAGGAAATGTATAAAATGATTTTTGAATCTATAGTTGGATATGGTTAAATTGGATATACAGGTATTATAAAACAAGTGGGAAAATTGATTATGATTTCTGAAGATAAAACTAAATTGCTCGACAAAAGGTATGTATTTCAATTTCAGTTTGAAATTTGGTGATTTTCTTGTCTAGCCGCTTGGCTTTCCTTTCTCTTTTTGGAATCTGAGAGTCTGTTGTGCCATTTTGTAGTCGTACCGAGCTAGCCACGCAAAGGAGACGTTGGCGAAATTTTTTGAAAATTTTGAGTGTTAGAAATTTTTTGAGGAAATTTTGAAAGTTTAAATTTAAATTTAAATTTGAATTGTTAAGAAAACAATGTTGTTTGGAACCTATAATTGAAGTTGGAAAAAGCTAGTTGAATTAATAATGTATCTTTAGTAAAAAGATTTTGGTTGACAAATTGATAAAACTATTTGGATTGTGAAAAATAATAAACGGATTAAGAATCGTTCTTCCTAACTTGTAATTTCAGGACGAAATTCTTTTAAGGGGGGAAGATTGTAACGACCCAGAATTTTTGAACATTTGAAAATGAAATATTTAATTAATTTTAAATATTTGAATGATGGTTTAGCTTGAATCCCCAATATAACTATGGATTTGGCGATTTAATTTTAAAATTTAATCTATTGAAAGTTGAATAAAAATTTGAATCTTCAGTTTTAAGCTGAAGGAAAATATTTTAAAAGCTTGTAAAATTCATATTGATAATACTGAAGATAATAGAAGCTTAAGAATTGGATTTGAAACTGTTTTGTTCAGTTTTGAAATTTTATTGTTTAATTTGAATTTAAAAAATAGCGTTCCGAGGCACTGTCTCGGAATTCGACGAAACCAGTTCCATTGGGTCCGTAATATTGAATTATTATCAGATTTCAAATTTCGTATTTTTCGGAGTTGTTATGAGAGCACACGGTAAGTAAACGCGTTGAAATTTAAATTGAATTCAATTTAAATTTAATTTCTAAATTGGGTCAACATCAGCTACTTTCCCTTCCTTAAATCACGCCAAAGATCACGAGGAGGAGTGATTTGTGGCTTAGGCTTACAGCGTTGAGAAGGTAGTGGCTTAGCATTACTACAATCCATGGAGTGACTGAAGTGGGGATATGGGGCTTGGGCTTGCGGCTTGTGCTCTGCAGCGGCGTCGAGGTGGAGGGCTTGACCGACAAGGAGGAGGTAGAGGCTTTGCGGTGGTCAAAGTAGAGGGTGGAGGAGGGTTTTATGTCGAAGTGGAGGCCTTGACCAACGAGAAGAAGGTGGGGGCTTGCGGCTTTCGAAGTCAAGGGAGGAGGAGGTGAGGTCTTGCAGTGGTCGATGTCGAACGAGTCAAGAATCCTTTTTTTCTTCTGTAATTTGGAAAGTAGAGAAGGGGAAGACGTCGACTAGGGAAGACGTCGACTAGGGTATTATCATTAGGACTGACACCATAGCTACGTCGCGTCGAATTCATTATTAGGGCATCACAAGGCATCAATAATGTTATGGAGGTAATGATTTATCTACAACTTACGGATGCCATGTTGAGGCCATAATTAATGGCGTCGTCAGGGAATCGGTAATGTCAAGTAGGTAAATATTCACTTTTCTAGTAGTGCACAGTTTTGAAAATTTTGTGCCATCAACCAACGCAGTCCCTTTATAAGCTGCGGTATTTTGGATTAACACCAAAAACTCTACAGCATTCTCGAAGTATGACTTGCCTTCATAACATCGAACAGACCTAACCCGACTACGCAAATTGTTAGTACCTTAGGTTTTGGTCTTGATGATAACAATTATAGGACATTATATAAAATATAGATACTAATGTTTTATAAAGATATATATAGTATATAGTGCAGAATATTAGACAGGTGTTGATTAAGAAGACTGTACAATATTAAGAGTAGATTTAAGATGCTGATATAGAGTTTCAAGAGTTGGAGAATGCAAACTCATGAGTATTGAAGAGTTTAAGATTGCAAGATATTCCAAATAAGTTATAGAGTCATTAAAATCTTGATAGCACTTTCCTGATCTCTCTCTCCTTGTCAAATTTTGTTTTAAATTGTTTTTCAAATATCCCGATTTTAAAATAATCTTTTCAAAATATTTCTCAAAATGATTTTCAATCTCTTATACTTATAAAGATATTATTTTAGTGTTTTTAAGTTTATATGTATTGAATTTTTGTTTATACTTTAATAAGTTATAATTATTTTGATTATATATATATAATTTACATTATATTAAAATTTTCAAAATTTTTATATAAAGTTTTATTATGATTAAAATATGTATAAACTATATTTAAATTATTCTATAAAGTATCAAATTATTTTACAAAGCAACAAATTCTGAAAAAAATATTTTTGAAGTGGTTTTCAATTTTGTAAAGAGTATGTCAACATACTTTATCCATGTATGTCGACATAGTCACCGTAATTTTCAAAATTTAAATTTGAATGGAAGTGTCTTTTCGTTGTAACTCTTCGCGAATGGACATGACCGTTGTTTCTCTATATATACCAGACTTTCAAACGAATTGTTAACATATACTTTCTTATTTATCTCTCCTCCTTCCACTCACTCATTTTTTAAATCAAAATATACCCAAACTCTGTCGAAATTCAACCAGAATCAAATTCAATCATCGTTATTTTGATTCCCCTTCATCTACTCTCTGATTTCTCTTATCTCTCTCACTCAAACTAAGATCAAAGTGCTATTCAAGAGTTATAGGATCAGTTGTAATCAAGATTGAAGATCTGAGACTTTAAAAGTCTATCAAATTATACTGTTATATTTGTAGGTGTGATTATATTTGTAGGTGTGATTGTAGCCCGTAAAATCAATTCAGTGTGCTTAATAGCCGGTAAATCTAGCGGGTGTACTTGTAGCCCATAAATCAAGTGACTCTACCCAGAGGTCGAGATTCTAGAGGGTGTGTCTCATAACCTTAAAATTGTGATTGTATTTTCATTTACTAGTTGAAAAGAAATCCATACAGGGAATTGTGCGGGACTGGATATAAGGTATAAACCAGTATAAAATCTTGATTTGTTCTTTCCTTTTTACTTTTCCTATATTTACTTTTATGTGCACTTTGATTCTACGATTGTTAATTACATCATTCCAAGTAGAATCTTAAAGAATTTGAAAAATATTCATATAATCTATCAAACACTATTCATCCCTCTCTAGTATTTATCTAGCCTTAGGATCCCTATTTCGCTGACTCACAAGCAACATAACATAGTGCATCATCGTCAAACATAAAGAAAATCGGGAACAAACAATGCAAACCATAGCTTAGTGACAAACATCTAGTAGCATCGCGTCCTTTTCACACTTCAAATCCAAATTATCCATCTAATACAAATTATACCGCCTAATACAAATTATCCCGCCTAGATTTTAAATTATCCCGGCAAAACCTTATTATCTTGCCTGATCCACATCATTAATCTAATCACACATGACCAGTAATATAGATGGATGACACGTGTAATAACCTGCCATTTACCATGCCTCGATTCATGCATAAAATGATGCTGACATCGCAGACCTCGCAGATATCGGGTTGTTTTGAGTTAAAATATAAAAGATATCACAGAAATACCTATAATATTCTATACTTACTGAAACTCACACTAGAAGAAATAAAATATAATAATCAATAATAAAATAATCCTAGTCAAACAAAATAATATAGTGTCAAATAAATCCAACTACAACATTTGTCTAATAGTAAAAGTGTCGAGGAATAAACGAAATACAATACTAGACAACTAGTAAATACATGCGCATCTCCATCACCTCTAAGTCACTACCAGTCCTCTCTATCGACCTATAAAAGTATAACTCAAAAAAGAAAATGATAGAAGGGGTCAAACATACATCTAGTGAGTGAAACGCCGCATATAAATGTATACTAATTAGATAGTAAAACAACATTATGCTCGAAAACCATACTTTAACTTGTGTCACCTGCACCCAACAAGTCAACTAAACAAAATATAAAACTATAATGACATCATATGCTAAGGTCTCACTAAGTCTCTACTGGATATAATCATATGCCGAAATAAATATGACACGATTGAGGCCAAAGTCCTAACTCGCAATCTCCTCGAACATATGCACATGACTAAGCTCAAAGTCCTAGAACGTATGTCAAAGACATATGCACAGAACCGATCCCAAATTTCTAGCTCGTCTGCCGAGAACATTTGAACACGACTAAGCCCAATGTACCAGCTCGTATGTTGAAAACGTGTGCACACGACCGAGCACAAAACATCAGCTTGTATGTCAAAAACGTATGCACACGACCCAACCCAAAGTCCTAGCTCGTATGCAAAAAACATACATGACCTATTGAGGTCAAATCCATGCTAGACATTTGTTAAACGCTCTGCAATACTATTGGGATCATGCTTAAAATCATCATCATCCTACAGTTTATGAAGTACTGAATAAAGCCCCAACCCATCATTGCTAAATCCCACCATTTATGAACCCACATATAACGAATATACTAAAATAAGACAAATATTTAAAGTATTTAAAATACAAAAAATACCAAAGCATTTCTTGTCTCACCATGATCCTGATGTCGTGAACCACCCGTAAAACGAAGGTCGTATACGAGAGATATAAGCGTTTAGAGTTCAAGAGCATTTTCATAATTTATTAAATAATTAAATTAAATAATATTACTTTATATCTCGAACTAACACCAATGGATTCTTGTCACGAAGAAATATAATTTTGATATATAATATGTCTAGTTTGAAGTGCTTTTGTGTTTTACACTTTTTAATTAGGAAGAGATCAAACTTTGTCTATTTACAATAAAAAAATCACTTTTTTTTAATTATCTAGCCGTGCATTTTACATCCTAATCAGTTATATATAAAAACTCATTTTTTATAACCAGTTTCATCATTTATAATTTGATTCAATACCATAAGTGATGAATTATTGTGTCTTATCAATACATATACAAATGGATAAATCCCACTCCCCAAAACTCTCGAATGAAGAAAAACTCAACACTGTCTCCGTTGTCCTGTGCCTTTTTGCCTAGAACCCTAGAAATTCATTAAATTTCCTTTACTAAATTGTAGTACTCATCTCCATAGTCGTTTCGATAGGCATCTTAAAACCCATTAACAAACGAGAGAGATACGTATTTTTGAAGTTTGATAGAGAAGGACAAAAATGATGTACGAGATTTCATCATTGTTCTTCGCTATTTGGGTCTGTTGCACCTCCGATCTTATAAATTCTAGCCTTAAAATCACAACACCAAACGGCTAATTTTGTAACACTTTTCCGCTTTCAATTTGTAACGGTAATAATTGTTATAAATTTCTAACGGTTATTTCCGTTACGACTATTTATCACGGTTATAGCTGTTACTAAATCTGGTAGTTTGGTAAATAATTAACAGCAATATTGATAGGAGTGTCATTTGTTTATTATTAGAACGCATCCAGTTTCTCACGCTTCTAAAATCATTTCTCACGCTTCTTTCTGTAAATCAAAAATTCAAATCTAGGGTTTTCACCCCCTCCGTTATCGCCACGCTTCCCCCTCCGCCCCGTTACCGTTCTAGGATTACCCGCCTCTGCCTCGATATTCGTTCTAGGGTTATCGCCTCCGCCTTGTTCCAGCATCACCGTTACTAGGTTATCGCCTCCTTCTACTAGGTAGTGACAAAGGTGAGGTTCTCCTCTCTTTTCCTTGCATAATTTATTGCTAATTTATATTGAATAAATTTGTTCATATTTTGGTAGAAACTGTTCATGGAGAACATAACATTTCCATTTTAGAGTCTGTTCATTCAATATAAATCTGTAAGGGACTTGGGTTCAAGATTAGAATATAAATTGTAATGATTTGCTATAGTTTACAAACATAGCTGGTTTATGAGACAATTTTGCCAAAATTTGAATTGTTTAATGGTACCTATATAGTGAAGTATTTATAACATTAACATTAGCAATTAATACATTATTCTCATATATTCGATTACTATTAACAGATACAAACTAGTTTAAAGTTTTTTAAACTGTGTATTAATTGGAGTCTCCCTCTGTTTACTTATAGCTAATCGGTTTCTGAATAAGAAAGGATTTGTTCGTTTTTTTTTTGTAGTTTCTTTCATAAGACATTTTCTTATTAACGACCAGATCAAACTTCAAATTTTATGAGAAACGTAGGAGAGTCTGAGTCATCTTCTTAGCACGTAGTTCATCTTTTTAACTTATATCTGGTTCCTTTGATTTTCTTTAAGGACCCTCTTAGATTTATTATATACAATTAATCTCCAACCATGATTTTTTTTCTTTATTTATTCTTCAATCAGTTTTTCCATGCTTATCATTTGATTCATCTTCAGTTTTGCTCCAAAAAATGATTATGATTAGTGGACTAGCTACACATTCTTTATTTTATTTTATGTATTATTATTGAACTTTCTAGTAAAGATAAAACATACTTCAATTGCAGTTTTTAATGAACTAACCACCAATTGTTTAATTCATCATAAGTTTTTGTTTCTAGTTCTTGAGTCATAATCATGCAATTATTTTACTACTTTAGGGTAGTTTTTAACTTCATTTTAATTAACTTCTTTTTACCTGAATAGCTCCAGCTCCAGTTCAGTCAGGAAGCAGATCTATTCTTGGAGAAATTGGATCCACCATTGCTGAAGATACATAATATTTCTTTGGAGCATTTTACATATACATCTACAGAACTTTCTTGTTAGGGTTCTAGAGAATAATAAGCCATTGTGATTTATAGCTTGGATTTTGATGAGCAATGTTGGCTTAAGATTAGGCTGTTCAAAAAAGCCAGAATCTACGTAAAATACTGCGATATTCAACATCACTTTCTAGTCGAAGTTCTCAAAGGGTACAATACTACTTTTTACCAGTTCTAGTAAGAAAATGGGCAATGTATTTACAGCAAATAATCATCCAAACTATTTTGACTCCTATACTTGAAAATATGTTCAAATGAGGAATAAGGAACTCGGATTATATGATACACGGTGAAGTAACTTGGGATTATCTGTACGTGGCTGATTTCAGCTTATTATTCTGTTTATCAAGAAGAACCTTGGTTAATTTTAGTTTATTTCAGAGTGCATAACATGTTGTTTCATGAACATATAAGGTAGTGTTTTGTCGATAACTGAAAGTTGTATGCCCAGGTATGGCTTTCAGCACTGGTGCTGAAGTGGCTCGTAGAGTGGTGGATGCTATCATGGTACCTCATACTATTCAGCTTGAAACTGTCATTTCCAAAGCCAACGATGAAGTTCCTGCTCCCATGAGTAAAGCCACAAGAAGCAGTGGTGCAAATTCATGCAGTAATCATTCTAAAGCTTTCCAAGATGTAAGTTATCCCTGATTTTCTTTCATTTCTGCACAATAGGTTTTTAAACATGCTTCAGCTGAATTAATTAATGATGGATTAAACCATCTTCCATTATCTTTTAAAAGTTGAAATTTATTCATGTAAAGATCGTACGAATTTCTAGCACTAAACCAAATTGAAACTCAATAAAAAATTAAATAAATAAAAATAACTTCTTTACCTTTTATTCTTTAAAAAAAATTTACTTCAACAAAATCAACTTTGTTGAAAAATGCAAAATAATTAGTCTAAAATCGAATCGAAAGCAGTAAAAGTTGTCTCAAATAATATATATGGTTTTTTCATTGATGAATTCATTAATTTCATTATAAAGATGTAATGATTCAGTCAAATTTATTTGTAGTTATCTGTTGAGGTGTTATGAAAAGATATGTTAGCAATCTAATTAAGGATAATTTAGTTAAATAACTTTTTAAAAACAGAATAGTTAGAATCAGCCTTCTAAATATTTAATATATTTTATGTTCGTCTTTCCTTGTATAGCATCCCCGAACGTATAAAGGCAATTTCTACCCAATATTGCAAAAGGAGACTATAAACCTTTGGTCCATTCCGTTATGTGCATTTATTAAGGTACATACAGCTTGTAACATCTTATTCATTGCGTACATTTAAGCTCAGTCAGAACTGATGGGCATTAGCTCTTTTATATTGCCTAATCAAAATGATGGCAAATGCAAATGAGGGGTCGGGCAGGAACTTGATGCCAGATTATATAAAGGTATGTCAAGGAACATGTGGATGATAAAATATGCATTTCCATGCCTTAAGTCTAATAATATTCTTTTTTTTAATTGCAGGATATAATATACTTGGAATTTTAGATCCTTTGACCACTAACATGCACATACAATTGTGGTCATGATGAATCCGAGTATAGTATGTAACACCAAACTATAAATTTTAGTTCTACGTTGTTAATTATTTAGAATTTTGGTTTTCCTTACTAAATTTCTGACAATTTTTTTTCTTTTTCCCCTGTGAATATCCTTTGTTTCCTTTTAATGGAATATAATGAAGCTTAATTACAACATCACTATATCAGGTGATTCTCTGTAAAAGTTTCCAACTATGGTGCCACTATACTCTCTGTTGTTCTTTTTGATTCACAAGGTAATTTGTTATTTTTATTATGATTTTTTCCTTTTTCTGTTTTATAATGTCAGTTTTATTTATTTATTTTATGCCTGTGCTGTTTTGATATCATTACTATGATGTAACATTTACAGGAAAACTTGATGGTGTTGTTCTTGGATTTAATGGATTGATGCGTATTTTGTAAGTTCCATCACATCACACTACTGTTACATTCCAATTCGTAGTTTTGAGTTGATTTTCAGAATCTTAATACAAGTTTTATGCACAATAATCATAACTAAAACTTGATCAACTTAACTTGTGAGAAGAACATTTCCTAATTTCAGAGTATAAAATATTGCTCTATTCCTTACACCTCTGTAACTTATATGGAAGAATGGTTCCTGATTGCTATTTTCATTATGGTCATTTTATTATTTATTGATTTATTTCTTAATTCTATTTCTTGGTGTAAAATAGTTTGACTGTACTATACAGTCAGTGTATATTAGACCTTGGTTCAAATTATCAAATTAGAAAATTCCAGTAAATGAGCTGTAATTTTTGTTTCCAGACCTATCACATTCTAATAAAACAAAGTAGTCCATAATTTACTCCAAATTGCTTATATATTAGACAAATATCATTCTACAAATCTAGTCCTTTGTCTCATATTCAAGTTAACTCATATTTTACTTTTGATTTATAACATAAATTATAATTACATCTCTCACAGGTGATATAAATTTGCAAGATAGATTTCTTACTTTAAAAGTTCAGTTTCTAAGCATGTAAACATATATATACTAAGAAAGAAAACTATTAATTATATCAGTTTCATGAACTTTCAGTTTTTATTATGTTCTAACTATCTAGTGTACTGTCAAATTAGGAACATTATTGGACTTAAATATTAAAAAAGATATTTTTATTTCTCTTAATTGTATTATAACTATCTAATTACATTTCAATCAATCATAATCCCTTATTTATTTCACTTTTTAGGAGCTAATCTAAGTGTGAGATTTCGAATCTTTTCTCTTTTCTAAAAATGATAGAATTCGAAGTCTATTTCTTTTCTGCTTCTCTTTCTTTATTTATGATTTATTCGTTATTTGTTTAATGATTTTCTTTTGTTCTGTTTTCAATTTGCAGGTAATAGTATTATTTTAAAAGCAGTGTCGGGATATATATATATATATATATATATATATATATATATATATATATATATATGGAAAGTGCTAGGATATTGTAAAATAGAAAAAAGGAATAGCCGAGTAAGGCTATGAAAATTTCTAGGAAGACCAAATGGTATGTATTAATTTACTATTAATGCCTTCTTATCAATCTTACATTTATCCCAGGCAAGTTCAAGGAAATTGGAATTTAACAATTATACCGCGGTTTCAATTTTATAGTTATGGTGAAAGCTTAATAGTGGCTAAAACTTTGTGAATCAACAACACAAAAAATTTAGCATGCAATCCAAATTATATTAGTAAAATCATCTTCAAGTTATAAGAGCTAAAAAGATATTATAACAAAATATGATCCGTATTCATTTAAGATTTGGTCCTTGATTAAATAGAAAAGTAGAAACTGAAGCAGTAACTTATTTTGAGATTCCAAAATGTCACACTCCTTTAATTAGTTTCTAATTTACTCATTTGATTTTACAATTCTTTTGGGCCAGTTATGGTGAGCAGCTGCCATGCCTATGTGGTATATACATTATATCGGTGGCTGATCCTTTTCTTTTAAATAGTATAACTTTTACAATCGATAGTCTCTCAAGTTAAAAATTAAGGTCTGTACAATTGATAGTCTCTCACACTACAAGGGAAAAGGCATTTTTCGACAGTTGAAAATCGTCGGCGGTCGTCGGAAGCCGTCGAAAAATAAGGCGTCGGGGTGCAGTAATTCCGACGGCTTCCGACACAGTTCATCGTGTGGGATTCCGACGGCTTTCGACGGCTTTCGACGGTTTCCGACGGCTTCCGACACTAAAAGCTGTCGGAAAAATATAACCTGAAAGCCGTCGGCTGCTGTCGGAAATCTGCTGAATTTTTTATGTATTTCTACTGCAATATAGCATTCCATCCACATTTCCCAAACAAACACTATTCCACCAATACGGCAGAATTTAATATACACAATTCAATATATAATATTCCAACCAAATATCAAAAACCAAACTATATACAATTCACCGAACAAAAATTACATAAAATTAAGTCAAAACACATAAACATTACCCAAACTAATGTACAATACATAATAATATCCACAACATCAAATGTTCTATCAATTCCTACATCCTCAACATCCACATAATTATGCAACAAAAGAGTTAAGTGTATCATAATATTGTACATAAATCATACAAAACAGGAAAAAGCATACCGACCAAAGCAATCAATCTCCTCCCGAACCTGAGCCAGTAGAGGAAGGGAAGTGACCACCATACTGCTGCATGTACTCGGCGATACGCTGGTCTAGCAACTGTGTGGTCTCTATGGCCTGCCGACGGTTTTGCTCCTCCAGCTGCACCAATCTAGCCCGCAAATCTTCGATCTCTGCTAGATCGATCTGAGCTCTAGTCTGCCTACCCCGTCTCTGACTGCTGGCCTGTAATAAATATTTAATTTAGCTGTGTGATCTCTGTAAGTACTGAATTAAAAATATGCATATATCTGGCAAATTAAATTAAATAACATGTTTTTTTCGTTATTTTTATTTTTGAAATGACATTCAAGTAACGAATTAATATATTTTGGTAATGCATAATATTTTCATAACAAAGTGACTCAAAACCAATGTACTGAATTTGAAAACTTATATGATACCCAGTATATTATTTACTTACCACTTGGTTGCCAAATCAGTATCGTCTATCATGCTCCGATGGATCCACAACTGACTCAAAAATAGCATCCTCCTCATCCGTCGTCAGCTGATCTCGACCCGTATCAGCAAGGAGTTTTTGGCGCTGCTCCATAAACTTTTCCTGCATTAACAAATTAATATCATCATATCTTCTTTCATTATATTTTAACAAGTAGAACAATTACTAATACTGCATAAAATGAAATATGCTTACATAGCTCTTGGTGGATTTATCTTCGTGCCATGTATACGAAACTGTCCCGTTCGGATTTACATGCTCGACGGCATGCGTACGAGTAAACACGTCCATATAGCCCACGGGACCATGCGCCTCAGCTTCCTGAAATTGATTTTTACATACAATTATTGTACATTTGAAATTATATAGCACAAACTATTTACAACTTGCATTCAGTAAATTTACCAAATCCTGCCGATACTGCTGAAATGACTTCGACCCTCCGTGATGAGTGACGGGATTTTTATTTCTATTTGCAAAGTTTCTTTCCGACTCTGCCTGTACATTCAAAATTTGATACATTATTTATCGATCATGTATTTTTTGATATTTACTACCAGTCGAATAATTTAAAAAAAATTAGTATACTTGCCTTCGCCTCGTCAGTTTCCCAGTATCCCAACCATGCTTGCCATACGCTCTCCCCCATCCAACGTGGTTTCTTACCTGATTTCTTGATTTCGAATATCGAGTTCCTATGGTTTTTACGCATCTTCTTCATCCAATACCCTCGTGTCAACTGCATATCATCTATCTGAATGTCTATCTCAGTCTCTGTTTCACGATAAAAAGCAAAATGAATATTAAACTGTAAACGCTAAACAGTAAAAAAAATGACAAAAACGAATTAAAAATGAAAAACAGAAAAATATACTTACTAGGACATCCTGCCAAATACACTCTACTATGTGGGGAGGGATGTTATCCCACTTCGGCCAACACGCACTCATCCTACTCCGGTAAGAAGCTCTAGAAACGTCCAACACAACCTTCGAGTGAAGTAGGTCGAACCCCCTGTTTTTAAATATGATACAGATAAGTACGTATGTATATCAAAAAAATAAAATAAGATGCTGAATAAAAATTTAATTCTTACCCCTCTGCTCTAGGTACTAATTAAACTATAGGACGTTGTGATGCTTGCGATGGACCACTGCCATCGCCTCCTGAAGATCGAGAAGAGCTCCGTCCTCTAGATGACATTACAATAATCCTGTGACATATATACACATCATTTCAAAAGAGAATAATAACATGATAATGAAGTATATTTCATACGTAAATGACATCAACGGTATAAATTACTAAATTAATGACTGAAATGGAAGTGTGTTATACCTGATTCATAATGGGTCTCATGTTCCGATGATAAGCAGATTACATTGCATTTTTAATAAAAATTGCTAAATAAATGACAAATGGAAATGACATAAAACATGTAAACAATGGTAAACGTACAGATTTGGTTTCATAGTTACATCAATTTCATAATACATCAAGAATTCAACATAGTTACATCAATTGAAAAAAAATCGGATTCGGATTTTAATCAATCATCATCGTCTTCTGATTCAGATTCGGTCTCGTTTTCTACGATATTTTCCTCTGCACTGTCAAACGCTTATACCAAAACATTTGATTCATTGATCAAAGGACCGAAATCTGTATGATCGTCTGTAATTATTATTTCATTATTTTCCTCAAGATCTGCCTGATAAGCTTGTTCGTCTGGAATATTCTTCCCATCGAATGTAAATCTGGCTTTTGTTTTAAAAACTGCAGACCAATTTGCTTTATCTCTTTTTAGAGACGGATAAGGAGCGTAATGAACTTGCAATACTTGTTCGGCTAGTACAAAAGGATCGTACTTGTGATAATGCGATGTATGCTTTATTTCAATAAGATTATAATTCTTGTGCACATTAATTCCAGAACCTGGAACATTGCTAAACCAATTGCATCTAAATAGAAACACCTCCTCCGCGGGTCGTGAGAAATATGTCAGTTGCAAAATTTGTGTTAGAACGCCATAAAAATCATTTATGTGATTTTTTGGATCGTCACTACCTTTTACAAATACACAAGTATTATTCGTTAATTTTTCTGCACCGTATTCTTTGGTGTTAAATTTATATCCATTGACGAAATATATTGGATATGTCTTAACCACTCTTTTTGGTCCCATCGCAAGATGTTTCAACCCTTCGTCAACAACACAATTTCTCGGCTCATAAACGTAATTTGAAAACCAACCGGAAAATTCTTTACTAAGATCTCCATTCGGATGTTCACGTTCATAAACACTGTATATATAAACAAATTATTACATTAAGTTATACACGCGCATGCATTATAGAAAAGAATAAAACACAAATTATTATTTCAGATTACCTAACAAACGGTGCAACCTCGGCACAATTTAGAAGAATATAACTGTGTGCTACATGAAGATCTCTATCGTCTAGCCATATTTCTACACATTTTCCAGAAGGCCGACCGTGTTGTCTAAAAATAGATAACATTGCTTGAGAGGACTCTTGTTCGTCACCTTCGTCATTACGAGGAACACTTTCAAATGATATATTCACATGGTCACTGAAATAGTGAGAGAAAAAGAACGAAGTTTCTTCTTCAATGTAAGATTTACATATCGAACCTTCAACTCGTGCTTTTTGCCTCACTTTTTCTTCAGATGATTTAGATATCTATGAAAAACTAATTTACATTAACTTCATGGTCGAAAATGCAATTAAATTACGTGATAACATATTACATACCTCTCAAATGGATACATCCATCTATATTGGACAGGACCTCGAAGTCGTGCTTCAGATGGGAGATGAACATGTAAATGTACCATTACATTAAAAAAACCCGGCGGAAATATTTTCTCTAATTTGCAGAGCAATATAGGAATATCTACTTCAAGTTTACGTAAACGTTGCACTTTTAAAGTAGTCGAACAAAGCTCTTGTAAAACATCTAAGCTCCGTTACTACCTTTCAAACTTTTAACGGCAGTAGTTCTTTGAACATAACGGGAAATAAATTTTCCATCATTATGTGACAGTCGTGGCTTTTCATTCCGCTCAATCTACCGTTTTAAAGTCAACACATCTACAAAGATTTGATGATATTCCATCAGGAAATCTTAACCCTTCCACCCATTTCAACACAACTTTAACTTGATTATTATCTAATTCGTAACATGCTTTGGGTTTTTTACTGTCATTTGGTTTCATATGAAGCTCAGGACGTTTGCATAATTCTTCTATATCGCGTTTTGATTTCAAATCATCCTTTGTCTTCCTTTTCACATTCAAAATTGTGTTAAAAACATATCAAATACATTTTTCTCATTGTGCATCACGTCTATATTATGACGAAGCAGAAGATGTTTCCAATACGGCAACTCCTAAAAAATAGTTTGTTTGCACCAGTTATGAACAATTGATTTGCCTTCAATTTCTGTTTGCACTCCAGTTTGATATATCTTTGGATAGTCCCTAACAAATTCATATATGTCTTCGCTTGACCATATCATCGGTGGTTGTCTGGTTTCTACTCTATTAGCTAAAAAGTTTTTCTTGTCTCCTCTGAAGGGATGATTTACATGGAGAAAATATCGATGACAGTCAAACCATGACATTTTCTTACCATGAGGTAAAGAAAACGCTCGTGTTTCATCCATGCAATATGGACATGCTAGACGACCGGCAGTACTCCATCCTGAAAGCATTGCATAGGAAGGAAAATCACTTATAGTCCACAACAAAGAAGCAAACATACGAAATTTTTTTCTTCTTGGACACATCGTATGTTTCTACTCCTTCGTTCCACAGTATTTTTAACTCCTCAATCAACGGTTGTAAATATACATCGATTCCTTGTGTCGGATCGTCGGGGCTAGGAACGACAATAGTAAGAAACATATATTGTGTTTTCATACACATCCATGGAGGTAAATTATACGGTACGGCGATAATGGGCCAGGATGAATATTTAGAACCAAATTGAGAAAATGGCGAAAAACCATCCGTACATAATCCTAATCTAACATTTCGACTCTCCGCTGCAAAATTTGGATACGTTTTATCAAAATGCTTCCATGCTTCTCCATCGGTCGGATGTGTCAACGTACCCTCTTCCTCCATTCTCACACTATGCCATTTCATATTAGATGCAGTTACAGAAGATGCATATAATCTTTGAAGCCTTGGAGTGATGGGTAAGTAATGCATACGCTTGTACGGAACTTCCTTTCCCTTTTTTTTTCTTGGTTTGTATCTCTCCTGATTACAAATTTTACAATTTCTAAGGTTTGCGTCTTCTTTCCAAAACAGCATGCTGCCTTTTAAACATTTATCTATTTTTTGATAAGGTAAACCAAAAGCCGACATAAGTTTTTTAACTTCATAGTGATTTTCACACATTAGATTATCGGGCGGCATGTGTCTTTTTGCAGTTTGTACAACAGCCGTAAACTCAGCTTCAGTGATGTTGTATTTTGACTTCATCGCAATGTATTCTGCGATTACTGACAGCTGAGTACCGCTTTTACAACCATCCCAAATAGGTTTCTTAGCAGCATCTAGTAAATCATAAATTTTTTTTGCTTCAATATTTGGTTCTTCAACATTTTCATCATCGTTGTCAACTTCAACCATAGGAAACATTGATCGTGCTGCATCTTCGACTATATTTTCTATACGGGTCATCGTAACTGCTTCGTTAACGACACTTTCAGACTCTACAGAAGTATTTGCTACAACTTCTCCATGCCGATCCCAAACATAATACTCGGGTACGAAACCATTTTGGCATAAATGAACTTTCACAATGTCTGGTAACAAATACTTCAGATGTCTACACCTACTACATGGACAACGAATTTCTGGATTATAACGCTTTATTACTTAAAGCGAATTCAACAAATACGTTTATACCATTATAAAAAACTTTTTTTATAGAGCCTCTCAATCCTTTTCTTTGGTACATCCATCTCCTCCGATCAACAAAATAATCAATCATTTTTCCTATTTGAGAAAATGAGTCACATGTTCAAAATTTAATATTTATTTTCAAGAATACAAATTCAAAAAAGATTATTTTCATAGTCGTATAATATTTGAATATAAAGAACTATTTCGGAAATTAAAAAATATTTTCAAATAAGACTCATTTTATTTTTTAACGTATTGATACAAAATTTTGTACAAAAAGATTTTTTTTCCATGGTCAGGCATCCTACTTCCCATTACAAACACAGTAAGCATTTACATTTCGTATATTACTTCGTCTCAAACAATTCAACAAAATTTCGGCAGCATTTCCCTTTTGTACCCTGCATTGTACACAAATGCGTGTACGCAGGAAACAAAAAAGAAAAGTTAGGCCGAAATTTTATGAACCGTTTGAGACGAAGTAATATAAAAAATGTAAATGCTTACTGTGTTCATAACTTGTCCAATACAGGGACAAATCCAACAAACATTGTACCAGATGAATATAAATGGTCGTTTTTTGAAAAAAAAACGACTATTTATATAACGATCATGTACAACACTCGTCAGACGGGACCAAAAACTCTCTAAGGGACATTAGTTAATTAAATGTGCGCATTTTACGAAAAAATACAGTTTTACTAACTGTTCACATTTACAAAACTATATTTTAATTTAACACGTTTATTTGACGTATTACATCAACTTAAGACTGGTTTAACATTTTTGTCATTTTTCAATACGCACAATTACAATTTAGACTCATGCATTTTTTTTACATAAGTCAATACGTGCACGTACAATATAATACTCCTAGCTCGTGCATTCATTTTATCTTATTCCAACTAACACAATACAATGATAGCAGCGCTACACACATATACAATCGTAGAATCAAGGCATATACACAACGATTTACATATATACGAACAACCACAAATTATACAAATTTTTCACAATTTCACGATAAAAGATGAAATAGGCATACCATGAAATGCAAAAAACTATTATAACACTATTGGAAACAATTTCAATCACAAATTAACCCTAATTTATCAACTTATGCAGATCTAGAAATAGGGTAAAAATTGAATTTTTCGCGAAAATAAGAGATTATACCTGAGCTAGAAAGCAAGAGAGGTTGAATACGAAGCCGGGGAGGATGAAAAAATACGAAATTAGTGATTGGAGGCTTGGGGAGCGAATTTGGGAATTTGGGGAAATTTTTTTCGTGTGCTGAAATGAGGAAGAAGATGTTCGGCTGGAGCCTGATGTTTGCGATTTTTCGACGGTCGCCGACGGCCCGTCGGAAGCCGTCGCCCCACCCCGTCGCTATTTAACCTTTTTCTAGTAGTGTCAAGTTAAAAATTAAAAATAACATACCACAACAATAAAACATAGTTTTGATGATCATGAAAATAAAAGCACGGCAATGAGGAAGAGACTATTTTTTTTATTTTCTGTCTTCTATAAACACGTCTGCTTGCATCATGAACAGTTCATATCTTAATGCGAATATAATGAGAACCAGTGAATGATATCTAGATAAACAGGAAGATCCTAAACATAAATGGATCTAGTAAATTATGAAATGAGTTCTAGCAAAGCTCAATTGGCTGTAATTTTAATTTTCTATTTAGAATTGCAATTATCTGCATTGATTAAAAAATTGAAAATAAATAAATTATAGGATCCTCTTGAACTCATAATGACAATCTATCGATACACAACATATTATAAGTTGCATCAAATGGTTAATCATACCGAGTGGTTTTAATTTGAACTACGGATAGCCAATAAAAAAAATATTGTTGTATGCATATTACTCTATCCGTGAGATCTTTATTAATTATTCATACTAATAAAGAATTGCATTTTGCAACTTAAATTTAATAATGGACATGCAAACTATGAGGTGTAAACATCCATTTATAATTTTATATTCAAACATTTTGCTTGGACCATATGAAACATAATCTGATATAAAAAACATATGCTTTTGGTTTATAATTAAGGGTTATATTTGTTAAAAATATGATTCTAAACACAGCCAACAATTTAAAGAAAACATAAACAACATAACTGAAACCTATTTTTTTCTTTTCTTTTCAACAAATCTTAGTTTAAAGCTGAAGAATTACCCTTGTTGTAGTAACAAAAACAACATTCATGGTTTATAAAGCTAAAATAAAAACTGTGTAATCAAAGTCTTATTACTATTAGCAAAGGAACAATAAAGCTAAAAAACGATTTAGAGGAATTTCCCCTTGTACAGTTCTTGCGTAAATGCATGATCAATATCATCTCTTTCTATTCCACTCTCTCAATCACTGAGAACATCTACCTTAGCCACTGTTGCTTAGACTCGTTGGCATCGCCACTACCTCCTCAAATATCTTTTTAGTCTCAACTTCATCAACATCTTTCGAAATAGACCGATAAGATAAGGATATGTTATTACTTCTTAGGGCCAATTTGTTGGTCAGGAAATTTTGAATCCTTGTCGTTGCAGAGACTTAGAGGAAAAATTATGGAAGTAACATGTTGTAAAGGTAAATATAACACGACTTTTCAAAGGTAATGTTGGATAATTTTGTAATGGCAGTTCATCTTGTTTTGATTTGTATATCATAATGCAAAATGCTTAAATATGGACATATACATAATTACACACCCGTATGTAACATAAAAATTCAAATTCAAATGACCCGTGGATCTGTTCCACATTTAAAATTTTCATACATTTCTATGTTTTGACTACATGTAGAGTGGAAACAATCACAAACTAATACTTATTTTTTGTTATTGTCATGTCTTCAATGATGCCAGGATGGCTATAATATCAAATGCAAAAAATATTGCAGATTAGTGTTAAAAATGCATTAAATTCCTCGTAGTTAAATCCACTAAAAGCACCTTCTAAATTGAAATTAAGATCTTGGGTTTAGGACAGGAATCAATCATCAAGATTGTTATAACACCTAATGCATAAATAGCCTTACAATTTAGTGCTAATAAAGAAAATCTATTTTCCATTAATTTCAGGAGGTAATTTTAGATAAAAAATATAGCACTGAAATGTAATAGTTTCTTATTTTTCTAAATCTTTGTTGTCCAAGATATCTGCAATTGCCAACCATCCAAATAGCATGTACTTATAGTTAGTGCTTAGTTATAGGATTAACATATAGCAATTGAGAATTTTATTTACGATATTAGTTGTGGAAAATAAAGAGTTGAACCAACTTTGAACCATCATTAATGTATTCTTTTTATTTTATTGTTTCAGTAAGAAAACTCCTCTTAACTTAAAACTGGAGGTACAAAAAAGTACTCAACAATGAATTTATTGACCATGACAATTAACTGTAAAAGAAATATAAATTGAAAGAGCATGAACTGCAAACAAAACTGAAAAAGCCCGTATTTGTGGAAAAACACATAAATATGAATCAACGAAAGAATGAATCCATATATGACCATTACAGTTAGAACCCCAACAAATATCTTATAACCTTGTCTTTGATAAGTTAGATCCATTACAATTCGGTTGGTAAGATAACAAAATAACAATAATAATAGTAGTTGTCCAAATAAAATTTTGATATGCTGTAATGAAAACTATACACACTAATAACTCCAACAATAATCTTTATCCTGGTTGTAAGTGAGTTTTCTATCCATATGCCATTGTATATATTTTATGTTTCCAGTTTTTTTTATTAGTTTGCCATACAAACAACTCTTACATTATCTCATATCTTACTGTATTGATTATTCACTCTGTTTCTACTTCTTGTATAATTGTATGTATTCCTATATATATGCAAGTTTCAGTAGCTTTCAAAGTATAATTCATGATATTCTAATATAAATAAAGTTTCAAAAGGTATTTATTTATTTGATATAAAAACCGAGCAATCAGATTATAAAAACCGAGTGTGGATATGGTTTTGATATAATAAAAAAGTATGAAAAGTGAGTGTGGATGAATGAAGTATTTGATTAGGTGAGAGAATAAACATGTGAGCAAAGTGTTTATGTATGTGTAAATAGTATCACCTTTATTAAATACTTTTTTTTAAGGGACAGTTTGGCACAGGTCCCTAATAAGTTTCAAAATACACAAAAACCCCAGTAAAATAAAGTTTGTAAATTAGGTCCCTAGAATTAAGTTACTGAATAATGACATACACTTATGCAATTATTCAGTGAATAATTGCAGACATTTATGCAATTATATCAAAAAATTGCGGAAAATTCCGTAATTATTCATCCAAAAAATTGCGGAAATTTACGCAATTTTTTCAAAAATTACGGAAAATTCCGCAATTATTCACCCAAAAAATTACGGAAATTTACGCAATTTTTTCAAAAAGTTGCGGAAAATTCCTCAATTATTCACCAAAAAAATTACATAATTATATACAATTACTTAGTAACTTAATTCTAGGGACCTAATTTACACACTTTTTTTTACTGGGGTTTTTGTGTATTTTGAAACTTACTAGGGACCTGAGCCTAATATTCACTTTTTTTAAACAATCTATAGATTTCTTCACAACTGTAATTCCGTCGATCAAAAGCAACAATGTTTTTAAACAAATTTTGCCATCTTGCATAAAAAAATGAAATGAATGTGAATACTGGTAGGTTGGTTCGATTTTGTATTAGAAATGGATAGCAGAGTAGAGTAATGTAGCATGCCTGAAATTGTTTGGTCTGAAATTCCAGTATAGCTACTAGTGGTGAGCTTATTGTTATTACAATTTAAAACTACATGCAAATATTGGTTTGCCTTCATTGAGAGTTCCACTTACCTGACATCACCATTGTCACTGTGGTAAAGGCAACGTCATTGCTTTTACCATGATAAGAAATATCAATTAGGCACTGGTTTACACTTCTGTTTGCTGTCTGATAACAATTATGAAGTGTACACTGATCATTGTCCTAAACAAGGATATAAAACGGAAATCGTTTGAGTACTTGTGTTGGTTTTGGTTATGATGCCAAAACCAACTATTGCAAGGTTGCAAGGGTCAATTGGTTATGGAATAGCTGACGATCAGGTTGAGGTATACAACTTAACAAGCTTTTCTTGGAAAATTATACATAAAAACAACCTAACAAGCTCATCTTGGACGGTTTGTAATTTAAAAAATTGTGATGAAGGAACAGGGGTTGCTTTGTTAACGCATTTTGTCATTTCAAATTATTATTGATCTTAATGTCGGTATATTGTATTTTGATTGCAGTGAATTGTGTACTGTATATCTTTGTTTGTGTGATTTTAAAGAATTATCTTTTCTATATAATCACAAAGAACTAATTAAAGAAGTCTGCTAAGCACGAAGTTTGTCTAAGAAATCAATAGCATAAAACATAATGAAAATTATAAAAGACAGAAGGCTGATCGCTGTTTACACAAATATACTAGAATTTCTACAAACCTTTAAACGCTACCAATCAGTTTATAAAAACTTAGCTAGCTCAGTTTCTATAAACTGAGCAACCTTATTTTTTTTACTGAGCTTTCTACTCGGTTACAAACTAAGCGGTGAAGCTCAGTTACAAACTGAGATTAGCCCAGTTTATAAACTATGCTGTAAAGTGTAATTTTTAACTGAGAAAAGCACTCAGTTTTTATTATCAGATTTGATGCAATTCAATTTTCAAGTACAATGAAGCTTTCCTTCTATTTGTTTTATAAACTGAGCATTGCTAATGCATATGCAGGCTTTAATAAAAGCTACAGAAGAAAAGCAAAAATCAGAAGCAAATAAAATTTGGCCGAGTTAGTTGACAGAGGTTTTGTAATTTGGCCGGAAAGTCGCATTCGTTGTTTGTAAGCTTTTAGACGTTTTGTACAAGGAAAATTCGAAGTTATCATGAGCTTTGTAGAATTGATACGAAGTATTTAGTATGTATGATGTTTGTTTTGAAATTTGGTGCTATAGTTTTGAAATTTGGTTACATGTTTGTTATTGCTATAAATTTGAATTTGTATCGTTGAATGAAATCTGTTTGATGTTTGTTGTTACATGATATGGTTCAACTAAACCAAATTTGCAACACTTATAAGTGTTACCGATCAAAATGGTTACCAACGTTTATAACCATTGAAAACGATGTATTTTAGTAACATATTTACCAATGGTTATAACCGTTTGTAAATACATTATTTACCAACGGTTATAACCGTTGGGAATTTTCATATTCCCAACGGTTATAACCATTGGTAAATAATGTATTTACCAACAGTTATAACCATTGGGAAATATATTGTAGATTTTGTCACGTACCTATTTGTAACGGTTATAAGCGTTACAAATTTGATTTATAACGGTTATAATTGTTGTGAATTGACAATTCTGGATTCGTCGGGAAATAGTATTCTTCGCATTCTTTAATATCCCGCTGGATTCGTCGAAATCCATTGAAAAACGAAGAAGTTATGAATTTTCTAAGTTTGATGGAGAAGAGGGAAGAGGAAGAAGAAATGAAACAGTTTAAAAAATTGATTTTTGTTTTGAATTTGCTTAGTACATAAGGAGATTGTTAGTAAGGTGTTTAGATTAAAGTAGAATTTGAAAATTGGGTTTACATTTCTGTTTATAAACTGAAATAACACATGTTTAGCCTAAAATCTCGAAATTAATATATTGCGAAGATGTTATTGGGTTTGATTTCTTCTAATTTCTAGCCCGTTATAATAAATTTAACAAGTTATATATGTTTTCTAACTTTAAATGACATTCTAAATGCAATGGAATAGGTCACCAAGCCTAATTCCAACCTTTAAAAATTTACTATTTTTCCATTCAATTAAATATATGATTTTACCCATTTTTTTTTAATTAATAAATTGCGTATATTTAAGGAGGAGGGGCAATATTCTTTCCCCCCCCCCCTTAAATTCCAAGAGATAGGCAATGCAACTCCATTTACATCATACAAACATACAAAACAGACATAGCCAATACATCCATCTTACACCCATTATACAACACCTGTGCAGTTAAAGCCCCGCTAATGCCTCGTAAAATCCTTTCTATAGTGCATAGCGCTGTTCAACCTCTATACAATTTTAATTTAGCGCTATGAAACAATGGATCCACTTTAAGCCTGGTATTTTTCACTATATTTGCTAAATCAAGGTTTTTTAGCACGCACTTTAGCAACGTAACATATAATGGTTGTTTTGACTGGTTCTCCCTTAAACCAAATTAACAAAGCTGTACCTAATTTTAAGGCATAAGTGTTCAATATAAGTTAGAAATCTATTGTAGCTACCAAATCTAGTCTGCATCGATTTTGAAATTCTTCGGTGTTTTTATTTAAGATTAAACAATATTTCTTTTTTCTACATAAATGATGTAAGATTTAGAATAAATTAACTTTAAGTATTTGATTTTTATATCTAATGAAGCTTTTTGCACCTTTGTTATTTTCCGCTATATCCCTGCTTTATCTCTACCGTAACTTTTTGCACCTCAACTGCTATAGAACCACTAAGCCCTTTAACTGCTTAGTACAACACAAGTAAAAATACAACCAAGAGTGTATAATACATACGATAGATAAAATAAGATGATATGATCCAAGATGAGTGAAAGTGTGGCTTCCTATATGAATGCACGTGAAGCGCAACCAATATGTATGCAAACATCCTAATATATGAAATATATATATATATATTGCATATATATATATATATCACATATATATATATATATATATATGCACATCCATACGTTACATCCATATCAAAGTGCAAGTAAACAACGACGTCCATAAACACAACCAGTAGAGACATACATAAAGAAATAATAAATAACATATATAAAATTATGTAGCATAAATTGGAAGATCAACATAGGTATCTTTCCTGGGTTGGAATGTTTGTACATACAAGCCAACACGTTATAAACTAAATAGGTATAACCCAAATACAGCAACTATAACAGCCAAACACATCATAAGGATGTGCATACAACCAATCCTAGCATCCATATATTGATGCTTATGTCAACTAGCTAGTTAAAGCAACCATGCAAACATATAGAAACCCTAACGAGCAAACTAACCTATATACTAACCAAAATAGGAACTTATTGGAAGAGAGCTTGTACTAGGAAACATGGATTCTCTCTTTGAGTTCCAATGTACACCAAAATAGGAACTTTTTGGAAGAGAGCTCGTACTAGGAAACATGGATTCTCTCTTGGGTAAGCTTGGCTCACATTACTAATAAGTTTCAAAATAGAGAAAACATCCTTCCCAAACTAAACTTACATTTCCGGTTCCTATATTCAAATTCGCGCACGCAAAAAGACCCAAATACCCTTTTATGTTTTTAACATTTCAAACGCGTATAACTTTATGTAGAAAAATCGGATCAACATACCGTTTTCACCAAAAAATCACAAATTTTATGATCTTTAAAATGAGATCCATTGTTGATACCAAAAATTCAAATTTGTAGTAAAGGTGCAATTATTTCATATATTTGCAGACAATTCAGCAAATTTTGAACACTTTCGATTTTTTTTTCAAATTTACAACATTTGCAAATAATTGCAGACATTTTTACAACTAAATGCTATAGTTGTAGAAATGTCTGCAACTATTGCATATAGTTGTAGAAATTTCTGCAACTATATGGTATAGTTGCACATATAGTTGCAAAAATGTCTGCAACTATTGCATATAGTTGCAGACATTTCTGCAACTATTGCATATTTGTAGAAATGCAACTATATGGTATAGTTGCAGAATTGTCTGCAACTATTGCATATAGTTGCAGACATTTCTACAACTATTGCATATTTGCAGAAATGCAACTATATGGTATAGTTGCAGAAATGTCTGCAACTATTGCATATAGTTGTAGACATTTCTGCAACTATTGCGTATTTGCAGAAATGCAACTATTGCATATAGTTGTAGAAATGTCTGCAACTATTGCATATAGTTGTAGAAATTTCTATAACTGTATGGTATAGTTGCAGAAATGTCTGCAACTATTGCATATAGTTGTAGACATTTCTGCAACTATTGCATATTTGCAGAAATGCAACTATATGGTATAGTTGCAGAATTGTCTGCAACTATTGCATATAGTTGCAGACATTTCTGCAACTATTGCATATTTGCAGAAATGCAACTATATGGTATAGTTGCAGACATTGCATATAGTTGCAGACATTTTTGCAACTATTGCGTATTTGCAGAAATGCAACTATTGTATATAGTTGTTGAAATGTCTGCAACTATTGCATATAGTTGTAGAAATTTCTATAACTGTATAATTGCAGACATTTCTACAACTATTGTGTATAATTGCAGTTTTTCATTGAAATCGAGAAAGCTGAGCTCGCCATCGAAGAAGAAGATGAAATCAAGAAACATAAGTTCGCCAATGAAGGAGAAGATGAAATCAAGAAAGATAAACTCGTTATTAAAATCAACCGTGCAAGAAACGGAGGGGTACTTTAGGGAAAAAACAGCCGAAATGAAAAACAGGGACCTGCAAAGTATGTTTTCTTGCGGGAGGAGTTTTAGTGAATTTAGTTTGCTTTTAAGGATGCGTGCCTAATATTCACTTCTCTCTTTGAGTTCCAATATACTCCCATCCAAACCTTTTCCCCGCTATACTGGGACAAGTTTCATTTCTTTACTCTTATGTCATACCACATCACGCTGTAAGATGTAAATATGCCTATAGAGTATCCTAGACTCCGACTCTACTTTCACCTCATCATGCTGACTAAGCTTTACCATAGCTACTAAATCTTTAATGTACGTTCACAAATGGGATGAATTGAATGCATTTGAATACCCACAAACTTTTCAAGAAGTCCACTCAATGTGCTGACTTCTTTACTCTCTTTGTAATTGGGAAAGACCCAACAACTGATGGCACTAACTTTCTTACGTAACATACCTCAATAGTGAGTCCTCCATCTACACCATGCCACCCACTATGAACTCTTTATGTATACCTATCCTATGCGGTTTTCATTCCTTTGCATACCACTTCAACTTTTACCAAGGTGCCTCTAATTATATACCGTCCAAGTATGACTTTAATTTAGACTTCACTAGTAGCATATGTCCATTGTCAAATACCATGCAACATACTTCGCCACTTGTTTCTTCATCCTCGATCAGTAGAAATCCTCTTCGTATCTTTTGACACACCTCAATAAACTTCTTTTTTAACTCTATAGGCACGACAACACGATAATGGATGGTGTCTCCCCTTTAAGTGACTAATAGTTAGGATACTTGCGCGAACCCCATACTTCATCACCGTCTAATTTGTAGATATCACAAATGGATGATGCCTTATTTTCGAAGAACACAATATTACTCTAACAAACTCATTAACTAAGTTGTGCATTTTTCATTTATTTTTCATGCGCTTCTAGCATGGAAAATAAGTTATGCATAAAAGGTCACTTTTTTGTAAAATTGACTTAATACGATAGTTCTTTCAATCCAAGTGATGATTGAAAAGAACTAATCTTAAATCTTAGTCAATTTTATTCTACATCGCCAAATCTTGCCTTTGTTAAAATCGCCTTTGTTCTTTAGTATGTGCAAGTCAAGATATTTAATTCACGACACAACATTAGATATTTCAAAAATAATATTAACTCCACATGCTCGTGAAGTCCTATAAACTAACATACAGCTAGAGTGTCTTATATACATCACCATACTCCAAAAATACTTTACATAGACAAGTATAGTTATAATTTATTGGTTACTGTCATATACAACTAATCTTCTATCATTTAACCTTTTAGGAAACTTTTCACTTAACTACGCTCTCATGCTTCTCACGTTGTATACAAGTGTATCTCAACCCTTAACGCAAATATATATGTCAATTTCAAATAACACTTTATCACATATGTCTCAGTACAAAACTATTAGTTTATCTTGTTGTTTTCTTTTACACGTAAATCGTCTCAGTATTGTTTATTATAAAAATATTTTTTCTTTATTATCTAAATATACTTTTTTTTCGAACTGATAATATGCTTTAAAACTTTGTTTCCAACATACTGTTTTAAATATCTTAAACATCATTATTTATTCCTAAAAATAATAACCTTTATCACATTTCCTTCCAAACAATAACATTATTATCACTTTACATCAAAACAATAATATTTATTTAAATTGTCTTTTTCACAACCCCTTCATCATTATCTAATTCAAAAATAACAAATTCTGCATTAAATCCTAAAAATCCATTTTTTATTAATCTAAAAAAGAATAAAAATTTATCCTAAAAATATTCATGAAAAATATCCTTTTATTATTATCATTCTCAACCTCTTATTTTTATCACTGAACTAATAGTAATAATAATTTTTTTTATAAACTCTATAAACAGTCATATATTTGTTGGCTCAAATTTAGAAAGTCTTCCAAAAATCATATTTTTATTTATTTAAATTTCACCTTCCTTTATAAATAACTATAAATTCTCGATTCAAAATAGATTTTCCTTTAATTGTTTCATAATTTTCCCAAAATTCATAAATAATACCCTCATAAATTTTTCTGCAGAAATCCATACTGCCCATTTCTAGACTTCCTTAGCACAATGGCAACTTGACTATCCTAGCTAGTTCACCGTAATCAATTCAAACTTTATAGGCTATGCAATTCTTTTCTTACTCCAATCAAATTCAAACTAAAAATATCAATTACTTTTCAATTAGATTTTTAAATCGAAATCATTGATCTCATGTGACATCCCTCCTCTTCGACCCTCTGAAGTCGATACTAATACGTCCATGGTATTCACTTGCCGAGCATCCAAGTGCCGAAAAGATAACTTATTGGGAAAAAGAAAAGAAGAAGGAAGACAAAATCTCACAAAAACGTGACAAGTAATATATAAAACTAAACAAGTCTTTAAAAAAAGAGACTTTAATATACATAAATAAATCAAAGTACTACACAACCTATCATCAGCCCGGACAGTTATAACAACCTGTCCTTATAATTGTTGATCACTACAACAAGAATAAAGATAAAAGAAAATATGGAAGTATGTCTTGGAGGCATCCAACTCGTCTCCTGCAGCTCTAAGTGTCCAGCTAAATTTGGAAAATATGCTCGGGTTGACCCGAGCATTATAAGAAAACAAGGCCCGAGTCAGTTTGGTAAAACCAGCACGAGAAACACAATCAAATGTATTACGTAACGTTATAAAAGATTTTTAGAAATAAAAGTATCTTGTACCACACCACACGTAAAAACGGACGGGTTTTTACCTTACGATAATCAAACCATTTTTATTCTAAAATCGAGTGATATTATAATAGTGTCTCGAGGGGAAAATAAATATATAAAATAGTTGAAATGCTTGCATTTCACATTTCAACATAGTTGGGCACAGCTAAGTCCGTAAAGACACATATTGGAGATTGGATTTCCATCAATGATAAGGCTACTGGGGCACTGCCTGCCATAGTACATCTCTAAAAAATGTACCGAGGGCCTCACATGGAACCCCTATAAATCAGAGCCAGCCGGCCCCTTTAATGTGACATGCCGGATTACATTATTACCTGGGGCCAAGGCTCCAAAACAATGTGGACCAGCCATGGCCTCACTTCCACGCGCATACCAAATCTATAAGTACCGATTCTAGATCGAGGAATGACAGCTCCTAATGGTAGCGAACCACATAGCTCTAAAGCATATCCCATGTTTTAGTTATTACTGGAGTATGAGGCATATCCCATGTCTTAGCAATTCACACTTGGAATGCTAACACTGTTTTACAAACATAATGCAACGTTAGCATCCGTCCATAACAGTTGTGTAGGATATGAACAAACCTAAGGCACTACTTCTACAATATCCATTTTGGATCACCATCAGGAGTAGTAGCAAGTAGCCCTTGCTCTTCAAAGAGCTCGGTCTTTGATTCTGTTATCTTCACTATGTCTTCAATACGATGCTTGAGTTGGATCAAAGTGGTTTTTGGATAATTCATACTTATCCAATCACAGTCTCTTCGAACCAACATTCGATAAACTCAACTTCGGTTCTTTTGGAAATATATAGACAATACATAAGAGTGGGGATCACCCCTAACTGTTTAAGTGGAAGGATCTCCCTATCATTTTTCCTAGGAGAATAAAACGAGATTTACAAGCATAGTACAATATCATCGAGGATGACTATGTTATATAACTCACGTGTTTCTCCTAGATATTTCTAGAGTGATATTTTAGTCCAGATTTGATAGTCGATTGTTTAACTATCAAACAATAAAAAAAATAGATTAATTCCATGTGGGATCCACTAAGCCTCTAATAATTAATCTTTCCATAAATCAAATTACTTCAAATCGTCAATTCAAAATACCTTTACAAAGAATATTTTCACGAACCTCTTATACTCCTTCCAATGCTTGGAAAACTTTTATATACTTATCTCAATGGTATAAGTATATTACATAAAACATTATATTTTCAACACTTAAAAAAAATATCCATATACTTATCTCAACAGTATAAGTATATTTACAAAACTTAAGGAAGATTTCTCTTTTCAAATTCATAATTTAAATGGGCCAATTAATTTCATTTAAAACCTTACTTATTATAAAACCAAACCATTTATCCTTCGGTGTTAAGTATGAAAAGAAAGTTTCCATACCACCATAATTAAGAAGAATTAAATGGTCAAACAAATCTCATTCCTTTATAGAAATTCCCTTTTTATAAGCTTAGTTCATATTTACAATACTTCTATAAATCTCCAATTTAATTTATAAAGCTTCTTTTATAAATCTTCCTTTATAAGTCCTTTATAAAAATCCTTTATAAAATATCATTTACCAAATATCTTTTGAACAATCTCCTTTGAATAAATACTTTTATTAAGTAAAATCCTTTTTATAAACAAATTATCATTTGTAAATACCTTTAATTAATTAATTGATTGATTTTAAACATCATAAATAAATAAATAAATAATTTTGAGCCAAGATTAATATGATAATTAATTAACTTTAAACACATCATTAATTAAATAATTAATTAAATTTTGAACAAAACTAAACCAATTAACTAACAACGTTAATAATATAATTAAAAACTTAAAATATCAGTAATAATAAAATCAAATAACTTAAGACATCTTATAATTAAATAACTTACTTTAAAACATCATTTATAAATGCTTAATCTCAAATTGTTATACAATTGAAGTTATTTAAATCCATAACTTTACAAATTCAAATGGAGGCTTAACGACCTCAATAGTACAAAATCAAGTTACCATTCTCTTAAATTTGACCTTTCAAGTTACATAACAGGTATTTATGTAAGCCAACAAATATATAAATAAAATCAATTAGCAATCACTAACTAAACCATCACTCATCCAATATAAATTAACTGGCATACAATTCAATGACCAAATCAATATATTAACAGAACGGGGATTTATTCTGCTAAATGGATGTCCAAATAATCTACTTAGTTTATATAGAAAAACGGGGATTTATTCTTCTAAACAGATGTAAAGTTTAGTATAACTTATCAATATTTGTTTGGTTACTTAATGGCGCAGACAAAGAGAATCCCTTGTTTTTAAATCATTTACTTATAAAGGAAGCTTCTTTTTAAATAAAAATTGATGTTAGAAATAAAGTAATCAAAATTCAAATCTTTATTAAATTAATTTAAAATAAATTTAAACCTTATTTAATAATAATCAAAACTTAATTAAATCTAAATTAAACCTTTATTAATTAACTAAATAATAAATAATTAAACCCTACCTGATTAACAATTAATTAATAATTAAACCATACTTAATTAATAATTAATTAAATAATTAAACCTTAATTAAATAAAAACTAATACTGAATTAACTCTTTACTTAATTAATAATTACTTAAAACTATCTTAATTAATTAACTATAATTATCTTAATTAATACATAAGCACTAATAAATTTTACTTAATTACTAATTAACTACTACTTATCTTTAATTAACTAATTAATTAAATAATTATTAAACTCATGCTTAATTTAGTTATTATTAACTTTTACACTTAAAGTATGTTTTTAAAATACTTTCCAATAGTATTTAAGATAAAATACTCTGAGTTTAGAAAAAGAGTTAAGTTTCATATATGATCATACAAATCAACATCAACTTTCATCCAAAGATCCTACAACTATACAACTAAGTTAAGCAACAATATAAAATTTAAAACTTTCTTAAAGGTGTGAGCTTTACTCCCCAAAAGTTCACGAAAATCAACCTAACTTTTACTAAAACTTGGTTTTGCCTTAGATCTTGGATTCCTCTTGAAAAAGATTTGATTTTAGGCCTTGGATTTGGAAAAATGGGCTCGGCTTAGGTTAATAGGACACGACCAAGGTTGTAAAGGGGTGTTTGGGTGTTGTTTTGGCTAAGTGGAGGTATAAGAAGAGAAAAGAAAGTGGTTTTAAGGATTTTTAAAAATTAAAAGGGAAGAAAGAAGTGATGTTTAAATTTAGAAAAATAAATGGAAGCCTATAACAACCTGAAATTTTCAACCATTCGCATCCATACATGTCGGATTTGAGTTGTTCAAAATATCAGATTGTTAATTTAAAATTTGGCAAAACTCAGAATATACAGTAAATAAAAATCACAGAATCACAGACATAGAGTAATATAAAATAATGCAGCGGAAACAAAGAATAGTAGTTCATGAAGCTACTATATATATATATATCAGAGTTAAATAAGATACAATAGAGGTCTCGAATACATAGATGTCTCAATACAATAGTCAAATATAAGATCCGAATACGTCACCGGAATCAACTGAATAACTGAAAGCTGGATAGATAGCTGGATCTCCAAGCGAAGCTCCAACTCCAAAGGTGAGTCTCAAATGTTGTATCACTCGGTCTAACCTGAGCGTAAAGCAAAACACAAAACACTCGAGTCAGGATTAACATTCTTATATCAATAAATCCAACTCAAGTGAAATACCAACTGAAATACAGTAACTCAAAGGATGTTTGGGATAATCATCCTCTAAGGATCCGTTAAACTATCTACTATGTAGTAATATACGCTATTATAATAATGTCTAAAGTAAAGTAAACTATTTAAAAATAGCGTTAAGGCGTTACCCATATCCCCCTTAACACATTTTATAGTGCCAATAGTCTATACAGTACCGTAATACCTCCAGATCGGGAGGCTACCAGAGGATACTCCATAGGTACGACACAAATCAAACTCGTATAAGGCGCGCTAGGGTAGGTGACATGACACAACTAGGAAATGCCAGGGTAGATATACCAGTTACACATCCGGACTGGTGGTAACGCCTAGCAGCCACTACCGCCCACCTCGAGCCATACTCCCAAAAATCAAAGGGTGCACCTAATCAATCACAAAGTAATAGAATGGTATACGATGGAACGTGTCCGATCAGAGGGGCTACCTCATTGGCCCGAAATCGCTCCTATTTTAGCCTCCTTTTGCCAATTCACGGGAGTCGGGTCCACGTATATACCTCATATAGGATCGTCGCCACCATCCTACTTCATTCTGGAATCTCCATCGCGTACATAGTTGTTAAAGTGGTTTTCGGTATCGACAGAGAGTATGCCCATATCCGATCCCGGTCTCTTTAACAACCAAACGTTATTATAACACCGCGGTCATTTCAAAATAGTTTATACTTCAAAACCAAAATATCATTTCCATTTCAAACCCAATCAATACGATATCATTTCACTTCAAATAAATCCATTTCCAAAATCATGTCACTTTCCAAAATTATATCGCTTTTGAAATCATAAGTCTTTAAAAATCAAAACACTTTGGAAATCAAAACCTTGAAATTCATAACCCTTTGAAATTATAGCTTTGAAATCATAGCATTTTGGAATCCATAACACTTTCCTCTTAAACAGTTTAGATATTTAAATTAGTGTACATAATAAAATAGTTTATATAAAATAGTTATAAGTTAAAATAGTTTATAATAAAATAATTTATATTGAAATGATTTATATTAAAATAGTTTATATTAAAATAATTTATAAAGTAAAAGATAAATAGTTTTAGATATAGTTTAAAAATACTTTATATAAAAATAGCTTCCTCAAATTTCACAAATCGATTCAAATCAACTCGAATTCCAAAATTGAAATTTAATCAAATCTCAATTCATCAATTTCACCTCGATTCAGCTTCTCAATAAACCATTTCAAATTATCGATTTTCAAATACATATTTGAACCATAAAATAATCCATTCAAATTTCAATATATTTCAAAGTCAATATATTCAACATTTCAAAACTAAATTCGATAATTATATATATATATCAAATTCACTTTACTATTATTTAGTTTTGAAATATCTACTTAATCATTTCAATAACATTTAAATACAACTTCAATTACAAAATATCCCATTTAAATTTATATGAGTTTGAAATATTCATTTAAGTCACTTTTAATCAAATTTAAGTTATAAAACATATCTTCAAAATTTCAAATTTAATAAATTTCAAATCAAACCTATTTAAGTAAAATCTTAAATAAATATAATTTCAAATCAATTTCAAATTTATCTTTCCAACCGAAATCAATATAAACTCTATATTTGAAAATATAGATATTAAATAATTACTTAAACACATTATATATCAACTTTATTAAATCAACTTTAACAAATCTTTAAAATCAATATATATATATTAAAACCATATACTTCTTTTCAAAACCATCGAAATCATTTCCAAAATATTTATATATAGACCAACGGTGTCTGTATATAATTTTCTATCCTATGGTCAAGTGATACAGATATTTATCATTTCAATCCGTAATTTAAATATATACGGGTATATATCTTTTCAACCCGCAATCCCAAATTCAATTCAATGAAAATCGCTTGGGTTTATCATTTCAACCCATAGTGAATTCTATACTAACAGGGAACTTGTAGAGTGATAATAGTAATGATAATAATATAACAATCAGTAACATGCATATATCATCAGTGATAAATAACAGATAATGGTGTCAGATGTCACAGGTGAACAGATACAGATAATGGCATATATAGCAATGTAAATAACTGACAACAACATATTTCAATTGTCGTTTCAATTGAAATCAAATTTAATAAGTACAAGAACATTAATCGTGAGTGATTGCTCACCTTTCGAGGCTAGAGAGGTTTGACAAATGAAATGGGTTACGCATTCCAACGCGAATTGCGAAGCAAAGCACGAAAGACACAATTCGGACGAACAAGGATGATCAGAAGAATCGATGCGAATAAATCAAATTAGCTCAATGCAAATGAAATATATATATATATATAAACTGTTATTATTATAATCAATATTTTTTTTCTTAAAACAAATCTTGAATTTAAATTAAATATTTAGAATGATGTATATATATATATCACATGTAACGTATATATAACCAAAGCAACTACTAATGTATATACAACAGCTTATATATATATATATAAAATAAACTTTTATAAATTTTTATATTAAGAACTCAACATGCAGAAACAAAAACTAAAATCTGATATACCATAATATGATATACTACAATACTATATATAACATACCATTTTTAACTGTAGGAACTCTATACTTTAAAATTTTTATAACATACACTTCATACAAAATTGCCGTCTCAGGTAAGATATATAATATATACATATCCTATACATATTTTTTCAAAAATTTCAACCGAACGTTTGAATATGATATATATATATATATATTCTTAAAATAGTATATATTACATGTCAACTTAAATTAAACAATATTCAAACAGATCGAAATAAACATGATATTTCTTTAAAACTGTTACAAATCTTTACAATATATATTTCTTTAAAACTATATTCCACTGGAACAAATATATATAAATATGCGTACCCCTATAAATTTATCAATATCCCTATATATATTAAAATCAAGATATTCGCATGCATATATATATATATATATATACACCAAAAAAATCTCCATATAAAACATCAAGTTATGAATACTTATATAACCTATATACTTAGAACATAGGGTATCTATAAAATCATATATAACTCACATGTAATATATATATAAAGCTGCCTATAAACAAATGTGTAATCATACATACCTTTAAAAATATACGGTCATAATAATATGCAATACATAACATACAGGGATAGAGTAAATATATATATACTGCTACCTTAACATCTTATACAAACCTCTTATAAAATTTCTATGTATAACAGATCAAGGCATAGGTACCTAAAAGAAAAAAAAGGGAGGAAGGCTCGACTTTGGATAAAGCACGACAGTGGGACGATGCGGAGGCTCGACAGCCTGAAGATGGCCAGAACAAGCAGTGGAGGGTACAGGGGAGGCTGCTCCTTCAGTGGCTTCGGAGGTTTGGGTTGCCGATGGGAAGATGGCGGCTTGGCCTTGGCTTTGCGTTGGTGAGAGGTTGAGAGCTGGGTTAGAAGGGAGGACGGAGACAGCGGCTACTAGAGGAGGACGGGGAGGAGGTGATTTGAGCGGAGCTTGGATCGACATCGGAGACTTTGGGTGGCCGCGATGGTTGGAAAAATGAAGGCGTGAGGAGATCTGCGGGTAGGGTGGCAGGGAAGATGGATGAGGCAACTTGCTGTGCACGTATGCACGTGGAGAGAGAAATGAAAAAGACGGAGCAAGGCACTGGGAGGAGAGAAAGAGCTTGTGTGCTGGGTTGTGATGAAGTTTACAAATGAATATGAGAGCAGGCTGAAAAGAAATTCACAAATGAATATGAACGGTTAAACAAAATATAAGTTATATAAATTTACTTCTTTAAAGCAAATGCACATGGACATCGAAGAGACAGGAAGTGAGTACCGATGCGTTTACAATTAATGGAAAACAAAAGGTCACAATAACCAAAAGACACGGCACCGGTACCGATACGGTTACCGTTATCATGAATTCCGCTATGTATCAGACTTCAAAACACAAAATTGAATATATCGCAGAGATCAACACGATGAGGCGATCAAAACGGTATACAGATATCAGTGGTACGATTGAGCTACCAAAAGTCGATATCGGTACCGAAATGTTGCTAAAATGTCAGAAATAAGATGAACGGGGTAGTAGAAGTCCAAATTTGATAAAACGAAATATGACGTCTCACTCGGAAGATGATTTACAAATTTTCTATAGAAAAATATTCAGGTTTGGAAAACATTTTATTATCATCAATTTTAACTGATTTAAATTTAAATAAAATTGCACCAGAAATAAACTTCAGTATTATCAGATAAAAATTTACCAGTTATTATGTTAAAATAGACGTATTCCAAATATTAAAATTTTATTTTAAAAGTTTATTGTTTAAAAATTCACAAAATTTAAATTAAATCTACTAATAAAACAAATAAAATTTATTAAAATTCACGGGTCGTTACCAAGCCATTGAAACTTTTGAATAGCTTAAGGAAGAAGATGGATTTTTGAAAAAGTGAGAAATAGAATGGAAATGAGAGTGAGAAAATTTAAAATTGTTTTTATATATTTTAAATTAGACAATTACCTAAATTCCCTTTGTAAAAATGCCCTCCACTCATTTTTGAACACATCACTATATCCACCATCCTCACCATGTTGCACATGCAATACATGGAGCACCCCTTTACCCAATATGTTAAACTCTTCTTTGTACTAAGATGTGAAATGATAATGTGACATTTCATACTTTATATTTTATTTAAATTTCTATTTGAAAGAGTGTCACATCTCCCCTTTTACTTAAGTGAACTTATCTTTTACCATATTATATTACTAACCATACTTATGTATTTAATATATATGTGTGTGTATATGTTAACTAAAATGTTTACAACCATTTAGACAACTTTTAGACGACGAAAAATTGAAAATTCAAAAAACGATTTCTGGTCACATTTTCTATTTTTCTTCGAATTAATTATTTTTGTAAACAAATTTTGAAAACCATTTCATCATCACTAGTTATTATTTAAAAAGGGGTATTTTGGGTAACAAAATCCATTTATAAATTATATAAAAATATATCAAATATCCATATTTAAAGTGATTAAATTCCGGTCGTTACAACTCAAATCTTATTCCTCACAAAACAAGTAAGATATGAAAATCATAAAATTTTCTATTAACTTCAACCAACATTTAATTTCAATCATTGCACTTATTTTCCAAAATAAATTTAAAAAAAAATTTATTTTAACATTTGATATTAAATCATTTAACAACCCAAATCTATTTCAATTTTCCAGGCTATTTTCTTTTCAGGAATTCTTAAAAATATATACTCTTAAAAATATTTTGCTTCCAAAACTCAATTCTTTATTGCTTTACCGAATTAAATATTAATTACTTGAAATATAGTTTGATTTGAAATAACTTTGTTTAATTTTCTAAAATACTCATACTTCGTGTTTATAACCTTATTTCATATAATTTATAACCATTTTATCATATACGTAAGTATATTTCACTATATTTTATAATAATTAGCCAATTTCCAATGCCTTTTTAACTAATACATCATGTATTTACGTAAAAATATATCTTTGAAGTTCATTTTTGTCTACTAATTATCTTCATACTGAATTTAAAAATAATTTTCAAAATTTTAACCGTTTGTTAATGCATATTTTGAAGAGTTTATATCATACAACTTCAATTTCCATTCGAAAATACATATGTACTAAAATAGAAAAATTCCATAGTTTTAAGTTTTAAATCTTTTTTTGTCAATTTGGAATATATCCAAAATAGTTCAAATTTAACTTAGACAAATAAACATGTAAAGGATACCATTTTAAATGTTACTTTTATAAATTAGAAATTTGCAAAAGTGTAAAGGAAGCATAAAATTTTAAATTTTTTTCGAAGTGTGAAAAAAATATTTATAATATTAAAGGCATTAAAAGATGTGTTATTGTACTTATCGATTTATTTTAAATAGTTTCTTTATCAAAACAGAAGTACACAACAAAATATAAGGGCAATAATGCATCTTTCACAAAAAAAATTCAAAAATAAAATCTTTAAATTATTTATATAAAAGAATACTTCTTAATAAATTTCCCATATTTTAAGCTTAAACTAAGGGGTTATTATTTCAATAACTTTAAAAAAAATTCAAATTTTATATTTTCCAAAAATCTCAAACACTATTGTTTTCAATTTTGAGGAAAAACGTTTCAAACAACTCAAAATTTAATTGGAGAGATCATAACTTATACAAGCTCAATTATGCTATTTAACAAACAATACTTCCATTATGCCTCAACAACATCACACTTATATTATATGGACTTAAGGGTATTACTTTTCTTTTTATTAATTCTTAATCCCACATTTTACTCTACTGCTACTTGGCATATAAACCTTGCGAAACTCTATGGGTTAAATCACAACAAATGTGGACTTATTTTTCACCCTAAAAGCTTTTTAATCTTAACGTTTATTTAACTCATAGTTGTTTACTTCTATAAGAGATAAGCCAACAGCTACCTCTACAAGTCAAAATATATGGGTGTGTTGTATAAAAAAATAAATATATAATATAAATAACAGAAAATTACAAATATACTCTCTCATACGTCCTAATTTAGTAGAAATCAACTAGCTTAAGCTCTGACACCGTATGCCCACCATCGATTATTCCCCAATTCATGCATAAAGTGACGTGAACATCGCAGACCACACAGACCGTGGATCGTTTTGAAGTAAAATATAAAACGTGGCACAAAGCTATATATAGTATTTTACACTTTCTAAAACTCATAGCGGAAGAAATAAAAAATAATGTTCAATAATGCAATAATCCTACGTGAACAAAATAACACAGTATCAAATAAATCCAACTACAACATCTCTCCAATGGTAACAGACATAATATAATGTCTGGGAATGAAATAAAATAGTAGATAGCTAATAAATAAATGCGCATGTTTGTTGTACCATCGCCTTCAAGTCATCATTATTCCTCTCTATCGACCGATCAGATTATAACTAATAAAATGAAAATGATAGAAGGAGTCAGACATACATCTGGTAAGTGAAATGCATCATATAAGTGTATAATGCTAACAAGCTAGTAAAAACAACACTTATACTCGAAAACCATACCATAACCTATGTCACTTGCACCCAACAAGTTAGCTAAATACAATATAAAACTATAGCGACATTATATGCTAAGTTCTCATTAAATCCCTGCTAGGTCTAATCATACGTCGAAACCACCCTGACATGATTGAGCCTAAAGCCCCAACTCGCCATCGCCTCAAACGTATGCGCACGTTCAAGCTCAAAGTCTCAGCTCGTATGTCGAAGACGTATGTATACGACTGAGCCCAAAATCCTAGCTCGTATGCCGAAGACATATGCACACGAATGAGCCTAGAGTTCCAGCTCATATGCTGAAAACGTATGCACATGATCGAGCCCAAAGTTTCAGCTCATATGTCAAAAACGAACTTAATCTATTGAGGTCAAATCCATGCCGGACATTCGCCTAATGGTTTGTGACACTATTGGGATCAAATCCAAAACTCATCGTTACCCCACTATTTACGAAGCTACTGGATCAAACCCTAACTCATCGTCGCTAAACGTCAATAATACAACTGAGGTATGATTTTCTCATACGTGTACCAAAACGTCCTAATAAAACCCACATTAATGAATCTACTAAAATAAGACACCTTTTTGAAGTAGTTCAAAATGTAGCAAACAACCTCCCAAGCGTTCCACATCTCACCATGATCCTGATGCCACAAACTGCACGTAAAACGGAGGTCATATGTGAGAGATATATGTGTTTAAAGTTCAAGGGCATTTTTGTAATTTATTAAATAATTAGTTAAATAATACTGCTTTATATCGTTGAATGAAAACCAATGGATTCTTATCAATTAGAAATAAAATTTGGATATATAATATGTCTAATTTGGAGTGCTTTCGTCTTTTGCACTTCTTAATTAGGAAGAGGTCAAACTTTGTCTATTTACAATAAAAAACTCAATCTTTTAGGTTATCTAGCCCTGACATACTACATCCTAATTATGTATATATATACAAAATCACTTTTTTATATATTCAATTTCATCATTTATAATTTGATTTAAGACCATGAAGGGTGAATTACTATATCTTATCAATATATACACAAATAGAATGAATCCCACACACTGAAACTCTGGAATGAAGAAGAACTCAACACATCTCCACTATATTGTGCCCTTTTCTCTTAGAAACCTTATAAATTTGCCAATATTTCTTTAATAAATCATAATACACATCTATATGGTCATTTCAATAGGTAGGTTGTCATAATTTGTTAAGAAATGAGAGAGACGCCATTTTGAAGTTTGATATAGAATGATGAATGGTATATGAGATTTTATCATTGTTCTTCGCTATTCGGGTCTGCTACACCTCTGATCTTATAAATTCCACCTCTAAAATGATACAAGATCATAGTATTCTTTGCATCATTCGATTTTCATCTTGTTTTGTCAAAATTCTTTGAGAAATAGAGAAGTGATGGGTTTTTAAAGTTTGATGGAGAAGAGGGAAGAGGATGAAGAAATGAAATGGTTACAGTAAGAGAGTTTTGTTTTGTATTTTCTTAGGATTTGGTGGAGATTAGTTGTGAGGTGTTTAGAATAAAGTAGGATTAGAAAATAAGGTTCACATTTCTATTTATAGGCTGAAATAACACATGGTTAACCTAAAATCTCGAAATTAATATATTACGAAATGCCACCGGGTTTGACTTTTTCTAATTTCTTGCTCGTTAAACCAAATTTAACAAGTTATATATGTTTTCTAACTGCAAATGAAATTCTAAAAGCAACGGAATAGGTGCCAAAGCCTAATTCCAACTCCTGTAAAAAAAATTGCTATTTCTCCCTTTAAGTAGAATAGTGTCATTTTTAATTTAATTATTAAATTACATAAATTTAGAGGGTGTTACAACATGTGGCAAGATCTAAAGGTGACAATCTAGTACGATGTTTAGTGTCAACAATCCATGTGATGCCTTTTCTACTATAAAAGGAAAGGACTGTAGCTGAGAAAATGGATCGAACTTTTATACTTTGAGAATTAATTACTGTAAAAGCTGTACAAAATATCCATTAACTTCAGTTCTTGTACTAGAAAAGAAATAAAAAGATTGAGTGATTTGACCCATGGATATAAGATTCTTAATGTCCGAACCATGTAAATTCTTTATATCTTTCACTTTTCTCTTTATTATACTTTTCGCTTTATTTGGACTTTGTTTTATTTGAGCTAGTTTACTTTGGCATTCAATGAATAGTTACTTGCAACCTTCATAATTGTGTAAGCACACTACAAGATAATTACTACTTATCAAGGCATTATAATAAACTTTAAAATGGCTAATTATTAATCCTGTAAGCATACATCGATATGATTACTTTAAAAAACTTGTGTTGTAAGACTAAAAAATCTCATTAACATTTTGGCGCTAGTGGAGAGCGATCAACATTTAGGCGATAAAGGAGGGACGAACCTCCAACAAATTTGTTTCATACATTTTTGCCAATCAAACAACCATAACCCTACCAAACATGCATCCAACACTTCCCAAACTACCATGTCTCCAACTCCTCCTCCAGTCAAAGTGGAACATCTCGCCGCTAAGACAAAACTCTATAATATTTCAAGCTCCTCTAAGCAAATAATGGTCCCACTACCAAATTCCTCCTCAAATCCCATTCTCGAGGCCTTGAGTCAATTCAAGGCCCAAAAAATGAAAGGATGGATGGAATAGTGGCCCAGTATCCACCTCCTAACAAATCTACTCCTATAGCTCCGTAGCTCGCCGCTATGGTTCACCAACTACACAAGTTGCACAAACTGATGGTTGAAAATGGCTGTCTCATTAATGAGAACCATGATGCTGGTTACATCACCATGAGGGAAAGTCTTAAAAGTAAAGCCCAAGCCAACTCAAACATCAAATCCAAACAATCTAACATTAACCCAGTTGTGGTTGAAAAGCGCATGATCTAAAATGTGCAAGAAGATAATGAAGTCGCTATATGTAAAATTGGCTCATAAAAAAATAGGGCAAAGGATGAGGAAATAAGGGTGCTCGAGGCCAACTGAGGTAACTTTTACAAAAAACTGACGAAATGGGGAGGGAAGTGGTGAATTCCTCCCCATTCCATGAAGATATAGTGAAGTCAACTTCCCTGATAACTTCAGGGCTCCAACTATTGAGAAGTACAATGTCTCATCAAACTCATATGAACATCTATGCACCTTCGAATATCACATGGACGTTATGATGGTAGGAAATCTAGGCAGATGTAAACTGTTTCCAATTTGCCTAACTGGAGAAGCTTTGAGATGGTTTTAAAGATATGCCTATAGGTAGATTTATTCATGGCTCAACTAGCATTATATTTCTTCCGGTAGCTCAACGTTGGGAGGGAAGTGTCCCCAGACCTGAACACTCTTTCAAGCAATAAGAAAATAGGAGCTTATGTAGTCTTATTTAATGATTCAAAACTAAAGCCATGCAAATTGGGTTTACAAGTGATAAAGCACTACTGATGGCTGCGCCTTCTGGTATAATGAAGGATATGGTCTTTTTGGAAAAGAATGACAAAATTTCATGCAAAAGCATAAATTTTTTTATGGAAGAGCTAACAGCTACGTAAGGCTAGAAAAAGCTAAAAAAGACAGGAGCGTACAAAGTGACAAACCTGCCATTAATCAGAATGACCAAAAGGAGGCAGAGGCTTACAATTAACCAATGAAGAGACAGAGGTTGTTCAACTTTGCAGCTTATACCGCTCTTACTCATAGCCCATGGCAAATCTTCCAAGTAATAAAGATCGAGTTTACATATTACTGAGTTTACATATAACTTCCTTAACATAGGGAAGAAACAAGAGAAGTTTAATGGTGGTGCATATTGTCGCTTCCACAGGGTCAATGTGCGCCACACCAATAAATGTCATCATTCAAAAAAAAAGATTCAAGTACTAATCCAAAAGCGATAATTGGGCATCTTCCAACAAATAACTACAGCAACTCCAATACATAACCAATTGTCTATCCACACATAGATCAGGTCAGGAGCCTTGGTATTCTCATAGGCTCCATCCACGGTGAGCCTCATCTGGTTAGAAAAAATAAAAAGATAATGGATAGATATGGTCAAGACACGTAGGCTGAGAATACAACCATCATATCAAGCAACAACCTACACCAGTTATCTTCTTTATAGCCATTGATTCGGTAGGATTTGTGTTTCCTCATTTGGACCTATTATAGTGACAATGTAGATATCAAACAACACTGTTAAGAAAGTTTTTATTAATTCGAGATGCTCTCTCAACATGAATTTTAAAGCTGCATATGATCGAATGAAGCTACTAGCAGAGGTCTTGAAACCCAGGTCTGAGCCGATCCATGGGTTTAACAATACAACAACAGCCCCAGTCGGCTTAGCCAGGCCCCTAGTACCAATTGGAACTGCTCCTCTCCATAAGGTATTTTATGCAAGCTTCCTCGTCATTGACCAGTAGTCTCTATATAATGACTTCCTAGGAAGACTTGCACTCGTAGACATAACGGTATTTATCTCCCAAAAAGATCCATTGATAAAGTTTCGTATCCCTACCAGAACTAGGTAGTATTAGGGGAGAGTAGCCTTTAGCTAGGAAATTTACTCTGTAACTACAAATCCTAGTAATAAAATCGTTTCTAATTGTACTATTGTGTCCCCTATTGTATGTAAAAAGTATAAACAAAAAAATAACAAACTAGATCAGGGAATTGCACCCGTATGAAACCACCAATACTAAAATAAGTCAACCTACAACCACAGTGCCAACAGGAACTAAGAAAAGAGACTATCTTCACATGATTGGAACATGTGAATATGCTTCTATCTATGCATATAATTTTAGTGATGCTGCACAACGCACCAATAGCACAACCTCTTCAAACTCTCTTGAAATAGAAGATGAAGTGGAACCAAGAATAGGAATGTAAAAGAAAGAACTCAAACTGTTGGATGAGCTAGAGGATGTCCTACAAGATTCCATGGTCCATCCAAGGTTTTAAAGATTGGCAAAAACTTGACCATGGAATTGCATAATGAATTGATCAATTTCTTACAGAATTCGTCTTATGTATTTGCTTGAACCAACTCGGACATGGTTGGAATAGAGCCATTCATAATCAACCATGCTCTCAACATTGATCCACATAAGCATCTAATAAGGAAAAAGAGACACTCCATAGATCAAGAAAAATACAACGCTTTGTAGGAAGTGAAGAAGCTAAAGGAAAAACACTTCATCGAGGAAGTTTCTTTATTCGAAATGGATATCGAATCTTGCTCTAGTGAAAAATTGAATGGGAAGTGGTAAACTTGCATTGACTTCTCCAACCTCAATAAGGCTTGCCCCAAAGACAGCTTTCCCCTATCTTGAATAGACTAGATATTAGATACTACAAGTGGTTATGAATTGCTTACCTTCATGATTGCACATTCATGCTACAATCAAATCCTTTTTTAAGGCAGATAAGGAGCATATCATCTTCATTATTGATAAAGGGTTATACTACTATAATGTTATGTTGGTCAGATTAAAGAATGTTGGATCAACTTATCAAAGATTGGTGAATAAAATGTTCTCTGAGTAGATTGGAAGAAATGCTAGAGTATATGTAGATGACATGCTTATGAAGTCCATGCGCCGGACTTGGAAGAAACATTTGTAATGTTCAGACAATTCAACATGAATTTGAACTCTTACAGGTGCCTTCACTATTCAGTCAGCGAAGTTCCTTTGGTATACGATAAGCACTAAGGGAATCGAAGCTCATCCATAAAAGGTTGATGCAGTCATCGAAATGAAGCCTTAGAAAATCCAAAAGATTAATGAATTTGAATGGAAAAGAAGCCGCACTAAGCAGGTTCATTTTGAAAGCCACGAATATGTGAAATGCGTTCTTTGACCAGATCGAGAAGGGAAGGAACTTAGAATGGACCAAAGAATACAAAACCGCATTTCAAGCACTAAAGGATCACTTGGCTAGTCCACTCACCCTTTCAAAACGAGTTCAACGTGAAAATTTATTTGTATACTTAGCTATAACTAATCAAGCTATTAGCTTAGCTAAGGGGAGAAGACCGAATGCAACGCCAAGTATACTTCACAACAAACGCTTGTTTAGCACAGAATTAAATTAAACTTTATAGAAAAGCTAGCATATAGTCAGCTACTCACGGCTAGGAAACTATGTCCCTATATTCAATCTCATGCTATTAAAGTATTAACAGGAAACAACTAAAACCGATCCTCCATAAACCAGAAATGTCGGGTCATCTATTGAAATTTCAATCAAACTAAGCTAGAACGATATCTTATACTGCCCAAGAAACACCATCAATGGACAAGCCTTAGTTGATTTCATTGTAGAATGCACACAACAAACTAATCAACAAATGGAAGAATTCAAAGAGAAACCTCGACAATGGAAACTACACATGGGTTACATGGGTGGTACATCAAACGAGCACAACACATGTATTGGATACATGTTGATAACATCTAATAAGCTAAAATTGTATTGTGCATTCCTACTTGGTTTCAAAGTAACAAATAGTGTAGCTGAGTATTAAGTGCTCATGGCTAGACTGAAAATGGCGCAGGTACTGAAGGTAACACATGTTCAAGTTTATAGTGATTTCTAGCTAGTTGTAAATCAAGTGCAGAGATATTACCAAACAAAGAAACCGACCCTTGCCAAATATGTTAAGCAATCTAAGCAATTGTTGATCTAGTTTGAGCATTTTCAACATCGAACAAATTCCTAAAAGGAAAAAAATATTTTATTGACTCGGCTAAATTAGCAAGCGCAAAGGCCACACAGGAGATAAAAGCAGTTTCAATGGTACACCCACCGGAATCTAGCATCTTTCAAGATAATCGAGTCCTAGTTTTTAATGTGTGCTAACAAAAATGCTTTTAACATAAGACCTAGTAGCCCAACTAGCGTAGGAAGACAGTTGAAACATGGATTACTCCTACTAAGTAGTTTTTATTGAATGTACATTACCAATAGACAAGAATGCAACACGAAAAGTGAGGTATCCAACCTCGTACTTCACATTCTTTAATGGATTATTATATAAAAGAGGCTATTCAACCCCATATTTAAGATGCATCAAAAAAGAAGATGGGGTCGGCATATGAAACTAAGTTCATAAGGAATACTGTGGAGATCTCTCTAGAGGACTAAAATTAGCAAAATAGTGCTAATACATGACTAGTACTGACCAACATCACACCATGATGCATAAGAATTTATCCACAGATGTGATTAATGCCAAAAAAATTTCTAGTATCCCAGGATTGTCATCGCATGAACTCACTCCAATGACTAGCCTCTAGCCATTCGACACATGATGAATAGATTTAATAGGGCCACTTCCAATGTCCACGGGAGAAGCCAAATATGGAGTTGTAGCCATTGACTATTTCACAAAGTGGGTGGAAGCAAAATCACCTCAAAAAAGACCATCAAGAAATTGCTCAAATGGAGACTGACAAAAGCAGAAGGAAAGTGGATATAACAATTGCTTTTAGTACTATGGGCTTATAAGACTTCAACTAGGCATCCCTCAAGACAAACATCATTCTCTTTGTGACAAACATCGCTCAAGACAAACATCATATTGCTATGAAGCAATGCTTCTAGTTGAGATTGAAATCCCATCACCTAGATGCTTGTCTTATGTGGCAAAGCAGAATCGATAGCTAAAAGAATTTTCCTTGGATTTTCTCACTGAAATAATAGTCATGGTTGCCATTAGAGCTGTAGTGTATCAGTAGAGAATGGCTAAAAGTCATAATTATTGATCAAGGAAAGGAAATTATATAGGTTTGATCTGGTATTAAGAAACGCAATGGCTAACGCTAAAAACCCAACATACAGTACATTCAAGCTAAACTGGGAAGGGCCACTAGTGATTGTAGGAATTTTATCCAATGACGCATACCGCATCTAATGACGCATACCACTTTACAAGACCAACTAGAAACCTTATACCTAGAGAATGGAATTCTATGCATCTCAGCCATATTTTATTTGACAAGTGTTAAAAGGAAATATATTGTACCGTTGTAATAAGAAAGGTTAATAAGATGGTAAACTGAATGTAGGGATATTAAACATCTCAAATCAGTATAAAAACCCCGCGAAGCTCCATTTATTTTTTGCATGAACATTAAATTGTTTTTAAAAAAACTTAAGTTGGCTCTTTAGCTAAAATTTATTGGATGTAGGCATATCGGATGGACTGAACCAGTAAAAAAATAAATAATACAAAAACAATAAGGGTTGTAAATACATGACCTGCTTTCTTAGCCAAAAATAATGAAACTAGTCTCCCCAAAGGAGAGCAGCCCTATGTGGAGGCACACACTTGTAGGAAAAGCTAGGTTGATGAAAATAACAACCACTCAACCTAAGTGCCTAGAGCGAAGTTCAAGGAAAACATTACAATACAACAAACTGAGCCGAGCGTAGCAAATGGCATGCCTATGAGCCTACCAGTTGTGAATAAGGGGGAAGGCAGATCTCATCACTTTTCAAATGCCAATGGTGTTATAGCCTATCCTTTTGTGCGAGAACAGTGCAAAAGCGTAATTAGTGGTATAATTACCTTTGTCTAAATAATATGTACACTATGGAGTAAAGGCATTCCTTGTTCAGCCCTAAAAGCAATGATCCTACCCTTCATAGGTACCACCGTACCAGAACTGCATTGGGTCATATATGTATATATATAAAATAACCAAAAAAATCATGCATAAAATGAGACATATGGAATTGCGTGAAGTACAGAAAAATGATGCATATAATAAAAAATTTCACAAAGCATAGAAAGGTAAAAGAGAAATCTTTATTCGAAAATTTTCATGCCATTACAAGTTAAGTTATATTTATATATGCACGTGTCACTACACAATTAACCCTAGAAATCAAAATCAGATTGGGAACTGGGATCCTTGGCTAGAATTTATTTCCCCTTTTTTATGCAAAGATAGAACTAACCCAGGGGCCTAAAATGTAGGGGTTTCCCCAATTCCCAACCCATGAAGAATAACTCTAGGTGATTGGCAGGTTAGCGCATCAAGTGCATTCTTGGGACTGTCCAAAATTTCAGTAATAATCACGGAAGAACATCATAGCTCCTTGACATGCATAGTTCTTGGATCATATATAGTCCTTTCCAATGATCTCTATTGCTTGCCGAAGGGTAAATAGCCGGACTTGTCTTTCAAAAACGACATTTTGTGGTCAGGCAAAAAGAAGCGAATGATGTCAAGAGATCGACCTAGCATGATGTCATCCATAATGCAACTCACTACGAAGTTCATCAAAAAGAGAAGACAAGTCAATCTGAGAAGGTGCTTATAAAGCATGAGGGCTGGTGCATTGGAAGAAGTTAGCCCGATAGGCTATGTTGACTTAAGTGGAGCCACTTTATTTTTAAAGGCTTGGATATGACTAGATGAAACTTCCTTCATGCACTCCATCATCTTTATCCTCTTAGATTTCACCTGGAAGGGGCCAAACAGTTCATTTAGAGTTTTAAGGACTTGCGCTTTATCCTATGAAGATTCGCCATTTTTTTCAAAAAAGCATTCAACTCACCAAACTTTATTTGAGAGTAATGTACTAAACCCTTCTTCCATTTCTCAACCGAGTCCAAATCTATATTGGTCGAGGATGCAAGAATTGTTCTGGCTTTAAGGAGTTCTAAGGCACTAAAGGGAGTGAAGACTTTCAAGCTTCAAATTTTTTCGCTAGTTCCAAAGATAAGTCATAAATAGTCGCTTTTAACATTGCTGTTCATCCTCGTAAGAAGTTGCATACAAATATTTCATGTTAGGCATAGTAGTTTCTCGTCCCCTACACACTTCGTTGACTCATCTAGCTTGGCCCTTAACTTTTTGATACATACATTTCGGCTAATGTCGACTTCTTTAGTATGCTTCCAACCCTTAGCCATATCTTCAAACACTCTAAGCACCGCAAGCCTACTTGCACCAGCGATCAGCTTGTTCTCTTCCTCCAATTCGTTAATTTGCTCTTCGAGTTCTTAAATCCTATCTTCAATTGAAACGGTGATTCAATTTAGAGTGCAGCCTTTTGCTGTAGCAAATTCCGAGGCAAAAATGAACACTGGAGGTGCCACTAATTTTGTTGGTTGCCATATAATCTTGATTATGTTTGACAAAAAAGTTTGGACATTCTGTAACAGAAATAAGTGAAAGGAATATAATCAATGCACGAACTGAGCAAATGATAAATGCAATTTTTTATATATTCATTAAACATGAGTTACAAAATAGTACTTGAACTTACAACCGAGTAGAAATAAGAGCTTTCCATTGGTAGTGCTCTTACCCATGACTAACCTTATTTTTAAACCATGCTAAAGTGGGTCATCTAGGAGGCACAAATCCCCCGCGGTAAAGGGCGCCAGACACGCAACATAAAAGCACTTAGAAATTCCCTTTCCTGAGCAGTCTACGAAATTTTGTTCCAACGCCATTGAGTTTCCTATTTTAGCTGCATGAATGTATCCTCAAATTCGTCTTCTCTCTTACATATGAGAGCAGCATTCATTACAGTCATCTTAGTTGTTTATTGTTCTAAATAGTTAATACACTCTTAAAGGTGTTGAAAATAGTTTCCTACCTTGCGCAAATTCAAGAAAGAAAGTGTACCAGTGTTTATACAATTCACCTAAAAGGAAGATATGATTTTTCTACTGTACCAACAATCAAAGAGAAAAATAGATGAACAGCTATAAACTTTGCAAGAAAGTTAACTGAATTAATGCTAACAAGGAGCTAAGCTAGAGCAGATAAAATAAAACTAACCAAAAATATATACATTACACTTTGCAGGAAATATATACATTACACAAGTTTCACCAAGCATATGTTAAAATCAAAAGAAAAAAGAAAAACATTAGGACTGCTCTACCCTAGCCCTTTCTCCGTAATATAAATATAGCTAAGTAGAGTTTAAAGGGTTACATTAGGGTTCACCGATGCATTTAACATAGGGTCGGGGACATAAAGGGGAGATGTAATTACATTAGGCATCTCTTTGTTAGGAAGTCCTGTTACAGCAACAGAGGTTGACAACGTTTCTGCTTACACATTCCTCTCCCCAACCCCCTATGGATGACATTGAATCCACAAAGCCTCTGTAGCAACTATGTTCTCTAAAAAGGCAAAGTCAATTTCTACCCCTTCCTCATCCTCACACCCCTTATAAAAATTTCCTCTTGACATGGGCATAAATTTAATAGAGGACAATGTAAGTAGCATCCTCCACCACTTGATAATATTCCACATCCACCTTAGCCAATGGCCTCATCCCTTCAAGCTTCTCTACAGCTTTTTGGGCAGCCTCTTCATCCTGCGAAGCTCTTTGCGCAATAGCAGTCCGTTCTAGCTTAACTTTCAAGGCTGCTTCTTTGTCATCCCAAGGGTTCAGGTCAGACATAAGTTGTGCTACTTCTTTCCTAGTTGGGATTTAGTAGCTTCAACCACCCTTAACTTGAAGCACACAGACTCTAACTCCCTATAGCTCTATTTGAAACACCAGTGAAACTCGAAGGCAAAAGCGCTACACTAAAAAAACATATAATTAGAGCTGCATAGCATAGTAAGTACAATAAGCTGATTGAGTATCTTATATTACTTAGAAGAAACCCTTATGGAAACCCTAAAAAATTACTGCATCGAAGACAAGCGTAGTGGGACATGACAAATCATGGGTGGGAGTTAGAGAAGTAACATCAAAGATAAGGAGGCAACCCATTTTCTCCACAAGTTCTATCTATGCGCTCTCTTCTGAAAGGGACAAAGCATGATAGGAAGGAGGGGGTGAGCAAATAGGCATCACCCTCTGGAGCAGCCCAGATGATTACTCTAATAATCATTGTATACCCCTACTATCCTTTAATATGGGGTACAACCCAACACAGCTAAGGGGATAGAGACTCTAAGCCACATCTAGAGCTAACACTTGTGTCTCTTGTACCTATGTTATCCTGAACCTACTCGGATACTAAATGTAAAACCCCAACCCTATATCCATAATATTAAAGAGTATTGTTGAGTAATACTGTCCGATATACAAAGAATAAGGCGATATTAGGCTGTCATACGTGAATATTCCCTTGAGCAAACACCTGTACGTATTTCCAAATCATATACCACTAACCGTTACGTATATGGTATCAGTATAAAGCAATACACACATATTTTTCTAGGATTGAAATTACAAAATATAAATAAATAATAGAGATCACAGAGGCATTAATGCAGCGATAATATATAATAGATGAAATACACAAGTCAATATGGGTCTACACAAGTGAGTCAAATACCCATTATCTCCAAAATATACAGAGTATAAGTCTATCACATGCATCTCACCATAACATCAGTCTATACATAAGAGGCCTCACACACAAAAATATATTTATATACACGTATATACCAACTAATAAACTAGCCTCTGACCATGCTCATTAATTATAAGCTGGTCACTTCCTTCCTTAACCTAAAATATCTCGGACTGACCCTAGTATTATATAGATAATATACAGATCAGACTATGTTTAAAATGTATATATCGGAGTTTACGGTATCTAGCATGGTATCATCAATCTTAAAAATAGATATAGGGGCATATGTACACACAATATAGCATATCATACCATACACATCATCACCCATAGTAAAATATAAGTACACGAATATCAAACCAGGCATGAGTATAATGGGGTAATATATGAAATAAGCATACCAAACATACGCACATCGTAAAGATCGACAAGGCTAGCATATAACACACGCTTAACACAATCATCCAACTACGACGTCTAGATCAACTGAATAAATATCATAGTTGTGTGAAACAATCAAAAATTATATAAGGTAGATGAGCACACAAAAATTCGTACTTATAGACGAGCACACAACATGTTTTTATCTAGTAAACAAGCACATATAAATCTCAACACTAAGTAACTAAGTATTAATAATAGACACGCATAAAATATGTAAAGATATATGTGAGCTCACTACTAGTCAAAACTAATAAAAAATCACATAATAATAACATACAATGGAGGAGCATATAAGAACTCCATATAATAGGTTGCCATATCTAATCATAAGGATGGACAAGCATACAGTAGGTCCTATGGGTTAAGTGGGTTATGTCACATAAAAGTTGTCTAGATGAGGTATAAATAAAATTAACATAATGTATCCATATAATCATCTAGAATCCAGAAGAGAGACTGATATGCACACAGCACTGCTCCAGGAGTCTACTACATGTAGCGTAGCTCACAACTTACTCCTACAGTCTTAAGTTACTCCCAATCATCATGAAACTATGTCTATATGCATAGCATAGCATGATGCAAGTTTATGTTATGTATGGTCATATTACTATTCCCAGTTGTAATAGACTACTTGGCTTTGTAACATCTGGGGATACTAGCACATAGCAACATAAGCACATAGCAAGAACAAGCACATAACACATATAATCTACAAGTGATGCCATGTACTTATGGCACGACCCCACGATCAGCTGCTAGGAGGGACTCTAGCTTATCTGGTAATAACACACAACAATAGCACAAAACAAATATGGCACACACAACTAATGGACACATTCAAACTAATCACAAGGCATACAACCAACATACGCATGTAATCTAGTCACGAGGCACACAATCGACCAATACACAATAATATAGGCGAGCACACAACAAGCCTGGTATGCACACACCAAACCCTATCTCTAAACAATAACCCATTTCCTAACCATATAAATAAAGATGAGTGATCTTTACCTATAGAAAGTGACCGAATGAATATCAAAATAGACATCCCATACCACTAGGTGTTATTCAATCGTTTACTTAATGCTTGTAAATTACACTCGCAACACACAAATATTCTTATATAACAAGTTAAAAGAATAACCGGAGAGATATTACCGAAATTCCCATATTTATAACTTCGTTTATTCAATTTCTTTATTATGCATAAAAATATAATCAAAAAAGTATACACACTTATTTAGAAAAGGGATTCTTATTTATAGTAAAATTATATTTATTCATCCCAAAAGCTTTTATTTTATTTAACTATAAAAATATAAATTTTTAATTATTTAAATCCAAAAATAAGAATTTTAAATCAAAACATATATTTTTAAATCTCTTACTCATTTTCAAAATCGAAGAAAACTTTTTTAAATAAAATAATATTTGTCAAAAATTATTTCATAATTTTTCGGAACTAAATAGAGTTTTTAAATGAAGCTTTTAAAGCCTAAAAATCAATTTCAATTTATCCTTAAATCACATTTCCTTTAATAATAAATATTTAACTAAAACAGTTCTTTGTCCGTAAAATATTTACATTTTTGGAGTGTGTCCAATTTAAACTTCATGATATATAATTTACTTCGTTTTTAAAATATTTTTTTTTATAAAATATGCATGCACACAACGGCCTAGAACTTCATGCTCCGAGCATTGGGACTGGTCAACCGTCAAAGTCAAGATCGGGTAGTCGACCTTGACGTTGGATTTGATTGTCCTAGCTCTGCCTGGAGTAGTGAAGCTCTAGGCTTGCTTAACTGCTCCAACGAACGTCATCTAGACAAACACAATTATGTTTTTATCCTTTCTACTAGCATTCTAGCACTCAAATTCATTTAATAAGCTACTCAAATCATACGCATAGATGGGTTTGCAAAATTGTAGCGATGGGATGTAGTAATGAACACAAAGCAAATACAATGAAACGTTCAGATCAATTTTACACACAAAGAAAAGTATTCGCACATTCAGACATTGCATCCAACACCCAACATTACATTTTAAATATAGGTTTGTGAATGGAGATCACTCACCTTAGCAATAACATGCACAAACCACTTCTCTACTCTGTTCAAGCTCAATGCCGCAATCATTGGAAACTTCAAACTTGCATAAAACTCCATCTTGATAGGTCCTAAGTGTGTAGATTGTTGTTGAGAAGCATTTATTTTGACTTCCGCAATTTTGGCATTTTATTTTATTTACTATGAATTTGAAGAAGAGGTAGGGTTGGACTTTGATTTTGAAAATGAGGAAAAATGATAAAGATGTGAACCTGCCTTTTGTTTCCAAGAGAATGAACAAAGTCTCTAAAGTTCTTAAGAAAATGTAGATAGGGGAAATGTGTTGAGTCTCATTTTGTTGGGCTTGGGCTCAAATGAACTGCTCTCTCATTTACTTTCCTTTGTTCCTTTTGTAAATAAACAGTTATTCTACCTGATTAAAATAACTCCAAATATCGAATAAAACTTGTATTCACTTCTCACTAGTATTTACCCAACATTGTATAAATTTATAAAAATTATATTCCCACAACTCATTCTATTTAAAAATAATTACCTCTTAATTGCAACATTTGGCCCATTTAAGTAAAATCCATTGTTAACCCCAAAAATTAAATAAAAAAATTATTCTTCACTATAATAAATTCCATAACTCTTTTATTTACTATTATTTAATTTTATAAAAATTATTAAACCATATTTAATTCATTTTAGAAACTCATATTGGGCTTAAAAATTTAAATATAAATCCAAAGATGTCCAAAAGTTAACTTTATTGATAATCCATTGGTTCAAAATGTCTAAACCAAAATAATTTATTTAGTAATCAATTTCATCAAATAAATTTCTATAATTATATTTCCCAAACCAATTTTCATCCTTACTCAAACCTCAGTAATTAATATTTTATTATTAAAATCTCCAATTTCACCAAAATACTTCATCCTTTAAATCTCATACAAATCTCCATATTTCCAAATCACCTTAAATATCCGATATTTTATAATTTAAACCCATTTAATTATTCTAAACTTTATTAATAATTTTATAATTGCTTCTCAACATGAGGTTGTTACAAGATTTGTCGCTTTACATGTTTCCAACCTTTCGAGCTTCTTTGACTTTGATGTAGCTTCTAGCTCTTTCATAGAAAGACTTCATTCTTTTGCATGGGTTCCCTACATCTTATCCTAGAATGCGACGTCTTTCTTTATGCCGAAATGCAATGCATTACCAATTTCACTTGCAACCCCGTTTTGCATAGCATTAGCTTTGAGTCGGTTGATGAAGCTACGCAGGCTTTCATTATCATGTTGCTTGACACATGGGAGGTGTTAGGGTTTGGGATACTTCTCTATTATCATTGAACAACCAACGGATTTCCAAGGATAACTGAGCCTATGGGTGTATTTCTCCATAACCATATATGGGGAACCATCTTGATGTTGCTCCAGCCAAGTAGACTAAGAACAACTTAAAGCAAGCTAGTCTTCCATCCTTTAGAATATTCATCTAATATTCAAAAGTACATAGAAGATCATCACGATTTGATAGTCCTTCGTAATTGTCTATAATTTGAGCCTTAAAGCTATCAAAGAAAATAGACATCATTATATCTTCACAAAACAGCGAGGAATGAACCTCTCCCTTCCCGTTTTCATTAGCCTACCGGGCTAGCTATGTCGTTTGTTCAGCATGGGCCTTGGGCGCTCTTAACTTCTCATCCTTTGCTTCATTTTTTGATGAACCGCCTTGTAACGACCCGTAAATTTCAACTGTTTTAATAACGTAATTAGTTGAAATTTTGTGAAATTTTAAACGATAAATTTTGAAATATAAATTTGATATTTAGAATACGTCTAGTTAAACATAGTAACTGGTAAATTTTCGTCCGAAAATATGAAAGTTTATTTCGCGCGTAAATTTACTTCAATTTAATCAGTTAAAAAAAGCAATGAAAATAAAATTTTTCCGAAACCTAAATATTTTTACATAGAAAAATTCTAAATCATCTTCTGAGCAAGATGTCAGTTTGTCAATTTTCCAAATTCGGACATCTTTGGCTCCGTCGATCTTATTTTCAGCGTTTTTCTTGTATTTTTCGTGGTAGAAAATTCGAATTTTTATAATTCAATCGTACCACTGATATCTATATAGCGTTTTGATTGCCCCGTCATGCTGATCTCTACGGTATATTCAATTCTATATTTTGAAGTCCGGTACGCAGCGGAAACTGCGAAACGGTCATCCGTATCGGTACCGTTTTGAACTTTTCAAATTCTTTTGCCTGATCGGTTAACCACCGTGAAAATTCCAATGGTCATTAGCATTTAATTTCGTTGAATTCAACTTTCGAGACCTTTTTCTATTCCCAATTCTTATTTATTATTTTAATGGTCCGTTCATTTTCCCATTGGATTCGTTCTGTTACCTTGAGAAAATATACAACAAATAATATAGGCTGTCATTCCTTAGCCTATTCATTTCCTTATCACAGCTCCTACTCTTCTTCTTCTACCATGTAAAAAGAAAAGCTGCTACATCATCTTGCTCACAACACCACTTCGTCTTTCTGATCACTTACATCTCGCGCACCTCCGGCAATACATGAGCCGACCAACCTACCTCCAGCCATTAATCCCCTCCGCCGCCCATCACCCAATCCACGTCCCTTTACAATCGCCAAAGCCTCCTCTCCAGATCAACTACCACCGCCCTGTCCTCCACCCAAGCTACAGCTGTCTAGCCAACGTCCGTGCCTCCACTCGACAACACACCGTACATCCCCTAGTAAAGCTCGCCTAACCTCCCTTGCTTGTAACTCCACTTGTTTGTATAAAGGTAAATATATGTTGGGGGTATGTGATAGTAATAGATATATAGTTATGTAGAAGTTTGTATGATTTTTTTTATGACAGTACTTGGTTTAAAATGATAAAAGTTGTCTCTGTTATAAAGTATATTATATGTTACGTATGTCTTATATATATCTATGTTAGTCTTGTATTATAGTAAACTGTATACTTTATATTATTATCTGTTAGCCTGGGATATTACAAGGTTTGTAATACATATATTTTGTTACAGCATATGTACATGTTAGCTCCATAATTGCAGACTGGTTTTCCTATCTTTATATATGTTTAAATTTCTGACTTAAAGTATATGTCAAATCTGGGTTATATTGTAGTAGTGTATTCAGTTTTATATTTTATATAGTTTAAAGTATATAAATATATATAACAGTTTGTCTTATTGTAAGTATATATAAATAGTAACCGTTAATTTATATAGGTTTATAAATGTTTTGTATATAGTAATGAGTACAATGTTTTGTATATATATTGTTGGGATAAAGTTTGGTCTGCATAAAGCTTGGCTTGCTTTTAGAATTTGTCAGAGAAGTTGTCAGAGAGATAAAGTTTGGTCTGCATAATGAGTACATGTATCTTATATTTTAAATTATACGTACATAAGTTTTGATTTTTTTTTAAAAATGATGAAAGTACTGTATATGTACAGCCATGAAAACCTTCAACTTATAGCTTATATAAGATGTTGCGTGAGCCACTGTAGTACATCACGTTAGCTACTATACCTTTGGGCTACTATGTTAGTTTGCATGATTTTGTTTTTTTTTCTTTATCAGTGCGTGAGTTATATGTATGTCTTGTATTAAAGTAAGCTATAGGGTTAAAAGTCTCGACTATATGTTCTACTATACATTTTTATAAATATTTATTTCAAAATATATAATGTATATACGTTGATTTATATGTGTGTTTTAGTTTAAAACTATGACTTTTGAAACATATGTATATATAATTTTGATGAGCTTCAAAATTTATTTTGGTTAAGAAAATAAAATATTAGAATAGTATATATTTTGTTTGGTCTACATCAAGCAATTTCTGATCTATTGCCATCAATTTTTTATTTATCAGCCTTTTTGCCAAATTCGTGCCCACCTTGCCTTATTTGAGATTCATGCCTGGATTTCGTAACACAACTTCATTGTTTATCTCTAGCCTCGAAAGGTGAGCAATCACTCACGATTAACATTCTTTTATTATTTAAATTTGATTTCAATTGAAACGACAATTGAAATATGCTGCAGTTAGTTAATTACACTGTTATATATGCTATTGCCTGTATCAGTTCACCTGTGACATCTGACACCATTATCTGTTAATTATTTATGCGATGATAATACAGTTTGGCTGATAATTGATTGATTGTTAATGTTTATATTGGACGTTAAATTGTTAATGTTAAAATGGTAAATAGTATGAAATTGAACTTGATATAGGATAATTAAATGTTAAATTTGATTAACTGACATTTGTATAATATGACCCCTTTAACTGTTGAATTTATCGACACGTAGGATTTGTTTAATTTCATTTTGAACCATTGAATGTATGTTGTTAAATTGATGATGGATGAAATTGTAATAGATGACAAGTGAAAACCGTAATGTAATAATCTTTAATCTGCATGAAATGATAGTGTGGATTCTAGAGATGATTATATTGATTCGTACAAATAACAATGCGAATTAATACGGTTATTTCTGGATTATTTGAATTGATTATTGGATTGATATTGATTGTTGTTATTGCTTGTTTATTTACTTTGACACCATCCCAGTTATCACACTGCAAGTTTCCTTTGCTATGTTTTGATTTTGAATTGAATTGGAATCGGGTTGAAATGATAAATACCCAAATCGGACTTTGACCTAGGATAGAGAATTAAATAAAACCCGATTGGTCAATAATTTGATTTAAAAGTAAACGAAGATTTTATTTGAATAAAAAATATGGTTTTGAAATGAAGTTGAAATTTGAATTTTTGATGAAAGGAAAATGTTAATATTTAAAAATCTGAAACAAAATATTAAAAATAAAATTGATGAAAGAACGATGTTTAATTTGAGAAACGATTGAATTAATTTTGAAATGATTTAATAATTAAGTTTGAAATTATAATTAAGTTTGAAATTATTAAACTTTGAAATGATTTAATAATTAAGTTTGAAATTATAATTGAGTTTGAAATTATTAAACTTTGAAATTATTTAATAATTTAGTTTTGAATTATTTAATAATTAAATAAGATTGGATTATTTAATGATTAAATTGAATTGAACTCTTTAATAAGTAAAATTGAACTTTGGAATAAGCGAATTTTACCTCGTAAATAATTGAAATTGAGTTTTCTTGATTAAGTAAGTTTTTGGGAAATTATTTAAGAAAGTAAATAAGTGAAATGGAATTTCTTTAACAAGAAATAAAATGTGATTTATTGAAATTAATGTAAGACTTGAAATTTAAAGAAATTGAGTTGATGAATTTAATTTAATTAAATTTGTAAGTTTTGAAATAAGGAAGTTGAATTTAAATAATTGATTTAATGAATTGGAAATTTAATAGAATTGATTTGAATGATAAAGTAACTTAACGAATATTGAATAAAATCGATAAATGAGTTTAAAGTTGATTTGAATGTTAAATAAAATTTACTTAAATGATTTGGAATGAAACTTTTTTACGAACTTGAATCAATATTTGGATTGATTTAAATAGAAATTGAAATTGTATTATAAGATTTTGAAATGGTAATTTGGAAGTTTTGAAACGTAAATTATGGAAATTGATTTGGGAAGACAAATGAAATGTTGGTTTACAACTCTGATTGAAATTGAATTTGATTTGGTTTTGAAATATATAAACAACCAATCGGTGTTATAATTACGAAAGTTATTAAAGAGACCGGAGTCGGTTATGGATATACTCTCTATCTAAACTGAAAACCACTTTAATAACTATACGCGGAGTGATGATCCAGAATGAAGTGGCTGGAATGATGTACGTGTTGACTGAAGAAAGAGAACGATGATGGATAGCCTTGACACTTGTGTCAAATTGGAAATGACTAAAACAGGAGCCGTGCCGGGCCAATGGAGGATTAGCTACCTCAAGTGGACACACTTCTTCGAACTACTTATTACTTGTTGTCGATTGGTGCACCCTTGATTTTGGGAGTGTTGTTTCACGGTGTTGCGGGCGCTGCGGCGTTGCGTTCTCACCAGTCCGGATCAGGCAAACGGTAGTATCACTACCTTGGGTATTGCCTCATGTGCCTTGTCATACTTGTATTCCATTTATACGCGACCACTACGAATTTGTTTTGTACCTTTAGTATATGGATTGCCCTCTGGTGACTTCCGGTTTTGGGGAAACTACGGTCTTGTATATGCTTTTGGGAATAAAAATGTGTTAAGGGTGGAATGGGCCATGACTTAACACTATTTTGATATCTTATTATTACTGATAGACATTATCTACTTATCGTATACTACTACATAGTAGATAGTTTAACGGATCCTTAAAGGATGGTTATTCCAAACATCCTTTGAGTTACTTGTATTTAAATTGCTATTTCACTTGAGTTGGATTTATTAATATAAGAATGTTAATCCTGACTCGAGTGTTTTGTGTTTTGCTTTACGCTCGGGTCAGACTGAGTGTACCAGTATTCGAGACTCACCTTTTGAAGTTGGAGCTTTGCTTGAAGATCCAGCCATCTATTCTGCTTTCAGATATTCGATGATTCCAGTGATATATTCTGATTTGTATCTGATGTATCGTGTTACTCTTCCGTTGTATCTGGTTTAACTCTGATGTATCGTATTACTCTTCTGTTGTAAACTCTGATGTATTTTATATATTCATATAGTAGCTTCATGAACTACTATTTCTTTTATTTCCGCTGCAATTATTACTCTGTGTCTGTGTTCTGTGATTATTTATTTACTGTATATGTTCAGTTTTGCCAAATTTAAATTAACAACGCGGTATTTTGAGCAATTCAACCCCGGCATGAGTGTCTACCTATACACTTATAATGGATGCGAATGGTCCAAAATATCGGGTCGTTACAGTTGGTATCAGAGCTTTGGTAGCTCTAGGCAAAACTTAACATATAAGGTAAATGTATTTACAGAATCACTCTCATTCGAGTTTCAATCTCTTCCTTTGACTCAATTCCTTGAATTTTGGAACGTTCTCCTCGGTTCCGAAATTCATTCGTGTCCTTCACTATTCGTCTTCTTTCAATTCTGGAGCACCCCATAACTCCATTTTGAATGATATCTATAATGGATCGGCGGTCTCGCCAATCTTCGAATGATTCGTAAAGGAGCAAAACTCCTTTATAATAGGCATCGATTTACCGGAGATTTCTGTATCCTCGGTTTACGATGCTATCTATTCCCACTATACATGACTTCCATCTCTTGAGATCGAGTGTTGATTTACCTCGAAATTCAGCATCGATCTTATTCTTGAAGTTACGGACGATCCGGTTAAGATTGCCCATGAATTTAATAAGCTTATCCAACCCGATTCCGTTAATTTAATCATCTTATCTTTTCTTTCGAACTTGTATTCAAATCAGAATTCTCTTTAACTTGAGTCCATCAAATTTGAAACCCTATCCTTATTTTGAAAATTCATCCCTGTATCGTCGAGCAAAGAAATGTATTTGTAAATTAATATTAAATGTTTTATATATTGTGTTGTTTGAGTTGTTGATGTGATTTGGGTTTCCGATCGATTCGTCTGATCAGCGCTATCGATAGGATCTCCAAAACACTTGAGCAGAGCAAACTGACACAACATTGTTTTCAAATGTAGTAAATAAAATAGTTTTGTATGATTATATTATATGTAAATATAAGTTTTCTGAAATAAAATTATTAATGAATTTGTTATCTGAAATAATAATATTTGATTTTCATTTATTGTTTTGTAAACCATTGACTATTGCATAATATAAATAAATGAATTTATAAACTTGGGTATAAATTGATTGGAATTTGAAATGAATTTAATTCAGAAATTTGAGAATTTAATTTCCAATGATTTCAAACTATGGTTTTAAAGGTTTAAAATGCACATTATTTAAAGGTATGTTGACTATAATTTGTTTCCAAAGAATTTTAATGTATATTATTTAAAGTATTTTCGAATAGAAATCGCTTTCAAAGAATTTTTAAAATGTTGAAATCAGTGCTCTTCCCTTTGTCGCTGGAAAATAATTTCGGTGATGGCGGCCGCATCATCGATATTCATTTTCGAGTTTCGAAGTGGAGATACTATTCTGTAGCTTTGCTACGGTTTTGTTTTGAAAAATATTTTGATTTGAATTTCTTCAGTATAATTTGATTTATATATATATAAGTATCTTATTTTAAAATTTAATTTGATTTGATATAAATATATTATATATATCTCTAAATTGTTTAAAGTTAATCGGAAATCTAATTCTTAAATTATGTTAAAAGATGATTTTAATTATAAATAAAACCAAAATTTGGAATAAATATTTAAACTTGAATAATTGAATTGGGAAAATTTTATTTGTATATTATTCAACTGCATTCTAATACAACTTACCTAAATCGTTCAGAAGTTGAATATGTAATTGGATAATATATAAGATAAATTGAATTTATAAATAAAATTTGAGTGCTTATAATAAATGTTATACACTAAATTTTGATTATAAAGATGTTAATAGAGTTAGATAGGATAATAAGTAAAACTCGGTTAATAATGAAATAAATTTGTTTTGAAAGAATTAATAAATTTGTTTTGAAAGAATTGATAAATTGAAATTTGATCAACTTATGAAAATACCTTGAATTTAAAAAGCAATTAGTAAATATAAATTAATTTAAATCGAAACTTTTATGGTTTAAATTAATTTATATGGGGTAAATATATGAGATTAGATATATTAAGTAGAATAAATTTAACAATAATTTGGAATAAAGAAGAATTTAAATTGCTAAAAAAAAATATGATTATAATAAAAGACTATTCAAATTTATGGTTTTAGAAATTGTAAATTGAAGATAATTGGATAATAAGATAATGAATTAGAAATAGTTGAGATTGATTTTAGTGAAATCAAATGGATTAAATCAATTATTGAATATCAATTAATTTAAATTTGAATTTATATGGTTTAAATTAATTGTTATTTTGTATTTCAAATCTGTTTTTCTTTCTGGTTGTTTCTATTCTCCTACCTCGTTCCTTTTCGAGGACGAAAAGTTTTGAGTGGGGGAGAGTGTAACGACCCGTAAATTTCAACTGTTTTAATAACGTAATTAGTTGAAATTTTGTAAAATTTTAAACAATAAATTTTGAAATATAAATTTGATATTTGGAATACGTATAGTTAAACATAGTAACTGGTAAATTTTCGTCCGAAAATATGAAAGTTTATTTCGTGCGTAAATTTACTTCAATTTAATCAGTTAAAAAAAGCAATGAAAATAAAATGTTTCCGAAACCTAAATATTTTTACATAGAAAAATTCTAAAACATCTTCTGAGCAAGATGTCAGTTTGTCGATTTTCCAAATTCGGACATCTTTGGCTCCGTCGATCTTATTTTTCAGCGTTTTTCTTGCATTTTTCGTGGTAGAAAATTCGAATTTTTATAATTCAATCGTACCACTGATATCTATATAGCGTTTTGATCGCCTCGTCATGCTGATCTACGGTATATTCAATTCTATATTTTGAAGTCCGGTACGCAGCGGAAACTGCGAAACGGTCATCCGTATCGGTACCGTTTTGAACTTTTCAAATTCTTTTGCCTGATCGGTTAACCACCGTGAAAATTCCAATGGTCATTAGCATTTAATTTCGTTGAATTCAACTTTCGAGACCTTTTTCAATTCCCAATTCTTATTTATTATTTTAATGGTCCGTTCATTTTCCCATTGGATTCGTTCTGTTACCTTGAGAAAATATACAACAAATAATATAGGCTGTCATTCCTTAACCTATTCATTTCCTTATCACAGCTCCTACTCTTCTTCTTCTACCATGTAAAAAGAAAAGCTGCTACATCATCTTGCTCACGCGACACCACTTCGTCTTTCCGATCACTTACATCTCGCGCACCTCCGGCAATACATGAGCCGACCAACCTACCTCCAGCCATTAATCCCCTCCGCCGCCCATCACCCAATCCACGTCCCTTTACAATCGCCAAAGCCTCCTCTCCAGATCAACTACCACCGCCCTGTCCTCCACCCAAGCTACAGCTGTCTAGCCAACGTCCGTGCCTCCACTCGATAACACACCGTACATCCCCTAGTAAAGCTCGCCTAACCTCCCTTGCTTGTAACTCCACTTGTTTGTATAAAGGTAAATATATGTTGGGGGTATGTGGTAGTAATAGATATATAGTTATGTAGAAGTTTGTATGATTTTTTTTTATGACAGTACTTGGTTTAAAATGATAAAAGTTGTCTCTGTTATAAAGTATATTATATGTTAGGTATGTCTTATATATATCTATGTTAATCTTATATTATAGTAAACTGTATACTTTATATTATTATATGTTAGTCTGAGATATTACTAGGTTTGTGATACATATATTTTGTTACAGCATATGTACATGTTAGCTCCATAATTGCAGACTGGTTTTCCTATCTTTATATATGTTTAAATTTCTGACTTAAAGTATATGTCAAATCTGGGTTATATTGTAGTAGTGTATTCAGTTTTATATTTTATATAGTTTAAAGTATATAAATATATATAACAGTTTGTCTTATTGTAAGTATATATAAATAGTAACCGTTAATTTATATAGGTTTATAAATGTTTTGTATATAGTAATGAGTACAATGTTTTGTATATATATTGTTGGGATAAAGTTTGGTCTGCATAAAGCTTGGCTTGCTTTTAGAAGTTGTCAGAGAAGTTGTCAGAGAGATAAAGTTTGGTCTGCATAATGAGTACATGTATCTTATATTTTAAATTATACGTACATAAGTTTTGATTTTAAAAAAAATGATGAAAGTACTGTATATGTACAGCCATGAAAACCTTCAACTTATAGCTTATATAAGATGTTGCGTGAGCCACTGTAGTACATCACGTTAGCTACTATACCTTTGGGCTACTATGTTAGTTTGCATGATTTTGTTTTTTTTTCTTTATCAGTGCGTGAGTTATATGTATGTCTTGTATTAAAGTAAGCTATAGGGTTAAAAGTCTCGACTATATGTTCTACTATACATTTTTATAAATATTTATTTCAAAATATATAATGTATATACGTTGATTTATATGTGTGTTTTAGTTTAAAATTATGACTTTTGAAACATATGTATATATAATTTTGATGAGCTTCAAAATTTATTTTGGTTAAGAAAATAAAATATTAGAATAGTATATATTTTGTTTGGTCTACATCAAGCAATTTCTGATCTATTGCCATCAATTTTTATTTATCAGCCTTGTTCGCCAAATTCGTGCCCACCTTGCCTTATTTGAGATTCGTGCCTGGATTTCGTAACACAACTTCATTGTTTATCTCTAGCCTCGAAAGGTGAGCAATCACTCACGATTAACGTTCTTTTATTATTTAAATTTGATTTCAATTGAAACGACAATTGAAATATGCTGCTGTTAGTTAATTACACTGTTATATATGCTATTGCCTGTATCAGTTCACCTGTGACATCTGACACCATTATCTGTTAATTATTTATGCGATGATAATACAGTTTGGCTGATAATTGATTGATTGTTAATGTTTATATTGGACGTTAAATTGTTAATGTTAAAATGATAAATAGTATGAAATTGAACTTGATATAGGATAATTAAATGTTAAATTTGATTAACTGACATTTGTATAATATGACCCCTTTAACTGTTGAATTTATCGACACGTAGGATTTGTTTAATTTCATTTTGAACCACTGAATGTATGTTGTTAAATTGATGATGGATGAAATTGTAATAGATGACAAGTGAAAACCGTAATGTAATAATCTTTAATCTGCATGAAATGATAGTGTGGATTCTAGAGATGATTATATTGATTCGTACAAATAACAATGCGAATTAATACGGTTATTTCGGGATTATTTGAATTGATTATTGGATTGATATTGATTGTTGTTATTGCTTGTTTATTTACTTTGACACCATCCCAGTTATCACACTGCAAGTTCCCTTTGCTATGTTTTGATTTTGAATTGAATTGGAATCGGGTTGAAATGATAAATACCCAAATTGGACTTTGACCTAGGATAGAGAATTAAATAAAACCCGATTGGTCAATAATTTGATTTAAAAGTAAACGAAGATTTTATTTGAATAAAAAATATGGTTTTGAAATGAAGTTGAAATTTGAATTTTTGATGAAAGGAAAATGTTAATATTTAAAAATCTGAAACAAAATATTAAAAATGAAATTGATGAAAGAACGATGTTTAATTTGAGAAATGATTGAATTAATTTTGAAATGATTTAATAATTAAGTTTGAAATTATAATTAAGTTTGAAATTATTAAACTTTGAAATGATTTAATAATTAAGTTTGAAATTATAATTGAGTTTGAAATTATTAAACTTTGAAATTATTTAATAATTTAGTTTTGAATTATTTAATAATTAAATAAGATTGGATTATTTAATGATTAAATTGAATTGAACTCTTTAATAAGTAAAATTGAACTTTGGAATAAGCGAATTTTACCTCGTAAATAATTGAAATTGAGTTTTCTTGATTAAGTAAGTTTTTGGGAAATTATTTAAGAAAGTAAATAAGTGAAATGGAATTTCTTTAACAAGAAATAAAATGTGATTTATTGAAATTAATGTAAGACTTGAAATTTAAAGAAATTGAGTTGATGAATTTAATTTAATTAAATTTGTAAGTTTTGAAATAAGGAAGTTGAATTTAAATAATTGATTTAATGAATTGGAAATTTAATAGAATTGATTTGAATGATAAAGTAACTTAACGAATATTGAATAAAATCGATAAATGAGTTTAAAGTTGATTTAAATGTTAAATAAAATTTATTTAAATGATTTGGAATGAAACTTATTTACGAACTTGAATCAATATTTGGATTGATTTAAATAGAAATTGAAATTGTATTATAAGATTTTGAAATGGTAATTTGGAAGTTTTGAAACGTAAATTATGGAAATTGATTTGGGAAGACAAATGAAATGTTGGTTTACAACTCTGATTGAAATTGAATTTGATTTGGTTTTGAAATATATAAACGACCAATCGGTGTTATAATTACGAAAGTTATTAAAGAGACCGGAGTCAGTTATGGATATACTCTCTATCTAAACTGAAAACCACTTTAATAACTATACGCGGAGTGATGATCCAGAATGAAGTGGCTGGAATGATGTACGTGTTGACTGAAGAAAGAGAACGATGATGGATAGCCTTGACACTTGTGTCAAATTGGAAATGACTAAAACAGGAGCCGTGCCGGGTCAATGGAGGATTAGCTACCTCAAGTGGACACACTTCTTCGAACTACTTATTACTTGTTGTCGATTGGTGCACCCTTGATTTTGGGAGTGTTGTTTCACGGTGTTGCGGGCGCTGCGGCGTTGCGTTCTCACCAGTCCGAATCAGGCAAACGGTAGTATCACTACCTTGGGTATTGCCTCATGTGCCTTGTCATACTTGTATTCCATTTATACGCGACCACTACGAATTTGTTTTGTACCTTTAGTATATGGATTGCCCTCTGGTGACTTCCGGTTTTGGGGAAACTACGGTCTTGTATATGCTTTTGGGAATAAAAATGTGTTAAGGGTGGAATGGGCCATGACTTAACACTATTTTGATATCTTATTATTACTGATAGACATTATCTACTTATCGTATACTACTACATAGTAGATAGTTTAATGGATCCTTAGAGGATGGTTATTCCAAACATCCTTTGAGTTACTTGTATTTCAATTGCTATTTCACTTGAGTTGGATTTATTAATATAAGAATGTTAATCCTGACTCGAGTGTTTTGTGTTTTGCTTTACGCTCGGGTCAGACTGAGTGTACCAGTATTCGAGACTCACCTTTTGAAGTTGGAGCTTTGCTTGAAGATCCAACCATCTATTCTGCTTTCAAATATTCGATGATTCCAGTGATATATTCTGATTTGTATCTGATGTATCGTGTTACTCTTCCGTTGTATTTGGTTTAACTCTGATGTATCGTATTACTCTTCTGTTGTAAACTCTGATGTATTTTATATATTCATATAGTAGCTTCATGAACTACTATTTCTTTTATTTCCGCTGCAATTATTACTCTGTGTCTGTGTTCTGTGATTATTTATTTACTGTATATGTTCAGTTTTGCCAAATTTAAATTAACAACGCAGTATTTTGAGCAATTCAACCCCGGCATGAGTGTCTACCTATACACTTATAATGGATGCGAATGGTCCAAAATATCGGGTCGTTACACGCCTTTTGATACAGAGTTGACTTCATCATCCTCTTACACAGTTCTTTCTTGCTCTTTTCAAGTATAAGTGGATTAATGTTAGGTTATCTGGGTTTAATGTTGGGATTGATTTCAATATGGTTCTTGAGCTTTGCTCTTGTGCTCTTGAGGCCTACATCACCATTCTCAAAATTGATATTTTTGTTTTTAAATGCCCGACTTGAAATTTGCATAACTGGTGAATGGTTGCGCCAAGCTATGAACTATGAGTATGAGTTTGGCTTTGAGGCAGATATCAATCTGGCCATTGGTTTTTCTAATCTGACCATTCTTTTATTTATTTTGGTCGTAAATATGTTTAAGGAATATAGGATGAACTTTAGGATGAATTTTGTGGTGGCCAATTATTAGCCTGGAGGAGTTTAGGTTATATTAGGGATTGGTTTTAGTGGCGAAATGTTTCACTTTGATTAGGTAAGTGAGAGAAGTGACAATTTGATGAGGTAATAATGGATGCATGTTTGGTAAGTTTGTGGTGTTTGATTGATAGAATTTATAAAACAAATTCGCTAGGATCTCGACCCTTCTTCCAGCGTCAAAATATTAGCGAGATTTTTTAATCTCATAACACCAAATTTTAAAGTAATCATATTATTGTACTCTTAGACAATTTTAAGGGTAGTAAGTTAACTATTTATTAAAATGCCTAAGTCTTTTAGTCCAATTCAGATAATATCCTACATAGAAAAAAGAAGAAAAGAAGTAAAGTAAAAGTGACAAAGAATTTATATGGTTCAGATGTTAAGGAATCTTATGTCCATGAGTCAAATCATTCAATCTTTTATATTACTTTTTCTAGCACAACCACCAAAATCAGTGGAGATTTTGTACTCCTTTCTATAGAAATAAATTCTTCGAGTTTGAAAATTTTAGTCCACGTTTTCTGCTATAGTCCTTTTCTTTTATAGTAGAGAACTATCATATGGATTGCTGACGCTATACCTCGTACTTATTTGCAGGCATTAGATCTTTTCATGTGTCCTTCATCCGTAATGCTAGGCCTATGTGATGTTGACTGATAATGTAGATTAGGCGGGATAATATGGTTGTGGTGGGGTAATTTTGGATTTAGGTGGGATAACCTGAATTAAGTAGGATAATTTGAATTTGAAGCGCTAAATGGCACTATGACTTTGGGTGCTTGCCATCTATCTATTGTTTGTACTTTTTTTTGAGGTCTTCATATTTTCTATATATTTTTGATAACGCACTGCATTGGGATACTTACGCAGTTAGAGTAGTTCTGGTTGATGTAATGAAGGCATGTCATACTTCGAGAATGTTAGGACATTTTGGTGTTGAGCTTTGGCGGTACATCTCGAAAATGGTCTACGGGTAGCAGGAAGCTTTTGAGTCTATGCGTTTCGATGTGGAATTCATCGGGACTTTGGTGTTGTACTTGAAACTTATGCAGTTCTCATATGATGTAGCTTTCTACTCGTTTTACTCCATACCGCGCTGTTGTACCTATTGACTTTATTTATTTAAATTGAAATAATTACTTAATTGAAATGATTATAACACCATACACAAAAATCTCATCTTAGTAGAACCTCCTCGAATATATCCTTATTTTTCAAAACATGTCCTACTAAAAACAACAAAATCAATCAAATATACCATAAACCGCTTCAGGTCATTTTTCTCCTTATATATTTCAGCTAAATTTAAAGCAAATTAAGATTAAAGATCAAATCAACAAAAGAAATAGTATATTTTTTTAGAGAAATGTGTGATCCTCTAAAGTAGAGGAGAGCACACGTGTACATATATATATATCACCGATAGTAAAGGAGCTGCCAACATGCCTGGTAGGTGATAAATCATAACACGGAAAAATCTAAGATAACAACTTCAGGTAACAACACAGAAAAATCTAAGACGGCCTACTAGGAATATGAATGGAAGAAGACTAGCTTTCAAAATTAGTGGTAAAAAGGTCAATACTTACGTCTAGATCTCTATGGAATATTGATGTTTATATATAATGTTGGATAGCCTACATTATCTAATATTTTATTATCATAAATAGCTTATGTTCAAATAAATAATAAACTTAAATTTCATGTTAATCTAAAATATATTATCTTGATTACATGTTGGAAAAAGAGTTGAAAATGATGGTTTATGTTATTTTATCTTTTATTGTAAACATATCATACTCAAGTAGATTTTATTTCCAATCTCATAACCATTTCCATAAGATTTAATAAGTGATTTGGTTTATATTTTGAACTTTAATGGTTTACAAAACTTGATTAAATAGTCTTTTTTTAGCTTAAGTGGGGTTTGGTCATCCCCTACCAATTTATTCAAAAACAAAAAGAGAAAGAGAAATACAAACAAGAAAAGAGGAAAAACAAAAATAGGGAAACATAAAGACAAAAGAAGGAAAAAAACCAAGATGTAATATTGATTTTAAACATCAAGGATGACCAGGATTGAGAGCATCATTAAATCTCAGGTAGGAGACAGAGCTTCGAGTGTCATTAACCACAGCGTGGAATAATTGCTCTATAGTAGAATATTTACGTTCAAACACCCTTAGATTTCTCTCATGCTAGATACAATTAATGGCTTTATGTTAGAAGAGAAGAAGATATGATCCTTTTTAGCTTTCCATCTAGTGCTCATGAAGATCCAGTGCCACTGAGTAATAAAGGAGCCGATACTCGCAACATAGACATATACGGCAAGTATACGTACCCAAAGCTTTCTGAATAAATGCACATTCAAAGAAAAGATGTTCTCTGGTCTCAAGGTGAGAACTGCAGAAATTGCAATTACCATCAATACAGAGGCCACGAGCAATGAATTTATGTTTGGTTAGGCAAGCGTCATGAATCACCTTCCACATGAGAAGGTTGTCCTTATGACTCCCAATTTGATTCCATATGCGCTTGTGCCAAGGGTCAACAAGAGGATATAAGTTCCTGATGAGGAACTTATACACCATAAAAATTGTATGTGGCTTAAGAGAGGCCCCCTAGGCAACATCAGCATCAAATGTTCTATGTTGATCAGCAGATACGAGAGACCATAAAGTCCTGATTTCCTGATCACTACAATAAGGAAGAATGATAATTCCATTGTGTAGATAATTTCTAGCAAGTGCATTTTCAGGGATGCCAGTGCTAGCTTTCTAACTGTAGGTTAGTAAATGATTAAGGATGATACCACTTTTCACCCAAGGAGTGTGCAAGAATTTATGGTTGCTTAGAGGAGTGACTTGGTAGTCCATGAGATGATGGTTTTGATGACAACAACCTTAGAATAGATTATAAAATATAAATACTAACATTACAAGTTTAGATATATATGTATATGCAGGATCTAACCATGCAGGTATCAAGAATGAAGACTGTACAGTATAGAGATTCAAGATATAGAGATAGAAGACTCATGAGTATCAAGATTATCAAGAGTTCAAGTTTCCAAGATAAGTTATATAGTTAGGAATATTGTTAAAACTCATAGAAAGGCACTGACATCTTAAAATCTATTTTATTCGTGGAATGGAATCCACTTCGTGCTCGTTAAAGGGATGGAACCCTAAGTAGGATGGAACCTACGAAAAATCTAGTGGAACATCTTTTTGTATCCACTTACTTTTATTTCAAAATGACTTTCAAAATATATAGCTTGTTTTTCAAAATGATTTTAAATATTCCTGTTTAAAAACCAAAATCATATGTCCTAGTTTTTCAATATATTTTAGCCTAAAACATATCCTTAGTTTTAAATATTCTTAATTTTAAATATCTTTGATTTTAAATTATTATCCTAACTTTTTAAACTACAATTTTGATATTAATATATTTAGCTGTTTTATATATTTATACTTAAGATTTAAATATAAAATTATAGTTAAATTATGTATATATTGTTCTTTATATTTACTTATGAATTTTAACTAAAGTCAAGTATATTTATAAAGTTTTAATATAAGATAAATAATATTTTTATAAAAATTCAAAACATCAAAATTGGCTGAGGGATGTCGACATGCCCATAGGCACCATGTCGACATGGTGACAGTTTTAATTCAAAATTCAAATTTCAAAAGAAGTGTCTATTCGCCATAACTTTTCATGAATGGTCATGACTGTTGTTCTTCTATAAATAGGGGTCATTTTCAACAAATTTTATAACACTTTTTCTCTGATTTAACTTCTCTTCTTCTTCTCCACTTTCTTATTTACAAATTACACCATTACTCTGCCGAAATCAATATCGAATCTAACTAGATAATTTCTGGTTTTGATTCTCTCCACTATCTCTACAAGATCCAAGTTCTAATCTGAGTTATAGACTTTTTGTAATCAATCGAGCGAGAGAAGGTGTGATTGTAGCCCTGGAAATCAATTGGGTGAACTTGTTGCCCCGGAAATCAAGTATCTCTACCCAGAGGATTGTTATTCTGGAGGGTGTACCTCGTAGCCTTGAAACCGAGGGTTGTAATTGTTGAATTGAGTTTGAAAGGAAATCCGTACTTAGTTGTGCGGGACTGGATGTAGGGTAACTCCGAACCAGTATAAAATCTGGTGTGTTCTTTCCTTTACTGCTTTTACTTTATATTTGCAACTATGTTTGATTCTGTGTTCATATCTGTGTCTGATTAGTGCATACATTGTTAACAAAACTCAAAAAGATTAACAAATTTATTTAAACACTATTCACCCTCCTATAGTGTTAATTCTAGCCTTAAGATCCTTAATCCGCATTTCTCACATTTGGTATCGGAGCCTTGTTTTCAAAAGTTTCATTATCTGAATTTTGAAAAATTTCAAAATGGCTACTAACACTAGTACTGCTACTACCACCAACACTAGTTCATTTGTAGAAGGCCAGTCTACTGCCAGACCATCACTTTTTAATGGCAGTAACTATGCATATTGGGTATGTAGGATGAAAATATATTTACAATCTGTAGGATTAAATACTTGGAATATCATACAAACTGAATATTCTGAACCCACAACTAATTTTGCACAGTGGACCACTGAGAAAAAGACTGTTGCACAAAATAATTCTAAAGCAATGAATATTCTGTTTTGTTCACTTGAACGAAATGAATTTAATAGAGTGTCAGTTTGTAAGTCTGCATATGAAATCTGGAAAACTTTGCAAGTAACTCACGAAGGAACAAGCAAAGTTAAATAGACCAAAATTTCCATGCTCACAAATCAGTTTCAGTTATTTAAAATGAATACTAATGAGTCTATTTCAGATATGTATAGTCGATTTCAAGATATTGTGCATTCTTTAATATCTTTGGGAAAGGAATTTTCGGAAGAAGATCAAGTCAGAATTTTTTTAAATTCTCTCACTCCAGAATGGGATCAAAAGACACTTGCAATTGAAGAGGCAAATGACATCAGTACTTTAAAGATAGAAGAATTGATTGGAAATCTAATGTCGTTTGAAGTTCAAATGATAGGTAGAAGAGAAAGCAAAGCATCTGAAAAGAAATCAATGGCATTCAATGCATTAATCGACGGATCAGACTCAAACAGTGATAATGATGAAGAGATATCATTTATGACCAGGAATTTTCGGAAATTCCTGAAGTACAGAAAATTGAATAGTTCCAAGAGAAACAACTTTAAGAATTCCAGTAATCAGACTACAGTACCAAACTTTATCAAATGCTTCAATTGTGATGAACCAGGTCATATCAAAAGAGATTGTCCGCATCCAGATAAGCAAAACTCTCCTACAAACAATGATTCTGCAAAGAAACGGAAACGTGCATTCACTGCTACTCTAGATGACTCTGACTCATCCTCCAGCGACGATGAACAGAAGAAAGATAATTCAAATCTGTGTTTCACAGCAATTCTTGATTTAGTCGATACCAAAGACACGGACTCTGAAAAAGGTACACGTTTACAATACATTGGCTGAAATTGCATGCTTGAATTGATTGATTGATTGATTTTGAATTGATATGTTGTTTGAATTTTAAAATTTATTTTCTATTTTTTGCTATTATTTTATTATTATTATTTTTATTATTTTTGACACATTCTGAAATATATTATAAGTACAATAATATTTCAGAAATATAGACATTAATAATAATATTTATATATATGTATATTAGATAACTTAGGAAAAATCATGTCATGCAAATTCAAAGCCACATGTCGACATGGCCCCTACCATGATGTCGACATGCCTACCTGAATTTGAATTTCAAATTTTGAATTCAAATGTTTGAATTTCCCTCCACCTTTTCACTTCATTTATTTCTCTGAGAAGATACCTTTTGACCAGAGAATATGTCATTTGAAAGTCTATTTATTCACTATCTTTTATCATATCTTTTCACTTTCATTTTCAAATTCAAACTTTCTCTTCGTATCTTCAAGCTCTCTACTCTCTACTCTAATGGCTTCTTCAAGCAACCCCTCAACCATGAGAATTTCCAGAAAAATCAAAGAGCAATTATTCAATGATCCGGAGGCAATTAAAGCATACATCAATTATGCTAATTATGCCAAAGTCCATCCCGGAAAATTTGCCATTTTTCAAGATTTTTCTTCTTATGAAATTGATTCTCTTTTTGCAAACAATGGTGTTTTAAGTCTTATTGACTCTTCTCAAAATGATTTTGTTTGCTATCCTAATCTTGTCAAAATCTTCTATGCTAATTTAAACCATGGTTTTTATATTGGAAATGAGAATGAAATTTGGAGTGGTGTCAAAGGCACTCAAATTGTTTTGAATTGTGGCCTTTTGGGTACCATTCTCTATTGCAAAAGCATGGGAATGGATCTTTCTAGTTTTCAAATCGATGAACATGATCGTGAGACATTTCATCATATTTTTGAAGGAGATGAAAACTTTGAATTTAAGAATCGAAACTTTCGTCCTAAAGCAAGAATTGTCAATCTTCTCTTACAACATACTTTGACCCCAAGATCGGGAAATTTTAACAATCCTACTTCAAAAGTGTGCAAAGCACTTTTTACTATTTTCGGAAATTATGATATCAATTGGGCGCAAGTTATTTTGGATGAACTTCGTCCTAAAAATTTTGAAATGGGAGAAAACACTTTATATCATGGAATTTACCTTACTCGGATTTCAACTATTTTGGAGTAAATTTCAAAGGAGAAGAATTTATTTCAAGAAAGGTTTTTAATATCTCAAACTTTTCTCTCATGAAAATCCCATATGTTTTTCAACCTTTTGAAACCCTTACCGAAAAGGAAGAGCGTTTGGCTCATGAGGAAATGGAAGAAGAGGAAGAGGAAGAAAGAGAAGAAGGGGATGAAATGGAAATTGAAGAAGAAGAAGAAGAAGGTGAAACCTCTTTGGAAAGCATCGAATATCCTTCCAATCCATCCAACAAAACCCTTCTCAAAAACCAAAAGATAATTGTGGAGAATCAACGGATTTTAAAACGATCCGTTAGTAAGAAGTTGGATAACAATTCTTCGAAGATGAACAAGTTCTTTTCAAAAGTCAGCAAGAAACTTGGATCATCTTCATCTTCTAACTAGTTTTATCTTTTAGTATCTTATTGTATTTGTCTTAGTTTGTTTTTTTTCGAATGTTCGTGTAGTTCATTATGCTTAATCTTTGTATTATCGTAATGAAATGAAATTTCCTTTCTGTTTTCTATCTTATCTTATCTCTAGAATAAATGTTAGTATATTATATAAATATATACATATACACAATTATTCACAAAATCAAAGTTGTCATAAATTTTCACTAACCCATGTCGACATCCCCTAGAAGACCATGTCGACATGTACTGGTCAGAAGTGATTATTGATTTTGAATTTGAAATTTGAATAACTACCAAATGTCTATTCATTTCAAACGAATTTCTACACCTATATATACCTTTTTCTTCTAGAAATCTTCACTGAAATTTATTTCTCATTATCTATATCCTTCATTTCTTTCTCTAATTCAATTATGGCCAATCCTATTCACAATCTATCTAAAAATCTTGAAGAAACACTCAATTCATTCAAGAATATTCTCTCTTTTATTCTACGAAACCAGCGTCACTTGGAGTTGAGTCAAATGTAGATGATCAAGGAGCAAGAAAGGCACTTCGATGCAATACGATGGATGATCTCCTCTCTACACAAGGATGATAATGAAGCACATCCTCCTGTCTCTCTCACCAAAGACAATGAGAATTGGGATGCAATTAAAGCAGACCCTATATTTGGAGAAGATGGATGGGTAGATGTTCCTCGTAACGTTTAATTTTCTTTCTTTGTTTGATTTGTTTGAATTAATTTGTTTGATTTAATTTGGTTTGAATTGATACTTTGTGTGGATTGATTTTATTTGGTTTGAAGTTTGATGTGTGAAACATATATATATATACACTGAAATGAATGTTGTCTTTAATTAAGTTATTATGCTCATAAGTATCATTATTTCTTAATCTATATATTATATATTCTGTTGTATAGTTTATCAATGCAGGTACTGAAGTCCAAGAATAAGGGGAGTAAGTTTTTTGTTGATGACAAAGGGGGAGAAGTATAAAATAGGATAGTTAGGCATAGATTAAGGGGGAGTTGTTAGTTTTAGGGGAAGTTATTAGGATAGAAGGAATATTTTATAAACAAAGGTTGTCATCATCAAAACGGGGGAGATTGTTAGTCCATGAGATGATGGTTTTGATGACAACAACCTTAGAATAGATTATAAAATATAAATACTAACATTAGAAGTTTAGATATATATGTATATGCATGATCTAACCATGCAGGTATCAAGAATGAAGACTGTACAGTATAGAGATTCAAGATATAGAGATAGAAGACTCATGAGTATCAAGATTATCAAGAGTTCAAGTTTCCAAGATAAGTTATATAGTTAGGAATATTGTTAAAACTCATAGAAAGACACTGACATCTTAAAATCTATTTTATTCGTGGAATGGAATCCACTTCGTGCTCGTTAAAGGGATGGAACCCTAAGTAGGATGGAACCTACGAAAAATCTAGTGGAACATCTTTTTGTATCCACTTACTTTTATTTCAAAATGACTTTCAAAATATATAGCTTGTTTTTCAAAATGATTTTAAATATTCCTGTTTAAAAACCAAAATCATCTGTCCTAGTTTTTCAATATATTTTAGCCTCAAATATATCCTTAGTTTTAAATATTCTTAATTTTAAATATCTTTGATTTTAAATTATTATCCTAAGTTTTTAAACTACAATTTTGATATTAATATATTTAGCTGTTTTATATATTTATACTTAAGATTTAAATATAAAATTATAGTTAAATTATGTATATATTGTTCTTTATATTTACTTATGAATTTTAACTAAAGTCAAGTATATTTATAAAGTTTTAATATAAGATAAATATTATTTTTATAAAAATTCAAAACATCAAAATTGGCTGAGGGATGTCGACTTGCCCATAGGCACCATGTCGACATGGTGACAGTTTTAATTCAAAATTCAAATTTCAAAAGAAGTGTCTATTCGCCATAACTTTTCATGAATGGTCATGACTGTTGTTCTTCTATAAATAGGGGTCTTTTTCAACGAATTTTATAACACTTTTTCTCTGATTTAACTTCTCTTCTTCTTCTCCACTTTCTTATTTAAAAATTACACCATTACTCTACCGAAATCAATATCGAATCTAACTAGATAATTTCTGGTTTTGATTCTCTCCACTATCTCTACAAGATCCAAGTGCTAATTTGAGTTATAGACTTTTTGTAATCAATCGAGCGAGAGAAGGTGTGATTGTAGTCCTGAAAATCAATTGGGTGAACATGTTGCCCCGGAAATCAAGTATCTCTACCCAGAGGATTGTTATTCTAGAGGGTGTACCTCGTAGCCTTGAAACCGAAGGTTGTAATTGTTGAATTTAGTTTGAAAGGAAATCCGTACTTAGTTGTGCGGGACTGGATGTAGGGTAACTCCGAACCAGTATAAAATCCGGTGTGTTCTTTCCTTTACTGCTTTTACTTTATATTTGCATCTATGTTTGATTCTGTGTTCATATCTGTGTCTGATTAGTGCATACATTGTTAACAAAACTCAAAAAGATTAACAAATTTCTTTAAACACTATTCACCCCCCTCTAGTGTTAATTCTAGCCTTAAGATCCTTAATCCGCATTTCTCACATTTGGTATCAGAGCCTTGTTTTCAAAAGTTTCATTATCTGAATTTTGAAAAATTTCAAAATGGCTACTAACACTAGCATTGCTATTACCACCAACACTAGTTCATTTGTAGAAGGTCAGTCTACTGCCAGACCACCACTTTTTAATGGCAGTAACTATGCATATTGGGTATGTAGGATGAAAATATATTTACAATCTATAGGATTAGATACTTGGAATATCACACAAACTGAATATTCTAAACCCACAAGTGGACCACTGAGCAAAAGACTGTTGCACAAAATAATTCTAAAGCAATGAATATTCTATTTTGTTCACTTGAACCAAATGAATTTAATAGAGTGTCAGTTTGTAAGTCTGCATATGAAATCTGGAAAACTTTGCAAGTAACTCACGAAGGAACAAGCAAAGTTAAACAGACCAAAATTTCCATGCTCACAAATCAGTTTTAGTTATTTAAAATGAATACTAATGAGTCTATTTCAGATATGTATAGTCGATTTCAAGATATTGTGCATTCTTTAATATCTTTGGGAAAGGAATTTTCGGAAGAAGATCAAGTCAGAAAATTTTTAAATTCTCTCACTCCAGAATGGGATCAAAAGACACTTGCAATTGAAGAGGCAAATGACATCAGTACTTTAAAGATAGAAGAATTGATTGGAAATCTAATGTCGTTTGAAGTTCAAATGATCGGTAGAAGAGAAAGCAAAGCATCTGAAAAGAAATCAATGGCATTCAATGCATTAATCGACGGATCAGATCAAAAACAGTGATAATGATGAAGAGATAGCATTTATGACCAGGAATTTTCGGAAATTCCTGAAGTACAGAAAATTGAATAGTTCCAAGAGAAACAACTTTAAGAATTCCGTTAATCAGACTACAATACCAAACTTTATCAAATGCTTCAATTGTTACGAACCAGGTCATATCAAAAGAGACTGTCCGCATCCAGATAAGCAAAACTCTCCTACAAACAATGATTCTGCAAAGAAACGGAAATGTGCATTCACTGCTACTCTAGATGACTCTGACTCATCCTCCAGCGACGATGAATAGAAGAAAGAAAATTCAAATCTGTGTTTCACAGCGATTCTCGATTTAGTCGATACCAAAGACACGGACTCTGAAAAAGGTACACGTTTACAATACATTGGCTGAAATTGCATGCTTGAATTGATTGATTGATTTTGAATTGATATGTTGTTTGAATTTTAAAATTTATTTTCTATTTTTTACTATTATTTTATTATTATTATTTTTATTATTTTTGACACATTCTGAAATATATTATAAGTACAATAATATTTCAGAAATATAGACATTAATAATAATATTTATATATATGTATATTAGATAACTTAGGAAAAATCATGTCATGAAAATTCAAAGCCACATGTCGACATGGCCCCTACCATGATGTCGACATGCCTACCTGAATTTGAATTTCAAATTTTGAATTCAAATGTTTGAATTTCCCTCCACCTTTTCACTTCATTTATTTCTCTGAGAAGATACCTTTAGACCAGAGAATATGTCCTTTGAAAGTCTATTTATTCACTATCTTTTATCATATCTTTTCACTTTCATTTTCAAATTCAAACTTTCTCTTCGTATCTTCAAGCTCTCTACTCTCTACTCTAATGGCTTCTTCAAGCAACCCCTCAACCATGAGAATTTCCAGAAAAATCAAAGAGCAATTATTCAATGATCCGGAGGCAATTAAAGCATACATCAATTATGCTAATTATGCCAAAGTCCATCCCGGAAAATTTGCCATTTTTCAAGATTTTTCTTCTTATGAAATTGATTCTCTTTTTGCAAACAATGGTGTTTTAAGTCTTATTGACTCTTCTCAAAATGATTTTGTTTGCTATCCTAATCTTGTCAAAATCTTCTATGCTAATTTAAACCGTGGTTTTTATATTGGAAATGAGAATGAATTTTTGAGTAGCGTCAAAGGCACTCAAATTGTTTTGAATTGTGACCTTTTGGGTACCATTCTCAATTGCAAAAGCACGGGAATGGATCTTTCTAGTTTTCAAATCGATGAACATGATCGTGAGACATTTCATCATATTTTTGAAGGAGATGAAAACTTTGAATTTAAGAATCGAAACTTTCGTCCTAAAGCAAGAATTGTCAATCTTCTCTTACAACATACTTTGACCCCAAGATCGGGAAATTTTAACAATCCTACTTCAAAAGTGTGCAAAGCACTTTTTACTATTTTCGGAAATTATGATATCAATTGGGCGCAAGTTATTTTGGATGAACTTCGTCCTAAAAATTTTGAAATGGGAGAAAACACTTTATATCATGGAATTTACCTTACTCGGATTTCAACTATTTTGGAGTAAATTTCAAAGGAGAAGAATTTATTTCAAGAAAGGTTTTTAATATCTCAAACTTTTCTCTCATGAAAATCCCATACGTTTTTCAACCTTTTGAAACCCTTACCGAAACGGAAGAGCGTTTGGCTCATGAGGAAATGGAAGAAGAGGAAGAGGAAGAAAGAGAAGAAGGGGATGAAATGGAAATTGAAGAAGAAGAAGAAGAAGAACGTGAAACCTCTTTGGAAAGCATCGAATATCCTTCCAATCCATCCAACAAAACCCTTCTCAAAAACCAAAAGATAATTGTGGAGAATCAACGGATTTTAAAACGATCTGTTAGTAAGAAGTTGGATAACATTTCTTCGAAGATGAACAAGTTCTTTTCAAAAGTCAGCAAGAAACTTGGATCATCTTCATCTTCTAACTAGTTTTATCTTTTAGTATCTTATTGTATTTGTCTTAGTTTTTTTTTTGAATGTTCGTGTAGTTCATTATGCTTAATCTTTGTATTATCGTAATGAAATGAAATTTCCTTTCTGTTTTCTATCTTATCTTATCTCTAGAATAAATGTTAGTATATTATATAAATATATACATATACACAATTATTCACAAAATCAAAGTTGTCATAAATTTTCACTAACCCATGTCGACATCCCCTAGAAGACCATGTCGACATGTACTGGTCAGAAGTGATTATTGATTTTGAATTTGAAATTTGAATAACTACCAAATGTCTATTCATTTCAAACGAATTTCTACACCTATATATACCTTTTTCTTCCAGAAATCTTCACTGAAATTTATTTCTCATTATCTATATCCTTCATTTCTTTCTCTAATTCAATTATGGCCAATCCTATTCACAATCTATCTAAAAATCTTGAAGAAACACTCAATTCATTCAAGAATATTCTCTCTTTTATTCTACGAAACCAGCGTCACTTGGAGTTGAGTCAAATGTAGATGATCAAGGAGCAAGAAAGGCACTTCGATGCAATACGATGGATGATCTCCTCTCTACACAAGGATGATAATGAAGCACATCCTCTTGTCTCTCTCACCAAAGACAATGAGAATTGGGATGCAATTAAAGCAGACCCTATATTTGGAGAAGATGGATGGGTAGATGTTCCTCGTAACGTTTAATTTTCTTTTTTTGTTTGATTTGTTTGAATTAATTTGTTTGATTTAATTTGGTTTGAATTGATACTTTGTGTGGATTGATTTTATTTGGTTTGAAGTTTGATGTGTGAAACATATATATATACATTGAAATGAATGTAGTCTTTAATTAAGTTATTATGCTCATAAGTATCATTATTTCTTAATCTATATATTATATATTCTGTTGTATAGTATATCAATGCAGGTACTGAAGTCCAAGAATAAGGGGGAGTAAGTTTTTTTTTGATGACAAATGGGGAGAAGTATAAAATAGGATAGTTAGGCATAGATTAAGGGGGAGTTGTTAGTTTTAGGGGAAGTTATTAGGATAGAAGGAATATTTTATAAACAAAGGTTGTCATCATCAAAACGGGGGAGATTGTTAGTCCATGAGATGATGGTTTTGATGACAACAACCTTAGAATAGATTATAAAATATAAATACTAACATTATAAGTTTAGATATATATGTATATGCAGGATCTAACCATGCAGGTATCAAGAATGAAGACTGTACAGTATAGAGATTCAAGATATAGAGATTCAAGATATAGAGATAGAAGACTCATGAGTATCAAGATTATCAAGAGTTCAAGTTTCCAAGATAAGTTATATAGTTAGGAATATTGTTAAAACTCATAGAAAGACACTAACATCTTAAAATCTATTTTATTCGTGGAATGGAATCCACTTCGTGCTCGTTAAAGGGATGGAACCCTAAGTAGGATGGAACCTACGAAAAATCTATTGGAACATCTTTTTGTATCCACTTACTTTTATTTCAAAATGACTTTCAAAATATATAGCTTGTTTTTCAAAATGATTTTAAATATTCCTGTTTAAAAACCAAAATCATCTGTCCTAGTTTTTCAATATATTTTAGCCTCAAAAATATCCTTAGTTTTAAATATTCTTAATTTTAAATATCTTTGATTTTAAATTATTATCCTAAGTTTTTAAACTACAATTTTGATATTAATATATTTAGCTGTTTTATATATTTATACTTAAGATTTAAATATAAAATTATAGTTAAATTATGTATATATTGTTCTTTATATTTACTTATGAATTTTAACTAAAGTCAAGTATATTTATAAAGTTTTAATATAAGATAAATAATATTTTTATAAAAATTCAAAACATCAAAATTGGCTGAGGGATGTCGACATGCCCATAGGCACCATGTCGACATGGTGACAGTTTTAATTCAAAATTCAAATTTCAAAAGAAGTGTCTATTCGCCATAACTTTTCATGAATTGTCATGACTATTGTTCTTCTATAAATAGGGGTCAGTTTCAACGAATTTTATAACACCTTTTCTCTGATTTAACTTCTCTTCTTCTTCTCCACTTTCTTATTTACAAATTACACCATTACTCTGCCGAAATCAATATTGAATCTAACTAGATAATTTCTGGTTTTGATTCTCTCCACTATCTCTACAAGATCCAAGTGCTAATCTGAGTTATAGACTTTTTATAATCAATCGAGTGAGAGAAGGTGTGATTGTAGCCCTGGAAATCAATTGGGTGAACTTGTTGCCCCGGAAATCAAGTATCTCTACCCAGAGGATTGTTATTCTGGAGGGTGTACCTCGTAGCCTTGAAACCGAGGGTTGTAATTGTTGAATTGAGTTTGAAAGGAAATCCGTACTTAGTTGTGCGGGACTGGATGTAGGGTAACTCCGAACCAGTATAAAATCCGGTGTGTTCTTTCCTTTACTGCTTTTACTTTATATTTGCATCTGTGTTTGATTCTGTGTTCATATCTGTGTCTAATTAGTGCATACATTGTTAACAAATTAAGATAAACTCAAAAAGATTAACAAATTTCTTTAAACACTATTCACCCCCCTCTAGTGTTAATTCTAGCCTTAAGATCCTTAATTTGCATTTCTCACATGACTTTGTATGTGACCATGGGCAGCAAGTCATTTATGAATTTAAGTAGAGTTCTAAAGGTCCAACTAGAGGAGTAGTTGATGTCCATGGTCTAAAAATTTCTGTCTTTGATCTGATAATTCGACATCCAGGATCCCCACAGAGAGTGATTAGGTATTAAAAGGTTATTAAAGTGCCCGGAGGCTGCAGCTTTGTTCCAAAGTGATAGGTTTAGAATTCCCAAACCACTAGTAGATTTCAGCTTGTTTATTTTGTGATACCCATAGGGAATAGTTATTTTTGAAAAACAATCTCCATGCCACAAGAAGTGATTGAAAGCCTTGTTTAATATGGACATGAGCTTCTTTGGGAGAATGAAAATTCTGGAGATGTATGACACCATGGCAACAACAATGGACTTGAGAGAGGAGTTGAGTAAGCCATTTATTCAGTTTGCATGTAATAGACTCCAAGAGCGGCAAGCATTAATTGGTAGAAAGTTTTGTTGTGGTGAGGGGTATGCCAAGGTAAACAGTGTTAGTTGGCATATATTGGAGTTCAGATAATTGTGTGATGTTGAGGGAGTCCTGTGCAGAAAGGCCACCAATTAATATATGTGATTTTTCTTGATTCACAGCAAGGCCAATAGCACATTTGAGGATATGTAAATTGGTCTTAATAGATGCAATTGAGCTCTGGCCAGGCTTGTATAAGATAATCCAGTCATTAGCAAACATGTGGGAAACTATTATGGGCATTTTACATTTTGGATAGACTTGATGGATTTATCATGGATCCTTTGCAGAAGAAGCTGATTATAGTATTCCATCACAATAATGAAAAGGTAAGAGGATATTGGATCTCCTTGTCTCACTCCACGACTAGAGCCAAAATAGCTAATGGAATTGCCATCAAGTAAGACGAAGAACTTATTAGTAGAGATGCAAGAATAAATCCAAGCAATATAGGGGGTAGGGATCTTTATCTGAATAAGAATAGCAACTATGGAGTTCCAATTTAAGGAATCAAATGCCTTACGAATGTCAAGTTTCATCACACATCTTGGGGAAATGTACTTAGAGTTGTATCCCTTGATTAATTCATGGGTAAGCAAGATATTGTCAATGATACTTCTTTGAGGAAGGAAGGCGGTTTAGTTGGGTGAGATGATTCTCATGAGAATAGGCTTTAGTCCAACAACAAGAATTTTGGTGATAGTTTTGTAGATGACAGTGCAACATGAAATGGGCCAGAAGTGTGTAACATGATCAGGGTTTCTGATTTTAGGTATGAGAGCAATATGGGTAGCATTGACACCACCAAGAAGAATGCCAATTTTGAAAAAATGTTGTGTAGCCTTCCAGAACACTAGTTTGATAGAATTCCAGCATTTGTGGAATTAGTGAGCAATGAAACCATCCGGTCCGCCTCAACTAGTTGCCTTAAGACTAAAAACCGCTTCCTTAATCTCATTATCACCAACAAATGTAATTAAGGAGGCTTGTTCTTCAAGTGTGATATTTGGGAGAGGTGTGTTTTGAATGAGAGAGAGATTTAAATATTCATGTATGTTGGAATTAAAACTATTATAAAAATATTGAAGGAAGGAGTCGTTGATGTGTTGCTGTTGTGTATGCTTGTTGCCATGCATGTCAGTAATAACATGGATTTTGCTTTTAGCATTTTTGATTTTCAATGAGTTATGGAAGAAAGCAGTATTTTGGTCACCGAATAAATAAAAATCCATACCAAGTTTCTACTTGATCATGTTATTTTCTTCAATAATAGCTTTGTTGAAATCATCACATATAGAGTGCTCAAGTATGGAGAGATTCACATCATCAGGATTTGAAAGCATTTCCTTCTGTACACTCTCAAGCTTTAATCTTATTAAATTAGTTCTTTTGTTGCCATGTCCATATGTATTCTTTGCCCAATCCTTAATAACAAGCTTAGTATTCTTGAGTCTTATTTGAAGGTTATACATTGGGTTTCCATAAACAGGTATATTCCATCCTTGCAAAACAATATCTAAAAACTCAGGGCAGTCCAAGTGTTAAAAAATTTAAAAGGAGGATGTTTTCCACGTTTTTTTTCAGTCCAGGTGAGAATAAGGGGGGAGTGATCAGATATGCCAGAGGGAGGTATGTTGGTGACAAGGTTTGGCGAGAGAAAAATGGCAGCAATGTTTTGGAATGAGTGGTCAATTTTACAGAAAGCTCTATTTCTAGTTTTGCTTTTGTTATTCCATGTGAATTGTAATCCATAATTAGGAGTTTCAAATAAGGATGAGAGTTGTAAAGTATGTTTGAGTGGTGAAATACCATTAAAGGAAGGAGCTCCCCCATGCTTTTGATTTGTGTTGTACATGCAGTTGAAATCTCCAATACACAGCCAAGGGGTAGTAACAGAGGAGAATTGTGGCAGAGAATCATTGAGAGGCTGTCTGGAACTTTTACTTTTGAATGCATAAACAAAGGCGAGATGGAAAGAGATATTGGTGTGTATATGAAGGCAGAGAAGATTTACAAATTGTGAGGATGCTGAAAAAAGAGAAGCAGTAAAAATCAAAGGGTTGAAGAGAACGAGAATTCTGCCATATGGAGAGTGCTAGAGATTATCCAAACAATTCCAATTTGGGGCAATGTAGGTTGAGGCTTTGTTGGATTTCTGTAACGATCCCAGATTTTAATTTAATTTAAATTGATAATTAGATTAATTTTTGAATAAAAAATTGTAAAATCAATTGATAAATTGATTCGAGTTTCCCCGAATCCAAATTCCAATATATTAAATCATTTAAATTTAAATATGATATACGAGTAAATTTGAAATTTTATATATAAGTATATATTGATTCGAATTTAAATTTCAAGTAAATGAATTTTAAAATAAATATATGGAGAAATACAATATAATTGGTATTAAAGTAAAAATATTTGATGGGTTAAGTCTTAGAATAAAAATAAATACACTTATGTTAGGAGTAGAATTAAATACTTAGGTACAAGATAAGATAAGGTAAGTTAAATATTTTACACTCTATAGCAATTTATACTTGCAGGCATAAAAAAAAAATCACCTAAGTACAAGGTAATAAAATAAGGCAAGTAAATGTTATACCCTATAGCAAAATGTACATGGTGCAGGCAGTAAAATCACTTCAGTGTATACGAATAGAAATAGAGTTGTATGCTTAGCAGCTAAGTCAAACAAGTATAAACATATGTATGCAAGTTTGTACCTAAAAGAATAAAGAATGGGCTGGTGTAAACTTGATAAGGAGCAAGCATTTAATGCTATATCACAAGTACACTAAATATTTCCTTTCAGCCCCAAAGAGATAAAAATCTCTGAATTTTTCGAGTACCAGAACAGTAAACAAATGAGTATACTTGTTTATTTATCAAACTATCTCATTCCATTTCGTATTACAAAAGCTTTACAAATCCAGTTTCTAAAAGTTTATACAAATACAACCTAAGTAAAAGAAAGAATAGAGGAAATACAAATGAAACCTGGAAATCAACTAGGAAGCAAAACACTTCAGTTCAAATTTAAAATGAAAGCCTCTCAACTACAACAAGTTTCCAGTTCAAACATTTCAGTGTTCAAGTTCAAAGCCATTTCAAATTTTCTGGAATCAACAACAACAAAATATGCAAGTTTCGAGTTTCCAGTTTTAAAGCTTTCCAGAATTTCAAATTTTGGCTTGCTCTCTGTTCTTCTCTGAAAATAAGGTGAGCAACCTTTTGTTTTAACCTTGAATTTTTTTATATGACTTGATGCTTGTGAGTAAACTACCATTTTAAATTTCGAATCTGTTTTGATTTCTTGATGCTTGTGAGTAAACCTTTAAACTAAAATCTAGTAACTATTATGTGTTGCTTAGGAATTACTGTGATGATGTTTGATCTGCATAAAATGCTGTATGTGAGTTCTGAGTGCTTGTCTGTAAATTTTGAAGCATCTCTGTTCATCAAGTTATCCAAGTGAGTAAACATGATTTTGTAAAGAATTTCAAGTTTATTTAAAACAGTTTAAACTTTAATTATAAACTGCTTGTTCATGCTTCAGTATGATGATATCCCGGTGATGCTCTGTGTTCCCTGTAAACATTTATACAGGGATTATAATTGTTTTCAAAACTAAAGTCTATTTGCTTTAATCACTGACAAGCTTGGGTTTTTCAAATAAATCAAGTTGTTTTAATCCTCAAACAAGATTTTGTAAAGTTAATTAAACATACAGTAAGTTGTCATCACTGTAAACTTCAAATTTACTGTAAAAAGAAATTTTTATGAGAAACTCGAATACTTTAATTTGTTGAATAGATTGTATAACTTGAATGAACATAAAGGAATAAGATTTTTGAAATAAAAATAGTGATTTTTAGTTGAGTATTCAAAGAGTATCTGGTTTTTGAACAAAAATAACACTTTTTCGAATTACCACTGATTGAGTTAATGATAAATGTTGAAATTTGAATTGAAGCTAGTTTGAACCTCAAAAATGATAAGAAAAATACTAAATGATTTTTCAAATGGATGAAATTGCCGTTCGAACCCAAAGTAGGGTTTAAGAGGGAGTTTTGCAGTGGGTCGAAAGCAAGGTGATTGCATCACCTAGGAGTGATCGAGTTTTATGAAACTCGAGGGGATGGAAGAAGTGGACGTTATCGTGGTATGGCCGAAAGCATGGGTTTTTCTGGTGACCGAGACGTGGCGGCGAAGAGATTGTGTTCGATGGGTTTCGAGTTGCAATTCGTTGAACGAGCAAAATTTGCATTCGAGTTTTTCACGTCGACCTGGGTTTTGATTTCGAATGAGGGGATGAATTGGGATTTGCTGGCGATCGCGATGGTCATCGGAGGGGCGCCGCGATGATGTGCACGTGCATGATTTCAATTCGCGTGTCAGTGATTTGGGTGGGAGGAGAACTCGAAGAAGGGTTCGAGTTGATGGTGGATATACTCGAGTATGTCGTGTGATTGAGAAATGTTGTTTTCAGCAGTTGTTTTTATTTAAAACTTAAAACTGAGCAGAGAAATAAAAAGAGAAGAAAGGAAGAGTGGAAGAAATAGAAGAAGGAGAAGAGGATGGTGGCTCGAAGCAATAGCTGGGAAAGTTGGGATGTTGCTCAGGTCTGCTATCGGGTTGATACCCGAAGTTGTCTCGGGTTAGAAAATAAGAAGAAAAGTAAATATATATATATTTTCAAGTGAATTTATTCAAACAAGTTTCAAAGTTTAAGATGTTTAAAGTTAAATATCTTTGAAATTGTTTTTAACAATTGGATTAAGTGAGAAATTAAAGGACTATTTAATTAAAGGATAATTAACCAAAGGATAATTTATTAATTAAGGGTTAATTATGTGATTGATTTAAGAATGATTTATTTATGGTAATTAATTAAGGATAATTAATTAAAAGGTAATTTATTAATGTGATTAATTAATGTGATTTATTGAAGGTAAATTTGTTAAGATAATTAATTAAAGAATTATTTAATAATTAAAGGTTAATTAATTTATTATTAAAAGTTAATTAATAAATGATTAAAGATTAATTAATTGAAATGGTTTATAATTAATTAATGATTAATTAACCAAGATTTGTAGTTCATTCATAAGTAATTAATCTGGTATAAATTAATTATAATCAGATATTAATTGATCTTACCCATGGATATTTGGATTCTATTTGGATGATTGAATTGTTTGATATCCTAATATATGATGCTTTGTGATATACCCTGAATTATGTTGTGATTTGTAATTTACTTATCTGTGATTTATTTTATCTGTGAAACTGTGAATGAAGATAAGCGTACCGCTTATCGATATCGATATATCTGTGATGATTGATGATGTTGCACTATTGTGTGTGAAACCTCTGGACCACACTTTTACACACACAAATATGGATTTCACGTGGAAATCGGTTAAATCACAGATGATTTAAATTCAATGTTTTTGAAATTGAAATTTTAATTTCAATTGATTTTGAAATTGGAAATTGGGGTTTAATATGAAAAGCTTTTGAAAGGAGTTTAAAGATATTTTGGATATCTTGAAATTTAAATAATTTGATTTAAATTTGAATTCAAGTTTGAAATTGAATCCTATGATTTGAAACTAAGGATTAAAGATGATGTACAAGTTATATACGGGTTAAACCATTTATAGATATTGATTTGGGAATTTGAATTTTAATTCAAGGGTTTTAACTCGTGTAAATATAACTAGATTTTTCTGAAATGAAACTATTTGTTTTCAAATAGTAAAAGCTTTCACATAAGTAATGAACTTCCAATTTGTGTTGAAAGAATTTCAAGTTTGAAATAGAATTGAAATGTTTTGAAATTTATGAAATGAGTCTTTGATTCAAAGACCGAACGAGTTAATCCAATTTGAAATGGAATTGTTTTGAAAGCTATAAGTTAAATCTTGATTTAAAGATTTAACGAGTTAATCAAATTGAAATGGAAATCGATTTGAAAATCTATGAATGAATCTTTGTGAACGGGGTGAACTTTGTGAATTAAATCTTTTTGTTTAAAAGATTAAAAGTGTGGAAATTGTTTAAACCAGTGAAGGTTTTTGAAATGAATCTTTTTGTTTAAAAGATTGGAAATGGTAATTTGTTTTAACCATTCGAATGAAAAGTTTTGGGGCTTTAAGCTGTGATTTAACTGAGACCCCAGTATCCATAAGATTTTTAATTGCGCTCGTTATTCGGTTTAGCCGGGAGAGGACCTTTGTGTCATATAACCCATTCCGAATAATGATACGACGTATATGGATGGCATTTGAAGACCGGTGGTGAAGACCGGATACTTTCGAAAACGAAAGGATTACCATCGATTGTCTCTGCATCGGCTGATCCCCGGTATAGAGATTTTATTACCCTTAGTGATGGGAAGTCCGGACGTGATTAGAAATTATCCGGATTTGCAAGGGCTTCTTTGGAAGTGCCTTCAGTTCTGTTCGAACCTGGAACAGACTTGTATGGATGTGTGTTTGACGTTACACTTTGAGATGTAAAGCTGGTTTCTATCAAATACATTTCTGTTGGTGGCAGAGAATTTATTCTTGTGACGCCCCACCTCTATGCTCATAATAACAAAGAGTATTAAAAGAAATACTGTCTATTATTACGAAGAATAAGGCTGGATAGGAGCGACCATCCGTAATTTTCCTTACACTAATATTGGTTATCTCGATAGGAGTGGTATATACTTTTTATATTTCATCTATCATTTATTTACTCCCATCGACACACCCAATTATCAGTATAAAACAAACTACGATAGTTCATAATAGTTTAGGACATTAGATATAACAATAACACAGATAATATAAATGCGGAACACAGATAAAAACAAAAGTCTCATATATATATATAACTGATGTCGGTTAATACATAATTGACACAATACATATGATACAACTACAACTGTCGACTCTAGAAGTTATATATACAAGTACATTATCGACTAATATACATGAATACATATCGTTCTATACAATGACACTGACAACTTCAGAAGGTGTGAAAAGTCTTCATATCCTGAACAGCAACTCAAAGAAGAAAATCTACAACCTGAAATAACTCGGGTCTGACCCGAGTATTACATTCAAAAGAAAATAATACACGGGTCAGTCTAATTCAAACTCAGTTATTAGTGCATAGCAGCAATGATAATCGGATAGTCAATAGACGACAGTCACAGAAATCACATATATCCAACTCTCGATACGAGAATTGGATAATGGCGTATATAACACTAAACAGTGTAAATCATCAAATCAAAAATCTCAAAATGATCAAACACATCAAATTTCTGTGTGGCTGCAGCACACGCACGCGTGCGCTGCCTCGCCACACAGTACGTGAAATCATCACGACGGTGAAAGCTAACCGCGATCAAAATGGTAGAAGTCAACATAAATAAACTTACAGGGTCAAACCCGGGTCTTTGAGACCGGATTCAACTCGCTGTAAAAATCTCAAAATCAATCTGAAACAATCACGAACCAACAAAGGCAATAACACTAGCAAAACCAGAACCAACCGAAGGCCAGAAGTACAAAATGGCCAAGCAAGTGCACCACAAAACCAACAACCCAGATCAAGACAGATCAGTGAAAAGCAATAACAAGAGACGAGTGCGGCATTGATAACAAGACGAATGAAGTGCAACCACAAATGCATATGGTCATATGACAGTTCAGATATGAAGCATGGCCAAAGTCAAGCATGCTACAGGTATGCAAGATCACAAGACGAAGTCCACACGTTCGAAGCCAGAACAAAAATCGAAGTGAGACAATATGCAACTGTCTCAAAGAATGATACTAGATTCAATGCAAACTACAAGTGCAACTGTACAATTCAAAGACCATCATCATGTAATACAAGGTAAAACAGATGTGAGTGCAGACATACAATGAAGACTACACATTCAAACTTAACAAAATGATCAAGAAGTGACTGGTCAGTACCAAAGTACATAAGTATGGATTCAGGTTCACAGTGGCAACTGCAACTGTATGGTATACAACTCAAAGTATCAGGCTGCATGGACATAAGCAAATGTCCATACTAAATAAATCAAAAGAGCATGTGCAAAGGTCTAGACAGTATGGCATGTTGGAGATAGAATGCAACTTAAAAATGAATCAGTGAACAACGGAATGCATGCTAAAAGGACAGAGTGAACCAACCCATGAATGTCAAGACTCAGCAACTGGCAACAGTGTGCAGGTAGAATGAAGATGTAATGAAGCCAATATGGCGACCAGGCAGCACATGAACGCATGGTACACTCAAATGCACGATAACTTCATGCTAAAAGAACGGGCCAATGCCTACCGACTAGTTCCAAATTCACAAATCCAAGTTAATCCCAAAGACACCCGAAATCCACAAAACCCAATGCATCAGAATACACTAGTGATCAAACAAAATGAAAGGCTTGCCAACACTCATATATAATGCAGATAATCGGGGTGAAGCATCAGGTCGAAAGGTGCTACTGTCGACAATGAATACATCATAATATGCTACAGTGATACACCAAAAATGGTCAGGGTCGAACAGAAAAATGGAATCGAGTCCAAATTATAAATTAACTTCAAATGGCCCCAACTCGATCAAAATTAATCTCAACAACGAAAACCCCAACTAAGATCGAATAGCAGGCGGAGGCCGAAGCCTAAAACATTCCCCTAATTCAAAGTTATAGCCGACGTTCATCATAAAGTGCAACTCGAACCAACAAAACCCAAATACCCCAACCAACTCAAAATTATTACGGCATCGTCAAAACACTGGAAACACCTAAAACATAAACATCACCTCCAACACATACGAATGGCAATAAATCAAGTGTCGAACTTAATAATCGAACAAGAACAAAATCATAGAAACACGAACACTAAAATCAGAGAACTCATCTCAGTATTCGATCAAATTAGAATGGCCAAGGTAAATCAGGACGAATTCAAACGTTCGTATACAACCGAAAACCCAAGGACTTAAAGAAGTGGAAATCACAACTCAGAGTTATAAGTGCTTGAATTAAATGTGAGTAATGTAAATTACTCACCTTATATCGGCGAACGTAGATCCACTCAAAGTCGAACTCGACCTCAATAGAAGCTGCCGAAGGAAGCTACCAGGGGACGGTTGATCGACAAGCAAAGGAGCTTCGATCGATCAACTTGAATGCGACGACACGAATTCACGAAGCCCTAGTTGAAGACGAACTAGAAGACAGCCACCATTTATTTGTGAAGCCCTAATTCTTTGAGGAACGAACGAGCATAGAAATGAGAGCTGCCATTATTTCATTCGCTTTGTTTAGGGTTCGAATAGAAAATGAGTTAGGGGGAGAGAACAGGCATAGGCCTTTATCTCACAACATTGTCAACATATAGAAATGGGATGAATAAAATTTAAAAAGGGAAATGTTCATTTAAAGCCCATATATTCTTTAACAAAATTATTTAAAAGAATTTTAACCCAACATTCGAAGAGAATTCAATCGATTAAAATACCAACAATAATTAGCTACCGATTTAATCGTCTAATGACGATGATCAATCGATACTGAACCTCGGGTTGTTACAGACTCCCCTCCTTAAAGAAATTGCGTCCACGCAATCATAGGGAATAAATGGATAAAAGGTAACAACCAAAAGATCATGGCAATGTCGAATGTACAAGCAAAGCAAGTGTCAGCGGGGAAGTATTAGATAAGAAATCGAAAGGTTCGACCGCTTCAAATCAAAAGAATCAACCTCGTGGGAATCAGGGATCAAAATCAGACGACTAACAAAAGCAAGAACAATCGAGTTCCAGCAACTAAAAGAGAAGAAAACAGAGTAGAAATCCCATACAGAGCACGAATTGAATGTGAGTAAATCAAATTACTCACCTGAATCGCCAGAGAAAAAGACGAAGCTCAAATCTCAAATAAGCAAATATTTAATTATCAAAAGCGATAACCAAATCTTAAATCAGCAATTATTTAATTATCAAAAGCGATAATTAAATCTCAAATCAGCAAATATTTAATTATCAAAAGCGATAATTAAATCTCAAAGCAACAATTATTTAATTATCTAAAGCGATAATTAAATCTCAAAGCAACAAATATTTAATTATCTAAAGCGATAATTAAATCTCAAAGCAACAAATATTTAATTATCAAAAGCGATAATTAAATCTCAAAGCAGCAAATATTTAATTATCAAAAGCGATAATTAAATCTCAAATCAGCAAATATTTAATTATCAAAAGCGATAATTAAATCTCAAAGCAACAATTATTTAATTATCTAAAGCGATAATTAAATCTCAAAGCAGCAAATATTTAATTATCAAAAGCGATAATTAAATCTCAAATCAGCAAATATTTAATTATCAAAAGCGATAATTAAATCTCAAATCAGCAAATATTTAATTATCAAAAGCGATAACTAAATCTCAAAGCAACAATTATTTAATTATCTAAAGCGATAATTAAATCTCAAAGCAGCAAATATTTAATTATCAAAAGCGATAATTAAATCTCAAATCAGCAAATATTTAATTATCAAAAGCGATAATTAAATCTCAAAGCAACAAATATTTAATTATCAAAAGCGATAATTAAATCTCAAAGCAGCAAATATTTAATTATCAAAAGCGATAATTAAATCTCAAATCAGCAAATATTTAATTATCAAAAGCGATAATTAAATCTCAAAGCAACAAATATTTAATTATCAAAAGCGATAATTAAATCTCAAAGCAGCAAATATTTAATTATCAAAAGCGATAATTAAATCTCAAATCAGCAAATATTTAATTATCAAAAGCGATAATTAAATCTCAAATCAGCAAATATTTAATTATCAAAAGCGATAATTAAATCTCAAAGCAACAAATATTTAATTATCAAAAGCGATAATTAAATCTCAAAGCAGCAAATATTTAATTATCAAAAGCGATAACTAAATCTCAAATCAGCAAATATTTAATTATCAAAAGCGATAATTAAATCTCAAATCAGCAAATATTTAATTATCAAAAGCGATAATTTAATCTCAAAGCAACAATTATTTAATTATCTAAAGCGATAATTAAATCTCAAAGCAGCAAATATTTAATTATCAAAAGCGATAATTAAATCTCAAATCAGCAAATATTTAATTATCAAAAGCGATAATTAAATCTCAAATCAGCAAATATTTAATTATCAAAAGCGATAATTAAATCTCAAAGCAACAAATATTTAATTATCAAAAGCGATAATTAAATCTCAAAGCAACAAATATTTAATTATCAAAAGCGATAATTAAATCTCAAAGCAGCAAATATTTAATTATCAAAAGAGATAATTAAGTCTCAAAGCAACAATTATTTAATTATCTAAAGCGATAATTAAATCTCAAAGCAGCAAATATTTAATTATCAAAAGCGATAATTAAATCTCAAATCAGCAAATATTTAATTATCAAAAGCGATAATTAAAAGCAACAAATATCTGATTATCAAAAACGATAATCAGAACTCATATCAACAAATATCTAATTATCACAAGCGATAATTAGAAACAACAAATATCTGATTATCAAAAACGATAACCAGAACTCATATCAACAAATATCTAATTATCACAAGCGATAATTAGAAACAACAAATATCTGATTATCAAAAACGATAACCAGAACTCATATCAACAAATATCCAATTACCTGCAGATAATTGGAAACAACAAATATCTAGAAATCAATTAAGAAGACTAGAAAATCAACATAAAAGCTTGGATCGATCCCATCAGATGGCGAGTTTTTAATTCGCCGCACGTGCATCTCAGAGTGGCCGAAGCCTACCAAGTACTCAACATAATTTTGGCGCCCATCAGATTGACCCGGAGGTCCGCAGAGTGACCCGAAGGTCTAGTACTGGTATTTGACCCAAAGGTCCGCAGAGTGGCCCGAAAGCCCAACAAATGACCCGAAGGTCCGCAGAGTGGCCCGAAAGCCCAACAAATGACCCGAAGGTCCTCATAGTGGCTCGAAAGCACACGAAATCATCAAATATTTCAATTAACGAGTCCGGAATTAACCGAAATAGCAAACGCACATGTCCCATACCACGTGTTTTACTAAATCGTTTGATTCTCTTCATCGTTTCCTTGAAAGTGCAAAATTGTGTATTTTGTAAAAATACATTTCACATTCTCAAACGGACAAGTCCGGAATTAAGCGAATCAGTAAAAGAAAGGGGTCATAGTCCTCGATTTTGCTGAAACGTTTAAATCGCTTCCTCATTCTTTTGAAATCGCAAACTGTAAAATTTTTTGAAAACAATTTTATTTATTTTGTAAAATAACAATTCACATTCTCAACTGGACAAGTCCGGAGTTAAGCGAAACAGTAAAAGAAAGGGGTCATAATCCTCGATTTTGCTGAATCGTTTAAGTCGCTTTCTCATTCTTTTGAAAACGCAAACTGTTAAAAATTTATAAAACAATTTTCATTTTAAAACGATTTTCCCATCACGTGATTAAAACAACAATATTAGTAACAATTTCGATAAGGAAATTGTACTTCTCAAAATACCGTAAAAACGGTCACAAATCAGTATTGCGGAATAACCGCTTGAAAATTCACTTTTAAAATTTTGGCTGTTACTGAAGTCAAAGCGACAGAAATTTTAAAACATCAAATATCTCATCAAAGGATTCACATCAAAATGTGACATCAGTGAATTTTTATTTATTAAAATTGTCAACAAAACACCGTGCCTCAAAAATTCAGCATTGGTGTAATAAGTCCGTTATAAAAATAACGACAACAAAATACGTATCATAACCAAGCATCGGTTCAACGTAAAATAAATGCAATAACGTGCAATTCAAATTTTTGCACGTATTACAAAATGAACAAAGAAATCATTCAAATGTATCTTCAACGAAGATAATTCAAAACAGCAAAAATCTAATCACTAGATGATTAGTACAAAAGAAAGCCAGCGGAAATTTCAACAAAAATCACATATCTGCAATTTCTTCGAATCCTCAATTTGGATTCGAAATTCTCAAAGAAACAAATAATTACAGCTATGTAAACAACAATTGGAATTCATATCAATTTCGTATTTTGATTCTTAAATCAAAAAGATTATCAGTTGTACTCAGCGAAGACAGTTTCACTGTTTCCGCTGCGCACTCTGATAAATAGAACACAAATCAATCAAATCAACAAAACACAGTTTCACTTTTTATTTTTAAATAATGATATTTAAAAATTTCATCTAAATTTCAAAACTTTAGTTTTGACTCAAAGTACAAATAAAACATCGACCAATAGTTGTAACATATGTTCCATCCAAGTTATGTTTTATATTATGTCCATAAACCCCAAGCTCTGATACCAACTGTGACGCCCCACCTCTATGCTCATAATAACAAAGAGTATTAAAAGAAATACTGTCTATTATTACGAAGAATAAGGCTGGATAGGAGCGACCATCCGTAATTTGCCTTACACTAATATTGGTTATCTCGATAGGAGTGGTATATACTTTTTATATTTCATCTATCATTTATTTACTCCCATCGACACACCCAATTATCAGTATAAAACAAACTACGATAGTTCATAATAGTTTAGGACATTAGATATAACAATAACACAGATAATATAAATGCGGAACACAGATAAAAACAAAAGTCTCATATATATATATAACTGATGTCGGTTAATACATAATTGACACAATACATATGATACAACTACAACTGTCGACTCTAGAAGTTATATATACAAGTACATTATTGACTAATATACATGAATACATATCGTTCTATACAATGACACTGACAACTTCAGAAGGTGTGAAAAGTCTTCATATCCTGAACAGCAACTCAAAGAAGAAAATCTACAACCTGAAATAACTCGGGTCTGACCCGAGTATTACATTCAAAAGAAAATAATACACGGGTCAGTCTAATTCAAACTCAGTTATTAGTGCATAGCAGCAATGATAATCGGATAGTCAATAGACGACAGTCACAGAAATCACATATATCCAACTCTCGATACGAGAATTGGATAATGGCGTATATAACACTAAACAGTGTAAATCATCAAATCAAAAATCTCAAAATGATCAAACACATCAAATTTCTGTGTGGCTGCAGCACACGCACGCGTGCGCTGCCTCGCCACACAGTATGTGAAATCATCACGACGGTGAAAGCTAACCGCGATCAAAATGGTAGAAGTCAACATAAATAAACTTACAGGGTCAAACCCGGGTCTTTGAGACCGGATTCAACTCGCTGTAAAAATCTCAAAATCAATCTGAAACAATCACGAACCAACAAAGGCAATAACACAAGCAAAACCAGAACCAACCGAAGGCCAGAAGTACAAAATGGCCAAGCAAGTGCACCACAAAACCAACAACCCAGATCAAGACAGATCAGTGAAAAGCAATAACAAGAGACGAGTGCGGCATTGATAACAAGACGAATGAAGTGCAACCACAAATGCATATGGTCATATGACAGTTCAGATATGAAGCATGGCCAAAGTCAAGCATGCTACAGGTATGCAAGATCACAAGACGAAGTCCACACGTTCGAAGCCAGAACAAAAATCGAAGTGAGACAATATGCAACTGTCTCAAAGAATGATACTAGATTCAATGCAAACTACAAGTGCAACTGTACAATTCAAAGACCATCATCATGTAATACAAGGTAAAACAGATGTGAGTGCAGACATACAATGAAGACTACACATTCAAACTTAACAAAATGATCAAGAAGTGACTGGTCAGTACCAAAGTACATAAGTATGGATTCAGGTTCACAGTGGCAACTGCAACTGTATGGTATACAACTCAAAGTATCAGGCTGCATGGACATAAGCAAATGTCCATACTAAATAAATCAAAAGAGCATGTGCAAAGGTCTAGACAGTATGGCATGTTGGAGATAGAATGCAACTTAAAAATGAATCAGTGAACAACGGAATGCATGCTAAAAGGACAGAGTGAACCAACCCATGAATGTCAAGACTCAGCAACTGGCAACAGTGTGCAGGTAGAATGAAGATGTAATGAAGCCAATATGGCGACCAGGCAGCACATGAACGCATGGTACACTCAAATGCACGATAACTTCATGCTAAAAGAACGGGCCAATGCCTACCGACTAGTTCCAAATTCACAAATCCAAGTTAATCCCAAAGACACCCGAAATCCACAAAACCCAATGCATCAGAATACACTAGTGATCAAACAAAATGAAAGGCTTGCCAACACTCATATATAATGCAGATAATCGGGGTGAAGCATCAGGTCGAAAGGTGCTACTGTCGACAATGAATACATCATAATATGCTACAGTGATACACCAAAAATGGTCAGGGTCGAACAGAAAAATGGAACCGAGTCCAAATTATAAATTAACTTCAAATGGCCCCAACTCGATCAAAATTAATCTCAACAACGAAAACCCCAACTAAGATCGAATAGCAGGCGGAGGCCGAAGCCTAAAACATTCCCCTAATTCAAAGTTATAGCCGACGTTCATCATAAAGTGCAACTCGAACCAACAAAACCCAAATACCCCAACCAACTCAAAATTATTACGGCATCGTCAAAACACTGGAAACACCTAAAACATAAACATCACCTCCAACACATACGAATGGCAATAAATCAAGTGTCGAACTTAATAATCGAACAAGAACAAAATCATAGAAACACGAACACTAAAATCAGAGAACTCATCTCAGTATTCGATCAAATTAGAATGGCCAAGGTAAATCAGGACGAATTCAAACGTTCGTATACAACCGAAAACCCAAGGACTTAAAGCAGTGGAAATCACAACTCAGAGTTATAAGTGCTTGAATTAAATGTGAGTAATGTAAATTACTCACCTTATATCGGCGAACGTAGATCCACTCAAAGTCGAACTCGACCTCAATAGAAGCTGCCGAAGGAAGCTACCAGGGGACGGTTGATCGACAGGCAAAGGAGCTTCGATCGATCAACTTGAATGCGGCGACACGAATTCACGAAGCCCTAGTTGAAGACGAACTAGAAGACAGCCACCATTTATTTGTGAAGCCCTAATTCTTTGAGGAACGAACGAGCATAGAAATGAGAGCTGCCATTATTTCATTCGCTTTGTTTAGGGTTCGAATAGAAAATGAGTTAGGGGGAGAGAACAGGCATAGGCCTTTATCTCACAACATTGTCAACATATAGAAATGGGCTGAATAAAATTTAAAAAGGGAAATGTTCATTTAAAGCCCATATATTCTTTAACAAAATTATTTAAAAGAATTTTAACCCAACATTCGAAGAGAATTCAATCGATTAAAATACCAACAATAATTAGCTACCGATTTAATCGTCTAATGATGATGATCAATCGATACGGAACCTCGGGTTGTTACAATTCTCTTCGCTTAACACCCTTCTCTGAGACGTACGAGCTCAGAGGTTATGTAGTTGATGGTTACTAGTGATACATTCCCAATTTGGTAATGTGGCATACGAAGTGCTGCAGATCATTTGTGAAAAAGCGTGGCTTTGTGAAAAAGCGTGGCTTTGTGAAAAAGCGTGGTTTTGTGAAAAAGCGTGGCTTTGTGGACAAGACTTCATCGAGCCTCACAACCCGGTAATGGTCGAAACAGGAATGTTGCGGCAAAGGTTTGTAGGGGTAGCGCCCCTAGGGTATGTCATTTCCTTCTGGATAAAAGGTGATATCATGGTATGGAGCCCAGATATTTTACCTATGTTGATGCTGCACAGTTATTATACTTTGTGGTTGTTGCTTTATGATCGAGACGTCTCGGATAAAGGTCGGTGACGACCGGGGGATGACATGACTCATGTGTTAGTTACCTAGTTACAGCTTGGTTAAAGCGTGAGGTAGCGTCGGCCTTTTGTTTGCAGAGATCCGGTTAGGTTCTCGGGGCGTCTTTCCAGAGGCGTTTCTATTTCGGTAAGGAAGTTCCTTAGCCTGATCATTTGTTGGAAATCCAAAGAAACAATACGAACCCTATACGGTTTTAGTTGTATTACCTGCTATGGAATGTGGCGGTAACCTGCTATTGAACATAGCAGCTATAGTAGGCATACAATAATGGTTGTATGCTGGCTAAGATTGATATTATACTTTCGAAATATTTTCACACTATGCACTAGTAATAATATCAAAGGAGTTTTGTTTGCATAGTAAGCATGTTTGACTATCATAAGGAGAAATCTCCTCCAATTCTGCGATTGCATTGTGTGTGTGGCGAGAGGCCTTATGGTAGTTTCATTTTCGAAAAAGCATTGTGGATTTCAATGTTTAAAATCCTTTTGTGTTTGTTTAAAGATAAACTGCTTTTGTTTGCTCACACCAGTCCCACGACTGACCTGAAGTTTATTGTTCCCTTCCTAAACTCTGGGTGCCCACTATTTTCCACACGGGCAGTCTAGAGTTGGGTTTTTCAGATATTCAAGTTGAGTAGATTATTTGGAGCTAGTCAGTCCTTGGACGACTGACTTTGCTTTCCGCTAGCTTTGGATTGGAGCATTCTATTGGAGACATTTTATCCGCTGCTGGTGTTATCGTTTTCTTTTCCGCTGCTATTTGTTGTATCGTATCTCTGATGTATATTGATATTCATTGTATCACTCTGTTGTATCAGATATTGTATCAGATATTGTATATCAATGTATTGTTCTTGTTCTTCCGCTGTGTTATTTACTTAACTGTGTTATAAGCTCCGGCGACTCGGATTTGAACGCTTGAATCTACGGCATTCGAGTACGATGTAAAGTATGGATGTCGATTTTCGAACGCGAAAATCCGATCGTTACAATTTCTCTTTGTTTAATTTTGTTTCAAGGATGGAAATCATTTTAAGGGAGTGATTTTGTATGAGATTTTTAATTTCACTTTGTTTGCTTTGCAAGTGTGCACCTTTAATATTCCAAGATGTTCTTTTGTCTATCATGTTTAACAATGTTTTTTTTCCAGCCTGCCTGATGCACTGAGCCTTGTTTCTCTGGTGTTGATGTTGTTTGCAAGTTCTAAAAAGCAATCATTTTCTTTGAACAGTGTAATAATGCTTATTTCATTACCATCATCAAAATCGGAATCTTTTAGGTAAACAATTTTTTTCTTTTTCCTCTTGATCTTTTTCTTTTTAATGGCCTTAGGGATTTGATCGGTTGTGATAGTGGAATTGGTAACCAGTGGCGGAGCGGTAGTGTCAATAAGTTGATCAAAGAGAGTAGAGGAAGTGATGGTAGAAGGAGGGTTTGGTTCAATGTTAAAATGTGACAGAGCATTAGTAACATGTAAGGGCAGTTATAGATTAAGGTAATGGGAAACATTATCGACAAGGGGTATGTTGGGTGGTTCAGAGGAGAGCAGAGGAGGCAGGGAGGTGGAGAGAGAGGTCAGAGGTGGGACAAGAGCTATAGGGAGAAGTGTTGTGGCAGAATCAACAGAGGTTTAAGGTTAGAAGGGGTTTGGATGAGTATGATTAAAAAAAGATGAACTTGGTTTATTTTGATCAAGAGGGGCAATGTGGTGTCATGTGGTGTGCATGTGGTGTCATGTGCACGTGCACATGTCGTCTTGTTGATTTCAAGTGGTCCTATGTTTCCAGACAACTGCACTTCTTTGTGAGTATGCAAACCATAATCAGTTTCACAAGAATGATCATCAATTCGGCAATGGTGTGAACCTAGTATCGAAGCAGTATTTTGGTTGTAAGTAATATTTTCTGGAGCATTATTCTTTCTGACAGTCAAGAGTGCTTTGTTTCTGTATTTCTGAGTTTTTATTTTGCTTCTTCTGGTTTGCCACTGGGATTGTGCTTGAATATCTGGGTCAGTCACGGTATTTTTGAGGATTGCTTCAGGTTCCCCTCTGCTGTTTTTATTGTTCTTGTCTGCAACTTTTTGTGTCAAAGCAACATCATAGTGCAATGTGCTGTCGCGAAAGCATTTGCACTCAGTGCATATCAAAGGTTTCTAATCATATTTAACCTTAACATGAACATAGTCCTCCTCCTCACCAACCATCAGAAAATCAGATAACTCTCTGTCAGCGTTGATTTCAATAAGGCATTTCGCATGTTCAAATCTGCTCATTTTCTCTGTTGCCTCATTCATACAAATTAACTTTCCAAGATGACAAGCAAGCCAGTTAATACTAACCAGCGACCAAAGGATTAGTGGTATATTGTGAAAATGCACCCAAAATAGGAACCGTTTTGACAAAGGATAGAATGTTGAAATGAGTTGGCTGCCATGTGGTGACAATAAACATTTTCCCTCTAATGAAGAGAGGATCAGATTTAAGCACTCTATCTCTATCAACATCATCAGAGAATTCAAAGAAGAAGAACTAAGCATCAGATTTTATAGAAATAGTACCATTAAGCTTCCAAACACGTTTGACATGCTGTATGACAACAGTGTAAGAAAGATTTCCATCAAGGAAGAAACCCACAAGATGTTTTTCCCAGTACTCAGTATGTGACGACCCACAATTCAGAAGGTTTAAATCGACAATCATCCACACATGTACGAATTAAACAATCCAGAACATAGAAAATCAATGGGGTTAATTAAAAAAAATAAGAAAAGAAGAAGAAAACAAAAACATAATCTCGCAGCGGAACGATAAAATCTAATAATCAAATAATCAGTTCATGAAGCTGTTTATATTATACATTTGATTATAATTAATACAACATTTATCAGAGTTATATATATACATCAGGGATAAATAAATAATGCAGCAAACAACATGATGCAGGAATACTAATAGTAATAATATACCAAATCTCCATCTTCGTCCTACAGAATAAATCTTCAATAAGCTGAAAAACTCAAGGCTGACTTGAGCATAATGAAAAGACAAAACACTCGAGTCAGGACTAAAATATCCTTATGTAAGTCAAATCAATATTGCATATAACATGAGTGTAATAGCGTCAGAGATGTTTACGGGATTTCACATCTCTTATCCAGTGTATAAGGTGCGTGCAATAACTCAAGAGATGTTACGGGATTTTCCATCTCTTAAGGATCCGTCAAAATATTTATAAATAGTAGAATACGCTACATATATAATGTCCAATCAGTAAAATAAATATTTTTCTGAGCGTTGAGGCTTTACATTGAACCCCTTAACGCATTTTTAAGCGTTGTCGTACAGTTTGCATTTGACACCACCAGTAGCACGTCGGTAGTCAGGGATGCGTCGTGATACGAAAACACTAAACCAAAATCGTATGAGTCTCGTATAGGGATAAAAGTATGACAAGGCACGCGAGGCAATGCCCAAGGTAGGATACTACCAGTTTACCCTTCCCAGTTAGTGGTAATGCATCATCATCATCCAAAACATCCAAAACATCAATCAATAGCATCCATTACAATCAACATCCAAATCAGCCAATAATTCACAACAATTCCATAGTTTTCAATATCAGGTATTTTACTGGCAATTAAATTCCAATTTCAAATTTAACCGTCAATTTAATTTTTAACAGTTAATTCGAATAACAATTAAATTTATCAAACTATGATCAATAAATTTATATCACTTCATAATTTCGAATTAAACTAGCACAAAAATATTCTAGTACGTTGTGAGCGTTATAAAACACTTAACTTTATTTTCTATTGTCGCTGAGGCGCTCCGTTCTGGAACTAAAACCGAACAACGTCTAATTTTAGCCCAAAATTCATTAGTCCCCAAATCCTTCCAAATTTTATTTTATTTCGAAGCTCTCGTCATCACGATTGCAACGCAAAAGGTTTCGTATCGATCGGACCTCGTATGAGAGAGTTATTAAATTTTTAGTTCATCGATAAAATATAATTAAATTAAACACTAATAAATTTTTTAATCAAAACCCATACCCATAAGCTAACTGACCCAGCCCAAACCAAACACCCCCATCTTCTTCTTCCCACTTCAACTAGCCTGTACATGATAAAGTGAAACCCATAACTGCCGTGCATAATCTCGAGTGATACGGAGCTAGTGTGGTCGAAACCCGAATCTGTCGACTTCGCTACACTCCTCTTCAAAAACTACACCTATACGTCACCACCACCACGCGACCGGCTTTCATCTACAGATCGTGACCTACTTATGCTCCATTCCATTTACTGTAGCGACGCAACCCTCAATACATAGCCGAGCTTCCCCATCTCTTGGTCACACGTGCGCCTCGACATCAGGAATGCACCTTCCATCTCCGATTTACCCAACACTGCCTACAATCCAAGTAAATTGGAACCTTAGCACACACCCCGCTCACGACCTCACAGTCAAGCACTCCAAAACTCGATCGAACACCCTCAAAAATGCGCCAGTGGGAAGATCCACTCGTAACATGAATTTTAAGATGCATTTGATGATTTTTAATTGAGTATAATTCGAGTTATGGATTTTTGAAATTTTAAGAAGTTGATTTCCTTTGTATTTTTTTTTCTCTGTAACCTACGTGAACAAAAGGAAAGAGGGGGACACGATCTTTAAACAGGAGAAATAAGGTGTAGGCTTATAGAACAATAGGGTGGCTGGATTTGAAAAGAATAGGGTGGCTGAAATGAAGGAATGGAGGCTGATATGAAGGATTGACTCAAAAAATATATTAATTAAATTTTCAAAATATCTCGATTTAAGTAACTTAAAATTTCGAACTCATATCGAGGCGTGCTGCCAGGCGTTCATAATATTATACCCCTATTCTAAATGCAATGGAACAAGTTTCAAGTCCTAATTCGATCGTATGGAGAAGATAGCTTTTTGAACCCAATTATTATATTCAATTTTCGATATTAACTTCAACGCGTTTCTATCCCGTACGACCAAATGATAACTCCAAATGCTACGAAATTTTAAATCCGATAATAACACACTATTACCAATCTAATGGAACTAGTTTCGTCGAAATCCGAGACTGTGCCCCCAAAAGGCTATTTTTTTACTCATCAATTAAATATAAAATTCCCAATTTCTATTTTATTATCTTTTAAATCCAATTTTAAAAGTAAATGATCTTCATTCGTATTTAAATAAAACTTAAATCAATTTCTGATATCGTTTTCATTCACAATATTTCAAGATTTAATTGTTTAAACAATCTCCAATATTAAATTTAATAATTTAATTATCATATAAATCAATATAAATAAATCATTGAGTTTCAAATAAATTTTCGTTATCAACATTATTTTATTTCTATCTAAATAATTCACAATTTATTATTAACCTTCAGTTATTGATTATAAACCCAATTAATATATAGAATTTTATTTCAATACTCCTTATCGCCAAATCTTCGAAAGTAGTTTACTTCAAAATTTTAATCAAGTTCATATCCAATAACTTACATTCATAATCATTAAATTTTTATTTTTAATCATTTTTATTCAATAATTATATCAAATTTAATAATTTAAATAGTTGAATATACGGGTCGTTACATTCTCCCCACTCAAAACTTTTTGTCCTCGAAAAGGGCTAAGTATAGTACTTAATACTTGATATATTTTATTCAAAATAATCAATTTATAAAACATTAAATCTCATTTATAAAACCATTATTTCGTTTCCACTACGCTACTCCGATCGGTTTAAGGAAATTACAAGTTAGTTATCAAAACAAGTTATAAAATTTTTAAAACTTCAAAATTTTTCTAACACTCGGATTTACGGAAAATTTCGGTAGAGTCTCCTTTGCGCGGCTCGATCGGAAATTTTTTACAATTCAATATATAACCCAAATATATACCAAATATATCAAATATACATCTCATCTCAATGATGGGGCATCCCATAGGGAAAAATATATAAATGCGTTATGTAATCCGAGATATGTACCTTATTATTATTAATACGAGCGAGTTCGCTCGTATTAAGCAAGAAAAAGCAAAATATAATCCATGTATACATACAAACGGTCTACGTATGCACCTATCTCGATTCAATTTAGAACATTAGTTGCATATAAAAAGCATATATGAGTTTAATAGAAGCATATAACATGAATTTTAAATCCAAACCGTACCATAAGCATTAATATATGACAAACAACAATCATAAACAATAAAACAGTTATAACGACGATTTACAACAAAAGAAACCATTCAATTATTAGTATTCATTCAATTAATTCATAACAATATGAATTTACATTATCCAATGCTAATATTTAATTTATACACTTCATTTCTCATTTACATTCAATTTTTATCAACATTTAATTGATTTACTTCCAATTTATTCGCATCTATTTCATTCACATTCAATTTATTCAATTAAATATGTTAAATTTCAATTGTTTCATTTTATGTTTAGCAAGATCTCATATCAATTCATTTATTCACATTCATTCTACACTTAAGTTCATTTTCTTTTTAAATCAATGTTATTTCATTTACTAATTTTATTAATACAATTAACTAACTTCTTCCATTTATTCATTTCGGTTAGCTTTTCATAAGTTAAAGTTCATTTCATAATTCAATATTGGCTTCCTTCCTTTAACATCCATATTCAATTAATTTAGCATTTTTTTGACTAACATTTATCAAAGTTATAAACTATAAACTTTACTTTACATTTTCGTGAAACATTCGAATTATTATGTTCATATCTCCATTTTTAGCATCAACATCATTAATGAATTATTTCTTATATCCTTACTTAAGTTTCTTAATTCACATTTATTTTCACAATTTCATTTACTAATAAATTTATTTGCGGAACATTTTGTTAATCATCACTTTAGTTTATAATCATTCTATAAAAGTTCAACTTCTTATATGACACTTTATCTAAGTTTATAATTATCTCAAAAGTTACAAAGTCAATTTCAAAATTTCTTTGCAAATTTATATTTAATTCTATAACCAATCTACAAAGATATTATTTAATTCATTTGTTTTCTTTCTTAAGTTCCATTTACTTATTCCATTTAGTCATTAATCATTTCCTAATATTCTAATTAAGTATAACATTTATTATTACAACTAAATTTCCATTTATATACATTTAAATTACTTTTAAGTTTTGTTTACTTGTATAATATCCCATTACATATCCAAATCATCATTTTAACTTTTAACATTTGGTAAGTCTTATTATATGTTATTAGAATGCGATTTGGTTTTATACAAATTAATTTGGTTCATTTTACTTAATTAGAATGTTCACTATTGTAGCTTGTTTAAATTTTCTTTACTTTCAATTTTAGAGTTGCAAACTTCAACTCTAAAGTCTCTCGAAACATTTAGCTTAGATTTCTTAACTCTCTTATTTTATAAGTTCTGGTTATTCAAATATTTCATTTCGTTAAAAAAATTTGAAGATTGTTAATTAACAGAACTTAAAAATTTTAAATACCGAGTTCATTTCAAATCATTTGAAATAAGTATATATACTTATCTCTTTTGTATATCAAATCATACTTTTGGAGTTTAAACCAAAATCTGTTTATCAAAACAATTACATAGCAAAGCTTCTCAGAAGTCTCCCCTACTTTGAGACTCGAAAATGAATGTCGATGATGCTGCGTAGTCATCACCAAAATTATTTTCCAACGACGGAAGAGGGGAGTACTAAATTCATTCCTTTTAAAATTTATTTGAAAACCATTTGTATTTGTATATACTTTTAAACAATACTAATATTATTTTCCAAACCTTGAAAACCTTTTTCAGAAACACCGAAAGTTAAATTTCTCAAATTCTCAATTTTATATTCATTTTACTTGCAAATTATATTTTAAAAATCACATTTATACAATTTCATTTTCTTATAATCATATAATAGCTAATAGTTTAGGAATATTGACTAATCAAACAATAAATGATAATGATCAATATTATCATTTCTAACAACCAATTCACACTATATATACCATAATTATTTCTAAAAATTATTCCTTTATATACAAAATATCATTAGGGTAAAGTTATTTCATTTACCCAGTTTCAAAATAATGCTATGTCAAATTGTTCTGTTCAAGTGTTTAGAGATCCCTATCAATAACGTTAATTGCTCGTATTGACCATAATCCATAAGCCACTCAACAAATCAACCAACACAATATAAAACAATTTTTATATTCACTAACAAATAAGCGCTCATATCTATTAATACACTCAAACTCATTCTAGGCTGCTATTGACGCTATCTCTAATGAGTTACCCCTCAAAGCCAAGGTTATCGCTAAACCAGGCTCTAATACCAATTGTGATGACCCACATTTCGGAAGGTTTAAATCGAAAATAATCTACACATGTCCGACTTAAACAATTCAGAACATAGATAATCAATGGGGTTAATTAAGAAAAATAAGAAAAGAAGAAGAAAACAAACACAGAATCTCGCAGCAGAATGATAAAATATAATAATCAAATAAACAGTTCATGAAGCTGATATTATACATTTGATTATAATTTATACTATCAGATTTATATATATACATCAGGGATAAATAAATAATGCAGCAGACAACATGATGTAGGAATACTACTAGTAATAATATACCAAATCTTCGTCTTCGTCCTCTAGAATAAATCTTCAATAAGCTGAAAAATTCAGGGCTGATCCGAGCGTAATGAAAAGACAAAACACTTGAGTCAGGACAAAAATATCCTTATGTGAGTCAAATCAATATCGCATATAACATGAGTGTAATAGCTTCAGAGATGTTTACAGGATTTCACATCTCTTATCCAGTGTATAACGTGCGTGCAATAACTCAAGAGATGTTACGGGATTTTCCATCTCTTAAGGATTTGTCAAAATATTTATATATAGTAGAATACACTACATATATAATATCTAATTAGTAAAATAAATATTTTTCTTAGCGTTAAGGCTTTACATTGACCCCCCTTAACGCATTTTTAAGCATTGTTGTACAATTGGCATTTGACACCACCAGTAGCACGTCGGTAGTCAGGGATGCGCCATGATACGACAACACTAATACAAAATCATACGAGTCTCGTATAGGGATAAAAGTATGACAAGGCACGTGAGGCAGTGCCCAAGGTAGGATACTACTATTTTACCCTTCCCGGCTGGTGGTAACGCATCATAGCCATGATCACCTACCGCGTCCAACACTCCCAAAATCCAAGGGTGCACACCAATCAATCACAATGTAAATGATGGTAATACGAAGAAGTGTGTCCGCTCGGGGTAGCTAACCCACTTGACCGGTACGGCTCCTGTTTTAGTCATTTCCAATTAGCACAAGTGCCAAGCTAATCCATCATCGTTATCTTTCTTCAAATCCTAAAAACGTACGCCAAATCCAAGCACTTCGTTCTGGACCGTCACTCAATGTATATAGTTGTTATAGTGGTTCAGATATCGACAAAGAGTATGCACATATCCGGCCCCGGTCTCTTTAACAACCAAACGTCGTTTTACACACCGGTTGGTACTTTTACATTTCGAAAATAGTTCATAGTTGATATCAAAATATCATATTCACTTCAAAATCAAATCCATTTTGAAATCATCATATTTACTCAAAATATACTATTTCATTTCAAAATCATTTTCGCCTTAATATCTCGGTTTCAGTTCCAAAATTGTTTCAAATTTCCATTTGGGTTATAACTTCATTCGACCCAATTCGTATTTAAATCCATGATTTAAAAATAAACATTCCGCCCTTGACCAGTTTGAATAGTTTTAAAATAGTTTAAATGGTTAGAATAGCTAAAAATATTTAAATGGTTAAAATAGTTTAATATAAAACAATTTAAGTATTAAAATGGTTTATATAGAAACATAGTTCAGAAATCCAAAATAATTTGAGTATTTGAAAAGATAGATTTAAATAGTTTATAAATAATATATTTGAAAATAGTTTCAAAGTCAAACTGATTCAATTTCCAAATTTTCCAATTCAAATCACTTTTAAATTTCCATTTCGATTTAATCGATTCAATTCAAATTTCAAGTCGAATTTTACTTCGATTCCAAATTAATTTTGATGTCAATTTCAAGTTAATTTTAAATTAATTTCAGTTACAATTCCAAAATAATTTCAATTTAAAATTTTGAACAATTTCGATTTTTATCAATTCCGAGTTCGATTTTCCAAACATCGATTCAAAACACTTAAATCAATTTACTTTCAATACCCAATTTGAAATCCAAATTCTCAAATATAATTCAATTCCAAGCTCAACTTCAAATAGTTCAATTTCCATAAATTTGATTTCGTTTTCTTAAAATCAAATCATTTAAATAAATTTCAAATCAAAATTTTTTAAATCATTTTAATTTAACCAATCCGATGTTCGTATATAATTTTCTATCCTATGGCCAAGTGATCGGTTATTTCAATTTAATTTCAAGGATGGATATATATCATTTCAACCCAAATCACAGTGTCATTGGTATATATCATTTCAACCTATTTCTTAATTTATTCGAAATAATTCAATTTACAGTTTTATATACTGTAAATAACATACAGGATGATAACAGGATATATCAAAATAAATAAACATCCAAATCATCCAAAACATCAATCAATAGAATCCATCACAATCAACATCCAAATCAGCCAATAATTCACAACAATTCCATAGTTTTCAATATCAGGGATTTTACTGGAAATTAAATTCCAATTTCAAATTTAACCATCAATTTTAATTTTTAACAGTTAATTCGAATGACAATTAAATTTATCAAACAACGATCAATAAATTTATATCACTTCATAATTTCAAATTTAACTAGCATAAAATATTCTAGTACATTGTGAGCATTACAAAACACTCACCTTTATTTTCTATTGTTGCCGAGACGCTTCGTTTTGGAACTAAAATCGAACAACGTCCGATTTTAGCCCAAAATTCAACAGTCTCCAAATCCGCCCAAACCAGTTTCATTTCGAAGCTCTCATCATCACGATCGCAACATAAAAGGTTTTGTCTCGATGGGACCTCGTATAGGAGAGTTATTAAATTTTTAGTTCATCGACAAAATATAATTAAATTAAACACTAGTAAAATTTTTAATCAAAACCCATACCCATAAGCTAACTAACCCGGCCCAAACCAAACACCCTCATCTTCTTCTTCCACTTCAACTAGCCTGTACACGATACAGTGAAACCCATAACTGCTGTGCATAATCTCGAGTGATACAGAGCTAGAGTGGTCGAAACCCGAATCCGTCGACTTCGCTACACTCCTCTTCAAAAACTGCACCTGTATGTCACCACCACCACACGACCGGCCTTCATCTACAGATTGCGACACTGCTTGTGCTCCATTCCATTTACTGTAGCGATGTATTCCCCAATACATAGCCGATCTTCCCCATCTCTTGGTCACACGTGCGCCTCGACACTAGGAACGCACCTCCTATCTCTGATTTACCTAACACTGCCTACAATCCAAGAAAATTAGAAACCTAGCACACACCCTGCTTACGACATCAAAGTCGAGCACTCCAAAACTTGATCGAACACCCTTAAAAATGCACCAGTGGGAAGATCCACTCGTAACATGAATTTTAAGATGCATTTGATGATTTTTAACTGAGTATAAGTCGAGTTATGGATTTTTGAAATTTTAAGAAGTTGATTTCCTTTGTATTTTTTTTCTCTGTAACCTGCATGAACAAAAGGAAAGAGGGGGACACGATCTTTAAACAGGAGAAATAAGGTGTAGGCTTGTAGAACAATAGGGTGGCTGGATTTGAAAAGAATAGGGTGGATGAAATGAAGGAATGGAGGCTGATATGAAGGATTAACTCAAAAAATATATTAATTAAATTTTAAAAATATCTCGATTTAAATAACTTAAAATTTCGAACTCATATCGAGGCGTGCTGCCAGGCGTTCATAATATTATACCCCTATTCCAAATGCAATGGAACAAGTTTCAAGTCCTAATTCGATCGTATGGAGAAGATAGCTTTTTGAACCCAATTATTATATTCAATTTTCGATATTAACTTCAACGCGTTTCTATCCCGTACGACCAAACGATAACTCCAAACGCTATGAAATTTGAAATCCGATAATAACACACTATTACGGATCTAATGGAACTGGTTTCGTCGAAATTCGAGACTGTGCCCCAAAAGGCTATTTTTTTACTCATCAATTAAATATAAAATTCCCAATTTCTATTTTATTCTCTTTTAAATCCAATTTTAAAAGTAAATGATCTTCATTCGTATTTAAATAAAACTTAAATCAATTTTTGATATCGTTTTCATTCACATTAATTTAAGATTCAATTGTTTAAACTATCTCCAATATTAAATTTAATAATCTAATTATCCTATAAATCAATATAAATAAATCATTAAGTTCCAAATAAATTTTAGTAATCAACATCATTTTATTTCTATCTAAATAATTCACAATTATTATTCAACTTCAATTATTGATTATAAACCCAGTTAATATATAGAATTTCATTTCAATACTCGTTATCGCCAAATCTTCGAAATTAGTTTATTTCAAAATTTTATTCAAGTTCATATCCAATAAATTACATTCAAAATCATTAAATTTTTATTTTTAACCATTTTTATTCAACAATTGTATCAAATTTAATAATTTAAAATAGTTGAAAATACGGGTCATTGCACAGTGCCGGCTTGCTTAACTACGTTAGGGAGAGAAAGCGGCGTGTCAACATAGTTGAGGTCAAAGTTAGTTGGCGTGTATTTCCCTGCATTACGAGGAAGAGATTTAAAAAGAGAAGGCTAGTTTGCAGAAGGAGGGATTGAGCAAGGAGGAGGAGAAACAGGTCGAAGGTTGGATGGGTGGTCGGGGGGCGGAGGAGGATCTGGCGGCAAGGAAGGTAAGGGGTTGTGGATTGTGGAAACAGAAGAAACGGCGATGGGTACAGAAGGGATATGTGAGTGATGAGAGGGAAAGGTATGGGGAGGCAAGGAGGAAGGTAAGGGAAGGTCAGACAGGAGAAAGAGAGAGAGGACATGGAATATTTATTTAGTTGAAAATTTTAAATAGTCTATATTTCATGCTCTTAATAAATACATGAATTAACATCACTTATTACTTTAATGAAATCATGGTATTTTATGTGTTGATTTTGATGCAAGTGTAATTGGATTTATCCCTAAATTTCCTTTTTAATTTAATCTTCCTGGTTTTATTTTTCTAGCTTTCTTTGTTCTATTTCTTTTAATTTTCATGTATGTTTTTCTAGTTTTTTTATTTTTAATAAACATCAATTTTCTGGGTAAATTTGATTGAGTAAACTAGAATTAAACGTTTTCCTTATGACTCAACCTGTACTTGCGTACTTACTATAACTGTACTCCATGCACTTGTGATAATTATTGTGATATCACATTTTTCTTATTCGAGAGTAAAAACTTCCAACAATTGAATGCATGATAATATGAGAAGAAAATTTAGGAAATTGCTAAGTACCATCGATCAATAACAATCGATGGCATTGATCGGTACCGATTGATAGATTTATCACAATGAATTGTTGATGGATTCTAGACTTAGATCGTCATTAATAGCTATGACACAAAGCAATGATAGGTCAATAGATGAATACTATAAAGTGGAGGAAAACTAGACTTCCTTTTAAGTTTAATGGTCAGCACTAATCTATAAGGTTAACCCAGTATTCTTTAATATATTCTCAGTTTTGGTCGATCTAAAGGGGATGTTTTCCAAGTTGTAACAACCCATAAAAATTAACAATAATTAATAAATAATTGAAGCAGAAAAATGAATTTGAGCAAACATTAGAATTTGGCCATAAAACTTGCACCATTGCGTTTGTGGCGATTTTTTGAGCAACTTTCATATTTGGAGTTTTGCGATTGCAGTTCAAATGAAAATGTTATTAGCATTTTAAGTTTTGAAACGAAAATAATTAAAATGCAAAATAGCAAAATACGTAATATTAAATGTGGGACCAACTATAAGGAAGGAGTCGACCGGTCCGGAAGTGGCAGCTAAGGTTGAACCTTAGCTGAATGGCCTGGATTTAGTTATTTTAATCTAACGGATATGATTGATTCGAGCCCCTATAAATATAGGCCTAACCCCTCACTTCTCTTCTCATATTTTCTGATCAAAGCAGCGAAGCTTTGCCATTTTTCCTTCTCTACTATTTCTGGAAATTATAAAATATTTTATATTTATGCAAATCAGAGAAGGACAGAAAATAAAAGAGAAGAAGAGAACAAGCGAATCAACGTTGCGAAAAATAAGGTAATTTATATAATTATAGATATATATTCCCTTTAACCTCAAATCTCTACTTAGATCTGTAGTTCTAATATTATGTATATAACTTGTTAAACATATTCTTTTGGATTGGAAAGGAAAATGAGTCAAATAAAAAGATGAATTCAGATTTAGAGATTTTGAAAGCTTGAAAGTTAAGTGGGAAATTATAGAAATATAATATTGAAATTTATATCATTGAATTTTATTTAATTATTATGCCTATATATGATCTAATGTGGAAGATGAAATCTCGTCTGCATACTCTATGAGATAGGTAATTGTAATAGGAATGGTATTTACACCCTAATATAGAAATTTTGAAATCAACCCCTTATTTTGTTAATGTTGTAAAGTTTATTCCAGATCTATAGTTGGGTTGTAAAATGTTATTATTAGTTTAGGTTTCCCTAATTTGACTTAAAATGTGAATTTTTATATTATATTTTATTAGAAACGGGGTACAATTTAATTGTATCTATTTCCATGCAAGTTCCATAAATTATCTAATTCCACAAATGTATAAAAAGTACGTTGTTTGAATTAACAAGAAATATACCAAAAAGGGATAGATGTGTAAAGTACATATATTCTTCTCTATAGTTTGCACTTTCTATTTCAATAAAATAAAATAGATAATTTCTGGTAATTTCAAATGAAGAAAAATTATCATAAATTATGGAAAATCATAACGGTAATCCTTTTTGGAAAGGATAACTCTAATAAATTAAATGTGGAAACTAACATTCTGAAATTCCTAAGCGTAAGAATTAATATGTTAGGAATAGGAATGTGTGTATGTATACACCCATATAACCACGTCTACCAATTAAAAATATAAATATATATAGAGTAATATACGTTGATATTCGTATTGTTTATAATTAGGACGTCCAGTTATAAATAACATAATAAATTATAGGATTAGGAGGTGTAGATGAAAAAGAGATAGTAACTCCAAATTAATAAGGCAATAAATATGCAATTAATAGGGAGTTACAGGAATTAAATAGGGACATAATGTGCTAATGATACTAGTTAAAGGATTTAATATGACATTTATGGGGAAATGAATAGGCATAATAGGTTGAATTAGAACAAATAAATAAATGTTATTAGAGATTGTTCAAATAGAATAATAATGACCATTTATTACGGACAATTGACAATTATGGAATATAGGAAATAAGTGAATAAGGTAGGAATTAAATACTATCAGCCAGTATAATTTTCATAGTGGAAAATTATAAATCCTTAATTATACGTTTAGGATAAGCATGAATTAGTGGGCCTACTCCAATATTTAGGCCTAATATAATTGGTTGGGCTCTGAATGGATTGGGATGCGAGGTTAGTAGAGTAACGCAACAGAAGTATGTCCTTCACCTAGAGGCTACTGGTAGTTGTGTATACTTACTACTGATGTGGGACATCTTCAACCACAGAACCCGCAAAGATGGATATGCATTGCCGATTGGTAGGAGAAATATACCAAGGTTTCGCCTCGGATTTGAAATATTAAATGGCCCGATACTCTAAGGAAATTAGGTCCGCTTCATTCTTGATAAGAGGTATTAAGTAACTAAAAGGGGCATTTTCCTTTACTTACACTAGGTTAGTCTAAATGGGATTTCGACCGTGGAAGATGGCAAGCTATGTCAGTATTGTTGTTGGATCGGTATTGAGTAGTAGAGTTGGCATATAGGCTATGACCACCAGCAGTCCCGACTGGTCTAGCAAAGACTCGGGTTATGCCCTAATGGATTTCGCTTCCTACTAGTGTATAATCTGTACGTAACCTTAAAGTCAATTAGCTAGTTGTTTATTTATCGAAGGTGGGCTAGTAACCCTTAGATGAGTCTTTGAAATGCCTTAGAAATATGACAACTAAATTTAAAAAGCCGTACACAGGATCATCAATCTCTATATTTAGGACCGACTGACTAGCGTTTGTTAGTTTATAGAAGTAAGGACCTTAAGGCTAATTTAACACTAATGTGAGGGGTGAATAGTGTTTAATAAATTTCATGAATCTTTTTGAATTCTTTTAAGATTATAGTTTAAACAATGCAAATTTATAATCAAAGATGCAAACGCAGACATATATAAATACAGTAAAAGTAAAGAGTTGGAGAGATCACACCAGGATTTTTATATTGGTTTGGAGTTACCCTATGTTAGCTCCAGAATTGGTCACTAACACCCTATAGTAGATTTGGGTAGAGAGATAAATGAAGAAAGTAAATGGAAACAGAGGAATAACATAATATAATGCAAAGATAATAGAAAAAAACAAGAACAACATAATTATAATGGTTTGGCGTAACTGCCTACGTCCACTTTGAATGTAATCTTTATTGATTTCTCAACTATTGTAATATAGATACAATCCACAAAGAATAGCTTGAATTCAGTTTAGAACAAAAAGGAAATGAGTATAGAAAATGGCAGAGTCTCCTCTTCGTTTTCCAAAAAAGATCCCCTAAACTGCAACCCTGCCCCTCTATTTATAGATGAAGATAGCCGACTTCTCTGAGCTTGCACCTCTCTTTAGTCCTTTAGGCCCACAAACAAAAGAGTTCGGCCCACCACTAACAAGCTAGGCAGACCGACCTGATCATACCGATCCATCACAGTCGATCCGTGGTCTTCCTGATGTCGACTCGAAGTATCTCCTACTCGGGTTCGAAGTAGAAAACACGCCGACCCCTAAAATGCTGCCGACCCGAAGCGGGTCCTCGAATGACTTGAAGTAGCCCATGCTCCATCCAACGCTGACCCGGTCCTGGATTCACCGTAGCCGACCCGAGTCTACTGAAGTGCCGACCCGGGGGAGATACACTACCGACTTGAGCCGCCGACCTCTCTAAGATACACCGACCCATGCCTTGCCGACCCATCCTGGCTGTTCCCATCAAGGCCGATCCCAAGTTTCCTTGCCAACCTTTTATGTGCCGACCTGACTTGAGCACACCGACCCAAAGTGACCGAGCCCTTCGCTTTATGCCAACTCGGAATGACCGACCCTTAGCTATTCTCTACTGCCGACCCATGCAATCATGCTGACCCAAAATCCCTTATACACCGACCCAAACTCATCAACGCTGACTCGAAGCAATTGCCCTTATGACCCGAAGCAAAACCCCTAGCGACTCGAAGTTGATGTTGAGACGTCCCGGAGCAAACATTCCTCTGACTCGAAGTAACCTCCTCAACGACCCGGGGCAAATCATTCCTCGATCCCACTCCCATCAACATTCGACTATAGCCCCTACAACCACTGCTTTGTAGCCAGGTCAAGGCACCATGTAACATTTGCCCCCCAAAGTGCGTCTTGTGAATAACATGATGTGCTTTGAATCAGCAAATGATCCGTGTTTATAAAGGCTAGCTCGTTCAAGTCGATAACTGACCGTCGCTTCCCATTAACTTATGATGGAACCTCATGCCATATGATCGCATTAGTTTTGTCTTAAGGAAGTTTCTGGACCCCTGGAGCAATTTTTCAAAAGTAAAATGCATATAACCTTTCGAAGGCTAGATTCACAGCGGATTTCTCAAGCTTATGTCTCTATACTTATTAGACGAAATTTTCATTTTTCATTGTATTGTCACTTTAGTTTATCATTATATATGTGTATACTTATTTGTATTACTATTACTTACTTTACCATATTGGTATACAAATATATTATATAATTTTTGATCAACATATATTATTATATATATATATCTTTTTTTAGAAAGAGATGGGAGGGGTCGGCATATAAATGCCAATCCCTCATTTGTCATTCGTGGGCTGGGGTCGGCATGTCTATTAGCCGACCCCCGGAATACGACCGGTTATCCAGGGGAAAACCGGTTCATATTCCACCCCATATATATAAGCTCGGCTTCACCCTTTTTCTCCTCCACTCTTACTTTCTAACTTATCTCTCCACCAAGTTTTGCCTTCCACTTCTCCAACATCACTCTCACCTTCCCTTTCCAAACTCAAACCGCCTGTCTCGCAACTCCCAACCACACACGAACTTGCACAGCCTACGATTCGAATCCATATCGCTTACTTAAGCTTCAAATCCTTCACATAGGTATGGACTTCTTTTTTGACTCATACCCCTAACTTTAAGGATTTTAGTTGAGTCTAAGTGCATAGGCAGACGGGACCTTAACTAAGAGTCAGTGGGAGATGGAGAAGAAGGGAAGTTGATGGAGGTAGGAGTGCGTTACAAGAAAGGGGATTGACTCAGTCCTGTTGAGGTAGAGGATGAGTTGCTGGGAGGAGTCGCTATGGTTGCTTCAACCACGGGGTCGATGATTTGGAGAAAAAGAGGGATCAGAATTTAAGGGTAACAAGAGGGGTCGGTATGTTTGTGAGATAAAAACGGGTCGGTAGGTTTTGAATGTGGGCGATCGGTATAGGTTTTTATGAGGTCGGGTCGGTATGTTTCATGGGTAAGCAATCGGGTCGGTAGGTTTCTGAAGGGGGTTTGGTAATAGAGTCAAGACATAGGGATCAGCGTTGAGAGGCTGGGATCGGCATTGGCAATTAAAACCACTCCAACTTAATGGATACAAACATTATGACTACACACTTCTATGCCCGAGCATAAAATGATGAACAATGACTTGAACCTTGATGCGTAAGTCTATGGACTTAACTCGGACTAATGAATCCACAGCTTAAGCAACTCTAAACGTAGACCTAGCCCAATAAATGCAAGTAACATCCTTCATAATCTGGAATGCTGATGCTCGATTCCATGACTTCCATCACCGACCATCTGCTACACTTCCAGAGACGGTCAGCGATGACGGTCTCCAGGACGACAACCAAAAACTTCATTGTGTTATACTCATCTTTTAAATCTTAAGCTCTTTGTACTTATGTTAGAACCATTGCACTAGTTATCCAAATCAAGTGCCTTCCCGCAATGTCTTCCAAATCAAACAAGAAATCAAGTTCTGCCACTTTATCCGACAAACCTAGGCCAAATCAACGACAGGAGGTCGTAGAAACATTGAGCCAGTGATTACATCTCTTTTCTGACATCCCAACCCTTCCTGCCAAGGTTATAGATCCAGCTTCGGTTGCCGTAGACGAAGCCTCAATTTTGGACAACCCGATCGACTCATAAGCCTTAAAGATCGGCGAAACGGCCCTTTGGCGATTGTGCTCCATTTATGGGATTCCCTTCGAGGATGTGTTAGTCCCATCGAGCAAGATCGGCCCCACCTACCCCCAACCGAGTACACCGCATGTAACAAATTCATGTGTTGGGCCAGATGTGTTCCACCCTTGAACTCTTTCATACGCGAGGTGCTAAAGTACATGGAGATTGCCCCTACACAACTGCATCCTAACAACTACATGTTCATTCACGACACCTTCCTACTCTTTATGAGCGTACTGTTTAGACCTCCAACTCTCGAGGACATTCGTTACATTTATCACTTCATGAAATGTGCTGATAGCCCTTCTTACGTATTCCTTGAGCCATTTCCCAAATGCCAAGTTCAGATGGGTGCATGGAACAAGCTCTCTCAATTCAAGCAAGAGTGGTTCTACATGCGCTGTCCTCCCGGCTTCCCAAGTAGATGGTTGGAAGGACGTAAGTTTCATTCCCACTTCGTCCCTCATACCAGGACTTAAATCGCCTTTCTGAAAGTTCGAACTTTTTAAACCCTTCCAGGCGTTCGCCTGCGGCCCGAAGGAACTAGGTACTCCAGAGCAGTCGAGGCTATTTACGCTACCCCAATGGAAGATTGGGACATCAAACTGTTAGTTTCCGATGAACTGCTCTCGTTATTCGGATTACTAGCGGATGGTCGCATGATTGGCCTTCCGAGAATCACAACGACTTCAACGGCAACTCCTGAGAGGAGGAGAGTACAAGTTGGTCCCTCGGTGCCCCTTATTGAAGGAGCTCATGATACGACCGAGGAAGGAGATATTAAAGAAACAGAGATCCCAGCGGCAATAAATGAGAACATAAGTTCCGGACAGGCGCCAGCAGCCGACGCTCCCTGCACTAACATGTCTCAGCCTTCCCTAAAAAAGAAAAAGAGTTTGGAATATAGAATTAAAAAGAAAGAAGCTGGGGCGACTTTGAAATACGTGATAACTCCCATTGAGAAGGGATCATCTTCCTAGAAAATCGAAAGTTCGCTAAAGGGACTCTGTGACTTGTCCATTCCCGATGACTTTTTGAATTACGACTTCGCAAATCTTGGTGCTGATGGGCTGAATTCGCCCGCGAGAAGCGATGAAGGCATACAATTCCATAATCAGGGAGAAGAAACTCCCATGAGTAAAGTGAATACTACTGGTCTGTTGGGGTGATGCACTTGGACACACACAAGCACTTACAGTTCATCACCAACTTGCATTCAATTTTCCATGTGGCTTCCACTAATTTGTTCTTGCTTAATCTTATATACAGGTGTAATGACCTGCTCTAATGGCTTCGACCGTATTCGTGGCTCTTCTATCTTTCATCGCTCTGGCCGAGACTCGGATTTCGAAAAACGGAGGGATAGAGATGAAAGCGGAGATAGAGATTACTACTTTAGAGAATTGTCTGCATCCTCAAGAAGGAGAACCCTTAGGCACACTTCATATCCAAGCGAACCCGCAAATCCTCTGGCATGGGGTGGAGACAAGTCTACTTGCCAAGGTTCCCAGTCAGATGCTCCCCGCGATCAACATTCTAGCTCTTCGAAGTACTAGGCAGTCTCGTGAGCATCATAAGAAATCGTTGACTCCGACGAGACCAACTCCTCCAGCTCCCGCTCATGACCCAACCACGATGGAGTAATTAGCTGAGCTTAAGGCTATGTCCCCAAATATCTGCTTTGATGGGCTAAAATTCCTTCCCGCTATACATCCTATCCCTAGGAATGCCAAAGCCGATGCTCTCTCATGCACAAACGATGTGTACGTTCAACACGATGCATTTGTGCATCTGGTCGAAAAAGTTTCAGAGGTCTCTACCGAGCGTCAATATGAGATCGACCGCCTCAAGCTAGAAGTCGTTCATGACAAAGACTTTATAAAGAGCTTGGATGACGAACTGCTCTCATACAAAACCCAGCTTGAGACCACAAAAAAGAATGCCAAGGAAATAGCTGAGGCGGTTAATCGCTTAGAGACCAGTCATAAAAAGGAATTAGACAAAGCGCTTCAACGCAGCGGCGCCTTGGCATTGGAAAAAGATTCTCTGCAAAAAGGGAAAGATGTTCTGGCTCACTGAGTGGAAGAGTTGGAGAGACTGTTATCCAAAGAGAAAGAGGAGAAGATTGCAGCGCAGGGGGAATCATATAAATATTGTGATGAAGTCGTCGAGACAAGGAACTTGAAAACAAATCTCGACGAGGAACTATCCCAAATTGAAGCACTGAAGGACGCAGCTCAAGAAGAAGGCAAAAAAGCAGCACTTACAGAGCCCGACACCCGCATTGAGGCAGCGACCGAGTCCGGCAGGTAGGAGATTAAATGCTTATTCGAACCACTCATCGCTGAATATAATGCAAGGGTCCTTATGCACCGCGACTTATCCTTTTTGGGCGATGTTACATCGAATCGCTTGCTGAAGCATGGGACACTCTTTTCAAAATCAAGAAAGTGGAGTCGGGCATTGAAGAGATCGATGAGGAGGCACTCGCGAAGGAAATGCTCCGAGGAAATAAACAATCCAACTTAGCCGCAGCAAGACTTCTTTTCTATGGTACTTCCCCAACGTCGAAGGAGAAAGAAGATATCGCTGGTCCATCTAACACTGAGTCTCAAGTCTTCCCTTACGTCCAACTGACCAAGATTTCACCTCTTAAAACTCTAGACCAGCAAATTGGTTACGATCCGGAGAAGCCCGGACTTGGCATTCATACATTGTCTCCAATTATCGAGGGGGATACTCCGATGACCACCGAGAGCCAATTGGATGCTGGTACTCAATTTCACCTTTTATAGTTCAAGAAGTTTCCATTCTCGATGAATAACAGATGTACTCTAACATTTGTTTCTCGTGAAACCATGTAGGTCATTCTGGTCCTAAACCGACTCCAAGGAGCGATGTCGCCACAGAGCTGGAAGAAAAAGAGACCGAGGCACCAGCCATCGGAGACACTCTAGGCCTTGATGATCAAGTAATCAGAGCACTAGACAAAGATAAGCCCGAGGATCCACCACTTGCCGAAGAATTTGATCATGTTATAATCATGGGCGCCTCAGAGCACACTTCCAAGCTCAGTATGAAGGAGCAAATAGAAGAAGTGGAAAAGGAGAAGCTCAATGTTAAGAGTGAGCCCAAAGTGATTGAGATCGACGATCCTCTTAATAGGCCATTGAAATTCATTCCTCTTGGTGGGACTACACCCATGGATGTTCCTCTTCCTTCCTCGGATACCTCCTCGCAAGTGAGCAAAGGGTCTAGAAAGAAGCGCTTGGCTGAGGAAACTTCGGAAAAACCGAAGAAGAAGAAAAAAGTGAAGAAATAGTTGTTGTCTTGTAAAGTTTTGCTTAGCTTGAATAAATTGGAGTAGTGTAGTCATTTTTTCTCTCTTTTCCTTCTTTTGGTAGTAGTCGATGTATATAGACTTGGCCTCCGAACTTTCAAAGGAGTTATAAGGAAGTTTTCTGAAAAATAAATAAAATTTTGTTCCTTTGCATTTACAGATTTTACTTACATCACTTTTAATTTAACCCGCAATTGGGATTCGGAGAGTTCATAAGTAATTTATATTCTAGTCCGTATTCGAAGGACTTAGAAACTTTTGTCCACATTCTAGGGATTTAGGACTTTTTGAAATCGTTTATACTCTAGCCCACGCTCTGGAGGCTCAAAGCACTCTAATCCGCACTCTGGGGACTTAGAGATTTTTTTTGAAATCGTTTATACTCTATTTCACACTCGGGGGACTAAGAGTACTCTAATCCGCACTCTGGGACCTAGAGATTTTTTTTGAAATCGTTTATACTCTAGTCCACGCTCTTGGGACTCAGAGTACTCTAATCCGCATTCTGGGGACTTAGAGATTTTTTGAAATCATTAATACTCTAGTCCACGCTCTAGGGACTCCGAGTACTCTAATCCGCACTCTGGGGACTTAGAGATTTTTTTTGAAATCGTTTATACTCTAGTCCACGCTTTGGGGACCCAGAGTACTCTAATCTGCACTCTGGGGACTTAGAGATTTATTTTTGAAATCGTTTATACTCTAGTCCACGCTCTGGGGACACAGAGTACTCTAATCTGCACTTTGGGGACTTAGAGATTTTTTTTGAAATCGTTTATACTCTAGTCCACGCTTTGGGGACTCAGAGTACTCTAATATGCAATCTGGGGATTTAGAGATTTTTTGAAACCATTTATACTTTAGTCCACGCTCTGGGACTACTCTAATCCGCACTCTGGGGACATAGAGATTTTTTTTGAAATCGTTTATACTCTAGTCCGCGCTCTGGGGACTCAGAGTACTCTAATCCGCACTCTGTGGACTTAGAGATTTTTTTGAAATCGTTTATACTCTAGTCCACGCTCTGGGGACCCAGAGTACTCTAATCCGCACTCTGGGGACTTAGATATTTTTCTAAAATCATTTATACTCTAGTCCACGCTCTGGGGACTCAGAGTACTCTAATCTGCACTCTGGGAACTTAGAGATTTTTTGTACATAGCCAATCGAATTTTAGTTTCATGTGTGCATTCATATGTCACACATGTTAGTGCTAACGAACCTTAAAATGTAATTATATCACATGGAATATCAACAGTCATAGAAAAAATAGCTTCAACCTTTTATTGATTGTAGAAAATGGGGACAGACTGAATTGTCTTATTACATATCAAAAACAGAGAACAACAAAGAAAGCAAATACTGTAAACAACTATGACTGGAAAGCAAAAGAAACAAATTAAGTAAAATAGCGGTGCAAATGCTCACTATTCCATGCTCTGGGGAGTGTTACGCCATCAACAGTCGCTAGCTTGAAAGTTCCTTTCCATGTCAGATTTATGTGCGATGGGATTGGAAAAACTCACTTCAAAACAAGGTCGCCCACATCGAAAGCTCTCGGCCAGACTTTTACATTATAATATTGGGCGACTCGATGCCGCCCTTAAATCATTTTTTTCACGCTTTTCATCAATAAAATCAAATGATTCCTGTAAAAGATCTCGGTTCGTTCTGGGATCGTAATAAGTTACCCAGTGGGAAGGGACTTCGAGCTCCACGTGTATAACTGCTTCGGTCCCATATGCCAAGGCAAATGGAGTATGGCCAGTTGCTGAGTTGTGAGTGGTTCTGTATGCCCAGAGTGCCATCGGAAGTTCGTTCACCCACTTGCCTCTAGACTTTTCCAAACACTTTTTTAAGATGGATTTGATTATGTTATTTAAGGCTTCTACTTGCCCAATCGCCTTAGGGTAAGCGACTGCTGCAAATCTTTTCTCAACATGATATTTTTAACAAAACTCTTTGAACTCAGCACTGTCAAATTGAGTTCCGTTGTCAGTAATGATAGTCCGTAGGAGATCGAAGCGGCATATAATGTTCCGCACGACAAAATTAATAATCTTTTTGGTGCTGATCATAGCTATTGGTTCCGCTTCTACCCATTTGGTGAAGTAATCGACCGCGACGATTGCATATTTTGCACCACCTTGGAAATTGGCAACGAGCCGATAATGTCGATTCCCCATATCGCAAACGGCCATGGACTAACCATTTGCGTGATTTCTATCGGCGGCGCTCTTGGGATTTTTGCGTATTTTTGGCATTTGCTACATCTCCTCACATAGACTACGGCGTCCTGATTCACGATCGGCCAATAGTACCCATAACGGAGTATCTTTTTGGCTAACATTTTCCCCCCAGTATGGTCGCTACATTCTCCTTCATGGACTTCTTTTAAAACTCGTTTTATCTCGTCGTGGGCGATGCACCTGAGCAAGGGAATAGAGAATCCCTTTCGATACATAATCCCATCTCACATAACATACCGCGAGGCCTTACGAAGGACTTGTCGTCTTTCATTTTTTTTCTCAGGCAAGGTCCCGCGCAACAAGTGCTCTTTGAATGGGGACACCCATGATTCCTTTCGGTTTCCAACTCTGGCACAAGACCAACTTCCATTGCATTTATACTCGGGGCATGTAGAGTTTAAACGGGAACCAAGCCCATCTGCTGTGCGCCACCAGTGCTTGCAAGTTTTGCCAACGAATCAGCTTCTCCGTTTTGCTCGCGCAGGATGTGCGAAATGTCGTAGTATTCGAGGTCCGCCAATATTTCCTAGACCTGAATAATATATGGAGCAAGCCTCTGTCCCTTTGCCTGGTAGTCTCCCCTGACTTGGTATACCACTGACTGCGAGTCACAAAAGATTTTGATCGATTTCACTCCGAGTTCTTTAGCAAGCTTCAGTCCAGCGATCAACGCTTCATACTCGGCTTCATTGTTCGTAGTGGGGAAGTCAAGCTTCAAAGCATAACAAATCAACCGATTCTCGGGAGTTACAAGAACAACACTAGCCCCAGAACAATGGTCGTTGGATGCTCCATCGGTATACAGTTTCCATCATACTATAGGCACTACATCACTTCCATTTGGTTCATCCTGCACAGTGAACTCTGCAATAAAATCCACCAACGCTTGTCCCTGGATAGCTCTTCTAGGTAGGTAGGTGATGTTGAACTGACCGAGCTTGATATTCCATTTAAGTAACCTTCCAGAAGTTTCCGATCGTTGGAATACCTACCGTAAAGGTTGGTCGGTATAGATACTGATTGGATGTGCCTGGAAATACGGGCGGAGTTTGCGCGATGCGATCACCAAGCAGTAAGCCAGCTTCTCTATCTTGGGGTAATTTCTTTTTTCCCTCATTAAACGCTTGCTAACATAGTACACCGGCTTTTGGATTCGGTCCTCCTCACGAATCAAGGCTGCACTTATGGCGTGCTGGGATACAGCTTAGTAAATATACAACTCCTCATGATCCACGGGCTTGGACAAAATTGGGGGCCTCTCTAGGTGACTCATCAGAGCTTGGAACGCGTCTTCACAATCCGACGTCCATTCAAAATTCTTTTTTCCTCTCCTTATCAAATCAAAGAAGGGAATACATTTGTCGGTTGCCCTGGATATAAATGGACTCAATGCAGCGACCTTCCCGTTCAGGCTCTGCACTTGTTTTATAGATCTGGGTGCCTGTATATCCCGAATAGCTTGAATCTTTTCTAGGTTCACTTTAACTCCTCATGCATTGACAATGAAGCCCATAAACTTTCCAGACGCAACGCCAAAGGAACACTTCAACGGGTTGATTTTCATGCCGTAGAATCTGAGTATATCAAACATCTCCGCCAAGTCTCGAATGTGGTCGTTTGACTGTAGTGACTTCACGAGCATGTCATCCACATAGACTTCCATCATTCCGCCAATCTGATCCTTAAACATCAGATTCACCAGACGCTGATAAGTTGCTCCCGCATTCTTCAACCCGAAAGACATTACCACATAATAGTACAATCCAACATCTGTGACAAAACTAGTGTGCTCCTGATCTGGGATGTGCATCGGAATTTGACTGTATCCTGAATACGCATCCATAAACGACAACAACTCATGTCACGATGTTGAGTTAACCAGCTAATCAATTCTGGGCAAGGGAAAGCTATCCTTTAGGCATGCTTTGTTCAGGTCTTAATATTCAACACATGTCCTCCATTTCCCGTTCGCCTTCCTTACCAGTACAGGGTTAGATATCCATTCGGGATAGAGGGCATCGTGAATAAACTCGTTGGCTTTAAGTTTATCCACCTCCTCCTTGAGAGCAACGGACCTCTACGGGTCCATGCCCCGTCTCTTCTGGTTTATCGGGACAAACTTTGGATCAATATTCAACATATGGCTCGTAATGGCGGGTGAAATCCCACACATATCAGGATGGGTCCAAGCAAAAACATTAAGATTCGCTCGGAGAAAATCAGTAAGATCCCTCGTCATCGAGGGGCTGAGCTGTGATCCTAATTTTAATACCCATGACGGGTCATCTTGGCTGGCTGTGATGTCAATCATCAGTTCGGCCGGTGCCGCCTTAGCTTCTTTGGGTTCTTCATCGTCGTCTCTCGGATCTATATCTTTATAGAACTGGTTGTGTTGCCCAAGCCAAGGCTTAGGCGCTACTTGTCAATCTTCAGCAACATGGATGTGGACGGACTTGTCCGCACCCTTTCCTTTCTCTCTTTCCTGGGCCTCTCTCAGCTCGACCACATAACAAGTATGACTGGTAGCTTGATCGCCAAGTACTACAGCAACACCATTGTCCGTCGCAAATTTCAAAGTCAAGCACCACGGGGCCAAAGCTGCCCTAAACTCAGCCAGGGCCAGTCGGCCCAGAGAAACATTATATGGGGAATCAACGTCCAAAAAAATGAACGGTAGGACCCACACTCTCGTATGTTTACCTTCACCTAACTCGACTGGCAACTCCACATAACCTACTGCTTCAGTAGCCGCACCATTAAAGCCGTGTATACGAGCCTTAGATGGTTTGAGATCCTTAATCTCCATCTTCATCTGATCATATGTCTTCTTAAAGATAATATTAATAGAACTCCCATAATCGATCAATATTCTCCTCACAATCCCCGGTCCGATCGTAGCTGAGATAACCATCGGATCAATAGTAGGTGCCTCCACCTGATCGGCATCCCTACTCCTGAATATTATATCATTCATTATCATTCGCTACTGTTTTGACGGAGTCCCATCCTCCGTGTTCGAGAAACAATCAAAACTCGCATGTCTCAAAGAACTAGCATAATGCTCCATTTCCCGCCAACTCTTATCTGCAAGATGAGGCCCACCAACTATAGTGTTTATCACCAATCTTCCACTGGTTTGAGTGGGCTCCTCGGTTCGATGTGGAGCTTGTCCTCGACTGAGATCGGACGCCCCATGTCCGCATTCTTGCGGATTCTTAACAAACCGCTGCAACTTCTTCTGGCGAATCAACTTTTCTATAACATCGTGGAGGTGCCTACACTCATCAGTGTTGTGCCCATAGGTCTCGTGAAACCGGCAGTAATTTCCAGTTTGCTTTTGCTCTTCAGTAAATTCTTTTGGGCGCGGCTTTCGGTACTAAAAAGAATTACAGGTGGATAAATAAATGTTTTCCAAAGATGTGTTCAGGGGCGTATATTCATTATAATTCAGGATCCTCGGCTTCCACTTTCCTGCTTCCCTCTTGCGTCCGGGATTTCCTCCTCCGGTTCCTTTAGGTTGCTCCGGCTTATTTTGAACGTTAAGCCGGATTGCTTCACTGCAATATTGCTTTGCACCGCTTCCCTGCTGGGTCCTGCAGCACTGCCTCTTCTCGACAACCCGGCCTCCTCCTTTGTCATGAACTGATTTGCCTTTAAATAAAAATGTTACGGGGTGGCTAGCATTTTTCCTACAAGCCAGTCACCAAACTCAGATTTCTGATCAACACCTCGCATCACAACCATAAGAATGGCGTGGTCATTCGAATTACTAACTTCAGTAGCAGCAACGTGGAATCTCTGCAAATAGTCCTTCAGCGACTCACCCGGAGCCTGAATCACACTTCATAATGACATCACGTCTTTCGAGCGAGTAGCGTGGATCCTGAACTGCTCCACGAATTTTGTCCCCAGCTCATCGAATCTGGAGATCGATCGCGGGCGGAGTCTTGTGAACCACATGGTAGCGATTCCGGACAAAGTTATTAGGAAGCACCCGCATTTGGTCGCATCATTTTCCCTAGCCGAGTCCATCATCCACTCGTATCTCATAATGTGCTGTCGAGGATTGGTCTTCCCTTCATAAGCAGTCATTGTAGACATGCTAAACCTCCGGGGGTACTCAGCTTGTAAGATGTTATCAGTAAATAGAATATGACTCCTCGATACTCCCCAATCATCATTGGTAAAGCCCTAATTCTCACTTATCAGCTGCCTGACCAAAGCAGACAAATCCGGAGTCTGAATGGGAGGTGCTAGATCGGTATCCATCCTGCATGATTGCTTCGGTTGGCGCCTTCTTGGCCGGTGATCATCTAAGTGTTCACCTTGAGGACCTGCTTCATTACCACCCTGGTGAGGCAGTTGAACAGCTTCTACGCGTGCTCCAAAGCCTAAGTTTCTCACTCCAGGTTGAGCGCGACTTCCCAGGTGTAGTTGAGGAGCCACTGTCCCAGTCAAGGAGTCTAGATCAGCTCCGTTGGATTGTCCACGGTGGCTTGCGACAAATTTCACTGTTGCTCCAGTTAGCGCCGTTTCAATCCTACAGCGTCTACGTCTATGGTGTTCATTTGACGAAGTTGAGCTGTCGGATGATGAGTAGGAAACGAGGCTTCCACCAGCATTTTAACGTTGATGCTGAGCGATATGGTTCATTAAGTTGGCATTTGCTTGGATCTGCTCATTAAGCTGTCTCATGCTTTCCATGAGCTCCCTCATCAGATCATTGAACTTGACCCGGGTGACGGCTTCTACATGGCTCTGGATGGGGGCGGGTTCCACACCTTCATTAGCTGGTTGGTTGCTTGGTCCTACTTGCTGGACACTAGCAGTATCATTAGCATCAGCGTTATGGAAGGCGGATCTGATGCGTGGCCTTGCCATCTTAGAGTTATTTGTGGAAACTCTGAATAAAATCTGTAAACTCTTGAGAACAAACTTGGATCTCCTTCGGGGGATTTCTTCAATCCAGTAGCAACAAAGTCGATCCTAGTAGCTTGAGAATCAAGGTTCTTAGTGAAAGCACCAAAATGTTAGCACCAGAATTGGTCACTAACACCCTAGAGTAGATTTGTGTAGAGAGATAAATGAAGAAAGTAAATGGAAACAGAGGAATAACACAATATAATGCAAAAATAACAGAAAAAATGAGAACAACAGAATTATAGTGGTTCGGTGTAACTGCCTATGTCCACTTTGAATGTAATCTTTATTGCTTTCTCAACTGTTGTAATACATATACAATCCACAAAGAACAACTTGAATTCAGCTTAGAACAAAAGGGAAATGAGTACAGAAAATGGCAGAGTCTCCTCTTCGTTTTCTAGAAAAGATGCCCTAAACTGGAACCCTGCCCCTCTATTTATAGATGGAGATAGCCTGGCTTCTCTAAACTTGCACCTCTCTTCAGTCCTTCAGGCCCACGAACAAGAGAGTTCGGCCTACCATTGACAAGCTAGGAAAACCGACATGATCATACTGATCCCTCACAACCGACCCGGGATCTTCCTGATTTCGACTCGAAGTAGCTCCTACTCGGGCTCGAAGTAGAAAACACGCCGACCCCTAAAATGCTGCCGACCCGAAGTAGGTCGTCGAATGACTTGAAGTAGCCCATGCTCCATCCAATGCCGACCCGGTCCTGGATTCATCATAGTCGACCCGATCCTACTGAAGTGTTGACCTGGGCGAGATACACTACCGACCTGATATGCTGCCGACCTCTCTGAGATGCACCGACCCAAGCCTTGCCGACGCATTCTGGCCGATCCTATCAAGGCTGATCCCAAGTTTCCTTGCTGATCCTTCATGTGCCGACCTGACTTGAGCACACCGACCCAAAGTGACCGAGCCCTTCGCTTCATGCCGACCCAAAATGACCAACCCCTAGCTATTCTTTACCGCCGATCCATTTTCTACATCGAAAACTTGCAAACATGCCAACCCAAAATCCCTTTTACACTGACCCAAACTCATCAAGGCTGACTCAAAGCAAGTGCCCCTATGACCTGAAACAAAACCCCTAGCGACTCGAAGTTGATGATGAGAAATCTCGGAGTAAACATTCCTCTGACTCGAAGTAACCTCCTCAACGACCTAGGGCAGATCATTCTTCATTCCCACTCTCATCAACATTCAACTATAGCCCCTACAACCACTGCTTTGTAGCCGGGTCAAGGCACCGGATAACACCCTACATCCAGTCCCGTACAATTTTTTGTATAGATTTCTTTTCAAAAATCAAAGTTTATACAATTTCGATTTCAAGGCTACGAGGCATGCCCTCTAGATTTTTCAAGCTCTGGATACACTTACTGGATTTGGAGGGGACACCAACACACCCACTTGGATTCAAACGGGACACCAAGCACACCCACTTGATTCAAACGAGACATAAGCACACCCACTTGAATTTCAAGGATACCATGCACGCCCAAGAGTGTGAGTATGATTTGATAGAGTTTACAAAATCAATTTCTTGATCCTGAATACAAATAATCCTATAGCCACTTGGATAGTAGGTTGATCTTGATTTGAATGAGCGAGATGAGAGAGATCAGAGAATAAACAGTAGAGAATCAAATCAATAGAGTTTGGATTTGATTCTGATTGAATTTGAGAAGATTTTGAGTGAAATTTCTTTTAGAAATCAAGAGAGTGAAAGAGGAGAGAAAATACAAGAAAGTAGTTAACCAAAATTTTTTGAGAGAACCTCTATTTATAGAGAAACAACAGTCATGTCCATTCGTGAAGAGATACGATGAAAAGACAATTCTATTCAGATTTTGATTTTGAAAATCTTGGACTATATATCAACATATGGGGTCGACATATCCTTTGTAATTTTGAAAAACATTTAATAAAGGTTGTTTTGAAGATACTAAGTTTTGTAAAATATTTTGATACTTTGTAAAATCATTTAAGCATAGTTTATACACATTTTAACCATAATAAAACTTAAGAAAGTTTTATAACGTAATTTTGAAATATTTTAATATATAAAGGATTTAATTATGAATTTCTTTTGAAAAATAATATACAAAGTATAAGTGAATATATATTTAAAATTAAAGAATTAATGAATGTCAAAATATATAATAATTTTGTAAGTAAATAATTAAAAGGTTAGGAATCATTTGATAGCTATTTTGCAAAGATGTTTTGAAAAATCAATTTGAAAACATGGATTCTTAAAAATCATTTTTTAATACTAGGATATTTGAAAATCATTAAAATCGGAGAATAGATTTTAAAACCTTTTTGAAAAAATGAAGAGAGATCAAAGACATGCTACTAGGGCTTTAACAAAATAATCTAAGGCTCTATAACTTATCTTGATATCTTGAATCTTCAAACTCATGAGTCTTCAATCTCTAACTCATGAATCTCTATATTAGCATATTTATCAGCCTCTTGAGTTCGCTCTCGATACTATACAGTCTTCTTAATCAACACATATCCAATATCCTACACTATGTACTATATATAATTTGATAAAACATAATATATATATTTTATATGGTCTCATATGGTTGTTGTCATCAAAACAAATACCTAAGGTACTAACAATCTCCCCTTTTGTGATAATGACAACCATATATATGAAATATGATATAAATCCCCCTGAGTTATAAAAATCCCCCATAATCTATGCCTGGATATTTTATATAGTGGAAATTAGCCACAAGGGCCTCTTTAGCTAGTGCAATTAGTTTCTAGGATGCACAACTGAAATAATTACTTTTAAGGACAAAATGAAAAATAATTAGTTTCTAAGGCCTAAAAACCTATGAAATTATGTCCTTGAAAGTAATTGGACTGCTGACTTTGTCCTTAAAAGTAATTATTCTGCTGACTTTGGCCTTGAAATTAATTTCTATGGATGTGTGTCCTAGAAACTAATTGGACTGCAAAGTTTGTCCTTCTAGTGAAATGCCCCTTTTATATATTTCTCCCCTTTTGTCATCAATAAAAAGTTTAACCAAAAACTCCCATATCTAGAGTACTATTCGTCGACGGAAATTCTATCGGTTTAGAAAACCGTCGAACGAATTTTGAAATAAAAATTACCGCAAGCGCACGGCGTACTATTGAAGTATGTGGCGAGTACGGGTCGATCCGTAGGGAATTGATGATTTTAAAAATCTATTCAATCAAATTATACCAAAGTCGAGAGATTGTTAAGCTAGAAAAATGAGAAAACTAACAAACTAGCAAAAGAAAATGGATAAAAATATGAGAGTTAAATGACAATTTAGAGATAAATCCACTCTCTAGATCATATAATTCTACAATTAATGAAATTATGATCTCTTTTTTGGTCAAAAGTGAGTTTAAATGATGTGTTTATCATAAGTATGGCTTATTTGTGCTGTTAATTAGCTCAACATAAGCCATCAAACTATAACACACCCCTTAAATCACTTACTAACTCTCATGAAAACAACAACAAAGTTGAAAATGAAATCTATTTTAAGTATGACCTATTAACTATTGTTTAAAAATATAGGCCATCAAATTTTAATTTCACATTCACTTTATTACCATCATCATATGTAGATGAAGAGGTAATTATTGCTTGTGATTGTTTAAGCATAGCCTATTTGTTATGAACAACATAGACTATCAAATTCAACATGAAACAATAAATCACATCAACATTCCTTTAAGCACAAAAGAGATCAAAATTATCAAAATGTTGAAGCTACATGATTAGAGGCTTCATTACCCCTAAATCGAAGGGGTTAAGCTCTCATTTTTGTTATCATATGAACAAATGTAGCTATGAACATGAAAGCAAAAAGAAAGGAAAATGAAAGCTAATGGAAAAGAGAAGCTAATTAACAAGAATTAAAACTAACTACTTGCATGAAAGTAAATCTACACTACAACATGAAAGGAAAACAAACAAAAGAAGAAAAGAGCAATGTATTAAAGTTGCATAAGATGAAATTACATGAAACAAAAATGGCTAAGTAGCCATGAAAAGAAAAGAGAAGTTTTCTTTTATTTTTAGCCTAAAACTAATGAAGAGGAAGAGGAGGGGTTACATGAAGATATGGGGTATTTATACAAGTGTTAAACCCTAATTCATATTTTTGGGGAATGCCCAAATTGCCCTTGAGGTAGTGTGGTGGCCAAGTCATCATTAACATCCACTAATCCCCCACTTAAATGTACATGAAGCTTTAATGTCCTTTTATCATGTGCTTAGCTCCTAATTTGAAAATCAAGGTAAGTGGGTGGGGTCATCCATGATCTTCGCTTTGAATTATTACCATCTTCATTCCTTTGTGTTCTATTTGTGCATGCATATCTTCTTCATCAAACCACTTGTAATTGAAATCAAATTCCTACAAAATAGTATGGAAATTTATAATTAAATTTTCTCAAGTTAATTTATGCAAAAAATGTCTATTTTGCCCTTGGATGAAGATGAATATGTGACAATTTGGAATTATTTGAATTTTGGTTTAAACAAGTTAAAATATCCGATATGATCATTTATTTAATTTAAATAGATTAAATATGGTGGTAAAAATATGCACATTTACGTGCACATCAAATACCCCCACACTTATCTTTTTATTCGTCCTCGAATAAAGGAAAACTAAGATAAATCCATTTTCGTAGGGAGCACGATTGCATTGAGCGTATGCAACAAGCCGTTAAACCTCTGGGTGTCCCCAGTAGGACGAGTGTTGTCTCGTGAGGGTTTTCAGTGGATACTACCCACAAAATCCAAATGCAGGATGAAAATATATACAAAATGCAAGATTTATTTACAAAGATGTGAATGCAAGTTTTTGAAAATATTTACGAATGAAGGATTTACTTTTAAATTAACACAAATAAGTTAAATATAGGTTTGGTCATTATCTTGAAATTTAAGTCATTTACTCGTCAAAATTTCCAACAAAAATTAAGTTATCATAACAAATAGATAATAGTTTAACTCGTTGTTTCAGTTGATAACAAAGTGTAACCATGAAATAGGTCCTTAGTTGATTATCAAACTTTATTAAAGTGGTATTTCATTTCATTTCAATAACAAATCAAATCAAATAAGTTAAAATAGTGCTTGGATTTCATTTTCTTACTCTCTCCATTTTTTGAAAATTTTATTGATATTTACAATATTTACATATGCCTAACTCAGATAAACTGAGGCCAGATATATTACCCATGCATTGCCTTGTGGACTGATGTGAGGGGAATACATAGCGTGGCGAGTGAACACACGAGTGTGAACACCTATTGACTGTAGGCGTTATTAAAAAGAATTTATATATATATACACCTAGCGCAGATAAACTGAGTCCAGATATACCGATCATGCACTGCCTTTCAGGCTTACGTGAGAAAGGTACAGAGCATAGCGAGTGTACACACAAGTGTGCACACCTGTCGAGCGTAGGTGTTAATAGAAAGTATTTACATATATACAAATGTTTTTTTCTTTTTTTTTCTTTTTCAGATTTTTTATTTATTTATAGAAAGAGAGAGTTTTGCAAAATCATCTTAGCACCACTTAACTTAGAAGACAAAAAAATGTTATATCCTTTACTTTAAATCAACTACTTTTTTAAAACAAAGATCTTCAATTAGGATATATTTCATAATTATCACGTATGAATCTTCCTATATACTAGTTAAACCATTATTATTTGTAATCAAACTTTATTTTTATTTTTGTTAAGACGAATAAATTTTCAAAAATTTCAATTTAATAAACCAAAACCATATATTTATCTTATACTGTTTCTTTAAAAATAAATTAAAATGCTTAAAAAAATTGTTTGTTTTTTTTGTTTTTGAGATTTTTTTTTTAATTTTGGAAAAATTGAAAATGATGGTGAGTCCCCCCCCACACTTGATTTTGACAATGTCCCCACAGTCAACCCAAGTGGAAGGAGAAAAATAAAAATACAAACATGACCTTTATTTAAATGAAAATTAACGGTATTTACAAGAGATCAGAAAGTATATAGTCAAAAAGTAAATGAAACGGTCTTCCAAAAACCTATTCATTTGCCTCATCAAGTATACGAGACACAGTTTAAGCTCGAAAAACCAAATCGTAAAAGATTTCAAAGTTGAATGTTGATTTGGAAAAACGAATGTCGTTTTATTGAAAACCGTACGAGTTGTTTTATTTTCGATGATTTTCGGGGTTGATATAATAATTGATTGAAATTCAAATTTCTTATCACCAAATTGAAATTCAAATTTATCACTGAAAATTTCTTCAAAATTACTGAATTCAAAATCAAAATGGTGATTTAAATCTTCCCCTTCAGATTTTAACGACTCGTCATCGAAAAGTTCAAAAAATTCGTGTTCATAAATTCGTCTTCCTTTATTGGATTATCAACAACTTCATTGCGTATCACAAGTTCAAAATCCAAAGTTGTTATATTCAAATTTTCGAAATTAAGAAAAGGAAGATCGAATTTTAAATTTGGTTCCACAACCTCAAAAGAATTGAAATCCAACTCAATTACAGTGTTTTCAACAACTTCATTAAGATTATTATTTTCAATTTCAAAAGTTGTTATTCGAAAATCATCGATTTGGGTAAAAGATGGATTATTACTTAACTCGTCACACATTGGGATTTGGTTTTGTTGTTCACGTTGCTTCATATATGTTTCAAACAACGAATCCGTGTGTTCATCGTAAATCTCGTCCATTTGCTCAATAAAATCCAATTTATAATTATTAGCTTGAGGATTTTCGATTTGGATTTGTTGAGAACAAAAATTTTCACTTGCATCATAGTCGAGATTATTCCCATTGCCAAAATTATTTGAAAAGTGGATCACATTTTCGTTTTGATTTTGAAATTCATTTTGGAGTTCAAAATTGAATTGGCATGGGTTATACTCGAAATCGTTTGAATTTTGAAGTGAATTCAAATTTTGATTATTTTGAAAACTTTGATTTGAATCATTGCCCAAATATGAATTACACAAATCATTTATCATTTGATTTTGTTGTGTAGAGATTTCAAGTAAAGACGAAATGCTCTTTTCAAGATTTGAGGGTTGGTCATCGTTTTGAAAATTTTGTGGTTCAAAATTTAAATCATTTAAACAATAGTTGTTGTTACAATATCCATACGAATTTGGAGTGAAATTATATGGATTATATTGATTTCCACAACTATCATAAAATTCATATGAATTTGGAAATTCTGACATTTTAAAGAATATTTTTGAATTTTTTTATAATGGAAAAATATTTACAAATGGAATTTATTTTTCAAAATGGAAATTGATTTTTTTTTCAATTTTTTTTGTTTTTGAAAAGGTTTTATAAATAATTTTTTTTTGGATTTTGGTTTTTTCTAAATTTTTTTGGATTTTTGAAATTTCAAAGGAAAAGGATTTAAAATTTTCAAAGGAAAAGGAAAAAGGAATATTTATAATTTTTTTTAGTTTTGAATTTTGAATTTTTTTTAAATATGCATGAACTAATGCAACTAAATGAATGTAAGGGTTAATTACAAATGATTTATCCTAAGTTAACCCAAAATTGTATAATTACAAATTGTCTTGGATCAACAAGATAGTTCTCAGCCAGGTAACGGGCAGGAGTTATCGGTGCACCACGAATCACCGTAGCAATGCAGCCGAAGGTTTAAGTACCTTTAGAGGAACAACCACTATAATATTTACGAATCACCGTAATATTTATAAATGGTTATTACTCTGCCGTAGCCTAGACACCAAGAAATTAAATTGTTCAAAGAAGACAACTTGTCAATATACAATTAAAAGTTATCGATGTCTAATCGTTATTATTAATCAAAATCTAGGATGAAATGCAAAGCAGAAAATAAACGTGTATTAACAATGCAACTACAAATGAATTTTGTTTTTGGTTTTTTTGTTTTTTTTTGATTTTTTTTAAATGCAAGCAAACAACAATGCAAGACAAAAAAAACAATAGATATATACAATGCAAAGCAAATAAAGAGAAAATTATAAGTAAGCAAGCAATTTTTTTTTGGCAAGCTCAGCACGCAAGCAATTTATTTTAGCAAGCACTTCTGCTCCTTCTGCAATTCTACTTTGGCAACCTGAAATAAAAACAAAATATATATATAGTTTTTTTTGTTTTTTTTTATTTTTTTTTGAAAAGGAAACTTAAAAGTGACGTTTTACTTTTAAAAAAAAATTTTGGTTTGAAATGATAAAAAAAGGCAAACTAGCACTGCTCTGTATATATCCAAACAAAAACCAAACTGAGTCAAACTAAGAAATTTGAAAAGTTTTGTTTTTTTAGACAAGAAGGACTTTATACCTTTGAAAAAAAAGATATATACAAAAACAAAACAGTAAAATGAAGGCTTACAAGCCCAAACTACCCAATATTTACACTAGTTCAGAAATTTCCTTACAAAGCTTTCACCCTTCCCCGTTCTCTTTTCAAATCGAAAAAAAAAATCAAAATCAAACTTCAGGAAAAAAACAACCAAAAGAAAAAAAATTGAACTTGCGAAATCAAAATCGGTTGCGATTCGAGGGTAGTTCAGAGAGACTACGGGCAGTGCTGATTGACGAGGTGATTTGGGGATGCCGTAGGATTTGGTCGCGCGTGTGATTGAAGGTTGGAAAAGTGATTCGATGGCGAATTGGGGATGTGGGTGTTGGATGGTATAGGGGAAGTCGCGATTGAGGCAGGGAGATGTTCGTGAGTGAATTGGAATAGTGGGTGGATTAGGTCGAATCTTTAAACTTGTGATCCGGGGAAGACTTGAAGGTGGTTGTGGTTTGACTGTCGTGGTGGCTCTGTGATGAAGTAACATGGACAGTGGAATTTGAAGCTGATGGCACGAGTTCATGTCATGGGTGATTTCTCGAGCGATGTCAGTGATGCTTGTTGATGTATGCGGACGAGCAATAGGGTGGTTAGGCTTGGAAGACTGTTGTTGTTGGGTGGATGCTGTAGTTTTCAGGAGAGTGGCTGTTCAGATGAAGGTTGTGACTGTGAGTTTGTATTTTGTTTTGTTTTGTCTTTTTTGAAAAGAAATATGGTAGAATTGGAAGTGGTATGTGATGATAGGTGTGGTTTCAGTGAAAGGTAAGAAGGAGGTAGGTAGTAATGAACTGTGACTGTAGTTAATTGTGACAGTAATGTCAGTGGTGAAGGGAATGTCAGTGGTGGAGGTATGTGATCTTTGACAGTTTTCAGGTTGTTTGTATGCAAGTATGTGGGATGATGTATGAGAAGCAATTTGAAACACAGTGACAGGGGCAGTATGAAAACAGAGAAGAAGTGGTATGGTTATATGGCTGTTTAGAGGAGGTAGGAGTGTATGTAGAAGTGTGCAAGGCACAACAGCAGTTTGTAGTGGTGAAGGATTGTAGGAGGAGTGAAATGGTGATTGTAGTTGGTGAAATGGAAGGGGTTGTGACTGTGTGCACTTGCACTATGGTTGGACTGGTATGTTGAATGATACGTGAGTAGCAGTAGTTGCACTGGTTGATGGGAAGATGGTATATTCACTCAAATGAAGTGCAGATGTGGCTGGTATACGATGGTGGAGTGTAAGTGATGGTATGTGCAAGTGTAGGAACTGTTGAATGTTGAGTTGGAAGCAATGCTTGTTGTGTGCAAGTATGACAGTGGGAATGTAGTGGTTTGAGTGGGAGAGGCTATGTGCACTTGTGTTTGAAATTGGCAGTGGTGAATAGCAGGGTCTGATATGATGGTTATGGTTGAAGAGTGATGATGTACTATTCAGTTGTATGCTATGATGATGGAGGAATTTTGGAAGAGTGAAGTGTTTTGAAGTTGTTTGGTGGAGTGTGGCAATGTAGTCGAAGAAGAAATGGTGGACAATGGGGTTTGATGTAGGAGTGATGTTGAAAAAGATGTGGTAGCAGTTTTGTATTGAAGTGCACTGTTTTTTTTGGATGTGCACAGTGCAGTGGCACTATTGTACTGTGGATGGGTATGTAAGAAATGCTGGAGTTTTGCAGGCTCTGTTATTTGTGGAGGAAGAAAATTGGTTTGGATGCAAAGTTTTAAGGAAGTGGTTGTCTGGTGCACAACAGTAAATGTGTTGATGGGGTTTGTATATGAACAGTTGATATTATGGTGTGTGAAATGGAGCAGGCAGTAAGAGAATGAATGCAGGAATGGGCACTGTGCCGTGGTAGAAGTGGCAGTGGGTTGTATGTTTGTCTGTAAGTTGTGGTGATTGTGGTCTGAAAGAAGTAGGCAAGGGACTGTTACAGAGGTAGTGGAGTATTGACAGTTTGGAAGGGGATTGTGGCAGTAGTTGATGCTTGATGTCTGTTGACAGAATTGCACCGGCAAAGGGAAATGAGAGACTAATAGATAGATGGTGAGAGTCTGTATAAAAAAATGCAAATGTAAACCAAAGAGGAAAAATGTAAATGAAAAGTGAGTGATAAAATGTTTTTTTTCTTCAATTGAAGTTGTGTTTTTTTTAATATGAAATGCAAATGAAAGTAGGCAGGAAAACAAAACACACAACAATGTCACAAAAATCACAAAACAAACACACAACCAAAATGTTTTATTAAAATGCAAATTATCACACACAACAAACACACAAAGAAAATCAAACAAAAATAATTCGAAGAATAGAAATTAAAATCAAAACTATTCCCCGGCAACGGCACCAAAAACTTGTTCGTCGACGGAAATTCTATCGGTTTAGAAAACCGTCGAACGAATTTTGAAATAAAAATTACCGCAAGCGCACGGCGTACTATTGAAGTATGTGGCGAGTACGGATCGATCCGCAGGGAATTGATGATTTTAAAAATCTATTCAATCAAATTATACCAAAGTCGAGAGATTGTTAAGCTAGAAAAATGAGAAAACTAACAAACTAGCAAAAGAAAATAGATAAAAATATGAGAGTCAAATGACAATTTAGAGATAAATCCACTCTCTAGATCATATAATTCTACAATTAATGAAATTATGATCTCTTTTTTGGTCAAAAGTGAGTTTAAATGATGTGTTTATCATAAGTATGGCTTATTTGTGCTATTAATTAGCTCAACATAAGCCATCAAACTATAACACACCCCTTAAATCACTTACTAACTCTCATGAAAACAACAACAAAGTTGAAAATGAAATCTATTTTAAGCATGACCTATTAACTATTGTTTAGAAATATAGGCCATCAAATTTTAATTTCACATTTACTTCATTACCATCATCATATGTAGATGAAGAGTGCTTGTGATTGTTTAAGCATAGCCTATTTGTTATGAACAACATAGACCATCAAATTCAACATGAAACAATAAATCACATCAACATTCCTTTAAGCACAAAAGAGATCAAAATTATCAAAATGTTGAAGCTACATGATTAGAGGCTTCATTACCCCTAAATCGAAGGGGTAAGCTCTCATTTTTGTTATCATATGAACAAATGTAGCTATCAACATGAAAGCAAAAAGAAAGGAAAATGAAAGCTAATGGAAAAGAGAAGCTAATTAACAAGAATTAAAACTAACTACTTGCATGAAAGTAAATCTACACTACAACATGAAAGGAAAACAAACAAAAGAAGAAAAGAGCAATGTATTAAAGTTGCATAAGAAGAAATTACATGAAACAAAAATGGCTAAGTAGCCATGAAAAGAAAAGAGAAGCTTTCTTTTATTTTTAGCCTAAAACTAATGAAGAGGAAGAGGAGGGGTTACATGAAGATATGGGGTATTTATACAAGTGTTAAACCCTAATTCATATTTTTGGGGAATGCCCAAATTGCCCTTGAGGTAGTGTGGTGGCCAAGTAATCATTAACATCCACTAATCCCCCACTTAAATGTACATGAAGCTTTAATGTCCTTTTATCATGTGCTTAGCTCATAATTTGAAAATCAAGGTAAGTGGGTGGGGTCCTCCATGATCTTCACTTTGAATTATTTCCATCTTCATTCCTTTGTGTTTTATTTGTGCATGCATATCTTCTTCATCAAACCACTTGTAATTGAAATCAAATTCCTACAAAATAGTATGAAAATTTATAATTAAATTTTCTCAAGTTAATTTATGCACAAAAATGTCTATTTTGCCCTTGGATGAAGATGAATATGTGACAATTTGGAATTATTTGAATTTTGGTTTAAACAAGTTAAAATACCTGATATGATCATTTATTCAATTTAAATAGATTAAATATGGTGGTAAAAATATGCACATTTACGTGCACATCAAGTACTATATATCTATATATTGATAAGCAAAAGTGATAATACAAAAAAAATTTAATCAATCCAATCCAATAGAGACAGTCAAACCAATCCAAAGTCAATACAATTGAATTCAATCATAAGTCAAACAAATCAATCCAAACCAATTCTAATCCTAAACAAGTTCTTCCTAACCAATACATACTTCTTATTCTAGTGTAATCTTTTAATATACAACCTTAAATCAAATCTTATATATTATTCAAAAACTAACCAATCAACTTAGACTTCCCTAAGAACTTCTACCCAACAATCGGAACCGAAAATTGGATTTGCTTAGGCGGCATCCCAATCTTCATTGTCATTGTTGATAGCACTATCTGAATTGTTGGTTGGTTCATCTTTGATAAGGGAATAAATCATCCATCGAATAACACCAAAATGGTTTTCTTGTTCTTTTATCATCTTCATTTGACTCAATTCTATGTGCCTCTAATTTCTAAAGGTAAAAGTTAGGATATTTTTGAACGATTAAAGGGTTTGCTCAAGATTCTCACACAATTTTTGGTGTGGAGAAGTCATATTTGAAAAATTAAGTTTGTAAGTGAAAAGGGAGAAGACAGAGAGTGGAAATATTGCTTTCCTGGAGTGAATAGGTTTATGTAGGGATGAAAAGTCATTTTGAATAGTTGAATATATGGTAGTTAATTTATTTTGAAATTTAAAATTTGCCCGTTATATATTGACATATAGGGTACTCATATGTCGACATATATACCGTATTTTGCAACTTATTTGCTATATTTGTGTAATTAGCCTAAGCTATTGCACTTTTATGACTTTCCAGAGACTAATAACAATGTGTAATAGCAAGGAACATGATTTCATTGATAACCATTGAACAGTACATGAAATTTAAAGACAAACATAAAAGATACATGGATTAAAACTAGAACAATTCAAACTAAAAGCTGGAAAATTGTAGGAATTACAACTAGAAAGAAGTAGATGAAGATGAGGATTTTCCACTAATCTGGCGAATAATCTTTCCAAAGTACTTGTCTACTTTGTTGGAAAGAGAATTGAATGATTTCTTAAGATTCTTTTAGTTATTAAGAAGCTTTTCTTGATTCTTGAGAATTTCCTTGGTGGATGGATGAGATGGATTTTCGAAACTGTCTAAAGAAGTGTCTTTCTCTTCTTCTTGTTCTTCCTCCTCCTCCACTTCCATTTCTCCTCCTTCCTCTTCCTCCTCTTCTCTAATTTCATGCTTATCCTCCTAAGCCAATATTGCTTCCTTCTTTATAAGAGTTGCATAAGGATCAAAGATGGGTGAAATGTGCATGAGAGATATGTTTGTTTTATCGAAGATTTTCCGAGGAATGGTTTCCTCTCCTCTTAGGTAAACCTTAAAATATGTGAATAATCTAGTGAGATATGCATCATGAGTGAGTGTGTTCTCATGCCTAGAGATATTCTTAGGAAAGAATTCATCCAAAATTACTTGTGCCCAATTTATGTCGTAATGACCATAAATCGCAAAAAGTGCATTGAGAACCTTTTGAGTCGGATTATTATAGTTTCTCATCCTCGGAGTTATGCTTTATAGTGAAACGAGACTCGTAATTCTTACTTTACGACGTAAATTATTATTTTTAAACTCAAAATCATCATCACCTTCAAAAATATCGTGAATAACTTCATGATTTTGATTTTCAATTTTAAAAGACGAAAGGTCCATTCCACTAGATTTGCATCTGAGAATGTGACCAAAAAGTTCACAATTCAAAATAATTTGAGCGCCTTTGACACTACTCTATATTTCACCTTCATTTCCTTCATAAAACTTTCCTTTCAAATTAGCATAAAAAAATTCACTAAGTTTGGAAAACACAAAAAATCATTTTGTGAAGCATCAATTAAACCAAGATTTCCATTTTGACCACAAATATCATAAAGATCAGAAGAAGTGAAATCATCGAATTTGGCAAATCATTCGAGAGAGATTTTTCAAAAGAAACATATTCCATATAGGCTTCAATGGCCCCATTTTCATTGAAAAGATAAACTTTGTTTTTCTTAGAAAGCTTATGGTTTTTGGAATGTTGCTTGAGGAAGCCATTGATGAATTGTTTGAAGAGATAAGAGAGATAATTGATTTTTGAATTTTTGAAAATGAGAATGAAATGAATGAATAAAGACATAATAATTAAATAGATAATCAATAGACATATTCTCTAGTCAAGAGACACCTTTTCAGGACAGTGGAGTTGGTGAAAAGGTAGAGGGAAATTCAAATTTTGAATTTGAAATAAAAATTCAAATATCTGAATTCACATGCATATGTCGACATATGGGTAGAGGGTATGTCGATATATAACCCGTGAATTTCAAAAAGGGGAGTTGAAAAGGTTATTCCTATTTACTTATATATGTATATATCTAATTATCCTATAATTATTACTAATTTATATTCTTAGTAAATAATATAAAATTAAATTAATTTAAATAAATAATATTATTTTTATTCAATATTATATTCCTATTAAAATAATTTTATAAAATTTTCTTTATATATATATTATATTCATCCAATGTTGTTATTAATCTAATCCTGTCAAAAGCAACCAAAAATCCAATCAAAAATTTTAAATTTTAAACGCATACCTATTTTTGCTCCATTTCTTCGAACTTCTCTTAATTTTAATTGATTATTACTGTAAATCACATATTGGCATCTTTTGAATCTAGTTCATTACACTTGAGGAATTATCTGAATCGTTTAATGTTGTAGTATAAGGCCTTTTCCCTTTTTTGGACGAATCAGTTTTGGTGAGATTTTCGGTTTCTACGGTTGTGTATAGTCTCTCTACATATGGAAAAATTTACTGTAGTTAAAGCATCTAACAACATTTCCACTTTCTGGATTTCTGTTATCATTTCTCCTAAGCTTATTTATTTTTCTATATTTCAGAAATTTTCTGAACTTTCTGGTCATGGAAGCAATTTCCTCATCATCATTATTGTCTGAATCCGGATCATCTGTTGTTGCATTGGAAGTGGTGGTTTTCTCTTTCATTGCCTTGCTTTCTCTCCTGCTCTACATTTGTGCTTCATATGACATTAAATTCTCAATTAACTTTTTGATTTTTATAGTGCTATGTCATTAGCCTCTTCAATTGCAAGAGTCTTTTGGTCTTATTTAGAAGTAAGTGAATTGGGGATTTCTCTAACTTGATCATTTTCAAAAAACTTTTACTCATTGCAATTAGTGAATGTACTATATCTTGAAATATACAATACATATCAGAAATGGACTCATTTTAAATAATTAAAACTGATTAGTTAACATAGAAATTTTGGTCTATTTGACTGTACTAGTGCCCTCATGTGTAACTTGCAATATTCTCCATATTTCATATGCACACTTACAAATAGACACTCTATTGAATTCATTCTTATCTAATGAATAAAACAAAATATTCATGGCTTTAGAGTTACTTTGTGCAAGTGCCTTTTGGCCGGTAATCCATTGTAAAAAGTTAGCCCGGGGCTTAGCGTACTCATTCTGCGTGGCATTCCAAATATCTAGACAATTTGACTGTAAAAAGATTTTTATTCTACATGCCCAATATGTGTAATTACTACCATTAAAAAGTGGGGGTTTAGCAGTAGATTTTCCTTTGACAAAGGTGTTACTAACAAGTGAACTAACAGTGTTGCTAACATTGTTTTTAGCCATTTAAACTTTTCAAAATTAAAATTATGAATACTTTGAATACCAATGCTCTATTACCAAATATTACTCTACGAAAATAAGGATCTTAAGGCTAATTTAACACTAGAGGAGGGTGAATAGTGTTTAATAACTTTTATGAATCTTCTCGAATTCTTTTAAGATTATAGTTTAAACAATGCAAATTGGCAATCACAGATGCAAACACAGACAGATATAAATGTAATAAAAGTAAAAAGTAAAGAGTAAAGGTTTGAAGAGATCACACCAGGATTTTTATACTTGTTCGGAGTTAACCTACATCCAGTCCCGTACAATTTCTTATACATATTTCTTTTCAAATATAAAAGTTTATACAATCTCGATTTCAAGTCTACGAGGCACATCCTTCAGATCTTCTAAGCTCTGTGTACACTCACTAGATTCGGATGGGACACTGACATACCCACTTGGATTCAAACGGGACACGAAGCCCACCCACTTGATTCAAACTTAGACACAAGCACGCCCACTTGGATTTTAGGAACACCAAGCACACTCAAGGGTATATGATTATGATTTGATAGAGTTTGCAAAATCAATTTCTTGATCTTGAATACAATGATCTTGAACACAAATCATCCTATAGCCTCTTGAATAACACATTAATCTTGATTTGAGTGAGAGAGATGAGAGAGATCAGAGAGTAAACAATAGAGAATCAAATCAACAGAGTTTGGATTTGAATCTGATTGAATTTCAGAAGATTTAGTGTGAAATTTCTTTTAGAAATCAAGAGAGTGAAAGAGGAGAGAAAATAAAGAAAATAGTTAACCAAAATCTATTGAGAGAACCCATATGTATAGAGAAACAACAGTCATGTCTATTCGCGCAGAGGTACGATGAAAAGACACTCCCATTCAAATTTTGAATTTTGAAAATCTCGGACTATATGTCGACATATGGGTTTAACATACCCTTTGTAATTTTGAAAAACATTTAATAAAAATTGTTTTGAAAATATTAAGTTTTGTAAAATATTTTGATACTTTGTAAAATCATTTAAGCATAGTTTATACACATTTTAACCATAATAAAACTTAAGAAAACTTTATAAAATAATTTTGAAATATTTTAATATATAAAGGATTTAAATATGAATTTCATTTGAAAAATAATATATAAAGTATAAGTGAATATATATTTAAAATTAAAGTACTAATGAATTTCAAAATATATAATAATTTTGTAAATAAATAATTAAAAGGTTAGGAATCATTTGAAAGCTATTTTGAGAAGATGTTTGAAAAATCATTTTGAAAACAGGGATTCTTAAAAATCATTTTTAAAAACCAGGATATTTGAAAATCATTAAAATCGGAGTTTAGATTTAAAAAACCTTTTTGAAAAAATTAAGAGAGATCAAAGACATGCTACTGGGCTTTAACAAAATAATATAAGGCTCTATAACTTATCTTGAATCTTGAATCTTCAAACTCATGAGTCTTTAATCTCTAAATCTTGAATCTCTATATCAGCCTCTTTATCAACCTCTTGAGTCTGCTCTTGATATTGTACAGACTTCTTAATCAACACCTATCTAATATCCTGCACTGTATGCAATATATAATTTAATAAAACATTAGCATCTATATTTTATATGATCTCATATGGTTGTTATCATCAAAACCAATGCCTAAGGTACTAGCAGCGTTTACGTTGTGAAGGGCCCGCTTTAGGGTTGAGGTATTAAATGGTCATTGGGTCTGCCACCTCCCTACATATGAAGTATTAAGTGGCTGGGGTTTTTGGCTAGTACATCATTTAGATATATATGTACATAGGTGTATATATATAGTTCTACCTCGAAGAAGGTTAGACATATCTTACGCTCATGCAGGAAGGATTAGCAGTAAATAATAGACATAACACTTGAATAGAAATTAATTGGCATAAATTAATGTTATGAACAAAGTGCAATTTTCCAGTCATCAAAACGTTGTTCTAACCCCCTCCTCTTTACAACCCATATGATAGATTTAAAGAGACAGGCTACTGGTGCAAGATGAGAACTCCAGATGGTGGAATCTTCTCTTTCATTCTCGACACTGACAAGGCAACTAGATATCCATGGAATAATATTGATTCCAAGGTAGGAGCCTTAGTTGATATTCATCGCTCTCTGATATGCTTATGTTTATTATAGGTTACCAAAACCAACTATCCGTGCCCTAATGGACTTGGATTTTGATTTAGTGGGAATTCAGGTCCATTAAGGTGTGGGTTATGATATTTGGTATCGAAGCTTAGGTTAGTCAATCATAGGAATTATGATGCGTTAAGAGAACTTTGTTTTTTATCTATAATTATATATATTATACGCCTAACTGTATAAATTCTGACTATAGAAGTAGTTGCGACCATATCCTAAAATGGGTGATAAGGTAATTATAAGTTGAAACAATAAATAGAGTTAAATTTATACACCTACCCTGATTACCCCATAGATCGTTGGTTATAGCTTAAGGCTTTGACCAAGAAGAGCATGAGCATGACATATAAAAGAATTCCAAAGACTGGATGGTACTTGGCTCCTTTATTAGGCCCAGGTTGTTGTATAATTGTGGATTTCGATGGATTGCCGATTGAAGACATACATTTCATCCAGACAAATGGAAAGTAAAAATATGTTGCAAGCATCCAGAAGCATGATGTGAAGAAGAATTGAGCAAGTTCCCGAAAGAAGGTGTGCACCAATCACCCCGAGAAGATAAGCCAGATTTTAATAAAGATGAGTTAGTAATGAGTGGAAAAGAAGGAAGTCCAAAAAAAGGATAATAAAAGTCCATTTTTGAGTTCGACCCAATGTGAAAGAGTTTAACAAAAAGATTTTGAAAGTTTCCTGGAACGTTTTGAATGAGTTTTTCAAAGGATTTATTGGGAACAGGTTCATATTTACCCTTCTTCTTATCACCCTTCCCTTAGGACTGCTTCCCTTTTCAAATCCACTTCTTCTTGCCTTCACCACCTTATTACGGCTTTAGCTCCTCTTTCTCGGCAGAAACAACAATAGCACTTCTAGCCTTAGGGTATAGGTTCTCATGACGAATCGCCTTCTTCACAAGTTTCTCAAACGGATTATCAATATGATCCACTAACTTCTCTCCAAAGTAGTCATCCAAGCCAGTGCTGAATTTTCATTCTTTCTTAAGGGAGTATCAATGAATGGCATCTCATACTTTGACAAAGCATCAAACTTCGTAATATATTTCGAGACAGGCATCTCTTCCTGCTTCAGCTCGACGAACTTTCTAAACAATTCTGACTTCTGAGCAGCCGGGATGAATTTTTCTTCGAACCTTGCTCTGAACTAGTCCCGACTGAACCGATCCTCTGGAGTAGCAATACTTACGGCATTCTACCATTTCATAGCTCACCTATGAAGTTGCATAGAAGCCAACTTCCTCTTCATATCTTCATCCACTTCCATATCACTGAAGATGCGCTCACAAGTATTAATCCAATCTTGCACTTCTATAGTTGATTATGTTTAATGGAATGGCTTCCCTCCAAGAGTAGAGTAAACCTTGCTTAACTTAGCGAAATCAGCTCTAGGCGCTTGCACGGGAGCATCTCCTCCAACCACCACACCAGGAGCATTCCTCGTCATCATTGCCATCATAGCATTGAATATAGGTTGGAAATTAGGCGAAGCAGCTTCTGATCTGGCTCCCTCTTCTATTCTTGAAGCAAATCTCACATTATTCCTTGTATGTTGACTCATTTTTATCTATAACAAGAATGATCGGTCCCTTATAAAGAAAACTGTGTCCATGGTGCTCACATACATGCGACATATACTATATAATATATTATATATAGCTTTGAAAACCAAACTTATAACAATTATGCACTCTTTCATAGACACACACACACACACACTCAAGGTCCAACCTAAGGCGATAACTCCTTCCTTATCTCTACTCGATTGTGGAATCAACTCAGGTTAGTTACATAACCAAAGCTCCGATACCAAATGTAATGACCGCTCTATACCACCGGCACAGATAATAACTAAATAGTGCGATGTAGTCGTGCGCGACCGATATAGGACGATCATCTAGAAGAATAGCAGCACAACATATAACCTATCATATCTCATAGCGCATGGATAAAATATAATATCACAAATATAACAAAAGAGACGATGATAACTATATGAACAAATCATCAAAGTACATATACACAGAGTTATACGTCAAATGTCATAGAGTTTATACAATGGAAACAAACTCAATAACTGTCTAAAATACAAGTATAAGTAGTCACTACTAAGGCTCCCAAGTGTTTCACAGTGGAATAAGCATAGAATCCATATAATATATAATACGAGATAACTCCATCCTGCTTATCCTCTGAATGGTTATTGTGCCATCTAGACCTATTATCTAGTCTACTCATTCAAGAGTACCAAAGATAATAAGAAGCAAAGCATAAAACCTTAGGTCAGACAATAGTCTGTTGTGAGCGGTAAATGAATCTCAAAATACTATACGGGTAAATATGGCAAGAAACAAGAGTACACGAACCATACCTGACCTGTCCCTACAACCAAAGAGTTAGCAAACAACACTATAATATGCTACTCTATAATATCATAAAGGTACTATACAGGATACAATAGCGGATGTTCAAATATTCCCATCTCCAATACCTACTCCCAACGATATCCCTGAGTGATAGCCCACTAAAGAAAGAAATCAAAGCAATTGTAGCATCCATCAAGCAATAACCACTATCACTCACCCCTATGCCTTGAACATATGATAACTCGTATGATCTCCTTACTGCCAGGGACTAACGAAAATCCCAATTTTCTGTGTGCTCTCATATCACGCAATCCAAAGCTTGATACATGTTTCGTAGCCCAAAACTAGACACTAGACCAAGAGCCACTAGTCTAGGCTATTCGGATCCTCGCTACCAATCCATGGTCGTCCCTACTTATAATACCCCTGCTTTGAGTACACAAGAAAAAATTCCGAGCATCAACAATTCCTTAGCACGTACTTATCCAAGCCCTCATTTTCTCCTTTTGGACACCGACCCCTTCTTGCTCAATCCTGTTTCCATTATTCACGAGGAACCTTTCCACATTCCCCAATCTTACGGCTTCCTCTATTACCGAACCGTCATCTTCGGAACCTACTCCCAACCCGAGCCAACATCCGAAGATTCTAGCTTTTCATCATTCTATTACATTATTATCCAACTTGATACAAATAAACCACCACCTCCAGCATGACCTATAGAACCTCAAAAACAGTCCCTAGAAGTTCCACCATCCATCAATGAACTATGATGACTCGGTGTTGACTCATCCCTATGACCCGGTACCGACTCATTTACTTAGCCTCCCAGTGGCTAAGTTTCCTCCCATGTCTCTAGTACTCTTCTTCAAGTGCTTTAGACTCCGGCTCATCTCTTCTTGATAACTCAACCCCCAATCCAAAGCTTGATCACTGAGTTCTAGAGATAACTTGGTAGTACCTTCAATCTTTAGTCAAATCTCTTGCATCCTTACTATAGAACATCTTATCTAGCCATGCACTACCCAACCATGCAAACCATTGACTCATAGCCATCACCACCATAACTCGATGCCGACTCATCAAGATAACTCTGTACTAAGTCTTAACTTCAACTCCAAATGAGGGATGACTTATCATGTAGGCTCCTAGTTTGCTCCAGAGCCTCCCCTCCAAGTATCGTCCAATTCCAACCAACTTTGCCTTCGATTTGCCCAATTCACCAACCTATCTTCCTGTGCATCCAAAACACTAACAAATAATATCAAGGCACAACAAACAAACATAGAGTAACATGCATTCACATCCAATCACATAGGCAATAGATGGAATTATGGTAATCAAATGAATTCAAATCCAAATCTAAGCAATCAATAATCATATGGGTATAAATAAGATTAGTCACAAGGCAATTTCTAAAGAATCATGCTATATGTCATTGATTTACGCCCTAACATATGTTAACGTGTTATTTAAAACTAGAAAAGGATTTTTAAATAAAAAACCATGTTAAAGCCCATTATTCTATCATATAAACATGCATAGGACAGTGAGAAGCCATAAACCACTCACCAATTACCAAATTCAACCAATTTAAATGTAGATCCAATTTGAATAGCAATGAAAAGCACTTCTAATTAGCTATTTAATGATCTTTAGCTTCTAATTAAGGATATAATCTCTAATCCACAATCTAGTTTGATTTAGAGAGCAATTTGGATGAACTAGGACAGATCTAGGGCTAATTAGGGTTTAGACCTGATTTGAGAGAGAAAGTTCTAATTTGACTCCTACAGCCCCTATTTATAGTAATCTTCAATTATACTAATGGACCAACTAATGAGCTTAACTAATTATATACTAGTTCTGGCCAGCAGTTGTCTAAACTTAAAACAGACATAACTTCCACACCGAAAATCCTTTTTTTTATTATGACCACTCTACAAAATGTGAAACCATCATCCTGAAGCAATGTAACTAGTTTGAGTCCTTAATTCAACTTCTATCAAAATTTATAATCTAAATAAGATTTTGAGGCTCAAATAGTCACATAGAAATTCGAAAAAAATCATAGGTGTGTAAAATGTCCCTAAGAGTCGTATTCCAAAATTATAGAATCATATGACCTCACACGAATAAAATAAAAATATTTTATGATTCTTTGATATGTTAAAAATGGGCCATTAAAACAATTATTATTATTGAATCAAGGACTTTCTGTTTATACTATATAGTTGAATATGGACGATTTTTGAATTTTGACCATTACCAAACTCCATAAGTCCAAATTATTATAGTTTTGATGAAGAGAATTGGTGAAAACAATAGTCACAACCGGATAACGCTTAACAAAGTAAAATTGGGTTTTACCGAAACTAAATAAGCAATAAATTTGGTCAAATTGTCACATCACCAGCTAAGTGACATGTGAACGTTAAAATTTGAATAGTTCGATATTAATCGCTGATCAAATTTATGCGTAACGGGTCATACAACCTGTAACGACCCGGATTTTTAGTCGTTTGATTTTGAACATTTAATTTATTTTAAATGTTAAATTTGAAATATTATTTGATTTTGAATACGGAAATTTTGGTTGAATTGGAAAATCTGAATTTAAATTTCAAATATAACCATTCATCGTAATTCGTGAATAGTGAATTTAATATTTGAATTGTGTAGATAATTGAATTTAAGTTGGATATGAATCGAAAACAATTTCTAATGTTGATATAAATGCTATTTGAATTAGAATAGAGTTAGGGAACTTTTAAAATTGAATTAAAAGTTAATTTATAGAAATTGGAAATTTTAATTTTTAATTAACGTGTAAAAATAGTCATTTTTAACACTATCTCGGATTTCGACGGAACCAGTTTTATTAGATCCGTAATAGTGAGTTATAATAGGATTTCAAATTTCATGTAAATCAGACTTAGGGTTTGGTCGTGCAATGCTGAAACGCATAGAAATCTATTTAAGTAAATTTAATTAAAATAACCCGATTCGAAAATCTATCTTCCAAATACAATGGAATTGGCTTCCGATATATATTCCATTGTGTTCGGAAAAGGGGTAAAACATTATAAACGCCTGGTGGCACGCCTCGTTTGGAGTTCGAAAATATTTTGCGTGAATAGTGTCTTAAAACGTTGCCTATATAAAGGACCATACCCTTCAAAATCCTAGGTCAATGTTCACAACCGCCACTAAAAATTTAATGGCCAGAAAATTCCGATTTTCTTTCTCTATCATCTCTCAATCCACAAACTATTTCTAAAAGTTTCCAACTACAAAGTTGTAGAGGGCAGCGAGATCTAGGTTTTCAACGGTTATGATCTGGAACGACGTGACGATTGAGGCGCAACAGTGCCACGAAGTGTCGGTGTTCGTGAGCAAATTGCTTGCTAATGGTGGGGCCAAATGCTTTGAGACTAGGGGCGGGGGTGCACGACGTGGAGGCGCACAGGATGGAGTTAGTTGATCGACTTCCGATCGTATGGAAGTGGACGCGGTCATCGATTTTTGTTCGTGCGAGTGGGTTCGAGTGCATATGAACGAAACTGGGGAGAAGATAGAAATTGCGGCCGTGATCCCTGAGGAAAATTTGAACGGTGCATAATAATCTAAGTTAATTAGAAATTTAATTTGTTAATTTATTTAATTTTAAAATTCGTGTTATCTTATAAAATGTATAACTTGTTCATATGAGGTCGAAATTGGACGAAACAAATTGCGTTGGGTCTGTATTGTCGAGCACTACATTATGGAGCTGGATTGGGTTTTATTTTAGCTAGTGAATAGTTAAAATTAAAACGCTCGTTTGGTTTTAATCGAAATAAATCGCTATCGCAACAACTGCAAGCAAAGTGAGTAAATCTCACTCATTTGGATTACTGCGATTAATTTTAAATGATTAAAATTAATTTTGGATGATTGGTTGTATTTATAAATTAATATCAGTTGGATGCTATATTATTTATATTGGTATATAGATTAGTAGTTGGATATTTTTCCCGTCTATTGGAGCGGATGAGACCATATGCACCCCGTATAATAGCGGATGACCCTATATTACCGCGATATCCCGCCTCGAAGCGGGATTGGTATTTTATGTTATCTAACATCTGTGGATGTAGGAAAACAGGTTGGAGGGATCCAACTAGATTCCTCAAAAATGTTGAACTTAATTTCATATATCGTGATATATGATATGTTTGAATAATATGTGATAGATTATAGTGTGGTTTGAATTTATTGGATGCTATGGTAGCACTGGTCTAGATGTTGGTATTTTTAAATACCATAAAAATATGTTTTGAATTTGAAAAGAAATTAAAAATGGATTTTTGAAGTAAAATGTTTATATAGATTTTTGGATTAATCGATTGGATAAAATAAATGGTTTTGAATTTGTACTTAACTATTTCGGGATATTGTAAATAGGGATTTTGGAATCATGTATATAAAGAATTTTAAATAATAATTCTTAAGTGATACTTGTGTAAATATAAAAGGTTTTTAAAATCGAGATTTAAAATAGATCGAGAGAATAAAAAGGGAATTTGGGAATAAATATAAAATTGGTTATACTGAATCTTAAATAAGATGTCTAAATTACGAAATGGAAGTAGAATCAAGTTTTGGTTGGTTTTGCAATATAGTTTGGGTTATTTAAGAAATCGATTTATAAATGGAATTTAATATAGAAATTGATTTATAATGGATTTATAAACAATGTTTATAAATAAAGTGAAATGATTATCATTTGATAAATTGAAGATATAAATTCACGGTAAGAATTTATAATGAGATGGGTAAATCGGTTTAAAAAGAAATTATAGATTTCACTTTTGGAAATGTGAAAAAGGGATTTATGAAATTGGGGACGTAAATTGATTGGTGATAAATTGAGAGAGATTTATAAATATTTGATTGGTTATATTAGGATTGAAAAATATATTTTTATTGAGAAGTTGAGTTTGTTTTTAAAAGAGGATTTTTAATTATTTAACTAGGTAATTTAAAAATGTTTTAGTTTAAAAATACTTCAGAAAGTTAGTTATTTAAATATTTTTAAATTGTCAAAATGAATTATAAGTTTTATAAACAAGCCTAGTAAATCTATTAGAATTTTATTAATAAATCAAAGTTAATTATTGTTTCAAAGTTATGGAATTATTTTAATTGTTTAAAAGTATATTTAATTATTAAATAAAGTTTTTGTAAAGTAATGGTATACTTTCATGGCGGAAATCGGGGGCAGAGATTGCCTGTAGTTAAGTTTGGATTTCTCTAGGATAGAGATGTAATCATTGAGCTGTGAATCCATGGTTGATACCGCTTGGTGCTTTCCATAATTATTTTAAAAAGTTTTCAAATATTTTTCAAGGGAATGGTTTGTGAATATACTTATTTCGGTGAGATAAGTATATACTTTCGAATAAAGAGATTTAATTTATTTAAAAATTTAAATTAAATAAGACTTAGTGATTTCAGTGGAAAATGACATCTTTGGTTGAATGATTGTTTATTTGATAGTTAAATAACCGACTAACAAATCTGGACCAAAAACATAACTTTGGAAATATCTAGGAGAAACACGGGGAGTATATGGTACAGTTACTGTCGAAGGTGCTATACTGTACATTTAAACTCGTTTTGTTCTTCTAGGACGATGATAAGGAAATCCATCCACAAACGGTTAGGAGGTGATCTCCGATCTTTCTGTTTATTTCTTAAAGAACCGAGGTTGAGTTTATCGGAAATACCGAACGTTGTTTCGAAGAGACCGGGATCAGATAAGTTATCCGAAAACCACTTCGATCCAACGAATATGTTTTCGAAGTAAAGACAAGAGCATGGAATCGAAGTTGGAGCATTGAAGTGCAAGGGCTAATCGCTACTAATCCTGAGGATGATTCCAAAATAGATGTAGTAGGAATAGTGCTTTCGGTTCCGTTCAGACCCAGAGCGGACATGTATGGATGAATGCTATTAGTACATTATCATTGGCAGACAAAGAGCATTCTAAGTGAAAATTCCTTAAAAAGGTAATCGTCGCCTCAAGCCTCATCAATCGGAATGACTGAAAATCAAGGGAGATGCAGCAAGGCTAAGTCGGTCGCGCCCAATTAGGGTATGTTATCACCTTTCCAGATACCCTCGGATATATTATTAATTATGAATACGGTGGTGCATGGAAAAAGAGCTCTCGATAAGGGTGGGAACACCTGGGGTGATAGCATATTCGGTACTATCCAGGTTAGGGGTAGAACCGGTCTTGTGTTGTAGGGGATCCCGGCGAGGTCCTTGGTAATTTTTTCTAGACGTGTACTATGATAGGTGGTACCCCAGTGCCTAGTCATTGTATGGAATCCATTCTCCAATACGAGCCTTTACGATTTTGGTTGTAGAGCCTAGTATGATAGAATTTAATTAATGTAACAATTTCAGCTATTTGAATAAGTATTTGTACTTAGACACTATTATAATATCAAATGATTTTGATATAAAATGTTTTGGTTATCGAAAGGTAAAAACCTGTCGTGTTTATGTGTGGCGTGGTCTTACGAGATACCTTTGTTTTTCAAAGGATTTTTATAATAGTAATAATTCAAATTGAGTGTGCTTTCTCACGCTGGTTTTCCAAACAGACTCGGGTGTTATTTTGTTATAATGCTTGGGTTAAACTGAGTATTACAGATTCAGGTTAGGATGCTATGGAGCTCAAGAGACGAGCTAGATGACAAAGATGTATCCTACGTACTTGGTTATATTCCACTGTGTATGTTAGGTTGTATAGTCAGCACTAGTGAGGACTAGTTATTATTACTGTCCAGTATTGAATTGTTGATTTGTTGAATTCTGATGATGGTATGCATAAATAACAGTTATAGCTCTTTTTGTATAAAGACATGTTATTATCTATTATATATTGTACCACTGCGATTGTGAGATTCTATGTTGTTGTTTCTATTTTCTTCTATCTTTCTTTTTCTTTCCCCATAACTATCGGGTTTTTCGGCATTCGATTGCTCGCATGTAATACAGTGGACGTATTGATGTCGATTTTCTAGGGTTGAAACTCCCGGCCATTACACAACCGAAATGATGAATACTCCTTTGACCAAACAATTTAATTAATTTTTAATTGCTATAAATTAGTTAATGTTTACGAAATATTAGTTATAGAATTTTATTTTTATTTGATAAACATATATTATTAAATATGTTTATTATGATAATAAATATATTAATTGATATATGATATCGATACACATTTAAAATGGATTTAAATGCAAATATTTTGCTCGGGCTTTAAATGAGTTTGAAGCCCATATAAGGGACTGATGTATTCGGCTGTGATGAGAGCACGTAGGTGCAGCCATTTGATGACAAATAGATGGACTAGATTTGTATCGATAAGGTAGAGAGAATTGGTAAAGATCTAGATCCTAACTTGTCTACATTCCTCCTCTGTATAAGCATCTCAACCCACAAATATTAGAGGGCTTTTAGTGACCTCCAAATCTTCTCATTTCTGATCAAACCATACCTCTGATCAAACCATACCTCCCCCTTCCTTCATCATTACAAGTTCAGTTCAAAGTAAAACAATTATATTTGATAGTTGTGGTCATCAGTTCAGGGACCAACATTCAACTGGATTGGAAACTAGTTCAAGGAGTGGATCTCGTCGTTATAAGGCGTACTTACAGGCATTGGATATAAGATAAGTTTCTAACCTATTTATAAATGTTGATGTATATATAATGTTTATATCATGGATTTTATATCGTTAGTTAGGTAACGATTCCAATATATAAATATATTGCCACAATAAGATCGGTTGTATGTTTACATATACTCTTATGTTTATATAAAAAAATTTCAATCATATATATACTTACAAATTACACCGCTTAAGAAAAACTAAAAAAACATTTTATTACTTTAAATGACTGAATATATATTATTTAAATATATATATATATATATATAAGTAGTTTATAATTTAAATACTACATCATATTTATACAAAATATGGTTATATAGTTTTATAGGTACTATTTTCAATAGAAATAAAAATAATTTTTACACATATATATTATTTAAATGTTATTTAAATTAATTAATTACATAAATCAGTTATATAAATATATATATTTATATGTATATATTATATAAATTTTGGTTTATATTATATAAAATTAAATTATCACCTAACATAACCTCGATAGAAAAATAAAAAAAACATTTTTTTAAAATATTTAATTATAAGCCAAAAATTAAAATAGATTTAAAAATTATTTTTAAATCAAAAAATAATATATTAAATTCAAAATTACAAAAAATCACATAGGAGTTTTCTATAAATTTAAAAATCAAAATTAAGGTTTCAAAATATTTTTTATTAATTTTCATTTTTATCCATATGGATATTTTTTTTAAATATAGTTTAAAATTTAAAAATATTTATGACATGCGTATGACTTGATATATATGAAATTTTAAAGTATATATTTTGTTATTGATATATATATATACGCACATTATTTATGCGTACGTATAAGTATTTAATATATATACATATATATACACATACATATATATATACATATTGTTTTCACATTTGCAAAAAATAATAAATAAATAAATGTAATATAATTTACAAATAATTTAAATACACTTATACTTTTTTTTGCAAAGCTAGCCGGTATTTATTGTGGGCCGTCCATATATATAAATGAATAATAAATAGGTATTCGACACATGTGCCAGAATAGCTAGAGCGAAAATAAAAGCACGAGAGTTTGACCATAATACGAACTACTAAACCCACAGACCTAAAACTAGTCCCCCTCCAAAGATGATCCACTCCCATCATCCAAAGAAGCAGGACCAATAACATGCATAAACCCTAAAAATAGAGAACCTAAAGATGGGACAAAATCCATAGAATTTGAGCAGTAAAGGTATTTCCTGTCCAAAAGCTATTCGATAGAAGAGAGCGATTCAAATCACTAAACTAACCAGGAATTGTAAGAGTAAGGCCATGGTCCTCTACATGATAAAATAACTATCTTTCTTCTTCATCTTTGCTGACATACTTGAAAAACCTTCCATCCAAACGGTCTTACCTCATTTTTGAAGGCGCATGATACCAAGTACAGTCGAACGAATTTTTAACAACAGAGGAAGGAAGAGATGCTTTAACTAAAGAACTGACATCGGTAACTACAAGGGGGATCATCAATAACCAGAGGCATGTTCTTGGGAGGAGAAGCTACATGAATAGGGCAAACTTTTGGAACCCACTTCATGACCGAAGGTTGAGGAAGTGGGATCCTATCAGAAAGTGGAACAGGAGCACCGGTAGAATGATGATAACTGGCTTCTGTAAGGTGATAGAAAGAGTGGCAAGATGTGCATATTTCAGGTTTGCAGCTATAATGGACATCAACAATAGAAACCTGGCCTTCAGTAATACGACAGATATCTAGAAAGGCAAAGGCATATAATGTTAAAATTTCATATATATTTATATATACACATATCTATTTATATAAAATTATTATAACAAAATATAGTTTATATATACACACATATACATATATTTTTTGTATTCATTTACATAATATATATATATATATATATATAAATTAAAAATATATAAACATACATTTGGATAATATATTTGTATACCAGGAGAGCTAATATGCCCGTTGCGGTGTAAATCTCGGCACCTATATAGGGATATGTTATACCTTATAAGGATTGATATGTTAAACATGCACGCACACACACATATGTGTGCATATGATACAGGTATATATATATATTAACATCAATTAAATAACATAAGATCATTTTATAAATTTAAATAAAATAACGCTTTTATTCAAAAGAAATTTAGGAATGTTTTAAATATTTTTACTTCAAAGGAATAATAAAGATCCAAAATTGTAAAAAAATTGAAATTCACCCATTACTTCCGCTGTTGGCTGCCTCAGATCCAAAATGGTATCGGAGCCCAATAGCTTATGCAGTCTAAATTATCATATTAGGGTTAACTATTAAGCTCACAGCTCAAATAGTAGGGTGTCTAAAAAGGTAGCGTCGAAGGATTGAGTTTGGATAATCAAGAACTCTATCCAAACTAGCTACTAGCCTGGCCTGAATAGATATGTGAGGTCAAAGGTTTTCACTAATAGAGAAGACCCAATTTGAATTAGGCCTTGGTCTAATTATCAAAATTGTTTGAAAATTAATTTTTTTTTAAGATTTTTAATTTAAAAGCAGATATACATCAATTATAAAGTTATAATATAACAAAAAAATTTCAAAATGTATGAAAAATAATATTTTGAAAATTTTAAAAATTTAACGATAAGATTAATAAAATAAATTAATAAATGTTATGATGTATGTTATGTTGTTTTAAAAAATTTAAAATAACATAAGTATACGTGTATATATATAACATGAATTTTGAAATTAATATAATTTAATTAAAATTGTTTAATTAAATGAATTAATTAAAAGGTTAATTAACTAAATAATATACAATGTATATGATATATGTGTTATACTATAAAGGGTATAGTACATAATAAGTATTCAATGTAAATATTATATTAATATAATATAGAATTACTACAAATGTTGATTAATTAAAAGTAATTAAATAAAATTTAATTAATATGATATTATACATAAGATTATTATTTTAGTGATATGAAATATTAAAGTTATATAGTAATAAAAATTATATAATATGGATGTATAAATTAAAGATGGAACATTAAGAAACCCTAACTAGATTAAGGAATAAATATATACGTAAATGTACATATACCATGATTTCCAATATGTTCGACTCTTGAATCACAAGAGCAATTCATTAGAATTACATTATTCCAGAAGTCAATATCACTCAGTGTAAAATATTGAAGATTATGAATTTTCAATATAATGTTGTCCTCTACCATATATACTAATTGTAACGACCCTGAAATTTTAATAATTCAAATTGAAAATATTTAATGAATTTTAAATATTTGAAAGATGAATTGACTCGAATTTCAAATTATCAGGATAAATTGGGTGATTAAATTTTAGAATTTAATCTATTGAAAATTGAATTTGAATTGAATCGGGATTCATAAATAATGTAAAGGAGTTTGTCAATCGATTAAAATTCTTTTATAAATTTTGTTAAGTGTTAAGAGTTAAACGGACTTTAAATTTCAATGTTGGCCCACGTTTGATATTGGTGCCGTGATTAAGTATACCCGTTTCCCCTCATTTTTTTCTCATTCAAAACCCTAGTTCTAAAAATAACGAAAGAAAAAAAAATGGCGGCGACGATTTCCTCTTTGCAACCGAATTAGGGCTTCGTTCCCTTTGTTCCCATGAGCGCTCGGCTTTGCTTGTTCGTGCTTGGCTTCGGCTTCTTCTTCGCTTGCTCGTTGAGGCTTTCGAGATTAGGGTTTTCAAAAACCTAGGGCTTCGGCGATCGATTCTCTGGCGTTCGTCTTCCTCTCCGCTCGTTCCTCACCATCGTGGCGCCAACCTTGCCAAGCGATAGTGGCTTTCATCGAACGAAGGTGAGTGGTTTTCGCCCCTCACATCTAATTCGACTTTCAAACGATTTCTGATTTGTTTAAGTTTTGTTTGCTTGAATTTGTTCGAATTCGTATATTTTTTTGTGATTTTTATAGGGTTCGAATACCTAAAATCTCGTTCGTATATTATCATTTGAATTTGTCAATCGATTTGCTCTGTCGCTTGATGATGTTTGAACATTTGAGATTTATCTGACTTATTCATATGCGTATATTTTTGAATTTGTTGCCTTGGTAATCACAGTATAATATACTCGGCTTTGACTTGGTTTTGGAAATTCTCGGCTTTGAAATGGGTTTGAATTATCAGCTTGAAATCTGAGATGTATTTGATTTCCACTGCCTTGACTTGGTTTTTAAAAGAAGAAAAAAAAACGCGGCTTTGATTTTGTGATTTCGTATATATATATATATATATTTGTAAATTCTTGGTTGATACCTTGTTGGCATCGATTTGAAATTGCTGTTTACTTGTAAATGTTTCTGGCTCCTGTGAGCTTCGTCTCTGGCCATCTATTCTTTGTTGCATCTTGTAATTGCATTCCATTCAGTTGCACTGAGCTCTGTGTAGTTACCACTGTTCAAGTATGTGGTCTTCATTATTCATGTATCTTGATATCGTGTAGACTTTTTCATACTGCCGTGATGCAGTTTCCTTCACTGTTGTATCTTGGTTTCATGTCTGTAGTTGTCTGCATTCACCCCAGATATTCTTCATTTTTGTCTATGTTGATACAGTATGCTTGCATATTCAAATTGCATATGTACTGTTCTTTGGTGGCTGTTCATTTGTGTGTCACTGCACTGTCCACATGAGCTCATTTGTTCCTGTTGCATATATGTTTGGTTCAAGTTGTATACATACATTCATGCATGTATATAGATGTATGTTTCTCTGTTTGGCATCAGCTTGATATTATATGTGTTCTTCCTTGTTAATCTGTTGTGATAACTGTTGAGTCTGTTTTGTTGTCCAGTATATTCATGTATGTTGTCATTCTTTATGATCTGATTACTTGTAACTTTTGTAGCTGTGCACTTCATTGTTTGGTTGCACTCATTCTGTTTTTTTTGAGTCACTTTAACCTGTGCATCCATGGTGATATCTGAAACTTGTGTAGTCTTGGTGCAGTTGACCATCATGTAGGGCTGTTCTGATTTGGTAGCATTGCATTTGCTTTTGATCATTTCCATATTGATTCATTCCATTTCATCTATACTTTGTAGTTGTATATATTGACGCATTCACTTTAAATATCTTTGATACTGGGTAGCTTATCCTTGCACTGCACTTGCATATATTGCATATTAGAATGCCCAGACTACTTCATTGTCATTTTATACGGTCAATCTTTTATGTCCAGACCGTGATTTAGAGGCTTGCATATGATAGAGTGCATATGTAGTTTCTTCTTGAGCATCATGTCATATTTTCATACCTAAGTTCACTGTTTTATGTTGTCACTCGATCTTATTGCTGTGACAATGTGACTTGGCCTTGAGTCTCCTTTCTTCACAAAGTATTTAATCCCCTTTGTCACTGCATATCTCAATATGTTTGACCTCATTTTTTCTTCTTCTTGAAAATCTGGCAATGTCTGCATGCTCATTGGTTTGAAATCTCTGGTTGTTTTCTTGATAGTACTGTGCTTGGTCTTTGTTATGTCATATGAACTGCTTTTCGACTTCACTGTTACATTGGGGTTTGTCTGCATTTCATATGCTACTGTGTTGCATGCACTGTCCACGTGAGTTGTTACTGCTGTGGTCTTGAGGTATGTTTGTCTGCATGCCCTGCTAGTCGACTTGCATGTTACTTTGACTCGTTTCACTTGGAGTCGTGTTGTTACCTGCCTTGGTTGGTCTGCATCCATATATGTCTGAAGTTTGGTTCGGTATTTCTTCAAGTCATTATGTATTGTTGCAGTGGTTGGAATTTTTGCAGTGTTCATGCTAGGTACCCTGGCTTAAACCACACTTTGACTCACTGTCTATTGTTGCCATAGCTTGATCCATTGTTTTGACCTGCTGTTGGTTCGAACTTGGTGTTATCTAGTTCTTTTGGTTGGTGCACACGAGTTGGCGAGGCAGTGCACGCGTGCGTGCACTGCAGCCACCCAGAATTGACAGTTTTGAATTGATATTTTTCTTTGCGTCGTGATGCATTGATCTTTTATGCCGTATTGGCGAGGCCGTACACGCGTGCGTGTACGGCAGCCAATCGAATTTTTGATGGTTTTAAAGTGACAATTTCAATTGTTTTAAATTGATTTAGTCGATTTGATAAATTGTTTATTTATCTCAGTTGATGATTTAAATCTGTTAATTTATTGTTCAACACTGTTTAGTGTTAAAATTTTCGTTATCCGATTCCTTTGTTAAAAGGATTGGATAGACGGGAATTATATTTGACCATCGTCTATTATACTGTTTGATTATTACTGCCTCTATGCACTAATAACTGGTTTGAATTAGACTGACCTGTGTATTATTTTCTTTTGAATGTAATACTCGGGTCAGACCGATTATTTTTACAGCTTGAAGATTTTCGAGCAGCGAAGTTAGAGAGAGAGGGTAAAAGAATCACTGTAGTTTTCAGGAAAATTTTGTATTTAAAAAGATATTCCGCTGTATCAGTTAAATACATTGTATAAACTTTGATGTATGTATTCAAAAAGATTTATAGTAATGAAATATTATTATTCTATGTTTCTGTGGCTGATTCTGTTTAAATTACATAAACTAAATAACAATCCGTCTTTTTGAACGTTTCGAGTTGGTTTAATTACCGACTGGAGGCGGTCAGAAAGGGGAATGTTACAGAGTGGTATCAGAGCTTTGGTTTACACAAAGCTTAGTTTATGGTGTTTAATATGAATAGTTACTAGAAACACTTTAAAGAATTTTTTTTTCAAATCTAAAGAAGTATAAAATTGAATATGAAATAAAGATTTTTAACTTAAGAAAAGTTAAATTGAATTGAGTTAGCATTAATTAATATACGATTTGAAATTTAACTAAAGGAAAGTTAAATAAATTGAATTGGATTAGATAAAATTATTGAAATGGAAATTTAAACTTAAAAGACAAGTGATTATATAATATGAATTGGGAAGTTTAAATTAATAAGTTGTATAACTTATAAAATGAGAAAATTTGAATCAAACCAATTGTTAAAATGGTTAAACAGTTTTGTTAAGTAAAACAAAATCTGAATTCTGAATAGTAATATGAATTTGACTTTATTAAAAGTTAAATAAAATGATTTGAGAAATGAAATCTAAGTTAAGTTAAGTAAAATAGAATTTCAAATAAATTTGAGGCGAACTTAAGTTGTATGGTGAAAATAAATGCAAGTGAAGATAAAATGAAACATAGCTTAAGTAATGTTGAATGAGGTTGAATTTGATATCAAAATGAATTAATAAAGTGAAGAATGAATATGAATTTGAGTTATATGAAGGAAATTCAACTTTAATTGTAAAAGTGAATTAGTGAATAAACATGGATTAGAAATGTTGTTAAGAGTTGAATAAAACTTAAGTTAAGAAGTTGTGAATATGGTGAGTATAAGAATTCAATCTGAATTAGAATATAAACCAATTGAAATCAAATGTGTTAAAACCAAATTGAATGTAAGCAAAGTAAATAAATTTGGTTATGTTGAATGTGCATTGGTTGCCAGTTGATTGTATAGAAATTCATTAGGTGTTAATGAAATTGAATTAATGGAAATTGGAAGCTGAGTAATTGAATTAATGGAAATTGAAAGATAAGTAAATCTAAATACAATCAAATTTGATTTGAATTGAAAGCAAACTAACTTGAATATAAATTAGTGAAAGTAAACTAATTGAATATGAATGAATGTCAGTAACATCCAATGTGAATGAATCAAATGTGATTAAATTGAAAACCAAGTCGATGAATGATTTACTAAAGAACTAGTGGATTATTTTGGAAATAGAAAGTAGATGCAAAGTTCAAATGGGAATTAGATTTGAAAATTTTGAAGTTGTCAACATGACAATCCATAATAAATTTAATAGATTCAGTGATGAATTTAAATTTGAACTTGCAGAGAATTAAGTTAAGTGGAAAACTTAGTATTGGAAAATTTGAAGTTGGTTTAAAACCAATATTGTGAAAAGTATGCGGAATTCAAACTATAAATTGAAGTCTTTATAAATAGGAATGGAATTTATAAAATGTTGTTTATAAATCCGAAACTGACTTATTTTAATAAGTAAAATCTTTATAGCTTGTTAAAGGAAGTATATCCACAATTTTGGACAGTGGATAATCTTTTAAAATTGTTAGAAATGTTGTGAATATATTATTGAATAAAATGGACATGTTTTGGGAAAAGTGATATTTTAAAACGAAGTTAATTGTTTTAAAGATGTTTTCAAAGGCATTGAATATCGAAACCATAGATTTCAACATTCATTGTTGAAATAGACGTTTTCGAGGAATAAGGAAATGGTGGACTATAACACTGTTGTTATAGTAAATGATTTCTGAAAGGAAATGTTTTGTCTAGTATTGGGATTTATACATCTATCTAAATTTCGAATTCCTATACTAGTGATTTTGAGTTGTCGTAACGATGTTTTACGTAACATTCGTTTTAACTCAAATAAATATGAGAAAGAGAATGATTTCCTTAAAGATGAAATATATACTTAATTTTGATTAAAGTATATCGAATATTTTCAAATGTTGAAAATAAATGGATTTGTGAATTACTTATTTTTAAATAAGTATGGAAATGTTTTTTTTCCAAATATGAAATGTTGTGAATATATTCCGTAAGGAATAAATGATTTGAAATTCATTTTTGAAGTCGAAGTTGAAAAGTTAAATGAGAAATTTGAACAATTTGTTCAATTTGAAATTTTTCAAAAAGATTGAATCGTTAAGTTAAAATTGAGTTTAACTTCGACATCAAAGACAATATAAGTTGAGTTTTGAATTTCAGATGATGGTTTGGATTGTATGTCTAACATTGTGAATTGATGACATAGCAATTGATCTCTATTAAATATATATCTGTTGGTGGCGGAGAATTTATTCTCTTAGCTTAACACCCTTCTCTGAGACGTACGAGCTCAGAGGTTATATATCGATAGACATCAATTCTGTGTTGAGAATTGACGATGTAACGTGAAATCCAAATCGAATGTGAAAGTCGATAATAAATGGAATTATGAATATGAATTGGGTTTGAGATAACCTTAAATTTCTAAATCGACTTAGAGGAATTTTTTTTGAAATCGTCTATTTGTTATGGATATAGGATATGTAGGTTTTCAGAACTTATATATATGAATACGGTAAATTTGAAAACCGTCAGTTTGGAAAGTCATTGTTATGGAAATCTTATGTAAGCTTACATGGATATGATATGTACGAAATGTGAAATGAAGTACTACATATATATGATATTATGTTTTCTAAACTGAGGATATGGAAAAGTACCTTCCATTTATTATTGGAGAAGGTATTGGAACTCGTGAAGAGTGTCCATTTGAAATTCGTAGCTACGTAGAATTTTCCATAAGTTGGAATGTCCATTTGGACTAGAATCCCTCGTGATGGGATCATGTTGATTATGATGTATGCTAGCGTAATTTGAGGGGCGAGATGCCCACAGTTACAAGCGACTCCACTGGGATAGTGGCGCAACCGCCGGGTAAACTGCAATCTAAGCGCCAAAGCGAAATTCGAGGGGCGAGATGCCTACGGTTACAAGCGATTCTACTGGGATAGTAGCATAACCGCCGTGTGGACCGCGATCTATGGCAACAACCATGGCGAAATTCAAGAGAGATGTGAAATCTACGGTTACAAGCGATTCTACTGGGATAGTAGCGTAACCGCCGGGTAAACTGTGATCCATGGGGGAACGTGCTTTCCATATCCATTTTTTAAAAGAATTTTTAAAGTATTTTCACTGGGAATTGAAGCAAGTATATTTAGTACTTGGAGATTTTTAGACCTGCGCCTGGCCAGCGTATGCCTAATGTCTGTGAGAACGAAGATGAACTTGTTAAATTTCGAGTTAGCAAGTATTTTCAAACTATAAATAGTGAATAAATAGTCTGAAAGTAAAATTTCAAAATTCCTACCTAATAAACTAAGGAAGAGGATCTTTGAAATGTTTTGAAAGTTCACAGCTTTGGAAGAGATATATTATATAAATCTCTAACATGAAGAATTTTAAGTTTGAATTTGAGTTTGTAAGTCGAAAATTTGGTAAAAGACTTTTGCGTTTTGATTGTAGAAATCAATGAACAAAGCTAGTATGATTAAAAACAAATGGAATGAACTCTATATTTATTTATTTTTAATAAGTATTGAGCTTGGAAAAAAAAATTTAGTAGGGTATAAATATTAATGAAATTTTAACAACCTTTCCTTTTCGTGGACGAAAAGTTTTAAGGAGGGGAGATTGTAACGACCCTGAAATTTTAATAATTCAAATTGAAAATATTTAATGAATTTTAAATATTTGAAAGATGAATTGACTGGAATTTCAAATTATCAGGATAAATTGGGCGATTAAATTTTAGAATTTAATCTATTGAAAATTGAATTTGAATTGAATCGGGATTCATAAATAATGTAAAGGAGTTTGTCAATCGATTAAAATTCTTTTATAAATTTTGTTAAGTGTTAAGAGTTAAACGGGCTTTAAATTTCAATGTTGGCCCACGTTTGATATTGGTGCCGTGATTAAGTATACCCGTTTCCCCTCATTTTTTTCTCATTCAAAACCCTAGTTCTAAAAATAACGAAAGAAAAAAAATGGCGGCGACGATTTCCTCTTTGCAACCGAATTAGGGCTTCGTTCCCTTTGTTCCCGTGAGTGCTCGGCTTTGCTTGTTCGTGCTTGGCTTTGGCTTCTTCTTCGCTTGCTCATTGAGGCTTTCGAGATTAGGGTTTTCAAAAACCTAGGGCTTCGGCGATCGATTCTCTGGCGTTCGTCTTCCTCTTCGCTCGTTCCTCACCATCGTGGCGCCAACCTTGCCGAGCGATAGTGGCTTTCATCGAACGAAGGTGAGTGGTTTTCGCCCCTCACATCTAATTCGACTTTCAAACGATTTCTGATTTGTTTAAGTTTTGTTTGCTTGAATTTGTTCGAATTCGTATATTTTTTTGTGATTTTTATAGGGTTCGAATACATAAAATCTCGTTCGTATATTATCATTTGAATTTGTCAATCGATTTGCTCTGTCGCTTGATGATGTTTGAACATTTGAGATTTATCTGACTTATTCATATGCGTATATTTTCGAATTTGTTGCCTTGGTAATCACAGTATAATATACTCGGCTTTGACTTGGTTTTGGAAATTCTCGGCTTTGAAATGGTTTTGAATTATCAGCTTGAAATCTGAGATGTATTTGATTTCCACTGCCTTGACATGGTTTTTAAAAGAAGAAAAAAAAACGCGGCTTTGATTTTGTGATTTCGTATATATATATATATATTTGTAAATTCTTGGTTGATACCTTGTTGGCATCGATTTGAAATTGCTGTTTACTTGTAAATGTTTCTGGCTCCTGTGAGCTTCGTCTCTGGCCATCTATTCTTTGTTGCATCTTGTAATTGCATTCCATTCAGTTGCACTGAGCTCTGTGTAGTTACCACTGTTCAAGTATGTGGTCTTCATTATTCATGTATCTTGATATCGTGTAGACTTTTTCATACTGCCGTGATGCAGTTTCCTTCACCGTTGTATCTTGGTTTCATGTCTGTAGTTGTCTGCATTCACCCCAGATATTCTTCATTTTTGTCTATGTTGATACAGTATGCTTGCATATTCAAATTGCATATGTACTGTTCTTTGGTGGCTGTTCATTTGTGTGTCACTGCACTGTCCACATGCGCTCATTTGTTCCTGTTGCATATATGTTTGGTTCAAGTTGTATACATACATTCATGCATGTATATAGATGTATGTTTCTCTGTTTGGCATCAGCTTGATATTATATGTGTTCTTCCTTGTTAATCTGTTGTGATAACTGTTGAGTCTGTTTTGTTGTCCAGTATATTCATGTATGTTGTCATTCTTTATGATCTGATTACTTGTAACTTTTGTAGCTGTGCACTTCATTGTTTGGTTGCACTCATTCTGTTTTTTTTTGAGTCACTTTAACCTGTGCATCCATGGTGATATCTAAAACTTGTGTAGTCTTGGTGCAGTTGACCATCATGTAGGGCTGTTCTGATTTGGTAGCATTGCATTTGCTTTTGATCATTTCCATATTGATTCATTCCATTTCATCTATACTTTGTAGTTGTATATATTGAAGCATTCACTTTAAATATCTTTGATACTGGGTAGCTTATTCTTGCACTGCACTTGCATATATTGCATATTAGAATGCCCAGACTACTTCATTGTCATTTTATACGGTCAATCTTTTATGTCCAGACCGTGATTTAGAGGCTTGCATATGATAGAGTGCATATGTAGTTTCTTCTTGAGCATCATGTCATATTTTCATACCTAAGTTCACTGTTTTATGTTGTCACTCGATCTTATTGCTGTGACAATGTGACTTGGCCTTGAGTCTCCTTTCTTCACAAAGTATTTAATCCCCTTTGTCACTGCATATCTCAATATGTTTGACCTCATTTTTTCTTCTTCTTGAAAATCTGGCAATGTCTTCATGCTCATTGGTTTGAAATCTCTGGTTGTTTTCTTGATAGTACTGTGCTTGGTCTTTGTTATGTCATATGAACTGCTTTTCGACTTCACTGTTACATTGGGGTTTGTCTGCATTTCATATGCTACTGTGTTGCATGCACTGTCCACGTGAGTTGTTACTGCTGTGGTCTTGAGGTATGTTTGTCTGCATGCCCTGCTAGTCGACTTGCATGTTACTTTGACTCATTTCACTTGGAGTCGTGTTGTTACCTGCCTTGGTTGGTCTGCATCCATATATGTCTGAAGTTTGGTTCGGTATTTCTTCGAGTCATTATGTATTGTTGCAGTGGTTGGAATTTTTGCAGTGTTCATGCTAGGTACCCTGGCTTAAACCACACTTTGACTCACTGTCTATTGTTGCCATAGCTTGATCCATTGTTTTGACCTGCTGCTGGTTCGAACTTGGTGTTATCTAGTTCTTTTGGTTGGTGCACACGAGTTGGCGAGGCAGTGCACGCGTGCGTGCACTGCAGCCACCCAGAATTGACAGTTTTGAATTGATATTTTTCTTTGCGTCGTGATGCATTGATCTTTTATGCCGTATTGGCGAGGCCGTACACGCGTGCGTGTACGGCAGCCAATCGAATTTTTGATGGTTTTAAAGTGACAATTTCAATTGTTTTAAATTGATTTAGTCGATTTGATAAATTGTTTATTTATCTCTGTTGATGATTTAAATCTGTTGATTTATTGTTCAACACTGTTTAGTGTTAAAATTTTCGTTATCCGATTCCTTTGTTAAAAGGATTGGATAGACGAGAATTATATTTGACCGTCGTCTATTTGACTGTTTGATTATTACTGCCTCTATGCACTAATAACTGGTTTGAATTAGACTGACCTGTGTATTATTTTCTTTTGAATGTAATACTCGGGTCAGACCGAGTATTTTTACAGCTTGAAGATTTTCGAGCAGCGAAGTTAGAGAGAGAGGGTAAAAGAATCACTGTAGTTTTCAGGAAAATTTTGTATTTAAAAAGATATTCCGCTGTATCAGTTAAATACATTGTATAAACTCTGATGTATGTATTCAAAAAGATTTATAGTAATGAAATATTATTATTCTGTGTTTCTGTGGCTGATTCTGTTTAAATTACATAAACTAAATAACAATCCGTCTTTTTGAACGTTTCGAGTTGGTTTAATTATCGACTGGGGGCGGTCAGAAAGGGGGAATGTTACACTAATAAATAATTTGCATACTCCTTAGTTGGTGAGCAAACTCAAGCTAGGGATGTTATGTGTAGTATTAGCCTGAAGGACAACAAGTTTGTTTTTTAGACTGAAGGACAATGCTAGTTATAACTAGCATGTTGTATAGTGTAAAACTGAATATAATGCTAGATATAACTAGCATTTTGTATAGTGTAAAAGTTGAATATAATGCTAATTATAACTAGCATTTGTCCTTCAGCCTAAAAATGAAACTTGGTGTCCTTCGGCCTAATTTTTTTTCAAAGTTTGTCCTTTTCCCTATTTCCCTTTATTATTAATATATTGAATACACGAGGTAAGATAACTATGTGTATTTGTTAAGCAAACTCAAGGTATAGATACTATACTTAGGCCATCACAATATGATAGGTACGATTAAATAATTTCATTTCGATTGTTGAGCAAACTCAAGGTCGAAGTGAAACTAGGACAAAGTACCAAGGGTTAGAAGTTGTATACTATACAATCGATAAGAAGTTATCCATCGTCTGTGGAGTTATGATTTGTAGAGCAAACTTAAGGCTAGAATTTCAAGACGGACGAGTTCTAACGCTCACTAGTAAAGTCAAAAGGCTTCTATGTTTCAAATTAGGGTTTGGTGAAACCTAAAAGACTAGTGGAAGCCTTATTAAAAAAAATGAAATGGTAACATCTAACTTTTCTAATTGTAAGGACATTAATGTTATACTAATCCACATTGAAATTTTTGCATTTAATATGATTAATAAAATATTTATCAATTAAGTACTGAATTGAAGATTGACAAATATAAATATAATACACACACTTACTATTAAATGCTTACTGCATGTTTATGTTTCAACAGTTATGCAAGCGCCTGATTTTACAACTATTAAATAAGTTTGTAATTTGGTCGCTCGCGTGTTTATTTGGTCGAGAGTGTGTATTGCATTCTATAAGTTTCAAATTCAAAAGCAATACAAGTTCATGGATATTTGATCCATAAAAATGGTATATAAGTGTTATATGATGAATGGTCACAGTTTATAGTGTCCGATATTTTAATGAATTAGTTCATCGAAATAAGCAAATAAATGTATTTGATTTGATTGATTACAATAAAGGTCATATTGTGTTAACGTAACACAAGACTAACACTGTAATTCAAATCTAAGAACTCGATCGCTGAAATGTCAGTTTGATCAGTTTACATAAGGTGCATCATATTTGATGTCCTTAAATGTTAAGGATGATCAAATGCAATTTTTGGTGAAGAGTTTGTTATGATATTGTGGTAAGGGATTTCTTTTGAATGGTTTGACCATTTAGAAATAAAAGTGAATGTATAAAATTATATGCGATTTAAGGTATAGTTGGGATGAAGAGAGTGAATGGTCACTTCTGCTTTATAAAGAAACATCGAAAATAGGAAACCATAATGATTGATACTTAACATTGGATTAAGAAATATTATTTCCATTTCAAAATATATTTTTATAGAGAAAATTGTTTTTTACGAGATTTGTTTCTTTGAGTTCAAGATATTTGAATTGAACCCCCCACTGTAAACTAGTTGCAGTATAAGAAATAAATAATCTATATTAAGTGAATGATGGACCTCCGAATTTAGTACGCTATTATAGTAATGGTAAAAATAGTAGGAGCATGTCATATAGCACTTATTGATTGCATCAAATTATAAATATTATTTTCGTAAAACATACCGAACATTATTTATGAAATAATAATTATTTTTCAGTGCCGACTGAAGAATAGATATAGTTATATTTGTTTTTACAGCAAAAGTAATGCATTGGAAAATACTGAAGTATCTAAAATTATTTACAATTATTTGGAATTATAGACTTAGCCATAGTTTTAAGAAATAATTTTTATTATATGATTATGATCATATGATACCAATTAACAATTAAGTGATATGTACTCATTTAGTGGAAGTGTCATAAGAGTTGATGAACTCTTTGCATTGATACATATAGATGTATGTAATCATAAGTCTAGTAATACCAAAATGGTTCCATATACTTCGTCATATTCATTGATGAGTTATCACAAACATGAATATGTGCATCTGATACACTTGTATAAGTCTATGATAATCTCATATAATATAAAATGAAAGTAAATAATATAAAATGCGGCAGATTTGATTCGATTTGATCAAACAAATGAGTATATTGGAAAGAGTATCGTATGGACCTAATACGAATAAAGATCCAGTCTCAAAGGAAATTCCTCCCTATAATACATAATGATGTATTAATAAGGAGTAATCAAACTTTTGTTGGATAAAGCACGATTAATGATGAGTGAAGTTGAGTTAAATTCTTTTTATAAGGTGTATATTTAAGAGTAGTACACGAGGTAAAATTAATATCATCCAAAGAATAGTTTCAAAAACCATACGAGATAAAGGTTTATAAGAAACCTCTACATATCCTAGGCCATGAAGTTGGCAGGTTGCAAGTCGAAAGACTACACATAATAATTGTACGAAAGGGATCTGGATGAATCGTCTTAAGTGAATTTTGGAAATGTTAGTCATTAGATGATTAATTTATGTTGTAAACATAAATATGTTGTGAACTAATGCAAAATCAGTTTTATACAAGGTAGTTGATAAAATGCTTATGAATACCTATTCCGTTGCGCTGAGAAAACACTGTTGTTTCAAGAAATACCAACTTCGTAGCAAAAGATTTCTTTAAGAAATTATTGGTATAAAATGAATTTGGATACGATCCAATGATAAAACTAAATACAAGAAATGAATTGAAATTAACAGAACATATAATGAATATTCTTGTACATTAAAGAGAAACTATGAGTTTCTTACCAAAGTCAAGAATAAATAATCCTTGGTTTTTTAATTAAGCAATTAAGAGTATTGACTCTATGATATGGTACAATGCACAAATCCGAAATAGATTCTAAATACTTTATCAAAATATGATTTTGATAGTTGCATCCAAAGGATATGATCCTTCGACCGCAAATATGCCTTTAAGAGAAAGATAAATGTAGTTGGAATATGGTGAGCCATATTGATAAGAATAAAACCGTGAATTTCAACTGTTGAAATTAACGTAATAGATTCACCATTCGATGTCCTGAAGCTGGATCAGATTTTACTTATAAAATTAATGCTCAGTACAACTTTGTGTTTGGTATGTATGTGCTAAAATAGAAAATTCTAAATAATGATTTAGAATAGACTGTTAGCACATAACAACCAAAGTACCTCGAAGTTAGTGGGAGCAATATTGAGTTTGTGGAATTTGGATGTGATTCAAGAAATGATAAAAAGTATCGTATTATATGCATCGGAGCTGAATAAATATTTCGATAAAAATATCAAATAGTTTGATCATCAGTCAAAATGCAAAGGAAGCGTATGTTCATAAGAAAAAATGTTAAAAGGTACATAGATATTTCTAAACCATAAGTAAACAACAATGCTAATTGTTAACGATTTACTTTTGGTAATATCAACTTTAGTTGTTTTAATACTCGAGGTTGGATTTGTGAATGATGTCTTTTATAGTAAGTATAAAAGATATTGGGAATATCCCAAATGATATGCAAGGACGTCTTATTAAAATGTTTAAAACATGTAAGATGGATTCTGGAACACCACGCAACTTTTAACGATCGAATAACTAAATGATTAATTTAAATATTTATCGTTAAGCGATAGAACACCTTTTATACTCGTTTTTTTACAAACAAACAAATTAGGATTTGATACACCAATAATAGTGTTTGCTTTTTCGACGCGAGTAAAATGAGTATAAACTTGATTATGTTTAGAGACGATGAAAATTTGAAGTGGATAGTGATTTGAGTGGATAACATGGATTTGGGCTAAGCCCCTTTACTTAGCCTATATGAGGCTAACCCCTTTCATAATTCCATTCTTATTTCACGTTCATTTTCTTTTCCTCTTCTGTAATTTTCACTAATGGCCTCCTAATCACCTCCTTAATCCCCAAACCCTAAACCCATTAAACAAATTTTATAAAATCAAATAAAAATCATCATAATTCCTCTCTTCTGATTCTATACAAAACCCATGAAGTAATTGGCTTGAATCAGAGTATTAATGGAGATCCCAAATTTGAAGAGAGCAAAATAATGGGTTTCAGTGATTTTGAACTTGGTTTGGAGAAGAAGAGGTGAGTAAGATGATTCTCCTATTAAATTTGTGTATTTTTACTTCATTAATTTGTTTATTTATAATTATGAAGAATTATGGAATGTTTTGGAGATTTCTATGCTAGGGTTTAGGCCTGATTTATGTTATAAACATGTTTCGCTTAGCTAATTAATTGTTTATGTAACGACCTGGCTTTCTATGCCCAGAAAGACGTATCGTGAATTAAGAAAGAAAGGGATAGAAGAAGAAAAGAAAGAAAAGAAGAAAGAATGACAACATCAGAAACTCACAGCGGAACGAATGAAATATAATATATCATATAAAATATTACATAGTATCATATACATCAGAGTTACACAACTTATACAACACATATTAGACAGTTATAAACATCTGTCTAATTCATACAACTCAAGTATCACAGATACAGACACAACATATACACAGCGGAATCATCATATATCTACACGGTGAAGCCTCCTGCTCCAAATCTCCTCCAGAATTCGTCAAAGCTAACCTGAATCCCTCGACTACTCAATACAATATTGAGTACCCAAGAGTTTAATAAAACAGAAAATAAACACTTGGGTCAGACATGGGTCTGGTGTGAGTAAACGGTTAGATTGCTTAACTTTGAAAACTTTTGAAAACAAAAGTATCACGTAAGACTTCCCACAAATAAACATGGGTAAGTTTTTACCTTACGCTAACTAAAACGTTTGATAGGAAATCTGATTGTATTATAATAGGGTCTAGGGTTTTCAAGTAAAATACAGAAATAGCTGAAATGCTTACATCTCACATTCCAACATAGTTGGGCACAACTAATACGTACGGCACTTATTGGAGTTTGGATTCCATACAATGGCAGGGCTACTGGGGTACCGCCCGTCACAGTACGTGGCCTAGATCACCGTACCGAGGAGTACGCCCGCTCCCCTGCAACACAAAGCCGGAACCATCCCTTACTGGATAATCCCGAACAAGATAACCCCGTAGTTGGCGCGACCAACCACACACTAAGCCGAATAAAAGAAAAGGGACCTCTAGACAGGGATCTATCTTGCTCTCAGTGGGTGCTACCCACGAAGCTTTGCTGCACCTCCCCTGTTTTAGCCATTCCCGGTTGATGAGGCTTGAGGTTACGATTACCTTTAATCAGAACATATCACTTAGAATGCTCATCGTCCGCCTGACGATGTGCTGAAAGCATTCAATCCATACAAGTTCGTTCCGGGTTCGAACGAAACCGAAGGCATTATCTCGTTACACTCGTTTTGGAATCACCCTCAGAGTTAACGACAATAACCCTTGCACTCTGAATCTTCATCTTCACTTGAGATTCACGATCTATCGTTAATTTGGATCGATGTGGTATTCGTGTCTCCAGACCTGGAATACCGGTATACGGAAACCCGATCCCGGTCTCATCGAAATCCAAAACGTATCTTTTAAGGCCAAGTTGTTTAAAGGTTTAAACATTTAAACTTATATACATAATGATATAAAAACAGATAAATGAATCACATTATCACAATAGATAATTCATATCAACATTCATTTCACAAAGCAGCCTATCACATATATCAGAGATATCCAAATCATCCAATATCAACCAATCACCCAATATCAATCATCCAATATTAACCAATCATTCAAAAGCAGAATTGATTAATTCCAAATCAATTTAATTAACCTTTAATTAAATTAATTACTATCACTTGGATTATCATAATCCTGCTTACTATCATTAATTACAAATTAATTAATTAAACATCTTAATGATCTTCCTTAATTAATCTCCTTTGATTAATTATACTTTAATTACCTTTTAGTAATTATCCTTAATCATATTTAGTAATTAACTTTTAATTACTATCATTAATTACAATAATTAATGAACCTTTATCAATTAATTAACTAAAATTAATTATATTAATCCTTAATTAATTACAATTAATTAATCAAACTAAAATTAATTACTTTTATTAATCAACCTTGATTAATTCATTAATCTTTATTAATTAATTAACCTTTTAATTAATTAAATAATTAATTTTTAATCAACCACTTCATTTATTAATTAGTCTTAATTAATCATAAACAGTAATTAATAATTTGTAATTACTTATCTTAATTAATTATATTAACCTTGATTAATTAATCTAATTAATTAATCTTTAATTACTTCATTAAGTAATTATTAATCAATTTAAATTAACAAATAATCCTTAATTAATTACTTTATTAATTAATTACTCTTAGTAATTAATCTTAAATTAAACGCATTTAATTAATCACATTTATTAATTAACTAAACTAAAATTAAGTAATTAATTCTTAATTACTTACATAAGTAATTATCTTCTAATTACTTCCATTAAAAATCTTGTTTACTTTCTTAATTAATTTCTTAACCAATAATTAATTCCATCATTAATAATTCTTAATACTTTAATTAATTAATTACTTCATAATTAATTAACTTTAAAATAATTATATTAATTAATTCCTTAATTGATAACATTAAGTGATTACCCATTAATTACTTCAGCTAATTACTTCCATGAGTAATTTACTCCTCCTAATTACTTTAAGTAATTATCCATTAATTACTTTATTAAGGAATTTACTCATTTAATCATAAATTGATTTTCTTAAATTAATTAGGCTAATTAATTAATCTAAAATTAATTACATTAATTAATTAACTAATTAATCATCTCTAATTAATTCATTAACTATTCACTAATTACTTTATTAAAAGTAAATTAAAAATCAATTTTGAAATAAAATTTACTTTAACAAAACAATTCAAACATTTAATTTTATATACTTAAATTTTTGAAAATCATTTCCAAACATGTTTAATCCAATCAAACCATTATTTATCTTAAAACTTGTTTTTAATACTTAAAAACTTGTTCATACTTTATATTTTAAAACCAAGATATAGTTTGCTTTGAAAATCTCAAATGTGGTTACTTAAATTTAAAACACCCGAGTCTAAACAAAAGTAAACCCGAGTAAACCCACTAAAACACCCTAGTCTACCCCGAGTTCTCTCGAATACCTACCCACTTCGAGTCGAAACGCGAATATCACGAGACTTCCCCCGAGTGTCACTCTTCTTCCCCAAATTCACGAACTCCAGACATTCAAACGTGCACACGTGCACGTGGTGCACTTGCACCAGCGTTTCCGACCACAGATGATCGTCGCGATGCTCCTCTCTGACTCCACGAACCCACGCGATCACTACTCCCCACCCAGATCGATGCAAATGACAGACAATTTAAAACGAGCTTCCTTGCTCAAAGACTGGAACGAACATACTCGACAGATCATCGATCTCGCCGTTGATGATCAAAGCCTCGAGAAGCTCCGCCGCCTTCATCATAGCTCCGTCTCGACTTCCTACATCTCCAGCAATTCATGCGATCAACTCCGATCAACCATGGCCATCACGAGAACCTCTTAAACATCATCGTTTCACACTGCCTCTGTAACCCTAGTTCAATCGAATACGAACAATTCACTCATTTGAAAATTTCAATTGTATTTTTTTCCTAATCCATAACATTCAAGCAAGCTTCAATCAAAAATCTAGCTTCAATCATCACCTGAATCTTCGGCAATTCACCAAAGTTCCCAATTTGAACAAAACCCAAATTCACAAGAATTTCTCAACTAAAATTTACAATATGCATATCAAAATTCACGATTTCCTATCGTGATTACATGCATGCAATCCAAATTGGAAATTAAAGTAGTTGATTTTTAACAAAAACTTAGTTTTCACTGTTGTTTTAAAGATTTCAATATAAATATTTATTTTAAACATCTGGAATGATTTTAGTAGTGGAGTTACATGATCTCAATCATTTATTGTTTGCAAATTTCAGATTAACAATGAATAAAGAATGAGATATTGAATTTAAAGAAGGAAAAACCAAAAACTGTTAACAACAGAACCTATTTTCTTGTTACAGGCATTCATAAACCAAACATGCATTCATATCAAGGCATTTTCTATAAACATTTATATCATTTCATCACAAGCAACCGAGTTTCAAACTGTTTTTAAAATAAATATCTACTCACAGGTTATAAACAGAGAACAGGCAATTCATATACATATATCTATATACATGCACTTACACATATAAACACATGCAATCATATTTTATAAAGATTCATCATAGTCATTAAGGCCAAGTCACAGATTTAAAAAAAACTGTTTTTAAAAGAAATATTTACTCACCTTATAATTAAAGAAGCAGAGAACAAACAGAGCAGTTTTCCAGGCTTCTGAAATTTGATCTAGAAAATGTTGAATTTGAAATCCTACTGCATGCTTGTAAATATTTGAGTCTTTAACTTGATTGTTGAGACTGAAGTCTTTGCATTTGAATTACAGTTGAACTTCATTTGCATTGAGAATTGTTACAGGCTGTTGAAATTTGATTTACTTCTTTTGATTTTTGGGTTTTCAGTTTTAAGTTTATAAGAAGAAGAAAGAAAGACTGGGAAAAATGTTTTGAACGATTCTGAACTGAAATCAAAATGACCAGGTTTCTTTAACATATGTTATTTAAGATAATTTAATTTTTCTCTAAATTTTCAAATAAATTAAATGAAAGCCACTTGTTAACTTTATAAGCTAGACAATTGCCCATGCTTGTTTTATATGTTTACAAGTGTTAAAATCCTTGCAAAATTATGTCTAAACCCTTATTAATAAAAGTAATTATGTTTTATTAAAACCTTATTTACAAAAGTATTTATGTTACATTAATTATGTAAATATAGTCTTATATAAATTCATGTTTTATTTATTTATTTACAAACTATTTAGTTTAAGTATCTATATTTTATTATTTATGAAATGTGAATTTAATTTACTTATGTTATATTATTTATTTTTACAAACCTTCTAAATCCAAAAGATATTTAGAAAGAAAGTTTATTCTAAACCATATATATATTTTTAACCATTTTAGTTTAATACTTATTAAAAGAAAACAAGATAAAAATTAAAACCTTTATTAAATTTTAAACACTTTAAAGAATACAAAATAAAACTTTATTTAAACTATCATTTTTAAAATAAACAATTATCTTATATTTTGAAAACAATTGAATTAATCTAAACTAATCTTTGAAAAATATTAATTTTAAAACAAAGCTTTAAATCACAATTCATACATATATAAATTATCAATAGATTAAATTAAATTTCAAAACAATCCAAATTATAACATATACATACATATATATTACAATTTGAAAATTCATCTTTTATTTAAACAAAAGATTCTCTATTCACAATATATATATCAATATATACATTATAAATAGAATCTATTTTTATTAGCTTTGAAAGATAAATTTTATCCATTTTAAATTATTAGAAAAGATCTAATATTACCAAATTAAATATTTATTAGCCTATAAAGGATTAAATTACCAAATTAAATTAAAATTAGAAAGAAAATTATCAATCTAATTAAATTATCAATACCGATTATTAAATTTAAATTGTCCAAAAACCCGGGATATCACATTCCTCCCCCCTTAAAATAATTTCATCCTCGAAATTAAAAGCAAAGTTAATTTAATAATCCAGCCAAGATTTTAAAACAGCAAAGCATACCTATCATCCAATTCCTAACAACCAAAGCAACCAATCAAACAATCAAACAAACCTAACTAACTATCCTAATACAAATCAGGATAGATCTTACTAACACTATCTAGAGTTTCCCCGGATATAAATCACCGGAAGACCCGCTCTACAGAATCTAAACAAACTACACCCCATAATCCAGAGCTTTCCTTATCTCTAGATCCACTAATCTGAACAGAATATCATATCACACCCAAGTCCAGCTCAAACTTCCAAATCCATCTGAACTGCAGATCCTATAACCAGCGATGAATTATACACGTACTCCCTCAGAGATACGTGAAATACAATGAATTCCAGCTATCCAAACTGGCCATTCAATCCTGTAGATCAAAGAACTACTTCTCTCTAGAACACAGGAAAATCCAAAATACTTCAGTGCTAACTTCCAGACTTACTAAATCTTATAGCTCTTTAATTGGAGAAAAACTTAAACAATTTCCAATCTCCCACTCCGAATTCCAAACTCCTTGTCTCATATCTGCATAACTCACTAGACGATTCCTGGGCTACCTCATCTCTTCCTGATTAGCTTAACCTTCGCTGATGCTTCTTGAAACAATTCTGGACCAAGAACAAAATGATCTTTAGATCCTATCAACAAGATGATCCTTCCAAAATTTGCTGAAATCCAAACTTGAAAAATAGATATGACCAATCCATTTTAAAAATTTCTGAGCTGCTACACCAACTCTTCTTTCTAGGAACCATCCTACTACCAGAATAACCACCGGTATCGCTTCTGGAATCAAGTCGATACAGAACTCAAACTCTAGATGCCGACAAACTTCTACTTCCTCGAAGACATCCAGAAAAATCTCTGACTACTTCAGTAGCTCCTACTTCCACATGAGAAACCTCCATCTCACACAAAAGATTACCCAAGATAAATTCCCAAACTAATCGCAAGTCACTTTTGCGATCCTACCTAGTTCGGATTCCAAAGAAACTATTCTCTTTTTACCAGTTAAAACAGCCTTAAACTTTTTCATACAAGGTTAACCCTTCAAGAAAGCCTTCACCATCTTCCCGGACTGTTGATAGAAAAACCACAAAGATTCTTGAACCATCGGAGAAACGAGCCACACTGCTGCTTCCAAATTCTATCTCTAGAACACTGCTAAGCCAAAGACCTCCTCGTCAGCACACCGAACACTTCGAGTTGCACTGCTAACACAGCTAACCAAAAACTTCTGATCCAAAGGCTTCTCAAACTAAGACCATCAATAAACCTCACAACCATCAACAAACCTCACAACGGACCTCCAAGATGGCAGATATCCCAAAAGAAACTCGGCTCCAAACCAAACGCCAACAACTTACTCTTCTTAATCTTGCTCCAAAAAGAACACCTCCTTCGGGAACATCCATAGATACTGTGTCTTATCACACAGCTACTCCTTCCTGAAGTCGCCAAGCTACCATCACTTACTTCTGCACAACTGATAGATTCAACTCTAGAAAATCTGCTCACCCGAGCTCAACCAATCTTACATTCCAATAATGGACTCCGAATCTTGAAAAGGATTTTCTTCAGAGATCCGAGACATCCTTACTCCATACTGCCAATTTACTCGAGACGATATTGGGTTTACAGTCTCGATATATACTTCCAACCTCAAACATTCAAACTCCAACTATTGGTAATTGTGTTACACACACTACCACCTTATCTACCTTTATAACTTATATTGGAAAACCCGAACAGGTAACCCAATAAATAGGTAGAAATACACAAATATATATATTTAAAATGATATATTATTTTTTTATATAGAAATTATTTCTGGGTAAAATTATTTCATCTACCTCTTTAAAACAATATTGTGTCCGTTGGCCTGGTTCAAGTGTTTAGAGATCCCTATCAATAACGTTAGCTACTCGTATTGACCAGAATCCATATACCACTCAACCGATCAATTAACACAATATAAAACCATTTTTATATAACTAACAAATACGCGCTCTCAAGATAGACACCACTTCAGAGCCTAGGTATTCACTCAACCTACTGCTCTGATACCACTGTAACGTCCTAGGCTTTTCAACCTTCAGCAACGGTTCACGACCGGTAGGCTTTTCAACCATCCCAGTCCCGTTGTGGCTCACAGTGATACCTCGGGTTTGCTTTTACGGCCACCCTCTCGAGTCGCAACCAACCCCAAAAGGCCTTATACTACCCCCGGGGACATGTAGGGGTAAGAGTCTCCCGTTCGCCACCTAACGCAAAGCGAGAACCCCCTATCACGCTGTACTGTAGCAAACCCGATCCCGGTCTCATCGAAATCCAAAACGTATCTTTTAAGGCCAAGTTGTTTAAAGGTTTAAACATTTAAACTTATATACATAATGATATAAAAACAGATAAATGAATCACATTATCACAATAGATAATTCATATCAACATTCATTTCACAAAGCAGCCTATCACATATATCAGAGATATCCAAATCATCCAATATCAACCAATCACCCAATATCAATCATCCAATATTAACCAATCATTCAAAAGCAGAATTGATTAATTCCAAATCAATTTAATTAACCTTTAATTAAATTAATTACTATCACTTGGATTATCATAATCCTGCTTACTATCATTAATTACAAATTAATTAATTAAACATCTTAATGATCTTCCTTAATTAATCTCCTTTGATTAATTATACTTTAATTACCTTTTAGTAATTATCCTTAATCATATTCAGTAATTAACTTTTAATTACTATCATTAACTACAATAATTAATGAACCTTTATCAATTAATTAACTAAAATTAATTATATTAATCCTTAATTAATTACAATTAATTAATCAAACTAAAATTAATTACTTTTATTAATCAACCTTGATTAATTCATTAATCTTTATTAATTAATTAACCTTTTAATTAATTAAATAATTATTTTTAATCAACCACTTCATTTATTAATTAGTCTTAATTAATCATAAACAGTAATTAACAATTTGTAATTACTTATCTTAATTAATTATATTAACCTTGATTAATTAATCTAATTAATTAATCTTTAATTACTTCATTAAGTAATTATTAATCAATTTAAATTAACAAATAATCCTTAATTAATTACTTTATTAATTAATTACTCTTAGTAATTAATCTTAAATTAAACGCATTTAATTAATCACATTTATTAATTAACTAAACTAAAATTAAGTAATTAATTCTTAATTACTTACATAAGTAATTATCTTCTAATTACTTCCATTAAAAATCTTAATGATACCACTGTAACGACCCGGCTTTCTATGCCCAGAAAGACGTATCGTGAATTAAGAAAGAAAGGGATAGAAGAAGAAAAGAAAGAAAAGAAGAAAGAATAACAACATCAGAAACTCACAGCGGAACGAATGAAATATAATATATCATATAAAATATTACATAGTATCATATACATCAGAGTTACACAACTTATACAACACATATTAGACAGTTATAAACATCTGTCTAATTCATACAACTCAAGTATCACAGATAAAGACACAACATATACACAGCGGAATCATCATATATCTACACGGTGAAGCCTCCTGCTCCAAATCTCCTCCAGAATTCGTCAAAGCTAACCTGAATCCCTCGACTACTCAATACAATATTGAGTACCCAAGAGTTTAATAAAACAGAAAATAAACACTTGGGTCAGACATGGGTCTGGTGTGAGTAAACGGTTAGATTGCTTAACTTTGAAAACTTTTGAAAACAAAAGTATCACGTAAGACTTCCCACAAATAAACATGGGTAAGTTTTTACCTTACGCTAACTAAAACGTTTGATAGGAAATCTGATTGTATTATAATAGGGTCTAGGGTTTTCAAGTAAAATACAGAAATAGCTGAAATGCTTACATCTCACATTCCAACATAGTTGGGCACAACTAATACGTACGGCACTTATTGGAGTTTGGATTCCATACAATGGCAGGGCTACTGGGGTACCGCCCGTCACAGTACGTGGCCTAGATCACCGTACCGAGGAGTACGCCCGCTCCCCTGCAACACAAAGCCGGAACCATCCCTTACTGGATAATCCCGAACAAGATAACCCCGTAGTTGGCGCGACCAACCACACACTAAGCCGAATAAAAGAAAAGGGACCTCTAGACAGGGATCTATCTTGCTCTCAGTGGGTGCTACCCACGAAGCTTTGCTGCACCTCCCCTGTTTTAGCCATTCCCGGTTGATGAGGCTTGAGGTTACGATTACCTTTAATCAGAACATATCACTTAGAATGCTCATCGTCCGCCTGACGATGTGCTGAAAGCATTCAATCCATACAAGTTCGTTCCGGGTTCGAACGAAACCGAAGGCATTATCTCGTTACACTCGTTTTGGAATCACCCTCAGAGTTAACGACAATAACCCTTGCACTCTGAATCTTCATCTTCACTTGAGATTCACGATCTATCGTTAATTTGGATCGATGTGGTATTCGGGTCTCCAGACCTGGAATACCGGTATACGGAAACCCGATCCCGGTCTCATCGAAATCCAAAACGTATCTTTTAAGGCCAAGTTGTTTAAAGGTTTAAACATTTAAACTTATATACATAATGATATAAAAACAGATAAATGAATCACATTATCACAATAGATAATTCATATCAACATTCATTTCACAAAGCAGCCTATCACATATATCAGAGATATCCAAATCATCCAATATCAACCAATCACCCAATATCAATCATCCAATATTAACCAATCATTCAAAAGCAGAATTGATTAATTCCAAATCAATTTAATTAACCTTTAATTAAATTAATTACTATCACTTGGATTATCATAATCCTGCTTACTATCATTAATTACAAATTAATTAATTAAACATCTTAATGATCTTCCTTAATTAATCTCCTTTGATTAATTATACTTTAATTACCTTTTAGTAATTATCCTTAATCATATTCAGTAATTAACTTTTAATTACTATCATTAATTACAATAATTAATGAACCTTTATCAATTAATTAACTAAAATTAATTATATCAATCCTTAATTAATTACAATTAATTAATCAAACTAAAATTAATTACTTTTATTAATCAACCTTGATTAATTCATTAATCTTTATTAATTAATTAACCTTTTAATTAATTAAATAATTAATTTTTAATCAACCACTTCATTTATTAATTAGTCTTAATTAATCATAAACAGTAATTAACAATTTGTAATTACTTATCTTAATTAATTATATTAACCTTGATTAATTAATCTAATTAATTAATCTTTAATTACTTCATTAAGTAATTATTAATCAATTTAAATTAACAAATAATCCTTAATTAATTACTTTATTAATTAATTACTCTTAGTAATTAATCTTAAATTAAACGCATTTAATTAATCACATTTATTAATTAACTAAACTAAAATTAAGTAATTAATTCTTAATTACTTACATAAGTAATTATCTTCTAATTACTTCCATTAAAAATCTTGTTTACTTTCTTAATTAATTTCTTAACCAATAATTAATTCCATCATTAATAATTCTTAATACTTTAATTAATTAATTACTTCATAATTAATTAACTTTAAAATAATTATATTAATTAATTCCTTAATTGATAACATTAAGTGATTACCCATTAATTACTTCAGCTAATTACTTCCATGAGTAATTTACTCCTCCTAATTACTTTAAGTAATTATCCATTAATTACTTTATTAAGGAATTTACTCATTTAATCATAAATTGATTTTCTTAAATTAATTAGGCTAATTAATTAATCTAAAATTAATTACATTAATTAATTACATTAATTAATTAACTAATTAATCATCTCTAATTAATTCATTAACTATTCACTAATTACTTTATTAAAAGTAAATTAAAAATCAATTTTGAAATAAAATTTACTTTAACAAAACAATTCAAACATTTAATTTTATATACTTAAATTTTTGAAAATCATTTCCAAACATGTTTAATCCAATCAAACCATTATTTATCTTAAAACTTGTTTTTAATACTTAAAAACTTGTTCATACTTTATATTTTAAAACCAAGATATAGTTTGCTTTGAAAATCTCAAATGTGGTTACTTAAATTTAAAACACCCGAGTCTAAACAAAAGTAAACCCGAGTAAACCCACTAAAACCCCCTAGTCTACCCCGAGTTCTCTCGAATACCTACCCACATCGAGTCGAAACGCGAATATCACGAGACTTCCCCCGAGTGTCACTCTTCTTCCCCAAATTCACGAACTCCAGACATTCAAACGTGCACACGTGCACGTGGTGCACTTGCACCAGCGTTTCCGACCACAGATGATCGTCGCGATGCTCCTCTCTGACTCCACGAACCCACACGATCACTACTCCCCACCCAGATCGATGCAAATGACAGACAATTTAAAACGAGCTTCCTTGCTCAAAGATTGGAACGAACATACTCGACAGATCATCTCGCCGTTGATGATCAAAGCCTCGAGAAGCTCCGCCGCCTTCATCATAGCTCCGTCTCGACTTCCTACATCTCCAACAATTCATGCGATCAACTCCGATCAACCATGGCCATCATGAGAACCTCTTAAACATCATCGTTTCACACTGCCTCTGTAACCCTAGTTCAATCGAATACGAACAATTCACTCATTTGAAAATTTCAATTGTATTTTTTTCCTAATCCATAACATTCAAGCAAGCTTCAATAAAAAATCTAGCTTCAATCATCACCTGAATCTTCGGCAATTCACCAAAGTTCCCAATTTGAACAAAACCCAAATTCACAAGAATTTCTCAACTAAAATTTACAATATGCATATCAAAATTCACGATTTCCTATCGTGATTACATGCATGCAATCCAAATTGGAAATTAAAGTAGTTGATTTTTAACAAAAACTTAGTTTTCACTGTTGTTTTAAAGATTTCAATATAAATATTTATTTTAAACATCTGGAATGATTTTAGTAGTGGAGTTACATGATCTCAATCATTTATTGTTTGCAAATTTCAGATTAACAATGAATAAAGAATGAGATATTGAATTTAAAGAAGGAAAAACCAAAAACTGTTAACAACAGAACCTATTTTCTTGTTACAGGCATTCATAAACCAAACATGCATTCATATCAAGGCATTTTCTATAAACATTTATATCATTTCATCACAAGCAACCGAGTTTCAAACTGTTTTTAAAATAAATATCTACTCACAGGTTATAAACAGAGAACAGGCAATTCATATACATATATCTATATACATGCACTTACACATATAAACACATGCAATCATATTTTATAAAGATTCATCATAGTCATTAAGGCCAAGTCACAGATTAAAAAAAAAACTGTTTTTAAAAGAAATATTTACTCACCTTATAATTAAAGAAGCAGAGAACAAACAGAGCAGTTTTCCAGGCTTCTGAAATTTGATCTGGAAAATGTTGAATTTGAAATCCTACTGCATGCTTGTAAATATTTGAGTCTTTAACTTGATTGTTGAGACTGAAGTCTTTGCATTTGAATTACAGTTGAACTTCATTTGCATTGAGAATTGTTACAGGCTGTTGAAATTTGATTTACTTCTTTTGATTTTTGGGTTTTCAGTTTTAAGTTTATAAGAAGAAGAAAGAAAGACTGGGAAAAATGTTTTGAACGATTCTGAACTGAAATCAAAATGACCAGGTTTCTTTAACATATGTTATTTAAGATAATTTAATTTTTCTCTAAATTTTCAAATAAATTAAATGAAAGCCACTTGTTAACTTTATAAGCTAGACAATTGCCCATGCTTGTTTTATATGTTTACAAGTGTTAAAATCCTTGCAAAATTATGTCTAAACCCTTATTAATAAAAGTAATTATGTTTTATTAAAACCTTATTTACAAAAGTATTTATGTTACATTAATTATGTAAATATAGTCTTATATAAATTCATGTTTTATTTATTTATTTACAAACTATTTAGTTTAAGTATCTATATTTTATTATTTATGAAATGTGAATTTAATTTACTTATGTTATATTATTTATTTTTACAAACCTTCTAAATCCAAAAGATATTTAAAAAGAAAGTTTATTCTAAACCATATATATATTTTTAACCATTTTAGTTTAATACTTATTAAAAGAAAACAAGATAAAAATTAAAACCTTTATTAAATTTTAAACACTTTAAAGAATACAAAATAAAACTTTATTTAAACTATCATTTTTAAAATAAACAATTATCTTATATTTTGAAAACAATTGAATTAATCTAAACTAATCTTTGAAAAATATTAATTTTAAAACAAAGCTTTAAATCACAATTCATACATATATAAATTATCAATAGATTAAATTAAATTTCAAAACAATCCAAATTATAACATATACATACATATATATTACAATTTGAAAATTCATCTTTTATTTAAACAAAAGATTCTCTATTCACAATATATATATCAATATATACATCATAAATAGAATCTATTTTTATTAGCTTTGAAAGATAAATTTTATCCATTTTAAATTATTAGAAAAGATCTAATATTACCAAATTAAATATTTATTAGCCTATAAAGGATTAAATTACCAAATTAAATTAAAATTAGAAAGAAAATTATCAATCTAATTAAATTATCAATACCGATTATTAAATTTAAATTGTCCAAAAACCCGGGATATCACAGTTTATGACCTTAATTACTATGTTTGAAAATAGTTAGTAAGCCCTAAATTTGATTTGGGCTAATTAGATGATTAGTTGTGATGTTATTGCTTGATTTGGGGTTAATTAAGTAGTGTAATGATGTGCATGTCATTAGAAAATGTTAATTAACTGTAACGACCCATAATTTTGGGCTTTAAATTTGAATATTTAATTTATTTAAAAATTTGAATTTGAATTAAAATATAATAAAATATATGTTTCAAATTTAGACCTGATTTTTGATGACTTATTTTTAATTTATTTTATTGAATTTCTCGGTAATTTTTAATTTGGAAAATGAATAAGTTTTCATCTGACGTATTTTAGGGTAAACGTGGACACTTTGGCACCTTAATGAATAAACCAGTCTACTTTGTTACTGTATTGTGATCATGTCACATTGTTGTGCACGATCGTGTTTTTATTTCCTGTCATTCACGGTCGCACGGGAACGCAATATGGTGTGACTGAGTATTGGAATTTATTTAAATTTTCAAATGTACACACAGTACATAGCAGCCTCTTTTATTCCTCTTCCCGTACCAACACAAAAACACTTAGCCAACTTTTATTTCCTTTCACCTGCTGCCCTTGTCTCCCCTGCTCCATTTTTCTCCTGTCCCTTGCGTTGCTTTGCTTTATTGTCGGCCTATTTATATGTTTACTACTATTGCTTATGAGATCTTCGCCTCACTCTTCATTTTTTTATGGTTGCAAACCTTTTCTCCATTTCATCTTGGGTTTACTGTAAGTGTCAAAAACCAAGGAAAAACATTTCCTCCACCTCCATTTAAAAATAAAAACATCCCAAACTGTCAAGTTTTAGTGAAATCTGCCAACACGGAAGACGTTCATATCAACATCTAGTTTTTTTTCTAATTTGTTGCACTCGATTTCATTGACTATCGAGGGAGATATCGCTGAAAATCAGTAAGTGGCGAAGAATTGGAGGAAATTTGTTGAACACAAATCGACGAACGAAGATTACTGTCATGTTCGCCTCGGCATACCATGATTTTTAGAGTTGTTCGGGTGATTTTAAGGGTTATGATTGAGGTGTGGTGGATAGTTGAATTGATTTGGGTCTTAAGTGAAATTTCGGCGATGGATTTGACGAAGGACTGAACGATGGAGGGTGGAGCGGCCTTTGGAGGTGGTCGAAGCATGATGTTGGTCGTAGGGTCTCCAGTGAGGGGTGGTGTTCGATCGAGTAAGGTTTAGGGTTTCAGGGTTCAAGAATGAAGGTTTGAACACAACCAAAATGCTAGTGGGGGCGTTGAGGGACGTGCGGTGAGTGGATGGGCTTTCTAATGGCGTAGGTGGCGGGCGTAGGCAATGAGATATGAGGTGGCGATCGTTGATTCTGTTGAAGCAGTAAAGACCTGGAGATACTTAGAAATGATGCTGGATGGGTGGATCTCGACCGTCGGGGCTGATTGGGGTGTCGTTGGTATGTACGTGTCAGACTCAAGGAGTCGCATCTATATGTGGTCGTGGTTCATCGAACGGAGTGGAGGAGGCTCCATGCACGTGTACGACCTGTACGTGTTTCGGGATACTGAAGCAGCGTTTTAAAAGGGAGAAGAAGAAGAAAGGGGGTGAAGTTTGGTATAGGTTCGAGTGGACTTCATGCGATGGGCCTTGGGCTAGAAAAATTTGGTGAGAAACCTTTTAAATTAATGTTTAATAAATTTTAAAATGTGTGTTAGCTTCTAAATCGTATATCTAGCTCATTCGTGATCCGTTTTGCTCACAAATTTTTGCGTTGGACTCGTATTAATGAATAGAATTTTATAGTATAATTCGTTGGTAGGTTTGAGGTGTCTAAAAATTATGACATATGGAAACGGACTAAATTTAAATTACGTTTTTCTGTGAATAACGTCGTTTAAATTTATATACCTTAATTAGTGATGTTTATTTGGCTAAATAAAACACTGTTGGGTTAAATTGAATTGAATGTGGTAAATTGGGCATTTGTTTAGCGAAAATAAACACCGTTTTGCTAATTAAATTAATTGAACCCCTGTTTAGTAGAATAAATCACCGTTCTGCTATTATTAACTGGATAAGTTAAATTCAGACATTTATTTAGCAGAAATAAACTCCGTTTTCCTATTACATTAGTGTGGACACTTAATTACATTCAAATTGGCTAGTATTGGATAAGTGTTGTAATAAAAATTAATTGTTAATTGTGAGTTTAATTTAGATATGTGAGGTTCTGTAAATACTGGGATTATAACTGTAACGACCCGGGTTTTTCCTACACGAAAAACCGGACCATTTGAGTTAAGAAGAAGAGGTAGAAGAAGAAGAAAAATAGAAAACAACGACAGAATCTCTCATACGCAGTGGAATAAAATATAATAGATAATAACAGATCTTTACACAAAAAGAAATCTATATCTGTTTACATATACATCATCCAAATACATCATCAGAGTACATCACATCAATATCATACAACTGGACAGTAATCATAACTTGTCCTCACAATCTGAATACACAGCGGAATATATAACTCAAATACGGAAGTACGTATCGCCATCCAGCTCCATAGCATCATTTCCTGTAATCTATAATACTCGGTCTGACCCGAGCATCATATAAAACAATACCCGAGTCAGTCTGGAAAACCAGCGTGAGAAAATCACACTCAAATTGATTATTAAAGTTTCAAAATCCTTTGAAAACAAAAGCATCTCGTAAGACCACGCCACAAATAAACATGTCGGGTTTTTACCTTACGATAGCTAAAACACTTTATATCAAAATCCTCTGATATTATAATAGTGTCTACAGAAAGTAAAATATAATCTAGCTGAAATGCTTGCATCTCACATTTCAACAATAGTTGGGCACAATCAAAACCGTACAAGGCACGTAGGAAGAATGGATTTCCAACGAATGACTAGGCACTGGGGTACCACCTATCACAGTACGTGGCCTAGATCACAGTACCGAGGAGTACGCCCGCTCCCCTGCAACACAAGGCCGGAACCATCCCTTACTGGATGATCCCGAATAAAATCACCCCACGGTTGGGATCAGCAACCGCACCACTAAGCCGAAATAAAAAGGGACATCTAGACAGGGATGACCTTACCCTCCAGTGGGAGCTACCCACGAAGCCTTGCTGCATAACCCCTGATTTTCAGTCATTCCCGGTTGATGAGGTTCGAGGCTAAACGATACCTTTTAGAGAACATATCCCTTAGAATGCCCATCGTCCGCTGACGATGTTTCGCAAGCATTCGTCCATACCAGTCCGTCCCGGGTTTGAACGGAACCGAAGGCACTATTCCTACTACATCCATTTTGGAAATATCCTCAGGATTAGTAGCAACTAGCCCTTGCACTTCACAGCTCCATCTTCGACTCCGAAATCGTTACACGAAACGTACAAACCGGATCGAAGTGGTATTCGAGTCTCCAGACCTAGAATCCCGGTATACGGAAACTCGATCCCGGTCTCTTCGAAACGATCAGCGCATTGGCCAATATTGATAGTCGGTTATTTAACTATCAATTCACATCCATAGCAACCATCACACAATAAATAATTTCCCACATTATTTATTTGCCCAAATATCTTTCCAAGATATATTTCTATTTTCAAACTCCTTTTGAAAACAATTTCAAACAGTTTTCGCTTACGGAATACATTCCCCAAATAATTATTTCTCTGAAACACCAAGTACAAAACACTTAGATTTTAAAATAATCTTAAAACAATTTACTATAAATATACTTAATAATATTGAAATTTAAAAACTACTTTAATACCTTAACAAAATATATACTTAAGAAATATTTAAAATGAAACCACTTTACAAATATAGACTAAATTTCTCTTTTTAAAATATAATACCAAATCACTTTTATATAATTATTACAATAATAGATCTTTGAAAATACTACTTTAGGCTTAAACATTTAGAAATAATAGATTCTCTAAAATATGCTTTTTAAACCATAATAAAACTTTTTAACTTATATTTAAAATTGCTTTGGAAAAACATACTTGGCTATCCAGATAAATACACTTCTCTTCACATCTTTTAATAATAAATCAACATTTATTTTTAAACCAATTCATCTTCCTTTTATAAATTCCCACCTTGAATTTATATTCAAATATCCACTATATTTTATTTTACTTTATAAACCCAGTTCATATCTCCAAAATCTCACTTAAAATTTCAATTTTAAACAACTAAATCAATTTCCAATTGATTTTCCAATTTACTTTACTTTACTTTGAAATAAATTTCCTTTACTACTTTATTTATTTCAAAATACATTAACTTTTAGATTTATTCCTTTATTTGAGTTAAAACCCTTTTTAACTGAAAATACCAATTTTAAACTTCCAAAATTCCTTCTTTAGCCTTTAATTAAATTTAATCCTTACATTCAAAATAAACCCTTTATTCTTTAAATTTAATATCACTTTAGTTTAAAGTTAATATTTCCCTTGTTATTTCGAAATTCCCTTATTCCAATTCACTTGAATTATTTTCTTAAATTTTACTCTTTTATTTCTTTCAAAATCCAATTCAATATATTTTGATAACTCCTTTTATTGAAATATTCAATCCAACCATATCATCCAATATTTCAATCATCAATAAAATCATCACAGGATATCAATATTCATAGAACAGAATATCAAATAATCTAAATAATTTTGAGGAATCCAGTTGGATCCCTCCAACCTGTTTCCCTGCATCCACAAACGTTAGCACAATACCAATTCCACTTCAAGGTGGAATATCGCGGTATATGGGATTTATATAAAATCATCCGCTATTATGCGGCGCATAGGGTCTCATCCACTATATAATGTGGGAATATCAACAACTCCAATATATACATATGCCAATATGTATATATTGCTATATACTACTATATATATATCATCACATCAAACCAAATCAATCATTCAACCAATTATTTAAATTTAACCAATTAAATTTAAATTATAATTTAACTGAGTGAGATTAACTCACCTTTGATATCATTTGTAAATCTGATCCACACCGGTTTGATTTCTTTACGATTCCAGACCTTACACACGCAACAGATCCTTGAAGGCTTAATGACTTCGGCCACGAACGATGGCCATCCCTCCATACGGCGTCGGGGACTGTCACATCTCCTCACGAAACCAACAAGCCACCACTTCCCAAAACTGCATAGTAGGCCGAGCCACCCATATCTCGATACTGCCTCATCGAGTTTTGCTCCACCTCGAACGAACGAACGGGGATGTCGCCTCCCTTCACGCGTCGCAAATCGACCCTCCAATCCAACGTCTTCCCACTCCCCAGGCGAAATTGCGAATCGCCAATGTCCACCCAATTCTCCACGCGAACCAGCTTCTGCCCTTGCCTCGAACGATCATGACAAGAGCTCAAACCGTAGTCGCCTGCTTCGCTCGATCCAGACGACCATCGTGAAATCCCCCCCCCTCTCTCCTTTTTATTGAGAACGAAACAAATTGAATAGAATGAGGAAGACAAATTAAGAACGGAAATAGAAGAGAGGGGCAATTTTTTCTCTATTTGTATATCTTTGTTTACTTAACGAAAAAGAAAGGGAGACAGAAGCAATGTTGGCGTGCTTGAAACGTTACACGTGCTGGTGGAGCAGGAATTCCAGCTGAAAAGAAAGAATGTAGGCTGATAGAAAATTTGACTAGACCATTTATAAAATTAAATTTACATTTGATTCCAACGCGTTTATCCAGCGTACGACCTCACGACAATTCCGGAAGCTACGAGAATTGAAATCCGATAAAAATCCCATATTACGGATCTAATGAAACCAGTTTCGTCGAATTCCGAGAGTGTGCCTCTGAAGGCTATTTTAAAATTCAATTTAAACGATATATTTTAAAAACTGGTCAAAACACCTTTAAATTCAATTCTATCACTTTTATTATCTTCAGTATTATCAATATAAATTTTCTGAACCTTTAAACTATTTTTAACAGGCTTAAAATCAAGATTCAATATTTTACCCAATCCCGATAATTAAATTTAATAATTAATTATCCAAATAAATACTGTATATTTGAAATTAAAGTTAAAATTTAACCTTCGGATATTTAAAATGAATTAAATATTCACATTTCAAATATACAAAAATTCCGGGTCGTCACAATAACTTGGATAGTTAAAGGAATTAATGGTGACTTGATTAAGTACCATTGGAGTTACTAAGCCTCTTTCCAAATTTGGAGGTTAATTTTTGAATCAAATTTATTTTAAAGATAATTATTATTTATTAATGACATTTTAAAGATAAATAATAATTATTTTATGATTCTTAAAAGTTATTTAATAGTATTTAATTATTATTTTAAAATTATTTAATTATTTCATATGTTTAAATTATATTTTAATTATTTAATTAAGGTTTTTTGTAGTAATTGGATTTAAAAGCTAATTATTATTTAAGAGTTAATTAGTATTAAAATATTATTATTTCAAAGATAATTTGTTCAAATATTAATATTGTTTTAAAAATAATATATTATATAGTAAACTGTTATAAAAGAGTATTTTCCTAAATTAAACTTGGGAATTTATATAGAAACTTTATAAGTATTATTTTGAGATATTTATTAAAATAAAAGATTTTGGGAAGTAATGGTATATTTTCATAGTGAAATTTGAGGGACAAAGACTACCTACAGTTTGTTATGTTTTCGCTGGGATAGCAACAAACCATTGTGCAAACTGCGATCTATGAAATTTTATTGCGTAATTCGAGAGGCAGAGATTGCCTGTAGTTAAGTTTGGATTTCTCTGGGATAGAGACGTAACCATTGAGCTGCGATCCATGGTCGATACCAAATGGTGCTTTCCATCTTTATTTTCAAAAAAATTCAAATATGTTTGAAAGGAATGGTTTGTGAATATACTTATTCCGATGGGATAAGTATATGACCATTTTGATAAAGAAATTCAAATTTATGGAAGTCAAATTAATTGAGGTTTAGTGATTTCAGTGGGAAATGTAATTTTTGGTTGAATGTTTGTTTATTTGATAGTTAAGTAACCGACTATCAATATTGGCCTAAATATGCAATCCTTCTTAATTTTGTTGGTAGGGAAACGATTCCCTACTTAACACCGAAGGATTTTAACTCTGTAAATATCTAGGAGAAACACGGCGATTATATGGTACAGTAACCATTGAAGGTGTTATATTGTACGTATAAACTCGTTTCGTTCTTCTAGGACGAATGATAAGGAGATCCGTCCACTTAAATGGTTAGGGGTTGATCCCCGCACTTATGTATTGTCTGATTATTTCCTAAAGAACCGGTATTGAGATATTTGAGAATTTCGGAAATCAACGTTTGGTTTTGTGGAGCACCCGGGAAACGAAAGAGTGTACTTGAACCTGTAACCACTCCAAAAACCATATATGGTTCTATGGAGGAGTTTCGTGACATATTGAGATGTTGGGATCCATGTGTGATTCTGAGACTCGTTGGGGTATGGGAATCCAGGTGTGATTCCAAGATCTAATTTAGATGTGGGAATCTATGTGTGATTCAAAGACCCGTTGGGGTGTTGGAATCCATGCGGGATTCCATGATCTATTGGTGGCAGTGCGTAAGCTAGAATGCCGAATGTAGCCTCATCAGTGGGAATTACTAAAACTGGAGATAGGAGGCATGGCCAGTAGGGTTGGCAAACCCATAGGGTGTAGTCTGCTCCTCCTAGATGTCACTTACGGTTGTTATGCATGCATGGGTCGATGCACTCGGTCTTAGCGAGACCAGCTATGTTTTTCCTATGGAACATCACTAGGGATGTATGCTGCTTCGGAAGGATATCTCTGATCCTTGTGCAGGAGGACCATTCCTCGAAGTACTGAGGGCACCTCCATGGAAATCCTACACAATTAGCGAACGCGCCTTATCGATTTTCGATTATATACCTAGTATTGTTGTGATGTACACTCACGAGCATCACAGTTATTTGATTATTATTATTTTCTCCCTTAGACATTATTATAATATCACTAGATTTTCTGATATAAAGGTTTTGGTTATCGTAAGGTAAAATCCCATCCGTGTTTATGTGCGGCGTGGTCTTACAAGATATCTTTGTTTTGAAAAGTTATTAAACTTTAAGAATCCTTTTGATTGTGTTTCTCACGCTGGTTTTACCAGACTGACCCGGGCGTTGTTTTCCTATAATGCTCGGGTCAGACAGAGCATATTTCCAGGTTTAGTTGGATATTTTGGAGCTTCAGGAAAAGAGCTGGAGGCCCAGAGACGTATTCACGTAGATGGTTATATTTTCGTTGCATACATGGTTGTATTGATCAACAATTGTAAGGACATGTTATTATAACTGTTCGTGCTAAGTAGGTTAGTATACTCTGATTGATGTTTGTATATACATATACTACAGCTTTATTTTGTGTAAAGATTTGTTATCTATTATAGATCATTTGTTCCGCTGTGAGATTCTGTGTTATATAGTTTCTTCTTGTCTTCTTTCTTCTTTCTTTCCGCTAACTATCCACCTTTCCGTTCAATTTGGGTTGGACATGTGTGATTCATTGTCAGCCTAAAGTGTACATAAAAGTGGGTCGTTACAGTTGGTATCAAAGCTTAGGTTGAGCGAACACCTAGGCTTTGGGTAGGGTTGACTCACTTGAGATAGGGTAAGTGAGACCCTAGGATGAGTTTGAGCGTATATATATAAGAGCACGTATTTGTTATTTTCATAAAAATGTTTTATATTGTGTTGTTTGATCTATTGAGTGGCTTAAGAATTCTGGTCGATGCGTTTGGTCCACGTTATCGATGGGGATTTCCTAAACACTCGAACAAGGCCAGATTGACACAATATTTATTTTAAAATGGGTAAATGAAATAATTTTACCTAAGATTATATTTTATATAGAAGAATAATTTTCCAAAAATTTAATATAGTTATTCTTGGTTCTTAGGAATGATAGTATTCCATCGTTATAATCTATGAATTAATCGTTCAGGCTCGTCCAATTCTAAGCATTAACTATTATCCATTAATCTTTCTTAAATATTTCTTTTTGAAAATTGGGTTGTGTAGATAGGATTTTGGGAACCTTGCAACGAATGGCTTATGAATTAAGTTTCAAATTTGAATACAAGGCGTTCGTTGATACTGTTGTGTTAAAATCTTATTTCTTAGGATGTTTATTTAAAAGAAAATTTTGAATATTCTGGAATGAATATTTTAGAAATATAAAAATTGATTTGATTAAGTTTAAATAAATGTTGTTTTATCTAAAGGGAAAATTGGAATATTTTGAAATAATATTTCGAAATGTTGAATTGAAAGGTTAGTTGTTTTAAATTGGGGTTTTATAAAGAAGTTTATTAAAAAGAAACTTAAATATTGCTGAAGTAAATACTTAAAGAATGATTTATATAAGGAAGCCAGAATATTTTTGCGATGAATATTTTAGAAATGATTTCCTTTATAAGGAGATATTTAATAAATTTGATTTATACAAATGTGTTTTTATAAATAAAAGGAATTTGAGAACTTAAATTCCGGTATTTTTGGGAAAATAATAATAATATATTTGAAATCAATGTCGGTTTAAATATAAATTTTTGGGAATGAAAAGGGTAGGTATCAAGTGTTTTCTTTGGATTGGTACATGGAAAAAGTCCCGATTTGTTTTGTGATGATCAGAACAATCTTCTAAGTGATGATCGTATGTTTGCCTCGGTGAACGTTGTAGTGCACTTAGTAAATCATTCTCTTTGTCATTGTTCGATCAGAACAAGTTCAAACCCGAGCGAACCCAAAGTAAGTTATTGGTAAATGTCTTGTTGGAAAATGAAAAGTATTGTTTCAAAAATGGTATTTTGAAATAAAAAGTAGTACTTTTAAGTTAACTAGTTCGAGTGGCTAAAAAATAACTTAAAATGGGTAAGAGATATGTTCGGATGGTAAACATTCCTCTTGAGTATTATCCTTCTAGCAAGGAAATATATGATACTGTTTGGTAGTACCCAGTTCCTTAGTATCATTTTGGAGTTACTCGGGCTATAGATATATTTTCAGTAAGTAAAACGTATAGTTCATTTAAAAAAAAGTTTTGAAATAAAAACTTAGGTGTTAAGTTCTTAAGTGAATCCAAAATAAAAAGTTTAAATATGACAATGGCGTATACCCTCATGGTGTAGTAGGGTGTTATGCCGGTTTTTAAACTTAGATTATGATTTATGAAATGTTCTAATAACTAAATTTGGAAAGTGAAAATAGAATTTGTATTAGAGAGAACCAATGAATAAGTGTGTAAATGGACATAGATCATTTCTCCTTCCATATGGTTTTGATCTAAAGATTCGAGTACTTGACTTTAAGGTGTTTTATATTATTCCGAATGAGGATCTATTACTCGATTTTGACGTTGAGCTCTTGATGAGGATTTTTTGTATGGAACCAATGTTTCTATCATAGTTACAACTATGTAAGGAGGATAGAGGTTCCTAACCAAGGAGCCTAATTGAGGTTTGTACTAGAGAATCGGGTGGACGATACTAGTTCAGAAGGAAAGTTATGTATTCGAGTTGAGATTGAATTTGTAACGACCCACCTTTTTGGACGGTTTTAAATCAACATTAGACCACACATGTCAACTCAAACCATTCAAAAGGGAGGATTGTTAATGGGTAAATAAGAAAATAAGAGAAAAGAAAAGGAAAAAACAAAATACAGAATCTCACAGCGGAATGACAGAATATAATAATCAAATAAACAGTTCATGAAGCTGTTTACAATTAACATTTGATTACACTTTTATAATGCAGATCAAGTTATACATACAGTAGTAACAAATAAATAATGTAGCAGAACAACATGATGCAGCGGAATATATATATAAATAGTATACAAATCTTCGTCTTCGTCCTCCAGAAATAGAGTCTTCATTGCTGAAATGCTCAAGCTGACCCGAGCGTAATGAAAAGACAAAACACTCGATTCAGAACTAAAAGATCTTATGCAAGTTAAATCAAAATAAGTAAATATGAGTGTGATGGCTTCAGAGATGTTTACGGGATTTTACATCTCCTATCCAGTGTCTAACGTGCATGCAATAACTCTAGAGATGTTTGGGATTCCATCTCCCAAGGATCTGTTAAACTATCTACATATGTAATACAATACGCTATTATAATATGTCTATAGTAAAGTAAAATATTAAAATAGCGTTAAGGCGTTACCCATATCCCCCTTAACACATTTTTATAAATGCCATTGTCTATACAGTACTGCAAACTCCACCAAACCGATGGGCTATCGAAGAGCACTCAATAGGTATGACACAAACCAAAATCATAGTAGGCTCAATAAGGCATATGACAAGGCACGCGAGGCAATGCCTAGGGTAGGATACTACCATTTTGCGGATCCGGATTGGTGGTAACACATAGCAGCTACTACCGCCCACCTCGAGACACACTCCCATAATCAAATCGAGGGGTGGCCACCAAATCAATCACAAAGTAATAAATATGGTATCGAAGAAATGTGCCCGATAGGCGGAGCGACCCCACTTGGCCCAGCATGGCTCCTGTTTTAGTCAAATCAAGCTGACCCGAAGGGGCCAGGGCTGCGTTCATACCTCATACAGTAGTGTTCGCCAAACCATCCTACTTCATTTTGGATTCTCCACCATGTGCACAATTGTTAAAGCGGTTTTCGGTATTGGCAGAGAGTATGACAATATTCGATCCCGGTCTCTTTAATAACCAAGCGCTTATTTCACACCGGTTGGTTCTTTTACATTTCCAAAACCAATTCATAATTGATATCAAAATATCATATTCACTTAAAAATCATATCACTTTCGAAATCATATTGACCTTTGAAATCATTATCCACTTTAAATCATATTCATTTTCAAAATCATAACCACAAAATAGGTTAAACCATCATATCAAAATATTCGCATTTAAATCAATTACATCTAAATCCTAACAGTTCCAATTTTAAATAATTTGAATATTGAAGATAGTTTATATATTGGAATAGTTATACATTAAAAATATTTTATATTTTAAAATAGGTTATAGATAAAAATAGTTTATATATTAGAAATAGTTTATATATTAAAATAGGTTATATGTTAAAATATATATTAAAAGTTTCTTATAAATTTAAAATAATATATATATTAAAATAGTTTATAATTTAAAATAAGGTTATAGATCAAAATAGTTTATATATTAGAAATAGTTTATATATTAAAATAGGTTATATATTAAAATATATATATTAAAAGTTGTTTTTAAATTTAAAATAATATATACATTAAAATAGTTAATGATTTAAAATAAGGTTATAGATCAAAATAGTTTATATATTAGAAATAGTTTATATATTAAAATAGGTTATATATTAAAATATATATATTAAAAGTTGTTTTTAAATTTAAAATAATATATACATTAAAATAGTTAATGATTTAAAAATAAGTTATAGATCAAAATAGTTTATATATTAGAAATAGTTTATATATTAAAATAGGTTATATATTAAAATATATATATATTAAAAGTTGCTTATAAATTTAAAATAATATATATATTAAAATAGTTAATGTATTAAAAATTGTTTATAAATTTAAAATAATATATATTAAAATGGTTTATATGAGAAAATAGTTTATATGTTAAAAGAGTTTGTATATTAAAAGAGTTTGTATCGAAAATAGTTTCAAATTAGAATTGTTTCTTCCAATTTCACAAATCAATTCAAATCAACTTTAGTTCCAAAAATTCAATTTAAGTCAAACTCAGTTCAATGATTTGAATTCACAAGGCTAAAGGTTTCAATTCAAATTCTCATAAAAAAAACCATTTCAATTTATATCGATTTCAAATCCATGTTTGAACTACAAATCTAAACCACTTCAAATTCAATAGGTTTCAAAGTTTAAATATTAAAACATTTACAATAACTCAATTTTGATAAATTTCATTTATATTTCAAAATTCAACATTAAGATTACAATTAAATTCTTTAAACAATTCATTTAAACCAATTTCAATTTCAACATTTTAAAAGCTTGGATTTTGAAAATAATTTAGTACATATAAATCTAATTTTATTTCATAATATCATTTAACTAGATTCAAAAATTAAGGATTTTAAAATCATTTAATTTAACCAATCCGATGTCTGTATATATATTTTTCTACCCTATGGTCAAGTGGTACGGATATATATCATTTCAACCCACAATAAATTTAAATTTACGGGTATATATCATTTCAACCCACAATCCCGAGTAAAATTCAAAATCCATAAAATCGCTCGAGTTTATCATTTCAACCCATAACGCTATTCGCATATGTATCATTTCAACCCATAGTGATTTTTCTAACAATAACTAAGGGACCTTGCAGTGTGATAACAATATATAATTTAACATAACATCGAATCATCCAAAATGTCAACAATTAAGCATCAATCACAATCATCATTCAAATCAACCAATAAATCACAACAATTAACTGGTTATCATTATCAGGTATTTAACTAGCAATTCAATTCCAATATTAATTCAAATGGCAATTAAATTCAATATAAATTAAAATTAAACTTGAATGACAATTTAAATATACTAAACAGTAATCAATCAATTTCTAATCATATCATAAATCTAATTAACCAACATAAGATGGTTTAGCATCTGTGAGTGGGTTAAAACACTCATCTTTGATTTGTCGTTGATTTAAAATCCAAATTTAGCCCAAAAATCCAACAGTCTCAGAATTCGACCAAACTAGTTCCATAATGTCCAGAATTTTGATACGATTGCAACTGAGAAAACCGCACGTGAATCCGAGCTCGTATGAACAAGTTATGATAGTTAGAAGTTTGAAAATTTAAATAAAAATTTAAATAATATGGAGGGCAATATAGTAATTTACCACGTCACTCAGCAAACCCTAACTTGTCGCTACAGGCACATACACCTCGCGTTCATCCTTCAACCGCCCTTGCTGACCACAAATCTCCATCGCTAGAACCACCTACAGCCAGATCCAACCACGTCAGTGCCACGTTTGCTTCCAGCCGACCCCTACGACCCCATGCGGTAACCTACGGCCACCAAAACAACCACGGCCTCCGCCACCCTTTGATCAATTTTCTGGCTAACTCCGTTGACGATCTCGACCACCAAACCACATGGATGTGTGCAGCTCAATGACCTCTACCTACTGGTCACCCTCGATCGTCCTATCGACGAAGATCCACCGTCGAAAAGCAAACCCTAGTTTCTACGGTCGAGACTAAATCGATGATTTCTGGCTAAACTTTGATTCGATTGAAAAAACGAATTGCAGCAGTAGATTGTGCTCGTCGTGAGCTTTCCAACGATATATAATTCGATATAGTTTGAGGAGCTTAAAATTTTCATTTTAATTTTGATTTGAAATTGGATTTGGGAATTAGGTTTTGATTTTCTGACATTTGAGAAGGAGGAACATATGAGAATAAAGTACGTACATAAATAAAAAAGAAAGGCTGCTAGGGTTAGAGAAAATAATCTATTTATATGGACAAAGATAGATAAGAAATGAATGGACAAATCGAATTGGTTCGAAATAATAACGCCGATCCGAAAAGCCCGTTCCATTTTCAGAACGAAAATGGGTCATCCAATATATCAAAATATAGGTTTTCGATATTTCTAAACTCAATGGAACTAGTTTTAAACCCTAGTTCCATTGTTCGCAAAAGTTAGCTTCTAAAATCAATTTATATTCATTTAATTTCTATTAATTGATTTCTACGCATTACAAGCTCGCGCGATCAAACAATAAGTCTGATCGCTACAAAACTTGAAATCCTACAATAATTCACTATTACGGATCCGATGAGACCGGTTTCATCGAAATTCAAGACAATGGCCAAAATGGCTAATTTTCACGTTAATTAAACAAATTATTATTAAATAAATTTAATCACCTTTAAATTCTGCATTAAAAGCTAACAGTTTTCATCATTCTTGATTAATCAGGAATTTATAAACTTTTACAATACAGTTTTCCATGTTAAATCCAATATTTAAACATTACATAAATTTTAACGTTCAATTATAACTGTAATAAAATCCCAGATAATTATATTTTAATTTCAATTAAATTCTTTTATTTCGATTTACACTCTTATTATTCAATCATCCAATACCATATAAATACATTTGACACTAGTTTACATTATATTACATTCTTATTCTATAGTTATCATCTTAAATCATATTAACATCAATATTTAATTACATTAAATTTCATAAATGATTCTAACAATTATTTTATTCCTTATTAACAATTATAACCAGATTAACTTTATAGTTATTTCAATTGATTGAAATTATTTTAAAATAGTTGTCAATTTCATTAAATCAACATTATTAAATCATATTCTAATTAAATTTTCTCATAAATAAATCATAAATTTTAATTTCGCATAATATTAAATTCTAAAATCTTATTAAATTTAATAGTTTTTAATTATCAAAATTTACGGGTCGTTACACTCTCCCCCACTCAAAACTTTTCATCCTCGAAAAGGAAAGAAGGAATTAAGGAACTAATTTTTTTTCAGAATAATTAATTTATATACACTTTAAACTTACATAATTCAGTATTTTAAATAAAATATATCAATTTATGAACAATTAAATCTTCATATTCAAGTTTAATAAAAGTTTAAAAATACTTTCACTTTTACAAAATTTTCTAAGTCCTAAATTTTTGAAAAATTCGACACAGTCTCCTTTGTACGGATAGGTCTGGAAAAATAATAATATCAATAATAAAATATCCCAACCATGGGAAAAACAATTAAAATATCATTGCAAAACCGTAATCCGAAAATGTACCTATTTGTCGGGCAAACAACTTTGTTTATAAAACCAAAAGCAGTAGCTATTGCTTCCATAAACCTGTATTTCACTTATATAATCCAAAATAGTGAGAATTATGTATAAGAGAAATATTTAGTTGTTTCAATTAGCAATAAAAGCAAATTAACACAAAACATATGCAAACAAAACAGCACGACCATCATATGCAACAACGAAATCAACCATACATCCATAGCAACCAAACTAATGATTTGTTCACGTTTAGAAACCTTTAAACGTACAAGGTGATAAATAAACTATCAAGTGTACTTTACACTCAACAGCCTTAGATAATTACTTAATAGATTATTCATAAAACCTTAAATAATTAGAAGTATCCTTTCTCAAACATCCTGTAACGACCCAGAAATTTGAACCAATTGAATTGAGAATATTTAATTAATTTTAAATATTGGAACGATGATTTAATTTGAATTCCCGATATAACTTTGAAATGTGCGATTTAAACTTTAAAAATTTAATCTTTTGAATGCTGAATAAAAATGTAAATCTTCAATTTTAAGCTGAAGAAAAATATTTCGAAAACTTTTAAAATTCGTATTGATAATACCGAAGCTAATCGAACTGTCAGGATTGAATTTGAAAACTGTTCTGTGCAGTATTGAATTGAATTGTTCGAATCGATATTTAAAAATAGTCAATTTTCAGACATTCTCGGAATTCGATGAAACCAGTTCTATTGGGTCCGTAATATTGAATTATTGTCGGATTTCAAATCTCGTATTTTTCGGTGTTTATATGTGAGCACACGACGTGTAAACGCATCGAAATTTATTCGGATTCGATTTAAATTTAAATTTTAAAATTTGTCACGTCAATTACTTTTCGTTCCTTAAGGCACGCTCCGTTGTTTCTGCCGAGAATCACGAACGAAGAAAATCGTGCAAACCCTGTCATTCGATTTTAAAGTATCTCTTCCCCCTTCAGTTCGAAATCAAATCTGTTCGCTTCACAAATTCGAAAGAAAAAAATGGCCGCGTGTTCTTTTTTCTCAACTGAAAATCATGCCAAACCCCAAATAAATAAGGGAGAATAATTTTCTTCCCTCCTCTCAGTTAAAATCAAATTAAAGGGATATGGGACATGCTTATTCGACTTGAACGCGAAGCCCTTCTCCTCTCGCGATGCAAAACTGCAAGAAGCGGGAGCACGCGTTCGCAAAAGGGGATGGCGACTCGTTCAAAACAGGAAGGCGATAGCGGCGAGGCTAGGGCTCGCGTTTGGTGGCGCGTGAAGCGGAAGGACCTCGCGATGGAATGGGGTAGCACGCACGTGGGGAAAACCCTAGTTCAAGATGGCGATTTGGAGTTGCAGACGCGCGCGGTGTGGTGGAAGCGCAAACTGAAGTGACTCGCGTAGGAGGATGCGGCAGTCTCGATCTATTGGATGGTGGCGAAAATCAGGGACGACCATAAGGCGAACCGCGATGGTGTGGGGTGGTCGTGGAGTTCGTCGAGGCAGTTTCTCGACGAGGGGAAGCAAGGGAGGCTCGAGTACGAGCAAGTATATGGGTGAACTCCGATTTGCGTCGAGACTTTGGATGGGTTCGTCTCTGGCCGAGTGTGTTGCAGTGAGGTTCGGATTTGTTCCTTCCTGTTAATTTTTGTATTGATAATGTTTATGTGATGAAAGGAAAATTATTTTACAGAAGAGTATAAAACTGTTTATTATTTTAATTTTAGGTAAATGGAATTTTTTTTTTATACAGTAAGGTTTTTAAAATATAATATAGGAATTTTTATAATGGAAAAAAATTGATTGTAAGTAAAATGTGAAAGATATATGAATGAAACTTTAGTTTAAAGAAACAGGAAAGTTGGTAGAAATTAAAATGGTTAGTTTAAAAATAAATTGTTAGTTGAGTAAATTTGTCAAATGGAAGTCGTTTTACAGTAGATAGGCTACGATTAATTACAGACAGAAAATTTAATTGTTAAGTTAAATTGAACCATTAGAGAATTAAATTTAGTAAATGGAAAATTATTTGTTCGATTTAATTCGAATATTGATAAATCGTATAAATATTTATACAAGGTAAAAATGAAGAAAACAACTCTGGAATCGAAGTGGATTGCAAATTTTAAAGCTAAGGTGAGATTTTCTCACTCGAAGGAAATTTGAATTTACAGTTATTATTGATTGATGATTGTTATTGGATGTGCTATTAGATATGATAGGATATATCTATATATATAGCAATATATACATATTGGCATATGTATATATTGGATTGATGATTTCCCGCCTCGTATAGCGGATGAGACCCTATTGCGCCGTTAGTAAGCGGATTTATAAAAACCTATATACCGCGATAATTCCGTACTGGAGCGGAATTGGTATTGTGCTAACGTCTGTGGATGCAGGGAAACAGGTTGGAGGGATCCAACTGGATTCCTCAACTGTATTTATTGTTTACAGATATTGTGATATTTGTTGATTATCATATTGATATATGATGTTTTTGAATGCCATGATTGACTATTTGATGCGTTGCATCATCGGATCCATTTTTAAAGTCTAAAAATAACGATTTTGGATTTTAAAAGGATTTGTAAAGTGATTTGTAGAAATATACGTTTTATTAAAATTTTTGAATTGGTTTATTTTAAATAAATAAATGTTAAAATTTTAATGTTAGTAAAATTGTGATTTTTGTGAAATACGACAAAAATGTTATTTTTGAAATAAACAATTGATAAAGATTATGAAATAGTTTAAATTGGAATTGTTGAAGTATTTTAAACAATTCATATAAAAATTTTTTATAAAAATTGATATTTTTATAAATTAAAAATATTGGAATTTTGAAATGAGTTTTATTAAGTGTTAAAGTCAAATAAAAAATGGATTCCATAAGTGAATTGAAATTTATAGATTCATAAATTGTGAAGTTATTAAATGGATAGATTTTGTAAAACAAAAAGATTTATAAGCAATTATCTTATAAATCGGATTTTGACATTTAGATGAGAAAATGAATAGATGTTGTAAATAAATGGATTATAAGTTCTTAACTTATAATATAAACTTCCGGTATATAATTGAGTTATATAAGTTGAATTGGATAATTTGGAAATCGAAGTTTTATAAATAGAAATGGGATTTATAAACATTGTTTTATAAATTCAAAATCAATAGAATTTGATAAATTTAACATTGAAGTTATTAAAGGAGATATATTCGTGATTTTGGACAGCGAATTATCCTTTAAGTTAAATGTGTAGAAATTGTTAAAATTTGGATAGTGATTATATTCGCGAATCTGGACAGTAAATATATATTATTGAATAAAATCAATATATTTTGGGAAAAGGAATATTGTTAAATGAAGTTGTTTTAAAAGATGTTTTAAAACGTGTTAAATATCGAAAACATGGGTTTCAACATTTATTGTCGAAATAGACGTTTTCGAAAAATAAGGAAATGGTGGACTATAACACTGTTGTTATAGTAAATGATTTCCGAAAGGAAATGTTTTATGTAGTATTGAGATTTATATATCTATTTTAATTTCGAATCCCTATACTAGTGATTTTGAGTCGTCGTAACGATGTTTTACGTAACATTCGTTTTGACTCAAATAAATATTGTTATAGTAAGTGATTTCCTTAAAAGAATGAATTTATACTTAAATTTTGATTTAAGTATATCGAATATTTTCAAATGTTGAAAATAAATGATTTGTGAAATACTTATTTTTAAATAAGTATGGAAATGCTTTTCTAATATGAAATGAACGTTTTGAGATTTTATCTTTTAAAGATAAATTGAAATGTGGAAGTTGATTTGAAATTGTTTTCAAATGATTGAAGTGTGGAAATAATATATCTACTAAAGATATTTTTGAAGATGAAATAATTTGGAAAATTATTTGGAATCTGATGATGTTGCGCATCTTTATTGATAGTTAAATAACCGACTATCAATATTTACCTTTAGATAGGTAACTGTTGTGAATTGGATGAATTTGAATGCCACACTTATTTTTGAATTAACGCTCACTATTCGGGTTAGCCGGGAAAGGACCATGGGGTCGTATAACCCATTCCGAATATGTGATACGTCGTTATGAATTGCATTCGAAGACCGGTGTTGAAGACCGGATATTTTTGAAAACGGAAGGATTACCGTCGAGTTACTCTACATCGGCTGATCTCCGATTTAGAGGTTTTATCACCCTTAGTGACGGGAAGTCCTGACGTGATTGAAAATTATCCGGATGTGCAAGGGCTTCGTGAGAAGTGCCTTCGGTTCTGTTCGATCCCGGAACAGACTTTTATGGATTGTGTGTCTGACGTTACAATTTGAGATATAAAGCTGATTTCTTTCAAATACATTTCTGTTGGTGGCGGGGAATTTATTCTCTTAGCTTAACACCCTTCTCTGAGACGTACGAGCTCAGAGGTTATGTAGTTGAAATTTATCAGCGATATATCCCAATTTGGTAACGTGGCATACTGAGTGTTACTGTGAAATGATCAGTGTTTGATCATTTGTGATATGATCATTTGTTTGATCCTATATCTTTGTGATCATAGGTTGATCATTTTGTTTGACCCGAAGCAGGGCTTTTTGAGAAAGCGTAGCTTTGTGGACGAGACTTCGTCGAGCCTCACACCCCGGAAATGGTCGAAACAGGACGAATGCGACAAGGTTCTAGGGAGTAGCGCCCCTTAGTGTATGTCATTCCTTCTGGATAAAGGTGGTATCATGGTATGGAGCCCAGATACTTAACCTCTGTGGTTGCTGCACAGTTATTATTACTTTGTGGTTTGTTGGAAATCGGGGATCCTCGGGAAGATCGGTGACGATCGGGGGATGGCATACGCGTGTCAGTAGTTACCTATTTTTGCAGAGGTAACCCGGCCTTGTGTTGGCAGAGATCCGGTTAGGTTCTCGGGTCGTCTATTCCAGGGACGTACCCATCGTGGATAGGAAGTTCCTTAGCCTGACCATTTGTTGGAAATCCAAAGAAACAATACGAGCCTTTACGATTTAAATTTTATAACCTGTCTCCTCAGGAGGCAGCTATAGCAGGCATAATATAATGGTACCTATGCTGGCTAAGATTTATATTCTACTTTCGAAATGTTTTCCACTATGCACTAATAATAATATCAAAAAGAATTTGATTTTTGCGTAGTAAGCATCTTTGACTATCATAAGAAGAAATCTCCTCCAAGTCTGCGTTTGCATTGTGTGTGTGGTGGGAGGTCTTATGGTAGTTTCATTTTCCAAAAGCATTGCGAATTGACATTAAAAGTTTTCCTGTTGTTTATTTTAAAGATAAACTGTTTTACGATCTCACACCAGTCACCATGACTGACTCGGAGTTTATTGTTTCCCTTCTAAACTCTGGGTGCCCACCAATTTCCACACGGGCAGTCTAGAGTTAGATTATCAGGATATTCAGGATATTCTGGAGCTTTGGAGATAAGCTGGATGACGAGACGTAGTATTTGTATCTGATAGTATCTATTCCGCTGTGTATTCTGTATGAGGACAAGTTATATAACTGTCCATTGTTGTATATTGACTCTGATGATTGATGTATGTATAAAATGATATAGTTCTTTGTTTTAAAGATTACTGATTTATCTATTATATATTGTTCCGCTGCGATATGTGAGATTCTGATATTGTTTTCTGTTTCTGTTTCTGCTCTTGTTCTGTTGTTGTTCTTCTTTCTTTTTCTTCTCTCTTTCTTTTACTTCTTCTTTCTAAAACCCTCACTATTGGAGTTTCCGGCATTCGATTTCTCGGCAGTCGATAAAGTGAGTATCGATGTCGAATTTTCGAAAGTCGAAAATTTTGGGATGTGACAAAGTGGTATCAGAGCATATGGTTAAGCGACAACCCTGCTCTGTTGGGTGTTACTCATTAGAGATAGAGTCAGTAGTACTCTAGAATGAGTTTGAGTGTAATAATAGATATGAGGGCGTATTTGTTAGTGAATATAAAAAATTGTTTTATATTGTGATGATTGATTTGTTGAGTGGTATATGGATTCTGGTCAATACGAGTAATTAACGATCATTGATAGGGATCTCTAAACACTCGAATAGAACAATTCGGCACAGTATTGTTTTAAAATAGGGTAAATGAAATAATTTTACCCAAAACTATTTTTGTATATAAAAGAAATGATTTTCTATGAATTATCATAGTATATGGTTGCATGGATGTTAGGAAAGTGATGATATTGAAATGTTATTATTATCATTGAAATTGAATAAGAAATTGAAACCGTAACTCCAAAGTTAAGAAATGAATTCATATATAAATGAGATTTGAGAATATAAGTTATAAATGTGATTTATAATTTGAAACGGAATTCCAGAGAAGTTTTGGAAATGTTTTGAAAGGAATTTGAAAATTTTTGGGGATTTGGAAGTTTAAATTCTTTTTGGAGTTGAAAATGAATTTCAAAGGATTTTGAAAAAGTATTTTGGAGAGATAAAGCTCTAAACTCTTTTCGGTCGCTGGAAAATAATTCCGATTGGTGATCGCGACACTATCGGTGTTCATTTTCGGGTTTCCAAAAGAGGTATTGCTGCCAAATGGTTTTAAATGAAAGTTGTTTGGAAAAATTTGGTTTTTTGTTTTGGACATTCAAATGGAATTTGATTTGTTTTCAAAATGATTTTGAAATATTGGTAAGACTCTGGGATACCATATTTATGAAATATTATCAAGTTGATAACTTATACAATTTGAAAGGTTGATAGAATAAATTTAACTTAAAGGATGAAGTTAAATGAATGTAAGTACAAGTGAATCAATTTAATGAAAGTAAATTGAATGTTGAAAAATTCATTTCAAATTTGTAAAATAAAGTATTGAAATAAAATTAGTAACTGAAACAAATTGAAGAAATGACAAATTAATATGGTTTGAAATGAATTAAATTCATATGGAATTTGAAATCCAGTTTGATATAAGTGATTGTAAACCAAAATGGCAAATTGAAAATAAATTTTGGGAATGAACAAAAGAATAAAACTGGAATTGAAACTGAATGTTGAAAACAAATTTGAATAAAGTGAATTACAATTTGTGATAAATTAGTAAATGAAACTAATTTAAAATGATGCAGTTGTGAATGAAAGATAATTGATAAAATTCAATATTCAGAAGTTAAATAGAATCCAAATAAGGTTGGAATTGTGAATTGAATTCAAATGAAATTCGAAATGTAAAAATTGAATATATAACTTCAGTAATGAACTTAAAGATGATATAAGCAGTTATATTAAAATTTTTGTAATAAAATTTGGCAAATGGTTTGAATATATGTAACTAGATATTATGGCTAGTAGGATATACAGGTGTATGAAAGGAATTGGATTTGATTTCAAAGATAATTTGAATTGCTCGACAAAAGGTACGTATTTGAATTATAATATGAGTTTTTGATGATTTCTTGTCTAGCCGCTTGGCTTTTTCTTTTTCTTTTTGAAATCTGAGAGTCCGTAGGGACGTTTTGTAGTCGTACCGTATTAGCCGCGCAAAGGAGACGCTGGCGAAATTTTTCGGAAATTTAGGGCGTTAGAAAATTTTTGAGAAATTTTGAAAGTTTAAAATTTGAATTTAAACTCGAATTCGAATTGAGAAGTTAAACAATGTTGTTGAAACTTATAATTGGAATTGGAAAATTAGTTGAATGATAAATAACGAATCTTTAGTAGAAAGATTTGTTTTGAAAAAAAAAAATTTGATAAAACTATTAGATTGTGAAAGATAGTAGACGAGTTAAGGACTTTTTTTCCTAACTTGTAATTTCGAGGACGAAATTCTTTTAAGGGGGGAAGTCTGTAACGACCCAGAAATTTGAACCAATTGAATTGAGAATATTTAATTAATTTTAAATATTGGAACGATGATTTAATTTGAATTCCCGATATAACTTTGAAATGTGCGATTTAAACTTTAAAAATTTAATCTTTTGAATGCTGAATAAAAATGTAAATCTTCAATTTTAAGCTGAAGAAAAATATTTCGAAAACTTTTAAAATTCGTATTGATAATACCGAAGCTAATCGAACTGTCAGGATTGAATTTGAAAACTGTTCTGTGCAGTATTGAATTGAATTGTTCGAATCGATATTTAAAAATAGTCAATTTTCAGACATTCTCGGAATTCGATGAAACCAGTTCTATTGGGTCCGTAATATTGAATTATTGTCGGATTTCAAATCTCGTATTTTTCGGTGTTTATATGTGAGCACACGACGTGTAAACGCATCGAAATTTATTCGGATTCGATTTAAATTTAAATTTTAAAATTTGTCACGTCAATTACTTTTCGTTCCTTAAGGCACGCTCCGTTGTTTCTGCCGAGAATCACGAACGAAGAAAATCGTGCAAACCCTGTCATTCGATTTTAAAGTATCTCTTCCCCCTTCAGTTCGAAATCAAATCTGTTCGCTTCACAAATTCGAAAGAAAAAAATGGCCGCGTGTTCTTTTTTCTCAACTGAAAATCATGCCAAACCCCAAATAAATAAGGGAGAATAATTTTCTTCCCTCCTCTCAGTTAAAATCAAATTAAAGGGATATGGGACATGCTTATTCGACTTGAACGCGAAGCCCTTCTCCTCTCGCGATGCAAAACTGCAAGAAGCGGGAGCACGCGTTCGCAAAAGGGGATGGCGACTCGTTCAAAACAGGAAGGCGATAGCGGCGAGGCTAGGGCTCGCGTTCGGTGGCGCGTGAAGCGGAAGGACCTCACGATGGAATGGGGTAGCACGCACGTGGGGAAAACCCTAGTTCAAGATGGCGATTTGGAGTTGCAGACGCGCGCGGTGTGGTGGAAGCGCAAACTGAAGTGACTCGCGTAGGAGGATGCGGCAGTCTCGATCTATTGGATGGTGGCGAAAATCAGGGACGACCATAAGGCGAACCGCGATGGTGTGGGGTGGTCGTGGAGTTCGTCGAGGCAGTTTCTCGACGAGGGGAAGCAAGGGAGGCTCGAGTACGAGCAAGTATATGGGTGAACTCCGATTTGCGTCGAGACTTTGGATGGGTTCGTCTCTGACCGAGTGTGTTGCAGTGAGGTTCGGATTTGTTCCTTCCTGTTAATTTTTGTATTGATAATGTTTATGTGATGAAAGGAAAATTATTTTACAGAAGAGTATAAAACTGTTTATTATTTTAATTTTAGGTAAATGGAATTTTTTTTTTATACAGTAAGGTTTTTAAAATATAATATAGGAATTTTTGTAATGGAAAAAAATTGATTGTAAGTAAAATGTGAAAGATATATGAATGAAACTTTAGTTTAAAGAAACAGGAAAGTTGGTAGAAATTAAAATGGTTAGTTTAAAAATAAATTGTTAGTTGAGTAAATTTGTCAAATGGAAGTCGTTTTACAGTAGATAGGCTACGATTAATTACAGACAGAAAATTTAATTGTTAAGTTAAATTGAACCATTAGAGAATTAAATTTAGTAAATGGAAAATTATTTGTTCGATTTAATTCGAATATTGATAAATCGTATAAATATTTATACAAGGTAAAAATGAAGAAAACAACTCTGGAATCGAAGTGGATTGCAAATTTTAAAGCTAAGGTGAGATTTTCTCACTCGAAGGAAATTTGAATTTACAGTTATTATTGATTGATGATTGTTATTGGATGTGCTATTAGATATGATAGGATATATCTATATATATAGCAATATATACATATTGGCATATGTATATATTGGATTGATGATTTCCCGCCTCGTATAGCGGATGAGACCCTATTGCGCCGTTAGTAAGCGGATTTATAAAAACCTATATACCGCGATAATTCCGTACTGGAGCGGAATTGGTATTGTGCTAACGTCTGTGGATGCAGGGAAACAGGTTGGAGGGATCCAACTGGATTCCTCAACTGTATTTATTGTTTACAGATATTGTGATATTTGTTGATTATCATATTGATATATGATGTTTTTGAATGCCATGATTGACTATTTGATGCGTTGCATCATCGGATCCATTTTTAAAGTCTAAAAATAACGATTTTGGATTTTAAAAGGATTTGTAAAGTGATTTGTAGAAATATACGTTTTATTAAAATTTTTGAATTGGTTTATTTTAAATAAATAAATGTTAAAATTTTAATGTTAGTAAAATTGTGATTTTTGTGAAATACGACAAAAATGTTATTTTTGAAATAAACAATTGATAAAGATTATGAAATAGTTTAAATTGGAATTGTTGAAGTATTTTAAACAATTCATATAAAAAAAATTTATAAAAATTGATATTTTTATAAATTAAAAATATTGGAATTTTGAAATGAGTTTTATTAAGTGTTAAAGTCAAATAAAAAATGGATTCCATAAGTGAATTGAAATTTATAGATTCATAAATTGTGAAGTTATTAAATGGATAGATTTTGTAAAACAAAAAGATTTATAAGCAATTATCTTATAAATCGGATTTTGACATTTAGATGAGAAAATGAATAGATGTTGTAAATAAATGGATTATAAGTTCTTAACTTATAATATAAACTTCCGGTATATAATTGAGTTATATAAGTTGAATTGGATAATTTGGAAATCGAAGTTTTATAAATAGAAATGGGATTTATAAACATTGTTTTATAAATTCAAAATCAATAGAATTTGATAAATTTAACATTGAAGTTATTAAAGGAGATATATTCGTGATTTTGGACAGCGAATTATCCTTTAAGTTAAATGTGTAGAAATTGTTAAAATTTGGATAGTGATTATATTCACGAATCTGGACAGTAAATATATATTATTGAATAAAATCAATATATTTTGGGAAAAGGAATATTGTTAAATGAAGTTGTTTTAAAAGATGTTTTAAAACGTGTTAAATATCGAAAACATGGGTTTCAACATTTATTGTCGAAATAGACGTTTTCGAAAAATAAGGAAATGGTGGACTATAACACTGTTGTTATAGTAAATGATTTCCGAAAGGAAATGTTTTATGTAGTATTGGGATTTATATATCTATTTTAATTTCGAATCCCTATACTAGTGATTTTGAGTCGTCGTAACGATGTTTTACGTAACATTCGTTTTGACTCAAATAAATATTGTTATAGTAAGTGATTTCCTTAAAAGAATGAATTTATACTTAAATTTTGATTTAAGTATATCGAATATTTTCAAATGTTGAAAATAAATGATTTGTGAAATACTTATTTTTAAATAAGTATGGAAATGCTTTTCTAATATGAAATGAACGTTTTGAGATTTTATCTTTTAAAGATAAATTGAAATGTGGAAGTTGATTTGAAATTGTTTTCAAATGATTGAAGTGTGGAAATAATATATCTACTAAAGATATTTTTGAAGATGAAATAATTTGGAAAATTATTTGGAATCTGATGATGTTGCGCATCTTTATTGATAGTTAAATAACCGACTATCAATATTTACCTTTAGATAGGTATCTGTTGTGAATTGGATGAATTTGAATGCCACACTTATTTTTGAATTAACGCTCACTATTCGGGTTAGCCGGGAAAGGACCATGGGGTCGTATAACCCATTCCGAATATGTGATACGTCGTTATGAATTGCATTCGAAGACCGGTGTTGAAGACCGGATATTTTTGAAAACGGAAGGATTACCGTCGAGTTACTCTACATCGGCTGATCTCCGATTTAGAGGTTTTATCACCCTTAGTGACGGGAAGTCCTGACGTGATTGAAAATTATCCGGATGTGCAAGGGCTTCGTGAGAAGTGCCTTCGGTTCTGTTCGATCCCGGAACAGACTTTTATGGATTGTGTGTCTGACGTTACAATTTGAGATATAAAGCTGATTTCTTTCAAATACATTTCTGTTGGTGGCGGGGAATTTGTTCTCTTAGCTTAACACCCTTCTCTGAGACGTACGAGCTCAGAGGTTATGTAGTTGAAATTTATCAGCGATATATCCCAATTTGGTAACGTGGCATACTGAGTGTTGCTGTGAAATGATCAGTGTTTGATCATTTGTGATATGATCATTTGTTTGATCCTATATCTTTGTGATCATAGGTTGATCATTTTGTTTGACCCGAAGCAGGGCTTTTTGAGAAAGCGTAGCTTTGTGGACGAGACTTCGTCGAGCCTCACACCCCGGAAATGGTCGAAACAGGACGAATGCGGCAAGGTTCTAGGGAGTAGCGCCCCTTAGTGTATGTCATTCCTTCTGGATAAAGGTGGTATCATGGTATGGAGCCCAGATACTTAACCTCTGTGGTTGCTGCACAGTTATTATTACTTTGTGGTTTGTTGGAAATCGGGGATCCTCGGGAAGATCGGTGACGATCGGGGGATGGCATACGCGTGTCAGTAGTTACCTATTTTTGCAGAGGTAACCCGGCCTTGTGTTGGTAGAGATCCGGTTAGGTTCTCGGGTCGTCTATTCCAGGGACGTACCCATCGTGGATAGGAAGTTCCTTAGCCTGACCATTTGTTGGAAATCCAAAGAAACAATACGAGCCTTTACGATTTAAATTTTATAACCTGTCTCCTCAGGAGGCAGCTATAGCAGGCATAATATAATGGTACCTATGCTGGCTAAGATTTATATTCTACTTTCGAAATGTTTTCCACTATGCACTAATAATAATATCAAAAAGAATTTGATTTTTGCGTAGTAAGCATCTTTGACTATCATAAGAAGAAATCTCCTCCAAGTCTGCGTTTGCATTGTGTGTGTGGTGGGAGGTCTTATGGTAGTTTCATTTTCCAAAAGCATTGCGAATTGACATTAAAAGTTTTCCTGTTGTTTATTTTAAAGATAAACTGTTTTACGATCTCACACCAGTCACCATGACTGACTCGGAGTTTATTGTTTCCCTTCTAAACTCTGGGTGCCCACCAATTTCCACACGGGCAGTCTAGAGTTAGATTATCAGGATATTCAGGATATTCTGGAGCTTTGGAGATAAGCTGGATGACAAGACGTAGTATTTGTATCTGATAGTATCTATTCCGCTGTGTATTCTGTATGAGGACAAGTTATATAACTGTCCATTGTTGTATATTGACTCTGATGATTGATGTATGTATAAAATGATATAGTTCTTTGTTTTAAAGATTACTGATTTATCTATTATATATTGTTCCGCTGTGATATGTGAGATTCTGATATTGTTTTCTGTTTCTGTTTCTGCTCTTGTTCTGTTGTTGTTCTTCTTTCTTTTTCTTCTCTCTTTCTTTTACTTCTTCTTTCTAAAACCCTCACTATTGGAGTTTCCGGCATTCGATTTCTCGGCAGTCGATAAAGTGAGTATCGATGTCGAATTTTCGAAAGTCGAAAATTTCGGGATGTGACACATCCCATAAGCCAAAACAACCAAGAATTTCAAATATTATTTAAGTTTATTCTTATTAATTTCCTTTCACATCATTTACTGTTCATTTATTTTCATTCATTCATACCATGATTATTATTTTTATTAATTTAACTTCATTACTTACAAAATTCATTTACCATTCAATATTTAAAATCATCAATGAATAATTTTTTTTAAAGTATTACATAATTTTCCTTGTAGTTTAATTCATATTTATATATATAACTTGATTTCAATTTAATATTTATATTTGCTAGTGAATCAATTCATACTTAGGTTTCTTTATTGTTTGATTCCAATTCATTTCTTCATATATAGTACCATTTAATATTAAAACTATTTATGAATCATCTCATCACTTCTTTATGTTAATAATTATTTACTTAAATAGTATTCCCTTTTAACTATTCAATTTAATTATAAATCACCTCAAAACATAACTTAAGTTCATAATATTCTAGTAACATCTTAGTTCTTTTATTTCTAAACATATGTTCATTTTTGAGGCATTTCTATCATTAAGCTTTTACTTGTACCTGTATAATATTCTATCACATATTCCTATTAACATTTCAACTTTTAAAAATTTCTGGTAAGTTATACCCATGTTTTTAAGAATGCAAATTGAATATTACACAATTTTATCTTATTCATTTTAGTTAGCAAAAGTATTCAATAATTTACATCTTCTAATTTCATTACCCTTATATTTACAAGTGACAAATCTCCAATTTCTTTATATTTCATTAATCACTTAACTCTTAATTTCTTAATTTTCATTTTAAAAGTTTCCAACTATTAAATTTTCACTTTATTCAAATTGATAATCATTAATTTAATAGGAACTTAAGAACTAAATGACTGGGTTCATTTCAAATCATTTTGAAATAATATATAGATTCATACCTTTTATATATAAAATCATACTTAAGAAATTAAAATTTGTTAATCAAAATAATGTGTAGAAAAGTTACTAAAGTGGCATTCCCACTTTGAAACTTGAAAATGAATGTCAATGATGCAGCCGTCATCACTGAAATTATTTTTCAGCGACAGAAGAGGGGAGTACATAACTTATTTCCTTTTAAAGTTCCTTTAAAACCTTTCTTTCAAATCGCATTGAAAATACTTATATCTAAAAATACTTCCAAATAATACTAATATTATATTCCAAAACCTTTTGAAACCAAATTTCAAACCCTGGAACTTAAGTCTCAATTTCCAATTAAATTCACTTTATTTGTAAATTCTAATTTGCAACTAATATTTATAAAATTTCACTTCCTAACAAACAAATATATAACATACAACTATATTCATTTATAAAATTTATTCTTTTATACACAAAATATAATTATAACGACCCAGAATTTTGGTTATTTGAAATTGGAATATTTAATTGATTTTAAATATTTAAAAGTTAATTTTTAACTTAAATTTCAAATATAATGATTTATTATATAAATTAATAATTGGAATTTACTCAAATAATTGTATCTTGAGTTTTAAGCTTGATAAAAATAATTTAAAGGCTTATTAAATTTATATTTGTAAGAATGAAGATAATAAAATTTTAAATTGGGTTTAAAAGCGATTTACTCGATTTTAAAAATAGCTCGTTTAAATTAACGTATATAAATAGCCTTTCGGGGCATAGTCTCAGAATTCGATGAAACCAGTTCTATTGAATCCATAATAGTGTATTATTATCGAATTTCAAATTTCGTAACGTTTGGAGTTATCGTTTGGTCGTACGGGATAGAAACGCGTTGAATTTTATATCGTAAATTCAATATAATAATTGGGTCCAAAAAGCTATCTTCTCCATACGATCGAATTAGGACTCAAAACCTTTTCCATTGCGTTCGAAATAGGGGTATAACATTATAAACGCCAAGCAGCACGCCTCGATAGGGGCTCGAGATTTTAAGCTACCTAATCGAGGCGGTTTGAAATTTAAATAATATATATATATATATACATACATATATATATATATAATTGATTTGACTATATTTCCATCAGCTCCTTTTCTTGTTTTAAAATCACTGTACCATTCCCCCTTTAACATGCCAACATCTCATCTTCTTTCTCCTTTTAAACTCACGCAGCTGTATAGAATAGAAGAACAGTTTGAAAAAAATGAAGCTTTAAAAATCAAATTCTCGAAATCTACTCAATTAAAAATCACCAAAATTTTAAAAATCGAGTTTTCCTGGGGGTTCGAACTGTTATATGTGTTGAAGGGTGCGGCATGGATTTGAGGGAGTCGAATGTGAAGTCGAACGTGTGTTTTAGCATAGGGTTGTGATTTTTTGAAGATTTGGGGATCGATGGATGGTTTGGAGAATGGGATCGCACTCGAGGGAGAGAGGCGCACGTGTGGCCATAGTTTGATGGCGTGAGATCGGCATTTGCTAATCACGACTTTGGCTAGGGTGTCAAGCACGAGCAGGTCGCGAATGACAGGGCCTTGCCGAGCTCGAGGAGATGGGTACGTATGGGTGTGGTTTTCGAAGGGGAGTTCGTCGGAAAGATTGTGTGACGCCCCACCTCTATGCTCACGCTAGCCAAGAACACTACAGGGTAATGTTGTCGACTAGCGCAAAGAATAAGGTTGTTGAGGAGCGACCATCCGTGTAATTGCTTTGGGCGAGCACCAATATGTCAGATAGTAAAACATGCATTTCATTTCAAGAGGAAATCCGACATATCAAATACAAACTCAAAGCTACCACACAGTGGCTAACTAGTCTTCGAAAACAAATATAGAAATAAACATAACACAAATCAGTCACAGATATTCATATCACAAAGGTGGAATAAGATATGAATATATCACATGAAAGTGTACATCAAAATAGCGGTCATATAAGATCCACTACATCACAATGAATAGATACAAGTGCGAGACAAAAGAATAATTATACATCAAGGAGTCCATATCTCAAATGTATAATAACAAAAACTACTAATCTAAAGTAGTTAGCCAAAAGAATTAGATGATAATCCCTGATAAGAAGTCAAGCAGGAGCACCTGAAATATCTCGGTCTGATCCGAGTAATATTTAAGAAGAAAATAATAAATGGATCAGTCTAGCTATAATTATCAGATAAAATGAGATAGGATAAGAGATGTGACCAAAAACGTATGATAACAAAGAAATGCCATACTGTGTCAAGTATACATCAAATAATAACAAAAATCATACAATATCTCCAATCATCTCAAAATACCAAAAAGAATATCATATTCTTTATTTTATTCACCAAATTACAAATATTGACAAACATATAAATGCCAAACGCAAAAGTTGGTGAAACATAAATTCCAGAAATCACAACGAGAAATCCAGAAATCACGAGGGGGAGGCCTATCGCAAACGGGAGCATGAAAACTCCCAAACACGTGCAACATAAATGGAACGCTATTCCATGGGTTGCTAACCCATCAAATGAACCGAACATCGACGCACCCTAAAAGATACGACTCATGTACAGATTCGGTCATGGTACATTCCCCATGCGGATAAATGAGCCGAACATCGACGCACCCTAAAAGATACGACTCATGCACAGACTCATTGAGCCGATTGCTCCACGAACGGTCCGAAGAACACGGGTCGCTACCCTGCCAAATTTGAGTCGAAGCTCTCCAAATGGGTTTTAATCCCCATACCAATAAAGAGACATCGCTCAATCGCTAGTCTAAATCTCAAAACGATCATCAATGATCGACAAGTGTAAATTACACTAAGCTAGTAAATATAAGAGTTTAGCTTCATGTCCCATAACCACTAGCTTAACTCAAATATTTACGAACAGATTGTAGACTTCCACTCGAAAATAAGTGTAAATTACACTAAGCTAGTAAATATAAGAGTTTAGCTTCATGTTCCATAACCACTAGCTTAACTCAAATATTTACGAACAGATTGTAGACTTCCACTCGAAAATAAGTGTAAATTACACTAAGCTAGTAAATATAAGAGTTTAGCTTCATTTCCCATAACCACTAGCTTAACTCAAATATTTACGAACAGATTGTAGATTTTCACTCGAAAATTGTCACAAGAGTTTCAATCGAACAAGTCCAAAAATTAACCGACGAAGTAAACGCAAGCGTTTCATACCACTTGTTTTGCTAAGCTGTTTAATTATATTTTCTCATACGATTGAGGTAAAAGTTTGTGTATACTAATAGATTGGAAAAAGGTTTTGAAAACAAGCTTTATATTTAAAATAGAGTTGAAATCATCTTTGTAAAAGAGTTTGAATATTTACTACTAGTATAGAAGACCTATATATTTTAAAGTGACAAATCGTAGAAATGATTGTAGAAACAATCAATCACCAAAATCCATGTTCGAAGACGTGAATCAAATCCAAAGAAATCGATACCAATTCCATTAAAATGGACATTCTCAAAAATCCCGAAAAAGAAGTCATCAAAGTCCATAATAAATGATAACAATAAATCGGATAATCATGAATCGATAAAAGTTGGAATCTCTAGTTAAATAGGCAAAATAGGCAAAATGAAGCAGGTCAGTCGACTGACTGAAGAGGGTCAGTCGACTGAACCAGAAACCAGAATGTTTCATTTCCTGCAGTCAGTCGACTGACAACAGTGGGTCGGTCGACTAACTACAGAAAACAGAAACTTCTGTTCTCTGCAGATAGACCCAGATTAGCCTGATTTCTACAGTCATTCGACTGACTGCAGAGAGTCAGTCGACTGACTGGCACTGAAGCTGTTTTTCAGCTTATTCAAATGAAGCGCAAACTCTTCCAATTCACGATCGGACGAGCAATGGACTTAAGGGGTTTTTGCCAATCGACAACCCAGCCCTATAGGCTTTCCGATTCACCACCAAAAGCATGATCAAACATCAAAGCTAAGATTTTTAGAGTTTTAGACTTCAAACACCAAAAATTGAAATGTTCACCAAATCAATCCAAACCAAAATCAAATGAAGATGTAAAAATGTTAGGAATTCATACCTAACAATCTAAGATAGTTATAGACAAAGATGTGAGATAAAAATCTCACCTTTAATCCCAAAAACAATGAATGAGAAGCTTGAAAGCAAAGGAAGATCAACCAATCAACCACTTCAACTCTAGAAGCTTGAATATAAGCTCAAAAGAAGAACCTTTCCTAAGTTAGGTTTAGGAAATTTCTGAAATCAAAGAGAGAATGAGTTGGAGAAGAAGAAGGAGATACTTACCAAAGCTTTGCCTTGATTTTGGAGCAAGAATTAAAGCTTGCAAAAGGAATCTAGGGCTTGGAATTTCTAATTCCACTTCTCTTTCCCCATTTTCAGTTTAGCTTGAGAAAAGAATTGAAATGAGGATGAGTGGATGAAGAAAAGGACTGAGTTAGGTTATAGAACGAGTTGGGTGAAACCCAAACCCAAAAGCCCAAGTGAAAATAGCAAAATTTAACTTTCTCCAAACATATCGACGCTTATACTCAAAAAAGACGCAAACACCATTTTGGACTCAATGGAAGTGGTCTCGGGTCCCAATTCGACTGTTTGCAAAAAGTAGCTTTTCGGACTTTAATCCGATTAACGATTCTATATTTAAATAAAATATTTAAATATTCAGTCGTAAAATATGCAGGTTGTTACAGAATATTGGTGCTCGCCCAAAGCAATTACACGGATGGTCGCTCCTCAACAGCCTTATTCTTCGCGCTAGTCGACAGCATTATCCAGTAGTGTTCTTGGCTAGCGTGAGCATAGAGGTGGGGCGTCACAGCATGGTATCAAAGCCAAACTTCGGAACAATTTAGAATAATCTAGCAAGGATCATTGTCCTAAGTCTTTCTTAGGAATCGTGCCATAGGATTTAATTCCAGTCTTCGTACCATTCTATCCTATTTTCTTTTGTGATGCCTTGTTTTATCAATCAAGTTTGTTTGAAATTCATTCTGAGAATAACCTTTTTCCTCTTCTTTCTTTTTCTTTCTTTCTTAAAGAAGAAGAGATGGTTAGATCTGGCAGTCCCAGCGCTGGTCAATCCAATAGTCCTTCTCTGGATGGCGTATTTATGACCGCTCAACAACTTTTGGATCTTGTAAAGAATCAAAGGTTTATCTGTGCTTTGTGTAAGAACCATGAAAAGGTTTTACCTTTGAAATTAGAAGTGCCTTTCGACCAGCTTATAGATATCACTCTTCAACTTGAAGAGACCGATAAAGAAAATGATGTTGAAGTTGTGGATGCCAAACCAAACTTCAACATCAACAAGAAGAGGCACATTAAGTTCAAAAGCCCAAATCCCAACAAGAAAGGGAAGCTGACAAGTTCGGTAGCAAAGACTCCAACCCCTAATCGTGGAGGATGCTACAATTGTAATTATAAGGACCACTATGCAAATAAGTGTCCAAAACCCTTTTCTTATCGCTATTGCAAAGGTTTGGGTCATCTTTTATCTTCATATCCCAAACTTCAAAGTAGGAGAAAGGGAGAGTTGAAAGTTGTGCAAGTCTCTACTAGCACTTCTCTTGGTCAAGGTAATTCTCGTTCTATCCTTGATGACATTAATTTGTTTTGTGATTATCCTATTTTGATATCTTTTGATACAGGTGCATCCCAATCCTTTATATTAAAAGAACTTGTTGATTCTTTTTCTTTAAATATTATGGACTTGATGATTTCTTTGAGAATTGCGAATCCGGTTGGTGGATCCGCAACACTCTGTTTGTTTCTTTTAAAGATGTCGAGATTATTTTATGTGATTTTCTTTCCGAGCCGATTTGCATGTTATGCGTTACTTAGGCTTCGGAATTGATTTTTGTGAAAGGATTGGCTTATTCTTTATGAAGCCCATATCCCGTGTCCCGAGCGGACTATTTATCTTCGACATTCTCAATCTGTTAAGCAGACTTCTATTGTTTTCAATGATTTTGGTTCCAATTTGGTTGCATCATTTTAATTCTTTAAACCCACTCGATGAGGAAGATGTTGTTTCTCTCATTCAAGTAATTTGTGAATTTTCCGAAATATATTTGAGCTTGTCTTAGGATTACCACCTAAGCAATCTATTGAGCGGTGCTAAGGTCTTTTCAGCTCGACCTTGCCACCGGTTTTCTTTAGCTACGAGTTGCGGAGGGTAGCATCCACTTACCGCATTCCACACTCATTATGATTCTTGTGAGTAGTTCGTTATATCATTCGGTTTGACGAACCTTCTACTTTATTTCATCCATTTTGTGAATCGAGTATTCTACGGATATCTCGATTGGTTTCTCCTTATATTAATTGATTATGGATGAAGATAACAAATTTAAAATTTGCAAATCTTTTTAATAAGATATTTATAGGTATGATTGGATTTTGTTCTTAAAACGAGCAAAGAATATTTGTAAATTTTAAAAGAGACTTGTTTATCATAAAAGATGATTTTGTGTTGTTTTGCCCATTGAGTGCTTTAAGAATTCTGGTCGATGCGCTTGATCAACGTTATCGATAGGAATCTCCTAAACGCTTTGATGAGACAGTCGGACACAATAAATTGACTTGTAAATAGTAAATTTTTCTAAAAAGATGATTACACCAAGTTAATTGTAATTTTGAATGTCTTAGCTTTTTGGGAAAGAGGATCATTTAAAAGAACTCTTTTCCAATGCTTTTATGCTTTTATTCTTGCGATTCCCGAAGGGAACCAAGAATTGATTGTTTATACCGATACTAGTCGTATTGGTTTGAATGCCATTCTCTTGCTAAGGGAATGTGTTATCGCATTTGCTTCTTGACAATTAAAGCTTGTCGAGACTAGGTATGCCACTCATGATCTAATGCTCGCGGCTATTGTTTTCGCTCTTAGAATTTGGCTCATTATCTTTTGGGAAAGAAATTTGTTCTCTACTCCGATCATAAATCTTCGAAATATTTATTTTTTCAAAAAGAACTTAATTTGTGTCAACAACGTTGGCTCGAGTTCCTTGCATCTTATGATCTTGATATTCTTTGTACTCCATAAAAGGGTAATCGGGTTGCCAATGCCCTTAGTTGTAAGCAACAAGAAGTTGTTTCGTTGATGATATCTGAATGGAGTGATCTCGAGACTTTATCCACTTGTGAGATTCGAGATCGTGAATCCAATTCATGTTCATCTCTTATTTTGTGTAGCCTCGAGGCTCATCCTTCTCTTTTGAACCGCATCCTTGAAGCTCAATATTAAGATCCCGAATTGGCTTTTCATAGCCAAAGTTGTAGGGATCCAAATAAGGTTGATGGTTTGAAAGATTTTGAAATCGATGCTCGTAATGGCATTCGAAAATTTGGTAGACTTATTATGCCAAATATTTGTGATCTTCGTAAAGACATTTTAGAAGATTCTCATCGTTCTAAATTTACCATTCATCCCGGTAATAGTAGCGACTTTATTATTGGGATGGAATGAAATCTGATATTCCTAACTTCATTAAGCGTTGCATGACTTACCAACTCAGTAAGGCCATGTATCAAAGGCCCAGTAGGTTATTGCAACCTTTGGACATTCCTATTTGGAAGTGGGATCAAATTTACATGGACTTCATTTACGGTCTTCCCCGATTCTCGTTCGGGTTATGACAGTTAAAATCCATCCATTTTATTCCCGTTCGATCTAATCAGACCGTACCTCTTTTTGGCTAAACTCTATGTCAGATTAAACTGCATGGAGTTCCTACTTCTATTGTTAGCAATCGTGATCCATTATTTTACTAGTGGATTTTGGTAAGGTCTTCAAAAGCTTTGGGAACAAAGCTTAATTTTTGCACCGCTTATCACCCTCGATCCGATGGACAAATAGAGCGTGTGAGTCAAATTCTTGAAGATCTTCTTCGTGCATGTGTTCTTGATTTTGGTGGAAGTTGGAAAGATCATATTCTTGTTGAGTTTTCTTCCAATAATAGCTTCCAATCTTGTATTGGTAGGGCATCTTTCGAAGCACTCTATGGAAGGCCGTGACGATTTTCTTTGTGTTGGCTTGAAGCCGGTGAGAAGCTGGTTTTTGGTCTTGATTTTATTGGTGTTCATTTGTGTTTCACCTATGATGGGTGTTGTGCATTTCTGTCGGTCGGGAAAGTTAGCACCTCGATATGTTGGTCCCTTTCCCATCACCAAACGTATTTGTTCCGTGGCTTATCGCCTTTTTATTTACCGGCTCAATTATCTGCTATTCATGACGTTTTCCACGTCTTTCAACTACGGAAATACCTTAGGGATTCCGATTCTATTCTTGAGCTCGGTGTTATTGAAGGAAATAGAAGTTTCACAAAATTTGACTTATGAGCAACATTCTATTCGTATCATTACTTCGGAGGTTAAACGCCTTCGAAATAAAGATGTTCTTCTTGTGGAAGTTCAATGGTCCTCAAATCCTAAGAATTTCTCTTGGGAATCTTGAGAATTCATCGAGCAAACACATCCGTACTTACTCTTTCGTGCTCTTTATGGTGAACTTCTTATTTCAAATTTTATTTTGTGTTGATATGCTTTTATGGTTGTTACTCTTTATTTTCTTCTTAAAGTATTGCGAGGACGCAATTTCTTTAAGGAGGGGAGTCTGTAATAACCCGCATATTTTACGATTGAATATTTAAATATAGAATCGTTAATTGGATTAAAGTCCGAAAAGCTACTTTTTGCAAACAGTCGAATTGGGACCCGATACCACTTCCATTGAGTCCAAAATGGTGTTTGCGACTTTTTTGAGTATAAGCTTCGATATGTTTGGAGAAAGTTAAATTTTGCTATTTTCACTTGGGCTTTTGGGTTTGGGTTTCACCCAACTCATTCTATAACCTAACTCAGTCCTTCTCTTCATCCACTCATCCTCATTTCAATTCTTTTTCTCAAGCTAAACTGAAAATGGGGGAAGAGAAGTGGAATTAGAAATTCCAAGCCCTAGATTCCTTTTGCAAGCTTCAATTCTTGCACCAAAATCAAGGCAAAGCTTTGGTAAGTATCTCCTTCTTCTTCTCCAACTCATTCTCTCTTTGATTTTAGAAATTTCCTAAACTTAACTTAGGAAATGTTCTTCTTTTGAGCTTAGATTCAAGCTTCTAGAGTTGAAGTGGTTGATTGGTTGATCTTCCTTTGATTTCAAGCTTCTCATTCATTGTTTTTGGGATTAAAGGTGAGATTTTTATCTCACATCTTTGTCTATAACTATCTTTGATTGTTAGGTATGGATTCCTAACATTTTTACATGTTCATTTGATTTTGGTATGGATTGATTTGGTGAACATTTCAATTTTTGGTGTTTGAAGTCTAAAACTCTAAAAATCTTATCTTTGATGTTTGATCATGCTTTTGGTGGTGAATCGGAAAGCCTATAGGGCTGGGTTGTCGATTGGCAAAAACCCCTTACGTCCATTGCTCGTCCGATCGCGAATTGGAAGAGTTTGCGCTTCATTTGAATAAGCTGAAAAACAACTTCAATGCCAGTCAGTCGACCGACTCTCTGCAGTCAGTCGACTGACTGTAGAAATCAGGCCAATCTGGGTCTGTCTGCAGAGAACAGAAGTTTCTGTTTTCTGCAGTCAGTCGACCGACCCACTTTGTCAGTCGATTGACTGCAGGAAATGAAACATTATGGTTTCTGGTTCAGTCGACTGACCCTCTTTAGTCAGTCGACTGACCTGCTTCATTTTGCCTATTTTGCCTATTTAACTAGAGATTCCAACTTTTATCGATTCATGATTATCCGATTTATTGTTATCATTTATTATTGACTTTGATGACTTCTTTTTCGGGATTTTTGAGAATGTCCATTTTAATGGAATTGGTATCGATTTGTTTGGATTTGATTTACGTCTTCGAACGTGGATTTTGGTGATTGATTGTTTCTACAATCATTTCTGTGATTTGTCACTTTAAAATATAAAGTTCTTCTATACTAGTAGTAAATATTCAAACTCTTTTACAAAGATGATTTCAACTCTATTTTAAATATAAAGCTTGTTTTCAAAACCGTTTTCCAATCTATTAGTATACACAAACCTTTACCTCAATCGTATGAGAAAATATAATTAAACGGCTTAGCAAAACAAGTGGTATGAAACGCTTGCGTTTACTTCGTCGGTTAATTTTTGGACTTGTTCGATTGAAACTCTTGTGACAATTTTTGAGTGAAAATCTACAATCTGTTCGTAAATATTTGAGTTAAGCTAGTGGTTATGGGACATGAAGCTAAACTCTTATATTTACTAGCTTAGTGTAATTTACACTTATTTTCGAGTGGAAGTCTACAATATGTTCGTAAATATTTGAGTTAAGCTAGTGGTTATAGGACATGAAGCTAAACTCTTATATTTACTAGCTTAGTGTAATTTAAACTTATTTTCGAGTGGAAGTCTACAATTTGTTCGTAAATATTTGAGTTAAGCTAGTGGTTATGGGACATGAAGCTAAACTCTTATATTTACTAGCTTAGTGTAATTTACACTCGTCGATCATTGATGATCGTTTTGAGATTTAGACTAGCGATTGAGCGATGTCTCTTTATTGGTATGGGGATTAAAACCCATTTGGGGAGCTTCGGCTCAAATTTGGCGGGGTAGCGACCCGTGGTCTTTGGACCGTTCGTGGAGCAATTGGCTCAATGAATATGTGCACGAGTCGTATTTTTTAGGGTGCGTCGATGTTCGGCTCATTTATCCGCGTGGGGAATGTACCACGACCGAATCTGTGCATGAGTCATATCTTTTAGGGTGCGTCGATGTTCGGTTCATTTGATTGGTTAGCAACCCATGGAATAGCGTTCCGTTTATGTTGCACGTGTTTGGGAGTTTTCATGCTCCCGTTTGCGATTGGCCTCCCCCTTGTGATTTCTGGATTTCTCGTTGTGATTTCTGGAATTTATGTTTCACCAACTTTTGCGTTTGGCATTTATATTTTTGTCAATATTTGTAGTTTGGTGAATAAAATAAAGAATATGATATTCTTTTTGGTATTTTGAGATGATTGGAGATATTGTATGATTTTTGTTATTATTTGATGTATACTTGACACAGTATGGAATTTCTTTGTTATCATACGTTTTTGGTCACATCTCTTATCCTATCTCATTTTATCAGATAATTATAGCTAGACTGATCCGTTTATTATTTTCTTCTTAAATAATACTCGGGTCAGACCGAGATATTTCAGGTGCTCCTGCTTGACTTCTTATCAGGGATTATCATCTGATTCTTTTGGCTAACTACTTTAGATTAGTACTTTTTGTTATTATACATTTGAGATATGGACTCCTTGATGTATAATTATTCTTTTGTCTCGCACTTGTATCTATTCATTGTGATGTAATGGATCTTATATGACCGCTATTTTGATGTACACTTTCATGTGATATATTCATAGCTTATTCCACCTTTGCGATATGAATATCTATGACTGATTTGTGTTATGTTTATTTCTATATTTGTTTCCGAAGACTACTTAGCCACTGTGTGGTAGCTTTGAGTTTGTATTTGATATGTCGGATTTCCTCTTGAAATGAAATGCATGTTTTACTATCTGACATATTGGTGCTCGCCCAAAGCAATTACACAGATGGTCGCTCCTCAACAGCCTTATTCTTCGCACTAGTCAACAGCATTACCTAGTAGTGTTCTTGGCTAGCGTGAGCATAGAGGTGGGGCGTCACAGATTGGTTTTGGGTTTCGTCAGAGGGAGTCGCATCTCAGTGATATCTCGTGCACGTTAATGGCCGTGTTTCTTTGTTCTGGAAGGAGAAAGGGATTTGGGAAGAAAGCACTTTTTTGGGCCGAGTTTTGTTACGTGGATATGGACTTCCTTTCCTTTATAAAATAAAAAAAGGGAAGTTGTTAATTTTATATTTAAGTTCTTGAAACTTATAAAATTTATAAATCATGCATACGAGGTCTGATTCGGATGATTCAAGTTGTGTTGGGACGGTATTGTCATCACCTACGCATAGAAACTGGATTGATGGAATTTGGAGCTTCTGTAATTTTCAACAAAATTCGAACGCTATTTGGATTTACTCAGAAACAGAACGCGAAAGCGACAATAAAAATCAATGTGAGTAAATCTCACTCATTTGGATGATTGGCATTAACTTTTAATAGTTAAAATTAATTATTGATTGGTTGGATGATTTGATAATTCTTATAATCAGTTGGATGTTATAATATATATAGTAGTATATATTAGTGGTTGGATTGATATTCTCGCATATTTTTAGCAGATGAAACCCTATGCACCCCGCATAATAGCGGATGACCCTATATACCGCGATATCCCCTCGAAGTGGGATTGGTATTGTTATGTTTTGCTAACATCTGTGGTTGCAGGGGAACAGGTTGGAGGGATCCAACTGGATTCCTCTAAAATGTTGAATTTATTTTCATATTTAGTGATATATGACATGTTGAATAATCTGTGATAGATTATGGTGTGATTTGAATTTATTTGATGCTATGGTAATATAGGTCTAGATTTTGATAATTTTAAAAATACCACAAATATATGTTTTTAATTTGGAAAGAAATTAAAAGAAATTTGGAAGTGAAATATTTATAGCGAATTTTGGATTAATTAAAAGAAATGAATTTGTGAAAAATAAATAGTTTGACTCTAAATTAGCAGTTAACTATTTCGTGAAATTGTAAATAGAGATTTCGGAATATTATATATATATATATATATAGGATTTTTAAAAAACAATTCCTAATTGATACTTGTTTTAAATATAAAGGATTTTTAAATCGAGATTTTAAATATGTTGGAAGAATAGAAGTAAATTTGGAAATAAGTAAAAATTGGTTATATTGGATCTTAGATAAGATTTCTAGATTACGGATGGAAGTAAAATAGAGATTTGGTTGTTTTTGGAATATAGTTGGGTTATTTAAGAAGTTAATTCATAAATGGAATTCAATTTAAGGAATTGATTTATAAATGGAATTTAATTTATAAATCAAATTATAATGGATTTAAGTGATGTGAAACCGTTATAAACTAGAATTGAAAACTGTGAGATTTATAAACAGTGTTTATAAATAAAGTGAAGTGATTATCAGTTGATAAATTAAAGTTATAAATTCACGGTGAGGATTTATAATGAGATGGGTAAATCGGTTTAAAGTAAAAATGATAAATTTACTTTTAGAAATGTGAAAGGGGGTTTACGAAATTGGGAAGTAAATCAAATTGGTGATAAATCGGGAGGGATTTATAAATATGAGACTGGCTATAATGGAATTGGAAAATATATTTTATCGAGAAGTTAAGTTTGTTTTAAAAAGAGGATTTTGAATTGTTAAACTAGGTAATTTAAAAATGTTTAAAAATATTCCAGAAAATTAGTTATTAAATATTTTAAAATTGTCAAAAGGGATTATAAGTTTATAAATAAGTCTTATAAATCGAATAGAATTTTATTAATAAATCAGAATATATTATTGTTTCAAAATTATGTAATTATATTAAATGGTTTAAAGTATATTTAATTATTAATTAAGTTAGTTTATAATGAGTTGATATTAGGTTAATTATTATTTAAGAATTAATTAGTATTATTATTTGAAAGATAAATTATTCAATATTAATATTATTTTATATAATAACTTTTATTTAAAGTGTATTTGCGTAAATTAAACTTGGGAATTTATATAGAAATTTGTGAGTATTATTTTGAGAAAATTATTGAATAAAGTTTTTGGGAAGTAATGGTATACTTTCATGGAAAAATCGGAGGTAGAGATTGCCAGCAATTAAGTTTGGATTTCTTTGGGATAGAGACGTAATCATTGAGCTGTGAATCCATGGTTGATTCCGCATGGTGCTTTCCATATTTATTTTTAAAAAAATTCAAATATTTTTAAAAAGAATGGTTAATGAACGTACTTACTCCGATAAGATAAGTACGTACCTTTTGATAAAGATATTTAATCTATTAAAATTAAATTAAATGAGACTTAGTGTTTTCAGTGGAAAATGAACTCTTTGGTTGAATGATTGTTTATTTGATAGTTAAATAACCGACTATCAAATCTGGACCCAAAACATAACTTTGGGAATATCTAGGAAAAACACGGGAATTATATGGTACAGTTACCGTCGGAAGGTGCTATACTATACGTATAAACTCATTTCGTTCTTCTAAGACGATGATAAGGAAATCTGTCCACTTACGGTTAGGAGGTGATCTCCGATCTAATTTTCGTCTTTTTATTTCCTAAAGAACCGAGGTTGAGTTTACTGAAAATATCGAACGTTGTTTCGAAGAGACCGGGATCGGATAAGTTATCCGAAAACCACTTCGATCCAACGAGTACGTTTTCAAAGTGAAAACAAGAGTATGGAATCGAAGATGGAGCATTGAAGTGCAAGGGCTAATCGCTACTAATCCTGGGGATGATTCCAAAATGGATGTAGTAGGAATAGTGCCTTCGGTTTCGTTCAGACCCAGAACGGACTTGTATGGATGAATGCTATCAGTACATTGTCATTGGAGGACAATGAGCAATCTAAGTATAAATTCCTTAAAAGGTAATCGTAGCCTCAATCCTCATCAACCGGGAATGACTAAATATCAGGGGAGATGCAACAAGGCAAAGTGGGTCGCACCCAATTAGGGTATGTTTATCACCTTTCTAGATACCCTCGGATATTATTACTACGGTGCATGGAAAGAACTCGGTAAGGGTGGGAACACCCGGGGTGATAGCATATTCAGCCTATCCAGTTTAGGGGTAGTCCAGTCTTGTGTTGTAGGGATTTCGACGCGGTCCTCGGTACATTTTTTTAGATGTGTACTATGACAGGTGGTACCCCAATGCCTAGTCATTTGTATGGAATCCATTCTCCAATACGTGCCCTTACGATTTTGGTTATAGAGCCTAGTATGCTGGAATTTAATTAATGTAACAATTTTGGCTATTTGATGAAGTATTTGTACGTAGACACTATTATAATATCAGATGATTTTGATATAAAATGTTTTGGTTATCGTAAGATAAAAACCCGTCGTGTTTATGTGTGGCATGGTCTTACGAGATACCTTTTTTCAGTGGATTTGATAACTTTAATAATTCAAATTGAGTGTGTTTTCTCACGCTGGTTTTCCAGACTGACTCGGGTGTTATTTTATTATAGTGCTCGGGTCAGACCGAGTATTACAGATACATGATAGGATGCTATAGAGCTCAGGAGACGAGCTGGATGACGAAGACATATTACACGTATTTGATTTTATTCCGCAGTGTATTGTATGCTGTATATTCAGCATTTGTGAGGACATGTTATTATAACTGTCTGGTAATGTGTTATTGATGTGTTGTACTCTGATGATGTAATATGTAAATAACAGTTGTAGTTCTTTTTGTATAAAGAAATGTTATGATCTATTGTATATTGTTCCACTGTGATTATGAGATTCTGTGTTGTTATTTCTATTTTCTTCTTCTAGCTCTTTCTTCTTTTCTCTAACGACCTGGTATTTCCGGCACTAGATTGCTCGGCATGTAATACAGTGGACATATTAATTTCAATTTTCGAGCGTCGAAAATCTAGGTCGTGACACTTGGTATTAGAGCCGAAGGTTAAGTGAGAACCTTGGCTTTGATGTGGTAACTCATTAGAGATAGAGTCAGTTGTATCCTAGAATGAGCTTGAGTGTATTAATAGATATTAGCGCGTATTTGTTAGTGATATAAAATGTTTTATATTGTGTTGATTGATTTGTTGAGTGACTTATGGATTCTGGTCAATATGAGTAATTAACATTATTGATAGGAATCTCTAAACACTTGTATAGAGAAATTTGACATGGTATTGTTTTGAAATAGGGTAAACAAAACAATTTTACCCAGATTATTATATATATAAAGGAATAATATTTCAGAAATTATTATAGTTATATATGGTGTTCTTGGTTGTTAGGAAATGATAATATTAAACTATTATCATTCGTGGTGTGGTAATTGAATAAAAGTTGATATTATAATCAAAGTTAAGGAATAATTTTATATAACGGAATGAAATTATGAAAATGTGATTTTGTATATGTGATTTAAAAATTGATATGGTTTATAAAAACGATTTATAAAGGATTTAAAGGCTGGGAATTTGGGAATTTAAATCCCGTTGGTTTTGAAAATGACTTTTCAAAGTCTTGGAAAATAATAGTGATATTATTTGGAGGATATTTTTGGAATAAAAATATTTAAAATGGTTTTCAAAAGAGGAAAGAGCACTGAACTCACTTCAGTCGCTGGAAAATAATTCTGATGATGATCGCGACATCATCGGTGTTCATTTTCGAGTTTCTGAGTGATAGATTGCTACCGTAACGATTTGCTATTGGGGTCTTGTTTTGATAAACAAGTTTTGATTTTAAGATGCTTAATTTTTTGGATTTGATATATAAGTGAGATATATATGTATATATATGATTTCAAAAATGACTTGAAACACTTAGAACAAAGTGTGTAAACTCTAGGTTTTTAATTTGAAATGTTTATTGGAAATATGAGAAAATAAGATTGAACTTATAAAATCTAGAAAGCAAAATTGAAATGAATCTTACCATAAGGTAAGTTAAATAGAGTGGATAAAAATCGAATGTGAAAACGGGGAATAAAATTTAACTTAAGTAGAGTTAAATGAAAGTGAGTGTGATAATGGAATAAATTAGTAAAGTAAACTAATTAAATGAAGTGAATTGGAAGAAAATTAGTGAATGGGATATAAGTAAGTAGATAACTTATAAAATTTGTAAATTGCAAGAAAGCAATATTTTAAAGTGATGAATTTGGATGCAAGGAAAGTAAAATTTGAAATGTGAAATAAAAATTTAACGTAAGTTAAGTTAATTAAAGTGAAACTTGAAGAAAAAAAATGTAGCCTCAGTTGGCTAAATGAAGTAATTGTTGGAAATAGAATTTATTAAGATTTGAAATAAATTAGTAAATGGACTAATTAAATTAATTAGTTAGTTGAATATGATTTGAAGGGTGAATGGATAAAAATCAAATGTGAAATTGGATCTGAATTTGAATAGAAATGGATATAAACTTAAGTGGTGAAGTGGAAATAAATCTAAGAACATTTGTATTAAATGTTATAATAGACTTTAGAAATTGATGGTAAAATTCTTAAGTGAAATTGGTATTAAAGAAATGTACTAAGAAAATAGCGAATGTTGATAATTGGTTAAAAATGAAATGAATGAGAATAAGAGAAATTGGTATAGCTAAGAAAACAATTGAAATTAATACGTAAGTTGTACGTATATTATTTATTTCGCATAACGATTCGATCCAGATTCGAGCACAGAATTTCGAGATAATTTATATCGATCCGAGTTAGTATTTTTCGCTCGATTTGCAACGGTGAACCCTGGATATGGATTTTTGATTGATTCTGAGATTCTCCATCATAGTATACGGCTATGCAAGGAGAATGACGAATTCTAATCAAGGAACTAGATCTGAGTACGCACTAGATAGTCGTGTGAACGATACTAGTTCGAAAGGGAATTGTGTGATCGAGTGAGCGATCAAAGTTGATATTGCGTACAGATGATATACGTACATCGTACAGGTTTTGGTGAAATAGATATTGGAAATTGAAAATGCTGAATAAAATGATTTTGGATTGAATGATTGGATATTATTGGTAAATAAGGTGTAGGTATTTAAAAGCAAAAGCTAAATTGATGTCTTCGATTTCGGAAGTAAAATTTGATTGCCCGACAAACAGGTATGTGTTTAATTGTGTTTGAAATTGATGATTTTGAGAATGAGCCACTGGGATATTGTTTTCTTTGATGATTTGGGCCCATAGTGGCTATTTGTAGTTGTTTCGATCTAGCCGTGCAAAGGAGACGCTGATAAAAAATTTCGAAAATTTAAGGAGTTGGAAAATTTTGAGGAAAATTTTATATAACTAAAATGTGATTTTGGATTATAACTTGAAAGGTTGAGTAAATAATATTATTTGGAATCTATGGGTGAATTTGGAAATTAGTAAAAGTGATAATATGGTTTCAACAAATTGATTTTGGAAAGTTGTTCAACTGATTGGTTATGGGAAATAGTTAATGGGTTTTGGACCTTTCTTCTTACCTTGCAATTTCGGGGACTAAATTCTTTTAAGGGGGGAGGAATGTAACGACCCAGAATTTTGATTATTTGAAATTGGAATATTTAATTGATTTTAAATATTTAAAAGTTAATTTTTAACTTAAATTTCAAATATAATGATTTATTGGATAAATTAATAATTGGAATTTACTCAAATAATTGTATCTTGAATTTTAAGCTTGACAAAAATAATTTAAAGGCATATTAAATTTATATTAGTAAGAATGAAGATAATAAAATTTGTAAATTGGGTTTAAAAGCGATTTACTCGATTTTAAAAATAACTCGTTTAAATTAACGTATATAAATAGCCTTCTGGGGCACAGTCTCGAAATTCGACGAAACCAGTTCCATTGGATCTCTAATAGTGTATTATTTTCGGATTTCAAATTTCGTAACATTTGGAGTTATCATTTGGTCGTACGGGATAGAAACGCGTTGAATTTTATATCGTAAATTCAATATAATAAGGTCCAAAAAGCTATCTTCACTATACGATCGAATTACGACTCGAAACCATTTCCATTGTGTTCGGAATAGGGGTATAACATTATAAACGCCTAGCAGCACGTCTCGATAGGGGTTCGAGATTTTAAGCTACGTAATCGTGACGGTTTGAAATTTAAATAATATATATAATTGACTTGACTATATTTCCATCAGCTCCTTTTCTTCTTTTCAAATCACTTTACCATTCCCTCTTCAACATGCTAACATCTTGTCTTCTTTCTCCTTTTAAACTCACGCAGCTGTACAGAATAGAAGAACAGTTCGAAAAAAAATGAAGCTTTAAAAATCAAATTCTCGAAATCTACTCAATCAAAAATCACCAGACTTGTTTTAAAAATTGAGCTTTCCAGGGGGTTCGAACTGAAATATGTGTTGAAGGGTGCGGCATGGATTTGAGGGAGTCGACTGCGAAGTGGAAAATGTGTTTTAGGCTAGGGTTGTGATTTTCTCAAGATTTGGGGATCGATGGATGGTTTGGGGAATGGGATCGCACTCGAGGGAGAGAGGCACACGTGTGGCCATAGTTTGGTGGCGTGCGATTGACATTTGCTAACCGCGACTTTGGCTAGGGCGTCGAGCACGAGCAGGTCGCGAATGGCAGGCCCTTGCCGAGCTCGAGGAGATGGGTACGTATGGGTGCGGTTTTCGAAGGGGAGTTCGTCGGAAAGATTGGTTTTGGGTTTTATCAGAGGGAGTCGCGTCTCGGTGATATCTCGTGCACGTTAATGGCCGTGTTTCTCTGTTCTGGAAAGAGAAAGGGATTTGGGAAGAAAGCACTTTTTTTGGGGCGGGTTTTATTACATGGGTATGGACTGCCTTTCCTTTATAAGAAAAGGAAAGTTGTTAATTTTATATTTAATTTCTTGAAACTTATAAAATCTATATCTCATGCATATTAGGTCTGATTTGGATGATTCAAGTTGCGTTGGGACCGTGTTGTCATCACCTATGCATAGAAATTGGATTGATGAGATTGGGAGCTTCTGGAATTTTCAGTATAATTCGGACGCTATTCGGATTTGTTCGAAACCAGAACGCGAAAGCGGCAATAAAAAACAATGTGAGTAAATCTCACTCATTTGGATTATTGGCATTAATTTTAAATAGTTAAAATTAATTATTGATTGATTGGATGATTTGATAATCATTATTATCAATTGGATGTTATAATATATATAGTAATATATATTAGTGGCTGGATTGATATTCTCGTGTATTTTTAGTGGATGAGACCCTATGCGCTCCGCATAATAACGGATGACCTTATATACCACGATATCCCCCTCGAAGTGGGATTGGTATTTTTATGTTATGCTAACTTCTGCGGTTGCAGGGAAATAAGTTGGAGGGATCCAATTGGATTCCTCAAAAATGTTGAATTTATTTTCATATTTAGTGATATATGACATGTTGAATAATCTATGATAGATTATGGTGTGATTTGAATTTATTTGATGCTATGGTAATACTAGTCTAGATTTTGGTATTTTTAAAAATAACACACATATATGTTTTAATTTGGAAAGAAATTAAAAGAAATTTGGAAGTGAAATATTTATAGCGAATTTTGGATTAGTTAAAAGAAATGAATTTGGGAAAAATAAACAGTTTGACTCTAAATTAGTACTTAACTATTTCGTGAAATTGTAAATAGAGATTTTGGAATATTATATATATATATATAGGATTTTAAAAAAAAATCCTAATTGATACTTGTTTTAATTATAAAGGATTTTTAAATCGAGATTTTAAATAGATTGGAAGAATAGAAGTGAATTTGGAAATAAGTATAAAATTGGTTATACTGGATCTTAGATAAGATTTCTAGATTATGGAATGGAAGTAAAATCGAGATTTGGTTGTTTTTGTAATATAGTTGGGTTATTTAAGAAGTTAATTTATAAATGTAATTCAATTTAAGGAATTGATTTATAAATGGAATTTATTTTAGAAATCAAATTATAATGGATTTAAGTGATGTGAAACTGTTATAAACTAGAATTGAAAACTGTGAGATTTATAAACAGTGTTTATAAATAAAGTGAAGTGATTATCAGTTGATAAATTGAAGTTATAAATTCACGGCGAGGATTTATAAATAGATGGCTAAATTGGTTTAAAGTAAAAATGATAAATTTACTTTTAAAAATGTGAAAGAGGATTTACGAAATTGGGACGTAAATCAAATTGGTGATAAACCGAGAGGGATTTATAAATATTAGACTGCTATATTGGAATTGGAAAATATATTTTATTGAGAAGTTAAGTTTGTTTTAAAAAGAGGATTTTAAATTGTTAAACTAGGTAATTTAAAAGTGTTTAAAAATATTATAGAAAATTAGTTATTAAATATTTTAAAATTGTCAAAAGGGATTATAAGTTTATAAATAAGTCTTGTAAATCGACTAGAATTTTATCAATAAATCAGAATATATTATTGTTTCAAAATTCTATAATTATTTTAAATGGTTTAAAGTATATTTAATTATTAATTAAGTTAGTTTAGAATGAGTTGATATTAGGTTAATTATTATTTAAGAATTAATTAGTATTATTATTTTAAAAGATAAATTATTCAATATTAATATTGTTTTATATAATAACTTTTATTTAAAGAGTATTTGCCTAAATTAAACATGGGAATTTATATAGAAATTTTATAAGTATTATTTTGAGAAAATTATTGAATAAAGTTTTCTGGAAGTAATGGTATACTTTCATGGCGAAATCGGAGGCAGAGATTGCCAGCAGTTAAGTTTGGATTTCTTTGGGATAGGGACGTAATCATTGAGCTGTGAATCCATGGTTGATACCGCATGGTGCTTTCCATATTTATTTAAAATGTTTTCAAATATTTTTGAAAAGAATGGTTAGTGAACGTACTTACTCCGAGTAGATAAGTACATACCTTTTGATAAAGAGATTTAATTTATTAAAATTAAATTAAATGAGACTTAGTGTTTTCAGTGGAAAACGAACTCTTTGGTTGAATGATTGTTTATTTGATAGTTAAATAACCAACTATCAAATCTGGACCCAAAACATAAATTTGGGAATATCTAGGAGAAACACGGGAATTATATGGTACAGTTACCGTCGGAATGTGCTATACTGTACGTATAAACTCGTTTTGTTCATCTAGGACGATGATAAGGAAATCCATCCACTTACGGTTATGTTATCCCGCCTTTTGGTATGGCCTTGACACCAAGGAAGTGACTAAAAACCAAGGATAGTTCGTCCCGAAGATCGATTATACACAGGTTTACTATGGATGTTGATAAATTTTATCCATGCCGGATCGAGCTACAATTGATAAGACACGACAAGCAAAGCTATGAAAGCCAACGTTCCAAATTTCAAGTCAATCGGAACTCGTAAGCTAAGGATGTGATCGATGAAACTCAAGTAATAATCTGATTCGCATCCATTCAGAAAGGCTTCGTTCTTATCGATCAAGCGCACGTCTGGTTCGTATCCATCAGCTGAAAGGCCTTGTTCGAATCCATCAAGCCTCGACTGTTCGTATCCATCAATCGATATTGTTTTGTATCCATCAGACAATCGCTCTCTTCGTATCCATCAGCCAGTAACATCATTCCTAATCCACTTGGTCAACTGTTGCCATTTTCGTATCGATCCCTTTCTACCCATCTCGTATGGGTCAGCTGAGGGGAACGATACGAACTCGAGGATTTCTATCGATATGAAGTAGAGTGCACAAAAGTGATACGAACAAAGCAATGACAAATTGATACGAACGGAGGGTTGACAATCGATACGAACAAGACAGTTCCGTTCGATACGAACAAGACTCAATTAGATCGATACGAACAAGATGCGTCCTAATGAAAGACTTAGTCACTCTGCCCAAAAAGTGGATCGATCCGAGGAGTTAGCGCCACATCAACATGCTGGCACGTGCTTGGATCGATGCGAACTGATCGATACGAGCAACATCGATGCGAAGAGGACAGCAATCGAAAAACCCACACTCGTATCGATCATAACTCACAATCTGCAAGTCCAAATGCTACGAAATTTTCATAGGAGCTTATGTACAACTTAAAGAATGTTCGTACCCAATTTCGACTCGATTGGACCAAATTTTGATCGATATGAAATTCGTTTGTATCGATCACGGACCGAGTGCAAATCACGTGGGATCGATCGCGTGGACCCATCCATGTGCCAGAAGAGGTCCCCTGAGATCTGAGCACCCTACGCCTATAAATAGCATCCCAGAGCCTACAGAAAAGGGATCTTTTGGCTCTTTGACGTCCAAACTCTACCGAATTCACCATTGTACTCAAATTTCACTGATTGTACTCGAGATTTACTGTTGTAATCCGCTGTAACCAGCAAGCAAAAGTTAATAAAGACCAATCATTTCATAGTGGACGTAGGCAATACGCCGAACCACTTTAAATCTCTGCATTCTTTTGCTGTTTTTATGATATTGTTTGAAGTGTTTGTTAGAAATCCTCTTTTTACATTTATTTCTTCATTTTATCTCTTCAAACCCTTCCGAAGAGTGTTGTGCCCAATTTTGGTACAAACATGTTAGGAGGTGATCTGCCGCCCTTAAGGACGAGGTAGACAAGCTTAAATCGAATGGATTTATTCGAGATGCATTATATCCGGAATGGGTGCCAAATCCTATACTTGTCCGAAAGCCAAATGGAAATGGAGAACATGCATCGATTACTCTGATCTAAATAAAGCCTGCCCTAAAGACAGTTTTCCACTTCCTCGAATTGATCAACTCGTAGATTCGATGGCCGGGCATGAACTCTTATCCTTCATGGATGCGTATTCCAACTACAATCAAATACCAATGCACTTACCCAACCAGTAGCATAGCAGCTTCGTAACCAATATGGGACTTTATTGTTACAAGGTTATGCCTTTTAGACTCAAGAATTCTGGCGCAACTTATCAACGATTAGTTAATCGAATGTTCGCCAATCAGATTGGGAAAACCATGGAGGTGTACGTGGACGACATGCTAGTCAAGTCATGATTCTCCACTGACCACATCAAAGACCTGGAGTCAATGTTTAATATTCTCCGAGAATACAGAATGAAGCTTAATCCGTTGAAATGTCACTTTGGGGTCGCATCAGGAAAATTCCTTGGGTTTATCGTCAACGCTCGGGGAATCGAAGCCAATCCCGAAAAGATCTGGGCGATTAGAAATCTTGAAACTCCGAGAACTATAAAGCAAGTCTAGAGTCTCAATGGGAAAGTAGCAGCACTGAGCAGGTTCATTTCGAAATCTACTGACAAATGCATTCCCTTCTTCAATCTGATCCGAAAAGGGAAACGAAACTTTGAATGGACTACAGAATGTGAGGGCGCATTCCGAGCATTAATTCAACATCTCTCCACACCGCTAATTTTTCCGAAGCCTATCGATCACGAAAAATTGTACATTTATTTGGCGGTATCAGAAAACGCAATCAGTGCTGCCCTAATTCGGTATGAAGACCGAATACAAAAGCCAGTCTATTATATTAGCAAACGACTAACCGAAGCTGAGAGAAATTATCTGAAGCTAGAGAAGTTGGCTTATTGTCTTTTTATTGCCTCGAGGAAGCTCCGTCCGTATTTCCAGGCTCATCCAATCACCGTTTACACCGACCAGCCATTACGACAGGTCCTTACGTGGCCTCAGACGTCTGGTAGGTTACTCAAATAGAATATCGAGTTAAGTCAGTTTGACATTACTTACACTCCAACGTGAGCCATTCAGAGACAAATCCTAGCATATTTTATAGCTGAATTTACCATCCCAGAGGACTTGCCCGAAACCAGTGAATCTCCCAAGTATATCTGGAAGTTGCATACAGATGGTGTGTCAAATGACCGTTGCTCAGGTGCAGGGGTTGTACTTGAAACTCCTAAAAATCAATCTATATGCTATGCTTTAAAGTTTGATTTTCACGCGACCAACAATGAAGCTGAGTATGAAGCCTTACTTGCTGGATTGAGGCTTGCCAGAGATTTGAAAATCATTGTTGTGGAGATTTATTGTGATTCGCAATTGGTCGTATGTCAAGTTCGGGGGGAATACCAGGCCAAGGACCGAAGACTGGCTGCTTACCTTGCTCGGGTTCAGGAAATATTAAATCAGTTCGATTATTATGCCATCTACTGCATACCCCGAGAGCACACTCAGAAAGCCGATTCGTTAGCAAAGTTAGCCAGTACAGGTGAAGCACAACAAATGGGACTTGTTCCCATGGAAACATTGTCTTCGGCAAGCATTGATCAGATGGAAACCGATTGGATATTTGATGTCGTTTCCGAGAAGGATTCATGGATGACTCCATTCAGAAATTATCTCGAGCATGGGACCGTGCCAGAGCGCAGGAGTGAAAAGAGACAAATTCTTCGAAAAGCTTCACGGTTCACTATTTAGAACGGAGTCATGTATAGAAGAGGGTACTCTGTTCCTTTACTCCGGTGTATCATTCACGAAGAAATCAAATGAGTGTTGCATGATGTGCACGAAGGAGAATGTGGCGATCACACCGAGGGGCAAGCCCTTGCCAAGAAAGTACTCAGATATGGATACTATTGGCCAACCGTAAATTGCGATGCATAGGATTACGCCAGAAAGTGCGATAAATGCCAGAAGCATGCTCAGATTCCAAGGGCCCCACCTACCGAAATAACTCAAATGGTCAGTCCATGGCCGTTTGCAGTATGGGGCATTGACATTATTGGCTCTCTACCTCTAGCCAAAGGTGGTGCGAAGTACGCTATCGTAGCAATTGATTACTTTACCAAGTGGGCGGAAGTTAAACCCCTTGCTACAATCACAACAAAGAAGGTGATCAACTTTGTAGTGCGCAACATCATCTGCCAATCTGGTCTCCCACATACTATCATCACTGATAACGGGACCCAGTTCGACAGTGTTGAATTTAAGGATTTTTGTCAACGATTCCACATTCAGAAGAATTCTCCGCAGTCGCACACCCTCAAGCCAATGGACAAGTCGAAGCTGTAAATAAAGTTATAAAGTCTATCCTGAAGAAGCGACTGGAAAAGGCCGGGGGAAAATGGGTCGATGAACTTCCTATGGCTTTATGGGCTTACCGAACAACCCACAATTTTGCAATCGGTCACACTCCATTTTTTCTTTCTTATGGTTCAGAAGCCGTTATTCCAGTCGAATTAGAAGTGCCTTCTCATCGTGTGACATACTATGATCCGAAGACAAATGCTATACTACTTGCCGAACCTTTGGATTTATTGGATGAGAAGCGTGAAGAGGCTGATTTGAGGGCAGCCGCATACCAAAGTCGAGTCGCTCGATTATACAATGCCAAGGTCCGACCCCGAACCTTTAAACTCGGCGACCTCATCCTTAAGAGAATTTATCTGGTCCCTTCGCATATGAAGCCCACCTATGAAGGGCCGTATGTTAACGAACGAAAGCTCGGAGATGGTACATTCAAATTATCGACCGTTGACGGTCTCACTCTTCCGAGAGCCTGGAACAGCGAAAGTCTTCGTCGCTACTACACATGACAGGCTCTGTTTATTTATTCATTCTATTTTTCATTTGCAATTTGTTTATGCATTTCGAAATTTGAATTTGTAATAAGGCAACTGATTTTGCCACATTTTCTTATTTCAGCAATAAAATGGAATCTCTTCGAGCCAAACCTATGATTTATAGAATGCATCGTACCTCTATCACTATGCACGGAGAGCTGAATTCCACCCGACGGTGGAATTTATTCAAATAGGGAGTGACTGTGATATGACCGGTTACTCGCTAGATGATACCCGAGCTCGGGGACAAGTCATCACGCTGAAGTCAAAAAAGGATTGATACACGACAATCCTTTAACCAACTTCAGATTCCCAGAGTGTGAACTGGAGTATAAACTTACAAATACGGTTTCGAAGAGGGTGGATTCGTCCACCTAACGACTTCGCTCGTATCTTGACCAAGTTTGAGGAGGATTGATCCATCCATCTAACGACCTCACTTGTTAACTCAGGGTGGATGTGAAGCGACCATCCACGATCCTGATAAATTCGTCGTTCCCAGAGTGCGAACGAAATCTTAAAGCCTGAACAGATGTGACTGACCATATTTCGGCTAACTCCAAATTCCAAGAGCGCGAACTGGAGTATAAACATTAACTAACTCCGGATTCCCAGAGTGTGAACCGGAATGTCAACATAAAAACCAACTCCAAATTCCCAGAGCGCGAATTAGAGCATTAACGTTGACTCAAAATCCCCGGAGAGTGGATTGGAGTTTGAACGCAAACCGGATTGGGATTGACTGTCCATAAAACAACTCTAAGTCCTCGGAGCGTGGTTAGAGTGTAAATGCAAATCGGGTGTGACTGAGCACCCATCAATCCATCCAAAGTCCCCAGAGTGTGGACATCGTTACAAACATTAAGCGGGTGTCATTGACCACCTGTGAAAATGACTTAAGTCCCCGGAGCGTGGACGTATCCTTGAAGCTCAAGCAGGCGAGCCTGACCGCCGACGTATGAATGCAAATCCCCGGAGTGTGGATGTGATCGTCGATAAATGAGCAAGTGCGATTCGACCACTCGAGTTTCCTTGTTTCAACATCAATTCGACGACGTTACGCTCGATGAGTTGAAAGCGGAGTGCGATTGTCACTTGGTCTTGCAATTCGTCCCTGAAACCGAGGGCATAAATTAAGCGTCGATCACTGATTGAGACAGTGCATCATCGAAATCCAGTTTAACATTCAGTCATCACTCATAGTCGTGGTTTCAGGACTTAACGACTAAACTTGGGTCCAATCCAAAGGTCGAAACTCAACAAGTACATTGGACTGGAGTTCAAATGCTGAAACACTTAAGCAAATAAATGAAAAATTGAGTTAAAGAAAAAATGGAATTTCATTTCAACTATTTGTGGAAGAAAACCAAGTACAAGTTTATCACAGAAATCCTACTAGTGGGGCTGAACCCGCATCTATACACGGCTAGCGAAAAGAACAAAAGAAATTCCCATCTACTCAAAATTGCACCAAAGATGCATATCTACTCTTTTTTCTTCTTTGGTTTCCTCTTCGGTGTGGACCCGCTGGAGCTCTCACTCGGTTTTCTTTTTGAACCCTTGCTCTTCGGCGGTCGGTCTCCAGTAGGGGGCATTATATCAATATCCTCCTCCGAACTCAAGTGTATTGGAACGCTTCCTGCAGGCGGAGTCGGAGGGATAGGATCAACAGAAGGAGGTGGGGCAGGCGCGCTCTTCTCAATGACCGGTCCTCCCGGAGAGGGGCTGGACCAGGTCCAGCCATTCCACCGCCAAAACCACTGCCCCGCATGACTGCTTCCATTTCAGCATTGATTTTAGCTATGATTTCCTCCTCATGAAGCATTTGTGCATCGCTAGGAACTCCCGCAGTTGGAGTTGAAGAGCATGTCATTGGAACGCTTCCACCCATAACGAACGGCAAGTCTACAAAGGGGTCATTGTGATGACCGAGGAGTTCCTCCATCATCTGCTCATCAAAAATAAGTGTGCTCCCTTGCGCTCCATCGGTTGGTGCCGTGGTCGTTGTGGTGGTCACTTTAGTTATAATGGCCTCCTGCATATGATGTGGTTCTTGAGTTGCAGGAGGCACAACCGGTGTAGCTTCAATCACTGGATAAAAGAAAAAGAAGAACTGTTAATAATTACCTCAAGTGACGCTTTCGATTTCGGATAAGCATAGAGAATGTTCAGAGTACCTTCCTCAGTTTGGCTCGCGGGTGGCGGAACTGCCTCAAAGACTTGCTTGCGAGCTGGAGACATCTGCGGTTGATCCAGGTTATAAGCAGGAACAGGCTGAGGATCAACCACATGTGTGGATTCGGGCTGAGTCGGCACGGGAGCTTCAGAACTTATATCATGATGCTCGACACCAGAACCTTCTCCAACTTCCAAATGTTGAGCGCCAAGCTTCTCCTTCTCATATGAAATCATGGCATCATGGAGAACTTTCCGCTCGTCTTCGCTCAACACCTAGTTTTCGAGCTCGAACTCATCAATCGATTCAGCTTGGTGGGCAGCATTTTCATATCCCACTAATCGGCCCCAGGCGTTGTATAGATGTGTCGAATAATTATCGAGCCAGGCTAGATTTCTATGCTTCAAGACGTTAGCATTATAAACAATGAGGAGATCTTCAATATCAGCTTCTAGCCTAGACTCCGCCCTTTGGACTTCCTCCTCGACCTTAGTCTCCACCTCTTGAACCTTAGCCGTTGTTGCATCCCGTTCGCCCCGAAGCACTACGGCCTGTTCACATGCTTCCTAAGCTGTTCTATTCGCATCATCCTTCTCCTTGATGATTTCGGAAAATTTAGGTTTAAGCTCAGCGAGTTCTTTCAAAGCAGCATCTCGTTCAGCTGTGATAGTTGTGTTCCGGTGTCCCATCTGCTCCACCAAAGCAAAGTTTGTCTGCCTCATCCTCTCCATAGCCAAGTTCGCCTCGTCGGCCTTATTGGTGGGCTCAATCTCTAATTTCCAAGAGGACTCGGCTTCATCGTTAAGCACTTGAATGATCCGGTCTTTTTGAGCATGTTCAGTTTCTAGTTTCTCGACTGTTTTTGCCCGCTCAAAGGCCACCTTTGATGCTTTTTCTGTAGCTTTCACCCACTCTTTGTACTGGGTATAGATGTCATGAATGTAATCATGCATTATGTTCTCTGCATCCGACGAAATTCTCTTTAAGTGAGGAGGGAAGATGTAGCCGTCAAAGCATATATTTGGAAAATCTTTCTTTACCTGAGCAATTCTAATAGCCCCTTCCTTAGAAGGCTCAATGATAGCTTGTTCAGTGATGACTTGAGGCTCAACCTCAGTTCTGTGGCATTGTGACTCAGTCCGAAGGGCATGGGAAGACGGCTTTTGACGTGGAGGCTCCGGGGGATGTGAGCTGTGAGTAGAAGGTTGTGTAGGGAGTCGGGGAGGTGGAGAACGCGATCGGGATTGATATCTCTGTTCCTTGTAATCTCTGTCTCTATCCCTCTCATAGCGCTCCTGACTAGAATAACCGCGATCGCGGTTTCTATCATCCTCCCTCCAATGGGACTCATAATACGAGCTCGATGCCTGACGTGCTGAGCGGAGGTTGCCGAGCATGGAATCTTGTCTAGTCATTGAATCTGTAAAGAAGAGAGAGCAACAGAGTTAGTGATTTCTTGAATTGAACACTTATGATTGGAAATCGTGTAGTGCCGTGAAGTGTGTATGTTTGTGCAACCTCCCGACCAACCGGTAATGTCGGCCGCACTGATGGGTAGAGACTCGCTTAAATCTAGAGCACTTTGGAGCCCCTCCAATCCGGTGTCGTGTTGAAGTGACACGTAGTCCGGAATCGGAATATCAGCAAGTCCTTCAAAAGGATTCTCTACTGGCGAGGGAGGAACCTCCGAAATTCTAACGCCGGAGGCTGGCAGGGATACAATTATAGATTTCCATCTCGAAGATTTATGACGTTTGTGTGCAACTGCCTTGCCTTTTCTCTTTCCCTCTGAACCCTAAAGACTGTCAGAAGGCCGGCCGCGGGTTCGTCGTTTGTAGGCGTGTGTTCTTCATCACCTTCCTCGGCAATTACGACCTCGGGCGCTTTGCGCTTTACCCGCTTTGTTGGGACTGCCCTAAGCATTCCCTTTAGTCTGATACTTTGGTTTCGTTCGATTAATCCAAGAATTCTTAGGTTCCTATCGGTGAGCACCGACTCGATTTCTCTCATCTCGCCTGGAACCTCTTGGAAGACCCGTACTATCTCTTTAAAATGTGCGCCATCTGGTCGAGGAATTGCGGCTGTAAAAGAAAGAGAGTATTAGCTCCAATACTAGTTGCAACTATATTGTTAACTACTGGAATAAGTACATCACTTACGTCTGGCTAACCATCGACTAGAAAACCCTGGCGGGCATCGTACATAGAACCACTCAGTTTTGAAGTAGCTCAGTCTAGTCCAAGACCCCGTCACAACTTGGCAGTTCCTGACTGCCTCTAAGAATGTGAAGGAAGGGCTATCTTCCTGAATCTTAACGTTGAATAAGTATCTAATTTCGATCGGGATCGGAGGTCGGAAAAGATGCTCCATAAATACAATGAACACACTGTTGTGCAGAGCATATCCGTTCGGGTGTAACTGTGATGGGGCAATTCCGAAAAAAGACAACACTTCCCGAATATATTGATTGAATGGAGGGAGCGTCCTGGCTGTACATGAATGCCTATTGAAGGCAGTAAACCGTTCCGAGGGAGCATGCGGTCTATCATTCGGTCCCGGTAATAGGACGTCGTCCAACGATAAACCATTCCTTAGACATATTCGTCCCAGCATATCTTCGGAGACGTTGGACGGCACAGAATCTTGTGGGTTCAAGATAAACATGGCACCAGGCAGCTCGTCCGGAGCTGGATCTATAACTTCGGCCGCGATGATCGGAACCTCTATGACTAAGGGAGATGAACTCTTAAGCTCCTGCCGTTGTGAACTTGTGGATTCCAAAGCTAATCAACTTATTAAAAACCATCATTGGATGATAATAAGCCCGTGCGTTCCCCAGTGTGAAGTGCATAAGTGTGTTGTGTAGTGCAGTGCTACATATTACTTGAGAAATTCTACAGAGTTTGAGAAAATATTTAAACGACGAGACTTCAGAATTTAATCGGAGTGACCGTCATCGCTGACCGTCACAACCATGCCATCCAGACTTTAGAGACCGATCCGAGTTAAAGTTCGTAAAGATTTTTTTGAGTTACAGTTCCCTCGACGAGCTTTAGAGGGCAGCCAAATATACAGTCCAACGGTCAAGTCCAATTATGCCAGATTGAAGCTCCTCGGAGTCAGGTGTTCAAATGTGCAAGAGTTTTCAAAATCATCAAGGTTCAACTCGTAATCGATCACCAAAGTTCAAATTCGCATCGATCGATGAAGCTGTTCGTATCCATCAAGATACAAATTCGAATTCGTATCGATCGCCTAATCTGCCTTCGTATCGGTCCCCTGGCACGTAGTTCGTATTGATCGGAAACAGTAGAATTCGTATCAATAAAATGCAACCTCTTTGTATCGATCAGCAAGTCTGAAGCCTTCGTATCGATCATCTCGAGTCGATAAGAAAGCTCCATCATCAGTCGATACGAAGACCTCCACTTCACCATTTCGAAGTCCTATTATCCAGATCGATTTGAACGACCCATCATCCCTCCATCGATATGAGACAGTTTTTCCAATCGATACGAAGTCGCGTTCCATCTAAATCGATACGAACTCACCCTTTATCCATCATCGATACGATGGCTCCCAAATTTCTTCTTCTCCAAATCAACCCGAGTTCCATCACCTCCTTTTCTCGACCTTGCTCTATCTCACCTCTGGCCTCCTCACAACCAGAATCGGCCGCAAGTGTGAGAGGAATGGCATTAGCGCTTAAGTCTCATCTTTTTAATGTGAAATTATTAATCAATTACCTAATCAAAGTAATAATTTCAAAGTAACGATGGGTTATTTTCTTTGGGGACGAAGGCGTTGCAATTCTTTTTATTTCTCTCTTGTTCTCGACCGATGCGAAGGTAGGGATTATAATAGGAGCTGGTAAAATTTTCCTAAGTCCAAATGATATTTATATAGGTGTGGGGTAAAAATGAATGACAATTCATCTCCGGGTTAATATGACCGGTAACAACGGTTTTCAGTGTCGTCGATACAAAAAAGTGTTCTTCGTATCCATCCACCTGTATCGACCAGGGACACCGCTGTTCGCATCCACCAGAGATCGACCACACATGTCATTGATACGAACGCCATTGCCAAGCCATGTTTAAGTTGTTTGTTTCTCATCGATACGAGATAGCAAGTTCGTGCCCATCACTTTGAAGACTATAGAAATTCGAATCTATCGATGCGAAGAAGCCTCATGAAACCGGCCAATTTTGAATCGACAACCATCGATACGAAAATCACTGCAAAATTATATCTGGACAAATCAACTCTACCGATATGAAACACCAATTTCGTATCCACCAACTTCGATACTCAAGACCTCGTATCCATCGATATGAAACATCTCCGAAGACTATCCATTTCGTATCGATAGTCATCGATGCAAAGCATGCAACCCAACTTCTCGATTCGATACAGGAGTGGATCGATGTGAAAGAAATTACTCAGAAACGACTATCGATCGTTGCTACAACTCAAATTTCACACCGATTCAGGAGAGGATCGATATGGAATTCGATACTAGAAAACTGACAACGACTCATGAACGTGCGAACGTTAGCGGGAGCCAGGTTAACGTACGTACGTGTATGACGGACTAACATCCAATTTTCAAAATTCGCAGGAATTGAATACTCGTTTGGTGAAAACTACATCGAATAATCACTATCATACAACATTCGGTTACAACAGTACACAGTACAACAATTGGCAGTCAAAAATTCATGTTACCGAAGATCAGTCAAAGGTTATATTTTCCGGAAAAGAGATAACAATCGCTCAATAAGTCAGATAGAAATTTTCAGAATAAAGATGACAACTTTTCAAAGCACGTCATGTTCTCACAAGACGTACTTTGGGGGAAAATGTTATCCCGCCTTTTGGTAAGGCCGTCACACTAAGGAAGTGACTAAAAACCAAGGACAGTTCGTCCCGAAGATCTATTATACACAGGTTTACTATGGATGTTGATAAATTTTATTCGAGTCCGGATCGAGCTACAATTGATATGACACGACAAGAAAAGCTATGAAAGCCAACGTTCCAAATTTCAAGTCAATCGAAATTCGTAAGCTAAGGATGCGATCGATGCAAATCAAGGAATAATCTGATTCGCATCCATTCAAAAAGGATTCGTTCGTATCGATCAAGCGCACGTCTGGTTCGTATCCATCAGCTGAAAGGCCTTGTTCGAATCCATCAAGCCTCGACTATTCGTATCCATCAATCGATATTGTTTCGTATCCATCAAACAACCGCTCTCTTCGTATCCATCAGCTAGTAACATCATTCCTAATCCACTTGGTCAACTGTTGCCATTTTCGTATCGATCCCTTTCTACCCATTTCATATCGGTCAGTTGAGGGGAACGATACAAACTCAAGGATTTCTATCGATACGAAGTAGAGTGCACAAAAGTGATACGAAGTGGGATGCAACTAATGGATATGAACAAAGAAATGACAAATCGATACGAACGGAGGGTTGAAATCGATATGAACAAGACAGTTCTGATCGATACGAACAATACTCAATTAGATCGATACGAACAAGATGCATCCTAATGAAAGACTTAGTCACTCGGCACAAAAAGTGGATCGATCCGAGGAGTTAGTGCCACGTCAACATGGTGGCACGCGCTTGGATCGATGCGAACTCATCGATACGAGCAACATCAATGCGAAGAGGACAACAATCGAAAATCCCACACTCGTATCGATCATAACTCGCAATCTGCAAGTCCAAATGCTACGAAATTTTCACAGGAGCTTACGTACAACTTAAAGAATGTTCATGCCCAATTTGGACTCAATTGGACCAAATTTTGATCGATACGAAATTCGTTCATATCAATCATGGACCGAGTGAAAATCACGTGGGATCAATCGCGTGGGCCCATCCACGTGCCAGAAGAGGTCTCCCGAGATCTGAGCGAGATATTTGCACCCTACGCCTATAAATAGCATCCCAGAGCCTACAGAAAAGGGATGTTTTGGCTCTTTGACGTCCAGACTCTGCCGAATTCACCAATGTACTCGAATTTCACTGATTGTACTCGAGATTTACTGTTGTAATCCGTTGTAACCAGCAAGCAAAAGTTAATAAAGACCAATCATTTCATAGTGGACATAGGCAATACGCCGAACCACTCTAAATCTCTGCGTTCTTTTGCTGTTTTTCTGATTATTGTTTGAAGTGTTTATTAGATAATCCTCTTTTTACATTTATTTCTTCATTTTATCTCTTCAAACCCTTTCGAAGAGTGTTGTGCCCAATTTTGGTACAAACAGGTTAGGAGGTGATCTCCAATCTTATTTTCATCTTTTTGTTTCCTAAAGAACCGGGGTTGAGTTTACCGGAAATATCGAACGTTGTTTCGAAGAGACCGAGATCGGATAAGTTATCCATAAACCACTTCGATCCAACGAGTACATTTTCGAAGTGAAAACAAGAGCATGGAATCGAAGATGGAGCATTGAAGTGCAAGGGCTAATCGCTACTAATCCTGAGGATGATTCCAAAATGGATGTAGTAGGAATAGTGCCTTCGGTTTCGTTTAGACCCAGAACGGACTTGTATGGATGAATGCTCACTACAAGAAAATGTTATATTGATAGCAAGTGGGGATTGCACGGGAGGTTGCTTGCCATAGTTAACTTGTTAATAGTTATATTGGTTAGTCATTGACGCCATCAATAATAATTTAACGCCATTGATAATAACGATTGAGAAAATTTTATGGTCCAAAATTTTATTTCCCTCCATCGTTTTTCTGTGCCGCCCAAATCCCCTTTTCCTTATTCACATTCACTTTCTCTTCAGATTCTCCTTGTCACTGCAATTCTTCCTTAATCTCAGAGCTTCGCATCGATTCCAAGTGATTCCGCTCGATTCCTCAAGCCTCCGCAACCCTCAAAGCTCCGCAACCCTCAAAGCTCGATTCCTCAAGTGATTCACTGGAATCCTTCTAGGCAGCTGAAGCGCGTCTTCTAGGCTCGATTCCTCAAGTGATTCCTCAAGCGGTTCTTCAAGGCAGCTGAAGCAGTATTTCAACTTCGCGTTTCTCAAGCGGTTCACAGTATTTCAAATTCGCGAACTGGGTGTCGGTAATTTTTTTATTAAACTTAAGCATTTTGTGATTTTTATAGATAATGTTGATATATTTATGATATATAACGATTATTTTGATTATTAACCTAATCGTCACTGCGTCCATACTATTAGGAGGAGATATATAAGAGAAACGAAAGAAGAAAAATTCTCACAGAGCAGGAGTAGAAGAAGAGACTTACAGTTTCAAGCCTTCTAATTGATGTTTTCAGCTTTTGGTTTGCAGCTAATAAGGTATATCCAATTATTGAAATAGTAGTAGATTATTGTTCACAATTGCATAGGTGCAGGCTTAATAAGAAAGTCCAGTCGATTGTTTTCTAGCGATGTACACCTATAAAAATAAGTATTATTGTCTGTTCATAACAATCATTTCTGTCTTTGGATAGTCTAATAATCATAAAGTTAAAATTCCACCTAGCATATTGTCTGTTCATAACAATTTTACAATATCTTACATTAAAGTCAATGGTTGGTGATTAATTTGTTAAAAAGTCATGTTTTGAATTTTATATGTGATGTTATATAGGTTTTCCTTGAAGACTTTACCTACATCGTTTTGGATTAGCTGTGTATGAAGAGTGCATTAATCATGTCACTCTGACTAATAATATTCATAGTAATTGTAACGACCCCGAATTTTAATTACATTTAAATTGATAATTAAATAAGTTTTTGAATAAAATTTGTGAAATAAAATGATAAATGGATTGCGAGTTTCCCCGATATCCAAGTATATTTGTATAAATTGTTTAAAAATTTAAATTATTGTATATATGAGAATATATATATATGTATTTGAACAGATCTGACTAAATTTGAAATAATATAATATATGTTTGATTTGTGTTTAAATTGTAAATAAATGGTTAATAATAATTTGAATTTATAAATTAAAAATATAAGGCGATAAATAAAATAAAATGAATACATTAGAAAGATTTAACAACAAATAGAAAAGTAATTATATTATAAAGTAGCATGAACACTTGGAAAGAATAAAAATAAATGTTAAGTACATTCATATGTAGCCTGTAAGAAATATGCAAAAAGATAAGTGTGAAAACAAAACAAAAAAATATACCTAAGTATGTAAACAAGTAAAGGCTTCCAATACAAGCCAAGTAACAAATGCAAATATCTTTAGTACATTAGAAAATACCAGCCACCGAAATGAAGAAAGAAAATATACTTTGTACAAGTTAATTAATGCAAGCCACCACAAGTATTATCATCAGCCCCCAAAAGCAAATATCTCTGATCGTTGTACAAATAAAAGAAATATCAACCTGTAAACTTCTTTTTATATACATCAACTTCTCAATTTTTTTCAACTGAGTTTCGTTCATTTCGAACCAAATAAAACTGAAGTGAAAATCATTCAAAAAAAAAATCAAAACAAAACCAGAGGATCAAGTGAAGATTTCAACTTTGCAAATTTAAAAGACTTCAACTTTCAACTGGAAGATCAAAGCTTGGTTCAAAAGAAAAAAAAAACAACTCTGTTTTCTTTCTTCTGGAAACAACACGGTGAGTAACTTTTAAAAATCTAAATTTTATCTGGTTGCATGCTATTTATGTGATAAATATTGTAGTAAGTACATATATATATAAATGTAGTCTGCTGTATGCATGTTTATATGAATGTCCTCTGTTTGTAGTTTCCAGTTCTCCTGTTTGTTTTAAATTCATATTCTTTTAGACTCAAATCTCTGTTCAAAACTTTTGCCAGGTGAGTAAATAGTCATATAACACTCAAGTATTGTTAATCTTTGCACAAGTATATAGTGTTTTTGTAGTCGTGAAGCTCTGTGTATATATTTATATTCGACAGTGCTGAGGTATGCATCCTCCTCTCTGTTTTAGCTCACAAGTTAGAAATGACCAAAGAAATTCAATTTTATATTATCTAATTCTTATCAGGCTTTGATTTCAAAAGCAAATATGTGTGCTTAAGTATGAAGTATGACTTAAGAATAGTTTCAAGAAGTTTAAGCATATACCGTATGAAAAACTTTATTTTTACAGAGCAAACTACAAATTTTTGATAATTTCGAATGACATGAAATATCGATTCGATTATGCACCTTGAATCCTTATATCAAAATGGGATTTTTAGGCTACATATGGAAAATTTTCATTTCGTGGGTCGAGTGCAGTTTTAGGATGAACTGGAAATAAGTTTCAATGAAATTCAGGCGGCCGGAGGTGTTATGGGGGACGGGCTCTTGCGTGGAGGTGGAAGAGTGATTAATGAAGTCGAGAAAAATGCTAGGTTGTGTTCCAGTTCACTGTGTCGATGGCGAAGAAGAAATTTTAGTTTCTAAACCTAATTTGGACGTGGGGACTTGATTTGGTTCGTTCGACCTTTATGGTCGACCGAGTGCAACCGGTCGTTGGTGGTTGGAAGTGGGGTGTCAGATGAGGCCGTGGCCGGAATTTCGTGGCCACCGGTGGTCGAGGCGACGTGGTTGGAGCGATGCCAGGTTTGAGGAGATGATGGGCTGCGTTTTCCAGGTTCGAGTTTTTCGAACTCGATTTTGATTCGAGTTGCCGTGGGGGTCTTGGGTGATCTCGATCGACTGGTGTGATGGTAGGTATTGGTTTGGCGCACTGATGGGTGGCCGGAGGTAGGCGAGGCCACGGTGCACGTGCACCGTGCACATTTGCACTGGCATATGTTGGGTTGGGTAGTTAGGGGTTGGCTTGGTTTTTTTCTTGAGTTTCCTGGGTTTTACCCCGAGTTTTCTGGTGAAAAACTCGAAGCAACAGGGGATAGGACTCGAAGCATTTTGCTTCAGAGTTTTGGGATAGCGGTACAGGTTTTAACAGCCTGGGTTTTTTTTTATTTAAAGTTTTAAAGAAAAATTGAAATTTTAAATCAAAATTTAAAACAAAATTTTGAATATGAAATCCAGTTTTTGTTTGAATTAAAAAAATATGGAAATTTAAAATAAGTTTTAAACTGAAATTTGAAATGGATTGATAAATCTAATTAATAACGGGATTAATTAAGTAATTCTGAGTTTTAAACTCATTAATTAAGTTTAAGTTAATTATTAATTAGGAAAAACTAATGTGGAGTTAAAGATTATTAATTTAATAGATTAGATTTTAAATTAATGATTAAATGTTAATTAATCGGTAATTAAAGGTTAATTAAGTTACATTTAAAAACTTGAATTAATTAAATAATTAATGGTTAATTAATGGGTCATTAAGGATTAATTAATTAAGTTAATTAATTAAGGAATTATAAATTAATGAAGGTGATTAAGGAAAGATAATAAATTAAGGGCTAATTTATCAATGTGATTAATTAAGGATAATTAATTTAAGAATAATTTATTAATTATTAATGGTTAGTTAATAAATGATTTAAAGGATAATTAATTATATTGGTTTGTAATTAATTAATGATTAATTAACCCGGATTAGAAATTCATAAGTAATTAATCTAATTTGAATAAATCAGATAATTAACTGACCTTACTTATGAATATTTGGATTTGATTGGATGATTGAATTGTTTGATATTTCCTGATCTGTAATGCTTTGTGATATATTCTGATTTATGTGTAATCTTTACTGCAGTTTATTTATCTGAAATTTATATATATCCGTGATCTGTGCATGAAAGATAAGCGATATAGTTTATATCGTTTATCAACTATATCCTGTATTCTGATATGTGATGATTCATTGTGTTGCACTACTGTGTGAAACCCCTGGACCACACCTTTACACACACAAATATGGATTTCACGTGGAAATCGGTTAAGTCACAGATCATTTAAATTTGATGTTTTTGAAATGGAAATTTTAATTTCAATTGATTTTGAAATTGGAAATTTGGGTTTGAAGTGAAAAGCTTTCGGAATAGAATTTCAAAGATAAAAGTTATTTTGAATAACTTAATCGAGTTTTGAAATTTAAATAATTTGATTTAAATTTGAATTCAAGTTTGAAATTGAATTCTATGATTTGAAACTAGGGATTTAAAATGTTATAAATGTGTTTATCTGAATTTAAACCATTTAAAAAATGTAATTTTGAGAATTTGGATTTAACCCAAAGACTTTAACTCGTATGAATGAATTAGGTTTTCTGAAATGAAACTATTTGTTTTCAAAAGATAAAAGCTTTCAGATAAGAAATGAAATTCCAGTTTAATTAAAGGAATTTCAATATTGAAGTGAAAATGGTTTTCCAAGTTATGAATGAATTGTTTTGAAAAGCTATGAATTGAATCTGTTATTTTCAACGGATTTAAAATGATGATTGGTTTAAATCATTCGAAATAAAATTGTTTTGAAAGCTATAAGTTAAATCTTAATTTAAAGATTTAACGAGTTAATCAAATTGAAATGGAAATTAATTTGGAAAATTTGTGAATGAATCTTTTGTTTAAAGGATTAAAGTGTGGAAACTGTTTAAACCGTAAAGGTTAAATCTTTTTGTTTAAAAGATTTGAAAATGGTAATCGATTGAAACCATTTGAAAAGAAGTTGAATTAATAAGTTGTGACTTAATTGAAATCCCATATCCATATGTTTTTAAATATTTCGCTCACTATTCGGTTTAGCCGGGAGAGGACCTTTGGGTCGTATAACCCATTCCGAATATGTGATACGTCGTATATGGATGGCATTTGAAGACCGGTGTTGAAGACCGGATATTTTTGAAAACGGAAGGATTACCGTCGAGTTACTCTGCATCGGCTGATCCCCGATATAGAGGTTTTATCATCCTTAGTGACGGGAAGTCCAGACGTGATTGGAAATTATCCGGATTTGCAAGGGCTTCGTGAGAAGTGCCTTCGGTTCTGTTCGATCCCGGAACAGACTTGTATGGATTGTATGTCTGACATTACACTTTGAGATATAAAGCCGATTTCTTTCAAATACATATCTGTTGGTGGCGGAGAATTTATTCTCTTAGCTTAACACCCTTCTCTGAGACGTACGAGCTCAGAGGTTATGTAGTTGAAATTTATCAGCGATATATCCCAATTTGGTAATGTGGCATGCTGAGTGTTGCTGTGTGATGATCAGTGTTTGATCATTTGCGATAAGATCATTTGTTTGATCTTATATCTTTGTGATCATAGGTTGATCATCTGTTGACCCAAAGCATGGCTTTTTGAAAAAGCGTAGCTTTGTGGACGAGACTTCGTCAGGACCTCACAAACCGGAAATGGTCGAAACAGGAATGTTGCGGCAAGGTTATGAGGGTCGCGCCCTTTAGGGTATGTCATTTCCTTCTGGAAAGGGGTGGTATTATGGTATGGAGCCCTGATACTTACTCATGTGGATACACTTTCTTTATAATGTGTGATGTTGGATATCGAGCGCTCGGATAAAGGTCCCAAAGGACCGGGAGGTGGCATATTCGTGAGTTACCTGTTACAGGGGTAACCCGGCCTTGTTGGCAGAGAGCAGTTTGTCTCTCGAAGCGTCCCGCCAGAGGCGTTTCCTTCGTGGCATAGGAAGTTCCTTAGCCTGACCATTTGTTGGAAATCCATTTCTCCAATACGGAACTTGTACGGTATTAGTTGTAGAACCTGCCATTTACTTATGGTGGCGCCCCACTGTTTAGATGGTAGCTATAGTAGGCATAGTTCGAAATGTCTATGCTGGCTAAGATTAATATTATATTTTCGAAATGTTTTCTGCACTATGCACTAATAATAATATCCAATTGATTTTGCGTAGTAAGCATCTTTGACTATCATAAGAAGAAATCTCCTCCAATTCTGCGTTTGCATTGTGTGTGTGGCGGGAGGTCTTATGGTAGTTTCATTTTCCAAAAGCATTGCGGATTTCAATGTTTAAAATCCTTTTGTTGTTGTTTAAAGATGAACTGTTTTTGTTGCTCACACCAGTCCCATGACTGATCCGGAGTTTATTGTTCCCTTCCTAAACTCTGGGTGCCCACTATTTTCCACACGGGCAGTCTAGAGTTGGGTTCTTTCAGATATTCAGGTTGAGTAGATTATCTGGAGCTAGCTATGGATTGGAGCACTCTATTGGAGATATTCTATCCGCTGCTGGTGTTATCTATTTTTTTTTCCGCTGCTATTTCTTGTATCATATCTCTGATGTATATTGATATTCATTGTATCACTCTATTGTATCAGATATTGTATATCAATGTATTATTCTTTTTTTCCGCTGTGTTATTTACTTAATTGTGTTATAGCTCCGGCGAATCGGATTTGAACGGTCGAATCTGCGGCATTCTAGTACAATGTGAAGTACGGATGTTGATTTTCGAGCGGGCAAAACCCGATACGTCACAGTAATTGCTAGAGTAGTTTTATAACCAGTACTTGGAGGTTGAGATGCCATTAGAAGAGTTATTAGTGCTTTACTAGATTAGGAAAATCAATGGCATTTACAATCGTAAGTTATATAAAATCATTCAAGAGGCAAGCTTTTCATTTTTATTTCTGTAATTTTATTGTCTATCTTCATTTTTCTTTGAACTTCTATAATTTACATGGTTATGCATAATTTAATCCGCTTTTGCTCATATTCAACCCTTTCGATTTAATATATATGTTTAACAGTTTTTGATCTTTATTTTATCTAATTACCTTTAATAGTTGCACACATTTCTTTGCCTTTTTGCTACATCACTGATACTCCCAAGTGTATGTATATTTTTGTGTTCCTCATATTGATAATTTAATCTTAATGTATAAAAATAGGACTATCTATTTTATTTGTGATATTTGGTGTTGTGATCTAAGTTATCCATTGCTTCTAACTTTGCGTTATACTTGATTTTTGCTTAAAGATGCATCTTCAGTATTTGAAAATGCAAATGAATTAATAATGGCGCATCTTTATATTTCTCGACAAACGATGAATTTATGTATTCATATTCCATTTTATGCTTCTTCTTCTTATAATTAATAATTCCACTTTATATAGGATATTTTTTGTTATAAACACTGGTGGAACCTCAATTATTAGATTATTTGGTAATGTCTATAATCAGATCATATAAATTATTCAGTAAATATGCTTTTTGAAAAAAAAATACTACCTCTACAAATGTATTGTGATCAGTATCCAAATACGGATCAGTTCCTTCCGCTTCTTGCGACATCCAGCACTTATAATCAGTATTATTTATAAAAAAATTGTGATATTATCGTATTTTTCCTAATTGTATCGAATTACCTTCTAAATATACTTCATTCAAAAATACTGGCTATAACTTGATTAGATCATATACAAGGCCCATTAATTGTGCATGTTATTTGAATGTGTTTAGAAAATGTACATTTTATGCAAACGGTAAAGTACACCACTTAATTGGTTTAAGTAAGCTATAACCGCTGACTATAACGATATGCATAAAAAATATATCTAATTTGAGAAGTTTTGTGTAATTTAATGTAAATAACCAGTTTATGTTCTATACTCATAAATTTTTTCATATACCATTCTTGCATTGCACCAACAGTATTAACAAAGAAAGTAACAAAAGAAATTAGTATTGTATCATACCATGATTATCGTTGTTCTTCATTTTAATCCAAAACCTTTGTTTGTTCTTTTTATACTTTTAGATTTATTTTAATGTTAATCGATACATTCAATACTGAACAATGACCATGGTAATTGATATTGGTGTGCATAAGATTCAACATGTAAGTGATTTCAACTTTGTTGATTTCTAACTAATAGTTTAATCAATATTCTTGTGTGAAAGCTCTAATACAACTGCAGCATATGGATTTTTTTAATAATTGTTCGTTTATCTAATTGATGAATTTTGGAAGTATTCAGCTAAACTAACATGTTAATTCAGGGATATTACGTCATACCATAAAACAATAAATAAGATCAACATGTTTGTATGTAACATATAAGTTATAAAATGGGAAATTTTTTGTCTGCCCCTTTTTTCCATCATACATTACCCATAAGGTATTACATTTATTGTTTCTCCTATTAAAACCCTATCTTTTCCTGATGATGTCAACATACATTTCTTTTTATACATTGCCTATCTATGTTCTTCCTTCTCATCACGAAAATATCAAATATAACTCAGTTTTTGTTTTTTTAGAATTGTCAGTTGGTTACACCCTTTTGCAGTCGATTTGAATTACCTTTCGCTTAACTTTGTTATGACGTGTCAAATTCTTATAGCGCATGCATATAGGAACATTTACTACCCCAGTTTAATGAACTATACCCAGAATATTAAACCTAGAAACCATGCCTAACTAGCACTCTCTTATCTTTTGACAAAATGATCTAGGAGGCTTCTCTTTATGAAATTTTCATTCTTTAATTTTTTTGATTTTATGTTGTTATTTTATCTAAAATATTCTTTAAATCTATCTATTATATTATATTACTTTTATTTAGACCAAATGATTTCTCAAGTTAAGGTTGACCTTTGTTTTCAAGTGGACTTACGGCCTAAAAATGATAAATACTTACGGCCTAAAAAATGTAATATGTAAAGCTATTCCAAACAAATATTTTCAGTCTTGGTGAGATACATGTTAATTTTGTATTTCATAAATTTTGTAGCTGATATCAGAGAATGCTACATAACAATAGCATGATAATTGCACATAATATAACAACAAGGCTACACTCAAAATACTTTCAACAAATAAGCGAAACTATTTATGGCTAATGTGAGCCAAATCAATCTAATTTCAGTTATCTGTCCAAATTATGATTTATATTATGTGATTTTTATAATTGTTTAGAGAGATTGACATGGTGGATGTTGTTCTCACTAATGCTCCTCCATGTCCAATTGTTTGGGTACTTAGCTGATTAGTTTTTTCTCATTCTAAATATGTAGGGAAAAAGACACAAGTGTGATGATGTCTTCATCAAGTTACAACAACTTGAATTTTGTTTAAGTGAGCAATAATTTCTTCACTATCGTATCTTTGTTTTCTGTAAAATTATTTTGTAAATGCTTGGATTTTTTTTCCTTTTGAAAAAGTTAATGAATATGCACATATAGTTGATTTCTAATTTGTATTAATTTAAGAATAACTTGGTATTTTTATACAACACCAAAAGTTTGTTTTTGAAAATAATTGGAAAATAATTACTTTTGGCTTGATAGAGGTTGTTACTTCAACAAAACTTTATTTACATTTTGAATATTTGATGTGGCACAAAAAAAATCTTCTTTAACTTTTGGTTTTGTCTAGCACGATTCTATTTAACATTGTTTAGATGTGCTGGTTCACTTGAATAATATCATTGCTTCTGTGAGCATGATTCAATTGATGAATCTACGATTGCAATTTTAATTTTCAAATGCATGCTTATATTCATGGTGTTTTGCAACTATAATGATATAAAAAGATGAACCATGCAGCATAAATTGATTCTAGGCTAAAAACATTGACTAAAATTTTCTTACTGTAATAAAAATAGCTTCGATAAGGAAATCGATGTAGCAAGCAACTGTTGAATTTTCATGGTCTGGCGTTCCATGCAGAAGTGGAAGAATTAAGGGGTAGAAACTTGCGGTTATCACTTTGATGTTCGAATTTGTAACGACCCGCCTTCCTATGCCCAGGAAAACGCATCGTTATGAAGAAAGAAAGGGATAGAAGAGGAAAAGAAAAGAAGAAAGAACAACCACACATCAGAAATCTCACAGCGGAACGAGAAATATATTATATCACATAAGATATTACATAGTATCATATACATCAGAGTACAAAATTTATACATCACAGAATAGACAGTTATAAACTTCTGTCTATTATACAACACAAGTACATCTATCATACACAGCGGAAACTCTATATATCTATTCGCTGAAGCCTCCTGCTCCACAGCTCCTCCAGTATTCGTCAAGACTAACCTGAATCCCCTTGACTACTCATACAAATTTGAGTACCCAAGAGTTTAATAAAACAGAAAATAAACACTTGGGTCAGATATGGGTCTGGTGTGAGTAAACGGTTAAATTGCTTAACTTTGAAAACTTTTGAAAACAAAAGTATCACGTAAGACTCCCCACAAATAAACATGGGTAAGTTTTTACCTTACGCTAACTAAAACATTTGATAGGAAATCCGATTGTATTATAATAGGGTCTAGGATTTTCAAGTAAAATACAGAAATAGCTGAAATGCTTACATCTCACATTCCAACATAGTTGGGCACAACTAATACGTACGGCACTTATTGGAGTTTGGATTCCATACAATGGCAGGGCTACTGGGGTACCGCCCGTCACAGTACGTGGCCTAGATCACCGTACCGAGGAGTACGCCCGCTCCCCTGCAACACAAAGCCGGAACCATCCCTTACTGGATAATCCTGAACAAGACAATCCCGTAGTTGGCGCGACCAACCACACACTAAGCCGAATAAAAGAAAAGGGACCTCTAGACAGGGATCTATCTTGCTCTCAGTGGGTGCTACCCACGAAACCTTGCTGCACCTCCCCTGTTTTAGCCATTCCCGGTTGATGAGGCTTGAGGTTACGATTACCTTTAATCAGAACATATCACTTAGAATGCTCATCGTCCGCCTGACGATGTGCTGAAAGCATTCAATCCATACAAGTTCGTTCCGGGTTCGAACGAAACCGAAGGCATTATCTCGTTACACTCGTTTTGGAATCACCCTCAGAGTTAACGACGATAACCCTTGCACTCTAAATCTTCATCTTCACTTGAGATTCACGACCTATCGTTAATTTGGATCGATGTGGTATTCGGGTCTCCAGACCTGGAATACCGGTATACGGAAACCCGATCCCGGTCTCATCGAAATCCAAAACGTATCTTTTAAGGCCAAGTTGTTTTAAAGGTTTAAACAATTTAACTTATCTATACAGATAGATAATTCACAAGTTACAATTGATAATCACATTATCATTTAAACAGATGATTCATAACCAAATAGGTAATCCATATCAACATCACAATAGTTAATCTATATTACCATCATAATGCAACCAAGCATTCATACCACACAACATTACTTATCTCATTTCTGAGATTACATCCATTCAAGACAAATCAATGTCATCCATTCTTATATAAGCAATGATTTACTTAATCATAACATAATTAATTTAAAATTGATTTAAATTAACTATCTCTATCTTTAATTAATTTAAAGTGAATTAAATTAATCACTTCATCTCTTAATTAATTTAAAATAAATTAAATTAATTACTTCATTATAAATCTTACTTATATAATCATTAATTAATTACAAATAAATTAATTAATCTTTCTCTAATTATCCACTTTAATTAATCACCTTGATTAATCATTCTTTAATTACATTTAAGTAATTATCTTAATTAATTTCACAAATTAATTATCCTTAACCAAATACAGTAATTAACCTTTAATTACTTCATTAATTAATTAATTATAATTAATTACTTTAATCCTTAATTAATTACAATTAATCACTTATCATTTGATTAATTAATCTTAATTAATTAACTCTTAATTACATCATAAATTAATTATAAACTAATGATTCCTAATTATAATCTTTAATTATTTATTTATATTTAAATTAATTAAATAATTAATCTTAATTAAACCATAATTATTAATCATGTTTGATTAATCTAATCCAGTAATTAACTTCCCTTAATTACTTCCATTTATTAATTACTTTATAATTAATTACCTTAACAATTAATTAATAACTTTATTAATTAATCTTAATCCTTTAATTAACTTTATTAACTAAATTTTTTAATTAATAACACTGGATGATTAACCCTTAATCACTTTCATTAATTACTTCATAAAATAATTATCTTCTAATTACTTTATTAAATAATTTCCCTTTTACTTAATTACATCAAGTAATCATTCCTTAATTACTTCATCAAGTAATTACACTTAATAAATTATAAGTGATTATCTTTAGTTAATCACTAATTAATTACTTAGTTAATCATTTAACTATTTATTCAAATTTAATTAATAATTTCTTAACTATTTATACTTAAAGACTTTATTTAAGAAAATCATTATCTTAATTAAATAAATTAAATTGACCAACAATTTAATTATCTTCAAATATTAATTTTCTTTAATTAATCAAAAACTCTTAATTACTTAAGATAACTCCTTTATTATAATTGATTTACTAAAATCCTTATTATTTAAACTTTATTTAAAATAAAACATTTTAGAATTCAATTTTATAATTAAAACAACATAAACTTCTACTTCAACTTTCAAAACCTTTAAACTTCCAAAGTTATTAAATTAACTTTAATACAAAAACATTTTGAAAATCTACTTATCTACCCTTTTTAAACTTATCTATTTAAATATTTAAAAACTTGTTTAAAACAATTATTCTTTTGAAAACAATTTATTTTATAATTAAAAACTTGTTTAACTTTGCTTAAAAACTTAAACATTCTGTTTAAAATTTAAAACCTGAACAACTTAAAACCCGAGTAAAACCCATAGAAACTCGAAGTAACTCTCGAGACAACCCACAACACTCCTGCTTCGAGTCACGCGAACAAAATCCCGAGAAAGACCCTGATCTCAACCTTCTTCCCCAAACCACCAATCCACCCAGATGCACAAAAACGTGAACGTGTACGTGTACACCATTACTGATCGTCGACGAACCCTACTCCGGCCTCCGACAAGTCGCTCACGATCCCTACACGCATCGCGCAACCCAGAAATTCAAATTCGATCGAGCATCGATTTTTGACCCTCGAACCCATCACTCGAAAACAACATCACCAGGAAGTTCGACCATCACGGCAACCCCGGCCTCGAGAAAACCCACAGTGTCTACCGTAGCTCCGCCTCACTTCCCCCTGCCTCCAGCACCCTACGCGATCGCCTCCGGTTGCAAATCGACGCCGCGAATCCCAAAAGAAAACTCACGACAAACACAGGGCCAAAAACCCTACTTCCTCGATTTCCGATCAACCCCCTCATCAATAAATTCCAATTTGATTTTTCCTATGATCTCCATTGCCCCCTCCACCTTCGAGCTCAAACACGTCCCCAACTTCGCCGTTGTTCGCCGTGAATTGATCAATTTACCCAAAAAAGTCAACCCAAGAATCCACTCCAAATATTAATCTAAAAATTATATTTCAACCATTAAAATTCATGATTTAACATTACGAATTCAATTATGTAATCAAAACTTAAAATTGTTTTGATAAATTTTCGACCCAAATTGAAAATTTACTGTAAACTCAAAAATTCAGAGCCAATTATTCACTTTTAAAACCTGTAATTATTTTTAGGTGATAGATTACTTGATTACAAACAACTTATATTTATAAATCATTAGCCAATTCACATTCAACTTTGAGTTATTGATTTTATTATGAAATGAATCCTGTTATTATCACACAGAGTATAAGTTCTAACAACACAAGTATTTATCATTCAAACATGCATTCCATATAATTCAAATATTGCAGATAACATCATGTTATTCATTCATAAGAACAGTTGAAATCCAGAATTTAAAACTGTTTTTAAAATTCTATTTACTCACCAATATATGCAGAGGGTGGAAACTGTTTCCAGGCTAGTTCATAAGCTTTTGAATTTCACTGCATGTTAATTACTGAATTGTTTGCTTGATGAATCTGAATTGCATGTTGATGTTTTACATCCTGTTGTTGTTGTTTGGATCCAGTAGCATGTTGATTAATTCCTCTTGATTGTATTTGAATATCCAGCTTATTTCTTCTTGTTTCAGATTGAATTCCAGGTTCCATTTTTCACTTTTTTTATTCTTTGTTTTGCATTTGTATTCATTTTGTGTTTGGGTTGAAAATGAAGAAAATATTTAGCTGAAGATTAAAACTCACGTTCTAATTTTACAATTAAATTTTAAATTTAATTATCAAGGGAATAACACTTGTCACTTTAATGCTCTAATTTTCTTACACATATGCTATTTAATTTACATTTGTCTTTAACACACAATATAATGTTTACAAGTGTTTTTATGTTTAGTTCATATCTACAAAATTTATTCTCTAATGTTTTATTAATATTTACAAATGTTATTTTCTTATTTAAAACTTATTTAAGTTATATACATATATTTTTAAATAAGAAATTATTCTTGTTATTTAAATCATAAATATCATTTTCAAAAGTATTAAGTTAAATTACAAATTTCCAAATTACAAATTATATAAATATTAAAGTTTGAAAATACTTTATTAAATTCAAATTCAATATTCTTTCCATTTCAATATATACAATTATATATATTCTAAATGGAAATACTTTTAACATTAGCTTTGATAATTACTATATTGAATTTAATACATAACTCCAAATCACAATATATATATATACATATATATTATAATTTGAAAACATAGTTTTAAAAGACTCCCTATTTATAATATATATACCTATATATATATACATTATAAATATAAAACATTTATATATAAGTTTTAGAAAGATAAATCTTCCCAATTTAAAATTGTTAGAAAAGATATTCCCAAATTAAAATGTTATTAGTTTTTAAAGAAATAAACTTGCCAATTAAAATATTATTAACCTTTTAAAATGAATAAACTTGTCAATTTATAAAATAAATCGACAAATCAATTTAATTATTTATAAAGATTATTAAATTGATATTGCCAAAATTCCGGGATATCACATTCCTCCCCCCTTAAAATAATTTCGTCCCCGAAATTTAAAAGCAAAGATAATTTAATAACCCAGCAAAATTTTAATTTTAATTTCAAACAGCAACCATACATATCAATCATATTCTAACAATCATAGCAAACAATTTAATCAAACAAATTTAACTATCCAGACAAATTCTGGATAGAATTTCCTCGAGTTTCCCCAAGTATATATATACCGGGATACTCGTTCTACAGAATCTTAACTAACTATCTACAATAATCTAGAACTCCTTCCCATCTAGATTATAAATCTGAACAAAATATCAGACTAAACTCAAAACCATCTCAACTACCAAATCCTTCTGAACTGCTGATCCCACAACCAATGATAGATCAAACACGTATTCCCTCAGAGATACGTGAAATAAAATGAATTCCAGTTATCCGAACTGGTCATTTAATCCTATAGATCAAAGAACTAATCCTCTTGGGAACATAGGAAAAATCTCATCATACTTCTGCAGCTCACTCTCCAATTTTTCCAAATCTTATATCTCCTTTGATTTGAGAAAACTTAAACAATATCCAAATTTCAACTTCAAATTCCAAATTCCATCAATTCTTAACTGTTTAACTCTCCTGACGATCCTGAGTCACTTCATCCTTCCTGATCAGCTTAACTCTTGCTGATGCTTCTTGAAATAATCTAGACCAACATCAAACCAATTTCCGGATCCTACTCAACAAAATGGTTTCCCAAAAATCACCGAAATCTAGAACACAATTCTACTCCACAAACATTAGAGTACTTTTAACTACTTCTCCTTTCTGGAATAGCCAAACAGTTACACTTGACAACCTTACCTCCAGATCCTGAAAAATCCTTCACACTTAGAGATACACTTGAATTTCCTATAGAAATCCTCTACTCCAAGAAAATTACAACTCCCGGTTGCTCCTACTCTAGAATAGCTGATATCTTGCTTCTGCTGCACAACTCTGATCTGGAATAGATGAGAATGCCATCGGAGATACTCGAGCACATACTTGATCATCCACAGTTCATCAGACCATAAAATCTTAGCGACTTCATTCCATTTGGTCAGAAACATCTCGCAGAAACTTCTCCAGAAAAACTAGGTGTGATCAATCCCTCTCCAAAGAATTCTGAGCTGCTTCACCAAATTCTTCTCTCGGAGACATCCTTCTACTAAGCTGAACTTCCGGTAACTCCACGAATCAAGTCGATATGGAATCTCAACATCCAATAATCCCAAGAGAATACCCGAACTATCGCAAGTCACTTTTGCGATCAGCCCAACCTAATTTCCACAGATACTGTTCTCTCTTCACAAATCAGAACAGCTTATACTTAACTATCCAATTCATCGAAGAAATGGATTCACTCTGCTGCTTCTGGACTCCATCTCTAGAAAAACTGCTCAGACAGAAACTTCCTGCCAACACAGAACACTCCGAGCCGCACTGCTGCCATAGACCAAAGTCTTCTTATCCAAAACTCCTTGATCATCAAAACTATATCAACCAATCCTACACGGAGCCTTGAGATGATCAAACACTCCTCAAGAAACTCGGCCTCAAACCAAACAGAAACACCCCGCTGGACTCAGCCACAACACCGGAACAGACTCACTTCCTTAAACTTGCTCCAGAAGAAACATCTTCAGAAACGTCCATAGTCACCGCGTCTCACCACACAGCTACTACTTCCTGAAGTTACCAAAATACCATCACTCGCTTCTGCTCATCTAATATCTAACTCTATTCATCCAACTTCAAAGATAAACTTCGAACCATAACTGGGTTCCTTCAGAGATCGGTGAAATCCTTCACCACAACAAAGCTCACTCGAGACAGTATTGGATCTACAGTCTCGACAAATACATTTCCAACCTCAACACTCAGACTCCAACCATTGGTAGTCGTGTTACACACACCACCACCCTATCTACTTTTATCTCTTATATTGGAAAACCCGAACAGGTAACCCAACAAATAGGTAGAAATACATATATATATATATATATATATTTAAAATGATACTTTTTATATAGAAATTATTTCTGGGTAAAATTATTTCATTTACCTCTTTAAAACAATATTGTGTCCGTTGACCTGGTTCAAGTGTTTAGAGATCCCTATCAATAATGTTAGCTACTCGTATTGACCAGAATCCATATACCACTCAACCGATCAATTAACACAATATAAAACCATTTTATATAACTAACAATTACGCGCTCTCAAGATAGACACCACTCCAGAGCTTAGGTATTTACTCAACCTACCGCTCTGATACCAAATGTAACGACCCGCCTTCCTATGCCCAGGAAAACGCATCGTTATGAAGAAAGAAAGGGATAGAAGAGGAAAAGAAAAGAAGAAAGAACAACCACACATCAGAAATCTCACAGCGGAACGAGAAATATATTATATCACATAAGATATTACATAGTATCATATACATCAGAGTACAAAATTTATACATCACAGAATAGACAGTTATAAACTTCTGTCTATTATACAACACAAGTACATCTATCATACACAGCGGAAACTCTATATATCTATTCGCTGAAGCCTCCTGCTCCACAGCTCCTCCAGTATTCGTCAAGACTAACCTGAATCCCCTTGACTACTCATACAAATTTGAGTACCCAAGAGTTTAATAAAACAGAAAATAAACACTTGGGTCAGATATGGGTCTGGTGTGAGTAAACGGTTAAATTGCTTAACTTTGAAAACTTTTGAAAACAAAAGTATCACGTAAGACTCCCCACAAATAAACATGGGTAAGTTTTTACCTTACGCTAACTAAAACATTTGATAGGAAATCCGATTGTATTATAATAGGGTCTAGGATTTTCAAGTAAAATACAGAAATAGCTGAAATGCTTACATCTCACATTCCAACATAGTTGGGCACAACTAATACGTACGGCACTTATTGGAGTTTGGATTCCATACAATGGCAGGGCTACTGGGGTACCGCCCGTCACAGTACGTGGCCTAGATCACCGTACCGAGGAGTACGCCCGCTCCCCTGCAACACAAAGCCGGAACCATCCCTTACTGGATAATCCTGAACAAGACAATCCCGTAGTTGGCGCGACCAACCACACACTAAGCCGAATAAAAGAAAAGGGACCTCTAGACAGGGATCTATCTTGCTCTCAGTGGGTGCTACCCACGAAACCTTGCTGCACCTCCCCTGTTTTAGCCATTCCCGGTTGATGAGGCTTGAGGTTACGATTACCTTTAATCAGAACATATCACTTAGAATGCTCATCGTCCGCCTGACGATGTGCTGAAAGCATTCAATCCATACAAGTTCGTTCCGGGTTCGAACGAAACCGAAGGCATTATCTCGTTACACTCGTTTTGGAATCACCCTCAGAGTTAACGACAATAACCCTTGCACTCTAAATCTTCATCTTCACTTGAGATTCACGACCTATCGTTAATTTGGATCGATGTGGTATTCGGGTCTCCAGACCTGGAATACCGGTATACGGAAACCCGATCCCGGTCTCATCGAAATCCAAAACGTATCTTTTAAGGCCAAGTTGTTTTAAAGGTTTAAACAATTTAACTTATCTATACAGATAGATAATTCACAAGTTACAATTGATAATCACATTATCATTTAAACAGATGATTCATAACCAAATAGGTAATCCATATCAACATCACAATAGTTAATCTATATTACCATCATAATGCAACCAAGCATTCATACCACACAACATTACTTATCTCATTTCTGAGATTACATCCATTCAAGACAAATCAATGTCATCCATTCTTATATAAGCAATGATTTACTTAATCATAACATAATTAATTTAAAATTGATTTAAATTAACTATCTCTATCTTTAATTAATTTAAAGTGAATTAAATTAATCACTTCATCTCTTAATTAATTTAAAATAAATTAAATTAATTACTTCATTATAAATCTTACTTATATAATCATTAATTAATTACAAATAAATTAATTAATCTTTCTCTAATTATCCACTTTAATTAATCACCTTGATTAATCATTCTTTAATTACATTTAAGTAATTATCTTAATTAATTTCACAAATTAATTATCCTTAACCAAATACAGTAATTAACCTTTAATTACTTCATTAATTAATTAATTATAATTAATTACTTTAATCCTTAATTAATTACAATTAATCACTTATCATTTGATTAATTAATCTTAATTAATTAACTCTTAATTACATCATAAATTAATTATAAACTAATGATTCCTAATTATAATCTTTAATTATTTATTTATATTTAAATTAATTAAATAATTAATCTTAATTAAACCATAATTATTAATCATGTTTGATTAATCTAATCTAGTAATTAACTTCCCTTAATTACTTCCATTTATTAATTACTTTATAATTAATTACCTTAACAATTAATTAATAACTTTATTAATTAATCTTAATCCTTTAATTAACTTTATTAACTAAATTTTTTAATTAATAACACTGGATGATTAACCCTTAATCACTTTCATTAATTACTTCATAAAATAATTATCTTCTAATTACTTTATTAAATAATTTCCCTTTTACTTAATTACATCAAGTAATCATTCCTTAATTACTTCATCAAGTAATTACACTTAATAAATTATAAGTGATTATCTTTAGTTAATCACTAATTAATTACTTAGTTAATCATTTAACTATTTATTCAAATTTAATTAATAATTTCTTAACTATTTATACTTAAAGACTTTATTTAAGAAAATCATTATCTTAATTAAATAAATTAAATTGACCAACAATTTAATTATCTTCACATATTAATTTTCTTTAATTAATCAAAAACTCTTAATTACTTAAGATAACTCCTTTATTATAATTGATTTACTAAAATCCTTATTATTTAAACTTTATTTAAAATAAAACATTTTAGAATTCAATTTTATAATTAAAACAACATAAACTTCTACTTCAACTTTCAAAACCTTTAAACTTCCAAAGTTATTAAATTAACTTTAATACAAAAACATTTTGAAAATCTACTTATCTACCCTTTTTAAACTTATCTATTTAAATATTTAAAAACTTGTTTAAAACAATTATTCTTTTGAAAACAATTTATTTTATAATTAAAAACTTGTTTAACTTTGCTTAAAAACTTAAACATTCTGTTTAAAATTTAAAACCTGAACAACTTAAAACCCGAGTAAAACCCATAGAAACTCGAAGTAACTCTCGAGACAACCCACAACACTCCTGCTTCGAGTCACGCGAACAAAATCCCGAGAAAGACCCTGATCTCAACCTTCTTCCCCAAACCACCAATCCACCCAGATGCACAAAAACGTGAACGTGTACGTGTACACCATTACTGATCGTCGACGAACCCTACTCCGGCCTCCGACAAGTCGCTCACGATCCCTACACGCATCGCGCAACCCAGAAATTCAAATTCGATCGAGCATCGATTTTTGACCCTCGAACCCATCACTCGAAAACAACATCACCAGGAAGTTCGACCATCACGGCAACCCCGGCCTCGAGAAAACCCACAGTGTCTACCGTAGCTCCGCCTCACTTCCCCCTGCCTCCAGCACCCTACGCGATCGCCTCCGGTTGCAAATCGACGCCGCGAATCCCAAAAGAAAACTCACGACAAACACAGGGCCAAAAACCCTACTTCCTCGATTTCCAATCAACCCCCTCATCAATAAATTCCAATTTGATTTTTCCTATGATCTCCATTGCCCCCTCCACCTTCGAGCTCAAACACGTCCCCAACTTCGCCGTTGTTCGCCGTGAATTGATCAATTTACCCAAAAAAGTCAACCCAAGAATCCACTCCAAATATTAATCTAAAAATTATATTTCAACCATTAAAATTCATGATTTAACATTACGAATTCAATTATGTAATCAAAACTTAAAATTGTTTTGATAAATTTTCGACCCAAATTGAAAATTTACTGTAAACTCAAAAATTCAGAGCCAATTATTCACTTTTAAAACCTGTAATTATTTTTAGGTGATAGATTACTTGATTACAAACAACTTATATTTATAAATCATTAGCCAATTCACATTCAACTTTGAGTTATTGATTTTATTATGAAATGAATCCTGTTATTATCACACAGAGTATAAGTTCTAACAACACAAGTATTTATCATTCAAACATGCATTCCATATAATTCAAATATTGCAGATAACATCATGTTATTCATTCATAAGAACAGTTGAAATCCAGAATTTAAAACTGTTTTTAAAATTCTATTTACTCACCAATATATGCAGAGGGTGGAAACTGTTTCCAGGCTAGTTCATAAGCTTTTGAATTTCACTGCATGTTAATTACTGAATTGTTTGCTTGATGAATCTGAATTGCATGTTGATGTTTTACATCCTGTTGTTGTTGTTTGGATCCAGTAGCATGTTGATTAATTCCTCTTGATTGTATTTGAATATCCAGCTTATTTCTTCTTGTTTCAGATTGAATTCCAGGTTCCATTTTTCACTTTTTTTATTCTTTGTTTTGCATTTGTATTCATTTTGTGTTTGGGTTGAAAATGAAGAAAATATTTAGTTGAAGATTAAAACTCACGTTCTAATTTTACAATTAAATTTTAAATTTAATTATCAAGGGAATAACACTTGTCACTTTAATGCTCTAATTTTCTTACACATATGCTATTTAATTTACATTTGTCTTTAACACACAATATAATGTTTACAAGTGTTTTTATGTTTAGTTCATATCTACAAAATTTATTCTCTAATGTTTTATTAATATTTACAAATGTTATTTCCTTATTTAAAACTTATTTAAGTTATATACATATATTTTTAAATAAGAAATTATTCTTGTTATTTAAATCATAAATATCATTTTCAAAAGTATTAAGTTAAATTACAAATTTCCAAATTACAAATTATATAAATATTAAAGTTTGAAAATACTTTATTAAATTCAAATTCAATATTCTTTCCATTTCAATATATACAATTATATATATTCTAAATGGAAATACTTTTAACATTAGCTTTGATAATTACTATATTGAATTTAATACATAACTCCAAATCACAATATATATATATATACATATATATTATAATTTGAAAACATAGTTTTAAAAGACTCCCTATTTATAATATATATACCTATATATATACATTATAAATATAAAACATTTATATATAAGTTTTAGAAAGATAAATCTTCCCAATTTAAAATTGTTAGAAAAGATATTCCCAAATTAAAATGTTATTAGTTTTTAAAGAAATAAACTTGCCAATTAAAATATTATTAACCTTTTAAAATGAATAAACTTGTCAATTTATAAAATAAATCGACAAATCAATTTAATTATTTATAAAGATTATTAAATTGATATTGCCAAAATTCCGGGATATCACAGAATTTATTGTTCAATCTAATTTTTGGTTTTAAGCTTTGATTTAACACTTAGTACACTATGAGTTATGGACATTTTAATGCATTCTTTTTTTACATATTGATGCTAATTTAACTATTCAAAATATACTTAGTTTTAGTTTATTACTTGAATACCTTTTGTGCTATATGATATGGCATTAAAGTATATTTATGCAAAGTTTTTATGGCATCTTAAACACTTTGTTTAATTGCTGCAAATTTCAGATTTGATTTTTCCATGACAAGTACCATTAACAGATGTTTCAAAAGCAAAAACTACCACTGAAATATATTTTCAGTTAACTTTGTCAAAGTTATGGTCTATTATTTGCATTGGATCGCATAATGCTTAAGATCCCATACAGTACATTCATTAAGCACTTGATATTAAATCATAAAATATCTTTTGATTATAGGACTCTTTTTATTTTAGTAGACTTTTGTTTTCTGTTGCGTAGTTCAATTTATTTCATTTTGTTGGTTTTAGGGTTTTCTTTATGATAAAGGGTTAAGAACTAGAATCTGATTATCTTTTTATTAGGAAGATGAGGAAGCGGCTAGAATGTTACACTTTCAAGCGCATGTTCCTACAAATAATCCAAAGGTAAACAAATACTTCAAGCATTAATATAGTTTCATATTCATAGTTATTTTTGTTTTTATAAGCTGCTTAATCTTTAATTGGTTTGATTTCCCAATAAAGACTATATTAGACATTACATCGTCGTGGACCTAAGAGTTACCATTTTATGAACTAGTGAAAGACTTCAAACCGGTACATACTGTAATGTTGATTAATATTTATTTATGCATAAATTTGCACATAAATTTTCCTTCATTTATATATGTTTTACGCTATAAAAAACAATAGAAATTGAAAGGCTAAGGGAGATAATATTTTTTTCATTTTATTTTTATTACTTCACATTTACTGGTTTTATTTCAATGCTGGGGGTCTTTCTTTTCTAATTTTTTTTGCATTCGATAACTACTTTATGTATTGTTTATAAAAATATTATATTTACCCAAATCTTAAACTTTATTCATTTCGGTCTTATTGGCTTAAGTAGTTTGGTTTTATATCACTTTAAAATCCTGAATCATTACGAAAACCAGTATGCTAAACTACAACCTGTGTTGATGTAAACAAAGGTGGGCTGGTAATACCAAGTCAAAAATATTTGGTACTACTAGATTTAATATTACTCCGTTATTGATTGAAAATTTATATTTAACATACATCATTGAATTTGTATTGATATATTATTTGTTACATTCCGCAGTGTTGTATGTAAAGATCTAAATTCAATAAGACTTAGCAGAATGATGTTCTTCCTCACTTTCATCAAGGCAGTTTCATATTGGTGGCATCTAATATTTGTATTATATAATGAGTGAATTCATCGATGTGTATTTGAGGTTTAAGCTTTAATAATAAGGTGAATCGTTATTTTCTATCCTGTACAAAATCATACACATATGTCTACTTTGATAAGTCCCTTTTAGGCTCTTTTGGTGTATTCCTCTGTTTTGATGAAGAATGTGATGACGGTTTTTTTTAGTTTTCACCCAGTCAACTTCGATTATTCACTGAATTATTTCTAGCATGCATGTCCGCTTTCATATGTACATACATACATAATTCATGTTATTGTTTTCTGCAGTGATTTGCACTTAAAAATGGATATACATGCAGCTGCTGCTCTAAAACTATTATCAACTTTCCACTTGATGTACGTTTATATTTTCCTAGATAAATATTAGCCACTGAACCACTTCAACATATTGCTTATTTTCTTCTATTGTTATAACACTAAAAAAAGCAATTGGCAACGATGTACTTCCAATACAAATTGATTTGTGTCAAGTGCCAAAAATTCATTTTGGTGTTGGTTATGTTTTGCATTATCAGAATATTGGTAAAATAATATAACGAGAATATATTTGAACCAAAATATTGGCTGAACTCCGTGTGCGTAGCACAAGTTCACCCTAGTTATAAGAAAGATTGAATAGGAAATTAATTGAGGGAAATTCAGCTTAACCATATATGAAGGCAGAGAATTAAATTCATCCATTAATGTACTGGCTGTAAAAAGTCAGTTTCCATTGCAAATTTGTTAATAATTATTAATCAAGGGAATGAAGTTTATATATGTTCTATTTTTCTAACAGTTGTCACCTTCATATTTTTTTTTTTGGATGTTTGTTATTCCAGGAGCATAGCAAGTTGTCAGCAATGATTTAGCTTTCAACCATTCACCCGAAGCATTTGGTTTGTTAAGAGAACAGAGCCAACGAACTGTTTGGGTTGGGCTGTGGAAAGGATTATTCACTCAGTTCAAACTATCTGTAATAGCCTATAAAAATCAGGTATTTTTTCTACTAGATTTGCTTGCTACCTTAATGTTGTTTTTGATGACATGAGGCAGTTTATTTTTAGACTAAAACTGTTTACCTGAAATACAGATACAATTGTTTTTTTAATTATCCTTACTTCCAAATTTTTAAACAAGTTTTTTGTAACGACCCAGAATTTTGAACAAATTAAATTGAGAATATTTAATTAATTTTAAATATTTGAACGATGATTTAATTTGAATCCCCGATATAACTTTGAAATATGCGATTAAACTTTAAAATTTAATCTATTGAATGCTGAATAAAAATTTGAATATTCAATTTTTAGCTGAAGAAAAACATTTCATAAGCTTTTAAAATTCGTATTGATATTACTGAAGGTAATAGAAGCTTCAGAATCGAATTTGGAAGTGAATTGTTCAATTTGAAATTTTATCATTCGAATTGATATTTGAAAATAGCCATTCGAGGCACAGTCTCGGAATTCGACGAAACCAGTTCCATTGGGTCCGTAATATTGAATTATTATCGGATTTCAAATTTCGTATTTTTCGGAGTTGTTTGTGACCGTACGGTTAGAAAAATGCATTGAAGTTTTAAAACAAATTCGATTTAAATTTAAATTTATAATTGGTCAGAATCAGTACGATACCCTTCTGTAAACCATGCCCTAAGAATACGCTTAAAATCATGAACGAGATCATGTAAGCAGACCTACCCTCTGTTAATCGCATACTATTTGTTCCCTCTTTTCAAAATCACGCAGCTTTTTGTTTATATCACGTACCCTTTTCCGCTTCTCTCAGAAGCTAAAATCGAATCCATTTCAGAGAAGAATATAGCCGAGATAAATGGCAGCTAAAAATCAAATCATTCGTATACAAAATAATGGCCGAAACCCCTCTTTCTCGTTCTAAAAACGAAAATCAAAGGAATCCTCTCGTTCAAATAAAAATAGCCGCGTACGTTCGAAACCAAATCAAAACAAAAGAAAAAAAAGGGGAATCGCGATTTCACGTATGGATGGGGGTCGCGAGATGAAATCTGGAGCTCGCGAGGTCGGAGGGTTCAAACGACAGTAAAGGAAAATGGGGGGGGAAGCAAGTCGCGAGCTAGACATGGCTATAGCCTCGTCAATGGTGGTAGTAGTCATTACGAGCATGGGGAAACGCGGAGATGGCGAAGTCGATCTCGGCAGTCGCGAATTTCGTTCGCAACTGGAAGACTCGAAGTCGATCTCGACTTCGACAATAGGGTTCACGGCGGCGCTCCAGCGTGAGGTCGACATCGTGGACATAGCAAGATTTGGGATGCTCAAATCGAAGGGCTGCAACATCAGAAACTCGTGGGTGGTCGACCTGAGTGTTGAAGCTATAGTGACGAAGTTGTGGGTTGGGCACGTGATTGAGGCAAGGCGCGCAGTGAACTCGAGTAAGGCGACGAACGTCGAGGCGCGATTTAGGGTTCGTACTCGCGTAAAGGCTCGCGTATGGGTTGTTCTCGAGTAAGGTAAGTTTGAGCAGTTTTAATAAATTTTTTTGTTAACTTTAATTTAGTTTAAAACCAGAAGTTATGTATATATGCAGAAGAAAAATGCTTACAGTAAAGTAAGTCTTATTTTTACTGTTACAGAAAAATAATACAAGTATGAATAAATATATGAATACACTTGCGTGTTTAATATACTTAGATAAATGGAAAATTTTATAAAGATTAGATTTTGGCAAGAAAATAGGAATTTCGAATATTTATTTTTTGTATAATATTTATACAAGGTATAAATCAAGAAAATCGAGTCAAGAATGGAAATGGGATTGCAAAATAAAAGCAAAGGTGAGATTTTTCTCACTCAAATGAAATTTGATTTTACAGTTATTGATTGATTTGATTGCTATTGGATGTGATATTAGATATAGTAGGATATATCTATATATATAGCAATGTGGAAATTGGTACGAAGGGCCTAATTATATGGCCCATTTTTTTTCCAGGACACGGGTTTGAAACTATTATTTTCGAGGACAATTATGTGCGGCGTGCGTCTTCATCTTCTCAAACATCTAAATATCTTCTGAAATCGATTGTGGAAATTAGGCGCGTTCGTCTTCATCTTCTCAAACAACTACGTATATTCTGAAATCTACCGATCTTGGAAATTGGGCGCGTGCGACTTCATCTTCTCAAATAAGTACGTATCTTCTGAAATCTACCGATCGTGAAAATTAGGCGCGTGCGTCTTCATCTTCTCAAAGAACTACGTACCTTCTGAAATCTACCGATCTTGCAAATTAGGCGGTCGTGAAAATTAGACGTATCTTGTTCAATCAAAGCGGTCGTTTCTTGTGCAATTGAAGCGGTCGTGAGGCGTTAGTTTCTTCTCAAATCAAAATCGACTTTAATTGTGGGAAATCGTGAGGCGATTTTCTTCATTTGGTGAGTCTCTTTTTTATTTGCTGTTTTTCATTCTCAATTCTATTTTTTATGATGTTACTGTATGTTTCTTTTCACAGGAGGCTGTTTTCATCTATTGGAGGAAGGTTTTGTTTGATGTAGTTGGAATAATGGCTTCTGAATGGTATTGTTTTATTCTTATAACACAATCATTGTGTATTAGCTTCGTTTGTTCTTTAGTTTGCAATTAAACTCTGATTGTTTAGATGTTTAAGAATGGTGTATCAAAATTCCATTCTGGCTCTAGTAATAATTTGGCAGCCATTGAATGTGATTATGTGTTTTAAAGACCATATTGATCTTAGTGTGTGTTTGTTATGATAATTTTTTAGCTCTTCTTTTTCACCATTAAGTATATTTTTGCAGATCATCTTTTTCACCTATGATTTTTCAACAATGTAAACTTGAATAGGTACAATCACAACGAATGTTTTTCTTCCACGTGTTCCAATGTTGTAATCAGGTTATCCCAAAGAGTGATAGTGATCTGTAAAAGATAAATTGTTTTATCTTTTTTCAAAAAGTGGTATATAAAATGATTTAAATGGTTTTATGCTATTAGTTTTTATTTAAGATCAGTTTTACATAGTTATATTTTCCACTGTTGTAATCAGGTTATCCCAAAGAGTGATAGTGATCTCTAAAAGATAAATTGTTTTATCTTTTTCAAAAAGTGGTATAAAAAATGATTTAAATAGTCTTATGCTATTAGTTTTTATTTAAGATCAGTTTCACATAGTTATATATTTTTTTATTTTTTTTACATTTTTTTTTGCAGGTGTGATTCATCTGTTATAGTTGTGTTTGATTTCAATAACAATTGTTTTAGTGCTCGTTTTGGATTGGATGCTTCTATTTCTTATGTTAGGAATAGGATTTGGGAGCAGTGGAATAATTTTACTCCATTATGCTTTGATATTTTTTATATTCGAGAATCAAAGACTACCTTTATTGAAACGGATAGTGATCTTCAAGCTATATTGTGTTTGTCTTGGTTTAAAAAGGAAGAATTTTTGGTTTTTTTTCTACGGTTGAAGAATGATTCAATGGATAATTTTGTTGGTGAAAGTAGCAAGTCTGGTTCAGTTGTTGGTGTTGAGTCAAGTAATAATATGTTAGGTTATGATGATGATTTAGATTCTGGTTTTACTCAACAAAAGGATTTACATGAGTTGTTGAAGAAGAATTCAAATATGGAATTTTTTACTGGCGTTGGTCAACAGTTTGATTCTTCTATTGGATTCCGTAGAACAGTTAGTGCTTATTGTTTGAAGAATGGATTTAAAGTACAGTATATTAAGAATTGTAAAGAACGATTGACAGTTCGATGTGCTGTAGCTAGCTGTCCTTTTAGGATTCATGCTTCTTGCAAACTGAAGCAATTGGACCAACTATTTGTTAAAAACATTAACTTGATTCATACTTGTGGTGGTGGATTTCGTTCCCTTAGTAGTCCAACCATTAATAGTGGTCTTGTGAAAAGTTTAATCGTCAATCAAATTCGTGATGAGCCAAAAAGAAAAACCAAGGATATCATTAAAAGTTTTAGAAGAGATTATGATGTGGAGCTAAGCTATTACTTTGCTTATAAGGGTAAGAAATTGGCTATGAATGATATTTTTGGTGATGAAAAGAAATCTTACAATGAATTAGTTTGGTATTTGAAGGCATTGGAAAGAAATAACCCAAATAGTTATTAAAGTATGGATGTGGATTCTGAAACAAATCAATTTGAGAGAGTTTTTGTATGTTATGAGGCATGTATATTTGGATTTAACTATTATCGTCCTATGGTGTTTTTGGATGCTACCTTTTTGAAAGGGCGAAGTGGTATTTTGATGGCTGCCACTGCGAAAAATGGGAATCAAGGTACTGATTTTTTTTTGTTGTTGTATTTATGTTACATAGTACTGTTTCTTTAAGTTATTGTTCTACTGAATTTTATTGTGTACATACTGCATTTTGTTCAAGTGATTAGTCTACTGTTATATAGTACTGTTTCAAATATAGTGCATTTGGTTGTTTCCAAATGAATTCAAACTGACAATTTAATTCAACTGAAAATTAATGATGATTAATGTTGGTTGTTTTTTTTTTATTTTGATAGATACATAATCTAGATGTTTTAGTTTTTTCAGTTTATCATGATACCTACTGCTTATGCTGGATTTACCAGAATCTGTCATATTTCAAACAATAAATGCATATATGTTTTTATCTCTAACATCTTCAATCTAGTTGCACTAGTTACAAAGTAGGTACAATTGTTCAATGGACAGTCATCCTCTTCTTATTGTAAATTTGATCCAAAACAAATACTATAAAAGATATAATGTTCTTTAATTTGATATACAAAATGTTAATGTATACAGGAGTTAAAAAGGATAAATGCATTTATCTTTTAATATAAAGAATTAAATAACATATTAAGCCGTCATTATATATCATAGATACTACTACATGTTGAACATATTTATCATTTTTCTCTTTATTTGAAGTTCTTACATAAGGTATACAAATGATTTAAACAGCATATAGAAAAGATAAAAGCATATATGTTTTAGATGTTTGAATATTATTCTTTGTATTGTATGCATGAATTATGTATCATATCTTTGCAATTTCTACCCTTTCTGCGTAGACTACACATGTGATTGTCTACTATTAGATAATACTGTTTCAAATATAATTTTTTTTTACACAAAAAGTGAATTAATTTTTTGTTGTTTCAAATGTAATACATAAACAGTGAATTATTATTTTTTATTTTTTTTCCAGGTTTTTTCCCATTAGCAATGGCTCTTGTTCCCAAAGAAAATGAAGAGTGTTGGAGTTGGTTTTTAAAACACCTAAAGAATGCTCTCAGTTGTGATAGAATATTAACTTTTTTAAGTGATAGACACTGGGGTTTATTGTTAAGTATTCCAAAATTTTTTCCAAATAGTCATCATTCTTATTGTTTGCATCATATGCAAAATAATATTGCTAGCATTGTGAAAAGTGGAAGGGGTGTTTGGGTAGCTCATTTACTTGAGCGTTGTGCTATAGCTTCTAATCATCATGAGTTTGAAAAAGCCATGTCCAAGTACAAAGAAATTGGAGGTGCCAAAGCTATATAGTACTTGAATGATAAACCATATGATCATTGGGCTGATTTGTTTTTTCCGGGGAAGCGATATGGCGAAAATAAGTCCAATGTAGCTGAGAGTTTTAATTCTTGGATTTTGGATGAAAGAAGTTTGCCTGTTACTGCTTGTCTTGATGGAATTAGGGTAAAACTGATGATGCAAATGTCTAATCGTAGAGAAGAGGCATCAAAGTGGACTAGTGTGCTATGTCCAAAAATGGAAGCTCGTTTGTTGAAATTGAAGGAAGAAGGATTTGGGTGGAGTGTTTCTAAATCATCTAGGTATTTACTTCTATATTTTTACATGATGTTCATAGTTTCTGAAAAAAATGATAAATGCATTTATCTTTTTTCAACTTGCTATGTAGCCTGTGTTATGATTTCATTTTGTTGGTATTTATAAATTTTAAACCCCTTTGGATCTTTTGAATCTTGACAGTCGCGGCATTGTAATTAACACTGTATGTAATTCTTAGCTCTTTCATTATTTTTGTCTGGATGAGTCTGTACATTTTACTTATGGTATATTAGTTCTTGACTTGGACAATCCTGTTGATATTTTTGGAAAAGTCAAATCTGGTGCATCAAGGGAATGTTTTTAGTCAATTCCACTTAATCAGTGGATGCCTTACCCATTGAAACCACTGTCAAGGTTTACTGGTTTTAATTCTTACTATAACCTTTATGCTTTCTTTTTTCTAGATTGGTTATCATTTTTTTAAAAAAGAAAGTCAAAATCAAAATTTACATAAGATATACTTTCTCTAAAGAATATGAACAGTATGCCTGTTGTTATTTGTTTTGGTTTATGAGTCTTATTTTTCACTATTAGTTCTATGCACATGAATTGGGTCTTATTTATTAGATAGATTAGAGAGAATATATATAGTGCTAATAATCATTTTTTGGAAATGCAATCTGTGTACATATTTTAACTGTTTTTAATTTTACATTTTGTAGGTATATTTTTGAAGTTCATTCTCCAACATCTCAAAAGGTTGATCTTAAAAATCGCATTTGCAGTTGCAATCAATGGAAAGTGACAGGTTTTCCTTGTGCGCATGCTTTGAAGTGTATTTCTTTAACCAGAAATTATGTTTATGAATATATTGAGAATTACTTTACTGCTGAGTATTATCGAGCTTCATATTCACATTTGATCAATCCTATTCCAACTTTTGATAAGGAAGCAATTGAAGTTGAAGAATCATCTATTGTTCTTCCTCCTAAGCCTGTTCGTGGAGCTGGTAGGCCTAGGATGAATAGGATTGAAGGGGCTGACTTTCATGCTAAGCAAAACAGATGTGGAAAGTGTAAAAAACAAGGACATAATAGAAGAGGATGTTCTTTGAATATTTGAGTTGATTGTTTTAGTCCAATGTATTTGATTGGTTGTTCTATAAATACTCTGACTTGAATAATTGAGTTGATTGTATTAGTCCAGTGTATTTGATTGATTGGTTGTTCTATGAATACTTTGACTTGAATAATTGAGTTGATTGTATTAGTGCAGTGTATTTGATTGATTGGTTGTTCTATGAATACTTTGACTTGAATATTTGGATTATTGCATATGTTGAATTGGATATAATCTGATTTTGATTACTTTTGGTTGTATGCAATTGTTTATGAGTTTCTGTTTTTCTGGTAGGCACTGTGATGGTTGTCGGTAGGTAGTCAGTGTGGAATTGGTAAGATGATGGTTAGTGAAGAAGAATTGTGGGTTGTGGCTTCTCTGACAGTGTTGAGTGTGGAATGTTGCTGTAGTTTGTATTGAATGAAACAGTGGTGTAGTAGTATTTGCTTGTATGGTCAGAGAACTGTGAAGTTTATAGGTTGTGAATGGTTTGGGATGGAAGTATGGTTAGTAAGTGAAGTATGACAGAGTGGTATTTGGACTTTTGTAAAGGAGGAGGTGTTGTAGTTAAGAAGTGAGGCAGTGGAGGTTGGCAGTGAAGTAAGTAGTAGTCAGAGGCACTTGAAGTTGTGAATGATGAAGGTGGTAGTTACTCTTCTAACAGGAAATGGAAAGTATGGAAGAACTATTATTTGCAATTGTTCTGTTTAAAAAGATAAATTGATATATCATTGGCCTCAAACAAGCTTAGGACCAAGTATATTTGCGGTTATTGATTTAAATTTTCTTTGTGCAGAAATATTTGTTCAATTTTGTTTGTGCAGAAATATTTGTTCAATTTTGTTTGTGCAGAAATATTTGTTGATTTTTCATAACAGTGGAATACCTATCCATCTCCAATAGTTATTTATCTTTTTGTAATAACTTCTTTTTTCAAGAGAGCAGTATTCAACCAGCATTCCTTCTTCCCATTCTCACGCATCATCACTTTCATCATTCATTTCCACTAACATCTACCCTTATGCCTACAACTGACCAACCTTGCACTTGCCACAACCTAAAATAGCTCACAGGACTTCCATCACCTCTCACTGCACTGCAACTCCAATCACTATCTTCAAACTTCTGTCATTTGACATAAAACATCCTCAACACCAACAGAAACGACCTTTATAACCTGAAATTCACAGCAACCATCAACACTAACTACATAGCACTTCCATCCACACTATCTTCCTCATCCTAGCAAATTACTTAACATCACAGTAACCTTCACATTACACAACACACTCTGTATTATACGGCCCAATTTTTTTCTAGGACACAACATGAATGTATAGTCAGATTAAAAGGTGACAGTGCAAACAAGTGCACAGCATACACATAAACAAACTCAAGTCTACAACATCTGTAAGTAGGTTTTACAATTCAAATAATATGGCCTAAGTCAACCATTACAAATTCATCAGTCAAATAAAATTTTAACAAATGTATGATAAAAGGACTGTTAGACATCAAAGAATTTGTTGCTATCATTGTCAGTTCACATCTTTTGTTGCTGAAGCTGAACTGCAGAATTTTTCAATTGTCCAGCAGTATGGTTCATCAGAGAGAATTTGTGCAGTTATCTGTGCTCTAAATGCGTTTACTTGTTCTAGACTGATTTTTGATGTTGTGTCCATTCCTTGAGCTAACTTTTGGATAAACATCATTACGAAAATTCCACAGTCGAACCTGCATTTTTTAAAATTTTAGTTATCGTGTAACATTCATCGTTGTATAAAAATCTCCAGTATCAGTGATTATGAAAATATAACTAAACATGTACTTATATCCATTACATCAAAAGATAAATGCTTCTATCTTTTTTAATAGTTGAATAAAGTAAGATCTGACACATAATATTTTATGAAGAACTCTTTAATTAATTTCATTTAACAATAAACCAGCTCCAAAACAACAAACAACTTATATCGTTTACATAAAAACATAAATGCTTTTATCTTTTCTATGTAATAACTAATATCATGAGAAAAACATCAAATACCTTGAATGCATTAGATAATGTACCATTTGTATCAGTGATTATGAAAATATAACTGAAAATGTACTTAAATCCTAGGTAAACATTTTTAATCAGTGATTATGAAAATTACCCGTTGCTTTGTTGAGCACAGTTAATATTTTTAATCAATGAAGACTTTCCCAGAATTGTTTTCTCGCCTGCGTCCTATAAGTCTTTATTGATTTTGTTTATCGCTGCTTTCTGCCAAATATATATATATATATATATATAATTTTTTTTAATAATAATGATAAATCTATTTATCTTTTTTACTTTCAGTGTATTTTACTTACCACATTAATAGCAAACCTTGAATGTCCACTTCTTAATGTCTTAGATCTTGTGGTCAAGTGTAGAGAATCATAATGGTTCCATGAACATGATTCCACTACTAGCTCTAGCAAGCTCCAATGTCCGTTGCCATGTATAGGAAATAATATATTGCAACATAATGGATTTAGAAGTGCTTGTTTAATAAAAGGATTAAACATATTTTTTTTGATCTTTTCCAGGTTTCCATCTGTTGCGCTTTTCTGTTAAAAAATAATTTCAAAAAAATTATCTTAGAAACAAATTAAATTTTACATTATAGTACACTTACTGTCATTGTTGTGTTCACATATATAATGCTAGAACTTTGTTCTAAAAATTTTGTTTTTCTGAACCAAAACCAATCAATAACCTACATTTCCCAAAAAAAATATGGATTAAGAATAGATTTTATAATGAAGCAAAGAAAAGAATTTATAATGACGCAAAGTATAGTTTTTTGTACTTACTTGACCAGAAATATATTCTCCATAGAGAAGTTCTTCTATCATACTTTTTGTGATGGTGATGAAGTTTTCATCGTCACAAGTAAATGCTTCATCACTAAAAAATTAAGATTAGTATGTTCTGTGTTGTAATGCACTTACAGTATAAAAGAAAATTAATTAAGATTGGTATACTGAAAAAGTAAGATTAGTATGTAATGAAATATTTTTTAACAAAAGAAAATAACAATAGTACATACTGTACAGGAATTTTATGAATTGTCATACTGTCATACTGTACAGGAATTTTATGAATTGTACATAAAACAGCTGACAGTACATTAAAAAGATATTTTGTTTTATCTTTTTTTAGTTGTCACTTGGATTATTAACTAAAATACAGTGCATTAAAAAAAGTAAGGTTGCAAATAAAAATACTTGGTGCTGACAATAATAGGTGCTTAAATAACTTTTTTATCTTCATGAACATCAACCAGCAAACTATTCATCACCAAAAATTTCTTTTTTTCTTTAGATTTTAATAAATTTCAACAGCCTTGGATTGTCGATGATATAACCCAACTACTTGATAGAATGACTCAATTTGGCAATTTTTAAGTTAAACTGAGTCAATCCATCAAGTCGTTGTGTAGTACACCAACAATACAAGGTTGTTTATTGAATGGCACAAGTGACAAATTGTTTATTAACTCTGATTAAACCATAACTTAAAAAGTTTACACATTATCGGATGTTTATTGAATGGCACTACCAAACATGACAATGTTAAAATGTTTGCATATTATGACATGGTTAAAATGGTTGACAAATTTGTGACTTGTACATTAAACATATGACAGTACATACAAAAGATAATCAGTTTTATCTTTTTTTAATTGTCACCTTCAATATTAACTAAAGGATAGTACAGATCTACCATAAGTTAACCAAATATTAATAACAGGTTTAAGAAAAATATATTGTCATACTCTACAGGAATTTTATGAATTGTACATAAAACAGCTGACAGTGCATTAAAAAGATATTTTGTTTTATCTTTTTTTAGTTGTCACTTGGATTATTAACTAAAGTACAGTGCATTAAAAAAAGTAAGGTTGCAAATAAAAATACTTGGTGCTTACAATAATAGGTGCTTAAATAACTTTTTTTATCTTCATGAACATCAACCAGCAAACTATTCATCACCAAAAATTTCTTTTTTTTCTTCAGATTTTAATAAATTTCAACAACCTTGGATTGTTGATAATACAACCCAACTACTTGATAGAATGACTCAATTTGGCAATTTTTAAGTTAAACTGAGTCAATCCATCAAGTCGTTGTGTAGTACACCAACAATACAAGGTTGTTTATTGAATGGCACAAGTGACAAATTGTTTATTAACTCTGATTAAACCATAACTTAAAAAGTTTACACATTATCGGATGTTTATTGAATGGCACTACCAAACATGGCAATGTTAAAATGTTTGCATATTATGACATGGTTAAAATGGTTGACAAATTTGTGACTTGTACATTAAACATATGACAGTACATACAAAAGATAATCAGTTTTATCTTTTTTTTAATTGTCACCTTCAATATTAACTAAAGGATGGTACAGATCTACCATAAGTTAACCAAATATTAATAACAGGTTTAAGAAAAATATATTGTCATACTCTACAGGAATTTTATGAATTGTACATAAAACAGCTGACAGTACATTAAAAAGAAAAGAGAAATGCTAATGGCCCAGTTTTGTCCTTAAAAATAATTAGTTTCAACTTGAGTCCCAGGTTCCCCAATTGATTGCCCCGCAATAATACCTACATCTTCCCCCAATTCAACCAGATCGCCGTGAGTGGAACTTCTACAATAACATAATTCAATTGAGTCAAAAGTAGTTTAGTTACTTACTTGTTTCGTCCAAGAATTTTGAAATTTTTTTTGACAATTTCTTTTTTTTCTTCGGTAAGATATTCGAGCAGTGGACATTTGTTCATGAAGATATTTGAACAAATTAAATTGAGAATATTTTCTTCTTTTTTGGTTCTTTTTCAGAGAAGAATATAGCCGAGATAAATTTAATTGTATATTCTCGATTTTAGCCATTTCAGAGAGAAATTAAATATTCTCGATTTTAGCTAAAATCGAGAATATTTTAACCAATGGCTAAAATCGAGAATATTTTAACCAATTATTTCTGAAATCGAGAAGCTAAAATCGAATCCATTTCAGAGAAGAATATAGCCGAGATAAATGGCAGCTAAAAATCAAATCATTCGTATACAAAATAATGGCCGAAACCCCTCTTTCTCGTTCTAAAAACGAAAATCAAAGGAATCCTCTCGTTCAAATAAAAATAGCCGCGTACGTTCGAAACCAAATCAAAACAAAAGAAAAAAACGGGGAATCGCGATTTCACGTATGGATGGGGGTCGCGAGATGAAATCTGGAGCTCGCGAGGTCGGAGGGTTCAAACGACAGTAAAGGAAAATTGGGGGGGGAAGCAAGTCGCGAGCTAGACATGGCTATAGCCTCGTCAATGGTGGTAGTAGTCATTACGAGCATGGGGAAACGCGGAGATGGCGAAGTCGATCTCGGCAGTCGCGAGTTTCGTTCGCAACTGGAAGACTCGAAGTCGATCTCGACTTCGACAATAGGGTTCACGGCGGCGCTCCAGCGTGAGGTCGACATCGTGGACATAGCAAGATTTGGGATGCTCAAATCGAAGGGCTGCAACATCAGAAACTCGTGGGTGGTCGACCTGAGTGTTGAAGCTGTAGTGACGAAGTTGTGGGTTGGGCACGTGATTGAGGCAAGGCGCGCAGTGAACTCGAGTACGGCGACGAACGTCGAGGCGCGATTTAGGGTTCGTACTCGCGTAAAGGCTCGCGTATGGGTTGTTCTCGAGTAAGGTAAGTTTGAGCAGTTTTAATAAAAAAATTTGTTAACTTTAATTTAGTTTAAAACGAGAAGTTATGTATATATGCAGAAGAAAAATGCTTACAGTAAAGTAAGTCTTATTTTTACTGTTACAGAAAAATAATACAAGTATGAATAAATATATGAATACACTTGTGTGTTTAATATACTTAGATAAATGGAAAATTTTATAAAGATTAGATTTTGGCAAGAAAATAGGAATTTCGAATATTTATTTTTTGTATAATATTTATGCAAGGTATAAATCAAGAAAATCGAGTCAAGAATGGAAATGGGATTGCAAAATAAAAGCAAAGGCGAGATTTTTCTCACTCAAATGAAATTTGATTTTACAGTTATTGATTGATTTGATTGCTATTGGATGTGATATTAGATATAGTAGGATATATCTATATATATATATATATATAGCAATATATACATATTGGCATATGTATATATTGGATTGATTGATTTCCCGCCTCGTATAGCGGATGAGACCCTATTGCGCCGTTAGTAAGCGGATGATATTTATAAAACCCATATACCACGATATTCCACCTCGAAGTGGAATTGGTATTGTGCTAACGTCTTTGGATGCAGGGAAACAGGTTGGAGGGATCCAACTGGATTCCTCAACTGTATTTATTTATTTACAGAAATTGATGTATATTCTGTTATCATATTGATATATGATATTGAATGTTGTGATTGACTAATTGGTGATGTTGCATCATTGGATTCAAATTTTGAAGTTTTAAAAATAACGATTTTAACTTTAAAAGAGATTTTAAAAGTGATTATTTGAAAGTATACGTTTTATTTAAATTTTTGAAGTGATTTATTTTAAATAAATAAACGTTCAAATTTTAAAGTTATAAAAGTTAAGACTTTTGTGAATTATAACCAAAAGGTGATTTTTGAAATAAATGGTTAAGTAATTTATAAAGTGGCTGGAATTGGGATTTTGAAATTATTAAAAACGATGTATATAAAAGATGTATAAAATTGATATCTTTAGAATTAAAATTTTTGGAATTTTAAAACGAGTTTTTATATGTGTCAAAAAAATGAAATTTATATAATTATAAATCGTGAAGATATGAAATTTATAGATTTATAAATTGTGAAGTTATAAAATGAATGAAATTGTAGAATAAAAGATTATAAGAAATTTACTTATAAATTGGATTTTTGCCTTTAAATGGAATATTTATCGAATTGTTAATAAAGAAGATTTATAAATCAAAGTTGTTACAAAATAGAAATAGAATTTATAAATGTTGTTTTATAAATTCGAAATCAATTGAATTTGATAAATTAAATGTAGGAGGTTATTAAAGAAGATATATTCGCGATTTTGGATAGCGAATCTTTATTGAAATAAAATGTGTAGAGATGATTGAAATTTGGTTAAGTGAATTATATTCACAATTTTGGACAGTGAATATATTATTAAATAAAAATGGATTTATTTTTGAAGAAGTGATATTAAAAATGAAGTTAAACATTTTAAAGATGTTTTAAAATGTATTATGAATCGAAAGCATAGATTTCAACGTTCATTGTTGAAATAGAAGTTTTCGAGAAAGAAGGAAATGGTGGACTATAACACTGTTGTTATAGTAAATGATTTCCGAAAGGAAATGTTTTATATAGTATTGGGATTTACATATCTATCTTAATTTCGAATCTCTATACTAGTGATTTTTGAGTCGTCGTAACGATGTTTTACGTAACATTCGTGTTGACTCAAATAGATGTTGTTATAGTAAATGATTTCCTTAAAGAATGAATTTATACTTAATATTGATTTAAGTATATTGAATATTTTCAAATGTTGAAAATAAATAGATTTGTGAATTACTTATTATTGAATAAGTATGGAAATGCTTTTCCAATATGAAATGAAACGTTTTGAGATTTTATCTTCTTAAAGATAAATCGAAAGTGAATATTTGAAATCGATTGAAAATCGTATATCAGTAGATATTTGAAATATAAATTCACTATGGAATTTATAAAAGAAAAGGGAATCTGTTTAAAAATAAATATTGATTTATTTTTGAAGTGTGGAAATTTTATATCTAGTAAAGATATTTTGAAAGATATAATAATTTGGAAAATTATTTGGAATCTGATGATGTTGCGCATCTTTATTGATAGTTAAATAACCGACTATCAATAATTACCTTGAATGGGTATTTGTTGTGAATTGGATGAATTTGAATGCCACGCTTATTTTTGAATAAACGCTCACTATTCGGGTTAGCCGGGAAAGGACCATGGGGTCGTATAACCCATTCCGAATATGTGATACGTCGTTATGAATCGCATTTGATGACCGGTGTTGAAGACCGGATATTTTTGAAAACGGAAGGATTACCGTCGAGTTACTCTACATCGGCTGATCTCCGATTTAGAGGTTTTATCACCCTTAGTGATGGGAAGTCCGGACGTGATTAGAAATTTATCCGGATGTGCAAGGGCTTCGTGAGAAGTGCCTTCGGTTCTGTTCGATCCCGGAACAGACTTGTATGGATTGTGTGTCTGACGTTACAGATTGAGATATAAAGCTGATTTCTTTCAAATACATTTCTGTTGGTGGCGGAGAATTTATTCTCTTAGCTTTACACCCTTCTCTGAGACGTACGAACTCAGAGGTGATGTAGTTGAAATTTATCAGCGATATACTCCCAATTTGGTAACGTGGCATACTGAGTGTTGCTGTGAAATGATCAGTGTTTGATCATTTGCGATATGATCATTTGTTTGATCTTATATCTTTGTGATCATAGGTTGATCATTTGTTTGACCCAAAGCATGGCTTTGTAGAAAGCGTAGCTTTGTGGATGAGACTTCGTCGAGCCTCACACCCCGGAAATGGTCAAAACAGGAAGGATGCAGCAAGGTTCTAGGGAGTAGCGCCCCTTAGTGTATGTCATTCCTTCTGGATAGAGGTGGTATCATGGTATGGAGCCCAGATACTTAACCTATGTTGATACTGCTTATTATGTGGTTTGTTGCGAATCGGGGATCCTCGGGAAGATCGGTGTAACGACCCGTAAAATTTCAACTGTTTTAATAACGTTATTAGTTTAAATTTTGTGTAATTTTAAAACGATAAAATTTTGAAATAAAAATTTAATATTTGGAATACGTCTAGTTAAACATAGCAACTGGTAAATTTTCGTCCGAAAATATGAAAGTTTATTTCGCGCGTAAATTCACTTCAATTTAATCAGTTAAAAAGCGTTGAAAATTAAACGTTTTCAAAACCAAAATATTTTTACATAGAAAAATTCTAAACCATCTTCTGAGCAAGATGCCAGTTCGTCGTTTTTCAAAATTCGGACTTCTTTAGCTCCGTCGATCTTATTTTTCAGTGTTTTTCTTGCATTTTCCGTAGTTGAAATTTCGAGATTTTATAATTCAATCATACCACTGATATCTGTATACCGTTTTGATCGTCTCGTTGTGCTGATCTCTATGGTATATTCATTTGTCTGTTTCGGAGCCCAGTACGCTGCGAAATTGGTAGAACGATTTTCCGTATCGTTAACCGCATTGAGCCTTTTTATCTCCTTTGTCAATTCGTTATACACTGTAATACGAATAGCCATCAGTTTTTCTTTTTCCAAGAATCCAACTGTAAACCTTTTCTATTTTCATTGCAAAATATTTATTTATGGTTCCAACGTATGCTAGTTGGTCCTTTCAATTCCCTGGCTCTTGTTTTTCTCTGCTCTTACTTCCATTCGAAAGAAAATATAACAGCTCCTCCGCACTTCTCTTTTCCCATTACTTCCGCAACCTCTGTCTTCCTCCAAACCCATCCAGGCCTCCTCCCCGAAACCGAGAACCCACACACCACCCACGTCCAGCCTTCAACCCGACCACCACCCTATCTCCGCCACTTGCCATCCACCGCCTTCTCACTGACAAACCCGAGCCTCAACAGTCCAGGCGAAAACCCGCACCCACATTCAACGTGCCTTCCCTCCTACACGCGCGGGCAACAACACACAACAGCACCCGACTACCTCCCTCCGCCTCCGCAACGCCCCTCCCGAACTGCTCTTCCACCCATTCCCGCTCCAGTCCACCTCAGCTTACCCCGTCGCAAGTTGTTTTCCTCTCCTTCACCTCGTCCATCCACCCAGGCCATGCCCGAGCACTGCTCCACCACCAGATTCCCCGCCATGCCAGACCTCCCACGACCGTTCTCCTCCTTGACATCCCACTTCCCTCCTTTGCACCCTGCCTACAACTCTCTCTGCCCATGAATATATATGGGAAGGTATATATATTTATGTTTTCTCTGGATTTTTCATAATGGCAGCATTCTATATTAGTATATATTAGATTACATATGAGTTTTTTTATACATTATATATAAGTGATTATTATAAGTTGTGTTTATATCCTGTATAATAAGTGGTATATGGTTTTATATATTATATATTAGTCTATATATAAGTGATCGGTTGAGTCTTAAATTTTTAAGTTTATATATAACCTGTCGTATATATATTAGTTTATAAGTCTGCATATATTTATTGTTTTATGGTTTTACATATCAGCATATAGTTTGATTTTGTTATGGGTTTGTATATATGTATGACAGTAGCATATATACTGTTATGCATATAATATCTTAGTTATGGTGTATATGTTAATGTCAGTTGTTTATATTTGTTATGTTAGTCTTTATATATATGAGCTTATATACAATCCGGGTGCTAACATATATATCTATATAAAGTTATTTAATATATATAAGTTATATAAGGTTTTCTGTTCTATATATATATATATAGTGGTGTACGTAGGCTATATTGTATGTTGTATATAGTATAGCTTAGTATAGAATGGTATAGAGTTCTATTTTGGTCTGCATACAATCCTTGGAGCATTCACATATTATATATTGTCTGCAAGTGGAGGTAATTTACCTATTTTTTTATTGTCTAATTTTATAAATATTCACATTTGTTGTAAATATAGTTTACAGTGTATATATAGTTATGTTTTATTCATAAACTGGCCTACGCATTGTATAGGTTTACATATGTTGTATATTTTAATATGTCTACATATATTTGTTTGTTTGTTTTCTTTTGTACAGCTGAAAGAAGTTTTGTATATGTTAGTCATATAATATATATATATATATATATATATTTGTTCAGATCTATACGCAATATAAATTCTAGAGTTTTAAGTAGATTCAATATCTCAGTCTCTTTGAGAGTTTTAACCAAGGTTCATTCCGCACTCAATGTTGCAACGCAAACTGAACAACTTAACCAAACTATCTTTTACCTTTTGAATATATATTATATATGTGAATTTATGCAATTATTTATATATTGTATATGAAGGTCGGTTTATAAAATAGTTGAGTTACGTTGTACATAAGGTCTGTATACATATAATATATATAGTTTTAGAGTATATTGCTTAATTGCATACTTATACTGTAATTATATATTTTAATTTGTTTTGATTGTATATGTATATATTTTGATTTGCTGACTATGATTAGTTATTTCAAATTGTATTATATATGTATGTTGATTTATATATATGTTTTAAACCGAAACAAGATTGATTTTGATACATATACATTAAAGTGAATATATGTTTGAAATTAGAATGCGATTTTATATATGTTACATAAAATTTTATATTAGTTCACTTGTACCATTTGTCCATATTGATCCTTTTCTGATTCGATTTCGTCAATTCTTACTTATCAGATCTGTTCGTCGAATTCGTGTCATCTAGCTTTACTTATGAAGTCGTGCTTGTGTTCCGTAACTCGATTTATTCTCGTTCATCTCTCTAGCCTCGAAAGGTGAGCACTCACTCACGATTAACGTTCTTTTATTTATTAGATCTGATTTCAATTGAAACGACAATTGAAATATGATGTATATGCTATTGCCTGTATCAGTTCACCTGTGACATCTGACACCATTATCTGTTAATTATTTATGCGATGATAATACAGTTTGGCTGATAATTGATTGATTGTTGATGTTTATATTGGACGTTAAATTGTTAATGTTTAAATGATAAACAGTATGAAATTGAACTTGATATAGGATAATTAAATGTTAAATTTGATTAACTGACATTTGTATAATATGACCCCTTTAACTGTTGAATTTATTGACACATAGGATTTGTTTAATTACATTTCGAACCACTGAATGTATGTTGTTAAATTGATGATATATGAAATTGTAAATTGAATGACAAGTGAAGAACCATAATGTAATAATCTTTAATCTACATGAAATGATAGTGTAGATTCTAGAAATAATTATATTAATTCGCACAAATAACAATGCGAATTAATATGGTTATTTCGAGATTATTTGAATTGATTATTGGATTGATATTGATTATTGTTATTGCTTGTTTATTTACTTTGACACCATCCCAGTTATCACACTGCAAGTTCCCTTTGCTATGTTTGGATTTTGAATTGAATTGGAATCGGGTTGAAATGATAAATACCCAAAATTGAACTTTGACCTAGGATAGAGAATTAAATAAAACCCGATTGGTCAATAATTTGATTTAAAATAAAACAAAGATTTTATTTGAATAAATAATATGGTATTGAAATGAAGTTGAAATTGAATTTTCAATGAAAGGAAAATGTTAATATTTAAATAATCTGAAACAAAATATTAACAATGTAATCGATGAAAGAATGTTGTTTAAATTGAGAAATGATTTGATAATTAAGTTTGAAATTATAATTAAGTTTGAAATTATAATTAAGTTTGAAATTATTAAACTTTGAAATGATTTAATAATTAAGTTGGAAATTATAATTAAGTTTGAAATTATTAAACTTTGAAACGATTTAATAATCAAGTTTGAAATTATAATTAAGTTTGAAATTATTAAACTTTGAAATTATTTAATAATTAAGTTTTGAATTATTTAATAATTAAATAAGATTGGATTATTTGATGATTAAATTGAATTGAATGCTTTAATAAGTAAAATTGAAATTTTGAATAAGTGAATTTTACTTCGTAAATAATTGAAATTGAGTTTTCTTTATTAATTAAGTTTGGAAAATTATTTAAGTAAGTAAATAAGTGAAATTGAATTTCTTTAACAAGAAAAAAAATGTGATTTATTGAAATTAATGTAAGACTTGAAATGTAAAGAATTTGATTTGATGAATTTAATTTAATTCAAATTGTAAGTTTTGAAATAAGGAAGTTGAATTTAAATAATGGGTTTAATGAATTGGAAATTTAATAGAACTTATTTTGAATGGAAAATTTACTTAATGAATATTGAATGAAATCGATAAATGAATTTAAATTTGATTTAAATGTTAAATTAAATTAATTTAAATGTTTTCGAAATGAAACTTATATACGAAATTGAATCAATATTTGAATTGTTTTAAATAAAGATTGAAATTGAATTATAAGATTTTGAAATGATAATTTGGAAGTTTTGAAAACGTAAATTATTGGAAATTGGTTTTGAAAGACAAATGAAATGTTGATTTACGAATTCTATTTGAAATTGAATTTGATTTGGTTTTGAAATGTATAAACGACCAATCAGTGAAATAATTACGGAAGTTATTAAAGAGACCGGAATCGGTTATGGATATACTCTCTATCTAAACCGAAAACCACTTTAATAACTATACACAGAGTGATGATCCAGAATGAAGTGGTTGGAATGATGTACGTGTTGACTGAAGAAAGAGAACGATAATGGATAGCCTTGACACTTGTGTCAAATTGGAAATGACTAAAACAGGAGCTGTGCCGGGCCAATGGAGGATTGATACCTCAAGTGGACACACTTCTTCGAACTACTTATACTTGTTGTCGATTGGTGCACCCTTGATTTTGGGAGTGTTGTTTCACGGTGTTGCGGGCGCTGCAACGTTGCGTTCTCACCAGTCCGGATCAGGCGAACGGTAGTATCACTACCTTGGGTATAGCCTCATGTGCCTTGTCATACTTGTATTCCATTTATGCGCGACCACTACGATTTTGATTTGTACCTTTAGTATATGGATTGCCCTCTGGTGACTTCCGGTTTTGGGGAAACTACGATCTTGTATATGCTTTTGGGAATAATAATGTGTTAAGGGTGGAATGGGCCATGACTTAACGCTATTTTGATATCTTCTTATATTACTGATAGACATTATCTACTTAGCGTACATTACTACCTAGTAGATAGTTTAACGGATCCTTAAAGGATGGTTATTCCAAACATCCTTTGAGTTACTTGTATTTCAAATGCTATTTCACTTGAGTTGGATTTATTAATATAAGAATGTTAATCCTGACTCGAGTATTTTGTATTTTGCTTTACGCTCGGGTCAGACTGAGTGTACCAGTATTCGAGACTCACCTTTGGAGTTGGAGCCTTGCTTGAAGATCCAGCCATCTATTCTGCTTTCAGTATTCGATGATTCCAGTGATGTATTCTGATTCGTATCTGATGTATTGTGTTACTCTTCCGTTGTATCTGGTTTAACTCTGATGTATCGTTTTACTCTTCTGTTGTAAACTCTGATGTATTTTATATATTCATATAGTAGCTTCATGAACTACTATCTCTTTTAATTCCGCTGCATTTATTACTCTGTGTCTGTGATCTGTGATTATATCTATTTACTGTATATGTTCAGTTTTGCCAATTTAAATTAACAACGCGGTATTTTGAGCAATTCAACTCCGGCATGAGTGTCTACCTATACACTTATAATGGACGCGAATGGTCCAAAATATCGGGTCGTTACAGTTGGTATCAGAGCTTTGGTAGCTCTAGGCAAAACTCAACATATATGGTAAATGTATTTACAGAATCACTCTCATTCGAGTTTCAATCTCTTCCTTTCGACTCAATTCTTTTGAATTTTGGAACGTCCCCTGCGGTTCCAAAAATTCATTCGTGTCCTTCACTATTCGTCTTCTTTCAAATTCTGGAGCATCCCATAACTCCATTTTGAATGATATCTATAATAGATCGGCGGTCTCGCCAATCTTCGAATGATTCGAAAAGGAGCAAAACTCCTTTACAATTGGCATTGATTTACCGGAGATTTCTGTATCCTCGGTTTACGATGCTATCTATTTCCTACTATACCTGAATTCTAATTCTTGAGATCGAATGTCGATTTACCTCGGAATTCTACACCGATCTACGGTCGACCCGGTTAAGGTTGCCCGCGATTTATATAAACTTATCCATCGCCTTCTTTTGTTATTTAATTATCTCGTCTTTGTTCAAACCTATCTTCAAATCGAAATTCTCTTTGATTTGAGTCTATCAAAAATTTGAATCCCTATTCTTGCTTTGAAATCCATTATTGTATCGTTAAGTAGGAAGTGTATTGAAAATTAATTTTAAAATATCATTTTCAAATTTGATAAATAAAATAAAAAGTTTTGAATGATTATATTATATATAAATATAAGTTTTCTGGAATTAAATTATTAATGAATTTGTTGTCTGAAATAATAATATTTGATTTTTATTTATTGTTTTGTAAACCATTGACTATTGCATAATATAAATAAATGAATTTATAAACTTGGTTATAAATTGATTGGAATTTGAAATGAATTAAATTCAGAAATTTGAGAATTTATTATTTTCCGGTGATTTCGAACTTTGGTTTTAAAAATTTAAAGTATATATATTGAAAGTATTTTCAAATAGAAATCATTTTCAAAGAACTTTTAAATGTTGAAATCAGTGCTCTTCTCTTTGTCGCTGGAAAATAATTTCAGTGATGGCGGCCGCATCATCGACATTCATTTTCGAGTTTCGAAGTGGAGAAACTATTCTGTAGCTTTGCTACTGTTTGTTTTAGAAAATATTTTGATTGAATTTCTTCAATATATTTTGATTTACATATATATAGGTATCGTATTTAAAATTTAATTTGATTTGATATAAATATATTATATATATCTCTAAATTGTTTAAAGTTAATCAGAAATCTAATTCTTAAATTTTGTTAAAGGATGATTTTAATTATAAGTGAAACCAAAATTTGAAATAAATACTTAAACTTGAATAATTGAATTGGGAAAATTTTTATTTGTATATTGTTCAACTGCATTCTAATACAACTTACCTAAATCATTCAGAAGTTGATATGTAATTGGATAATATATAAGATAAATTGAATTTATAAATAAAATTTGAGTGTTTATAATAAATGTTATACACTAAATTTTGATTATAAAGATGTTAATAGAGTTAGATAGGATAATAAGTAAAACTCAGTTAATAATGAAATAAATTTGTTTTGAAAGAATTAATAAATTGAAATTTGATCAACTTATGAAAATACCTTGAATTTAAAAGCAATTAGTAAATATAAATTAATTTAAATCGAAACTTTTATGGTTTAAATTAATTTATATGGGTTAAATATATGTGATTAGATATATTAAGTAGAATAAATTTAACAGTAATTTGGAATAAAGAAGAATTTAAATTGTTGAAAAAAATATGATTATAATAAAAGACTATTCAAATTTGTGGTTTTAGAAATTGTAAATTGAAGATAATTGGATAATAAGATAATGAATTTAGAGATAGTTGAGATTGATTTTAGTGAAATCAAATGGATTAAATCAATTATTGAATATCAATTAATTTAAATTGGAATTTATATGGTTTAAATTAATTGTTATTTTGTATTTCAAATCTGTTTTTCTTTCTGGTTGTTTCTATTCTCCTACCTTGTTCCTTTTCGGGGACGAAAAGTTTTGAGTGGGGGAGAGTGTAACGACCCGTAAAATTTCAACTGTTTTAATAACGTTATTAGTTTAAATTTTGTGTAATTTTAAAACGATAAAATTTTGAAATAAAAATTTAATATTTGGAATACGTCTAGTTAAACATAGCAACTGGTAAATTTTCGTCCGAAAATATGAAAGTTTATTTCGCGCGTAAATTCACTTCAATTTAATCAGTTAAAAAGCGTTGAAAATTAAACGTTTTCAAAACCAAAATATTTTTACATAGAAAAATTCTAAACCATCTTCTGAGCAAGATGCCAGTTCGTCGTTTTTCAAAATTCGGACTTCTTTAGCTCCGTCGATCTTATTTTTCAGTGTTTTTCTTGCATTTTCCGTAGTTGAAATTTCGAGATTTTATAATTCAATCATACCACTGATATCTGTATACCGTTTTGATCGTCTCGTTGTTCTGATCTCTATGGTATATTCATTTGTCTGTTTCGGAGCCCAGTACGCTGCGAAATTGGTAGAACGATTTTCCGTATCGTTAACCGCATTGAGCCTTTTTATCTCCTTTGTCAATTCGTTATACACTGTAATACGAATAGCCATCAGTTTTTCTTTTTCCAAGAATCCAATTGTAAACCTTTTCTATTTTCATTGCAAAATATTTATTTATGGTTCCAACGTATGCTAGTTGGTCCTTTCAATTCCCTGGCTCTTGTTTTTCTCTGCTCTTACTTCCATTCGAAAGAAAATATAACACCTCCTACGCACTTCTCTTTTCCCATTACTTCTGCAACCTCTGTCTTCCTCCAAACCCATCCAGGCCTCCTCCCCGAAACCGAGAACCCACACACCACCCACGTCCAGCCTTCAACCCGACCACCACCCTACCTCCGCCACTTGCCATCCACCGCCTTCTCACTGACAAACCCGAGCCTCAACAGCCCAGGCGAAAACCCGCACCCACATTCAACGTGCCTTCCCTCCTACACGCGCGGGCAACAACACACAACCGCACCCGACTACCTCCCTCCACCTCCGCAACGCCCCTCCCGAACTGCTCTTCCACCCATTCCCGCTCTAGTCCACCTCAGCTTACCCCGTCGCAAGTTGTTTTCCTCTCCTTCACCTCGTCCATCCACCCAGGCCATGCCCGAGCACTGCTCCACCACCAGATTCCCCGCCATGCCAGACCTCCCACGACCGTTCTCCTCCTTGACATCCCACTTCCCTCCTTTGCACCCTGCCTACAACTCTCTCTGCCCATGAATATATATGGGAAGGTATATATATTTATGTTTTCTCTGGATTTTTCATAATGGCAGCATTCTATATTAGTATATATTAGATTACATATGAGTTTTGTTATACATTATATATAAGTGATTATTATAAGTTGTGTTTATATCCTGTATAATAAGTGGTATATGGTTTCATATATTATATATTAGTCTATATATAAGTGATCGGTTGAGTCTTAAATTTTTAAGTTTATATATAACCTGTCGTATATATATTAGTTTATAAGTCTGCATATATTTATTGTTTTATGGTTTTACATATCAGCATATAGTTTGATTTTGTTATGGGTTTGTATATATGTATGACAGTGGCATATATACTATTATGCATATAATATCTTAGTTATGGTGTATATGTTAATGTCAGTTGTTTATATTTGTTATGTTAGTCTTTATATATATGAGCTTATATACAATCCGGGTGCTAACATATATATCTATATAAAGTTATTTAATATATATAAGTTATATAAGGTTTTCTGTTCTATATATATATAGTGGTGTACGTAGGCTATATTGTATGTTGTATATAGTATAGCTTAGTATAGAATGGTATAGAGTTCTATTTTGGTCTGCATACAATCCTTGGAGCATTCACATATTATATATTGTCTGCAAGTGGAGGTAATTTACCTATTTGTTTATTGTCTAATTTTATAAATATTCACATTTGTTGTAAATATAGTTTACAGTGTATATATAGTGATGTTTTATTCATAAACTGGCCTACGCATTGTATAGGTTTACATATGTTGTATATTTTAATATGTCTACATATATTTGTTTGTTTGTTTTCTTTCGTACAGCTGAAAGAAGTTTTGTATATGTTAGTCATATAATATATATATATATATATTTGTTCAGATCTATACGCAATATAAATTCTAGAGTTTTAAGTAGATTCAATATCTCAGTCTCTTTGAGAGTTTTAACCAAAGTTCATTCCGCACTCAATGTTGCAACGCAAACTGAACAACTTAACCAAACTATCTTTTACCTTTTGAATATATATTATATATGTGAATTTATGCAATTATTTATATATTGTATATGAAGGTCGGTTTATAAAATAGTTGAGTTACGTTGTACATAAGGTCTGTATACATATAATATATATAGTTTTAGAGTATATTGCTTAATTGCATACTTATACTGTAATTATATATTTTAATTTGTTTTGATTGTATATGTATATATTTTGATTTGCTGGCTATGATTAGTTATTTCAAATTGTATTATATATGTATGTTGATTTATATATATGTTTTAAACCGAAACAAAATTGATTTTGATACATATACCTTAAAGTGAATATTCGTTTGAAATTAGAATGCGATTTTATATATGTTACATAAAATTTTATATTAGTTCACTTGTACCATTTGTCCATATTGATCCTTTTCTGATTCGATTTCGTCAATTCTTACTTATCAGATCTGTTCGTCGAATTCGTGTCATCTAGCTTTACTTATGAAGTCGTGCTTGTGTTCCGTAACTCGATTTATTCTCGTTCATCTCTCTAGCCTCGAAAGGTGAGCACTCACTCACGATTAACGTTCTTTTATTTATTAGATCTGATTTCAATTGAAACGACAATTGAAATATGCTGTATATGCTATTGCCTGTATCAGTTCACCTGTGACATCTGACACCATTATCTGTTAATTATTTATGCGATGATAATACAGTTTGGCTGATAATTGATTGATTGTTGATGTTTATATTGGACGTTAAATTGTTAATTTTTAAATGATAAACAGTATGAAATTGAACTTGATATAGGATAATTAAATGTTAAATTTGATTAACTGACATTTGTATAATATGACCCCTTTAACTGTTGAATTTATTGACACATAGGATTTGTTTAATTACATTTCGAACCACTGAATGTATGTTGTTAAATTGATGATATATGAAATTGTAAATTGAATGACAAGTGAAGAACCGTAATGTAATAATCTTTAATCTACATGAAATGATAGTGTAGATTCTAGAAATAATTATATTAATTCGTACAAATAACAATGCGAATTAATATGGTTATTTCGGGATTATTTGAATTGATTATTGGATTGATATTGATTGTTGTTATTGCTTGTTTATTTACTTTGACACCATCCCAGTTATCACACTGCAAGTTCCCTTTGCTATGTTTTGATTTTGAATTGAATTGGAATCGGGTTGAAATGATAAATACCCAAAATTGAACTTTGACCTAGGATAGAGAATTAAATAAAACCCGATTGGTCAATAATTTGATTTAAAATAAAACAAAGATTTTATTTGAATAAATAATATGGTTTTGAAATGAAGTTGAAATTGAATTTTCAATGAAAGGAAAATGTTAATATTTAAATAATCTGAAACAAAATATTAACAATGTAATCGATGAAAGAATGTTGTTTAAATTGAGAAATGATTTGATAATTAAGTTTGAAATTATAATTAAGTTTGAAATTATTAAACTTTGAAATGATTTAATAATTAAGTTGGAAATTATAATTAAGTTTGAAATTATTAAACTTTGAAACGATTTAATAATCAAGTTTGAAATTATAATTAAGTTTGAAATTATTAAACTTTGAAATTATTTAATAATTAAGTTTTGCATTATTTAATAATTAAATAAGATTGGATTATTTGATGATTAAATTGAATTGAATGCTTTAATAAGTAAAATTGAACTTTTGAATAAGTGAATTTTACTTCGTAAATAATTGAAATTGAGTTTTCTTTATTAATTAAGTTTGGAAAATTATTTAAGTAAGTAAATAAGTGAAATTGAATTTCTTTAACAAGAAAAAAAATGTGATTTATTGAAATTAATGTAAGACTTGAAATGTAAAGAATTTGATTTGATGAATTTAATTTAATTCAAATTGTAAGTTTTGAAATAAGGAAGTTGAATTCAAATAATGGGTTTAATGAATTGGAAATTTAATAGAACTTGTTTTGAATGGAAAATTTACTTAATGAATATTGAATGAAATCGATAAATGAATTTAAATTTGATTTAAATGTTAAATTAAATTAATTTAAATGTTTTCGAAATGAAACTTATATACGAAATTGAATCAATATTTGAATTGTTTTAAATAAAGATTGAAATTGAATTATAAGATTTTGAAATGATAATTTGGAAGTTTTGAAAACGTAAATTATTGGAAATTGGTTTTGAAAGACAAATGAAATGTTGATTTACGAATTCTATTTGAAATTGAATTTGATTTGGTTTTGAAATGTATAAACGACCAATCAGTGAAATAATTACGGAAGTTATTAAAGAGACCGGAATCGGTTATGGATATACTCTCTATCTAAACCGAAAACCACTTTAATAACTATACACAGAGTGATGATCCAGAATGAAGTGGTTGGAATGATGTACGTGTTGACTGAAGAAAGAGAACGATAATGGATAGCCTTGACACTTGTGTCAAATTGGAAATGACTAAAACAGGAGCTGTGCCGGGCCAATGGAGGATTGATACCTCAAGTGGACACACTTCTTCGAACTACTTATACTTGTTGTCGATTGGTGCACCCTTGATTTTGGGAGTGTTGTTTCACGGTGTTGCGGGTGCTGCGGCGTTGCGTTCTCACCAGTCCGGATCAGACGAACGGTAGTATCACTACCTTGGGTATAGCCTCATGTGCCTTGTCATACTTGTATTCCATTTATGCGCGACCACTACGATTTTGATTTGTACCTTTAGTATATGGATTGCCCTCTGGTGACTTCCGGTTTTGGGGAAACTACGGTCTTGTATATGCTTTTGGGAATAAAAATGTGTTAAGGGTGGAATGGGCCATGACTTAACGCTATTTTGATATCTTCTTATATTACTGATAGACATTATCTACTTAGCGTACATTACTACCTAGTAGATAGTTTAACGGATCCTTAAGGATGGTTATTCCAAACATCCTTTGAGTTACTTGTATTTCAATTGCTATTTCACTTGAGTTGGATTTATTAATATAAGAATGTTAATCCTGACTCGAGTGTTTTGTATTTTGCTTTACGCTCGGGTCAGACTGAGTGTACCAGTATTCGAGACTCACCTTTGGAGTTGGAGCTTTGCTTGAAGATCCAGCCATCTATTCTGCTTTCAGTATTCGATGATTCCAGTGATGTATTCTGATTCGTATCTGATGTATCGTGTTACTCTTCCGTTGTATCTGGTTTAACTCTGATGTATCGTTTTACTCTTCTGTTGTAAACTCTGATGTATTTTATATATTCATATAGTAGCTTCATGAACTACTATCTCTTTTAATTCCGCTGCATTTATTACTCTGTGTCTGTGATCTGTGATTATATCTATTTACTGTATATGTTCAGTTTTGCCAATTTAAATTAACAATGCGGTATTTTGAGCAATTCAACTCCGGCATGAGTGTCTACCTATACACTTATAATGGACGCGAATGGTCCAAAATATCGGGTCGTTACAATCGGTTAGGATCGGGGGATGGCATACGCGTGTCAATAGTTACCTATTTTTGCAGAGGTAACCCGGCCTTGTGTTGGCAGAGATCCGGTTAGGTTCTCGGGACGTCATTCCAGAGGCGTTCCTTTGTGGCATAGGAAGTTCCTTAGCCTGACCATTTATTGGAAATCCATCTTCCAATACGAACTGTGTACGGCATTAGTTGTAGAACCTGCCATTTACTTAAGGTGGTCACCACTGTTTAGATGGTAGCTATAGTAGGCATAGTTCAGAATGTCTATGTTGGCTAAGATTTATATTCTACTTTCGAAATGATTTCTACACTATGCACTAGTAATAATATCAAAAATGATTTGATTTTGCGTAGTAAGCATCTTTGACTATCATAAGGAGAAATCTTCTCCAATTCTGCGTTTGCATTGTGTGTGTGGCGAGAGGCCTTATGGTAGTTTCATTTTCCAAAAGCATTGCGAATTGACTTTAAAATTCTCTACTATTTAATATAAAAAAAATAACTATTTTACGATCTCACACCAGTCACCATGACTGACTCGGAGTTTATTGTTTCCCTTCTAAACTCTGGGTGCCCACAAATTTCCACACGGGCAGCCTAGAGTTATGTTATCAGGATATTCTGGAGCTTTGGAAGCAAGCTGGATGGCGTAACGTATCACCTATATTTCGTATTATTCCGCTGTGTATTCTGTATGAGGACAAGTTATATAACTGTCCATTGTTGTACTGTATTGTATATTGACTCTGATTGATGTATGTATAAACTGATATAGTTCTTTGTTTTAAAAGACAAGTGATTATCTATTATATATTGTTCCGCTGCGAATGTGAGATTCTGATGTTGTTTCTGTTTCTGATGTTGTTCTCTTCTTCTTTCTTCTTCTCTTTTTCTTCTATCTTTTCTTCTACCTCTTCTTTTAAAACCCTCATGCTTCGTATTTCCGTGCATCTTGAGTTAATCAATGGAGATTAGTGTTTAATCAAGGAGTACGGATTTGCGGGTCGTGACATTTTTTTAAACTAAAACTGTTTTTAGACTAAAACTGTTTCCTTAATAATTGTTTTTTAATTATCCTTACTTCCAAAACTGTTTATTTTTTTTAATTAACCTTACTTCCAAATTTGTTAATAATTATTAATCAAGGGAATGAAGTTTACATATGTTCTATTTTTCTAACAGCAGCGACCTTCATATTTATATATATTTTTAAACTGTTTGTTGCTTTGTTGAGATAAGTTTCATGTTGTAAAGTGTACATGACAATAATGTGCAAAGTTTCGGTATATATGTGTGTGTCAGATTTGTGTTTACCTTAGTTTCAAAAGCAGAAAGCTTTAAATACGTATGACAGGTCTTAAAAGTTTTAAATCTCGAATACATATAAGTGTTAGGTTTTGAATATGTGAAGCTTCATACATATTTGGTTTTAAGTGTTTAAGTGGTTTCAATTATATAACAATTTTAAGAATATAAGTGTACATGATGTTAAATGTGCCAAATTTTGTATATTTTAGATTTTACAATATGTAAGTTTTGAACAAATGCATGATTCAAGTATATGAGTTTAGCGTATGCATATAAGTTTTGAACAAAAAACATATTAAGTCCTGAGAGTAAGTTTAGCTATCAACATAAATAAGAAGCTGATGCCAAATCAGATACATGTGAATATTCTCTGCCTAGGCTGTGTACTATTGTTAATATAGATGAAGAAGCTCTTGCTAAAGTCAATGTAGAGCTTTCATCTCTTGGTCAAGTAGCAGAGTTATATTTTTTAGAAATTGATACATGATGACTGTATTGAGATTAGAGAATTGAGATCAGAGACCAAAACACTTGTACTGTATTGAGATAATACATACTTGTATATATTGACTAACATATGTATGTTTGTGTTTCTTCTTCACAGGTGTTGTATGATGCTTTTGAGGTTGATACATGATGTCGCACTCTTTCTCCTTTAAATCGGTCATGCTTATCGACGGTCAATAAATATTTTTAGTATGTATCGTTTTGGTATGCTACACTCAATTTGTGTACTTATGTTTAATTTTTATCACAAATATTTATGTTTAATTCTTCATGTATGAAATATTACGGATATATATACATATATTTTGTGATTTGGCTTATGACTCAATTTGTGTACTTATGTTAATGTGATGAATGTGGTTTTTTGAGTTATAATATATAAGTAGAATTGAAAATTGTAAGCTTTGAATGTTATGGCAGCAAAAAATGTGCAATAGAATTTTTTTATAGCGTTCTAACTATGCAATAAAATGAAAAATTGTGCAGCTTTGTTATACTATAGCATCATGTTAGTGCTATACAAAATATTTTGCAAAGAGTAAATAGTTTTCATAGCAATAAGACGGTGCTATAATAGATAGTAATGAATTTTCTATAGCATTTCAATGTGTCATAAAAGGTTGACACGATGATTCCATAGCGCGTTCAAATGCTATAATAATATAGCATGTCGACATATTTATAGCAACTAAAATGCGTCATAAAAAGTTCTATAGCACGTTTCATAATGCTATAGAAAAGCAGTTGCACCAATATGGCCTATTTTAGATGGCAAGAAAATAACGTTTTCCATTGCAAGTATGACACGCTATAGTATCTACCAGACTTTTTACAACATGTTGATCTATGGCGATTATAGAATCGCTATAAAAAGTTTTTATATCGGTTTTTACACGCTATAAAAGGTCCTTTTTGTTGTAGTAGCTATCAGTACATTGTCATTGCAGGACAATGAGCATTCCAAGTATAAATTCCTTAAAAGGTAATTGTAGCATCAAGCCTCATCAACCGGGAATGACTGTAAATCAGGGGAGATGCAGTAAGGCTAAGTGGGTTGCACCCAATTAGGGTATGTTTATCACCTTTCTAGATACCCTCGGATATTATTACTACGTTGCATGGGAAGAACTCGGTAAGGGTGGGAACACCCGGGGTGATAGCATATTCGGTCTATCAAGGTTAGGGGTAGTCCGGTCTTGTGTTGCAGGGGATCCCAACGTGGTCCTCGGTATATTTTTCTAGATGTGTACTGTGACAGGTGGTACCCCAGTGCCTAGTCATTTGTATGGAATCCATTCTCCAATACATGCCCTTACGGTTTTGGTTGTAGAGCCTAGTATGCTGGAATTTAATTAATGTAACAATTCCGGCTATTTGAATAAGTATTTTTACTTAGATACTATTACAATATCAGATGATTTTGATATAAAATGTTTTGGTTATCGTAAGGTAAAAACCCACAGTGTTTTTATGTGGCATGGTCTCACGAGATACCTTTGTTTTCAAGGGATTTGATAACTTTAATAATTCAAATGTAGTGTGTTTTCTCACGCTGGTTTTCCAGATTGACTCGGGTGTTATTTTATTATAATGCTCGGACCGAGTATTACAGATACAGGATATGATGCTATGGAGCTTAGGAGACGAGCTGGATGACGAAGATGTATTACATGTATTTCATTTTATTCCGCTGTGTATTGTATGCTGTATATTCAGCATTTGTAAGGACAAGTTATTATAACTGTCTGGTATTGTGTTATTGATGTGTTGTACTATGATGATGTAATATGTAAATAACAGTTGTAGTTCAATCTGTATAAAGACATGTTATTATCTATTATATATTGTTCCACTGTGATTGTGAGATTCTGTGTTGTTATTTCTATTTTCTTCTTCTACCTCTTTCTTCTTTTCTCTAACGATCGAGTATTTCCGATACTCAATTGCTCGGCATGTAATACAGTGGACGTATTGATGCCAATTTTCGAGCGTCGAAAATCTGGGCCGTGACAATAATACTAGGTAAAATTATTTCATTTACTTATATTTCAAAAACAATATTGTGTCGGTCTGTCCTACTAAGTGTTTAGAAATCCATATCGATGCCATAGCATCCTATGTACCGACCAGAATTTACAAATACTAAACCGAACAAATTAACACAATATAAATGTTTTTATTTCACTAATAAATATGCTCTCTCATATACACTCAACAAACTCATTCTAGGGTATTACTACCCTATCTCTAATTAGTCAGTCCCCACAAAGCTAAGGTTATCGCTAAACCAAAGCTCTGATATCAACTATAACAACCCACCTTTTTGGATGGTTTTAAATCGACAAAAAATCAAACATGTCAACTCAAATCATTCAAAAGGGAGAATTGTTAATGGGGTAAATAAGAAAATAAGAGAAAAGAAAAGGAAAAAACAAAACATAGAATCTCACAGCGGAATGACAAAATATAATAATCAAATAAACAGTTCATGAAGCTGTTTACAATTAACATTTGATTACACTTTTATAATACAGATCAGAGTTATACATACAATAGGAATAAATAAATAATGCAACGGAACAACATGATGCACTGGAATATATATATATATATATATATATATAGTATACAAATCTTCGTCTTCGTCCTCCAGAAATAGAGTCTTCAATGCTAAAATGCTCAGGCTGACCCGAGCATAATGAAAAGACAAAACACTCGAGTCAGAACAAAAAGATCTTATGCAAGTTAAATCAAAATAAGTAAATATGAGTGTAATAGCTTTAGAGATGTTTATGGGATTTTACATCTCCTATCCAATGTCCAACATGCATGCAATAACTCAAGAGATGTTCGGGATTCCATCTCCTAAGGATCCGTTAGCCTATTTACATATGTAATACAATACGCTATTATAATATGTCTACAGTAAAGTAAAGTATTAAAATAGCGTTAAAAACTCAACCATTTTAAATCCAAGCTCTAATTTAACCTATCAAAATAGTGCACTGATTGTTCCAAAGATAACAAATTTACACTTCTAATGGATGATTTCCTTTTATTTTTATCCTACTGTCAATGTCTCGGATGATGAAAAAATGGAAATCAACACCCAACAGAATCTAGTAGAGATTAAATGAAGAATGAAATTAAAACAAATCAAAAATCATAAATGAACACACAGATTTTTATAGTGGTTCGGTAATCTTGGCATACGTCCACTTTATATTTTTATTGATCTTCCACTTGATTTTGATTACAAGAATGTTTGAATAAATTGAGATCCATTAGTACAAAGTGAAGAATAAAAAGGGCAGAGCCTCGGTAGAGAAAGCAGGATCCCTTTTCTGACGCCATATTTAGGGCAAAATTAAATAACATAAATTCACAATAAAAATTAATCACTAATAACGTTAGAAATCATTTAATTCAAAATGATTCAATACATCATACTTCCCCACTCGTTGAAGAATAAGAAACAAATTGGAATTTATGTATAACTGCCTTCAAAAAGAATAATAGAAAAAAAAACCAATCGGAGGAAAGAAACTCAGCACTTACAGATCAATAATGAGTAACAGCACAATAAATCCATCGACATAGGAATTTGATTCGAGTGAAAAATATTTTAGCAAAAAATTAGGACAGAATTTACTCTACTCATGGTTGAAGATTAAAGCATGAGTAATAAAAAAGGAGCGCAAAGAGAACTGCTAGCTCAAAGAAGTGAGACATCTGTTGAAAATTGATGGTTGTACAGTACGTAAACAAATGAATTTTGAATGCAAGAATTAGATACATGTGGTTTGGAAATGAAGAAGAGAGTAAAGACATGAATTTCTAGGTGAAGTGGATGTGAAAATAAAAAATGAATCACCTGGGTTTAGTTAGTAAATAAAACATTTGATATGATGTTTGGGATTCCATCAGTTTTGAATTGCAAGGGTGGGTGATTAAAATATAAATATCCCGAGGGGGAAATTGTAAAATTCTCTTTTATATTTGGTAATATAATAGATAGTATAAGAATAAGTTTTTTGTTGGAGGTAAATTTAAACTTCTAATGGACGATTTCCTTTTACTTTTATCATACTCTCAATGGCTCGGATAATCAATGGTCCATATTTAGAGTAATATTAAATTAAATAAATTCATAATAAAAATCAATCACTAATAAAATTAGAAATCATTTTATTCAAAATGATTCAATACATCCTACTTCCCCACTCACTAAAAAATAAGAAACAAATTAGAATTTATGTATAACTGTCTTCAAAAAGAATAATAGAAAAAAAAAACCAATCGGAGGAAAGAAACTCAACACTTACAGATCAATAATGAATAACAGTATAATAAATCCATCGACGTAGGAATTTAATTCGAGCAAAAAATATTGTAATAAAAAATTAGGACAAAATTTACCTCTATTCATGGCTGAAGATAAAAGCACGAGTAATAAAAGAGGAGCGCAAAGAGAACTGCTAGCTCAAAGAAATGAGACATTTTTTGAAAATTGATGGTTATACAGTACATGAACAAATGAATTTGGAATGTAAGAATAAGATATATGTGCTTTGGAAGGGAAGATGAGAGAAAAGACATGAATTTCTAGGTGAAGTGGATGTGAAAATCAGAAATGAACCACCTAAGTTTAGTTAGTTAATAAAAAATTTGATATGATGTTTGGGATTTCATCAGTTTTGAATTGCAAGGGTGGATGATTAAAATATAAATATTCCTGAGGGGAAAATGTAAAATTCTCTTTTATATACAATAATAAAATAGATAGTATAAGAATAATATTTTTGTTAGAGGTTTATATTGCGAAGAATGAGACAAATTATGGAGATAACAATATTTCTAAAATTTTATGAAAATAGTTAAGAAATCATGAGAGATCTGCTAATAAGGTAGATAGTATAAGATTTGTAATGTAAGAATTAGATACATGTGCTTTAGAAGGGAAGAAGAGAGAAAAGACATGAATTTTTAGGTGAAGTGGATGTGAAAATCAAAAAAGAATCCCCTGAGTTTAGTTAGTATATAAACATTTAATATGATGTTGGGGATTCCACCAATTTTGAACTACAAGGGTGGATGGTTGAAATATAAATATTTCTGAGGGCGGAAATGAAAATTCTCTTATACGGTATGAATGGTATAAGAATAATATTTTTGTTGGAGGTCTATATTGCGAAGAATGAGGCAAATTAATGAGAGAGCGGTATTTTATTTCTAAAATTCTAAGAAAATATGAAGGAAATCGTGAGAGATCTGCTAATAAGGTGTATATATTATAAGATACATACCCAAGTGACAGTTGCATGTATTGTCACTTTAATCCTCACTAGAAGATGTACCAGATGCAGCAGCCTTTAATCCTAACTGCAGCGTAACTACAAAATAATTCTGGATTCCCTACGCCAATTTGGCGTAGGGACGGCGTAGGAAAGCAAATTTCCCTACGCCGTCGAAAAAGAAGTCGGAATACAGTGTGTCGCAAAAATTCCCTACGGCTTCCTTACGTCGATTTCCCAACGCATTCCCTACACCGCATTTCGTACACATTCCCTATGCTAGATTCCATACGCATTACCTATGCCAGATTTCATACGCATTACCTATACTACATTCCATATGCATTCCCTACGCCAGATGCCATATGCACTACCTACGCCTACTTCCATACGCATTCCCTACGCCACATTCCATACGCATTCCCTACGCCATATTCCATACGCACTACCTACGCCTACTTCCACACGCGTTCCCTACGCCACATTATATACGCACTACCTACACTTACTTCCATACGCATTCCCTACGCCACATTCCATACATCTTCCCTACGTCAGATTCCATACGCATTCCCTACGCCTAGCCTTCTTCTTTTACAAGTGCAAAAATTGGACTTTTCTTACGAGTTCCTTACGCCACCGTACACCCAAATTCAATATGATACTATTGTATTCACATTCATCTACCTCACATATCACAATAAAATCTAATAAAACCGAACATCAACAACAAAAAACATTAAATATATTATATAACCACTTGCAAAAATCATAACTATATATCTCATTAAAAACATTAATGTAGAATGCATATCATGGTCTAATTACCATAAACTTGTTACAGAATGTAATTAAAACACATCATGTCCAACAAACAATAAAATAAAGTTGCTACATAACTCCAACATTTTTGTTTCATCTAATTCAAACATCATACAATGTATGTTATAAAAATAGAACATCAAACCCACAACCAAAATAGGAATAACTCACGAAGTTGGTCATATCTGTGGTCCTTGCTCCCGCCTCAACCCCCTTATAAACTCCTGCACAGAACTCATCTCCTCTTGCAATGAACATAAATCCCCTTGTAGTTTGTTAATCGTGGCATTCATTTCTTGATTTTACTCCTTAGCTCTTCTACTTCCTCCTCAAGTTTCTCTCTGTCGTGTGAAACTCCAAACCTAGCAGTATATGTATTGTCTTTGTATATCTGCATATAAATTATTTAATCAAATTAGCAAAATGTATAACTATTCAACTGTTCATTGCCTAAGAACAAATTTGCATGGTTCCATTACCAATTAAGCCTAAAAAGCACGATTACAGTTTTAATTGCTTATAAATTTGTTGTGCACTACCTTTGCAAAGGCAGTGCACTAAGCGCATGGTGGATTGCCTTTGCAAAGGTGCACTGCCTTTGCAAAGGCAGTGATTGCACTGCCTACATGCATTGCCCTTGCAAAGGCAGTGGTTGCACTACCTTTGCAAAGGTAGTGCTGGTGCATTGCCTTAGGCAGTGCACTACCTTGGGAGGCAGTGCAACCCTGCAGCACTGTCTGCCTTGTAAAGGCAGTGCTGGGTGCTTCTTAAGTCATTACTAATTAAATTACCTTTGGGTGCTTCTTGAGCACATGTCCTTTTATTAATCTAACTGAAAAACAAAAGTACTAATTAAGTTTTGAGTCGTTACCCCAATATTGCCAGTACCAGGCCTCCATGTGCTTCTTGAGGAACCGGACGTCTCACCTTCTCCAATAAGTTGCATGTACAAAAGGTTTAGCTCGTCGTGAAAGAGCTGTCAACCCTTACTCTCGGTCATTTGACCAACTCGCTCATCGTATTAGGCCTGTAATTTAAATAAAAAGTTAGGTATTGTACACATAACATGGTTTGGAATTTGTAAATTAAAATTCAAAATTTTTGTTGATTACATACAACAAACTGTTCCGAGTACTCACCAATCCATTCGCCATCTACAGAACCGTCCGGTTTCTCAACATAATGTGTTCGAATGTTTACCTGCATGTATGTCGATGTTAGACCCTGTTCTTTCTCCTGAAAAGTAAAAATAATTTATCGTGTGTTTATTTAAATTGTATACTAATATTATTAAATAACTTAAATAATCACCATATCGTTCATCCATTGTGCCATTGATTTAGAACCACATTTATGTGGCCTTGGATTGCTGCTACAAACGATTGAGTTCTTTTGAGCAAGCTCCTTCACATCCTCCTTCTCCCAGTGGGCTAAAAACTGTTGCCATACCTCATTTGTTATACAAGCATTCTTCTTTTTATACCTTTTCATTTCTCCAACAATCCACCTATACTTTAAAGAGCACTTTTGATCCATAATCGTCTAACATCAGCAAAAGAAGTGGTGGGATCCCAAGAGTACAATGCCTATACAAGAATTTGGGAATAGATTAAATGAACTGAAAAACTTAATCATGGATGGACTAAAAATATTGTAACATCGTGAATTTCAAAATTATTTTACCTTAAACTCTTTAAACCAATGATCCTTAATATTAGTAGGAACCACACTGAAACAAGGCCAAAATTATGACGCCCCACCTCTATACTCACACTAGCCAAGGACACTACGGTGTAATGCCGTCGACTAGCACGAAGAATAAGGCTGTTGAGGAGCGACCATCTGTGTAATTGCTTTGTGCGAGTACTGATATGTCATAAAATATAACTTACATTTCATTTCAAGAGGAAATTCGACATATCAAATACAAACTCAAAGCTACCACACAGTGGCTAAGTGGACTTCGGAAACAAATGTAGAAATAAACATAACACAAATCAGTCACATACATTCATATCACAAAGGTGGAATCAGATATGAATATAACACATAAAAGTGTACATCAAAATAGTGGTCAAAGAAGATCCACTACAACACAAAAGAATAGATACATGTGCTAGACAAAAGAATAATTATACATCAAGGAGTCTATATCTCAAATGTATAATAACAAAAACTACTAATCTAAAGTAGTTAGCCAAAAATCAGATGATAATCCCTGAAAGGAAGTCAAGCGGAAGCACCTGTAACATCTCGGTCTGACCCAAGTATTATTTAAGAAGAAAATAATAAACAGATCAGTCTAGCTATAATTATCATATATAAAATGAGATATAAGAAGAGATATAACAAAAACGTATGATAACAATAATGTCAAACTGTGACAAGTATACTTTTAAACAACAACAAAATCATACAATATCTCACGAATCTCAAAGCACCAAAAAGAATGTCATATTCTTTATTTTATTCACCAAACCCCAAATATTGACAAACATATCATTGCCAATCACAAAAAGAGGTGAAACACAAATTCTAGAAATCATCAACTAGAAATCCAGAAATCACAAAAGGGGGAGGCCTATCACAAACGGGAGCATGAAAACTCACCAACACGTGTATCACAAATGGGTCACTATCCCATGGTCGCTAACCATAGAGCCGGTGCAACAACGTAGTACAATAACGGTACGCCCGATGAACCTGATACTCAAGTGATTCGGAACAACGACGTAGTACAATAACGGTACGCCCGATGAACCTGATAAACTGGGACAACGACGTAGTACAATAACGGTACGCCCGATGAAACTGATAAACTGGGACAACAATGTAGTACAATAATGGTACGCCCGATGAACCAAAAAGCCGGGACATCAATGTAGTACAAAAACGGTACATCCAATGAACCAAAAAGCCGAGACATCGATGTAGTACAATGACGGTACATCCGATGAACCAAAAATCATAAAGAACATGAGTCGCTAGCCCATAAAGGAATGAGACGAAGCTCAACAGAACGGGGTATAGTCCCCCATGTGGACAAAGAGACATCGCACATTGCTAGTCTAAACAATAAAATGATCATCAATAAAAAGTGTGTATTACACTAAGCTAGTAAATAGATGAGTTTAGCTTCAAGTCCCATAACCACTGGCTTAACTCAAATATTTACGAACAGATTGTAGATTTCCACTCGAAAATTGTCACAAGAGTTTCAATCGAACAAGTCCAAAAATTAACCGACGAAGTAAACGCAAGCGTTTTATACCACTTGTTTTACTAAGCCGTTTAATTAGATTTCTCATACGAATGAGCTAAAGGTTTGTATATATTAATAGATTGGAAAACGGTTTTATAAACGAGCTTTGTATTAAAAATAGAGTTGAAATCATCTTTGTGAAAGAGTTTGAATATTTACTACTAATATAGAAACCTTTGTATTTAGAAGTGACAAGTCACAAAAATGACTGTAGAAACAATCAATCACCAAAATCCACATACGAAGACGTGAATCAAATCCATAGAAATCGATGTCGAATCCATCAAAATGGATATACCCAAAAATCCCGAAATAGAAGTCATCTAAATCGATAATAAATGATAACAACAAATTGGATTATCACGAATCGATTAACATTGGAATCTCAAGCAAAATAGGTAATTGGGGCTGAAGCAAGCAGGTCAGTCGACTGAACCAGGTGGTCATTCGACTGACACAGGGATACGAATTCTGTATCCCCAGGGTCAGTCGACTGACCTAGATGATCAGTCGACTGATACAGACCCAGACAATTTCCTGGGTCCTGGTTCAGTCGACTGACCCACTGGTTCAGTCGACAGAACCTGTAACAACCCAGGAGTTGGTAACAATTAATTATCGTCATTAAACAATTAATGATGATAACTAATGACTAATTGCTGTTGGGCGTTATTAAATCAAGTTGGAATCCTTTTGAAATTTTCTTTAAGGATATACGGGCTTTAAATAAATATTTCCCTTTTAATTTTATTCAGCCCGTTTCTTTAGTTTGTTGAGATAAAGGCCTATGCCCGTTCCCTCCTCATTACTCATTTTACTTCGCAACCCTAAAAATAAAATCAAACAAACGAAAAATGGTGACGGCCTCGTGACTTTTCTCGTTCGTTCTTCAATCAAGATAAGGCAGGGGAATCGAAGGAAAGGCTACAATGGGACGAGCTTCGCTCTTTTCTCCGATCAACCTCGAGATGCCGGCTCGTCTATTCGAACGAGTTAAGCTGCGATTTGGGGTTTGGGATTTTAGGCAAAGGTGAGTAATTTCCTAATTACTCACATCTTATTCGATTTCACGTATAAGTGATTTTATGGTATCGATCTAGAATTTTTGTAATTCGACTTCGATCGTGATTCTTGATTTGTTTTGGGTTTTGCTGTCGTGGTTCGTTCTTTGTTGTCTTTCGATGTTAAACTCTTTTGGTGATGCTGAATTCGAGCCTACTCGACACTTACTGCTATTGACTTGATTTGTTTATTATAGGCTTTGGCATTTTTGTGACAGTCGATTTTAATCCTGTGATTTTCTCTGTGACTTTGGTATTGTCCGACTACCTATGGGATTTGCTTACTCTAGTATTTTTGTGTATCGAAGGTGGTTTTTGAAATTGATTTTCTGTTTGTCTGGTTGATTTCGACCTTGACTTCGATGAAATTGTAACCAATGGTTACTTGATTTTGTTCACTATATAGATGCGTTTGAAACTGTACTTCGTTTGATTTTGTCCATGTGACTTCGGCAGACTTCGAATTCAAGATAGTGATTTTGCCCTGGATTGAATCGTTCGACTTTGTTTTTGTTTCTGGTACTATACCTCGGCTATACTGGGTTCATATAATATCATGTCATTTAGTTTTGTATTCAATTGATCTCAGTTCAGTGCATATTGATGTAATTTGCCTTTATTAGTTGTTCATGGGCTTCTATACAATGCTTTTGATTTGTTTCTCGGCCATGTGTTCATCTGAGTCTGCATATCATAGTTTTGAATCTAGTGCAGTGCTGTTTGATTCCAGGATCACATATATGATTATAAGATCCACATTGGAGAGAACTTTGCTTAAAATTTCTGATGTTGTCACTTGAATAATCATTTCACTGTTAAATTTGGTGGCTTAGGCGCATGTCGAGTCTGTACGCATATGTTTGCATACTTGTCTGGTCGTCGATGGTTGTTGCCACAGTTGTTGCCCTGTAGTGATAGCTTTGCTCGCGTTGTTTAAGTTAATCTGCACTTCATGTATTGGGATATTGAATTTCTTTGAACATAGCAATGTCCCTGTTTTCATGAATTTACTTTGTAACTGTTAGCTTGAAGGCAGTTGTCAACTTGTTATTTATAGTTGGGCTTTTGTAGAGTTGTTGGAAGTTATTTACCCCGAGACAGTATCAGTGTGTACTGTTAGGTCCATATTTCATTTGCACTTGGGCATATGTTTGGAATTGATTCATTGCATTATACATTTGCAATTGGTCTTGATGTTATACATCACGGTGCATTAGTTCACTTGGAGTTGCAGCCTTTGTCTATTGTTTACTTAACTGCAGTATACTCGAGTTGTATGTCATTGTGCCTTTGATAGTATTCGAGTCTTGTGATTATGGTCTGCATATAGGAAGTGTTCATTGACCTAAGCTGTTGCATTAGTTATCCACTTGACATGGTTATTGGTTCGAGACAGTTGGCATTAATCGATATTTGTGTTTGCATTGCCTCCGACCTTTTGGCATACAAACATCATTTCATGTTGATCTTTACTGTGACGTGTTGCCACTGTTTATATATCTCAGGCCTCGACTTGGTCATACACTGCATATTCATGTAGCATTGTTGCTTGCATCTGCTCATCCCTGTCGTACTTGTTGTCATGGTGGCTGCCTCTGTATGTATGTGCAGTCCCACCTGAGGCATGTTGTATGGTCTTCACTTTTTCCAGTTGTATTTGGGTGCAGTTTTACCCTTGCAGTTCTTTGGTCTATTAGTCGAGTTTGTTTGCATTATTTTAGTGGCGTGGCAGTACACGCGTGCGTGTACTGCAGCCCTAGCAGAATTGATAGATTTAGTTGATATTTCAATTGTTAAATTATTTCGTTGGTTCAATTAAATATTTTGAAGTGGTTCATTTTGATTTGAGTTCGATCCGTTGGCTTTTGGATTCATTGATCTTATGAGTATTGTATAGACTGTATTGGCGAGGCAGTACACGCTAGCGTGTACTGCAGCCAATTAGCATTGTTGTTTTTAAGTTGACATTTCAATTGTTTAAATTGATTGGATTGCTGATTTGTTGCTTAACACTGTTTAGTGTTATATCTGTCGTTATCCGATTCTTTTATCGAGAAATCGGATATACGAGATTCTGTGACTGTCGTCTAGTTGATATTTGATTATTATTGCTTCCGTGCACTAATAACTGAGTTTGAATTAGACTGACCCGTGTATTATTTTCTTTTGAATTTAATACTCGGGTCAGACCCGAGTTATTTCAGGTTGTAGATTTTCTTCTTTGAGTTGCTGTTCGGGATTTGAAGACTTTTCGCATCTTCTGAAGTTGTCATCGTCCTTTTGTAGTAGTCGTGTCATTGTATAGAACGATATGTATTCATGTATATTAGTCGATAATGTACGTGTATATATAACTTCTAGAGTCGACAGTTGTAGTTGTATCGTATGTATTGTGTCAACTATGTATTAACTGACATCAGTTATATATATATATATGAGACTTTTGTTTTTATCTGTGTTCCGCAATTATATTATCTGTGTTATTGTTATATCTAATGTCCTAAACTATTATGAACTATCGTAGTTTGTTTTATACTGATAATTGGATATGTCGATGGGAGTAAATAAATAATAGATGAAAAATAAAAAGTATATACCACTCCTATCGAGATAACCAATATTAGTGTAAGGCCAATTACGGATGGTCGCTCCTATCCAGCCTTATTCTTCGTAATAATAGACAGTATTTCTTTTAATACTCTTTGTTATTATGAGCATAGAGGTGGGGGGTGCACAGTTGGTATCAGAGCTTGGGGTTTATGGACATAATATAAAACATAACTTGGATGGAACATATGTTACAACTATTAGTCGACGTTTTATCTGTGATTTGAGTCAAAACTAAAGTTTTGAAATTTTGATGAAATTTTTAAATATCGTTATTTAAAAATAAAAGTGGAATTGTGTTTTGTTGTTTGGATGAAATTGTGTTCTGATGATTTGATTGATTTGTGTTCTATTTATCAGAGTGCGCAGCGGAAACAGTGAAACTGTCTTCGCTGAGTACAACTGATAATCTTTTTGATTTAAGAATCAAAATACGAAATTGATATGAATTCCAATTGTTGTTTACATAGCTGTAATTATTTGTTTCTTTGAGAATTTCAAATCCAAATTGAGGATTCGAAGAAATTGCAGATATGTGATTTTTGTTGAAATTTCCGCTGGCTTTCTTTTGTACTAATCATCTATTGATTAGATTTTGCTGTTTTGAATTGTCTTCATTGAAGATACCTTCAAATGATTTCTTTGTTCATTCTGTAGTACGTGCAAAAATTTGAATTGCGCGTTACTGCATTTATTTTTACGTTGAACCGATGCTTGGTTATGAAACGTATTTTGTTGCCGTTATTTTTATAACGGGATTTTTACACCAATGCTATATTTTGAAGCACGGTGTTTTGTGGCATTTTTGATGAATGAAAATTCACTAACATTACATTTTGATGTAGATTGTTTTGATGTGATTTTGACGTTTTAAAACTACTGTCGCTTTGGCGTCAGTAACCGCCAAATTTTAAAAGTGGATTTTCAAGTGGTTATTCCGCAATACTGATTTGTAACCGTTTTTTCGGTATTTTGAGAAGTACAATTTCCTTATCGAAATTGTTACTGATTTGTTGTTTTAATCACGTGATTGGAAAATTGTTTTAAAATGAAAATTGTTTTATAAAATTGTAACAGTTTGCGTTTTCAAAAGAATGAGAAAGCGACTTAAACGATTCAGCAAAATCGAGGATTATGACCCCTTTCTTTTACTGTTTCGCTTAACTCCGGACTTGTTCAGTTGAGAATGTGAATTGTTATTTTTACAAAATAAATAAAATTGTTTTCAGAAATCTTACAGTTTGCGATTTCAAAAGAATGAGAAAGCGATTTAAACGTTTTAGCAAAATCGAGGACTATGACCCCTTTCTTTTACTGATTCGCTTAATTCCGGACTTGTCCGTTTGAGAATGTAAAGTGTATTTTTACAAAATACACAATTTTGCACTTTCAAGGAAACGATGAAGAGATTTAAACGATTTAGCAAAAGTGCGGAGTATGGAACCACACTTTTACTATTTCGGTTAATTCCGGACTCGTTAATTGAATATCTGCTGTTTTGATGATTTTGATGAATTTTACACTTTCAAGGAAACGATGAAGAGAATCAAACGATTTAGTAAAACACGTGGTATGGGACATGTGCGTTTGCTATTTCGGTTAATTCTGGACTCGTTAATTGAAATATTTGATGTTTTCGTGTGCTTTCGAGCCACTATGTTGGACCTTCGGGTCATATGTTGGACCTTCGGGTCAAATACCAGTACTAGACCTTCGGGTCACTCTGCGGACCTTCGGGTCAATCTGATGGGCGCCAAAAATTATGTTGAGTACTTGGTAGGCTTCGGCCATATGTTGTTGCACGTGCGGCGAATTAAAAACTCGCCATCTGATGGGATCGATCCAAGCTTTTATGTTGATTTTCTAGTCTTCTTAATTGATTTCTAGATATTTGTTGCTTCCAATTATCTGCAGGTAATTGGATATTTGTTGATATGAGTTCTGATTATCGTTTTTGATAATCGGATATTTGTTGTTTCTAATTATCGCTTGTGATAATTAGATATTTGTTGATATGAGTTCTGATTATCGTTTTTGATAATCGGATATTTGTTGTTTCTAATTATCACTTGTGATAATTAGATATTTGTTGATATGAGTTCTGATTATCGTTTTTGATAATCGGATATTTGTGTTTCTAATTATCGCTTGTGATAATTAGATATTTGTTGATATGAGTTCTGATTATCGTTTTTGATAATCGGATATTTGTTGTTTCTAATTATCGCTTGTGATAATTAGATATTTGTTGATATGAGTTCTGATTATCGTTTTTGATAATCGGATATTTGTTGTTTCTAATTATCGCTTGTGATAATTAGATATTTGTTGATATGAGTTCTGATTATCGTTTTTGATAATCGGATATTTGTGTTTCTAATTATCGCTTGTGATAATTAGATATTTGTTGATATGAGTTCTGATTATCGTTTTTGATAATCGGATATTTGTTGTTTCTAATTATCGCTTGTGATAATTAGATATTTGTTGATATGAGTTCTAATTATCGTTTTTGATAATCGGATATTTGTGTTTCTAATTATCGCTTGTGATAATTAGATATTTGTTGATATGAGTTCTGATTATCGTTTTGATAATCGGATATTTGTTGTTTCTAATTATCGCTTGTGATAATTAGATATTTGTTGATATGAGTTCTGATTATCGTTTTTGATAATCGGATATTTGTGTTTCTAATTATCGCTTGTGATAATTAGATATTTGTTGATATGAGTTCTGATTATCGTTTTGATAATCGGATATTTGTTGTTTTTAATTATCGCTTTTGATAATTAATTATTTGCTGATTTGAGATTTAATTATCGCTTTAGATAATTAAATATTTGTTGCTTTGAGATTTAATTATCGCTTTAGATAATTAAATATTTGTTGATTTTAGATTTAATTATCGCTTGAGATGATTAAATATTTGCTGATTTGAAATTTAATTATGGCTTTAGAAAATTAAATATTTGTTGAATTTAAAATTTGATTATCGATTGTGATAATCGAATATTTGTTGAATTTGAAATTTGATTATCGAGTGTGATAATCGAATATTTGTTGAATTTGAAATTTGATTATCGTTTTTGATAATCGTTTGGATAATTGGATGTTTGCTGATTTTATTGATATGAGATTTTCTAGTCTCCAATAGATTCTAGAATATGCTGATTTTATTGAATCACTGTTTTCTATCTATTTCTGTTAATAGTTAGAGTTTTACTGATTTTGAAATTTGTGTTTTCCAGTTAATTGTTGAATAACCGGATATTGTCAATTTGCGAATTGTGACTTGTGCTTTCTGGTCATCTTTGTCGATAATTAGATATTGTTGGCTTGTGAATTTCTGTATTTTAATCGTCTTGTTGATAATTTAATATCGCTGATGATTGCATTTATTCAGTTTTGTTGTTTTCTGACTATCTATTGACAGTTAGATTTTGTTGAGAATTTGTGAACTTCTTTTACGAAATGGAAAGATTTCTTTGGTATTTGTGTTTTGACTTTTATTTTCTAGCTTAACCAGTTTATGTTAGAAAAATAATTGTTACTGACAACGTTAATTATGAAAATTGCGGGGACGCAATTTTTATAAGGAGGGGAGTCTGTAACAACCCAGGAGTTGGTAACAATTAATTATCGTCATTAAACAATTAATGATGATAACTAATGACTAATTGTTGTTGGGCGTTATTAAATCAAGTTGGAATCCTTTTGAAATTTTCTTTAAGGATATACGGGCTTTAAATAAATATTTCCCTTTTAATTTTATTCAGCCCGTTTCTTTAGTTTGTTGAGATAAAGGCCTATGCCCGTTCCCTCCTCATTACTCATTTTACTTCGCAACCCTAAAAATAAAATCAAACAAACGAAAAATGGTGACGGCCTCGTGACTTTTCTCGTTCGTTCTTCAATCAAGATAAGGCAGGGGAATCGAAGGAAAGGCTACAATGGGACGAGCTTCGCTCTTTTCTCCGATCAACCTCGAGATGCCGGCTCGTCTATTCGAACGAGTTAAGCTGCGATTTGGGGTTTGGGGTTTTAGGCAAAGGTGAGTAATTTCCTAATTACTCACATCTTATTCGATTTCACGTATAAGTGATTTTATGGTATCGATCTAGAATTTTTGTAATTCGACTTCGATCGTGATTCTTGATTTGTTTTGGGTTTTGCTGTCGTGGTTCGTTCTTTGTTGTCTTTCGATGTTAAACTCTTTTGGTGATGCTGAATTCAAGCCTACTCGACACTTACTGCTATTGACTTGATTTGTTTATTATAGGCTTTGGCATTTTTGTGACAGTCGATTTTAATCCTGTGATTTTCTCTGTGACTTTGGTATTGTCCGACTACCTATGGGATTTGCTTACTCTAGTATTTTTGTGTATCGAAGGTGGTTTTTGAAATTGATTTTCTGTTTGTCTGGTTGATTTCGACCTTGACTTCGATGAAATTGTAACCAATGGTTACTTGATTTTGTTCACTATATAGATGCGTTTGAAACTGTACTTCGTTTGATTTTGTCCATGTGACTTCGGCAGACTTCGAATTCAAGATAGTGATTTTGCCCTGGATTGAATCGTTCGACTTTGTTTTTGTTTCTGGTACTATACCTCGGCTATACTGGGTTCATATAATATCATGTCATTTAGTTTTGTATTCAATTGATCTCAGTTCAGTGCATATTGATGTAATTTGCCTTTATTAGTTGTTCATGGGCTTCTATACAATGCTTTTGATTTGTTTCTCGGCCATGTGTTCATCTGAGTCTGCATATCATAGTTTTGAATCTAGTGCAGTGCTGTTTGATTCCAGGATCACATATATGATTATAAGATCCACATTGGAGAGAACTTTGCTTAAAATTTCTGATGTTGTCACTTGAATAATCATTTCACTGTTAAATTTGGTGGCTTAGGCGCATGTCGAGTCTGTACGCATATGTTTGCATACTTGTCTGGTCGTCGATGGTTGTTGCCACAGTTGTTGCCCTGTAGTGATAGCTTTGCTCGCGTTGTTTAAGTTAATCTGCACTTCATGTATTGGGATATTGAATTTCTTTGAACATAGCAATGTCATTGTTTTCATGAATTTACTTTGTAACTGTTAGCTTGGAGGCAGTTGTCAACTTGTTATTTATAGTTGGGCTTTTGTAGAGTTGTTGGAAGTTATTTACCCCGAGACAGTACCAGTGTGTACTGTTAGGTCCATATTTCATTTGCACTTGGGCATATGTTTGGAATTGATTCATTGCATTATACATTTGCAATTGGTCTTGATGTTATACATCACGGTGCATTAGTTCACTTGGAGTTGCAGCCTTTGTCTATTGTTTACTTAACTGCAGTATACTCCAGTTGTATGTCATTGTGCCTTTGATAGTATTCGAGTCTTGTGATTATGGTCTGCATATAGGAAGTGTTCATTGACCTAAGCTGTTGCATTAGTTATCCACTTGACGTGGTTATTGGTTCGAGACAGTTGGCATTAATCGATATTTGTGTTTGCATGGCCTCCGACCTTTTGGCATACAAACATCATTTCATGTTGATCTTTACTGTGACGTGTTGCCACTGTTTATATATCTCAGGCCTCGACTTGGTCATACACTGCATATTCATGTAGCATTGTTGCTTGCATCTGCTCATCCCTGTCGTACTTGTTGTCATGGTGGCTGCCTCTGTATGTATGTGCAGTCCCACCTGAGGCATGTTGTATGGTCTTCACTTTTGCCAGTTGTATTTGGGTGCAGTTTTACTCTTGCAGTTCTTTGGTCTATTAGTCGAGTTTGTTTGCATTATTTTAGTGGCGTGGCAGTACACGCGTGCGTGTACTGCAGCCCTAGCAGAATTGATAGATTTAGTTGATATTTCAATTGTTAAATTATTTCGTTGGTTCAATTAAATATTTTGAAGTGGTTCATTTTGATTTGAGTTCGATCCGTTGGCTTTTGGATTCATTGATCTTATGAGTATTGTATAGACTGTATTGGCGAGGCAGTACACGCTAGCGTGTACTGCAGCCAATTAGCATTGTTGTTTTTAAGTTGACATTTCAATTGTTTAAATTGATTGGATTGCTGATTTGTTGCTTAACACTGTTTAGTGTTATATCTGTCGTTATCCGATTCTTTTATCGAGAAATCGGATATACGAGATTCTGTGACTGTCGTCTAGTTGATATTTGATTATTATTGCTTCCGTGCACTAATAACTGAGTTTGAATTAGACTGACCCGTGTATTATTTTCTTTTGAATTTAATACTCGGGTCAGACCCGAGTTATTTCAGGTTGTAGATTTTCTTCTTTGATTTGCTGTTCGGGATTTGAAGACTTTTCGCATCTTCTGAAGTTGTCATCGTCCTTTTGTAGTAGTCGTGTCATTGTATAGAACGATATGTATTCATGTATATTAGTCGATAATGTACGTGTATATATAACTTCTAGAGTCGACAGTTGTAGTTGTATCGTATGTATTGTGTCAACTATGTATTAACTGACATCAGTTATATATATATATATGAGACTTTTGTTTTTATCTGTGTTCCGCAATTATATTATCTGTGTTATTGTTATATCTAATGTCCTAAACTATTATGAACTATCGTAGTTTGTTTTATACTGATAATTGGATATGTCGATGGGAGTAAATAAATAATAGATGAAAAATAAAAAGTATATACCACTCCTATCGAGATAACCAATATTAGTGTAAGGCCAATTATGGATGGTCGCTCCTATCCAGCCTTATTCTTCGTAATAATAGACAGTATTTCTTTTAATACTCTTTGTTATTATGAGCATAGAGGTGGGGCGTCACAGAACCTGCTTCTAAGCATTTTTCGACTTCTGGTTCAGTCGACTGAACCTGCTTCAGAAGCATATTCAGCCTAGCCCCTAAAGTGGTGCAAAAATCAAACAAATCGCGATCGGATGGGCAATAGGCACTAAGGGTTTACGCCAATCGGCAACCCAGCCCTATAGGCCCTTCGATACGCCACCAAAAGCATGATCAAACATCAAAGCTATGATTTTTAAAGATTTAACTTCAAAACACTAAAAATTGGAATTTTCATAAAACCAATTCAATCCAAAAGCAAATGGACAAGGAATAGATGTTAGGAATTCATACCTAACAACAAAGATAGATATAGACTTAGATGTGAGATAAAAATCTCACCTTTAAACCTAAAAACAATGAATGAGAAGCTTAATCACAAAGGAAAGATCAACACTCTTCACTTCAACCCAAGAAGCTTGAATCTAAGCTCAAAAGAAGAACATTCCCTAAGTTAGGTTTAGAAAATTTCTGAAATTGAAGAGAGAATGAGTTGGAGAAGATGAAGATGATGCTTACCTAAGCTTCTCCTTGATTTCTAGCTTGAAGTTGATAATCCCTAAGAGAATTAGGGCTTAGGATTTCTAATTCTTTTTCTCTTCCCCCATTTTTCTAAAGCTAGAGTGTTAGGAAAATAAGAATGAAGTGAAGAGGAGAGGTGGACTGAGCTAGGGTGTTATGTTAGGTTACTGGGCTAAAACCCAAACCCAAAGCCCTAAGTTAAAAATAGCAAAATTCACTCAACTCCAAACATATCGATGCTTGTACTTAAAAAAGTCGCAAACGCCATTTTGAACTCAATGGAAGTGGTTTCGATTCCTAATTTGACTATTAGCAAAAATAGTTTTTTGGACTATAATCCGACTAACGATGCTATATTTAAATATACAATCGTAAAATATGCGGGTTGTTACAGACTCCCCTCCTTAAAGGAATTGCGTCCTCGCAACAATTAAGCGGAAAATAAAAAGCAACAACCATAAAAGCATATCAACACAAAAGAAAATTTGAAATAAGAAGTTCACCATAAAGAGCACGAAAGAGTAAGTCTGGATGTGTTTGCTCGATGAATTCTCAAGATTCCCAAGAGGAGTCCTTGGGATTTTAGAACCATTGAACTATCACAAAAAGAACATCTTTATTTCGAAGGCGTTCAACCTCCGAAGTAATGATACGAATAGAATATTGCTCATAAGTCAAATTTGGTGAAACTTCAATTTCTTCAATTACACCGGGCTCAAGAATAAAAATCAGAATCTCTAAGGTATTTCCGTAGTAGAGAGATGTGGAAAACATCATAAATAGCAAAAGATTGAGCCGGTAATAAAAGGCGATAAGCCACGGAACAAATACGTTCGGTGATGGAAAATGGACCAACATATCGAGGTGCTAACTTTCCCGATCAACTGAAACGCACAACACCCATCATAGGTGAAACACAAATGAACACAAATAAAATCTGGACCTAAAACCAGCTTCTCACCGGCTTCAAGCCAACACGAAGGAAATCGGCACGGCCTTCCGTAGAGTGCCTCGAAAGGTGCCATACCAATACAAGATTGGAAGCTATTATTGGAAGAAAACTCAATAAGAGAAATATGATTTTCTCAACTTCCACCAAAATCAAGTACATATGCACGAAGAAGATCTTCAAGAGTTTGATTCACACGCTCTATTTGTCCACCTGATCGAGGACGATAAGCAGTGCTAGAATTAAGCTTTGTTCCCAAAGCTTTTGAAGACCTTACCAAAATCCACTAGTAAAATAATGGATCACGATTGCTAACAATAGAAGTAGGAACTCCATGTAATTTAATTTGACATAGAGTTTATCCAAAAGAGGTACGGTCCAAAAGAGAAGGGCAAGCCTCAAGGCTACACAAAACAAGAGATGAACATAAATTGGATTTACGATCTCGAATCTCACAAGTGGATAAAGTCTCGAGATCATTCCATTCGGATATCATCCTTGAAACAACTGCTTGTTGCTTACAACTAAGGGCATCGGCGACACAATTACTCTTTTCCAAGAGCATAAAGAATATCAAGATCATAAGATGCAAGGAACTCGAGCCAACGTTGCTGACGCAAATTAAGTTCCTTTAGAGAAAATAAATACTTCAAAGATTTATGACCATTGTAGAGAACAAATTTCTCTCCCAAAAGATAATGACGCCAAATTCTAAGGACGAAAACAATGGCCGCGAGCACTAGATCATGAATGGTATATCTAGTCTCGACAAGCCCTAATTATCAAGAAGCAAAGGCGATAACACATTTCCTTTGCAAGAGAATGACACCAAAACCAATACGACTAGTATCGGTATAATCAATAAAGTCTTGGTTCCCTTCGAGAATCGCAAGAATAAAAACATCGGAAAAGAGTTCTCATCCTCTTTCCCGAAAAGCTAAAACATTAAAAAATTCCATTAACTTTATGTAATCTTCTTTTTAGAAAAATTTACTTATTACAAGTCAATTTATTGTTTCTAACTGTCTCATCAAAGCATTTAGGAGATTCCTATCGATAACGTTGATCAAGCGCACCGACCAGAATTCTTAAAGTATTCAAGGGCAAAACAACACAAAATCATCTTCTATAATAAACAAGCCTCTTAGAAAATTTACAAATATTCTTTGCTTGTTTTAAGAGCAAAACCCAATCATACTTATAAATATTTTATTAAAAAGATTTGCAAATTTTAAATTGTTGTTTTCATCCATAATCAATAAATACAAGGATAAACTCATCGAGATATTGGTAGAATACTCGATTCATAAGAGGGATGAAATAAGGTAGAAGTTTCGTCAAATCGAATGACATAACGAACCACTCATAAGAATCATAACTAGTGCGGAATGCGGTAAGTGGAATGCTATCCTCCGCAACTCGTAGCTTATGAAAACCGATGGCAAGGTCGAGGTGAAAAGACCTTAGCACCACACAATAGATTGCTTAGGTGATAATCCTAAGACAAATCTCAAAAATACCGGAAAATTCACAAACTACTTGAATGAGAGAAATAACACTTTCCTCATCAAGTGGGTTTAAAGAATAAAATGATGTTACCGAATTGGAAATAGAAATCATTAAGAAAAAATAGAAATCTGCATAACAGATTAAGGATGTCGAAGATAGATAGTCCGCTCAGGACATAGGATGAGGGCTTAATAATGATCAAGCCAATCCTTTCCCAAAAATCAATTTCGAATCCTAAGTAACGCATAACATGCAAATCGGCTCGAAAAGAGTAATCACATAAAATAATCTCGACATTTTCCACAAAGCAACTGAGGGTTGTGGATCCACCAACCGGACTCGCGATTCTCAGTGAAGTCATCAAGCCCAAAAATATTTAAAGAAAAAGTATCAACAAATTCTTTTGACATAAAAGAAGGAGATGCACTCGTACCAAAATAATTCGAATAGGAAAATCACGAAACAAAATAATGCCATCAAGGATAGAAGGAGAAATACCTTGACCACGAGAAGTGTCACTAGGAGCTTGCATAACATTTAGCTTTCCCTCTCTCTTGCTTGAAAGTTTGGGACATGAAGATAAAAGATGACCCGAACTTTTGCAATAACGACAGAAGAGAGGTTTCAGACACCTATTAGCATAATGGTCCGTGGAACCACAATTGTAGCATTGACCACGACTAGAGGTAGGAGTCTTTGCCACCGGAGTTTCTTGTTTCCCTTTCTTGTTGGGATTGGGGCCTATGAACTTTATAAGCCTCTTCATGTTATTGTTGAAGTTCTGTTTGGCACCCACAACTTCAACATTACTTTGTTTATCGGCCTCTTCAAGTCGAAGAGCGATATCAATAAGCTGATCAAAAGAAACTTCTAGTTTCAAAAGCAAAGGCTTTTTAAGGTTCTTATTCAACCATAGACGAACCTCTGATTTTTCTTCAATGGGGTATTAATATACTCGACCCCATATTTAGATAGAGATTCAAAAGATGCAACGTAATCCGTCACAGAAGATTCACCTTGAACAAGGTCAATAAAGCGTCGGGGTAAAGTTACTTTTTCAGCCTCCGGGCATAAATTTCAATTCGAATCTTTCCTGGAATTGCTCCCAAGTAAGATCCGCTTCAATAATCTCAAAAATCAAAAGCTTATACCAATCTAATGCTCTTTCCTGGAGCATGCTAGAAGCCACTTGGACTCGAAGTGAATCAATAAGATCCATGCGGGAAAAGATGTGATCGTATGATCTAAGCCAAGCTTCGATTTCTATAACACTTTCGGATCCCTTGAATGGCCTTCCACCCAAAGCGGTATAATCTATGCACAAGCGTGCAAACCCGGATTTGGGGTGAGTAGGTGTTGGGGCGGGTCCGGCAGCTTGGGCATTGTTCACAAGATCTAAAAGTTGTTGAGCTGACATAAATACTCCATCCTGAGGAGTAGCACTAGATTGACCGGCGCTGGGACGGCCAGGTCTAACCATTTCTCTTCTCTAAGAAAGAAAGAAAGAAGAGGAAAAAGGTTATTCTCAAAATGAATATCAAACAACCTTGATTGATAAAACAAGGCATCACAAAAGAAAATAGGATAGAACGGTACGAAGACTCAAATCAAATCCTATGGCACGATTCCTAAGAAAGACTTAGGACAATGATCCTTGCTAGATTATTCTACATTGTTCCGAAGTTTGGCTCCGATACCATGCAGTGACGCCCCACCTCTATACTCACACTAGCCAAGGACACTACGGTATAATGCCATCGACTAGCACGAAGAATATGGCTGTTGAGGAGAGACCATCTGTGTAATTGCTTTGTGCGAGTACCGATATGTCAGAAAATATAACTTACATTTCATTTCAAGAGGAAATCCGACATATCAAATACAAACTCAAAGCTACCACACAGTGGCTAAGTGGACTTCGGAAACAAACGTAGAAATAAACATAACACAAATCAGTCATAGACATTCATATCACTAAGGCGGAATCATATATGAATATAACACATAAAAGTGTACATCAAAATAGTGGTCAAAGAAGATCCACTACAACACAAAAGAATAGATACATGTGCTAGACAAAAGAATAATTATACATCAAGGAGTTTATATCTCAAATGTATAATAACAAAAACTACTAATATAAAGTAGTTAGCCAAAAATCAGATGATAATCCCTGAACGGAAGTCAAACGGAAGCACCTGTAACATCTCGATCTGACCCGAGTATTATTTAAGAAGAAAATAATAAACGAATCAGTCTAGCTATAATTATCATATATAAAATGAGATATAAGAAGAGATATAACAAAAACGTATGATAACAATAATGTCAAACTGTGACAAGAATACTTTTAAACAACAACAAAATCATACAATATCTCACGAATCTCAAAGCACCAAAAAGAATGTCATATTCTTTATTTTATTCACCAAACCCCAAATATTGACAAACATATCATTGCCAATCACAAAAAGAGGTGAAACACAAATTCTAGAAATCATCAACTGGAAATCCAGAAATCACAAAAGGGGGAGGCCTATCACAAACGGGAGCATGAAAACTCACCAACACCTGTATCAAAAATGGGTCACTATCCCTTGGTCGCTAACCATAGAGTCGGTGACACAATGTAGTACAATAACGGTACCCCGATGAACCTGATACTCAAGTGATTCGGAACAACGACGTAGTACAATAACGGTACCCCCGATGAACCTGATAAACTGGGACAACGACGTAGTACAATAACGGTACGCCCGATGAACCAAAAAGCTGGGACATCAATATAGTAGAATAACGGTACATCCGATGAACCAAAAAGTCGAGACATCGATGTAGTACAATAACGGTACATCCGATGAACCAAAAATCATAAAGAACATGAGTCGCTAGCCCATAAAGGAATGAGACGAAGCTCAATAGAACGGGGTATAGTCCCCCATGTGGACAAAGAGACATAACACATTGCAAGTCTAAACCATAAAATGATCATCATAGATCAATAAAAAGTGTAAATTACACTAAGCTAGTAAATAGATGAGTTTGGCTTCATGTCCCATAACCACCGGCTTAACTCAAATATTTACGAACAGATTGTAGATTTCCACTCGAAAATTGTCACAAGAGTTTCAATCGAACAAGTCCAAAATTAACCGACGAAGTAAACACATGTGTTTCATACCACTTGTTTTACTAAGCCGTTTAATTAGATTTCTCATACGAATGAGGTAAAGGTTTGCATATACTTATAGATTAGAAAACGGTTTTATAAACGAGCTTTGTATTAAAAATAGAGTTGAATCATCTTTGTGAAAGAGTTTGAATATTTACTACTAGTATAGAAACCTTTGTATTTAGAAGTGACAAGTCACAAAAATGATTGTAGAAACAATCAATCACCAAAATCCACATACGAAGACGTGAATCAAATCCATAGAAATCGATGCCAAATCCATCAAAATGGATATACCTAAAAATCCCGAAATAGAAGTCATCAAAATCGATAATAAATGATAACAACAAATCGGATAATCACGAATCGATTAACATTGGAATCTCAAGCAAAATAGGTAAATGGGGCTGAAGCAAGCAGGTCAGTCGACTGATGTAACATCCCAGATTTTATTAATTTAAATTTAGTGATTTATTTGAATTTTTGGTAATTTAATTTGAAAAGTTTTAAAATAAATAAATAAAATAAGGTGTTGATTTAAAATGAATAAAACTCCAATTTCTTTTGAATTTAAAATCACTTGGATTTGAACATCTTATATGTATATATATATATATATATAAATATTGAATTGAGTTTTAAGTTAGAAAATAATAAAAATAAATATATGAAGTGAAATAAAATACAAACAAAGTGCATACGTATATTGTTCAACTCTAAAATAAATTATATGTAATAAATAAATGAAATGTATAACAAAACTAGAATTTGTATTAAACAATAAAATAAAATATATACAAAATGAAATACAATATACTTACACACATAATACAAACAAGAGATATCTATGTACAAATACTTCAAGGAAATTACATAAAGAAGCAAGACTGGATCAGCAAACAAAACAAAATATATCTACAAATTCAAACAATATGTTTGCCGTGGGTATATGAAAATAAGAAAGGTAGTAGGAAGATGCATGTAAGAAAATATCTTTAGACAAAACAAAAGAAATTTGTACTTGGAAAATAAAATAGGATTTCCTGTAAACAAAGGTGGGAACATGGGCATTTAATGCTATCTTCTCAAGCAAGGAAGAGAATCATATCAGCCGAATTATACTTTGCATAGTTGAAGAAAGAAAAAAATCTCTGACTTTTAATTTGTACAACAAAATAATTTTACCTGTACAAACTATCTATTTTATATCTACACCCATATTGCCTCCAGTTCGTTCAAAAGCAAAGAAATAAAGTAAAGTCAGGAAAGAAAGAAAAATATAAACTCCACTATATTTTCAAACTCAAGGTCATTCAACAAAACAAAAACAAAAAAAGGAAACAGAGGAAGTTGAAGGGCAAATCAAACTGCAGTTTCAACCCAAAAAACATCTCTGGTCATCAATATATCTAAGTGAGTAAACATAAATTTTAAGGAGTTTAAGTTTATTTAAAACAGTTTAAACTTCATTTATAAGCTGTTTGTATATGCTTCATTTTATATATATATATATGATTTAGTATGCTCTGCATTCTCTGAAAACTTGATACAGACTGTATTTTGGTTAGAATACTCAAACTATTCTTACTTAAATCATCTCTAAGCTTTGATTCTCAACAAAACAAGATGCTAAACTTAAGCTAAGATTTTTAAAGGTTGATTACAATCTTTTTCATCAAGCACTTCACTGTAATATTTATTTACAGGTAAACCAAGTGATAATTGGTAATTTTCGATTGTTGCAAAATACTGATTCAAGATTGTATATTGAATCTATACATCAAATCACGATTTTTAAAGCAAAAAGATGGATTTTTAATTAAGAAATTCGAGAGCAGTTTGAAGGTGAATGAAATTTGCATTTTTCTCAATTCCAAGTGAATTAATCAATAATAAAAGTTGTAATTTGAAATAAAGCAAGTATAAACATCAGGGATTTCGTGAAAATTAACAGAAGATTTTTCTATTGCGTGAGTTTTGGATTCGAGATCGTTTTAGGGTTTCCATCAAGTTTTTGAACGTGTTTGTAAGATGACGAGATCGTCATCTCTGAGTGATCGAGTTGTTCAAAACTCTGATGGGTTGTTGCTCGGTGGTTGACGATGATATGGATGGAAGCTCGAAGCTTCTGGTGGTCGGCGTTGTGTCGGCGAGACGAATTCGTGGTGGTTGTCTGGGTTCGAGTCTCTCGAGCTATGCTCGATTTTGAATGAGGGCCTGATCGAGTTGTTCGTTGATTTGAGGTCGATGGGGAAATCGACCATGACTTGCCGGAGCTAGTGAAGTTCGCTAGAAGGTTGGCGATGGGTTGTGCACGTGTACAGAGGGTTAATGGTGTCAGTTGTAATGTTTGAGGGAGAAAGCAGATGTGGCTCGAAGCACTGCTCGAGGAATTGAGGTGGAAACTCGAAGGCAGGCTCGAGTCATTTTAGTGTGATATCGAGTGGGCTTTAAGACTTAAAAAAAATTTCAAAAAATATAGCGCTCGGGTTGAATTCTTGAAAACCTCGAAGCAAATGCGAGATTTCCTCGCACGTGACTAGAAGCAGGTCTCGGGGCAAATTAATTAAATAGTTTTTACTGTAAGGGTTTTTAAACTTTAAACACTTGTAAACCATGTTTTCAAATGGAGATTTGATCAAAGTTCTAAACTAAATTCAGTTTTTAGGTAAGATGATTTTAAGTAATTAAATTTTAACTTATTTATTTCTTGATACTGAAAGTGTGTACGCTTGTGCACACTGATTACGGATCGTGTAATATGGACTAATATATGCGGAATGTTATTTACAATTGCTATATAAGTAAATATTCAATAAACTAACTATATAGCAATTCACAGATATAGAATAGTAAATGCAGTAAACAGTAAAATCACACCAGGGATTTTTATACTGGTTCGGACCTCCCGTCCTACGTCCAGTCCCAGACTTCTATCTGGATTTCACTACCAACTACCTCGCTTCACCCGGAGGAACAGGTTTATAACACCCGAACAGCCGAACGGGATTTCGTGCCTCTTACAACACCGAGGACTTCAACAAAAATAAATACAATTGTCGTTGACAACTTGTGCTTCTTAACAACACTGATTTGTCACTTGTAGTACACCCTTCCTATAATCTTATCCTCAAAATATGTGAATGATGTTTGTATTTCAATCAATGATTTAGATATGTTTATATAGAGAATAAATGGTTGTAACTCTTTGTGAAGAGTAGCCATTAACAGATGTGATCATTGATGAAAGGAAAGAGAAGCAACCATTGAAGAAAGAAGTGTCTTTTGGGAAAGGTTGCTTTCTGTTTAAAAACGGTCGACAGGTCAAAAATGACCAGTAGACGAAAATTTCAAATATATAGACGTTATGTGCATGTGTGCACGTTCATTGTGCAATTTATACAGGAACGGTCGACCGCCTGGTTTTGGACCGGTCGACCGGTCGCTGTTAAATTGCACAGTGAATGTGCGCTGTCATCCAAAACGTTTATACATCGATTCTTTTGAGATACATGATTATTTTGAGGATAGATTTTAACATAACTAATATTACCAACATACCAAATAATCCACCTCTAATGTATGAAGCTCGTTGTGTCTCAATGAATGACTTCTTTTTGACGATCACGGTTTATCCCTTTGTCAGAAATCAAAACTATATAAAAATCTTGACTCAACATTCTCCCCCTTTTTGATTGATGACAACATAGTTATGAATCTCCCCCTGTATTTGATCTCCCCCTGAGATTGTGCCTGTAACTCTATATTTTCCTGCATATATACTGTTAGCACAATTTTCTCCCCCTTTGTCATCGACAAAAAGGAGTATAAAAATAGAGGATATAAATTATATACTCCAGATTATAAGCAAAATAAAACTACTACCATAGATCAAGAGTTAAGAGTCACATAATATGATAATGCCAAAGAGTCTAAGACGAATTAAAATGCGACACTATTTAGTACAAGTGCCAGATAATGTCTTAAAGCAAGAACTAAGTCATAACTTACACATAATAGTAGATAAAGACATAGACTAAAAGGATTCAATCTGAATCTGTCTCACCCTCCTCTTCTTCTTCTTCAACAAGCTGAGATTTTCCGTATCCACGTCCATGACTCGTTCCCGAGCTTGTACCCTCCTCCGAGGATGTCCAAGCAAAAGTAGGAGGAGCTGGGCGCTTGCCAGGGTCTTGAGTTGGCATGGATGAGGATGATGCTCCACATGATATTGCTTCCCATATAGAACTGAAGAACGACTTAAGTTTGTTAAATCGTTTATCCATTTTGGTGTCCATGCGCTTAAGTCGAGCTTCTAGAAGAAATTGATTTTGAGCAATAGTGTTAAGTGATTCTTTTGTTGAGGAAGATGATCTTAAAAGTTTAACTTCTCCATGTTTAGATCGGGATGAACGGGAGGAAGCCTCTCTATGTCCTTGGTCTTTCCATTGTTCAAAAGGCATAATATTGAAGTATGGAGCTGGAAGCTTCATTCTTGCAATCGAAGCTTTGTTGATGGCTTTTGGTTTGGAAATAGAAGACTTTGGTGGTTCAATGCCACAATCGAGCAAGAGACGCATAATGTACTCGTTATAAAACAAGTGAGGTCTAGAGCTATCATTTACTTTCAAGATCTCATCGAAGATCATACCAATCCAGTTTATACGAATACCCCCATAAATTGCGTATAATGCCTTGAAATTTTCTTTATAGACGGCATCAAAATTTCCAGTTCTTGGGAAAAGGGAGTGCATAAGAGTATGATGAAGAATTCTTGCAGACGGCCTTAAGCCAATAGACTTAGTGCTATCCTTGTCATCTTCAGTAAATTGATGACTAATTTGATTACGGATATGAATATTGCAAAAGTCATTTGAGAATTTTTCACCAATAAACCTAGAACCAAGAACACTTGCCATCCTATCACATGAGATAAACACTTCTTTGCCACATACAACAGACCAAAGACAATAATTGGGATTTGCGGGTTTGTTTTTCTCTATATTTAGATTAGCATAGAATAACTTGATCATGACATGGTTAATTTCCACATTATTTTGATCATAGTCAATAAGGTTTTCAATGTCGGTATCCCTTGCTAAATCTAAAATACGATAACTAGAGAAATCTGAGAATTTAACAAACGAACCCGGATGGATAGTAAAATCTTTCATTTCATTCCACCTTTTGAGTGAAATTGGATCCACAAGCCATTTCTTGATAGAGAGATCAATGGGTTGAGTCTCTGAGGTAGAGGCTTGCTTAAATTTCTTTTGTTGAGGAGCCATTAGGGATAAGTTTGAAGAAAGAAAGTTAATAAGAGAAAGTAGGGTTTCTTTGATTTGGGGGAAGAAGACTGGTTATGAAGAAGAAAAGAGTGATAGGGGTAAAAAAGAACGGACGGATATATTAAAAAAACAAGAATGCTCGTAACCGGTCGACCGGTGAAAATGGGGCGGTCGACCGTTTTTATCCAGAGAGCAAAACGGTCGACCGGTCCATTTTGAGCTGTCGACCGGTGCTGTTCTGGAAGCTCAGTTCAGCCTGTTTTCAATATAGTTGTGTCCTATAAATTGTATATCACTCTTATTATAATATTTAATTGTTATTAAATGAGTGATTACAAAAGAAAATAAACAACGGTACAATATAAAAATAAAATTAAGTCCATGGTACCCACTTTTTATGGGGTCCTAAGAGTTAGGTCTTAGGAGTCCAAACCCATACGGGTCCGGTATCCCCTTTATATATATAATTAGTATTAAGATGTACAGTATTCATGAAATTCTGAATATATTTATTCCTAATCAAATTGTTATTTGTTTTAGGAACCCATATTTTGATAGTCTTGACATTTTTCTTCTGAAATTTCACAACTGGTTTTGGTTTGGAATATAATACACTAAGATTTTTCTTAGTTTCAGTCTTTTGTACTTTCTTTTTCCTTCCATTACCAAGATGTTTCTTGGTTTCTGGTTTCCTATATCCCAAACCTTGTTTATTTGAAACAGATTGTGAACTTTCAATGATTTTTGTCAAATTTTCTCGACCTTTGTTAAAGTTAGAAACATTTTGAGTTATATCATCTAACTTAGTTTGTAAGCTCGCCTTTTCTAGGTCCAGATTTTTGACTTTTGCCTTAAGCTCATGATTTTCAGTAGCGAGAGCATCATTTTTCTCTTTTTGAGTTTCAATTTCTTGACTCAAAAGAGATAATTGAGAGTCAACATTAGATGATGATTCTTGAAGTTTTTCAAGTTCTTCTTCTAATATTTTCTTCTCGTCTTTTAACATATCTCGTTCAAACTCTACTCTACTCAAATCTGCTTTGGCTACTTTTAATTGACGTTTTATGTCTTTATATTTGACTATCAACTCAGAATTTATATCAAGTAATTCATCAAATGTAGGAATTTGTACCTCATCTTCTGTTGCCATAAAACAAACATTAGCTTGTTCATTTTCCTGATCACTTTCACTTTCAGATGAGGATGAGTCTGAATCATCCCATGTTACTGAGAAGGCTCGTTTCTTTGACTTGTCCTTCTTATGTTTGAATTTATCATTTTCTGACTTCTTCTTCTGTTCTGGACAATCCTTCTGCATGTGCCCCTTTTTGTGACAGTTGAAACATTCTATAGTTGATGAAGATGGTTTGCTTGATCCAGGTTTCCTTTTGTTGTAGCGACTGGCTTTTCGATATTTTAGGAATTTTTTGAATCCTTTTGCAATGAATGCCAAATCTTCATCTTCAGAATCTGATTCATTTTCATCTTTCTCAGCATGAAATGCTACATTTTTCTTCTCTTCTTTCTGTTCTTTTCTAGCCTGCAAATTTGCTTCATAGGACATTAAATTTCCTATCAATTCATCTGGCTTCATGATGGAAAGGTCATTAGCTTCTTCAATTGCTAATACTTTTCCTTCCCATTCACTAGTCAGAGAATGTAGGACTGTTGAAACAACATCAAAATCTGAATATTTTTGCCCTAATCCGATAAGTGCATGATGAATAGTTTGAAATCTTGAATACATATCATTGATTGTCTCATTCGGTTTCATTTTGAAATTTTGAAACTGACTCTTCAGCATGGCTATTTTGGCTTGTTTAACCTTGTTAGTACCTTCATGAGTGGTTTTCAGCGTTTGCCAAATTTGATATGCAGTAGTGCAGATACTAACACGGTTATATTCATTTTGGTCTAATGCACAAAACAACATATTTATTGCCTTTGCATTTACAGCTGCTGCTGTTTTCTCAGCCGTTGTCCATTCTGAATATTCAGTTGTTGGATTTACTATTTCTTTTTGAGTAGCATTCCAAGCATCATAGCTATTTGATTGCATGAAAAATGACATACGTGTAGCCCAATAGCTATAGTTGAGACCATTAAAGAATGGAGGTCTTTGTGTTGATTGACCTTCCGTGTAAGTGCTAGAGCTAGTACTTGCGTTATTTGCCATATTACAAGAATATATCAAATAACGGTTTTACGGTTATATGATGACCGTGCTCTGATACCAAATGAAAGTGTGTACGCTTGTGCACACTGATTACGGATCGTGTAATATGGACTAATATATGCGGAATGTTATTTACAATTGCTATATAAGTAAATATTCAATAAACTAACTATATAGCAATTCACAGATATAGAATAGTAAATGCAGTAAACAGTAAAATCACACCAGGGATTTTTATACTGGTTCGGACCTCCCGTCCTACGTCCAGTCCCAGACTTCTATCTGGATTTCACTACCAACTACCTCGCTTCACCCGGAGGAACAGGTTTATAACACCCGAACAGCCGAACGGGATTTCGTGCCTCTTACAACACCGAGGACTTCAACAAAAATAAATACAATTGTCGTTGACAACTTGTGCTTCTTAACAACACTGATTTGTCACTTGTAGTACACCCTTCCTATAATCTTATCCTCAAAATATGTGAATGATGTTTGTGAAGATTGAAGGAAGTATATTACTTATTTGAATCAAAAGATATGAAATAATTTCAATGATTCAATAAGCAATTTTGAAGTAGAAAGCTTTTTGAATGCAAGAGTATTTAGAAATTAAGATCAGAATTTTAAAGCAAAGAATTGTTGTATTTCAATCAATGATTTAGATATGTTTATATAGAGAATAAATGGTTGTAACTCTTTGTGAAGAGTAGCCATTAACAGATGTGATCATTGATGAAAGGAAAGAGAAGCAACCATTGAAGAAAGAAGTGTCTTTTGGGAAAGGTTGCTTTCTGTTTAAAAACGGTCGACAGGTCAAAAATGACCAGTAGACGAAAATTTCAAATATATAGACGTTATGTGCATGTGTGCACGTTCATTGTGCAATTTATACAGGAACGGTCGACCGCCTGGTTTTGGACCGGTCGACCGGTCGCTGTTAAATTGCACAGTGAATGTGCGCTGTCATCCAAAACGTTTATACATCGATTCTTTTGAGATACATGATTATTTTGAGGATAGATTTTAACATAACTAATATTACCAACATACCAAATAATCCACCTCTAATGTATGAAGCTCGTTGTGTCTCAATGAATGACTTCTTTTTGACGATCACGGTTTATCCCTTTGTCAGAAATCAAAACTATATAAAAATCTTGACTCAACAGATACATCATTTTATAAAGTCACGTATATTGAATAATGAAATCTAAAGAGGAATTAAAAGGGAATGTTATTTAAGTGATTACTTAATTATTTGTTCTATTAAATAATCTATGGTTTTGTTAGGATAAATTATTAAGTAATTGAAGAGTCATTAATTGATTAAACTAATTAAGATTAAATTAATTAATAACTAAGATTAATTGATTAATTAAGAAAATAAATCAAGAAGTGATTAAGTAATGAAAATGATTAAGATCTAATCAACTGTAATTAATTGTAATTAATCATTGATTTAAGATTTCAAATGATAGTAATTATGTGATAAATAAATTTAAACCACATGATTTATTTATCTGAATTAAAGGTGTTTTGATCATTCTTAAATACTATATGTTGGATTGATATTCCTGTTATGTGATATGATGCTATGTAACAATGCTTTGTGCTGAGCTGTGATATTTGTATTGAATATACTGCTATATGTTTTGATGCGAAAACCCCTTTGCCGTAGAACGGCATTTTTACTTCGATGCGACAGGGAGTCGGATTTCAGTTGTTATCCGAAACCCACATCGAACCATGAACATGAATCTTTGTGATCGTCATATCCACGAGTTTTAAAAATCTATCGATCATTATTCAGTTTAGCCGGGAGAGGACCTTTGTGTCATACAACCCATTCTGAATAATGATACATCGTAATGGATAGCATTTGAAGACCGGTGTTGAAGATCGGGGTTTTTATGAAAACGATAGGACGAACTATCGATTGTCTCTGCACTGAGTTGCTCCGGTATAGAGATTCCCTAAGTGATGGGAAGTCCGATCGGGATTGTAAATACCCGGATTGCAAGGACTTCTTCGGAAGTGCCTTCGGTTCTGTTCGAACCCGGAACAGACTTGTATGGTTACATGTCTGACATTACATTTTGAGATATAAAGCTGATTTCTTTCAAATACATTTCTGTTGGTGGCGGAGAATTTATTCTCTTAGCTTAACACCCTTCTCTGAGACGTACGAGCTCAGAGGTTATGTAGTTGAAATTTATCAGCAATATACTCCCAATTTGGTAATGTGACATGCTGAGTGTTGCTGTGTATTGATCATTTACTGATCATTTGTTGATCAAAGCACGGCTTTGTGAAAAAGCGTAGCTTTGCGGACGAGACCTCTTCGGACCTCACAACCCGGAAATGGTCGAAACAGGAATATGCGGCAAGGTTATGAGGGTCGCGCCCTTTAGGGTATGTCATTTCCTTCTGGAAAAGGGTGGTATCAGGTATGGAGCCCTGGTATTTACCTATGTGGATACTCCGATCTCATTTATTGTGTGATTGTGTGTTTATCGAGGCGCCTCGGATAAAGGTCCAAAGGACCGGGGGATGGCATATTCGTGAGTTACCTGTTATAGGGGTAACCCGGCCTTGTGTTGGCAGAGAGCAGTTTGTCTCTCGGGACGTCCAGCCAGAGGCGATCCCATTCGACAGGAGGAAAGGAAGTTCCTTAGCCTGACCATTTGTTGGAAATCCAATTCCCAATACGAAACTTGTACAGTTTTAGTTGTAGAACCTGCCATTTACTTATGGTGGTCACCACTGTTTAGATGGTAGCTAGACATTAATAATAATAACCCAATGATTTGCGTAGTAAGCATCTTTGACTATCATAAGAAGAAATCTCCTCCAATTCTGCGTTTGCATTATGTGTGTGGCGGGAGGTCTTATGGTAGTTTCATTTTCCAAAAGCATATCGGATTCTTTTAAAAATCTGTTTTATTTTAAAGCAACTACTTTTGTTTACTCATACCAGTCCCATGACTGACCCGAAGTTTATTGTTTCTTTTCTAAACTCTGGGTGCCCATTATTTCCACACGGGCAGCCTAGTAGCAGGTTTTCCGTGCTTTGGTGTTAGCTGGATTTTGGAGTTTCTTTTTGGGTTTAGGAGCTATCAGATTTTAGGGACTTTTTACCTTGAAGATATTTTGGAAGCTTTTTGGATCACCAGGTGCTTAGTTATGGATATACACTATTGTCTTCATTTCTCTGAAGACTTTTGCTTGTGATCATTGTTGTACTATTATGATGTTTTATTTGGAGTTGTGGTATATGTATTATGATACTCTGATGTAGTACTGGATATTATGATGATGTTGTATCTATGATGTGATGTATGATATTCAGTTTATTTCCGCTGTTTATATTCATCTGATGTTGTTATAAGCTCCGACGAACCGAAGTTTGACGTTTGAATATCTGACAGTCGAATACAAGTAAGGTATTTGAGGTTGATTTTCGAGCGTTAGATTTCAGGATCATTACATTTGGTATCAGAGCTGAAGGTTGAGTAGCTATGGAGTGTAACACATTAGATGGCTCATTAGAGATAGGGTGAAGTATACCCTAGAATGAGTATAACCAGAAAACTTGAATTTTCCTAGTCTATTTCTTTTTACTGCTGATATTCCTTGAGATATTTTGTTCGTGGATCTTAATCCTGTTTTCTTACTAATTACAGATAGTAAGAATGAGCGGACGAAGAGGAAGAACTAGGGGTCAAGGAAATGCCACAACAGCTAATCAAATTCCCCCAATAGCAGTAGCAGCTTTACCTACTCAGCATCAGCCGAATCTGGCTGATTTATATAAGAATTTCTCGAAGCTTGGTGGTAAGCCATTCATCGGCAAGGAGTCTGTTATTGAGGCCCAAGCATGGATCAGATCTTGTGAAAGAATCTTTAGAGGGCTAAAGTTGGAAGACGATCAAATGCGATTGATAGCTTCTTGGCAACTTTAAGAAGAAGCTTTAGCATGGTGGGAGACAGTCACCGTGGATAAGCCTGAAGACGAGTTCTCTTGGGAGAAGTTTAAAGAAGTATTTGAGAAGCGCTATATGCCATCAGCTGGGATTTCTCGTATGTATCAGGAATTCATGGACTTGAAGCAAGGAAGTTTGTCATTTGAGGAGTATCTAAACAAATTCAATGAATTGTCTCGTTTCGGTCCAGAGTTGGTGAACACACCTTTGAAGATGAATGAAAAGTTTATTCGGGGGATGAATAAGAAGTTCCACGAAAGGATGACTGGCCACGTCAAAGAGTCTTTTTCTGATCTTACTGATATGGGATATAGGTATGCTACTTTGGATATGAAAGAGGTCCCGAAGGAGGGAGGAAATACAGGCAATCCAAATTGGAAAAAGAGGAAGTTTGGAGGTAAGAAACCATGGCAGGGTAAGAAGAAAAAGGAAAGCGACCAGGGAAACACATCAGAGAATGTTACTTGCTATAATTGTCAAGAGAAAGGCCACTATTCAACTAGTTGTACGAAGCCTAAGAAACAAGCGAATCAATTCGTTCCAGCGAAGTCCAAGAAATGCTATGCTTGTCAGGAGGAGGGACATGACGTAAAACACTGCCCAATGAGGAAGAAAGCACAGGTAGCAAAGGTATACGCAGTCAAAGATCAACCTGCAACTTCTAAAGCAGAAAAGGGGAAGGGAGTTCTGGAAGGTAACCTTACTATTTATGATAGAATTGTTCGAGTTTTGTTTGATACGGGTGCTACACATAGTTTTATTTCTCAACAAACTGTAAATGAATTAAATCTTGAACCTGATTTCGTTGAGGAGCCTATATGCGTAAAGAATCCAGTAGGAGGCCCAGCAAATCTTTGTCTTCGATGTAGAGATGTTTCTATCTCATATTCTTGTTACCAATTCCCTATTGGTCTCTTTGTCCTTGACTTTAATGAATTCGAAATCTTACTCGGAATGGATTGGCTAGCGAAATACGAAGCCAAATTGGATTGTAGCAATCGATTGATTTCGATTATAACCGAATCTGGAGATTTTATTGAAATTTCTTGTGAGGACCCTAGTCCTAAAAGGGAAGGGTTGATGTATAATTTGGGATATTCTGAGCCCAGTTTGGAGTCTATACCTATTGTTAGAGATTTTCCAGATGTGTTCGAAGAAGTAAAATCCTTACCTCCACATCGAGAAATAGAATTCAGAATTGACTTAGTTCCAAATGCTCGTCCTGTAGTTCACGCAAGTCGCGGGATGGCGCCCAGAGAAAAGGGTGAATTAGTCAAGCAAACTAATGATCTGCTAAGCAAAGGGTTGATTCGACCCAGTGTTTCTGAATGGGGTTCAGCCGTTGTATTTGTTGCTAAATCGGATGGATCTTTGAGATTGTGTGTTGATTACCGCGATCTCAATAAGCAGACTCTCAAGAATAAATTTCCTCTACCTAGAATTGACGATCTATTTGATCAACTACACGGCGCTCGTTTCTTTTCGAAGATGGATCTAGCTCAGGGATTCCATCAGTTACGAATCGCCGAAGATTGTGTTCATTTGACCGCTTTCAGGGGTCCTAATATGTTCTATGAATGGTTAGTCATGCCTTTCGGGCTAACCAATGCTCCAGCATACTTCGTAGATCTTATGACTTGTGTATTCCGGGAAGTATTGAATGAATTTGTTCTTGTATTTATTGATGACATCCTGATTTATTCCAAAACTGAGGAGGAGCATTCTGAACATCTCAGAATTGTTTTGGAAATATTAAGAAGGAACGTCTTATTCGCCAAGTTTTCTAAATGCCATTTTTGGGTCAAAGAAGTTAAGTTTCTTGGCCACATTGTTAATGAAGAAGGAATTTCTGTTGATCCTAGCAAGATTTCTTCTATTCTTGATTGGAAGCAACCTACTACTCCGAAAGAAGTTCGAAGCTTTTTGGGTTTAGCAGGTTATTATCGGAAGTTCGTTCAGGACTTTTCTAAGATAGCTAGTCCGTTGACTAAGCTAACGATGAAGAATGCAAAATTTAATTGGACTCCGAAATGTGATGAAGCTTTTCAGGAATTAAAGAAGAGATTAACCACCGCTCCTGTTCTCGCGATTGTCAACGGGAACCAGGGTTTATCTGTCTATACTGACGCTTGTGGTGATGGGGTAGGTGCAGTATTAATGCAGAACGAGAAGGTGATTGCCTACGCGAGTAGACAATTACGCCCACATGAAAGAAACTACCCAACACATGATTTGGAGCTTTTAGCTGTTATTTTCGCCTTAAAGATCTGGCGACATTATCTTCTGGGTAAGAATCTCCTTCAGCTTTCTAAAAGGAAATTTTAAGTTCGAATTAACTTAACATATACTTATACTTAATAAATTCTTCTGTTATAGGTGAAAAATTTGAATTATTCACCGATCACAAATCTTTGAAATATCTCTTTACCCAGAAAGATCTGAATCTGCGACAACAACGTTGGTTGGAATTTCTGGCATCTTATGATCTAGATATTCTGTATACACCCGGAAAAGCCAATGTAGTTGCAGACGCTTTAAGTAGAAAACATGCTATTCTTGCTCATCTTGTTATTGCTCCTACTCTTCTCAAAAAGATTGCAAGACAACAGACAGAAGACAAGTTTCTTCGAGAGATGTATAGAAGAATAGGTCGTGGTGAAGATTCCAGTTTTGAAATTGATGAATATGGAGTTCTAAAATTAAAAGGCAGGATCTGTGTCCCTGATATTCCGGAGCTAAAGCGTGAAGTTTTAGATGAATGTCATAAGTCTAAACTTTGCATCCATCCAGGAGTTAACAAGATGTACCGTGACATCAAAAGAACTTTCTGGTGGAAGACAATGAAAAGAGACATATCGATATATGTGAGTCGCTGTGCTACTTGTCAGCAAATCAAAAGCGATCAAAAGAAAGTGGTCGGTTTACTTCAGCCTTTGGAAGTACCGAAGTGGAAATGGGATCAAGTATCGATGGATTTCATCGACGTATTTCCACGAACCATGAAGGGAAATGAAGCGATTTGGGTCATAGTGGATCGTCTAACCAAAACTGCTCACTTTATTCCAGTGAAATCCACTCGGACTGCAGCAAGTTTGGCAGGTATATACGTAAAAGAAATTGTTCGTTTCCATGGGATTCCCAGTAGTATAGTGAGTGATCGTGACCCGATCTTCACTAGTAGATTTTGGGAGGCATTTCAGGACGCATTGGGAACCAAGTTGAATTTCAGTACTGCTTATCACCCGTAATCTGATGGATAGACTGAGAGAGTCAACCGAATTCTAGAAGACCTATTACGTTCTTGCGTTCATGATTTTGGTGGTTCTTGGGAGGACCATTTACATCTGGTCGAATTCTCATATAATAACAGCCATCAGGCCAGTATTGAAATGGCTCCTTTCGAAGCTTTATATGGTCGTCCGTGTTGATCACCTGCATGCTGGATCGAATCAGGTGATAGACTCGTCCTTGGACCAGATATGATCAAAGAAGCCACGGAAAAGGTTGATTTTATCCGAAAGAAATTAATAACTGCTCAAAGTCATCAGAAGAGTTATTATGACCGCCGAAGAAGAGATTTGGAATTTCAAGTTGGAGATTCTGTATTTCTGAAAGTGTCTCCGATGCGGGGTGTATTGAGATTCGGGAAAACTGGAAAGCTAGCACCACGTTATATTGGTCCTTTTCCTATTTTGGAAAGGATTGGTCCTCTAGCATATCGAGTGCAGCTACCCATCTGGTTGTCTGGCGTGCATGATGTGTTTCACGTTTCTAGTCTTCGAAAATATGTGCACGATCCAGACAGTATTATTGAAGAAGCTGCTCAGCAGGATATTGAAATCACTCCAAATTTAACGGTCGGAAGAGAACCAATCAAGATTGTAGATCGTGATGAGAAGCGATTGAGAAACAAAGTTGTGAAACTGGTCAAAGTTCAATGGAGTGGCGATCCAAAGGACTGTACTTGGGAAACCGAAGATAATATGCAGAAATCATATCCCAACTGCAGGGTGGATATCTCGGGTTAAACTGGTAAGCCATTTCTCTATCTTTTGCATTCGTATATTCTTCATTTACTTTTCTCTCTCTTTCAAATTTCGAGGACGAAATTTTCTTAAGGAGGGGATATTGTAACATCCCAGATTTTATTAATTTAAATTTAGTGATTTATTTGAATTTTTGGTAATTTAATTTGAAAAGTTTTAAAATAAATAAATAAAATAAGGTGTTGATTTAAAATGAATAAAACTCCAATTTCTTTTGAATTTAAAGTCACTTGGATTTGAACATCTTATATGTATATATATATATAAATATATTGAATTGAGTTTTAAGTTAGAAAATAATAAAAATAAATATATGAAGTGAAATAAAATACAAACAAAGTGCATACGTATATTGTTCAACTCTAAAATAAATTATATGTAATAAATAAATGAAATGTATAACAAAACTAGAATTTGTATTAAACAATAAAATAAAATATATACAAAATGAAATACAATATACTTACACACATAATACAAACAAGAGATATCTATGTACAAATACTTCAAGGAAATTACATAAAGAAGCAAGACTGGATCAGCAAACAAAACAAAATATATCTACAAATTCAAACAATATGTTTGCCGTGGGTATATGAAAATAAGAAAGGTAGTAGGAAGATGCATGTAAGAAAATATCTTTAGACAAAACAAAAGAAATTTGTACTTGGAAAATAAAATAGGATTTCCTGTAAACAAAGGTGGGAACATGAGCATTTAATGCTATCTTCTCAAGCAAGGAAGAGAATCATATCAGCCGAATTATACTTTGCATAGTTGAAGAAAGAAAAAAAATCTCTGACTTTTAATTTGTACAACAAAATAATTTTACCTGTACAAACTATCTATTTTTTATCTACACCCATATTGCCTCCAGTTCGTTCAAAAGCAAAGAAATAAAGTAAAGTCAGGAAAGAAAGAAAAATATAAACTCCACTATATTTTCAAACTCAAGGTCATTCAACAAAACAAAAACAAAAAAAAGGAAACAGAGGAAGTTGAAGGGTAGATCAAACTGCAGTTTCAACCCAGAAAACATCTCTGGTCATCAATATATCTAAGTGAGTAAACATAAATTTTAAGGAGTTTAAGTTTATTTAAAACAGTTTAAACTTCATTTATAAGCTGTTTGTATATGCTACAGTTTATATATATATGGTTTAGTATGCTCTGCATTCTCTGAAAACTTGATACAGACTGTATTTTGGTTAGAATACTCAAACTATTCTTACTTAAATCATCTCTAAGCTTTGATTCTCAACAAAACAAGATGCTAAACTTAAGCTAAGATTTTTAAAGGTTGATTACAATCTTTTTCATCAAGCACTTCACTGTAATATTTATTTACAGGTAAACCAAGTGATAATTGGTAATTTTCGATTGTTGCAAAATACTGATTCAAGATTGTATATTGAATCTATACATCAAATCACGATTTTTAAAGCAAAAAGATGGATTTTTAATTAAGAAATTCGAGAGCAGTTTGAAGGTGAATGAAATTTGCATTTTTCTCAATTCCAAGTGAATTAATCAATAATAAAAGTTGTAATTTGAAATAAAGCAAGTATAAACATCAGGGATTTCGTGAAAATTAACAGAAGATTTTTCTATTGCGTGAGTTTTGGATTCGAGATCGTTTTAGGGTTTCCATCAAGTTTTTGAACGTGTTTGTAAGATGACGAGATCGTCATCTCTGAGTGATCGAGTTGTTCGAAACTCTGATGGGTTGTTGCTCGGTGGTTGACGATGATATGGCTGGAAGCTCGAAGCTTCTGGTGGTCGGCGTTGTGTCGGCGAGACGAATTCGTGGTGGTTGTCTGGGTTCGAGTCTCTCGAGCTATGCTCGATTTTGAATGAGGGCCTGATCGAGTTGTTCGTTGATTTGAGGTCGATGGGGCAATCGACCATGACTTGCCGGAGCTAGTGAAGTTCGCCAGAAGGTTGGCGATGGGTTGTGCACGTGTACAGAGGGTTAATGGTGTCAGTTGTAATGTTTGAGGGAGAAAGCAGATGTGGCTCGAAGCACTGCTCGAGGAATTGAGGTGGAAACTCGAAGGCAGGCTCGAGTCATTTTAGTGTGATATCGAGTGGGCTTTAAGACTTAAACAAAATTTCAAAAAAATATAGCGCTCGGGTTGAATTCTTGAAAACCTCGAAGCAAACGCGAGATTTCCTCACGCGTGACTAGAAGCAGGTCTCGGGGCAAATTAATTAAACAGTTTTTACTGTAAGGGTTTTTAAACTTTAAACACTTGTAAACCATGTTTTCAAATGGCGATTTGATCAAAGTTCTAAACTAAATTCAGTTTTTAGGTAAGATGATTTTAAGTAATTAAATTTTAACTTATTTATTTCTTGATACATCATTTTATAAAGTCACATATATTGAATAATGAAATCTAAAGAGGAATTAAAAGGGAATGTTATTTAAGTGATTACTTAATTATTTGTTCTATTAAATAATCTATGGTTTTGTTAGGATAAATTATTAAGTAATTGAAGAGTCATTAATTGATTAAACTAATTAAGATTAAATTAATTAATAACTAAGATTAATTGATTAATTAAGAAAATAAATCAAGAAGTGATTAAGTAATGAAAATGATTAAGATCTAATCAACTGTAATTAATTGTAATTAATCATTGATTTAAGATTTCAAATGAAAGTAATTATGTGATAAATAAATTTAAACCGCATGATTTATTTATCTGAATTAAAGGTGTTTTGATCATTCTTAAATACTATATGTTGGATTGATATTCCTGTTATGTGATATGATGCTATGTAACAATGCTTTGTGCTGAGCTGTGATATTTGTATTGAATATACTGCTATATGTTTTGATGCGAAAACCCCTTTGCCGTAGAACGGCATTTTTACTTCGATGCGACAGGGAGTTGGATTACAGTTGTTATCCGAAACCCACATCGAACCCTGAACATGAATCTTTGTGATCGTCATATCCACGAGTTTTAAAAATTTATCAATCATTATCCAGTTTAGCCGGGAGAGGACCTTTGTGTCATACAACCCATTCTGAATAATGATACGTCGTAATGGATAGCATTTGAAGACCGGTGTTGAAGACCGGGGTTTTTATGAAAATGATAGGACGACCTATCGATTGTCTCTGCACTAAGTTGCTCCGGTATAGAGATTCCCTAAGTGATGGGAAGTCCGATCGGGATTGTAAATACCCGGATTGCAAGGACTTCTTCGGAAGTGCCTTCGGTTCTGTTCGAACCCGGAACAGACTTGTATGGTTACATGTCTGACATTACATTTTGAGATATAAAGCTGATTTCTTTCAAATACATTTCTGTTGGTGGTGGAAAATTTATTCTCTTAGCTTAACACCATTCTCTGAGACGTACGAGCTCAGAGGTTATGTAGTTGAAATTTATCAGCAATATACTCCCAATTTGGTAATGTGACATGCTGAGTGTTGTTGTGTATTGATCATTTACTGATCATTTGTTGATCAAAGCACGGCTTTGTGAAAAAGCGTAGCTTTGCGGACGAGACCTCTTCGGACCTCACAACCCGGAAATGGTCGAAACAGGAATATGTGGCAAGGTTATGAGGGTCGTTCCCTTTAGGGTATGTCATTTCCTTCTGGAAAAGGGTGGTATCAGGTATGGAGCCCTGGTATTTACCTATGTGGATACTCCGATCTCATTTATTGTGTGATTGTGTGTTTATCGAGGCGCCTCGGATAAAGGTCCCAAAGGACCGGGGGATGGCATATTCGTGAGTTACCTGTTATAGGGGTAACCCGGCCTTGTGTTGGCAGAGAGCAGTTTGTCTCTCGGGACGTCCAGCCAGAGGCGATCCCATTCGGCAGGAGGAAAGGAAGTTCCTTAGCCTGACCATTTGTTGGAAATCCAATTCCCAATACGAAACTTGTACGGTTTTAGTTGTAGAACCTGCCATTTACTTATGGTGGTCACCACTGTTTAGATGGTAGCTATAATAGGCATACGATACTGGTCGTATGTTGGCTAAGATTAATATTATACTTTCGAAATGATTTCCACACTAGACATTAATAATAATAACCCAATGATTTGCGTAGTAAGCATCTTTGACTATCATAAGAAGAAATCTCCTCCAATTCTGCGTTTGCATTGTGTGTGTGGCGGGAGGTCTTATGGTAGTTTCATTTTCCAAAAGCATATCGGATTCTTTTAAAAATATTTTTTATTTTAAAGCAACTACTTTTGTTTACTCATACCAGTCCCATGACTGACCCGGAGTTTATTGTTTCTTTTCTAAACTCTGGGTGCCCATTATTTCCACACGGGCAGCCTAGTAGCAGGTTTTCCGTGCTTTGGTGTTAGCTGGATTTTGGAGTTTCTTTTTGGGTTTAGGAGCTATCAGATTTTGGGGACTTTTTACCTTGAAGATATTTTGGAAGCTTTTTGGATCACCAGGTGCTTAGTTATGGATATACACTATTGTCTTCATTTCTCTGAAGACTTTTGCTTGTGATCATTGTTGTACTATTATGATGTTTTATTTGGAGTTGTGGTATATGTATTATGATACTCTGATGTAGTACTGGATATTATGATGATGTTGTATCTATGATGTGATGTATGATATTCAGTTTATTTCCGCTGTTTATATTCATCTGATGTTGTTATAAGCTCCGGCGAATCGTAGTTTGACGTTTGAATATCTGACAGTCGAATACAAGTAAGGTATTTGAGGTTGATTTTCGAGCGTTAGATTTCAGGATCGTTACAACTGACACAGGGATACGAATTCTGTATCCCCAGGGTCAGTCGACTGACCCAGATGGTCAGTCGACTAATACAGACCCAGGCAATTTCCTGGGTCCTGGTTCAGTCGACTGAACCTGCTTCTAAGCATTTTTCGACTTTTGGTTCAGTCGGTTGACCTTCTGGTTCAGTCGACTGAACCTGCTTCAGAAGCATATTCAGCCTAGCCCCTAAAGTGGGGCAAAAATCAAACAAATCGCGATCGGACGAGCAATGGGCACTAGTGGTTTACGCTAATCGGCAACCCAGCCCTATAGGCCCTTCGATACGCCACCAAAAGCATGATCAAACATCAAAGCTATGATTTTTAAAGATTTAACTTCAAAACACTAAAAATTGGAATTTTCATAAAACCAATTCAATCCAAAAGCAAATGGACAAGGAATAGATGTTAGGAATTCATACCTAACAACAAAGATAGATATAGACTTAGATGTGAGATAAAAATCTCACCTTTAAACCCAAAAACAATGAATGGGAAGCTTAATCACAAAGGAAAGATCAACACTCTTCACTTCAACCCAAGAAACTTGAATCTAAGCTCAAAAGAAGAACATTCCCTAAGTTAGGTTTAGGAAATTTCTGAAATTGAAGAGAGAATGAGTTGGAGAAGATGAAGAGGATGCTTACCTAAGCTTCTCCTTGATTTCTTGCTTGAAGTTGATAATCCCTAAGAGAATTAAGGCTTAGGATTTCTAATTCTTTTTCTCTTCCCCCATTTTTCTAAAGCTAGAGTTAGGAAAATAAGAATGAAGTAAAGAGGAGAGGTGGACTGAGCTAGGGTGTTATGTTAGGTTATTGGGCTAAAACCCAAACCCAAAGCCCTAAGTGAAAAATAGTAAAATTCACTCAACTCCAAACATATCGATGCCTATACTTAAAAAAGTGGCAAACGCCATTTTGAACTCAATGGAAGTGGTCCCGAGTCCTAATTCGACTGTTTGCAAAAAGTAGCTTTTCGGACTATAATCCGACTAACGATGCTATATTTAAATATACAATCGTAAAATATGCGGGTTGTTACAAAAATGATGTTATATGGGCCTTAAGCATAGAAGATATAGTACGAGACGTCAAGGCACTATTCGCGAATTCCCAGCTGTTAATGGACAAATTATATTAATCCTTTACTGCATTATTAACATATACGATAATTCAAAAGTTTATAAATTTTACTAACTTTCCACTCTCCCTATAATAGATATACATGGTGCCGACTGAGGAAGTCGATCTAGTCTGTGACATATGTCCAGATAACCCAAGGGTGCCTTGATCATGATCACCGCCATCTGAAGGGGTGGGTTGTTGTTCGACAGAGGGTGGTGGTGGTTCAATCAAACCCAAACCACGTCCACTACCACTATGACAACCACCAATACTACGACCACCACTATTACAACGACTACCACCACGAGAACTCATATCTATTACAAGAATACAACATATGCAACTATATACATAAGATAAGGTAACATTTCAGAATGAAATTTGTGAACTTTATTTAAGACAAGGTTTGAAAACATACATCAAATAGCATAGAATATAAACCAATAATTGAAAATTTTACTATTAACTAAAAGATGAACAACTTCATAAACTTAAAAGCAATCGAGCAACTGAAAACACATGCAAACAAGCATAATTAAATATACATGCTACCAATCTCCATTATCATCATCACTCTCAATATTTAAACTCTAATCTTCAAGCTCACACTCATCTTCATCTACTTCGACTTGCTTATCGTCATCTTCATCTACTTCGACCCCATCATTAACGTCATTAATAAGAGATCCTATATCTTCTACTTCTTGTACAATCTCCAGTAGTTTGTTAGGTTCTGGACCATTTTGATACGCCATATTGTCGGCTATGATCGTGTTTGAGTGAAACGACCATCTCGGTTTTGTTTTAATAATAGCACACCAATCTGAACGACTGTTTTCGATAGCAGGATACGGCATAAAATAAACTTGTGTAGCTTGTGCTGCCAACACAAATGGATCATACCCTAAATATTTTTTCTTATGGTTTACTTTAAAAAGAGGGTAATCCTTGTGTACACACCTTACTCCAATATTCGGCCTACTATCAAACCATCGACATTTGAATAGAAATGTTTTTAACTCCGGCACCACGGAGTAAGTTAACTCGATTATTTCCTGTGGTACACCATAATAATCTTTTATATCATCATCATTGTTTCCACCTTTAATATAAACTCCGATGTTAACAGTTGTTCTTTTCTTTCTATATTCTTCTGTGTGAAACTTAAATCCATTTATAAACATTATTGGACATATTTTGTAGCTATTACGCGGACCAAATGCAAGTTTCCTATAGCAAATATCAGTGATGTTGTTCGTATCTACCTATCGATTTGAATCAAGTACACAAGTTAATATATAATGAATACCTTATGAGGTTAAAATACATGACTTATCATACTTACAAATTGTTTAAACCATCCTTCGAATTCTTTACAGAGTTCAACATTGGGATATTCACTTTCAAACTTGCTGTTTAAATCAAGCACACATGTTAATATCTACGGAGTATTGTGTGTAGGTTGAAAAGATTGACATAAATTTAGTTAATGAATAATCAAATTATTATAGTACCTGATAAGAACAATTAATTCATTACAATTAAGAAGCATAGTTGCCTTGGCTAGATTGTAATCCTTTGTTGTAGCGAACCCTTTAACATTTTTCCGTTTACCGGATGGACGTTCTTGTTTTTTGAATACCGAGAGAGCGTCATCGATTGAATCATCCACAATATCATTTTCATTGCGATGACCACAATTAAAATTTAAATTCACGTGATCATCGAAATAATGACAAAAAAATATGGATGTTTCTTCAATAATGTATGCTTGACAAATAGAACCTTCGACACGTGCTTTCTGTTTCAATTTTTTCTTTAGGTGACCAAGATACCTTAATATGAAAATGTGTGAAATTAACTATAACATGTTCTATATTTAAAAATTGCATAAATAAATATAACTATTACATACCTCTCAAAAGGATACATCCATCCATACTACACTGGTCCCCGTAGTAACGCTTCAGTTGGTAGATGTACTGGTAAATGTTCCATGCAATTAAAAAAACTCCAAGAGGAAATATTTTCTCCAATTTACACAGTAATTTTGGTATATCTCTTTCAAGCTTCTACAAATGGCTTTTAGATAGGGTTGTCAAACATATCTCTTTAAAGAATAAACCGAGCTCTGTTATAGGCATCTAAACCTTTTGTGGTAAAAGCTCTTTAAATACTATCAGGAATAGAGTCTCTAAAAATACATGGAAATCGTGACTCTTCATACCTGACAGTATAAGATCGTTCATATCAACACATCGTTTCATATTAAAAGAAATTCCATCAGGAAACCTCAAATAATCGACCCACTCTAGTAATTTTATACAATGAGTCCTATCCAGCTCATAAAACGCAAGAACTTTAAAGTTTGGGCGCATATGATTAATCTTAAGCTCTAGACGATTGCAATAGCATTCGATATCTTTTCTTGATCTAAAATCATCTTTGGTTTTTCCTTTCGCATTCATAATTGTATGAAAGAAATTCTCAAACACATTTTTTCAATATGCATCACATCTAAATTGTGTCGAAGTTTTAGATCCTTCTAATATGGTGTGACGCCCCACCTCTATACCCACACTAACCAAGAACACTACGGTGTAGTGCTGTCAATTAGCACGGAGAATAAGGCTGTTGAGGAGCGACCATCCATGTAACTTCTTTGTGCGAGCACTGATATGTCAGATAGAATAGAATGCATATCTTTTAAGGAGGAAATCCGACATACCGATACAAACACAAAGCTATCACACGGTGGCTATATATAATCTTCGGAAACAAATATAGAAATAAACGTAACATAAATCAGTCACAGACAATTCATATCACAGAGGCGGAAATAGATATGAATAAATATACAACACATGAAAGTGTACATCAGAGTAGTGGTCAGAAAAATCCACGATAATACAAAAGAATAGCATCACGTGCTATACAAAAGAATAAGTACACAACATAGAGTCTATATCTCAAATGTGTACATCCAAAAACTACAATCTATGTAGTTAGCAAAAAGTCAGAATAGTCCTGAAGAGAAGTCAAGCAGAAGCACCTGTAACATCTCGGTCTGACCCGAGTATTATTTATAAAAAAATAATAAACGGATCAGTCTAGCTATAAATATCAGATAAAGTGATATAGAATAAGAGATATGACAAAAACGTATCATAACCATAATAGCGTACTGTGATAAGTACGAAATTGAAAATCAACAAGAGATTAATCAATACCACAAGAATCTTCTCAAAGATTAAAAAGAATGTCATACTCTTTATTTAATTCACCAAGCCACAATAAATGACATACATATTAATGCCAATTGTAAAAGTTGGTGAAACATTAAATTCAGAAATCAACACACGAAATCTAGAAATCACAAAAAGGGGGAAGTCCGAGCACACGGACGAGAAGCTATCCATTTAATTTTCCGAACACACGGATGGCCCGAAGGCAAGTCCGAACACACGGACGAGAAAGGCAAGTTCGAACACACGGACGAGAAAGGCAAGTCCGAACACACGGACGAGAAAGGCAAGTCCGAACACACGGACGAGAAAGGCAAGTCCGAACACACGGACGAGAAAGGCAAGTCCGAACACACGGACGAGAAAGGCAAGTCCGAACACAAGGACGAGAAAGGCAAGTCCGAACACACGGACGAGAAAGGCAAGTCCGAACACACGGACGAGAAAGGCAAGTCCGAACACACGGACGAGAAAGGCAAGTCCGAACACACGGACGAGAGACATCGCAAATTGCTAGTCTAAATTATAAAAATGATCGTCATCGATCATAAAGAAGTGTCGATTACACTAAGCTAGTAAATATAAGAGTTTAGCTTCATGTCCCATAACCACTTGCTTAACTCAAATATTTACGAACAAACTGTAGATCTCCACTAGGAAATTGTCACAAAAAGGGTTCAATCGAACAAGTCCAAGAGCTAACCGACGAAGTGAACGCAAGCGTTTCATACCACTCGTTTTACTAAGTCGTTTAAGTCGATTTCTCATCCGAGTGAAGTAAAGGCTTGTATATACTAGTAGATTGGAAATCGGTTTGAGAAAACGAACTTTTGATATTTAAAATAGTGTTGAAATCGCTTTAATGAAAGAGTTTTGATATTTAATACTAGTATAGAAAACCTTTATATTTTGAAGTGACAAATCATAGAAGTGATTGTAAAAACAATCAATCATAAAAATTCACGTTCGAAGACGTGGGTAAAGTTCAAAGAAATCAATTCCCAAAACCATCAAAGTAAGAAGTTCTGTTGAATGTTTTACAGATAAGATCTGCCTACGCAGAGTTGTACGGGGTTCGACCTAGAGAGTACAAAATGAGGTCTAACGACCTAAGGGGGATAGGGTCGAGCGACCTAACGAGGTACTATCCCGAAAGAGGAGTCATCAAAGTCTTAGAGATGATAACAACAAATAGAAGACCACACAAATCGATTAAAGTTGGAAATTCAAACAAATAGGCAATATAGAAAAAACTGGCAAATAGGAGCAGGTCGGTCAACCGGACTCCCTGAGTCGGCTGACCGGACCAGAGACAGAAGTGCTCGGGTAGCAGGTCGGTCGACCGGACTCTGAGGTCGGTCGGCCGAAGCCTGTAACCTGCACTTCCAAACAGAGGCAGGGAGATGCTAGAGTAGCAGGTCGGTCGACCGGACTCTGAGGTCGGTCGACCGGAGCCTATTTCCAGCACTCCCATGCCAATCAAATGAATACCAATTCCTTCCGAAATGCAATCGGTCGAGCAACGGCACTAAGGGTTTACGCCAATCGACTACCCGGCCATATACGCTCTTCGATTCATCACCATAAACATGATCAAAACATCAAAGTTAGGATTTTCAAAGAATTGAACTCAAAACACTAAAAATTGGAATATTCACCAAATCAATCCAAACCAAAAGCAATTGCACAAGAATAAGTGTTAGGAATTCATACCTAACAATCGAAGATAAATATAGATAAGATGTGAGATAAAAATCTCACCTTCGAACCCAAATCAATGAAGAAGAAGCTTTGAAGCAATGGCAAGAGCAATCACTCTTCAATTCCAACTTAACAAGCTTGAATCTAAGCTAAAAGAGAAACATTTCCCGAATTTAGGTTTAGGAAATTCCTGAGATTGAAAGGAGAAAAAGTTGGAGAAGGAGAAGAGGATGCTTACCAATGGCTTCAACTTGGATTTGGAGCTAGAATTTGATTTGCAAGAGAGAACTAGGGCTTGGAGTTTTAATTCTTTTTCTTCTCCTCCATTAATCTTCTTAGAACTGAAAAGTGGAGGAAGAGGGAGTGAATGAAGAAGGGGGTTTCAGTTTGGGGTATTAAGTTGGCTAGTGGGGCTGAACCCAAAACCAAACCCAAAGTGCAAATGGTCAAATTTTTGACTAGCTCCAAACATATCGAAGCTTACACTCAAAAAGATCGCAAACGACGTTTTGAACTCAATGGAGGTGGTCTCGAGTCCCAATTCGACTGTTTGCAAAAAGTAGCTTTTCGGACCAAAATCCGACGAACGATGAAATATTTAAATAAAATATCTAAATATAAAATCGATAAATATGCGGGTTGTTACATATGGTAATTCCCAAAATATACTATGTTTGCACCAGTTGTGAAAATCCCCTTTGCCAGAACTTTTAGGCTCTTTGTTTCCCGTCTCGTGTAATTTTGCATAATCTTTTACAATATCAAATACCTCTTCTCCATTCAAAAATGTTGGTGGTTGCAAACTTACAATTTTATTTCTTTCAAAGTTTTTCTTCTCACGTCTAAACGTGTCATTTGTATGCAAAAATCAACAGTGGCAATCCCACCAACATTTCTTACCACCATGCTTCAGTGTAAATGCTTTTGTTGAATCCATGCACACGGGGCAAAGATAATTTACCCCCCGTACTCCAGCCCGAAAGCATCCCATACATGGGAAAATCTCTTATCGTCCATAATAAACAAGCAAATAGTGTGAAATTTTTTCTCTTCGACACGTCGTAAGTGTCAGCGCCCTCTACCCACATCTTCTTCAAGTCCTTGATTAAAGGTTGCAAATAAACATCTATTTCGTTTTTCGGATTTTTCAGCCCAGGGACAATTAGAGTTAAGAACATGTATGGATTTTGCATACACATCCAAGGAGGTAAATTGTAAGGTGTGAAAATAACTGGCCAAGTGGAGTATTTTTGCCATATTGGCTAAAAGGTTGGAAACCATCAGTACATAAACCGAGCCTAAGATTTCGTGACTCCTTGGCAAAATCAGGATATTTGTCATCGAAATGTTTCCATGCTTCTCCATCTGCAGGATGACATAAAACCTCTTCCTCTCGAACTCGTTCACTATGCCATCTCATGTGCTCCACAGTGGCATAAGACGAATACAATCTTTGCAATGTAGGAGTAAGTGGAAGATAATGTAAACGAGTAAAAGTAACACTTTAACCGTTACTTTTTTTCTTTTCATGTAACGATCTACATTTCTTATACCTAAAGATGACACTTAATACATTCATGGTATTCATGTGTCGATCATTTAAGTGTCCGAAAGACAGTCATTAGGGATGAAAGAAACAAAAAGAAAGAACGAAACAACATTCGATAGTTCCGGTAAACTCAACCCTGGTTTTTTTGGAAATAATCAGACAATACATAGGAGCAGAGATCACCCCCTAACCATTTAAGTGGACGGATCTCCCTATCATTTTTCCTAGGAGAACAAAATGAGATTTATACGCACAGTACAACATCATTGAAGACGACTGTGCCATATAACTCATGTGCTCCTAGATATTTCCGAAGTTATATTTTGGTCCAGATTTGATAGGCGGTTATTTAACTATCAAATAAACAAACAAGCAGCAATTTAGAGATTTAATTACCAATATCAATCACTAAGTCTCAAAATAAATCTTTTATTTATTTAAAACTCCTTTAAAAAGTGTTTATCAAACACATTCATATACTTGTCTCACTGACATAAGTATATTCACAAAACATTTGTGAAAGATTTCTCATTTCCAAATCATATCAAAAGATCAAAACAAAATGTTATTTAAATCAGAGATAAAGATAACCTCAAACAATATTCCTTCGATGTTAAGTGTGGAACGAATGTCCATACCACCAGAATTAAGAAGGTCGGTTAAAGGAAATCCAATCTCAATTCTTTTATAAATTTAATTCTACAAATCCTCTTAATAAATCTCTTCTATTTACTAATGTACTTTACTTAAATTCCAAACCCATTTGCAAAACTCTTTATAAATCACCAAGTTCAATTTACAAAACACTTTTATAAATATCAAAACCATTTATATATCTCTTTATAAATCTCCAAAATTATTTATAAAACTTCCTTTATAAATATCCAAAATCGTTCATAAAACTTTCTTATAAATATTCCTTATTTAAAACAAAAATCCTTTAATAAAGTCCTTTTGATAGACAAACGATTATTTAAAACACCTTTACTATAATCATTTCTTAACTTGAAAACATTATTAAAAGAATGATTGACCTTAAAAATCGGAATGAAGCTTAGTGACCACAGTGGTTCTCATTTAAATGAGTTTATTTTTCAAGTTATAGCATGGGTATTTACATAACAAGCAGATATGTATAAGGGAATCAGACAACAATCAAATCAACATATAGTTAAGATGTAAGATGTCCAAGTTACTATAATAGCAGACGGGGATTTGTTCTGCTAAACACATGTCTAAGTTAATATAATAGCAGAATGGGTTTTTATTCTGCTTAAATAAATGTCCATATAATTTACTTGGGAAATTATGGCAGAACAGTGATTTATTCTACCAAATAGATGCCCAATATTACTTAATTAGTAGAACTGTGTTTTATTCTGCTAAACAGATGTCAAATACAAGTTAATTAATAGAACGGTGATTTATTCTGCTAAACAGATGCCAAATACAAGTTAATTAACAGAACGGTGATTTATTCTGCTAAACAGATGCCATTGGGTTTACTTAAGGATAGTCGACAAACAAATCCCTTGGATTAAAACCTTCCTTTAAAAGGAAGCCGCTTCTTGAAAACAAACCCGATCTTCAGAATTAAAGTGGTTTAAAACTTCAAAACTTTTACTTAAAAATTAAATAACATTTAAACTTTTTACTTAATAATAATTAAACTTTTAGTTAATAATTAAGTATTAGAGAAATAATTAAATAATAATTATCTTTTACATAAATATTTAAATAATAGTAAACTTTAAATAAATAATCAAACCATAATTAATCTTTAATTGATTATTAAATAATAATTTAAAATCATAAATAAATAAATAAATCTTAATCAAGTCTTAATTAATCTTACTTAATTAGCAATTAATTAAATATTTAAACCCTTTTATAAATAATTAATTAATTAATAATTAATCTTAAATAAATAAATAAATAATAATTAATCCCTAATTATTAATTAAATAATAATTAACTTGAATTAATTAACTAATTATAATTAACTTAATTGATTAAAACTTAGGTATTAATTACCTTTATTAACTAATGATTAAGTACTAATTATCTTAATTAATTAATTAATCATTAAAATAATAAGTAGTTAAGTAATTACTTTTAATTTTCTAATTAATGTTTTGAAAACACTTTACAAAAAGAATACTTAAGTAAAAACACTTTTTAGATTCTCCAAAAGTAGTTCGTTTTATGAACTACGCTTATAGCAACTATCGCTATATGAACCGAAATTTCAAAACTTGATATTTATATCAAATAACTTTTAAAACTTTTTCTTTTTAGTTCTAATTTACTTTTATAAACATTTAAGAAAGTTTTGAATCAAAAAAAAGTTTTAAAACTTTATTAAAATCCTTTTTAGAAACACTTAAGTAAAACAAATTTAAAGTAAGGGATTTCGATGCCACAACATACGACAGGCTAAATTGCTAAACTTTCTTTAGCTTACAACATTTCATGCATGATTACAAGCATATATGTAACGACCCAGAATTTTGCACCATTCGCATCCATTATAAGTGTATAGGTAGACACTCATGCCGGAATTGAATTGCTCAAAATACCGCGTTGTTAATTTAAATTTGGCAAAACTGAACATATACAGTAAATAAATAATCACAGAACACAGACACAGAGTAATAATTGCAGCGGAAATAAAAGAGATAGTAGTTCATGAAGCTACTATATGAATATATAAAATACATCAGAGTTTACAACATAAGAGTAATATGATACATCAGAGTTAAACCAGATATAACGGAAGAGTGATACGATACATCAGATACAAATCAGAATGCATCACTGGAATCATCGAATACTGAAAGCAGAATAGATGGCTGGATCTTCAAGCAAAGCTCCAACTCCAAAGGTGAGTCTTGAATACTGGTACACTCAGTCTGACCCGAGCGTAAAGCAAAAACACAAGACACTCGAGTCAGGATTAACATTCTTATATTAATAAATCCAACTCAAGTGAAATAGCAATTGAAATACAAGTAACTCAAAGGATGTTTGGAATAACCATCCTTTAAGGATCCGTTAAACTATCTACTATGTAGTAGTGTACGATAAGTAGATAATGTCTATCAGTAATAATAAGATATCAAAATAGCGTTAAGTCATGGCCCATTCCACCCTTAACACATTTTTATTCCCAAAAGCATATACAAGACCGTAGTTTCCCCAAAACCGGAAGTCACCAGAGGGCAATCCATATACTAAAGGTACAAATCAAAATCGTAGTGGTCGCGCATAAATGGAATACAAGTATGACAAGGCACATGAGGCAATACCCAAGGTAGTGATACTACCGTTCGCCTGATCCGGACTGGTGAGAACGCAACGCCGCAGCGCCCGCAACACCGTGAAACAACACTCCCAAAATCAAGGGTGCACCAATCGACAACAAAGTAATGAGTAGTTCGAAGAAGTGTGTCCACTTGAGGTAGCTAATCCTCCATTGGCCCGGCACAGCTCCTGTTTTAGTGATTTCCAATTTGACACAAGTGTCAAAGCTATCCATTATCGTTCTCTTTCTTCAGTCATCACGTACATCATTCCAACCACTTCATTCTGGATCATCACTCCGCGTATAGTAATTAAAGTGGTTTTCGGTTTAGATAGAGAGTATATCCATAACCGAATTCCGGTCTCTTTAATAACTTCCGTAATTATTTCACCGATTGGTCGTTTATTTATTTCAAAACCAAATCAATTTCAATTTCAATTTCAATTTAAAGCAATTCAAATATTGATTCAAATTCGTATATAAGTTTCATTCCGAAATTATTTAAATTAATTTAATTTACCATTCAAATCAACTTAAACTCATTTATCGATTTCATTCAATATTCGTTAAGTTACTTTATCATTCAAAATAATTTCTATAAAATTTCCAATTCATCAAATCAATTTCTTAAGTTCAACTTCATTAAATCAAAACTTACAATTTTGAATTAAATTAAATTCGTCAAATCAATTCTTTCAATTACAAGTCTTACATTAATTCCAAAAATATCACATTTTCATTTCTTGTTAAAGAAATTCCATTTCACTTATTTACTTTCTTAAATAATTTTCCAAAAACTTACTTAATCAAGAAAACTCAATTTCAATTATCTACGAGGAAAAATTCACTTATTCAAAAGTTCAATTTTTCTTATTAAAGAACTTCAATTCAATTTAATCATTAAATAATTTAATCTTATTTAAGTATTAAATAATTCAAAAATTAATTATTAAATAATTTCAAGGTTTAATAATTTCAAACTTAATTATAATTTCAAACTTAATTCAATCATTTCTCAAAATAAACATCGTTCTTTCATCAATTACATTGTTAATATTTTGTTTCATATTATTAAATATTAACAATTTCCTTTCATTAAAAATTCAAATTTCAACTTCATTTCAAAACCATATTATTTATTCAAATAAAATCTTCGTTTTATTTTCAAATCAAATTATTGACCAATCGGGTTTTATTTAATTCTCTATCCTAGGTCAAGTTCAATTTGGGTATTTATCATTTCAACCCGATTCCAATTCAATTCAAAATCAAAGCATAGTAAAGGGAACTTGCAGTGTGATAACTGGGATGGTGTCAAAGTAAATAAACAAGCAATAACAACGAACAATAACAATCCAATAATCAATTCAAATAATCCCAAAATAACCGTATTAATTCGCATTGTTGTTTATGCAAATTAATATAATTATTCCTAGAATCTACACTATCATTTCATGTAGATTAAAGATTATTCCACTATTTATTTATATGGTTTTTCACTTGTCATTCAATTACAATTTTATACTACAACAATTAATCCAATATACGTCTATGGTTCAAAGTGTAATTATCACTATTCTACATGTCAATAAATTTAACCATTAAAAGGGGTCATATTCAACTAATCAAATTTAACATATAAATCAGTTTAAAATTGTTAACTATCCTATATCCATTTCAAATTTTTTGCATACTATTTATCATTTAACACTAACAATTTAACGTCCAATATAAACATCAACAATCAATCAATTATCAGCCAAACTGTATTATCATCGCATAAATAATTAACAGATAATGGTGTCAGATGTCACAGGTGAACTGATACAGGCAATAGCATATATAACAGTGTAATTAACTAACAGCAGCATATTTCAGTTGTCGTTTCAATTGGAATCAAATTTTATAAATAAAAGAACGTTAATCGTGAGTGAGTGCTCACCTTTCGAGGCTAGATAGATTTGACGAAGAAATGAGCTACGAATCCAAGCAACGAATTGCAAAGCAAAGTAGATTGGCACGAATTCAACAGACCAGCTGATAGATAAGTGAATGATGAAATAAATCAGAATCTGCTCGATATAGCTTGAACCAAATATATATTATACTAAATTTTTTTTAAACCAAATATTCAATTTTTTTAGATACATATACATTTTACATCAATCTTAAATCTTAAACACTTATATACTGAAATCAAAATCTATATATATCTACATGAAATTTAAATCAATTATCTAAATGAAACCATTGCCTTATATCATTTCAAAATTAATATTTATTATGAAAACCAACATTACAAACAGGTTATGATTTATACAAGTACATATGCCTTATATTAAATGTATGCATATGATAATTAATATAATCTAATATATAACAATTCACGTATAACAATACGGTACACCCGACTATAAATACAATATATATATAACGCTTTATAAATAAATATATAACTTAGAAAAATATATATATAATATTTACATATATGTAACAACAGTCAATACTACATGTACAACCCTTTACATAGTACTATTCTAGAGTTTATATATTTCATATAAATGACATATAAGTCACTGTACATACTAGCTGAAACTATATTATACTTTATAACTTACTTTAAAATACGTAACTCTCATATCTATACTTTATAAATTATAAACTGTTGGAACTTGTACACTAAGTCCAAAATGGTATATTTATAAACAATGTTCATTATACTAAATATACTAAAAATATATATAAATGAAACATTACATAAACTAATATATATAAATACTAGTATATAACCAAACCGTAATATGTATAACTTTTATAAAAATTTCAACTATAACAGAAATATGAAAACCCTTACAGACCAACATAGAAATATGAAGTACAAAATTACAGCTATAAACTAATATGCAACTCATATACTAGTGTATAAAAACGTGCATCATATATCCATCAATATAGCTGTACAGCTAATATAAACTGACTAATTAAAACCCAACAAGTCCACTATATATAAACTGATATGTATCAACATTATACAACCTACAGTTCGAATATATATACCCATATATATACACAATTACATATTATATAAACAGACTCTAATATTTTATACAACCACATTGTTGTTTCCAATATAAATGTGAAAACCACTGCTATACTATATATTAGTTAAACTTATATAAATTAGTCTTTGTTGTTGTAACGACCCGTAAATTTCAACTATTTTAATAACGTAATTAGTTGAAATTTTGTGAAATTTTAAACGATAAAATTTTGAAATAAAAATTTAATATTTGGAATACGTCTAGTTAAACATAGCGACTGGTAAATTTTCGTCCGAAAATATGAAAGTTTATTTCGCGCGTAAATTCACTTCAATTTAATCAGTTAAAAAGCAATGAAAATAAAATGTTTCCGAAACCTAAATATTTTTACATAGAAAAATTCTAAACCATCTTTTGAGCAAGATGTCAGTTTGTCGTTTTTCCAAATTCGGACATCTTTGGCTCCGTCGATCTTATTTTTCAGTGTTTTCTTGCATTTTCCGTAGTAGAAAATTCGAATTTTTATAATTCAATCGTACCACTGATACTTGTATATCGTTTTGATCGTCTCTTCATGCTGATCTCTGTAGTATATTAATTCGTGTGTTTCGGTGTCCGGTACACGGTGAAAACCACGGAACGGTTAACCGTATCGGCTCCCAATTTTTGACCTTTGGCTTTTCTGTGTCCTTTTAAATTGTCCAACCGTAAGAAATTGGATGGCCATATACCATTCGTATCCCTTGAATTCAATTGGTGGCTGTTGCTATACCCATTGCTTCAATCTATAATTTCTGGTTCAAGTTATAAACTGCTTTCCCTTCACTGTTCATTCTCTCCTCTTTCATTTTGCTTTTACCTTCCTGCCTATGAAGCCGAGCATCCTATTTCTTTTATTTTCTTCTCTCCACAAAATCATTGTTCTCTTCTCTTCTGCATGGACTAATTTTCTCCACCACATAATCACGCAATCTTCCACCCAGGCGAGGCTGCCTTTCACCGAGCCTCACACCCGTACGACCTGACCACCTCCACTCCGCCAACCGGATCCGCCCTTCTCCTTTCGACCAGACCCAACACCCAAAGCTCGCGTAATGCAAATTGCCGACCATTCCCACCACCTCCACGGCCAGTGCGCCCTCCAACCCCATAGCCTCAGCCTCCCATTGCTCCACGTCCGAGAACAGCCGCTGCCTTGCAGCAGGTGAGCCACCAATCCTCCGTGTCGCCGAGCTCCTTCCGCGCCTTAGCACGCAAACACCCACGTGTGCATCTCCTTCCTCAACCTATACCGCTCGCGTCTCCGCCTCTCTGCAGCCCACCATGCAACAACATGACCAGATCTGCTCCTCCCTGACTCCGACTCAAACGCCATCTCCGAGCTTAGATCGTCCACCAAGTCCATGCGTCTCCCTTTGCCCATCCACGTGCAGAAGTATCCGCCTTTCCTTATGAGGCCGAGACCCATCAACACCCCTGTGAACTCCAAAGCCTTCGGACCACATCTCCTTCCAGCCTCCACTGATGTGCCGAAAACCCAAACTCCAGCTCTCTCATACCTGACCCCGCTCTAGAACTCCACCGTAGCCTTGCATCACCTGAAGTCTCACTTGTTCCGACCTTCAGGCCTTCACCACTCCTAAGTTTGGTAGCAGCTCTGCTGTATATACATAAGGTATATATATAAATATGAGTTATATATGTAATGTATTGAGTTTGTATATATATTTATATATATAAAGTTATATATATTTTCCTCTTCACTGTTTATAATATATTACCATATGTTTTAATATGAAAGTTATATAAATCTTAATATAGTTTAACTTATATGCTAGTCTGTGGTACACTTTTAAATCAACATAAGAGTTATATATATTGTATTTTACATGACATACATGTTATATAGAAGTTTATGGGTTGCGTGAGCTTATATATATATAGTATTATATTTTATTATATTGAGATATGTATTCTATTTTAAACTTTATATATACAGGTTTTAATAATATAATTCGTTAACTGTATATGACTATTTTTGAAACTGTATAAGCCAGAAGTTATGTAGGTTGTTCATTGGAGCATCCTCGAAGCGAACAGTCTTTTATTTAACTATCTGCTCCATTGTCATTTGCGAACAAATCTGTATCCATATTTTGAAACTCTAAAAAGAAATACTATGCTGTAATGCCTTAAAAAAAATATATGACTATTTTTGAAAAATATGTATATTAGACTATATATATAACCTGTTATTTATCTTTAAGTTTATGGAAGTCGTATAAATTCATTGATTATAGAAATATAAGATTTGGTTATATAAAGTATATTTTTTTTATATTTAATATGTAGATACTGTAGTTTTAAAATATAGTCAAATTTAAAAGTATAATTTTAAGTTGATGAATATATGCATGCGTGTTTACTTCGCTGTATGGGCCATGGTTTCTTTAATCTAGTTGGGCTGTTGTTTCATCTTATATATATGTTAGCTTATATGTGATATGTTGTTGTATGGAAGAGTCTATATAAATTATGTGTCACCTGGTTGATTTATATAGTGTATGTAAGTTGTAAATATAGTTAAATGTTGGTTTTATAATAAATTTGAATCTTAAGTATAATATGTTAGTATATATAAGTTTTAAAATATTGATTTTAATTGAATATATTATTTTAATAATTGTTTCAAAGTTACAATTGATTTCATAATGATAATAATATAATTGTTGTTTATATCAAACTGATTCTGATTCAATCAATTCTTATCTACCAGCTTGTCGAATTCGTGCCAACCTTGACTTGTTTTGAGATTCATGCCTGGATTTCGTAACTCTTCTCATTCTCCTATATCTCTAGCCTCGAAAGGTGAGCAATCACTCACGATTAATGTTCTTTTATTTATTAAATTTGATTTCAATTGAAACGACAATTGAAATATGCGGCTGTTTGATATTTACACTGTTATTACCTGTATCAGTTCACCTATGACATCTGACACCATTATCTGTTAATTATTTATGCGATGATAATACAGTTTGGCTGATAATTGATTGATTGTTGATGTTTATATTGGACGTTAAATTGTTAATGTTAAATTGATAAATAGTATGAAATTGAATTTGATATAGGATAATTAAATGTTAAATTTGATTTACTGACATTTGTATAATATGACCCCTTTAACTGTTGAATTTATTGACACGTAGGATTTGTTTAATTACATTTTTAACCACTGAATGTATGTTATTAAATTGATGATGTATGAAATTGTAAATAGATGACAAGTGAAAAACTGTAATGTAAAATCTTTAATCTACATGAAATGATAGTGTAGATTCTAGAAATAATTATATTAATTCGTACAAATAACAATGCGAATTAATACGATTATTTCGGGATTATTTGAATTGATTATTGGATTGATATTGATTGTTGTTATTGCTTGTTTATTTACTTTGACACCATCCCAGTTATCACACTGCAAGTTCCCTTTGTTTTGCTTTGATTTTGAATTGAATTGGAATCGGGTTGAAATGATAAATACCCAAATTTTAACTTTGACCTAGGATAGAAATTTAAATAAAAACCGATTGGTCAATAATTTGATTTAAAAATAAAATGAAGATTTTATTTGAATAATTAATATGGTTTTGAAATGAAGTTGAAATTGGAATTTTATGAAAAGAAAATGTTAATATATAATAATCTGAAACAAAATATTAACAATGTAAATTGATGGAAGAATGTTGTTTAATTTGAGAAATTATAACTAAGTTTGAAATTATTAAAATTTGAAATGATTTAATAATTAAGTTTGAAATTATAATTAAGTTTGAAATTATTAAACTTTGAAATTATTTAATAATTAAGTTTTGAATTATTTAATAATTAAATAAAATTGAATTATTTAATGTTTAAATTAAATTGAATTTGTGAATAAGTAAATTTTACTTCGTAAACAATTGAAATTGAGTTTCTTTATTAATTAAGTTTTGGAAAAATATTTAAGTAAGTAAATAAGTGAAATGAATTTCTTTAACAAGAAAAAATTGTGATTTATTGCAATTAATATAAGACGTGAAATTTAAAGAATTTGGTTTGACGAATTTAGTTTAATTCAAAATTGTAAGTTTTGATTTAATGAAGTTGAACTTAAGAATTGATTTAATGAATTGGAAATTTAATAGGAATTGTTTGAATGATAAGGTAACTTAACGAATATTGAATGAATTCGATAAATGAGTTTAAATTGATTTGAATGTTTAATAAAATTTGTTTAAATGATTTCGGAATGAAACTTATATACGAACTTGAATCAATATTTGAATGGTTTTAAATAGATATTGAAATTGAATTATAAGATTTTGAAATGGTAATTTGGAAGTTTTGAAACGTAAATTATTGAAAATTGGTTTTGAAAGACAAATGAAATGTTGATTTGCGAATTGAAATTGATTTGGTTTTGAAATAAATAAACGACCAATCGGTGAAATAAATTTCGAAGGTTATTAAAGAGACCGGAATTCGGTTATGGATATACTCTCTATCTAAACCGAAAACCACTTTAATAACTATACGCGGAGTGATGATCCAGAATGAAGTGGTTGGAATGATGTACGTGATGACTGAAGAAAGAGAACGATAATGGATAGCCTTGACACTTGTGTCAAATTGGAAATGACTAAAACAGGAGCTGTGCCGGGCCAATGGAGGATTAGCTACCTCAAGTGGACACACTTCTTCGAACTACTTATACTTGTTGTCGATTGGTGCACCCTTGATTTTGGGAGTGTTGTTTCACGGTGTTGCGGGCGCTGCGGCGTTGCGTTCTCACCCGTCCGGATCAGGCGAACGGTAGTATCACTACCTTGGGTATTGCCTCATGTGCCTTGTCATACTTGTATTCCATTTATGCGCGACCACTACGATTTTGATTTGTACCTTTAGTATATGGATTGCCCTCTGGTGACTTTCGGTTTTGGGGAAACTACGGTCTTGTATATGCTTTTGGGAATAAAAATGTGTTAAGGGTGGAATGGGCCATGACTTAACACTATTTTGATATCTTATTATTACTGATAGACATTATCTACTTATCGTACATTACTACCTAGTAGATAGTTTGACGGATCCTTAAAGGATGGTTATTCCAAACATCCTTTGAGTTACTTGTATTTCAATTGCTATTTCACTTGAATTGGATTTATTAATATAAGAATGTTAATCCTGACTCGAGTGTTTTGTGTTTTGCTTTACGCTCGGGTCAGACTGAGTGGTTCAGCTTTTGAGACTCACCTTTGGAGTTGGAGCTTCGCTTGGAGATCCAGCTATCTATCCAGCTTTCAGGTATTCGATGATTCCAGTGATGTATTCTGAGTTGTATCTGATGTATCATATTACTCTTCCGCTGTATCTGGTTTAACTCTGATGTATCGTATTACTCTTCTGTTGTAAACTCTGATGTATTTTATATATTCATATAGTAGCTTCATGAACTACTATCTCTTTTATTTCCGCTGCATTTATTACTCTGTGTCTGTGATCTATGATTATTTATTTACTGTATATGTTCAGTTTTGCCAATTTAAATTAACAACGCGGTATTTTGAGCAATTCAACTCCGGCATGAGTGTCTACCTATACACTTATAATGGATGCGAATGGTCCAAAATTCTGGGTCGTTACAGCTGTAAAACTGTGCAACAAACAAAAGTCCAAAGTTTTATACTTAAGGAGGAAATGGCTGCTACATGCTTTCAAATATGCAAACTATTATTAACATAAACTATATATATACTTATATATAAGATACATAATAATACCTTATATAAACGTGGGAAGAGGACTCCCAGGCGATGGAGAAGCCGATAGCAGCGGGTGGTGGACGGGTCGAAGGGTAAGGGAGAGAGAGCAGTAGTTGAGAGCGAGATGGGTTTCGGCGTTTAAGGCTGTGGAGAGATCGGAGTTGGTTGCCGTGTTCGGCCATAGGTGGAGCACGGAGACAAGGTCAGAGTGATGGAGAACGCATGGCAGTGGTTGCGTGCTGCAGTCGAAGGCCGGGAAAGGCGAAGGGAGAAGCCGGAGCTCGAAGGCGGTATGCTTCGGTCAAGGATAGCCACCTGCGTCGGTTGCCGGAGGAAATAGATACGACAAATGAAAAGAAAGTGTCGATTGATAGGAAGAAGAATGGGTATGAAGGTTCAAGCGACGGAGATGAGCGTTTTTCCTAGAAAAGTTGCCAAACAAGATCTCAGATATAAACTTATAAAAATATAATTTTTCTTTTCAATGAATTAAAGGCAAGCGGCCGAGAATTGAAAAGAACTTCATAGCTAAAATTTTACGTTGGGAACATGGCAGGTCAACCATTGGTTTGTGGGAAATTAAAGAATTTTAATAGCTGAAATATTGATATCCCACTCGTCATAAAATAAAAGTTGGTAACAAATTGGAACCATTTAAAGCAATTAATATTTGCGTTAATATTTGCGTGAACAGCACGTTTCAATATCTGAAATCGGAGGAAAGTTAACGGTCACTGTTAAAGGTGCCGTTACAACAAATGGTTCATTGTTTCAGTTGCGTATCGGACCTCAAAATAGGGAAATGAACACACTGCTGAGATCAGCATGACGAGACGGTCAAAACGGTATACAAATATCAGTGGTAAGATTGAATTATAAAAATTCGAATTTTTTTAATAGCGGAAAATGCAAGAAAAACGCTGAAAAATAAGATCGACGGAGCCAAAGATGTCCGAATTTGGAAAAACGACAAACTGACATCTTGCTCAGAAGATGGTTTAGAATTTTTCTATGTAAAAATATTTAGGTTTCGAAAACATTTTATTCTCATCGCTTTTTAACTGACTAAATTGAAGTAAATTTACGCGCGAAATAAACTTCCATATTTTCGGACGAAAATTTACCAGTTGCTATGTTTAACTAAACGCATTCCAAATATTAAATTTTATTTCAAAATTTTATCGTTTAAAATTTCGAAATTTTTAATTAATAACGTTATTAAAACCCGGTTAAATTTACGGGTCGTTACACTCTCCCCCACCCAAAACTTTTCGTCCCCGAAAAGGAACGAGGTTGGAGAATAGAAACAACCAGAAAGAAAAACAGATTTGAAATACAAATAACAATTAATTTAAACCATATAAATTCTAATTTAAATTAATTGGTATTCAAAAATTGATTCAATCCATTTGATTTCACTAAAATCAATCTCAACTATTTCTAAATTCATTATCTTATTATCCAATTATCTTAAATTTACAATTTCTAAAACCATAAATTTGAATAGTCTTTTATTATAATCATATTTTTTCAACAATTTATATTTTTCTTTATTCCAAATTATTGTTAAATTTATTCTACTTAATATATCTTATCACATATATTTAACTCATATTAATTTAAACCATAAAAGTTCCGATTTAAATTAATTTATATTTACTAATTGCTTTTAAATTCAAGGTATTTTCATAAGTTGATCAAATTTCAATTTATTAATTCTTTGTAAACAAATTTATTAATTTTTTCAAAACAAATTTATTTCATTATTAACTGAGTTTACTTATTATCCTATCTAACTCTATTAACATCTTTATAATCAAAATTTAGTGTATAACATTTATTATAAACACTCAAATTTTATTTATAAATTCAATTTATCTTATATATTATCCAATTACATATTAACTTCTGAATAATTTAGATAAGTTATATTGAAATGCAGTTTAGTACTATACAAATAAAATTTTCAAATTCAACTATTTCAAGTTTAAATATTTATCCAAAATTTAGCTTTATTTATAATTGAAAACATCCTTTAACATAATTTTAAGAATTAAATTTCCGTTTAATTTCAAACCCTTTAGAGATAATTATGTATATACTATATATATTACATCAAATTAAATTTAAAATAATATTCCCATATGTATATATATATATAAATCCAGTCATATTTAAGACATTTAAATCTAATATTTTTTCAAAACAAAACCGTAGCAAAGCTACAAAATGGTTTCTCCACTTCGAAACTCGAAAATGAATGTCGATGATGCGGCCGCCATCACCGAAATTATTTTCCAGCGACAAAGAGAAGAGTATTGATTTCAATATTTAAATTCTTTGAAAACGGTTTCTATTTGAAAATACGTTCAATAATATACATTTAAAAAAATTTAAAAACCAAAGCTTGAAATCACTGGAAATTAAATTCTCAAATTCTAAATTTTAAATTCATTTAAATTTCAAATCAGTTTATAACCCATGTTTAAAATTCATTTATAGAACAATAAGTGAAAATCAATTATTATCATTTCAATTACCAATTTAATTAACTTATTAAATTTCAGAAAATTTTACTTATATATATTTATTATATATTCATACAAATTTATTCCATTTACCAAATTTGAAAATAATATTGTGTCAGTTTGCTCTGTTCAAGTGTTTTGGAAATCCTATCGATAACGTTGATCAGACGAATCGATCGAAAACCCAAATCAACCTCAACAACTCAAACAACACAATATATTTTAAAACATTTATATATTAGTTTACAAATACATTTCTTTGCTCGACGATACAGGAATGAATTTTCAAAATAAGGATAGGGATTCAAATTTTTGATATACTCAAATCAAAGAGAATTTCGATTCGAAGATAGGTTTGAACAAAGACGAGATAATTAAATAACAAAAAAAGGCGATCGATAAGTTTATTAAATTCACGGGCAACCTTAACCGGTCGTCCGTAACTTCAAGAATAGGATCGATGCTGAATTCCGAGGTAAATCAACATTTGATCTCAAGAAATAGAATTCAGGTATAGCAGCAGATAGATAGCATCGTAAACCGAGGATACAGAGATCTCCGGTAAATCGATGCCTATTATAAAGGAGTTTCTCCTTTAGGAATCATTCGAAGATTGGCGAGACCGCCGATCTATTATAGATATCATTCAAAATGGAGTTATGGGGTGCTCCAGAATTGAAAGAAGATGAATAGTGAAGGACACGAATGAATTTCGGAACCGAGGGGAACGTTCCAAAATTCAAAGGAATTGAGTCAAAGGAAGAGATTGAAACTCGAATGAGAGTGATTCTGTAAATACATTTACCCTATATGTTGAGTTTTGTCTAGAGCTACCAAAGCTCTGATACCAACTGTAACGACCCAGAATTTTGCACCATTCGCATCCATTATAAGTGTATAGGTAGACACTCATGCCGGAATTGAATTGCTCAAAATACCGCGTTGTTAATTTAAATTTGGCAAAACTGAACATATACAGTAAATAAATAATCACAGAACACAGACACAGAGTAATAATTGCAGCGGAAATAAAAGAGATAATAGTTCATGAAGCTACTATATGAATATATAAAATACATCAGAGTTTACAACAGAAGAGTAATATGATACATCAGAGTTAAACCAGATATAACGGAAGAGTAATACGATACATCAGATACAAATCAGAATGCATCACTGGAATCATCGAATACTGAAAGCAGAATAGATGGCTGGATCTTCAAGCAAAGCTCCAACTCCAAAGGTGAGTCTTGAATACTGGTACACTCAGTCTGACCTGAGCGTAAAGCAAAAACACAAGACACTCGAGTCAGGATTAACATTCTTATATTAATAAATCCAACTCAAGTGAAATAGCAATTGAAATACAAGTAACTCAAAGGATGTTTGGAATAACCATCCTTTAAGGATCCGTTAAACTATCTACTATGTAGTAGTGTACGATAAGTAGATAATGTCTATCAGTAATAATAAGATATCAAAATAGCGTTAAGTCATGGCCCATTCCACCCTTAACACATTTTTATTCCCAAAAGCATATACAAGACCGTAGTTTCCCCAAAACCGGAAGTCACCAGAGGGCAATCCATATACTAAAGGTACAAATCAAAATCGTAGTGGTCGCGCATAAATGGAATACAAGTATGACAAGGCACATGAGGCAATACCCAAGGTAGTGATACTACCGTTCGCCTGATCCGGACTGGTGAGAACGCAACGCCGCAGCGCCCGCAACACCGTGAAACAACACTCCTAAAATCAAGGGTGCACCAATCGACAACAAAGTAATGAGTAGTTCGAAGAAATGTGTCCACTTGAGGTAGCTAATCCTCCATTGGCCCGGCACAGCTCCTGTTTTAGTGATTTCCAATTTGACACAAGTGTCAAAGCTATCCATTATCGTTCTCTTTCTTCAGTCATCACGTACATCATTCCAACCACTTCATTCTGGATCATCACTCCGCGTATAGTAATTAAAGTGGTTTTCGGTTTAGATAGAGAGTATATCCATAACCGAATTCCGGTCTCTTTAATAACTTCCGTAATTATTTCACCGATTGGTCGTTTATTTATTTCAAAACCAAATCAATTTCAATTTCAATTTCAATTTAAAGCAATTCAAATATTGATTCAAATTCGTATATAAGTTTCATTCCGAAATTATTTAAATTAATTTAATTTACCATTCAAATCAACTTAAACTCATTTATCGATTTCATTCAATATTCGTTAAGTTACTTTATCATTCAAAACAATTTCTATAAAATTTCCAATTCATCAAATCAATTTCTTAAGTTCAACTTCATTAAATCAAAACTTACAATTTTGAATTAAATTAAATTCGTCAAATCAATTCTTTCAATTACAAGTCTTACATTAATTCCAAAAATATCACATTTTCATTTCTTGTTAAAGAAATTCCATTTCACTTATTTACTTTCTTAAATAATTTTCCAAAAACTTACTTAATCAAGAAAACTCAATTTTAATTATCTACGAGGTAAAATTCACTTATTCAAAAGTTCGTTTTTTCTTATTAAAGAACTTCAATTCAATTTAATCATTAAATAATTTAATCTTATTTAAGTATTAAATAATTCAAAACTTAATTATTAAATAATTTCAAGGTTTAATAATTTCAAACTTAATTATAATTTCAAACTTAATTCAATCATTTCTCAAAATAAACATCGTTCTTTCATCAATTACATTGTTAATATTTTGTTTCATATTATTAAATATTAACAATTTCCTTTCATTAAAAATTCAAATTTCAACTTTATTTCAAAACCATATTATTTATTCAAATAAAATCTTCGTTTTATTTTCAAATCAAATTATTGACCAATCGGGTTTTATTTAATTCTCTATCCTAGGTCAAGTTCAATTTGGGTATTTATCATTTCAACCCGATTCCAATTCAATTCAAAATCAAAGCATAGTAAAGGGAACTTGCAGTGTGATAACTGGGATGGTGTCAAAGTAAATAAACAAGCAATAACAACGAACAATAACAATCCAATAATCAATTCAAATAATCTCGAAATAACCGTATTAATTCGCATTGTTGTTTGTGCAAATTAATATAATTATTCCTAGAATCTACACTATCATTTCATGTAGATTAAAGATTATTCCACTATTTATTTATATGGTTTTTCACTTGTCATTCAATTACAATTTTATACTACAACAATTAATCCAATATACGTCGATGGTTCAAAGTGTAATTATCACTATTCTACATGTCAATTAATTTAACCATTAAAAGGGGTCATATTCAACTAATCAAATTTAACATATAAATCAGTTTAAAATTGTTAACTATCCTATATCCATTTCAAATTTTTTGCATACTATTTATCATTTAACACTAACAATTTAACGTCCAATATAAACATCAACAATCAATCAATTATCAGCCAAACTGTATTATCATCGCATAAATAATTAACAGATAATGGTGTCAGATGTCACAGGTGAACTGATACAGGCAATAGCATATATAACAGTGTAATTAACTAACAGCAGCATATTTCAGTTGTCGTTTCAATTGGAATCAAATTTTATAAATAAAAGAACGTTAATCGTGAGTGAGTGCTCACCTTTCGAGGCTAGATAGATTTGACGAAGAAATGAGCTACGAATCCAAGCAACGAATTGCAAAGCAAAGTAGATTGGCACGAATTCAACAGACCAGCTGATAGATAAGTGAATGATGAAATAAATCAGAATTTGCTCGATATAGCTTGAACCAAATATATATTATACTAAATTTTTTTTAAACCAAATATTCAATTTTTTTTAGATACATATACATTTTACATCAATCTTAAATCTTAAACACTTATATACTGAAATCAAAATCTATATATATCTACATGAAATTTAAATCAATTATCTAAATGAAACCATTGCCTTATATCATTTCAAAATTAATATTTATTATGAAAACCAACATTACAAACAGGTTATGATTTATACAAGTACATATGCCTTATATTAAATGTATGCATATGATAATTAATATAATCTAATATATAACAATTCACGTATAACAATACGGTACACCCGACTATAAATACAATATATATATAACGCTTTATAAATAAATATATAACTTAGAAAAATATATATATATAATATTTACATATATGTAACAACAGTCAATACTACATGTACAACCCTTTACATAGTACTATTCTAGAGTTTATATATTTCATATAAATGACATATAAGTAACTTTACATACTAGCTGAAACTATATTATACTTTATAACTTACTTTAAAATACGTAACTCTCATATCTATACTTTATAAATTATAAACTGTTGGAACTTGTACACTGTTAACGATAAAAAGTGAACGCTAACACCCGGTGTGTGTAATAGAATCGTGAAAGCACCACCCGTTGGTACGGGAACAGAATATAAGCTAAAAATAGCAGAAAAGTAGTAAATGAACAACAGGTTTATAGTGGTTCGGCCCGTAATTGAGCCTACGTCCACTTTATAATTTTTTATTGCTGATTCGGTTACAATTTGATACAATATCCTTCAAAATACCATACAACTTGATCACGAAAGCACTCTTGAATACTAACTCAATCTTTGATGATGAAACTCGGTGAATCCGTGTTGAATGTAAGGAGTTCTTCTCGAAGATTGTTGTAGCGTCTCAAGTGCTTGAAGATCTTTGATTGCTGAATGAGAGGAGACTTCGACAGCATAACGGTGCTTGAAGAAATGAATGGCCAAAAGTCCTCATTATGTTGGAAGTGGTGGGGTATTTATAGAAGCTGATTTGGACTCTGGAAATATCCCTAAGTCCTAAGTCGCAGCCGACTTAGGGTAGGTCGGTGACGAGTTAAGAGATTGGGTTAGGTCGGTGACGAGTTAAGGGATTGGGTTAGGTCGGTGACGAGTTAAGGGATTGGGTTAGGTCGGTGACGAGTTAAGGGATTGGGTTGTTCTGGGCTCATCCTGTGGCTTTGTCTTCCAAGTGTTAAGTCATAGCCGACTTATCAGACAGGTAGTATAAGCATGGGCTCTGGACTTTAACCTTGTAGCCTTTAGGTCGTAAGACCCTTAAGTCGTAAGACCTTAACTCGTAAGATCTTAGCTCGTAAGACCTTAACTCGCTGAGTCGTTAAGTCGGAACCCCCTTTCTTTAAGTTGTAGATAGCTTAACTCGCTGAGTCGTTAGGACCATGAGTCGTAGGCTATGAAGCTCTTAAGTCGTACACCTTACTAAGTCGTAAACTGTTAAGTCGTAGTACTCCTTAACTCGGAGCATTTCATAGCTCGGTATTGTTAGGTCGGAGCAGAGTTAACTCGCAATCTTAAGTCGGCCATTTGCTAAGTCGGTTGGCTTCTAGGTCGGCACACATCTTAAGTAGTTAGGTCGCAAGCTCCTTTAGGTCGCAAGCTTCTTTAGGTCGCAAGCTGCTAGGTCGCGAAGCTCCTGAGATAGTTGGGTCGTAGACTCCCTTAGGTCGTAGCTCCCTAACCCGGTAGGTCGTAAGTCGTTCAAGCCGTAGATTCCTTTTCAGCAACTAAGTCGTAAGTCGTTGAGTACACAGGTTTTAGGCTTTTTAACTCGTAAGTCGTTGCTAAAAGGGAGTTAACATTTGCCCCTCGAAGTATACGTCTTAAGTCGTAAGTCGTGTGCTTCGATTTCCTTAGCTCGCTTCTTGATGAGTGCGCTAGATCGCGATCGACTTAAGATGAGTCGTAGGTCGCGAACGACTTAGTATAAGTCGTAAGTCGGATGTGTCGATTCACCTTTCACTGTCCCAGGGCATAAATAGCTTAGGTCGTTCCTTCTTCTCCTTCACCTGTTTCATTCCGTCATTTGCAAGCATTCAAATTCTTCTCAGACAAACTCAATTACTCGATCGCCAGACATCTTCGATTTCGTATTGCGTAAGTGGATTCGATTGCTATTCATTCCTCGACTGTAACTGAATTATGAATCCCATTTTCGCCATCGACTCCCTTTTCTCATGCCATACTTCTCTGCAATCCTTGTTTCAATCGATTATTGATGGATTCAAGATGATTTGTCTTAGCCTTGGACAGTCTTGTGTGAACAAGGCGATGGATTGCGGCGATTCAGTTTGACCGATTTGTGATTTGTGATGGAATATCATTACACTGGGTGTATGGTGATTTTGGGATGATTGAATGCGTTGAGGGGACGAGAGTTTTGGTTGAAGGAGAGGCTAATGGGTTAACGGGTTAGGAGTTCGGCGAATTGATGTACTGGGGAGAATGAACGTCTTAACACCTTTGAACAGAAATCGCAACTTAATTTTTGACGACCTTAAGTAGGTCGTAGGTCGGTAACGACCTAGGACATTGCATTTTTGCATTCAGACTTGAAACTTTTCCTTGCAGTGCGACTTAAGGACTGACGACTTGACTTAACTCATAGCTTGCCCCTTAGGTCGTGGACGAGTTAGCAGATGCGTTGTTTCAAACTGAGGCTTCATATCTCTGAGTGTTATGGCTGATGACTCGAACAATTAGACAACCAACGACTTAACTCATAGGGAATCTTTCTTAGGTCGTCGCCGAGTTAGCACTTAAGGTTTAATCTTGCAAGCACATCTGAATGACTAGGTCGTGGATGAGATAGCCCTTAACTCGTAACCCGCGAACCCATCCGAACGACTTAATAACTTGAACTCTATGACTTCGAATTCTTGGACTTGAATGATCTGACTTAAGAGAACATGCCTTGAACATCTTGCCTCGCCTAATACGACCTAAAAGTCCCAACTTATGACAGGTCGTTTAACGACTTAAGACTTAGATGATTTTGTACAGAAGTTGGCTGAACTCCTGAATTTGAACTGTGTTGTGTTACCTCTCACACTGTCTTGACTTTAATGCTAATAACCTGCTTAACACAACATTCACAGAATACTGGGACGAATATACTGCCACTGACTGCCCACATCGAATGACAGATTAGTTGATAAAGAGAAAATTAAAATAAATGAACTGTATGAGTGAAATGCTACACAATGACCAACTCAAGTGAAGTATTAAAGCAAAATCGTAATGGTAAACTAAAACTGATTTGTCTGCATTAACACTACACTCGAGTATTAGCAAGTTCTGAAATCTCATAATCGACTGATTGTCAGTTAGTTTAATTCCAGTTATACTTGTTTTTTCTTGTTTTCATTAGTTTTGCACAGCACTTCACACTTTTAGGAAACGTGCACCTTCACTTTTGAACATTCAGCTGATTGTGTAGAATGGCATCTCATCAAGAAGACTTGGAACCAACTGGAGAAGCTTTTCCAATTGCTACTCCGTCGAATGATCCCCCGGAAAGGACTCCTACCACTCTGAGTCATAAAGTCTTCTGTCAACTATGCACCCAATTTGGCATTGCTGAATCTGACGCTTTGCTCCCTGGAGTAAATGACACTGCTGATAGGCCGCCCCACGGCTTTGTCGCAGTGAACCGCCAAATGTGCTTGAGTGGAGCGATTCCCCCGTTTAATGACTGTCTTCGAGAACTTCTTCTTCGGCTAACTATTTCTCCCTTTCAACTACACCCTAATGGATACTCCATCCTGCTGGGATTGTGTGTGCTTTTCAGGAGAACGTTGGACCGTTTTCCCAGTTTTGGAGAAATTTGCTTCCTGTGCTCATTTACAAAGAACAAAGACCATCCCTCTATCACAGTTGTAAGGAGTGCCAGGAACCGTAAACTGATTATTGGTCTTCCTGAAAGCGTTCCTGGGTTTCTAAGCCAATTTTTCTTTGTTCGTTGTCCCCCGGGATTTTACGCCATTTGGAGAGTGGGAAGTAAGACTATCTATCTTTTCCCTGCGTTTTCTAAAATTCTTTGAAGTCCAAATTGTCAAATGTTAACTTCTTTCTCTACTGTTTCAGCGCTCCCTCCCCCCTCTAGGGAAACTCGTCACAAAACTACCTTCGAGAGGCTTATGGCCGTGCCGGTCGAGTAGAGGAGTGTTCAATTTCTATTGAGAGATGAGTTCCTCCACGAATTTGGACTCTTACATCCTTCCCGTTCCACTCAGCCACATGAAGTCCCTGATTCTCCTACTGAGGAGTCAGATGCCCCTGTTCCTGCTAAAGAACTTTTACCGCAAGAACTTACCGCTGAGACTTCATTGGTAAAGTGTTCTACTCCTACCGACATTGCTGGATCGTCCAGTAAGTTAGCACTTGCCCCGGTTGTTGAAGAGGAGGAAAATCTTCACACTCTTGAAAAGACGGCTGAGGTGGAAGTTGAAAAAGATAATTTTCCCATGCACCATGGCGTTGATACTTTTGACAGTTTGAGCGACATCATGATAACCTCTCAGGAGCTCTTTAAAGATGATGTTTCTAAAGTGGTCCCTCCTGTTATCGAAGCAACTTCTTCTTTGCAACAAACCACAACGCCTTCCACACAACTTATTGCCATTTCTACACCCAAAAGTGGTTTGTAGTCTGACGCGCGTAGTTTGCACATCACACACACTTAGAATTTTGGCACTTATATGCACTTAGCTTCTTCAATTTGAGGATTTCTAAAACTGGTCTTTTTCTTCAATTTCAGGTTCTCTGATGGGGCGAAGCGGCTCTTACTTCAACAAATTCCAGCGTTACGGAAGCCGTGAGGCTTATGACTTTAGGAGTTATATCGGTGCCGTGAAGGAAACTGATGAGGAGAGGGCTGCCAGAAAGGCTCATGAGAGGCGAGCTCATGAAGAGCGTCGTCGGAGAGAAGATGAGGAATATTATGGGAGTAGGGACGAGCGACGTGACTCTTCCCGCAGAAGCGACGATCCTTACAAGAGGAAATCTTACGATGACAAGGGGAAGAGTCATACTTCCGATGATTCCAGCAAACGGATCAGACTTGGCGAGAAAGATACATCTAATATCTCGGAAAATACTACCGCTTCTATTCCTCCTAATACATCTTCCGGTTCTCCTGCCCTTAAGGAGTCTGACATCCAGACAATCATTAATAGGCCACAGTACCAAGCTGGAGATGGTCCTCCCACACTCCAGAGCCGATTTCCGAATTGGTGTCTGAAAGGAGTGCGTTTTGATTTGGATTTGGTCCCTATTGATAAGCAGGCGATGCTGAAAAATGTCGATGCTGTAAAGCTTGACATCGAAAGAATGTCTGGATGGCAGAAGCTGGTTGATGAACTTCAAAGGGTCAACCATATGAACCTTGAGGCGATGATGACCATGGAGAATGATAAATCAGAGTGGGACAAATGGCGTAAGCAGCATGACGTGGAGATGAAAAGCATTAGCGATGGTTATGGGAAGCTCGAAGCTGAAGTTGAAAGTCTTAAAAATGAGCTTGCTACTTCTTCCACTTCTTATTCTCAGAAAGAAGAAATGCTTCAAAAACAAGTTCGAGACGCCCATGCTGCTCAGAGAGATATTGAGGTGAAACTCGAAGCAGAACAGCAGGTTACGAGAAAATACCGTGATGACGCTGTTCAGCTTCGAGAGAAAGTCAGCTCTCAAGACTTAGAAATTATAAGACTGCAATCTCAGCTACTGAAGGCTGAAAGAGAACATGATGAAGCTCTTTCTGGTAAAGCTGCAGCCGAAGAATCCCATAAGGCAACCATAGCCACCATTGACGCGACTCTATTCGACTTTTATATGCATTGTGTCCTGGGGCGTGGGAGCCTTTCATTTTTGGGACCAGAATATGAAGTCACCTTGGCGGAAGTATGGGAGGCAATCATTGACTTGTTTGGCGGTGCCGGTTACGCTGAAGCAGATTTTCAAACTACCTACTTAGGTGAGAGCGACCGCACTGCCCTTGCCAAAGGAAAAGAGCAGCTTATCCGAGTGCGGGCCGAGGCGACGGGAGAGAAGCTTCCTGAGAAAGAAATACCTCCTATTGCTCCTGCTTATACTTCGGCTTTAGCTTACGCGGATATTACTGGCTCTAGTTCTCATTCCACGCCTCCCACTAAGGTTGACAAAGAAACTGTAACCACCCCTACAGAGGAAGAGGCAATGAAGGACTTCCAAGCTCGGGAATTTGAGATTGATCTCGCTAAACCGGCTTCTCCAGGTAACTTTGACGATTCACGGTCTTCTTTTTTCTCGGAGAATACTAATTTTGATTTCTTTTATTATGTAGTAGACGTGCCGGAAACTGCCCCAATTCTTCCTTCTTCAGCTGCCGTTCGTCTTCCTTCTCAAGTTATTCCTCTTCCAGCTTCTCAACCAGGTTCCCAGGAAGAACCAATAGCAGCCCATCAAGGTTTGGACGAACCACCTGCTTCCGAAGAGCAGAAGGCAGAAGGTCTGGAAGATATCGAGAAGACCCCGGAGCGGTCTTTTGACTACGACACAAAGCTTTCTACATTTCTTGCTCCGGGGAGTGAGTCTTCTTCCAAGAAGAAGGGAAAGCGTGCGGTTTCGAAGAAAGGAAAGAAGAGTTCTTCTGCTGCTGGAGATGAAGCAGAGATTGATCCGGCAGAGTCTCTTCCTCCTTCTTCTCCGATACGGCCTTCGAAACTAATTACCAGGCCGGGTAAAAGCTCCAAGGGTGGGAAGAAGGAGAAATGAGTCTGATTTTGTCTTTTCTGCTTTTTGTATTGACCGGGGATTGTGCGGATACCGGTCTCCGCCTTTTTTGTAATCTGCACAATGTAAAAAGTTTCCATAGTATTGAATAAAATAACTATTTTACTTGTACAAATTCTTGTGTATATAGGAATATATCTGTTTTTCATTTGAAGTGTAGAGTAAACGATTCTTTTTACTTGTACAAACTTTTGTCTGTGTTTCAAGAACGCATTTATTCCACATCTTCTTTATGTGATATTGCAATGAACTTGTGGTGTGTCGCTTGTATATTACTTTTATTAACGTAACTGAATTGTATAATGTTGCCCCCATACTACAAGTGCATTGCAATATTTCTCGCTTTTACAAGACTGATACTCTTATATTAGAGAATAACTATTCCATTTTTGAGGCAGGAATCATTATGCTTTTAATAGAGTATATCTCGTTTTTTTGGAGAAATTTTTACTTTCTCTTTCTGTCAGAAGAACACTTCGACTTTTGGGAATGATCACTTTTATTTGTTTAAAAATTAATTTTCCTGCACAGTGAAATGAGCCTCTTGAAGAAGATTTTGATTTTTGTGCCCCAGTAAAGGGTTCATTTTTGGTACTTCAAGCAAGGTGAAGTACGCCTCTGCAGAGGTCTTTTGGTCTCTGAAGAGAAGCAATTTTGGTCTCTGAAGAGAAGCATTTTTGGTCTCCGAAGAGAAGCAATTTTGGTCTCCGAAGAGAAGCAATTTTTGGCATTTCAGCTCTGGTGAAGTGGGTCTCCGAAGAGAAGCATTTTGCACTTCTACACGGGTGAAATGTGCCTCCGAAAAGGGCTTTTTAGTATTTCATCACTGTGGAAGTGGGTCTCCGAAGAGAAGCATTTTGCACTTCTACACGGGTGAAATGTGCCTCCGAAAAGGGCTTTTGCCTCCGAAGATGGCTTGTGCCTCCGAAGAGGGCTTGTGCCTCCGAAGAGGGCTTGTGATTGCCTGGAGGTTACTTTCTCATGGTCGGAGGGGTCCACGGGACAGGCGTAAGTTGCTTGATTGGATGTTTGTTTGTACAAACGATCGCAATCAATTAACAAGGTGCCCCTTCGGTGGTCCTACCAATCTTTTTGATTGAGGAAAGCACTCCCATTTATTGGCGTGCCTCGTTAGAGGGCTTTGGTTGGTGTGCCAGGAAGGTTGCGTCTTAGGGGCAAGTAGATCCATGGGATGGACACAAGCTGCCTGATCGGATGCATCACAATCAGTTAGCGAGGGTCTTATTCCTTCTGCTTGGGAAGGTATCCCTTTAGTGGATCTACTGGCTTTCCTGTTGAGAGGCATACCTCCCTTTGGCTGCTTCCATGTTTGCCCGCTCATGTTGTATCATCATCTGCTAATCTGCGATCCTTTATCATCGTTTCCAAGCGCGTCTTCCTTTCTTTTGCAAGTAAACTACTTTATCCGAAGAAGTAAACTTCACTGTCGAATGACTCCACAGAGTAAACGCAAGTTATTTGGTTGGATGCCTTTTTATATCAATGATCGCAACCAGTTAACGAGGGCTTGACACGGTGGAACCGTCAACTTTTTATGTGAAGTTCCTCTTGTATGGGATTTGAGTTTGGAATTTTTGTTGCTTGAAATTTGCTTTAATGAATGATTTGTAAGGCTCGCTTAGCTTTGCGATGGGTGAGCTTTGCTTTAATGACCTGCAATATTGGATCGACATTTTAGCAATACATTTAGAGTATTTACACATCGAAATATAACAGGCATTTTATAATAGAAAACACAGAATGCATAGTTTTTCATTATTCAGTCGCGCTGATTTCTCAGCGGTTTACAATGCAGAAGTCACACATCCATTATCATTTTTACAAATTCTTGCAATGCTGCTAAGTAAAAAATGGATGCTAGTTATTGTTGTTTCAGAATCTCCAAGCTGGATTTCCATTTGTGCTAGATTTGCAGCTTCGGATTTATATGCCAAAGAAAGTGAAAGATGCCCCAGTTGCAGTTTTGTGGACCATTCAGCAGTCGTCCTAACTTCTGCCTGCTGGGTGTGGACCTCCTGTGACAACATTAATGACAAGCTTTTCTGAATCTTGCACTGCAGTGTTGTTGAGAGAATCGGATTGATGGGTAGGACGTTATTGATCCCGAGTGGATGAGGTTGGAGTGACTTCGCTTCTCTTAACGTATTGTTGGAGTTTACCCTGCTCCAGCAATTCTTCAATCACATTCTTTAATTGGCGACATTGGTCAGTGTCATGGCCAGGTTGATTGTGAAATTGGCAGAATTTTCCATTACGCTTTGCACCTCTCGTCATCTCAGGTGGCTTAGGATATCTGACAACGTCCTTTGTTGCAAAAAAGATATTTCTTGGTGTATCAGTTAAAGGAGTATAATCCGAAGGATTAAAGCGGCGAGGTTTCTTTTCATTTCCCTGGCTCTTTCCTCCTTCATTCTCCCTTTTCTGACTTTCAGATTCTCTTTTATTAGATGGGACATTGTTATTATTAGTTTGGGCAGCAACCACTTTCGATGTCGTAGAAAGGCTTTCAAGGCGAATGAACTCGTCGGCCTTTTTATAAAATTTATCAAGTGAGTTCGGTTCCTTCATCTTTAGCCATATCCCAAATTTACTCGATTTATCAATGGCTCGCATCAAATAAGTCAGGATCATGTGTGGTTCCGCATTTTCTACCTCGGCTAAAGCTATATTGAAACGGCTCAAGAAAGATTTGATTGATTCTCCGGGCGCTTGTTCAAGGTTAGACAATGACATTATATCCTTAGCTTTTGAAGCATACAATCTGAACTGTTCTTTAAACTTTTGCGTTAAGTCGGAGAATTTATCTACAGACCGAACTGGAAGCTTTGTGAACCAAAGTAAAGCCACACCTTCTAGGTATACCGGAAAGTATCGACACTTGATCTCGTCTGCTCTCGCACCGGTCATATGCCAATCGTATTTGTATAGGAAATGATTAGGGTCACTGGTTTCCCTATAGGCTTGGATAGTAGGAGGCGCAAATTTCCTTGGAAACTCCGCTTTCAGGATCCTTTCAGTAAACGAAGTTCTGCTTGGCGCAAATCCCCAGTCGTTCTCATCCTCTTCCCTTTGCATGCTCTCTTTCATGATGCGGCTAACCATTTCAGACAGGTACTCTTTATTGTTCAAAGACACCTCCGGGCAAGCATCAGTTCTTCCCTCGGAAGTTTGCCCGGGCATATGTCCATGACAAGTTGGTTGCGGCATAGAACCATCAGCTTGGAAAGGTGGCATTTAAGGAAGATTAGTTCGATGGTTTTCTGGTTGACGATTTGCCCCGAGCAGAGCAGTTAATCTATCCATCATCAAAGCGTTTTGAGTTTCAATTTGTTGGTATAATCCAGAAACTGCATCGTCCAATTCAGCCCTGGTGACTCCAACGGTTGGAGTTGCTTGGTCTGTTGTTGGGGAAGCGGAAGTCCCTTCGTGAGCATTTCCGGATCTAAAAGGTCTACCACTTCTTCCAGGAGCCATTATTTCGGATCTGGTTTTTAAGAGAGGTTCTTTTTATGAATCTTTGCGAAGCAATGGTGGATGATCGCATGAGTTCAATTTTCTCAGTGAAAGCACCAAAATGTTAACGATAAAAAGTGAACGCTAACACCCGGTGTGTGTAATAGAATCGTGAAACCACCACCCGTTGGTACGGGAACAGAATATAAGCTAAAACTAGCAGAAAAGCAGTAAATGAACAACAGGTTTATAGTGGTTCGGCCCGTAATTGAGCCTACGTCCACTTTATAATCTTTTATTGCTGATTCGGTTACAATTTGATACAATATCCTTCAAAATACTATACAACTTGATCATGAAAGCACTCTTGACTACTAACTCAATCTTTGATGATGAAACTCGGCGAATCCGTGTTGAATGTAAGGAGTTCTTCTCGAAGATTGTTGTAGCGTCTCAAGTGCTTGAAGATCTTTGATTGCTGAATGAGAGGAGACTTCGACAGCATAACGGTGCTTGAAGAAATGAATGGCCAAAAGTCCTCGTTATGTTGGAAGTGGTAGGGTATTTATAGAAGCTGATTTGGACTCTGGAAATCTCCCTAAGTCCTAAGTCGCAGCCGACTTAGGGTAGGTCGGTGACGAGTTAAGAGATTGGGTTAGGTCGGTGACGAGTTAAGGGATTGGGTTAGGTCGGTGACGAGTTAAGGGATTGGGTTAGGTCGGTGACGAGTTAAAGGATTGGGTTGTTCTGGGCTCATCCTGTGGCTTTGTCTTCCAAGTGTTAAGTCGTAGCCGACTTATCAGACATGTAGTATAAGCATGGGCTCTGGACTTTAACCTCGTAGCCTTTAGGTCGTAAGACCCTTAAGTCGTAAGACCTTAACTCGTAAGATCTTAGCTCGTAAGACCTTAACTCGCTGAGTCGTTAAGTCGGAACCCCCTTTCTTTAAGTTGTAGATAGCTTAACTCGCTGAGTCGTTAGGACCATGAGTCGTAGGCTATGAAGCTCTTAAGTCGTACACCTTACTAAGTCGTAAACTGTTAAGTCGTAGTACTCCTTAACTCGGAGCATTTCATAGCTCGGTATTGTTAGGTCGGAGCAGAGTTAACTCGCAATCTTAAGTCGGCCATTTGCTAAGTCGGTTGGCTTCTAGGTCGGCACACATCTTAAGTAGTTAGGTCGCAAGCTCCTTTAGGTCGCAAACTTCTTTAGGTCGCAAGCTGCTAGGTCGCGAAGCTCTTGAGATAGTTGGGTCGTAGACCCCCTTAGGTCGTAGCTCCCTAACCCGGTAGGTCGTAAGTCGTTCAAGCCGTAGATTCCTTTTCAGCAACTAAGTCGTAAGTCGTTGAGTACACAGGTTTTAGGCTTTTTAACTCGTAAGTCGTTGCTAAAAGGGAGTTAACATACACTAAGTCCAAAATGGTATATTTATAAACAATGTTCATTATACTAAATATACTAAAAAAAATATAAATGAAACATTACATAAACTAATATATATAAATACTAGTATATAACCAAACCGTAATATGTATAACTTTTATAAAAATTTCAACTATAACAGAAATATGAAAACCCTTACAGACCAACATAGAAATATGAAGTACAAAATTACAGCTATAAACTAATATGCAACTCATATACTAGTGTATAAAAACGTGCATCATATATCCATCAATATAGCTGTACAGCTAATATAAACTGACTAATTAAAACCCAACAAGTCCACTATATATAAACTGATATGTATCAACATTATACAACCTACAGTTCGAATATATATACCCATATATATACACAATTACATATTATATAAACAGACTCTAATATTTTATACAACCACACTGTTGTTTCCAATATAAATGTGAAAACCACTGCTATACTATATATTAGTTAAACTTATATAAATTAGTCTTTGCTGTAAAACAGTGCAACAAACAAAAGTCCAAAGTTTTATACTTAAGGAGGAAATGGCTGCTACATGCTTTCAAATATGCAAACTATTATTAACATAAACTATATATATACTTATATATAAGATACATAATAATACCTTATATAAACGTGGGAAGAGGACTCCCAGGCGATGGAGAAGCCGATAGAAGCTGGTGGTGGACGGGTCGAAGGGTAAGGGTGAGAGAGCAGTAGTTGAGAGCGAGATGGGTTTCGGCGTTTAAGGCTGTGGAGAGATCGGAGTTGGTTGCCGTGTTCGGCCATAGGTGGAGCACGGAGACGAGGTCAGAGTGACGGAGAACGCATGGCAGTGGTTGCGTGCTGCAGTCGAAGGCCGGGAAAGGCGAAGGGAGAAGCCGGAGCTCGAAGGCGGTATGCTTCGGTCAGGGATAGCCACCTGCGTTGGTTGCCGGAGGAAATAGATACGACAAATGAAAAGAAAGTGTCGATTGATAGGAAGAAGAATGGGTATGAAGGTTCAAGCGACGGAGATGAGCGTTTTTCCCAGAGAAGTTGCCAAACAAGATCTCAGATATAAACTTATAAAAATATAATTTTTCTTTTCAATGAATTAAAGGCAAGCGGCCGAGAATTGAAAAGAACTTCATAGCTAAAATTTTACGTTGGGAACATGGCAGGTCAACCATTGGTTTGTGGGAAATTAAAGAATTTTAATAGCTGAAATATTGATATCCCACTCGTCATAAAATAAAAGTTGGTGACAAATTGGAACCATTTAAAGCAATTAATATTTGCGTTAATATTTGCGTGAACAGCACGTTTCAATATCTGAAATCGAAGGAAAGTTAACGGTCACTGTTAAAGGTGTCGTTACAACAAATGGTTCATTGTTTCAGTTGCGTATCGGACCTCAAAATAGGGAAATGAACACACCGCTGAGATCAGCATGACGAGACGGTCAAAACGGTATACAAATATCAGTGGTAAGATTGAATTATAAAAATTCGAATTTTTTTTAATAGCGGAAAATGCAAGAAAAACGCTGAAAAATAAGATCGACGGAGCCAAAGATGTCCGAATTTGGAAAAACGACAAACTGACATCTTGCTCAGAAGATGTTTTATAATTTTTCTATGTAAAAATATTTAGGTTTCGAAAACATTTTATTCTCATCGCTTTTTAACTGACTAAATTGAAGTAAATTTACGCGCGAAATAAACTTCCATATTTTCGAACGAAAATTTACCAGTTGCTATGTTTAACTAAACGCATTCCAAATATTAAATTTTATTTCAAAATTTTATCGTTTAAAATTTCGAAAAATTTCAATTAATAACGTTATTAAAACCCGGTTAAATTTACGGGTCGTTACAATATACATTGGCCATAACATCATAACATAAGAAATGTCCTAACTTGCATACTTTTACTAACTTTTTACTTCACTTATCCAAGTTTAAATATCCATCACAAACAACCACATATATATTCACACAACCCACATCAAATTCATCCAAACAAGTATCATATTTATCAACCAAGACAAACAATATTTAAAGTGAAACTTTAGATAAAAGAGTTAGCTTTTCTCTCCAAAAGCTAACCGATTTAAACCGAACTTCCCCTATGATTTGCAAATGACCTAGATCCATGATTTTTCCTTAACAAAATGGAATTTTGAAGGCCTTAAGGGCCAAGGAAGGTTCGGCCATGAAGGGATTAGGCTCGGCCATGGGGTGGTAGGGTGAATGTGGTTTTATTTTGGAGGAAAAGGAATTGTAGAAGGAGGAATAAGGGTTTAAACAAGTTTTTTTTAAGGATTTAAAGGAAAAGTTTTGATTTTTTTAAACTTTGGAAAATAAAAAAGAGGCCATTAAAGAGCTTAATAAAGATTATGAAGGTTTTGTTAAGTAAGAAATGAAAAAGAAAAATGAGTGAATTGCTTTTATATAAAATACATTTAGTAAATTACCAAAATAGCCTTATATACCTTGCCCCTCATTCCTTAAGTGCCACCTCATCATGTTTCCCTTCCACTCATGTTTCATGCACAGGGACTTGAGTCCCCTTTTCTCTTATTTTCCCAATGCATTTAATGCTCTAAGTACTTTATGTATCCTAATGATGTGATATATTATGACTTATTTTTAAATTCTTAGGAAAATGTCACATCATCTTATTATATTCTCTTAAGTATATATGTGTGTGTATTTCAAAACATATCCTAGTTATTTTGTAAATGTATGTGAATATATTTAATCTAGAGTTTACAACGTTTGCTATAACTTTTAGCCGACGAAAATTCGAAATTCGGAAAACACATTTCGGTCACATTTTTAATTTTTCTTCTAACTATATATTTTTGTAAACAAATTTTATAAAATATTTTGCCATCATTATCTATATTAAAAATAGTTTTATTTTAATAATAAAATCTATTATTTGAATATTTAAAATTAATTAAGTATTCCCAAATCAAAGAGGTGAAATTCCGGGTCGTTACATTTCATATCTTCATAACCCACAAAATTAACATTATGAACAGTCTATGTCTTCTTTCCAATATAGCATGCACCCACTTCAACATATATCTATCTTTTCGTATGGCAATCCGAATGCGGACACGTTTTTTTAATTGATACCAATTTTCTGCCAATCTAGTCTACAAACCGGATGGGACCATATCTCGAACTAAACTAAGAACATCGTTCATTAATTTTTGTGTATAGTTGTTTATGGATTTATAGCAACTAACCTAGAAGTTGCTGCCAACTCCATCATCGGACATCCATCAAAAAGTAGTCTTTTTTATGCTTCTAAGAAGTCAAAAAGTTTCTTAGCTTTTGGATTTGGTTCTTCCTCTACGTCCAACGAATTAGGCAGCATACTCGAACCAACGACATCAATAACCATTTCTGTCATTCTGTTTTTTAAAGTAGTAAATTCATCAAAATCAACATCAATATTTATGTTATCGTCCTCACCAACCACCGATGTATTAATAACATTCATCGTATCTTCACCCTGATGTAGCTGCACATAGTAATCATCCATAAAACCATTTTTAGTCAAATGCCTTTGAACAACTTCATAAGAATGATGTTTTTTGGCTTTACACTTCTTGCAAAGATAACGGATTTATGTCATGTTTGTCTCATTGGAAGATGCCACTAGCGTGAAATCAGTTAAACCTCTTAAAAACTGAAATGGAATCGTTCCTCTATGCCCTACATTTTTGTACATCCAAGCTCGACGAACTTTCAAATGTTCCATCTTGTACTGCATAATTAAGATAAGTTAGTTGAGTACTTAGAATATGATTATATGGAATTATAGTTATTTCATTATTTTCACTACAAGAAAATGTTATATTTGAGACAACTGTTGGGCAGATTCTCATCATTTAATTAAAGCCACTACTGAACCAACCTCCACTTCCAACACCTCATCAAACCTCTCCTCTCTGCCGATCCAAGTGACGCCGAACCAAACATCCACCACCGATCCAAGTGACGCCGAACCAACCATCTACCACCGATCCAAGTGACGCCGAACCAACCATCTACCACCGATCCATTCACAGCCGAACCAAGTTATGCACCCACTACCGAACCAAGTGCTGTCGGACCAAGATACTGCCAGGCCAGATTGCGTCAGCCCAGGCCTGCCAACAGCTATATACCTCCAAGACCCCTGCCCCCAGCCTCACTCTATAAATAGAGGGGCAGGGGTACAACAATGGGGGACAAGTTTGAGAGCTCAAGCACGGAAGGAACTTTCAAACAACTTTCTTTACTTGTATCAAAGCTTTGTACTTGTAATCACAAGAAAAGAAGAGAAATAACATATAAAGTGGACGTAGGCACATTCTGGCTGAACCACTATAAATCTGCGTGTCTTTTTACAGTTTAGCCCCTGCTTTTCATATATTTGCATAAACCTCCAAAATCACTAAGAACAACATAAGATCTACTAAATCATACAACTTTGAGGTGTTTGTCCATTTTTTGTGCAAACATTTTTGGTGCTTTCACTGAGAACTAGAAGCTCGAAGCTTCAGCTTCATCCGCTTAACAAGTTTTCCTAACAACCATCGTCCGCCGCTTGGAAAACATGCCTCCCAAACAGAGAAAAGATGTTAACAAAGGAAAAAACATCGCATCCAGCAGCCTTCCTGATCCAGCTGCCACGAATCAAGTGAATCGTCCTCCTCCAGCAACGGCAACAAATGAAGGACAGGCTAACCCAGCCACTCCTGCCACAGAACAGCCTGCAGCAATTACTAGGGCAGATTTGGACAGAGTTGTTGTTGAAGTAACTAACCGCTTCACGTCCCAGCAGGAAGCCTTGGTAGACCATCTCATGTCACGCTTGAGGGACGCTGAAGAATCCAACCGCAACACTGAATCATGGGGCGAGTCCCAATCTGGAGGATCTCAGAGACAGCAAAGATCTTCCTTCTTCGAAGGAGCTAACGGCAGGAGTAGCCATGGTAGGAGCCGAGACCGAGCTCAGCCCGAAGTTAGGCCTGAGGAAACGTTTGGTGCCGAACCCAACGGGGAAGGTACCGGGCGGAGGTCAACTGCAGCTGAGCCGGTCATGCTGCCTAACCACAGGAACACCAATGAACGGGGCCGAGCTAGAGTTCAGCCCGAAGTTGGACCCGAGGAAGTGCTTAGATCAGAACCCAACAGGGGAAGATCAAGGCAAGGGCCAACTGTAGCTGACCCAAGCATGCTCCCAGAAGATCAAAGGCAGCCACTGGAAAATATGAGGAATGATAGACGATACCATCCCTACAGGTTGTCTGGTCGGAGTCAACCCCACAGAACGGAACCAAACTCATTTCTGTCCGCTCCAAATTCTGATGAAAGGATGGCACGCTTATTCAGAGAGTGTGTCCAACGGGAGCAAAGAGATCGAGGGATAGGCGCTAGGGTAACCAGCCCTTTCGCCCGCAATATCGAAATTGCTATCACCCCCCGAGAATGGAAGATGCCAACAATGGAACCCTACAAAGGAACCTCCGATCCCGTTGTACACTTACAGAGGTACACGCAGCATATGCTCATGAGTGGAGCAACAGAGGGAGTGCTGTGCAAATGCTTCCCGCTCTTCTTAGCAGATCTTGCTACCTCCTGGTTCTGTCATCTACCCCAAGGATCCATCAGCTCATGGGAAATGTTGAAAGAAAAATTCATCAGTCAGTTCCGCATTCATGTGGAGCAACCTAAGGACGCTTATTCCTTATCCAGCGTCAAACAGAAACCTGGAGAAAAGCTGCAACAATACCTAACCAGATTCAACGCCGCAGCAGCCGCAGTTCAAGATGCCGATGAGAAGCTTATCCTAATGGCCCTCTGCAGTGGGGTGCATCCGGACACTAAATTTGCTAGGAGATTGACAAAAGAAAAACCAGCTACTTTACCCGATTTCTTCCATGAAGCCAGGAAATACATGAGGCTTGAGGATGCTGCCATTGAGGGGCAGTCAGGACAGCAAAGTGAGATGACCCATGGCAACGCCCCTGCTGTGGCAAGGGACGTTCGAAGAAATGATTCCAGAGACAATGCTGGGGGCAAGAAAGTAGAGAAACGCCTATATCGGCCAGGACCAAGATTCGACTCTTACACCCCTTTGAACGAGACCGTCGAAAACATCTTCCTTGCCACCCAAGGCGAAGTTAGATACAAACGCCCACCATACAAGAAGGAATCAGATAGCGCACAGAAATCTGGAAAATTCTGCCGCTTCCACGAATCCCACGGACATGATACCAACGAATGCCATCATCTTCGAGATCTGATTGAGGAACACATCAGAAGAAAGAAACTGGAGCGCTATGTAAAAAGTCAAGACAGGACTCCAGCTCCTGCCAATGAAAACCCAAGGCTACCCTCACCAGGGACCGGCAGAGGCGACCGCAACGCTAGCAGCTCTAGTCAAGAGAAGATAGTGGTCCATACCATCTCAGGAGGTCCACACATCGCAGACAGAAGTTGGAAAGAGATGGAAAGATATGGGAAGTCGCTCAGAGACAATAGAGACTGTGTCAATACGGTTATAGAAGAGCGCCACCCAAAGCGGAAAGAAAGTGATGACATCACATTCAGTAAACGCGACCTAGAAGGAAGACAGTACCCTCACATGGATCCCATGGTTATCTCTGCCCGACTCGGTCCCGCCGAAGTTTACCGAATCCTGGTAGACACTGGAAGCTCTGTAAATATCCTGTTCAAACACGCATTCGACAAAATGAGGTTGTCAATGAAGGACGTATCTCCCTGCGATAAACCGCTACACGGTTTCACTGGAGATGCGAAAATGCCCATCGGGCAGCTGGACCTCTTCGTTGAAATCGGAAGCCATCCCCGCTCCGTTGTAAGGAAACAGACGTTTGTGCTGATAGAAAACCATTCGGCCTACAACGCCTTCCTAGGAAGACCAGCCCTATCTGACTTCCAGATTGTCCTAGCCCCGTGGTGCCTAAAAATGAAATTTCCAACAGACAGTGGGGTAGGGGAAGTGGAAGGAGACCAAGATATTGCACGAGACTGCTATGTAACCGAACTTCGCAACAACCACAGGAGAGATAAAGGGAAAGGTGTAGAGATTGCCCTCTGCACAAAAAGCCTTGAAGCATAGCAACTAAAGAAAGCCCCTCCTCTTCGATACACCAGCGACCCTTTCAATGAATTAGACCCTAGGGACAAAGAGGAGGAGGCCACCGCCGAGCCTGCAGAGGCTATGGAGTTTATATCTGTAGACAAGCACGACTCAAGTAGGCTACTGAAAATTGGGTCGCAGCTGAAAACTGAATTGAAGGAACAACTCGTTGATTTTCTCCGCCACAACTTGGATGTATTCGCTTGGTCACACGCTGACATGACCGGAATCTCCCCCAACATAGCGTGCCACGTATTAAAAATTGATCCTACCAAGGCACCCGTAAAACAAAAAAAGAGAAGTATGGGGGCAGAGCGATCAGCAGCCCTCGATGAAGAAGTAAAGAATCTACTCGCCAATGACTTCATACGAGAAGCTATTTACCCAGAATGGATCGCCAACCCGGTACTAGTAAAGAAGGCTAATGGGAAGTGGCGGACCTGCATTGACTTCTCCAACCTAAATGACGCCTGCCCAAAGGATTGCTTCCCGCTTCCCAGAATCGACCAACTTGTAGACAGCACAGCCGGGCACGAACTCCTGTCTTTTATGGATGCATACTCAGGATATAACCAAATTCCTATGCATGCTCCCGACCAAGATCACACTAGTTTCATCACCGACCGGGGTTTGTACTGCTACAAAGTGATGCCCTTCGGACTTAAAAATGCAGGAGCCACCTACCAGCGCCTCGTTAACAAGATGTTCGCAGGGCTAATAGGACAAACAATGGAAGTATATGTAGACGACATGCTGGTAAAATCACGGAAAGCCAAAGATCACGTAAGCCACCTGGGCGAGATGTTCCAGGTACTTCGACAGTATGGAATGAAGTTGAATCCACTAAAGTGCTCCTTCGGAGTGTCATCAGGAAAATTCTTAGGATTCATCGTCCATGCCCGAGGGATAGAAGCAAACCCTGAACAAGTCCGAGCATTAAAAGACATCAAGATACCTTCCACCCGAAAGGAAATGCAAAGCCTAAATGGAAAAGTGGCTGCCCTAAGCCGATTCATCTCCAAAGCAACGGACAAGTGCGTCCCCTTTTTCGAAGCTCTAAAGAAAGATAAAGGAAAGTTCGAATGGACGGACGAATGCTTGACCGCTTTCCTTAACCTAATCGAACACCTCCAGAAACCACCAGTACTCTCGACCCCAAGCGAAGGCGAAGAATTATACCTATACCTTGCTGTGTCATCTCACGCTCTAAGCGCTGCCTTGGTAAGAGAAGATAACCGTACGCAACGACCAGTTTACTTCGTCAGTAAAAGGTTTACTGGGGCAGAAGTCAGATATCCTAAGCTTGAAAAGTTAGCATACTGTTTACTAATCACTTCACGAAAGCTACGTCATTACTTCCAATCCCATTCCATCAAGGTTCTAACCGATCAACCACTAAGGCAGGTACTCCATCGTCCCGACACTTCCGGGCGACTACTTAAATGGTGTATTGAGCTGAGTCAATATGATATCACCTATCACCCTCGCACCGCCATCAAGGGACAAGCCATGGCTGATTTCATTGCAGAATTCACTACCAACGAGGATAAGGAGCAACTGGAAATAACAGAAGATATCAAGTGGAATCTCTTTGTGGACGGTGCATCTAACGAACAAGGCTCGGGGGCAGGTGTGGTAATCATCACTCCCAGGGGAAATAAACTGCACTATGCTATAAGGTTGGAGTTCACTGCCACCAACAACGATGCAGAATACGAAGCAGTAATAGCCGGATTAGAAATTGCTATCGAGATCGGAGCCAATTCTTTGTGTCTTCACAGCGATTCTCAGCTTATTGTTAATCAAATACTAGGGGAATTCCAAGCTCGAGAAGAACGACTCATAGCATATCTAAAGAAGACCAAGTTACTTCTCAGCCGATTGGACCACTACTTAGTCAAACACATCCCTCGGGAAGAGAACCAAGAGGCCGACGAATTGGCAAAGCAAGCAAGTATGAGAGACGTCGCCATCTTCGGGGCAGTAACTGTCTCAAAGCAAATGATCCCGAGTTTTGAACAAGTGAATCTGATAGCTGCAACCGAAGAAGCAACTTGGATAACTCCCATCCGAGACTACCTACAAAATGGCACACTACCCGACGGGCGTAACGAAGTCAAGAAAATCTTGAGGAAAGCGTCCCGCTACACAATACAAGGAGACATCCTCTATCGGCGCGGGTTCTCTAACCCATTATTAAGGTGTGTCGCCGGAAGGGAAGCCAAGGAAATCTTATCCAACATTCATCAAGGAAGCTGCGGAGATCACACCGGAGGGCAAACATTAGCAAAAAAGATACTCCGATACGGATATTTCTGGCCCACCTTAAGCAAGGACGCCTTAGATTTCGTCAAGAAGTGTGACAGATGCCAAAAATTTGCTAAGATCCCTCGGCTACCAAAAACCGAGATTACTCAGATGACCAGCCCTTGGCCCTTTGCAGTGTGGGGAATTGACTTAATCGGTGAACTGCCAATGGGTCGAGGCGGCGCCAAATATGCTATAGTAGCAGTCGACTATTTCACCAAATGGGTGGAAGCAGAACCTCTAAATAAAGTGTCTTCAGCGAAAGTTATCAACTTCTTAATCAAAAATGTTCTGTGCAGGTACGGAGTCCCACTAAAAATCATATCAGACAATGGACTTCAGTTTGACAGCGAGGAATTCGCCAACTGGTGCCAAGAACATGGAATTCACAAAAGCTTCTCATCCGTAGCATATCCCCAAGCAAACGGACAAGTCGAAGCAGTCAACAAAATTCTGAAAACTCTGATCAAAAAGAAGCTCGAAAAGTCAAAGGGCGCTTGGGTGGATGAACTCCCTACGGCACTATGGGCCTACCGCACATCTTTCAGAACATCAACAGGGCACACTCCTTTCTCTTTGGCATACGGATCGGAGGCTATGCTCCCAGTTGAAACCATTGTGCCTTCCCACCGTAGGATCCACTATAACCCAGAAGAAAACGAAGAACTCCTCAACATGTCTTTGGATCTAGTCGAGGAGAGAAGGAATGATGCAGTCCTAAAAACAGCAGCCCACAAGCAAAGGGTGGCAGCACAATACAACTCCAAAGTCAAGCATCGTACCTTACGAGAAGGGGATCTTGTCCTCAAGCGAATCTTCCCTCGCCCCGGAGCACTAGACCCAATCTGGGATGGACCATATGTAATTCATAAAGATCTCCACAACGGAGCCTATATTTTGTCAACAGTGGACGGAGAGGTGTTCCAGAGGGCATGGAACATCCAACACCTCCGTCGATACTTTTCTTAACTTGTACTTCCCATATGAAGTGAATTAACAAAGAGAATCAGTGGACGTAGGCATTTTTTCGTGCCGAACCACTTTAAAAAAGCCCTGTCTCTTTTTTAACTTGTTCCTTTGTATCTTGGCTGCTTGTTAAACTTTATCCTTTTCTGTTGAACAAAATCCTGAGCATATAGCATTTCTATTCAAAGCACTCCACAATGCAACTTCACGTGGACAAGCCCCAACAGGTACTATGCGAATCTATGCCCTCGCCAATGAGACACTTTTGCTCCAGCATCCCTCTGCTGCGGGTTAACTCATTGCTCGCGACGGCCCTTAAAGCCAACTGTAATGAGCCGATTATAAGCCACCGAGAAGGCCGACTATAGCCGAGGCAGCTCATTACGGCGTTAGGCTCGCCGGCGACTGTGAACCGATTATAAGCCCCAACATAAGGTGTGGCCAGCCAGGGGCAGTTCACAGTTGACGATCGGCACCCACGCTAGCCGGCCACAGTAAGTCGAATAATACCCATGAGTACGGGCCATAATGGCCCGGGTAGTTACTGTGCGCGATCTCGGCTCCGGTGTGTCTTAAGTGCGGCTGTGGTAAAAAAGAATTAACTCCCCGCGGAGGCGTAAGATGGGTGACAAATGTCTCCAAGACCCACAGCTAGGGAAAGTGACTACAAAACCCGTTTGCCACGAACTTAAGCACATCGAAGGCCTTCCGTGACTGGAAGTTTTACTATTTCACATATTTCAATTTTACTTAAAAAACTTTCCTCCTATCCTCTATAACAAACCGTAAAGTACAGGATGCAGGGTAAGAGATACCCGCCAATGGATGCAGAGATTCACAATCAGATGGCAGGGCAGTCAACTGCTCTCCATGCTTGGTCATACAAGATATTCGAAACTGCCATTTACAAACAGAACATGAAAGGCGGTATTTTCTTCCTTTATGTACAAATGCATGACTATAATTTGATTTTTTCACACCACACGCTAAAATTGCAAGTCATGAGATTATGATTTAAAACCAGAATCTGACATCCAACACAATTTAATTACAAGAATTATACATAGCTACATTTCTCATACGATATGTCGAAATAGCAACAAATATTCAAGGAATGACAAAATCAACTTGAGCTAAAAAATTACACGTCAAGAATAATGTTATTACAAGTAGCAAGAATTACAACTTAGAAGTTACTCTACTGTCTTAAAACTAACAGATACAACAATGCCAAGCCTACAAAAAGAATTTTTCAGGTTCAGTCATGGAGCTGGTTGCGTCGAAGTCTTGTCCTTGTTCTTTTGCCCGCCTGTCCGGTCATAAAAAGGATTCATTAGTGATGAGTAACCAAGTTAACAGAAAGACTAGAAAGGAAGACTTACCAGTACTAGCTTCTTGACCATCCTGGTCGTCATCTTCTACCTGCACACCCGCCTCTTCAGCAGCAAGCAGCCGCATACCCTCCTTTACCGCCACTTTCTCCTCCTTGGTGAACTGGGCCGTGACCACATCCATACTGAAGACCGTTCCACCCTCTTTATCTGCATCAGCCTTAGCCTCCTCCAAAGCCCGAAGATATGTCTTGACCATGACTCTGGGATAATCATCCATCCAAGAGAGGTTACCCTGCTTCCAAGTTCGGAAATACATGTCCTGGAGCATGTCATCCATCATTCCTTCGTTCTCCTCAAACTCCCTCATCCGGGCATCGGAGGCCGACAACCTTTCCACGGCAGCATCTCTCTCCAGTCTGTATCTCGAGCAATCAGCTTGAAGGGACCTCCGCATCACCTCCATCTTTTCCCTCAACCTAGCTTGAGCAAGCTCTGCAGCCCCAAGCTTCTCGGACAATTCCTCCACCTGCTCGAGATCCGCTCTCCGAACCTCATCCACCGTGGTAATAGCCATGTCAATCCGCTCTTTGCAAGCAGCTTCCATTTTTCGCAATTCGGCCCGACTGGCCTCTTCCATGGTTCTCCTTAATCGCCCAGTAGCAGCCTCATGCTGAGAAATCTGGATAGCCTGATCCGCAAGCTGCTTGGCCTGATCCGAGACCACCAATCGAAGTCGGATATTGGCGCTCCCTATCTCCTCTCCGGCCTTAACCAGCCGAGCGTGATGCCCCATCAGCTTTTTGGCCTCCTCTGCCACCCGATCAATATTAGCTTTGGCCTCATCTCCCATAGTGACTATACGAGTGGTGAGTAGATCGAGGTCTAAGGACTTGGCTTCGTCAAGTACTCGTACCATGGGGTTACGGGGGAGAAGGTGTTCACCAGTAACTTCGTCAAAAGTAATATCCTGAGAACCTGGATCCAGATCAGGGTGACCCGCGAAGGGATTACGGGCCAAGTCGGGACGGTCGATATGAATAACAGAAGGGTTTCCGGACGGGTGTGGAGAGGGTACAAACTCGCTATCCTCCTCAGTAATGTCATGAATAGGCTGAGCCGGAGGCTGAGGACCGGGCGAAGTTTCGGATAAAAGATGACTCCTCTTCCTCTGCTGAATACCCTCTTCGATGACCCCAAGAAGAGGACGGTACCCGACTACATCTCCGGAGCGTTGGGCTGAGGGCTTCGGCTTAGCAGAAATTTTGGAAAGTTTATATTGCTCGAGCCTGTGTCGAAGGTCTGAAGCTTTGGGCGTCTTGCCTGCTCCTGATATAAAGAACAAGTGTCATAATCTTACATTACTATATAATTCAAGAAACGCGGTAGGTTACAAGTTAGAAAAGGAAAAGAAACACAGCTGTGGTTGTACAAACCCTGGGGAGGAGTGGGATACTGCAATAAGTCCCGGATTTCATTCCAGGACGGGAGCGGGTCATAAAATATTCCTAAATCCCTATCATTAGTGAAGCATGCAGGGGTCAAGAGTTCACCTTGAGTTGTCAGAGCCACCTTAGCCGGAATAGTCGGAGAAGACTCACTTGCACCAGTCCCGGTTTTGTCCGCCTCCCCGGTCTTCTCTACCAAAGCCGGATCATCACCCAACCCCTCAAAAGCCTGACGGAGAGCATCGTCCGTCCACTCTTGCATCTCGCCTACTTGCCCAGAAGACAGAGCCCTGGAACCATCACCACCCTGTCCATCGCCACCCTCGTCACCAAGACGCTCAACGTCACTTCCGCCCTCCGCCTCACCTCTTTCCTCCTCCGCGTCTATCTCCCCCTGAGTAAGTGGACAATTGCTGGGAGAAGGACCGTCCGACCTCTTAAGTTTCTTACCTCCAACGGCTGGAGGTTTCGTGAATGGTTTTCTCTTTCCACCCTCTGCCGCAACGCCTCCCTTGGCCTGAGCAGCCGCCCTCTCTTCCGCCGTTTCCCTCAACTTAACTACAGACTGCTGCGGAAGGATCAAGTTGTATTCTAGAAGGATCGCATTTCTAATCAAGTAAGCAGATGATCTGTATTTCCCAAGAATGCCTTCTATCTCCGCCGCCGTCTGAACCAGGCGGTCAGTTTCCACAACAGGAAAGCCACCTGTCGCTAGCAAAAATGAGAAAGTATGAGAAGAAGCATCACAATCAGGATAGAAATTATAAGTAAAAGCATCAACTTACATCCAGAGGTAAAGCGCCGAATAGAGACGGAGTCGTCCCTAACAAAGAACCACTCTTTCTTGAACATGCTGAATTTGGAATAAAGGTCCAGGACCGGCTTGAAGGTCACAGCAGATTCCAAGTTAATATATGGGGACCCCTTCTTGTAGCCCCTTAAATTGTACAAGTACCGGATCTCCCGGTTAGAGGGAGCGCGACCATACTTCCTCCGAAAAATAACGAAAAGGCTCACCAGTATGGCGTAAGAGTTGGGCTGAAGCTGAAATGGGGCCACCTTCAGGTACGTGAGGAAGCTGACTATCCAAGCATTGAGAGGCGGGATAGCACCACACATGCAATGGTACCTACTATAAGCAAAGTACCCTTCGGGAGGACTGTATGGCATGACTCCTGGACCCGGCAGCAGCATGAGGGCTCTATCAATCCCAAAAGAACGAGATATAACATCGAGTTGCTCCTCTTTGAGAAAGCTAGGAAAGCAGTCAGGCGGGGAATCCAGCAACTCCTGGGGACCATATCCATCCACTAATGACCTCGGGGCAGGCCCTTGACGCTCCGATCCTGATTGAGCTGGGGGCACAGTCGATGACTCTCCTTCACCCACGGATCGCTTCTTGTCTGATCGAGTTTCTACTTTGCGAGACATTATCTACAATACCGGAAAAACACATTTAGAACAGAGGATATAAACAAGTATATGACTTCATTCGGTAAAAACATATTCAGTATCAGTTTCATTCGGTATCATTTTCATTCGGAATTCAAGTTTCCTGAGCTCATCCGGTTATTCAAGTGTATGACTTCATTCGGCACTCAAACCCGTGAGTTCATTTGGCAAAATACGATACATCAGTTCATTCGGTAGTACAAGAGTGTAAGCAAAGAAAGTTCAAAGTGCTCAAACTCCCATCGTCATTCGGTAAAGACAATGAAAATTCTCATTCGTTATTCGAACTCTCAAGGTCCATTCGGTGGTTCAAGTATGGATTCATTCGGTGTCTCCCGTTCTCGTCCGGTAATACGAGAATAAGATCTCATTCGGCAAACGCTCATTCGGCAGAATAAAATCTCACCTGATTCGGCAATGATAAGGGTCGAGTTCGGAAAGAATAGGAGTCAAGTGGTTCGGCTATCTCGAAAAGTGAAGAAACAATAGTAGAGTGGCGTCCTTATTTATAAGCGAAGCATATCGACCGGACCAACTGGCTCGGCGCAACCAAGACCGAACAAAGGAAGACAAAGCACGACATATGTTAGACATATGCCCTACTTTGGGGGGCAAATGTTGGGCAGATTCTCATCATTTAATTAAAGCCACTACTGAACCAACCTCCACTTCCAACACCTCATCAAACCTCTCCTCTCTGCCGATCCAAGTGACGCCGAACCAAACATCCACCACCGATCCAAGTGACGCCGAACCAACCATCTACCACCGATCCAAGTGACGCCGAACCAACCATCTACCACCGATCCATTCACAGCCGAACCAAGTTATGCACCCACTACCGAACCAAGTGCTGTCGGACCAAGATACTGCCAGGCCAGATTGCGTCAGCCCAGGCCTGCCAACAGCTATATACCTCCAAGACCCCTGCCCCCAGCCTCACTCTATAAATAGAGGGGCAGGGGTACAACAATGGGGGACAAGTTTGAGAGCTCAAGCACGGAAGGAACTTTCAAACAACTTTCTTTACTTGTATCAAAGCTTTGTACTTGTAATCACAAGAAAAGAAGAGAAATAACATATAAAGTGGACGTAGGCACATTCTGGCTGAACCACTATAAATCTGCGTGTCTTTTTACAGTTTAGCCCCTGCTTTTCATATATTTGCATAAACCTCCAAAATCACTAAGAACAACATAAGATCTACTAAATCATACAACTTTGAGGTGTTTGTCCATTTTTTGTGCAAACAACAACGATCAAGGACTAATTAAAATTGTTTTAATTATTTCATTTTCGTATGTTTCCAGCAAACAATTGAGAGGTGCCAATGGAAAACTTCTTGGTTCGGCCTATGGCATACAAGCTAAATGTCTTAATAGGTTTAAATAAACCTATAAGTTTCTTATTGTTACAGTACTTATATCTTTGATTCCCATATTGTTTCTTTCCCTTTTTTGCTAGACTTTTGACCTCCTCCAAACCTCAACGGTAAAGCTGGAAGTATCTAGCTTCAGATGTATATAACCTATGATGGTTGCATCATGTATTGTGCTCCCCAATGACATTACTGATATTATTCAATAATGATATTCATATAAATATTCATCCACTTTTGTTTAGTTTAATTAATGAAAGAGATTATTTTGTGTTATCAGTATTGCATCTTCTTCCTTCTTTATTTATCAACGTTTCTTATAAGCTAAATCACATTGTGATCATGTTAATCATTTACAAAACAATTTGATGCAATGTAATTTTATTTTGAGGACAAGAAAAAAGGTCATGCATTTCATTCTTCATCTCAATACATGAACACAACACAATTATTTTTACATGTTTTGGGTCAAACTAAAAAAAATTAAGAAGCGTTGAGATCAACATTAACCAATTAGTAACACCAATGTGCTACAAATGTTGGTGTTGGTGCACTACCTTTGCAAAGGCAGTGCTTGTTAGAAGAGAATTTAAAAAATTAACTTAAGCGCTTGTACTAATATTTGTTTAGTAAATTTCTATAAAAACAGACTCATTTTGGTGATTGAAAATTTAATTCCCTTGTTATATTACTTATTTTTATATAACTGTAAAATTGTATTTAAAACAGCTAAGAGACCTTTATGTAGAGTGATTCAAAACGAGGAGAATAAAGATAAAAAGTCAAAATATTGAACTTCTTATCTTATACAATAAAATAGATTTTATCAAATGAATATTATAAGTTCAATATAATTTGGTTTAACCACAATATTTATTATCTATTGAAAGGTAAAGTATTAATGATAGAATTTCATAATTTATTAACACAAGTTCACACTACTAAAAAAGAACAAGAAAACGTAAAGCATGAAGAGTTCCATAATCTAGTAATATAAGAGTTATGATAGTTACTAGTATGTATATATTTGCATGCTATTTTCTATTGGCATGCATAGTAAATAAAAATAGAGAACAATAGCTCTCTTAATGATCGCTGATATGGAATATATTCATGGTTCCTTGTCCCAGTTCATTTGATTATTTATGAAGTACACAATTGATATTTGAAACATATACATTTACCAAGGTAAGTATGATTCCATAATTTATTTTATGCTTGACAAAACTATTATGAATTCCAACAAGTGTTTGTTCGGCTCTTTCCTCTACAGCGGTTGTTTGAAATCTAAGAAAGGATTTTTGTTTCTTTTTTGTGGTTTTTTTAGAGAGGATTAAAGAATTTAACTTAATTGCTTACATGCAATTTTATTTAAAATTTCCCTCCGAAAAAGAGGCACATTTTGCCAATTGAAAATTTTATGATAATTAGACTACGGTTGAATATAATTAATATTTTCAGAATCAAAATAATAATATATTTTTTCATTTTATATCAGTTATTTTATATAATTTTAAAACTTTTATCTGAAAGAGCTAAGCCACCTCTATCTGAAGTGAGAACAGCTCTGGAGAAGGAAGATAAAAGTCAAAAAATGAACTACTTATATAATTTAGTAGAATATATCCTTAAAACGAATCTTAAAAAGTTCAAAAGACTTTCTTTTAACAACAACGTTTATTGTCTGTTAATTGAAAAGTAAACTTTTCAAGGAATGACATAATCAATTAACACTAGTTCACATTATTATTATTATTATTATTTAAACAGTGATCGGCGAGACAATATTTATAATACCCATGAACTGCAATAAGAATTCGATGTGGAAATCATAACTTTTGCATTATATATGTCAAATAATCAAGAAAAAAAAGAAACATGTTTTGTTGTTTTTAGTTTTATTCTTAGTTGTAAATTATCTAAAATTTCCATTATTTTGAGTGTAGTGTTATCTGTTGTTCAATTTATGATACACTGAAGAATTGTAACTTCTTTAGACATAGACCCAGCATCATTTGTTTTTTATGTTTAAGACTTTGGTTGATGTTCAATTTTGAATGTTTTCATATACACTGAAGAAAAAACTAGTTTCATAAGTAAGGTCTAAAAATGTCATTCATGAGTGATTGAAAGGTTGAGGGTGCATTAACTAAACCAAAAGGCATCACTACAAACTCATAGTGTCTATCATGAGTTTTAAATTTTGTTTTATGTATGTCATCTTCATACATCCTAATTTGATGATAACCTGATTTAAGATCTAATTTAGTAAAGTATTTTTAACCATGCAATTCATCAAATAAATCATCAATTAAAGAAATGGGAAACTTATCTTTGATTGTGAGTGAGTTTAGACTTCTATAATCAATGCATAGCCTCCAAGTACCATCCTTCTTTCTTACCATTACCACAGGAGAAGAATAAGAATTGTTTCTATGCCTTATAATGCCATTTTACAGTAATTCTTTGATGATTTTTTCCAGTTCATTCTTGATATGGTGAGCATGCCTGTATGGTTCAAACAAACTGGGTTAGCCCTTGGTTTTAAAGGTATTTTATGATCATGTTTTCTTTAAGGAGGGAGAGTGGTGATGGAAGAAGTTATTTCAGGATTTTGTTGCAGTAGATTTTGAATTTCTGATGGCAACATTTGCAACGATTCTTAGTTCAGCTTTGGTTGTTTGTTATCTATTGAGCATAAAATCATAGTAATTTGACCCTGTGCATGATCTTTTCCTAAAGTTTTCTTGTCCGCTTCTTTAATATCTTATTACTAAATTCCTTGCCAAGTATAAATCTTGTTGCCATAACCAAAATTGACCATTAACTTATCAAGATTCAAAGTAATCTCCCCTAAATTCTTCATCCATTGGGCCCCTAGCACAATTTGACATCCTTCTAAAGGCAATATTAACAGATCCACCGGGATCTTACAACCTTGGCAGTTTAACATGACATTATAACATACTCCAGATCCTTGAAGCTTTTCTCCATTGGCCACCATAACTTCATAATTTTTTGACTCATCAATCTTAATCTTTAGTTTATGAGCTAGTTGTTCATCAATGAAGCTATGCATGGAACCAGAATCAATGAGAATTTGCACTGGTTTCCCTTTTATAGTACCTTGTACCGTAATAGTTTTTTTTTTGAAAGAAGGTAATTGGGCCAAGCCCAAAGTTTTACAAAGCTAAAGGGCAACCGGGTAAAAACAAGGCAACCCGTAACTCATTATACAAACCCTAAAACACAGATTAGGTTTACACAACACCGCCTCCAAAACACAACGAATAAAAATGGCGGATCGCCAAAGGCGATTTAGCTGAAAACGCCTCCAAATCAAGCACGAGCTTTATCATGTCTTCTTGCTACTTTCACCTCTCTCCCAGTAAGAAAGGCACTGGTTGAATTTACTTCTCATGCTAATATCGGCGTTAACAGAGCTGAAATGATTTCTCAAGTCATCGTTGTGCTTAGCGTGACTACAAGTTGCAGATCTGGTGTTAGCGCAACCCAGATCTGTAGCTTTGTAGCTGCCATCGCCACCTACGAGATTGTTGTCTGGAGGCTCGTTGTTGACATGATTGGTATGCTGATGAGTACTAGAATCAGTTTGATAATCTCTCGGGTTGAGAAGATAGTGTTCAATATGCTTACTGCCAGCTTCTTTACTCCAATAGTCAGCAAGGAACTCGAATCTGGTCTGATTTCTGATCTTTTTCTTAGATTTTTGGAGAATGATTTTGCTGTCATTTTCAATAATAATCCATCTTTGCTCTTTGGACAACTTCGTATTGTTATGGGTACGGTTGTTTCTCTCTTTCCATAGATGATAAATTGCAGTAGTTAGAAGAACGTGAGCAAAGTCTCTTTCAAGTGATTTATTTCTGAAATGATTGTTGATCTCGATAATAATTTGGTTAAGATCCATGCTGTTGATATTGTTCATCCCCAGTTTCGATTTAATTTGCTTCCAAATGTAATAACTGTAGCTGCATTCAAAAAATAAATGATTCACATTTTCGTTCGATAAATTGCATAAGGAACAGAGTGAAGAATTGTTTCTACCCCATTTATTGATAATATCCAAAGTTGGCAATCTATTTTTAATAGCAAAATATGTGCATATAGCCATCTTTGGATTATTCACTCTATTCCATATGCATTTGTACCATTCAACCGTAGGTTGTTTATTTCTGATATGCTCCCAAGTTTTTTTAAAAGAAAACTTACCATTACTGCTAGCTAACCAAACCCAGTAATCACTATCAGCATCATGATCTAAGGGGATATTGATAATAGAATTATTATGAGGATAAGTGATAGGATGAATCTGAGGTTGCCATTGATTATTTCTAATTATGAAATTAACACTAGCATTAGCCTCTCCACAAATAGCAAGATTATCCCAACCAACCCTGTTAATAAAAGAGTCATTATGAAACCAAGGGTCAAACCAAAGACTAGTTTCATGCCCAGCTTTAAAATTTCTTTGAATTAAAGATTTTCCTACATCCCTGCATTTTAAAATTTGATGCCAAGTGTTAGATTGGTTGTTTTTTGGTAGAGTTGTCCAAAAGTTTTCATTTTTGAGATATTTGCAAGACATCCATTTTGTCCATAAAGAATCACCATTTATAAATCTCCAAAAAAGTTTTAATTGACAAGTTAAACTAAGATCATTGAGATTTCTGATACCTAGCCCACCTTCTTTTTTGGGTTTGCAAACATTATCCCAGCTGATTTTATGATATTTTCCTCTCCAAAGAAAATCCTTACATCTGCTTTCAATTTTTTTAATTGTAGCAGTGGGGATGTGATATGTTTGAAACCAGTATAGAATAATGGCATAAACAACAGTCTTAATTAACTCAATTCTACCAGCAATTGATAGAAGCTTGCATGACCAAGTTTCCATTTTGTTTTGAATTTTTTCAATCAAATAGGAACAATCACAGTCTTTGATTTGATTAGAAGACAAAGGAAGACCTAAATATTTAATAGGAAGATTACCTTCACTTACATTAAGAACATCCAGAACATCTTTTTTGTACCTGCAGTATTTGCTGAAATATGCCTTTGTTTTAAATTCATTAATTTTAAGTCCAGCATATTTGTACATGTTCTCAAAAACCTTACTAATAGCCTCTGCATTATCTTTGTTAGCTTTAGAGAACAACATAAGATCATCAGCATAAATCAGGTGAGTAATGGATGGTTGAATTCTATTAATTGGAGAAATATTGTTTTTGATAGTTTCAATATCAATAAGGATAGAAAAATATTCCATGGCTAAGGTAAAAAGATAGGGAGAAAGAGGGTCTCCCTGTCTGATACCCCTGTTACTCTTTATGAAACCCTCAGGTTTACCTTGAAATAGAATAGAGAAGGTGGGTGTACTAATGCATTCAAAAATTAGCTTACAAAATTTAGCAGGAAAATTCATACATTTCATGATATGAATAATAAAATTTCTGTTAACTTTGTCATAAGCTTTTTGAAGATCAACTTTAAGACACATATTGTCCCCTTTTTTATGATTGAAATTCCTGACCATTTCATGTGCAAGCAAAGAATTTTCATAAATTAATCTGCCAGGAATATAAGCACATTGATTTTCAGAAATTAAAAAGGGGAGAAACAATTTTATTCTATTACTTAAAATAGTAGCAATGATTTTGTAGATAAAATTGCAACAAGAAATTGGTCTGTAATCTTCAATACAAGTTGGATTTTTGTTTTTTGGAATTAAGGTAATGAAAGTATGATTAAAGCTTTTGAGCAATTTACCTTCACTCATAAATTCATTAGCTACTTTAGAAATATGCTCTTTGATATTATCCCAATGAGTTTTGAAAAATTTTGCATTGAAACCATCAGGACCAGGACTTTTATTATCTCCTGCATTAAAAATAATTGCTTTGATTTCATCAATACTAACAGGAGCTAGTAAGATGTCAGTAGCATTATTGTTTAACACATTCTTACACACAATATTAGGAAAACAAATTTCATTAGAGTCAGAGAAAAATAACTGAGAATAGTAATTAATAGCTTCATTGACGATTTTATCAAAATTATTAATGCACTCACCTTTACTGTCAATAATTTTACCTATGTTGTTGATATGCTTCCTGCAGCTCATTTTAGCATGAAAAAATTTGGTGCACTCATCACCCTTAGTAAGCCAGTCAACTTTGGCTTTTTGCTTGTGATTGACAGAGTTTATATAAAGTTCATGAGAAAGTTTAGCTTGATTAGAAAAGAAATTATCAATAATATCAGTGTTACCAGGATTATCATCAGCAAGTTTTTGTAAAATTTTCCCTTCCTCCCTTAAATTATTTAAACAGTCATTATTATTAGAGTTATCCTTGTTCCAATTTTTGATTGTGGTTTTTGTATTTTTAAGAAATTTGCTAAACTGGGCCTGATAGGAGCCATTATAAGAAAAAGTAAAACAATCTTTTATAATATCATTATAATCATTGTTTAAGACCCAACCATTTTTAAATCTAAAAGGAGCAGCTTTAGGATTATTCTTATTAATAGATTGGTTTTGGAAAAAATTTATCAGTAAAGGAGTATGGTCACTAGTATTTTGCTCAATAGAGTAACAACAGAAATTTGGAAAATAATTACAAAATTTGTCATTAATTAACACTCTATCAAGCTTACAATGAATATTTTTCTCCTTTCCAGATTTCCAGGTGTATTTATTGCCAATCAAATTAGGCTCAATAAGCCCAGATTCAAGTAAAAATTTATTGATTTTATCAAGCTTACTGTGGGGAATTTTGTTACCACCAAATTTTTCATTAACATGAAAAACAGTATTAAAGTCACCCAAAATAATCCAAGGGAAATCGTAACTTTGACTAAGTGCTTTTAATCTATACCATAGACTGTTTCTTTCATTTTCAAAATTACTACCATAAATATTGGTTATCTGAAGGGAAAACCCACCAACATTTTTGAAATTGCAGTCTATAAATTGAGTATCTTTATTAACATTAACTAAATTCCAAATATTAGAATCCCAAATGACAAGGATTCTACCTTTACTACCACAATCATTATTGTTTATAGATTTCCAATTGTTGGAGAGTTTAAAACAGAATTTCTCAGTGTTAATATCATCCATCTTGTTTTCAATGAGGGCAACAACAGATGGTTTATAAATTCTAACCATATTTAAAATGTCAGTTTGTTTAGCAGGGGAATTCATACCCCTGACATTCCATGCCATGATAGTCATAAAAATTAATAAAAGGATAAAATAAAAGAAACAGAGTTTCAGATTGAACCTGATACACTGCTACTCTTACCCTTCCTCTTTTTGTCTGATCTTTTAGCTTTAAGCCTTGTGGTCATTTCATTCCAGTCTGGATTGATTGATATGTATTTTTGCCCAAAAGCTTTCTTCTCTTTACCCATGCTTTTGAATTTACCAATAGCTTTAGTCTTAGGAATATGAAGTTCTGATATGTCAAATTGTTTTTCAGGTTCCCCCATAACATTATCAGATGCAGATACAATATAACTTTCTGGGATTAGAATGCGAGAGATGTCAAACTCTTCAGTATTGCGAGGCAAAGTTGAGTGGATGCCATCATTGTCCTCAACTTCTGCAGCTTTATCTGATAGTGGTTCGCTCTCCATAGTGAATTCAGGACTCTGATTGGCGCACAAAGGCTGGATATTGTTTGCGTCATTCTCTTGATTGTTTGTAATTAAACATAACTCTGAAATTGGGGGGATTTCAGAGTTAAAGACCTCTTTACTATAGATTCCCTCCTCTGGTCTGCTTTGAGAACTGTCTTTTGAATTTTCTATTATTTTCCCTGTATGATGAACTTCCTCAGCAAGGATCTAGTCGTCTTGATCAGTGAGCAAAAGAGATGTTGTTTCTTGGTCGAATATGATACCATTCTGGTTGATTCGATCTTTATTCTTTTGAATATTTGATTCTTTTGGTATCTCTTTGTTGAGATGCAAATTTTGAAGAGTTGCATCTGCATTATTTTCTTGATCACTGACTATTTCCTTATTTTGATTGAGAGCTTTGGGTATCCATCTTTGTTCTGTGACACATTGCTCTCTGATGTGTCCAAAACATTTACAGATGCTACACTTCGGTGGAACCCATTCATACTCAATCTTTTGGGTAATATTTTCTCCATTGTATAACGTAAGATTTATTTCTTGAGGAAGTTCATCATTTGCAGATACCTCCACCAGAAGACGAGCATAATTCAATCTCGTTTTCAAGGTTGTAGCTGCATCCATCTTAATGGGTTTTCCGATAATGCTGGCCATTACACTGAAGGCTTCGCGATCCCAAAGTTTAAGATTAACATTGGGTAGCTTAACCCATATCGGCATCGTACTAAGGAGATCCCTATCCATATTAAGGGATTCAGACCATCTTCTCATTATGATGAGCTTTCCATTATAAAAGTATGGGCCATTCTGAATGATCGAATCGCAATCTTGAACTTCTTTGAATTTAACAATAAAAAACCCATTTTCTCTGGTAAAAATTTCGAATTCTCCAACAGGTTTCCAAACACGTTGAATGTAAGCTTTGAAATATGTATAATACGGTTTGGTTCCAACAACATAAACTAAGATCGAATTACTCCAACAATCAATTGCTCTTTTGCAAACAGATTCTTTAATCAAACCGAATTTCTTACTGTTGATTTTGATCGGAGCAATAGTTTCAAGATTGCATTCATCATTGTTAGGTTCTTTAGATTGCTCAGAGACGATTTCAGCCCAAGATCTTTGCCCTTGCGCCTTGTTCAGAGAAAAATTTGTGGGTTTCTTTGGTTGGTACGATTGATTTCTTGAATTTGGAGGAGGAATGGTTGAATTCTGACCATTTGTCTTCTTTGTTTGAGAAAAACTGCCTCGCAAATTTCTCTGATACTCATTCAACATGGGCTGACGTTTCTTCTGTGATCTTGATTGAACCAACTGAAACCCATCTTTATCTATGATGATTCCATTGCTTGATTCTCTGATGTGAGACTCAGGTGGTCTGTTGAGGAGGTTTGAGGAAGAAAGATGAGGGGGATTTCTGTGAGGAGATAGATTTTCCCCCATGGCTGAGGAAAACCCTAAATTTCTTTTTTATTAGTTGTATCTTTGTTTAACGATATTACACCTTGTACCGTAATAGTTGAGAGTGCTGGAATACCACACATGGCTTGTAGAGTTATAGCATGGGTTTCTTTACCCTTTTCCTCGCTGCTGTCCTCGTTATCACTTTCAATAAAGTATTTTGCATTTTCCTCTAGGTCATCAAAGGACATTAACCCTTTTAGTACATGTACTTGTGGACTTTTACATTTGTGGTCCCTATACTATTTCTCTTTACAACCATAGCAAATGTTTCCTCTTCTCATTTCAATTAACTGGTTTGGAGTTAGACCCTTGCTTTTTGCTAGACTCTCTAAATTGGTGGTACCCCGGTTTTTAGGTTTTGGGTTAGAATTTGGGTTCTTGGAGTATGGAACAGGCTGGTTATTATTCTTTGGGGAAGGGTATGGTCTGGTGGCTTTACTTCCTTTCTTAGTTTGATTTAACACACCTTCAAACATTTTTGCTAAAGAAACTGCTTCTCTGAAGTCCACTGGTCTAGAAGTTAATACATCATACTTTATCTCTTCCTTGAGACCTCTAATGAATCTATCTAGCAAGAATCTGGGGGGCATGGTTTCTATGGTGGCTTGTAGTCCTTCAAATTTAGAAAGGTAGGCTGAAATAGTGGTTTGTTGTTTAAGTTTAGCCAGAGTATCATAAGGCCTCTCCATGTCTTCAGGGTTGAACCTGACTAATATTTCTTCCTTGAAGATTGCCCAAGTCTCATGGTTTGGGATATTTCTAGTATACCAATTATACCATTTGAGTGCATCCTTCTTAAGATAAAAAGATGATACTTCTACCCAAAAGTGCTCTTCTGTCTGATGAAATTTAAAGAATTGTTCCACCTGGTTGAGCCATTCATACACCATCTCATCTCCTGTATATATGGGGAAGTCGAGCTTGAGGTTTGGGAAGGGTGAATTTTTATTCCAAGAAGTGAGTTCTTGATTTCTTTGCTGGTTAGGATGAGATGGAGGAATGTTATTTACTATTGGATTAATGGTGGGGTTCATCTGTGGTGGAAGGAGAGTATTTCTTGAATTTTGCTGAGGCACTGGAGGGATGGTAGTAGAGGATGGCAGCTGATGTGGATTGGATGCAAGAATTCCCTATAAGTTGGCAGTTGTAGTTGAATTTTGATTAGCTGTAGATTGAAGCTTTAGTTGCTGAGTAGCTTGTGCCAAAGCAGATAGGACATTGTGCATCCCTTCAAATCTGGTACACATTTCCTTTGTTGTATGATCCAAACATTGTGTAGTTTGTTCCAATCTTCGATTTCCAGTCTCCAAATTTTGTGTTGTGGGCTCCAATTTTCTCAAAGAAAGGGCATTTCGGTTGTTGATTTCTTCGTGTCTCCTCCATGCTTCTTCTTGTTCTTGAATTAGTGTGTCAATTTTCGAGTTATGGCTGATGTTGGAAGAGGACTGGTTGTCAGAGGTTAACCCAGCCAATGGCTCTGATACCACTATGTTATGCCCAGGTTGCGGTGAAGATTCTGACATGATAGAAAATTGTGAGATGATGAGTTTAGGGTCGTGTGAGTGGTGAAGTGATGCGGTAGTTTATAAAGAAAGGATGATGAGAGGAGTAGGGAAGAAAGTGAGGAGCAAGGAAGGAAGTAATGGTAGAAAGGAAGAAGGAGAAGTTGATCGGCAATAGGGAAGAAAAAGCAACGAAAGATGGAGAACAGAAGACAGTTGATCAGAGAATAGTTTGGAGCAAGAAAAGAATGTATATAATGAAATTTGTGAAGATGAAAATGTAACAGAAAAAAAGAAAACAAGTTGTAAACAAGATAGTAATGAAAATGTATTCTCTTTATTCATATATTTTTTGTTTGCATGCATTCTCATTTTATAGTGTTACACATAACGGCTATATTTGCCAATTCAACTCCAGCTAAGCATAAATACAACTCACTCAATCCCTAAATACTCAGACCATTTCCTATACATGATTACACAGTAATACCGGGTGTGCACGTGCACACATGCACGAGTGACACCACCTAATATCTTCTTCCTCAAGCCTAACTACCATCTGTCTTCAACTTACCTGTGCTGCTGCTATGGCCAAAGATGCCCTCCGGTGAACCCATGGTCGTACTCTGATCAATTATATCGAAATTTGGATTTTCTAGCTTTCCTTCCTTTAACACCATGTTTATCAAAGTGGAGTTATTACACGATTCGCCGTCGAGTACCGCTATGACGCCGTTTGAGTCTGGAGTCACATGTTGTGATGTGCCTGCTCCTGAGTCGCGAATCTGAAACAGTGATGCCTTCTTCTTTTTTTGAGGCTTTAAGAAACCAGTGCCCTAGAATTTTGAATGGAGATTGCACATATGGAGATTGCAGCATCGAAAATTGCAGCATATGGAGATTGAAGCAGAGAGGATAAGGAAGGGGAATAGATAGGGTTTAAGCATTTTTAATGGATCCGGTTGGGAATTATTGGGATGTTGAGAATCGATTAGGGTTAATAAAAGAGAGAAAAATAAAAAGTAGTGGTCTGAAGGGTGTGAGTTAGAAAGGTAGGTACTGAAAATTGGACTTTGGTGAAAATTTGGGTTTGAAGCAAAATATTTCGGAGTCCGAAGCCAAAACAAAAATTCTCAAAAAAATAGTTATAAGGAAAAAAAATTAAACACCTATGACACTCAGCTTATTATAGTCGTCGAGCAAAATCAGATCGAAATAAGTATTGCGATTCGCAATGTAATGTTTATATTTTTCAAAATTTGAAATTGTTGTAACATTTCCAAATTTAGAATATTTTATAAAATTTAATTTTTTTGAATTTAATAAAAATTTCAAAATTTTAATTGGTTTTTTGGAATATTATTACCAATTATAGATATTAATTATGTAATAAATACTAAATAATAAATATTACTTCTTTAATATTAATTATTAGTTATTAATTATTAGTCTTAATTATTAATTATTTAATAGTAATTATTTAATGGTAATGTATACTTTTCCTTTTTTAGCAAGGCTAAGCGAGGTTGGTTAGGCTCCTACGTACCAGTTTATTGCAAACATAATAAAAATGAATCGTAACATGTTATGATCATGAAAAAAGAACAAAAAAGAGAGGAAAAGAACAAGGTAAAAAAGAAGAAAAAGAAAAGCAACACAAAAGACTCAACTCCATTTGCTAATAGTATGCGTATCATAATTGCATGAACTTGCAGCTATTCCATTTTTAATTGTCAGCAAGATAACACACCATATCTGCACATTTGTTTTGTTCTTCCCATTAAAAATTCAATCATTTCTCTCTGTCCAAACAACCTGAATGAATTTTTTAAGGGTAAGGAGTATCATTAAGCATCGACCCTTCTTTCATCTTGTTGTCTTATAGATTAAGTTCCATTCAATAGCACTATCCATGTTGATGTCTCTTTTGCCTGCTCTTATCATTAGCTAATTCCACATAGGGAAAATGACAGCACGATTGGAAATTAAATGGAGGTTGCTCTCTATGTCGAATGAACATAAAACACAAGCTCCATCAGCTAGCATACCTAACTGCATAAGCCTTGCTTTGGTGTTAAGTGCATTCCTCATAACCTTCCACAACAAGAAGTTTTCACTTTCCTTACCATACACGTTCCAAATTCTTTTATTCCATGCAAATATCTGAAGATCATTATGACCAGAGATACATTTGTAGACTAAGGCAATAGAGTGATCAGATTTTTTCTAAGTCCAAACAACCTTTTCAACTTGACCGAATGGGTAGGGGTACTACTGCAAGTCATTCCATAATCTTCTGATTGCTAGAATATGGGAGGTTCACAATGCCTTCTTGAATAAATTCTATTTCTTTATTTCTTTAGCACTGAGGGAAATGCCAATTTGAGTTATCTGATTATATGTCATTATATTCTTCAAAACAAGACCTTGCTTAGCCTAAGGGTCACTATAGAATTTTGTTTGCCCATTAACAACAGTCTTGATTATTGAGTGAGGCAAAGTTGATGATAGGAGATTGAGGATTGCTCTCCAAACCCAGCTACAGTTTTGAGGGATGTCCATTAAAAAGAAATCATGTTTCCCTATGTTATGTATGATAGTCCAGAGAACCCATATGTTGTTTCTTTTATTTAGCAAGTTTTCAATATGCTTGCTAAAAGGTGATTTGTTCCAATTGAGTAGGATGATGATGCCTAAACCACCGTATTTCCTTTTCATTTCAACTATATGGAAGGCTAAAGGCTCCGGCTTAGAGGAATGCATATTGCCAGTCCACAAGAAGTTACACATTGCTCTTCTAATCATCAATATGAGCTTCTTAGGGAACAAGAAGGTCCTACACCAGTAAGAAGAATGTGCAAAGACGTTAGAGTTGATTAGGACAAGATGTCCAGCTTGAGATAGAAGTCTGTTTGACCAGGAGTTCATGGACTTAGTGATCTTGTCATAAAACCTAAGGCACCGAGATGTTGTGATTTTGGAGGTTGCAATTGAAATACCAAGGTATGTAGAGGAATCAGAACTATCTTGAAGGTAAGACATGGACCTAATGCTTCTGGCATGGTCTTTAATGACGCAGCGGATAATTCAAAACGAACTTCGAACGGTGAAAGTAGTAGTCGATGGATTGATGAATGCTGAATTGCCCGAATTCGTTGATCCGAAGATACCGAACTCTAGCTATCTCTGACTCGTTGATCCGAAGATACCGGAAAGAGATCTACGATTCTTCGACGTTGATCTTGCGCACAAGATACCGTGAATCGGCTTCAACAAACGATGATCCGAGCGCACTCGAATGACGTAAGTGGAGATAGGAGATACACTCGACTACCAATTGAAATTGAAAGCACAAAGCTAACAAAAGAGAATTTTATTCAATTTTCAACAACCTTTTACAAATGACTTCACTTGCCTATTTATAGGCTACAACACATCAACATAGAAAAAGTACAAATCATAAGTCGGCAACCGACTTATCACATCTCCGACTTAACATAAGTCGCATACTATTTACAACACTTCAGAAAAAGCTTAAAAAATATTACAAGTATTTAGGTCGGTTCCGAGTTAAGGCTTCCGACTCAACATTTACAACTTTACAAGCCTTCAGCGATTTTAACAAAGACCAAAACATTAAAGAACAATACGAGTATTTAACTCGGCAACGACTTAATGGAAGCTATCTCGGTTCCGACTTATGGTATCTCGTCACGAGCTTCACGATCTAAAGATAACTCGGCAACGCTATTTTCCTCTTCGCGACTTAGGGATAGCTCGGCATCTTCCTTTCGCGACTTAAGGGATAGCTCGGCATCTTCTTTTCGCGACTTAAGGCTAGCTCGGCAACGACTGCTACTTAAGGGATAGCTCGGCAACGATTTAGGGTTAGGTCGTAGCTCGGCATGGAAGGCTGGGGATAGGTCGTGGGCGGTCGCGACTTTGGGAAGAAGTGTTAGGTCGTAGCTCGGCATGAAGGTGGAAGTTAGGTCGGAGGCGATTGAGTCGGAGCTTAGGTCGGCAACTGGAGTGGAGCTTAGGTATGCTGCTGCATCATCCTCCCCTTGTTGACAAAAATTCGACCTCGAATTTGTACTTCTCTCTTTTTCAACAAGCTCATCTCCATGGTACGGAATCAAATGTTTAACGTTGAAAACGTCAGCAGTGTGAATGTGATCAGGCAACTTTAACTGATAAGCATTGTCATTGATTTTCTTCAAGATTTCTACTGGTCCAATCTTTCGAGCTTTCAACTTGTTGTAAGTCCCAACTGGAAAACGATCTTTTGTCAATACCGCGTAAACCAAATCACCCTCTTTGAAGACTACACTCCTTCGTTTCTTATCCGCCATTTGTTTGTACTTCTCATTTGTCTTTTCCAATCGTTCCTGAACGATTCTATGGCACTCCGTCAACCCTTCAACAAAATCAGCAGCTTTCTTAACTGTCTTCTTTGATTGTGGTATTACCGTTAAATCCAAAGGTCCCTTCGGTAAGCTCGAATAAACAATCTGGAATGGACTGAACCCCGTACTTCGATTCACAGCATGATTATGGGCAAATTCTGCCTGACATAACTTCACATCCCAACTCTTTAGATTATCTTGAACAAGACACCTCAACAAGTTTCCCAACGATCGATTAACCACCTCCGTTTGTCCATCCGTTTGCGGATGATAAGCACTACTAAATTTCAGCTTCGTTCCCACCATTTTCCACAAACTCAACCAAAAGTGACTCAGAAATCGAGTATCTCTATCGGACACAATAGATTCTGGCAATCCATGAAGTCGATAGATCTCCTTGAAAAACAACTGAGCAACATGAACAGCATCTGCTGTTTTCTTACAAGCAATAAAGTGTGCCATTTTCGAGAATCTGTCAACCACCACATAAATGGAATCGTTACCACGCTGTGTCCTCGGTAATCCCAACACGAAGTCCATACTCACATCAACCCATGGTTTAATTGGTACAGGTAATGGCATATATAAACCAGCATTAGTCGCAGTTCCTTTCAAAACCTGACAAATATGACATCTCTCAACAAATCTTTCCACCTCTTTCCTCATTGACGGCCAAAAATAAGATTGAGAAATTAACTGCAAAGTACGATCTCTACCCACATGGCCTTCTTCATGTAGTTCTTTAACAATCTTCATTCTCAAGCTACAGTCTGGGATGCACAAACGATTTCCCTTAAACAGAAAACCATCCACCAACACAAATTCATCCGTATTTCCTTCCTTTACTTTTTCAACAAATTTCACAAAGTAAGGATCTTCTTCAATCAATTCTGGCAATAATTCAAACCCTGTCACTTCAACTTTCATTGTTGTCAACAAATGACTCCTCCTGCTCAAAGCATCAGCCACACGATTGGTTACCCCTGACTTGTGCTTAACGACAAAAGTAAACTGTTGCAGATATGCAATCCACGATGCATGTCTTGCTGAAATCTTGTCTTGCCCTTGTAAATGCTTCAATGCTTCATGATCAGTATACAGAACGAACTCCTTCTGAAATAGATAGTGTCTCCAGTGTTTAATAGATTGTACAACAGCATAGAATTCCACATCATACGTACTGTACCTCATCTTTGCTCCTGACAACTTCTCACTGAAATATGCAATTGGACGTCCCTTCTGACTCAACACCCCTCCAATCCCAACCTTGGATGCATCAGTATGTAGTTCAAACACTAACTGAAAATCTGGTAATATTAGAATTGGTGCAGACGTCAGCAATTCCTTGATTTTCCCAAAAGCAATCCCTGCTTCCTCTGACCATGAAAACTGTTTGCCTTTCATACAATCTGTAACAGGCGCCATCACACTACTAAAGTGTGGGATAAACCTTCGATAAAATGAAGCCAACCCATGAAAACTACGAATTTCCGTTATCGTCTTGGGCTGCGGCCAATTTCTGATCGCCTCAACTTTACTTTGGTCAACCTGTATTCCTTTCTCTGAAACAACATACCCCAGAAATAAAACACTATGCGTCATAAACACGCATTTCTTCGTTGCAGCATAGAATTGTTCTTGTCGCAATACCATCAGCACTTCTCTAAGATGATTCAAATGTTCCTCTGGACTTCCACTGTAAATAAGAATATCATCGAAATACACCACCACGAATTTCCCAATGAACGGTCGAAAAATCTGATTCATCACCCTCATGAATGTACTTGGTGCATTGGATAAACCAAATGGCATAACCAACCATTCGTATAGACCCTCCCTAGTTTTAAAAGCAGTCTTCCACTCATCTCCTGGTCTGATACGAATTTGATGATATCCACTCTTCAAATCAATCTTCGAAAAGATAGTAGCTCCACTTATTTGATCCAACAAGTCATCCAACCTCGGCATTGGAAATCTATATCTCACGGTAATCTTATTCAATGCTCGACTGTCAGTGCACATTCTCCATGTCCCATCCTTCTTGGGTACCAATAAAGCTGGTACAGCACAAGGACTCAGACTCTCCTGCACACGCCCCTGTTCAAGCAATTCCTCTACCTGCCTCCGCAATTCTTCATGTTCCTTCGGACTCATTCGATAATGTGGTCTGTGTGGCAATACAGCACCGGGAACAAGATCTATCTGATGTTGTATATCCCTCAACGGTGGCAACTCCGTTGGTAACTCCTCTGGAAATACATCGTCAAATTCTTTCAGAACTGGTTTAACTTCTTCTGGAATTTCAATCTCTTCACTGCTCTCTCGTCCAATCAACAAGAATACTTCCGGTTCTTCTTCAACTTCTTTAACAAACTCCTTCAAAGTCAATAGAGTTTTCAGCTCTTCGATTTCCTCCACTTTGTTTTCTTCCTGTTGGCGTTTCTTCGGAACCAGAGTAATCTTTGTACCTTCGAACATGAAACTGTAACTGTTGGTCCGTCCATCATGTTGTACTGCTCTATCAAACTGCCACGGTCTCCCCAGCAACAAATGACAAACGTCCATATCTACGACGTCACACCAGATTTCATCTTTGTATTTCTGCCCAATTGAAAACTTCACACAAGCTCGACGTCCAACTTTCACTTCACCACCCTTCCTCAACCAAGCTAACTTGTACGGTTTAGGATGTTTCTCAGTTTTCAACTCCAACTTCTTCACTGCTTCTGTAGAGATAATATTATCACAACTTCCAGCATCAATAACAAATTTACAAACTCTTCCCAGAATAGTGCATGTAGATTGAAAAATATTGTTTCTCAACCAACTACTTTCCTCCTCTTGCTTCGGTGTTAAACAACTTCTCCTCATCATCAATGCATACCCGTCATCTCCCGACAGTAAATCTTCCTCCTCAACTGGTAAAGAATTAGAGCATTCAGCTTCTTCATCCTCATCCTCAACCTCAGCAATCATTGCTCTCTTCTTTGGCTTTGGACACTCATTGCTTTTATGACCCAACTCCTGACAGTTGTAACATTTGAAACCGTTGTTAACCCTTGCCTTCTCAACCTCCTTCACCACTGGTTTACTGATAGGTTTAGACATATTAGAACTTCCACCAACACCCTTCACTTGATTATTGGAATTCGTAAACACACCACCTCCTCGTCGTCCCTGCTTCTCCCAAGCCAACGCTTTCTGATGTGCTTCCGCCACAGATCTTGGATCGAACATATTAACCATATCCTGAATCTGCATTCTCAATCCCCCAATGAATCTAGATGTTAGCTGCTCTTCCGTCTCCATAATGTCATTCCTCGCAATAAGCTGGTAAAACTCATCCGCGTAATCATTAACAGTCTTTGTGCCCTGCCTCAAGTTCTGCAAACGTTGATACATCAGAGATTGATAATTGTAAGGTAAGAACGTTGCTTTCATCAATTTCTTCATCTTCTCCCAAGATTCAACTTTTGACTTCCCCATTCGTTCTCGTGTAAGTTTAGTTTGCTACCACCATGCCAAAGCTCTACCCCTCAACCTTGTAGCAACCAACTTCACTCTACGACGTTCTGGAACTTCTTTGAAATCAAAAATTTCTTCAACATTAGCCATCCAATCCAAAAACTCCTCAGCCTGCATACCTCCTTTGAATTCTGGAATTTCTGTCTTCATCCCAGATTCCCACTTGTGATCGTACTCCGACTGATTCCTTCCCCGTCCACGTCCTCGTCCATGAACACTACCACCATCATACTCTTCTTCTCCATCCGATGTATATCGATGTCGATCCTGACCACCTTCATCTCTACCACCACCATTCCTTCCACCAACATTCCTACGATCTACATTCCTTTGATCACGATCATTCACATTTCTATCACGATTCCGATCATCAACATTTCTATCACAATCTCGATCCATGCTTCTATGATCACTATCAACACTTCTCTCTCGATTTGAATGTGGTGAAATCCTACTTCTTCCATGGCTCGACTCAGGTGATACTCTTCTCTGATTTTGACTCATCTCCAACATCATCCTCTCTAATCGACCAATCCCTTCCGTAAGCTTCTCATTGAAATTCTCGTTAATTCTTTGCTCCATTTCGTCGGCCTCTTCTCTTCCATACAAAGCATTAATATTGCGATGACGTTGAACTCGTCTTGGCGGCATGATTGAATCCTTCACAAACACTTCAACAAATTCACACTTCAAGTTTCAAACACCTTTCGAACTTTGATCCAAAATGAAATGGATCGAAAACTCCAACTTTGTTGCAAAATATGATGAACACGATGAACACAACTTCAAATTCTCGGCTCCAAGACTCGATTTAGCTATGATTGGCTAAAACAAGCTCTGATACCAAAACTGACGCAGCGGATAATTCAAAACGAACTTCGAACGGTGAAAGTAGTAGTCGATGGATTGATGAATGCTGAATTGCCCGAATTCGTTGATCCGAAGATACCGAACTCTAGCTATCTCTGACTCGTTGATCCGAAGATACCGGAAAGAGATCTACGATTCTTCGACGTTGATCTTGCGCACAAGATACCGTGAATCGGCTTCAACAAACGATGATCCGAGCGCACTCGAATGACGTAAGTGGAGATAGGAGATACACTCGACTACCAATTGAAATTGAAAGCACAAAGCTAACAAAAGAGAATTTTATTCAATTTTCAACAACCTTTTACAAATGACTTCACTTGCCTATTTATAGGCTACAACACATCAACATAGAAAAAGTACAAATCATAAGTCGGCAACCGACTTATCACATCTCCGACTTAACATAAGTCGCATACTATTTACAACACTTCAGAAAAAGCTTAAAAAATATTACAAGTATTTAGGTCGGTTCCGAGTTAAGGCTTCCGACTCAACATTTACAACTTTACAAGCCTTCAGCGATTTTAACAAAGACCAAAACATTAAAGAACAATACGAGTATTTAACTCGGCAACGACTTAATGGAAGCTATCTCGGTTCCGACTTATGGTATCTCGTCACGAGCTTCACGATCTAAAGATAACTCGGCAACGCTATTTTCCTCTTCGCGACTTAGGGATAGCTCGGCATCTTCCTTTCGCGACTTAAGGGATAGCTCGGCATCTTCTTTTCGCGACTTAAGGCTAGCTCGGCAACGACTGCTACTTAAGGGATAGCTCGGCAACGATTTAGGGTTAGGTCGTAGCTCGGCATGGAAGGCTGGGGATAGGTCGTGGGCGGTCGCGACTTTGGGAAGAAGTGTTAGGTCGTAGCTCGGCATGAAGGTGGAAGTTAGGTCGGAGGCGATTGAGTCGGAGCTTAGGTCGGCAACTGGAGTGGAGCTTAGGTATGCTACTGCATCATTTAATCACTCCAGCCATTGGTATACTAGATTTTTGTGTAACAACCCAAAATTTTGGTCATTTGACTATAAGGTGTTTAGAGAAAATTGGAAGTTAATAGTCATCTTTTAATAATGTTAAGTTAAAAGTAATTTTATAATATAAGTTGTTTAATATTATCTAAATGGTAGGATAAGACTTTTAGAGAATATATATTAGAGAAAATTTTATTATAATAAAGAGAATTATTATGATATAAAATGGTTTTATATAGAGGCAATTTTATATAAATTTGGTTTATAAAATATGTTTAAAATTAAATTCAAAAGGAGTTTGAGAAAAATAATAGTAATATTATTTAGGTGTATTTATAAACAAAAATATTTTGGAAGTTAAATTTTATATTGAATGCATTTTCTTTGGGGTGATTTGGGGAAACATCTTGATTAGTTTTGTGGTAATCTGAATAATCTTCTAAGTGACGATCAGATGTTTGCTTAGGCTAACATTGTAGGGCACTTAGAAAAATATTCTCCTTAGCATTGTGTGATCAAGATGAGTTCAAATCTGGACGAACCTAAAGTAAGTTTTAATAAATAAGTTGTTGAAGTTAATTCATATAGAAATATTTGTAAGATGTTTTCAGAAAGGAGACATGAAATAAAAACCAGGTAATTATTCTTAAGTTTCCTTAAAGGAAACTGGTTTAAAATAAAAGTTATTTTGAAGAATAATTTGAAAGATGGAAATTTTAAAACTCTTTGATAGAAAAGAAATAATTGAACTTAAGTTTTGAATGGGTTAAATTTGATAGAAAGGTTTTGGTAAATTTATATAATTCAAACCATAGTTCTTGTTAATCATCTAAATTGTATAAAATAATTGGTGATATTGGGTGTAACAACCCGCATATTTTACGATTGTATATTTAAATATAGCATCGTTAGTCGGATTATAGTCCGAAAAGCTACTATTTGCAAACAGCCGAATTAGGACTCGAAACCACTTCCATTGAGTTCAAAATGTCATTTGCGACCTTTTTGAGTATAAGCATCGATATGTTTGGAGTTGAGTGAATTTTGCTATTTTTCACTTAGGGCTTTGGGCTTGGGTTTAGGTTTCACCCAACTCATCCTATACCCTAACTCAGCCCCCTCTCCTCTCCATTCACTCATTTCATTTCCTAATACTTCAAGCTTTAGAAAAATGGGGGAAGAGAAAAGGAATTAGAAATTCCTAAGCCCTAGATTCATTTGCAAACTCAAGTTCTAGCTCCAAACTCTAGGAGAAGCTTTGGTAAGCATCCTCTTCATCTTCTCCAACTCATTCTCTCTTTAATTTCAGATATTTCCTAAACCTAACTTAGGAAATGTTTTTCTTTTGAGCTTAGATTCAAGCTTCTTGGGTTGAAGTGAAGAGTGGTTGATCTCTCCTTTGTGATTAAGCTTCTCATTCATTGTTTTTGGGTTTAAAGGTGAGTTTTTGAACTCACATCTTTGTCTATTTCTATCATTGTTGTTAGGTATGGATTCCTAACATCAATTCATGCTCATTTGCTTTTGATTTGAATTGATTTGGTGAACATTTTAATTTTTGGTGTTTTGAAGTCAAAAACTCTAAAAATCCTAGCTTTGATGTATGAACATGTTTTTGGAGGTGTATTGAAGAGCCAATAGGGCTGGGTTGTCGATTGGCATAAACCCCTAGTGCTCATTGCTCGTCCGATCGCAAATTGGAAGAGTTTGCTCTTTATTTGGATAGGCTGAAAAACAGTCCCAGTGCTAGTCAGTCGACTGGCCTCTGCAGTCAGTCGACTGGCGTTAGAAACCGAGAGTTTCTAGGACTGTCTGTAGAAACTGGAAGTCTCTGTTTTCTACAGTCAGTCGACTGGCCTCTGCAGTCAGTCGACTGACCTGCTTCTCTCAGCCCAATTTTTCTATTTGGTGTGGATTTCCAATTTAGAACTGATTCGTGTTGATCTGATTTATTGTTATCATTTATTATTGACTTTGATGACTTCTTTATCGGGATTCTTTTGAGAATATCCATTTTGATGGATTCGGTATCGATTTCTTTGGATTTGATTCACGTCTTCGTATGTGGATTTTGGTGATTGATTGTTTCTATAATCATTTCTATGATTTGTCACTTTAAAATACAAAGATTTCTATACTAGCAGTAAATATTCAAACCCTTTTACAAATATGATTTCAACTCTATTTTTAATACAAAGCTCGTTTATAAAACCGTTTTCTAATCTATTAGTATATACAAACCTTTACCTCATTCGTATGAGAAAATCTAATTAAACGGCTTAGCAAAACAAGTGGTATGAAACGCTTGCGTTTACTTCGCCGGTTAATTTTTGGACTTGTTCGATTGAAACTCTTGTGACAATTTTCGAGTGGAAATCTACAATCTGTTCGTAAATATTTGAGTTAAGCAAGTGGTTATGGGACATGAAGCTAAACTCTTATATTTACTAGCTTAGTGTAATTCACACTTTTTATTGATCTATAATGATCATTTTGTGGTTTAGACTAGCAATGTGCGATGTCTCTTTGTACACGTAGGGGACTGTACCTCGTTTTATCGAGTTTCATCTCATTCCTTTATGGGCTAGCGACCCATGTTCTTTTATGGTTTTTGGTTCATCGGATGTACCGTTATTGTACTACATCGATGTCTCGGCATTTTGGTTCATCGGGCATACCGTTATTGTACTACGTCATTGTCTCAGTTTATCAGGTTCATCGGGCGTACTGTTATTGTACTACATCGTTGTTTCGAATCATTTGAGTATCAGGTTCATCGGGCGTACCGTTATTGTACTACGTTGTTGCACCGGCTCTATGGTTAGCGACCATGGGATAGTGACCCATTTGTGATACACGTGTTGGTGAGTTTTCATGCTCCCGTTTGTGTTAGGCCTTCCCCCTTTTTGTGATTTCTGGATTTCTAGTTGATGATTTCTAGAATTTATGTTTCACCAACTTTTGCGATTGGCATTGATATGTTTGTCAATATTTGTGTTTTGGTGAATGAAATAAAGAATATGACATTCTTTTTGATGTTATGAGATTTATGAGATATTGTATGATTTTGTTGTTGTTTAATGTGTACTTGTCACAGTATGGCATTTTTGTTATCATACGATTTTGGTGATATCTCTTATCCTATCTCATTTTATATGATATTTATAGCTAGACTGATCCGTTTATTATTTTCTTCTTAAATAATTCTCGGGTCGGACCGAGATGTTATAGGTGCTTCTGCTTGACTCCTTATCTGGGATCATCTTCTGACTTTTGTCTAACTGCATTAGTTTGGTAGTTTTTGTTATTATACATTTGAGATAGAGACTCCTTGATGTATACATATTCTTTTGTCTAGCACTTGTATCTATTCTTTTGTGATATTGTGGATCTTGTTTGACCACTACTCTGATTTACACTTCTATGTACTATATTCATATCTGTTTCCGCCTTTGAGATATGAACTTCTGTGACTGATTTGTGTTACGTTTATTTCTATATTTGTTTCCGAAGTCCACTTAGCCACTGTGTGGTAGCTTTGAGTTTGTATTGGTATGTCGGATTTCCTCTTGAAATGAAATGCATGTTATATTATCTGACATATCGGTGCTCGCACAAAGTAATTACACAGATGGTCGCTCCTCAACAGCCTTATTCTTCGCGCTAGTTGACGGCATTACTTCGTAGTGTCCTTGGCTAGCGTGAGTATAGAGGTGGGGCGTCACAACTTGGTATCAGAGCCAAACTTCGGAACAATGTAGAATAATCTAGCAAGGATCATTGTCCTAAGTCTTTCTTAGGAATCATGCCATAGGATTTAATTCGAGTCTTCGTACTATTCTATCCTATTTCTTTTTATGATGCCTTGTTTTATCAATCAAGTTTGTTTGATATTCATTTTGTGAATAACCCTTTTTTCCTCTTTTCTTTCTTTCTAAAGGAAGAGAAATGGTTAGACCAGGCCATCCCAGCGCCGGTCAATCCAGTGCTACTCCTCGGGATGGAGTATTTATGTCTGCTCAACAGCTCTTAGATCTTGTAAAGAATGCTCAAGCTGCCGGACCTATTCCTGAGCCTACTCACCCTAAATCCGGGTTTGTACGCTTGTGCAGAATTATACCGCTTTAAGTGGAAGGCCATTCAAGGGATCCGAAAGTGTTATAGAAATCCAAGCTTGGCTTAGATTATGCGATCGCATCTTTTCCCGCATGGATATTATTGATTCACTTCGAGTCCAAGTGGCTTCTAGCATGCTCCAAGAAAGAGCATTAGATTGGTATGAGCTTTTGATTTCTGAGATTATCGAAGCGGATCTTACTTGGGAGCAATTCCGGGAAAGATTCGAATTGAACTTTGTGCCGGAGGCTGAAAAAGTAACTTTGGCCCGACGCTTTATTGACCTTGTTCAAGGTGAATCTTCTATGACCGACTACGTCGCATCTTTTGAATCTCTCTCTAAATATGGGGTCGAGTGTATTAATACCCCATTGAAGAAAAATCAGAGGTTCGTCTATGGGTTGAATAAGAACCTCAAAAAGCCATTGCTTCTGAAACTAGAAGTTTCTTTTGATCAGCTTATTGATATCGCTCTTCGACTTGAAGAGGCCGATAATGAAAGTGATGTTGAAGTTGTGCGCGCCAAACAGAACTTCAACAATAACATGAAGAGGCCTATTAAGTTCAAAGGCCCCAATCCCAACAAGAAAGGGAAGCAATAAACTTCGATAGCAAAGTCTCCTACCAGTCTACCACTAGTCGTGGACGATGCTACAATTGTGGTTCTACAGATCACTATGCAAATGAGTGTCCGAAACCTTTTTTTTGTTGTTATTGCAAAGGTTCAGGACATCTTTTACCCTCATGCCCCAAACTTCCAAACAAGAGAGAGGGAAAGCTAAATGTTGTTCAAGCTCCTAGAGACACTTCTCTTGGTCAAGGTATTTCTCATTCTATCCTTGACGATATTTGTTTTGTGATTATCTTATTCGAGTTCTTTTTGATTTGGGTTCATCCCATTATTTTATATCAAAAGAACTTGATGATTCTTTCTCTTTTAATATTATGGGCTTGATGATTTCATTGAGAGTTGCGAATCCGATTGGTGGATCCGCAACACTCATATTACTTTGTGAAAATGTCAAGATTATTTTATGTGATTATTCTTTTCGAGCCGATTTGCATGTCATGCGTTACTTAGGCTTCGAAATTGATTTTTTTGGGAAAGGATTGGCTTGATCATTATGAAGCCCACATCCTATGTCCTGAGCGGACTATTTATCTTCGACATTCTCAATATGTTAAGCAGATTTCTAATGTTTTTAAAGATTTTGATTTCCAAATTTGGTGGCAACATTTTATTCTTTAAACCCACTTGATGAGGAAGATGTTATTTCTCTCATTCAAGTAATTGGTGAATTTTCCGGAATACATTTTAGCTTGTCTTAGGATTATCACCTAAGCAATCTATTGAGTGGGCTAAGGTCATTTCAGCTCGACCTTGCCACTGGTTTTTATCAGCTACGAGATGCGGAGGGTAGCATTCCACTTACCGCATTCCACACTCGTTATGGTTCTTGTGAGTGGTTCGTTACGTCATTCGGTTTGACGAACCTTCTACCTTATTTCATCCATCTTATTAATCGAGTATTCGGTGAATATTTCGGTAAGACCATCCTTGTATTCATTGATTTTGGATGAAAACAACAACTTAAAATTTTGCAAATCTTTTTCATAAGATTTATTTATGAGTATAATTGGATTTTTGTTCTTAAAACGAGCAGAGAATATTTGTAAATTTTTTAAGAAACTTGTTTATCATATAGAAGATGATTTTGTGTTGTTTTGCCCATTGAGTGCTTTAAGAATTTTGGTCGATGCGATTGATCAACGTTATCGATAGGAATTTCCTAAATGCTATGATGAGACAGACAGACACAGTAAATTGACTTGTAATAAGTAAATTCTTCTAAAAAGATGATTACATAAAGTTAATTATAATTTTGAATGTCTTAGCTTTTCGGAAAAGAGGATCAATTAAAAGAACTCTTTTCCGATGCTTTTATTCTTCTGATTCCCAAAGGGAACCAAGACTTTATTGTTTGTACTGATACTAGTCGTATTGGTTTGGGTGTCGTTCTCATGAAAATGGGAACGTGTTATCGCTTATGCTTATAGGCAATTAAATCCTACAGAGACTAGATATGCCATTCATGATCTGGTGCTCGCGGCCATTGTTTTCGCTTATAGAATTTGGCATCGTTATCTTTTGGGAGAGAAATTTTTTCTCTACTCCGATCATAAATCTTTGAAGTATTTATTTTCTCAAAAGGAACTTAATTTGCATCAACAATGTTGACTCGAGTTCCTTACATCTTATGACCTTGATATTCTTTGTACTCCGGAAAAGGGTAATCGTGTTGTCGACGCCCATAGCCAAAAGCAACAAGCAGTTGTTTCAATGATAATATTCGAATGGAGTGATCTCGAGACTTTATCCACTTGTGAGATTCAAGATCGTGAATCCAATTTATGTTCATCTCTTATTTTGGGTAGCCTTGCGGATCGTCCTTCTTTTTTGGACCGTTCCTCTTTTGGCCAGACTCTATGTCAAAGAAATTATTAAATTGCATAGAGTTCCTACTTTTATTGTTAGCAATCGTGATCCATTATTTTACTAGTGGATTTTGGAAAGGTCTTCAAAAAGCTTTGGGAACAAAGCTTAATTTTAGCACCGCTTATCCTCCTTAGTCCGATGGACAAACCGAGCGTGTGAATCAAACTCTTGAAGATCTTCTTTGTGCATGAGTTCTTGATTTTGGTGGAAGTTGGGAAGATCATATTTCTCCTATTGAGTTTTCTTCCAATGATAGATTCCAATCTTGTATTGTTATGGTACCTTTCGAGGCACTCTTCGGAAGGCCGTGTCGATCTCCTTTGTGTTGGCTTGAAGCTGGTGAAAAGCTGGTTTTAGGTCTAGATTTTATTTGTGTTTCACCTATGATAGGTGTTGTGCATTTCAGTTGATCGGGAAAATTAGCACCTCGATATATGGGTTCAATTCCCATCACCGAACGCATTGATTCCGTGGCTTATCGCCTTTTATTACCGGCTCAATTTTTCTGCTATCCATGACGTTTTCCATGTCACTCATCTACGGAAATGTCTTAGGGATTCCGATTTTATTCTTAAGCCCGGTGTTGTTGAAGAAATTAAGGTTTCACCAGATTTGACTTATGAGCAACATCCTATTTGCATCATTGCTTCGGAGGTTGAGCGCCTTCGAAATAAAGATTTCCCTTTTTGTGAAAGTTCATTGGTTCTCAAATCCTAAGGATTGCTCTTGGGAATCCAGAGAATTCATCGAGCGAACACATCCGGACTTGCTCTCTCGTGCTCCTTAAGGTGAACTTTTTATTTCAAATTTCTTCTTTTTGTGTTGATATGCTTTTATTGTTGTTACTTCTTATTTATTTCTTAAAGATTGCATGGACGCAATTTCTTTAAGGAGGGAAGTCTGTAACAACCCGCATATTTTACGATTGTATATTTAAATATAGCATCGTTAGTCGGATTATAGTACTTTTTGAAAACAGCCGAATTAGGACTCGAGACCACTTCCATTGAGTTCAAAATGTCGTTTGCAACCTTTTTGAGTATAAGCATCGATTTGTTTGGAGTTGAGTGAATTTTGCTATTTTTCACTTAGGGCTTTGGGCTTGGGTTTGGGTTTCACCCAACTCATCCTATACCCTAACTCAGCCCCCTCTCCTCTCCATTCACTCATTTCATTTCCTAACACTTCAAGCTTTAGAAAAATGGGGGAAGAGAAAAGGAATTAGAAATTCCTAAGCCATAGATTCATTTGCAAACTCAAGTTCTAACTCCAAACTCTAGGAGAAGCTTTGGTAAGCATCCTCTTCATCTTCTCCAACTCATTCTCTCTTTAATTTTAGAAATTTCCTAAACCTAACTTAGGAAATGTTCTTCTTTTGAGCTTAGATTCAAGCTTCTTGGGTTGAAGTGAAGAGTGGTTGATCTCTCCTTTGTGATTAAGCTTCTCATTCATTGTTTTTGGGTTTAAAGGTGAGTTTTTGAACTCACATCTTTGTCTATTTCTATCATTGTTGTTAGGTATGGATTCCTAACATCAATTCATGTTCAATTGCTTTTGATTTGAATTGATTTGGTGAACATTTCAATTTTTGGTGTTTTGAAGTCAAAAACTCTAAAAATCCTAGCTTTGATGTATGAACATGTTTTTGGAGGTGTATTGAAGAGCCAATAGGGCTGGGTTGTCGATTGGCATAAACCCCTAGCGCCCATTGCTCGTCCGATCGCAAATTGGAAGAGTTTGCTCTTCATTTGGATAGGCTGAAAAACAGTGCCAGTCAATCGATTGGCTGTAGAAACCGAGAGTTTCTGGGACTATCTGCAGAAACTGGAAGTCTCTGTTTTCTGCAGTCAGTCGACTGGCCTCTGCAGTCAGTCCACTGACCTGCTTGTCTCAACCCAATTTTTCTATTTGGTGTGGATTTCCAACTTAGAACCGATTCGTGTTGATCCGATTTATTGTTATCATTTATTATTGACTTTGATGACTTCTTTTTTGGGATTCTGTTGAGAATATCCATTTTGATGGATTCGGTATCGATTTCTTTGGATTTGATTCACGTCTTCGTATGTGGATTTTGGTAATTGATTGCTTCTACAATCATTTCTATGATTTGTCACTTTAAAATACAAAGGTTTCTCTAGTAGTAAATATTCAAACTCTTTTACAAAGATGATTTCAACTCTATTTTTAATACAAAGCTCGTTTATAAAACCGTTTTCTAATCTATTAGTATATACAAACATTTACCTCATTCGTATGATAAAATCTAATTAAACGGCTTAGCAAAACAAGAGGTATGAAATGCTTGCGTTTACTTCGTCGGTTAATTTTTAGACTTGTTCGTTTGAAACTCTTGTGACAATTTTCGAGTGGAAATCTATAATCTGTTCGTAAATATTTGAGTTAAGCAACTGGTTATGGGACATGAAGCTAAACTCTTATATTTACTAGCTTAGTGTAATTCACACTTTTTATTGATCTATAATGATCATTTTGTGGTTTAGACTAGCAATGTGCGATGTCTCTTTGTACACGTAGGGGACTGTACCTCGTTTTATCGAGCTTCGTCTCACTCCTTTATGGGCTAGCGACCCATGTTCTTTTATGGTTTTTGGTTCAACGAATGAACCGTTATTGTACTACATCGATGTCTCGGCATTTTGGTTCATCGGGCGTACCGTTATTGTACTACGTCGTTGTCTCAGTTTATCAGGTTCATCGGGCGTACCGTTATTGTACTACGTCGTTGTTCCGAATCACTTGAGTATTAGGTTCATCGGGCGTACCATTATTGTACTACATTGTTGCACCGGCTTTATGGTTAGCGACCATGGGATAGTGACCCATTTGTGATACATGTGTTGGTGAGTTTTCATGCTCCCGTTTGTGATAGGCCTTCCCCCATTTTGTGATTTCTGGATTTCTAGTTGATGATTTCTAGAATTTATGTTTCACCAACTTTTGCGATTGGCATTGATATGTTTGTCAATATTTGTGTTTTGGTGAATAAAATAAAGAGTATGACACTCTTTTTGATGTTATGAGATTTATGAGATATTTTATGATTTTGTTGTTGTTTAATGTGTACTTGTCACGGTATGGAATTTTTGTTATCATACGATTTTGGTCATATCTCTTATCTTATCTCATTTTATATGATATTTATAGCTAGACTGATCCGTTTATTATTTTCTTCTTAAATAATACTCGGGTCAGACCGAGATGTTACAGGTGCTTCTGCTTGACTCCTTATCTGGGATCATCTTCTAACTTTTGTCTAACTACATTAGTTTGGTAGTTTTTGTTGTTATACATTTGAGATAGAGACTCCTTGATGTATACATATTCTTTTGTCTAGCACTTGTATCTATTCTTTTGTGATATTGTGGATCTTGTTTGGCCACTACTCTAATTTACACTTCTATGTGTTATATTCATATCTGTTTCCGCCTTTGAGATATGAACTTCTATGACTGATTTGTGTTACGTTTATTTCTATATTTGTTTCCGAGGTCCACTCTATGTGGTAGCTTTGAGTTTGTATCAGTATGTCGAATTTCCTCTTGAAATGAAATGCATGTTATACTATCTGACATATCGGTGCTCGCATAAAGTAATTACATAGATGGTCACTCCTCAACAGCCTTATTCTTCGCACTAGTTGATGGCATTACTCCGTAGTGTCCTTGGCTAGCCTGAGTATAGAGGTGGGTCGTCACATTGGGCCAACCTATAAGTATCTTCCCTTAGTACACTCTAAGGTAAAGTAGTCCAAGGGTTGACTCAGTTTTAAAGGCCTATATTTTGTTTGGGCCTCCACTTAAAATTTAAAGCAAAATAATAATAAATAAATAAATAACAAATGGATAAAATAAAAATTGATATTTTGTATATACTCTTAGGTTGTAGAGGTGTATTATACAAGTAAATAAAATAGAGTAAACTTTTATTTGTTGTTTTATAAAGAATTGTCTTTGTAAAATACTTATAAACTTAGGACAAAAGTTATGAAGTAATTCATAAAATAATTTTAGTGTTGAATGAAATACTAAGTAGAAAGTATGGGTGATTTTGAAAGAGAATGGTATAATTAAGAAACCAATCAAATTAAGTACGTAAGTTATACGTAGATCATTTTTTTCGCACGGTTCTTGATCTAGGATTCAGATACATAACTTCGGGTGATTCACATCAGTCCGAAAAAGGATTTCTCACTTAATTCTTATCAGCGAACACTTGATTCGGATTCTCGATATGATACTAAAGTTATCTATCTTAGTTTATGGCTATGAAAGGAGAACTGAATTTTCAAATCGAGGAATCTGATTGGAGTCCGCCATAGTGAGGTCGAGTGAGCAATACTAATTTGGAATTCTATGTATCCGAACGAGTGATCAGGTCAAATATAGCATATGGATGATTTATGTATATCATACGGACTTAAGTATAATTGTATACTTAGCATGTAACATAAGAAAATTTGTGAACTTAAGCAAAATTCTAAAGCTGGTTGTTAGTCATTTGACATTTTAAAATAATGTTAAGTGTCGGATTTTTTTGCTATGGAATTTGATTTATTAATAGTGTTAGTTTATTCCTATACATAATTTGATTTGATTGGATGTGTGATTTATACACCATAGTTTATAAAGCTTGAATTTATAAACAGAGGTTTTGAATTGTTATTTATTAGGACTTATATCCCGGTGTTTTTGAAATTGTTTCAAAAGAATTTTTGGCATGATTGTGAAAAGAAATGATTATAATATGATTTGAAGTATTTGATAGATAATATTATTTCAATAAAAATTAGAATTTGTTCCAATAAATATTTGCAAAGTGTTTTACAAATATTTTTATTTATTGTGAGGAATGACTAATATTAAAGCGCGATTGGGAGTTTCCTCATTTTGGGACTCGCCGGGTGTATTTACTCTATTGTTTTTAGGAGGTACCAGATTACCACTAAAAGCTCCATTATTTTTGTTTAGAGTTATACCATGCTCAGAAAGGGGGCACACCCTCCTGGTCATGTTGGATTTAGTTTTAAGATATTTCTTTTTGAAAGAAATTTAAAATATATCTTTGAATATAAAACCCGTGCATTTGGTTCTAAATTTATAGTTTGAAAATATTGGTTGCATATAGCTTTATTTCGTACTAGAGTTGTATGTAGGTTTATATCAGGCTAGTATATTTCTCTTTTATCGGCATGACTCGCTTTTGGATTATATAAGTACAAGGAAGCAAGAGATTTCCACTTGATTTCTTGCGCACCTACATTTGCATGTAAATAATAAGTTGCTTGCTAAAATATAAATCAAATGCAAAAAGGTACGTAGTAGATTTAGAAATTTGAAATTGGTTGATGATTTTTTGCGCCAGGTATGGAAGGCCACTTGGGTTTTGTTTTTTTTTTGATTGTTTTGGGCCCGTAGAGGCAATTTGTAGTTTTTTCGATCCAGCCGCGCAAAGGAGATGCTGTCAAAAAATTTCGTTATATTTGGGAATCATTTAACTAATAAGTTTAATAACTCATTTTAATTAATAAGTTTTTAAACCTTAGGGGCCTAGTGACATTTTCTTCCTTGGGAATTTTGATGAAGAAATTTATTTAAGGGAGGAGAATGTAACAACCCAGAATTTTGGTCATTGAATTTTAAATATTAAATTAATTTTAAATATTTATATAATTAGATTTTGGAATTTAATAACTTAAATTTCAAACATTTGGATTTGTAAATTTAATAACTTGGTTTTTATAACGTAATTTTGTTTTGGTTGTTCGAGGTCCGTACGCGAATAAAAGTCTATGTGGAGAAATTCTGGTAATCACAAATCTTTCCACATATATTTGTTTGTCCTTGCTTAGACATTTTAGTGGCTCAAGAAATTGATTTTGATATGTAAAAAGTAAACATAATCATTGTGTTTTTTATTTGGTTATAAAATAGTTAGTTTATTGAACACACAAGATTTCTTCATTTTCATTCTACTTATTCAACTTCCCTCTAATCTTCTGTTTTCGTTCCCTGAAGAATTTCAAAAAAAAAAGAAAAAACCACCTCCTTTGAAAATTTCAAAACAAAAGATTTAAAAATTAGAAAATTATATATTTAGGTTCTTTAAACTCGGATAACCGAGAACTTTCAATCCATGTCCAATTGGTGGTGACCGATCATGTTTTGGGGATGCTCCATTTTCAGCAGTAAGCAAGGTTTAAGGCTTTATCGAGCTTGGGAAGGTCATAGGGCAAGGCGAGTTTGGATTCGAGATTCTTGTGCGAAGACAAAGCGATTGGAGGTAGTCGTTGATGCTCCAGTTGTCACGTACGGGAATTTTCGACTTTCGAAAATTCGACATCGATACTCACTTTATCGACTGCCGAGCAATCGAGTGCCGGAAACTCCAATAGTGAGGGTTTAAGAAAGAAGAAATAGAAGAAAAGATAGAAGAAAAGGAGAAGAAGAGAATAGAAAGAAAAAGAACAAGAAGGAGAACAACAACAGAACAAGAGCAGAACAGAAAACAATAACAGAATCTTACACATCGCAGCGGAACAATATATAATAGATAAATGAGTAATCTTTAAACAAAAGAATTATATCAGTTTATACATACATCAATCAGAGTCAATATACAACTCAATACAACAATGGACAGTTATGTCAACTTGTCCTCATACAGAATACACAGCGGAATAAATACTATCAGATACAAATACTACGTCTCGCCATCCATCTTATCTCCAAAGCTCCAGAATATCCAGAATATCCTGATAACATAACTCTAGGCTGCCCGTGTGGAAATTGGTGGGCACCCAGAGTTTAGAAGGGAAACAATAAACTCCGAGTCAGTCATGGTGACTGGTGTGAGATCGTAAAACAGTTATTCTTTAAAATAAACAACAGAGAATTTTAAAGTAAATTCGCAATGCTTTTGGAAAATGAAACTACCATAAGACCTCCCGCCATACACACAATGCAAACGCAGACTTGGAGGAGATTTCTTCTTATGATATTCAAAGATGCTTACTACGCGAAAATCAAATTCTTTTTGATATTATTATTAGTGCATAATGTAGAAAACATTTCGAAAGTAGAATATAAATCTTAGCCAGCATAGGTACCATTATAGTATGCTTGCTATAGCTGCCATATTAGATGGCAGGTTCTACAACTAAAACCGTACAAGTCACGTATTGTTTCTTTGGATTTCCAACAAATGGTCAGGCTAAGGAACTTCCTATCCACGATGGGTACGTCCCTGGAATAGACGACCCGAGAACCTAACCGGATCTCTGCCAACACAAGGCCGAGTTACCTCTGCAAAAATAGGTAACTACTGACACGCGTATGCCATCCCCCGATCGTCACCGATCTTCCCGAGGATCCCCGATTCGCAACAACCACAAAGAAATAAATTTTGCAGCAATCACAGAGGTTAAGTATCTGGGATCCATACCATGATACCACCTTTATCCAGAAGGAATGACATACACTAAGGGGTGCTACTCCCTAGAACCTTGCTGCATCCTTCCTGTTTCGACCATTTCCGGGGTGTGAGGCTCGACGAAGTCTCGTCCACAAAGCTACGCTTTCTACAAAGCCCTGCTTCGGGTCAAACAAAATGATCAACCTATGATCACAAAGATATAAGATCAAACAAATGATCATATCACAAATGATCAAACACTGATCATTTCACAGCAACACTCAGTATGCCACGTTACCAAATTGGGAGTATATCGCTGATAAATTTCAACTACATAACCTCTGAGCTCGTACGTCTCAGAGAAGGGTGTTAAGCTAAGAGAATAAATTCTCCGCCACCAACAGAAATGTATTTGAAAGAAATCAGCTTTATATCTCAAATTGTAACGTCAGACACACAATCCATACAAGTCTGTTCCGGGATCGAACAGAACCGAAGGCACTTCTCACGAAGCCCTTGCACATCCGGATAAATTTCTAATCACGTCCGGACTTCCCGTCACTAAGGGTGATAAAACCTCTAAATCGGAGATCAGCCGATGTAGAGTAACTCGACGGTAATCCTTCCGTTTTCAAAAATATCCGGTCTTCAACACCGGTCTTCAAATGCAATTCATAACGACGTATCACATATTCGGAATGGGTTATACGACCCCATGGTCCTTTCCCGGCTAACCCGAATAGTGAGCGACTATTCAAAAATAAGTGTGGCATTCAAATTCATCCAATCACAACAAATACCTACTCAAGGTAATTATTGATAGTCGGTTATTTAACTATCAATAAAGATGCGCAACATCATCAGATTCCAAATAATTTTCCAAATTATTTCATCTTCAAAAATATCTTTACTAGATATCAAATTCCCACACTTCAAAAATAAATCAACGTTTATTTTTAAACAGATTCCCTTTTCTTTTATAAATTCCATAGTGAATTTATATTTTAAAAATATCTACTGATATACGATTTTCGAATCGATGTCAATATTCACTTTCGATTTATCTTTAAGAAGATAAATCTCAAAAACGTTCATTTCATATTGGAAAAGCAATTCCATACTTATTTAATAACAAGTATTTCACAAATCATTTATTTTCAACACTTGGAAAATATTCGATATACTTAAATCAAATTAAGTATATATTCATTCTTTAAGGAAATCATTCTTTAAACACATTTTATTTGAGTCAAAACGAATGTTACGTAAAACATCGTTACGACGACTCAAAATCACTAGTATAGGGATTCAGAATTAAGATAGATATATAAATCCCAATACTACATCAAAACATTTCCTTTTGGAAATCATTTACTATAACAACAGTGTTATAGTCCACCATTTCCTTAAATTCCTCGAAAACGTCTATTTCAACAATAAAAGTTGAAATCTATGTATTCGATACTTATCACGTTTTAAAACATGCTTTAAAACTATTAACTTCATTTTAAATGTCACTTTTCCAAACATAACCATTTTTTCTTCAATAATATATTCACTGTCCAAAATCGTGAATATACTTCAATAACCAAGTTTCAATCCCTTTTTTTTTACACATTTATTTCAAGAATTATCCACTGTCCAAAATCGTGGATAAAATTCCCTTAATAATCTCTATATTTAAAATCAATCAAATTTGATTTACTTTCGAATTTATAAAAACAACGTTTATAAATTCCATTTTCTATTTTCTATAACAACTCCGGTTTATAAATCTCATTTTATTAACTTCTAAAATTCACTTATAAGAATAAGTGATTTCGGATTTATAAACAACGTTTATAAATCGCATTTGTACTTTATAACGTTTTCAACTTTTAAAAGAATCATTTATGAACAAATTCGATCAATATTCCATTTAAAGGCAACAATCCAAGTTATAAGTAAATTACTTATAAATCCTTTATTCTACAACTTCATTCATTTTTAACTTCACAATATAAATCTATTAATTTCATTCACTTATGAAATCCATTTATACTTCTTTTTAACACTTATAAAATTCGTTTTATAAGTCCAATATTTTGATTTACAAAATATAAATTTTATAAATCTTTTTATACAAATCGTTTATAGTTATTCAAAAATCTCAACTTTAATCATTTTATAAATAAATCGACTTTTATTTCAAAAACGACACTTCGGTTATATTTCACTAAAAATTATAACTTTTATAACTTTAAAATTTTACGTTTATAAACCTATCCAAAAATTCCATAAAACGTATATTTTCAAAAATCACTTTAAAAACCCTTTTAAAATAACAGTCGTTATTTTTACATTTCAAAACTGAATCCGATGATGCCACAACACCAATTAGTCCATCACAACAGTCAATATCATATATCAATATGATAACAGAATATACATCAATATCTGTAAATAAATAAATACTGGTGAGGAATCCAGTTGGATCCCTCCAACCTGTTTCCCTGCATCCAAAGACGTTAGCACAATACCAATTCCGCTCCAGTACGGAATTATCGCGGTATATGGGTTTTATAAAAATATCCGCTTACTAACGGCGCAATAGGGTCTCATCCGCTATACGAGGCGGGAAATCAATCAATCCAATATATACATATGCCAATATGTATATATTGCTATATATAGATATATCCTAAAATATCTAATATCACATCCAAACAGTCAATCATCAATCAATAACTGTAAAAATTCCACATTCAATTTGAGTGAGAAAAATCTCACCTTGATTTTAAATTCTGTTCCCGCATTTATTTTGAATAAATTAAACAGCCGTTTAATTCCACCCGAAATTCACACTAGCTCCAAATGGCTCCAATTCAGTTCCATAGTGAAGAGCTCGACAAAACGAACGCAACGCAAGAAGTTTCGTCGAATTCCGATCTCGCATGAAAGAGTTACAGAGTTTTAAACATTATACGATTTTAAATATAATTCCATTTACAATTTATTTTTTAAATTTTTAAAACTAATCTACATCATCACCGTTGCTTCCAGGAGACCAAATCCAAGCCGTCCCTTTTACCTTCTCCCTCCCACCAGTTAAACGCGTGAAAACACGTTCGTGCTCGAACCCACCTCTGCCGCCCAAAAACCCTAATCACGCAACCCAAATCATCACCCTCCAGTACGATCAGGCTACGTCGTCTCGAAGCTCCGCTCGACCCCGACTCCCACGCCAAATGCGGCAGAGCCCGGTCCCACCATTCGCACGCAACACGAGGCCGAACGGCGCCTCTTCTCTGGCCAACTGTACCTCCAACGACGCTCCAATGATAATCACAGCCGTATGGATCGAGAGAGCTCGTCACCCTTTACGCTTTTCTAGTTGACTATTTTCGCTAAAAATGATTGGATCGAGAGGAAAATGGAGGAGAAGAATCGAGCTTTCCTGGACGTTGGTTGAGGGGTGGCGGCTGCAGATGTAAACTAGGGTTTAGTTTTTTTCTTCTTGTTTGTGAATGAAGGCTATTTATAGAGAATTTTCGACACTATTCACTCGATTTCCCGAACTCCGATTTACGCGCGGTAACTGACGTTTCTGGGGTTTAACCCGCGTTCCGAATGCAATGGAACAGGTTTCGGAAGCTAATTCGAACATCTGTACGAGTTATGAATTTAAACGATCAATTTAAATTAAACCGATTTAAATCGATTTCGAGGCGTTTTGATTCGTACCAGACAAACGGTAAATCCAAAAATTACGAAATTTGAAACCATGCAATAATATCACATTACGGATCCGATGAAACTGGTTTCGTCGAAATCCGAGACCTTTCGAAAATTGGCTATTTTTACAGTCGATAATTAAATATTAAAATATTCAATTTTCACAGATTAACTCCAAATTAAATTTTAAAATTTCTATAACCTTTCTATAACTCCAGTATGATTAAATAAAATTTTCCAAATCAATTTCAATCATTTTAAACTCGATTATTAATTATCTCTGGAATTTCACTATTTAATTTATCGATTTAATTATCAGATAAAACCCAATATTCGAAGAATAAATCATTTGACTTCTAAATTCCATTTCTTAATATTTAAAATTAATTAAATATTCGAATTTTAATTATCAAAAATTCTGGGTCGTTACAGACTTCCCCCCTTAAAAGAATTTCGTCCTCGAAATTACCAAGTAAGGAAAATGGTCCTTAACTCGTCTACTATTTTTCACAATCTAATAGTTTTATCAAATTTCAATTCATCAAAACAAATCTTTCTATTAAAGATTCGTTATCATTCAATCTCGTTTTCCAACTTCAATTATAAGTTTCAAACAACATTGTTTAACTTCAAAATTCAAATTTAAGTTTAAATTCAAATTTCAAACTTTCAAATTTTCTCAAAAATTTTCTAACGCCCTAAATTTCCAAAAAATTTCGCCAGCGTCTCCTTTGCGCGGCTAATACGGTACGACTACAAAACGTCCCTACGAACTCTCAGATTTCAAAAAGAAAAAGAAAAAGCCAAGCGGCTAGACAAGAAATCATCAAAACTCATATCGAAATTCAAATACATACCTTTTTCGAGCAATTCAATTTTATCTTCGAAATCAAAATTCCAATTCCTTTTATAACACCTGTATGTCCTACTAGCCATAATATCTAGTTACATATATTCAAACTATTCTGCAAATTTAATTACAAAATTTCAATATGTACTTCTTATATCATTTTTACTTCACTGTTGAAGTTACATATCTATCTTCATTAAATTTTGCATCTCAAATTTCATTTGAATTTACTTTACCATTTTAATTCAAATTTGGATTCTATTTATCTCCTGAATATTGAATTTTATCGATTAGCTTTCATTTAAAACTGCTTATTTCAAATTAGTTTCAATTACTAATTCATTTCTAATTCTAATCCACTTACAAATTCAAATCTGTTTTCAATATTCAGTTTCAATTCCAGTTTTATTCACTTTTGTTCATTCCCAAAATTTATTACAATTTACTATTTTGGTTTATAACCACTTATATTAAACTGGATTTCCAATTCGAATTTTAATTCATCTTTCATTCACAATTATTCAATTCAATTCATTGGCTTACGAATTCGAAATGAATTTCAACTTTCAATTTCATTTTCATTTAATTGATTCACTTATACTTGCTTTGATTTAACTTCATTCTTTTAAGTTAAATTTATTCTATCAAAATTCAAATTGTATAAGTTATCAACTTATTAATATTTCACAAATATGGTATTCCAGAGTCTTAACAACATTTCAAAAATCATTTTTGAAACAATTCAATTTATCCTTTGAATTTCTAAAACCAAATCCAAATTTTTCAAAACGACTTCCATTTAAAACAATTTGGCAGCAATTTCTCTTTTGGAAACCCGAAAATGAACACCAACGATGCCGCGGTCATCATCGAAGTTATTTTCCAGCGACCGAAAAGAGTTTAGAGCTTTTCATTCCTTCAAAAGACTTTTCAAAACCTTCTAAATTCATTTTCAAATCAAAAAGATTTAAAATTTTCAAATTCTTTTCAAAACATTTCCAAATACTTCTCTGGAATCCTGTTTTAAATTACAATTCACATTTATAATTTACATTCTTTAATTTCATTTGTATGTGAATTCATTTCTTAACTTTGGAGTTATGATTCCAATTTCTTATTCAATTTCAGTGATGATAATTCACTATTATTACTTCCTAACATCCATGCAACCATATACTATGATAATTCATAGAAAAACATTTCTTTTCTATACAAAAATAGTTTTGGGCAAAATTATTTCATTTACCCTTATTTAAAACAATATTGTGCCAAATTGTTCTATATAAGTGTTTAGAGATCCCTATCGATAGAGTTGTACGGACAATACCGACCGAAATCCATATACCACTCAACAAACCAATCATCACAATATAAAACAATTTTATATTCACTAACAAATACGCACTCGTATCTATTATTACACTCAAACTCATTCTAGAGTACTACTGACTCTATCTCTAATGAGTAACACCCAACAGAGCAGGGTTGTCGCTTAACCATATGCTCTGATACCACGCTGTCACGTACGGGAATTTTCGACTTTCGAAAATTCGACATCGATACTCACTTTATCGACTGCCGAGCAATCGAGTGCCGGAAACTCCAATAGTGAGGGTTTAAGAAAGAAGAAATAGAAGAAAAGATAGAAGAAAAGGAGAAGAAGAGAATAGAAAGAAAAAGAACAAGAAGGAGAACAACAACAGAACAAGAGCAGAACATAAAACAATAACAGAATCTTACACATCGCAGCGGAATAATATATAATAGATAAATGAGTAATCTTTAAACAAAAGAATTATATCAGTTTATACATACATCAATCAGAGTCAATATACAACTCAATACAACAATGGACAGTTATGTCAACTTGTCCTCATACAAAATACACAGCGGAATAAATACTATCAGATACAAATACTACGTCTCGCCATCCAGCTTATCTCCAAAGCTCCAGAATATCCTGATAACATAACTCTAGGCTGCCCGTGTGGAAATTGGTAGGCACCCAGAGTTTAGAAGGGAAACAATAAACTCCGAGTCAGTCATGGTGACTGGTGTGAGATCGTAAAACAGTTATTCTTTAAAATAAACAACAGAGAATTTTAAAGTAAATTCGCAATGCTTTTGGAAAATGAAACTACCATAAGACCTCCCGCCACACACACAATGCAAACGCAGACTTGGAGGAGATTTCTTCTTATGATAGTCAAAGATGCTTACTACGCGAAAATCAAATTCTTTTTGATATTATTATTAGTGCATAATGTAGAAAACATTTCGAAAGTAGAATATAAATCTTAGCCAGCATAGGTACCATTATAGTATGCTTGTTATAGCTGCCATATTAGATGGCAGGTTCTACAACTAAAACCGTACAAGTCACGTATTGTTTCTTTGGATTTCCAACAAATGGTCAGGCTAAGGAACTTCCTATCCACGATGGGTACGTCCCTGGAATAGACGACCCGAGAACCTAACCGGATCTCTGCCAACACAAGGCCGGGTTACCTCTGCAAAAATAGGTAACTACTGACACGCGTATGCCATCCCCCGATCGTCACCGATCTTCCCGAGGATCCCCGATTCGCAACAACCACAAAGAAATAAATTTTGCAGCAACCACAGAGGTTAAGTATCTGGGCTCCATACCATGATACCACCTTTATCCAGAAGGAATGACATACACTAAGGGGCGCTACTCCCTAGAACCTTGCTGCATCCTTCCTGTTTCGACCATTTCCGGGGTGTGAGGCTCGACGAAGTCTCGTCCACAAAGCTACGCTTTCTACAAAGCCCTGCTTCGGGTCAAACAAAATGATCAACCTATGATCACAAAGATATAAGATCAAACAAATGATCATATCACAAATGATCAAACACTGATCATTTCACAGCAACACTCAGTATGCCACGTTACCAAATTGGGAGTATATCGCTGATAAATTTCAACTACATAACCTCTGAGCTCGTACGTCTCAGAGAAGGGTGTTAAGCTAAGAGAATAAATTCTCCGCCACCAACAGAAATGTATTTGAAAGAAATCAGCTTTATATCTCAAATTGTAACGTCAGACACACAATCCATACAAGTCTGTTCCGGGATCGAACAGAACCGAAGGCACTTCTCACGAAGCCCTTGCACATCCGGATAAATTTCTAATCACGTCCGGACTTCCCGTCACTAAGGGTGATAAAACCTCTAAATCGGAGATCAGCCGATGTAGAGTAACTCGACGGTAATCCTTCCGTTTTCAAAAATATCCGGTCTTCAACACCGGTCTTCAAATGCAATTCATAACGACGTATCACATATTCGGAATGGGTTATACGACCCCATGGTCCTTTCCCGGCTAACCCGAATAGTGAGCGATTATTCAAAAATAAGTGTGGCATTCAAATTCATCCAATCACAACAAATACCTACTCAAGGTAATTATTGATAGTCGGTTATTTAACTATCAATAAAGATGCGCAACATCATCAGATTCCAAATAATTTTCCAAATTATTTCATCTTCAAAAATATCTTTACTAGATATCAAATTCCCACACTTCAAAAATAAATCAACGTTTATTTTTAAACAGATTCCCTTTTCTTTTATAAATTCCATAGTGAATTTATATTTTAAAAATATCTACTGATATACGATTTTCGAATCGATGTCAATATTCACTTTCGATTTATCTTTAAGAAGATAAATCTCAAAAACGTTCATTTCATATTGGAAAAGCAATTCCATACTTATTTAATAACAAGTATTTCACAAATCATTTATTTTCAACACTTGGAAAATATTCGATATACTTAAATCAAATTAAGTATATATTCATTCTTTAAGGAAATCATTCTTTAAACACATTTTATTTGAGTCAAAACGAATGTTACGTAAAACATCGTTACGACGACTCAAAATCACTAGTATAGGGATTCAGAATTAAGATAGATATATAAATCCCAATACTACATCAAAACATTTCCTTTTGGAAATCATTTACTATAACAACAGTGTTATAGTCCACCATTTCCTTAAATTCCTCGAAAACGTCTATTTCAACAATAAAAGTTGAAATCTATGTATTCGATACTTATCACGTTTTAAAACATGCTTTAAAACTATTAACTTCATTTTAAATGTCACTTTTCCAAACATAACCATTTTTTCTTCAATAATATATTCACTGTCCAAAATCGTGAATATACTTCAATAACCAAGTTTCAATCCCTTTTTTTTACACATTTATTTCAAGAATTATCCACTGTCCAAAATCGTGGATAAAATTCCCTTAATAATCTCTATATTTAAAATCAATCAAATTTGATTTACTTTCGAATTTATAAAAACAACGTTTATAAATTCCATTTTCTATTTTCTATAACAACTCCGGTTTATAAATCTCATTTTATTAACTTCTAAAATTCACTTATAAGAATAAGTGATTTCGGATTTATAAACAACGTTTATAAATCGCATTTGTACTTTATAACGTTTTCAACTTTTAAAAGAATCATTTATGAACAAATTCGATCAATATTCCATTTAAAGGCAACAATCCAAGTTATAAGTAAATTACTTATAAATCCTTTATTCTACAACTTCATTCATTTTTAACTTCACAATATAAATCTATTAATTTCATTCACTTATGAAATCCATTTATACTTCTTTTTAACACTTATAAAATTCGTTTTATAAGTCCAATATTTTGATTTACAAAATATAAATTTTATAAATCTTTTTATACAAATCGTTTATAGTTATTCAAAAATCTCAACTTTAATCATTTTATAAATAAATCGACTTTTATTTCAAAAACGACACTTCGGTTATATTTCACTAAAAATTATAACTTTTATAACTTTAAAATTTTACGTTTATAAACCTATCCAAAAATTCCATAAAACGTATATTTTCAAAAATCACTTTAAAAACCCTTTTAAAATAACAGTCGTTATTTTTACATTTCAAAACTAAATCCGATGATGCCACAACACCAATTAGTCCATCACAACAGTCAATATCATATATCAATATGATAACAGAATATACATCAATATCTGTAAATAAATAAATACTGGTGAGGAATCCAGTTGGATCCCTCCAACCTGTTTCCCTGCATCCAAAGACGTTAGCACAATACCAATTCCGCTCCAGTACGGAATTATCGCGGTATATGGGTTTTATAAAAATATCCGCTTACTAACGGCGCAATAGGGTCTCATCCGCTATACGAGGCGGGAAATCAATCAATCCAATATATACATATGCCAATATGTATATATTGCTATATATAGATATATCCTAAAATATCTAATATCACATCCAAACAGTCAATCATCAATCAATAACTGTAAAAATTCCACATTCAATTTGAGTGAGAAAAATCTCACCTTGATTTTAAATTCTGTTCCCGCATTTATTTTGAATAAATTAAACAGCCGTTTAATTCCACCCGAAATTCACACTAGCTCCAAATGGCTCCAATTTAGTTCCATAGTGAAGAGCTCGACAAAACGAACGCAACGCAAGAAGTTTCGTCGAATTCCGATCTCGCATGAAAGAGTTACAGAGTTTTAAACATTATACGATTTTAAATATAATTCCATTTACAATTTATTTTTAAAATTTTTAAAACTAATCTACATCATCACCGTTGCTTCCAGGAGACCAAATCCAAGCCGTCCCTTTTACCTTCTCCCTCCCCCCAGTTAAACGCGTGAAAACACGTTCGTGCTCGAACCCACCTCTGCCGCCCAAAAACCCTAATCACGCAACCCAAATCATCACCCTCCAGTACGATCAGGCTACGTCGTCTCGAAGCTCCGCTCGACCCCGACTCCCACGCCAAATGCGGCAGAGCCCGGTCCCACCATTCGCACGCAACACGAGGCCGAACGGCGCCTCTTCTATGGCCAACTGTACCTCCAACGACGCTCCAATGATAATCACAGCCGTATGGATCGAGAGAGCTCGTCACCCTTTACGCTTTTCTAGTTGACTATTTTCGCTAAAAATGATTGGATCGAGAGGAAAATGGAGGAGAAGAATCGAGCTTTCCTGGACGTTGGTTGAGGGGTGGCGGCTGCAGATGTAAACTAGGGTTTAGTTTTTTTCTTCTTGTTTGTGAATGAAGGCTATTTATAGAGAATTTTCGACACTATTCACTCGATTTCCCGAACTCGATAACTAGGGTTTAGTTATCCTTTAGTGTTTTGCTTAAATGTTTCGAAGCTTTCAAAAGGGATGGTGCCGACGCCATCAAGTTTTCCACAATACTTTTATATGATAAAGAATGGTTTCGAAAGAGATACATTCGTTTATATTCACTTTGACCCAAAAGATATTTTAAATATAACCTAATGGTTTCGAAAGGGATACTTCCAAAGGTTTCAAAAGGGGTACTTTCAATGGTTTCGAAGCTATGCTTCTAAGAGTTAATGAGTATTACTTTATTATATTTGAAAGATCTCGAAAGAGGGGTTTTAAAGTATTTTGAATGGCAGGAGCCGAATGTTTGAAAAGAGATTTATATGCTTCGAAGGAGGCTATCCAATGAGGTCAAAAGCAAGGTTTCGAAAGCCCTATTTTTCAAAACAATAAGCCAATCTCATTTTAAAGAAAAACCATTGCATGTAAATAAATAAAGTATTTTTAAATGGAGTTTTTGAAGAAGTCTTAATAGGTTAAAGGGATTAACCGAGTTATTATGTTTGCTTCTTCGTATATATATATATATATATATATATATATATATATATATATTCACATTGAAATGAACCCTTAACGGTACCTTGGGGAAGGGCAGTATAACCAGCTAGTTTGACCTGGTAGTGAATATAAATTAAAGATATTGGCAGGGGCCAATAGGTTCACGGTAAGCCCATGAAAACTGTGTATAGGAAAAGATATTGGTAGGGGCCAATAGGTTCATAGTAAGTCCATGAAAACTATGTAATAATGAAAATGTCAATAAGACAGGTTTATAGTAAGCCCATGGAAACTATGTAAAAATGAAGATGTCGGTAAGATAGGTTCATAGTAAGCCCATGAAAACTATGTAATAATGAAGATGTCAGTAAGACAGGTCCATAGTAAGCCCATAAAAACTATGTAATAATGAAGATGTCAATAAGACAGGTTCATAGTTAGCCCATGAAAACTATGATTTGATATTGGTAGAGGCCAATAGGTTAATGGTTACCTATGAAAACTATATCCAGATAAGAAATTAAGATATTGATAGATAGTCAATAGGTTACTAGTCAGCTCATGAAAACTAGGATAAAAGAAAAGATATTGGAGTTACCAATAGCTTCATAGTAATCCCACAAAAATTATGTAATTGGACACGGAGTCCTTAAACGTTTAACCGGTTATTAGTCAGCCCATGAAAATTATTAGGTTAATACTAATCCTAGAAACTATAACTATGACAGATAGTCAAAATGAATGGGGATGGGTAATCCAGAATTGGTTCACTTGTTTTGCATATCATCATATCATATTATTTTGAGATGTTTTAACCATTGTGGTTGCAGGAGCACAGTATATGTTTTATAAAAAGGTTTTAGGATATTAGTGCAGAGAAACCTGTTCCGCTAAGCAGCATGGTCTCACTAGATTCTAAATGATTTGAGATGGTAGATTATTATTCATACCAGGCTTTATGTATGATCGAAGTTTATGTTTTCGCCTTGAACTCTCGGGTACTCAATTGATTTTGAGTAGTTTGAGAGTTGAGGTTTTCAGGTACCTCATTAGACGAATAAAAGCTTCCGAAGACATGCAGGAGGCATGATAGTTATCTAGAGTTCTCTTTTATTTTGATTCCGCCGTGTTGTTTGTAATGGCAAAGTTGTCAAATTTCCTATATATACTCTGACCATCCAATGGGGCATCCTCATATGTCGCTCTTGGCGTATGTTGTAATAAATATATTTACTCTGAACGTGGCTAACGATTGTGGGATTATGTAATGAATTGAAAATGTTTTGAAGCGGAATGTGATCTTGTTTGATGTTTTAAAATTCTTCCATATTCATATGTTTCGGTGTATCAATGAATCTAACACCTCCGTATTTGGTCGCCGAGGATTAATAATTATGGATGACTGTAGCATCCGTAGCCGTTAGTTTTGGTCCTCCAAGTAGGGAAATGTTACAAGTTGGTATCAGAGCATAGGTTTATGAAAACTTGAAGAAAAGTTAAACCTAAAAGCTTTTTGAAACATAATCCAATGAATCAGAGATATGATCGGGGTTTGGGTTAATGCTATTGTAACGTACTTTTATTTGATATATATAGGTATATATAAGTATGTATTCCCCTTTCTCTTAGACCGTTCTTCTGTATCTTACTAAGGCTCGTATGAAGATTTACGAGAAATAAGATATGGAAGTAGGAAACGGAAGAGGAAATCTGGGTAGAGGAAGCACCACAACCGATGGAAATGCTCGACCTAACACCCGGAGGAACCAAGGTCAACAAGCTAACGCTAATCAAAATGCGGAAGCCAATGTGGGTGCTGGAAATCCACCAATAGATGCGGGGATGATGTATCAGTTCTTTGCTAATTTGATGCAAGCTGGAGTTGCTACTGGTGTTACTGATAATATTGGAGGAGCTAATCTGGTGGCTCCAGTTGGGAATAATTATGCTAAGCTAAGCAGAGACTACACCAGTTTGGGTAGAAAGCCGTTTATGGGAACGGAGGATGCTATCGAAATAGAGAATTAATTATTGCACTGCAAAAGAATATTTGCTGATCTGGGTTTAGAAGATGAGCAGAAGAGAAGGTTGGCCTCTAGGCAGCTGCAAGGGTCAGCACATCACTGGTGGAATAGTGTGACTGCCGGAGTTCCGGAGGAAGAGTTGACTTGGGTTGATTTCTGAAGGAGATTTGAACATAGATTTATTTCTGAGGTTGCTAAGTCAGCATTGATGTGAAGGTTTATGGATTTAGTTTAGGGAGATATGTCCGTTATCGAGTATGTTAATAAGTTTTATGAGCTATCTCGATATGGATAGGCTAATGTAGAAACTGACATCAGAAGGAATGAAAGGTTCATTTGGGGACTAAGGCCCGAGCTTGCTACGGAAATCCTGACACATATCCAAGATCCTAGTAATGTAGTGGTGGAGATGGCAATCCGTCATGAAGAGATGCTTGTTTTTTGTGCTAGAGAGAAGCCAGTTGAATCCCAGGGTCCTCAGGGAAAGAAGAGGAACTTCTTCAAAAAGAAAGGAGCCCAAAAGGGAGATATAGCCAAGAAAGCAAAAGTTGATTTAGTTTGCTACAAATGTGACAATAAGGGTCATTTTGCAAATGAATGCCAGTCAGGCAAGGGGAAGAACACTGCGGATAAGAAGCATATGAAATGCTACAATTGTGACCAAGCTGGGCATTATAAGAATCAGTGTCAAGAACTAGTTAAGGCAGATAAGGGAAAAGTTTTTGTTGTTGGACCATCATCTGTTAAGCCAACTGCAGCTGATAAAGGGAAGACTGTGATGGAAGCACTACGCCATAGATGACCTTCTGCAACACAAAAAAAATGTTAGCTCAGGCCCGAAAAATGTTGCCATAGGTCTATGGCAACACTTTTAGGGTGATGCAATTTTTTCCGTTGCCTTAGACCTCAAAGGCAACATTTTGACTATCTAAGGCAACATAAGTAATATTGTTGCAATAGAACCCTATTTGGGTCTATGGAAACACCCATAGGTATCTGTAGCAACATTCCAAAATGTTGCTATAGATATTAACTTTCTGAATTTGTGGGGCCCACAATGTAGAGCATATTTGATTTTTTAATAAAAATAAATATTTATTTAATAAAATGCTATTGCACAGAATTTGATATTTAAACAGTAATTTATTTAAATAAATATTTTATTTCAACATTTGAACTAGTACAAATTCCTGACTCCACTATTTTACAATTCAATGATATATAACACTGATATTCACATATACAGATATTCCTCACTACATCATTCAGTTCATTCATTACATTTGCAGTTTCAATTTATACAGACACCGACATTGAAAAATATATGACGAGCCGAAGGCGAGCCGAGAAGCGGGTCCGGGCGCAGCGCCGGCGGGGGTCCGCCCGATTTATCCGATTTCGGAAGATCGAGCCTTCTTTGAAACATGTCTTCAAGCTCATGCATTCATACACTCATGCACATTTGATTTGACTCTGTCTTCAAGCTTGTATCCAGCTGTCCAGTCTTCAATACCTATCACATATAATTCAAAAGCAGTAATCTAGAAAATAATATTTAACTCAAACAGAAAATGAAAATATTTTTGTTATAATATTTGCCTCAGGTATTTGGGTTGTTTCTTTTCATAAGTGCATAAGCCAAACATGAATGCAACACATGGATACAAGGACACGACACAAGGTCAAACTCGAGTCATCGACTGGATTCAACTCAGGGCCAAGCAACCAACAAAACAAACAAGAACCAGGTTCAGCAAAATATAGACAAGCTAGTGCAAGAAACACAGCAGTACACATAGGCAGCCCATCAAGCAAAAACAGTGAATGCATCAGGCATGTACAAGAGAAACATAGGCAGTAATATGATATACAGAGGACTTGGAGCATCAGTTCATGTTCTGGTTTAACAAATGCAGCAGAAAGGAGCTAACAAGCTCAGATCAGAAATCAAAAACAAGCCAGTGAACCAAAATCCAACATACCAAATAATATCACATCGCAATTCATCATCGGCAAAGTAAAATCAAGCCAATGAACCAAAATCCAACATACCAATACATCATCGCAATCCAACATACCAGATTTATCAAAGTCCAACAGAAAGATTAAACCCGAGATTATACGAAATAAAGCCTATAAATAAATCCCAATTCATCATCGGCAAAAGCATGCGAGTGTAACCAAAATCGAGAATAATCAAGTAAACCAGAAGGCAGAAAACATACCAAATAATATCACATCGCACCCGATGACTAAGTCAAAGCAATTCGAGCAATCAATCAAGGAATTGAAACTGGTTTTATGATTGCAGGCCAATTTGAAAATTTAAGCGGCATTCTCTCAAACAAGAAATCTGCGTTTGACATCTTCCTTGAATCCGAAAATGGTACTTTTTGAAGCAATCAAGCGAAGCTTCATCAGAATCGAACTTCTTATGAACATTGGCGAGAAAGATTCAAGCATCGGATCTGGTCGAAGTATCATAAATTGCCAACCCTATCGTCACGGAACCACCAGATTCGAGGAACAGCAGCTGAGCCACAACTATCACCGACGTATCGTCCTCGATGGGTCCGTTAAGGCAGATGACGCGCTCTTTGAGAAGCCGGGAAAAGATATCGCAGGCACGCTGGCCACGGGATGTGTGCTCGATGACCATCGGAATCAGGCCGTAGAAACGGCGGTGGGGTAGTGGAGTTTTGTTGGGGGCTGCGGTTGGTAGGATTTGGGAGAGGTTGCGTATCGACATGTAGGCAAACAACAGCGAAATTGGGGGTGAGAACGAAATGGGAACGAAAATATGATTTGGAAATTAGGGATTTGGAAATTGGGGATTTGGAAATTGGGGGTGAGAACGAAATGGTATGAAAAGTAAAGCGGGAAAACGAAAGTTTAGGGCAAATTGTAGCGGTGATCCATGTTAACAATCAGATTAAATGTAGACCGTTGGATCGTATTCCCGCGGATTGCTAATTTTATTAATTTTTTAATTTGAAAACATCTATAGCAACACTATATAAAAATGTGGCATCGTGTTACACTTGTTTAGCTAGAGCAACATATTTTTATGGCTAAGGTAACACCATAAATACAACGTTGCAGTAGGACCAAAATTTTATATCTATTGCAACATTTTAGCTGGCAACACCTTGCAAAAATGTTGCAGAAGGTCATCTATGGCGTAGTGAAGGTACGTTTTTTATTCAGAGTATTCCAGTTAGGATACTATTTGATACCAGTGCATAACATTCATTTATATCTCAGAATCTGGTTGATAGGTTATGCTTAGAACCCACCTACCTTGTTTCTTCCTTAAGGGTTGCGAATCCAGTAGGAAGGTATGCAACTCTAGGGATGAGATGTGACCCATTAGAACTTGATTTGTTAGGTCATATGTTTACATGAAGACTATATGTTTATGATTTCGTAGATTTCGGGATCATTTTGGAAATGAATTGGTTGGGTAGATATGAGGCTAGGATATTTTGCCAGGATGGAGAAATATCAGTAAGACACCCAGATAGTCATAACCAAATCATCTTCTCAGTGGAGAATTCTGATCGAAGTGTTTGTGCTTTGTTAAGTGCTGCAGAAGTGGGCGAAGTGCTAAGTCAGGTTCGAGTTGCAAGAGAGTTTGCAAATTTTTTTGAACCGGTCACCGGACTACCTCCAAAACAAGCTGTTGAGTTTCAGATAGATCTTGTGCCAGGAGCTGAACTTGTCAGTAGACCACCTAGCAAGATGACACCGATTGAGATGAAGGAATTGAAGGTGTAGCTAGTGGATCTCGAAGGAAGAAATTTTATTAGACCAAGCAGTTCGCCTTGGGGAGTGGCCGCGATTTTCGTGAAGAAGCCATATGGGTCGTTAAGAATGTGCATCGACTATCATAAGTTGAACGAAAAGGACGATCAAGAATAAGTATACTTTGCCGAGAGTGGATGATCTATTCGATCAGTTGAGTGGAGCCAGAGTGTTTTCCCAATTGGATTTAGCGACGGTGTTCCATCAGTTGAGAGTGTCAAAGGACGATAATCCTTTGACAACATTTCGAACTAGGTATGGTTCATATGAATGGTTAGTGATGCAATTTGGGTTGACGAATGCACCTGCTTTCTTCGTGGATTTGATGAAACGAGTTTTCTGAGAGCACTTGGATAGGTTCGTGTTGGTATTCATAGATGACATTTTGGTGTACTCGAAAGATGAAAGGGAGCATGAAGATCATCTGAGAGTAGTGCTTGAGACGCTGAGGTAGCATTAGCTAAAGGCGAAGTTTTCCAACTGTCATTTTTGGAAGAAAGAGGTCAAGTTTCTTAGTCATGTGGTTTCAAAAGAGGGTTTGGCAGTAAATCCAGTTAAGATCGAAGCTGTGATTAATTGGAAGAGACCAAAGACGGTAACCAAGGTCAGAAGTTTTCTCGGACTTGCTGGCTATTACCGGAGATTCATTAGGGATTTTTCATGGATAGCAGCACCTTTAACTAAGTTGACCAGGAAGGATGTGAAGTTCATTTGGTCCGACAAATGTGAGGAAAGGTTCCTTAATTTAAAGCATCTGTTGACCAACGCACCAGTGTTAGTTGTTCTAGGTGGAAACCAAGGGCTAGTGGTGTACACTGATGCATGTGGAACGAGATTGGGAGCTGCGTTGATGCAGAATGGTAAAGTCATTGCCTACGCTTCTTGACAACTTAGACCGCATGAGGTGAGATACCCTACTCATGATTTGAAGTTGGCTGTTATGATCTTCGCGTTGAAGATTTTGAGACGTTATCTCCTAAGGGAGAGATTTAAGCTATACACGGATCATAAGCCTGTAAGATACTTATTCTCTCAGAAGAGTTGAATATGCGACAGTAGAGATGGCTGGAGTTTTTGGCTGCTTATGATTTTGGCATAGAATTTACTCCTGGGAAAGGAAATAAGGTAGCGGATGCTCTGAGCAGGAAACATCAGAATATGGTGTTAGCTATGTTGGTGGAATGGAAAGATTTAGAAGCTTTGACTGCTTGTAATATAAAGTCGAGATCGATTGCTGGTTCTAGTCAGAGTTCCACTATGTTAGCCTGTTTAGAAGTGCGACCAGTGCTGATCGAAAGGATAGCTTCTAAGCAGAAAGAGGGTTCGGTATTAGCCGAGAGAATTAGAAGGCGTGAGGTAGGATCAGAGATCGATAATCTAAAAGATTTTGACATCGACTAGAGAGGATGGTTAAGGAAGAAGGGACGCTTATGTGTTCCGAATATAGAGAACTTGAGAAAAGAAGTTCTAGAAGAGTGTCATCGATCCAAGTTTACGATTCATCCTAGGGGGACCAAGATGTATCAGGATATGAAGAGGATCTTCTATTGGGAAGGCATGAAGAGGGATGTTGGCCTGTGGGTTGGGCAGTGTGTTAACTGTCAACAAGTGAAAGCCGAACACCAGAAGACGAGCGGTTTGCTTCAGCCTTTAGAGATTCCAATGTTGAAGTGGGATTCTATATCCATGGATTTCATTGACAAGTTGCCAAGGTCGAATAGGGGAAATGAAAGCATATGGGTCATAGTGGACAGATTGACCAAGAGCACCCATTTCATTCCAATCAAGTCAACCAAGATGACACCTGTTTTGGGAAAGTTGTTCGTGAAGAACATAGTTAGACTCATGGAATTCCTAGTAGCACGGTCAGTGACAGAGATCCATTATTTACTAGCGAATTTCGGAGAAGTCTACATAAAGTATTAGGTACCAAGCTTAAGATGAGTACAACATATCGCCCACAGATGGATGGGGAGACTGAGAGAGTCAATAAAGTACTCGAAAATTTGTTGAGAGCTTGTGTATTTGACTTTGGTGGATCTTGGGAAGATCACCTACATTTGATTGAGTTTTTGTGTGTTATTACCTATAATAATAGTTATCAGACTAGTATAGAATGACGTCTTTTGAAGCTTTGTATGGAAGGCCATGAAAATCGCCAGCATGTTGGTTAGAGACCGGAGACGGATTGGTCTTAGGTCCAGATATGATCAGAGAGGCGTCAGAGAAGATTGAGTTAATCTGAGAATGGATGAAGGAAGCTCAATCCAGACAAAAGAGTAACGCAGATAAAAGGCGTAAAGACCTAGCAATTGGAGATAGGGTTTTTATTAAGGTGTCACCGATGAAGGGTGTGATACGATTTAGAAAGTCAGGGAAGCTGGCACTGAGATATGTTGGACCATTCTATATTGTAGAAAGGATTGAAAATCTCACATACAGAGTAGAGTTGCCAAGCAATATGGCAGGTGTCCATAATGTATTCCATGTGTCTCATCTTCGCAAGTATGTGCATGATCCAGAGACTACTATTCCTCCGATAGGGTTGGTTGAGTTGATAGTAGAGCCTAACTTGACAATAGTTAGACCACCAGTTTAGGTTGTGGCAAGAGATGAGAAAAGATTGAGATCCAATATAGTCAAGTTGGTAAAAGTTCAGTGGAGCAACAACGAAAAAGACTGTACTTGGGAGACAGAGGACAGAATTTGAGATACTTATCCTGATCTGCTTTGAGTATATGTCTATATTAGATTTATATAGATAACTGCTAGTCAGGTAGACTAGTGTGGTTGTTAGGAGTTGTTACGAATGATTGCTATGTTTAGTATTTAGTCCTTACTAAATTTCGAGGACGAAATTATTTAAGGAGGGGAGCCTGTAACACCCCGAATTTTAATAATATTATTCAGGAAATTTAGTTAGATAAATTAAATAGAATAATGTAAATGTTAAGTCATTAGGGAATTGAGATTTGAATAAATATTAAGTGGTCGTGCTTATTAATTTAAATGAGCTTAAGAATAGTTTATAAGCCAACTAAATTATATAAGGGCATAATAGGAATTACTTACACCTAACCTTTACCCTTATATATATTTTTGTCCCCTAAGCCATTCACGTTCATTCTTCATTTTCACAAAAATAAAACTTAAACAAAAGAAGGGGAGCCGGCCATAATCAAAGAGAAAAGAGAAGAGAATTCAAATCAAGATAAGAATTAAAGCTAGGAGAATAAATCTCAATCCAATCTCCCTATCTTAATCAAGGTGAATAATATTCTCATCTCTATTTTATGAATATATGTTTCATATTTAAGATTAAATTATTTATATGATGTTTGGATGATGATATGCTTGAATCAAAATTTATTTAATTTAAACAAGATTGTTTAAATGAAGATTCATACGATTTTAGGAAAAAAACCGATTGAAATTGATGTTTAAATGCCATGGAAAAATTATATGTTATGATAACATGATTTTGGAGTTGGGTTTTAATTTTGATAATTTTCCAAGCTATGGAAAGATTATTATGAATTTTCGAATGAAAATATGGTCAATTGGGTTTAGAAATTTATTTCAGAAATTATATAGAGAATTTGGGTCTGAAATTTTGATATGTTAGATAACATGATGAAAGTGAATTTCACTAATTTTTGAGGATTTTTCTTAAGTGATTTACTATACAAATTAAATTATTTGGAGAGGAGGATCTAAATGATTTAATTGTATTTTTAATGGAAGGGCTTATCTGAAAAAATAAATCTTGATACTTATCCAAAAATCAAGAGGCGGTAATTTTTGTAAAGCATGTAAAAAGTTGAGGCAACAAATTACATGTTTACACGTAGGTAGGTTAGTTGATATAAATTGCTTAATTTGGCATTTAACCAAACTATACCCAGAAAAACAGGTTTCGCCTTTATTAGAAGTACCTCTCGACTCTTACCTTTCGCCTTCGATCAAGTCGAAACCCCACTAAGCCGAAACTAATACACAAGGTATCACCTAAATAGTACATAGTGGATTGGAGGAAAGGTGGAAGGCATGGTGTCGAAAGCGTTGCTTCCGATGGGATCGATACCTTAGTTTGTTTTAAAAAGTTAAGCTCCTGCCTTTGTTTTACTAAAGCTTTCGACATAGGCGAAACATATGTTTACGAAAGGAGTTTTCTAATAGCTTTCAAAGGGGTTGCCATTTTCTGTTTTAAAAATAAGGGCTTTCGAATGAGTTCCTTTAGTTGTAAATAAATGCTTTCGAAAGAAGGGGTTCCGACCCAGTCGAAGCCATGCTACCATTTTTTTCTTTTCGAGTGTATTGAAGTTACCAATGCTTTCGAAGGGTAGTGTTTGTTTTAAAGATGTATTAAGCCACCTCCTAAATGCTTTCGAAAGGGTTCATGGGTTTCGAAGGCCATGTCTTCGGAAGGGGGTTTTGAAGTTATCCTTTAGTGTTTTGCTTAAATTTTTCGAAGCTTTCAAAAGGGATGGTGCCGACGCCATCAAGTTTTCCACAATACTTTTATATGATAAAGAATGGTTTCGAAAGAGATACTTTCGTTTATTTTCACTTTGACCCAAAAGATATTTTAAATATAACCTAATGGTTTCAGAAGGGATACTTCCAAAGGTTTCGAAAGGGGTACTTTCAATGGTTTCGAAGCTATGCTTCTAAGAGTTGATGAGTATTACTTTATTACATTCGAAAGATTTCGAAAGAGAGGTTCTGAAGTATTTTGAATGGCTGGAGCCTAATGTTTTGAAAAGAGATTTATATGCTTCGAAGGAGGCTATCCAGTGAGGTCGAAAGCAAGGTTTTGAAGGTTTCGAAAGCCCTATGTTTCAAAACAATAACACAATCACATTTTAAAGAAAAACCATGGCATGTAAATAAACAAAGTATTTTGAAATGGTGTTTTTGAAGAAGTCTTAATAGGTTAAAGGGATTGATCAAGTTACTATGTTTGCTTCTTCATATATATATATATATATATATTCACATTGAAATGAACCCTTAACGGTACCTTGGAGAAGGGCAGAATAACCAGCTAGGTTAACCCAGTAGTGATTATAAATTAAAGATATTGGCACGGGCCAATAGGTTCACAGTAAGCCCATGAAAACTGTGTATAGGAAAAGATATTGGTAGGGGCCAATAGGTTCATAGTAATCCCATAAAAACTATTTAAAAATGAAGATGTCAGTAAGACAGGTTCATAGTAAGCCCATGAAACTATGTAATAATGAAGATGTCAGTAAGACAAGTTCATAGTTAGCCCATGAAAAGTATGATTTGATATTGGCAGGTGCTAATAGGTTAATAGTTAGCCTATGAAAACTATATCCGGATAAGAAAATAAGATATTGGTAGATAGTCAATATGTTCCTAGTCAGCCCATGAAAACTAGGATAAAAGAAAAGATATTGGAGTTACCAATAGGTTCATAGTAATCCCATGACAACTATGTAATTGGACAGGGAGTACTTAAACATTTAACCGGTTATTAGTCGGCCCATTAAAACTATTAGGTTAATAGTAATCCTAGAAACTATAATTGTGACAGATAGTCAAAATGAATGTGGATGGGTAATCCAAAATTGATTCACTTTTTTGCATATCATCATATCGTATTATTTTGAGATGTTTTAACCATTGTGGTTGCAAGAGCACAGTATATGGTTTTATAAAAAGGTTTTAAGATATTAGTGAGGGGAAACCTATTCCGCTAAGCGGCGTGGTCTCACTAGATATTTAAATGATTTGAGATGGTAGATTATTATTCATACCAGGCTTTATGTCTGACTCGAATTTTATGTTTTCCACTTAAACTCTCGGTTACTCAATTGATTTTGAGTAGTTTGAGAGTTGAGGTTTTTAGGTACCTCATTAAATAAATAAAAGCTTTCGGAGATGTGCAGGAAGCATGATAATTATCTAGAGTTCTCTTTTATTTTGATTTCGCTGTGTTATTTGTAATGGCAAAGTTGACAAAATGCCTATATATACTCTGATCATCCAAGGGGCATCTTCATATCTCACTCTTGGCGTATGTTGTAATATATATTTTTTCTCTGAACATGGCTAACAATTGTGGGATTATGTAATGAATTGGAAATGTTTTGAAATGAAATGTGATCTTTTTTAATGTTTTAAAATTCTTCCATATTCATGTGTTTCTATGTATCAATGAATCTAACACCACCGTATTTGTTCGCTAAGGATTAATAACTATGGATGACTGCAGCATCCGTAGGTGTTAGTTTTGGGCCTCCAAGTAGGGGGATGTTACAATAAATCTCTATTGATAATATCCCAACAAGTAATATAAAAACCACATTAAAACCATCTGGCCCACCACAAGATTCTTTATTCATTTCAAATATACTTTTTTTAAATTTCATCATATGTTATTTCACAGAGAGGATTGTTCAGTTGTAATTGTAGGGAGAATTAAATTGGTAATAATGCTAAGATCAAGGGTGAAATTAGTCGAGTTACCCAGTAAACCAGTCAAGTAGTTCAGAAAAGCTTCTTCAACAAGTTAGGGTGAGTTTTCTAGTTTTCCATGTTGGTCATTTATGCTTATGAGTTTTGTCTTGTTTAATTTTGAGGGATTCATGATAAAACTTAGAGTTTCTATCACCAAGGGCTTCCCATTTTTGTCAAAGTTTCTATTTTTTCATGTCTTCCTCAACTAAGAAGGCTTTGATGTACTGATCAGATAGGTTATTCTCCAAAGCTATTGCATTCAAGTTGCCTGGATTCAAAAAGATGTTTTGTTCGGCTAGCACCAGTTTGGCTTTCAAAGACCGAGAAAGGTGATAAGTAGAACTGTAACAACCCGCATATTTTACGATTGTATATTTAAATATAGCATCGTTAATCGGATTAAAGCCCGAAAAGCTACTTTTTGTAAATAGTCGAATTGGGACTCGAGACAACTTCTATTGAGTCCAAAAGGGCGTTTACAACTTTTTTGAGTATAAACATCGATATGTTTAGAGTTGGGTGAATTTTGCTATTTTTCTATTGGGCTTTGGGTTGGGTTTCAGTCCCTTTAACCCAACTGAATACTCTATGCTCCACTCAAGCTCCTTCATTAGTTCTCATTCTCCTTATACTCTCTAGCTAAAGTAGTAATGGTGGAAGAGAAGAGAAATTAAAATTCCTAACCCTAGTTTTGATTAGGAAATACAAATTCTAGCTCCAACATCAAAGAGAAGCTAAGGTAAGCATCATCTTCTTCTTCTCCATTTCAATCTCTCTTCAGTTCTCAGAAATTCCTAACCCTAACTTAGGAAAAACTTCACCTTTGATAATAGATCGAAGATTCTATAGGTGTGTTGAAGAGGAATTGTCCTTGCCTTGTTTTAAAAGCTTCTCATTCGTGTTTTTGAGTTTAAAAGGTGAGTTCTTTAACTCACATCTACGTCTATAGCTATCTTTGTTGTTAGGTATGAATTCCTAACACTTGTGCATATTCATTTGCTTTTGATTTGAATTGATTTGGTGAATTTTCCAAATTTTGGTGTTTTGGTCCAATTTTATGAAAATCCTTCTATGGATATTTGGACATTGATATCCGGGGTGTATCGAAGAGCCTTTAAGGCCGAGTTGTCGCTTGGCGTAAATCCTTTGTCGTCGTTGCTCGTCCGATCACTTCCGATACGTTTTGGCCACTTTGGCCTAGGCAAAATGTTGCCCAGACCAGGTGACCAGACGTCTGGTGACCAAAACCAGACGTCTGGTTTGGACCTGAGCAAAAATGTATGCACGCATATTTTATAAAAAAAGCCAGATACTAATTCCAAACGTCTGAAATCTCAGATCAGACGTCTGGATGAGTATCAGACGTTTGACTTGTAGTTTCAGACGTCTGGGGGTTCTCTGGATAATTTCCAGAGAACGAAACCAGACGTTTGGATTCAAAACCAGACGTCTAGACATGGCTCAGACGTCTGTTTTGATAATTCTAGACGTCTGGGTGGCTTTCTGAACTATTTTTCAGAAAACAAATCCAAACGTCTGGATTCCAAATCAGACGTATGGAAATGTTTATTTTTGCCTATAAAGGCTGTTTTGTGTGGATTTCCTATTCTAATCGATTTTTGTTGATCCGGATAGTTGTTATCACATATTATCGACTTTGATGACTTCTTTCTTTGGATTTTTGGGAATATCCATTTGATGGATTTGATATCGACTTCTATGGTTTTGATTCACGACTTCGAATGTGAATCTTTTGTGATTGATTGTTTCTACAATCATTTTTGTGATTTGTCACTTCTAAATACAAAGGTTTCTATACTAGTAGTAAATACTCAAACTCTTTCATCAAAACGATTTCGACACTATTTTAAATATAAAGCTTGATTTCAAAACCGTTTTCTAATCTATTAGTATATACAAACCTTTACCTCATTCGTATGAGAAATCTAATTAAACGGCTTAGTAAAACAAGTTGTATGAAACGCTTGCGTTTACTTCGTCGGTTAATTCTTGGACTCGTTCGATTGAAAATCTTGTGACAATTTTCGAGTGGAAATCTACAATTTGTTCGTAAATATTTAAGTTAAGCTAGTGGTTATGGGACATGAAGCTAAACTCATATATATATTGGCTTAGTGTAATTCACACTTCTTATTGATCAATGATGATCATTTTGTGATTAGACTAGCGATGTGCGATGTCTATTTGTTTGTGTGGGGACTAAAAACCCCATTTGTGGAACTTCGGTTCAAATTTGGTGGGGTAGCGACCCGTGGTCTTCGGGCCGTTTGTGGAGCTTCGGCTCAAAATTTATGGTTAGCGACCATGGAATAGCGTTCCGTTTGTGATACACGTGTTGGTGAGTTTTCATGCTCCCGTTTGTGATAGGCCTCCCCCTTTTGTGATTTCTGGATTTCTAGTTGATGATTTCTAGAATTTGTATTTCACCTCTTTTTGTGATTGCAATGATATGTTTGTCAATATTTAGGGTTTGGTGAATAAAATAAAGAATATGACATTCTTTTTGGTGCTTTGAGATTCTTGAGATATTGTATGATTCTATTGTTGTTTAAAAGTATACTTGTCATAGTTTGACATTGTTGTTATCATATTTTTTTGTTATATCTCTACTTATATCTCATTTTATATATAATAATTATAGCTAGACTGATCCGTTTATTATTTTCTTCTTAAATAATACTCGGGCCAGACCGAGATGTTACAGGTGCTTCTGCTTGACTCCTGATCTGGGATCATCTTCTGACTTTTGTCTAACTACATTAGATTGGTAGTTTTTGTTGTTATACATTCGAGATATAGACTCCATGATGTATACTTATTCTTTTGCCTAGCACTTGTATCTATTCTTTTGTGATATTGTGGATCTTATTTGACCACTACTCTGATGTACACCTTTTTATGTTATATATTCATATCTGTTTCCGCCTTTGTGATATGAATGTCTGTGGCTGATTTGTGTTATGTTTATTTCCATATTTGTTTCCGAAGGCCTCATAGCCACTGTGTGGTAGCTTCGAGTTTGTATTTGATATGTTGGATTTCCTCTCGAAATGAAATGTAAGTTATTTTATCTGACATATCGGTACTCGCCCAAAGCAATTACACAGATGGTCGCTCCTCAACAGCCTTATTCTTCGTGCTAGTCGACAGCATTACCCAGTAGTGTTCTTGGCTAGTGTGAGCAAAGAGGTGGGGCGTCGCAGCATGGTATCAGAGCCAAACTTCGGAACAATATAGAATAATCAAGCAAGGATCATTGTCCTAAGTCTTTCTTAGGAATCGTGCCATAGGATTTAATTCGGGTCTTTGTACTGTTCTATCCTATATCTTTTTATGATGCCCTGTTTTATCAATCAAGTTGTTTGATATTCATTCTGAGATTAACCTTTTTCTCTTTTCTTTCTTTCTTAAAAGAAGACAAATGGTTAGACCAGGCCGTCCCAGCGCCGGTCAATCTAGTGCTACTCCTCAGGATGGAGTATTTATGTCTGCTCAGCAACTACTAGATCTTGTAAGAAATGCTCAAGCTGCCGGACCTATTCCAGAGCCCACCCATTCTAAATCAGGGTTTGCATGCTTGTGCAGTGATTACACCAGTCTTGGTGGAAAGCCATTCAAAGGTTCCGAGAGCGTTATAGAAGTCCAGGCTTGGCTTCGAACATGCGACCGCATCTTTTCTCGCATGAATCTTATTGGTCTCCATCGAGTCCAAGTGGCTTCTAGCATGCTCCAAGAAAGAGCATTAGACTGGTACGAGCTTTTGATCTCTGAAATTAGCGAAGCGGATCTTACTTGGGAGCAATTTCGGAAAAGATTCGAATTGAAATTTGTGCCGGAGGCAGAAAAAGTAACTTTAGCTCAGCGCTTTATCGACCTTGTTCAAGGTGAATCTTCCGTGACCGACTACGTCGCATCTTTTGAATCTCTCTCTAAATATGTGGTTGAATACATTAATACCCCATTGAAGAAAAATCAGAGATTTGTGTATGGCTTGAACAAGAGCCTCAAAAAGCCATTACTTCTGAAATTAGAAATTTCTTTTGATCAACTTGTTGATATTTCTCTTCGACTCGATGAGGCTGATAAAAATAGTGATGCTGAGGTCAAACCAAACATCAACAAGAAGAGACCTTTCAAATTCAAGCCTAATCCCAACAAAAACGGAAAGCAAACAACTTCGGTAGCAAATACTCCTAACTCTCGTCGCGGAGAATGTTACAATTATGGTTCTAAGGACCACTATGCAAACAAGTGCCTGAAGTCTCTTTCTTGCCGCTATTGCAAGAGTTCGGGTCATACTATATCTTTGTGTCCCAAACTTCAGGGCAAGAAGGAGGGCAAGCTAAATGTTGTACAAGCCCCTGCTAACACTTCTCGTGGTCAAGGTATTTCTCATTCTATCCTTGATGGCATTATTATATTTCGTGAACTTCCTATTCGAGTTCTTTTTGATATGGGTGCATCTCACTATTTTATATCAAAAGAACTTGTTGATGCTTTGTCTTTGAACGTTATTGGCTTGATGACTTCTTTGAGAATTGCGAATCCAGTCGGTGGATCCGCAACACTCAGTTTACTTTGTAAAGTTGTTGAAATTATTTTATGTGATTACTCTTTCCGTGCTGATTTGCATGTTATGCGTTCCCTTGGTTACAGAATGATTTTGGGAATGGATTGGCTTAACCGTTATGAAGCCCATATCCTATGTCCTGAGTGGACTATATATCTTCGGCATCTTTAATCTTTTAAGCATATTTCTCTCATTCTGAATGATTCAGATTCCAATTCGAAAGCATCCTCGTATTATCTAATTCCTCATGATGACGATAATGATGATGAGGAAGATGTCATTTCTCTCATTCACATTGTTCGTGAATTTTATGACATATTTGAGCCCGTTCTAGGATTACCACCTAAGCGAGCAATTGAGTTCAGAATTAATCTAATCCCTGGAGCTCTACCTATTACTCGTCCTCCTTATCGTATGTCCAATAAAGAAAATGAGGAGATGCGCAAACAATTATCCGAATTGGAAGCGAAGCAATTTATTCAATCTAGTTCCTCTCCATAGGGAGCATCAGCTATTTTTGTGAAGAAATCTAATGGTACACTTAGGCTTTGCGTTGACTACCGCAAACTTAATGATCTCACCATCAAGAATAAATATCCCTTACCGCGGATTGATGATTTATTCGATCAACTTAGTGGTGCTAAAGTCTTTTCACAGTTAGACTTAGCAACCGGTTTTCATCAGCTCCGTATTGCAGAGGATAGCATTCCTTTGACATCGTTCCGTACTCGTTATGGATCTTATGAATGGCTTGTTATGCCATTTGGTTTAACGAATGCTCCAGCTTATTTCGTTGACCTTATGAATCGAGTTTTCAAAGACTTCCTCGATCGATTTGTTCTTATCTTTATAGATGATATTCTTATTTATTCGAAAACCAAAGAGGAGCATGAAAATCATCTTCGGATTGTGTTTGAAACTCTTAGGAGTAACCAATTGAAAGCAAAATTTTCTAAATGCCACTTTTGGCAATCTCGTGTGAAATTTTTGGGGCATATTATTTCTGAATCCGGAATATCCGTGGATCCTTCAAAGATTGAAGCGATTCAAAATTGGAAGAGACCGAAGAGTGTGACAGAAATTCGTAGCTTCCTTGGATTGGCGGGCTATTACCGTCGGTTCATAAAAGACTTTTATAAAATTTCCGTACCTCTTACTAATTTGACAAAGAAGGGAGTTAAGTACATTTGGTCAGGCAAATGTGAAGCTGCTTTTCAGAAACTAAAAGAACTCCTTTCCGATGCTTCTATTCTTGTGATTCCCGATGGGAACCAAGATTTTATTGTTTATACCGATGCTAGTCTTGTTGGGAGCCGTTCTCATGCAAAGGGAACGCGTTATCGCTTATGCTTATAGGCAATTAAAACCTGCCGAGACTAGATATGCCACTCATGATTTAGAGCTCGCGGCTATTGTTTTCGCCCTTAGAATTTGGCGCCATTATCTTTTGGGGGAGAAGTTTGTTCTCTACACCGATCATAAATCATTGAAGTATTTATTTTCTCAAAAGGAACTTAATTTGCATCAACAACGTTGGCTCGAGTTCCTTGCATCTTATGATCTCGATATTCTTTATACCCCCGAAAAAGGAAATCGTGTTGCCAATGCCCTTAGTCGTAAGCAACAAGCGGTTGTTTCCATGATGATATCCGAATGGAATGATCTCGAGACTTTATCTACTTGTGAGATTCGAGATCGTGAATCCGATTTATGTTCATCTCTTGTTTTATGTAGCCTTGAGGCTCATCCTTCTCTTTTAGACCGCATTCTTGAAGCTCAAAAGCATGATCCCGAATTGGTTCTTCTTAGCCAAAGTTGTAGAGATAAAATTGATATTGAAGGCTTGAAAGACTTTGATATTGATGCTCGTGGCGGTATTCGAAAATTTGGTAGACTTATTGTGCCAAATATTATTGATCTTCGTAAAGACATTTTAGAAGATTCTCATCGTTCTAAATTTACCATTCATCCCGGTAGTAGTAAAATGTACGTGGATATGAAGCGACTTTATTATTGGGAGGGAATGAAATCTGATATTGCTAACTTTATTAAGCGTTGCATGACTTGCCAACTCGTAAAGGCCGAGCATCAAAGGCCCGGTGGGTTATTGCAACCTTTGGAAATTCCAATATGGAAGTGGGATCAAGTCTCCATGGACTTTATTGACGGTCTTCCCCAATCTCGTTCGGGCTATGATAGCCTAGGGGTGATAGTAGATAGACTTACAAAATCCGCCCATTTTATTCCCGTTTGGTCCAATCGGACCGTACCTATTTTGGCTAGACTCTTTGTCAAGGAAATTGTTAGATTTCATGGAGTTCCTACTTCTATTTTTAGCGATCGTGATCCATTGTTTACTAGTGGATTTTGGAAGGGTCTTCAATAAGCTTTGGGAACGAAGCTTAATTTTAGCACCGCTTATCATCCTCAGTCCGATGGACAAACCGAGCGTGTGAATCAAACCCTTGAAGATCTTCTTCGTGCAATAGTTCTTGATTTTGGTGGAAGTTGGGAGGATCATATTTCTCTTGTTGAGTTTTCCTATAATAATAGCTTCCAATCTAGTATTGGTATGGCTCCTTTCGAGGCACTATACGAAAGACCATGCCGATCTCCTTCGTGTTGGCTTGAAGTCGGTGAGAAGCTGGTTTAGGTCCAGACTTTATTCGTGATGCCACAGAAAAGATTGACCTTATTCGTCATAGGATGAGAAAAGCTCAAAGTAGACAAAAATCCTATGCCGATAACCGACGAAGGAAATTAGAATTTTCTGTGGGAGATTTTGTGTTTATTCGTGTTTCACCTATGAAGGGTGTTGTGCGTTTCAGTCGATCGGGAAAATTAGCACCTCGATATATTGGTCCATTTCCCATCACCGAATGCATTGGTTCCGTGGCTTATCGCCTTTTGTTACCGGCTCAATTTTTTGCTATTCATGACGTATTCCACGTCTCTCAATTACGGAAATGCCTTCGAGATTCTGATTCTATTCTTGAGCCCGGTATTATTGAAGAAATTGAAGTTTCACCTAATTTAACTTATAAGCAACATCCTATTCGTGTCATTGCTACGGAGATTAAACGCCTTCGTAATAAAGATGTTCCGCTTGTGAAAGTTCAATGGTCCTCAAATCCTAAGGATTGCTCTTGGGAATCCAGAGAATTCATCGAGCGAACACATCCAGACTTACTCTCTCGTGCTCACTAGGGTAAACATCTCAATTTCAAAATTTCTTCTTTTTGTGTTGTTATGCCTTTGTATGGTTGTTACTTTTTATTTCTTTTCTTAAGTATTGCGAGGACGCAATTTCTTTAAGGAGGGGAGTTTGTAACAACCCGCATATTTTACGATTGTATATTTGAATATTTTATTTAAATATAGCATCGTTAATCAGATTAAAGCCCGAAAAGCTACTTTTTGTAAACATTCGAATTGGGACTCGAGACAACTTCCATTGAGTCCAAAATGGCGAGTATAATCATCGATATGTTTAGAGTTGGGTGAATTTTGCTATTTTTCTATTGGGCTTTGGGTTGGTTTTCAGCCCCTTTAACCCAACTGAATACCCTATGCTCCACTCAAGCTCCTTCATTAGTTCTTATTCTCCTTATACTCTCTAGCTAAAGCAGTAATGTTGGAAGAGAAGAGAAATTAAAATTCCTAACCCTAGTTTTGATTAGGAAATACAAATTCTAGCTCCAACATCAAAGAGAAGCTAAGGTAAGCATCATCTTCTTCTTCTCCATTTCAATCTCTCTTCAGTTCTAATAAATTCCTAACCCTAACTTAGGAAAAACTTCACCTTTGATAATAGATCGAAGATTCTAGAGGTGTGTTGAAGAGGAATTGTCCTTGCCTTGTTTTAAAAGCTTTTCATTCGTGTTTTTGAGTTTAAAAGGTGAGTTCTTTAACTCACATCTACGTCTATAGCTATCTTTGTTGTTAGGTATGAATTCCTAACACTTGTGCATATTCATTTGCTTTTGATTTGAATTGATTTGGTGAATTTTCCAAATTTTGGTGTTTTGGTCCAATTTTATGAAAATCCTTCTATGGATATTTGGACATTGATATCCGGGGTGTATCGAAGAGCCTTTAAGGCTGGGTTGTCGCTTGGCGTAAATCCTTTGTCGCCGTTGCTCGTCCGATCGCTTTCGATACGTTTTGGCCAATTTGGCCTAGGCAAAATGTTGCCCAGACCAGGTGACCAGACGTATGGTGACCAAAACCAGACGTCTGGTTTGGACCTAAGCAAAAATGTATGCACGCAGACTTTATAAAAAAAGCCAGATACTAATTCCAAACGTCTGAAATCTCAGATCAGACGTCTGACTTGAAGTTTCAGACGTTTGGGGTTCTTTGGATAATTTCCAGAGAACGAAACCAGACGTCTGGATTCAAAACCAGACGTTTGGACATGGCTCAGACGTCTGTTTTGATAATTCCGGACGTCTGGGTGGCTTTTCGAACTATTTTTCAAAAAACAAATCCAGACGTCTGGATTCCAAATCAAACGTCTGGAAATGTTTATTTTTGCCTATAAAGGCTGTTTTGTGTGGATTTCCTATTCTAATCGATTTTTGTTGATCCGAATAGTTGTTATCACTTATTATCGACTTTGATGACTTCTTTCTTTGGATTTTTGGGAATATCCATTTGATGGATTTGATATCGACTTCTATGGTTTTGATTCACGACTTCGAATGTGAATCTTTTGTGATTGATTGTTTCTACAATCATTTTTGTGATTTTTCACTTCTAAATACAAAGGTTTCTATACTAGTAGTAAATATTCAAACTCTTTCATCAAAACGATTTCGACACTACTTTAAATATAAAGCTTGATTTCAAAACCGTTTTCCAATCTATTAGTATATACAAACCTTTACCTCATTCGTATGAGAAATCTAATTAAACGGCTTAGTAAAACAAGTGGTATGAAACGCTTGCGTTTACTTCGTCGGTTAATTCTTGGACTCGTTCGATTGAAAATCTTGTGACAATTTTCGAGTGGAAATCTACAATTTGTTCGTAAATATTTAAGTTAAGCTAGTAGTTATGGGACATGAAGCTAAACTCATATATTTACTGGCTTAGTGTAATTCACACTTCTTATTGATCGATGATGATCATTTTGTGATTAGACTAGCGATGTGCGATGTCTATTTGTTTGTGTGGGGACTAAAAACCCCATTTGTGGAACTTCGGTTCAAATTTGGCAGGGTAGCGACTCGTGGTCTTCGGGCCGTTTGTGGAGCTTCGGCTCAAAATTTATGGTTAGCGACCATGGAATAGTGTTCCGTTTGTGATACACGTGTTGGTGAGTTTTCATGCTCCCGTTTGTGATAGGCCTCCCCCTTTTGTGATTTCTGGATTTCTAGTTGATGATTTCTAGAATTTGTATTTCACCTCTTTTTGTGATTGCAATGATATGTTTGTCAATATTTGGGGTTTGGTGAATAAAATAAAGAATATGACATTCTTTTTGGTGCTTTGAGATTCTTGAGATATTGTATGATTCTATTGTTGTTTAAAAGTATACTTGTCACAGTTTGACATTGTTGTTATCATTTTTTTTATTATATCTCTACTTATATCTCATTTTATATATGATAATTATAGCTAGACTGATCCGTTTATTGTTTTCTTCTTAAATAATACTCGGGCTAGATCGAGATGTTACAGGTGCTTCCGCTTGACTCCTGATCTGGGATCATCTTTTGACTTTTGTCTAACTACATTAGATTGGTAGTTTTTGTTGTTATACATTCGGGATAAAGACTCCATGATGTATACTTATTCTTTTGCCTAGCACTTGTATCTATTCTTTTGTGATATTGTGGATCTTATTTGACCACTACTCTGATGTACACCTTTTTGTGTTATATATTCATATCTGCTTCCGCCTTTGTGATATGAATGTCTGTGACTAATTTGTGTTATGTTTATTTCCATATTTGTTTCCGAAGGCCTCATAGCCACTGTGTGGTAGCTTCGAGTTTGTATTTGATATGTTGGATTTCCTCTCGAAATGAAATGTAAGTTATTTTATCTGAAATATCGGTACTCTCCCAAAGCAATTACACAGATGGTCGCTCCTCAACAGCCTTATTCTTCGTGCTAGTCGACAGCATTACCCAGTAGTGTTCTTGGCTAGCGTGAGCATAGAGGTGGGGCGTCACAAGAACCATACTTCTATTTAGCCCATGCTCGAAGATCATGCTTGACTTTCTTCATCTTTTGCTAAAAAACAAATATAGGATTACCCAAAAAGGATTAGACCAGGCCATATTAACAATATTAATGAAGTTAGTGTCTTGTATCCAAGCATTAAAAAATTTAAATGAGGGTGTCACTTTAATGGTAGCATTTCAAAAGGATATAATCTAGGGGGAATGGTCTGATAAGAGAGGGGGAGGTTGATTAGAAGTGATTGCAGGCCATTTAGAGAAGGTTGCAATGTTATTGCTAAAGATTTTATTGCCTGAATGGCCCTTGTTGTTCCAAGAAAATGTATAACCAGTGAAAAGAATTTCAATTAGAGATGAGGGGGTGATTGAAGCATTAAGGGGAAGGATCTAATTTAAAGAAAGGGGTCCCCTCCCACTCTGTCATCAAGATTGAGGAGGCAATTGAAGTCGCCAAACACTATCCAGGGATGAGTTTCTTGGGAAAAATGGGGAAGGTAGTTATGAAGGATCTGCTTAGAGCAAGAGAGATTATCAGCATAAATGATAGTAACATACATTAAGGTGGAGGAGGGGATGTGGAGCAGGTGACAATGAATGAATTGTTTGTTAGATAGAATAGGGTTAAGCTTGAAAGTGGCGGGGTTAAATAATAACATGATTTTGCCAAAAGGAGCTTCATTGAGGTTATGGACAAGGGACCAAAGAGGATTAATATAAGAGGCTGCCTTGAAAGTGAGGGATTTGTTTAACTTGGTTTCAAGCAGAACTACAAAGCAAAGATTGTTGGAGAAGATTAAGTTTTTAATTTGATTGAGCTTGATTTCTTTATGTGCACCTCTAATATTCCAAGTTGCAATGTTGTGTAACATTAAAACTTTGATGTAGGTTGGTGGGATTAATTTTGCTTTCTCCTTGTTGAAGGAGACTTAGTACTGCTGCATTCAGGGATAATGCTACTTTGTGGGAGAATATTAGCTTCATTCAAATCGGCTGATGATGGTTTTTTGTTTTTCTTGTTTTTAGGAAGGTTGGCCTGACTACTTGAATTTGATTTGGAAGTTGAAGAAATCTTGCTTGATGGTTTAAGATTAGAGGAAGCTTGTTTATTATTGGTATTGGAAATGGACGTGTTGGCTTCATTTGAATCATCCTAACCTTGTGGTGTAGCAATGTGGTTGTAAGAGGAAGAGGGGGAAGAATTCAAAACATTTAGAACAATGTCATCATGTGAAGGTGAAAAGAGTGATTTAGAAGGGGGATGAGAGAGTTAGGTGAGTTAATGTTGGCCATGATAAATGAAGTAGGGCTGCATTTATTAGTGACAAGTATACAGTCATTTGCATGCATAGTTGTTAAGTTTGGAGGAATAATTTCACGTGCTGGAGAGGATGTATCAGGTTATGTATTGGTTGGGTGAGTGGGTAAAGTGAGGATAGATGTTGCACTTTGATCTTATATCCAAGAATTATTTGTGTCAAAAGAAGAGTGCATCAGGACTGCATTTGTTGAAGATAAAAGAGTAAAGGCATTTATTCCTTTTGAACATGCATGCACAATGGTATTAAATATATTGACATTTTGCACACACTCTATATTTGCATCGGAATTCAAAGTTTCATGGGCATTGATACTTGTATCCATATCTTCTTTATTACACTTAACAATGCAGTGAAACTTATTGATGGCTAACATTTCATTCTCCCTGAATGTGCTCGAATAAGTGGCAGAATCACTTTAGCAAACTCCACTTCATGTTCAACATTGCCAGTATCATTCAAATTTATGTTGCTTGGTGTTTGGTCATTCTTATTTGCTTCAACTTCATTGTCTTGATTTACATCACTTGCCTTATTTAATTTTTTTCTTCTAATAATTTTATGCCAACTTCGCTTTCTAACTGCATTGTTTCTAACTTTTGTTTTCATCACTTTTCCTACTTTTTGCTTCACACCCTCCTCTTTGTCTTTAACACTTTCATTATTCATATTAGAAAATCTCAGACAAGCAATCAACCGTCTTGTGTCCATAGGTCTTACAAATTATACAAATATCAAGTTTCAATAAATAACTAACTTGAATCATTTGCTCCTTACCATCTATCAACTGAACTGGAAAGTGATTAACTAACTCTTGATTAGGATTCACTTCTATCATATATTTGCTTATGTAACTCTTTCAAGCTTCTTTGTGAATTCATCCATGCATAGTAATTTCCCAATTCTACTTGCCAACCAGTTAATCTATAAATGAGACCATGCATATATTGGAATGTTATATATCTGAACCCAAATAGGAAAAGAGTTTATGTTACCACATACGTTTCCTATATTTGGGTTCCATTGCTGAATGATAAACAATTTATTCTTCATTAAAATGGGATCACCCCCAAGAATTTTGGCTTTGCCTTTACCATAGGAAAGTAGAAAAAGGAAAATTAATCCATCAAATTTCACCTTGACGAGCCCTTTAACTTCCAGATTCTCTTCAAATGTTCAACTAAGGTAGTGTAGAAGAGAGGTTTGTCAAGAAAGAAACCCACAATATTCTCATCCCAAACTAGTTTTCCAACTGCAATGACTTCAATTAGGGGAATTATGGCATCACCTTGGAAAGAAAGGTACCGAGACAGGAACATATTTTCCAACATTGCTGGCTTATGTTTGAACATATGGGACTAAGAAGGTAGAGAAGGAACAAGAGATGGTTCAACAAGAGGATCATGGAAAGGAGGAGTACGAGGAGGGGGAGCTGAAGAAAAAGGGGTCGGGAGGAGAGGAGGAAGATTTCCAGAAGCTAAGGGACAAACTGAAGCAGTGGAGGGAGGAAGGGGAGGCGGAGGAGGAAGGGTGGGCATCGGAGGTGGGCGGGAAGGAAGGTTCAAAAGCTAGGGCTGAGAGGTACAAGCAGGAAAAAAGGATATGCTACCATTAAAGAGAAAGAAAACAAGGTAATGTATGGTAATGTATAGTTATTAATTATAAAAAATTAAATATTATTTCTTATTTATTAATTATTAATTTATTTATTACTTAATGCTTCTTAATTATAATCGAAATATTAATTTTTAAATGTTAATTATTTTATAAGTTTTATTAATTATTAATTATCAATAGTAATTAGGAATTATCAATTATTATAGTCGTAATATTAGTTAATAGTTTAAAAAGTATATTTAAAATTAAAATTATTGTTTTTTCCATCAGATTGATGTATTATTTATTAAAAATATATTTACTTTTCAAGAAAATGAATACTAGTCTTAATTATTATATAATTATTAATAATTAATTATTTAATATTAATTATTAATTAATAACCATTAAAGGTTAATTATATTAAAATTTTCCACGGTCAAAATTAATTAGTTGTTATAGACTCTATTACAAATGATCAAAACAAACAGTTGTTAAAAATACGTTTATTACAACTGGCACGAAAACCCAGTTGTTAAAAATACATTTATTACAACTATCAGAAAAAAGCAATTGTTAAAACCATTTATTGCAACTGTCAGTGAATAACTAGTTAAAAATCATTTATTACAATTGTTAGAGTCTAAATTTCGGTGTTTTGATGATAACTATATTACAATAATACTATCAATGCATTCAAGAAGTAATTTTAAGTAACAATATGCATTACAAGTAGATGGAAACACAATGCAAAGGTATCAGGATTCGCGAGTTCAAATATATCTACAAGTAATCTAAAGATATGAGAGAGCATTCAAGAGCCATAAAAAAGTTTTAACAATTATGTTGGAACTAAAGACTAATCATCCGGACATGTGACTTAGTGACTTCATGCACAAGCAATAAAGAGTGTGTTAATTATCTTTCGGTCCCTTAGTATAAATATGTTAAAACCCCACAAATGGCGTTCAAATCACTCAAAGTTCGCACACATCGTCACATGCTCATCAAATATCAATCTTTAATTTTTATAGCTTTTTTGGAATTTCTAAACGTATTTGTTCATTTAGTTTACAACGTGGAAAACAAGTTCAGGTGCTCACCGGTCGACCAGTGAGTATATGGGCTGTGGACCGATGATGCATTGAAACATTTTTCCAACTGCTATGTTCCAATTCTAGAGCCATCGTTCCTCTTCATTTCACTCCCATTCCAGAGTGATATCAAGTCCTTTAATGACATCCTATCTCAGTAGTAGTATCTCTACTATAAAAGCCCTAACATCCCCAAATCTGTATACATCATTTTGTGATGTCCAAGTTGGCCAGGGGTCTTATGTGGATTTGTATCTTTTGTCATGGTGATGGAAGAGAGTTTCTTGATGAGGAGTTGCAGACTTTTTGAAGGTGCAGAAGGTAATAATGTGAGCAGGAAAGAGGTTTGATGAGGATACAGCAGGGGAGCAGAATAATTAAGAAGTAGGGCAGGGGAAAAATAGATCAGGAAAGGGCCAGAAAGATAGAATAATTAAGAAGTAGGTCAGGTCGTTCGAGAGACAGAACCTAGTTGGAAAACGGTACAATATTGGAATAGTGAGATATCTATCCATTTTATTCGCATACTGAATTTTGTTTAGAAATTTAGGTTGGGTTTCATTTAAAAACGAATTTTATGTTTTCGATTTTCAACATGTATGTTAAAAACGAGAAGAATGGAGGGACGACGGAGGGGATGAAAGAAAGACGGAGGGGAAGAAGAACGGGATAGAGGGATGACAGAAGAATGGATTGTTTCACGTGCTTGTGTTATTTTTCAAAACACGAAAAATAAAAATAAAAAGTTTTCTATTTTGTATGTTAACTTCGCTTAAATTGGTCGTTTTCGACAATATACATGCGCTGTGTGCATTTTTGTATGGACAAGACCCAAAATTAAAAATAACAAATCAAACAATACCTTAGATTTTTAGCGGTTAAACGTCTAGTCTCAAATTATATTCTCGTGTAGAGCGACGGAAACCTAAGGTCCCGTTTGGTTTCTTTTTAAGTTTTCTATTTTGTGTTTTCAACATTCACTACAAAATACAAGAAAATGTGAGAAATTTTTACAATTCTTAGCCATCCCGACAATGGACAGGAAATGAAGGAGATGAATTGTTTTACATCATTTTATTATGTCTCAAAACATGAAAAATCAAATAAACTTGTTTTCTATTTTTTATGTTAGTTTCATTTTTTAAAATTGTGTGTTTTTCAACAATACATAATAAATATGAATTTTTGTTTAGACAAAAACACAAAACTAAAAATAGCAAACCAAACGGACCCTAAATTTTTGTTCCTATTCGTTGCTAACATTAAATTTGAAAATTCAAGTGTGGTTGTGAATAGTGCAATTTTTGGCTAAAAAGTTGACAACAAATGTAAATATTAGAGTGAATTTAAAAAATAATAGATAAAATAAATAAAAATTAAAAATAGATAACAAAATCTTGGTATTTGTACATTTTAGAAGTATCATAATTGTAAATATTTATTTCTGATAATAATTATGTAACATGCAAAATATTCATTGCAATCATCTGCAGTCGTACCTGAAATATTTGCATTGGCAACGGTTTGTGTAGTGTACGTAACAACACAAAATAGGATACGCTGTACATATGTTATACATGCAAAATAATTAGGCTGCAAAATACATGAATGCTGTGATAGCCCAAATATATGAATTTTCTTACATCTTAATTTAAAGAATTCTGTTGAATTTTTTTTTGTTCTTTCAGCAAACAATATTAATGGCTAGAGTTGAGCTATTCAAGATCATCGTAAACAGTGTGGAAAAAAAAGCAGAAAAAAAATATACAATTATTCAACTATTTAGTATTTATTAAAATAAAATGAGTAAAAATGTACAAAACCATATCAGAATCATCAACTGGGCAAAAAGCAATCTTTAACAACAGCTTTAATGACTAGCTTCTTCCAGCTTCCACCTTTTCTTTTCTCCAAACTTGTGTTCCCGCTCCTCGAACTAATATGGCTGTCTTCCATACACAGTATGAAGCTTCTACATCCAGAATTTCCTATAAAATCCTCGGGATTCAAAGCTGCATAAAACGCTCATTAAAATTCATCTGCCTAATGAATTATTGTTGATGTATACACATATATCTATATCTAATAATATATATTAGTAACAAATAATAAAACTCACCATCATAACCTGAATTAAAGCATCGAAGCACAAGCTTATCTGGATAGGGACCAAGAACATGCATTGATCTTCCCTCCTTTGCATACTCCTTTAGGGCTTTTTCTATCACTTTGCTAACAGTATAATCTTTTCTAACTGGAAATTTTAATGGGCCTGTGCTACCAGTCACATTTATTGTAATAAGAAATTTATCTCCCTTCTCCTTCTTCGTCAGAAAGGTTGCCGACATTAAACAGAACCCGACTATTGTGGAAAAATAATGGTAGAAATAGTTGGTGTTTATAAACGCTTTATATGATTTTGTTTAAATAAGCAGTGGACAAAGTCTTTGCTTATTTATTGTCACTGTACTAAAACTTCAGTATAAAATGTGATGTGATTAATAAAATTGAATACTTGGCTAGTGATTGTATGGTTTCTTAGTTATCAAATCTGAGATAATAAAGTTAGCATGAAATTGTCTCACGACTGAACTTGGGAGCAAGAATTGGATTAATTTCCATTATACAACAAATCTGCCTATATTATTATTGATTTGGTTCATGTATACTGATTTTTTAGTGCTATCATAAACAAAACGTATATTAATGTTTTTATTTACAGCAATAGTTTGAAGGCACTTACATTAATGAAAATTTTCTTGCATCTAAATCAAGAACGAACATTTCAGTTAAAACTAAGTAGAAAAAGTCAGATAAATTTCCCATCAGTTGTTTTCACGTACGTGGATTAGGGTGTGGAATAGAATATTGTTGATTAAGTAGTAATTAATATTTGACGGAACTGGTCTGTGGTCAGGGTGCAGATTCCAACTATTTTTCATTACTCTAGGGCCCAAAATTTAAATCTGAATTAGGAAAAAGGAACCTTGTAAGATTTGATTCATGTTCAATTTGATTTGAGCCAATGTTGTAAAGCTGTTAAATCCGTCATTTAAGGGTCCTTTCACAGCTAAAATTTCACCCTATTAGTGTTTCCCCACGTCGTCGTGAGGAACATTAACAGGCCAAGTGCTCCGTTCAAATGAATGAGATTTTTTGGTGCGTTGGATAATTTCCTATTTTTATGTAATTTCAATTTAATTTTTTTTTATAAATTTCTAAAATTAATAATTTGTGCAAATAAGGTCCATTTGAAACAAGGTTTTTTGCTTGCGATCGTATCAACGTGCTCCACATTATGAAGTTTGTTTGAACTAAATCCAAACAATTTATGATTTTACAATTTATTTATTTATTCTTTTAGCAAATTATTGATTCATGCAATTCATTAAAATATAAAACAAATAATTAATTATAAATCAATTAAATTAAAAATTATATTTTAAAATACTCCGGTCAAATACCCCTTCACATCGTCAAACACATTCTCCGTTTAACCAACTGTAGCATCCCCTATCTGGAGGCTTGAAGCTAAGCCTACAGATGCTGCAGTTATCTATAGTATTATTAACTTCCAATGACCAAATACGGTAATGTTAATGGTATCCATAATATCAAAAACACTTGAATATGATATAAAATCATCACAGATTAAAACACTTATCGGATTAAATTTCAAAACAACCTTTCATATTTCAAGTTACATAATCCCAAACGTTTCTCGGGTTCAGAGCAAATATAATTATTACAAAATACGCCCAGAGGGACATATGAAGATGCCTCTTGGATAATCAAAGTACTAAATAGTCATAACAGACTTAATACAATACAGCAGAAATAAAACATAACAACTCCTAAATAGCTCACTTTAGCCTCCTGCTCGTCTTTGGAAGCTTTATTGGTCCACCTACTAAAACACCTGTAAATCCTCAACTCTCAGCCTACTCAAATCAATTTTGAGCACCTGAGAGTTTAAGGGGAAAAACATAAACTTCAAGTCAGACATAAAACCTGGTGTGAATAATACTATACATCTCGATTATTTGATATTAAGTTAGACACGCCGCTTAGCGGAATGGGTTTCCCTCACTAATCCTTTTAAAATATATCTTTTGCAAATCTTATTCCTACAATCAAAACTAGTTAAAATAATAAAGCAATATCATGTAAGCATATAAATTAGGTAATCAATGGACTATCTGTCCGAACACTATAGTTTTATTTGGCTAACTACCAACCTTTGGCTCACTTGGGCCTACCAGACAAAATAAACAAATAGTCTAACTTCTTTTAGATATTTTTCTCGACGGACTGTCCATAACTTACTTCTCATAAGATCAACTGATCCTAATTGTTTTGCGGGCTCATCAATAACATATCCTCACTCTATATATTTGTAACATCCCTAATTTTTGATAATATTATTCAGGAGATTTAATTAGATAAATTAAATAGAATAATGATGATAAGAAGATTGAGATTTGAATAAATTATATAGGATCGTGCTTATTAATAAGATAAATGAGCTTTAAATTGGTTTATTGGTTAATTAAACTACACATGGGCATATTAGTAAATTAGGCAATTTATTATACACGACTATAACTTCTCATATTTGTCCATTCACGTTTCATTTCTCACGATCAAAAACACAAACCTAAAACCTAAATTAAAGCCAGTCGTTACCAAGGAAGAGAGGAAGAAATTTTAATCTAAAGCTAAGGAAAAGCTAGGGAGGATTAATCAACAACAAATCTCAAATTCCTTATCAAATTTAAGGCGAATAATAATCTTCTACCATCTCTATTTTTATTCTATGATTATATGGTTTCATATTTATGACTTAAATTCGGTTTTGTGATAAAATTGATGACGATATGCTTGAGTTTTATTATGTTGATTTACTTTAATTCATACGCCTATGAATTAGTACGTTTTTGATATAAAACCGAGAACATATGATTTCAGAATGCCATAGAAAATTTTTATGTTAAGTATAACATGATTTTGGAGATGGGTATTAACTTTTAGAATTTTTCAAGCTATGGAAATTTTATTATGAATTTTTAATGAAAGACATGATATAATTGTGTTTAAAATTTATTTCGAGAATTTCAGGAAGAAATTGGATCTAAAATTTTAATATGTTTGTTTACATGATGAAATCGATTTTCTGTAATTTTTAGGAATTTTTCCCATTTGATTTATTTGGGGAAATAAATTATTTTAAAAGAAGGGTTTTTTATAGCAAATGTCAGTTTTGGCTATATGGAAAGGTTTTAACATTTAAATCGTTTAATATTGGATCTAATTAATGCGGCAGTTTTTATTTGTAAAGTATTTGAAATTTTTTAAAGTAGTCATTCAAGGTGTTGTAAATGGCAGGTTAGTTATAAAGTAATTGCTATTTTTGGATATAAAACAACGTTTCAGTAAAAAAGAGGTTCCGCCTATTTCGGAGGCACCTTTCGACTTCTTTACCTCTGCTCCATCCCAGTCGAAACCATCACTGTCGAAACCCACATAGTCGGAACCAAGGCACATGGTATCAATGGAAATTGGTACGAAGTGTATTGGTAAGTAGCGGAAGGTAAGGTGTCGAAAGCCATGCTTTCGTCAGAGTCGAAACCAAGGATTAAATTTTAAAAAAGATCAACACCTGCCTAGTTTTGAAGGGCTTTCGATTGTGTCGAGACCCTCTAGAGTCGAAACCTTGGGTAGTTTCTAAAGTTAAATCCTGCCTTGATTTACTTAAAGTTTTCAACATAGTCGAAAGCCATGCTTCGTAAGGGACTTTATAAATAGCTTTCGAAGGGGAACCTTTTCTTTAATAACAAGCTTTCGAAAGGACTGGCTCCGACTAAGTCAAAACGAAGCCGCTAATTTCCCTTTCGACAACATTGAAGTCATCTATGTTGTCGAAGGGGTTACTTCTGTTTTACTTAAACCTTTTTCCTCATTGCTTACGAAAGGGGTTGGGGTTTTGAAGGAGATGGAGTCGAAAGGGGGTTTTGAATCGGATCTTCGAAGTTTTGATTTTTAAAGCCTTTTGCTTTTGACTAAGATGGTTCTGACACCATCAATTTTTTCCCAAACTAATTTCTGTTGGTTTCGAAAGAGATACTTTCGTATATAACCATTTTGACCAAAATGATGTTTTTAAAAGAGTAAACCCAATACTTTCGAAAGGGGTACTTTCATTTGTTTCAAAGCTCTATATTTTAAAAAGATGATTTGATACCATCAAAATGTATAATAGGTTTCGAAAGAGAATATTTATTAATGGCTTCGAAAGGTACGTATAGAATGTTTTGATAAGAGGTTTTACTTTCAAAGGAGGCTATCCAGAGGTTTCGAAAGAGATGCTTTTATGGTTTCAAAACATAAACCTAATCTCAAATTTAAAGTAGTAACCATGGCATAAATAAAGATTTTGAAATGTTATTACATTGTTATTAACCCATAACTGTATTTTGGGAAAAAGGCAGAATAACCAGTTAGGTTGACCCGGTAGTGAATACAACTTAACAGATGTTAAAATTTTAATTAAAGATATTGGCGGGGGCCAATAGGTTTATAGGAAAACTTAATGATGTTGGCAGGGGCCAATAGGTTCATAGTCAGCCCATGAAAACTATGATTTGATACTGGTAGGGGCCAGTAGGTTTGTAGTTAGCCCATGAAAACTATATCCGGAATAAGATATTGGCAGTCAGCGAATAGGTTCCTAGTTAGCCCATGAGAACTAGGATATGAAATAAGATATTGGAGTTGCCAATAGGTTCTTAGTGATCCCATGAAAACTAAGTAATTGAATAGATAGTCCTTAACATTTAACAGGTTAATAGTAAACGTAGAAACTATAATTGAGACAGATAGTCAGAATGAATGAGGATGGGTAATCCAGAGTTGATTTATTTGTTTTGCATATCATCATAATGTTTTGAAATACTATGTTTTAACCATTGTGGATGCAGGAGCACAGTATATGGTTTTATAAATGTTTTATGATACTAGTGAGGAGAAACCCATTCCGCTATGCAGCTTGGTCTCACTAGATATCTAAATGGTTTGAGATGGTAAATTATTATTCATACCAGGATTTATGTCTAACTCAAAGTTTTTGTTTTCCCCTTAAACTCTCGGGTACTCAATTGATTTTGAGTAGGTTGAGAGTTAAGGTTTTCAAGTGTTCTTTCAAACGAATAAAAGCTTCCGAGGACGTGCAGGAGGCAGATTGTTATTAGAGTTATTTTATTTCCGCTGTGTGTTTTGTTTGTAGAGGCAAATTGTTTTTTTGCCTATCTGTATATTCTGATCTACCAAGGGGGCATCTTCATATGTCGCTCTTGGCGTATTTTGTAATAATCATATGTTATCTGAATGTGGTCTGCGAGTTGGGATTATATAATTAATTTGGAATATTTTGAAATGGAATGTGGAATTTGTTTTGCTGTTTAATTTTTTTTCCATATTCTTGTGTTTCTATGTATCAATGTATCTAATATCATCATGTTTGGTCACCGATGATTAATAACTATGGATGATTGCAGCATCCGTATCCGTTAGTTTTGGGCCTCCAAATAGGGGGATGTTACAAGTTGGTATTATAGCATAGGTTTATCAAACTTTAAAAGAAACTTAGACCTAAAAGATTTTTCCAAACATAATCCAATGAATCAGATAATATGATTGGGGTTTGGGTTAACGCTATAGTAATGTACTTGTATTTTCTATACATAGTTATATATATAAGTACATATCCCCCGTTGCCTTAGACTATTCTTTTGTATCTTACTACGGCTCGTATGCAGATTTACGAGAATGGAGACATGGAAGCAGGAAACGGAAGAGGAAATTCCGGTGGAGGAAGAACCACAACTAATGGAAATGCTCGACCCACTACCAAGAGAAACACGGGTCGACCGACTAATGCTAGTAACCAAAATGCAAAAGCCAATGTGGGTGTTGGAAATCCACCAGTAGATATAGGGGCTATGTATCAGGTTTTTGCTGGTTTGGTGCAAGCTGGAGCTGCTGCTGGAGTTGCTGGAAATGCAGGAGGAGCTAATCCTATGGCTCGAGTTGGGAATATTGCTTTGTTGAGTAGAGATTACACTATTTTGGCTGGGAAGCCATTCTTGGTAACTGAGAGTGCCGTAGAGGTTTAGAATTGGTTGTTGCATTGTGAGCGTATATTTACTGATTTAGGTCTGAATGATGGACAAAAAAGGAGGTTGGCCTCTAGACAGTTGCAGGGGTCAGCACTGCATTGGTGGAATAGTGTCACCGCCGGAGTGTCGGAAGAGTAGTTAAATTAGAATGATTTTAGAACGAGATTTGAGCAGAAGTTTGTATCTGAGTTTGCTAAGTCTGAGTTCATGAGGAAGTTTATGGATTTAGTACAAGGAGAGATGTCGGTAGTTGAGTATGCTACTAAGTTTGAAGAGTTGTCTAGATATGGATATGCTATTATAGATACTGACATCAAAAGGAATGAGAAGTTCATTCGAGGACTGAGACCTGAGCTTGCTAGAATGACCATACACATTCATATACATTCATATACTGGTGAGATCTTTATCGCACTTTTCCAATCAGTATAATTAGATCCAATAAGCTTATCATTTTCCAAAAACAGTCGTAGGTTGGTCATTATGCTGCAAATTTAATTTACGTAGATTAGAACATTTTATACATGGTAGATGTTCTTATATTATTAGAATGGTTAAATGTATTCTTTTCATTTTTCTAATAAGCTCCCACTAGATTTTTATGTTTCTTAAAACCCTAAGAAATACATAGAAATCTTTTGATTTATTTTTTGGGCGTTATAAATCGTTTGCCTTGGAATTCTGACTTTAAATTTTGTTAACAAACCATAGACCTACAAGCAATAGATAAAAAGATAACACTTTATCAGTTTTATCATATACAACTCCTAACATGTGTTCTTTTTCACAACACCAGAAAAGGGTATTTGCAACGCTTATAACCATGACAAAATAGTTTTGTAACGGTTATAACCGTGGTTATAGGGTGTGTGACAATTTTTGTTACGGATACTATAAAGTTTATAACCGTTACAAACAACATATTTTGTAACGCCTATAACTGTTACAAACAACATATTTTATAACGCTTATAACCGTTACAAATAAAACTTTTCTAACACTTATTACCGTAGGGAATACCAAAATTATAATGCATATTAACGTGGCTATTAAAATGTTTATAACTCTTATAATCGTTAGAAAATGAAGACTTGTAACACTTTCAACCATTAGTGCCGTGCGCATGGCAAATTTTGGCAAGATATGATCTAACAAGGAAAAAATTACATTTCACCTACATATAGTCAGATTTCATATTAAATTCAACTTCACAACAACAAAGATGTAACCAATTTTCAATGGCAAACAATTTAAATCATATATATTTCATAACAAGTTCCACAAACTCCAACTTAGATAACAACATACCATAAATAACAAACATAAATTACAAAACCTCCCAAGTATGAATCTGCAAAGTCAAGTATGTCATACTTGATGACAATACTCACACACTCAGAATCCATTTGTGCAACTAGATCTGTGACCACCAGAATCCATTTGTGATGTTTGAAATCCTTGCAGCCTGCATTGATAAAAATTAATGTTAACAATTTAAACATGAATTAATTATTCGCACATAATGGCTTCTTGAATAGTAGAAAGGAAGAGCAGAAAACAATAATATTACTAATAATTTATGTAGTAAATTATATTGTCTCCTCTATAGTATACATGTGATCGATATCATATAATACGAGTTATAAGGACCAACCAACTACATGATTATCAGCTATTATATATAAGAAATCATATGGATACTAACTAGTCATAACCGTATGATTGATGCTTAAAGAGTGGTGAATAATGGTGAAAAGAAATCTATAGAGATGTCTATAATATGCAGTTTATAGAATTGTCTACAACATATAGTTAAAATTTACTATTATATAGTAATATCCAAGTATATATCTGTGCAAATATTAATAATAGTGAAATGTGGCATGCGTTGTTTTTAGACGGATAACATAAATTATAACATCCAATCCTTTTGGGAAATATTCAAATATTTTATATATCCAAGTATATATCTATGCAAATATTAAAATATTTTATGCCACATTCACCCTTCTTTTGGGAATAAATTAAATGTTTTCTGAGAATCGTTTTATTTTCCATCACCAACATCCAATTAAAACAAACTTCTAGTTTTTTTACAGTGTGAAGTATATTTTGAGCTATTGTGATTGGTAATATTGTGAAACATTTATTGTAAAATTAATTTGTGAAAAGTTGCAATTAGGTCAATCCTTTTGCTACTTGGGTCATTGTTATTAGATAAATTTTTACTTAACTACTAGTTTAGTAATATATATATTTAATCCTAATTTGAGACATCATATTTCCATAAAGGATCAAATAATTGACCAAGGAAATCTATAGAGATTACTTAACTTAAATCAAACCAAAACATAAGAAATTTTATTAAATGCTTCAATAGTCTGCTAATTATCAACTTTCAATTTAATTGAACATTCTATATATTACTACATATATCTTGCAAATTCTATATATTTTTCTAACATTTATTTACTACTCACATGTGCTTAGCCTTGTTTCAAATAATGATGATCAATTCCTTAAAAATTTCTCATTAAAGTAAGTTTTTCATTTTCCTAACTAGTATTGTTATAGCATTTATATTCTGGCTATATGGAACAATTACATTGACTTTCAAGCAACGTGAAAAATATAAACTTCTGGTTTAACTCTTTAAAGGAATAGGAATAACAAGCTATGCCTCAAAAATATACTCGGCAAAGATACGCACATGTATGATGTTGACTGATAAAAATCTTCAATATCAAACCTTTCTATTTCTCTTGTTTATTTTTCAGTATTCATTCAAGGTAGAGTTTTTCAAATATCAAACCTTTCTATGTACAAAAATTCATTCTTATAAGATAATGAAACATTAAAAACATGCGATCCTAACCAAGGCAACTAAGGTGCACGTACTACAGAAGATAATGAAGAATGTTAAAAGAGCATATGCTAAAAATAGTGAGATAAACAAAGATAAATTTTGCATGATGTTTACGTAAAACAAACTTTCAAGTGAGTAAAAAAAAGAAGAAGAAAAGAAACTGCTAATTTAGAAAGCAATATCCAGCTGCCATGGCCATAAACTTGAATATAATCAACAAGAAACTTGTCTTCATCTTTCCTACTTCTAAGATTGTTTAGCACATACAAGCTTTTGAGAATGCAACTTGGACTAGAATTAATATAAGATGTGTTATAATACCGCCATGCAATGTTTTCAAAATGGGATTTAAATCGTAAATTGTAAAGTTCAAACTTTAAATCGAAACGAGATTCAAATCGTAAATCATAGATTCAAAAGATTCGTATTTGAAGGTTTGCACACAATTTGAAATTGATTTTGATGTTTGAACTTCTATAATTAAACATAAAACTCAATTTCCTCTCTTATTATATTTTTATTTTATTTTGAAAACATTGTATTTTAAATTTTGAATCCAAATAAACATATTAAGTATGTTAGTATATAAATAGAATGTTTTTTTATTTGCGGTTTTGACTACGTTTGGATCGGAATGTAAATCGATTCATTAAGGGAGAGATCCGATCCGAATCAGGATTTAAATCATAGGATTTTAGGATTTTTGACAACAATGCCACCGTGCTAAAATTTTATGAGATGTTATAATACCGCCGTGCTAATATAATAGCAGTTACTATAGATTACGGTCAGGTAGAACTTCAAAGAGATACATCAAGCTAATCACTTAAGTATATCAAGAGACCGGCTACAGTTTGAATAGTTTGCATTTGCATCGTCCTCCACACTATCTTTTTTTCTACTTAGTCATTGACTGGGAACTTAAATCCATAATTTCAGTTTTCATTATTATTGTAACAACCTAAATTACCAAAAATGAATATACAGAGAATTCTCTGCTCCATGTAATTATATACAATTAATGAGATGTTGGAAGACCATAAGTCTAATGGTTTCCTGGTTTGAAAGGAAACAGTGCATGTCATCAATTTGCTATTCCTAAGATGACATTAAGTACAAGCCATGGTAAACTTCTATTTAAGTCGATTTAAATTTCTAATCTTAAATTTTGAATAGTTCTTTTGTAATTTGTTGTTATGGGCATGTTTCATGTTGTTACTACAAAATCAATTAGGTTAGAAGTACTCTAGCTATCGAATTTTCTCAAATCTCAACATCCAGAAAATTGAAATTCACATCTAAATCACCAACCTATTGGGCTATTAGTAATATTTTGTCACTACAATTATAAGTAAATGAAGGATGTGCAAATTATATATATCGGTAATATTTAACTATGACCTCGTGAGAAATATGCTTTTATTAATTACATAGCAATATATTTTAATTTATTACATAGTTTCTTCTAGCTGTAAATTTCTATTCTAATTTAAGAAGTTGTAATTGTCACATCATCAGATTTCCAAAATAGGAAAACTAATCTAAAATATTATTTTCCCTGTAAATTATCCTCATATTTCTCTTCCAAAAAATTTATGACCGTGGTATTACTTTGATCGAACAATTAACATGCTTTCAAAAAAAGATATGCAACATGCTTCCAAAAATAGATATAAAACATGCTTTCAAAAAATGGAACTAATGACCGGTTTTTTTTCTGTTTATAGGTTGGGTAGACATATCTGATTAATAAAAATAATCAAGAAAGAAAATTTTCTATCGTTTTAGAAGTGGTTGGGAAAGCTTTTTACGACTTGATTTTGTAATGTAGTGCTTTAGAATATAATACGTTAATCATAATATCAAACATTTCTTTGATATTAAAATTCTACAACATTTCGTTTTTTAGAATATAACACCTTAATCATAGTTACATTTAAAATGCATTAGATTTATATGTATAAGAAAACATAATTGTTCTCTTACATGTAACTTAATTGTAATAATTCTAAAGTTTAGAAAAAATTCAAACTTTAAATTCAATATATGAATAAAAATATATCCAATTCAGTTTAAATTTGTAGGATATATTAGCTGAACTTCAACTTCTCAACTGTTTATCATAATTGTTATGATGAAGATTATGATTGGAAGCCAAAATTCCATTTGTTTAAATTAGGTCCCATTTAAATCTTTATATTGGTCTACATTCTTTTTTTTTCTTCAAATGCTAAAAAAATAGTTGACCATAAAATTATAGTAGAAAAGATAAGAAAATGTATTAGACATGTGAAACAATAGAAAAGAAATAACAAATCAGACAAGATAATACAAAAATATGCAAAAGTTCTAGTTCAAAAATATGATACATCTGTCAATTACAACCAAATTCAATAGAAATATCGTGGCTTTTTAAAGTATAATACAGTAATATATATTTTATTTTGATAAATAACAAGAGCACACTATCCGTTAATCTATTTCCATCAAAAAAATGCTGACATCCATAACTGGAATAGTAGCAAAAAAATCCGAGTTACAAAAATATTAAATCAACCAAACGGAAAAGGAATTTGAAATCATAAACCAAATGAAAACAGAAACCAATTCTTGGTCCTTGATAATTACATCTAAATGCTAACTTTATTACATATCACTAATTGTCTATTAGTAGCACCGTTCTTGTGTATAATTATCAGTAAAAACTATGAAATAACCCTATTTGTATCTTTAAAAGCTAGAAGTTCATCAATTGTGTTTTTCCACTGTTCCTATATAGATATATAAAACCTCTACCATAGTTACACCTGAAAAGCATGAGATTATGTGTAGAAATTCAGGACACTATTGAATTACAAAAAAGATTCACTTAAAGCATTACACTTAGCATATCAGGAACCATATGAATTATGAAGTTAAAGAACCTATAATTCCCTAATTTCAAACATGTCAATCACAAAAACAATCTCAAACTACCTAATTTTGAGTGTCTAAACAGCACCCGATCTCAATTTCAAAATAATACCTTCAAAACTTGCAAACCACCGTTCCTAATCCATCACTACTAAGCTCAATTTATAAATAAATAATAGTACATAAAAGATACGTACTAAATGCTTTTGATAGCCTTGCCAATGCTGCGTTTAATTTTAGGCAGCTATTTAGGACCAAACAGAAGAGCAAAGATGCCAGCAATCACTATTAACTTCGGTACGCCCTGGTCGAGCAAGCAACGACACACTCCTATCCATCGACGACGTTGTGGGCTCGGTTCTCCGCGTATTATGCACTGAACTCAAATTAGTAATTTGTTTGGATGACAAGACATTTTTGGTAAAGAACAAAGAACTTCAAGATGAAAGATTATTTAAAGGCGGTGGCAGAATGGTGGAGGCAGAACAAATTGGAGGGGCAAAACCCTAGAACTAAAGAGGAATTGAAATGACGATGAAATGTTATGCGTATGAAAATGATAAGTAGTAATAAAGCATGAAATTACAATGTTGTCTATGTTTCTTTTCATTATTTACGAAATTACCAGATGTAGTAATGGTAATATCCGTGACAAACATTTCTAACGAAAATATCTGTTAGAAATTTATAACGGTAATAAATGTAACAAATTGAAAACACAAAAAGTGTTACAGAATGACCTGTTTGGTGTAGTGAAGTATTCCATCCACTATTTATGTAACACAAGATATGTACTGCATTTACTTGATTCTTTAACTCAATAATACATGTAGTTGTTATGTATGCTTTATAGTTTTGTAATAGGTCGATCTTTTTAGCTATGGACCTATTACAGGGGCATCACTTTGGATAAAGAAGTGTTATTTGTTTATTGATATTTAATTACAGGTAATGAGAACCTTAAAATCTTGCATTTTATAGGTAAATTTACCTTGGACCTTGACATAAATATTAGCAGTCCTGTCTAATCACTTGAATCAATTTGAAGTAAAACCTATATGAATTATTTTATTATGAACGGGAGGATGTATAAAGCAGCCAGAAAGAAACATCAATGATAGCTCTTTCTAGCAGGCAAAAGGCAAAATCAGTTGAGTGCAAAGAAATGAGAAGAAGTCAACCCGATTCTTGTAGCTAACATAACAATTTGCGTAAAAACTATTTATAATTGAGTCAAGAATACCATGACTTCTTCTATTCGAAATGGATAAATTAACTTACTAGAACCTAGGTCGAGCTGCAAGAAGGAGCAAAAGAGACAACCAAGATTTATTACCTTGGTGAAACAGACATTTACGTGAAAGATACATAATAGCTACATCACAAATAGAACTATAGAAAAGTAGGTTAATCTCAATTATTCACGTTTTTCTCCCTTTATTTTACCAGTGTTATATATACAAAAATTCACTACAGATTCATGCAAAATAATATCCAAAACATGTATAGATTCAATTATTCATTTGGTATGTCTTATAACTGAAAGTTTGTTACTAACAAATAGGGAAATCAAGCAAAATGGAAGTGACAAATTGAAAGAAAAATGAAAGTTTATTGCTGACAAACATAAATTGATTATATAATTCATTTGGTCTGTCTATGGAAAACGTTTTGTTCAACTAAATTTCAGTAAGAAAAAAATTATGTCACGAGCTCGTTAATATAAAGATAGAGAGCAATAAAAAAATAAAGTAGTCAGATTTCAAGAAAGGCATGGTTAAAAGCCTAAAATTTTCAAGTGAGTTTAATAATTTTCTTCACACAAATGGCGTTGTATTCTATAACAATCTACTAAAAAGAATGAATTAGGAACATATACTATTGTTGCACCTCTCTCCAAACTAATATTCCTAGTCTCTTATTCCAATTCGATTGTTAACTCAGAAACAATAGGCGAATGCACAATATACCTAATTTCAAAAAATAAATTAACATTGAAGTAATTACCTGATTTGAATTTGAAAAATAGTTTGCAGTCGATTACCGAAATAAAACGCAACCCTTGTAACGACCCGGGTTTTTCTGGCATTAATTGTGAATATTTAAAGGGTTTTAAATATTAAAATTGAATTATAGATTGATTTTTGAATGTGAAAGATTGGTTTTTGTTTACTAAAATAGATTCAGAATTTAAAATATAGCAATTTATGGAATAATTTAATTATTGAAATTATAATCGAATATTGGTTAAATAGGGAATCTGGAGTTTTAAGCCTGATAAAAATTATTTAAAGGTTTGTTAAATTCATATTAATAATACCGAAGACAATGCAACTTTTAAAATTGAATTGGAAGTGCTTTGTTCAGTTTTAAAAATATATTGTTTAAATTGATATTTTAAAATAGCCTTTCGAGGGACAGTCTCGGAATTTGATGAAACCAGTTTCGATCCGTAATATTGTATTATTATCGGATTTCAAATTTCTTACCTTTTGGAGTTATCGTGTGGTCATACGGAATGTAAACGCGCTGAAATTTACATCAAAAATTCAATATAATTATTGGTTCCAAAAAGCTATCTTCTCCATACGATCGAATTAGGACTCGGAACCTTTTCCATTGCGATTGGAATAGGGGTATAACATTATGAACGCCTAGCGGCATGCCTCGGTAGGAGCTCGAGTTTTTAAGTTACGCAAATCGGGACATTTTAGATTTTAAATTTATATATATTTGGTCAATATTTCAAATCCATCAGCCACCCTATGAATTGACCCTACCTTTCCCATTTGTAACATGCCACCTACCTGTCCATCGTTCTTTCTTTTATAATCACATCGTTTCTTTTCAAATCAGCAGGGAAAGAGAAATAAAAAAATCGATCACATATAAAATTCGCATACCCTCTTTCAATTCTTCAGGCACAATTCGAGACCACGTATCCCCTCCCCTTTGTCTTCTCTAATAAAAAAAGAAAAAAAATGATAGTCGTTTATTTCTTTCATTCTAAAAAAAAGTAGGGGGATCAAAGCTTAGGAAAAATCGAATCCATTCACACCGTAATATAAAAAAAATGAAATGAGGTTGGAATCTCGAGTTTGTTCGCATTCGGTGGCGTACGAACTTATGGTGGTCGAGCAATAAGGACAAAGCGGCTGTTAGTGGATAGAGGTATCGCGTTCGATTTTGGTTTAGGAGGTAGCTATGCTCGATTTAGGCAGCTAGAAGACTGACTGACTTAGCGACAAGTGGTGGTGGAAGCGAACGCCTCGGAAAGAAAATCTGGTAGGACGTGTGGAGGGGTTCACGGTGTGGGTTCACGTTGAGTTTGGAGGCGCGCGACATTTGTTAGAGTAAGGAGGAGATAGCGGTGACTGTGGCATTGACAGGTCCGAGCTGTAGTGGCAGGCAGTGGTCGACTGTTTGGTTGCTTTTCGATTTATTGTCCGGAACAAACAAGGAGGTATAATCTGTAATTAGGTCTAATTACACATTTATTTATTTACTTAAGAGGTTTAAAAGTTGTGATGTTGTTTAAAGTTAATGGTTTAAACTAAATTAGGTTATAAAATTTAAACTATTAGGAAAAAGATAATATATATATATATAAAATAAAAATGGGCAGAACACACACCTCTTAGGAAAATTAGTTTAAAATTAAATTACTAGTTTAAAATTAAATTTATTAAATGGGAATTGATTGTTCGATTTATTTCAAATGTTAATAAACCGTATAATGTTTATACAAGGTCAAAAATCGCGAAACCGGGTCGAGATTGAAGTGGATTGCAAATAAAATCAAAGGTGAGATTTTCTCACTCATTCGGATTACCTATTAAAATTTAAATGTTAAATTTAAATTATTGGATGCCTGACTTGATTGATAAGCTTATATTTTATCTTTTGGATGATATTATATATATAGTAGTATATATATTGGAGTGATTGATATTCCCGCATTATATAGCGGATAAGACCCTATGCGCCACGCATAATAGCGGATGACCCTATATACCGCGATATCCCCCTCGAAGTGGGATTGGTATTTTATTTGTTGACTAACATCTGTGGATGCAGGGAAAACAGGTTGAAGGGATCCAACTGGATTCCTAAAAAATATTTATTTTTTTCGTATATATATTGATATAAGATATGATGGATGAATTGATATGGAATGTGTGTGAATTAAAGTATTAAATGTTAAATAGCATGGGAATTGAATTGGTATTTTTAAATACCATAAACAATTAAATTGAAGGAATTTAAAAGGAAATTTGAAAAGAAATTATTTATACTGGAAATTAGATTTATTTCTAAAAGGAATTAAGTAGAATAAAAATATATCAACCAACTTGGGTTATACTTAACTATTTAAAAATTGGTTTAAGTTGAAATTTGAAATTAAATTATATATTAAGGGCTTGAAGAGATATTGGAATCGATAAATAAATTTGAAATAAAATGGAATTTTATTAAGGGAAGATTACAAAGTGGAATTATAAATAGAATTTGTTTTTATAAATAAATGGAAAACTCAAAGGAGTTTGTAAATTTATAAACAGGATTTATAAATAAGATGGAGTGATATCAGTGGATATGTGGAAAATATAAGTTAATGGTGTGGACTTATATCGGGCAATGGCAATTGTTTTGAAAAGAAATAGTGTAATATATTTCAAATAAGAGAGATGGTGATTAATTTGGATATAGTCGATGTGATACGAATCGGGAGAAAATTATGAATTTAATTGGTGAATATTGGATTTTCTTAAAAATAGATTTTAGTGTGAAACGAGTTGGGAATTTACAAATAAAGTTGTAAATGATTTTTGAAAGTAATAGGAAATTAATGAATATTTTCCAAGTGTTGAAAATCAAATGGAATGTGGAAAATATGCTAAGTATTGGGAAAGGGTAGAAATTTGTTCCGTGAGAATAAAAAGGGGATTTGAAAACTATTTCAATATGTTGAAGTTTAGAAATAATATCTTGAGTAGATATTTTGAGATAAATAATTTGGGAAAATTATTTAAGACCTGATGGATGCTTGTGAATGTTATTTGATAGTTAAATAACCAACTATCAATATTGGCCAATGCGCTGATCGTTTCGAAGAGACCGGGATCAGATTTAATTATCGGAAAACCACTTCGATCCAGTTTGAACGTAGGGAATGAATACCGTGAAGATGATGAAGACGGTGATTCGGTTTGTCCTGACCCAGGGCAACTTGTATGGACGAATACTATCAGAACATCATCATCGGAGGACGATGGGCATTCTAAGGAAATGGTCCTTGAAAAGGTAACGCATAGCCTCAACCGTCATCAACCGGGAATGGCTAAAACAGGGGAGGTGCAGCAAGGCTAAGTGGGTAGCACCCAATTAGGGTAAGGTCATCCTTGTCTAGAGTTTGTTTGATCTTGGCTGTGTGGCGGTTGCTGATCCCAACCGCGGGGTGATCTTATTCGGGCTATCGAGTAAGGGGTAGACCGGTCTTGTGTTGCAGGGGATCGGGAGTGGTCCTCGGTACGCTGATCTAGGCCAGGTATTGTGATGGGCGGTACCACAGTAGCCCTGCCGTTGTATGGAATCCATTCTCCAATAAGCGCCCGTACGGTTTTGATTGTGCCTAACTATGCTAGAACGTGAGATGTAAGCATTTCAGCTAGATTATATACTTTCTATAGACACTATTATAATATCAGACGGATTTGATAAAAATGTTTTGGTTATCGTAAGGTAAAAATCTGGCATGTTTATTTGTGGCGTGGTCTTACGAGATACCTTTGTTTTAAAGGATTTTCGAAAAAATATAATAATCAATTGAGTGTGGTTTTCTCACGCTGGTTTTTCAGACTGACTCGGGCGTTGTTTTATTATGATGCTCGGGTCAGACCGAGTATTTCAGATTCTGGATATGATGTTATGGAGCTCAGGAGACGAGCTGATGATGAGGTGTATTCTGGTAGATTTATATTTACGTTGTGTAAGGACAAGTTATAAAACTGCCTAGATTTGATGTATTGGATTTGTTGTACTCTGATAATGGTATGTATATTAACAGTACAGATCTTGTATTCTAAAAGTTGTTATCATATATTATACTTTATTCCGCTGCGATTGTGAGATTCTAATGTTGTTTTATCTTCTTCTTCTTCTATCCCTTTCTTCTTTTACCCTAGTTATTCACTCTTTCGTACACTTTGGGTTGAATGAGAAATAATTAGTATCAACTCAAGAGCTACGGAACTGCGGGTCGCTACACTTGGTATCAAAGCTGAAGGTTAAGCGAGAACCTTGGCTTTGGTGGGGATTACTCATTAGAGATAGAGTCAGTAGTACTCTAGAATGAGTTTGAGTGTATTAATAGATATGAGTGCGTATTTGTTAGTGAATAAAATGGTTTTATATTGTGTTGATTGATTTATTGAGTGGCTTATGAACTCTAGTCAGAACAGTACGTACAACTGTACCGATAGGGGTTTCTAAACACTTGAATAGAATAATTCGACACAGTATTGTTTTATAAAGTGAGTAAATGAAATAATTTTACCCAAACCATATTTTAGTATAAAAGAAATAATTTTCTGAAATTATTATATATATAATTGGAGTGTTTGGATGATAATATTATAATCAACAAGATTATAAATAGTTTATATAACCAAATTGAAATTTGTATAAGTACGAATTATACAAAGGGATTATAATTAAAATTGGATTCGAATCAAATCTGGAAATTTAAATCCTGGGATTTTTGGAAATGTTTTCCAAAGTATTTTAAAAGGAAAAATAATAGTAATATTATTTAGGAGATATTTTTGAAAGAAAATGGTTTTAAAGGAATTGTTGGAAGTGATATAGCACTGAACCCACTTTAGTCGCTGGAAAATAATTCTGATGATGATGGCCGCATCATCAGTATTTATTTTCGAGTTTCTAAAGTGATGGGTTGCTACCAAAGTAATTGATTTGGAGATTTTGTTGGAAAAACAAACGTTGTTTAGAAAATTCCAAGGGAATTTGTTTTGGGATAAAAACCAGGGCGGGTTTAAATTTAAAAAGGGTGATTTGGAATGTTTGTGATTTCAAAATGGTTTGAAAAAATATTCCGGATGTTTGAATTCTGGAATCCTTCTTTAAATAATTTAGAGATCATCAGGAGATAAGTTATAAACTTATAAATGGTGAATGAATTTGAAGAAAATATGGGGATTGAATTTTGGAATTAAAAATTTAAAAGTGAAAAGGGTAAAATAGAGATTTAACTTAGATTAAGTTGAAGAAATTAAAATTTTGAAATTCAAATTGATGGTGATTGTATGAAATAAATTAGTGAAGTAGACTAGTTAAATGAATTAAATGGGGATGTGATTGAATTGAAAAGTAAAGAAAAGAAATTTAACTTGGATTGAAAAATAGAATTGAATCAAAGTGAATTTAACTTAAAGCTAAATGAAGTTGAGTTGAAAATAGAATTGGATTGAAAGGAAGTTGAATTGAGTTGTAGATGATATTGAATGAATAAAATTCTTACTTAAATAAATTAAAAGAAATAGTGTGAAGTTTAAATTTAACGTAAGATAAGTTAAATAAAAATTGAATTTGAATAAATAAATTCCAATAACTTATAAAATTGAAATTAATTGAATGAAAATATACTTAGGCTATAAATAAGTGTAAATCTCGAGTTAAAATAAAGTGTGAATATATTCGAGAATAGAATTGATGGAAAAGAGAAAAAAAATGGTGTGATATTTTAAAGTGGAGAAATAACATCCAAACTTGAGTTATAAAATAAATGGGAACTCAAGTAGATTGAATGAAGTGATTTTTGAAATAAAATCAGATGTTGGGGTACAAATTAGAAGTTGGCAATTAGATAATTAATTATTTAATTGGATATAGAATGGAATTTAAATTGGTTAAATAAATTTGGATTGTGAATTAAAAATGGATTTTGGGATTGGAACTTAAATTGATAATAAAATCCGACTTAAGGGCAAGTGAATTGAGTATAAATGAAATGTAAATGGTTTGGGAAAAAGGTAATGACTTGAGTTATAAACAAAATGCAACTTAAGTATAAATAAATGGAATATGGTCGTGGTGTCGTTTAAATGAATTCAAGTATAAATTTGAGTATGGAATTAAAACTTGAAATGGATAAGGTGAATGAACTAATTAAATTAATTAGTAAACAGAATGGAATTGATTGAACGAGAATTGATCTAAATGGGAAAATAGAGTTTGTTGTAAAGAGGAGTGAACTTAAGTTATATAAATGGAGTAGTTAGAAATAAATAAATTAATTTGAGTTAATATTTTAATGGAAACTTGGTTTAAATAAATTTATGGAGTGGATCATAAATAAATAAACATGAAATGGTTCCGAGCTTAATAAAATGAATTTGAATGTAACGGAAGTGGGTATGAATGAGATGCAACTAAATTAATTGGGAATAAATTCGATTTGGAATAGGATTTATTATAAATTGGTTTGGAATCAATTTAAAATAGTTATAAACTAAAATAGTTATCTTATTAAATAAACAGTGCCGAATTTGCATGCAAAAATTGTTGTTCGGCGTTAACGGAAGTAAATGAAAATTCTATAAATTAATAGAAATGGATAAATTGATTTTTAATCAATTTGAAATCGATATTAGTTGTTTGGCTTAAAAATGAATTGAATGCATGTAAAATGAGTTGTAAATCATCCGAATTGAATGAAATAGTATATGGATTAAATGAAAGCAGTTAAATTAGTATCAGAACCTCATAAGTTGCTTATGAATATATGTTAGCATGCATTGTTATGAAATCTATGTGTTTAACCATTTAAATGAATGAAATGTTATTGAATTCCATGTTTTGGCACTTACAGGTTTAAATTGAGTAAGTATAGGTACCCAGAGGGATTGTTTGTCTAGATTGGGGTTACGCATTTGCATATGAAGTTAATGCTTGCTTAATAACGCTTAAAATGCTAAAGGTACGTTTTCGGATTAAATACTGCGAAAAATATAAATATTGATATATATTTTTGTTTTCCGATCGTGTGGGTCGATGTATATATATTTATCTCCCTTGTCAAATTGCAAAAGCTCCTCCGTACAAGGGAGACTCCGTTAAAATTTTCCGAAAATTTTGGGAGTTAGGAAACTTATGAAAATTTTTGGAACTTTTTTGTTAACGACAAATTGGTTTCAAATTGGAATTGAAATAAAGGATTCTGACATTTGAATTGGAAACTAAATAGTTTGGATGAAACTAAAGAGTTTAGAAAGGGTGAGATATCGAGTTTTCACTAAATGGGTTTTGGAAGTTAGTGGGTTTGGGGCGTTCTTCTGCCTTAGCAATTTCGGGGACGAAATTCTTTTTAGGGGGGAGGAGTGTAACGTCCCGGGTTTTTCTGGCATTAATTGTGAATATTTAAAGGGTTTTAAATATTAAAATTGAATTATAGATTTATTTTTGAATGTGAAAGATTGGTTTTTGTTTACTAAAATAGATTCAGAATTTAAAATATAGCGATTTATGGAATAATTTAATTATTGAAGTTATAATCGAATATTGGTTAAATAGGGAATCTGGAGTTTTAAGCTTGATAAAAATTATTTAAAGGTTTGTAAAATTCATATTAATAATACTGAAGACAATGCAACTTTTAAAATTGAATTTAAAAGTGCTTTGTTCAGTTCTAAAAATATATCGTTTAAATTGATATTTAAAAATAGCCTTCCGAGAGACAGTCTCGGAATTCGACGAAACCAGTTTCATTGGATCTGTAATATTGTATTATTATCAGATTTTAAATTTCGTAGCTTTCAGAATTATCGTGTGGTCATACGGAATGTAAACGCGTTGAAATCTATATCGAAAATTCAATATAATTATTCGGTCCAAAAAGCTATCTTCTCCATACGATCGAATTAGGACTCGGAACCTTTTCCATTGCGATTGGAATAGGGGTACAACATTATGAACGCTTAGCGGCATGCCTCGGTAGGAGTTCGAGTTTTTAAGTTACGCAAATCGGGACATTTTAGATTTTAAATTTATATATATTTGTTCAATATTTCAAATCCATCAGACACCTTATGAATTGACCCTACCTTTCCCTTCTATAACACGCCACCTACCTGTCCATCGTTCTTTCTTTTATAATCACGTCGTTTCTTTTCAAAAATCAGTAGGGCGAGGGAAATAAAAAAAAATCGATCACAGATAAAAATCGCATACCGTCTTTCAATTCTTCAGGAATAATTCGAGACCACATATCCCCTCCCCTTTGTTTTCTCTAATAAAAAAACGACAGTCGTTTATTTCTTTCATTCTAAAAAAAGTGGAGGGATCGAAGCTCAGGAAAAATCGAATCCATTCAAACCGTAATATAAAAAAATTAAATGAGGTTGGAATCTCAAGTTTGTTCGCAGTCGATGGCGCACAAACTTATGGTGGTCGAGCAGTGAGGATGAAGCGGCTATTGTTGGATAGAGGTATCGCGTTTGATTTTGGTTCAGGGGGTAGCTATGCTCGATTTAGGCAGCTGGAAGGCTGACTGACTTAGGGACGAGTGGTGGTGGAAGCGAACGCCTCGAAGAGAAAATCTGGTAGGACGTGAGGAGGGGTTCACGGTGTGGGTTCACGTTGAGTTTGGAGGCGCGCGGCATTTGTTAGAGTAAGGAGGAGACAGTGGTGACTACGACATTGACAGGTCCGAGCTGTAGTGGCAGGCAGTGGTCGACTGTTTGGTTGCTTTACGATTTATTGTCTGGAACCAGCAAGCAAGTAAAATATGTAATTAGGTCTAATTACACATTTAATTATTTACTTAAAAGGTTTAAAAGTTGTGATGTTGTTTAAAGTTAATGGTTTAAACTAATTTAGGTTATAAAATTTAAACTGTTAGGAAAAAGATAAAATATATATATATATATATATAAAATAAAAATGGGCAGAACACACACCTCTTAGGAAAATTAGTTTAAAATTAAATTACTAGTTTAAAATTAAATTTATTAAATGGGAATTTATTGTTCGATTTATTTCAAATGTTAATAAACCGTATAATGTTTATATAAGGTCAAAAATCGCGAAACCGAGTCGAGATTGAAGTGGATTGCAAATGAAATCAAAGGTGATATTTTCTCACTCATTCGGATTACCTATTAAAATTTAAATGTTAAATTTAAATTATTGGATGCCTAACTTGATTGATAAGCTTATATTTTATCTATTGGATGATATTATATATATATAGTAGTATATATATTGGAGTGATTGATATTCCCGCATTATATAGCAGATGAGACCCTATGCGCCTCGCATAATAGCGGATGACCCTATATACCGCGATATGCCCCTCGAAGTGGGATTGGTATTTTATTTGTTGACTAACATCTGTGGATGCAGGGAAAATAGGTTGGAGGGATTCAACTGGATTACTCAAAAATATTTATTGTTTCCGTATATATATTGATATATGATATGATGGATGAATTGATATGGATTGTGAGTGACTTAAAGTATTAATGTTAAATAACATGGGAATTGAATTGGTATTTTTAAATACCATAAATAATTAAATTGAAGGAATTTAAAAGGAAATTTGAAAAGAAATTATTTATACTGGAAATTAGATTTATTTCTAGAAGGAATTAAGCAGAATAAAAATATATCAACTAACTTGGGTTATACTTAACTATTTAAAAATTGGTTTAAGTAGACATTTTAAATTAAATTATATATTAACGGCTTGAAGAGATATTGGAATCGATAAATAAATTTGAAATAAAATGGAATTTTATTAAGGGAAGATTACAAAGTGGAATTATAAATAGAATTTGTTTTTATAAATAAATGGAAAACTCAAAGGAGTTTATAAATTTATAAACGGGATTTATAAATAAGATAGAGTGATATCAGTGGATATATGGAAAATATAAGTTAATGGTGTGGACTTATATCGGGAAATGGGAATTGTTTTGAAAAGAAATAGTGTAATATATTTCAAATAAGAGAGATGGTGATTAATTTGGATATAGTCGATGTGATACGAATCAGGAGAAAATTATGAATTTAATTGGTGAATATTGGATTTTCTTAAAAATAGATTTTCGTGTGAAATGAGTTGGGAATTTACAAATAAAGTTGTAAATGATTTTTGAAAGAAAAAGGAAATTAATGAATATTTTCCAAGTGTTGAAAATCAAATGGAATGGGGAAAATATGCTAAGTATTGGGAAAGAGTAGAAATTTGTTCCGTGAGAATAAAAAGGAGATTTGAAAACTATTTCAAAATGTTGAAGTATAGAAATAATATCTTGAGTAGATATTTTGAGATAAATAATTTGGAAAATTTATTTAAGACCTGATGGATGCTTGTGAATGTTATTTGATAGTTAAATAACCGACTATCTATATTGGCCAATGCGCTGATCGTTTCGTAGAGACCGGGATCTGATTTAATTATCCGAAAACCACTTCGATCCGGTTTGAACGTAGCAAATGAATACCGTGAAGACGGTGATTCGGTTTGTCCAGACCTAGGGCAACTTGTATGGACGAATGCTATCAGAACATCGTCATCGGAGGACGATGAGCATTCTAAGGAAATGGTCCTTGAAAAGGTAATGCGTAGCCTCAAGCCTCATCAACCGGGAATGGCTAAAACAGGGGAGGTGCAGCAAGGCTAAGTGGGTAGCACCCAATTATGGTAAGGCCATCCCTGTCTAGAGTTCCTTTGATCTCGGCTGTGTGGCGGTTGCTGATTCCAACCGCGGGGTGATCTTATTCTGGCTATCCAGTAAGGGGTAGTCCGGTCTTGTGTTGCAAGGGATCGGAAGTGGTCCTTGGTACGCTGATCGAGGCCAGGTACTATGACGAGCGGTACCCCAGTAGCCCTGCCGTTGTATGGAATCCATTCTCCAATAAGCACCCGTACGGTTTTGATTGTGCCCAACTATGCTGGAATGTGAGATGTAAGCATTTCAGCTAGATTCTATTTACTTTCTATAGACACTATTATAATATCAGACGGATTTGATAAAAATGTTTTGGTTATCGTAAGGTAAAAACCCGGCATGTTTATTTGTGGTGTGGTCTTACACTACAAGAAAATGACCTATTTATAGCAAGGGTTGATTGCATTAGAACATGACATGCAATTGTTAGTTGCGTACGGTCATTTAGGCTAAATTATAACTCCATATTCACGCTGTTAGTAATGAAAAGAAAATTTTGGCGGTACATTTTTTTCCTCTCCCTCTCTCTCAAAATTCCTATTCCGCCATGCTTCCCTCTTTTCACTTTCAAAACCCTAAATTACGAGCTCATCTTCACTTCAAAACTCATAAACTTTGCTTAAGCTCTGATGAAACTTTTCATTTCATACCTAACCTACTGAAGCTCTAATTCCTCAGCTTCACTGAACGGCTCTTTCGATACCAAACTTCGACCAAACCAAATCTCGCCCTGACGCAACCATCGATAGTGGTTGCTCCAACTCTGCCGATTATCTTGACGAGCTCAGTTGCATGTCTCTAGTCCACGGCTTTCTACGTCCTTGTTGAACTAGAGCGAACGGTCCATATTGATGGTGCATCGGAGTAAATTGAAGTTATGCTTAAGCTTGTTCAAGACAAAACGGTCAATGAAGTTAATACTGGCCAGGTAAGTCTAAATTAGTTTTAGTTTAATCTTCCATGGTTAAATGTCGTTTATCTCACCGATATGTGCAGACAATGAAATACTGAATATTATTAATCTTAGTGATATATAGGTTCAGTTTCTTCCTTGATTGTTATTTCCAACTTTAAATGTTCTTTATGTAGAATTTATAATAGAAGCTTGGGTTGGATCACCTAATTTGTTTACCTTTACTATCATGTTTGTTAAGAAGTTCACAAGGAGCAAGTTTCATTTGTCCTGCATTTTTTGCAGCTGTGGTGACTGAGTTCATCGAGGGCCTTAGTGAAACATACCCTGCCTTGCGATATTCATATGGCTTCCCACAGGTGATTTGTTTGTACAATTTTTTTATGATTTTGATCAATTTGATTCAAATTTAATCTTTACCTAAATTGTAGATGAAGGTTATTCTACGAGCTGATGTTTCTCCAAAGACTTATGACATGGCTTCTGTTATCCCAGGTATATACTCACAGTTACATTTTTTCTTGCTCTTCTGCTTATGTTTTTATCTTTTATTTGAGTAGGAGTACATGTCATTCAATAATCTACGGATAGATAAGGGGGATGGCCTGCTAAAAATTAAAGACACAGAATATATTCTCTGTTTTGGCATTTAAAATTAAAACTAATTTATATTATCTATAAGTAGTGGAATCAGTAACTTCATGGTATTAGTTGACATGAAGTTTAACCAACAAAGAAACTGACATCCACTAGTTCTCTAGAAGCCATGCCATTAATTCCTTAGCACCAATTGTGAAATGATAAAATGCCCATCTTTTATAGAATATTGGTTGGTAATGATACCATAAAACTTATCTACTATGTACGATTATGTAATGATTAATAGCTTCAACCTTCCCTATTTGATATCTGTATAGTTGCAAAAAATGTAAAATCTACACGGTATCCAAATTTATGTTCTATGAAAGCGTCTCTTGTATCAACACAATATCCATTGTTTTTTCAGGCTTGTCAGCCTGGCTTTGTATTTCAACTTTCCTTTTTCACTTGTTAGAGCATTCTTACCTCTCTATGTTAATAGCAGTATGATCTTCTTTTTTGGTTTTCAACTAGAGTAGTACAACGCCAGCCATTAGATCAAAGATCTAACGAGCTTAACTAATAATGTATGATATTATATTGAATCTGTAACAATGCTTTGTTGGATAAAGGCCATTAGTGTAATGTCCATGATCCATGGAAGATTTGAAAACAAAAATAAATTTATTGACCATTCTGTCTAAGACAGAACAGTTAATGATATTATATTTCATTTAATTTAAATTTTGCTAAATTAAGCATTTTAATGTTGTAGGAAACTTTAATGTATGTATAAATTGGTGGACAAATAAATGAAGTGGCTTAACTTAATCTTTTGTACTAAATAGCAGCCAAAATTTGCTCATTATTTAAAGCCCACTTCAGGTTATAAACTAGATAAATGCAAGAAATTCAACTGCCTGAATTACATAAAAAATAATTATTATTATATGAAGTTGAGATCTCAAGGTTTATATGAATATTATATTTCATATAGCTACTAATTTCTTATGTGCGTATGATGACTGAAATAAACAAAGTTACATTGTGCCGCCTAGCAAATTATTTATTGGATGTTGCTTTCACTTCTTTCTTTCAAGCTGATCTATTGCAATCAGGAAATATAATATTGCTCATTAAGTTATAGCATAGCAATTAAAGCCACTATATACACTAATATTAATATAGTTTGTGTGAAAATGAGAACCGATCAAAGTTTGTGTCCTATGAAGCTATTAGGAGTACTATGACAACTTAAGATATGTTTTTTTATTTGAAAAAAAAATGTAGTGAACTTAAATAAGTAAATATTAACCTGTTTTAAAAGGATTTTTTCTTTATTTAAAAGCAATCATATTTTGCTTTTTTATCTATTGGAAGGCATATATTTTCTCCGGGAGGTAGCTCAGCCGACTCTTTCAATTTCACTGCTATGTCAGCATATTAGTCCAAAATTGGCTCATGTAATCAGACTATACTCCAAGATAAATGAACAAAGGTTGGCAGTACTATGGAAAATTTCTGAATCTTTATCAAAAGATATAAATTTTGCTGATACCATGAATAAGTTGATTTTATCCTCTGGAATTTCAAAATATATGAATTCTTTAAGGAATCAGTTGTGAAAAGGTAATTTTAAATGGGATTTCAAATGATATAAATAAGTTGAAGAAGGAAGAGCTTCTCTTGAAGGATAATTTGACTAATTTAGTTATTGGTGATCAGGGTTTTAGTACTAAAATTTATCATAAAACTAAGGGAACTAAGTTTACAACTGCATATATTGTCAGCGTTTGACCCTCAAACGCAGTAAAACTTATTTCACAAAGAGTCTAATTCGCGTACCAACGCTGAGAATATTCTTAGGTCTCTGGGTTTAATATTTTCCACTTCTCTCCTTCCATTTTGTAGAAAAAATTCATTTTCCCTCTTCTATCCATACTATCGCTCCCTTAATCAGTTCTCCTTTATTTTCAATTTTCTTCTACACTACAAGAAGAATAGTGATTTCCGACGGCTGAAAACCGTCGGCGGCCGTCGGGAAAAGCCATCGGAATATACGGCGTCGGGGAGCAGTGTTACCGACGGCTTCCGATAGAGGGTGCCGTACGTATTTCCGACGGTTTCCGACGGGCTCCGACGGCTTTCGACGGATTCCGACACTTGTCGGGATCCGTCGGAAACCGCCGGAAAAAATGTCCTACAGGCTGTCGGAAGCCGTCGGAAATTGCCTACCTAAAAACTATCGGAAGCCGTTGGAAACCGTCGGAAATCTGCTGTTTTTTTTATTCCTGCTGCAAATTTAGCCTTCCATACACATTTCTCTTCCAAACACTATTACACTAATACTGCACAATCCAGTATACAATATACCAACCAAATATCAAAATCCAAACTACACAAAATTAATCAAACACACAAATACATCAAATTACATCAAACTAAAATACATAATATACATAACCATTCCAACAACCCCAACAATAAGTGTTCTACCATGTCATACATACATAAAATCATCAACATCCACATCATCATACAACCACACAACCAAGTGTATCAAACATAATCATACAAAAATCAACAACTACCTCCACCGTCTAACAAATCATACAAAACTAAAAAAATCATACCTGAAAAAGCAAGCAAGCAATGAATCAATCTCCTCTAGATCCAGAGCCAGCCGAGGAAGGGAAGCGGCCACCAAACTGCTGCATGTACTCTAACAATTGTGTGGTATGCATGGCCTTTTGGTGGTTCTGCTCCTCCAACTGGGACACTCTAGCCCGCAATTCTTCTATATCTGCTAGATCGCTCTGAGCTCTATTCTGCCGACCCCGTCTCTGACTGCTGGCCTGCAATAAATATTAAATTTAGTTGTGTGATCTCTGTAAGTGTATGTGCATATCTCTGTAAATGAATAAAATTCAAGTTTATTGTTTTGAAAAGGTCCAAATAGCATATTTGAAGTATTCAAGATAAAATTATATATTCCAACATAGAATTTTGACTTAAATATCAAATTAGCAGTAAAATAAATTATTTACCACTTGATTGCCAAATCCGTATCGTCTGCCATGCTCTGCTGGATCCATAACGGACTAAAAATAGCATCCTCCTCATCAGTCGTCAGCTATTCTCGACCCGTATCAGCAAGGAGTTTCTGGCGCTACTCCATAAACTTTTCCTGCATTAACAAATTAATAACGTCATATCTTATTTCACTATAGTTTAACAAGCAGAACAATTACTAATACTGCATAAAATGAAATATGCTTACATGGCTCTTGCTGGATTTATCGTCCTTCCATGTATACGAAACAGTTTCGTCCGGATTTACATGCTCGACAGCATGCGTACGAGTGAACACGTCCATATAGCCCACGGGACCATGCGCCTCAGCACAACCTTCGAGGGAAGTAGGTCGAACCCCCTGTTTTTAAATATGATACAGATAAGTACGTACGTATATCATAAAAAAATAAGATGCTGAAGAAAATTTAATTCTTACCCCTCTGCTCTAGGGACTAACGAAACTACTGGACGTTGTGACTCTTGCGATGGGCCACTGCCATCGCCTCTTGATGATCGTGAAGAGCTCCTACCTCTATATGACATTATGATAAACCTGTGACATATATACACATCATTATATAAGAGAATAATAACATGATAATGAAATATATTTCATATGTAAATGACATCAACGGTATAAATTGCTTAATTAATAACTGAAATGGAAATAGAAATGGAAGTGTGTTATACCTGATTCATAATGGGTGTACTGTTCCGACGATAAGAAGATTTCATTGCATTTTTAATTAAAATTGCTAAATAAATGACAAATGGAAATGACATAAAACATGTAAACAATGGTAAACAGATTTGGTTTCATAGTCACATCAATTTCATAATACATCAAGAATTCAACATAGTTACATCAATTGCAAAAAAATCAGATTCAGATTTATATCAGTCATCATCGTCTTCTGATTCAGATTCGGTCTCGTTTTCTACGATATTTTCCTCTGCACTGTCAAACGCTTCTACCAAAACATTTGATTCATCGATCAAAGGACCAAAATCTGTATGATCGTCTGTAATTATTATTTCGTTATTTTGCTTAAGATCTGCCTGATAAGCTTGTTCGTCCGGAATATTCTTCCCATCGAATGTGAATCTGGCCTTTGTTTTAAAAACTGCAGACCAATCTGCTTTATCTCTTTTTAGAGACGGATAAGGAGCGTAATAAACTTGCAATGCTTGTTTGGCTAGTACAAAAGGATCATACTTGTGATAGTGCGATGTATGCTTTATTTCGATAAGATTATAATCCTTATGCACATTAATTCCAGAACCTGGAACATTGCTAAACCAATTGCATCTAAATAGAAACACCTCCTCCGCGGGTCGTGAGAAATATGTCAGTTGCAAAATTTGTGTTAGAACGCCATAAAAATCATTTAAGTGATTTTCTGGATCGTCACTACCTTTAACAAATACACCAGTATTATTTGTTAATTTTTCTGCACCGTATTCTTTGGTGTTAAATTTATATCCATTGACGAAATATATTGGATATGTCTTGACCACTCTTTTTGGTCCCATCGCAAGATGTTTCAACCCTTCGTCAACAACACAATTTCTTGACTCATAAACGTAATTTGAAAACCAACCGGAAAATTCTTTACTGAGATCTCCGTTCGGATGTTCGCGTTCATAAACACTGTTTATATAAACAAATTATTACATTAGGTTATACACGCGCATGCATTATAGAAAAGAATAAAACACAAATTATTATTTCAGATTACCTAACAAACGGTGCAACCTTGGCACAATTTAGAAGAATATAAGTGTGTGCTACATGAAGATCTCTATCATCTAGCCATATTTCTACACATTTTCCAAAAGGCCGACCATGTTGTCTAAAAATAGATAACATTGCTTGAGAGGACTCTTGTTCGTCGCCTTCATCATTACGAGGAACACTTTCAAATGAAATATTCACATGGTCACTGAAATAGTGAGAGAAAAAGAACGAAGCTTCTTCTTCGATGTAAGATTTACATATCGAACCTTCAACTCGTGCTTTTTGCCTCACTTTTTTCTTCAGATGATTCAAATATCTATGCAAAATTAATTTATATTAACTTCATCTTTCAAATGCAATTAAATTACGGGATAACATATTACATACCTCTTAAATGGATACATCCATCCATATTGGACAGGACCTCGAAGTCATGCTTCAGATGGGAGATGAACATGTAAATGTTCCATTACATTAAAAAAACCTGGCGGAAATAATTTCTCTAATTTGCAAAGCAATATAGGAATATCCACTTCAAGTTTACGTAAACGTTGCACTTTTAAAGTAGTCGAACAAAGCTCTTTGTAAAACATACTAAGGTCCGTTACTACCTTCCAAACTTTTAACGGCAGTAGTTCTTTGAACATAACGGGAAATAAATTTTCCATCATTATGTGACAGTCGTGACTGTTCATTCCGCTCAATCTACCATTTTTAAAGTCAACACATCTACGAAGATTTGATGATATCCCATCAGCAAATCTTAACCCTTCCATCCATTTTAACACAGCTTTAACTTGATTATTATCTAATTCGTAACATGCTTTGGGGTTTTTACTGTCATTTGGTTTCATATGAAGCTCAGGACGTTTGCATAATTCTTCTATATCACGTCTTGATTTCAAATCATCCTTCGTATTCCCTTTCACATTCAAAATTGTGTTAAAAACATTATCAAATACAATTTTCTCATTGTGCATCACATCTATATTATGACGAAACAGAAGATGTTTCCAATACGGCAACTCCCAAAAAATAGTTTGTTTGCACCAATTATGAACAACTGATTTGCCTTCAATTTCTGTTTTCTCTCCAGTTTCATATATCTTTGGATAGTCCCTAACAAGTTCATATATGCCTTCGCTTGACCATATCGTCGGTGGTTGTCTGGTTTCTACTCTATTAGCTAAAAAGTTTTTCTTGTCTCCTCTGAAGGGATGATTTACATGGAGAAAATATCGATGACAGTCAAACCATGAAATTTTCTTACCATGAGGTAAAGAAAACGCTCATGTTTCATCCATGCAATATGGACATGCTAGACGATCGGCGGTACTCCATCCTGAAAGCATTGCATAGGCAGGAAAATCACTTATAGTCCACAACAAAGAAGCAAACATATGAAAAATTTTCTTCTTGGACACATCGTATGTTTCTACTCCTTCGTTCCACAGTATTTTTAACTCCTCAATCAACGGTTGTAAATATACATCGATTCCTTGTGTCGGGTCGTCGGGGCCAGGAACGACAACAGTAAGAAACATATATTGCGTTTTCATACACATCCATGGAGGTAAATTATACGGTGTGACAATAATGGGCCGGGATGAATATTTAGAACCAAAATGAGAAAATGGAGAAAAACCGTCCGTACATAATCCTAATCTAACATTTTGACTCTCCGCTGCAAAATTTGGATACGTTTTATTGAAATGCTTCCATGCTTCTCTATCGGCCGGATGTGTCAACGTACCGTCTTCCTCCATTCTCACACTATGCCATCTCATATTAGATGCAGTTACAGAAGATGCATATAATCTTTGAAGTCTTGGAGTTATGGGTAAGTAATGCATACGCTTGTACGGAACTTCCTCCCCCTTCTTTTTTCTTGGTTTGTATCTCTCCTGGTTACAAATTTTACAATTTCTAAGGTTGCGTCTTCTTTCCAAAACAACATGCAGCTTTTTAAACATGTATCTATTTTCTGATAAGGTAAACCAAAAGCCGACATAAGTTTTTTAACTTCATAGTGATTTTCACACATTAAATTATCGGACGGCATATGTCTTTTTGCAGCTTGTACAACAGCCGTAAACCCAGCTTCAGTGATGTTGTATTTTTACTTCATCGCAATGTATTCTGCGATTACTGACAGCTGAGTGCCGCTTTTACAACCATCCCAAATAGGTTTCTTACCAGCATCTAGTAAATCATAAAAAAAAATTTGCTTCAATATTTGGTTCTTCAACATTTCCATCATCGTCGTCAACTTCAACCATAGGAAACATTGATCGTACTGCATCTTCGACCATATTTTATATACGGGTCGTCCTAGCTATTTCGTTAACGGCACTTTCGGACTCTACAGAAGTATTTTCTACAACTTCTCCATGCCGATCCCAAACATAATACTCGGGTACGAAACCGTTTTGGCACAAATGAACTTTCACAATATCTGGTAACAAATACTTCAAATGTCTACACCTACTACACGAACAACGAATTTCTGGATCGTTTCCGTTATTACTTAAAGCGAATTCAACAAACACGTTTATACCATTATAAAAATCTTCTTTTATTGAGCCCCTCAGTCCTTTTCTTTGGTACATCCATCTCCTCCGATCAACAAAATAATCAATCATTTTTCCTATTTGAGAAAATGATAAATTCAAAATTTAATATTTATTTTCAAGAATACAAATTCGAAAAAGATTATTTTCATGTTCGTATAATATTTGAATTTAAAGAACAACTTCACAAATTTAAAAATATTTTCAAATAGGGCACATTTTATTTTTTAACGTATCGATATAAAAAATTGTATAATTTTTTTTTCCATGGTCAGGCATCCTACTTCCCATTACAAACACAGTAAGCATTTACATTTCGTATATTACTTCGTCTCAAACGATTCAACAAAATTTCGGCAGCATTTCCCTTTTGTTCCCTGCATTGTACACAAATACGTGTACACAAGAAACAAAAAAGAAAAGTTAGGCCGAAATTTTATGAACCGTTTGAGACGAAGTAGTATACAAAATGTAAATGCTTACTGTGTTCATAACTTGTCCAATACAGGGACAACTCCAACAAACATTGTACCAGATGAATATAAATGGTCGTTTTTTGAAAAAAACGACTATTTATATAACGATCATGTACAACACTCGTCGGACGGGGCCAAAAACTGTCTAAGGGACATTAGTTAATTAAATGTGCACATTTTACGAAAAAATACAGTTTTACTAACTGTTCACATTTACAAAAATATATTTTAATTTAACACATTTATTCGACGTATTACATCAACTTAAGGCTGGTTTAACATTTTTGTCATTTTTCAATACACACAACTATAATTTAGACTCATGCATTTTTTTTGTTTCATAAGTCAATACGTGCACAATATAATACTCCTAGCTCGTTCATTCATTTTATCTTATTCCAACTAACACAATACAATGATAGTAGCGCTACGTACACACATATACAATCGTAGAATCAAGGCATACACAACGATTTACATATACATGAACAACCACAAATTATACATGTTTTTTACAATTTTACGATAAAAGATGAAATAGGTATATCATGTGATGCTATAAACCGTTATTACGCTATTGAAAACAATTGCAATTACTAATTAATCCTAATTTAACAACTTATGCAAATTTAGATTTAGGGTAAAAAATTGATTTTTGACGAAAATAAGATATTATACCAGAGATTGAGAGCAATATAGGTTGATTAGACAGCCGTGGAGGATCCTGAAGCTCGAAATTAGAGATTGAAAGCTTGGAGAAGAGAATTGGGGTTTTTTTTTATTTAATTTTCGTATGTGATACTGAGAAAGAAGAAGGCTCGGCTAAGCCCTATGATTCACAAAATTCCGACGGCTTCCGACGGCCGTCGATGGCCCGTCGAAAGCCGTCGGAAAACAGCCGTCGGAAGCCGTCACCCCTTGCTGTCGGAATTAGAGCCTTTTTTAGTAGTGCTAATTTCGCTCATTCTTCGATTTTCCTTTGGTGGATTTGATCGCCGCTGCCCTAATTCCTTATTCATGCTTTAGGTATTGCTAATTCCTTGTTTTTAGGTCTATTTGATTCATTGATTTTTAGGTTTATGTCATTGGTTAATTTTGATTTCATATTTCAAGCATGTCGCTTTGTGAACCGCCCTTAGTCGAACTTTGTTCGATCATTAATTGTCGAGATAACTTTCTGGAAATTCGATGGAGTCGAACTGCTGACAAAGTTCAACTGCTCCAGGTAGCTTCAGTAGATGAAACAAAATACTTTTATTTGATTTATTACTAGGTTGTGTTTGTTTTTAATAAAAGATGTTTGATTACTCGTCTAATTACCGGTTTAGAAGCTTATTTATTTTTGATTAGTCTATGTTGCAATTTTGATTACCAGTTTGATAAGTAATAACCAGTAGATATGCAACATGCTTTTTGTAATTTAAACTATACTAATGCAAAAGAATGTTGGGTCTTTACAACCCAGCTATTTATTCTCAATGCATATTCACAGGCAACTGAAGTTGCAGCTAAATAAAGCACACTACCTCAAACTATTAGTCAAAAATACACTTTTCTACCTTATATTGTGATCATTTGGCAAATGCGTTATCATAAATGTCTTTAACTAAAGATACCTAATTTTGCTGACCTTTTTGCTTATCAAACTAATTGGTAGAGACGTATGTCTTATCCATGAAAGTCTAGTCATGTGAACTTGGTCGAAACCTTTAGTTCTGTAATTTAACTAAGAACTATGAAATCAATTTTTTATATATAAAATCTTTATATTTTACCATCGGTACTAGTTGAAAACTGATTTGAAGAAGGTTGTTCAAATAAGTTGAAAACCAATTTTTCTTAATTATAAAATTATTATTTGGTTGTTATTTTTCTAAAAGAAATATGTATAGCGGATCTCAATTATCAAACTGAGAGTGATCAAAGGCTACAAGTTGTGAGTGTTGAGTGATCAAAGGTTACAAGTTGATGTACCTTTATTTGTTCCATAAATATGATGTGCTATGATAAAATTACCTTGTCAATCAAAACTACATTAAATATCCTTATTTGACCATGTATATTTTACTGCTAAGATGAAGCTCAATGGCTTGTGGAACTTGATGGTCTATTTTCAATTATAACTAAAAGGTAATATAGGTATATCAATTTATATTTGTATCATTCATGTGCCACTTTTTATGCTAACAACTGTATTATTTTTTATGGTAGAATGTCACTTAAGGATTCAGTTTACTAGGATATTGGATGTTAACAGAGTTAATATTGGATATGTCTGCAGGCATATAGTGAGTCATGTTTTAGCTCTCGAGAATGTAGTGGGGTGTTTTTGAGATCATATCCAGTAAGTTACCACAAAACATAATATAATCAGCCTTTATCCTCGGTAGGGCATCATTTGCTAGCAAAGAATGAAATTATATATGTGACTTTACAGGTGTGTATACCATCATTATGGTAATATGCTCATGGCACTTGTCAATCTTACTTCACTTAGGCAATGAACAGCGAAAAACTTTTGCCTGCTTCTCGATTGCTTTTTTTAATTTTTTAATTTTTCACTGCACAGGGTTCAACTTAAACTTTCTGGACAGTTGGTAGTCTGTAGAGCAAATACATGTGAGTATGTTCTCCTTTTAGTCATAATTAATTGCTTCAGTAATTCCTTTTTGTCTGTTTTCATGAAATCATCTTCTTAATGTTATTTGCATACAAGCAGATGAATCTGGAACAAAGTCGAAGTGTCACAACAGTTCCTTCGAGCTTGCTGGTCGCTGAATGGGAGGAGGCAAAAGCTATTTTATCATTGTTTCTGCACTTCCATCTTCAATTATTACTTGCCTTTCTTCCATACAATATTGCAAGTTTTTTTACTCGGTTAAATAAGCTTACTCAGAATACCCAGATTCATTTGTTTTGATCCATCTTTTAATTTATTTACTTGGTCATGATGACTGCACTTTTTAGACGTGCATAGCTAAAAGCTCTGATTTCCATCCATGGCAAAGAGGTATAAATGTTTGATTATTGTTTATATTGTAGAATTATTCAATACCATCCTTTCCTGTTCTAAAATTTGACACTATCATTTTTACATTATAAGAAGGTAAGGGTGGGGAGCTCACTCATGACAAGACAACTTATGCATATAAATTTAATATTCATATATAAAGAATATATGAAGTGGGTGTTTTGTAGATATTAGCTTATTAGGATGAGAAAATGTGTTTGTTTTACAAAGTTCAGTAATTAGTATCCATTGTCCATCGATATTGCAATGTCGTGACTTTATTCGTTGTTTAGAGTGGGTGTCTTCCTGATTTGCTTAATATGAAAAAGTTTACTTTTAATATTCATGAAACTAGAATCCATGCATTTAATGAAATAAATGGTTTTTGCAAATTCTAGATATGTCAAATTTTGACGATGACAATATGCATACAACATTTTTATTTTCTATTTCCTTTTGGTATTCTAACTAGATTACAGATTTTGATTTTTCATCTAATAATTAGTATATTGCTTCATCATCAATGGATAAAACTGTCTGGGTTTAGGAGATATACAAGGGAAGTTGCATGCGCGTAATTTATGGGACTTCTCAGCTTTGTATTCGTTTCCACAAGGTATGTATTCAATCTGTTTGTTTATTTTCTCTTCATTACCATAAGCAATTGCTGATGCTTAGGTTAGAAATCAATATCAAGATGATAATATCATCTAACAGGCACCCCTTACACACACACACACACTCTTTTAAGTTCCTAAATTAAGGTATAGAGGTTAATTTTCTTATCAACTTGACTTTATATATATTCGTGAATCTTCATTTATGCATACTTACCTGCCTTTAAATGTCTGCAGGTGAATAACAATTTGCTGTGAGCGGGCAATGCAAAAAGTGAAATCGGTGTATAATGTTTTATTCCCTTAGTTTGCCTTTGCTATGTTTGTACACATATGCATTGTATGCATCTTTTCTTCATACTAAAACCATAAACTCCGCAATTCAATTTGGAATATGAAGTCATGAATTTACCCTCCCTATACAACTTTCATTGTAGGTGATGAATATTTAGTGTTTGCATTATGAATCTGATTTAACTTTGTGTACACTTTTTTGATGAATTGATTCTCAAGCATTACTTTTGCTTTATAGGTAGATAGATGACTGCGATGCAAAAAAAGGTTGCAACGAGTTATGGATCGAAGTTATTTTTGCTACTAGAACTACTTTTTGGTTTTAACGTATGTACTACTTGCTTTTGTTTTGCTATTGCTACTTGTTCTATATTTTGTTTATGAACTATTGATGACGAACTATTTATGTTTGGTGTAAGAAAATTGTGTATTTTGATTATGAAATTTCATACGTTGGTTATCAAATATGTGTCCAAAATGTGGTATTGATACAATATGTTGATTTTGAAATGTGGGATTGATATAATATGCTAATTTTGAAATGTGGTATATATACATATTGTGATTGATGTTTACTGAAATGGAATTTATAGAAAAGTAGAAAAAGCCTAATTGACTTAGCTTTGTATACAATTTAACGGCGATTTTAAAATGCTGTTAAAACATTCCACGGCGTTATGTTTTAACAGCGTTTTAAAAATGCCGTTAAATTGTATCTAAAAACATAACCAAATACAATTTAACGGCATTTTTAAAACGCTGTTAAAACATTCCACGGCGTTTTTTAAACGTTGTTGAATGTTTTAACAACATTTTAAAAATGCCATTGAATTGTTTTAACAGCATTTTTAAAAAATGTTGTTAAATTAGACCAAACGCTGTTAAATGATTTCATGACACCAGGGAAACGTTGTGAAAAAGGACATTTAACAGCCTTTATTCCTTGTCATTGTATATCTCTGACATATAACTGCATGTCGATATACATCGTATGTAAAAACGTTGTTAATAGCTTTTATAGTGTTTTTGAAACGCTGTTAAAGGTCCTGTTTGTTGTAGTGTTACGAGATACCTTTGTTTTAAAGAATTTTCGAAAAAATATAATAATCCAATTGAGTGTGGTTTTCTCACGCTGGTTTTCCAGACTGACTTAGGTGTTGTTTTATTATGATGCTTGGGTCAGACCGAGTATTTCAGATTCAGGATATGATGCTATGGAGCTCAGGAGATGAGCTGGATGACGAGGTGTATTCTCGTAGATTTATATTTCTGATGTGTAAGGACAAGTTATTAAACTACCCATATTTGATGTATCGAATTTGTTGTACTCTGATAATGGTATGTATATTAACAGTACAGATCTTGTATTTTAAAAGTTGTCATCATATATTATACTTTATTCCGCTGCGATTGTGAGATTCTGATGTTGTTTTTATCTTCTCCTTCTATCCCTTTCTTCTTTTACCCTATTTATTCGCTCTTTCGTACATTTTGGGTTGAACGAGGAATAATTATTATCAAATCAAGGCGTACGGAACTACGGGTCACTACAACCCTACTCTTCCTTCATCTTCGTCAAATTGGTAGAACAAAGGGAGGAGGCGGTGGTTGACAACAGAGGCGGAGGCGGTGGTATAAAACAGAGGTGGAGGAGGAGGCGGAGGCAGACAGTGGACGCGGTGTACAACAAAGAGGCAATAACTGTAACATCTCGCCTTTTTGTACGCTTTAAGCAGACACACATGCCGACTCAAACCATACAGACGGGCGGATTGTTATTGGGATGAATAAGAAAAATCAAAGAAAGAAAAAAAACAAAACAGAATCTCGTAGCGGAATGGAGAAATATAATAATCAAATAACAGTTCATGAAGCTGTATACAAAACATTTGATTATACTTATACAATACAAAATCAGAGTTACACATATCAGAGATAAACAAATAATAATGTAGCGGAACAATATGAATGCAGTAGAATAAATATAGTAAATAATAGTAGTACAAATCTTCGTCTTCATCCTCCAGAAATAAGGTCTTCAAATCCTGAAATGCTCAGGCTGACCCGAGCGAATTGAAAAGACAAAACACTCGAGTCAGAACTAAAAGGTCTTATGTAAGTTAAATCAACGATAAATAAATATGAGTGTAAACGGCGTCGGAGATGTTTACGGGGTTTGACATCTCTTATCCAGTGTCTAACGTGAGTGCAGTAACTTAAGAGACGTTCAGGATTCACATCTCCTAAGGATCCGTTAAACTATCTACTATGTAGTACAATACGCTATTATAATATGTCTACAGTAAACTAAAAGTATTAAAATAGCGTTAAGGCGTTACCCATATCCCCCTTAACACATTTTATAATGCCAATAGTCTATACAGTACCGTAACTCCCCGTAAACTGGGGCCGCCAGAGGATACCCCATAGGTACGACATAAAACAAACTCGTAGAAGGCGCGCTAGGGTAGGTGAAACGGCACAACTAGGCAATGCCAGGGTAGATATACCAATTACACTTCCGGACCGGTGGTAACGCATAGCAGCTACTACCGCCCACCTCGGAACACACTCCCGAATCAAAAAATCGAGGGTGGCCACCAAATAAATCACAAAGTCAGAATATAGCATCGATGGAATGTGCCCGATCGGAGGAATGACCCCACTTAGCCCGTCAATTGCTCCTGTTTTAGTCACCTTATGCTAACTCACGGGAGTTAGGTCCACGTATATACCTTATAGGATCGTCGCCACCATCCTACTTCATTCTGGAATCTCCACCGCGTACACAGTTGTCAAAGTGATTTTTGGTATCGACAGAGAGTATGATAATATCTGATCCCGGTCTCTTTAACAACCAATTGCTTATTACACACCGGATGGTTATTTTACATTTCCAAAATCATTTCATAATTGATATCAAAATATCGTATTCAATTCAAATCATATCACTTTCGAAATCATTACTTACTTCCGAAATTATATCACATTGAAATCATAGTTCGAAATTATATTTCCTTTGAAAAGTCATATTTCCAAAATAGATTAAACTCTCATTTCAAAATATCATATTAAACCAAATATGTTATTTAAATCCCAACTTAGGTTATAAAATAATTAACCATATTCACTTAAAAATCGAGAATTTTAATATAAACCCATCCATTTTACTTAGTTTGGAATTTAGAAGAAAATAGTTTTAAATAGTTATAAATAGTTAATACAGATTTTAAAATAGATTAAATATAATTAAAATAGATTAAATAGCTTTAAAATAGATTAATTAGATTTAAAATAAGTTAAAACAGGTAAATTAGTTTAAATAAATTAAATGGTTTAAAATAGGTTAAAATGATTTAATATAATTAATACAGGTTAAAATAGTTTAATACTTTGAAATCTTAATAATTAGAAAATTTGAAATAATATATTTTTAAAACAGTTTATATTAAAACGTGAATTTGGAATTTATATCAAATTAAACTATTCATTTCAACGCATTTGGACCATTTAAATTTCCAAGTCAACAAACCAAATTCCAAACCTTTCAATTTAACATTTCAATAAACCATTTGATTTCATATCGTTGCAATCCATGTTCAAATATCAATTCGGATTACTCCAATTTCAAAATATTTCAAAGATATTTTCAAACAACTTCAATAACTTAATTTCGATAGAATTTCATTTATACTTAAAAGTTTAACTTAAACTTTCAATTAAATTCCTTAAAGAAATTCCTTTAAACCAATTCACATTTCAACACAAAACTTAATTTTCCAATAATACTTCAATTTACATAAATCAAATTTTATTTCAAAATATCATTTAATTAAATTCGAAAATTAAGGATTTTTAAAATCATTTAATTTAACCAATCCGGTGTTCATATATAATTCTCTACCCTAGGGTCAAGTGATACGGATATTTATCATTTCAATCCATAATTTAAAATTTTACGGTTATATATCATTTCAAACCGCAATCCCGAATTAATAATAAAATACATAAAATCGATCGAGTCTATCATTTCAACCCATAACGATTTTTCCTTAATCTATTGATCATTTGGGTATGTATCATTTCAAACCATAGTGAACTTGCAGTTTATAACGATATAAAATACAATATCCATTCAACCAATATCAAAAATCAACATCCATTACAATCATCATCCAAATCAATCAATAAATATCAATATAGAACTTATAATCAATAACAGGTATTTAACTGGCAATTTATATTCAATAATAAATTAAATAACGATTTAATTCAAATAAATTCAAATTAACTGAGATGATGATTTAAAATATACCAAAAAGTCATAAATAAATTTCTAATCAAACATAATTTTATCTAACAAACACAAGAAATTTTAGAAGTTGTGAGTGGGGTAAAACACTCACCTTTGAATTTAAATCGAATTTAAATCGAATTTAAACCCAAAATTCAAACGATCTCAGAATTCGTCCAAACCAGCAACAAAATGTCCGGAATTTAAATACGATCCCAACGCAAGAAACCGCGCCCAAATCCGAGCTCGTATGCAAAAGTTATATCAGCTAGAAGATGGACGATTTTAAATTATAAAATATATAAATTGGTTTTAAATTGCAAATCGCTACCTGCCACGTCACGTTCTCTCTCCCCATAAGCGAATTCTGGAATGAAACCGAACCTAAACCCTGCCATTGACCAACCCCTTTGACCTTGAATAACACTTGCCTTCGACCACCAGGAGGTCTCCGACCACCCCCTCTGACCTACCTTCGACGAGCCGCCTCCAACGTACCCCTTGCGCGCTGCCCTAGAGGCTGCCGCCGCCGGCGAATTTTATGGTTTTGAAAACCTAAAGGCCTACTCACGACAATCTAGCTAATAATTCACCAAGCGATCTTCACCGATGGACTACGTGCTCGACCCTCTACACAGCAGCACTATCGATTCGACGATCGGGCCGAGTTGATCGTGATGCGATGAACGGCCGAGGTTCACCTTGAATTTCTGGAAAAACGATGTATCAAATTGAAAAACAAATAGCACCAAAAGATTATGCTTGTCAAAAGCTTCAAATCGATATATAATTTGATATAGTTTGAGGAGTTTGAAATTTTGATTTGGTTTTGATTTTGAATTTGCAAATTGGGAATTAGGGTTTGTCTGCCATTGGAAAGAGAAGAACAAATGAAATTGTATGTACAGACAAACTGAGTTGAGGAACCCTAGGGTTTATAATAGGTTATTTATAGACAAAGCTGAAAATAGAATGGATGGACAAGATCTGATTTTGAAATTGAACGATAAACGGTCCGAAAAGCCCGTTCTGCCTCCGGAACGAAGATGGGTCATCCCATATATCAAAATAGATGTTTTCATTAATTTTAAATCCAATGGAACAGGTTTCAGGTCCTAATTCCATCGTATGAAGAAGTTATATTAAAAACAGCTTATTTCAATTTGATTTCAATTGATTTAAACAAAATTGATTTCTAGGCGTTTCGAGCCCGTACAATCAAACGACAAGTCCGATCGCTACGAAACTTGAAATCCTACAATAATTCACCATTACGGATCCGATGAAACTGGTTTCGTCGAAATCCGAGTCAATTACCAAAATGGCTATTTATCACGTTAATTAAATAAATTAATAATTAATTAATTAAATCACTTTTTCAATTCTGATTCTATAATTGACAAATTTTATCACTTTTGATTACTTAGGCATTTATAATAGTTTAAAACAAATTTTCCATGTTAATTCAATGTTAATTATTCAATAATTTCCATCTTTACTTCCAATTTCAATAAATTCAGTAATTATAAATCAAATGTCCAATAATTCCATTTAATTGACCTTTCATCCTATTATTCAATCCATTATTATCAAATGGATGAAATTAACATTGGTTCATGATCTATTACATTAATGTTCTCAAATTTCATCTTAATCTCCATTAACGTAATATTTAAATATTTAATTTCATTTATTTGCAATTATTCCAATTATTATAATTTGAATTCCAATAAATTAATAAATATTTATTTCCATTCTTTTAATTCAAATAATTGTCATATTATGAATAAAATTAACATTGTTTCCAAATATTAATTTAATTTACATTAACATAATATTAAATTATAATTATTGTAATTGATTTCCAATTTAAACTAATAGGCTAAATAAATAGGTAACATACAATAATTGTTACCGTTAGCTTTTAATTACACTATAAGTTTACTACTTTCAAACAAAGGTTATAAATACTTACATAACATCAATTTTATTCAATTACCATTTAATATGTATTATTTCATTGGTTAATTCAATATTTCCAGTTGGTTTCCTCATATTCAATTTATAGCCAAGTATAACTTATATATATTATTTCAATTAATTGGAATTCATTCAATTTATTAATAATTAACTTAAATTGACACTGTTACCATTCATTCAAGATATTGTTTCATTCATAACTCACAAATTTTATTTATTTCAACATTAAATTGCAAAACTTAACTAAATTAACACTTTTTAATTATCGAAAATTATGGGTCGTTACAATAACCCTAGAATGAACAATAGAGGAAAAACGTGAAAGGATGAAATGTTAAACGTGAGAAATGGGATAAGTTTAAAAAAACTGAGCACTTATCAACAAATTCATCGCTTATTTCTCCTTATCATATCTCATCAAGAACATAATAATATCATTCAAACAACCTCTTTTCATCCCATTGAGAATATACAAATTTGTTGTTTGCAATCTCTTGATGCAGTAATAAGTATGCAATAACGTTGTACTAAAATTGAATTTGGGCAATTATATGATGTGCTAAGGGAAGCTGAAAAATAGTATTATTTAATATCAGGAATTATATCACATGGCTATTAATTAAATTATTGATCTTCAGATTCCATGATATTTAGTCATATTGCATTTTACACTCAACTCAAACAATAATGTAATACACAGTCATACAAATTTCAAATAGTTTTAACCAACACAACATATACCTTCGAGAAAAATGATACTTTGACTATTGATTCCATAACTAAAAATTATGAATATGAGAATTAAGTATGAAGCTATAAAGTACAGATTCCTCACTGTACCTGACAACCATCAAGATCTTCCCAATGCTTGTCAGCGTTTCCACGTGGTAGACAACCATCTCATGATCAGTGAATCCTGCAGTTCTCTAAACAAATACTGAATTGAACAGTTGGTGCATAACGTGGCAAAATTCCCACATCGCCAAAACATGTGAGAACATCACTTAGCTCAATTTGTAAATTAGATCTTCCGATCAGTATTTTGCAAAGAGGGTACGCGATAGGCAGCGAGGCAACGGAGGTTGGATGGTTCGCGATGCCAAAAAGGGTAAAATGACGGAGAAGTTCGGGTTGAAAGGAGACGTGGTTTTCAATGGGATAAGTTATAACAGAAGATAAAATTACAGTCATATCCATATTGTTTTTAATTATTTGTGAGATTACCAATTTTGTAACGGTTGTAACCATGATAAATGGTCGTAATGGAAATAACCGTTAGAAATTTATAACAGTTATTACCGTTACAAATTGAAAGCGGAAAAATGTTACAAAATAGGCCAATTGGTGTAGTGTTTCCTAATCTCCTCTCGACCTTTAGTTTGCTCAACAAACTGAAAGGTACTACTCACTTGTAACTACCATTTCATGGCCTAAGTATACTGCATGCTCCTTGGATTTGCTCAACAAACATGCATGTATCTTACCTTATCTATTAAATATATTAATTGTACTACACATAACATCCCTAATTTGAGTTTGCTTAACAATTAAAAAGTATGCAAGTAATCTATTAATATGTTAATGGTAGAGGACAATGTATATTAGGATTTATAATCTTTAATATATATTTTTACTTAAGCGATATCGATTTAGGAAATAATGTATTTCTTTTGAATTACCCTCATGATTCATGTATCGAACACATCAAAAATCATGGTATACATATAAAACATATGTATTTAAGTTGGGTTTCTTATAGTTCCACTTATAATTATACAGTCATATTATATAAGTTTAGTATATTTATAGCTATACATAATTTATTTAACTTACATAATATTCTTTATGTTTATTAATTAAATTATATTTAATTAATTTAATTATATTTAATTAATTTAATTTATTAATTTAATTAAAATTAATTAAATTATTTTTAAAATTTATTTTATTCAACCTTGTACAGTTAAAGTGCTTAGCGGTTTTATAGTAGTGGAGGTGCAAAAAGTTATAGCGGGGATATAGTGGAAAATAGAGGAGGTGCAAAAGGCTTCATTAGATACAAAACATAATATTTAAAGATAATTTATTCTCATTCTCATATCACTTATGTAAGAAAAAGAAATATTATTTAATCTTATATAACAAAACCAAAGAATATCATGATTTATGCAGACTAAATTTGGTGACTACAGTAGATCTCTAACTTATATTGTGCACATATTCCTTAAAGTTAAGTCTTTACCCTAGCTTTGTTGATTTGTTTTAAAAAAGAATTAGCCAAATCAACCTTTGTATATTAGTATTGCTAAAGTGGGTGCTAAAATGACCTGATTTAGTGGGTGTAGCGGAAAATACCGGGGCTTAAAGCAGATCAATTATTTAATAGCACTAAATTGAAATAGCATAGCAGTCGAAGAGCGCTATGGGCTATAATGGGGATTTTACAGGGCTTTAAAGGGGTTTTAACTGCATAAATTCATTGTAAACAATTTAAGATGAATATTTTTTTAGCAAAGCTAAGCGAGGTTGGCTAGGCACCACCAGTTTATTGCAAGCACAGTAATATGAACCATAACATGCCATGATCCAAGAAAGTAAATAAACAAAAATATAAATAAAAGGGAGAATTACATAACATGTGCCTTAGCACCATTATATAGTTTTATATACAGTATAATTATATATATATATATATATATTAATATCTAGTTAACTTATTTAATAAATATTTTATTTAATTAAGGCAATTTTGGTTAAATGCTTTTAATAAATTCGAAATATATTTTATTCATAATTTACTTTAAACAATTCAAGATATACATATACATATACATATATATCTATTCAACTATAACATTTATATTTACACACACACATGCATATATGTTTAGTTTAATGAATTTACTTCTAATTATTCATTTATTTAATTAATTGGATTTAATTAAATATTAAATAATTTTAGAAGAATATTAATTTATTTTCAAAACAATTTTGATAAATATTTTATAACTTTTATAAAAAAATTTATTTCAAATTAGCTTTAATTCGAAGTATATTTCAAATTCTCAAATGAATTTTGAAAACTAGCCCAAGGCCCAAACCAAATTAGGCCTTTGCAATTTGGCCATTCTTTAGGACTTTCTTCATCCATTGGGCCAGGTCAGTAGCCAAGGTGTGGAGAATACTTGATTATCTAACCCTAAAGCGTAGACAATACTACTCTAGACGTTCATCGGACAGGTAAACGTTATTAGTTGGTCATAAATTGCCAATTTAGACTGTATGGACCATTTGGCTCTGATACCATTGCTGAAACCAGGCTAAATAACAGTGTGTGAAATAGGCAGATAAAAAACAATCATACTTGGATCATAGTAGGCCTATGAAGTCTAATGGGCTGAACCGGATACACTTTAGATTGTTTGAATAAATTCCAGTTTTATTTAATTTTTCCAATTTATTTAATTAATGAGTTTAATTAGTTAATAATTATATTGCTAAAGAGTATAACATTATATACTCATGTGTGTATGTTGTGCATGTGCAACAGAGCGTAGGGTGCACATAGTCAAGTTTATACGGTAGTAGATATTGAGATTTATATCTACTATGTATATACTTAGCGCATATATATATATATGTATGTATATATGTATGCGTATATATATATATATATCGATTATCATGAAATAAATATTTTGATATATATATATATATATATGTGTGTGTGTATGTGTATATATATATATAATTTATACATGTACATATATATCAAATTAATTAATAACAATAAATGTAATTTAAATATCTTACAATTTTGACTAAGTTTAAAATTTCAAGTTTGAGTTTAAATTGGAAGTTTCTAGTTTGACGTGGTTAACGAATATTTAATTCAAATTTAGATCTAAGATATTTATTTAAATTAAAATATGTTTTTATTGAATTGGTATAATGTTATAATATGTGTGTGCATGTAAGTGGCCGATAATATATTTTTTAGATTTTACAAAATTACTTTGAATATTTAATGTACTCATTTTAAAATGTATGTGTGTATTGATAAAAAATTCATATTTTTTTTACAAGGAAAGAAAATATTATTATTATTTAAATTGCTAGGAAAATATTTATTTATACATATATAGGATTTAAAAATTGTATATATATATATGTGTATATATATATGTATATATATATGTATATATATAATTATAGTTTAGCCTTCAAAACATTTTTATACAAAATTTTCATGAGCAATTTAGGTATATAATATATATTTGTATCATTATTGTAAATCTATAGATTTATAATTAACTCATATGTATTGTAATTTAATTATTTTCTACATTTTTAATCAAATGTATGCACATATTAGTGTGATATTAGAATTCAATCTACACATTTATTATTTATTAAGTAGTTAAAATTATAATTAATTGATTATGGTAATGACATGTATAGAAATGGTGATATATAAGCATATAACTAACATATAATATATCAAAAAATGCATACCTTTAAAAGATCCGACTTTCGACTCATTATTCAATCTGCTCTAGCTTCTAGTTCTCTTAAATCTACACCAATGTTGCTGGCAAATGGTGTTTTATCTTTGGAGCTACTTTTACTATGCTGTATAAATTTGAAATGGGGCTGGCCATGGTGATGAAGAGGAGGGGATTTCGGCTATGATTATATGAAAAAGGGAGCTAAAAACTGAAGCTAAATCAAAGCGCCTTAAGTTCTTATTTATAGAGATAGCTTACCAAAAGATCTAGCACTATTCTCTCTGTTACAAAGTCAAAACTTGGACTCCTTCAACCCTGAAGCATAGCCGATCTTGACATGATTTATAATGGAAAAAATACCCAAAAATCTATTTTAGTATCAATTAAATCTAATTTAAACGTATGATATCGACATGTGTGTGCACCTATTATATATACACTAGTTAATTACTAATCATCAACCAAAACATTTCTGAAGGCAACCCCATTTACAAAATACACCCCACATATAAAATATAACAATAATTAATATTTCTCAAATATTGATTAATTTAATTAATTTACAACCATTATAAACTAATTAAATCAGATGGTATTTCGAAGACTGAACATATTCAGTTGTGTGACTCACGGATTTGAATTTAGTCAATAATTAATAATTGATCAATTCAACATTAATATTCACAGGTCACAATAGCTAGTGGTGTGACCATATAATCGAATTCATCGCTTATAGATCTTATCAATAATATCCAATATCACAAAATTAAGCGGCACCTTTTAGTAACGACTATTTACACCAATTCTTTTCATCAACACTATATCACATTACAACTTTATGGAATTTGGTTTTGGTCCAAATTCTAATATCATCTATATTCAACTCGATTAGCCTATAAAAAAATTCCTTGGTTAAATAATAACAATTACTATTAACAGTACTACTCTGGCCAAAGATTTTGACTTTGAATTGACTACTGATACTTACCTTGTACAATTGAGGAGATGAATTCTCTATTAAATGATGTTTCATTTCCAATGCTTCAACTCAGATCCAACTATAGTCGCTCGATGTTGGCTATGTCATGATTCAACACAATCAAAGTAGGGTTTCCACATCAAAGTTCAACAATATTCTTAAGTCGAGAGAACTGTGTAACATCATCATTTCGAGACTTTTTGTTTGACCTAATTGTTAGTAACCAACAAGGAACTCTCGGACAAGTCGTTCTATAACTATCCAATAACTATGTGTAACCCTTTAATGCCCAGTAATCATGAGTAATACACTGTTCAACATTCGAAGAGCTTTACGTATTCTGGTCTCAATGGATGTATCGATATACTTTCTCGAAACATCTCAACCAGTAATATTTAAAATAATATGTTATTTGATATCATGATAAGTTTCTCATTATTACAACTACTTGTAATTATTACCACATAACATATACTTTTAGGATTTTCTATTAAATATATTTAAATTAATTATCTAATTAATATATCACAGCATAATAAGTATATAATAGATAAATAAAATACCTTTTATTTTGAACGAGATTTTATTACAGAGTTAATAATTTACAATAAATTACAGTATTCCCTCTATGACATACTCTTAACTCTCTCACATCATACATGATGGATATGACATGATAGATAATAATGAACATAAGGCAAAATGCAACTAAATCGGATCCTCTTATATGTATGCAATCATCATGACAACAATGTATGTATGCAAACAACCTAATATATACATAAATTTCTATATGTATGCAAAAGGCAACTAAATTGAAACTTCAACTATACAACAATAGGCTTATAATATCCTTTTCTTTTATGAACAATAGCAATCCTAAAACAAAATCATTCACTATAATTTATGTTATACAATTTCCCCAAATCTTAAAATTAAAATTTTCTCAAAATCATAAAATTAACTGTCAACAAATATAAAATGAGTGATTTTGATACCGCTGGTTAGAGTTGAATAAATATACTCTAGATTTAACTAATCAAGAAACTATATATACACACACACACACACACACACACACACACACACACACACACACTGTATTATATAACCAATGTTGATTTAACTGAGCAGAATAAAGATGTGAGGAAACATAATTGCGAATGTCAATCCTGAACCTATTAACGACATCTGAAAGAGAAAAATTGATTTAATTTTCTAACTGACACAAATTCCAAATCTAACCATAGAATAGGTTCGGACTTTAATTAGAGTCCGCGTAATTTGTGCACCATAATCTTATATTAATAACACTGATAATTTCTAATTAGAATGTCATTCTTGCATCTACGCATCAATATCATAACAATTATACGTTTAACCCATTAAACTTTATTTCATAGTTTGATCAATTTAATTAGATTTATACATAAAACTATAATAACACGTTTTATTTTACATGGATATATAGTCCATATGTTAAAATATTAAAGCTTAGACAATTCGAAATACCTAAGAAAGATATTAATTACTTCAAAAAAATAACAATAATCAACAACAATCTCAAATTTCTTGAGCTTTACAAGGTGCAAGTAAAATCGTTTTCTATGGTGCAAAGAGATACCCTAAGAGGGATCTAGACGGTTTAATTCTCTAAACCGCATGGTTGATAGACTAGCTTGCACACTTTCAATTGTGCCACGAAACGTCATAGAGAGGACGATCTAATCCGCAACTCAATTCAGAAAACTCAATCAACTTCAATTCTCTGCCAACGCTACCAAATCGTTCCTTTTGGCCGATGAAATGCCCTCCGATCTTTTCGAGATTGTGGAAAGCGACGGCGGACAGGGCTGCTACATCATCAGTTAACAGTTTTTGAAACAACTGGTCCTACAGAGTCACAGACTGATTCTGAATAAGAAGCTGAATGATCTTTCTGCGAGCCAAGGAACTCATGAATTTAAACCTGAACACAAGAAATCAAATCTAGCAATGACACAGGCACTACTTTCTAGTGCAGAATTTTGGTTCCTGAAGTTTATTGACTCAAAGATCATATCTTCATAAGGTAATTTTGTTATACCAGCTGAAAGAGATGTATGGTGATATGCAGTTCAGTCTTACTGTGATAATCTATATCATCATTCCTACATTTATATGTCTGAGGCCATAAACAATTATATGAGCTGATTGTTTTTTATCATGAAGAATCGGTAACTCTTGTGTCTTAACAGGGACCAAATTTGGTCTGCTGTAGCAAGTTAACTATTTAGATTTCAACCTTTGCACTTGAATTCATCTCTTAGTAATTGTTTAGCTGAAAACCACTAAATTCGACAAGAACCATAAATAGCATACATAGATACATACACATTACACACACGCGCACACGCGCACACACTAGTTTAGCAAAACGAGCAACACAACATCATCCCCAAACTTTCAGCTTTGCAACCATTGACTACGTTTCGATCCAGTTTTGAAATTTTCATACAATAACCACAAACTGAGAAATGAAAACTTGGATAGGCAAGAATACTGCTAGGAACAGAAAGGTATCATCCATAACATGAATAATTGTACTTCAGTCAAAGACCTCGTTGGCAAGCCTTTTGATAGCTTCATCAGCAATTATCTTGTTCATCTTCTGAGTTGGATGAATAGCATCCCAATACATGTATCTGCTTGCATCTCTGCAGGTGCTCTGCCCTTTACATGTTTCTCCAATTTCTATCATTCCAGTGCCACAACATCCCTTTGCTGTCTCCTCAAACCCTTTACACATTGCATGAGGTTGCTTATAAAGTATTTTAAAACGTATTAAAGCTCACAGCTTGCGATCTTATACACTGAACTGGACTTACCATATTTGTCTGGATTCATGGTGGCATCTTGAACTAATTGGAATGCATCCAAGTAAGATGGTCTGATGCTTAGCTGTTTCTTAAGAACATGCAACTGTGCTACTATCTTAGAGTTAAATGATGCAGCTACTTCATTGTACTTCTCAATACACCCATTTGAACCCGATAAAGTTTTGACTATTGGAACACATCCTATAGGTGGAAGTCCAACCACCACAAATCTTTTTACACCTATCCTACTTATCTCCTGAAATTTGAATGTTAAAAGAACATCATAATAAAAGCATCTCCAACAAAGATCCAGACAGATTGCTTTACCATAGATTTATACATGTGAAAATTAGAGGCACATCCCTCTTTTTCAAACATATTTTTTTTACATCCTTCTCTTTTAGAAACTATTTTCTACATTCTCTATTTTGAATTTCTTCCTTTTTTTACTTCTCTCATTTCCAAATTTAAAAGTGGTCACTCCGATTGCGATGTGTATTATGACGGTTATGAATTATGAACATATATCCTAAGAGTGCAGGTTAAAGTTACTAAAATTACTCAAATACTTCGTGAATTTCATTTTTTTTAATAAAAATAAGGATGTAATTTATAAATACAAATTGGGAGGGACCTAATATTAATTTTTTATACTATAAGGATGTATGCCAAAATTTTCCACTTGTACTTTTTGCTATACTACTGATCATACCTTGACATATTCGTACATAAGTGAGACCAGATAGTCCTGATACTGATGTTCAGTGAATTCTTTAGACCTGTTATCGTAAAAGTAGTAGTTTTCAAGAAAATCATTTGTGCCAGCACTGATTATGACCAATGCATCACTCATTATTTTCTTTGTTTCTATAGGCCCAATTTGCTTCTGTAGATGATAGTTGTAATGCCTGAAGTATTCCAATTGTTTTGGGAATGACAAAACTCCCTGTAATTATACATTGTTGGGAACAACCACAGGGTAAAAATATATTAGAAAAGTGAAAGGATTTAAGTTATACAGCATTTGTTGCGGTTAATTCATCGTATCCGGAAGAAGCTGAAGCGAAACTGACACCATGCTTGAGTTGTTCTGTACTGAGATTTGGGTCTAAGAAAGCTGGGACACTACTGGAAACGCCCAATGTTTCGGCTGTATTAAACCATAGTTAAAGTTGTACACATTAGTTTGGAATTAAAACAACAATAGAAATTCTTACAAGAATTAAATAAAAATAAAAACAAAATTACATACCATTATTTTCAGTCTTAAATAATGATTACTTTTTTTGGTTGAATAGCAATTAATATGTTTGAAAAATAATAATTATATTTTGCTTTGTGTTACTACTCCATTATGAAAGAATTTCCTGACATAATTCGCAGTTGTTACTTTGGTGTGTGCTAAAATAATTAGCAGGAAAATTTTAGGATGGGGGCTGGTTCAGGATGCCAAGTTGGAAGAAAGGCTTAGCGAAAAGTGGACTAGATATAGCTTTTGATGTCTGGTCTGTTGTTTTTTTTTTAAATTTTTTTTTGTTGCCCTGTTCCTTTGTGGTCCTTGTAATTCTCCTTTTTTTAAATAAGATGACCTAAGGGTCCTCTATAAAACCGTGCGTAGAAAATTAAAATTAAAAAATTAAAAAGGAATTTCACATATACTCATGTTTGATTTTGGCCTTTCATGAATTAATAGCAATACCGGATATGTTTGTGTGACATTAGAAATAAAATATCACATTTTCTTTATGGATATTATTATTAGGGGGAATTAATTTAAAGGACAAAGATTTGTATATTTTTTGCCTCAAGGACACAACCTCAATATTTTTAACATAAGGACAAACATTCTCCTAAAAATTATTCATAAGGACAAATATTTTCCAAATTATTCATAAGGACAACAAAACTGCTACCAAGCTAAAACTGATACATAAAAACTGCTACCGATAACTACAAACTGATACCTAAAAACTGCCATCAATGACTAAAAACTGATACCTAAAAAAAGTTGTCTTCCAGGATAAAATATTGAAGGCCTGTACTTGAGGCAAAAACGATGAAAATTTTTGTCCTTGACTATAATTTCCTGTTATTATTATTGTCTATTGGTATTCAACAATAGCATTGTAATACAAACTTTCTTAATATATGAGAGCTCTTTTTACATAATCATAAAACATTTGAAGTACCATGAATTGTGTTATGCTGCAGAGGCACATGTTATCATTTATCAACTTTTGTCCTGATACAAAGTACTCATATTTAAGAAAATTTACTGCCGTATGCACCACTCATTTGCACATCTATATTCTCAGCAAATACTGCAAGAACTGATTTCAAAGTTGAAGTATTATTAGACTGCACTATCATAAAATCAATATATCATCAGATTTTTATGTTCTTTAATGCTATTTAATAGAAAATCAGGACTAATTAAGCTTAATTTTGAGTGTAGCTTGATACAATTCTGCCCAAAGCAAAGGTGCTTGGCAAAGTGATGAAGGCCATAATCATAAATGCTGGCTAGTTGCAAACTTTCGGAAGCATGGATTATAGATCTTAAAATTCTTAATAATTAACTCAATTCTGTTAACATGCACAGGCTGAAATTTAAATTCTATATGCAGAGTGAGGAAATATTGACATATATACCGATGAAATCAGTAGCAAGTCTTCCATTGCAAAACCTTCCAGTAGGTCTTCCATTTAAGAAATCCTTTCCATAAGGCAAAAAGTTGGCCTTGAAGTCAGTCCCGAGCCGGTTGTTGTTTCCTGGATCAACTGTAGAATCACCGAAAACCAGTATGCAAGTAGCGTTCCAGCTTGCAGGCTTTGGCCCTGCATGAACTAGCCTGTATTGAACAAGAAGTGGAGATAAACCTATAATCAGAATAATCAGCTGCATACTCATTGTGAGTGTTTATCTTTAGTTTTCTTCAGGGCATTGAGGTTATATATAGGACCTTTATATACACAGGATGGCAGTAAAAAGGTACTTTGCATGGGTTATCTTATAACCTTCTAAGTTAAAATCAATTTAAAAATGGTGACTTACAAAAACTTTAGTATATAAATATCTACTGCTAGCAAGAGAGACACTTACACATGGGTTCGACAGTCTTGTGGTAGACCTGCATGTGAGTTTATCTCTAATGTCTGGAGATTTAGATACTTTTTTAGTTTATAAGTGTAGTGAAGTGTGTAGATTATAATCCCCAACTGTTTTATTTGGAATTATTGATGGCATCGTAAGACGACTTGTTAAAGTAATGGATCCTTGTTTTCACATAGGATGGAAATGTAGCCGAGTTTCATTGAAGTTGCGATAAATGCATCCACAACGGAAAACTTTCCTCTTAATGGTGTGCAGTAGAAAAGTACAATGTTCATTTAATGCATGGAAAAGTTGTTGAGAATTTGTGGGCCTGAGTGTGTGCCTCTCCGTGTGCATTGAAAATTGGGGACAAATATCATTGTCCAAGTGATCAAGTGATTCGGTTTTGATGCGAGAGGTCACAAGTTCGAAACTTGCGTAGCATGATTCGAATGTTTATTGACATGTGATATGTTATCCCAGTGACATGTTGTATATAAAGTACCATTTCAAAAAAAAATAAAAAAATTAGGGACACGTCCTAATTTTTTTACCTTTTTAATAAATTACGTTTCTCCCTTTTTTTTTTGTTTTTTTCACATTTTGTTTGTTCAGTTTCAATTAATTTTTCAAATATACCCAGCTTCAATTGCATTCTCTTTTTTCTTTTTTTCTTTTGTTTTCTTTTTTATTTGTGTTTTTGTCTTCATCTTGCTTTTCATGTTTCTCGTCGTCTTCGTCTTCACAGTTTTTCAGTTTTAGCAAGGATATATTTTCTTCCTCTTCGTTCTTATTTATGTTGTCTTCTTGTTCTACTTGCAGTTTTCTTTGAATTAAAGTTGAATTAAAGTTAACCGTAACTATTTTGTATTAAAAAAAATTAGGTATTTGTTTGTTTTGTTTTTTTGAAAGGTAAGCCGGTTTTTATAGATCTTTTGAGTGTTGTGGCCCGACTAATCACTGTCCTATGTCCATTATAATTATTGTGTGTTGTTTTTTCGTTTTTTTCATTTAATTTCTTCACTTTATTCTCTTCTATAAATGTAACGATCTAACTTTTCGACATTCGAATGTCGATACTAAATACATTTATGGTATTCGTGTGTCGAGCATCTAAATGCTAGAAAGACAGAAAGTTATGGTAAAATAAAAGAAAATGAAGTAGAATAAGAAAGAGAGAATACAACATCAGAATCTCACAACGGAACAATAATATCTAATATCAAATGAACAGTACAAAGGGTTACACTGAATACAAAAATATCATAGTTACTAAAACCTAAGTACCATCAACAGCCTAGACAGTTATAACTGTCTGTCCTCACAATGTTGATATATACAATACAGAAATGCAGGGGAAATAAAAATACCACTGAAGGTAATCACCTAGCTTCTCCCCATAAGCTCCAAAGCGTCCGTAGCTAAATTTGGAAAAAGCTAGGTGATTACCTTCCATGGTATTTTTATTTCCGCTGCATTTCTGTATTGTATATATCAGCATTGTGAGGACGGACAGTTATAACTGTCCAAGTTCTTGATGGTACTTAGGTTTTAGTAACTCTGATATTTCTATATTTAGAGTTACCCTTTGTACTATTCCTTTGATATCATATATTACCGTTCCGTTATGAGATTCTGATGTTGTGTTCTCTCTTTCTTATTCTATTTCTTTTTATTTTATTTTACCCTAACTTTCTGTCTTTCCAGCACTTGGATGCTCGGTACACGAATATCATGGATGTATTTAATATCGACATTCCAGGGTCGAAAAATCAGGTCGTTACAATAAATATTTTGGGCATCTGTGTCAACTTTTGGCGTAAACATTTTGGTGCTCTCATTGAGAACGTATTGATTTCTTGCTGGTTGGATCTTTTCTCTACTTTTGGTTTGCTTTAGTCCGTGAAGTAGATCCGTCAGTTCATTTCTATAATTTGTGACTATTCAGATCTTGACAAAATCTATCATTAGATTAACCAAAGTAATGGCTCCACAAAATACTAGGGAGAAGTCCACTGTCTCTAGGCCCGCTAACGATGTTGAGAACGTTGGCTCTTAGCATGTTAAACAAGTCGCTCAATCTAGCAATACTGAAATTCAGAGCATCTCGGATACGATAATATAGGTTGAGGTGGACAGGATGCTGAAGGAGTTGAATGACAAGCTGCATGAAAGCCAGGGCGAAATAAGGAAACAGATGAAGGAAAGTCTGGATTTGTTGAACCAGTTATCTCGCAGTCGTAGAAGGAACAAAAAGGAATTGTCGCCTTCCAATTCAAAAGAGGACAGTTCTTCATCGTTTGGTGGAAACCACAGAGAAGGGAAGAAGAAAATGAAGAGAAAAGAGACCAGGACCTCAAAAAGTAAGTTGGATAATGCTCAGAATGCAAGAGCATGGCTCGGTATCGATCCACACGGATCAGTATCAATCCCTATAATTATGGTTTAGGTGTAGGAGATGATGTTGATGGCGGAGATGGTCGTGTTGGAGATGGCTAGAATGTTGAGAGTTAGACGGCTGATGTTGATCTGTCACGCAGAAAGTTGATCTGTCATGCAGAAATGTTGAACCGGATCAACTGGACGAACGGTTCTCCTAAAGATAGGAGAACCTAGGTATCATGGAACTAGATAAGACCATTTACGGATCCAAACACTCGGGGCAAGCCATGATTATCTCCGTTCAGTGGATCTCATAAAACATAATCCTTGGTGGATATGTTAAAGAAGTTAGTGAATGAAAAACAACATAAGAACAATGATGAATGGGGCACTTCTTCTAGTAGAAACCCATTCACCAAAGAAATTTTGCATGAGGAATAGGCTAATAGGTTCGTCATGCCTACGTTGCCTTCCTATAATGGAATGACAGATTCGAGGCAGCACCTTGTTGAAATACGAGTGGCATATGGACATGGCAAGGGCGACGAACGCTGTGAGATGTCGATGCTTTCCAATATTTTTGGAGGGTATTGCTACGATGTGGTTCACTTAGCTCGCGCCGTGGTCCATATCCTTGTTTGATCAGTTAGCTAGAAGATTTGTTGAGCAATTTCGGTTGCATTGCAACCCATCCGAAAGACGTAATGTCGTTATTGAACCTTTTTCAAAATTCTTTAGATTATTAAAGAACTTTTTGAGTAGATTTAACACAGCTATAACGGAGGTGAGCAATGTAAAGGAAGATATTGTTTTCATGGCTTTGATTAGGGGAATACATCCCAACACAGATTTCGCTAATTGGATGAAGATGAAACCACCGCCAACCATGGAGGAGTTTTACAGAAAGGTGACTTAATATTTACGCTTGGAAGATGCAAGTATGATCTTTGGAAAAGTCGATGGTGGACATTTGGCTGAAGTGATTCAAAGTAATATGGCTGTGAAACAATCTAGCGAAGGTTCCAGGAATATAGATCAACGAATAGCCATCGCTGTTAAGAACAACCAAGATCCGATGAGAATTATCACGTATCTTCTTGTCTTTGATATATAGAAAGAAGGTTGTAATAACGAAACAAACATGTAACAATTTCTTTTCTTTTTAGAGAGGGACAAGAAAGACTTGGATGTGTAAGATGTTAATGTGGGAAATAAAGCAATAATCAGAAAAGAAATAACCAAGGTGATGGAGGTAGAAAATCGAATTTCAAGAAATGTCCAAGGCTTCCAAAATACGAGGATTATACGTTGTTAACGTTAAAAAGTGAACGCTAACACCCGGTGTGTGTAATAGAATTGTGAAAGCACCACCCGTTGGTACGGGAACAGAATATAAGCTGAAAATAGCAGAAAAGCAGTAAATGAACAACAGGTTTATAGTGGTTCGGCCCGTAATTGAGCCTACGTCCACTTTATAGTCTTTTATTGCTGATTCGGTTACAATTTGATACAATATCTTTCAAAATACAATACAACTTGATCACGAAAGCACTCTTGACTACTAGCTCAATCTTTGATGATGAAACTCGACGAATCCGTGTTGGATGTAAGGAGTTCTTCTCGAAGGTTGTTGTAGCGTCTCGAATGTTTGAAGCTCTTTGATTGCTGAATGAGTGGAGACTTCGACAGAGTAACGGCGCTTGAAGAAATGAAGAGCCAAAAGTCCCCCTCATGTTGGAAGTGGTGGGGTATTTATAGGAGCAACTCTGAATTCTGGGCAGAGAAATTGCTAAGTCCTAAGTCGTGGAAGACTTAAGGTAAGTCGGTGACGAGTTAAGGGACAGTATGGGTTGTTCTGGGCTCATCTTGTGGCTTTGTCGAAGACAAGTGTTAAGTCGTGGCCGACTTATCAGATAAAGGTAGTATAGGCATGGGCTCTGGACTTTAACCTCATAGCTTTTAGGTCGTGGACGACTTAAGCCAAGTCACGAGTTCCTTAAGTCGTAGGTCCTTTAAGTCGTAACATCTTCTTGAGTCGTGTAGACCTTAACTCGCTGTGTCGTTAAGTCGGAACCCTTTTAACTCTTTAAGTCGTAGATAGCTTAACTTGTTGAGTCGTTTGGACCATGAGTCGTAGGCTGTGAAGCTCTTAAGTCGTACACCCACTAAGTCGTAAACTGTTAAGTCGTGGCCTGTTGAGTCGTAGACTGTTAAGTCGTGTACTTAAGTCTTTAGGAACTGGAGCTATAGGTCATGGACGACTTAAGCTAAGTCGTAACCCATTAGGTCGGAACCTTCTTAAGTCGTAGTCTTTAGGTCGCAGCGTTGCTAAGTCGCAAAGTCCCCTGTAGCTTTAGGTCGCAACACTGTTAGGTCGCGATGTTCCTGTAGTTAGGTCGCAAACTTCCCTTAGGTCGTAGCTCCCTAACCCGGTAGGTCGTAAGTCCTCTGGATAGTTAAGTCGTAGGTCGCTGACCTGCTTCAAGAGTTAAGTCGTTACATCCTTAGGTTGCTTCAGCAGTTAGGTCGTAAGTCGTTCAAGCCGTAGATCCTCTTTCAGCAGCTAAGTCGTAAGTCGCCGAGTCCACTTAGGTTTTAGGCTTTTTAACTCGTTGGCTTCTTATAAGTCGTGGCATAACCTGAGTCGTTCATTTCTTAACTCGTAGGTCGTTGCTAAAAGGGAGTTAACATACGTCGTTGAATAATACAGTTGAAAACATATACCTTCGGACATAGGGTACTGAGCATTATAAGAAGCCGGCTCTGAGGGAGTCGATTGAGAGGGAGAAAAGGCTTGGAAAGTATAGCCGCTTTCATGAGATCCGTGTCCATAATATGAACGAATGAGAATATTTGCAAGACGTGATTGAAGATATAATCGGGAAGAAGGAACTTCAGCAGTACGTGAAACCCCATAGGATGGCGGGCAAGGAAGTGCTCAACCCCAAGGGAAATTGCTCCAACGGGGCCAGGCTAGGCCCAGTGGCGACGAACATAGGCAGCTTGGGAAAATAGTTGTTATCAACACAATAATTGGTGGACCTCATCCAGTTGAGAAGTGTTGAAATGAGATGGAAAGGTACAGGAGTTCTTTGAAGCACGTTGTGCATGAGAGTTGCTTTGCCGTCGAAGATGGAGCTTCGATAAAGCAACTAAGGATTATGAAGGATGGTATTGGAAGTCGCGATGCCGATGGGATCGAGGCGCCTATGCTTGACCCTTTGGTGATAACGGCCATGATTAGGCCGACAACTATGAAGAAAGTTCTTGTTGATTGTGAAAGTTCTGTCAACATACCGTTTAAGAAAGCCTACAACCAGATGATGATGAACAGTCAGGATCTAAAGCCTTGTAAATCCCAGATTCATGGGTTTACCAGAGAGGTTGCGAAACCCATGGGATGTGTGGACTTACCGGTGGTTTTAGGTGAAGGCAATCGCAAGAGAGTGCGGGTTATGACCTTCATGGTGATGGACATTTTTTCTACATATAATGCCTTTTTAGGTCAAATGACCCTTACTAGTTTTCAAATGGCCCTAGCTCCATAGTGCCTAACGATGAAATTCCGTATGGAAAATGGAACGGGGGTCATTCAAGGTGATCAAAATTTAGGACGGAAATGCTACGTTGTAGAGCTGAGGGAGGCGAAGTGGCGTGGGAAAGGAAAGAATGTAAAGAAGACTCTCTACGTCAAATCGATGGAAACATAGCAACCACTGCCTAAGCCCTGGCTCGATCGGCATAGCAAGCTCCACAAAGCTATCGATCCAAGGAAAGAGCCATATGATGCGAGGGAGGCCCCAGCCGAATTGATGCTTAACATCCTAGTCAGTCAGGATGATCCTACTCGGATCCTGAAAATTAGATCTCAACTTAGCGTGAAGTTAAAGGAGTTGACGGGGTTTCTCCAAGCCAACTTGGATGTGTTTGCTTGGACGCATTCCGACATATGTGGAATATTGCCAGAAATAGCATGCGATGCATTGAATGTGAACCCCAGATGTCCTCCTATGAAACAATAACAACCTAGCCTGGGTTCGGAGTGATCCGCTACGTAGAAAGAAGAAGTGGATAAGCTAAAAGCCAATGGCTTCGTCCATGACGCTTTATACCTTGAATGGGTATCCAATCCAATCCTAGTTAAGAAGTCCAACGGAAAATAGAGGACATGCATCAACTATTCAGATTCGAATAAGGCATGACAGTTTCCCATTACCAAAGGTTGACCAACTGGTGGCTTTGACCTCCGACCATGAATTTATATCGTTCATGAATGCTTATTTCGGCCATAACCAAATTCCAATAGACGTCTCGAACCAGGAACATACCAGCTTCATAAACGACCTAGGACTGTATTATTACCTTATCACGCTATTTGATCTGAAAAATGCTAGAACCACATACCAGAGACTGGTAAATTCCATGTTAAAAGATCAGATTAGACATTTGATGGAAGTCTACATGGATTATATGTTGGTAAAGTCACGGCGATCAAGGAACCATTGGGAAATTTGTCAGAAATGTTTGGCGTGCTACGAAGATATGCAATGAAGTTCAATCCATTGAACTGCTTGTTCAGAGTTACCTCAGAGAAGTTCTTAGGTTTTATTGTAAACTAAAGAGGAATTGAGGCCAATCCAGAAACGATTGAAGCCTTGAAAAATGTTGATGCCCCCAAAGACGATAAAGGATATTTTTGAACAATCTTCACAAGCATCCGAATTTGGCTATCAAACTTGCGCCATTGCGTTTGTAGCGATTTTCTGAACAATTTTCATGTACAATACTTCGAAATTGAAGTTATTACGGAGAAGTTACGGACGTTTGAAAATTTGAAAATAGAATAAAATAAAAATAAAAACTTATCAAAATTAACACCTAAGCTAACCCTAATTTCATTAGAAACCAACAGCTCATATTTCTTGACATGATGTGAGTCCGAAGTGGATTATCTACACTTAATTTTAACCTATTCTATCTGATCTAGGATGTTAATAGTTAAAATGTAAACCCTAGTTTTAAACCTAAGATTTGAACTAGAGATTGAAATTGTTATAAATTAACTAATCTCATTTTTTATTAACCTAAATTAAACACCTCTTTATTGAATTGAAACCCTAAAAATTAGTTAACCCTGAATTAAACAAGTATAATTAATGTGGCATAAATCTACGAAATTGAAATGTAAAAATTTCAAAGACTGGTTGGTGTAAATCAATGCATAAGGTTCATTGTATAAGTCAAATTGATAGAGTTAATAAATAATTAAATCGAATCATAAAAATCAAAAACCCTAAAATTTACACTGCGATCAGTCGACTGTTCACCTTGAGAGGTTGACCACAAGGGTGTATCGGTCGATCGATTAACGGTTGAAACGCGTAATCTAAACCTCGACCCAAGGCCTAGGTTAAGATATAAACTAGTAATTTGTATGTATAGTATATTGTATACATATATGTGGATGTTAGGGATAGTAGGGAAGCTAGTTCCCTTTGAGATGATGCTAGGACGTTGCAAGGTTAGGTAAGTGCACTTTACCTAATGAGGATGATTGTATTGCAAATGGCACTCATAGTAGGTTCTACGATGGACGCACAACACTAAATGATGCCTGATGAAGTGTGAGGTCCTAGCATAGCGGGACTCCTTGGTATTCATGAATCTTACAGGCGTGATACTATGTTGTTGATGGATCCCGGCACATGCAATAAGAGGAGTATACTACAATCCAAAGGCGGACATAGATGCAGATAATGAGACACATCGATGAGTCGGCATTGCAGGCTCCACCTCGATGCGTAGTTGTGTTACATGTAGTCATAGAAATAGGAAATATATTCCCATGTAGATCTAGAGCGGTGTTCCTATATTGAATAGCTCTAGTAGCGGTGTTTCCATATCGAGTAACTCTAGTAGTGGTGTTTCCATATCGAGTAGCTCCAGTAAAGGTTTTTTCAGGTAGCTTAGTAGCGATGTTTCTATATTGAGTAGCTCTAGTAGTGGTGTTTCCATATCAAGTAGCTCTAGAAGCGATGTTTCCATATTAAGTAGCTCTAGGATCGGTGGTTGATCGTTAGTTATTGAGGTTCGATCCGTAGTTCGATCCTTGTAGTAGCCTGCACAAGTTATAGTGTAGGTGTGTATTGGATAAAAACCCTTAAGTAAATGACCTTAGGAATACACGGACACTTATAGGACACCCTAGGTCACATAGAGTAGAATTAAAGTCAACTCCACATTGTTAAACCAAAAAATGGATCAACACCCTGGATTGAGTGTGAAAGCACCAGCCCTATTCTTACAGAGCAATAATATAGAGAATAAATGTAAAAAGAGCAGAAATAGTAAAAATATAAGAATATTTTTATAGTGGTTCGGCTGTTAATGAAGCCTACGTCCACTTTATAACTTTCTATTAACTGACTATTGTTACAAGTTAAATCGGATTACAATATGATTGAATCTTCTAAGTTAGATCAAGTCACAAGTACAAGAGTTCACTGGAGAATCACGACGAACCCCTATATGACTATTGTGTGGGAGGAGAAGAGTGAAGAATAATCTCTGCAGAGTTCCAACAGCTAGTCCAGAAGATCCTCTCTATGTTGAAAGTCGGATTGTATTTATAGGGGTTGAAGAGTACTTGGGCTAAAGCTGCTTTGTTAAAGACTCACATTCGAAGGCACACATGCGCTCTCAAAATTCTAGAATGAGTCGACCCAATCTAATGGATAGCTAGCGATCCATTGGGTTAGTGTATTTTTGGCTCATTCCCTTTGGATCATGTTTCCTGCCTTGTGTGGATGCTTTCAATGTAATTTTATGGCTAGATGCTTTGCTTTGATGATGATTCATGTACTGATTGCATTGAACTGCTGATGGAATCAGATGAATGCTCACTTCTCGATCTAACTAACATGGAATGCCCCTAAACTTATCAGACATTCCTAGAATACCTATTAGATCATGGTGCAAGATGATTTGAGGATCCACGAGCGACCCTTATGGATCACTAGCGATCCATAGGAGATGGATCGCGATCCATCACCTTAAGGGATTTTTAACTTCTTTTCCTTGAGCCTTTCTTGATTCCTTCTTCTAATTCTTTTGGTTGATTGTTAAGTTGTTCTGACTCGATGTAGATGTTCTGACTTCCTTTGAATTCCGTTGGGTCAAAAACCCAGATAACATTTGTCCCCCAGAGTATGCTTTCGTTGGAAACAAGGTGTGCTCTGGAAGTTATTGCTTTTGAGTTCCCATATGGTGAGCTTCAAGTGATCTTGTTGAGACCCTAATCATGTACCAGTTTCTATCTCCAGAAACTTGTGCGCGGATGACTCAACTCTACAGATTTTTCCTTGCTGCTGTGAATCTTCAGATAGCATGAAATAGCAGAAGGTAAGGGCTAAAGATTCAGTCAAACTCTTGCTTCTGTTTTTGAAAGCTGATGTATCAATAGTTTCATCCTGGGGGTTTTTTCTTAGCATCACTAAACTTCGGGTAATGGCATATTTCTGCATGTTGGAAGTAAATGATCTAGTTAGACCGGAAGTAGGTCATCGATCCTTCTCATCATCACTAGACTGCGAGCGACGGTTGATTTCTAAATGTTAAATCGTTCATTTCCTTTGTTGGCGATTTTATTGGCAGAATGCTTTGTTTTGCGATACAGAACTGTTATATAACCAACCTCACGGTTATTCGTGTTGGAACTTTGCACATTTCTTTTGATTAAGTATATGTGCGTCTATCCCTGCTCGAGGGACTAGCTATATTGAACGCCTGTATTTGGGCGATTGTGAGGGATGGAAAGGTTTGGGACAAATGATTCGATTGCCTCTGGTCTGGCTCTCAGTCCTATTCTAGGATTGAGGAATTCCGATGGTTTTAGTTCCAACCTTCCATGATTGTCCCTACTTGTTCTTAGCTGTGCATGCTTTGCTTGATTGCTGTCGTCACAGAAGTTATGTTCATATGCCAATTCCTGGCTTCGGGAATTGATAACCTGGCTACTTAATTCCAAGCAACACTTCCCCGAGGCTGCCTATCTTTTAACTGTATCTAAATTCTATAACATTCCCCTACTTGGAGGCCCAAAACTAATAGCTACAGATGCTGTAGTCATCCATATTTATTAATCCTCGGCGACCGAATACGCGGTGTTATACTCATTGATACATAGAAACACATGACTATGGAAATTTTTTAAAACTTCAAACAATATCACATTCAATTTCAAATCATTTCCAATTCATTACATAATCCCATAATCGTAAACCACGTTCAGAGAAAGTATATATTTATTACAACATACATCAAGAGCGACATATGAAGATTCCCCCTTGGATGATCAGAATATATACAGGCAATATAACAACTTTGCCGTTACAAACAACACAGCATAATCAAAATAAAAGAGAACTCTAAATATCTATTATGCCTCATGCATGTCTCCAGAAGCTTTATTCGTCTAATGAGGTACCTGAAAACCTCAACTCTAAAACTACTCAAAATCAATTGAGTATCCGAGAGTTTAAGGGGAAAACATAAACTTCGAGTCAGACAAGCCTGGTATGAATAATAATCTAACATCTCAAATCATTTAGATATCTAGTGAGACCACGCCGCTTAGCGGAATGAGTTTTCCCCTCACTAGTAGCTTAAAACCTTTATAAAACCATACACTGTGCTCTTGCATCCACAATGGTTAAAAACATAGTCATTTCAAAATATTATGATGATATGCATACAAGTTAAAACATTTCAGATTTTCCATCCCTTGTTTAATTGACTCCCTGTCATATTTATAGTTTCGAGGGTCGCTATTACCTATTAGTTTTCATAGGCTTACTAATAACCTTTATATAATATATGGACTCCCTATCATATTTCATAGTTTTCATGGGTGCACTATGAACCTATTGGCCCTTGCCAATTAACTTAATTAATTCATGGGTTCCCCTGAACCTGTTGGTGACCCCAATAACTTCTTTCTTATCCTAGTTTTCATGGGTTGAATAGGAATCTATTGACAACTGTCAATAACTTAATCCGGATATAGTTTTCATGGATGCACTACAACCCAATTGGCCCCCGCCAACTACTCTTTATAACATAGTTTTCATAGGATCACTATGAACCTATTGGTAATTCCAATAACTTCCTAATTATAATTTTCATGGGTGCACTATGAACCTGTTGTTTGCGCCAAAATTGGTCACAAACACCCAATTGCAGATGAAAGCACCAATTCACGATCACAGATAGAAAAAATGTAGAGGATATAAATATGAAGAAGACTCAAAATTTAAAAAGAAAGCAGTAGAAAGAAGAGATTTATAGTGGTTCGGTATTGTAGCCTACGTCCACTTTAAAGAGTTTGTTGTTTATTGATGATTCTCAACTGGTTTACAACAGTACAATTGATAGTATTCAAGTTACAATGGAGTCCCAGCAGTGTAACAGCGTAGAAGAGCCAATCTGTCCTTTTTCTCTTGGCATAGGAGTGCTATTTATTGGTGTAGGTCTGAAATATCTGCCTTTAAACTCGGAATACTCCTTCTCACTCGTGGGTGGGCCCACGTGATCGATCAGGGGTCATTTCGGATCGACTGGGATCGATTCCCATCTTGTTCGTATCGATCAACATGATGTCCATTTGGGCTGAGATCGATCATGAATGTTCTTCTGGTGGTATGTAAGCTACGGTGAAAATTTGGTAGCATTTGGACTTGTAGATCTCGAGTTATGATCGATCCAAGATTGGTATTATAGGTTGGCTGAGGTGCACGTATCGATACTTTCATATCGATCTTTCTTCGTGTCGATGCTCTACGTATCGATCAGATGTTCAGTGGTGACGTGGAGCGATGTTTCAGGGAAGATCCACATTTCATGCCGGGCGACCATTTCCTTTACTTGACTTTGCCTTCTTCGTATCTATCGGCCGCCAAGCTCTTCGTATCGATCATCATCTCGCTTCTTCATATCGATGCTTCTTATTTGGTTTCGTATCGATGCCAAAAGCCTTTCCTTGGTATCGATGCCTTGCTATTGTCTTCGTATCGATCAAGTGAGTGATCAATATGAAGTATGCCGTTGTTGCATGGATACGAACTGGAAGGTCTGGAAGGATGGATACGAGTTGATGCATGTGTGCTTATGGATACAAATTGGATGGGGATCTATACGAAGTGGTAGGCGGGGTTTGATGGATACGAACTGATGTGAATCATATGGATATCGGTTAACCCATTGCTTTGACCCGAAGCAGCTGCCTCCTTGACTTGAAGTAATCCTTCTATCGACTCGAAGTAAATGTGTTAACGACCCGAAGTAGGTTGTTTGATGACTTGAAGTAACTTGTTCCTCAAAGATCCGAAGCGAACACTTCTTTGACCCGAAGTAAGCTGCTTGAAAAGCCGAAGCAAACATAAAGTTGATTCAGAGCAGACTCTAAGCATCGCATTTTCTCCAAATTCCATACTCCAAGTATTTCGCGTTGTTTGTTCGTCGACTACGCTATGTCCCGTGCAGTCGATTGGGTTAAATCCGCATGTATGTTTCCCTGCCAAAAGGCGGGTTAACACCTGTCTCCCTGACAACTTCTATATTTATGCATCCTATATTCTGGTCTCCCTGACCTCTTGGATGCAATTCTACTCATCTAGGAGTTTAATCAATTTATATTCAATACTGGGTCAACCTAGTTAGTTCTTCTGCCCTTTATCCCTAAAATGGAGTTATGGGTCCGTTCTAATGTGAATATATTTATATTTGAAGAAGCAAACAACATAGCATAACAATACCACTCCTGTGGGTTTAATATAAAACATGGTTAATCCCTTTAACCTATTATTTTATTAAGAAAAGCTTCTTCTTAAAACCATTAAAAAAACTCCTTTAATTTAGCCATAGGGTTCTCCTTTAAAAATTGGGTTTGGATTATTCGTTTTGAAAAACAAAGCCCTTCGACTCCTTCGAAACCTTGCTTTCGACCTCACTGGATACCCTCCTTCGAAAGCATAAAAATCTATTTTCAAAACATTAGGACCCTGCCTTTCGAACACTTTAAAACTTTCTTTCGAAACCTTTCGAATGTATCGAAGCATTAGCATTTAACGTTTAGAAGCATAGCTTCGAAACCAATTGAAAGTCCCCCTTTCGAAACCATTGGGTTCATATTTAAAAATATCTTTTGGGTCAAAGTGAACTCACGCGAAAACACCCTTTTCAAAACCTCACTATATCTTATAAAAGCATTTGGGGAAAACTTGATAGTTCGGCACCATCCTTTCGAAAACATAAGTCCTTTAGGTAAAATACTTGAAGGTTGGCTTCGAAACCCCTTTCGAGACCATTACCTTTGAAACCCCTGACCCCTTCTAAAGCTATGGGAAGTGGTGACGTTTTTAAAATAAGTGTTACCTTTCGAAAGTAATGATATCTTCAATGCCTTCGAAAGGCAAAGCGGTAGAAGGGTTTCGACTTGGTCGAAACTACACCTTAAGCACACTGAAATTTTGAAAAACTAAGTAGCTCCTTTGAAAGCTATTGCTTTAATTAATAAGGCATCAACTCTCTTTCGAAAGCTAGTTAAAAGTCAATTTCTAAAGCATCGGTCTCGACCCCTTCGAAAGCATATAAAGAAGCATGCGAGCGCTTTTCTTTTAGAAAACAAAACATTGTACCGACCCCATCGGAAGCCACGTTTCGACACCTTTCCTTTCGCCTTTCACTAATCCAGTACGCACCAACTAAGTGATACCATGTGTATTGGTTTTGGCTTCTATGGTTTCGACCTGGTCGAAGGCGGAAGCTCTGGGTCGAAAGCTACTTCCAAAGGAGGCGGAACTCACTTTTCTGAGTAAAAGGTTATTTTACCAAATAAAGTAATTTCTTTGTAACTAACTTCCCCACGTGTAAACACTTGACTGATTGCCCTAAATTTTTCAAATTATTTCACAGATAATTGCCGCATTTTCTCAGATCTAAAACAAGGTTAACTTTTAACAAATAAGCCCTTCCCATTTCACAACAATTAAATCATTTAGGTCCTCCTTTTAAAATAATTTAATTTCCATAATAAACCTCTTAGTAAAAATCTCCAAAAATCACCGAAATTCACTTTTAATATGTTATCTAATATATATAAATTTAGACCCAATTTCACTGTATAATAACCGAAAATAAATTTCTAAACCCATTAATACATATTTTCCTTTAAAAATTCATATTAAATTTTCCACGGCTTGGAAAATTATAAAAATTGAAACCCAACTCCAAAATCATGTTTCTCATAACATAAATTTTTTCCATGGCATTCTAAAATCATTTGCTATTGGTTTTGCCTTAAAACCATTCATATACATATTTAAACAATTTGATATTAATTCGAACATGTTATAAAACCAAACATATCATCCTTCAAATCATCATAAAAGGGATTAATTCATAAATCCGAAACATATGATTGAAAACCAAATAGAGATGATTAGAATTATTATTTACCTTAGATTGGATAAGGAAATTAGAGATTTGTTTGAGATTGATTCCCCTTAGCTTGATCATAAGCTTTTACTTTGCTTTCTCCTCTTCTTCTCCTAGTAATGGCCGGCTTGCTCTTTTCTTTTCTTGCGTTTAAATTTTTGTGATAAAATGAACGTGAATGATAAGGTAATGTGAGTATAAGGTAGTGAACTATGGGTGCGGCAATTACCCTAATGCCCTTATGTTAATTTAATTGTCATTTATCAATTTATAAGCCCATTCAAGTTACTTAAGCACGACCTCTAAATTTATTCACCAATCTCAATCTCCTTATCGCTCTACATTATTCTATTTAATTTATCTAATTAAATCTTTTGAATAATGTTATTTAAAAATTAGGGGTGTTACAGGCTCCCCTCCATGAAGAATTTCGTCCTCGAAATTTAGTAAGGACTAAATACTAAACATAGCAATCATCTGTAAGGACTCCTAACAACCATACTAGTCTACCTGATTGGCTAATATCTATATAAATCTAATATAGACATACCCTCAAAACATATCAGGATAAGCATCTCGAATCCTGTCGTCTGTCTACCAAGTACAGTCCTTCTCGTTGTCGCTCCATTGCACTTTCACCAACTTGACTGTTTTGTTCCTCAATCTTTTCTCATCTCTCGCTACAACTCGAACTGGTTGTCTAATAAAAGTCAAATCTGGCTCTACTACTAAGTCTTCCAACCAGGACTACATGGTGGTATCTGACTAGAACTAGCAGACGATCTTAACTGCAGTACACAACTGGCCAAAACTTCTAGATCCTTCCATTCTACCAACATAGCAAACACCACATTTTGGCGTCTTCTACTAAGAGCATCCGCTACTTTATTACCTTTCCCTGGTTTATACTTTATACCAAAATCATAAGCAACCAAAAACTTCAGCCACCTTTGTTGTCTCATATTCAGCTCCTTCTGAGAGAATAGGTATCTTAAAGACTTATGATCAGTGTATAGCTCAAATCTCTCTCCTAAGAGATAACGTCTCCAAATCTTCCATGCAAAAATCACCGCAGCCAACTCCAAGTCATGAGTAGGGTATCTCACTTCATGCGGTCTAAGCTGTCGTGAAGCGTAGGCAATCACTTTACCCTTCTGCATTAACACAGCTCCCAATCCAGTTCCACATGCATCGGTATACACCGCCAACCCTTGGTTTCCGTCTGGAATTACTAATACTGGTGCATTGGTCAACAAATGCTTTAACTTAAGGAATGCTTCCTCACATTTGTCGGACCAAACAAACTTCACCTCCTTCCTGATAAGCTTAGTCAAAGGCGCTGCTATCCGCGAGAAATCCTTGATGAATCTTCGGTAGTAGCCAGCAAGTCCAAGAAAACTTCTAATCTCAGTCATTGTCTCTGGTCTCTTCCAATTATTTACAGCTTCGATCTTATTTGGATCGACTGACAACCCTTCCTCTGAAACCACGTGACCAAGAAACTTAACCTCTTTCTTCCAAAAATGACACTTGGAAAACTTCGTCTTTAGCTGGTTCTGCCTCAACATTCCAAGCACAACTCTAAGATGATCTTCATGCTCTCTTTCATCCTTAGAGTATCCCAAAATGTCATCTATAAATGCCAACACGAATCTGTCCAAATACTGTCGGAAGACTCGATTCATCAAATCCAAAAAGAAAGTAGGTGCATTCGTCAAGCCGAATGGCATTATTAACCACTCATATAAACCATATCTAGTCTGAAATGCTATCAAAGAAATACTATCCTCTGCCACTCTTAACTGATGGAAGCCTATCGCCAAATCCAACTGGGAAAACACTCTAGCTCCATTCAACCGATTAGATAGATCATCAATTCTCGGCAAATGATACTTATTCTTGATCGTCCTTTCGTTCAACTTACGATAGTCGATACACATCCTTAGCGACCCATCTGGTTTCTTCACGAACACCGTGGCCGCTCCTCAAGGCGAACTGCTTGGTCTAATAAAATTCCTTCCTTCTATATCCACTAGCTACACCTTCATTTCCTTCATCTCAGTCAGCGTTATCTTGCTAGGCGGTCTACTACAGGTTCAAATCCCGGCACAAGATCTATCCAGCTCGTTTCAGTGGTAGTCATGTGACTGGCTCAAAAACATCTGCAAATTCTCTTGCTACACGAACCTGACTTAAATCTTCTTCCACTTCCATAGCACTTAACAAAGCACAAACACTCCTGCTGGAATTCTCCACTGAGAAGATGATTCGGTTATTACTATCATGGTGTCTCAATGATATTTCCCTATCCTGGCAAAATATCCTAACCTCATACTTACCCAACCAATCCATACCCAAAATGATCTTGAACTCTACGAAATCAAAAACATATAGACATCATGCAAACTTATGGCCCAACAAATCAAGTTCTAACTGGTCACATCTTATCCTCATAGTTGCATACCCTCCTATTGGATTTGTAACCCTTAAGGAACTAACAAGGTATGTGGGTTCTATGCATAACCTATCAACCAAATACTGTGATATAAATGAACGTGATGCACCTGTATCAAATAGTACCCTAACTGGTGTACTCTGAATCAAAAGCGGACCTTCCATCACAGTTTTCCTTTATCTACGGCAGTGGGGCTAGAAGAAAATGGCGGTCCAATAGCAAAAGCCTTTCCTCTGTCAGCCCTGACTGGCTCTGGACACTGGTTCTTATAATGCCCAACTTGGTTGCAATTGAAGCATTTCACATTCTTCTTTTCTGTAGGCTTCTTTCCCTTGCCTGACCGGCACTCGTGAGCATAATGACCCTTCTTGTCACACTTGAAGCATACTAAATCAGCCTTTGCCTTCTTGGCAGCATCTCCCTTCTGGGCTCCCTTCTTCTTAAAGAATTTCCTCTTCTTTCCCCGAAGACCTTGGGAGTCAACTGGCTTCTCTCTAGCACAACCAGCCAACATCTCTTCATGGTGAATGGCCATCTACACCACCACATTACAAGGATCATGGATATGGGTCATGGTCATTCTAGCAAGCTCGGGCCTTAATCCCCGAATAAACCTCTCATTCCTTCTGATGTCAATGTCTATAGTGGCATTTCATATCGAGACAGCTCGTCAAACTTAACAGCGTACTCGATTACTGACATTTCTCCCTGAAGTAGATCCATGAACTTCCTCATCAATGCCGACTTAGCAACCTCAGATAAAAAACTTCCGCTCAAATCTCCGTTTGAAATCAGCCCACGTCAGCTCTTCCTCCGGAACCCCGACAGTCACACTATTCCACCAATGAAGTGTCGCCCCTTACAACTACCTAGAGACCAGCCTTCTCATTTGCCCATCATCGAAACCTAGATCAGTAAAGATTCTCGCACAGTGCAATAACCAATTCTCAACTTCAATAGCATCCTCCGTTTCAACAAACGGTTTTCCACCCAGACTGGTGTAGTCTTCGCTCAACTTAGCATAATTATTCCCAACTGGAGCCATATGATTAGCTCCTCCAACATTTCCAGCCATACCAGCAGCAGCTCCTACTTGCATAAGATTAACCAAGAACTGATACATCATCCCTACATCTACTAGCGGATTACCAGCACCCACATTGGCTTCATCATTTTGGTTAACATTAGCCTATCGATCTTGGTTCCTCCAAGTATTAAGTCGAGCATTTCCATTGGTTGTGGTGCTTCCTCCACCGATATTTCCTCGTCTGTTTCCTGCTTTCATATCTTCTTTCTCGTAAATCTGCATACGAGCCTTAGTAAGATACAGAAGAATGGTCTAAGAGAGAGGGGAATACGTACACACACACACACATATATGTATATATATATATCAAATACAAGTACGTTACTATAGCGTTATCCCACCCCGATCATATTTTTGATTTGTTGGACTATTTTTGAAAAAGCTTTTAGGTTTAACTTTCTTTTAAAGTTTCATAAACCTATGCTCTGATACCAACTTGTAACATCTCCTTACTTGGAGGCCCAAAACTAACGGCTACGGATGCTGCAATCATCATTATTAATACTCGGCAACCAAATACAGCGGTGTTAGATTCATTGATACACAGAAACACATGAATACAGAAATTTTTTAAAACTTCAAACAAGATCACATTCCATTTCAAATCATTTCCAATTCATTACATAATCCCATAATCGTAAACCACGTTCAGAGAAAATATATATTTATTACAATATACGCCAAGAGCGACATATGAAGATGCCTCCTTGGATGATCAGAGTATATACAGGCAATATAACAACATTGCCGTTAAAAACAACACAGCGAAATCAGAATAAAAGAGAGCTCTAAATATCTATTATGCCTCCTACACGTCTCCGAAAGCTTTATACATCTAATGAGGTACCTGAAAGCCTCAACTCTCAAACTACTCAAAATCAATTGAGTACCCGAGAGTTTAAGGGGAAAACATAAACTTCGAGTCAGACATAAAGCTTGGTATGAATAATAATCTAACATCTCAAACCATTTAGATATCTAGTGAGACCATGCAGCTTAGTGGAATGGGTTTTCCCCTCATTAGTATCTTAAAACCTTTATAAAACCATATACCGTGCTCCTCCTGCATCCACAATGGTTAAAAACATAATCATTTCAAAATATTATGATGATATGCATACAAGTTAATACATTTTGGACTTCCTATCCCTTGTTTAATTGACTCCTTGTCATATTTATAGTTTCTAGGGTCACCATTAACCTATTCGTTTTCATGGGCTTACTAATTACCTTTATATAATATATGGACTCCATTTCCTATTTCATAGTTTTCATGGGTGCACTATGAACCTATTGGCCCCTGCCAATTAACTTAATTAATTTATGGGTTTCCCTAAAACTGTTGTGACCCCAATAACTTCTTTTTTATCCTAGTTTTTATAGGTGGACTAGTAACCTATTGACAACTATCAATAACTTAATCCGAATATAGTTTTCATGGGTGCACTACAAACCAATTGGCACATGCCAACTACTCTTTATAACATAGTTTTCATGGGATCACTATGAACCTATTGGTAATTCCAATAACTTCCTAATCATAGTTTTCATGGGTGCACTATGAAATTGTCTCCCTGACAACATCTATATTTAGGCATCCTATATTATAGTCTCCCTAACCTCTTGGATTTAATTCTACTTATCTAGGAGTTTAATCAATTTATATTCACTACTGGGTCAACCTAGCTGGTTCTTCTGCCCTTTATCCCCAAAATGCAGTTATGGGTCCGTTATAATGTGAATATATTTATATTTGAAGAAGCAAACAACATAGCATAACAATACCACTCTTGTGGGTTTAATATAAAACATGGTTAATCCATTTAACCTATTATTTTATTAAGGAAAGCTTCTTCTTAAAACCATTACAAAACTCCTTTAATTTAGCCATGGGTTTTTCCTTCAAAATTGGGTTTCGGTTATTCGTTTTGAAAACCAAAGCCCTTCGACTCCTTCGAAACCTTGCTTTTGACCTCACTGGATACCCTCCTTCGAAAGCATAAAAATCTATTTTCAAAACATTAGGCCCCTGCCTTTCGAACACTTTAAAACTTTCTTTCGAAACCTTTCGAATGTAAGCATTAGCATTTAATGTTTAGAGGCATAGCTTCGAAACCAATTGAAAGTCCCCCTTCGAAACCATTGGGTTTATATTTAAAAATATCTTTTGGGTTAAAGTGAACTCACAGGAAAGCACCCCTTTCGAAACCTTGCTATATCTTATAAAAGCATTTGGGGAAAACTTGATGGCGTCGGCACCATCCTTTCGAAAACATAAGTCCTTTGTGTAAAATACTTAAAGGTTGGCTTCGAAACCCGTTTCGAGACCATTACCTTCGAAACCCCTAACCTCTCCGAAAGCTATGGTAAGTGGCTTACGTTTTTAAACAAGGGTTACCTTCCGAAAGCAATGATATCTTCAATGCCTTCGAAAGGCAAAGCGGTAGAAGGGTTTCGACTTGGTCGAAACTACCCCTTCCGCACACTTAAATTTTGAAAAACTAAGTAGCTCCTTTGAAAGCTACTTCTTTAATTAATAAGGCGGCAAATCTCTTCCAAAAGCTAGTTAAAATTCACTTTTGAAAGCATCGGTCTCGACCACTCGAAAGTATATAAAGAAGCCGGCAAGCGCTTTTTTTTTAGAAAACAAAACATTGTACCGACCCCATCGGAAGCCATGTTTCGACACCCTACCTTCCACCTCTCACCAATTTACTACGCACCAACTAAGTGATACCATGTGTATTGGTTTCGGCTTCTATGGTTTTAACCTGGTTGAAGGCGGAAGCTCTGGGTCGAAAGCTACTTCCAAAGGAGGCAGAACTCACTCTTCTTAGTAAAAGGTTGTTTTTACCAAATAAAGTAATTTCTTTGTAACTAACTTATCCACGTGTAAACACTTGATTGGTTGCCCTAAACTTTTCAAATTATTTCACTGATAATTGTTGCATTTTCTCAGATCTAAAACAAGGTTAACTTTTAACGAATAAGCCCTTCCCATTTAACAACAATTAAATCATTTAGGTCCTCCTTTTAAAATAATTTAATTTCCATAATAAACATCTTAGTAAAAATCTCCAAAAATCACTAAAATTCACTCTAACATATATAAATTTTAGACCCAAATTCACCATATAATAACCGAAAATAAATTTCTAAACCCAATAATACATATTTTCCTTTGAAAATTCATATTAAATTCTCCACGGCTTGGAAAATTATAAAATTTAAAACCCAACTCCTAAATCATGTTTCTCATAACATAAATTTTTTTTCATGGCATTCTAAAATCATTTGCTATCGGTTTTGCCTAAAAACCGTTCATATACATATTTAAACAATTTGATATTAAATCAAACATGTTATAAAACCAAGCATATCATCATTCAAATCATTATAAAATGGATTAATTCATAAATTCGAAACATATGATTGAAAACAAAATAAAGATGATTATAATTATTATTCGCCTTAGATTGGATAAGGAAATTATAGATTTGTTTGAGATTGATTCCCCTTAGCTTGATCCTAAGCTTTTACTTTGATTTCTCTTCTTCTTCTCCTAGTAATGGCCGGCTTGCTCTTTTCTTTTATTACGTTTAAATTTTTGTGATAAAATGAATGTGAATGATAAGGTAACATGAGTATAGGGTAGTGAACTATGGGTGCGGTAATTACCCTAATGCCCTTATGTTAATTTAATTATCATTTATCCATTTATAAGCCCATTCAAGTTACTTAAGCATGACCTCTAAATTTATTCACCAATATCAATCTCCTTATCACTGTACATTATTCTACTTAATTTATCTAATTAAATCTCATTTATTTAAAAATTAGAGGTGTTGCAAATTCTTTCTAAATTGAATTTAGGAAATTCGATTGTGCACTATCTTTCATTCCTAGAAATAAGCACACGAGCAATTCAATCATGGGATTTTCTTTCGATGCTGCTTTATTCTTGTGATGAAAGGTTGAACCATCCGGCTGACCTATGAATGGTTATGTCTTCCTGTTGTTGACCATTTTCGAGGAACAATAGTTTTCTGGAGACAAGAGTAGAATCTCAATTGAGGACCAGCTTCTATCTCCAGAAGCTAGTGCATTCATGGTTTACTACGATGAGTGTTTCTCATCGAACCTGTAGATTAATGTTTTCCTGCCATTGCCAAGGCAATACCGGTACATATTGAATAGCAAATTTCCCGGTATTGCCGGTGCAATGTCGGCACTTAGGAAATAGAAGGTTTCCTGGCGTTGCCGGGGGAATACCGATACTTATGAAATAGAACGTTTCTCGACGTTGCTAGGACAACACCGATACTTAGGAAATGAGAAAAGGCCTTAGCTTTGCCGGGGCAACACCGACACTTAGGAGGTTGGGATCGATTTTTCCTACCGATCCGGCAATGCTTTTAATCCAGGTGGGCACTAGTTTTGATCTTCGAAAACTTGCACTTCGATGATTGGATTGTGGAAGTCTTTTCTTAGTGCCGCCTATCTTCGGGCAATGTTAAAGTCATGTTGGTTAGGATTGAATCATTCATCTGATCCTGTATGGTTGAGTAGATCCCTTTCAACCCAATATGGTTGTTTTTCTCAACATTGCTTAACTTCGAGATACACCATGTTCTGGAAGGATAGGAGTCTCAGGCGTTTCCATTGCCTAGCCTTATTTAACACTATCAAGTGTTACCCTTTGAAATGCAGGGTTGTTTTTTAACCAATTCCATGGTTATTCTTATTCACGAAAAATGGGATTTCCTCCAACCTATTTTTTTATGATCTGACTTCTATCTGCGGAACCCTTCATTTTTAAGTGGAACCCTTCATTTCTAGGTGTCGAATTCCAGTTTCTTATAGAAAATTAGAAATTGTGGAGTGAGTCATCACATTGCCCTCGGTACGAACGCGCTCATCCTATCCTGATCACGGACCGGTAGAGTTTGGTAGTGTTTGTCTTGAATCTGTGTCACTTAACCTTCCTTGTTTTGGGCCATATGCGTTATGCCGGGCTGATAGCATTATTGCGGATATCAACCTTATTCGTTGGTTCCAATCTTCGGGAATCAATGGTTTAGCTGCTCGATTTTGAGCATTCTCTTCTTGCCATTGTCTGTCTTCGAATAACAACTGGTTTTCTTCAAGTTGGGGTTTGAGACCTCAGTCGAGCACCTACTTCAGTCTTTGGAAACTTGTGCATTGATGATTTGATTCTAGAAATGCCTTCTGTCGTCATTTATCTCTAGATGACGGTAAGTTCCTCCTTTTATGCAAGTTGGAGCAATTTTCTATTCTGACCAAGTGTTAATGTGTTATGTGCCCCTCAGCCCACAGGGTTGATTATTCTGAACAATTGATGTGAGACATGATGTTCCTGGCGGCTACTTGGATGCCCCCAGTCAAATGTACGTTGCAGCTCCTATCTCTGGGAACTCGTGACTTGGATGTCTTCAATTTAGACATTTTTTACATTAACTTTGGTCAAAGATCAGAATTTTTGTTGACTTCTTGGTTTGTGAGCTTTGTAGCACTACCAGAGTAATGTCAGTTTTTTCGGGTAGCAGGAGTTGATCTCTGTTAATCCTGCAATAGACAAGTTTCCCGGTATTGTCGGGACAACATCGGTACTTATAAAATTTTAACGGTTTCTTGATGATGCCGGAGCAACATTAAGCAGTGCTTGCATAGCTTACGAAATGCACGGCTTTTAAGAGTGCGCGACTTACAAAATGTGCGGCTTTTGAGAGTGCACGGCTTACGAAATGCACGGCTTTTGAGAGTGCACGACTTACGAAATGCACGGTTTTTGAGAGTGCATGGCTTACGAAATTCACGGCTTATGGGATCGATACGACCCATCAATACGGAACGGTTTGGAACTTCTTGATGTTGCCAATCTTCGGGTAACATGAGAAGTTCATGCTTTGAGAGTGTGGTTCCATAGCTCAAGAGGTGATGCACGGCTTATGGGAGTGCGCGGCTTATGAGATCGATACGACCCATCGATCCGGAATGGTTTGGAACTTCTCGATGTTGCCAATCTTTGGGTAACGTGAGGAGTTCGTGCTTCGAGAGCGTGGTTCCACGGCTCAAGAAGTGATGCGTGACTTATGGGAGTGCGCAGCTTATGAGATCGATACGACCCATCTATCCAAAACGGTTTGGAACTTCTCGACGTTGCCAATTTTTGGGTAACGTGAGGAGTTTGTGCTTTGAGAGCATCGTTCACGGCTCAAGAAGTGATGCACGACCTATGGTAATGCACGACTTACAAGATCGATACGACCCGTCGATCCAGTACGGTTTGGAACTTCTTGACGTTACCAATCTTCTGGTAACGTGAGGAGTTCATGCTTCGAGAGCATGGTTCCATGGCGGAAGAAGTGATACGCGGCTTACGGGATGCGCACAATGGTTTGGGCCTTCCCGGGGTTGGAGAAGCGATACCAGTTTTTAGAAGGTAAGGATCGAGTTTTCCATCAATCCAGCGATTTTACTTCGTTGAAACACAATTTCGTCAGTTCTAAGAGATAATTCGTTTTTGGATCGGGTAACCGTGGCTTGGAAAATCCTCCCGTATTTTGGGAAGATGTGCATGACAAATAGATAAGGTTGCTATGGTGGAGAGATCTACAGCCAACCGCATGGAGATGGTTATAAAGAAAGAGCTTATGGGAGTTCAGGGAAAGACTCAGTTTTTGGTCCAAACTGCCTTTAGAGAATTAGTCTTCAACTGGCATACAGTCTAAGAGGAAAAGGAACTGGTTACCAAGGGTGGTAAAGGAGGAGTTGGGAAGAAGTAAGCAAGTATTATGCTTTTATTTCATTTGTTGTGATACCTAGGTCGTTAAGTCCGTAGTTGTCAGAATGCCAGAATTTTCGATCGGGCATAACAGAACTGTGGTATGATTAGACTTGGCTTTCCTTGTAGCTATTTAAGTATGTGTGGTGCCCCCATGCCACATGGTTGTTCGTGCGCTTAAACTATATCCAGGGTTTCTCCACAACCCGTTTGGTTGCACGCGGTCCAGTGGATGCAACCGTGTTTTCTTGACGATTAAAGCATGGGAAAGCCTCTATCTTCATAGACTTATATATTAGAGATTTGAGATACTTGGTTCTCCAAGGTGCCGAATCTTGGCTTGATTCAACTCGGCCTTTGATCGATCACAAGGTCGGTTCAGTTTTGGCTTAGTTTCTTTGAGCGACTTTGAAGCACTAGAATTCAGTACTGTTTATCTCATCAGTCGTTAGAAGTGATTCGGTTAATTTTGCAGAGTGACTGATGTGATTGTCGATTTGTAGCCCTGGAGCATGACTTCACTGACTTCGGGCAATTCTGGATGAGATGACCACTGATCTTCCAGTTGGCCTTCGCAACGCTTTAGTTCGTGAAGGATTTTTGGACCAGATGACTTTTGATCTACCGATTTGCCTTCATGACACTTTAGTTCGTGAAGGACCTTCACGATGCTTTAGTTCGTGAAGGAGTTTTTGTGGTCAAATGTTCGGCGACAGAACGACCTTGGAACAATAATTTATCGATTCCGAGAGGAATTTTGGTCGGATGTCCGGCGACCAAACGGCCTTAGACCGATAATTCATCGACTCCAAGAAGAGTTTTTGGGTCGTGTATCCGACAGCTCGGTGATCTTAAAGCGATGATTCATCGACTTCAAGAGAAATTTTGGTTAGATGTCCGACGACCAAACGACCTTGGAACAATAACTCATCGACTCCAAGAAGAATTCTGGATCATGTATCCTTTTGGGTCTTCCTCCTCCTCCTCCTATACAAGTTCGAAGCTAAACAAAATGTAACAGAAAAATAAGAAAAAACTGCAACTAAGTCTTCCTCCTCCTCTTCTTCTCCTTCCTGCCTTCTCCAGAGGAATACGCACCAAATCTTCTAGGCTTTCTTCTGCTCGTTTCCTTGCCTTTAATATCCTTTGGGAAGTAACTTTTTGGGTCATTCTCCCTATCAAATTCGCTCCTTGGAGACTCGGGAATCATGTCCTGTATGCCCCCAGAAGTGTGAATGTTAACGTGAGCGAAGATAGATTCTGTAGGCAGTGAGAAAGAAAGAGGATGAGGAATGTCATCGAATTTTTCTTTCTTAATCTCCTTAGTCAAGATGGCATAGGATCGTTGCATCTCTAGCATAGTAGGCCTTGAAAGTGCTTAGTAACTCAAATAATAATAACGTCTTGCTAAGCGAGGTTCTTCAGGGTTATAGCGGGCATCTTCGTGAATGATTCACCACTTGCTAAGCGAGGTTCTTCGGGGTAATAGCGGGCATCTAGTGTAGACATTTGAATAGTTGAAACATCATGGATCACTATGGGGGTAAGAGTAGCCATGGAGCCTGGAGGAGGAATAACAGTTTCAGCAACTGGCGGCCGTAACATGGAAAGAGTAGTAGTGCCTACTGTGGACCCTAGAGGGATGGTGCATAACTCTCGCCCAACTCCTTGGAACAAAGCCTGGATTGGGCCACGGATAGCTCTGGATGCAAGATGAGCCAGCTAGTCTCGAGCGCCTCTACATCCTCCTCATCCATAAGCTTTGACTCTTTTTTGTTAACCTCTGCCCCATCAAAATGCTCCTTATCTTGTTGTAAAATTTCTTCCTAGACCATGGCCAAAACTTTGTGATACCCCTCTTCTAACAACCTTCCCAAACTTGATAACATTTGCATAGAATCGCACAAGAAGGGGTTCAAGCTCGGACTTAATTCTATCCTTCACGGTATTGTCCCGCTCATCAGCATCAGCTCTCACCTTGTGGTTATCCAATAACTCATTACAGTACTCTTATGCCCGAGTGAGCGCATCATCTTTTTACTTTTTCTCATTCTCCAACAACTCTTTCAGTTTCTTTATCTTTGAGGCTTTCTCCTCATTAGCTTTCTAGAGTTTTTCATTCTCTAGCAAAAGAGTGTAGCTCATGTGATGAGCGGCTTCAACCTGCTTTTGTTGGTTTTAGTGTTCTTCCTCGAGGAACTTAATTTGCATTTCCAACTTTGTCTCAGTTTCAACCAATGACTTCTTGAGTTCTTCAATCTTCTAGTCGAGGGTATTAATGATTCTCTTGTCACCTTTTTAGATGAGTTTCATCCCTTCGATCTCAAATTTTTATTATTAAAAACTTCCGAAAAAGCTTCAGAAATCCTCCTTCGTCTATGATACTGGTCGTAGCTCATGCAAGCAATGACATCAGTACCAACCTTCGGAGTGATTTCCTTTAAATAAGGAACAAACACCATATCATAGAAGCAAACCTATGGAAAGGCCTTTTTCATTTCAGGCACATGGGGATTAGAAACTGCCTCAAGCTCTGCATTAGATTTGGAAGCGTGAAGATGCTTTTTTTCGGACCTTTACTGAGGGCTGTTAGGAGACACCAACCCCGAAGGTTTCTCAAACCGTCGTAGCACATGAGAAGACATCAATGGCTATGTTTCGGAGGCACTAAAGCAGGAGCGATAAGTACATCAATAGATGGATCAGAGTTGGATCGTCTTGAAAATCTATCCATGCTACGGGGTAGAGGTCCAGGACCTACGTTGGGGAGATGGAATTCTCTCAGAATCTCCATAATGCTCATCATAGGATTTGTAGCCTCCGTTCCGTCTCCTGTAATCCCATCTCTAATGCCTTTCAAAATCTAACTCGTGAGATGACTCACGAGGATGGTCCGATAACCCGGTTTCCTATATCTGCATCCATAACTCATGAGAGTGTCGTATAGATGCTTGCGCTCCATAGAATTTGAAAATAAAATGCGAAAAAATTAACAATGATAAAATGAAAAGATAGTGTAGACATTATAAAAGTGTAATGTTGTTTAAGTGTGGATATGTCCTAGTGCCCTGCATAGACTGTGGACTTAGAGCTTGCTAACAAGGGTTATTCCCCCGTGCGAGTAGCATGCACTTCATCAAGTGGGTGGATAGAGGAACCAATATCCCTAATGCTGATATTGCCAAGGTTAAATGAACAAATTTCATTCGGAATGCTCCCAAAGGATCCATAAATATCCCCAGAAGGCGGGATAGGAGTCTCTTTGACTGCAGAAGAAGATGGCAGTTGCGTAGACATCCAGGATGAAATAATCCTTATTTTAGGTCTTCGAGTTACAAGAAACTCATTACCCTCATCGCTCTCATTACTAGAAGACTCATGCCAATGTCGGCATCCTCATTTCCTTCATGATCACTCTCTCTTTCCTCAACATGCTCGTCCTTTTCTATAATGACCCTAATTTTGGTTAACATTATTTAGGACATTTAATTAGATAAATTAAATGAAATAATGTAAATGGTTAAGGGATTGAGATTTGTATAGTAAAGGGGAGCCGTTCCTAGTTGAACTAATGAACTAACTGGAATTTAAAATGAAATAGGTTAGGGAATCAGATAAGGGGCAAAATAGGAATAAGTCTTATTCTTATACCCTAAACCCTTACTCACTCTCATTTTACACGTTCATTTCCACAAACTAAAACTAAACAAGAGGCCGGCCACCATTAAAGTAGATAAAGGGGAAGATAAGCAACAATCAAGAGGAAGAAGCTAATCAACTTTATTCAAGAACAAATATTAACTCCTTAACAACAAAGCTAAGGTGAATAATTGTTACATCTCATATTTTTGATGTTTCAGTTTCTAGAATCAGATCCAAATGTTTTTGCAAGTATATTTCCATGTTTTGAATGATGTTTAGATATATACATGCTTGTTGATGAATTATGCTTATCCATATTGATTTTATGACGTGTTTTGAATTTAAAAACCTATCAAATGACATCAAAATGCCTTGCAATTTTAATATATAGTCAGAAATAATATTTTAGAGATGGGTTTCAAGTTTTATAATTTTCTGAATTAATGTGGATTTATTATTAATTTTCTAATGAAGAAAATGGTTATATGCGTTTAAAATTAATTACAGCAATTATATATATGTTTTGGGTCAGAAATTTAAATATGTTAGAAAACATATTAAAAGTGATTTATATGAATTTTTGTAGAATTTTCTCAAGTGTTTTAATAAATATTTTAAATTATCTAATGTATGAGACTTAAATGTTTTATATGTTTATAAAAGGAGAAGGGGCTATTTGCTAATGTTTTAAAATGTTAATCTCTGAAATTCGGTAGCACCTTTCAAAAAAGATTTTGAAAAAAGTAAAGGCAACCAATTATATGATGACAAATAAGTAGGCTAGTTGGAAAGAATTACCTTTTTAAGTTAAAAAAAATCAGATTTTCTAAGGTTCCGCTATCTCACCATCTTCGGCAACCACCTTTCGACTTAGTACCTCCGCCTCCAACCAGATTGAAACCAATGCACATGGTATCAAAGACTTGGTATGTAGTGAAATTGAACATAGGCGAAAGGTACAGGGTCGAAACAAGGGGTTCCGAAGGGGTCAAAGCTTTGTATTGTTTTCTAAAGGAAATGCACCTACTTTGCTTTTTAATAAGATGACTTTCGATTTGGTGTGCTTTTGACAAGGTCAAATTGTTTTAAAGAAAGAGGCTTTTGAAATAGGTTGTGCCCTTGTTTTAAGTAAATGTTTTCAAAGGGGTCGAAACCCCTACCTGCCGCCTTTATACCTTTCAAAGCAGTGCCTTCGAAAGGGTCCTTTTGTTAATTAAAGCCGCTTCTCCAATGCTTTCGAAGAGATGGGTTTCGACACCATCCACTTCTTTACTTAGAAAATTGCTTTCGAAAGAGTTACTTTCGACTTATCTATTTTAAGCCCTTTTTTGATATTTTGAAAGTTAAACCCAAAGGTTTCGAAAGGTTGTTTCACATATTTTGACTTGAATCCAATACTTTTGAAAGGTTTGTTTTAAGTAGTAAACTTTAATGCTTTCGAAAGGTAACAAGAAAAGGTTTCGAAGGGGAAATTCCCCAGTGTTTTCAAAAGGTTTACCTTAGTGTTTAAATGGAAGGATTCCAATGGTTTCGAAAGGCATATTTAAAGTGTTTAGAAGAGGATGTCTACGGTTTATAAAGCTTTCAAATAAGATGTTTCCAATGTTTTCAAAAGGACTATTGTCAGTGGTTTCGAAAGGTATGTTTTGGCATTTAGGTCTAAGGTTATAAAGTAAAGTAGTTTACTTGTGTCGAAAGAGGTACTTTCAATGGTATCGAAAGAGATTGTTTAAAGGTTTAAATAAAGGTTTCGAAAGTTTTCATCAACAATATTTTGAGTAAAGCATATATCATGGCAAAGTGATTTGAGTAAAGCAAACAGTATGTTTTCCTTGTATAGGTATGATTTAAAGGGTAAAATTATTTTAAAAAGGTTTTCAAGAAAAATTTAAAGGATAGTTAACCCTAAGTAAAATGACTCAGATATTTGTATACCAAATGAGATTGGTATAGGGTCGCGCCCTATACATTAGCTATTAGGCCCTATCTAATTTAGTACAAAATTTCGGTGTGTAGGGCTTAGTCACAGGTAAGACTTAAATGATGGTTACACATATATATATATATATATATATATATATATGTGTGTGTGTGTGTGTGTGTGTGTATAGAGAAGAAGGATAGGTTATTGGTAAGCCTGAAAAACCATTAGGATCAGGTGACCCTTGGAGAAGTAAGTTAAGGACCGACCATCCTAAAGTATGTCTAAAGTTGTTAGATAATTTGTTTAGTTTGTGAGGTAGACCCGAGTCAACCAAAGGTTAGTAGTTAGCCAAACAAAACTACATTGTTTCGAACGGATGATCCATTTATTACCTATTTTTGAGCATATATGATATTTGCTATTATTGATATAATCAGTTTGATTAACCAGTTTGGTTGTAGGGTTTTGATTTGCTAAAGGATATGTTTTAAAGGGATATTAGTGAGGAAAAACCATTTGCTAAGCGGCGTGGTCTCACTTAATATCAGTAAACCGAGATGTAATAGTATTATTCACACTAAGCTTTATGTCTGACTCGAAGTTTATGTTTTCCCCTTAAACTCTTTGGTGTTCAAAATTAATTTGAGTAGATTGAGAGTTTGGGTTTATAGGTCTAGTAGGTGGACGAATAAAGCTTCCAGAGACGAGCAGGAGGCTGATGCTAGCTATATTTAGGAGTTGTTTCGTTTTATTTCCACTGTATTGTATTGATTATTTATTACTCTGATCAACCAAAAGGGCATCTTCATATGTCGCTCTTGGCGTATTTATGTAATAATTATATTTGATCTGAACCTGGGAAATGACTGGGATTATTTAATAGAATATGAAACATGTTTTGTGAAATGTAATCAAAAAAGTTGTTTTTCTGAAATCTGTGATTTTGTTTCATATTCATGTGCTTCCGATATTTCAAATACCATTAACATTACCATATTTTGTCGCCGTAAGTTAATACTATAGATGACTGCAACATCTGTAGCGCTTAGCTTTGGGCCTCAAGATAGAGGATGTTACATTTTCTCCACCATATCTGGCCCTTTGCCTTGTTTCAGGATTAATATCAGGATCGAAAATTGGAGCACTTCATGGCCCTCATGGACATTAGCAGTAGCATCAAGATCCTATGAAGAATCATCATCATCCCTAACCTCCGGCATGTGGCTAACAATACTCCTTTAGAAGGTTATAAGCACCTAAGTTCTCATCAGTGAGGAGTAATTTCATTTCCCTTTCTTCAAGTGGTACTTAATGGAGAGGTGTGAGGGTTCTTGCAAAGGCCACACCGCTGGGTCTTCTTGAATTATCTGCAAATGCAAGCAGTGGCGATATGAATAGCCGAAGCTATGAAATCTGCACTAGTAGCAAGAAAGTTAGAATGAGATTTACATCCAGATAACCACCTTTCTGTCAAGTCAGGCGGGCAACGTACAAAGGAAAACTCGTCTTTAAAATAGCTTAGTTTGTTCCAGAGGCCCAACACCATCCAGCAGTTTTAGCGGCTTCTAAGAAAGTGAGTGAAGGAGACCCCTTTCAATGTCGAAAGCTGTATTGATAATGGATGTCCTCAATGCTGGGTTCCCGGTTCAAATGACGGACGGAGATCATATACATGTTGTTCAAGAAAGCATAGCCATTTGGACGTAGTTAGGCTTGGGCAAGCTTCATGAATTGTAGGACCGCATAAATAAAAATAAAATAATTGAATGGTGGAAAACATCCGACCATGCACATGCACCGATTACAAGCTGTGTATCCCCCTGGTGGGAGATGTGCTCGTTGATAGTGCACGGGAACTAACATTTCATCAAAGGGAATTCCATATTTCTCAAATATCCTTCTAAGAGATGATTCATCCACCTTCAAAGCTGGAGAATCTTGAGGATCAATCAAAATAATAACATTTCCTATATCTAAGTTGGGGGCAACCCCTGCTATAGTCTCTTCGGCCAAGTCAAAAGGAACTGTTTCTAAAGGCTGCCCCATCCCATGACTGGCCGAATGAGATCGAGACAGAGTAGGAATGGACCTTTTCGTAGGAATAGTCATCGAGCTACATTTAGTATTGGACTCGACACATCTTGAAGTTGAAGGACCTACGACTATTGCAGAAAGACACGAGGAACGTCTAAGATCCATAACTACTAGAAGCTTCACACGTAAAAGATAAAAGGCATATTGAAAACTGTAATCTTTATGCTGGAAAAAAGTCTTATATAGTCGATGTACAAGACCCGACGGATGTCAACGTGTGTTGATCAATCGGCTCTCCTACATTGATGGGGGGCAATACTATGCAGTAAAATTTGTTCAGTGTGTGCATCTAATGTCATGCAATTCAAATCCATTATTTGGTAAAAGACTATCAAACAATTTGGTTAAGTGCCAATACGCATTTAGTATGACCGTTTTTATAAACCGTCCCAGTGAATCATGAATCAACGATTACGACTCGACTAAATTTGTCATGGAACTCCATTTGAAAGTTTTGAAAGTGTTTGGTTAATTTTACACTAAGTGTTAGGGACACTATAGAAAATTTGATATTTCCATAAGTATTACTCGAAGATGACTCGAGTCGAAGCTCATAGGACTTGAACTGGAGTCATGCCCGTGGAATGTGCTTCTTGCTTTGAGTAAATATAAAGTTTTTGCAAAGTATCCCCTACAGGTTGAGTTTCGATGTAAATTTCCCAAGTATGGGTTCGAGCCCCGATCCATAAAGGAAGGATGGTAGAGTTCCACCAGCGGTCATACATGATCAAAGTTCAAATCAACAATGAACCTTCCTCAAGCTAGACCACCACCTATCTGAACCAAATCAGATTGATTGGGTTCGGCTGTGTTTAGATCTGAATTCCAAATTGTTCAAATGGTTCGGTGCTCAAAAGTTGGAGTAGGCAATTGAAGTCTCTGGCAGTGTTGATGACAAGAGGAGATGGAAGCAATGACTTGAAGCGATGGGTCGACAATGTGGAAATCAGCAATGGCGAACTTGAGGATGAAATGTCTTAAGGCAAAAAGGAAAGCAAGTGAAGTGAATAAGTGTTGGTTCGGTATATATATAAAACCGATCCATAAACATAGGTAATAAAATTGCTTAAGTATGGGGTACCGATCCATGACCCATAGATCGATATCGATCCACCTAAAAATTAATAATATATATAATAAAAATAAATGTATGTATGCATGTGTGCATGCATGACAATAAGAAAATCAAGTTCCAAGAGAATAAGATCCTACCTCTAGAGCACAAAGAAGCAGGTCGTTGAAAACTTTCCAGAATCGAAATGGCGAACTCAAAGAGCATGTTTTAGTTTTATAGTACGCAAGAGTCGCAAGCTCAAAATTGTTCGAAATGATGCGACAATTGGCAAGAGATGCAATACTTCGTAAAAACAGCTCTGAAAACAAACGACGTCTATTAAGAACAAAGCTTGAAACCAATGATGTATGATTCATAGTTTGTCTTGGTCCAAAGCATATCTTGTTAAAAAAAGATATACTTTAGTGAGAAAATGTTATCCAGCTTTATGACCAAGCCATATTTGGATGAGTCAAAACAATCAAGTAGGAGAATAACCGAATAGAAATCCAGAACAATCACTTTTAAACTCAGATACCAAGCAAGATCAATGGATGGAGCCATCAGCTTAGCAAAGATCTTCAAAATTAGCCTACATGCCAAATCACCCAAAGTTCCAATGCCAAAATCCAAGAATTTGCAATGATCTTCCATCGGTTTCCATCCATAGCCAGATCGGTACCGATCCATGTAACTTGACCAAAATCATGTTTTGCTTCTTGCTGTGTGAAACCGAGGTGCTGGTTGACTAAATCGTACAATATAGATGGTTTGCCAGCTATCCATAACTCAAACATTAATGCACCAATCCAAGTTTTAAGTTAAACAAATCCAAGTGCTTTTAACAAGCTGACGAACCAAAGACTCCATTATAGTTTGAACTCACATCAATACATCCAAGTTCAGCATCTGAAGATACTAGCCAACCAAGCAACATCAAGGGATTAAAGTGGGCTTTACAGCCAAACTTATGGATCGATACCGATCCATAGGGCATGGTTCGGTACTAATCCCTGAAACTTGCTGATTTGGCCACAATCTTTTCTGACCGGCTCCTTCTAGACATGGGAAACATGGAAAAGAAAGTGATGGGGAGAAATCCGCTAATCTTCAGCTAGAAATAGAGGGCGGTAGACATTATTTCAAGATCTTTTTTGCTTGTATTATAAATTTATGTACTTCTATTTTAATCTCTTGGGCCAATACCGACTCATAAGATCACCTCTTGTAAAAACTTTGTAGAACCAAAAAAAAAGTTCAAGTGGACGTAGGGCAGCGATTAGCCAAATCACTATAGTTGTTGTGTGTTGTTTTTTCTTATTTTTCATATAATTTCTTTACTTTATTCTCTTCTATGAATCTTTTGGGTGTTTGTGCCAACTTTGGATGTAAACATAAAGTTGAATATAAAACAATTTAAAATTCAAATTTAAATCTTCAAGAAATTTCAAATTTGAAATTAAATCTAGGTTTAAAATATTCTTTTTAAAATCAAATTCAAACTAATATATTTTACAATTAATTTTTAAAATTATATTTATGATCATTTATTTATCTCCCCCTAAGTGTATGCTCCCCCTATCACAAATCTCTCCCCATTTGTCATCAACAAAAGGAAGAAACTATAATTTGAGAAGAAAAGTAACTAATACGAGAGAATTAAAGCAAAATAATAACACGGAAATGAAACTAGAGAACATTATAAAAGAACAAAAGAAATTCAATGAAACATAACACAACTAAAACCAAAATAGTTTGAACATAAACACATACCAACTAAGATTAAAGCATATACAAGCAGAAGCAAAAAGACAAATTTAGTTACCACAAAACATAGTAAACATACGTGCAATCGGATAGGCACACCAATGGAAAATCATCTAAGATTCTGTATCAGAATCCGATGGTGATGATGGACGAGAGCATGATGCAAGTTTGTTCCAAATTTTCTCTAAAAAGCCTAGAGCTATCTTCTCAAATGTCATTTGGCGCTTAAATAATTTCTGTTGTTGGTTGAAGATAAGTTCTTGATTTTTGAGTTTGCATCAGAAGAAGACACATTCTTAGAAGGATCGAACAACGAAATTCCTTGATCATTATCTGTACTCCAATGAACCTCTTTTGGATTCCCTTGTTGAATATTCTCTTGTTGCACTTGTTGAGATGAAGGTTGATCAATAGTATTATGAATAAGACGAGATACATACTCTTGGTAAGAAGGAAGAATCTCCTTCTTAGAAGGAAGTTTCATTAAAGAAATTGATTTTTGATCCATTATTTTCGGGAGAAAAAGATCTTACAAGTTGTGAACATTAATACCGTAGTGAAAAAAATCTTCATTAAGTAGGAACCAAAGAATATCGTGCAACGGGTACGGGCATCAAAGCTTTTGGTTCCATCATGAATAATTCGAGCCTAATTCAACTTTTGATTGGAATAGAGAGCATATAAAACTTTGTAATTATTTTCATACATTTTCTCATAGCTTCCGGTTCGTTGGCAAAATTGTGTGAAGGATCATTTTATTATTAATCTGAGCTTGGGGCCTTAAATTTACCGAGATGTTTTCTTTATTCTCACTGAATAAGACAGCTAATGGAATCATAGGCATAATAATTGTGATTTATGTCATCTAATTCAAGATCGGTATTATCACAATCCAATATAATGCCCAAATCATGAACATTTAAGGAAATATCAACTCCTAAAACCCTACTCCATAGAATTCCATCATCATCATCAGTTGGAGGTTTGTAGAAATCTCCTTGAAGATTCTCATAAAACATTCAAACAAGGAAGGGATAAATTTTTACCTTATTTTCTTTGGCATCAATCAAATAGAGAAATCCATGTTCCCGAACGGATTGTTCAATCCAAAATTCAGCGAAATCAGACATCTTGTTGAAACATGACTTATAATTTAATGGTTCTTTTTTATGCTTCTTTATAATTTTTAGGTTCAAAATTAGTTATAAATGCAACATGACATATTTGATTTAATTGATTTCTAGTTGAAACTCTTGTGTTTAAATCACCAATTACATTATCAATCGAATGATGTTTAAGACTCGAGGTGGTGATCTCAAAAGATTATCATTATTATTTATGGTATTATTGTTTTAGTTACATAAGTACTATTAATACTATTATTTAAAACTTCGACATCATCGTCATTTTTGGTATTCTTAAAATCTTCGTCAAAAGAAACATGCAAACTTTCTTTAATGGTGTTAATTCGTTTAATAAAAATTCTATATGCTTTGCTACGATCGGAATATCCAACAAAAATTCCTTTATTGCCTTTTGGATCGAATTTTCCAAAATTATCTTTAGTATTCAAAATAAAGCATTTAGAACCAAAAATACGGACTTTTTGAAAAACATTTTGTAACATGTATTCTTAGTCATAAGTCGAAGTGTTGCATGATTTAATGCATAACATGCGGTAACAACAGCTTCGGCGCAAACAATCTTTGGTAAACTACTGCTACTAAGCAATGTTCGTGCACATTCTTATAATGTTCAAATTTCCTTTCTTCTACACCATTTTGTTATGGTGTTGGTGGAAACAAAAAAAATATGACTAATTCTCTTTTTATTACAAAAATTTTCAAAAATATCATTTTCAAATTCTCCTTCGTGATCGCTTTTTATACTTTTAATTTTTAAGTTCACTAAAATTTTAATTCTTTTAGCAAAGATTTTAAACATTTAAAAATTATCACTTTTATGTTTTAAAAATAACGTCAAAGTGTATCGTGAAAAATCATCGATGATAAAAAATACATATTTGTTATGATATATTGATCGTACTTGAGTTAGACCAATAAATTTGGATAAAGTAATTCAAGTAGTTGTTTGGTAGTGATTTCTTTCTTAGATTTAAAAGAACTTTTCTTTAATTTTCCAAGTTGACAAGTATCACATAGGTTTTTATCTTTATAATTAATTTTGGGTAATTTCTCTTACAAAATCATTCTTTGCTAATTTATTTATATATTTAAAATTTATGTGACAAAAGCATTTATACCATAGCCATGGGTCATTATGATTTGCAGTTAGGCATAAATCACTATTGTTTTTAATATTCATATTTAAAATATAAATATTTTGTTTTCTTAATCCTTCAAAAATTAAATTTTTATTTTGATTAAATATGCTACATTTGCCTTTTCCAAAATCGATTCTAAATCCTTTACCACATAGTTAACTTATACTTAATAAGTTATGTTATAAATTGTTTACTAACAAAACATTAGTAATAAAGGGAGAAGTGGATATGCCGACGTTGATGACGTCTCCAATACCGATGACAAATCCTTTTGAGTTATCTCCAAATGTCACGGTGCCGCCATCAATATATGATATATTTGATAATATGTGTGTATTTTCCATCATATGCTTGGAGCATCCACTATCGAGTATCCATTTATCCTTGCATTTAGCTTTATATTTAGGTACCTGTAAAATAGTAAAGGTTTAATTGGTACCCACTTCCTTTGTTAGGGTCCTATGTATTAATAGGTGAAGGTAGCCATACCCAAGTGAGTTTGGGACCTTTAAAAATATAATTATTATTATAAACAATATTTTTCAAGTAGTCATCTATATGGTTTTGCCTAATAAATTTGTTATTTGATTTAGGAATCCATATTTTGATAGTGCTTGTTTATGGAGTATTAATCTTAATTTTTGAGATAGGTTTCTTGAATTTAGTATATAGTGTACTATAGTTTTTATGTTTTTTCTTAGCTTTAAATCCTAATCCATTTCGATTTCCTGATGTTCTTGATATTTTGATCAAATTTTCTAAGTTTTGTTTTTCTTTATTATATTTCGATAGATTATTAGTTATTTTATCTAACTTGTTCTTAAGATGAAAATTTTCAATATTGCTAGAATCTAAACTTGCCTTCGGTTCTAGTTTTTCTTTTTCAAATTGGTTATTTTCTAATTTTCTATTTTCTAGATCATGTAATATAGTAGTATTTTGAGAAGATGACTTTCTACATTATTTTTGAACCATTTCTAATTCTTCTTATAATATTGTTTTTTCATCTTTTAATAGACCAATTTCTAGCTCTACTCTATTTAACTTTCCTATATATTCCTTGTTTAGTTTCTTAGATTCTCTATATTTACCATCAAATTCTATGTCAATTTCCAAAATTTCATCATATGTTAATTCATGGCGTACCTCATCTGTGGTAGCCATAAAACAAACATTTGTTTGTTCTGAATCACTCCCACTATCAGATGAGGAGGACGAGTCAAAATCATCCCAAGTTACTTGAAAGGCTCTTCGCTTTTTCTTGAACTTTTCGAAGTTGTTTTCTCCTTTTGTCATTATTCAGCCATGGACATTCTTTCTTCATATGGCCGAGCTTGTCACATCCATAACATTTGATTGGTGTTTGATTTGTATTTCCACCATTTTGAAATTTCGTGATCTTCTTAAATTTTTTAAATTTGTTACAGTTCATGGCGGTAAATACAATTTCATCTTCTTCTAAGTTTGAATTGTCATCATTAGCTTGAAAACAATATTCTTCTTTTCTTGGTTTTGCTCCTTTCTTGCCTGTAAGGTAGCTTCGTATGACATCAAATTTCCTATTAACTCCTTGACTTTGAGTTGAGAGAAATCATTTGCCTCTTCGATAGCTAAAACTTTTCTTTCCCATTCATTAGTCAAGGAGTTTAAAATTTGCGTGACTAAATCAAAATCATTGAATTTGACCCCAAGTGCCATGAGTTCGTGTTACATAGTTGGAATCTAGCATGCATCTCAACAATAGATTCATTTGCCTTCATTTTAAAAGATGAAGATTGGTTTTGCAAAATAGAGATTTTTGTTTGCTTAATTTATGTCGTGCCTTTGTGAGTAATTTGTAAAGTGCGCCATATATCATATGCAGTGGTGCAAAACATGACTTAAGATAATTCATTTTTATCATATGAACAAAATAATACATTCATAGCTTTGGCATTATCAGATGCCTCGGCCTTTTCTGCATTAGTCCAAGTGCTAATGTCAGTAGTAGGTGCTTCATATTTAGTTTTAGTAGCTAACCAAATTTCTAAACCATTAGCTTCCATAAATATTCACATATGTGTTGACCAATAAGCATAATTAGAACTAGTAAATAATGGAGGACGAGCAGTTGATTGACCTTCTTGAAATGTACTTTCCATATTAAGAAGTTTTCAATCATGCGTTACAGTAAATTGAAATGACCGTGCTCTGATACCAAATGAAAGTATAGTAGATCTAAAATATGGGTTGTATATTAATATGTGAGTAGATACTACTGTATGCACTAAATAAGCAATATAACATAATATAATAAAAATAAAAGGAAACAAGCACACCAAAGTTTTTATACTGGTTTGGATCTCCCGTCCTACGTCCAGTCCCGAAGCTCCCCTTTAGTATTTCACTAACCAATAACCCTCGCTTCACCTGGAGGAATAGGCTTTATACAAAAGAGTTTCTTTAACAAGCTTGTGTTCTAAAAACACGGATATTGACTGTTAGTATAGTTCTTCCTATAATCTCCTTGGTGAATTAGAAATGTGTAATTCGTGATTATGAATTTTTTTGAGTGATTTCTGAATGTATAATAGCAACGAACTCTTGAGATCAAAAAGTAGTATGACAATAAGTAAGCAAATTAAAAATGATTTTTGATCTTGATGTATATTTATAGAAATCAAAGAGTTATGATAAAAGGTTGCAATCATTCATTTATGATCACTTCTACTCAAAAAGATAAGTACAAACGGTTGCAACTCTGCGAAGTGACCTTTTAGAAAAATAGCTGTTATGCAGCGATCAGTTGACTGAGTTTGACAGTCAGTCTACTAAATAAGAACTAGAAAATACACGCGAGCATTTGGAAACCAAAATAGTTTAAATAAATTGTAAGGTTCAGTCAACTGATCACTTTTCTCAGTAGCTACCCTTAGAAGAGTTCAGTCGACTTAACTCGAAAAATTTATATATTGTAGTATTTTTGGTTATTTCTGAATATCTTTGATTGCTAAAACTTTTTTGTGTGTAGATGTGTATATTCATGCATATGAAATACCAAGGAGATTTTACAAATAATTCTAAGACCACATATATACTCGTAGTTTGAAGATCTTGTGATTTGTAACGACCTGTAAATTAATCACTTTGAATTTGAATATTTAAGTCATTTTTAAATATTTAAATAATGTATTTTAATAACCAAATAAACACATTTTAAGTAATAATTAATGATGTTGAAATCATTTTCAAAATATATGTACCAAAATAATTAGTTCAAATAAAAATAGAAAATATGACCGAAAAACGTTTTTCGAAATTTCGACTTTTCCACATCGGAAAGTCGTCGAAAACGTTGTGCACATTTCATATAACTCATATACACATGCACACATATGCACATATGTTATGTGATAAGTTAATGATAGTATTAAAATAAATAAACCATGTTTAGATTAAAATAAAACAAGATTTGACTTAAAAATATAAAATAAAACCTAATTAACCTAAGTAAGTACATCACCATAACCTAGACATCCTAGGTTAGTACAAGGCACGGCCTTCCTTAATTTTGGGGTATGGGAGGAGGTGACCAACGTAGGAAACTAAGAGAGAGGGGAGGTATGGTGTTTAAGTTGTCATGATAACTTTATTATATTTTAATGCTAAGGCTAGTTTAGTAATTCCACCATATTCCTATGCCTATAAATACATCCATCTCCATCCATTTTTCTACTTTTCATCTTCATCTCCATATTCATTTCCACTCTCTTCCATATATTCGAGTTATCATCCATGGCTTCTAAGATTATTTCCATAGATGAAAAACTAGTTTATACCTTCCAAAAACCAAGTCTAAAACCCCTTACATCACTTTACTTCACTCTACATTCAGAAACAAAGCCCTACATCCATTAAGTCATCATGGCCCATTAAGCCCTAGGCCAAACAAAAGTAGCCCCTCCAACGCCCCAAAAGGTTCCATCTTGGTCCTTAAAGTCGAGTCGTTAGAAAGTAGAGCTTCGGTATAAGTTGATGGCTAGAGTTAGTGAAGACCGGAGTTAGTTTGGAAGCTTTATGGTGAGTAAAATTTCACCCTCAAAACCAAAGTTTTTAAACTATATTCCTGTTCATATTAGTAGCTTATTAATGCTTGTAGTAGGTATTGGATGATTTATTGGTTCTTGTTTGGTTTATGCTTTGAAAAGTTGTCGTGTTTGAAAGTTAGTAAGCATGTAGTTAGCTATATGAAAAGTTGGCTGTTAAAGTTGATAATTGTTAGTAAATACTTATTACATATTGTTCATAGTAAATTACCATGTATATATTCTCATACCCTTGCTATGTGATGTGTGGTTGTATTGCAAATGACATAAACTTGAATTCCGAACTGCCCGTATAGCGATAGTCGCTATATCGGCACTTTCGGAAAATCACTTTTTTTATCGAAACCGTTTAGTTTCATCTTCGTGCTTGGAATAGTTACAAGTTAAGCAAGATTTTGATTAATGATGTTTTCAAAAGTAATTAACCATTTTAATAATGATTATTTAATTTAATTAATTATTTAATTAATAAGGATTAAGGTTAACTAATTAACTTATTAATGACGTGTTTTAAATTTAACTAATTACTTGGTTAATGATGGTTTAAGTTAATTAACCATTTTATTTGATGATGTTTAAGGGTAATTAATCATTCAATTACGATGGATTAAAATTAATTAATCAATTTTCTAATGATGTTTTTAAAATAATTAGTCTGTCTGATTAATGATTTTTAAAGTAAATCTATTTGTTTTAACTTAAAGTAATCTTACTTTAGATGATGTTTTAAAGTTTTTAATCATTTTAAATAATGATATTTAATTATTTATTAACTAATTTAATTAATTATATTTAAATATTACTAATTAATTGAATTAATGATATTTTAAAGGTGATTTACCCATGTCAATTATAGACATTTGAAGTTAATTTATCAACTTAATTAATGAAGTTTCAAAGTAATTTATCAAAGTAACAAGGATGTTTTTACTTTTTCATTCATTTTAATTAATGATAATAAATTATTTATTTAATTTAATTAACTATAATTAATTTTTAATTAAATTAATGTTGTTTTAAAAGAGATCAACTTCTTTTGATTAAAGGCTATCAAAGTAAATTCATCAACTGAATTAATGAACTTTTAAAGTTAATTAATCAATATAATAAGGACGTGTTTAAGTTATTAGATCATTTTTATAATGATGTTTCAAAGTTAGTAAACTCTTTTAACAAAGTGTTTAAAGCTAATACTTGTAATGTGAAGCTCAAGCACGAATTTGGTTTTAAAAGTAAACATTTGATTCGGTTATGGAACTGAATTAAGTTCCTTAAAGTGATGTCACTTATATAGAAATGATTTATTTGTGTACTTAACATTAAATGCAATGAGGTAGACTTGTCCTTATTTTGAAAGTTAAGAATGGTTGTAGGACATGACTCAGAGGTAACACTACCTTGACTTGTCCAGCATTATTGTTAACCAAGGTATAGTACAAGTTTGAAATCGATGAGTGTTGATGGATATACAAGACTTAATTTTCACATAGGATCATTTTATATCCTCAATAGTTGGTATCCTGGCTATCGGTTACTTTAGCTTCTTGATTTTCGTCATTCTAAGATGATTTGTTGCTCCGTTGAGCTTTGTTATCCTTTGCTGGAAATAACTAAATCAAAGCACATGTTTTTGGGCATCAAGTTATGTGGGGTTGCTCCCATTAGGTTATTTTTCACATCTCATCTAGATTGGATTCGGTTTTGCGCAGTTAGAAGTGAAATGCTCGGATTCTCCATAAGGATTGGCGGGGTCCAACTTGGAGTTCTGGGGGTTTTCAAGTGTATTTCTAGAGGTATACTTCTTTTAAGGGGGATGCACCCTCCTAGTCATTTGTTGGAAAGTTTTCCTTTCCATATTTGATTCGAACCTTTGAATTATTTTTCTATAATTGCAAGGGAAGAGTCAACCACTCTTCATGATGTGCAATTAAAGGTTTTGTCCATTCTATCAAGTTTGGACTGTTATCTTGTTTTATCCATTATGTCCAATTTGGATTTTGTTCAGACCATTTTCATTCTTTCAAGTCTGAATCTTTATACTGTTTTCGCCCATCATCTATGTTTGGATTTTTTACTTATTATTCTTTTCCATTCTTATGTTTGGTTGTCATTTATGTGGGAGAAAACCCTTTCCGCGTTAGCAGCATGGTCCCATATATTATTGTTAAATACACTTTCTTTTGTTTCAGAGTTTTACTCATACTAGACACATTGCCCGACCCGAGTTGTTTATTTTCGCTAAAATCTCGAGTACTCAATTATATTTGAGTAGTTCGAGAATAGCAGGTTTCTCTTTAGAGGTCTTTGAAGACGATGATCAAGCAACCGACTCCTTAATTATCTAGTTATTTCTTTCCGTTGTATGATATGAAGATATATTTTGTATCTAATAATGACAAGTCAGAATGTATAGCTGCAAATCTGTTAGATGTAGTATTTTTGTTTAACTCTGATAACTCCATATAAGGGGTAACCTTTTGTCCTATATCATTTTGTATTATATGTAACCATTCCGTTATGAGGTTTTTTCTATTCTGTCTTGTTCTGTTCTTTATTTTCCCCCATGAAAACTTGTCTTTCAAACGCTTGGGCAACGACATATGATACCATGGATGTATTAAGTGTCATTCCCAAGGGTCAGAAAGGTGGGTCATTACAGTTGGTATTAGAGCTTAGGTTTAGCGAACCCCTAATCCTTAGTGGGGCAACCTCTCTAGGGATATGATTAGTAATATCATAGGATAAGTCTGAGAGCATGTGTGTGTGTGTCTATATATATTGAGTGTGTATTTGTTAGTGTTATAAAAATATTTTATATTGTGTTGTTTGATCCGTTGAGTAGTATATGAATTCTAGTCGATGAGTCTGATCGGCGTTATCGATAGGGATTCCTAAACAATTTAACAGACCTACCGATATAATATTGTTTTAAAATGGTAAATGAAATAATTGTACCTAGGAATATATTTTACATATATAAAAGAATGATTTTCAAAAAAAATTAATATAGTGGTATTGATTAGTTGATTATTAGGAGATGATAATATTTTATTATCATTTAGGATTTGTTTAGTTATGCTCGTCCAGTTTGAGCATCAACTATTGTTGAATAAGTTCATAAGAAATTTTCCTTAGTAAGGTATAGGTTAGGTAAATAGGAATTAGGGAACTTTGAGAACGAACCCCTTGTGAATTAAGTTTCACAGTTTGACTATAAGGTGTTTGGTAAAATGGTTAAGTTAAAAGTCATCTTTTAATAGTGTTAAGCTAAAAGTAAACTTTTAATAAAAAGTTGTTTAATATAATCTAGGTAAGGATAAATATTTAAGAAAATTTAATTATAATGAAAGGGAATTATTTAAATGTGAGTTTAACTCACATTCAAATTTTTTGTATCGTATCTATGATGCTATAAACTAATGTTGATTGATTAGATGTTAGTTAAATTGTTTGATTTATTGTTTGGTTGAATTTTTGTTTGGAAAATGGATGTTTAATAGAAATTAATCTTGATACTTCATTTAAACTATTTAAGTGTCGTTATAGTGATATCCGCTATACTGTCATTTATTAAATATCATTCTGTAACGACTCGCAAATTTATCACTTTGATATATTATATTTATTTTTGAAATTATTCAAATAAAAGGCTGATAATACAAATAATTCTGTTTTAAGAGATAATAAATAACAGTAATCTTATTTTGAATAGATATTTACAAAAATAGATTCCTCGGGATTTAAATCGATAAAATGAACGAAAATTGTTTTATTAATAAACAGCTTTATAATCGTAAAACATCTCGCACGGAGCTGGATACATACTCATATTTTTATAAATGAACAGGAATATGAAATAAAATCAATCAGTTTATTTTTGAAAATTAAATGTATTTATGACATCATCAATGATGTTCTTATTTAAATATAATTTATGATTTTAAATTGAGATTTAACGATTTAATAATTATTTTAATTGTTCAAATAATTGATTTTAATTGATAATAATCTATTTTAATTAGCTATGAAGTGATAATAAATCATTTATAATATTATTATAAAGATATATATTTGATTTGAAAATATAAGAAAAATCGATATTGCTTTATTGGTATAATAACAATTATTGTAAATAATTGTTAATATTGATTTATATGGTTTTATAATTCAAATGTGAAAATATTGTTAATTCATTTGCACACATGAATGGAACCACACACACACATAACATACTTAAGATATTTGTAAAATCTTAATACTTAAGCTAACCTAAAGTCAACCAAGTACATGGCACATGGCCTTGTCCATGCATGAAGAGACCTTAGGTCATCATAGGAAGTGTAGGAGGGAGGTAGGGTGGTCATTTCGGCCATGTGGTGATGGAGATGGAGCATGTGGAGGTGATGAAGGGTTTGATGTAAGTGTTCAGATATTTCTTTCCTATAAATACCCACACATTTCCCTCTTCTTCATTCCACCATATATCCTTCAGAACTAAACCAAATCGTGAAAAAAAATTTCAAACCATTTAAAATTTCAGTGGCTACAACTTTCTAGTTGACCACTTCTTCCCATTCTAATCTTAGCTATACTCAAAACTCCATTCTTTCAAGTACATTCTCGAGCCCAGTTTTAAAGACTGAGAATACCTCTTATTCATTCAAGTATAACTCCTTTAAAATAGATCCAAATAAAGTAACACATTTTCAAACCATATAGAATTTCAATGGCTACAACTTTCATGTTTAGCACTTCTTCCATTCTTGAGCTTAACTATGTCAAAATTCTACTTATTTACAGTGCATTTTCGGGCTTCATTTTTATGAATCCGAGAATACACTCTCTTCTTTTGATCATATCTTCCTCATAACTAGTCGAAATCAAGTGTTTCTTTCTTTCAAATTCAAGAGAAAAGAAATTGCAACAACTTTTCATTTAACAACTTCTTCAAATTTTAAGAGTAAGAGAGTCAAAAATCTAAGAGAAAATGACCTATTTTCAGGTCTAGATTTAGAGAACTCGAGGTCGTAGCTTCACCACATATCTTCCTTCTTCCCAAAGCTTGGCCATTAGCACATGAAGGTCTTGGAAGTGATCAAGCATGGTGAAGAGGAGTTAAGGTCGAGAACAAAATCATAGAGGAGGGGGTGGCCGAGCACTTGGATATGGAGATGAAGTTGTTTAGGAGATGGTGGAGGTGTTGTGGCGATATGAATGATAGTAGGAAGATTGGTATTAATTATGGTGAGAACTCTAACTTTAAACCAATAAAGGTAGTTATAATGTTTAACATAACTATTTGGATGCTAATGATGTTTGGATGTTTGCTTAATGAATGTTTGAAAAAGTAATTAGCAACATATTACTAAAAATGATAAAACTCCTAAACTATAGTTATATATATTACTGGATGATATATCTGAGGACCCGTTTCTTTGACTCTCGAAAATTGACTCCAATATATCTTCGGTATTCACGTGCCATAAATCCAAGTGTCGAAGAAGAGAATTCTCAAGGGTAAGAAAGAAAAATAAAGACAGAACATAATCTCACATATGATATTTCAATAAAAACTTTACAATGGAAATTAAAATACATTTATCAGAGTTAAAAACATAGAAAATTATAAATTCCTGTCCTTACAAATGCGGAATACAATATTACAAGAGTATGGTGGAAATAGACCAAAATCTTCAAAAAAATCTTTTGACTCCATGCTTCGAGCTCCATCCAGATTTCTTCTAAACTAAACCTGACTGCTAGGCTGCCCGGGAAAATTTAGGCACCCAGAGTTTAAGGAAAAGGAAAATAAACTCCGGTTCAGTCATGGGAGAAGTGTGAGAACTCAAAATACGCATTTTAAAAACAAAAAGGTATCTCATATGAACACGCCGCACATAAACATGGAACGGCTTTTTACCTTATGATAACCAAATCATTATTACGTAAAATCACTTGATATTATTTTTAATGACTTATCTTTAAAAACATTTTCACATAAACTTATTAATCTTAGCCGAAGTTGTTACATTATTAAATTCTAGCATAATAGCCTCAAATGCGGGTTCTACAAACAAAATGGCAGGCACTCATTGGAGAACGGATTTCCATACAAATGACCAGGTGAAGGGACTACCTTCCGACAGTACATCTTCAGAGGAATGTACCGAGGCCCAACTGATGATCCTCAACCAACACAAGACCGACCTACATATTCCTAGATAGTACCAAATATATCATCACCCCGGTCGTTACCGACTTATCCGAGGGCCCTCACAGCATACATCCACAATAATTTAAACCGGAATATCATAGCGGGTAGAAATATATCTAGAAGGGGATGATCATATCCTAATGGTTGCGAACCTCATAACCTTGTGGCATCTACCCTGTTTTGGCCATTTCCGGGCATGAGGCTTGAGGTAACGATTACCTTTTACTTTTCACATCTCACTTTGAATGCCACATCACCATTCCATCGATCGCTATTGGATTTCACAAACATACAACCTCCGAGCTCATACGTCTTAGAGAAGGGTGTTAAGCTAAGAGAAGTTGCCTTCTTCGCCACCAAACAGATGTATGGTTATAAAAGTCAATGATGAAATCTCAAGAATGCAATGTCAGACATCCATCCATACAAGTTTGTTTTGTGACTGAACGAAACCGAAGGCACCTTCCTACCACATCCTGTCGGGAATTAACCCTAGGATTAGTAGCGAAAAGTCCTTGCAACTCAAACAGTTTCAGAAATGAAGGGACCACTGCTACTTTAGTATTTGGGAGCTAACCATAATTATCAACAAGGAAGAGGCCAGGTGAGCCAGAGCACTGGTTTCTCCTTAGTTCAAGGACCTCACATTCGGATTTCACTAATAGAAAAATTCGGTCTACTCATCGGCTTTTAGAGCCAAGATTAAATAACTTAATTTGTAATAGCTTTTCTTTAAATCATTTATTTAAATTCTCCTCAATAAACTATAATAGTAAAAAATTATTATTATTAAAACACTTAATTATCCATTTGAAAATATTAATAAAAGATTTGGAAAAGACTTTTTAAGTTTAAAGCTATATTTCAAATGTTATAGAAAAGTGCCGCGGAAAGTGCTTTTTAAGCTATATTGATCAAAACGACTTTTTATCACTTGGAAAATTTATTTTATAACTCAAATCACTTTTAAAGCATTTTAAAATATTTATAAGATTTATTACACATTTTAAAACAATTTTAAAATATCATTTTCAAAGAAATCCAGTGTTGGATTTCGAACTGCAAAACCGCGATTTTTCAAAAAACTTGTTTTACTCAACTTTCAAAATCTACTTATCGAAATCTCAATTTTCTTTCTTTGTTGGAAAACTATGGATATAATAGTTCATAAAATTCTTATCTCGAAGAATTCCGAGCTATATTCCAACTTTTACACCTGTTTGACTTTTATGGCGCGAAATCGCGAACTACCGTTACGCGACGCGCCTGTTTTTGACTAAATTTTCCATTCTCATTCAAGCTTCACCAAAACACTTTCAAATGTTTATAAAACATTTCAAACTTATTTTTAAACCGTTTTAAAGAGGTTTAACATTCCATACACACCATTTCATTAATTTAAGAAAAGTGATTTACTTTGTGCTTATCGGCGTGTATTTTCGTGACTTGCATATATATTCAGCATTCATATTAAACAACAAAACTTGATGATCAAAGCATATTAACCATCCATTTCAAACATCATATCATCATCCAAAATATATTATAATAGTTTAGGAGTTCTCACCTTCATTTTCCCTTCGAGCTAATATAAAATTGGCTATAGTTCCGCTATCACAAAATTAAACTCCACGAAATCGAGCTTTTGACCCTTGAAGTGGCTCGGCCTAGCCTTGGTGCTCACGGTCTAGGTGGTGTGGGGTGGTCACCGTGGATTTTGGAAGAGTAGAGGAGGTGTTTAGAACAATTTTTGAAGTGGATCGATATTATAAACTAGTGTATACATTTTTCTCTTTTATTTGATATAATTTTTCTAATTTTCCTAAAATATTTTTTGTGAATAAGAAACCATTAAAGAGGCTCTTAGAAAGCTTGAAAAGAAGCGAAAGATGAAGTGGAATGGAATAAGGATTTTTTGTGAGAATAGGGGTGGTATTTATAGAAAAAACCTTAGAATAAAATATTACATATTTACCTAAATACCCCTAGCCCACACCCCTTCCCTAGCCTCTAGCGCATGGCTCCCCCCAAAGCCAAGTGAAGGTTGATGTGAGGTGATGATGTGGTACAATGAAGTGATGTTTGCTTTATGGTTAATTAAAGGTTAAGCTTAGGAATTATTAAATCATTTTTGTAATATATATATATATATATATATATCTGTGTGTGTGTGTGTTTATGTATATATGTGCATGTTATCATGTGCATGTGACATATACACATATTTACATGTAGGTGCATAGCACTTCGAACGTCTTCGAACAACTTTTGTTCGTTAAATCGTTGAAATCCGAAGAACCGATTATCGGTCATATTTTTACTTATTTATTAACGTACATATATTTGTAAAAAAAATTCAAAAAAAATTCTTATCATTTTAAAACAATTAAAATGATCATATTTGAATTATAAAACCATATAAATCAATATTAAAATTTATTTACAAAAATTGTCATTATACCGATAAAGCGATATCGATTTTTCCTTATATTTTCAAATTAAATATATATCTTTATAAAATTATTATAAATGATTCATTATCACTTTATAACTATTCAAAATGAATTATCATCATTTAAAATAATTATTTGGATAATTAAAATAATTATTAAATCAATCTTAATTTAAATTCATAAATCTTTATTTAAATACAATGTCATTTTATCGATATAAATTTCAAGGAAAATATTTATTCAAAATAAGATTACTATTACTTACTATCACTTGGAACAATATTATCCTTTTATTTGCATATATTTAAAAATAAATACAATTTATCAAAGTGATAAATTGGCGGGTCGTTACAGACTCCCCTCCTTAAAAGAATTTCGTCTCTGAAATTACCAAAAAAAAACCCAAAGGTATTGCCCAAAAATATTTATTTTTAAATGTATACCCGTACGATGTATATAGATCACTTGTACGCAATATTCGATTCAACCTTCTATTTGAATTCACAACTTCACTTCCGAACTAGCATTGATCCCCCGATCCTCTTGTGCGGACTCTGACCAGGCTTTCTGATCAGAACTTTAGTTATCCTTGCATAGCTCTTAACTATGATAGAAAATTCAAGTATTTAACCACATACCCTCATCAATGTTCATCGTCAAGAATCGAGTGATAAATCCTCTTTCGGATTAGTGTAAACACCTCAAAGTTATGCGCTAGAATCTTAGATTAAATCGTCCGACGAAACAATCCACAAACTTCATATATATTTATTAACTCTTCGAAATTTTTATGAAAACATTTCATTAAACTTTCATCCTTTATTCAAACATTTATAAAGATACTACTTTATACATAACCATTTTACATTTTTTTTCCAATAACCGTAATTAAAGAAAACATTTCTTTTCAAAAGATTAATATCTTTTTACTATAATACATTTCTAAACATATCTTAATAGTTTCTAGAAAACTTATTTTCAAAATTATTCATTAAATTGATAAATCACCATAAACTTCATTTACCTAATATCAAATGTGAAAATATTCTTTATTTAGTTAAAACTTTCTTAATCAATTAACACTCCTTTATTAATTGAAACTTCATTTATATATATATATATATATTCTCTTTACTTATACCAATTTTAATACTTAAAAAGTATTTATATACCTATTCAATTGTTTTAAGTATATTCATAATATACATAACAAGTTTTCCTTACTTTAAAATATAATCAAAGACATTAAAACAATTACTACCAGAACATTCTTATAATGAACTCCTTTTCTTTCATAAATTTGAACTTATAACATTTTCTATTTTTTTGTAAAAGATTTCAATATTTGTTATTATCTTGAAAATCCCATTATTAAAGATTTAACCATACCTTTTAAAATTTCTTCCAATGTGTTATTCAAAGGGTTTAAAAACAAATGTTGCTAAAACATCGTTTACTACAAACCCAAAACCATTCATTAATAACTTTAAATATTTATTTTAAAGATCAGTACTAATGAGAAGTTAGGACAACATCATATTATAAACTCTCACATGTTCACAACATTTAAAAATTTCGAAGCTTGGGTCCAAAAAGAAAAATTCCCCTCCCTTCCTTACACTAATACAATTCAAAACACCAAATCAACTATAAACATCCCATCCATACTCATATTTACTAGTATTATCCTCGATTCCCCAAACACTATTCTTATTCTTTCAAGTCCGACGATAATAATGGACTCCAACATCTTAAGTGTTTGTACCAAAAATGGGCACAACACTCTTCGGAAGTTTTTGAAGAGATAAAAATGAAGAAATTAAATGGAAAAAGAGGATTATCTAACAAAAACTCCATAAAACAGATATGTAAATGATAAAAATGCACAGGAACACAGGGATTTAAAGTGGTTCGGCGTATTGCCTACGTCCACTATGAAATTGCTCACTTTATTAATGTTTCTTTGATGATTACAATTGATTGCAGCGGATTACAGCAAATTAAAGTTATGAAATTCGAGTACAGCAGCAGTAATAGAGTGTGAAATTGAATCCGGCAGAGTCTCGACGTTGGAGCGTCCAAAAGATCCTTTCTCTGTAGGCCCTGAGACTCTATTTATAGGCGTAGGAGGCTGATATTTCGCTCAGATCTCGGGAGACTTCCTCTGGCACGTGAGTGGGCCCACACGACCGAGTCCATAAAGTTTCAGCCCAATCCTTAATCGATACGAACGTAATTCGTATCGATCAAGATTTTGTCCAATGGAGTCGAAACATGGTGAGAACATTCTTTAGCTTGTGCTTAAGTTTCTGTGAAAATTTCATAGCATTTGGACTTATGGATTGTGAGATATGATCGATACGAATTGGCGTTCCACAACAGGCTGTTTGGTTCGAATCGATCATTTCGAATCGATCTGTTCGAATCGATGGCTGCACATGCCCAGGTGATGATGTGGCGTGCACTCTTCGGATCGATCCACCTTTTTATGCCGAGTTGATCGAGTCGTCCCAGGATTCTCGTCTTGTTCGCATCGAAGGCCGTTGTTTAGTTCGCATCGATGGAAGATGACTATTGTTCGCATCAATGCAATGAGCTCTATTCGTATCGATGGAAAACACGTGGAATACGTTGACTGCATAGCCTTGTTCGTATCGATTGGAAACGACTCCAGTCAATCGATACGAAGTTGAAGTGGCCAGATGGACCCGAACATTGGTAGCCCGATCGATACGAATAACCATGATATGAATCGATACGAACAGGGACTTCTCGATGGATACGAAGCAACTGGACTTGAAGGATACGAACAAGGGCTATCTGCGGGATACGAAGTGGCGTGTCCTGATGGATTCGAACAAATGCCTTTTGATGGATACGAAGTAGACATTAGCCGATCGATACGAAGTGCACTATCTTTTGATGGATACGAAGTCGATCGATATGGACTAGAGCTTGACGATGGATACGAATCTGATCGATTCGAACTATGGCCTACTAATGGATACGAAATTGAGGCTATTTTCTCCAACTTGCATCGATCATAACTTGAGCATATGAACCTGGATTGACTTGAAAATTGGGACGTTGGCTTTCATGGCTTCACTCGTCGTGTCTTGTCGATCGTAGCTTGATTCAGACTCGGACAAATTTCATCAACATCCATAGCAAACTTGCACATACTTGATATCCTGGGTCGAGCGATCTTCGATTTTCAGTCAGTTTCTTGATATCTCGGTCTTTCCAAAAGGCGGGATAACATTTGCCCCTCGAAGTATGTCTTGTTGAAACATGACGTGCTTTGAAAAGCTGCAATCTTCATTCTGAACAGTTATCGCCTTTTTGTCAAAAATTGTAATCTTTGACTGGTTTCCTCAGTAATGTGAACTGTTGATTGTCAACTGTTGTACCCCGTATTGTTGTAACTGATTGCTGTATGCTAGTGATTAGCTGTTTGTTGTTGTAATCGTTATCAGATGTGTATCTAATTCCTGTGGATGTTGAAAATTGAATATTAGTTCGACATATATGCATATATGTTAATCTGACTCTCGTTAACGTCGTACGTTCACGAGTCGTTGTCAGTTCTTTTGTATCCAATCCCGTATCGATCCTCTCCTGAACCGATACAAAATTCGAGTTGTAACAACACTTGATGGTTGTTTTTTGAATGTTCCTTTGTATCGATTTTTTCCTGAATCGATGTAAAAGGTTGAAATGTGGTTTTCGCATCGACGTGATTCACAATGATGGAGACGAAACGAGCGTTCGTATCGATGGGTACGAATTTCGATGGAATCCATTGCCGTGAGCACTAAGTTGTAATTTCATATCGATAGCCTTCATTGCGTACTTCGTATTGATGGATACGAAACGAACACTTCATATCGATACGTATGAGCTCCGATGGATTCTAATGCAGTGGACTTCACTTCGTATCGATGAACTTGTGCCATTGTGGGTCGAGTGCTGATGGATACGAACAAGCACTTCGTATCGATGGAGTCTAATGCTTTCAGAACAGTCTTTGGTGCGCATTTCGTATCCATGAACCTTGCGTTGTTGGATACGAGTAAATAATTCGCATCGATGGATACAGGCCTTTGGAGGCTGTAATTTGATGGACCCGAAAGGCATAGTTTGTATCGATGCACAGTGGTGGGAGTTGAAAATGACCGACACGAACAACGGTTTCGAATCGATGGATCTTGGTGACAATTTCGCATCGATGAAGGCTCGCATTTATGGATTCGAATAGCTTGTTCGAATCGATAGGGTGGGACCGTTGCTATCGGTCGAGTCTACCGGGAGGCGAAACGCCTTCTTCCTTTACACTCGAGTCCATATAAATACTTTCTGGACTTGGCATTTTTTCCTTACTTGCTCACTTTTATCTTCTGCCTTCGTATCGATCAGATTTTGAAATTAAAGAGACTGCGCTTGCCTTCAAATTGACTTAAATCCTAAACCCCAAACTATTCACTCGAATTAGGTAATTAACTGTCGACATCATGTAATCATTGACCAGATTCGAGATTCAACGCCAGTCCTTCCAAAGTCACGGCCTATTCCGGCGCCGTTGATGCCGGAGTTGGGTCGAAGTGAGGTCGAGGAGAGGGTAATGGTGTTTGTGCTCATCGGAGAAGAAGGACTGAGGAAGGAGTCGAGGGACTCCGTGAAAGGTTCCTCGGCTCTGATTTTGTATGGATGAAGGTTTTAAAGGAACTTGATTTCGCATCGATCCTCAACTGGGAGCTTCGCATCAATCACCTACCTTTAACTTTGTGTCGTTTGTTGATCCTTTGATTGTGTTTTTATCACTTCGAATCGGTATGGATACGAAGTACAGTTGCGATGGGTACGAACTAAGGTCACCCGATGGATGCGAAATCAATGCGACCCAATCGATACGAAACGAATGCTCTCTGATCGAGACGAACCTGCAGAGCTTTGATCGATACAAAACTACAGAGTTTTGATCGATATAAAGTAGTGACTACCGATCGATGCGAGATGAGGGACTCAAATTGACATGATCTGGTCTCAAGGTGATCGATTTGAAATCATTCCCTCAGGTGATCGATACGAATAGGACTCTGGGTGGTCGATCCGAACTTGTATTTTGATGGACACGAACTTCAATCAACACACAATTCCGACGAGCTTCATTCCTGCATAACTGGACTTTGACCCTTAAACTGCATATTTGACTGCCCTTCGAAGCTTGTCGATGGAACTATAACTTTAATGAAGTGATAACGGATTTTCACTCGGATTGATTGCTAATGTTTGGATGGCACGGTTGTGATGGTCAGCGATGACGGTCATTCCGACTAAATTTCGAAGTCTCGTTGTTTAAACATTTGTTCATATTCTGTTGAATCTTTTCAAGTAGCATAAAGCACAGCACTTGCATAATACATTCTCACACTTTACACTGGGGGAAGCACGAGTGTTATTTTCATCTAATGATGATTTCTCATAAGTTATTTAGTCATGGAACCTTCAAGCTCATAACAGCAAGAAGTTCAGGGTTCATCTTCTTCTGTCCTAGAGATTCCGTCCATTGCGGCCGAAGTTATAGATCCAGCTCCGGACGAGCTGCCTGGTGCTATATTCATTTGTAATCCCCAAGATTCTGTACCGTCCAATGTCTCTGAAGACATGTTGGGACAAATATGTCTAAGGCACAGTTTGTCATTTGATGGCGTTCTGTTGCCGAGACCAAACGACAGACCGCATGCTCCTCCAGAGGGGTTTACTGCCTTAATCGACATGCGTGCATAGCGGGAACACTCCCTCCGTTCAACCAATATATCGGGGAAGTGTTGTCTTACCTTGGAATTGCCCCATCTCAATTACACCCCAATGGATATGCCTTGCTGAATAGCTTATTCATTGTGTTCATGGATCATCTCTTCCGACCGCCCAGGCTGACTGAGATTAGATCCTTTTTAACTTCAAGAGTAGGGGAGATAGCCCGTCTTCACTTTCCTGGAGTCAGTCAGGAACTGCCAAGTAGTAACCGGATCCTGGGGAAGGCTGAGTTACTGTAACGACCCGCCTTTTTGGACAGTTTAAATCGACAAATCAAACACACATGCCGATTCTAAACCATTCAAAAGGGCGGATGGTTAATGGGGTTAAATAAGAAAAGAAAGGAAAAGAAAGAACAAAAACAAACTCAGAATCTCGTAGCGGAAGGAACAAGATATAATAATAAAATAACAGTTCATGAAGCTGTTAAATAAATAAATTTGATTATTATTATACATCATAAATCAGAGTTACATACATATCAGAGATAATACAATAATGCAGCGGAAAAATAATATGGTAGTAGAATACAAATGATGTAATACCAAACTCCATCTTCGTCCTCCAGAATAGATCTTCAACCTTATCTGAAATGCTCAGGCTGACCCGAGCGTAATGAAAAGGCAAAACACTCGAGTCAGGACTAAAATATCTCATGTAAGTCAAATCGAATAAGAAAATATGAGTGTGACGGCGTCAGAGATGTTTACGGGTTTTGACATCTCCTATCCAGTGTCAACGTGAGTGCAATAACTTAAGAGATGTTACGGGATTTTCCATCTCTCAAGGATCCGTTAAACTATCTACTATGTAGTACAATACGCTATTATAATATGTCTACATTAAAGTAACAGTATTAAAATAGCGTTAAGCCATGGCCCATTCCACCCTTAACACATTTTTATTCCCAAAAGCATATACAAGACCGTAGTTTCCCCAAAACCGGAAGTCACCAGAGGGCAATCCATATACTAAAGGTACAAATCAAAATCGTAGTGGTCGCGCATAAATGGAATACAAGTATGACAAGGCACATGAGGCAATACCCAAGGTAGTGATACTACCGTTCGCCTGATCCGGACTGGTGAGAACGCAACGCCGCAGCGCCCGCAACACCGTGAAACAACACTCCCAAAATCAAGGGTGCACCAATCGACAACATATAATGAGTATTTCGAAGAAGTGTGTCCACTTGAGGTAGCAAATCCTCCATTGGCCCGGCACAGCTCCTGTTTTAGTCATTTCCAATTTGACACAAGTGTCAAGGCTATCCATCATCGTTCACTTTCTTCAGTCATCAACGAACATCATTCCAACCACTTCATTCTGGATCATCACTCCGCGTATAGTTATTAAAGTGGTTTTCGGTTTAGATAGAGAGTATATCCATAACCGAATTCCGGTCTCTTTAATAACTTCCGTAATTATTTCACCGATTGGTCGTTTATTTATTTCAAAACCAAATCAATTTCAATTCAATTAGAATTTATAAATCAACATTTCATTTGTCTTTCTAAATCAATTTCCACAATTTACGTTTCAAAACTTCCAAATCAAAATTTCAAAATCTTATAATTCAATTTCAATTTCAATTTAAACAATTCAAATATTGATTCAAGTTCGTATATAAGTTTCATTCCGAAATCATTTAAATTAATTTAATTCAACATTCAAATCAATTTAAATTCATTTATCGATTTCATTTAATATCCGTTAAGGTACTTTATCATTGAAAACAATTTCTATTAAATTTCAAATCCATTACACTACCTTTTTAAGTTCAACTTCATTAAATCAAAACTTACAATTTTGAATTAAATTAAATTCGTCAAATCAATTCTTTCAATTACAAGTCTTACATTAATTCCAAAAATATCACATTTTCATTTCTTGTTAAAAAAATTCAATTTCACTTATTTACTTTCTTAAATAATTTTCCAAAACTTAATTAATAAAGAAACTCAATTTCAATTATTTATGAAGTAAAAATTCACTTATTCAAAAGTTCAAAATTTTCTTATTAAAGAATTTCAATTCAATTTAATCATTAAATAATTTAACCTTATTTAATTATTAAATAATTCAATAGTTTCAATTTAGTCCAATTCACAAATTTCTTTGAATTTAAATTAAATTCCAAATTAATTAAATCTCAATTTTAAATAAATTTTCAATTCCAAACTCAAACTTGAAATATCATTTCATAAAAAATTTCTTAGAAATATTCAGAGTTCGATTAAAAGTCCAATCTTTTAAAACAAATCAACCTTCGAAAATTTACGCCGTATTTCAATTTTTTTTTTCTTTTTTTAAAAAAAATCTAAACTTCAAATAATTAAACAATTTCATTTACCAAGTTTAAATTCCAACATTTTGAGCTTCAATTCAAAATAATTCAATTTCCATAAATTGGATTTTTATTCTTAAAATCAATTCATTTAAATAATTTCAAAACAACTTTAAAATCATTTAATTTAACCAACCCGGTGTCCGTATATAATTCTCTAACCTATGGCCAAGTGGTTAGTTATTTCAATTAAATGTCAGGGATGAATATATATTACTTAAACCAATCACAGTGTCATGTGCATGTATAACAGGATATATATAAGCAAATAAACATCCAAACATTTAAATATCAACCAATAGCATCCATCGAAATAAATCATCCAATAGTCAATACAATTCACGGCAATTTCATAGTTATCAATATCGGGAAATTTGATTTCAATTAAATCCTAATTTCAATTTACTGTCAATTTAAATTTTCAACGGTGAATTCACACGACAATCTATATGACAATTAAAATTTATCAAACAACGACAAATAAATTCATATCACTTCATAATGTCAAATTTAACTACCATAAAAATATTCAGTACATTGTGAGCGTTATAAAACACTCACCTTTTGAATTTAAATTGAATTTAAATTCAATTTAAACCCAAAATTTTGACAGTCTCCAAATCCATCCAAACCAGCGTCAAAGTGTCCGGAATTTCGATACGATCCTAACAAAAGAAACCTCGTCCAAATCCGAGTCCGTATGCAAAAGTTATGAAAATTTGAAGATTGGAAAATTCTGGTGCTGAGTCGACTTCGAGTTCCCACCTCACATACCCGATGTCTGCTTGGAGTTTTTTCGAAAACGACCCGATGACCCGAGTAGTTTTCTTCCCAACTCGAAGTAGCTCCAGGGTTTTTCCCCCTGAAACCCCAAGCGCGACCCGAAGCGCGTAAATCTCGAATTTTTTTTTTTTTTTTAGATTTTGGAATTTGGGAATTAGGTTTTGTCTGCCATTGGAATGAGAAGCTAAGAAGAAAATGAATTGTACATACAGACAAAAAAAATAGGGAGGCTAGGGTTTATAACTGTGTTTATATAGGTATGTTAGAGATAGAGTACATAGACTGGATAGATGAACGTGCGGAACAAACTATGGCCCGAAAAGCCCGTTCTGACCCCGGAACAAAATTGGGTAAACTCATATATCAAAATAGGTGTTTTAAAATATTTTAAACGCAATGGAAAAGGTTTCAAGTCCAAATTCCATCGTATGAAGAAGTTATGCTAAAATCAAAATTTCAAATTGATTTTAATTGATTATAATTGCATTTATTTCAAGGCGTTTCGAGTCCGTACGATCAAACGACAAGTCTGATTGCTACGAAAATTGAAACCTTACAATAATTCACTGTTACGGATCCGATGAAACTAGTTTCGTCGAAATCCGAGACAGTTGTAAAAATGACAATTTTTACTGTTTAATTTCAATATAAAATTCCCAATTTTAAACTATTAACTTTTAAATCAAATTTCAATTGTTCACAAATTTTATTTTTAATTTCACAGTAATTAACAATCTTTTACAATGCAGTTTTCCATTATAAATCCAGTATAAAAGATTACATTAGATTCAGCGTTCAATTATATTGTAATTCAAATTCAAGTTATTTAATTCCAATTGAATTCTTTTATTTCGATTTACACTTTCATTATTTCATCAACCATTTACTTATACATTATTATCAATAGTTTATAATTCATTTACTTTCATTTTCTTCAGCTATCATCTTATTTAAATTCACAGTAATATTAAATTACATTCATTTACGTTGATTTCCATATTATAACTTCAATATTAAATGTACATTTTATTTATTTCGTTGTTTACAATCAAATTCAATTCAATTCAATTTCTTGTTACATTCAAATTTAAATCTTTACTTACGTTCAATTACTAGTTAACATCTTTATCAAATTACAGTTTCGGTTATTATTTGATTTCAATCAACTGTAATATTAAGTTACATTTATTTATATTAGTTTCAATAACATAAACTTCCACTATTAAATCTACCGTTTTATTTATTCTTTGTTTACAATCATAACCAATTTGGTTTACAATCAAACTCAATTCATTACTTACATTCAATACAGGTTAACATCCATATTTAATTTACAAATAAGTTATTTCAGAATTCAGTTTTGCATTTTAACTTGTAATTCACATTTAACAACACAAAATTTTATTTCCTTCGGATTTTTATCCAAAATTTTTATTTTAATTCGTATTTTTAAAGTGTTAAAAATACAGGTCGTTACATTCTCCCCCACTTAAAACTTTTCGTCCTCGAAAAGGAACGGAGAAGGGGAAACCATCATTTAGATATAATTCATTCAAAATATTCGACTTATTTGCAAAATTTAGTTATAGGATTTTTTTAAAATCTCAAAATTTTCTAACTCCCGGATTTTTGAAAAATTTCGGCAGCACCTCCTTTGCGCGGCTAGGACCGAAAAATTTCACAGCGGTAATAATTGCATGATACACATCTCATTACAAGAATGAGGCATCCCAAAACATGGGGAACACAATAATATACCACAACATAAACTGTAATCCGAGAACATACCTTTTATTTAGCGTTTATTAGCATTTTAACTTACATTTTGCATTAAGCGCAGAAGCGAGCTCCACAAGCGAAGTGCAACCTCTTTGCTACCTACTAAAATGCTCAATAACCAAGTTAGAACCATGCATATAAAGATAGATCGATATTCTTATCATAAATAACACACATATAACATGTTTAGCTTCAAAACTGAAATTCCAATTCCAGGACAGCAAACGAATCTCAGTTTTTGGTCACCTAAACGATAAAATTTGACAATGGAATCTAAACAAAAGTTGTTGAATTCGTTTCAGGCTTTCCGGAATGTCCAAAATCATTGAATTCGGACCTTCCGTTCAAAAGTTACTACCGTTTTACTAAATAGGAACGCCTCAGCCTGGCAATGAATTGCGTAGGTCAGCGACATTTGGTCATGTTTTCGACCCTCTAAATGACAGCAAAACACAAAACACTTAAAGTAAAAGTTTTAACTTAAGTTCTTAGCTTTCCAGAAAGTGCAAGATCATCAAAATCCGATACACCAGTAAAAAGTTATGGCAAAAATACTAAGAGTATATGCTACTGATTTTGCTTCCCTTTTACACAGGCCAGCGAGAAGATTCAAATTTTTAACTAAGTAAATGAAGGAATTTCTCAAGACAGTCTAAACAAAAGTCGTGCTACAGTTTCTAAGCTTTCCGAAAAGTCTAATATCGTTGAATTTCGTCCATCCATTTAAAAGTTATGCTTATTTCCGTTTCAGCATATATTGGACAATTTTGGATTTTTTTTTTCCAAAATTTTGCTTTTATTATTTCAAAGTACAAACCATCAAACTTCAAATTTCTAAAGATCAATCACAAACCCAAAATCGTTTATTTTCTTATTTATCCATGAAATAAGTTTACATTCGATTTGTTTCTGATTTATTCAAGTTTGTTTCATTCATAATTTAAATTCAAGTCAATTTGCTTCAATTTAATTTGAATTCAATTATATTTAATTCCACTTTGCTTCAAATTTGAATTTAATTATTAAAAAAAAAATATTCCGTTTATTCAATTCCATTAACACTAATGAATTCTATTTAATCAATTATCATCCATCTAACAACCAATGCATATCAAACATTAACATCCATCCAAATCTATAATAAATCAATTATACATTTCCAAGTCAAAATTTTAATTTCATACACTTCCAAGTTTATTGACATTTAATTTTATTCAAATTTAATTAGTTTCCATTTACTAATTCTATATTTAATTAATTTTAAATTTAATTCATTTTAAAACTTAAATTTCCTTTATATTTACAACTATCAATAGATCTTCACATTTTATTATTCACTCTCACACTGGTATATTATTCCTCTACTTATCCTTATTAGCATTTTAAACTTTTTAAGTATTTGGTAAGTTTTTGTTATGCAAATAGAATGTAGTTAAACAACATACAACCTCTTTTCATTCAAAGTTGAATTTTCAATTAATTAATTCTTAAGTCATTACTTAAATTTCACTATAATTTAATTTCACATTTACATTCACATATAGTATTTCCATTTTATATTAACATGATGGTGAATCACCTTTAAATGTTAATTTAAATTCCAATTATTTACTAACAATTTTATTTATATTTGCAAACCATTAATTAAATGCATATTTCATTTTTCAAACCTATACTTGTATATTATCCAATTAACAATTCATATAACATTTTTGAACTTCTTAAATGATTTGGTAAGTTATATCTATGCTATAGAATGAAATTTAATACTATGCGAGTTTTACAGTTTCAATTTTATTTTAAATTCATAATTTCCTAATTCTAAGGATTTCTACTTCAATTGATATTTCACTTAGCTCTTAGGTTCATTTCTTATTTCGCAATTCAGAAGTTCCGTAATGATTCAAGTATTAATTCATTTCAACCATTAAAGAAAAAATCATTAATTATTAAAGAACTCAAGAATTCCAATCCCGGTTTCATTTCAAATCAAGTTTTGAAATAATATATACTTATATAATTTATATATCAAATCATACTATAGAGAATACAAAATAAAATTCAATTTTTTTTAATCAAAACAGGGTTTAGAAAAACTATTAAGTGATCTCCCCCACTTGGACTCTCGAAAATAAACGTCGATGATGCGTGCACTCATCACCGAAATCATTCTCTAGTGTCAAGAGGGGAGTATAACACTTACTTCATTTGAAAATCCTTTGAAAACAATTTCTAATCGAATATACTATCATATAATACTTATATTATACATTTCGAATTTTTGTTAATAAATTTTCAAAACACCGGAATTTAAATTCTCCATCTTAATTTAAATTCATTTTTATTTTATTTTATTTACCATTTATATTCATTGTCAATCATATTTACAAGTTTCATTTCTTAAAATCGTCCACTAGTCAATAGTTAGAAATATTGACTAATCAACAATAAACGATGATAATCTAATATTATCATCTCCTAACAACCAATACAATCAAAATTTATAAATTTTCAAGATAGTTCTTTTATATAAAAATATAGTCCAAAACAATATTATGTCAATCTGTCCTATTCGAGTGTTTAGAAATTCATATCGATGCCTTGGCGTCCCAAGTACCAACCAGAATTCATAAAAACTCAACGGAACAATTTAACACAATATAAAATCATTTTTATATCAAAATTACAAATACGCTCTCTCATATACACTCGAACTCATTCATAAGGTTTAACCCTATTTCAATGAGTTATTCCCCACTAGAGCCAAGGTAATCTAAACCAAAGCTCTGATACCAACTGTAACGACCCGCCTTTTTGGACAGTTTAAATCGACAAATCAAACACACATGCCGATTCTAAACCATTCAAAAGGGCGGATGGTTAATGGGGTTAAATAAGAAAAGAAAGGAAAAGAAAGAACAAAAACAAACTCAGAATCTCGTAGCGGAAGGAACAAGATATAATAATAAAATAACAGTTCATGAAGCTGTTAAATAAATAAATTTGATTATTATTATACATCATAAATCAGAGTTACATACATATCAGAGATAATACAATAATGCAGCGGAAAAATAATATGGTAGTAGAATACAAATGATGTAATACCAAACTCCATCTTCGTCCTCCAGAATAGATCTTCAACCTTATCTGAAATGCTCAGGCTGACCCGAGCGTAATGAAAAGGCAAAACACTCGAGTCAGGACTAAAATATCTCATGTAAGTCAAATCGAATAAGAAAATATGAGTGTGACGGCGTCAGAGATGTTTACGGGTTTTGACATCTCCTATCCAGTGTCAACGTGAGTGCAATAACTTAAGAGATGTTACGGGATTTTCCATCTCTCAAGGATCCGTTAAACTATCTACTATGTAGTACAATACGCTATTATAATATGTCTACATTAAAGTAACAGTATTAAAATAGCGTTAAGCCATGGCCCATTCCACCCTTAACACATTTTTATTCCCAAAAGCATATACAAGACCGTAGTTTCCCCAAAACCGGAAGTCACCAGAGGGCAATCCATATACTAAAGGTACAAATCAAAATCGTAGTGGTCGCGCATAAATGGAATACAAGTATGACAAGGCACATGAGGCAATACCCAAGGTAGTGATACTACCGTTCGCCTGATCCGGACTGGTGAGAACGCAACGCCGCAGCGCCCGCAACACCGTGAAACAACACTCCCAAAATCAAGGGTGCACCAATCGACAACATATAATGAGTATTTCGAAGAAGTGTGTCCACTTGAGGTAGCAAATCCTCCATTGGCCCGGCATAGCTCCTGTTTTAGTCATTTCCAATTTGACACAAGTGTCAAGGCTATCCATCATCGTTCACTTTCTTCAGTCATCAACGAACATCATTCCAACCACTTCATTCTGGATCATCACTCCGCGTATAGTTATTAAAGTGGTTTTCGGTTTAGATAGAGAGTATATCCATAACCGAATTCCGGTCTCTTTAATAACTTCCGTAATTATTTCACCGATTGGTCGTTTATTTATTTCAAAACCAAATCAATTTCAATTCAATTAGAATTTATAAATCAACATTTCATTTGTCTTTCTAAATCAATTTCCACAATTTACGTTTCAAAACTTCCAAATCAAAATTTCAAAATCTTATAATTCAATTTCAATTTCAATTTAAACAATTCAAATATTGATTCAAGTTCGTATATAAGTTTCATTCCGAAATCATTTAAATTAATTTAATTCAACATTCAAATCAATTTAAATTCATTTATCGATTTCATTTAATATCCGTTAAGGTACTTTATCATTGAAAACAATTTCTATTAAATTTCAAATCCATTACACTACCTTTTTAAGTTCAACTTCATTAAATCAAAACTTACAATTTTGAATTAAATTAAATTCGTCAAATCAATTCTTTCAATTACAAGTCTTACATTAATTCCAAAAATATCACATTTTCATTTCTTGTTAAAAAAATTCAATTTCACTTATTTACTTTCTTAAATAATTTTCCAAAACTTAATTAATAAAGAAACTCAATTTCAATTATTTATGAAGTAAAAATTCACTTATTCAAAAGTTCAAAATTTTCTTATTAAAGAATTTCAATTCAATTTAATCATTAAATAATTTAACCTTATTTAATTATTAAATAATTCAATAGTTTCAATTTAGTCCAATTCACAAATTTCTTTGAATTTAAATTAAATTCCAAATTAATTAAATCTCAATTTTAAATAAATTTTCAATTCCAAACTCAAACTTGAAATATCATTTCATAAAAAATTTCTTAGAAATATTCAGAGTTCGATTAAAAGTCCAATCTTTTAAAACAAATCAACCTTCGAAAATTTACGCCGTATTTCAAATTTTTTTTTCTTTTTTTAAAAAAAATCTAAACTTCAAATAATTAAACAATTTCATTTACCAAGTTTAAATTTCAACATTTTGAGCTTCAATTCAAAATAATTCAATTTCCATAAATTGGATTTTTATTCTTAAAATCAATTCATTTAAATAATTTCAAAACAACTTTAAAATCATTTAATTTAACCAACCCGGTGTCCGTATATAATTCTCTAACCTATGGCCAAGTGGTTAGTTATTTCAATTAAATGTCAGGGATGAATATATATTACTTAAACCAATCACAGTGTCATGTGCATGTATAACAGGATATATATAAGCAAATAAACATCCAAACATTTAAATATCAACCAATAGCATCCATCGAAATAAATCATCCAATAGTCAATACAATTCACGGCAATTTCATAGTTATCAATATCGGGAAATTTGATTTCAATTAAATCCTAATTTCAATTTACTGTCAATTTAAATTTTCAACGGTGAATTCACACGACAATCTATATGACAATTAAAATTTATCAAACAACGACAAATAAATTCATATCACTTCATAATGTCAAATTTAACTACCATAAAAATATTCAGTACATTGTGAGCGTTATAAAACACTCACCTTTTGAATTTAAATTGAATTTAAATTCAATTTAAACCCAAAATTTTGACAGTCTCCAAATCCATCCAAACCAGCGTCAAAGTGTCCGGAATTTCGATACGATCCTAACAAAAGAAACCTCGTCCAAATCCGAGTCCGTATGCAAAAGTTATGAAAATTTGAAGATTGGAAAATTCTGGTGCTGAGTCGACTTCGAGTTCCCACCTCACATACCCGATGTCTGCTTGGAGTTTTTTCGAAAACGACCCGATGACCCGAGTAGTTTTCTTCCCAACTCGAAGTAGCTCCAGGGTTTTTCCCCCTGAAACCCCAAGCGCGACCCGAAGCGCGTAAATCTCGAATTTTTTTTTTTTTTTTTTTAGATTTTGGAATTTGGGAATTAGGTTTTGTCTGCCATTGGAATGAGAAGCTAAGAAGAAAATGAATTGTACATACAGACAAAAAAAATAGGGAGGCTAGGGTTTATAACTGTGTTTATATAGGTATGTTAGAGATAGAGTAGATAGACTGGATAGATGAACGTGCGGAACAAACTATGGCCCGAAAAGCCCGTTCTGACCCCGGAACAAAATTGGGTAAACTCATATATCAAAATAGGTGTTTTAAAATATTTTAAACGCAATGGAAAAGGTTTCAAGTCCAAATTCCATCGTATGAAGAAGTTATGCTAAAATCAAAATTTCAAATTGATTTTAATTGATTATAATTGCATTTATTTCAAGGCGTTTCGAGTCCGTACGATCAAACGACAAGTCTGATTGCTACGAAAATTGAAACCTTACAATAATTCACTGTTACGGATCCGATGAAACTAGTTTCGTCGAAATCCGAGACAGTTGTAAAAATGACAATTTTTACTGTTTAATTTCAATATAAAATTCCCAATTTTAAACTATTAACTTTTAAATCAAATTTCAATTGTTCACAAATTTTATTTTTAATTTCACAGTAATTAACAATCTTTTACAATGCAGTTTTCCATTATAAATCCAGTATAAAAGATTACATTAGATTCAGCGTTCAATTATATTGTAATTCAAATTCAAGTTATTTAATTCCAATTGAATTCTTTTATTTCGATTTACACTTTCATTATTTCATCAACCATTTACTTATACATTATTATCAATAGTTTATAATTCATTTACTTTCATTTTCTTCAGCTATCATCTTATTTAAATTCACAGTAATATTAAATTACATTCATTTACGTTGATTTCCATATTATAACTTCAATATTAAATGTACATTTTATTTATTTCGTTGTTTACAATCAAATTCAATTCAATTCAATTTCTTGTTACATTCAAATTTAAATCTTTACTTACGTTCAATTACTAGTTAACATCTTTATCAAATTACAGTTTCGGTTATTATTTGATTTCAATCAACTGTAATATTAAGTTACATTTATTTATATTAGTTTCAATAACATAAACTTCCACTATTAAATCTACCGTTTTATTTATTCTTTGTTTACAATCATAACCAATTTGGTTTACAATCAAACTCAATTCATTACTTACATTCAATACAGGTTAACATCCATATTTAATTTACAAATAAGTTATTTCAGAATTCAGTTTTGCATTTTAACTTGTAATTCACATTTAACAACACAAAATTTTATTTCCTTCGGATTTTTATCCAAAATTTTTATTTTAATTCGTATTTTTAAAGTGTTAAAAATACAGGTCGTTACAGTTACTTTAAAACAGAATGGTTCTATGTCCGGTGCCCTCCAGGATTTGCCGGACGGTGGCTAGTCAGACGTAAATGTTACAATATTCTTCAAGAGTTATCCAGATGATAGTAGTTGATATAAATTTGAGATAGTAAATGTTACAATATTCTTCAATATTCACGACCTGAAGGCGGGTATTTCAAAGAGATAGTAAGGGTCCTTCAAGAAGTTCCGGACGAAGTAAGGGACATCGATTCGGTTCTAACCGACAGAAATTTGAGAATCGTCGGGCTGATTAAACGGAATCAAAGCATAAGGCTGGAAGGGACACTTAGGGTAGTCTCAAAGAAGCGGATGAAACGCAAGGCGCCCGGTGTCGTGATAGCCGAATGGGTTAATCCAGAGAAAACGCCCACTAACAACGAACTTGCAGCTGGGCCTTCTTGCGGTCTTCAGGACTCGGGAGGAAGGAGAAAAGGCAAGGCAGTTGCTCATAAGCGTTCTAAATCCATGAGATTGAAATCTGTGGTTGTGTCTTTGCCCGTTCCTGGAATTAGAATTTCGGAGGTTCCTCCCCCGCAAGTAGAGAATCCTTTCGAAGGGCTCGCTGATATTCCGATCTCGGATTATGTGTCGATTCAACATGGCATCGGGTTGGAGGAGCTTGACAATGCTCTTGATTTGAGCGAGCTGCTTGCTACAAGTGCGACCGACATTATCGGCTGGTCGGGGGGTTGCACATACATACACTTCACGGCACTGCATGATTTCCTAATCGTAAATTGTCCAACTCAAGAGATCACTAATTTTTCTTTCGTTTCTCATTTACAGGTACGATGTCTGGGAGAGGATCGATGTTAGGGAGCCTTCGCTCGGCTCGAAAGTCTTCTTCTTTTTATGATTCCCGCATGAGAGATTCGGATAGAGACCACGATCGCGGGTATTCTAATCAAGAGAGGTACGAGCGGGATAGGGATAGAGACTATAGATACCGATCTAGGTCCCGCTCTCCACCTCCTAGAATTCCATCTCCACCTTCTGTTCAGACTTCAAATCCACCAGAGCCTCCACGACACAGACCGTCTTCTCACACTTCTAAGCCTGAAACTCATCACTAGCGAGTCGAAACTATGGCCCCCATAATTGCAGAGCAGGCCATAACTGAGCCCACGGGGGAAGGAGCTATTAAAATCGCTCAGCTGAGGAAAGAGTTCCCAAACATATGCTTCGACGGCTACGTCTTTCCACCTCTTTTAAAAAGAATTCCATCGGGGGTGGAAAACACGATGCATGATTACATTCATGACGTCTACCCCAGTATAGAGAGTGGGTGAAGGCTGCAGAAAAAGCTTCCAAGGTGGCCTTTGAGCAAGCCAAAGCGATTGAGAAGATGGAGTCCGAACTTGCTCAAAGGACCGAATCATCCAAGTGCTCAACACCGAGGCCTAGTCTTTCGAAAATCTAAAATTGAGGCCACCAAAAAAGCTGATGAAGCGAATGTGGCGACGGAGAGATTGAGGCAAACACACGTTGCCTTTATGGAGGAGATGGGCCACCGAAATACTACGGTCACCGCTGAACGGGATACGGCGATCAAGGAACTCAATGAGCTTAAAGCCAAATTCTCTGACATTGCCAAGGAAAGGGATGATGCGAACAACACAGCCTAGGAGCTGTATGAACAGGCTGTCTTGCTCCGGGGTGAAAGGGATGCGGCCGTGGCTAAGGTCCGTGAGGCGGAGACCAAGGTTGAGGAGGAGGTGAATCAGCCGAGTCCAGGCTAGAAGCCGATATTGAAGATCTTCTTGTTGTTTACAACGCTAACGTGTTGAGGCATAGAGGTCTAGCCTGGCTCGATGATTAACCGACACATTTATACAACGCCTGGGGGCGATTAGTTGAGGAGGAGAAGGCGGTGCATCTGGGTGAGTCAATCGACGAGTTTGAGCTCGAGAATTGTCTGCTGAATGAGGATGAAAGGAATATTCTCCACGAGTCAATGATTTTTTATGAGAAGGAGAGACTCATCACCCGGCACTTGGAAGTAGGAGAAGGCTCAGGGGTTGAACACCATGATGCAAGTCTTGAAATTCCAGCGTCAACTCAGCCTGAACCCTTGTCTGCGGTCGATTCTCAAGCTGTTCCTGCCTATAATCTGGATCATCCGCAAATGTCTCCGGCCATAAAGCAAGTTGTCGAAGCTGTTCAAGCATCTACAAGTCAAACTGAGGAAGGTACTCTGAACATCCTATATGTCTGTCTTAAGTCGGAATCGCCGTTCGAATTAAGTACTAACAGTTCTCTTCTTTTTGTCCAGTGATTGATGCTGCACCGATCGTGCTTCCTGCACCCCAAGAATCACATCAGACGCAGGAGGCCATCGTCACCGAAGCGACCACTGTAACTACAACTGCGCCACCTGATGAAATGCAGGGGAGCACACTTGTTTTTGATGAGCAGATGATGGAGGAACTCCTTGGTCGACATAGCGATCCTTTGCGGATCTGCCATTTGTTATGGGCGGAAGCGCCCCTGCTTCAAGCTCTTCGATGCCAACCACTGATGCTCCCAGCGAGGCCCGAGCGATTAATGAAGAGGAAATATTGGCCGAAATCGACGCTGAGATGGAAGCAGCGGCTCGTGGTGGTAGTTTTGAAGGTGGGATTGCGGCACTTGTTCCAGCTCCGCTCAGAATGATATCACCTGGTGGTTCAGTTTTCGACACTAGTGTGCCCATTCCACCTTCTACACTTGATCTTGTTCCTCCGACTTTGCCTGTAGGAAGCATCCCTATTCATTCGAGCTCGAAGGAGGATGTCGAGATCATGCCCCCGCCTGGAGACCGACCATCGAAAAGTAAAGGTTCAAAGAGGAAAGTTAGTGGCGGCTCCAGCGAGTTTACATCGAGGAAGAAGTCGAGAGAGAAGAAGAAATAGATGGGCCTCTTCAGTTTGTTCTGTGTAGATAGGGATTTATTTTGGTTTTCTTTTCGTAGGCCGTGTATAGATGCGAGTTCGGCCCCTACTAGTAGGAATTTTTTTAGAACAAACTTGTACATGAATTTCTTTCACAAATAGTAGAAATGAAACTCTTCTTTTTTGGCTTCTTCTCAGTTATTATGTATTTGCTTAAGTGTTTCAATATTGGAATTGCACTTGTGAAGTTTTAGCTTCCGAGTCAAGTTTGTTTTTATGCACCAGGTCCGGGAACTGTGGACACGATTCATGACTGGGAAGTGAGTTGAATCTTGACGTCGCACTGCTTCAGTCAATAGTCGACACTTCAGTTCTGCCCCCCAGCCTTGGGGATGAGTCGTAGAACATCAGTCAGCATTTGCATCTTACTTATAACATGTTGAGTTTAATGCTGCTGAATGAATGTTTGAGACAAGCGGAGATTGAGTAGTTCAACCATACTCGTTTGATTATCGATGATCACATCCGCACTCTGGGGATTTTCATTTGTTTACTGGCGGTCAGTTTTGCCGGTTTAATTTTTAATTATATGTCCGTGCTCTGGGGACTTGGAGTCGACATTTATACTCCGACTCGCACTCTGGGAGTTCGGAGTTGGTGATTATACTTCGTTTCGCACTTTGGGAATTCGAAGTTAATGTTTACACTCCGACTCGCGCTCTGGGAATTCGGAGTTAATGTTTATTCTCCGACTTGCACTCTGGGAATTCAGAGTTGGTTGATGTTTATACTCCGTTTCGCACTCTGGGAATCCGGAGTTGACGTTTATACTCTGATTCGCACTCTGGGAATTCGGAGTTGGTGTTTATACTCCGATTCGCACTCTGGGAGTTCAGAGTTGGTGTTTATACTTCGTTTCGCACTCTGGGAATTCGAAGTTAATGTTTACACTCCGACTCATGCTCTGGGAATTCGGAGTTGATGTTTATACTCCAACTCGCACTCTGGGAATTCGGAGTTGGTAGATGTTTATACTCCATTTCGCACTCTAGGAATCCGGAGTTGATGTTTATACTCCGATTCGCACTCCGGGAATTCGGAGTTAATAAACAGACGGTCAGTCACATCTGGTGCATGTTTTTGGATTTTGCTCGCACTTTGGGAACGAAAGGGGTATCAGGATCGTGGATGGTCGGATTACATCCACCCTGAGTTAAAAAGTGAGGTTGTTAGATGGACGGGTCCACCCTCCTCAAACTTGGTTCAAATACGGACGAAGTCGTTAGGTGGACGGATCCACCCTCCTCGTAGACGTATTTATAAGTTTGTACTCCAGTTCACACTCTGGGAATCTAGAGTTAGGTGAAGGATTGTCGTGTATCAATCCTTATTTGACTTTGTTGTGATGGCTTGTCCCCGAGCTCAGGTTTCACTTAGCGAGTGACCGGTTGCATCACGGTCACTCCCTATTTGAATAAATCCCACCGTATGGTGGAACTTAGCTCTCCATGCGTGGTGATGATCATATGAAGTATTTCAAGTAAATCACGGCTCTGGTTCGAAGAGATTGCATTTTATTGCTGAAATAGGAAAATATGGAAAAGTTAGCTGCCTTAGTACAAATTCTAATTTCGAAATGCAGAAACAAATTGCAAATGGAAAATAAACTAAATGAATAAACATAGCCTGTTATGTGTAGTAGCGACGAAGGCTCTCGCTGTTCCAGGCTCTCGGAAGAGTAAGACCGTCGACGGTCGATAATTTGAATGTGCCATCTCTGAGCCTTCGTTCAATAACATACAGTCCCTACCATGTTGGCTGCATGTAGGAAGGAACCAAATAGATTCTTTTCAGGACGAGATCGCCGAGTTTAAAGGTTCGCGGGCAGACCGTGGCGTTGTACAATCGGGCGACTCGACTTCGATACGCGGCTGCCCTCAAATCAGCCTCTTCACGCTTCTCATCCAATAAATCAAGAGATTCAGCAAGTAATGTAGCGTTTGTCTTCGGATCATAGTATGTCACACGATGAGAAGGTACTTCTAGCTCGACTGGAATAACAGCTTCTGAACGGTAAGAGAGAGAGGATGGAGTGTGACCGGTCGCGGACTTGTGGGTTGTTCAGTAAGCCCATAAAGCCATAGGAAGTTCATCGACCCATTTGCCCCCGACCTTTTCCAGTCGTTTTTTTAGAATGGACTTTATAACTTTATTGACTGCTTCGACCTGTCCGTTTGCTTGAGGGTGTGCAACTGCAGAGAATTTCTTTTGAATGTGAAACCATTTGCAGAAATCTTTAAATTCAACACTGTCGAATTGGGTTCCGTTATCAGTGATAATGGTGTGTGGGAGATCGAATCAGAAAATAATGTTGCAGACTACAAAGTTGATCACTTTCTTCGTCGTTATGGTAGCAAAAGGTTCAGCTTCAGCCCACTTTGTAAAGTAATCAACTACGACGATGGCGTACTTCGCACCACCTTTTGCCAGAGGTAGAGTACCAATGATGTCTATGCCCCATACTGCAAACGACCATGGGCTGACCATTTGAGTTATCTCGGTAGGTGGGGCTCTTGGAATTCGAGCGTGCTTTTTACATTTATCACATTTCTTGGCATAATCCGATGCATCGCGATTTACAGTCGGCCAAAAATATCCGTATCGAAGTTTTTTCTAGTCAAGAGCTTGCCCCCCGGTGTTATCGCCACATTCTCCCTCGTGTACGTCATGTAATACTCGTTTAATTTCATCGTGAGCGATACACCAAAAGTAAAGGAACAGAGTACCCTCGTCTATACATGACTCCATTCTGGATGGTGAATCGTGAAGCCTTCTGAAGGACTTGTCTTTTTTCACTCCTGTGCTCCGGCAGGATTCCATGCTAAAGGTAATCCCTGAATGGAGTCATCCATGACTCCTTTTCAGGAACGGTTTCACATACCCAATCTGTTTCTACCCGGTCAATACTTGGGGAAGATAACGTATCTGCGGGAACAAGCCCTATTTGTTGAGCTTCACCTGTGCTGGCTAACTTCGCCAATGAATCGACTTTCTGATTGCACTCTCGAGGTATACAATAAATGGCACAGTAATCAAACTGATTTAGTATTTCCTGAACCCGGGCTAAGTAAGCAGCTAGCCTTCGATTTCTCGCTTGATATTCTCCCCGAACTTGACACACAACTAATTGTGAATCACAATAAATTTCCACAGCGATAATTCTCAAATCTCTGGCAAGTTTCAATCCAGCTAAGAGGCCTTCATATTCAGACTCATTATTGGTTGCATGAAAATCAAACTTTAAAGCATAACATATAGATCAGCCTTCGGGGGTTTCGAGTACAACTCCAGCGTTCGAGCACCGGCCGTTTGATGCACCATCAGTGTACAGCTTCCAGACGTATTCGGGAAATTCACTGGTTTCGGGCAAGTCCTCTGGAATGGTAAATTCGGCTATGAAACTGGCCAAGACTTGTCCTTGAATGGCTCACCTGGGAGTATAAGTACGAACTGGCTCAGTTCGATGTTCCACTTGAGTAACCTACCAGACATCTCAGGCCGCGTAAGGACCTGTCGTAACGGCTGGTCGGTGTAAACAATGATAGGATGGGCCTGGAAATATGGTCGGAGTTTCCTTGATGCAATAACAAGGCAATAAGCCAGCTTCTCTAGTTTCAGATAATTCCTTTCAGCTCCAGTCAGTCGTTTGCTGATGTAATAAACTGGCTTCTGTATCCTGTCTTCTTCTCGAACTAAGGTAGCGCTGATAGCATTTTCTGATATCGCCAGGTAAACGTACAACTTCTCATGATCAATAGGTTTTGACAGGATAGGTGGTGTAGATAGATTTTGAATTAATGCTTGGAAAGCGCTCTCACACTCCGTGGTCCATTCAAAGTTTCGTTTTCCTTTTCGGATCAGATCGAAGAAGGGAATGAATTTGTCAGTGGACTTTGAAATGAACCTGCTCAGTGCCGCTACTTTCCCATTGAGACTCTGGACTTTCTTTATAGTTTTCGGAGTTTTAAGATTTCTGATTGCCAAGATCTTTTCAGAATTAGCTTCAATCCCTCGAGCATTGACGATAAACCCAAGGAATTTTCCGGATGCGACTCCAAAATGACATTTCAGTGGGTTGAGCTTCATTCTGTATTCTCGAAGTATGTTGAACATAGTTTCCAGGTCTTTAATATGGTCAGTGGAAAATCGTGACTTCACAAGCATGTTGTCTACATATACTTCCATGGTTTTCCCGATTTGATTGGCAAACATCTGATTGACCAATCGTTGATAAGTAGCCCCGGCATTCTTGAGTCTGAATGACATAACTTTGTAACAATAAAATCCTAGATTGGTTACGAAGCTGGTATGTTCTTGATCAGGTAAATGCATTGGTATCTGATTGTAGCCAGAATACGCATCCATGAAGGACAAGAGTTCATGTCCAGCTGTCGAGTCTACGAGCTGATCAATTTTAGGAAGCGGGAAACTGTCTTTAGGACAGGCTTTATTCAAATCGGAGTAATCGATACATGTTCTCCATTTTCCATTTGATTTTCGAACAGGTACGGGATTCGACACCCATTCGGGATATAGCACATCTCGAATGAACCCATTCGTTTTAAGCTTTTCTACCTCTTCTTTAAGGGAGGCAGATCTCTCTGGATCCATACCATGCCTTTTCTGTTTGACCGGAACATGCCGTCGGTCAATATTCAAAGTGTGGCTCGCGATGTCCGGCGAGATACCACACATGTCAGAATGCATCCAGGCGAATACGTCAAGATTCGCCCGTAGAAATTCAACCAAATCCTCTTGAGTCTGCTGGCTTAGCTGAGATCCAATCTTTATCATCTTCGAATCATCATCATTGTCAATTGGGACATCGATCATCAGTTCGGCCGGGGATGCTTGACTTTCTTTAGATTCTCCTTCATCTTTAGTTTCTCTTGGGTCAAGATCCCTTTGGAATTGGTTGGGGGTGCCCGGGCCTAGGCCCAGGCATTAATTGTCAATTATCAGCAGAACGGACGCAGAGAGATTCCTCTATGCCCTTTCCTTTCTCCTTTTGCTGTGCCTAACAGGCTCTCCCAGCAGCCTGATCTCCTTGAATGATTCCCACTGTACGATCAGTGGGAAACTTCAAAGTCAAACACCACGGGACGATGGCTGCCCTGAATTCAACGAGGGTCAGTCGGCCCAAGAAAGCATTATAAGGGGAGTCTATGTCCAACACAACGAACTGTAATATCCGTACTCTCCGGCATTCTCCAACTCCCAACTCCACTGGTAGTTCCACTACTCCAGTGGGTATGGTAGCGCTTCCATTGAAGCCATGGATTCGGGATTGGCAAGGCTTTAAATCTTTGGCTTCCATTTTCATTTGGTCGTGAGCCCGTTTAAACAAAATATTCACAGAGCTTCCACTGTCAACTGAGATCCTCTTCATCCAAGCAGGACCTACTTGAGCTGAGATGACCAGTGGATCGATAGTGGGGTCTTCGACTTTATCAGCATCTCTGTTTCTGAATACGATGTCATCTATCATCGTCTTCGGTTGTTTGGCCGGAGCCCCTTCATCAAAACTACAATAACACTCAAAGTTCGCATGCCTAATAGAGATGGAATACGACTCCATATCCTTCCATCTTCGGTCTACTGGATGGGGATCACCACTTATTGTATTAATAACCAATCTCCCGCCAGTACGAGCGGGTTCCTCCTGCCTTTCCTGGTTTGGTGCACGATTCTGATTCGATGGGCCCGTACCTCCTGACTGCGGCGCCCGCACAAACTGATCCAACTTTCGTTCACGTATCAGCTTTTCAATGAGATCTTGTAAATGTCGACACTCGTTTGTATTATGGCCATAACATTCATGGAATCTACAAAACTTCCCTGTTTGGACTTGTCTTTCTATCGATGGCTTCGGGGCAGGTTTCTTGTACTTCATGGTGTTACAGGTCTGCAAATACACATTTTCCAACGACGTATTCAATGGAGTATAATTGTCGAACATGGGAGCTCTACGTCGTGGACCACAATTTTGATCTCGTTTTTTACCTTGATTTCCGCTGTCCCTCTGCTGGTTCTATTTTGTATATTCAACTGAACTTTTCAGGAACTCTCCCCGGATTGTTTAACTGCGATGTTACTTTGAATTCCTTCCATGCTGGGCCCTGCGTCATCCTGCTTCCTAGACTGTTTCACATCCTCCCTTCTCAAGAATTGGGCTGCCATAGAATAGAAAAGTTCCAATGACGCAGGTGGCTTTCCAGCTAACCAATTTCCGAACTCGGGATCAGGATCAATCCCCTTATTTAATGCCATCAGGATAGGGTTGTCATTGGGATTGCTTATTTCTGCACACGCAGCATGAAATCGCTCCAAGTAACGTCTAAGTGTCTCTCCGGGAGCTTGAGTGACACTAGACAGAGTATTAACATCTTTAGGTCTTGCCACGTGCATACGGAATTGTTCAACAAACTTGGTGGCCATCTGGTCGAAATTATAATGGATCGTGGCGACAAACGAGTAAACCACATAGTAGCAATGCCCCCTAAGGAAATGGGGAAGCTACGGCATTTGACTGCATCATCAGCTCTCGCAGCATTCATTAGCCATTCATACTTCAGGATGTGTTGATTGGGATCAAAATTTCCTTCATAGACTGGCAAAGTTGGCATCCTGAAACGCTGAGGTGGTTCAGCATATAATATGTCATCAGTGAAAGGGGTATGACTTCGGGAAATTCCCCAGTCGTCATTAGTGAGACCCTGACTTTCACAGATCATCTGACGAATCATCATCGGTATATCCGACATCTAGATATTTGGAGCATGTTGTGCCAAGGTGTGGTCGGGTTCCACAGCGCGAGTCTGGACCGGACGCGGACGACGGTCCGTGCCTCGCCTCCTTGGTTCAAAGTTTCCAGGAACATAAGGTTCTGGAGTATGTTCTCGTCGGTGACGATGCAGGTCAACTAGATTTCTAGCATCAACTCCTTGTTCGGTAGTGGTAGTGGTAGCAAGGTTGCCCGTGACATGGTAAGGAGCGGCACCCACTCGGGTTGAGGGTCCGGTCTGATGACTGGTGGATGGTCCAGTCCTGGGTTGTCCAAGATTTAAGGCAGGTTGGTGTCCTGTGGCCTGGGTGTAGCTTACATCCAGCCATGGGCGTATGGATCGGTGATGATCATCAGATGAAGCTGAACTCTCTATGGAAGAATAAGAAGCTTGATCTCTTCTGGATCTTCTGCGCCATTGGCGATTCAGCTGGTTGATCAACTCTGTGTTGGCGCGCAGTTGTTCAGTAAACTTTTGCCGACTCTGGGTCAACTCTTGAAGCAGCATCTGGAATTCTTTTCTGGTGACCGGGCCTAATGGATCTGAAGGTCCAGCGACATCTTGGTTGGATGGAGGCAATTATGCGGGATTCTGTCTATCTCGTCCTTCCTGATCGGCAGCTGTAGAAGCAGTTCGTGTGCTTACCATGATGAATTGACGAAGTCCTTTCCTAGATCTGGTACAAATCTGAATAGGATGGAAGGGCTTCAAGGCTTTAGATTTGGATCTTCTTCTTGGATTTATGCAATCCGGTATCGATAGCAGATCCAAAGAGCAGGAGAAAAGTTGAGTTTTCTCAGTGAAAGCACCAAAGTGTTTGTACAAAAAATAGGCACAACACTCATCGGGAGTTTTTGAAGAGATAAAAATGAAGAAATTAAGTGGAAAAAGAGGATTATCTAACAAAAACTCCAAAAAACAGATATGTAAATGATAAAAATGCACATGAACACAGGGATTTAGAGTGGTTCGGCGTATTGCCTACGTCCACTATGAAATTGCTCACTTTATTAATGTTTCTTTGATGATTACAATTGATTGCAGTGGATTACAACGAATTAAAGTTATGAAATTCGAGCACAACAGCGTAGTAGAGTGTGAAATTGAATCCTGCAGAGTCTCGGCGTTGGAGCGTCCAAAAGATCCTTTCTCTGTAGGCCCTGAGACTCTATTTATAGGCGTAGAAGGTTGATATTTCGCTCAGATCTCGTGAGACTTCCTCTGGCACGTGAGTGGGCCCACGCGACCGAGTCCATAAAGTTTCAGCCCGATCCGTGATCGATACGAACGTAATTCATATCGATCAAGATTTTGTCCAATGGAGTCGAAACTTGGTAAGAACATTCTTTAGCTTGTCCTTAAGCTTCTATGAAAATTTCATAGCATTTAGACTTATGGATCGTGAGATATGATCGATACGAATTGGCATTCCACGGCAGGCTGTTTGGTTCGAATCAATCATTTCGAATCGATCTGTTCGATCGATGGTTGCACGTGCCCAGATGATGATGTGGCGCGCACTCTTCGGATCGATCCACCTTTTATGTCGAGTTGATCGAGTCATCCCAGGATTCTCGCCTTGTTCGCATCGAAGGCCGTTGTTTAGTTCGCATCGATGGAAGATGACTCTTGTTCGCATCAATGCAACGAGCTTTGTTCGTATCGATGGAGAACACGTGGAATACGTTGACTGCATGGCCTTGTTCGTATCGATTGGAAACAACTCCAGTCGATCGATACGAAGTTGAAGTGACCAGATGGACTCGAACATTGGTAGCCCGATCGATACGAATAACCACGATATGAATCGATACGAACAGGGACTTCTCGATGGATACGAAGCAACTGGACTTGAAGGATACGAACAAGGGCTATTTGCTGGATACGAAGTGGCGTGTCCTGATGGATTCGAACAAATGCCTTTTGATGGATACGAAGTAGACATCAGCCGATCGATATGAAGTGCACTATCTGTTGATGGATACGAAGTCGATCGATACAGACTAGGGCTTGATGATGGATACGAATCTGATCAATTCGAACTGTGGCCTACTGATGGATACGAAATTGAGGCTATTTTCTCCAACTTGCATCTATCATAACTTGAGCATATGAACCCGGATTGACTTGAAAATTGGGACGTTGGCTTTCATGGCTTCACTCGTCGTGTCTTGTCGATCGTAGCTTGATCCAGACTTGGACAAAATTAATCAACATCCATAGCAAACTTGCACATACTTGATATCCTAGGTCGAGTGATCTTCGGTTTTTAGTCATTTTCTTGATATCTCGGCCTTGCCAAAAGGCGGGATAACATTAGGTCAATCATCACTTCACCTTCTCCTTCTTCATCACTATCCAGTTCGTCGTCGGCCTCATTGCCGTCCCCTTCCGGTATCTCTGCCATTACCTAGGGTAGGCATGGCTGGTTCCATGGGACATGTCCCATGCCGACTGGTACTCCAGGAATGACTCCTCTTTCTTCTAACTCCTCCTGGTCTTACATATTTTCCTCCCAAGGGTTCTCAAATTCTTCGACCACCTCCTCTTCTTCTTCTTCTTCTGTTGCTTCATCATTGTTTCTTTGTATCTCGTTTCAGTTTATGTATGAACTGGATGATCCCTCCTGCCATACGGCATGCTCCCCGTCCATATCCCATATTACATTGCTATATTCATTTGATATGATAGCATCAGGGTCTTCCATCAGCTCTGATTCTTCCTCCACAGGCGCTATTTCCTCTTCCATAGGTTCTGATTCTTCCTCCATTGGCTCAGTCTCTTCTATTGGTTCATAAATGGAGCTAATAGGATCTACTATCCAATTTCCCCCCGAGGTATGCCTGGTTTCATCGTCGCTAGAGATCATAATTACTTCTGGAGCTAGGGGTGATATAATCATTCCGGCCATGTGGTATCCATCTTCACCCCTCCGAGTGTATGGGGCATATTCTCCTTCGATCAAAAACCCACTATTGCTAGGCGGATATTTTGGTTGCTCCTCTTCGTCGCTAGAAAGAACAATGAGGCTATCCTTCTTGCCCCAACTCGCTCTAAACGACTCTCCTTTCGTGTAACTTCCCCCATATGGTTTGTATAAGGCAAACAATTATTCTTTTAGACATAAGTAGTAGGTAATTGCTAGTGTATTCTTAGATAGAGAGGTTTGGTCAATACTCAGAAAATGTTTCGATATTTATTTCTAAAGATGGTTTTTAAGATTATTTGTACAAAATGTTTATATTTCGAAAACTCTTTGAAAATTTTACCAAAATATTCTTTCTTTTCAAATATATATATTAGGTAAAAATGATTTCATATAAAACCAAATTCATTTGTATAAGTATTAACAAATACGCATTTATATATACTCAAACTCATTCTAGGGTGTTACTAACCCTATCTCTAAGGAGTTACTTATCCTAGGGCATTACTAACCCTATCTCTAATGAGTCTTTTACCCTTATCAGGCTTAGGTGTTCGCTCAACCTAAGCTCCGATACCATGATGTGAGGACCCATTTCTTCGACTCTTTAAAATCGACACTAATACACCCTCGGTATTCACGTCCCATAAATCCAAGTGTCGGAGAAGCGGTTTCTCAAGGGTAAGAAAGAAAAATAAAGACAGAACAGAATCTCACATATGTTATTTCAATAAAAACTTTACAGCGGAAATTAAAATACATTTATCAGAGTTAAAAACATGGACAGTTATAAATTCCTGTCCTTACAAATGCGAAATACAATATTACAAGAGTATGGTGGAAATAGACAAAATCTTCGAAAAATCTTCCGAATCAATGCTTCGAGCTCCATCCAGATTTCTTCTAAACTAAACCTGACTACTAGGCTGCCCGAGAAAATTTTGGCACCTAGAGTTTAAGGAAAAGGAAAATAAACTCCGGGTCAGTCATGGGACTGGTGTGAGAACTCAAAATACGCATTTTGAAAACAAAAAGGTATCTCATAAGACTACGCCGCACATAAACAGGGAACGGGTTTTTACCTTATGATAACCAAATCATTATTACGTAAAATCACTTGATATTATTTTTAATGACATATATTTAAAAACATTTGCAATTAAACTTGTTAATCTTAGCCGAAATTGTTACATTATTAAATCCCAGCATACTAGCAACAAACGCGGGTTCTACAAACAAAATGGCAGGAACTTATTGGAGAATGGATTTCCATACAAATGACCAGGTGAAGGGACTACCTTCCGACAATACATCTCTAGAGGAATGTACTGAGACCCAACTGATGGTCCTCTACCAACACAAGATCGGCCTAGCTCTTCCTAACTAGTACCAAATATATCATCACCCCAGTCGTTACCGACCTATCCGAGGGCCTTCAAAGCATACATCCACAATAATTTAAACCGAAACGTCATAGCGGGTAGAAATATATCTAGAATGGGATGATCATATCCTAATGGTTACAAACCACATTGCCTTGCTACATCTACCATGTTTCCGTCATTTCCTAGTATGAGACTTGAGGTAATGACTACCTTTTACTTGGCACATCTCACTTTGAATTCCACATTGCCATTACATCAATCACTATATATCTAAATTCCTTAATTTGTAATAGCTTTTATTTAAATCACTTAATTTGTAATAGCTTTTATTTAAATCATTTATCTAAATTCCTTTAACATAAACTATAAAACTTCCAAATAATTATTAAAACACTTAATTATTCATTTGAAAATATTTATAAAAGATTTGGCAAAGAATTGTTAAGTTTAAAGCTATATTTCAAATGTAATAGAAAAGCGCTGTGGAAAGTGCGTTTTAAGCTATATTGACCAAAACGACTTTTTATCACTTGGAAATTCAATTTTATATCTCAAATCACTTTTAAAACATTTTAAAGATTTAAAAGATTTATTCTATATTTTTAAACAATTTTAAATATCATTTTAAAAGAAATCCAGTTTTGAATTCCGATCTGCAAAACCGTGATTTTCTCATAAACTTGTTTTACTCATATTTCAAAATTTACCTATTGAAATCTCGATTCTCTTTCTTCGTTGGAAAACTATGGATATAATAGTTCAGAAAATTCTTATCTCGAAGAATTCCGAGCTATATTCCAACTCTTACATTTGTTTGACTTTTATGGCGCGAAATAGCGAACTACCGTTACGGGACGTGCCTGTTTTTGACTAAATTTTCCATTCTCACTCAAACTTCACCAAAACACTTTCAAATGTTTATAAAACATTTCAAACTTATTTTTAAACCATTTTGAAGAGGTTTAACATTCTATACCCACCATTTCATTAATTCAAGGAAAGTGCTTTCTTTTGTGCTTATCGACGTGTATTTCCATGACTTGCATATATATTCAACATTCATATTAAACAACCAAATTTGATGATCAAAGCAAATTAAACATCCATTTCAAACATCATATCATCATCCAAAATATAATATAATAGTTTAGGAGTTCTCATCTTCATTTTCCCTTCGAGCTAATATAAAATTGGCTATAGCTCCGCTATCACGAAATTAAACTCTACAAAATCGAGCTTTGGACCCTTGAAGTGGCTCTTCAACGTTGGTGCTCACGGCCTAGGTGGTGTGGGGTGGCGGCCGTGGAGACTTTGGAAGAGTAGAGGAGGTGTTTAGAACTAGTTTTGAAGTGGATCGATATTATAAACTAGTGTATACATTTTTCTCTTTTATTTGGTATAATTTTTCTAACCTTCCTTAAATATTTTTTTATGAATAAGAAGCCATTAAAGAGGCTCTTAGAAAGCTTGAAAAGAAGAGGAAGAAGAAGTGGAATGGTATTAGGATTTTTTGTGAGAAGAGGGGTGGTATTTATAAAAAAACCTTAGAATAAAATATTATATTACATAATTACCTAAATACCCCTAGCCCACACCCCTCCCCTAGCCTCTAGCGCACGGCTCCCTCCCAAAGTCAAGTGATGGTTGATGTGAGGTGATGGTGTGGTACAATGAAGTGATGTTTGCTTTATGATTACTTAAAGGTCAAGCTTAGAAATTATTAAATCATTTTTGTAATATATATATATATATATATCTGTGTGTGTGTGTATTTATGTATGTGTGTGCATGTTATCATGTGCATGTGAAATATATATGTATGTACATGTAGGTGCACAACACTTCGAATAACTTTTGTTCGTTAAATCGTTGGAATCCGGAGAACCGATTATCGGTCACATTTTCACTTATTTATTAACGTACATATATTTGTAAACAAAATTCAGAAATAAATTTCTTATCATTTTAAACTAATTAAAATGATCGTATTTGAACTATAAAACCATATAAATTCATATTAAAATTTATTTACAAAAATTGTCATTATACCGACAAAGCGATATCGATTTTTCCTTATTCATATCAAATATATATCTTTATAAAACTATTGTAAATGATTCATTATCACTTTATAACTATTCAAAATGAATTATCATCATTTAAAATATTTATTTGGATAATTAAAATAATTATTAAATCATTAAATCTTAATTTAAATTCATAAATCTTTAAATACAATGTCATTTTATCGATATAAATTTCGAGGAAAGTATTTATTCAAAATAAGATTACTATTACTTATTATCACTTGGAATAATATTATCCTTTTATTTGCATATATTTAAAAATAATTACTGTTTATCAAAGTGATAAACTAGTGGGTCGTTAGAATATATCTGTTTGGATATGATTATTACTGATGGTTATTTATCATGTTTAAATATGATAATATGGAAGTTTTATATGGTTGTTGAATATATATATATATATACAAGTCACGTTAATACACGTCGAAAATCACAAACACTTTCCTTTAATTAATGAAATGGTGCATATGGAATGTTTAAACCACTTAAAAATGCTTTCATATGGTTTAGAAATGTTTTACAAACATTCAAAAGTGTTTTAGTGAAGTTTAAATGAATATTGAAAATTTAGTCAAAAACAGACGCATCTTGTAATGGCAGTTCGCGATTTCGCGCCGTAAGAGTTAAATCCATTTAGGATGGATTCAGAGTCGGAATTCCTTGTAATAAATTTTTTTCAAACCCTTATAATCATAGTTTACAAAAAAAGAAAAGGATCGAGATTTTGATAGGTAGATTTTGAAATATGAATAAAACAAATTTTTGAAATAATCACGGTTTTACAATTTGGAATCCGTAAAAGGATTTCTTTAAAAATGATATTTTTAAAATTGTTTAAAAAATATGAAATAAATTCTAAAAATCTTTTAAAATGTTTCAAAAGTGATATGAGTTATAAAAAGTAATTTCCAAATGATAGAAAAGTCATTTTAATCAATATAGCTTAAAAGGCACCATTCACAGCACTTTTCTATAACTTTTGAAATATAGTTCTAAACACAAAAATTCTTTCCCAAATCTTTTGTAAAAATAAATGAATAATAAAGTATTTTAAAGGTGATTTGATGGACTTGTAAATTATTTCAAAGTGGTTAAATAAATAATTAAAAGTTAATTAAGTATGTTAAAAGATTTAGAGTCGATCAAATAACTTGACCACCTTAAGGGTGACAAAGAGATATTGTCTAAGTGAGTTTGGGATACTAGTTTCCTGCTCTCCCTGGCTATCCGGGCTGGCCCGACGGAGGGGATGGTAAATTTGATTTACTTGGATCAAAATTCCCATAGTATAAAAGATATAATTTTCCAAATTTAAACAACTTGGATTACATAGAAATAATCTTCTTATACTTAGTATTAAATTCTGAAGAGGGATCCCATACCATCCGTGTGAATTTAAAAGGAAATTTCACTATTATTCGACGGATAGTAAAGGTTGAATATAGAAATTGATGTTGAGTAGAATTAGTTAATTTATATCAACCCTTTTTAACTGAAAAATGTTTTCCAATATGACAGATGAAAATGATTTGAAATTTAAAAAAGGTTTTAAGTAATCAAAGGATTTGATAAATGAGGTTTAATGATTCTATATATACCCAAAAGAATGTTTCAAAGATATATATCTCCAGAAGATATTTTGATAAAAAGAAATCAATCAATCAAAGAATAATACCATATTCACCTAGCCTCTTTTTATTGATGATTGGTTCGAAGGAACTGGGGTCGGATTTGAGTAATCCTTATCCTCAAACCACTTTGAACCAATTTACGTATTTGAAGTGAAAATATGGAAATGATTTGGAAGATGGAATGTAGGGTTGCTTGTAACTGCCCATTAAGGGAATTTCCAATATCATATTATGTGGCAGTAGTTCTTTATTTGAGATCTCTGATGCAAGGACTTCTCGCTACTAATTCCAGGGGTGATTTCTGACAGGATGTGGTAGGAGAGTACCTTCGGTTTGTCCTGTTCCTAGACAACTTATATGGATGAATGTCTGACGTTGCATTTCTAATTACATTGATTGATCTTTATAAACGTATCATCTGTTTGGTGGCGAAGAAGACAACTTTGCTTAGCTTAACACCATTTCCTGAGACGTATGAGCTCAGGAGTTATATGTTTGTAGAAATCAGTTTTGTGATCATGCAATGGTAGTGTGGCATTCAAAGTGGAATGTGCTATGTGAAAGGTAATCGTTACCTCAGGCCTCATCACCCAATAATGGCTTAAACAGGGTATGCCATAAGGCTATGTGGTTCGCTACCATTAGGGCATGGTAATCACCTTTCTAGATAACTCTTTATATTTTAGGTATGTTGTGTATGCTAAGAGAGCTCTTGGATAGGTCGGTAACGACTGGAGTGATGTCCTAATCAGTTTCTATCCAGGCCATGTATGAGTACCAAATAGGGATGGACCGGTCTTAACAAATGCGGAGGATTGTTTGTGTATCCTCGGTACATTCCTCTAGAGATGTACTGTATGGAAGGTAATCCCTTACTTGCCATTGTATGGAAATCCATTCTCCAATAAGTGCCTTCGGACTTAGTTGTAAACTTATTATGCCGTCAAATTTAACCAATGTAATAATGTCGGCTAAGATTCATAAGTTTACTTGCAAATGTTTTCAAAAGAATGTCATTAAAAATAATATCAAATTATTTTACGTAGCAAATATTTTTGTTATCATAAGGTAAAAACTCGTTCCGTGTTTATGTGCGGCGTGGTCTTATGAGATACCTTTATTTTCAAAACGCGTATTTTGGGTTTCCCACACCAGTCTCATTAATGACCCGGAGTTTATTCTGCTTTTCCCTTAAACTTTGGGTGCCCTAATTTTCTCGGGCAGCCTAGTACTTAGGTTTAGTTAGAAGAAATATGGATGGAGCTCAAAGCATGGAGTTAGAAAATTCTTCTTAAGATTGTTAACTGTTTCCACCACACTTGTGTATCATTATATTCCACATTTGTAAGGATAGATATTTATAACTATCCATGTTTAACTCTGATAAATATATTAAATTTCCACTGTAAAGATTATATATTGAAATAATATATGTTATTCCATTCGTATAAGATTCTATTCTGGCTATTTTTCTTTCTTACATTTGAAGAACCGCCTCTTTGGCACTTGGATTTGTGGCACGTGAATACCAAGGATGTATTAGTGTCGATTTTCGATGGTTGAAGAAACAGGTCGTCACACATCCCTAAACCATTGTGTGTGTATTTGAACTTGAGCTTGTATTTTCACAAAAGTAGATGTTTAAAATTCATTAATCATTTTGATTAATGATATTTTAAATTTATTAATCATTTTAGCTAAAGATGTTTAAAATTAATTAATCTTTTTTATTAATGAGATTTGAATTTAATAAGATAATTTTAATTATTGATACCGAACTTTAATTAATCATTTTAATTAATGATTGTTAAAATTTAATTAATTGTTTTAACTAATGGTGTTTTGAAATTAATTAATCATTTTAATTAATGATGTTTGAATTTAACAAAATCATTTTAATTAATGATATTTGAAATGTAATTAATCATTTTAACTAATGATCATTTGATCTAATTAATTGTTTTAATTAACAGTATGTAAGTTTTATAAATCATTTTAGTTAATGATAGTTGAGATTAATTATTCATTTTAATTAATGATTATTTGAATTTAATAAATCATTTGATAAATGATATTTTAAGTTAGTTAATTGATTTAATAAACGAGTTTAAAGTAAATTAATTGATTTGATAAAAGTGTTTTGGAAGTAATTAACTATTTTATTAAAGATAACTGATTTGTTTATCGAAGGAAATTGTAAATTTGATTAATTACCTTTCGAGATAATTAATATTGTTGTAGATTTTAAAAAGAATTTTATAAATCATCCCCTAGGACGATTAACATTATTTTAAAATTTATAAAGGTATTTCAATTGTTTTATTGTCCTTTGAGATAATAAATATTGTTTTAAAATTAATAAATGATTATTTTTAAAAGAGAACTTCTAAATAGAATTGTTTATAAATAAAGCTAAGTGTCAATTGTTTTGGGATTTTAGTAAACAATGTTTAAAAAGACATATTTTTTTCCCTTGTTTTAATACCCTTAATATTATAAATTTATCTTTTAAAATAACATTTTAAAGAGTTTTTGGAAAATTTAGATCCCGGAATTGTTTGAAATGATTTCAAAAGATTTTTGAATTATTATTTGAAGTTATCTCATAGAAGAAAAATATGTAGTATGCTTGCAAAAAAAAGAGTTTTTGAAATTGAAAATCGGGTATTTCATTTTTAAGTTCCCTTAGTCGGAATTTATTTAAAAATAAAAAGTATTTTAGGTAAAAGATTGTTTTGGATAAATGAATTTTTACCCTTAGATAAGAGAAGGGATAAGTTAACACTGATTTCAGTGGGTTAGATTGGATAGGCTTCATTAATTGCTGAACCACTATAAAAATCTTCTTGTCCTCTTTATATTTCTGCTCTTTTACATTTATTCTCTATGTTATTGCTCTATAAGAATAGGGCTGGTGCCTTTACACTCAATCCAGGGTGTTGATCCATTTTTTGGGTTACATTTTGGTGCTTTCACTGAGAACCCAACTCAGGCTTAGATCTAGCAATCTACTTTGGATCAGATAGGTTCAAAAGTTAGATCCTCAATCTCTGCTTAGAAGATTTTCTATTGAGAATCAATGGCATTAGGAAGAAGGAGAACTACCTTTGGAAGATCCATAGGAGCTACCATTGCTGGAGAAGAAAGAAACCCTCAGCAAATTGAAATCAACAACTCCAACAACCTGCTGTTAGGAGCCAACTTTGGAGATCAGGTTCCAGAATCCTCCACATAGCATGAAGTTGTGACTAAGGGAGAATTGAACAAGGTGGTTGATGAAATTAACCATAAAATGGCAAACAGTCAAATTATGAAAAAGATAGATGCTCTCTTAGCGCTCCAATCACTAACTACTCCCAGAACGGTGCTCGAAGCCGTGGCTGCTACGGAGCAAGAGCATTCTTTTGTTTCTTCCTTGAACAGAAGAAATGGAAGGTAAAAGCAATAGAAAGCAATGGTCGGAGCTCTAAGAATCATAACAGAAGGAAATGTTAACTCTCCAACCACTGCAAAAGCACCTACTACAAACCTAAACTTAGGGGTGAAAACCCTATAGGGGGATATAACGATGGCTCTCTCCAGCTCTAAAGATGACATACAATTTGAGGAAGATGAATTGGATGAAAATGCCTCTTAGTCTCCAGAAATCGATAAAACTATGTTCCTGCGAGCCGAATCCCAAATTTCTTCTTGAAGTCATGGAATCATCGCTTTAATACCGTTGAGCCGTCAGACACACGATCCATAACTCTTCTTGGAGTCGATGAATTATTGTTCCAAGGCCATTTGGTCGCCGAATATCCGATCAAAATTTCACTTAAAGTCGATGAATCATTGCTTTAAGGCCGCCGAGCCGTTGGACACACGACCCAAAACTCTTCTTGGATTCGATGAATTATCGCTCCAAGGCCGTCTGGTCGTCGGACATCTGACCAAAATTCCTCTCGAAACTGATAAATTATCATTCCAAGTCCGTCTAGCTACCGTACATCTAACAACAAAAACTCCTTCACAAACTGAAGCGTCGTGAAGGTCTTCCACGAACTAAAGCGTCATGAAGGCGAACCGGTAGATCAGCGGTCATCTGATCTAAAGAACTCTTCACGGATGTGAAGGTCATTTACAAACTAAAGCGTCGTGAAGGTGAATCGGTAGATCAACAGTCGTCTGATCCAAAAAACTCTTCACGAACGTGAAGGTCGTTCACGAACTAAAGCATCATGGAGGAGAACCGGTAGATCAGCGGTCATCTAATCCAAAAAACCCTTCGCAAACATAAAGATCTTTATCGAACTAAAGCGTCATGAAGGCGAACCGGTAGATCAGCGGTCGTCTGATCCAAAAAACTTTTCGCAAACATGAAGGTCTTTAACAAACTAAAGCATCGTGAAGGTAAACTGGTATATCAGCAGTCATCTGATCCAAAAAACCCTTCGCGAACGAGAAGGTCTTTCACGAACTAAAGCATCGTAAAAGCGAACCAGTAGATCAACGAAATTTATGTACGACTGATATCCACAAAGGTGAGCTGGAAGATCAGCAGTCATCTGATCCAGAGCACCTTGAAGTCAACAAAGTCATGCTCCGGGGCCATAAATCGACAATCATATCAGTCCTCCACATAATTAACGGAATCACTTCCAATGACCGATGAAACAAACAGTGCTGAACTCCAGAGCTTCAAAGTCACTCAAAGAAACTAAGCCAAAACTGAACCAACCTTGTGGTAAATCAGAGGTTGAGTCGAATCAAGACAAGACTTAGAACTCGGGAGAACCGTACCCTCTGGACTGGGGGCAACCAGACGAGTTATGGAGAGACCCTGGGTACAATTCAAGTGCACTAACAACCATGTGGCATGGAGGGCACCGCACACACTTGAATAGCTACAAAGAAGGCCGAGACTAATTATACCATAGTTCTATTATACCCGATCAAAAATTCTGGCATTCTGACAAATACAGACTTAACGACCTAGCTAATGCAATAGACGAAAAAGAAGCATAATGCTTGCTTGCTTCTTCCCAACTCCGCCTTTACCACCGTTGGTTACCGGTTCCTTTTCCTTATAGACTGTATGCTAGTTGAAGACTAATTTTCTAAAGGCGGTTTGGACCAAATACTTAGAGTCTTGCCCCAAACTCTCATAAGCTCTTTCTTTAAAATCCTCTCCATGCGGCCGGCTGTAGATCTCTCCACCATGGAAACCTTATCTGTTTGGTTATGCACACCTTCTTGAAATACGAGATAGTGGCCAATCCATGGTTACACGATCCAAAAACCAACTATCTCTTAGAACTGACGAAATTGTGTTCCAGCGAAGTCAAATCGCCGGATTAATGGGAAAACTTGATCCTTACCTTCTAAGAACTTGTATCGCTCCTCCAGCTCCAGGAAGGCCCAAACCATTGTGCACATCTCATAAGCCGCACACTCCACCGCACATCACTTCTTGCACTGTGGAACCACACTCTCGAAGTACGAACTCCTTATGTCACCCGAAGATTGGCAACGTCAAGAAGTTCCAAACCATTATGGATCGACGCGTCATATCGATCCCATAAGACTCCAGTTTCGTAAGCTGCGCATCCCATAAATCGCACTAACCTTTTGAGCCATGAAATCACGCTTTTAAAACTTAAACTCCTCACGTTGCTCGAAGATAGGCAACATTGAGAAGCATAAAAAGCCGCGCATCCCGTAAGCCGCGCACTAACTCTCCGAGCCATGAAATCACGCTCTTAAAACATAAACTCCTCACATTGCCCGAAGATAGGCAACATTGAGAATAATAAAAAGCCGCACATCCCGTAAGCCGCACACCAACTCTTCGAGCCGTGAAATCACGCTATTAAAACATAAACTCCTCACGTTGCTCGAAGATAGGCAACATTGAGAAGTATCAAAAGCCGTGTATCCCACAAAGCCACACACACTTTTAAGTAACGGAATTGCGCCGGCAAAACCGGGAAACTTATCCATCACATGAATGACGAGGATCAACCCACTCTCATTATCAGGAGTAACTGGCGCGAATCCAACAAAATCGAAGTGCTACAAACCAGTAGAAAACTCCAACTACTGACATCCAATGATTAACTATAACATTTAACGTGGATAACATTTAGCTATCTACGGTTAACTCATATAATGTGCATGCTCTAAGCAATGAAGCGCGTGTTTGAAGATTGCGAAATTCCTAAGAAATAATATGCATAAGTATTTACTCATGTTCTTGAGGAATGATAAGTGGTTTAACTTCCAAAAATTTGCAAAAATTATTCATTTACCCGAAGAGTGTTTCTGAATTCTTTAATAGCTAATCCTATAACTATATATTCTGCACTCAATTTACATTGTTATACACATTTCTAACATACATGTGTTGCACACTTTCACAAATTGCAAAAAAATGCAAACTATATACTAAAATTGTGAAACTTACAAAAAATCAAATCGTAACTTAGTTTTATTCCAAGTTTTGGTATGCAGACTATTCGAATCATAAGTCACCGCTCGTTTGCCAAGTGTTCGAAGTAAACAACCCTATGAACTGGGGGGCATACACCGGTACTCAAGTAGAAATGCTCAAAAACAAAAACACTTCACAAGTTCTGTTACTTCAAACAAAGAATTTTGCAGTAATCACAGGACTAGCTAAAATAAAATAGAAATAAGCAAAGTAGATATAAGTGCACAGAACACAGATAAGCAGACAAGTGAAGTTACAGTCAAAAGGTCAGCAATGTATTACTTATAACTATTTTCTATACAACGTCAAAATGTGGGGGCTGTACCTACATAATACCGGCCAACAAAAGAAAAAAGTTGAAACACCCCTCACCCCTTAGTATACCCAAAAATGCACACTAAAGGATGTGGTGCGTTGTAGGTATAGCTAGAAACTTACAGAGACTAAGATTCACAAGACAAAATAATTAAAACAGTAGAAACATTTAAATAGAAATATCATTATTCAAAATCAAACTTCATAAATACTTCATTAAACCAAATACCAAATGTCCATGTCTAGTGAAAAACAATATCCAGTCATAACATCAGAGTACAAAAAATAACTATCCCTCTCAAAGAAAAGTACCAATAAATCAAACGAAACAAAAACTGAAAAAGAAGTAGAATACATGAAGATAAATCTCCGCAGCTAAACCTCCAAAGGAATCCGAAATCTAATATCCCTGCCTCTGCTGGCCTATGGGGGGAAAAGGAAAATAGAGGAGTGGGTCAGACTAAAAGTCTGGTGAATGAACGTAATTACTAGTATTCTTAAGCAAAGTAAAGATAATAGACTTTGCAACAGTTCTAGTATAGAAGGAAATAAAATAAAAGATAAAGCTGGAATAAAATACGGTTTAACTTGCTTGCTTTGCTTAGATAGTTCGATTAGATTGTTTGCACCTTTCTTCGATAACTGCTTTGATTAGGCTGAAACCCTAATCCTACTTTAAATAGGCTGAAGTCCTAATTCTACCATTTGATCGGCCTTCTATCTCTACTGTGCCTAATGCGGATGTGACGACCCGAATTTTCGACCTTTGAAAATCGATATCAATACATTCAATGTATTACATGCCGAACAATCAAATGCTGAAAATACCATATCGTTAGGGAAAAGAAGAAAGAGGTAGAAGAAGAAAAATAGAACAACAACACAGAATCTCACAATCGCAGTGGAATAATATATAATAGATAACAACTGGTCTTTATACAAAATGAACTATAATAGTTTTTATACATTACATCATCAGAGTACAACACATCAATAACACAATACTGGACCGTTATAACAACTTGTCCTCACAAGTGCAGAATATACAGCCTACAATACACAGTGGAATATAATCAGATATGTGAAATACGTCTTCGCCATCCAGCTCGTTTCCTGAGCTCCATAGCATCCTATCATGTATCTGTAATACTTGGTCTGACCCGAGCATATAATAAAATAACACCGGAGTCAGTTTGAAAAACCAGCGTGAGAAAACACACTCAATTTGAATTATTAAAGTTATCAAAATCCTTTGAAAATCAAAGGTGTCTCATAAGACCATGCCACACATAAACACGATGGGTTTTTACCTGACGATAACCAAAACATTTCATATTAAATCCTCTGATATTATAATAGTGTTAAAATACAATACTTATTCAAATAGCTGAAATGCTTGCATCTCACGTTTCAGCATAGTTGGGTACAATCAAAACCGTACGGCGCTTATTGGAGAATGGATTCCATACGAATGACTAGGCACTGGGGTACCACCTGTCATAGTACACGTCTAGAACAACATACCGAGGACCACACCGGGATCCCTTGCAACACAAGACGGGACTACCCCTAACCTGGATAGACCGAATATGCTATCACCCTGGCTGTTCCCACCCTTTCTGAGCTCCTTCCATGAATCGTAGTAATAATATCCGAGGGTATCTAGAAAGGTGGTAAACATACCCTAATTGGGTGCTACCCACTTCGCCTTGCTGCATCTCCCCTGCTTTTCAATCATTCCCAATTGATGAGGCTAGAGGCTACGATTACCTTTTAAGGAATTTTCACTTAGAATGCTCATTGTCCTCCAATGACAATGTACTGATAGCATTCATCCATACAAGTCCATTCTGGGTCCGAACGGAACCGAAGGCACTATTCCTACTACATCCATTTTGGAATAATCCTCAGGATTATTAGCGATTAGCCCTTGCACTTCACTGCTCCATCTTTGACTCCATGCTCTTGTTTTTCACATCGAAAACGTACTCATTGGATCGAAGTGGTTTTCGGATAACAAATCCGATCCCGGTCTCTTCGAAACAATGTTCAATATTTCCAGGTAAACTCAACCTCGGTTCTTTAGGAAATAATCAGATGAAAATAAGATCGGAGATCACCTCCTAACCGTTAGTGGAAAGATTTCCTTATAAATGTCCTAGAAGAACAAAACGAGTTTATACGTACAGTATAGCACCTCGAACAGTAACCGTACCATATAATTCATGTGTTTCTCCTAGATATTCCCAAAGTTATATTTTTGGTCCAGATTTGATAGTCGATTATTTAACTATCAAATAATCAATCATTCAACCAAATATTTCCTTTCCACTGAAAACACTAAATCCATTTTTAATTTAATTTTAATAAATTAAATCTCTTTATCCAGAATATATACTTATCTTATCGAATTTAGTAAATTCACAAACTATATTTCCAAAAATATTTGAAACCCCTCTTTTAAAAAAATAATAATGTGGAAAGTACCACTTCGGTATCAACCATGGATTCACAGCTCAATGGTTACGTCTCTGTCTCAGAGAAATCCAAAACTTAACTGTAGGCACTCACTGCCTCCGATTTCGCCATGCGAGTATACCATTACTTCCCGAAAACTTTGTTTAATAATTTTCTCAAAAATAATACTTATAAAAATTTCTATAATAATTTTCCAAGTTAAACTTTAGGCAAACTAGTTTTTAAATAAAAGTTATTATTTAATTTTCTAAAATATTTTTTTAACACCTTTTTGAATTAACCAGTTAATAATTAAAAATTCTTCTTTTTAAAACAAACCCAATTTCTCGATAAATATATTTTCCAATTTCAATATAACCAGTCCAACATTTATAAATCTCTCTCGATTTATTTCCAATTTGATTTACATCCCTATTCTGTAAATTCCCTTTCACGGTTGATGAGGCTAGAGGCTACGATTACCTTTTAAGGAATTTTCACTTAGAATGCTCATTGTCCTCCAATGGTAATGTATTGATAGCATTCATCCATACAAGTCCGTTCTGGGCCCGAACGAAACCAGAGGGACTATTCCTACTACATCCATTTTGGAATAATCCTCAGGATTTGTAGCGATTAGCCCTTGCACTTCACTGCTCCATCTTTGACTCCATGCTCTTGTTTTTCACATCGAAAACGTACTTGTTAGATCGAAGTGGTTTTCGGATAACAGATTCAATCTCGGTCTCTTCGAAGCAACGTTCGATATTTCTCGGTAAACTCAACCCCGATTCTTTAGGAAATAATTAGACGAAAATAAGATCGGAGATTGCCTCCTAATCGTTAGAGGTCGAATTTCCTTATAAATGTCCTTAAAGAAAAAATGAGTTTATACGTACAGTATAACACCTCGAACGGTAACTGTACCATATAATTCCCGTGTTTCTCCTAGATATTCCTAAAGTTATATTTTGGGTCCAGATTTGATAGTCGGTTATTTAACTATCAAATAATCAATCATTCAACCAAATATTTCCTTTCCACTGAAAACACTAAATCCGTTTTTAATTTAAGTTTAATAAATTAAATCTCTTTATCCAGAATATATATTTATATTATCGAATTTAGTAAATTCACAAACTATCTTTCCAAAAATATTTGAAACCCCTCTTTTAAAAAAAATTAATGTGGAAAGTACCACTTTGGTATCAACCATGGATTCACAGCTCAATGGTTACATCTCTGTCCCAGAGAAATCCAAAACTTAACTGCAGGCACTCACTACCTCCGATTTCGCCATGCGAGTATACCATTACTTCCCAAAAACTTTATCTAATAATTTTCTCAAAAATAATACCTATAAATATTTCTATAATAATTTTCCAAGTTAAACTTTAGGCAAACTAGTTTTTAAATAAAAGTTATTGTTTAATTTTCTAAAATATTTTTTTAACACCTTTTTGAATTAACCAGTTATTAATTAAAAATTCTTCTTTTAAAAGCAAACCCAATTTCTTGATAAATATATTTTCCAATTTCAATATAACCAGTCCAACATTTATAAATCTCTCTCAATTTATTTCCAATTTGATTTACATCACAATTCCATAAATTCCCTTTCACAATTTTAAAAATAAATCTATCATTTATTTTTAAGTCGATTTACCCATCTCCTTATAAATCCTCACCGTGAATTTATAACTTCAATTTATCCATTGATAATTTCTTCACTTTATTTATAAACTTCATTTATAAATTCCATAGTCTCATTTCCCCTTTATAACAGTTTCACAATGCTTAATCGATTTTAAATCGATTTCTATCCATTTTAAATTAATTTCTTAAATAACCCAACTATATTCCACTTTATTTTATCATTTAAAATCTAGTATAACCACTTCGTATTTTACTTCCAAAATTCCTTTTTATTTTCCCGACTATTAAATCTCGATTTTAAAAATAAATCCTTTTATACTTAAACAATATCACTTAAGTTCTATTATTTAAATCCTTTTATTTAAATATTCCAAAATCTCTATTTTTCATATCCCGAAATTATTAAATAAAATTTTAAAATCAACTATTTATTTTCCCAAATTCATTTCTTTAAATTAATCTAAATTCCACTATATATATTTTTACTTCAAATTACCTTCAATTTCTGTTTAAATTCAATTTACATATTTATGGTACTTTAAAATACCAGAATCCAAACTAGAAATACCATTGCACCAAATAAATTCAAATCCTTCTATAATCTATCACAGATTATTCAACATATCATATCACTGAATACGAAAATAATTTCAACATTTTTGAGGAATCCAGTTAGATCCCTCCAACCTGTTTCCCTGCATCCATAGATGTTAATACAATGTAAAAATACCAATCCCACTTCGAGGGGGATATCGCGATATATAGGGTCATCCGCTATTATGTAGGGGGCATAAGGTCTCATCTGCTATATATATGCAGGAATATCAATCACTCCAATATATATATATATACTACTATATATAAAATATCACCTCCAACTGATAATAATTTATCAATTCTATCAATCAATCAGACTTAAAATTAATTGCGGTAAATCCAAAATTGAGTGAGATTAACTCACATTGATTTCTAGATCGTCAAAACATTCCGAATGGAATCGAACATCGTTCGATCTCAGTGTACATTCGGTAAGCTCCGATCTAAGGCAAACCCGTTCCATACGCAGATTTCATCATTATGAACGTAACACGACAAACTGAGTTCGATTAGGACCTAAACCAATAAGGTATGTATATTATAAACTTTTCACATTTTCTTCTTCTGTTTACATAAAATTAACACAGTAACTTTTTTTTAAACCTGAACTTACCAAAAATGAAGCCAGCGCAACAATGTCTTCCTCGAACGCGAAAACTTCCTCCAAGCTCGAACGACCTAGGCCAACATTCGATGGACCGCTGCCTTCTCCCCGAACGCGAATTTGTAGTCACCCTCATTGGCGAATCCCGCCTCCTCCGACCATGTCTCCCTGCCGTAATCCATCCCAACCCTAAAACTGCGCGCCCCACCCACGGCCACCGTGCTCCTCGCTACGACCTTTCTCTCACGTGGCGCCACCACTCCCCTTGCCTCGAGAACCCCCTTCCAGTATTGCGACTTTGAGTCGCGATGTCGTCTCACCCTTCTTCTTTTTATAAACGAGGATCGATTTCATGAATCGACTGAAGAGAGGGAGGGGGAACTCGTGATTTACTTTTTTTGAATTGCCTTTCGATTAAATTGAAAAATGGTGGAGGGAAACAAAAACGTGATTTCAATTTGAAGGGGATGAAGAATACAGGCGATTCTCTATTTTTTTTCTTTCCGAGCTTTTTTCTTCTTCTTTGAATTTGAACTTGTGGTTGTGTGCAGTTTTTAACAGAAAAATGGAGGGGGACAAGAAGTAATATTGGCATGTAAAAGAAGGGCTACAGTGATTTTTGATAGGAAGGGGAAAAAGTGCTGATGTGAAATTTTTTGTCAAATCCATTATATATATTATTTAAATTTAAATCGTCTCGAATTCGTAGCTTAAAATCTCGACCTCTTATCAATGCGTGCCGCTAGGCATTTATAATGTTATACCCTTATTCCGAACGAAATGCAAAAGGTTTTGAGTCCTAATTCGATCATATTGAGAAGATAGCTTTTGGAACCAATTATTATATTGAATTTTTGATATAAATTTCAGCGCGTCTATATACTGTACGACCAAATGTTAACTCCAAACGCTACGAAATTTAAAATTCGATAATAATACACTATTTTGGATCCAATGGAATTAGTTTTGTCGAAATCCGAGACTATGCCCCGAAAGGCTATTTTTAAATGTCAACTTAAACGATATATTTTTAAAACTGAACAAATAACTTTTAAATTCCATTTATTTTATCTTCATTATTATTAATCTAAGTTTTATAAGCCATTAAATTATTTTTAACAAGCTTAAAATTCCAGATTCAATAATTAAACCAATATTCAATTATTAAATTCAAAAATTAAATTATCAAATAAACAGTTATATTTGAAATTCAAGTTAAAAATTAACTTTTAAATATTTAAAATCCATTAAATATTTCAATTTCAAATAACCAAAATTCTGGGTCGTTACAGCGGACTAGACCCATTGGCCCATATGCAAAGATGCGGACTAGACCCTGTTGATCCCTACGCAAAAGATACGGACTTGACCCTGTTGGTCCCAACGCAATAGACACCTACTACTATGGACTAGACCCTATTGGCCCCTACGCAATAGATACCTACTTAGCACTTGGAACTCAATAACGACTTATCAACCAACACTGAGGCTACACACTCGACCACCATTAGGTTCGCGCTATTTGTTGCTCCCTCATGTTGACCTCTTATTTACCAATGCTTCAGCATAAGCGTGCCCTTGCCTCACCTGTGCTATTGTGAGGCCAGTTGTGTCTGACTAAAAGGGAATGTTGTTGGTACGGGTCTTATCTAACAAACAAAATCTAGTTGCACCCCTTGTCCAAATCCCCATGATTTGGACTTCTATTCATTGACCTCTTATTAATGTAAGTTTTTAAAATAAGCCTCTATATCTGTAAAAGACTACCCCATTAGGCCTACAATACCGATCTTCTATATCTATAAAGGACTACTCCATTGGGCCTACAATACAGGTCTCTATATCAGTAAAGGACTACCCCGTTGGGCCTACAATATAGGTCTTGTATATCAGAAAAGGACTATCCCGTTGGGCCTACAATACCGATCTTCCATATCTTGCTTATTAACTTAATCCAAGAACTAAGTTTATTAAAATAAGCCTCTTCTGTTATTTCTGCTTTATTTGCTTATTAACTTAACCCAAGGTCTAAGTATAAAAATAAGTTACTTTTGCCATTTCTTCTATTTTCTCTTTTTAGTTATAATTACATGTTATAACTATGCTTGCAAATATCTTAAATTTGCATATTTCAGTCTAAACCCAATTTGTTACTGTTCTTCTTATTTTACATCCCATTTTCTGTAAATTCAGTGTTCTTATATTTTAGTCCATATTAACGAATTATTTTTCTATTTATTCCATTCGCGTAAAAAAGGAAATTAAAAAGAAACTGACAATTACAGTAGAAATCTCAATCGTAGAATAGATGTAAATAAAACGTAAATAACAGTGAATAACTGTAAATAATTGGAAAAGCTATAATTAATAGTAAATAATTGCAAATAACTGAAATAGAATAGCTAAAAGAAAATAGACTGAAAAACAAATCTAAATTTTACTTAAAATAAATTGTAAATAAACTTGCATAAAGGTTACCCCAAAATTGTAGAAAAACTACAACTATTGGAAATCCTATTATTTTAAATTACTTAAAAATATAAAATAATTACTAAACACTCACCTGTGGTTCTTAGCACTTTCCTTTGGCATTCCTGGATCCACTTGAAGGGTATAAAATATTTTAATTAAAAAGATCTTCTCCTCGGAAAAATATTCCTTTTAGGGTCCAGCCTTAGGCAATGAACACAGATGGAGAAAATCTAAATGAGAAAAATAGTTAGGCCTAGGGTCTTATTTATAGTGGAACCTGTGGATCTCAGACCGTTGGATATGGAGATTAAATCTGGTGCAATCACGTCATAGGCTCGATAGGAACTGCCGGATGGAAGCACGGACGCACAGGATCGAACAAAATAGGAAAAACACGTCATATATGCATCTGGATGGCTTCTCGGCCATAAGAGAAGGTGGGTCGACCCCTAGGTCGACCCATACAAGTGGTAGGTCGACCTAGCCAAGGGGAGGGTTGACCTTAGGGTCGACCTGCCTTATATTATTATTATTATTATTATTATTATTATTATTATTATTATTTTCTTTCTGTTTTCTTTGTTTCTTGCGTATCTTCTTCATATTAACTCGGTTTTTGACGTTCTATATATAGAAATTGATCAGAAAATTACCACAGACACAATGGTTCAATTCCCATGGCTCAATTCTAATAATTTCACAAAGTTATTTTATTATTTAACCAATTCGTTAATTAATTATTATAGCTTAAATTTCGGGTTGTTACATTCTCCCCTCCTTAAGGGATTTCATCCCCGAAATCTCTAAGGATAGAAGAATGAAATAAATGTTTTCATCCAAGTTCTACAACCAACTACTCAACCATCATCTATTACATCCATTGTCTTTAAGTTTTTCTAGTGCGATTTATGATACATATGCAATTAGTGTAGTGTCAATGTCCCTAACTAATGCAAAAGATTAGGCGGTCTACTGATTCAGTCGAACTCCTTTTATGCAAACATGTCCATGCCATGTATCCAAATGAATACAAATTCCCTAATGATAACTGATAGTTCTATATGCGTGCTACAATCATCATCCAAATGCAAAAATCATATGACAATCATCCATTTATAGTAACCATGGAAAATAAAATAAAATAAAAATGCAAATGCGCACACATCCATATGCATATGCTCTAGTGTCTAGTTAGGCCGATCCCTAAGAGATAATAGTGCCTAGTGTAAGTATATGCGTCCATTAGCATCTACTAGCAACCACTTGCAACCACTAGTATCCATCATACATAACATGTTCTAGTAACATGTTTACATTCAGTCCTACCATTCATAGGTTGAATCCTAAGATCTACCCTCCCAAAGGATAATAAAGAAAAGATCCTATTCGAAACTGAAGATGGAAAAAGGAAATTTAAAATTTACTATCAAAGAGATGTGGGTAAGAGATACGTATTTTCTCCTAATCAAATCAATCTTCTCCGAAGTCTCTCTAACAGTGTCCGGACCAAATAGCAATCTTTCTGTAGTCTCTAACCAACACAAAGATGACTTGCACGGTCTTTCCAAAAAGGGCTTCGAAAGGTGTCATTCCAATGCTAGCTTGAAAACTATTATTATATTCGAATTCCACTAAAGGAAGATGCTCCTTCCAAGTTCCTCCAAAATCAAGAATACACATCCTCAACCATGTGTGTCTTACCATCTTACTAATATCACCATACTATTCTTCTATAGTCTTCACACATGAAGCAACAATCCTAGGTTCTCACTAGTGTCTTATACACTTTACGGAAACTTCTATTACTATTTCTAAAATTAATCACTGCTATAGCCTTACACTATTTCCATCATAGCTAGGAAATGATTCCTATCTACTCCACATTTAAAAGTTTGGTTTGGTATTTATCATTTCAAAAACTAAAGCTTCTAAACTTTTAAAACATCAAATCCCAAAACCTTTTCCTTTAAAAGTGTTATTTTTAAATTTCCATTAAATTCTAAGGTGCTTGATTGCTTAACGTTTTATCTTTCTGGACTTGCATCCTTATAGCTTTTATAAAAATTAGGATTTTTTAATTTAACTGTTACTAAGTTTTTCGCTTTAAAAAAAACTTATTTATTTTTTTCACTAAACCATTTTTCTTTAAAATATCTTTAAACTGTTCTAACATGTTTTCAAAACATCTTCTTTTAATAGATTTTCAATTTTGCAAAAACTAGAGTAGATAAGAACAATTATTTCATTAAAAATCCCTTAATTTCCCAGTTACCTAACCTTGGTGAAGTTTCTAACTACAAATTGGGACTTTCTATAAAGGTTCTCTATAATATCTCTCCTAACTAACATTGTCTATAATCATTATATATCTTATCACACCTAATGGTTTTATACCTTAATATATTGGAACTACTTTCTTTTATAAGAAACTATTAACGCTAAAATCTTCTATGAATCCTTTAAGAGAGATTTCATGTTTATGTAAAATTACAAGGATCTTATTTTATTTTATTTTTCTTTTCGAAATAGGCTATACAAAATATGGTGCTTCCCATACCTTGTATATCTCTTTTACATATTCCTTATAACTTACACAAAACATCTTTATTTATAATTTGGTTTCATAGAAAATTTTATCATTATTCATTTCGTTCCAATAGATTAAAGTATTTTTGTTTATCTATATTCTCCTAGAATAGACAATTTCTATGAAATTTATTAATTTCCTAATATTTAACTTACACTTTTCTTTTCAGAAAAACTCATTCAATTTTTTTTAATATATCCATAACTAGAAATCATTTCCTCATACTTATTTAAATGATAAGTGTACTCACAAACCATTTTGTTTCTATACTTAGAAATTATCTTTAAAATACACTTTTATTTGGGTCAAAACAGATGTTGCGTAAAACACTGTTACTACAACCCAAAAATACTAGTGTATGGATTTAATACTTAATAAATCTCACATACCATGTAAAAACATTTCCTTTGGGAGTCACCTACTATAACAATAGTGTTATAGTCTATGCCCCCTTTATTTTTCACGAAAACATCTATTACAACAATAAATGTTGTAACCTATGCTTCTAAACTTAATACACTCTAGGTTTTTATATTTAAAATCTTTGTTTACCTACAAAGAAACTAGCGAGCTATATATGCTCTATAATTCTTCAAAAAGAATTTCATTTTATTAAAATTTACATCATATAAAGAAAACAATTTAAATTTCATACCCAATATTTACTTTCTCAAAAATATTGACAATTATATTTTTCAACTTTTCAATTCTAACAATTTCATTTTATTGGGCTAAACATAAGGTGTATTTTCTTCTTACTACCCAAGGAGTACCCTTCCTAAACCTTGGTAATATCATTACTAAAGTGTTTTGTTCCTATTCCTCTCTTATGCTTATTTTTATTTCAAGGCACTACCGTTAAACCCTCTTTGCAATTATCTACACATGGGCTTTCTTCTTTTCTTATCAACCGAATCTATTGTACATCTCCAATCTTTGCCTACCTCTCTTTGAATTTCCACAATCCGAACCTAAATGTAAAAAACTGTTTCTTAAACTCTTTCCATGTGTTGACATTCTCCGTGCCCCAAGAAACACATTTCGTTAAGCCAAAAGTGATACTTCGAGAACTTTGCCCTCAACTGATGAACACAAAGTGTACGAAGAACCTTCTCTAAATGAACAGCATGGTCCTCCATACTCTTGGAAAACACCAAAATGTTGTCCATAAATACCACTACGAACTTATTTAGGACATCACTAAAAACACGGCTCATCAAATCCACAAAATAAGCTGGGGCATTGGCTAGCCCAAAAGGCATAACCAACCACTCAAAGAATCCATCGGGTGTCCTAAATGTCGTCTTATCAATGCTATCGTCAGCCACTCTAAGCTAATGAAATCCAGTGGTAAATTAAGCTTAGAAAATACTGAAGAGCCAACCAACTGGTCGAAAAGGTCATATATCCTAGGAAGTGGATAACAATTCTTCTTCGTGAGCTTATTCAACTCTCTATAGCCTACGCAAATTCGAAGGGAACTATCCACCTTAGTAGAGAAGACAACTGTCGCTCCCCACTCAAATATGCTCCTCCTAATGAAGTCTTTCTCCAATAGCTCATGAATCTGCTAGCTTAACTCCTTCCTCTCCCTAGGTGCCATGTGTCTCACGGGCAATGCTACTGGCTTAGCATTGCTGGTCAAATAGATCCTGAAGTCGATCTCTCTCTTAAGGGGTAGTCCCTAACCACCTCAAAGACGTTCGGGAAATCTATGATGACCGAAACTAAATCTAACTCTGCGGATGATGAATCGAGGGAACAAAGGAAGCTCAACCCCTGTGGGTCGCAAGAAACCTCGAGAGTCCTACCGCTGCAAGTCTCTAGTCTAACAACTCTCCTCCCGCAGTCTAATATAGCTCCATATGTAGATAGCCAATCCATCCCCAAAATTATCCCATACCCCGAGAATCCCAATACATAGGCATTGCAATCAAACTCTATGCATAGGATAAAAATTTTCAAACCCCTATAAATCATAGACAAGTGTGTCGATCCTCCTATGGGGTTTGAAAAAACAATGTGGTCTACTACTAAAGAGACGTCTAAGTGCAAACAATCTACCAAAGAACTAGAAATGAAAGAGTCTAAATAGGAAAAACCCGTAATAGAGATCAAATCTTCTACAGAGACTTTCCTACCTCGATTCGGTCCACTACTAGAAGGTGTTGTATCCAAAGCATGTTCTTGTGCTATAGGTGTGCCTACTGTCTGCCCAGTCCTGTGCGGACAAGCTCTACTAAAATGACCCAGCTGTCCACAACTATAACACCTTCCCTTCATCAACTTATTCTTATAGTCCCTTTTGTAATGACCAACCAATCCACAGTTATTACATTTCCCGCTTTTCTTGATCTGCTTCTAAGGTCCTCCTTCTTTCCTCTTGCCCTTATCGTTCTTGTTCTTCGACCATGGCTTCTTAGAGATTTCTAACCTAGGAACCTCATTAAGTTCTCTCTTCAGCTGCTAAGATGCAGGCCGAACTCTCTGTCGATCCTCCAATCTTAACAACCTACACATTTGCTCCGTATCCTTCAACCTAGCTCGTGCCTCCTCGTAATCCTTTGTGCCAGAAAATGTTCGGCCTCCTAGACTAGCAAAGTCCTTGCATAGCTTAGAAAATTTAGCTGCTGTAGGTGGATTAAAGGGATCTCCACCTACCGGTGCTGAATTGGGCACTTGCCCTTACACCTCTAGTACCGTAGCTCTACGGAACCAGTCAGCTATACTATGCAAAGAAAAGAGAACTTAGACTCAAAAGAAGGTTGAACTGGACTTTGAGGGGATTTTTATAAAAACTCTTTTATACTTGAAAACTATTTCTAAGAGTTTCTTTTTGAAAAATAATTTTAAAACAAGCTATTTTTAATAATTCTTTACTTTTAAAACAGATTTTTAGGAATCCTGTAACCTTAGGCTGTGATACCAAATGAAACACCCATCACCCCTTAGTATACCCAAAAAGGCACACTAAAAGATGTGGTGCGTTGTAGGTATAGCTAGAAACTTATACAGACTAAGATTCACAAGATAAAATAATTAAAACAGCGGAAACATTTAAACATAAATCTCATTATTCAAAATCAAACTTCATAAATACTTCATTAAACCAATTAGCAAATGTCCATGTCTAGTGAAAAACATTATCTCAATCATAACATCAAAGTACATAAAATAACTATCCCTCTCAAAGAAAAGTACCAATACATCAAACGAAACAAAAACTGAAAAAGAAGTAGAATACATGAAGATAAATCTCCGCAGCTGAACCTCCAAAGGAATCTGAAATCTACTATCCCTGCCTCTGCTGGCCTATGGGGGGGAAAAGGGAAATAGAGGAGTGGGTCAGACTAAAAGTCTGGTGAATGAAAGTAATTACTAACATTCTTAAGCAAGGTAAAGATAATTGACTTTGCAGCAGTTCTAGTATAGAAGGAAATAAAAGAAAAGATAAAACTGGAATAAAATACAGTTTAACTTGCTTGCTTTGCTTAGATAGTTCAATTAGATTGTTTGCACCTTTCTTAGATAACTGCTTTGATTAAGCTGAAACCCTAATCCTACTTTAATTAGGCTAAAGTCCTAATTCTACCATTTGATCGGCCATCTATCTCTATTGTGCCTACTGCGGACTAGACCCATTGGCCCCTACGCAAAAGATGCGGACTAGACCCTATTGGTCCCTACGCAAAAGACACGGACTAGACCCTATTGGTCCCTATGTAATAGACACCTACTATTGCGGACTAGACCCTGTTGGTCCCTACGCAATAGATACCTACTTAGCGCTTGGAACTCAATAACGACTTATCAACCATCATTGAGGCCGCACGCTCGACCACCATTAGGTTTGCGCTATCTGTTGCTCCCTTATGTTGACCTCTTATTTACCACTGCTCCAGCATAAGCGTTCCCTTGCCTCACTTGTGCTATTTTAAGGCCTCCTATGTCTGACTAAAAAGGAATGCCGTTGGTACGGGCCTTATCTAACAAACAAAATCTATTTGCGCCCCTTGTCCAAATCCCCATGATTTGGACTTCTATTTATTAACCTCTTATTAATGTAAGTTTTTAAAATAAGCCTCTATATTTGTAAAGGACTACCCTGTTGGGCCTACAATACCAATCTTCTATATATGTAAAGGACTACCCCATTGGGCCTACAATACAGGTCCTCTATATCAGTAAATGACTACCTCATTGAGCCTACAATACAGGTCCTCTATATCAGTAAATGACTACCCCATTGGGCCTACAATACCGATCTTCCATATCTTGCTTATTAACTTAATCCAAGATCTAAGTTTATTAAAATAAGCCTCTTCTATTATTTCTGCTTTATTTGCTTATTAACTTAACCTAAGGTCTAAGTATAAAAATAAGCTCCTTTTGCCATTTCTTCTATTTTCTCTTTTAGTTATAATTACATGTTATAACTAGGCTTGCAAATATTTTAAATTTGCCTATTTCAGTCTAAATCCAATTTGTTACAATTCATCTTATTTTACATCCCATTTCCTATAAATTCAGTGTTCTTATATTTTAGTCCATGTTAACGAATTATTCTTCTATTTATTCCATTCGCGTAAAAAGGAAATTTAAAAGAAACTGACATTTACAAAAGAAATCTCAATCGTAGAATAGATGTAAATAAAACTTAATTAACAGTGAATAACTGTAAATAATTGCAAATAGCTGAAAGAAAATAGACTGAAAAACAAATCTAAAATTTACTTCAAATAAACTGTAAATAAACTTGCATAAAGGTTACCCCAAAATTATAGAAAAACTACAACTATTGGAAACCCTATTATTTTAAACTATTTAAAAATCTAAAATAATTATTAAACACTCACCTGTGGTCCTTAGCTCTTTCCTTTGGCCTTCCCGGATCCACTTGAATGGTATAAAATATTTTAATTAAAAAGATCTTCTACTTGGAAAAATATTTCTTTTAGGGTTCCGCCTTAGGCAATGAACCTAGATGGAGAAAATCTGAATGAGAAAAATAGCTATGCCTAGGGTCCTATTTATAGAGGCACTTGTGGATCTCAGACTGTTGGATTTGGAGATTAAATCTGGTGCAACCACGTCATAGACTCGATAGGAACCGTCGGATGGAAGAACGGACGCATAGGATCGAACAAAATAGGAAAAACACGTCATACATGCATATGGATGGCTTCTTGGCCATAAGAGAACGCGGGTCGACCCCCATGTCGACCCATACAAGTGGTAGGTCAACTTATAGGTCGACCTAGCCAAGGGGAGGGTCGACCTGCCCTATTTTTTTTTCTTTCTGTTTTCTTCATTTCTTGTTTCTTGCGTATCTTCTTCATATTAACTCGAATTTTGAAGTTCTGTATATGGAAATTGACCAAACAATTACCACGGACACAATGGTGTAACTCCCATGGCTCAATTCTGATAATTTCACAAAGTTATTTTATCATTTAACTAATTTTTTAATTAATTATTATAGCTTAAATTTTGGGTTGTTACAAAAGTACAGACAATGCAACAAAAGCAGTGAGTGCAGACTCTACACTTGAACAAAACAACACAAAATGACTCAAAATTAGATTAACCACCGTCCAAGCTTCTCAACGCCTTTTTCCGCCACTCCCCTTCATGCCTTTCGTTTGAAGTTTTTGCTTCGCATCGGGAATGGTATCGCTGCCTATAATGTCAACTATGTCCTCGGTGCTGATATCTTCTTACTGCTCTTTAACCTTCTCGGAAGCTTCCCCTTTAGTCTTGCGCTTTCGAAATTTGCAAGAGCTCTTGGAGGACTTTATCGCTTCAACTTTCTCCTTCTTGATGGCAACCAGTTGTTGTTGAGATTTGCACGGCTGCTCTATTTGAATCTCCTGCTCCCGAACTTCGACCGCCGTGAAGTCACCCTCCAAAGACACGGAAGGATCATCCAAGCCATGTAATGCAGCGATTTTCTCGGACTTCGGCCCTGGCTGCGAACCGGACATGGACACGGCAACCTGAACAGCCGAATCACTATAAAAATCTTCTTATCTTCTTTCTATTTCTGCTCTTTTACATTTATTCTCTATGTTATTGCTTTGTAAGAACAGGGCTAGTTCTTTCACACTCAATCCAGGGTGTTGATCCATCTTTTGGGTTAACATCCCATATGACTAATTTCAAATTCTTAGTCATTATTTCTGAGAATTCCTTATTTAGTTTATCGTTGGTAGATCCAAAAATGATATCGTCTACATATATTTGTATTAACTGAATATCATTTTTATCTCTTTTAATAAAAAGTGTACTATTTATTTTTCCTATTTCAAAATTTGATTGTAATAGATAGAATTTAAGTCTATCATACCAAGCTCTTGGAGCCTTTTTCAGACCATACAAAGCCTTCTTTAATTTGTAAACATGATTAGGTAGTTTTTCATTTTTAAAAAGTGGGGGTTGTTCTACATATATATATTTTTTAATAAAACCATTTAAAAATGCACTTTTAATATCCATTTGATATAACTTGAAATTATTATGATTAGCGAAAGCAAGTAAAATTCATATAGCTTCTAATCTAGCTACATGTACAAAGGTTTCATTAAAACCTATTCCTTCTTCTTGATAATAACCTTGTGCAACTAATCGAGCATTATTTCTCACAACCTCTTCTTGTTCATTCATTTGTTTCTATATACCGATATAGTTCCTATTATGGAGTTATCCTTAGGTCTTAGGACTAATTCCCATACATCATTTCTTGTAAATTGATTCAATTCCTCTTGCATAACAAGAATCAAATCATCAGTTGATGCTTCCTTTGGATTTTTAGGTTCAATAGTTGAATAAAAGGAATGTTACTCATTTTATTTAGTTGATTTCTAGTTTTAACAATAGATTCGATATTTCCAAGTATATCTTCTATAAGATGATCTTTCAAGTATCTTGTTTTTTTTATTTAGAAGTGAATTTTCTGAATTATTATTATTTTTGTTTTCAGTAATCTCATTATTACCAATTTCTTTTGGGTTATCAATGTTTTCTTCTTTATCAATATTTGGATTATAAACTTTTAAAATTTTCATCAAATGAGACATGTAATGTCTCCTCAATAGTATTGGTTCTAGTATTGAAAACTCTATAAGCTTTACTTCTATTTGAATATTTAATATAGTTTCCTTTATCTGATTTAGCATCAAATTTGTCCAAATTATCTTTAGTATTTAAAATAAGACATTTACTACCAAAAACTCTAAAGTATGATACTTTAGGTTGCTATTATAGATAATTCATATGGTGCTTTCTTACTTAATGGTCTTATTAAAATTCTGTTTAATATATAACATGCCTAACTACTTCAGCCCAAATATTTTTAGGTAAATTACTATCATTTAGCATAGTTCTAAAGCACTCTTAAATCGTCCTATTTTTACGCTCTACCACTCTATTTTGTTGTGGTGTTCTTGGAAATGAAAAATTATGAGTTATACCTTTCTTATTATAGAAATTATCAAAATTTTCATTTTTGAATTCTCCACCGTGATCACTCTAAATAGTTTTAATTTTATGAGTCATTTGATTTTGAATTCTTTTAACAAAGATCTAATACATTTCAAAAGCATCACTTTTAAGTTTTAAGAAAATCGTATAGGTAAACCTAGAATAATCATCTACGATTACAAATACATATATACTGTGATTTATAGATTTTATCTGTGAGGGACCGAAAAGATCTAAGTGAAGAAGTTCAAGGAGTTGAGAGGTAGAAATCATACCTTTTGATTTAAAAGAACTTTTTCTAAGTATTCCTAATTGACATGCATCGCATAAATTATTAACTTTAAAATTCATTTTGGGAAGATCTCTAACTAGATCATTTTTAGCAATTTTAAATATTAGTTTGAATTTCAAATGACCAAATCTTTATGCCAAATCCAAGGATCACTTGATTCAGCTAAAAGACACAAATTATCATTTGAGATTTTCATATATACTTAATATATAGATGTTTTGTTTCCTAATACCTTCAAAGATAATGTTTGACTCATTATCTTCAATGTGACATTTATCTTTTACGAATTTAATTTTGAAAACATTCACAATTGATTAATACTCAACAGATTATGCTTTAAATTCCAAACTAACAAAACTTTGGAAGTAGTAGGAGTTTTAGAATTACTGACATTGTTGATGCTAATCACATATCCTTTAGAGTTGTCACCAAAATTTATTGATCCACCATCTTCGTAAACTATTTCTTTCAAAATCTTCAGATTTCCAGTCATGTGTCTTGAGCATTCACTATCCAATATTTATTTGTCCTTTTTGATCTGCAGACCTTGATCATCAAGTGTCTGTTCATCAGAAGCCATGTAACACATCTGTTCCTGCAATTTATACCTTTTCAAAAGATCACGTGGTTTTTTATAATGAATAAATGTAAATTTATGAAACAATATTATGATGATTTCAAAAAAATTATCTTTTTGAAAATAGTGATAAAAATATTATCAAAAATTTCCATAGAAACCTTTTCAAAAATCAGATAACGAATACTTCGAAAACCAATGCTCTGATACCAAATGTGAGTCAGCGAAATAGGGATCTTAAGACTAAATTAACACTAAAGGAGGAGTAAATAGTGTTTAATGGATTATATGAATATTTTTCAAATTCTTTATACTCTGCTAAAAATGATGCAATTAACAATCATAGAAACAATCACAGAATCAAAGTGTCGATAAAAGTAAGTGCGGTAAAAGTAAAAAGAAAGAACATACCAGGATTTTATACTGGTTTGGAGTTACCCTACATCTAGTCTCGCAAAATTCCTTGTACGGATTTCTTTTCAACTAGTAAATGCAAATAAAATCTCGATTTCAAGGCTAAGAGACATTCCCTCCAGAATCCCAACCTCTAGATAGAGTCACTTGATTTTTGGGCTACAAGCACACCCACTGGATTTACGGGCTACTAAGCACACTCAATTGATTTTACGGGCTACAATCACACCCACAAGTAGAGCAGTATGATTTGATAGAGTTTTAAAGACCTATTGGAAAGCTCTTGATTATAATTGATCCTATAACTCTTGAATGGTACTTTGATCTTGGTTTGAGTGAGAGAGATGAGATAAATCAGGGAGTAGATGAAGGCGAATCAAAACAGTGATGATTGAATTTGATTTTGGTTGAATTTCGGTAGAGTTTGGGTATATTTTGATTTAGAAAATGAGAGAGTGGAAGGAGGAGAGATGAATAAGAAAATTATAATTAAAAATTCATTTGGAAGTCCGGTATTCATAGAGGGACAACAGTCATATCCATTTGTGAAGAGATACGATGAAAAGACACTTCTTTTGAAATTCAAATTTTGAAATAATCGGGCTTTATGTCGACATACTCTTTTTTCAAAATTTAAAAATACTTTAAAACACTATTTTGAAAACTCATTGTTTTGTAAAATAGCTTGATACTTTGTAAAATCATTTAAGCATAGTTTATACATATTTTAATCATAATAAAACTTTATGCAATAATTTTGAAAATTTTAATATAATGTAAATAATATATGTATAAAATAAATATAATTATAACTTATTAAAGTATCAACAAAAATTCAATATACATATAAACTTAAAAACACTAAAATAATATCTTTATAAGTATAGGAGATTGAAATCATTTTGAGAAATATTTTGAGAAGATTATTTTAAAACCAAGATATTTGAAAAATAATTTAAAAGAAAATTAGAGAAGGAGAGAGAGATCAAGATAGTGCTATCATGGTTTTAACATAAATTCTACGACTCTATAACTTATTTGGAATATCTTGAAATCTTAAACTCTTCAATACTCATGAGTCTTCATTCACCAACTCTTGAAACTCTATATCAGCATCTTGAATCTACTCTTGATACCGTACAGTCTTCTTAATCAACACATGTCTAATATCCTGCACTATATACTATATATAACTTGATAAAACATTAGTATTTATAATTTATATAATTTCTATAGTTTTTATCATTAAAACCAATACCTAAGGTACTAACACACAACACATACCAATAATTATAATTTTCCACCAAAAAATAATATATTTTATAATTAAAATTCAATTAATTAAATTAAATAAACCATACCAATGTGTTTTTTCCAATAGCCTCCAATCTTAGTAAACCAGCGCCAAATCGTCCGAAATTCCACCACTAGTCCAATGGAAGAAACCGTGAGTGAATCAAAGTTCGTATGTGGAAGATATTCAAGTAATAAGATGAAGAATATTTTAGTAAATTAAATAATTAAATTGAGAAATAATCTACCATCTCTACATCCTGATCTTCGCTTCAAACACACAGCCACCACTTCCAACTCCTCATCGCGTTGCCCATAACAACCTACACCACAATTGAACTACACCACCAAATTCCACATCGAGATCCACACCTACACCATCCACCACAATGCCTTCGGCCTCCTATTCCACTTGCGACACACTCGACAGCCACCTGCTTCCCTGGCCAATTTCGACGAACTTCGACTTATCTAGCTTAATCCAACCATACAGATGAGCTCCATATACCATACTCTAAAAGCTATGCCTCTGATCATCCTATAGTCGACGTTTCACCATTGAACACCAAGCTCTAGATTGAACGGCTGAGGGTTATTCGCCAAAATCTGGCTGCTTGGAATGTTGTACCCAAAAGTGAACACTTGTCATCTGTTCCATTCATCTAGAGCTTTCCAATGGTATATAATTCAGTAGGGCTTGGGCACTTTGAATTTATTCACTTTTAATAAAATTGCCAATCACCAATAGAGAGAATTATGGTTGATTTTGGGATTAGGGAAGAAAACTAAGACAGAGGTGACGCTAAAGTTCCATGCTTCACCTATATGTCGTTAGGCTGGGTTATGGGTTGTTTATCCGGTTTGGCCCAAAACTGCCACGTACGTTATTTAAAAACTGTAACGCCTCTATTCTGCAAACTGTAACTCCAAATTTATCAAAACTATATATCAAACCGATCATCTTGGAAAGATCTTTGCAACGATTATAACACTATACCTAATTTACCATTTTATTAAAAAATTCACTTATAATTACTTTAATATTTTGCATTGCAAATTTGTTGGTCGTTACAGCCGACTATCTCATTAGGCTAATGTTCATATTTACATTTTCAAACCATATCACTATATTCACATTTGAAATCCAATTCAAGTGCACATCGATATTGTATATTTATACTTTCATATGTAACTTATATATAGGCACTATTTTCAATATCGATTCAAATAAAATTTTATAATTAATATTTCACAAATATTAATTAATTTAATTAATTTATAATAATTATAATTTAATTAAATCAATAGCACTACAACAAAACAGGCTTTTTACAACGGGCAATGCCCGTTGTAATATGTGTTCCACAACGGGCAGCGGACCGTTGTAATAGGCGATGTTGTAATAGATCACCCTTATTTTACAACGGGCAATACCCGTTGTAATACACCTTTTTACAACGGGCAATGCCCGTTGTAATATGGAATATTGCAACGGTTTCTGACCGTTGCAAAATAAATGCAAATTTTAAAAAAAATTACAGCAACATACCTTCATACCAATAATGAATAATTTGACGAGTAATAAATATTATCATAAAACAACCAAAATCACATTCGAAAAGACTAAAAGCTAGAGTCATAAAATTCCAAGACATTCCAAAAACTTAATACTAAAACTGTCATACAATACCACTTACATACATCTGTATCACTTAATATGTATCACTTAATACATACCTCAACTACCTCCTGCCACTTCTGCCATCAACTTGATATACCAGTCATCACCATCAAACAAACCACTTCTGCCATTTAAATTCAACCCTCCAAAACATCACACATATCCACCCTTCATCACCTAACAGTGCTCTTCATTTGGAACCACAAATTCATCACCGTTTAAGTTTATATTTTTGGCAATAAGCTCAACTTTTTTTGCTATAGTTGGTGCCCAGAAAAATATCTTTCATATCGGAAGACCGAAGGATTCTCAACATTTGGTTTACAGAAATCACACGTATAATAAGTTGGCTTCATAAACATTTATGGAAATATCCTTTCTTCTCTCCTTTTCGACTGGCTTTGTCTTTTGAAAGATTCTTCAATAAGGTTATATCTAAAAGAAGTCCTCATATATGCTTCCATTGTGAGCCGTTTGGGATGAAATCTTATATTCTTTATGTACCAGTATATGATCTCGTTGTATGCATTAAATCTTGCTATCCTAGAGGCTCTGGAGATTCTAATCAGACAGATGTAAAAGACCGCCTTAAAATTCTAGGGAACGAGGAATTGACCACATATTACACATCTGAAAATTGAAATAGAAGGGTATGTGGTTGCAACAAAGAGATGAACATTTTCTGATTAGGCTCTTAACTGTACATAAAATCTCTATCTTGGACACCAAATTGCAGTAGAATCTTTGCATAGTTGCTCAGGTCTATTATGGAATGGGCTAGTGGACTTATGGGGTCTGTCCTTTAATATGGACCCTAACCTGAAACATCATATAAAAAGAAACATTTTAGTGATCACTTTAAGTATTTGAGGAGGTTTTTGTCATGGTAAATATATTTAGTAACTGGGAATTGATCTCGTGAATTAACACAAATTTTGACTGGGTGAGGGCCAATCAGCATAATATTTTTACGTTCATCTTCTATTCTGATATATTTGTACAGTATTTCACACTGTCATTTTGAGTGCAGAAAGTGCATTCTCGGAAAACAGATACTGGTATGAAAGCTCACTATCATGTTAATCTGGCTATTGTTGAACATGGAAAATTGAATAGTTGTATATATGAAAATTCCAAATACCATACATGTATATTTATGAATTTAGTTATCAACTTTTACAGTATTACATTCTAATGAGCCATGTAATAACCAGCTAAGAGAAAGACCAAAAAAGGTAAGTGTCATTTTCTTTACATAGCCAACCACAGTCATAACTAAGAAAAAAATCAATTTTGTAGTGGTTACTTAAGGTTAACTAGTAACCAATAAAAGAATCGAGCTTTTATGGGGATTAACAAGCTAGTTGGTTACCATTGGACTTTTGAAAGTTAAAATAAAAATGAACAACTCATTAAAAAAAATTGGGTTGTACAAATTTGGTTGTTTTTTTTCTTTATATATGTCATGAAAGAACAAGTGCAGGTTAAATTATCTGTACGTTTTCCACCCCATATCAAATCATATGAAGTGAAAAGTGTGAAACAAGAGAAGACAGCTAATCTGCACCCCCACATTGATGTTAGTTATAACCAATGGTTATAACACCGTGAATACACTATGTTCTCCAATAAAAAATGTCTATAATACCTCTGTCCAGATTTAGTGTAGATTGGGTAACCTGGGTTGAGGGAATCTCCAATATTTACTATGGTGGAAACTAGAACACATAGGTCATGTCTATTGTATAACATGAACAGATACCTTCACCAATTTATACACACAAAGATACTGGTGGAAATAAATAGAATGGGTTGTAAATTCAAATTACATACCTTTATATAGGTAATTGAGCTCAATGGTCAAATGCAACAATGCTTTGAAATCTTCCATAAGATATATCAATAACTATCGTCAATAAGGATGTCCTATTGAAACTTTGTTTGAAATGGAAACATTTGGCATTTGCCATCTCCTTTTAGCAATCACATTCTTCAATCATTACTCTGTTCCAAAACATCTACTCTCATGCTAGCACATTATTTCAGTCCTTAATTGGCAAATTTCAAAATTAGCAAAACTTACCATCAAAACTAATATAATGATATTGATCCTCCACTGAACTGTCAGAATAGCGTGAAATTCCATCAACATCAACTGATTCTTTTCTTTTCTTAGTTTTTTCAGTATTATTCTCATCGACAACCTCGTTCTTTTCCACAGATACTTTTGAATGTGCACCATTAATGTTTTTGGACATTGACTGAGTATGATCATTGCTTTCCAAACTTAGAATTTTGCCTACATAAATAGAATATCATACATGAAACAAAAAAATAAATAGTGATTTTATTTTATTTTATAAATTGAAGTATAGATGCTAGTTGATCAACGACCAAGAATCAAGAATTAAATAAGACATACCATTGCATTTTACATCAAATAGCTTCTTCTTCTCGGAAGAACCCAAAGGAAACTCAGCACGACTTGTATTCTGGGTTCCCTCATTTGTACACGAGTCCTTAATTTTGTGTATATTGATTGAACATTCTATCATTTGGGACGAGCTTCCAGAATTACAATCTACCATTTGTGATTCCGATCCACTATTCCCTCTGGAACTTTCTATCCCACAATTACCTCATTACAAGAATTTAAACAGCTAATATCCAACATATAAGGATCCATATTCAATGAGATATCATCAGCATGGATTGACGATTCAAAACTCGATTCTTTTGAGATAATATCGACATTATTATAACAGACACCTGACATGCGCACATTAAAAACTGAACGGTGCACCACTGGAATCTCAGTTCTACCAGCAGAGTTATCAATTGTCACCACTAAACCATCATTCTTATAACACTCAGATGACACATTGCCAGTCAAATACATATTGCCAATGTTCTCTTCTATGGATTCAATAGCCACAGCAACACCAGAATTAGCAATAACCACAGCATCTTCTTTTAGCGCATAACCAAAACCATCCACAATAACAAAACCTCCACTATCTTTACACTCTCTGCCCTTAAAGAAAACCAAATTACCCAAGTCCTTATCAATCAAATGCTCTTGAATATGACAACCAGAAACTGACTCAAGACTTTCAGTTTTAGAAACGAAATTCATTACAGATGGATCTATAAGCATTGAGTCTGAAAGATCCATAGTATTCGACCCCAAGACATTAGTATTGAAATTCAACATCTCATCTAGACTCACATCAATCGATCTAAAATAAGAAAACTTTGAATCTCTGAAACTGGCACCATTCGAATTAAAATCTTGGTCACCAAATTGGTCATAAGTGCAAGGCACGGCATGTGTACATAATGGAAGAATTGTCGCCTCTTCGAACTTCAAAACATGGAATCACCTTACTGTAGCGACCTCAACCTCTTCAAATTGTCGCGGCACCCTCAAAAATGAAGACTTAGGGTTGTAGCGACAGAGCTTGTAGCTGGAGGAGCTTGCAGCGGAGGAGCTTGCAGAAGCGGTCTTGGCTTTGTCGATTTAAGAATTAGGGTTTTTGAGAACGAGGGTCTGGATTTGGGAGCGCGAGAGGGAAGGAGTAATTTGTTATTTTAATTTTCAGGGGAACAAAAGGCGGGTTGTGAAATTTTCGAGGGAACGTTGTAAAAGTGCTATCTATTACAACGGGCATTTTGTGACCGTTGTAAAATTGGTGTCTATTACAACGGGCATTTTTTGAACGTTGTAAAATTGACATCTATTACAACGGGCATGAAAAGACCGTTGTAATATCATTCTATTACAACGGGCGGTCATTGCCCATTGTAAGAAAGGCTTTGTATAGGGCATCTATTACAACGGGCCTGAATGGACAGTTGTAATAGCCTACTATTACAACGGGCAGCCAATGCCCGTTGTAAAAAGTGCATTGTAAAAGAGTATTTTTGTTGTAGTGTAGGTATTCAGAGCATTCCACATTATAGTTGAGTGAATCATATGGGTTAATTCAGTCAGCGCCTAATATAGAACAGTTTGAATACTAAGTTCACAAATCACCTTAACTAGTGGTGTGACGGTCTAGCCAAATTAACCGCTTACACAGTTTCGGTAAAATCTAATATTTACTGTTTTAAGCAGTCCCCGGTAGCGACTATAATTTACATCAATTCTATTCGTCAAAACTCTATCACATTAGAATTTATGGAATTTGTTATTGGTCAAAATTCCAATATCGTCTACATTCAACTTGTATAATCCAAACACAAAGTTCTTGGTTCAATAATAATTATTATTTTCAACAAACTGCTCTGGCCAGAGACTTTGACTTTGAGTTGACTATAGTTGACCTGATACTAACCTTACTTAACTAAGGAGACGAATCCTCTATTGAATATTATTTCACTTCCATGCTTCAACTCATACCAACTATAGTCATTCACTGGATGCCCTGCCACGATTTAATTATAATCAAAGTGGAGTGTACAAAATGAAGTTTAACGATATTATCAAGTCGAGAGAACTGTATAATATCGTCAGTTCAAGATTCTCTATTTGACCTTAGTTATATCAACCAGCATAAAAGTCCTAGGTGAGTCGTTGTAACAACCCGAAAATTCATCATTTCACAAAAATTCAAATTATTCAAATATAAAATATTTTAACATAAATGAAAATGTTTTGAACGATAAATAATATTGGGAACCTTATTTTGAATAAATATTCATAAAAATGTATATATGACATCATTAGTGATGCCCTTAGATTTAATGATTAATTTATCAAATTAAATTATGATTTAATGATTTAATAAGTATTTTAATTATCTAAATAATGTTTTAAAATGATTATAATTCATTTTAATAGTTATAAAATAATAATGAATAGTTTATATGGTTTTGTAACGAATAATATGATAATATAAGGAAAATCGATATCGATTTATTGGTATAATAACACTTTTTGTAAACGACGGTAATATTGATTTATATGGTTTTATATTTCAAATGCGGTCGTTTTAATTCATTTATTATAATAAGAAATTAGTTTTCAAACCTTGTTTACAAATATATGCATATTAGCTAAGAAGTGAAAATGTGACCGAGAATCAAAATCGAAATCGGAATTCGTAAGGATTCAACGTGTAGAAGTTGTGCAACATTGTGGATTATATGCGATATACATATGCACATATACATGTACACATATATAAAGACATACACATTCACATGGATACACACATATATACATATACATTTTAATATTAAAAAAACCAAAAATATTAAGATATTTTATTCACTTTCTTTAACCATTAAGCATCCCAAAGTCAACACTTACACTCACAAGTATAAGCACATGGCCTTGTACATGGGAATGAGTGCTTTGGCTGAACATCATGATGATGGAAGGTGGTGTGATGGTGGTGAAGTAATGATGTATTTGCACTTAAAAATTGATATTTTATTCCTTCCATTTACCTATAAATACCCCCCATCCTTCTTCACTTCTGTTCACTTCCTCTTCTTTATATTCCTAAAGCTTTTCTATCTACTTTCATGTCTTCCATACTTAGAGAAATAATGGCAAAAATATCTACAAAAGAAAATAAAATTATATAGTATATACATTTACATATCGAACCACTTCAAAAACTAAAGCAAACTCCTCCTCTCCCCTTAAAATACCCATGCCCACACCCTTGGAACCATAGGATGTGAGCCTTCCTCCTCTACAAGTCAAGGCCAAGCCTTCCAAGGCAAAGCTTCGAGTGTTCGTAAGCGTAGAATTTGAGTTAGCGGAGCTATAGTCGATTCAAAGTTAGTCCGATCAAAAATTCAAGTAAGAAACTCTTACTTATATTATATTTTTGGATGATGATATGATGTGTGCAATGGATGTTTAATATGCTTTTATCATCATGTTTGGTTGTTTAATATTGTTATTTGACTATATTAACAAGTCACATATAATACACATCGGAAATCACAAAGGAAATCACTTTCCTTTTATTAATGAATGGTATATATGGAGTGTTTAACCCTTTTAAAAATGATTAAATATTGTTTAGAAATGTTTTATGAACATTTAAAAGTGTTCTGGCAAAGTTTGAATAAATATTGAAAATTTGGTCAAAAATAGGTGCGTCGCGTAACGACAGTTCACGGTTTCGTGTCTTAAAAGTTAAATCTATTTATAGGATGGATTCGAAGTCGGATTGTTTTGGAAAAAGAATTTTTCGAACCGTTATAATCATAGTTTTCAAACAAATAAAGAAAATTGAGATTTTTTAGTATATTTTAAAATATGAGCAAATCAAGTTTTAAATAAAATCGCGCTTTAGCAGTTCGGAGGCCAAAGTAGAAATATTCTAAAATGGATATTTTTAATTCTTTAAAAATATGAAATATATTCTATAAACCTTTTAAAATGTTTTAAAAGAGATTTGAGTCATAAAAATGGATTTTTAAATAATCGAAAAGTTGTTTTAATCAAACAAGCTTTTAAAACACTATTTGCACACTTTTTCATAGCACTTTTTCATAACTATTGCAAACATTGGTTTTTACTCAATTATTCTTTACCGAATCTTTTGTGAACCTTTTCAAATAAATTATTGAGTAGTTTTAAAAATAAGTATGCGAAAATGACTAGTACGTTTGTTCCATTCGTGAGTGTCACATAAAATCTGATCGAGGAATGGAACAGATCGAAGGGAAAGCCCGGATGCTCTAAAATTAAAAGTTAATTAGTTATATCAAAAGATTTGTAGTCGATCAAATAACTTGACCGCCTTATGGGTGACAGAGAGGTGGTCTCTAGGTTTGGGTTTGGGAAACTAGTTGTCTGCCCTCCTTAGCTACCCGGACTAGCCCGATGGAGGGGATAGTAAATTTGATTTACTTAGATCAAAATTTCCCAAAGTATAAAAGATATAATTTTCCAAATTCAAACAACTTCGATAACATAGAAATGATCTTCTTTTACTTGGAATTAAATTTTGAGGAGGGAACCTGTACTATCCATGTGAATTTAAAAGGTGATTTCACCATTATTCGGCGGCTTGTAAAGGTTGAATATGGAAATTAATGTTGAGTAGAATTAGTATTCTATCGACCCATTTTAACTCGGTAATATTTTCCAATATGACTTATGAAAATGATTTGAAAATATTTTCCTAAGTGATAAATGGAATGATTTAGAATTTTTCCAAGATTTAAAATGGTTTTAATTAATCAAAGGATTTGATAAATAAGGTTTAATTGTTCTGTATATACCAGGAAAGAAATATTTTAAAGATTATATTTCTAGAAGGTATTTTGATAAAATGAAAGTAACTAATCAAATGATAAGCACTTATTTACGTAACATCTTTTTCTCGATAATTGGTTCGAAGGACCGAGGTCGGATTTGAGTAATTCTTATCCGAAAGCCACTTCGAACCAATTTAGTATTTGAAGTGAGGACATGGAAATGATTTGGAAGATGGAGTGTAGGGCTGCTTTCCACTGACCCTCGGGGGAAGTTTACTACATCATATTATGTGGCAGTAGTTTTTCATTTGAGATCTTCGATGCAAAGACTTCTCGCTACTAATCCTAGGGGTGATCCTCGGCGGGATGTGGTAGGAGAGTGCCTTCGGATTGTCTTGTTTCTGGAAAACTTGTATGGACAAATTTCTGACGTTGCATTTCTAATTACATTAATTTATCTCTATAAACGAGTCATCTGTTTGGTGGTAGAGAACGCAACTTCTCTTAGCTTAACACCATTTCCTGAGACATAGGAGCTTAGGAGTTATACATTTGTAGAAATTAGTTGTGTGATCATGGAATAGTAGTGTGGCATTCAAAGTGGAATGTGCTATGTGAAAGGTAATCGTTACCTCAGTTCTCATTGCCCGATAATGGCTTAAATAGGGTATGCCGCAAGGCTATGTGGTTCGCAACCATTAGGGTATGATCATCACCTTTCTAGATTAGTCTCTATATGTCGAGTACGTGGTGTATACTATGGGATCTCAGATAGGTCGGTTACAACTTGGGTGATGTCATATTCGTTTTCTATCCAGGCCATGTCTAAGTGCCAAATAAGGATAGACCAGTCTTTCCCGATGCGGAGGATTATTTGTGTATCCTCGGTATATCCCTCTAGAGATGTATTGTACGAAAGGTAGTCCCTTACCTGCCATTGTATGGAAATCCATTCTCCAATAAGTCCCTCTGGACTTAGTTGTAAACCTATTATGCCATCAAATTCAATCAATGTAACAATTTCGGCTATTTTAATATGTTTATTTGAAAAAGTTTTTCAAAGAACGACATAAAAAATAATATTCCTGGATTTTGCATAGCAAATGGTTTGGTTATTATAAGGTAAAACCCATTTCGTGTTTATGTGTGGTGTGGTCTTATGAGATACCCTTTTGTTTTCAAAATGCTTATTTTGAGTTTCTCACACCAATCCCATGACTGATCTGGAGTTTATGTTTCTTTTTCTTTAAACTTTGGGTGCCCTTTTTTCCATGCAGCCAAGTAGTTAGATTATTTGGAGCATTTTGGGATGAAGCATGGAGCATAGACCATTTTGGATCTTTTGTTGAAATTGTCTATCACTTTCCGCTGTGACTGTGTTATGTATAAGTATCTACTACCATATGTAGGGATAGGCCATTATAACTATCCTAGCTAGGTTAGTACTTGTTATGACTTTGATATCTAATTTTGAGAGTGATTATATGTAATATCTATATGATTACAAGTTGTTAAATATGCTTTGAGATTCCATTATTGTTTTGTCTTCTATCTTTATTTTCTTTTACCCCATGATAATCTGCCTCTTCGGCACATGGATTTACGGTAGGTGAATATCGGCGATGTATTAGTGTCGATTTTTGATAATTGAGGAGGCGGGTCATCACATTTGGTACCAGAGCTTATGGTTGAGCGAATACCCAAGCATTGATGGAGTCAAATCATTAGAGATAGGGTTAGTAATGCCCTAGAATGAGTTTAGTATGAGAGAGCGCATATTTGAAAATTTTATCCGAATAAGCACATTCGAATTTTATGACATTCCCTAAGATTATCTCGTCTATAATCCTAAAGATATTTCCTAACTATATGCAGATAGTAGGAGATGAGTGGAAGAAGAGGATGAGGAAGGGGTGTAAATAGTACCTAACCACAAATGGTCGATCAAATGCTACAGTAATAGAGGAAGTAGTAACCCCTGAATAACTTTGAATTAATTTTGCTACTCTATTCAAAGATTACACCAATTTGAGTGGTAAACCATTTAAGGGAACAGATTCCATTATAGAAGTTCAAGCTTGGATCTGCTCTTGTGACAGAATTTTTAAGGGGTTGGATATTGGAGATGAGCAGAAGAGATTCTTAGTTTCTTGGAAACTACAGGATGGGGCTCTTGCCTGGTAGGAGTCCGTCACTATGAATGAATCAGAGGACAATTTTTCCTGGGCACGATTCAAGGAGGTCTTGGAAGAATAGTATATATGCAAGCAGCTAGAAAATCATGCCTTTACAGGAGTTTTATGGATTAAAACAAGGAGAGATGTCCATAGAGGAGTATTCTGACAAGTTTAATCAATTATCATGATTCGGACTGGGTCTGATAGAAACTCCTTTGAAGAAGAATGAAATGTTTGTCTTTGAAATGCAGAAACAATATCAGGACAGGATGACGATGCATGTTAAGGGGACTTTTGTAGATTTGGTTCACATGTGTTTTCGATATGAAACTCTAGATAAGAAGAATCCTCCCACAATTCAATGTAGCAGCAACAGTAATTGGAAGAAGAGGAAGTTTAATCAGTAGAGGAAGAAGCCAAGGCAAGGCAAGGAAAGCCAGAAGGAGGATCCTAGGGAGATCGGTTGAAAGATGTTACTTGATATAATTGCCAACAGAAGGGTCACCTTTCCACCACCTGTAAAAATCCTAAAGCAGGGAAGGGAACCTACTACAATTGCCACAAACCAGGGCACGGGATAATGGAATACCCACTGATAAAGAAAGGAGAGCAAGCTAGAGTTTTTACCATCAAAGATGAACCTTCAACTTCTACCAATGCAAAGGGAAAGGGAGTTCTGGAAGGTAAAATGGACGTTAATGAAATATTAGTTAGGGTATTATTTGATACTGGAGCTTCTCGCAGCTTTATTTCTAAGAAATTATTTGATAAACTTAAACTTAAACCAAAAATATTAGATATTCTCATATGTGTATCTAATCTGATAGGCGATATGACTAATCTCGTTATGATTTGTAACAAGGTCCAAGTTACCTACCTATCCTAAATTTTTCCATGTGATCAAATAGTCCTCAACTTTAATGAATTTGAAATATTACTCGGCATGGATTGGTTGTCTGAATATAAAGCTATTCTTGATTGTAATAAAAAGACAGTGCAAATGCAAAATATAAGAAATGAACATACTAAGATAAAGTGTGAAAACCCTAGTCCAGTAAAGGAAAGTTATATATATATATATATATATGCGCTCAATTTATTCCAAAAACATCTAGAAGAAATACTAATTGTTAAGGAATTTTTTGACGTTTTTGAAGAAGTAAAAAGTCTACCACCCCATCGAGAAATTGAGTTCCGCATAGATTTATTCCTAATACAAGGCCAGCTGTTCACTCAATTCGAAAAATGGCTTCGAAAGAGAAGGAGGAATTAAGAAAACAAACTAATAAGTTATTAAAGAAAGGACAAATAAGACCAAGTTGCTCAAGTTGGGGAGCAGCAGTGGTCTTTGTTGCAAAGTCTGATGGCTCTCTAAGATTGTGTATGGACTATAGAGATCTAAACAAACAAACGATAAAAAACAAATATCCTCTACCCTGCATAGACGATATGTCCGACCAACTACGTGATGCTCGAGTATTCTAAAAAATGGACCTAGCTATAGGATTCCGTCAACTAAGGATAGCAGAAGACTGCATTCCTTTAACCGCATTCAGAAGCTCGAATGAATTCTACGAATGACTGGTTATGCCCTTTGGGCTAACCAATGCTCCTGCCTATTTTATAGACCTTATGAATTGGCTATTTAGAGAAGTACTCAAAAAATTCGTATTATTCTTTGTCGATGACATTCATATATATTCAAAAACCAAGGAAGAACATGAAGGGAATCTTGAAATTGTGTTAGAAATATTGAGGAGAAATGTACTGAAAGCTATATTCTCAAAATGCCACTTTTGGGAGAAACATGTAAGATTTCTTGGACATTGTGTCAGGGGAAGGAATTGCAGTTGATCTAGTAAAGATTGCAGCTATTCTAGATTGGAAGCAACCACAAACTCCCAAGGACATTCGCTGTTTGTTAGGGTTGGCATGATACTATCGGAGATTCGTTCAGGATTTCTCCAAAATTTCCTCTTCCTTAACCAAGCTCACTTTGAAAAGGTTAACTACTGCTCCCATGTTAGCAATTGCTGACGAAAGCGGTGGATTAACCGTATATTTTGATGCTTGTAGGGAAGGGGTAGGTGCTGTTCTAAATCAGCACAGAAAGGTCATCGCTTATGCAAGCAGACAATTGAAGATCTATGAAAGGAATCATGCAACACACAACTTGGAGCTATTAGCTGTTGTGTTTACATTAAAAATTTGGAGACATTATCTACTAGGTAAGAATTGATTATAGTTTATTTTAAATAAACTTTGACTGAACCTAGTAAATAATATTCCTTCTTTAAATAGGTGAAAAGTTTGAACTCTTCACACACCACAAATCTTCGAAAAATCTTTTCACTCAGAAGGACTTGAATATGAGGCAGCAACGTTAGTTGGAATTCCTCGCATCATATGATCTGGATATTCTATATACAGTAGGAAAAGCCAATGTTTTGGCAGATGCTCCGAGTAGAAAGCATGCCATTATAGCTCATTTAGTGGTGCATCCAGCATTGATTCTTCGTATGAAGGAGAGTCAACTCAAGGACCCGATCATTGCAAGAATAGCCAGGGAAGTAGAGAAGAATGTAATACCAGGATGATGGCAATGATTCAAAGTGGATGAGCAGGGAATCTTAAGAATGAATGGAATGATATGTGTCCCAAGTGTTGATGGGCTTAGATCGAAGTTTTAATCGAATGTCACAACTCTTTACTCGCAATACATCCTGAAGTTACAAAGATGTATAGAGACATGAAAAACACTTTCTGGTTGGGAGGTATCAAGAGAGACATTTCCATCCACTTGAGTAGATGTGCAAATAGTCAACAAGTCAAGAGTGTTCAATAAAAGGTTGTAGGACTACTCCAGTCTCTTGAAATTCCGACTTTAAAATAGGATCAAATCTCAATGGATTTCATCGACGGCTTACCACGATCAAGAAAAGAAAGTGAAGGCAATTGGTTTATCATAGATCGATTAACCAAGAGTGCACACTTTATCCCAATAAAACCAAAAGAACTGTTGCAAGTCTAGTAGAAATATACATGAGGGAATTAGTTCGATTGCATGGTGTCCTCAGCAGTATGGTCAGTGATCATGACCCTATCTGTGACGCCACACCTCTATACTCACACTATCCAAGGACACTACTGTGTAATGCCGTTGACTAGCACGAAGAATAAGGCTATTGAGGAGCGACCATCTGTGTAATTGCTTTGTGCGAGTACCGATATGTCAGATAGAATGACTTTCATTTCGTTTCAAGAGGAAATCTGACATATCAAATACAAACTCAAAGCTACCACACAGTGGCTATGACGCCTTCGGAAATAAATATAGAAATAAGCATAACACAAATCAGTCACAGATATTCATATCACAAAGGCGGAAACAGATATGAATATATCACATAGAAGTGTACATCAAAATAGTGGTCATACAAGATCCACAACATCACAAAGGAATAGGTACAAGTGCTAGACAAAAGAATATGTATACAACAAGGAGTCTCTATCTCAAATGTATACTAACAAAAACTACTATGCTAAAGTAGTTAGCCAAAAGTCAGGTGACGGACCCTAATAAGAAGTCAAGCAGGAGCACCGGAAATACCTCGGTCTAACCCGAGTATTATTAAAAGGAAAATAATAAACGGATCAGTCTAGCTATAAATATCAGATAAAATGAGATATGATCAGAGATATCACAAAAACGTATGATAACAATAATGCCATACTGTGACAAGTATACATCAGATAACAACAAAAATCATACAATATCTCAAATATTCTCAAACACCAAAAGAATATCATATTCTTTAAATTATTCACCAAAACACAAATATTGATAGAGCTTATCAATGCAATCCACGAAAATTGGTGAAACACAAATTCTTGAAATCAACCACGAGAAGTCCAGAAAACACAAAAGGGGGAAGGACTATCACAAACGGGAGCATGAAAACTCACCAACACGTGTGTCACAAACGGAATGCTATTCCATGGTCGCTAACCATCAATTTTGAGCCGAGGCTCCACAAACGGCCCGAAGACCATGGGTCGCTACACCACCAAATTGAACAGAAGTTCCACAAACGAGGTTTTTAGTCCCCATAAAAACAAAGAGACATCGCACATTGCTAGTCTAAATCACAAAATGATCACCATTGATCAATAAGAAGTGTGAATCACACTAAGCTAGTAAATATAAGAGTTTAGCCTCATGTCCCATAACCACTAGCTTAACTTAAATATTTACGAACAAATTGTAGATTTCCACTCGAAAATTGTCACAAGATTTCAATCGAACAGGTCTAAGAATTAACCGACAAAGTAAACGCAAGCGTTTCATACCACTTGTTTTGCTAAGCCGTTTAATTAGATTTCTCATACGAATGAGGTAAAGGTTTGTATATACTAAAAGATTGGAAAACGGTTTTAAAAACGAGCTTTGTATTAAAAATAGTGTTGAAATCGTTTTGATGAAAGAGTTTGAGTATTTACTACTAGTATAAAAACCTTTATATTTTAAAGTGACAAATCACAAAAATGATTGTAGAAACAATCAATCACCAAAATCCACATTCGACGACGTGAATTAAAACCATAAAAATCGATACCGAATCCATCAAAATGGATATTCCTAAAAATCTCGAAAAAGAAATCATCAAAGTCAATAAAAGTGATAACGACTAATCGGATCAACAAGAATCGATTAAAATTGGAAATCAAATCAAAAACAGCCAAATTAGGCAAAACTTCACAGTTCCAGACGTCTGGTTTAGAATCCAGACGTCTGGATTTATTCTTTGGAAATAATCCAGAAAACCCCCAAACGTCTGAAATTCCAAGGCAGACGTCTGAGACCCAATCCAGACGTCTGAACCTCTAAACCAGACGTCTGGAATTGGTTTCTGCCATTTTTATTTTCTGCGTTCTATATTTTTTTCTCTCCAGGTCCAAACCAGACGTCTGGACTTGATAACCAGACGTCTGGTCACCTGATATGGGCAACAATTTACTTAGGCCAAGATGGCCAAAACGTTTCGGGAGCGATCAGACGAGTTACGACGACTAGGGATTTATGCCGAGCGATAACCCAGCCTTATAGGCTCTTCGAGACATCCCAAATATCATGTCCAAACATCCATAGTAGGATTTTCATTAAATTGGACCAAAACACCAAAATTTGGAAAATTTACCAAATCAATTCAAATCAAAAGCAATTGGACATGCACAAATGTTAGGAATTCATACCTAACAACAATGAAAGTTATAGACGTAGATGTGAGTTAAAGAACTCACCTTTAAACCAAAAAACTCAAGTGAGAAGCTCTAAAACAAGCTAAGATCAATTCCTCGTCAACAACAACTCAAGAAGCTTCAATCTAAGCTCATAAGAAAAATATTTTCTAAGATAGGGTTTAGGAATTTTTGAAATTTGAAGAGAGATTGAGATGGAGAAGATGAAGAGGATGCTTACCTAAGCTTCTCCTTGATTTCTAGCTTGAAGTTGATTTTTTCTAAGAGAATTAGGGCTTAGGAATTTCTAATTTCTTTTCTCTTCCCCCATTTTTACTTTAGCTAAAGAGTATTAGGAAATGAGAATGAATGAAGAGGAGAGGGGGTGGAGCTAGGGTATTATGTTGGGTTAATGGGCTGAAACCCAAACCCAATAGAAAAAAATACAAAAATTCTACTCAACTCCAAACATATCGATGTTTATACTCAAAAAGGTCGCAAACATCATTTTGGACTCAATGGAAGTGGTCTCGAGTCCTAATTCGACTGTTTACGAAAAGTAGCATTTCAGACTTTAATCCGACTAACGATGCTATATTTAAATCAAACATTTAAATATACAACCGTAATTATGCGGGTTGTTACGGACTCCCCTCCTTAAAGAAATTGCATCCATGCAATACTTAAGAAGAAAACAAAGAGTAACAACCATACTAAGGCATAACAACACAAAAGAAGAAATTTTGAAATAAGAAGTTCACCTTAAGGAGCACGAGAGAGTAAGTCTGGATGTGTTCGCTCGATGAATTCTCTGGATTCCCAAGAACAATCCATAGGATTTAAGGACCATTGAACTTTCACAAGTGAGACATCTTTATTACGAAGACGTTTAACCTCCGTAGCAATGATACGAATAGGATGTTGCTCATAAGTCAAATTAGGCGAAACTTCAATTTCTTCAATAACACCGGCTCAAGAATAAAATCAGAATCTCTAAGGCATTTCCGTAGTTGAGAGACGTGGAATACGTCATGAATAGCAAAAAATTGAGCCGGTAATAAAAGGCGATAAGCCACAGAACCTGATGGGAAATGGACCAATATATCGAGGTGCTAATTTTCCCGATCGACTGAAATGCACAACACCCTTCATAGGTGAAACATGAATAAACACAAACTCTCCCATAGAAAGTTCTAATTTATTTCTTCGATTATCGGCATAGGATTTTTGTCTACTTTGAGCTTCTTTCATTCTATGACGAATAAGGTCAATCTTTTCTATGGCATCACGAATAAAATCTGGACCTAAAACCAGCTTCTCACTGGCTTCAAGCCAACACGAAGGAGATCGGCACGGCCTTCAGTAGAGTGCCTCGAAAGGAGCCATACCAATACTAGATTGGAAGCTATTATTGTAAGAAAACTCAACAAGGGAAATATGATCTTCCCAACTTCCACCAAAATCAAGAACACATGCACGAAGAAGATCTTCAAGAGTTTGATTCACTCGCTCGGTTTGTCCATTGGACTGAGGATGATAAGCGGTGATAAAATTAAGCTTTGTTCCCAAAGCTTTTTGAAGACCTTTCCACAATCCACTAGTAAATAATGGGTCACGATCGGTAACAATAGAAGTAGGAACTCCATGCAATTTAACAATTTCTTTGACATAGAGTTTAGCCAAAAGAGGTATGGTCCGATTGGACCGAACGGGAAGAAAATGGGTGGATTTTGTAAGTCTATCTACTATCACCCATAGGCTATCATGACCCGAACGAGAACGGGGAAGACCGTCAATAAAGTCCATGGAAATTTGATCCCACTTCCAAACTGGAATGTCCAAAGGTTGCAATAACCCACCGGGCCTTTGATGTTCGGCCTTTACGAGTTGGCAAGTCATGCAACGTTTAATAAAGTTAGCGATATCAGATTTCATTCCATCCCAATAATAAAGTCGCTTTATATCCGCGTACATTTTACTACTACCGAGATGAATGGTAAATTTAGAATGATGAGAATCTTCTAAAATGTCTTTACGAAGATCACAAATGTTGTGCACAATAAGTCTACCAAACTTTCGAATACCGCCACGAGCATCAATATCAAAGTCTTTCAAACCTTCAATATCAATTTTATCCCTACAACTTTGGCTACAAAGAACCAATTCGGGATCATGCTTTTGAGCTTCAAGAATGCGGTCTAAAAGAAAGGATGAGCCTCGAGGCTACACAAAACAAGAGATGAACATGAATTGGATTCACGATCTCGAATCTTACAAGTGGATAAAGTCTCGAGATCATTCTATTTGGATATCATCATGGAAACAACCGCTTGTGGCTTACGACTAAGGGCATCGGCAACACGATTTCTCTTTCTCGGAGTATAGAGAATATCAAGATCATAAGATGCAAGTGACGCAGCGGATAATACAAAAACAATGTAGATCGTTGAGAGTAGTAATCGATGGGTTGGAAGATACTGAATTGCCCGAATTCGTTGATCCGAAGATACCGAACTCTAGTTATCCCGAACTCGTTGATCGCGCACGATACCGGGTTCAAAGATCTTCAATTCTTCGAGCGTTGATCTAGCGCACTAGATTCCACGAATCGGCTTCTACAATCGTTGAATCGAGCGCACTCGATTATCCGAAAGAGGAGATAGGAGATTACACTCAACTACCAATTTAGATGAAAGCACACAGCAATCAAAAGAGAATTTTATTCAAAAATCAACAACCTTTTACAAATGAGAGACTCGGCCTATTTATAGGCGTTTTACAATTCACAAAAAAAACAACAAAAAAAATTACATCTCCTAAGTTGGTTCCGAGTTATAGCTTCCGACCTACGACCTATCATAACTCGGTGACGACTTAAGACAACACAGTTACAACACTTGCCTTCAGCGACTTAACAAACAGAACGACTTATGAAAATAGACGACATACGACTTACAAAACATACGACTTAAGAAAATACAACTTTCGACTTAACAAATGGTAATTACAACAACACTTAGGTCGTGGGCGACCTACGACCTAAAAACAGGCGACTTAACAGCAGCTTCTTCACGACTTAAAGAATCAACGGTTTTAGATTAACTCGGCATAAGAATCTACGGCATCCAGAGCTTTAGCGACTTAAAACATAAGCGCATCTCAAATCAACGACTTAAAGAGATCAACGGTCTTCATACTTCAGCGACTTAAAGAATGGACGGCATCCGTAGCTTTGCGACCTAAAATAAATGGCTTCAGCAACTTCGCGACCTAAGCCTTGCGACTTAAGACTTCGCGACTTATCTTCTAACTCGCTAAGTCGTATACGAGTTAAAAACATGTTAGGTCGTTCCAGTATCTCGTTAGCTTGCAAATCTCCGGTAGGTCGTTGGAGCGACCTAAAGGCCTCGTTAGGTCGTATGCGACCTAACACTTCACCAACTTGGACTGTGCCGCTCTTTAGCTCGCTTAGCGACTTATCATAGGTCGCTAAACCACTCTTCCCAGCATCACTCGCTTCCTCCTCTAACTCCTTAGGTCGTGAGCGACCTACAAACTCCTTAGATCGTGAGCGACCTATGCCTTTAACATTCTGCGCTGCATCATCCTCCCTAGGTTGAGAAAAATTCGACCTCGAATTTGCACCATCCTCCTCTACTATGAGTTCATTTCCGTGGTATGGTATGAGATGTTTAACATTGAATACGTCAGACGTATACACATCATTTGGCAGTTTCAATTTGTAAGCATTTTCATTAATTCGCTTCACAACTTCCACCGGACCAATTTTCCTGGCTTTCAACTTGTTATAAGCGCCTACTGGAAAACGATCTTTTGTTAACACTGCATAAACCATATCTCCTTCATTAAACTCAACATTTCGTCGTTTCAAATCTGCAGATTGTTTATACTTCTCATTTGCTTTCTCCAATCGTTCCTGAACGATTTTATGACATTCCGTCAACCCTTCAACAAAATCAGCAGCTTTCTTAACTGTCTTCTTTGATTGTGGCACTACCGTTAAATCCAACGGTCCCTTCGGTAAGCTCGAATAAACAATCTGGAATGGACTGAACCCAGTACTTCGATTCACAGCATGATTATGGGCAAACTCTGCCTGGCATAACTTCATATCCCAACTCTTCAGATTATCTTGAACAAGACACCTCAACAAGTTTCCCAACGATCTGTTCACAACCTCGGTCTGTCCATCCGTTTGCGGGTGATAAGCACTACTAAACTTCAGCTTCGTTCCCACCATTTTCCACAAACTCAACCAAAAGTGACTCAGAAATCGAGTATCTCTATCCGACACGATAGATTCTAGCAATCCATGAAGTCGATAGATTTCCTTGAAAAATAATTGAGCAACATGAACAACATCCGCCGTCTTCTTACAAGCAATAAAATGTGCCATTTTCGAAAATCGGTCAATTACCACATAAATGGAATCATTACCACGCTGCGTTCTCGGCAACCCCAACACAAAGTCCATACTCACGTCAACCCATGGTTTAGTTGGTACAGGTAGCGGCATATATAAACCAGCATTAGTCGCAGTTCCTTTCAAAACCTTACAAATATGACAATGCTCCACAAACCTCTCCACCTCTTTCCTCATCGATGGCCAAAAATAAGACTATGAAATTAGCTGTAAAGTACGGTCCCTACCCACGTGACCTTCTTCATGTAGCTCTTTCACAATCTTCATTCTCAAGCTACAATCAGGTATGCATAACCGATTTCCTTTGAACAGAAAACCATCTACCATTGTAAACTCATCCGTCTTTCCCTCCTTGACCTTTTCAACAAACTTCGCAAAGTAAAGATCATCATTAAATAATTCTGTCAACACATCAAACCCCGTTACTTCAACTTTCATTGTTGTTAGCAAATGATTCCTTCTACTCAAAGCATCAGCCACTCGATTCGTCACCCCTGACTTGTGTTTAACAACAAAAGTAAACTGCTGCAGATATGCAATCCACGATGCATGTCTCGCTGAAATCTTATCTTGTCCTTGTAAATGCTTCAATGCCTCATGATCAGTGTAAAGAACAAACTCTTTCTGAAATAGATAATGTCTCCAGTGTTTAATAGCTTGCACAACAGCATAAAACTCCACATCATATGTACTGTATCGCATCTTCGTTCCTGACAACTTCTCACTGAAATAGGCAATAGGACGACCCCTTTGACTCAACACTCCTCCAATCCCAACCTTCGATGCATCAGTATGTAGTTCAAACAACAACTGAAAATCAGGTAATGCTAGAATTGGTGCTGTCGTCAACAATTCCTTGATTCGTTCAAAAGCAACTCCTGCTTCCTCCGTCCATGTAAATTGTTTACCCTTCATACAATCAGTCACAGGCGCCATCACACTACTAAAGTGTGGAATAAACCTTCGATAAAATGAAGCCAACCCGTGAAAACTACGAATTTCCGTTATCGTCTTGGGTTGCGGCCAATCTCTAATTGCTTCAACTTTACTTTGGTCAACCTGTATTCCCTTTTCCGACACAACATATCCCAAAAATAAAACACTCCTCGCCATAAAGACACATTTCTTTGTAGCAGCATAGAATTGTTCTTCATGAAGAATAATTAACACTTTCTTCAAATGCTGAACATGCTCTTCTGTACTAGCACTGTAGATCAGAATATCATCAAAGTAAACCACCACAAATTTCCCAATGTATGGCCTGAAAATCTGGTTCATCATCCTCATGAACGTACTTGGGGCATTCGATAGACCAAACGGCATTACCAGCCATTCAAACAATCCTTCCCTCGTCTTGAATGCTGTCTTCCATTCATCCCCTGGTCTAATGTGAATCTGATGATAACCGCTTTTCAAGTCAATCTTAGAAAAGATTACGGACCCATTGATTTGATCCAATAAATCATCAAGTCTCGGCATCGGAAATCTATATCTCACAGTAATCTTATTCAATGCTCGACTGTCAGTGCACATCCTCCACGTTCCATCCTTTTTGGGTACCAATAAAGCTGGTACAGCACAAGGACTTAAACTCTCCTGCACACGCCCCTGTTCAAGCAATTCCTCTACCTGCCTCCGCAACTCTTCATGTTCCTTCGGACTCATTCGATAATGTGGTCTGTGTGGCAACACTGCTCCCGGAACCAGATCGATTTGATGTTGTATGTCTCTCAAAGGCGGTAACTCCTTTGGCAACTCATCTGGAAATACATCCTCAAATTCTTTCAAAACTGGCTTTGCTTCTTCTGGTATTTCAACCTCTTCACTGCTCTCTCGCCCGATCAACATGAATACCTCAGGCTCTTTCTCAACCTCCTTAACAAACTCTTTCAAAGATAATAAAGTTTTCAGCTCTTCTATTTCTTCTGATTTACTTCCTCCCGGTTGTCTCTTCTTTGGATCTAAGATAATCTTCGTGCCTTCAAACATAAAACTGTAGCTATTGGTCCGACCGTCATGTTGTACTGCTCGATCATACTGCCATGGTCTTCCCAATAATAAGTGGCAAGCATCCATCTCTACTACATCACACCAGATTTCGTCTTTGTATTTCTTCCCAATAGAGAATGGTACACGAACTCGTCTATCCACTTTCACTTCTCCTCCTTTTCTCAACCATGCTAACTTGTATGGATTAGGATGCTTCTCTGTCTTTAACTTCAACTTTGTCACAGCCTCGGTTGAAACGATATTGTCACAGCTTCCTGCGTCAATCACGAATTTACACACCTTCCCCAGAATAGTACATGTCGACTGAAAGATATTACTCCTCAACCAACTAGCTTCCTCCTGCTTCGGTGTCAAACATGATCTCCTCAGCATTAGATTACAACCTTCATCTCCTGATGCAATATCCTGCTCATCCTCCTCAACTGGGCTAGAACAATCTCCATCAACATCCTCATCCTCAACTTCTGCAATCATGGTTCTCTTCTTTGGCTTTGGACACTCATTGCTTTTATGACCCAATTCCTGACAATTGTAACATTTGAAACCATTGTTAAACTTTGCCTTCTCAGCCTCCTTCACCACCAGTCTACTGATAGGTTTAGAAACATTAGAACTCCCACTAACACCCTTCACTTGATTGTTAGAATTAGTAAACACACCACCTCCTCGTCTACCCTGCTTCTCCCAAGCCAACGCTTTCTGATGTGCTTCCGCTACAGATCTTGGATCGAACATATTAACCATATCCTGGATCTGCATTCTCAGTCCCCCAATGAATCTAGATGTCAGCTACTCTTCTGTTTCCATAATGTCATTCCTTGCAATAAGTTGATAGAATTCATCAGCATAGTCATTCACAGATTTCGTCCCTTGTCTCAAGTTTTGCAAACGTTGATACATCAAAGATTGATAATTGTAAGGTAAGAACGTTGCTTTCATCAATTTCTTCATCTTCTCCCAAGATTCAATCTTTGATTTCCCCATTCGTTCACGTGTAAGTTTGGTTTGCTGCCACCATGCCAAAGCTCTACCACTCAACCTCGTAGCAACCAACTTCACTCTACGATGTTCTGGAACTTCCTTGAAGTCAAAAATCTCTTCTACATTAGCCATCCAATCTAGAAACTCCTCCGCTTGCATACCACCTTTGAATTCAGGAATTTCAGTCTTCATCCCCGACTCCCACTTGTGATCATACTCAGAGTAATTTCTGCCTTGTCCTCGTCCTTGTCCTCGAACACTACCACCATCATACTCCTCTTCAAAATCAGATGTATATCGTTGTCTATCTCGTCCACCCACATCTCTACTACCTTCACGTCTACCACCATCATCCCTTCTATCTACATTCCTTCGTTCACGATCATTCACGTTCCTCCCACTCCCTTGATCATTTTCAACACTTCTGTCTCGATTGGAATGTGGCGAGACTCTACTACCCCCATGGTTAGATTCTGGTGAAACCCTTCTCCGATTTTGATTCATCTCTAACATCATCTTCTCTAACCGACCAATTCCTTCGTTAAGCTTTTCACTAAAGTTCTCATTGATTCTTTGCTCCATCTCATCAGCTTCTTCTCTTCGATACAAAGCTTCTACGTTTTGGTGACGATTAGCTCTCCTTGGCAGCATACTTGAAAACTTTACAAACTCTTCAACACTTCAAAATTCAAACACAATTCGGACTTTGATCCAAAATGAAACGGATCGAAAACTTCCACTTTGTAGCAAATCGCGATGAACACGATGGACAAACTTTCGGCTTCCAATACAAATTCGATCAATCAATCTTCGAACAAGCTCTTCTTACTCTCGGCCGTGATAAACAACTTCCAATCTTCAAACTCCAAAATGATTAGGCTCCAAGTCTCGATCCAGCTATGATTGGCTAGAACAAGCTCTGATACCAAAACTGACGCAGCGGATAATACAAAAACAATGTAGATCGTTGAGAGTAGTAATCGATGGGTTGGAAGATACTGAATTGCCCGAATTCGTTGATCCGAAGATACCGAACTCTAGCTATCCCGAACTCGTTGATCACGCACGATACCGGGTTCAAAGATCTTCAATTCTTCGAGCGTTGATCTAGCGCACTAGATTCCGCGAATCGGCTTCTACAATCGTTGAATCGAGCGCACTCGATTATCCGAAAGAGGAGATAGGAGATTACAATCAACTACCAATTTAGATGAAAGCACACAGCAATCAAAAGAGAATTTTATTCAAAAATCAACAACCTTTTACAAATGAGAGACTCGGCCTACTTATAGGCGTTTTACAATTCACAAAAAAAAACAAAAAAAAAATTACATCTCCTAAGTCGGTTACGAGTTATAGCTTCCGACCTACGACCTATCATAACTCGGTGACGACTTAAGACAACACAATTACAACACTTGCCTTCAGCGACTTAACAAACAGAACGACTTATGAAAATAGACGACATACGACTTACAAAACATACAACTTAAGAAAATACAGCTTTCGACTTAACAAATGGTAATTACAACAACACTTAGGTCGTGAGCGACCTACGACCTAAAAACAGGCGACTTAACAGCAGCTTCTTCACGACTTAAAGAATCAACGGTTTTAGATTAACTCGGCATAAAAATCTACAGCATCCAGAGCTTTAGCGACTTAAAACATAAGCGCATCTCAAATCAACGACTTAAAGAGATCAACGGTCTTCATACTTCAGCGACTTAAAGAATGGACGGCATCCGTAGCTTTGCGACCTAAAATAAATGGCTTCAGCAACTTCGCGACCTAAGCCTTGCGACTTAAGACTTCGCGACTTATCTTCTAACTCGCTAAGTCGTATACGAGTTAAAAACATGTTAGGTCGTTCCAGTATCTCGTTAGCTTGCAAATCTCCGGTAGGTCGTTGGAGCGACCTAAAGGCCTCGTTAGGTCGTATGCGACCTAACACTTCACCAACTTGGACTGTGCCGCTCTTTAGCTCGCTTAGCGACTTATCATAGGTCGCTAAACCACTCTTCCCAGCATCACTCGCTTCCTCCTCTAACTCCTTAGGTCGTGAGCGACCTACAAACTCCTTAGATCGTGAGCGACATATGCCTTTAACATTCTGCACTGCATCAGCAAGGAACTCGAGCCAACGTTGTTGACGCAAACTAAGTTCCTTTTGAGAAAATAAATACTTCAAAGATTTATGATCGGCATAGAGAACAAATTCTCTCCTAAAAGATAATGACGCCAAATTCTAAGAGCGAAAACAATAGCTGCGAGCTCTAAATCATGAGTGGCATATCTAGTCTCGGTAGGCTTTAATTGCCTAGAAGCATAAGCGATAACACGTTCCCTTTGCATGAGAACGGCACCCAAACCAACACGACTAGCATCGGTATAAACAATAAAGTCTTGGTTCCCCTCGGGAATCACAAGAATAGGATCATCGGAAAGAAGTTCTTTTAATTTCTGAAAAGCAGCTTCACATTTGTTTGACCAAATGTATTTAACTCCCTTCTTGTCAAACTAGTAAGAGGTACGGAAATGTTAGAAAAGTATTTTATGAAACGACGGTAATAACCCACCAATCCAAGAAAGCTACGAATTTCCGTCACACTCTCCGATCTCTTCCAATTTTGAATCGCTTCAATCTTTGAAGGATCCACGGAAATTCCGGATTCAGAAATAATATGCCCAAAAAATTTCACATGAGATTGCCAAAAGTGGCACTTAGAAAATTTTGCTTTTAATTGGTTCCTCCTAAGAGTTTCCAACACAATCCGAAGATGTTTTTCATGCTCTTCCTCGGTTTTAAAATAAACAAGAATATCATCTATAAAGATGAAAACAAATCGATCAAGTAAGTCTATGAAAACTCGATTCATAAGGTCAACGAAATAAGCTAGAGCATTCGTCAAACAAAATGGCATAATAAGCCATTCATAAGATCCATAATGAGTACGGAACGATGTCAAAGGAATGCAATCCTCTGCAATACGGAGCTGATGAAAACCGGTTGCTAAGTCCAACTGTGAAAAGACTCTAGCACCACTAAGTTGATCGAATAGATCATCAATCCGAGGTAAGGGATATTTATTCTTGATGGTGAGATCATTAAGCTTGCGGTAGTCAACGCATAGCCTAAGTGTACCATCAGATTTCTTCACAAAATAGCCGAAGCTCCCCATGGAGAGGAACTAGAATGAATAAACTGTTTCCCTTCCAATTCGGATAATTGATTACGCATCTCCTCATTTTCCTTATTGGACATACGATAAGGAGGACGAGTAATAGGTAGAGCTCCAGGGATTAGATTAATTATGAACTTAATTGCTCACTTAGGTGATAATCCTAAAACGGGCTGAAATATGTTGGGAAATTCACAAACAATGTGAATGAGGGAAATGACATCTTCCTCATCATCATTATCGTCATCATGAGGATTTAGATAATACAAGGATGCTTCCGAATTGGAATCTGAATCTTTAAGAACAAGAGAAATATGCTTAACAGATTGAGGATGTCGAAGATATATAGTCCGCTCATGACATTGGATATTGGCTTCGTAACAGTTAAGCCAATCCATCCCCAAAATCATTCCGATACCAAGGTAACGCAAACATGCAAATCGGCTCGGAAAGCATAATCACATAAAATAATTTTGACATCTTTACAAAGTAAACTGAGTGTTGCGGATCCACCAACCAGATTCGCAATTCTCAATGAAGTCATCAAGCCAATAACATTCAAAGACATCATCAACAAGTTCTTTTGATATAAAAGAGTGAGATGCACCCGTATCGAAAAGAACTCGAATAGGAAGATCATGAAATATAATAATGCCATCAAGGATAGAATGAGAAATACCTTGACCAAGAGAAGTGTTAGTAGGGGCTTGCACAACATTTAGCTTGCTTTCCTTCTTGCTTTGAAGTTTGAGACATGAAAATATAGTATGACCTGAACTTTTGCAATAGCGACAAGTAAGAGGCTTCGGACACTTGTTTGCATAATGGTCCTTAGAACCACAATTGTAACATTCTCCACGACTAGAGGTAGGAGTCTTTGCTACCGAAGTTGCGTGCTTCCCTTTCTTGTTGGGATAAGGCTTGAACTTAAAAGGCCTCTTCTAATTGATGTTTTGTTTGGCCCCTACAACTTCAACATCACTTTCTTTATCGGCCTATTCGAGTCGAAGAGCGATATCAACAAGCTGATCGAAAGAAACTTCTAGTTTCAGAAGTATGATCTCCTGAGCTCCATAGCAATCTAAACCTAAATCTGTAATACTCGGTCTAACCCGAGCATTATAATAAAATAATATCCGAGTCAGTCTGGAAAACTAGCATGAGAAACACACTCAATTTGAATTATTAAATTTTCTCAAAATCCTATGAAAACAAAGGTATCTCGTAAGACCACGTCACACATAAACACGACGGGATTTTACCTTACGATAATCAAAACAATTTTATAGAAAAATCTAGTGATATTATAATAGTGTCTAAATACAAATGCTTATTCAAATTGCTGAAATTGTTACATTATTAAATTCCAGCATACAAGGCTCTACAAACAAAACCGCAAAGGCACGTATTGGAAAATGGATCCCATACAAATGACCGGGCCACTGAGGTACCACCACCCACAAAACACCTCTTGAACAATACATCGAGGACCATGCCGGGATCCCCTGCTACACAAGACTAGCCTACCCCTAACCTAGATAGACCGAATATGTTATCACCCCGGGTGTACCCACCCTTACAATCGAGCGCTCCTTCTTTCAAGCACAACCATATCCATAATATATAGGTTTCTGAGGAGATCTAGAAAAGTGATAACATACCCTAATTGGGTGGGAGCCACTTAGCCTTGCTACATCTCCAGTGATTTAGTCATTCCCGATTGATGAGGCTTGAGGCTAAGCGTTACCTTTCAAGGACACAATTCTACTTAGAACGCTCATCGTCCTCCAATGACGATGTTCTGATAGCATTTGTCCATACAAGCTGTCCTGGGTCTGGACAAACCGAATCACCATCTTCATCATCTTCACGGTATTCATTTGTATTGTTCAAACCAGATCTAAGTGGTTTTCGGATAATAAAACCTGATCCCGGTCTCTTTCTCGGAGTATAGAGAATATCAAGATCATAAGATGCAAGGAACTCGAGCCAACGTTGTTGAAGCAAACTAAGTTCCTTTTGAGAAAATAAATACTTCAAAGATTTATGATCGGCATAGAGAACAAATTCTCTCCTAAAAGATAATGACGCCAAATTCTAAGAGCGAAAACAATAGCTGCGAGCTCTAAATCATGAGTGGCATATCTAGTCTCGGTAGGCTTTAATTGCCTAGAAGCATAAGCGATAACACGTTCCCTTTGCATGAGAACGGCACCCAAACCAACATGACTAGCATCGGTATAAACAATAAAGTCTTGGTTCCCCTAGGGAATCACAAGAATAGGATCATCAGAAAGGAGTTCTTTTAATTTCTGAAAAGCAGCTTCACATTTGTTTGACCAAATGTATTTAACTCCCTTCTTTGTCAAACTAGTAAGAGGTACGGAAATGTTAGAAAAGTATTTTATGAAACGACGGTAATAACCCACCAATCCAAGAAAGCTACGAATTTTCGTCACACTCTCCGATCTCTTCCAATTTTGAATCGCTTCAATCTTTGAAGGATCCACGGAAATTCCGGATTCAGAAATAATATGCCCAAAAAATTTCACATGAGAATGCCAAAAGTGGCACTTAGAAAATTTTGCTTTCAATTGGTTCCTCCTAAGAGTTTCCAACACAATCCGAAGATGTTTTTCATGCTCTTCCTCGGTTTTAAAATAAACAAGAATATCATCTATAAAGATGAAAACAAATCGATCAAGTAAGTCTATGAAAACTCGATTCATAAGGTCAACGAAATAAGCTAGAGCATTCGTCAAACAAAATGGCATAACAAGCCATTCATAAGATCCATAATGAGTACGGAACGATGTCAAAGGAATGCAATCCTCTGCAATACGGAGCTGATGAAAACCGGTTGCTAAGTCCAACTGTGAAAAGACTCTAGCACCACTAAGTTGATCGAATAGATCATCAATCCGAGGTAAGGGATATTTATTCTTGATGGTGAGATCATTAAGCTTGCGGTAGTCAACGCATAGCCTAAGTGTACCATCAGATTTCTTCACAAAATAGCCGAAGCTCCCCATGGAGAGGAACTAGAATGAATAAACTGTTTCCCTTCCAATTCGGATAATTGATTACGCATCTCCTCATTTTTCTTATTGGACATACGATAAGGAGGACGAGTAATAGGTAGAGCTCCAGGGATTAGATTAATTATGAACTTAATTGCTCACTTAGGTGGTAATCCTAAAACGGGCTCAAATATGTTGGGAAATTCACAAACAATGTGAATGAGGGAAATGACATCTTCCTCATCATCATTATCGTCATCATGAGGATTTAGATAATGCAAGGATGCTTCCGAATTGGAATCTGAATCTTTAAGAACAAGAGAAATATGCTTAACAGATTGAGGATGTCGAAGATATATAGTCCGCTCAGGACATAGGATATTGGCTTCGTAACGGTTAAGCCAATCCATCCCCAAAATCATTCCGATACCAAGGTAACGCAAACATGCAAATCGGCTCGGAAAGCATAATCACATAAAAAAAATTCGACATCTTTACAAAGTAAACTGAGTGTTGCGGATCCACCAACCAGATTCGCAATTCTCAATGAAGTCATCAAGCCAATAACATTCAAAGACAGCATCAACAAGTTCTTTTGATATAAAAGAGTGAGATGCACCCGTATCGAAAAGAACTCGAATAGGAAGATCACGAAATATAATAATGCCATCAAGGATAGAATGAGAAATACCTTGACCAAGAGAAGTGTTAGTAGGGGCTTGCACAACATTTAGCTTGCTTTCCTTCTTGCTTTGAAGTTTGAGACATGAAGATATAGTATGACCTGAACTTTTGCAATAGCGACAAGTAAGAGGCTTCAGACACTTGTTTGCATAATGGTCCTTTGAACCACAATTGTAACATTCTCCACGACTAGAGGTAGGAGTCTTTGCTACCGAAGTTGTGTGCTTCCCTTTCTTGTTGGGATAAGGCTTGAACTTAAAAGGCCTCTTCTTATTGATGTTTTGTTTGGCCCCTACAACTTCAACATCACTTTCTTTATCGGCCTATTCGAGTCGAAGAGCGATATCAACAAGCTGATCGAAAGAAACTTCTAGTTTCAGAAGTAATGGCTTTTTGATGTTCTTATTCAACCCGTAGACAAATCTCTGATTTTTCTTCAATGGGGTATTCATATACTCGACCCCATACTTAGAAAGAGATTCAAAAGATGCTACATAGTCGGTCACAGAGGATTCACCTTGAATAAGGTCAATAAAGCATCGAGCTAAAGATATTTTTTCAGCTTCCGGCACAAATTTCAACTCGAACCTTTCCCGGAATTGCTCCCAAGTAAGATCTGTTTCAATAATTTCCGAGATCAGAAGCTCATACCAATCTAATGCTCTCTTCTGGAGCATGCTAGAAGCACTTGGACTCGATGTAGATCAATAAGATTCATGCGGGAAAAGATGCGATCGCATGATCTAAGCCAAGCTTGGACTTCTATAACGCTTTCGGAACCCTTGAAAGGCCTTCCACCCAAGTTGGTGTAATAACCGCACAAGCGCGCAAACCCATATTTAGGATGAGTAGGCTTTGGAATGGGTCCGATAGCTTGAGCATTTTTCACAAGATCTAAGAGCTGCATAGCAGACATAAATACTCCATCCTTAGGAGTAGCACTGGATTGACCGGCACTGGGACGGCTTGGTCTAACCATTTCTCTTCTTTAAAAAAGGAAGAAGAGGAAAAAGGTTATTTACAGGATGAATATCAAACAAACTTGATTGATAAAACAAGGCATCATAAAAAAATAGGATAGAACGTTACGAAGACTCGAATTAAATCCTATGGCACAATTCCTAAGAAAGACTTAGGACAATGATCCTTGTTAGATTATTCTACATTGTTCCAAAGTTTGGCTCTGATACCAAGCTGTGACGCCCCACCTCTATACTCACACTAGCCAAGGACACTACGGGGTAATGCCGTCGACTAGCACGAAGAATAAGGCTGTTGAGGAGTGTAACGACCCGTAAATTTCAACTGTTTTAATAACGTAATTAGTTGAAATTTTGTGAAATTTTAAACGATAAAATTTTGAAATATAAATTTGATATTTGGAATGCGTCTAGTTAAACATAGCAACTGGTAAATTTTCGTCCGAAAATATGAAAGTTTATTTCGCGCGTAAATTTACTTCAATTTAAGCAGTTAAAAAGCGATGAAAATAAAATGTTTCCGAAACCTAGATATTTTTACATAGAAAAATTCTAAACTATCTTCTGAGCAAGATGTCAGTTTGTCGTTTTTCCAAATTCGGACATCTTTGGCTCCGTCGATCTTATTTTTCAGTGTTTTTCTTGCATTTTCCGCTATTAGAAAATTCGAATTTTTATAATTTAATCATACCACTAATACCTGTATACCGTTTTGATCGTCTCAAGGTGCCGATCTCTGCGGTGTATTTATTTCCGTATTGTAAGGTCCAGTACGTGATGGAAACGGGAAAACAGTGCGTCGTACCGTACCGAGATTTGCGACCGTTACTTTTTCTTACTTTTCAAACTTTGAACCGTGCAACTGCGTTAATAACATTTTCATTTTTCCAAGAAACCCAGCTGTAGCTTTTCTATTTCCAAAAAAAAAACGAAGGTGAACAGACTTTATTTCTTCTTTCTGAGGCTCGCATGTATTTGTTTCAGGACCAAAGCTTTCTTTTTTTTATGCAGTCCCACTTTCCACCTTGCTGTTCATTTTCTTTTTCCCCTCTGGCACTTCTCTTTCCCTTTATTTTGAACCCAACCGCCTCCCATGTCCAGCCACCACCGGCCCATCCCATCGCCGACCCTAGCCTACCTCCGTGTTGCCTTTTTCCTTCAGCTCGACCTTTGCCTTTTCCTCCACGGCCGAAGCCGCCCCGACCAGCCTCCACTTCCGCCGTTCTTCCTCCACCACCCTCTTCCTTTGCGTGACCTCCCTCCTCCTCCGCTTACCACCTTGAATGCACGAAAGCTCAGCCTTCCTCAACCATATCACAGCCCCTTCTTCTTTCCGGTACCGAAGCCTCCTATCAACGCAGCGATCTCCTCCAACCTGGGCAAATGCTTGCCTCGCTCTGGTCAGATTGCTACCTTTTGTTTGGATATATCTATATTCAGGTATGTTATATAGTATAAATTTATATAGGTGTGTGTGTCAGTTTTCTTACAATTAAATATAAGTTTATATATTTTATTTTATGAGATTTTATATAAAAGAAGAAAAAACTGTTGCATTGAACAAGTTATACGTCTGTAGGTTTATATAAATATGAGTGGGGGTCTGCATCATTATAGTGATAGTTGTATTCTTCTTTACAAGGTATACTCTGTTAGTTATATAGGTTTTATTCTCTAAAAGTCAGTATATAAGGTGTTTAACATATCAGCCAGTTGTTTATAATATGTAAGTATTTATATGTATGAAGTTTTTTCCAATAATGTTAGTTACAACTGATAGTTGTATATATTATTAACTTTGAGTATAACGGGGTTTTATATAGTATAAGCACACAAGTCCATGTATTTGCATATTCTGTTATTGAATATAGGTGGTTGCATTCTCTGTTGGCTGTAGATAAGTGTTAGTTCTATATTTATATATATTTTATATTAAACTGTTACATGTTTACATTTATATATTGTAATATGTGTGGTCTGCATAAGTGTTAATATATATATACAACAGTTCCATTATATTTTAATATATGTAGTTATATGATTTAAATTGTTACTTAAACTATGCTGTTTGAAAACAGTCTTTAGTAATATATATGTCTAGATTTCCTATCAAGTTATTTTGGGAAGCATATGTATGGGTACAGAGACTTTGTATTAGCAATATAATTGGGTAGTGTAACATATAATAGTTATATATATGGGTTGCGTCAGTGATAGAGCATGTTGGGTTATAGTCGAGTTATGATGTGAGATTGTATATAGACTTACTGTTTTCATACATATACTTTTAAGTATTATATACACTTTGTTTATTTAAGTTTAAAATATTATCTTACTTTATTTTTTTTTAGTGTCGGTATATTGTTCGAAAAAAAATTTGTTGTCAATTCAGATTTATTAAATTCAAAGTTATAACACCGTTACAATTATTGATTTCAAAGTTATAAGTTTGGATTAAAACCGCACATGTCAATAATTGAAGTTTTATAAGTTACAACATTGATTCAGGTAAATGTCGTATTAATTAATTCTGTTATATTTTGATATTTTCAGATATTTAGATTTAAAATGGATATCGTTGTTTTGGTTTAATAAAAAGCGGAACTTTTGACATATATAAACTCCTATTCTAATTTTCAATCGATAGTTTAAAAGACTTAGTATATGTTTACCCAATTTATTCAAGTCCCGATATATGATCTTTGATTCCCTGTCTATTAGCTTTATTCGTCAATTCGGGCCAATCTAGCTTGTTTTGGGATTCGTACCTGGATTCGTAACTCATCGCTTTCTCGTCCGTCTCTAGCCTCGAAATGTGAGCAATCACTCATGATTAATATTCTTTTATTTATTAATTTTGTTTTCAATTGAAACGACAATTGAAATATGCTGATGTTAGTTAGTTACACTGTTATATATGCTATTATCTATATCTGTTCACCCATGACATCTGACACCATTATCTGTAATTATTTATGCGATGATAATACAGTTTGATTGATTGATTGTTGTTTATATTGGATGTTAAATTGTAATGTATAAAGTGATAAATATTATGCAATTGAATTTGATGTAGGTTAGTTAAAAATTTGAATCGACATATGTGTTAAATTTGATTAGACGACATTTGCATAATATGACCCCTTTAAATGTTTAAATTATTTGACACGTAGAAATTTGGTTAAGCACACCTTGAACCATTGAATGTATGTTGAATAACCTATGTAATAGAAATTGAAATCGAATGACAAGTGAAGAACCGTATGAATAATTAGTGTAATAATCTGTAATCTACATGAAATGATAGTGTAGATTCTAGAAATAATTATATTAATTCGTACAAATAACAATGCGAATTAATACGGTTATTTCGGGATTAATTGAATTGATTATTGGATTGTTATTGTTTGTTGTTATTGCTTATTTATTTACTTTGACACCATCCCAGTTATCACACTGCAAGTTCCCTTTGCTATGTTTGATTTTGAATTGAATTGGAATCGAGTTGAAATGATAAATACCCAAATTGAACTTTGACCTCGGATAGAAAATTGAATAAAACCCGATTGGTCAATAATTTGATTTAAAATTAAAATGAAGATTTTATTTAAAGAAATAATATGGTTTTGAAATGAAGTTGAAATTTGAATTTTTATTGAAAGGAAAATGTTAATATTTAATAATCTGAAACAGAATATTAACAATGTAATTGATGAAAGAACGTTGTTTAATTTGAGAAATAATTGAATTAAGTTGAAATGATTTAATAATTAAGTTTGAAATTATTAAACTTTGAAATTTTTAATAATTAAGTTTTGAATTATTTAATAATTAAATAAGATTGAATTATTTAATGATTAAATTGAATTGAATTCTTTAATAAGTGTAATTGAACTTTGAATAAGTGAATTTTACTTCGTAAATAATTGAAATTGAGTTTCTTTATTAATTAAGTTTTGGAAAATTATTTAAGTAAGTAAATAAGTGAAATTGAATTTCTTCAACAAGAAATAAATTGTGATTTATTGAAATTAATGCAAGACCTGAAATTTAAAGAAATTGATTTGATGAATTTAATTTAATTCAATTTGTAAGTTTTGATATAATGAAGTTGAATTTAAATAATGGATTTAATGAATTGGAAATTTAATAGAAATTGTTTTGAATGACAAATTTACTTAACAAATATTAGATGAAATCGATAATTGAAGTTAAATTGATTTGAATGTTAAATTAAATTAATTTAAATGATTTCGGAATGAAACTCATATACGAATTTAAATCAATATTTGAAGTGTTTTAAATAAAAATTGAAATTGAATTGTAAGATCTTGAAATTATGAATGTGGAAGTTTTGAAACGTAAATTTTGGAAATTGGTTTAGAAAGACAAATGAAGTGTTGATTTACAAATTCTATTTGAAATTGAATTTGATTTGGTTTTGAAATTTATTAAACGACCAATCGGTGTAATAATTACGAAAGTTATTAAAGAGACCGGAATTGGTTATGGATATACTCTCTATCTAAACCGAAAACCACTTTAATAACTATACGCGGAGTGTGATCCAGAATGAAGTGGTTGGAATGGTGTTCGTGATGACTGAAGAAAGAGAACGATAATGGATAGCCTTGACACTTGTGTCAAATTGGAAATGACTAAAATAGGAGCCGTGCCGGGCCAATGAAGGTCAGCTACCTCAAGTGAACACACTTCTTCGAACTACTCATTACTTGTTGTCGATTGGTGCACCCTTGATTTTTGGGAGTGTTGTTTCATGGTGTTGCGGTCGCTGCGGCGATGTGTTCTCACCAGTCCGGCTCAGGCAAACGGTAGGATCACTACCTTGGGTATTGCCTCATGTGCCTTGTCATACTTTTATTCCCTATTCGCGACCACTACGAATCTGTTTTGTACCTTTAGTATATGGATTGCCCTCTGGTGACTTCCGGTTTTGGGGAAACTACGGTCTTGTATATGATTTTGGGAATAAAAATGTGTTAAGGGTGGAATGGGCCATGACTTAACACTATTTTGATACCTTATATTACTGATAGACATTATCTACTTAGCGTACATTACTACCTAGCAGATAGTTTAACGGATCCTTAAAGGATGGTTATTCCAAACATCCCTTGAGTTACTTGTATTTCAATTGCTATTTCACTTGAGTTGGATTTATTAATATAAGAATGTTAATCCTGACTCGAGTGTTTTGTATTTTGCTTTACGCTCGGGTCAGACTGAGTGTACCAGTATTCGAGACTCACCTTTGGAGTTGGAGCTTTGCTTGAAGATCCAGCCATCTATTCTGCTTTCAGTATTCGATGATTCCAGTGATGTATTCTGATTTGTATCTGATGTATCATATTACTCTTCCGTTGTATCTAGTTTAACTCTGATGTAACTTATACATTTATATAGTAGCTTCATGAACTACTATCTCTTTTATTTCCGCTGCACTTATTACTCTGTGTCTGTGATCTGTGATTATTTATTTACTATATATGTTCAGTTTTGCCAAATTTAAATTAACAACACGGTATTTTGAGCAATTCAATTCCGGCATGAGTGTCTACCTATACACTTATAATGGATGCGAATGGTCCAAAATATCGGGTCGTTACAAGGAGCGACCATCTATGTAATTGCTTTGTGCGAGTACCGATATGTCAGATAGAATGACTTTCATTTCGTTTCAAGAGGAAATCCGACATATCAAATACAAACTCAAATCTACCACACAGTGGCTATGAGGCCTTCGAAAACAAATATAGAAATACGCATAACACAAATCAGTCACATATATTCATATCACAAAGGCGGAAACAGATATGAATATATCACATAGAAGTGTACATCAAAATAGTGGTCATAATCCACTACATCACAAAGGAATAGGTACAAGTGCTAGACAAAAGAATATGTATACAACAAGGAGTCTCTATCTCAAATGTATACTAACAAAAACTACTATGCTAAAGTAGTTAGCCAAAAGTCAGGTGACGGACCCTGATAAGAAGTCAAGCAGGAGCACCTAAAATATCTCGGTCTGACCCGAGTATTACTTAAAAAGAAAATAATAAATGGATCGGTCTAGCTATAAATATCAGATAAAATGAGAAAGGATAAGGGATATCACAAAAACGTATGATAACAATAATGCCATACTATGACAAGTATACATCAGATAAGAACAGAAATCATACAATATCTCAAATATTCTCAAACACCAAAAGAATGTCATATTCTTTAAATTATTCACCAAAACACAAATATTGATAGAGCTTATCAATGCAATCCACGAAAATTGGTGAAACACAAATTCTAGAAATCAACCACTAGAAGTCCAGAAAACACAAAAGGGGGAAGGACTATCACAAACGAGAGCATGAAAACTCACCAACACGTGTGTCACAAAAGGAACGCTATTCCATGGTCGCTAACCATCAATTTTGACCCGAGACTCCACAAACGGCCCGAAGACCATGGGTCGCTACACCACCAAATTGAACTGAAGTTCCACAAATGGGGTTTTTAGTCCCCACACAAACAAAGAGACATCGTGCATCGCTAGTCTAAATCACAAAATGATCACCATTGATCAATAAGAAGTGTGAATCACACTAAGCTAGTAAATATAAGAGTTTAGCCTCATGTCCCATAACCACTAGTGTAACTTAAATATTTACGAACAAATTGTAGATTTCCACTCGAAAATTGTCACAAGATTTCAATCGAACAAGTCTAAGAATTAACCGACAAAGTAAACGCAAGCGTTTTATACCACTTGTTTTGCTAAGCCGTTTAATTAGATTTCTCATACGAATGAGGAAAAGGTTTGTATATACTAATAGATTGGAAAACGGTTTTAAAAACGAGCTTTGTATTAAAAATAGTGTTGAAATCGTTTTGATGAAAGAGTTTGAGTACTTACTACTAGTATAAAAACCTTTATATTTTAAAGTGACAAATCATAGAAATGATTGTAGAAACAATCAATCACCAAAATCCACATTCGACGACGTGAATTAAAACCATAAAAATCGATACCGAATCCATTAAAATGGATATTCCCAAAAATCTCGAAAAAGAAGTCATCAAAGTCGATAAAAGTGATAACAACTAATCGGATCAACAAGAATCGATTAAAATTGGAAATCAAATCAAAAACAGCCAAATTGGGCAAAAATGCACAGTTAGAATCCAGACGTCTGGATTTGTTCTCTGGAAATAATCTAGAAAACCCCCAGACGTCTGAAATTCCAAGGCAGACGTCTGAGACCCAATCCACACGTCTGAACCTACAAACCAGACGTCTGGAATTGGTTTCTGCCATTTTTATTTTCTGCGTTCTATATTTTTTTCTCTCCAGGTCCAAACTAGACGTCTGGTCACCTGGTCTGGGCAACAATTTGCCTAGGCCAAGATGGCCAAAACGTTTCGGGAGCGATCGGACGAGCAACAACGACTAGGGATTTATGCCGAGCGACAACCTAGCTTTATAGGCTCTTCGATACATCCCAAATATCATGTCCAAACATCCATAGTAGGATTTTCATAAAATTGGACCAAACACCAAAATTTTGAAAATCCACCAAATCAATTCAAATCAAAAACAAATGGACATGCACAAATGTTAGGAATTCATACCTAACAACAATGAAAGTTATAGACGTAGATGTGAGTTAAAGAACTCACCTTTAAACCCAAAAACTCAAGTGAGAAGCTCTAGAACAAGCTAAGATCAATTCCTCTTCAACAACAACTCAAGAAGCTTCAATTTAAATTCATAAGAATAATATTTCCTAAGTTAGGGTTTAGGAATTTCTGAAATTTGAAGAGAGATTGAGATGGAGAAGATGAAGAGGATGCTTACCTAAGCTTCTCCTTGATTTCTAGCTTGAAGTTGATTTTTTTCTAAGAGAATTAGGGCTTAGGAATTTTTAATTTCTTTTCTCTTCCTCCATTTTTACTTTAGCTAGGGAGTATTAGGAAATGAGAATGAATGAAGAGGAGAGGGGGTGGAGCTACGGTATTATGTTGGGTTAATGGGCTGAAACCCAAAGCCTAATAGGAAAAAATACCAAAATTCTACTCAACTCCAAACATATCGATGTTTATACTTAAAAAGGTTGCAAACGCTATTTTGGACTCAATGGAAGTGGTCTCGAGTCCTAATTCGATTGTTTATGAAAAGTAGCATTTCGGACTTTAATCCGACTAACGATGCTATATTTAAATAAAACATTTAAATATACAACCGTAATTATGCGGGTTGTTACACTATCTTTACCATTAAGTTTTGGGAGGCATTGCAAACAGCTTTAGGAAAAAAGCTAAACATAAGCACCGCATATCACCCCCAGACCGATGGGCAAACTGAGAGAGTAAATCGGGTATGGGAAGATCTTCTGAGAGCCTGTATCTTAGATTTTGGAGGATCATGGGAAAATTATCTTCATCTTGTTGAGTTCTCCTATAATAATAGTTATCAAACAAGTATTGGCATGGCACTGTATGAAGCTTTGTATGGTCGTCCATGTAGATCCCCAACATGTGGGATCGAGACTGGAGATCGGTTGGTACTTAGTCCTGATATGATTCGAGAAGCTTTAGAAAGTTAACATGATAAGAAAGATGATGAAAGAAGCCTAGAGCAGGCAAAAGAGTTACATGGATAGAAGGTGTATAAATATGGAATTATCGGTTGGAGATTATTCTTGAAAGTTTCTCCAATGAGAGGAGTGGTAAGATTTGGTCAAGCAGGGAAGTTAGCACCTCAATTTATTGGACATTTTCCCATTCTCGGGCAAATTAGCCCATTAGCTTATCGTGTGGAATTGCCCTAAAGGTTGTCTAGTGTGCATAATGTTCTTCATGTATCCCATCTACGGAAATATGTGCATGATCCAGAGCAAATTATATAAGAGGCTGCCTAAGAAGATTTAGAAGTTGAACCAAATTTGGCAGTTCTTAGACAACTAGTTCATATCGTGGATCACGATGAGAAACTATTGAGAAGAAAGTTGTGAGGTTGGCTAAAGTCTAATGGAGTGGTGATGCAGCAGATTGTACCTGAGAAACAGAAGACAGAATGAGGAAGGCATATCCTGAGTTTAGGATTAATGTTGTATCGAGATAGTGTACTCATCGCCTGTGGTGTAGTCACTTATCATATCTTGTATATATTTCATTTTTGTCAAATATATATATATTTCGAGTGATCCTCTTCTTATCCTTAATTTCGAGGATGAAATTCTTTTAAAGGGAAGAGTGTAACAACCCGGAAATTGATCATTTTAGAAAAAATCAAATTATTCAAATATAATATATTTTAACATAAATGAAAATATTTTAAAGGTAAATAATATTGGTAATCTTGTTTGAATAAATATTTACAAAAAAAGTATATATGACATCATTAGTGATGCCCTTACATTTAATAATTTATTTATTAAATTAAATTGAGATCTAATGATTTAAAAATTAATTTAATTATTTAAATAATGATTTTAAAATAATTATAATTCATTTTAATTAGTTATAATATAATGAATAAATTATAATGGTTTTATAAAATTATAAAAGTAATCTGAAATTATAAGTAAAATCGATATCGATTTATCGGTATAATAAAACTTTTTGTAAACAACGGTAATATTGATATATATGGTTTTATAATTCAAATGAGCTCATTTTAATTCATTTATTATAATAAGAAATTAGTTTTCAAATCTTGTTTACAAATATATGTGTATTAGCTAAGAAGTGCAAATGTGACCAAGAATCGAAATCGGTATTCGTAACGATTCAAAGTGTAGGAGTTGTGCAACGTTGTGGATTATATGTGACAAACATATGCACATACACATGTACACATACATGAAGACATTTACATGCACATGGATACACACATATATACATATACATTTTAATATATAAAAAAACCAAAAATATTAAGATATTTTATTCACTTTCCATAACCCTTAAACATCCCAAAGTCAACATTTACACTCACAAGTACAAGCACATGGCCTTGCACATGGGAATGGGGGTTTCGGTTGAACATCATGATGATGGAGGTTGGTGTGATGGTGGTTAAGTAATGATGTATTTTCACTTAAAAATTGATATTTTATTCCTTCCATTTACCTATAAATGCCCCCATCCTTCTTCACTTCGATTCACTTCTTCTTCTTATATTCCTAAAGCTTTTCTATTTACTTTCATTTCTTCCATACTTAGAGAAATAATGGAAAAAATATTTGCAAAAGAAAATTAAATTATACAGTATATACATATACATATCAAACCACTTCCAAAACTCAAGCAAACTCCTCATCTCCCCTTAAAATACCCACGACAACACCCTTGCAACCATAGGCAATGAGCCTTCCTCCTCTCTAAGGTTAAGACCGAGCCTTCCAAGGCAAAAGTTCGAGTGTTCGTAAGCATAGGATTCGAGGTAGTGGAGCTATAGCCGATTTAAAGTTAGTCTGATCAAAAATTCAAGTGAGAAACTCTTACTTATATTATATTTTTGGATGATGATATGAAGTGTGCAATGGATGTTTAATATGCTTCGATCATCATGTTTGGTTGTTTAATATTGTTGTTTGATTGTATTAACAAGTCTCATTTAATACACATCGAAAATCACAAAGGAAATCGCTTTCCCTTTATTAATGAAATGGTGTATAGGCAACGTTTAAACCTCTTAAAAATGATTAAATATGGTTTAGAAATGTTTTATAAACATTTAAAAGTGTTTTGCAAAATTTGATTAAATATTGAAAATTTGATCAAAAATAGGCGCTTCGCATAACGATTGTTCGCGGTTTCGTGTCTTAAAAGTTAAATCCATTTATAGGATGGATTCGGAGTCGGACTGCTTTGAAATAAGAATTTTCCAAACCCTTATAATCACAATTTTCAAGCAAAGAAAGAAAATTGAGATTTCATTCAGTAGATTTTAAAATATGAGCAAATAAAGTTTTAAATAAAATCGCGCTTTGGCAGTTCGGAGGCCAAAATAGTAAATGTTCTAAAATGGATATTTTTAATTCTTTGAAAATATGATAAATTTTATAAATCTTTTAAAGTGTTTTAAAAGAGATTTGAGTCATAAAAATGAATTTTTAAATGATCGAACAGTTGTTTTAATCAAATAAGCTTTTAAAACACTATTTGCCGCACTTTTTCGCAACAATTTTTAATAACTATTGCAAATAATGGTTTTAACTCAATTATTCTTTCCCGAGTATTTTGTGAACCTTTTCAAATAAATAATTGAGTAATTTTAAAAATAAGTATGCAGAAACGACTTGTACATTTGTTCCATTCGTGAGTGTCATAGAAAATCTGATCGAGGAATTGAACAAATCGAAGGGAAAGCCCAGATGCTCTAAATTTAAAAGTTAATTAAGTATATCAAAAGATTTAGAGTCGATCAAATAACTTGACCGCCTTATGGGTGATAGAGAGGTAGTTTCTAGGCTTGGGTTTGGGAAACCAGTTGCCTTCCCTCCTTAGCTACCCAGACTGGCCCGATGGAGGGGATAATAAATTTGGTTTACTCGGATCAAAATTTCCCAAAGTATAAAGGTATAATTTTCCAAATTCAAACAACTTGGATCGCTTAAAAATGATCTTCTTATACTTCGTATTAAATTCCAAGGTGGGAACCCGTGCTATCCGTGTGAATTTAAAAAGTGATTTCACCGTTATTCGACAAATAGTAAAGGTTGAATACGGAAATTGATGTTGAGTAGAATTAGTATAATTTCTAAGGACTATTTTTAACTCAGTAATGTTTTCCAATATGACTTATGAAAATGATTTTGGAAATATTTTCATAAGTGAAAAATGAAATGATTTAGAATTTTTCCAAGATTTAAAAAGGTTTTAAGTAATCAAAGGATTTGATAAATTAGGTTTAATGATTCCGTATATACCAGGAAAGAAACTTTTTAAAGATATATATCTCTAGAAGATATTTTTGATAAAAAGAAAGTAATTAATCAAATGATAAGCACCTATTTACCTAACATCTTTTTATCGATGATTGGTTCGAAGGAACCGGGGTTGAATTTAGGTCATTCTTATCTGGAAACCACTTCAAGCCAATTTACATATTCGAAGTGAAGACATTGAAATGATTTGGAAGATGGAATGTAGGGTTGCTTGTCACTGACCTTAGGGGGAAGTTTCCCATATCATATTATGTGGCAGTAGTTCTTCATTTGAGACCTTTGATGCAAGGACTTCTCGGTACTAATCCTAGGGATAATCCCCGACATTATGTGGTAGGATAGTGCCTTTGGATTGTCCTGTTCCTGGAAAACTTGTATGGACAAATGTTTGACGTTGCATTTCTAATTACATTAATTTATCTTTATGAGCGTATCATCTGTTTGGTGGCGGAGAAGGCAACTTCTCTTAGCTTCACACCCTTTCTTAAGATGTATGAGTTCGGGAGTTATACATTTATAGAATCAGTTATATGATCATGCAATGGCAGTGTGGCATTCAAATTGGACTGTGCTATGTGAAAGGTAATCGTTACCTCAAGCCTCATCACTCGGTAATGGCTTAAACAGGGTACGCCGTAAGGCTATGTGGTTCGCAACCATTAGGGTATGATCATCACCTTTTTAGATTACTCTATATATGTTGAGTATGTGGTATATGCTATGGGATCCCGGATAGGTCGGTTACGACGAGGTGATTTCATATTCGGTTTCTATCCAAGCCATGTCTGAGTGCCAAATAGGGATAGACCCGTCTTGGCAGATGTAAAAGATTATTTGTGTATCATATGTACATCCCTCTAGAGATGTACTGTACGGAAGGTAGTCCCTTACTTGCCATTGTGTGGAAATCCATTCTCCAATAAGTACCTCCGGACTTAGTTGTAAACCTATTATGCCGTCAAATTGAACCAATATAACAATTTCACTTATTTTTAATATGTTTATTTGAAAACGTTATTCAAAGAATGTCATAAAAAATAATATTCCTAGATTTTGCATGGCAAATGGTTTGGTTATCATAAGGTCAAAACACATTTCATGTTTATGTGTGGTGTGTTCTTATGAGATACCCTTTTTTTTCAAAATACGTATTTTGATTTTCTCACACCAATCCCATGACCGACCCATAGTTTATTTTTCTTTTCCCTTAAACTTTGGATGCCCTATTTTTTCGAGCAACCAAGTAGTTAGATTATTTTGAACATTTTAGGGTGGATCATGGAGCATTTTGGATCTTTTTGTGGAAATTTTCTATCACTTTCCGCTGTGATTGTATTATGTATAAGTATCTACCAACTCCAGTAGGGATAGGCCGTTATAACTGTCCTTGCTGGGTTAGTACTTGCTATGACTCTGATATCTCATTTTGAGAGTGATTATATGTACTATCTATACGATTACAAGTTGTTAATACGATGTGAGATTCCATTATTGTTTTGTCTTCTATCTTTATTTTCTTTTACACCAAGATAATCTGCCTCTCCTGTAGTTGGATTTGCGGCACATGAATACCGAGGATGTATTAGTGTCTATTTCTAGGAATCGAGCAGGCGGGTCGTCATGGTCGTTCAATAGTTATCCAATAACTATCAGTACGTAACCCTTTGGTGTCCCCAGCAGCCATAAGCAATGCACTGCCTAACATTTAGAGAGCACTACGTTCTACAGTCTTAGTGGATGTATCGATATCCAGTCTCGATACATCTTAATTATGAATATTTAAAATCATATGTTTATAATATTGTGAAAAATTTGTCATAATTATAACACATTGTAATTACTATCACGAAACATACCATTTATAGATTTTCTATTAAATATACTTAAATTAAACAATTAATTATTATAACACATTATAATAAATATACAATAGAAAGAAAAACATCTTTCATTTCAAATGAGATTTTATTATAGAGTTAATAATTTACACTAAATTACAAAATTGTTCCTAAGGTATACCCCTAACTCTATCAATTTCGAACTTGCACTTGGGGCTAATTATGGAATCTCAATCTCATCCCTTTGATTAATTTGATGAGAATTGACCGAGCTAGTCCCTTCATGAATGGATCTGCTATGTTGTCCTTTGATTCTACTCTTTGAATCATGACCTCTTTCTTCTTAAAAAATTCTCTAATTAGGTGGAACTTTTGATATTCTTTATTTATCATGTGTTATAGTCTCTTTTGTTATCTGCATCGCCACACTGTTGTCACAAAATAATGTCATCAAATTCTATATGTCAGTAATCTCTCCTAACTCACTCATAAATTTGCCCATCTAGACTACTTCTTTAGCTGCTTCTTTGAGAGCGATATACTCGGCCTCTATCATGGAATCGACTATCGTTTCCTATTTAGAACTATTCCAATTAATGGCCCCGCCGTCTATAGTAAAGACTTAACTTGACACTGACATACTATCGTCGATATCACTTTGAAAGCTAGAATCTGTATACCCCTTCATAAGGAGGTCTGCATTCCCATATATGAGGAATGCTTCTCTAATATTTCCTAAATACTTAATTATAAATTTTATGGCAATCTAATGTTATTCTCTAGGATTAGACTGGTATCGGTTTTTGTGCATTCTAATGTGTATGCCATATCGGTCTAGTACATATCATGGCGTATATTATAGAACCAATGGTCGATGCGTAAGGTATCCTTTTCATATGCTCTTTTTCCTCATCAGTTTAAGGAGCATCCTTTAAAAGGACGATTCAAATTAAGTTGGAATATTTCCACTCTTGGAATTCTCCATGTTGAACTTTTTGATATGGTATCTATGTACGTGGATTGAGACAATCCCAGTAGCGTCTTAGATCTATCTCTATCGATATTTATACCTAATATAAATGTTACTTCTCCCAAATCCTTCATGGAGAAGTTCGTTGAAAACCAAGCTTTCACTAATTGCAATAATGAAACGACATTTTCAATCAATAGTAGATCATCGACGTATAAAACTAAGAATACGATAACACGTCCTTGTTCCTTTTGGAATATGCACTCTTTCTCAGTGTTTTGATAAAAACCAAACTATTTGATTACTTTATTTAACACTTATTCCAAACCTTGAAGCTCGTGTCCATAAATGGACCTTAACAACTTACAAGCTTTGCCCTCAATCCCACTGACCTCAAAGCCCTTAGGCTACGACATATATATGGTCTCTTCTAAATCACCATTTAGAAATGTCGTCTGCACGACTCCATAATCAACACCATGAATTTGACAAAATCCTTTCGCAACTAGCCTTTCTTTTTAAGTCTCAACTTATCCATCTGCATATAGCTTTTTCATAAAAATGCATTTACAGCCGATGGATTTCATCCCTTGGGGTATGACAGCCAAAGTCCATACTTTGTTTTCATACATGGAATCCATTTTGAATTTCATAGCTCAAAGCAACAGTGCATAGTCTTTGCTCTAAAGTGCTTGTTGGAATGGGAGAGGAGTGTCGTCATCTATGTCCTCTTTCTCGCCATCCATGAGAAAATCATGGTATCTCTCTGGTGGGTGAGATTCTTTGTTAGACCTAATAGGTTGTGTGTTTTCATATGCTAGTGAATTTGGTTCTTCTATGTCCATATGCAACATATTATGTATACATGTTTAAACATGCTCGTATCTAAGCATTGGGATTTACAATGCAACGGACGCCTTAACCCCTTCATATATGTATTGCTCTCTATTGTTATATAATATTATTATAATATAAAATATACATATATAAATACACACACGCACACACATATAAGTATAAAAGTAACTATATATGTATGTATACACACACATATTTATATGTAAAATGGTTATATATAAAGTTAAATATAAAACAATTTGATTTCAAATTTGAATCTTTAAGAAAAAATAAATTTTGAAATTAGATATTGGTTTAGAATATTCTTTTAAAATTCAAATTCAAAATTAGACATTTTACAATTAATTTGTAAAATTATATTTATATATAGTGCATACGAATATATATATATATATATATATATATGTTTATGTATAGATGTATGTATGTATTTTTTTGAAAATACATAAATGTGTGTCTATATAATTTATAATACATAAAATTTAATTTGTTTATATATTTAAATAATGCTGTATAATTGAATATATATAAAAAAAATATAAGATATTTATCTTTAGCCATAAATTAGTTTTCACATAATTAATTTTTTTATAATTAATCCATGCGAATTAAATGTTTTTTGTTTAACTAAATATTTTCATATGAAAAAGTTGTTTTGTTTTACATTTCCTTATAAAATTTTATTTTATAAGATATATGTGTGCGTGCATTAACTAATTATAATTTAATGTTTTTAAATTAATAAATATTAATCTTACATTTTAAATTAATAATAGTACAAAATCTTTATCTTCATCCTCCAGAAAGCAGTCTTCGATAAACTGAAAAGCTTAGACTAACCCGAGCGAATTGAAAGACAAAACACTCGAGTCAGAACTAAAAGATCTTATGTAAGTTAAATCAACGGTAAATAAATATGAGTGTAACGGCGTTGGAGATGTTTACGGGGTTTGACATCTCTTATCCAGTGTCAACGTAAGTGCAATAACTTAAGAGATGTTCGAGATTTACATCTCCTAAGGATACGTTAAACTATCTACATACATAGTACAATACGCTATTATAATAGTGTCTATAGTAAAGTAAAGTATTAAAATAGCGTTAAGGCGTTACCCATATCCCCCTTAACACATTTTATATAATGCCGCAGTCTATACAGATATTGTAAACTCCACCTGTAGGTGGGTTATCAAGGAGCAGTCCATAGGTACGACATAAAACAAACTCGTAGAAGGCGCGATAGGGCATGTGAACACGACACTCGAGGCAATGTCAGGGTAGATATACCAATTGCGGATCCGGAATGGTGGTAACGCATAACAGCTACTACCGCCCACCTCGTAACACACTCCCATAATCAAAATCAAGGGGTGGCCACCAAATCATCACAAAGTCATAATATGGTATCGAAGAAGCATGTCTGATAGGAGGAATGACCTCATTTGGCCCGGCGTGGCTCCTGTTTTAGTCACATCTAAACTGACTTACGGGAGTCAGGGTCGCGTAAATGCCTCATACAAAATCGTTCATCAAACCACCCTACTTCATTTTTGGAATCTCCACCACATACCCAGTTGTTAAAGTGATTTTCAATATTGGCAAATAATATGACAATATCTGATCCCCATCTCTTTAACAACCAAACAGTTATTACACACAGGATGGTTCTTTTACATTTCCAAAACCTTTTCATATTGATATTAAAATATCATATTCAATTTAAACCATATCACTTTGGAAATTATATTCACAATTAGGTTAAATTCTCATTTCAAAATCATCATATTTACTCAAATATGTCGTTTCACCAGCAAATATCATTTCAAATCTCAACTTATGTTATAACATTTTTAAACCTTATTCGCTTAAAAATCAAGGCTTTGATTATAAACATTTCCACTCTACACCATCTGAAATTTAGAAAATAATTTAGATAGTTATAAATAGTTTTAAAAACAGTTTAAAATAGATTAAAATAGTTTAAATAATAAAGTAGTTTAAATAGATTTAAATTTGATCTAATTAGATTTAAAATGATTAAAATTGATTAAATAAATTTAAATTGTATTAAAAAGATTTAAAATACATTAAATACATTTAAAATAGATTAAATAGATTTAAATTATATTAAATAGATTTAAAATAGATTAAATACATTTAAAATAAATTAAATAGATTTAAATTATATTAAATACATTTAAAATAAATTAAATAAATTAAATAGATTTAAATTATGTTAAATATATTTAAAATATATTAAATAAATTTAAATTATATTAAATAGATTTAAAATAGATTAAATACATTTAAAATAGATTAATTAGATTTAAATTATATTAAATAGATTTAAAATAGATTAAATACATTTAAAATAAATTAAATAGATTTAAATTAGTGACCTTTAAATTATATTAAATAGATTTAAAATAGATTAAATAAATTTAATTAGTTTAAAATAGGTAAAATATATAAAATTGGATTAAATAGGTTATAATAGATTAAAATAAATTAAAATAGTTTAAAATGATTAAAATAGTTTAAATTAATTAAAATAGTTTAAACTATTTTAACATAGATTTCAAAGTTATATCCAAACATTTTCAATAAATCAATTCTGATAAATTCATTTATATTTGACACTTCACCTTTGTAATCCAAATTTAAATCCTTTGAACAATTCATTAAATCAATTCCAATTTCAGCATTACGCTTGGATTATCGCAATAATTCAGTTTATATAAATCAATTTCTATTTAAAATTGCCAGTTAACTGAGTTCAAAATTTAAAGAATTAAAAATCATTTAATGTAACCAATCTGGTGTTCGTATATAATTTTCTACCATATGGTCAAGTGATACGGATATTTATCATTTCAATCCACAATTTTAAATTTTACGGGTATATAACGTTTCAACCCACAATACCGAATTAACGAAAAAATCCATAAAATCACTCGAGTCTATCATTTCAACCCATAACGATTTTTCCTAATCTATAACTGATTATCAATAACAGGTATTAAATTGACAATTAAATTCAACATTAAATTAAACGACGATTAAAAGCAATAAAAGTCAAATTTAACAAGAATGACAATTTATATATACCAATTATCAACCAATCAATTCCAAATCACATCATAAATTCAATTTAACTAACATAAGATAATTTAGTAATTGTGAGTGGGTCAAAACACTCACCTTCGATTTCAAATCGAATTGAAATTCAAATTAAGGCCCAAAATTCAATAATCTCATAATTCGTCTAAACTAGTGTCAAAATGTCCAGAATTTCGATATGATTACAGCGGAGCAAACGCGCGTAAATCCGACCTCGAACTTAAAAGTGATAAACATTAGAAGATTTGAAAATTTAAAATTTTTAACTTAAATTGAAAATAACAAAACTACCACATAAGCTTACACGTCTACAGGCCGCAAAACCCTACTTCTGCATTCTCAACCTCGTGTGAACCACTGGAGCCGCCACTTTCAACCTGTGAACACCGCTTCTACGGCCTACGCCCCATTATCCAAGACCGGCCCCGACACCCTCGCCCCCAACCGACCCCGCCTTGCTCTCGCGGTCGCCCATGATGTCCATAACGAGCTCCGACTACCGTAGCCTTCAAACGCCAATTCTGGAAAATCATGAGCAACTTATGATAAGCGACGACCACCCTATGACCTCGTCAACACCAGCTTCCCAACGCCCCTCCCAGTTCATCGATCGGACGACGATCCACCGTTGGATCGTCAAAACTTCGTATGGACGACCGAAACTAATTCGGCTATTACTGGACAAACGGCGAATTCGATTGAAAAATGAACCACACCAGTGAATTACGCTCATCGAGAGATTCGAAACGATATATAATATGTTAGGATTTGGAGGAGTTTGATCTTGAAGTTGAATTTTGAAATTGGGTTTAGGGTTTTGGTTTGCAGCCATTAGAAGAAGGAAGAAACCGTAGGTTGAATAGACAGATACATACAATAATAAGAAATAAAAAGGCTGCTAGGGTTAGAACAAAGCTATTTATACAAACAAAGCTCGATAAGCAAGTGAATAACATCTCGAATTGGTTCGGATTGACAATAACGACCTGCAAGGCCCGTTTTGCTTCCGAAACGAAAGTGGATCATCCCATATATCGAAATAGATGTTTTCAATAATTTTAAACTCAATGGAACATGTTTCAAGTCCTAATTCCATCATATGAAGAAGTTGGCTTAAAAATCAGCTTATTTCAAATTGATTTCAATTGAATTTAATTAATCTGATTTCTACGCGTTTCGAGCTCGTACGATCAATGACAAGTCCGATCGCTATGAAACTAGAAATCCTATAATAATTCACCGTTACGGATCTGATGAAACAGGTTTTGTCGAAATCCGAGTTAGTGGCCAAAATGGCTATTTTTACGTAAATAAATAAATTAATATTAAATTGATTAAATTACTTTTTAATTCCACCTTTTATAAGTAACAAATTTTATCATTTTTTGATTACTTAGACATTTATAATAGTTTAAAACAAATTTACAATGTCAATTCAATGTTAATTATTTTACTGATTATAGTGTTTAATTTCAACTGTAATTATATACAATTAATTGAAATTTGAATTCAGTAAGTTGATTAAATTTTATTTCAATTCTTTTTATTTCATCATTCATTACTCTATAGACATAGTTAACATTTGTTTATATTTTATTACATTAAAATCTACAATTTTCATCTTTTACCATATTAGTTGCAGTATTTCAATTACATTGAATTTTGTCAATTTTATTAAAATTTAAAATCTAAATAAATTAAGTTATCTTTGTTTCACTCATTTTATTAAATCAATTATTACCTTATGAATGTAACTGACATTTCTGTACATTTTATTGCATTCACCTTTTACAGTTATCGTCTTAACTCATTTTACGTAACATTTAATTTCATTTAATTATAATTGATTATATAAATTGGTAACAAATAACGATTGTTGTCTTTTCTACATTTAATCACATTTATAAGTTTATTACCTACAACAAGTGTTATAATTACTACCACAACACTAATTTTATTCAATTACAATTAATTACATACTATTTTATTAATTTATACATATTTAAATTATCAATTACACTCTTTTATCCAATTTATCAATTAATACACACAACATTACAATTTATTTACAATCTATAACCAGTTATAACTTTTTGATCATTTCAATTAAATTGGAATTACATTTTAAGCAATTATCAATTACCTTAAATTAATACTATTACATTTCGGTCCAGTTATATTCTTATTATTAAATCACAAATTTTTATTTCTACCAATATTAAATCACAAAATCTTATTAAATTAACTATTTTTAGTTATTGAAAATTACGGGTCGTTACACTCTCCCCCACTCAAAACTTTTCATCCTCGAAAAAGGGAAAGAAGCAATCAAGAAATTAATATATCTTATTCAAAATATTAAATTTATAAACAATCAATTTGCATAATTAAATAATTTAAATAAAATATATTACATTAAAATAGTTAAATCCCTTTTATATTCAAGTTAATAAAATTTGGAAAAAATTTCACAAAATTTTCTAAGTTCAAAATTTACGGAAAATTTCGACAGAGTCTCCTTTGTATGGAGAGGTCTGGGAGAAATAATAATATTAATAATAACAATATATATCATATTTTTCAAAATAATATATCCCAAACCACGGAAAAACTGTATAATATCGCTATAAAACCGTAATCCGAAAACGTACCTATTTGTCGGGAAAACAACGCTTAATTTATGAAACCAAAAGTAGTAGTCATTGCTTCCATAACCTGTATTTCACTTATATAATCCAAAGAAGTTAATAATTATATAAAAGAGAAATATTTAAGTTGTTTCAACTAATAACAAACAAAACAACATAACAATAACCATTTGCAAACAAATAGTACAGACATCATTTCAACCAAGAAATCAATCATCCATTCATAGCAACCAAAACAAATGGTTTGTTCGGGTTCAGAACTTCTAATCATATAAAAATGATAGATAAACTACTAAGTAAACCATACACTCAACAGTCGTAGATAAGACTCAGTAGATCATTTATGTAACGACCCAGAATTCCTGATATTTGAAATTCGAATATTTAATTAATTTTAAATATTAATAAGTGAATTTAATAAGTTGAATAATTTTAATTTCGAATATTGGATTTAATTTGATAATTAAATCGATAAATTAAATAGTGAAATTCCAGAAATAATTGTAAATTGAGTTTAATATGATGGAAAATGATTTGGAAAATTTTATTTAATCATACTGGAGTTATAGAAATGTTTTAGAATTTTTAAAATTGAATTTAGAGTTAATCTGTGAAAATTGAATATTTTAATATTTAATTATTGATTGAATAATAGCCAATTTTCGAACAGTCTCAGAATTGAACGAAACCAGTTCCATTGAATCCGTATTAGTTAGTTATTATTGGATTTCAATTTTCGTATCAATCGGAGTTGTCATTTGACTGTGGCAGCTCGAAACGCATCGAATTGTTTTTAATATTAATTCGGCGAGTTAAAATAGTCATTTTTCAAAAAGTCTCGGAATTCGACGAAACTAGTTTCATCGGATCCGTAATGTGATATTATTGTAAGATTTCAAATTTCAAGTCGATTGGATTTACCGTTTGTCCGGTACGAATTAAAACGCCTCGAAATCGATTTAAATCAGTTTAATTTAAATTGATCGTTTTATTTCATAACTTGCACAGATGATCGAATTAGCTTTCGAAACCTGTTCCATTGCGTTCGGAACGCGGGGTAAACCTTAGAAACGTCAGCCGGCACGCTCGATTTCGAGTTCGGAAAATTTCGATGAATAGTAAATTGGGCAATTTTCTATATAAGCACCTCAATATCTTCACTTTGCCAAAGAAGCTAAACCTAACCCTAAACGTTACAGCCGCCACTTCTATGCTGAACGGCCAGAAAGCAATTTTCTTTCTCCCTCGAAATCTTCAAATCCGTTCATCGATTCGACAAACCTTCAACTAAGAAAATGAAGAGCATCACGAGCACTACAATTTGAACGGTCGTGATCGGATCTAGGCGAGTAAATCAACGGCAAAATGCCAAGGAGGGTCGCGCGTTTGGACGCGGTTTTCAAGGTGATGGCTGAGCCGGGTAGGGCCGTACTTGGCGCGGAAGTCGAGGCGGCATGGGGTTTCCCTCTGGTGTTCGTCGATCATCTCCAGGTGGTCGTCTAGGGGGTGCGGCAGTTGGAAGAAGGGAATGGTGATGGGTTCGTTCGCGTTCTATACGACCTGGGAAGCATTCGCGCGCGTGAGAGAAGAGGGGGGGAAGCGGCCACGATTTTCTCCATTCAAAATCAAAGGCCCAGATCTGATTTGGTATAGAATAAATAAAGAGAAAATGTAAATTATTATATTTAAAATTCGTGTAACTTTAAAAATGAATATCTTTTTGCTGCGAGGTCGGAATCGAACGAAACGAATTTCGTTGCGTTCGTATCGTCGAATAGTACACTATGGAGCTAGATTGGAATTTATTTGGGCTAGCGAAAAATTCGGGTAAAATTAAACGCCCGTTTAATTTTATTCGAAATAAAACGCTACGAATTGCTATCGAGAAATCAAGGTGAGAATTTCTCACTCAATCGAACAGTTTCGATATTTATTTTAAATAGTTAGATTTAAAATTGTTGTTTGTATGCCTGGATGATAAATTGCTATCTGTTGATTGAAATAGACATTATACGCCGTTATTAAGCGGAGGTTAATTATAAAAACATATACCGCGATAATTTCACATTGATGTGAAATTGGTATTATATATATATATATATAGCAATATATATTGGCATATGTATATATTGCAGTTGTTGATTTCCCGCATTGTATAGCGGATGAGACCCTATCACGCCGTTAGTAAGCGGATAATATTTATTAAACCCATATACCGCGATAATTCCATACTGGAGCGGAATTGGTATTGTGCTAACATCTGTGGATGTAGGGAAACAGGTTGGAGGGATCCGACTAGATTCCTCACCGTATTGTTTATTTACAGATATTTTGATATATTCTGTTATCATATGATGATATATGATATTTGATTGTTGTGATTGATTGTTTGGTGCTGTTGCATCATCGGATCCATTTTTGAAGTTTAAAAATAACGATATTATTTTTAAAAGGATTTCAAAGTGATTTTTGAAAATATATGTTTTATTGAATTTTGGAATTAATTCATTTTAAATAAATAAATGTTATAATTTTCGTGTTATAAAAATTATGAGATTTGTGAAATATAAGCGAAAAGTGGTTTTTGAAATATAAGTTGATTAAATTGTAATTGGTTTAGATTGAAGTTTTTGACTTATTACAAATGGATTATAATTATAGAAGATGTATGAAAATTTTATTTTATAAATAAAAATAAGGAGATTATTTAGGAGTTCTATAAATGTTAAAATGAACTTATAAACGGATTTTTTAAGTAAGTAATATTAATAGATATACGATTTGTGAAGTTATAAGATGAAGGATTTTGAAAATAAATGAATTATAAGTTATCAACTTATGAATTGGATTTTTGTTATATAAATGAGTCAAATGGAATTGTTTAAATAAGATATTTCATAACTTGAAATTGTTATAAAATATAAAATTGTGATTTATAAACGTTGTTTATAAATCCGAAGTCACTTATTTTGATAAGTGAATTGTAGAAGTAAATTAAAGGAATTATATCCACGATTTTGGACAGTGGATAAGCTTTTAAATAAAATGTGTAGAAATGTTGAATTTGGATAACGAAGTATATTCACGATTTTGGACAGTGAATATATTATTAAATAAAATGGATATGTTTTGGAGAAGTGATATTATGAAATGAAGTAATTGTTTTAAAAGATGTTTTAAAACGTGTTAAATATCGAAATCATAGATTTCAACTTTTATTGTTGAAATAGACGTTTTCGAGAAATAAGGAAATGGTGGACTATAACACTGTTGTTATAGTAAATGATTTCCGAAAGGAAATGTTTTATGTAGTATTGGGATTTATATATCTATCCAAATTTCGAATCCCTATACTATTGATTTTGAGTTGTCGTAACGATGTTTTACGTAACATTCGTTTTGACTCAAATAAAATTTATGAAAGAGAATGATTTCCTTAAAGAATGAGATATATACTTAATTTTGATTTAAGTATATCGAATATTTTCCAAGTGTTGAAAATAAATGGTTTGTGAATTACTTACTTTTAAATAAGTATGGAAATGCTTTTCTAATATGAAATGAACTGTTTTGAGATTTTATCTTTTAAAGATAAATTGAAATGTGGAAATTGATTTGAAATTGTTTTCAAATGGTTAAGTGTGGAAATAATATATCTAGTAAAGATATTTTTGGAAATTAAATAATTTGGAAAATTATTTGGAATCTGATGATGTTGCGCATTTTTATTGATAGTTAAATAACCGACTTTCGATAATTACCTTTAGATAGGTATTTGTTGTGAATTGGATGAATTTGAATGCCACACTTATTTTTGAATAAGCGCTCACTATTCGGGTTAGTCGGGAAAGGACCATGGGGTCGTATAACCCATTCCGAATATGTGATACGTCGATATGAATTGCATTTGATGACCGGTGTTGAAGACCGGATATTTTTGAAAACGGAAGGATTACCGTCGAGTTACTCTACATCGGCTGATCTCCGGTTTAGAGGTTTTATCACCCTTAGTGACGGGAAGTCCGGACGTGATTAAAGAATTATCCGGATTTGCAAGGGCTTCGTGAGAAGTGCCTTCGGTTCTGTTCGATCCCGGAACAGACTTGTATGGATTGTGTGTCTGACGTTACAAATTGAGATATAAAGCTGATTTCTTTCAAATACATTTCTGTTGGTGGCGGAGAATTTATTCTCTTAGCTTAACACCCTTCTCTGAGACGTACGAGCTCATAGGTTATGTAGTTGAAATTTATCAGCAATATACTCCCAATTTGGTAATGTGGCATACTGAGTGTTGCTATGAAATGATCAGTGTTTGATCATTTGCGATATGATCATTTGATTGATCTTATATCTTTGTGATCATAGGTTGATCATTTGTTTGACCCAAAGCATGGCTTTGTAGAAAGCGTAGCTTTGTGGACGAGACTTCGTCGAGCCTCACACCCCGGAAATGGTCAAAACAGGAAGGATGCAGCAAGGTTCTAGGGAGTAGCGCCCCTTAGTGTATGTCATTCCTTCTGGATAGAGGTGGTATCATGGTATGGAGCCCAGATATTTAACCTATGTGGTTACTGCATTATTATTATTATGTGGTTGTTACGAATCGAGGATCCTCGGGAAGATCGGGGGATGGCATACGCGTGTCAGTAGTTACCTATTTTTGCAGAGGTAACTCGGCCTTGTGTTGGCAGAGATCCGGTTAGGTTCTCGGGTCATCTTTCCAGAGGCGTACCCATGTGGCAATGGGAAGTTCCTTGGCCTGACCATTTGTTGGAAATCCAAAGAAACAATACGTGACTTGTACGGTTTTAGTTGTATTACCTGCTATGGAATGTGGCGGTAACCTGCTATTGAACATAGTAGCTATAGTAGGCATACGATACTGGTCGTATGTTGGCTAAGATTAATATTATACTTTCGAAATGTTTTCTACACTATGCACTAATAATAATATCAAAAAGGATTTGATTTTGCGTAGTAAGCATCTTTGACTATCATAAGAAGAAATCTCCTCCAATTCTGCGTTTGCATTGTGTGTGTGGCGGGAGGTCTTATGGTAGTTTCATTTTCCAAAAGCATTGCGAAATTGACTTTAAAATCTTCCTATTGTTTGTTTTAAAGATAAACTGTTTTAGTTCTTACACCAGTCACCATGACTGACCTGGAGTTTATTGTTTCCCTTCTAAACTCTGGGTGCCCACCAATTTCCACACGAGCAGCCTAGAGTTATGTTATCAGGATATTCTAGAGCTTTGGAAGCAAGCTGGATGACGAGACGTAGTATTTGTATCTGATAGTATTTATTCCGCTGTGTATTCTGTATGAGGACAAGTTTATATAACTGTCCATTGTTGTATATTGACTCTGATTGATGTATGTATAAACTGATATAGTTCTTTGTTTTAAAAGACTAGTGATTATCTATTATATATTGTTCCGCTGCGATATGTGAGATTCTGATATTGTTTCTGTTTCTGATGTTGTTCTATTAGTTCTTCTATCTTCTTTCTTCTTCTCTTTTTCTTCTATCTTTTCTTCTGCCTCTTCTTTTAAAACCCTAAGAATTCGGTTTTCCGGCATTCGTTTGCTCGGCAGTTGATACAGTGGACGTATTGATGTCGATATTCGGAAGTCGAAGAATCGGGTCCTTACAACGTGGTATCAGAGCATATGATTAAGCGACAACCTTGCTCTGTTGGGTGTTACTCATTAGAGATAGAGTCAGTAGTACTCTAGGATGAGTTTGAGTGTAATAATAGATACGAGCGCGTATTTGTTAGTTAATATAAAAATTGTTTTATATTGTGATGATTGATTTGTTGAGTGGTATATGGATTCTGGTCGGTATTGTCCGTACAACTCTATCGATAGGAATCTCTAAACACTTATACAGAACAATTCGGCATGATATTGTTTTAAATTGGGTAAATGAATAATTTTACCTCGATTATATTTTATATGTAAAGGAATAATTTTTCAGAATTATTAAAGTATATATATGAATTGGTTGTTTGGTTGTTAAAATGTATATATATACAAGTTAATTAAAGTTGTTTGAATAAGTTAAATAAAACAACAATTGTGAAAGAGTAAATTGTATAAACCAATGAATTATAAAGATGAAGTTATAATTAATATGATTTACAATTGTGGAATAATCTTATATATATAAAGTGAAGTTATATAAGTAAAAGATTTGTAATTGTGATTTATAATCTGAAATAAAATTCCAGAGAAGTGTTTTGAAAGGATTTGATATTTTGGAAAAATGTTTTAGAGTGATGAAAGCTCTAAACTCTTTTCAGGTCACTGGAAAATAATCCTGATGATGATGGTCACATCATTAGAATTCATTTTCGGGTTTCCAAAAGAGGAATTGCTGCCAGAATATTTTAAATAAAAGTTGATTGGGAAATTTTGGATTTTGTTTTGGGAATTCAAAAGATAAATTTGAACAGATTTCAAAATAGTTTTGAAAGATTGAAAAGACTCTGGAATTGAATGGATTGATAACTTATTTAATTTAAATTCTGATAGAATAAATTTAACTTAAAGGATGAAGTTAAATTAAAGTAAGTATAAGTGAATCAATTAAATCTAAGTTGAGATTGTGGAATATGAAATCTGGATTTAATATGAATTTTGAATAAGTGAAGAAATTTGACCTTGGTAAAAGTTAAATAGGATTGAAATTTGAATTTGGATTTATAAGTGGAAATGTAAGTTAAGTTAAACAAACGATGTTTAATGGGATATAACTTAAGTGTTGATTGGAATTGATTTTGGTGTCGAAGTAAATAATCAAAATGAATTAAATGAATATGAACTTGAGTTATATAAATGAAATTCAACATGAAATGTGAAATGAATTAGCTATTGAACTAATGAATGAATTGAATGTAAATCAATTGAATGTAAATGTTAATTCATTGAAGAAATTGAATAAATTGAATGTAAGTCAATTTAATATCAACCAATTGAAATTAAAGGTGTTGAACTAAATTGGATGGAAATCAAATAATAATGGTTATGTTGAATATGCATTGATTGTTTGATGATTGTTAGTTGATTGTATATAAATTCATTAAATGTTAATGAAGTTGAATTGATAAAATTTGAAGCAAAGTAATTGAAATCAAATTGGAAGTTAAGAGAATCTTAAATAAAAATTGAATTTGATTTGTAACTGAACTAATGTGAATGTAAACTAATTAAATTCGAACGAATGAATATTAGTAAAACCCAATGTTAACAATCAAATGTGATTAAATTGGAAACCAAATCAATGAATATTAATGAAAAATGAAAGTAAACTGATTTGGTTATGAATTTGTTGGATGATAGTTGGATGATTGTTTGATGGCTGCATTTGTTGTTTTGTTGCATTTGCTATATTGACATATGTAGTTATGTTGCTATACGATGTATATTGATTTTATTTTCATATCTACATGCTCTCATATGGTTTGTTGAGTGTTTAGTAGGTGCGGATGGCGTTGCTTCGCATTTGGAGCTCGCTTTCGCGCTATATTAGCCGTATACGCTCGCTAAAAATATATAAGGTACATATCTCGGATTAAATATCGTACTTTTACACTTTTTTCCTTACGGGATGCCTCATCACTTGATGAGATGTATATTTGTGATATATATACACTGTCATTTTTTTTTCGGATCGAGCCGCACAAAGGAGACTATGGCGAATTTTTTCGAAAATTTAAGGCGTTAGAATATTTTTGAAGAAATTGAAAAATTTGAAATTTTTTTAAAAGTATAACTAAGTTGATTTGAAAACTTAGTAAAGATGTTGTAAGAAGTTTAACTATGAATTAGGGAGAAAGTTAAACACTTAAGAGATTTGTAAATCTAATTTGAACGGTTTGTTTTTGAAAGTTAATGGATTTTGTGTCTTCTTCTTGCTTGGTAATTTCGAGGACGAAATTCTTTTAAGGGGGGAAGTTTGTAATGACCTAGAATTCCTAATATTTGAAATTCGAATATTTAATTAATTTTAAATATTAATAAGTGAATTTAATAAGTTGAATAATTTTAATTTCGAATATTGGATTTAATTTGATAATTAAATCGATAAATTAAATAGTGAAATTCCAGAAATAATTGTAAATTGAGTTTAATATGATGGAAAATGATTTGGAAAATTTTATTTAATCATATTGGAGTTATAGAAATGTTTTAGAATTTTTAAAATTGAATTTAGAGTTAATCTGTGAAAATTGAATATTTTAATATTTAATTATCGATTGAATAATAGCCAATTTTCGAACAGTCTCAGAATTGAACGAAACCAGTTCCATTGAATCCGTAATAGTTAGTTATTATCGGATTTCAATTTTCGTAGCAATCAGAGTTGTCATTTGACTGTGGCAGCTCGAAACGCATCGAATTGTTATTAATATTAATTCGGCGAGTTAAAATAGTCATTTTTCAAAAAGTCTCGGAATTCGACGAAACTAGTTTCATCGGATCCGTAATGTGATATTATTGTAAGATTTCAAATTTCAAGTCGATTGGATTTACCGTTTGTCCGGTACGAATTAAAACGCCTCGAAATCGATTTAAATCAGTTTAATTTAAATTGATCGTTTTATTTCATAACTCGCACAAACGATCGAATTAGCTTTCGAAACTTGTTCCATTGCATTCGGAACGCGGGGTAAACCTTAGAAACGTTAGCCGGCACGCTAGATTTCGAGTTCGGAAAATTTCGATGAATAGTAAATTGGGCAATTTTCTATATAAGCACCTCAATATCTTCACTTTGCCAAAGAAGCTAAACCTAACCCTAAACGTTACAGCCGCCACTTCTATGCTGAACGGCCAGAAAGCAATTTTCTTTCTCCCTCAAAATCTTCAAATCCGTTCATCGATTCGACAAACCTTCAACTAAGAAAATAAAGAGCATCACAAGCACTACAATCTGAACGGTCGTGATCGGATCTAGGCGAGTAAATCAACGGCAAAATGCCAAGGAGGGTCGCGCATTTGGACGCGGTTTTCGAGGTGATGGCTAAGCCGGGTAGGGCCGCACTTGGCGCGGAAGTCGAGGCGGCATGGGGTTTCCCTCTGGTGTTCGTCGATCATCTCCAGGTGGTCGTCTAAGGGGTGCGGCAGTTGGAAGAAGGGAATGGTGATGGGTTCGTTCGCGTTCTATACGACCTGGGAAGCATTCGCGCGCGTGAGAGAAGAGGGGGGGAAGCGGCCATGATTTTCTCCATTCGAAATCAAAGGCCGAGATTTGATTTGGTATAGAATAAATAAAGAGAAAATGTAAATTATTATATTTAAAATTCGTGTAACTTTAAAAATGAATATCTTTTTGCTGCGAGGTCGGAATCGAACGAAACGAATTTCGTTGCGTTCGTATCGTCGAATACTACGCTATGGAGCTAGATTGGAATTTATTTGGGCTAGCGAAAAATTCGGGTAAAATTAAACGCCCGTTTAATTTTATTCGAAATAAAACGCTACGAATTGCTATCGAGAAATCAAGGTGAGAATTTCTCACTCAATCGAACAGTTTCGATATTTATTTTAAATAGTTAGATTTAAAATTGTTGTTTGTATGCCTGGATGATAAATTGCTATCTGTTGATTGAAATAGACATTATACGCCGTTATTAAGCGGAGGTTAATTATAAAAACATATACCGCGATAATTTCACATTGATGTGAAATTGGTATTATATATATATAGCAATATATATATATTGGCATATGTATATATTGTAGTTGTTGATTTCCCGCATTGTATAGCGGATGAGACCCTATCACGCCGTTAGTAAGCGGATAATATTTATTAAACCCATATACCGCGATAATTCCGTACTGGAGCGGAATTGGTATTGTGCTAACATCTGTGGATGCAGGGAAATAGGTTGGAGGGATCCGACTGGATTCCTCACCGTATTGATTATTTACAGATATTTTGATATATTCTATTATCATATGATGATATATGATATTTGATTGTTGTGATTGATTGTTTGGTGCTGTTGCATCATCGGATCCATTTTTGAAGTTTAAAAATAACGATATTATTTTTAAAAGGATTTCAAAGTGATTTTTGAAAATATATGTTTTATTGAATTTTGGAATTAAATCATTTTAAATAAATAAATGTTATAATTTTCATGTTATAAAAATTATGAGATTTGTGAAATATAAGCGAAAAGTGGTTTTTGAAATATAAGTTGATTAAATTGTAATTGGTTTAGATTGAAGTTTTTGACTTATTACAAATGGATTATATTTATAGAAGATGTATGAAATTGTTATTTTATAAATAAAAATAAGGAGATTATTTAGGAGTTCTATAAATGTTAAAATGAACTTATAAACGGATTTTTTAAGTAAGTAATATTAATAGATATACGATTTGTGAAGTTATAAGATGAAGGATTTTGAAAATAAATGAATTATAAGTTATCAACTTATGAATTGGATTTTTGTTATATAAATGAGTCAAATGGAATTGTTTAAATAAGATATTTCATAACTTGAAATTGTTATAAAATATAAAATTGTGATTTATAAACGTTGTTTATAAATCCGAAGTCACTTATTTTGATAAGTGAATTGTAGAAGTAAATTAAAGGAATTATATCCACGATTTTGGACAGTGGATAAGCTTTTAAATAAAATGTGTAGAAATGTTGAATTTGGATAACGAAGTATATTCACGATTTTGGACAGTGAATATATTATTAAATAAAATGGATATGTTTTGGAGAAGTGATATTATGAAATGAAGTAATTGTTTTAAAAGATGTTTTAAAACGTGTTAAATATCGAAATCATAGATTTCAACTTTTATTGTTGAAATAGACGTTTTCGAGAAATAAGGAAATGGTGGACTATAACACTGTTGTTATAGTAAATGATTTCCGAAAGGAAATGTTTTATGTAGTATTGGGATTTATATATCTATCTAAATTTCGAATCCCTATACTAGTGATTTTGAGTTGTCGTAACGATGTTTTACGTAACATTCGTTTTGACTCAAATAAAATTTATGAAAGAGAATGATTTCCTTAAAGAATGAGATATATACTTAATTTTGATTTAAGTATATCGAATATTTTCCAAGTGTTGAAAATAAATGATTTGTGAATTACTTACTTTTAAATAAGTATGGAAATGCTTTTCCAATATGAAATGAACTGTTTTGAGATTTTATCTTTTAAAGATAAATTGAAATGTGGAAATTGATTTGAAATTGTTTTCAAATGGTTAAGTGTGGAAATAATATATCTAGTAAAGATATTTTTGGAAATTAAATAATTTGGAAAATTATTTGGAATTTGATGATGTTGCGCATTTTTATTGATAGTTAAATAACCAACTATTGATAATTACCTTTAGATAGGTATTTGTTGTGAATTGGATGAATTTGAATGCCACACTTATTTTTGAATAAGCGCTCACTATTCGGGTTAGCCGGGAAAGGACCATGTGGTCGTATAACCCATTCCGAATATGTGATACGTCGATATGAATTGCATTTGATGACCGGTGTTGAAGACCGGATATTTTTGAAAACGGAAGGATTACCGTCGAGTTACTCTACATCGGCTGATCTCCGGTTTAGAGGTTTTATCACCCTTAGTGACGGGAAGTCCGGACGTGATTAGAGAATTATCCGGATTTGCAAGGGCTTCGTGAGAAGTGCCTTCGGTTCTGTTCGATCCCGGAACAGACTTGTATGGATTGTGTGTCTGACGTTACAAATTGAGATATAAAGCTGATTTCTTTCAAATACATTTCTGTTGGTGGCGGAGAATTTATTCTCTTAGCTTAACACCCTTCTCTGAGACGTACGAGCTCAGAGGTTATGTAGTTGAAATTTATCAGCAATATACTCCCAATTTGGTAACGTGGCATACTGAGTGTTGCTGTGAAATGATCAGTGTTTGATCATTTGCGATATGATCATTTGATTGATCTTATATCTTTGTGATCATAGGTTGATCATTTGTTTGACCCGAAGCATGGCTTTGTAGAAAGCGTAGCTTTGTGGATGAGACTTCGTCGAGCCTCACACCCCGGAAATGGTCAAAACAGGAAGGATGCAGCAAGGTTCTAGGGAGTAGCGCCCCTTAGTGTATGTCATTCCTTCTGGATAGAGGTGGTATCATGGTATGGAGCCCAGATATTTAACCTATGTGGTTACTGCATTATTATTATTATGTGGTTGTTGCGAATCGAGGATCCTCGGGAAGATCGGGGGATGGCATACGCATGTCAGTAGTTACCTATTTTTGCAGAGGTAACCCGGCCTTGTGTTGGCAGAGATCCGGTTAGGTTCTCGGGTCGTCTTTCCAGAGGCGTACCCATGTGGCAATGGGAAGTTCCTTGGCCTGACCATTTGTTGGAAATCCAAAGAAACAATACGTGACTTGTACGGTTTTAGTTGTATTACCTGCTATGGAATGTGGCGGTAACCTGCTATTGAACATAGTAGCTATAGTAGGCATACGATACTGGTCGTATGTTGGCTAAGATTAATATTATACTTTCGAAATGTTTTCTACACTATGCACTAATAATAATATCAAAAAGGATTTGATTTTGCGTAGTAAGCATCTTTGACTATCATAAGAAGAAATCTCCTCCAATTCTGCGTTTGCATTGTGTGTGTGGCGGGAGGTCTTATGGTAGTTTCATTTTCCAAAAGCATTGCGAAATTGACTTTAAAATCTTCCTATTGTTTGTTTTAAAGATAAACTGTTTTAGTTCTCACACCAGTCACCATGACTGACCTAGAGTTTATTGTTTCCCTTCTAAACTCTGGGTGCCCACCAATTTCCACACGGGCAGCCTAGAGTTATGTTATCAGGATATTCTGGAGCTTTGGAAGCAAGCTGGATGACGAGACGTAGTATTTGTATCTGATAGTATTTATTCCGCTGTGTATTCTGTATGAGGACAAGTTTATATAACTGTCCATTGTTGTATATTGACTCTGATTGATGTATGTATAAACTGATATAGTTCTTTGTTTTAAAAGACTAGTGATTATCTATTATATATTGTTCCGCTGCGATATGTGAGATTCTAATATTGTTTCTGTTTTTGATGTTGTTCTGTTAGTTCTTCTATCTTCTTTCTTCTTCTCTTTTTCTTCTATCTTTTCTTCTGCCTCTTCTTTTAAAACCCTAAGAATTCGGTTTTCCGGCATTCGTTTGCTCGGCAGTTGATATAGTGGATGTATTGATGTCGATATTCGGAAGTCGAAGAATCGGGTCCTTACAATTTATATACATCCTTACACAATAGAAGTATCCTTTCCCATCCAATCCATAAGGCAAACAAATAATAATTTCAATGTTATTTAAGTTTGTTCCACATCATTTTTGTTCTTTTCTCATTCATATAATGCTTATTTTCATTAATTTACATTTTCTTATTTAAAAAAAATCATTTCTCATTTATTCATACAATGCCATTTTGTTTTCATTACTTTACATTCATTGCCAACATAAGTTATTTCCCTTTTCAATTATTAGATTATTTATTATGTAAATCTCTTTACAATTTAATTCACCATTAATAGATTATTTCTTTCTCACAATTCATTCTTCCATATATAGTATTATTGAATATTATATCCATTTCTAAATCATTTCAACGTTTTCTGAAGTTATATTAATTTATATAGTACTCATTTTAATTATAAATGGCTTCAACATTAAATTAAGTTTATAATTATTTACTTATATTATTCACCTTTTCTATTAGGTCTGATTATAGATAGCTTAAATGCTAACTTCTGCTTATAATCATTTTTCTTACATTTTTCACTTTTATTACATTTAATTAGTAGCATTTCAAACTATTAACTTTAGTTTATAACAATTTATAACATTAGAATTCTTATTTATAGATGAAATTCCATTGAACTCTTTCATTTACTAAAATTTACTTGTACAATATTTTATTACATATTCTTTTTAACATTTCAACTTTTAATAATTTGGTAAGTTATATATATATATATGTCTTAAGAATGCAATTGAAAGTTACATAAGTTCATCTTGTTCTTTTTTTTTCAAAGTTCAATAATTCATCTTCTAAATTTCCATTATTCTCAAGTTTACAAGTTTCCAATTTCTCATATATACCATTAATCACTTAACATCTAATTACTTATATTTTCTTCATTCTAGAAACTCCCAATTATTAAAATAATTAAGATTTCATTCATTTCAATAATTGAAAACTACTAATTATTGGAAAATTTAAGAACTAAACTCCGGGTTTATTTTAGTCATTTAGAAAATAATATATATATATATTTGTCCTTTATAGATCAAATCATAATTAGTTAAGGTTTTATTCATCAAAACAGATGTGTAGTAAAACTACTACAGCAATCACCCCACTTTGAAACTCGAAAATGAACGTCGATGATGTGTGCACTCATCACCGAAATTATTTTCAAGTGATAGAGAGGGGAGTACATAACTTATTTCCTTTAAAATTTTTTTTTAAAACATTTCTTTCAAATCATCTTGAAATATTTATATCAGAAACTACTTCTAAATACTACTAGTATTATATTCCAAAAAAATTCGAAAGAAATTTCAAAAATCTCGGAACTTCAGTTCTAAACTTCCAATTTATATTTACAGTATTTGTAAATTCTATTTTCAATCAATATTTATAAAATTTCTCTACCTAACAGACAACATATTACATCCAACTATACCATTTATAAAATTTATTATTTTATATACGAAAATATATAATAGGCAAAATTATTTCATTACCTATATTTCAAAACAATATTGTGTCGGTCTGCCCTATTAAGTATTTAGAAATCCCTATCGATGCCATCGCGTCCTATGCACCGATGGGAATTTATAAATACGAAACAGAACAAATTAACATAATAGAAAAACATTTTATAACACTAACAAATACGCCCTCTCATATATACACTCAGCGACTCATTCTAGGGTATTACTACCCTATTTTCTAATGAGTCAGACCCCACAAAGCTAAGGTTATCGCTAAACCAAAGCTCTGATACCAACTGTAATGACCTGCCTTTTTGGACGTTTTGAGCAAACACACACGTCAAACTCAAACCATTCAAAAGGGCAGATTGTTATGGGGTAAATAAGAAAAAGCAGGGAAAGAAAGAAAACAAATACAGAAACTCACAACGGAAGGACAAAATATAATAATCAAATAAACTGTTCATGAAGCTATTTTACAAATAATATTTCATTACACTTTTACACTACAGATCAGAGTTACATACAACAGGAATAATTACTAAATAAATGCAGCAGGACAACATGATGTAGTGGAATAAATATAATAAAAGATAATAATACAAAATCTTCATCTTCATCCTCTAGAAAGCAGTCTTCGATAAACTGAAAATCTCAAACTGACCCGAGTGAATTGAAAGACAAAACACTCGAGTCAGAACTAAAAGATCTTATGTAAGTTAAATCAACGGTAAATAAATATGAGTGTACGGCATCGAAGATGTTTACGGGGTTTGACATCTCTTATCTAGTGTCAACGTGAGTGCAATAACTTAAGAGATGTTCGGGATTTACATCCCCTAAGGATCCGTTAAACTATCTACATACATAGTACAATATGCTATTATAATAGTGTCTACGGTAAAGTAAAGTATTAAAATAGCGTAAAGGCGTTACCCATATCCCCCTTAACACATTTTATATGACGCCGTAGTCTATACAGATACTGTAAACTCCACCCGCAGGTGGGCTATAAGGGAGCACTCCATAAGTATGATACAAAGCAAACTAGTAGAAGGTGCGATAAGGCATGTGAACACGACACTCGAGGCAATGCCAGGGTAGATATACCAATTGTGAATCCGGACTAGTGGTAACGCATAGCAGCTACTATCGCCCACCTTGGAACACACTCCCATGATCAAAATCAAGGGGTGGCCACCAAAGCATCACAAAGTCATAATATGGTATCGAAGAAGCATGTCCGATAGGAGGAATGACCTCACTTGGCCCGGCAAGGCTCCTGTTTTAGTCACATCTAAGCTGACTCACAGAAGTCAGGGTCATGTAAATACCTCATACACAATCGTTCGCCAAACCACCCTACTTAATTTCTGTAATCTCCACCACATACACAGTTGTTAAAGTGGTTTTCCGTATTGGTAGAGAGTATGACAATATCGGATTCGGTCTCTTGAACAACCAAACGCTTATCACACACCGGATGGTTCTTTTACATTTTCAAAACCATTTCATATTGATATCAAAATATCATATTCAATTTAAACCATATCACTTTCAAAATTATATTCACAATTAGGTTAAATTCTCATTTCAAAATCATCATATTTACTCAAATATGTCGTTTCACCAGCAAATATCATTTCAAATCTGTAACGACCCGGAATTTTAGATATTTGAAATTTGAATATTTAATTGATTTTAAATATTTAAAAACTAATTTTTAACTTGGATTTCAAATATAACTATTTATTGATAATTTAATTATTGAATCAAATAATTGGTAAGTGGGTAAAATATTGAACCTTGGTTTTTAAGCTTGTTAAAAATAATTTAAAGGCTTATAAAATTTATATGAATAATAATGAAGATAACAGAAGTTTTAAAATTTAATTTAAAAGTGGTTTGTTCAGTTTTAAAAATATATCGTTTAAATTGACATTTAAAAATAGCCTTCCGAGGCACAGTCTTCGATTTCGACGAAACCAGTTCCATTGGATCCATAATAATGTATTATTATTGGATTTCAAATTTTGTAACTTTTGGAGTCATCGTTTGGGCATACGGGATATAAACACGCTGAAATTTATATCGAAAATTCAATATAATAGTTGGGTCCAAAAAGCTATCTTCTCTATACGATCGAATTAGGACTTGAAACCTTTTCCATTACGTTCGGAATAGGGGTATAACATTATAAATGCCTAGCGGCATGCCTCAATAGGAGGTCGAGATTTTAAGTTGCAAAATCGAGACGGTTTAAAATTAAATTATATTTTTTCATGAGTGACATTTATATTCACTTCAGCATCCTTTCACCTCTTTTCAAAATCACTATCCCCTACCATGTAGTACACGCTTCACTCTCCTTCATGTTCCCTCCTCCCCTTTTTAAACAACCAGCCGATCGAGAGAAAGATAAAAATATTTTTTGAAAACTTTGAAAATAAAGTCTGCAAGTTCTACTCGTCCACAAAACCACGAAACCTATTTCTAAAATCATACTTGACGTAAGCCTTAATCCAGCAAGCGAATGTTAAGGTACAACATTGTTTTTGGGTTGCTCGACCTTTTTGGTGTGAGGTAGTTCATCTAGGGCGTGGAAATCGAGCTCGGTGAGGGGTGTGTGGATGATTCGAGCTCGTATTCGTGGTCGCAGTGCAAGGCAGGTCCGGTGGTGGAAGTTCAGGAGGTCGCAGCTTCGGCTAGACTAGGGCAACGATCGGTACAAGCGGAGGTTGACTTGGGGCAAGTTTTTGTGAACGTCGGTGAGAGGGAAGAACGCAACAGCTCTTGGTGCAGATAATAGTCGTGATGTTGGGGTCGTGCACGAGATTTTTGTCTACAGGCAAATTGGGGAAGAAACCTCCTTGGGCCGGGTTCATGTATAATCATGGTATGGGCTTCTTTTGTTTTTTAAAAAAAAGTGAATTTGTATTTTAATTTGAAAAAAGAAATGAACATATATATATATATATATAAATATATAAAAAAGTATTGAATTACTTTTATAATTTAGTTGAAATCGTTAATTTATATGCTTTAAAAAAATTGCTTGTACAAGGTTAAAACCGGGTATGATGTGTGCAATGGAGTCAAAATTAGGATCGAACAGCAAATTCGAAAAGATAATGGTGAGTTAATCTCACTCAATTTGGAATTTCTAAAATTAATTTTAAGTAGTTAAAATTAATTATTGATTGGTTGAATTTGATAATTATTATCAGTCTAGATGTGGTATTATATATAGTAGCATATATATATATATATATATATATATATATATTGGAGTGATTGATATTCCCGCATATATATAGCGGATGAGACCCTATACGCCCCGCATAATAGCGAATGACCTTATATAACACGATATTCCCCTCGAAGTGGGATTGGTATTTTTATATTGTATTAACATCTATGGAAAACAGGTTGGAAGGAGCCAACTGGATTCCTCAAAAATGTTGAAATTTATTTCATATTCAGTGATATGATTTTTTTTGAATAATCTGTGATAGATTATATGGGAAATTGAAATTATTGGATGCTATGGTATTGCTGGATATATTTTTGGCATTTTAAAATATCAAAAATATGAACATTGAATTGTTAAAGGAAAATAAAGGGAAATTTTTAAAGTAAAATATTTATAGTGAAGTTGAATCAATTAAAAGAATGAATTTGGGGAAAATAAATAGTTGATTTTAAAATCCTATTTAATAAATTCCGGAATATGGAAAAATAGAGATTTTTGGAAAAATGAGAATAAAAAGTTTTTTTTTAAAATAAAGAACTTAAGCGAAATTGTTTTAATATAAAAGAATGTATTTTTAAATTTGAAAATTTAAATAGTTTGGGAAAAATAAAAGGGGAATTTGAAAATAAAATACAAATTAATGTTCCAAATTTAAATAAGATTATAAATCATAAAGAGGAAGTGAATCTGGAATTAGTGGATTTTGGAATAAGTTTGGGTTAACTAAGGAATAAATTTTAAAATGGAATTTAACTCAGAAAAACGATTTGAGGTCGACTTAAGTTTTTAAAACGGTTATAAAAGGAAAATGAGACTATGGGATTTATAAACTGGGTTTATAAATGAAGTGAAGTGTTTATCAGTGGATAATTTGGAATTATAAATTCACGATGGGAATTTATAAGGGGATGAGTAAGTCATTTTAAAAATAAATGGTAGTTTATTTTTAGAAAAGTGAAGAGGAAATTTACGGAATTTGAACGTAAGTTAGCTGGAAATGAATCGGGAGGGATTTATGAATTAATTGGAATGGCTATTTTTGGATTGGAGATTTATTTTCCGGAAAGTTAAGTATATTTTTTTTAAAGAAAGATTACTTTTAAAGTATTAATTAGAAAATGTGAAAGTGTTTAAAAGGATGTTTTAGAAAAATGTATTATTTAGTTGTTTTAAAAATTGTTAAAGTAAATATTAATTAAGTTAGTTATAGTAGCTAATTATTATTAAAGGTTTAATCAACATTTTTATTTTTAAAGAATAATTATTGAATATTTATAATTTACATAATAGTTTTTAAAAAGGGTAACTTTTGTCTAAAGTTTTATTTGGAGAATTATTATAGAAATCTCATAAATATTATTTTGAAATTATTAAATAGAGATTTCAGAGAGTATTGGAATACTCGCGTGGCGTAATCATAGGCAGTGAGTGCCTGTAGTTAAAACTTGGATTTCTCTGGGATAGAGACATAGCCATTGAACTGTGATCCATGGTTTGATACCGCAGCGGTACTTTCCATACTATTTAAAAGGGTTTTTAAATATTTTGAAAGAAAAAGATAATTTGTAAATATGCTGAATTCGATAAGATAAGTGTATATTTTTGGATAAAGAGATTTAATTTATTAAAATTAAATTAAAAAGAGATTTGGACTTTTCAGTGGAAAAATGAAGTGTTGGTTGAATTGATTGTTTATTTGATAGTTAAATAACCGACTATCAAATCTGGACCCAAATATTTGTTTTTGAGCAGAAGATGAGAAATGAGAAGGCAGAAAATAAATTTGTACGTACTTTGTTTCTCAACTGATGACTGTTCATTTCTGATGACTATTCAGGAGACATTTAGAATACCCTAGCCCATTATTCTAAGCCCAATAACAAAAGAGAAAATAAACCATGAAAATAACTGCGTGTAATACGCTGAAAACTGTAAATTTGGAGAAGTAAAAATCAGAATTTTACGAAACAAAAAGCAGGGAAAATGTTAGAATCAAATCCAGCTTCATAAAAAAGAATAAAATTTTAAATTTTCAACAGGAAGTCAAACTTTGACCAAAGTTGACCGAAAATTTAAATTTTCAGAAAAATCTTTATTTTATTAAATTTGGAAGAAAATTTCACATCAAATTCCAAAATTATACATTAAAATTCCAAATTTATCAATTTAAAAGAATTAAATTCAAAGTTTCAATTAAAATTCCATTTAAAATATTTACAAAATTTATGGGTTGTTACACTCTCCCCCACTCAAAACTTTTCGTCCTTGAAAAGGAACGAGACACAGGAGAACTAAAGAAAATGAGATAGATTAACGAATAGTACCAGGAACAAACAATTCTGGATTCGAAGCACGTATGCTCTCCTTCGTGTCCCAAGTACAATCCCGATCATCAGTACTCCATTGCACTTTGACCAGGTTGACAGATTTCTTTCTTAGCTACTTCGTACCTCTATCGATAATATGAAGTGGCTTCCTCTCGATAGTAAGGTTTGGCTAACCATCCAAACTCTCGAAAGCAGAAGGCTGAACAATCAAAGATGTATCATGAAGATACCGATGAAGATGCGAAACATGGAATACATTATGCACTCTAGAAAGCTTCTTAGGAAAATCTAAATAGTAAGCTAAAGAACCAACTCTCTCTAAGATGCAAAAAGGACCAATGAACCTAGGAGCAAGCTTCCCTCACCGACCAAACCGAAGCACATTCCTTAATGGAGAGACCTTAAGGAAAACTTGATCACAAACAGAAAACTCCAGACTTCTCCTACGCCTATCAGCATACTTCTTTTGCCTATCCTGAGCAATCCTCATCTTCCTCCTAATCTCCTCAACTTCTCTAAAGCCTCAAGAATCATATCAGGACCAAGAACCAAACGATTATCGGACTCAATCCAGCAAGGTGGAGATTTGCAAGGTCGTCCATAAAGAACAGCAAATGGAGCCATTTCGATACTAGCCTGAATTCAAAAGATGGAATAAGGTAGATAAATATTTAAGACAACCTTACAATTTGAGATTATAACTGATAACTGTTGTTATAGGTGAATTCAATGAGATGGAGATGATCTTCCCAAGATCCTCTAAAATCAAGGACACAGGCACGAAGAAGATCTTCCAGAATCTGATTCACTCTTTCCATTTGCCCGTCGGTCTGTGGATGGTAAGCAATGCTCATATTCAGGTGAGTACCTAAAGCTTCCCGAAAAGCTCTCCAAAACTGGCTGGTAAAGATGGGATCTCTATCACAAATAATACTGACAGGGACACCATGAAGACGAACAATCCCTCTCATATAAATCTCAGCCAAACTTGAAGCAGAACGGTTAGACCTAACCGGAATGAAATGAGCTGACTTGGTCAATCTATCCACAACTACCCAAATACTCTCATTACCCCTCCTAGTCCTCGGTAATCCATCAATAAAATCCATAGAAACCTGTTCCCATTTCCAATTGGGAATCTCAAGGGGTTGCAATAATCCAGCGGTCTTCTGATGATCAGCCTTAACCTGTTGACAAGTCGCACATCTACTAACAAAAAGGAAGATATCACGCTTCATACCACTCAACCAATACAACTTCTTCATATCCTGATACATCTTCATCACACCGGGATGAATAGAAAGTCTGGATCGATGATTTCCCGAAGTAACTCTTGCCTCAATCCATCGACATTCGGGACACAAATCCGATTATTAATCCTCAAAATCCCTCTATCATCGATCTGAGCTCCATTACCATCTTGGTTACTACCACCAACTCTGCTACGAACATTCTCCTTAATAAGCCTAAGCTCAAACTTAGTTCTGGGTGAAAATATACTTCAAAGACTGATAATCCGTAAAGAGCTCAAACTTAGTTCCCAAAAGATGATGTCTCCAAAGCTTCAAAGCAAAAACCACGACAAGCAATTCCAAATCATGAGCAGCATAATTGGCTTCATGGGTCTTCGACTGAGGACTGGCATAAGCAATAACCTTCCCATCCTACATCAGAACAGCTCCCAAACCATCTCAACTAGCATCAGTGTATACCATTAATCCCTCATTTCCATTTGGAATGGTAAGAACTGGTGCGGAAGTAAGCTTGCGCTTTAACTCATTGAAAGCGGCATCACACTTATCATTCCATATAAACTTAGCATTCTTACGAGTCAAAGCAGTGAGAGGTGCAGCAATCCGAGCAAAATTCTCAATAAATCTCGACAAAGATAAAGGTAGAGATAAAAGAAAAGATTCAAACTAGAATGGAAATCCTAATCAAAGAATTCTATAAAACAAGGTGAATTCAAAAAGAAGGAAATTTTAAGAAAATTTAAGATTTTAAAACAAGAAAATTTGTATATCCAAAATAATCCTTTTAAAACCATTTAAAATCATTTTATACTTAAAAATACGTTCTCTCACAAAGAATGATTCTGAGACTGATTTTACTCATTCTAGGGTATTTCTACCCGATCTCTAATGAGTTTTTGCCCCGCAGGCTAAGGTTTGCCTAAAAACCAAAGCTCTGATACCAACTGTAACATCCCGCTATCTTGGACCATTCAAATCGACAATAAAACCACACATGTCAGACTTGAATAATTCAAAACAATAGATTGTTAATAAAATTTGGGGCAAATAAAATCAGTCACAGAATCACAGATACAGAATATCAGAATAACCCGCAGCGGAATAAAATAAACATAGTAGTTCATGAAGCTACTAGATACAAAGTCTCAAAACAAATACAAAATACTAGAGTCTGAAAACAGATACAACAGAAAATCCAAATACATAGGTTCACAAATACATAAACAAAGCTGAATGGAAATAACTGAAATAGAAATGACAGATAGATAAATAGCTAAGTCTCCAGCAGATCTCTAGCTCCAAAAGATGAATCCAAAGCTGTGATACTCAGGCTGACCTAAGCGTAAAGCAAAACATAAAACACTTGAGTCAGGACATACATACTTATAAAATGTAAATCAACTCAAGTGAACTGTAAAGGAATGCATCAGTAACTTAAAGGATGCTTGGGATCGCCGATCCTTTAAGGATCCGTTAAACTATCTACTATGTAGTACAAGACGCTATTATAATAATGTCTAAAGTAAAGTAAAATATTAAAATAGCGTTAAGGCATTACCCATATCCCCCTTAACACATTTTATATATTCCCATAGTCTATACAGTACCATAATCACTCCCGTACTGGGCGTTGTCAGAGGGCACTCCATAGGTATGGTACAAAACAAACTCGTATAGGTCTCGATAAGGTAGGTGACACGACACAACTAGGCAATGGCAGGGTAGATATACCAATTACATTTCTGGGATGTTGGTAACGCATAGCAGCCACTACCGCCCACCTCAAGCCACACTCCCAAATCAAAGGTGCGTACCAAATCAATCACAAAGTAATAGAATGGCAATCGAAGGAGTGTGTCCGATCGGAGGAGCTACCTCACTTGGTCCATCGATTGCTCCTGTTTTAGCCACCTTATGCTAACTCACGGGAGTCAGGTCCACGTATATACCTCAAATGGAATGTCGCCACCACCTACTTCATTCTGGAATCTCCACCGTGTACACAGTTATTAAAGTGGTTTTCGGAGTAGGCAGAGAGTATGACAACTTCCGATCCCGGTCTCTTTAACAACCAAACGTTATTATAACCCGTGGTTATTTCAATTTCAAATGGTTTATATTTCATATCAAAACATATTCATTTCAAAATAACATAAACCCAATATCATTATTCTTTCAAAATAATGTTCATTCAAAAGTTGTAACACTTCCAAAATTTATACATTTAATTATAACACTGCGAAATCATAAAAATTTAGAAACCATAGCACTTTAAAAATGCAACCTTTATAATCATAGCAATTCAAAAACATTACATTTTTGAAGTAGTAGCATTCCGAAAACATAACCTTAAGTCATCATAGCATTTTGGAAAAGTGATACTCAAGAAATCATTGCATTTTGGAAGTGTAACCTTAAGCAATCATAGCATTTTTGGAATGTAATACCTCCCACTTTAACATTTCATAAATCAAAATATTTATCATTTTAATCAATATTACATAAATTAAAAATTACAGGTCAAATGTACGCTTTAACTTACATTTTTATTACAATAAAGCGCATTTATCATTTTAATCAATATAACATTAATTAAAACGTACATTTTTATTACAGTAAAGAGCACTTATCATTTTAACCAATATTACATAAATTAAAACTTACATTTTTATTACAGTAAAGAGCATTTATCATTTTAATAAATATTACATAAATTAAAAATACATGTCAAATGTACATTTTAACTTACATTTTTATTACAATAAAGAGCATTTATCATTTCAATCAATATTACATTAATTAAAACTTACATGTCAAATGTACGTTTTAACTTACACTTTTATTACAATAAAGAGCATTTATCATATTTATTACCCAAAATATACCATTTCATTAATTAGCACTTACATGTTATAATACACTATTAACTTACAATTTATTATTACAATAAAGAGCATTTATTATATTTATTACCCAAATTATACCATTACATTAATTAGAACTTACATGTTACAATACACTATTAACTTACAATTTATTATTACAATAAAGAGCATTTATTATATTTATTACCCAAATTATACCATTACATTAATTAGCACTTACATTACTAGGTTAGAATAAAATACCCTTATTAAGTCAAATTGGATTATTAAATTTCAATTAACCTTCATATTACAATAAAGAGCATTTATCATTTCAATCAATATTACATTAATTAAAACTTACATGTCAAATGTACGTTTTAACTTACACTTTTATTACAATAAAGAGCATTTATTATATTTATTACCCAAAATATACCATTTCATTAATTAGCACTTACATGTTACAATACACTATTAACTTACAATTTATTATTACAATAAAGAGCATTTATTATATTTATTACCCAAATTATACCATTACATTAATTAGCACTTACATGTTACAATACACTATTAACTTACAATTTATTATTACAATAAAGAGCATTTATTATATTTATTACCCAAATTATACCATTCAATTAATTAGCACTTACATGTTACAATACACTATTTACTTACAATTTATTATTACAATAATAAGCATTTATTATATTTATTACCCAAATTATACCATTGCATTAATTATCACTTACATGTTACAATACACTATTAACTTACAATTTATTATTACAATAAAGAGCATTTATTATATTTATTACCCAAATTATACCATTATATTAATTAGCACTTACATGTTACAATACACTATTAACTTACAACTTATTATTACAATAAAGAGCATTCAGTATATTTATTACCCAAATTATACTCTTACATTAATTAGCACTTACATGTTACAATACATTATTAACTTACAATTTATTATTACAATAAAGAGCATTCATTATATTTATTACCCAAATTATACCATTACATTAATTATCACTTACATGTTACAATACACCATTAACTTACAATTTATTATTACAATAAAGAGCATTTATTATATTTATTACCCAAATTATACCATTACATTAATTAGCACTTACATGTTACAATACACTATTAACTTAAAATTTATTATTACAATAAAGAGCATTTATTATATTTATTACCCAAATTATACCATTACATTAATTAGCACTTACTTACTAGGTTAGAATAAAATACCCTTATTAAGTCAAATTGGATTATTAAATTTCAGTTAACCTTCATATTATAAATTAGATTCCAAAAATTACATTTCCAACCATTTATTTTCTTATAAAATTTAACACATGTAAATAAATGTATAAAATTTTATAGCAATCATTACATTAAAATTTTAGTTGAAATCCATATATTTAAAATCCAAATACTTAAAAAAATTTAGAAAACTATTTTAAAACCAGCCACGGAGTCTGTTTAAAATTTTCTAACCTAGGGTCAAGTAAATACGGATTTATATCATTTCAATGCGAACTTATTAAATTTTCGGGTTTATATCATTTCAAACCCGCAATCCCAAGTCAAATAAAAATTGCTCAGGTCTATCATTTCAACCCATAATAATTTTTCCTTAATCTAAAGACCGTTCGGGTATGTATCATTTCAACCCATAGTGAAAGAACTTGCATTGTGATAACAGAATATGAAATAAACAGAACAATATACATCATATCATGGCATACGATCATAACAGGTATAATATCATATGAAATAACATAATATAAACATAAGTGGAATTTCTAACTTGCATATACATATCAATATAATTCAATTTCATCAATTCACCAAAATATAAGTATGCAGTCAAGCGTGATTACTCACCTTCTTTAGCTAGAGAAAAGGATTCCAAACAAACACAACAACTACGAATAAGCATGCCAATCACGAACAAGTTTGAGTGGGAAGAGAATCCAAATCCAAAGCTTAGAAAAATAAATAAAATACATATGTAAACAAATAAATTCACATAGAAAAATAAAAGTAGAAAATTATATTTTGAAAAATATATGAAAGGGGCTAGCCTAAGGGGCAAATAGGCTCAGCTATAGGTGGTTTTGGGTCAAGGCAAGGCTAGGGTTAGGCTAAAGGTCACGGCAAGGCATGGGAAGGGGAAAAGTGGTTTGTGTGGTTCGGCTAGGGTTTAGTGGTGGAGAGGTGATGGTTTTGGAAAGGTGGAGGTCGGTTTTGGTTGGAGAAAAGAGTGGAGGTGGAGATAACAAGGCATGGCCGAAATTATAGAGGAGGAAGGAGAAAATTTTTAGAGGAAAAAATAAAATTAGAGAAGGAGAAGGAGAAGAGGAACTTACTGTAATTTGTTTCTAAGCAGGAGATGAGAAATGAGAAATGAGAAGGCAGAAAATAAATTTGTACATACTTTGTTTCTCAACTGATGACTGTTCATTTCTGATGACTATTCAGGAGACTTTTAGAATACCCTAGCCCATTAGTCTAAGCCCAATAATAACAAAAGAGAAAATAAACCATGAAAATAACTGCGTGTAATACGCTGAAAACTGCAAATTTGGAGAAGTAAAAATCAGAATTTTACGAAACGAAAAGCAGGGAAAAGGATAGAATCAAATCCAGCTTCATAAAAAAGAATAAAATTTCAAATTTCAAATTTTAAATTTTCAACAGGAAGTCAAACTTTGACCAAAGTTGACAAAAAATTTAAATTTTCAGAAAAATCTTTATTTTATTAAATTTGGAAGAAAATTTCACATCAAATTCCAAAATTATACATAAAATTCCAAATTTATCAATTTAAAAGAATTAAATTCAAATTTTCAATTAAAATTCCATTTAAAATATTTACAAAATTTACGGGTTGTTATAGATTCCCTATTCTCGGAACATCTTTTTTATCGATGATTGTTTCGAAGGAACTGGGGTCGGATTTGGATGATTCCTATCCGGAGACCACTCCGAACCAATTTACGTATTTGAAGTGAAGACATGGATATGATATTTTGGACTTTCATAATGAAGGACTTTTTGTTGATTATTTGGGGATAAACTCCCAATATACATATAGTAGCAGTAGTCTCTTTGTTATGAAATATCCAATGCAAGGACTAATCGCTACTAATCCTAGGGGTACTCCTGACATGATGTATACATTTGTAGAGATTAGTTGTATGACCTGGAATGACAGTGTGGCATTCAAAGAAAGATGATGTGCTATGTGAAAGGTAATCGTTACCTCAGGCCTCACACCCTAAAATGGTCGAAGCAGGGTAGATGTAGCAAGGCTATGTGGTTCACAACAATTAGGGTATGATCCTCCCCTTTTAGATATATTAAAGACGTTCGGGTTTAAATTATTATGGTGTATGCTAAGAGGCATCTCGAATAGGTCGGTAACGACCGTGGTGATGATATATTCGGTACTATCTAGGAAGAGGTAGGCCAGTCTTGTGTTGGTAGAGGACCATAAGTTGGGCCTCGGTATATTCCTCTATAGATGTTCTACCGGAAGTTAGTCCCTTCACCTGGTCATTTGTATGGAAACCCGTTCTCCAATGAGTGCCTGCCATTTTGTTTGTAGAACCCGCATTTGTGGTTAGTATGCTGGAATTTAATAATGTAACAATTTCGGCTAAGATTAATAAGTTTACTTGCAAATGTTTTCAAAGATATGTCATCAAAAATAATATCAAGTATTTTTACATAAGAATATTTTGGTTATTATAAGGTAAAAACCCGTTCCGTGTTTATGTGCAGCGTGGTCTTATGAGATACCCTTTTGTTTTCAAACAACGTATTTTGAGTTCTCACACCAGTGTCATGACTGACCTTTAGTTTATTTTATTTTCCCTTTAAACTCTGGGTGTCCTATTTTTTCGGGCAGCCAAGTAGTCAGGATTCTGTTTGGAGTATTTTGGGGAAAATGGTGCTGGAAGAGGTTTTTTGGAGCATAGAGCTGGAGCACCTGATGTGGATGCCTATCTATCTATTTATTTTTATTTTTCTGATGTGTCTAAGTTAGTTAAATACCGGCAAGTATGGGAGCAGGCGGTTATAATTGTTCCTGGCTGGGTTAGTTCGTACAAAAATCTCTGATGTTCCCTAGTGAGGGTGGTTGTATGTACTATCTATCTATTTTAACATAATGTGAGAATTTTTGTTTCTATCTTTTACTTTACTTTACCCCTGAAAATATGCCTCCCCGACACTTGGATTTACGGTATGTGAATACCGTGGATGTATTATTGTCGATTTTCAAGAGTCGAGGAGATGGGTCTTCACATTTGGTATCAGAGCTGAAGATCAAGCGAGAACCTCGGCTTTGGTGGGGTATAACTCATTAGAGATAGGGTTAGTAATACCCTAAAATGAGAGTAATCTTTGAGAGTGCGTGTTTAGAATCCTTATCTAAATAAAAGTTGTGCTATACTTAATACTCATTCCCTAAGATAATTTCGTCTTTGTATTCTAAAGTTATCTTACTAAATTAAGGTATAAGACATGAGTACTCGTAGAGGACGAAGTAGGGGAAATAGCAGCACCACAACTACTAATGGTCGAGCTCCAACCGCTGCTGTAGAAGAAATATCTACCGTACAACCACAAGTTAATTTTGCCACCCTATGCAAGAATTATACTAGCTTAAGGGGAAAATCATTAAAGGGTACAGAAGCTATCATTGAAGTACAGGCTTGGATTAAATCATGCGACAGGATTTTTAAAGCATTGAACATCAGTGATGTGCAAAAGAGATTTTTAGCCTCGTGGCAACTTTAGGAAGAGGCTCCGGCTTGGTGGGAGTCCATTACCCCAAATGATTCGGAGGACAATTTATCTTGGGAAAGATTTAAGGAGGTTTTGGAGGAGCAGTACATGCCAGCGTCTGGAAAATCTCGTCTTTATAGAAGCTTTATGGATCTGAAGCAAGACGAAATGACTATTGAAGAGTATGCAAATATATTCAATGAATTATCTTGTTTTAGGCCAAGTCTAATTAACACACCTTTAAAGAAAAATGAGAAGTTTATTTCCGGGATGAACGAGAAGTACCCGAGCAGGATGATTGCCCATGTTAAGGGGTTATTTATAGATTTGTTGCATATGGGATTCCGTTATGAAACATTAGAGAAGACGAAGCTGGTTAGTAGCACAGACAACAACAACAATAACACCAACAATTAGAAAGAAGAGGAAGTTTAATCAAAATGGGAAAAAGCCAGGTCAAGGCAAATCAGGAGGAGGAGCCCAAGGTAACTATTTGAAAGATCCTACGTGTTACAATTACCAACAAAAAAGCCTCCTAGCAACTCATTGCAAGAACCCCAAGGTTCATAGACCACAACCAAACTGCTATAATTGTCATCAGCTGGGACACATGATCAAGGATTGTCCGATTATGAGGAAAGGAGAGCAAGCCAGAGTATATGCAATAAAGTATGAGCCTTCAACCTCTCAGGATGTGAAGGGCAAGTGAGTTTTGGAAGGTAATATTTTTATCGAAGATGTTTTAGTTAGAGTATTGTTTGATACAGGAGCTTCTCATAATTTTTGTTGCTAAGAAAACCATAAAAGAATTAAAACTTGACCCTAAGATAGTTGATACCCTTGTTTGCGTGACGAATCCTATTGGTGGTACCACTAACCTTTGTATGAATTGTGAAAAAGTCCTAATTTCCCACTCTTCCCATCAATTCCCTTTTGACCTATTTGTCTTAGATTTTATTGGATTCAAAATTTTGCTCGGTATGGATTGGTTGACTAAGCATGAAGCTATTCTAGATTGTGTAAAAAGAACAGTTTTGGTAAAAACAAAGTTAGTGAAGTTTATAGAAATACCTTGTGAAGATCCTAGTCCAAGGAGGGGAGGTTTCCTATATGCATTAGATTCATCCGAGGAAGGATTAGAAACAATACCTATTGTTAAAGAATTCCCAAACGTCTTTGAAGAAGTAAAGAGTTTACCCCTGCATCGGGAAACAGAGTTTCGTATTGACTGGATGTCTGATTCAAGACCAATTAAACAACATGACCGAAGGATGGCTCCAAAGGAGAGGGAGGAGTTAAATAACCAAACCCAAGAGCTATTAAAGAAAGGGTTGATAAGACTTAGTCATTCATGTTGGGGATCGGCAGTAGTCTTTGTTGCCAAGTCAGATGGATCTTTAAGATTATGCGTAGATTACCGAGATCTAAATAAAAAACGATTAAGAACAAGTATCCTTTACCTCAAATAGATGACTTGTTTGATCAGTTACATGGTGCTCGGGTATTCTCGAAATTGGATCTAGCTACAGGATTCCATCTATTAAGAATCGCAGAAGAATGCATCCATCTAACTACATTTGAAGGTCCAAACCCTTTCTTCATGTGGTTGGTTATGCCTTTTGGGCGGACCAATGCGCCCGCTTATTTTGTAGACCTTATGAATAGAATATTTAGAGATGTACTTAATAAATTCGTGTTAGTGTTTATCGATGATATCCTTATCTATTCTAAGATAGAAGAAGAACGTGAAAGGCATCTAGAAATTGTGTTGGAGATATTGAGAAATAATGTGCTTAAAGCCAAATTCTCAAAATGCCATTTCTGGGAAAAGGAGGAAAGATTCCTTGGATATATAGTGTTTAGGGACGGGATTTCAGTAGATCCTGTAAAGGTTGCAGCTGTTCGAAATTGGAAGCGGCCACAAACTCCTAAAGAGATTTGTAGCTTCTTAGGTCTGGTTGGGTATTACAGAAGATTCATTCAAGACTTCTCAAAGATTGCCTACCACCTAACGAAGTTGATCATAAAGGATGCTGAATTTATCCGGACTCCTAAATGTGAAGCAGCATTCCAAGAACTCAAAACGAGGTTAACAACCGCTCCAGTCCTAGAAATTATAAATGGAAATAGTGGATTAAATGTTTATACAAATGCTTGTGGAGAAGCAGTTGGTGTAGTTCTAATGCAGGAAGGAAAGGTGATTGCTTATGCAAGTAGACAACTAAAGATTCATGAGAAAAATTATGCAACGCACGACTTAGAATTATTAGCCGTGGTGTTCGCATTAAAAATATGGAGGCACTATTTGTTGGGTAAGAAGTTTTCATAGTTTGTTTCAATTAAAACTTTGAATTGACCTTAGTAAATAAAATTCCCTCTTTTAATTAGGTGAAAAGTTTGAGCTCTTTACGGATCATAAATCTTTAAAGTATCTTTTCACTCAGAAAGATTTAAACACGAGGCAGCAACGTTGCTTGGAATTTCTCGTATCTTATGATCTGGATATTTTATACACACCCGGGAAAGCCAACGTAGTAGCAGATGCGCTGAGTAGGAAATATGCTCCTGTTTCTTGTTTGGCAGTAACTCCATCTCTTCTATAAAGAATTTCCAGCAAGCAAAAAGAAGATCAATTCCTAAAGAATATTTTTAAAGCTAAATACAAAGGGCAGAATTCAAGCTTTGAATTTGATAGCCATGGAGTTATACGATTGAATGAGCGAATTTGTGTTTCGGATGTGGAAAATCTTAGGCAAGAGGTATTAGATGAATGTCACAAAACCAAACTTAACATTCATCCAGGAATTAACAAAATTTACAAAGATATGAAGCGCATATTTCGGTGGAAAAGCATGAAAAGGGACGTATCCATTTATGTTAGCAGATGCGCCAATTGTCAACAAGTCAACAGCAACCATCAGAAAATTGCAAGATTACTTCAACCTTTGGAAATTCCAACTTGGAAGTGGGATCAAATATCAATGGATTTCATTGATGGCTTACCTCGAACGAGGAAGGGGAACAAAGGCATTTGGGTTATCATAAACCGATTAACTAAAACTGCACACTTCATTCCAGTAAAATCAACAAGGACTGCTGCAAGCCTTATTGATATATATATATATATATATATATATATATATATGAAGGAGATTGTACGATTGCATGGAGTTCCGAGTAATATAGTGTTGGGCGTGTTCTCACCCAGGAGATCTCAAGACCAAGAAGCACCAGTTTCGTCTAGGCTTGCCTAAGTTTTATTCGGCATCCCTACCACTGCCGAGCCAGATTCACAACCATGAAAGACCGAACCAACTCGAACCAAAGTAAACACTACCGAAACAAAACCACTCCAAGAACCACCGAATCAGAACTCAGCCCACTCATCACCGGACCAGAACCACCGGACCAGAAATCAACCCCCTTACCACCGGACCAGAACCACCGGACCAGAAATCAACCCACTCACCACCGGACCAGAACTACTGGAACGATCCACGCTCCACTCACTACCGAACCAAGGCGTTACCGAACCAGCATTGCCAGGCTAAATTACATCGGCCCAGGCCCAGCAGTAGCTACATACATCCAAGACCCCTACCCCCAGCCTCACTCTATAAATAGAGGGGTAGGGGTACAACAATGGGAGACAAGTTTGAGAGCTCAAGCACGGATATAACTTTCAAACAACTTGCATATACTTGTATCAAAGCTTTGTACTTGTAATCTGAACAGTAAAGGAGAATAACATATAAAGTGGACGTAGGCACATTCTGGCCGAACCACTATAAATCTGTGTGTCTTTTACAGTTTAGTCCCTGCTTTTTATATATTTGCATAAATCACCCAGATCACTAAAAACAACATAAAATCAACTAAATCATACGACTTGGAGGTGTTTGCCCATTTTTTGTGCAAACATTTTTGGTGCTTTCATTGGGAGGGTGAACTCCGGACTTCAGCTTCTCCCACTTAACCTTCTTCCTAACAACATCGCTCATTGCTTGGAAGACATGCCTCCCAAGCAGAAGAAAGATGTTAACAAAGGAAAAAACATCGCAACCAGCAGTATTCCAGATCCAGTGGTCACAGATCAAGTAAATCGTCCCATTCCAACAGCATTACCAAATGAAGGTCAGGCAAATCCGACAACCCCTGCCACGGAATAGCCGGCATCAATTACTAGGGCAGATCTAGACAGGGTTATGGCTGAAGTGACTAACCGCTTCACATCCCAACAGGAAGCCTTGGTGAACCAACTCATGTCACGCTTAAGGGATGCTGAAGAGTCCAACTGCAACACTGAATCATGGGGTGAGTCCCAGTCTGGAGGATCTCAGAGGCGACAAAGATCTTCCTTCTTCGAAGAAGCCAACGACAGAAGCTGCCATGGTAGGAGCCGAGACCGAGGTCAGCCCGAAGTTGGACCTGAGGAAACGCTTGGAACCGAACCCAACGGGGGAGGTACCGGGCGGAGGTCAACTATAGCTGAGCCTGTCATGCTGCCTAACCACGAAAACACCAATGAAAGGGGCCGAGCTAGAGTCCAGCCCGAAGGTGGACCCGAGGAAGTGCTTAGAACAGAACCCAGCAGGGGAAGATCAAGGCAAGGGCCAACTGTAGCTGACCCTAGCATGCTCCCAGAAGACCAAAGACAGCCACTGGAAAATATTAGGAATGATAGACGATACCATCCCTACAGGTCATCTGGACGGAATCAATCCCGCAGAGCAGAACCGAACTCATTTGTATCTGCTCCAAATTCTGATGAAAGGATGGCACGCTTGTTCAGAGAGTGCATCCAACGGGATCAAAGAGATCGAGGGATAGGCGCTAGGGTAACCTCCTGGTTCTGCCATCTACCCCAAGGATCCATCAGCTCATGGGAGATGTTGAAAGAAAAGTTCATCAGCCAGTTCCGCATTCATATGGAGCAACCCAAGGACGCTTATTCCTTATCCAGTATCAAACAGAAACCTGGAGAGAAGGTGCAGCAATATCTAACCCGATTCAATGCCGCAGCGGCCGCAGTCCAAGATGCCGATGAGAAGCTTATCTTAATGGCCCTCTGTAGTGGTGTGCATCCGGATACTAAATTTGCTAGAAGATTGACAAAAGAAAAACCAGCTACTTTACCCGATTTCTTCCATGAAGCCGGGAAATATATGAGACTTGAAGACGCTGCCACTGAGGGGCAGTCAGGGCAATAAAATAAGGCAGCTCACGGCAACACGCCATCTGTAGCAAAGGACATTCGAAGAAATGATTCTAGAGACAATGCTGGGGGAAAGAAGGGAGAAAAGCGTCTATATCGGCGGGGACCGAGATTTGACGCTTACACCCCTTTGAATGAAGCGATCGAAAACATCTTCCTCGCCACTCAAGACGAAGTTAAATACAAACGCCCCCTGCATAAGAAGGAATTAGATAACGCAATTAAGTCTGGAAAATTCTGCCGCTTCCACGAATCCCATGGGCATGATACCAATGAATGCCATCATCTCCGAGACTTGATTGAAGAACACATCAGAAGAAGGAGACTAGAACGCTATGTAAAAGGTCAGAACAGGACTCCAGCTCCTGCCAATGAGAACCCAAGGTTACCCTCCCCAGAAATAGGCAGAGGAAATCACAACACCAGCGGTTCCAGTCAAGAGAAGATAGTGGTCCATACCATCTCGGGAGGACCACACATCGCCGACGGAAGCTGGGCAGAGATGGAAAGGTACGGAAAGTCACTTAGGAACGATGAAGAATGCGTTCACTCTATTATAGAAGAACTCCACTCGAAGCGGATAGAGAATGATGACATCACATTCAGTAGGCGTGACCTGGAGGGAAGGCAGTACCCTCACGCGGATCCCATGGTTATCTCTGCCCGACTCGGTCCAGCCGAAGTTTTCCGAATTCTAGTAGACACTGGAAGCTCAGTGAATATCCTATTCAAGCATGCACTCGACAAAATGAAGTTGTCATTAAAGGATGTTTTCCCCTGCAATAAACCACTACACGATTTCACTGGAAATGCGAAGATGCCCCTCGGGCGATTGGACCTCCTTGTTGAAATTGGAAGTCATCCCCGCTCCGTTGTGCGGAAACAAACATTTGTGTTAATAGAAAACCACTCGGCCTACAACGCCTACTTAGGAAGACCCGCCTTGTCTGACTTCCAAATTGTCCCGGCCCCATGGTGCCTGAAGATGAAATTTCCAACGAACAATGGAATAGGGGAAGTAGAGGGAGACCAGGACATCGCTCGAGATTGCTATGTAACTAAACTTTGCAATAACCGCAGGAAGGATATAGGGAAGAGTGCAGAGACTGCCCTCTGCACGAAAAGTTTGGAAGCATAGCAGCTAAAGAAAGCCCCTCCTCTTCGATATACCAGTGACCCTTTCAATGAATTAGACCCCAGGGATAAAGAGGAGGAGGCCACTGCCGAGCCTGCAGAGGCTATGAAATTTGTATCTATGGACAAACACGACTCGAGTAGACTATTGAAAGTCGGGTCCCAACTAAAAGCAGAATTGAAGGAACAACTCATTGATTTTATCCGCCACAACTTGGATGTATTTGCATGGTCACACGCTGACATGACTGGAATCTCCCCAGACATAGCATGCCACGTACTAAACATCTATCCTACCAAGGCACCAGTAAAACAGAAAAAGAGAAGTATGGGGGCAGAACGATCAGCAGCCCTCGATGAAGAAGTAAAAAACCTACTTGCCAATGACTTCATATGAGAAGCCATCTACCCAGAGTGGATCGCTAATCCGGTACTAGTAAAGAAGGATAATGGGAAGTGGCGAACATGCATTGACTTCTCCAACTTAAATGATGCCTGGCCGAAGGATTGCTTCCCACTTCCCCGAATCGACCAGCTCGTGGACAGCACGGCCGGGCACAAACTCTTATCTTTTATGGACGCATACTCAGGATATAACCAAATTCCTATGCATGCTCCCGATCAAGACCCACAGCTAGGGAAAGCGACTGCAAAACCCGTTTGCCACGAACTTAAGCACATCGAAGGCCTTCCGTGATTGGAAGTTTTACTATTTCTTATATTTCTATTTTATTTAAAAACTTTCCTCCTATCCTCTATAACAATCCTTAAAGTACAGGACACAAGATAGGAGACGCTCACTAAGAACTCACAATTGAATGACGAGTCAATCAACTGCATTCCATACTCAGTCATATAAGACGTTCAAAGCAACCATCTACAACTAAAACATGAAGGGCGGTACTTTCTTCTTTTGTGTATAAATACGTAGCTATAATTTTTTTCGCACATCACATTAAACATTGCAAGGTATGAAATTACATTTTAAGCAAAAACTTGACATCAAACACGATGGAATCACATGCATGTGCACAGCTGTATTTCTTATGCGACACATCAAAATAACAGGGGCAGTCAAATATGACAGAATCAGCTTAATTTAAAAATTACAGGCTAAGAATAAAGTCGTTTGTTACCAATAACATGATTACAGCCTAAAAGCTACATTAATGTTTTAGAGCTAGCATAGACAGCAATGTCAAAGAAGCCAAAAAGACATCCAGGTCAAGTCAGGAAGTCAGCTGCATCGGAGCTTCATCCCTATCCTGCTAGTCCTCCGAGATCTACTTAGCCACGGGATCGGAACTCTCAGCATGCTGGCCGGAGACAGTCGGTACCTTGGAGGTCTCACCTGTCCAATCCAGAAGAAGAATCCATTAGATAAGCGATAAGCGGTCAGGTTACAAAAAGCTAAAAGGGAAGACTTACCAGCCTCTGCTCCTTGATCATCATCCTCTAATTGCACACCAACCTCCTTAGCAGCAAGCAGCCGCATACCCTCTTTCACCACCACCTTCTCCTCCTTGGTGAACTGAGTCGTAACCACATCCATTCTAAAGGCCACACCACCCTCCTTATCTGCATCGGACTTAGCCTCCTCTAAGGCCCTGAGATAAATCCTGGCCATGACTCGGGGGTAATCATCCATCCAAGATAAGTTGCCCTGTTTCCAAGTGCGAAAGTATATATCGTGAAGCATCTCATCCATTATCCCCTCATTCTCCTCAAACTCCCTTATTCGGTACTCAGAAGCCAACAGCTTTGCAACGGTAGCGTCCCTCTCCGATCGGTATCGCGAGCAGTCGGCCTGAAAGGTTTTTCTCATCGCCTCCATCTCCTCCTTTAGCTTGGTTTGGGCAAGCTCCGCAGCCTCGAGTTTCCCAGACAACTCCTGTACCTGCTCGAGATCCGCCTTCCGAACCTCATCCACCGTTGCAATAGCCATATCAATCCGTTCCTTACAAACGGCCTCCATTTTCCACATCTCTGCCTTGCTGACCTCTTCCATGGTCTTCTTTAATTGCCTAGATGCAAACTCATGTTGAGAGATCTGGATGGCTTGATCAACGAGTTGTTTGGCCTGGTCGGAAACCATTAAACGCAGTCGAATGTTAGCACTGCCGATTTCTTCTCCAGCCTTAACCAATCGAGCATGATGCCCCATCAGCTTCCTGGTTTCCTCAGCAACCCGGTCGATGTTTGCCTTAGCTTCGTCCCCAAAGGTTACAACCCGAGTGGTAAGCAAATCAAGGTCCAGGGACTTGGCCTCGTCAAGCACCCTTACCATGGGATTGCAAGGGAGAAGGTGCTCACCAGTAGCTTCATCAAAGGAAATATCGTGAGAATCTGGATCCAGATCCGGATGACCCGCAAACGGATTACGAGCCAAGCCAGGATGGTCTATCGGGATAACGGTAGGATTTTCAGACGGGAGCGGGGAAGGAATAATCTCATTGTTCTCCTCCGTGGTATCCTGAAGCGGCTGAGTCGGGGGCTGAGGGTCAGGTGGAGATTCAAACAAGGAGCGACTCCTCTTCTTCTTTCGGATATCCTCTTCGATAACTCCAAGAAGAGGACGGTAGCCGACTACGTCTCCAAAGCGGTTAGTCGGAGGCTTTGGTTTAGTAGAAGCCCTGAGAAGTTTATATTGTTCAAGACGGTGCCGAACATCTGATGTCTTGACCGCTTTACCCATTCCTGGGATAAAAAAAACCAAGTGTTACAAGCTGACGTTGAACTATAATTCAAGAAATATATCAAGTTAGGAAGATTAAAGAGACACTCATGTTATACAAACCCTAGGGAGAAGTGGGATACTGCAATAAGTCCTGGATCTCATTCCAGGACGGGAGCTGACCATAAAATATTCCTAAGTCCTTATCGCAAATGGAGTCTGCAAAAGTCAAAAATTCACCTTGAGTCGCGGGGGCTGCCTCAACTAGAACACTCTGGGAAGATGAGTCGGCGCCGGTTCTGGCCTTGTCAGATTTCTTAGGCTCCTCTACCAGAGCCGGTTCTCCCTCCAGCCCTTCGAAAGCTAGGCGAAAAGCATCGTTTGTCCACTCCTGGATCACACCTGCCTGCTTAGAAGACAAAGCCCCAGCACCATCGCCACTCTGTCCATCACCTTCTCCATCACTTCCACTCTCCCCCTCACCTCCTTCATCCTCACCTTTTTCCTCCTCCACATCTCTCTCCTCCTGGATGTTTGGACATGTGCTAGGGGAGGGACCGTCGGACTTCTTAAGTTTCTTCCCCCCGGCAATTGGATGTTTCGGGAAAGGTGTCCTTTTACTGCTCTTCACCGTAGCCCCTCCTTTAGCCTTGGCGGCCCTCTCCTCAGCCGTATCTCTATGCTTGACCACAGACTGGTGTGGCAGAATCAGGTTGTTCCCCAGAAGAGTAGCGTTCCTGATCAAATAAGAAGCCGACCTCTCCCTTCCCAGAATGGCTTCTATTTCCTCAGCCATCCGAACCAAACGATCGTTCTCTACAACCGCAAAGCCACCTGTCTCTAGCAAGAAATAAGGCACGTGAGGGAGAGTATTGTGGTCAGAACAAAAAATTATAAATAAGATTCAACTTACAGCCAGAGGTGAAGTGGCGGGAAGAAACGGAGTCATCTCTGACAAAAAACCATTCCTTCTTGAACATGCTGAACTTCGAGTATAAATCCAGGACTGGCTTGAAGGACACGGCCGACTCCAAGCTAATATACGGAGACCCCTTCTTGTAGCCTCTTAAGTTGTACAGATACCGGATTTCCCGATTGGAAGGAGGACGCCCGTATCTCCTCTGGAAGATGACGAACAGACTCACCAAGATGGCATAGGAGTTGGGCTGAAGCTGGAAAGGAGCCACCTTCAAGTATGTGATGAAGCTGACTATCCAAGCATTGATAGGTGGGATGGCACCACACATGCAATGATACCTGCTATAAGCAAAATATCCTTTAGGGGGGTTATACGGCATCACTCCTTCCCCCGGCAATAACATGTGCGCTCTGTCGATCCCAAAAGAGCGAGAGATAACATCAAGCTGTTCATCTTTGAGGGAGCTGGGAAAGCAATCAGGCGGTGAGTTCAAGAGCTCTTGAGGACCGTACCCGTCTACTAACGATCTCGGGGTCGGTCCATGTCGTTCTGGTTCTGCCTGAACTGGGGGCACTATGGGGGACTCTCCTTTGTCCTTGGATTTCTTCTTGTCGGAACGAGTTTCTACTTTATGAGACATTATCTGCAACACGAGAAAACATATTGTTAGAACAAGGAGTGTAGAGATATAAACAAGCAAGTACCTACAGTCTGGAATTTCATTCATAATTCAAAACATAAAAGCTTCACTCGGTAGTTCAAGTCTTGGAGTTCGTTCGGCACTCATACTCCCTAAGTGTCATTCGGTAATTCGAATCTTGGGGTTCATTCGGCACTCATACTCCCTAAGTGTCATTCAGTAATTCGGGTCTTCGAGTTCATTCGGCACTCATACTCCCTAAGTGTCGTTCGAGTCTTCGAGTTCATTCGGCACTCATACTCCCTAAAGTTCATTCGGTAATTCAAGCATAAAGTTTATTCGGCAGAAGAAAACCTCACCTGGTCCGGCAGTCAAAGCTGGTTTGATGATATGATTGATTCGGCAGGCAAGAATTCTGTTCGGCTATTTCAGATAGTAAGGAATAACAAAAGCGTAAGGCCCATACTTATAAGCAAACATAGACGACCGGACCGGCTGGTTCGGCGTTTGGGCTGAATGGGAGTATCCAAGCTAAACGACATTGATTTTAAAAACAAAGCACGGCATATGCCCCAATTTGGGGGGCAAATGTTGGGCGTGTTCTCACCCAGGAGATCTCAAGACCAAGAAGCACCAGTTTCGTCCAGGCTTGCCTAAGTTTTATTCGGCATCCCTACCACTGCCGAGCCAGATTCACAACCATGAAAGACCGAACCAACTCGAACCAAAGTAAACACTACCGAACCAAAACCACTCCAAGAACCACCGAATTAGAACTCAGCCCACTCACCACCGGACCAGAACCACCGGACCAGAAATCAACCCACTCACCACCGGACCAGAACCACCGGAACGATCCACGCTCCACTCACTACCGAACCAAGGCGTTACCGAACCAGCATTGCCAGGCCAAATTACATCGGCCCAAGCCCACCAGCAGCTACATACATTCAAGACCCCTACCCCCAGCCTCACTCTATAAATAGAGGGGTAGGGGTACAACAATGGGAGACAAGTTTGAGAGCTCAAGCACGGATAGAACTTTCAAACAACTTTCATATACTTGTATCAAAGCTTTTTACTTGTAATCTGAACAGTAAAGGAGAATAACATATAAAGTGGACGTAGGCACATTCTGGCCGAACCACTATAAATCTGTGTGTCTTTTACAGTTTAGTCCCTGCATTTTATATATTTGCATAAATCACCCAGATCACTAAAAACAACATAAAATCAACTAAATCATACGACTTGGAGGTGTTTGCCCATTTTTTGTGCAAACATATAGTAAGCGATCGAGATCCAATTTTTACTAGTCAGTTTTGGGAAGCATTACAGACCGCTTTAGGAACAAGGCTGAATATAAGCACTGCCTATCACCCCCAAATTGATGGACAGACAGAGAGTCAACCGCATTTTAGAAGACCTTCTCAGATTATGTATTCTAGACTTTGAAAGCTCTTGGGAAAATCATTTGCATTTAGTAGAGTTCTCTTATAACAATAGTTATCAAGCTAGTATCGGCATGGCAACGTATGAAGCTCTATATGGCCGTCCGTGCAGGTCATTAGCTTGTTGGATCTAAACCGGAGATCTGTTAGTACTTGGTCCTGATATGATACGAGAAGCTTTAGAGAAGGTCGATATGATAGAAAGAAGCTAAAGGAAGCCCGAAGCAGATAGAAAAGTTATGCAAACCAAAGTCGTAGAAATATGGAATTCTTAGTTGGAGATTCAGTCTTTTTGAAAGTCTCTCCGATGAGAGGAGTAGTGAGATTTGGAAGAGCTGAGAAGGTAGCACCTCGATATGTTGGACCATTCTCCATTCTTGAACGAAACGGCCCCCTAGCTTATCGAGTGCAATTACCAGAAAGGTTAGCAGGAGTGCACAATGTTTTTCATGTATCTCATTTAAGGAAACATGTGCATGACCCAGAGCAAATCATAGAAACAGCTGCTCAGGAAGACTTGGAGTTGGAACCGAATTTGACAGTTATTAGACGACCTGTTTGAATCATTGATCATGATGAGAAACGATTAAGGAGGAAGGTAGTAGGTTAGTCAAAGTTCAATGGAGTGGAGATGCTGAAGATTGCACTTGGGAAACGGAGGATAGAATGAAAAAGAAATATCCCGAATTTAGGATGGAAGAACGAACTGGATAAATCATGTCATTGTAGTGTACTCACCGCCTGTGGTGTAGTCACTTATCCATATTTTGGTATATATTCATTATATCGTATAAATTTCCTTTTGAACAATTTCCTTCTTATCTTAATTTCAAGGATGAAATTCTTTTAAGGAGGGGAGTCTGTAACGACCCATAAATATATCACTTTAAATAAATGATCGTTTAGCTTCATTGATATAACAATAATTTTGTAAATAATTATTTATATTAATTTGTATGATTTTATAAATAAAATATGATCATTTTAATTTGTTAGGAATGATAAGAAAATTTATTTCAAAATTTGTTTACAAAAATATGCATATTAATTTAAGAGAGAAAATATGACCAAAAATCGGAATCTGGATTTGTAACGATACAACGTGTGGAAATTGTGCAACGTTGTAGGAATATGTTATGTACACATATACATGTACATATGCATACATGAGAACATGCACATAAACATTTATATACAAAAATAATTAAGTATAAAAGTATAATATAAAATATATAATATATTTTAAGATTACTTACTTCTTAAGCATACATAAGTCAACATATGCATACATGAGAAGATGGAAGTGATCAGCACATGGGGAAGGCTTTTGCTATGCCTAGGGAGAGGGGAGGTGTGTTGGTGAAGCCATTTAATGGTGATGAAGATGATGATGTATGCATGGATACTTTTACACTCTTCTTTTCCAATAAATACCCTACCCTCTTCTCTCCATTTTCATTCATCTTCTTCTTCATATTTCAAAGATTTGTCTTCCACTTTAATGGTTTCTATCCTAAGAGAAATAATGTCAAAAATATTTCAAAAAGAACTTAAATTATAATATATAGTTATATATACTTAAACACCTCAAAACAAACCCAAAACTCCACCTTTTCTCCTTGTTCTTCACAAACTCCACCCCACCTCATCATAGGTCGAACCATCTCCTTGCTCCACCCTAGGTCGTGCACCCCCAAGCCATCTCAAGCTTTGGTTAAGGCATATAGCAGCTAAAATGTGAAGAATAGCGAGGTTTGGAAACCGAGTAGCGGAGCTATATCGAATTTTTAATTAATCATTGAAAACTCAAGGTGAGAACTCCTAAACTATTATATTATATTTTGGATGATGATATTATGTTTGCAATGGATGTTTAATATGCTTTGATCATCAAGTTTGGTTGTTTAAATATTAATATTGAATATATATGCAAGTCACGGAAATACACGTCGATAAACACAAAGGAAATCACTTTCCTTGAATTAATGAAATGGTGTGTATGGAATGTTAAACCTCTTTAAAAATGGTTTAAAATGAGTTTGAAATGTTTTATAAATGTTGAAAAGCACTTTGGTGAAGTTTGAAAAGAAATGGAAAATTAAGTTAAAAATAGGCGTGTTGCGTAACGGTAGTTCGCGATTTCGCGTCATAAAAGTCAAACGAGTGTAAAAGATGGAATATAGCTCAGAATTCTTTAGGATAAGAATTTTCCGAACTATTATATCCACATTTTTCCAACAAAGAAGGAAAATCGAGATTTTGATAAGTAGATTTTGAAATATGAGTAAAACAAGCTTTTAAAAAATCGTGGTTTTGTAGTTTGGAATCCAAAATAGGATTTCTTTGGAAATGATGTTTTAAATTTGTTTAAAAATATGGAATACATCTTATAAATGTTTTAAAAAAATTTAAAAGTTATTTGAGTAATAAAAATGAATTTTCAAATAATAAAAATTCATTTTGATTAATATAGCTAGAAAAGGCACTTTGCGCAGCACTTTTTCGCAGCACTTTTCTATAACTTTTAAAATATAGCGTTAAACCTAACAATTCTTTTCCAAATCTTTTATAAATATTTTCTAAAGGAATAATTAAGTGTTTTAATGATTATTTGGAAGTTTTATAGTTAATTTAAAAGAGTCTAAATAAACGATTTAAAGAAAAGCTATCAGAAATTAAGTGGTTTAATCTTGGCTCTAAAAGCCGACGTGTAGACTGGATTTTTCTATTCGTGAGATCTGGATGTGAGGTGCTTAAACTAAGGAGATGTTCAGGAGCAACCAATACCCTAGCTCACCTGGCCTCTTCCTTGGGCGAGGGATAGATAAGGTCGAAATGTCGGAAACGAGTTGAGTGTAAAAAAGGTTTTAAGAAATCAAAAGATGTGATAAGAGAGGTTTAATGATTCCGTGTATACCGAAAAGAATATTTTAAGAAATATATATATCTCCAAAATAGATTTTTATAAAAAGAACTAAATCAATTAAAGAATGATTCCCTATTCTCAGAACATCTTTTTTATCGATGATTGTTTCGAAGGAACTAGGGTCAGATTTGGATGATTCCTATTCGAAGACCACTTCGAACCAATTTACGTATTCGAAGTGAAGACATGGATATGATATTTTGGATTTTCATAATGAAGGACTGCGTGTTGATCACTTGGGGATAAAGTCTCAATATACATATAGTAGCAGTAGTCTCTTCGTTATGAAATATCCAATGCAAGGATTAATCGCTACTAATCCTAGGGTTACTCCCGACGTGATGTGGTAGGAGAGTGCCTTTGGTTTGTCCTATTCTTGGACAACTTGTATGGATGAATGTCTAACGTTGCATTTGTAGTTACATAAGTGATCCCTATGAACGTATCATCTGTTTGGTGGTAGAGAAGGCAATTTCTCTTAGCTTAACACCCTTTCCTGAGACGTATGAGCTCAGGAGTTATACGTTTGTAGAGATCAGTTGTGTGACCATGGAATGGTAGTGTGACATTCAAAGAAATATGATGTGCGATGTGAAAGGTAATCATTACCTCAGGCCTCACACCCAGAAATGGCCGAAACATGGTAGATGCAGCAAGGCTGTGTGGTTTGCAACCATTAGGGATTAGGGTATGATCATCCCCTTATAGATATATTTCTACCCACTATGACGTTTGGGTTTAAATTATTGTGGTGTATGCTAGGATATATCTCGAATAGGTCGGTAACGACCGTGGTGATGACATATTCGGTACTATCTAGGAAGAGGTAGGCCGGTCTTGTGTTGGTAGAGGACCATCAGTTGGACCTTGGTACATTCCTTTAGAGATGTACTGTCGGAAGGTAGTCCCTCCTGGTCATTTGTATGGAAACCCATTCTCTAATAAGTGCCAGCCATTTTGTTTGTAGAACCTTTTTTTTGTGGTTAGTATGCTGGAATTTAATAATGTAGCAATTCCGGCTAAGATTAATAAGTTTACTTGCAAATGTTTTCCAAGTTATGTCATTAATAATAATATCTAAGTATTTTTACGTAAGAATGTTTTGGTTATGATAAGGTAAAAACCCGTTCCATGTTTATGTGCAGCGTGGTCTTATGAGATACCTTTTTATTTTCAAAAAATTATGTTTTGAGTTCTCACACCAGTCTCATGACTGACCTTGAGTTTATTTTGTTTTTCCTTTAAACTCTAGGTGTCCTATTTTTTCGGGCAGCCAAGTAGTCAGGATTTTGTTTGGAGTATTTTAGGGAAAATCGTGCTGGAAGAGGTTTTTTTGGAGCATGGAGCTGGAGCACCCGATGTAGATGCCTATCTATCTATTTATTATTATTTTTTCGATGTGTCTAAGTTAGTTAAATACCGGCAAGTATGGGAGCAGGCAGTTATAACTGTTCCTGGCTGGGTTAGTTCGTACAAAAAACTATGATGTTCCCTAGTGAGGGTGGTTGTATGTACTATCTATCTATTTTAACGTAATGTGAGAATTTGTGTTTCTATCTTTTACTTTACCCCTGAAAATCTGCCTCCCCGACACTTGGATTTACGGCACGTGAATACCATGGATGTATTAGGGTTGATTTTCGAGATTCGAGGAGACGGGTCTTCATAGTATGTTTATTTGTATCATTGATACATGTATTGGCAGTGTAATTACCTTAATATTTTGTATGTGATATGATTTGTAGTGTTAAGTATTTCATACCGTGGCATTGGATTTAAAATATATGATATCTTCATGTGGTGGCTTTAACTTTATTTCTACAAACCAGTTCATTATCCTCTAAAAATTAACATATTAGTCTAAATATTTTCATCTATATTTATTTTGTTATGTTGAAAGTATGTAGTAAAATTATATATCTTAGAGTCAATAAATTTGTTGGATAACCTATATAAAATATGATCTCCTCTAATTTCTTTGTCATTTTCTGAGTTGTGGATGCAACTTTCCAGTTTCAAAAAAGCAAAATCATATTAGTATGTATAAGGGGAATTTTTATTAAAGGACAAATTATTTAAAAAATTTATTCATAAGGACCGGCACAAGAAATTTTCTTCCAAAGGACAGGCCCAGAGCCCATTCGCGCGTCAAAACATATTTCCATTCCGTTCATTCGTCTTCCAGTGCAATTTTGAAATCCACACTCATCTTCACGGTACAAAATTAAAATTAAGAAAAAATGGCAAACGAAACCACAGCAAGATCGCTACCTCCATCTCAATCGCATTCGTCAGAAAATAAAGAACAAGCAGAGTTTGAGAACGAATCTGATACCTTATCCCCTCAATATGATATTCGACAAAAACCTAATACCCTAGCGCCTCATTTTGATCATCAGCTCGAATCTGGAAACAAAGAAACTAAATCTAAGAATCGAGACGAAATTGAAAACCTAGCAGTTGAGACGCAGCAGAAATCAAAAAAATTAAAACTATCAAAAAGGCTAATGGAAGAAGATATACAGCAACAAAGGGAAAGAAGAACAAAAAGGAAACATGAACAAAACAGAACAGAAGAAAAGGTAAATGATATTATTAAATGTAGCATAACAAATCCATTGTACATTGATTATGATATATTACAGAAGAATGAAGAAACCATGCAGAAAAAAACACCTGGTGACAAATCAACTGGACAACAAATGCAAAAAAGAGAATTAAGATCGAAGAATAAAAATGAGAAAATAATCCAGCAGCAACTTCAAAAGGCAATTAATACCATTCAGTTATAAAACTGATACTATTTAATCTTTAGATGTATTTTAATATTGTTAATATGTATAACAGGAAAAAGTAGAAACAAATAAGGCAAAGCAAATAGCTGTTGAGGAATCTGAAGACGAACAAGCGAACACGGTAAATGTACAAGCCATATCACTAATAAAGATTTTCATGTTCAAAAAGTGATAGTTATAGTTTGTTTGGTAGAAGTCAAAGATTAGTTGGTTTAAAAATAGATTTCATTGCTATTTGTTACAAAATTGATACTAATATATTGAAAATATGATACCAAACATCTGTTAGAATTAATGTGATACTTTGTATTTAGGAAAATTAAATTAAGTACACAAATAAAAACTGATACCAACATACTGCAATAGTGATACCTATAGTCTAATTGTGTGTAGCTGTCTCATTTTAGTTTACAAATTATTTCACCATCTTTTTTCTAGTACAACTGAAACTAAATTCTTACAAAATGGTACCCACTGTATAAAATGTTTTAGTTCATTTGACAATGTTGTAATTTTTCAATAAAATGATACCTATAATTCACAAAATGATACCCACTGTATAACAAACTGATACCTATATTTCAAAAAATGAACCTATTGTTTGTTTAACTGAAGACAAAACTTCATAATTTTTTTTAAAAAAATTATATACTTTATAACAAAACTGATATAGGTATATTCATAAAACAATACCCACTATCACAAATATAAAATTGAAATCAATGAAATGAAAAACTGATACCTACTATATGTTTTTATGGACATTATATCTTAAAATTGATATACTATTTGTTAGAACCAAACTGATGCATACACCTTATAAACATGCTACTCACTTTATCTTTTGTAAAATTTGTACTTTTAATTATACAAATTACTGTCATTGTAATTTGCAACAAAAATAACACAAATATAAGCAAAAAATTATACATGCAGTATGTTTCTTTTGAAGTTATTATGTACCAATTTTAGAAGTATTTCAACCATAATTATTAAAAAATTGATACCTACATTTAGCAAAAATGATAGCAAATTTTAGTTAAATAAAAATACCATGTTTTATCTCATGTTTATAGAAACTGAAACCGGTATATCATGTTATATATTGTTTTGTTTCAATGCTGTTTGTTTCACTAACAACTTAATGCCACATTTTCATGAAATAGGACGATGATGATTTTGTCAATCCATGTCGTAAAAGCATGCATGCAACATCAGAACAAACAACAAAACAGATAGCAAAATCGAAACATGTTAAGCCAGAAACTGCTTATAGATGTGGCTTACAAGCTATCTTCAAGATATTAAAACTAGTCAAAGAAAAAAATGGATTGACCAAAAAGCAATTTGACATCTTAAAGAAGACACCATTTTACAACTTCTTCAAAGTCATCTATGAAGAAAAAATAACAATGAAAGAGTGCAAAAAGCATCAACAAAACTTGGATGCTTTATACAACTGCTACTGTATGGAAACTGATACCTTGATCTTAGAAGAAGACAAAATGAAGGTAACTGCCAGAGATATAAGCTTGCTGTTTGGTCTGCCATTAAAAGGAATAAACATAGAACCAACAAAAAAATTGACGAGCAGAACCATTCCACCAGACTGCAAAGACTTTGCAACTAGAAACTTTGGCACAAATACTTACATAACAAGAAATGTTGTGGAAAGAAGAATAAAACAAGAAATATCAAAAAGGAAAAAAGAAAATGAAGAAGATCTCCCTTTGTTGATAGTAATGCAAATACTATTGACATTTTTCTTTCCCAACAACCAACAAAAGCTGAGATGGGGAATTCTACCCTATTTGATTGACAGTGAAACAATGCAAACTGTCTCATGGCCACAAACAATAGAGAAAAATTTTAGTAAATTTGTCAAAAAGTTTATCTCTAAGCCAAGAAACATGTCTGGATGTTCAATGCTTCCATTGGTAAGATGTGTTATGCAAAATATTATTAATTTAAAAAAATTGTTATATTCAACATTCTTATCTAATTATATCTTTAAATTTTTATAATATTGCATCTGTGAGAAAATGAACCTTATTCAACCAAGAAAGCAACTTGCTGAAGATTTACCCAGATTTGCACGATGGGATGTAAGAAAACTTAAAGACATTGTTGTGAAACAATTGTTGAATGATATAAAAGTTGGCAATGTAAGTTAAAGTTAATTCTTACTTACAGTAGTATTTATCAGTGTACATTTTATGTTCTCTCTATCTGTAGTATCAGTTTCAACACTTAGAATAATTATTTGTCTCTGCATAGTATCACATATGTCTCTTTGCAGTATCACTTTAGCTTCTAATTAGTATTAGTTTCAATTTGTAGCTTTAAATTTTTGTTTAGTATCAATTTTTCCTCAGCATAGTACATCTTGTCATTTTGCACAGTATCAATTATAATATACAATAATACTTGGTATCATTTTTAACACTGCACACAATCATTAGTAAGTGTACATAGTATCAATTTCATTACTATTCTATTTTATTCTATTAAACTAATCACTTATTAATGTCAGTTATAACTGATAAGTTAAAACATATTAGCATAAAACATTTTCATTTAAATTTTAAAACAAAATTACTATTTCAATTACACAGGTGAAAGAAATAAGCAATATTCTTCCACATGAACAAAAGCTACTCCAAACAGGATCGATAAAAGAAGAATCAAGTGACAAAAGAAAAGAAAACCAAAGGAAAAAAAGAAAAATTGAAGAAGCCGAACAGAGTGCTCGATCTTTTGAAGATTTTGTAAGCCTTAATGTTTTGCAAACGCACATTAAAGATTTGGAAGAAGAAGGTAAGAAGACAAAGAAGCAATTAGAAAAAGAAAAGAAGTTGAGGATAAAGGTTGAAAAAGAAAATTTGAAATTGAAAGAACAATTGAAAGAACTCAAATCAAGAATAGAAGAAAATGAAAAGAAAAATTCAGAAGTTGAACTAGAGAGTGATGTAGCTCAGACCGGAGATGAAGGCATAAGTCGTAGGCGACTTATGGAAGGAGCTATGAGCCATCTACGAGTTAAGAAAACAGGCATGTGTCGTGACCGACTCAACTGGGGTGAAGGCATAAGTCGTAACCGACTTAAGGAGGCGGTGATGAGTCGTCTCCGACTCAACTGGAAAAGCAAAGGGGAAGTTGCTTCGAGGTTGCGACTTAACGAAGCGGATTTAAGTCGGCACCGACTTAAGGAAGGTGATGAGTCGGCACCGAGTTACAAGGCACAAGTGTTAAGTCGGCACCGACTTAAGGAAGGTGATGAGTCGGCACCGAGTTACAAGGCACAAGTGTTAAGTCGACCCCGACTTAAGAAAAGAGATAGGTCGGCACCGAGTTACGACTTATTTAAGTCGGTCAAAAGCCCTGATGCCGTTGGATGATCTACCGAGTTAATATCAACCATTGATTTCTTTAAAACCACTAATCTGAGATGCGCATGTTTAAGTCGCCGAAGACTTGTTGCCGTTGATTTCTGCTGCCGAGTTAAGCTGGACCGTTGATTCCTTAAGTCGCTACTAAGTTGAGTCGCGTAGCATTATTAAGTCGGCAACGACTTAAGTACTTGTATTTTCTTTGATGTTTTTGTCTGTTTGTTAAGTCGCTGAAGGCTTGTAAAATTGTAACTGTTGAGTCGGAGTCTTTGTTAAGTCGTAGGTCGTAAGCTGTAACTCGGAACCGACTTAGTACTTGTAATATTTTTAAGCTTTCTGAACTGTGTTGTAAATAAGGCGACTTATGTTAAGTCGGCAAGGTTGATAAGTCGGTTGCCGACTTAAGACTTGTACTTTTTCTGTTTTGGTGTGTTGTAGCCTATAAATAGGCAAGTGAAGTCATTTGTAAAGGTTGTTGAATATTGAAAAAAATTCTCTTTTGATTGCTTTGTGCTTTCATTCCAAATTGGTAGTTGAGTGTAATCTCCTATCTCCTCTTTCGGTTAATCGAGTGCGCTCGATTCAACGATTGTAGAAGCCGATTCGCGGAATCAAGTGCGCTTGATCAACGCTTGAAGAATTGAAGATCTTCGAACCCGGTATCGTGCGCGATCAACGAGTTCAAGATAGCTAAAATTCGGTATCTTCGGATCAACGAATTTGAGCATTTCAGCATCTTCCAATCCACCGATTGCTACATTCAACGATCTACATTGTTTTTGAAATATCCGCTGCGTCAGTTTTGGTATCAGAGCTTGTTCTAGCCAATCATAGCTAGATCGAGACTTGGAGCCTAATCATTTGAAGAGATTTGAAGTTTGAAGTGATAGCCGAGAGCTTGAGGTGTGAGCCGTGAGCAAGTGAAGTTGTTCGACCTTGCATTGAAGATTGTTTGATCGAATTTGTAGTGGGAGGCCGAAACTTTGTCCATCGTGTTCATCGCGATTTGCTACAAAGTGGAAGTTTTCGATCCATTTCATTTTGGATCAAAGTTCGAATTGTGTTTGAATTTGGAGAATTTGAGAAGTCATCAAGTATGCCGCCAAGAAGAGCTAATCGCCACCAAAACGTAGAAGCTTTATATCGAAGAGAAGAAGCTGATGAGATGGAGCAAAGAATCAATGAGAATTTTAGTGAAAAGCTTAACGAAGGAATTGGCCGGTTAGAGAGGCTTATGACAGAGATGAATCAAAATCGGAGAAGGGTTTCACCTGAATCTAATCATGGAGGTAGTAGAGTCTCGCCACATTCCAATCGAGACCGAAGTGTTGAAAACGAACAAGGGCGTGGGAGAAACGTGAATGATCGCGAACGGAGGAATGTTGATAGAAGGGATGATGGTGGAAGGCGTAATGGTAGTAGAGATGTTGGTGGTCAGAATCGACATCGTTATGCATCTGATTTTGAAGAGGAGTATGATGGTGGTAGTATTCAAGGAAGAGGTCAAGGAAGAAACTATTCTGAGTATGATCACAAGTGGGAATCGGGGATGAAGACAGAAATTCCTGAATTCAAGGGTGGTATGCAAGCAGAGGAGTTTCTAGATTGGGTGGCTAATGTTGAGGAGATTTTTGACTTCAAAGAAGTACCAGAACATCGTAGAGTGAAGTTGGTTGCTACAAGGCTGAGGGGTCGAGCTTTGGCATGGTGGCAGCAAACCAAGCTTACACGTGAACGTATGGGGAAGTCAAAGATTGAATCTTGGGAAAAGATGAAGAAATTGATGAAAGCGACATTCTTACCTTATAATTATCAATCGCTTATGTATCAGAGGTTGCAGAATTTGAGACAAGGAACGAAGTCTGTGAATGACTATGCTGATGAATTTTATCAACTCATTGCAAGGAATGATATTATGGAAACGGAAGAGCAGCTGACATCTAGGTTCATTGGAGGATTGAGAATGCAGATTCAGGATATGGTCAATATGTTCGATCCAAGATCTGTAGCGGAAGCACATCAGAAAGCGTTGGCTTGGGAAAAACAAGGGAGACGAGGAGGTGGTGTGTTTACAAATTCCAACAATCCGATGAAGGGAGTTAGTGGGAGTTCGAATGTTTCAAAAGCTATTGCAAAACCAGTTGTGAAGGAGGCTGAGAAGACAAGGGTTAACAATGGGTTCAAATGTTACAATTGTCAGGAATTGGGTCATAAAAGCAGTGAGTGTCCAAAGCCAAAGAAGAGAACCATGATTGTGGAAGTTGATGATGAGGATGTTGATGAGGAGTGTTCTAGTCCAGTTGAGGAGGATAAGCAGGATATTGCGTCAGGAGACGAAGGTTGTAACCTAATGCTGAGGAGATCGTGTTTAACACCGAAGCAGGAAGAAGCTAGTTGGTTGAGGAGTAATATCTTTCAGTCAACATGTACTATTCTGGGGAAGGTGTGTAAGTTTGTAATTGACGCAGGAAGCTGTGATAATATTATTTCAACCGAAGCTGTGACGAAGTTGAAATTAAAGACAGAGAAACATCCGAGTCCATACAAGTTAGCATGGTTGAGAAAAGGAGGAGAAGTGAAAGTGGATAGACGAGTTCGTGTACCATTCTCTATTGGGAAGAAATACAAAGATGAAATATGGTGTGATGTAGTAGAGATGGATGTTTGTCATTTATTATTGGGAAGACCATGGCAGTATGATCGAGCAGTACTACATGACGGTCGGACCAATAGCTACAGTTTTATGTTTAAAGGCACGAAGATTATCTTAGTTCCGAAGAAGAGATCACAAGAAGAAAGTAAGTCAGAAGAAATTGAAGAACTGAAAACTTTATTGACTTTAAAAGAGTTTGTTAAAGAGGTTGAGGAAGAACCAGAAGTATTCTTGTTGATTGGACGTGAGAGCAGTGAAGAAGTTGAAATTCCAGAAGAAGTTAAACCAATTTTGAAAGAATTTGACGATGTATTTCCAGAAGAATTACCAACGGAGTTGCCACCGTTGAGAGATATACAACATCAGATAGATCTTGTTCCAGGTGCTGTGTTGCCACACCGACCACATTATCGAATGAGTCCGAAGGAACATGAAGAATTGCGGAGGCAGGTGGAGAAATTGCTTGAGCAAGGGCGTGTGCAGGAGAGTCTGAGTCCTTGTGCTGTACCAGCTTTATTGGTACCCAAGAAGGATGGGACGTGGAGGATGTGCACTGACAGCCGAGCATTGAACAAGATCACTGTGAGATATAGATTTCCAATGCCGAGGTTGGATGACTTGTTAGATCAGATAAGCGGAGCTACTATCTTTTCTAAGATTGATTTGAAGAGCGGATATCATCAAATTCGTATCAGACCAGGAGATGAGTGGAAGACTGCTTTCAAAACCAGGGAGGGTCTATACGAATGGTTAGTTATGCCATTTGGCTTATCAAATGCACCAAGTACTTTCATGAGGGTGATGAATCAGATTTTTAGACCGTTCATTGGGAAATTCGTGGTGGTGTATTTCGATGATATTCTAATTTACAGTGGGAGTCCAGAGGAGCATTTGAATCATCTTAGAGAAGTGCTGATGGTATTGCGACAAGAACAATTCTATGCTGCAACGAAGAAATGCGTGTTCATGACGCATAGTGTTTTATTTCTGGGGTATGTTGTTTCAGAGAAAGGAATACAGGTTGACCAAAGTAAAGTTGAGGCGATCAGAAATTGGCCGCAACCCAAGACGATAACGGAAGTTCGTAGTTTTCACGGGCTGGCTTCATTTTATCGAAGGTTTATTCCACACTTTAGTAGTGTGATGGCGCCTGTTACAGATTGCATGAAAGGTAAACAGTTTGCATGGACAGAGGAAGCAGGAAGTGCTTTTGGGAAGATCAAGGAATTGCTGACGACTGCACCAATTCTAGTATTACCTGATTTTCAGTTGGTATTTGAACTACATACTGATGCATCCAAGGTTGGGATTGGAGGGGTGTTGAGTCAGAAGGGGCGTCCAATTGCATATTTTAGTGAGAAGTTGTCAGGAGCGAAGATGCGATACAGTACATATGACGTGGAGTTCTATGCTGTTGTGCAATCTATTAAACACTGGAGACATTATCTATTTCAGAAGGAATTTGTTCTTTATACTGATCATGAAGCATTGAAGCATTTACAAGGGCAAGACAAGATTTCAGCAAGACATGCATCGTGGATTGCCTATCTACAACAGTTTACTTTTGTTGTTAAACACAAGTCAGGGGTGACAAATCGTGTGGCTGATGCTTTAAGCAGGAGGAGTCATTTGTTGACAACAATGAAAGTTGAAGTGACAGGATTTGAAGTATTACCGGAATTATTTGTTGAAGATCCTTACTTCATGAAGTTTGTTGATAAAGTTAAGGAGGGAAAGACGGATGAGTTTGTGATGGTAGATGGTTTTCTTTTTAAAGGAAGTCGATTGTGCATACCGGAGGGTAGTTTGAGAATGAAGATTATCAAGGAGTTACATGAAGAAGGGCATGTTGGAAGAGACCGTACCTTACAGTTAATTTCACAATCCTACTTTTGGCCATCGATGAGGAAAGAAGTGGAGAAATTTGTGGAGCGTTGTCATATTTGTCAGGTTTCGAAAGGAACTGCGACTAATGCGGGTTTGTATATGCCGTTACCCGTACCTGTAAAACCATGGGTGGATATCAGTATGGACTTCGTGTTGGGATTACCAAGGACACAGCGTGGTAACGATTCCATATATGTGGTGGTGGACAGATTTTCGAAGATGGCACATTTTATTGCTTGTAAGAAGACGGCGGATGCTGTTCATGTTGCTCAGTTGTTTTTCAGAGAGATCTATCGACTTCATGGATTGCCAGAATCGATTGTGTCGGACAGGGATACTCGTTTTCTGAGTCATTTGTGGCTAAGTTTGTGGAAAATGGTGGGAACGAAGCTGAAGTTTAGTAGTGCTTATCACCCGTAAACGGATGGACAGACTGAGGTGGTTAACAGATCTTTGGGAAACTTGTTGAGGTGTCTTGTTCAAGATAATCTGAAGAGTTGGGATGTGAAGTTATGTCAGGCAGAATTTGCCCATAATCATGCTGTGAATCGAAGTACTGGGTTCAGTCCGTTCCAGATTGTTTATTCAAATTTACCGAAGGGACCGTTAGATTTAACGATGATACCACACTCGAAGGGGACAATTAAGAAAGCTGCTGATTTTGTTGAAGGGCTGACGGAATGTCATAAAATCGTTCAAGAACGATTAGAGAAAGCAAATGAGAAATATAAACGAGCTGCAGATTTGAAACGACGAAATGTTGAGTTTAACGAAGGAGATTTGGTTTATGCAGTGTTAACGAAAGATCGTTTCCCAGTAGGCGCTTACAATAAATTGAAAGCACGGAAAATTGGTCCGGTGGAAGTTGTGAAACGAATCAATGAAAATGCTTATAAACTAAAGCTGCCGGATGATGTGTATACGTCGGACGTATTCAATGTTAAGCATCTCGTACCATATCATGGGGATGAGTTTGTTGGGGATGAAGAGCGTGCAAATTCGAGGTCGAATTTCTCTCAACATGGGGAGGATGATGTAGCTCAGACCGGAGATGAAGGCATAAGTCGTAGGCGACTTATGGAAGGAGCTATGAGCCATCTACGAGTTAAGAAAACAGGCATGTGTCGTGACCGACTCAACTGGGGTGAAGGCATAAGTCGTAACCGACTTAAGGAGGCGGTGATGAGTCGTCTCCGACTCAACTGGAAAAGCAAAGGGGAAGTTGCTTCGAGGTTGCGACTTAACGAAGCGGATTTAAGTCGGCACCGACTTAAGGAAGGTGATGAGTCGGCACCGAGTTACAAGGCACAAGTGTTAAGTCGGCACCGACTTAAGGAAGGTGATGAGTCGGCACCGAGTTACAAGGCACAAGTGTTAAGTCGACCCCGACTTAAGAAAAGAGATAGGTCGGCACCGAGTTACGACTTATTTAAGTCGGTCAAAAGCCCTGATGCCGTTGGATGATCTACCGAGTTAATATCAACCATTGATTTCTTTAAAACCACTAATCTGAGATGCGCATGTTTAAGTCGCCGAAGACTTGTTGCCGTTGATTTCTGCTGCCGAGTTAAGCTGGACCGTTGATTCCTTAAGTCGCTACTAAGTTGAGTCGCGTAGCATTATTAAGTCGGCAACGACTTAAGTACTTGTATTTTCTTTGATGTTTTTGTCTGTTTGTTAAGTCGCTGAAGGCTTGTAAAATTGTAACTGTTGAGTCGGAGTCTTTGTTAAGTCGTAGGTCGTAAGCTGTAACTCGGAACCGACTTAGTACTTGTAATATTTTTAAGCTTTCTGAACTGTGTTGTAAATAAGGCGACTTATGTTAAGTCGGCAAGGTTGATAAGTCGGTTGCCGACTTAAGACTTGTACTTTTTCTGTTTTGGTGTGTTGTAGCCTATAAATAGGCAAGTGAAGTCATTTGTAAAGGTTGTTGAATATTGAAAAAAATTCTCTTTTGATTGCTTTGTGCTTTCATTCCAAATTGGTAGTTGAGTGTAATCTCCTATCTCCTCTTTCGGTTAATCGAGTGCGCTCGATTCAACGATTGTAGAAGCCGATTCGCGGAATCAAGTGCGCTTGATCAACGCTTGAAGAATTGAAGATCTTCGAACCCGGTATCGTGCGCGATCAACGAGTTCAAGATAGCTAAAATTCGGTATCTTCGGATCAACGAATTTGAGCATTTCAGCATCTTCCAATCCACCGATTGCTACATTCAACGATCTACATTGTTTTTGAAATATCCGCTGCGTCAGAGAGTAAGCACATGGAAGATGAACCTGACAACATTCTAAATGAACATGCACATATAGAAACAGAAATAGAAAACAGAGAAAAGAAATCCACAACTGAAAGCAATGAAGAAGAGAATGAAGACAAAAATGCTGAGCCTCATGTGGAAAATGTTAACACAGCAAATAAAATAAATGAAGATGAATGTTTAAATATAGAAGCCCAAAATGAAGAAAAAAACATTCACAGCTGAAACTATTGAAGAAGAAAATCCAGAGTGTCAACAATAACCTACAAAGTGTCAAGCAAAAATAACACAAATGGACAGGTACATGGTTTTTTACTATTGAAAATAACACTGTTTGATTCAAATTCATGCTTGCTTATATTATAAATATTATAAATAATTCTGAGTATAAGTTAAAATAAACCGATACCTAAATGTATTAAAAAATGATACCTACGTTCCATTGCTTATAACTTAATGGTATGTAAATTGAACTATTTATGTTCACCATCATTTAGTAGAGAACTAATACCAAAATAATGCACAATTTATATGCATCAGTTGTTTGATTATAACTGATGGTTGGTTATTTTACAAACAATTTTCACTATGAAATAAATTAAAACTGATACCTATGTGTATGAAAAACTGATACTTACTTTGTGTTTGAAAAACTGATATCTATGCAAAAATGATACCCATAAACCGCCACTATTAACATTATTGATACTAATAATATTATATTCATTAACCAATAACAAAAACTGACAGCTTCTTATTGTTAATACAGATTCTCAACTGAAAAAAATGTAGAAGAAGTTGAAGACACAACTACTGACACTAATACAGAACAAGTTCATCAAACAACTGAAAGAGTGTTGAAAAAAACAAATGAAACAGTGTTGGAAACAAATGAAGATAAAACAATGAAAAAAGATATAAAAGAGGCTCAAAAATTGGAAGAAGATACCAATAAAGAGAGCAAAGTTGCACAATACAGTGATGTAGTACAAGACCTAACACCTCCATCTATCAATCTCAATATCACACAACAGTTGCAAGAGGGAATAACAGAGAAGGACAAAGAAAACAAACCAGCAAAACCTTCTGGTCGGAAAAGGAAACAAATAGTTCATAAGCCATCTTCTTATGTGAAAAGAATAAAAACAAGAGAAAGGAAAAAAAAAGAAAGCCCTAGCTTTGAATATGGTCCGAGAATGAAAAAAACAGCAAAAAAACCAAAACCTGAAGCAAATGAAAATGATGAAAAACTGGAAGAAAATGATGAAAAAGAAAGTGCAGAAAAGTCAATCCCAATGCCAATTCAAGTAATAGAGCCAACACTTTCAAATTTAGGACCAGGACACTGCAACAAAACTTTGGTATACTTGAATATAGAACAACAAAATACAATCAAAACTTTCTTTGCTATGACATCATCAAAAGAGTAAGTATACAAACATATATACTAATTTTGCTGGTTAAAATAACATTGTATAATTGATATGTGCCTTATTTTCTTAAAACAGAGATATAGCATGGACAAATAATGACACAATTAGAGGAGGATGTACAATAACAAAAAAAGTACTACAAGAAATTCTTGAAGAAAATGCCACACATGGATTGGTACACACTTTTTTTTTGTTTAATAATACTGCTACCAATAAAAATAATTACAAAAAATAATGTGTAATAGCTATGTTCACTGCTATTTGTACCAAAACTGATACCTGTAACGACCCCGAATTTTAATTTCATTTAATTGATAATTAAATTAATTTTTGAATTAAAATTGTATAATTAAACGATAAATGGATTGCGAGTTTCCCCAAATCAAATAAAAATGTGTTAAATCATTTAAAATTAAATATTGCATATATGTGTGAATATATGTATATATGAGTAAATCTGGAATTATAAATATAAGTATATATATTTAATTTGAATCTAAATTGTAAATAAACGGTTTAAAAATGAAAATGTATAAGATAGATAAAGTATAAAATCAATACATTGGATAAAATCCAATAACAAATTATAATCTATAGATTCAACTGTATTATAAAAATGAATAAATTATATAGTTTTATTCAATATAAAGTAAATACATATATCTTGATAAATCAATACGATATAATACAAATAAAATAGATGCAAAAATAATAAGACGAAAGAAAGGAAAATAAAATATATACAAGTAAATTCCATAGTTTTGTAAATAATAAAACGAATGCATTTTATAATCAAACAATATGTTGGAATAACATTTCACTTACACTACATTCTTTTATCAAACTAGTAGCATGTTTGTATAGCACATATGAAAGGAATGCAAGCTAAGAATGAAGACTTCCCAGCCTAACAAATATCTGCATAGAAAATCATGTTCGAATATGATATGCAGGTAAACTTGAGAACAATAAGAACCAAAACAAAGTCAAAATACAATAATGTTTGTAGCTTGTAAGGTAAGCCAGGCAAATATAAGAAAAATGAGATATGTATAAAATAGAAACATAAAGTACAAATAGCATTTAATGCTAGTAATGCAAATATCTTCTCAAGCACATAAAAATGTAAATCTCGGCCACCAAAACCAGAAAAAAACTCTAAAAATTTGTACAAAGTGTACACTGTTTTACCTAAAGAAATGATACCCTGTAACCTGTTTTAAAAAACATCAACCTGTGAACTATTTTCCTATGCCAGTTTTCATTTTCAGTTCGAACTAAACAAAAGTAAGATAAAACTCCATTTGAAACCTAAACAAAGATTCAACAACCATCAGCAACACAACAAAAACAGAAGCAAGGTGATTGGCAGGATGATCTAAATGGAAAACATTTTCCAGTTTTCAAGTTCAAAACAGATTTCAAAAACAAGTCTCTGTTCTTCCTCTTTAAAGCGGTGAGCAAACTACCTTTTTAATATTGAAACCTGTTTATATTTTTGATGTTTTGATGAATACTTCAAGTTATTGTGAAAAATGCATTGAACTGTATTGTTCTGTGTGTATGCATGTTAGTGTGTATGTATATCTATACATATGTACTGCTCTGTTAAATCTCTGGCTCAAAGCCACTGGGAAAAAAATGAAATTGCTCCTACTAGAATCAAATTTTTTCAACTAAATCATAGTAAAGCTTTTAGTTTTAAATCAAACCAGATAATGAAACTTAAAAAAAAATTTAGATTCTAAGAAGCTAATTTAAACCGTGATTGTAGATATCATCACTGTAACTTTAGTTACAGGTAATCAAGAAAAATTTGAATAAATTCAAGTGTTATTAAAAGATTATTCAAGTTCATAGTTTGAATTCTTTCTGCAAGTTATGATTTTTAAAGCAAAAATAAAGTAAAGCAGAGACAATTTTGAATACTTCTTCATATTAATATTTTAAACTTAAGAATTTAAGTTACATAAGCTTGTTTAAACTGTAATCATGGTCTGGAAGGATTGTTTGAAGGTGGACAGTGTAGCTTAAACACTGTATATTAAATTTTACAGTAAAAGGAAGATCAATGTGTAAAATTCGAATGTTTTAAATTGTTAGTTTGAATTCATATCTTGAATAAACATTCCAAAGTAGGATTTTTGAAACAAAGATTTTTATTTTTAGATAAGCACACATGGTTCAGTTCATAAATGAACTAAAAATACATTTTTATCAAATCTCTGCTAGTTCAACGAATTTTAATCATTGAAATTTGTTGAGGAGGTAGTTTGATCATGTTCGAATCTTGGAAAAATGTTAGAACAATTTTCTATTTCAAGAAATTTTGGGACGAGGTATAATTAGGGTTTAAGGCTTGAGAACTGACGTCGAAGTTTTGGGGTTCGTTCTCACTCCTTAGTGCATCGAGTTGCACGTAGTCTTGGAAGGTGGTAGTTTGGTCGAAGACGTGTTGGTGGCCGGAGTTGCACGAATTCCGGTGGACTGAGCGGCAGTGGCGAGGTGTTTTAGTTAGGGGGTTGTGTTGCAGTTTTTCGAGCATACTGTTTTTTCGATTTCGAATGATGGGCGATTAATCGAATTTGGTTTTCGAGTTTATGGGAGTTTTGTGACTTGCCGGAGGTAATATCGTTCGCCGGAGTGATGGCGAATTCTGGTGCAGGTGCACGGCACTGTTCGCGTATCAGTTTGGGTTGGTTGCGGTAGTTTTGGAGAAGGAGGAGTGGGCTCGAGTTTTGTCTCGGGAAGATGAAGCTTTGGCTCGAAGTAGCACGCGAGTGTTTAGGTTGTATAACAGGTTTTTATTTATTTATTTAAAACTAAACAGAATAAAAAAATTAAGTTATAAAAGAAGAAGAGGGAAAGGCTGGGGAAGAATGAAATTTGGCTCGGGGTTTTTGTGCTCTGACTCGAAGTAAAGCTCGGATCAGGCAAGTGTTTGTCTCGGGTATTTGAAATGAGTCAAGTTTTAAAAGTTGGTTTAAACTAAATAAGGGTTCAAAAAGATTATAGGCTATATTCTCCAACGTGAGATTATTGAACGAGATACTAATCGAGTTTCAGAGTTAAATCATTAAAAGTTTAATGTTTTTAAAGATAAATTGTAACTGATTAAGGGTTAATTTATTTATTATCAATGGTTAATTAATAAATGATTAAAGGAAAATTTAATCAAAATAATTTGAAATTTATTAATGTTAATTAACCAGGATTAGTGACGAATCTGATTTAATTTTAATCAGATATAAATTGACCTTGCTTATGAATGTTTGGATTCTATTGAATGTGAATTGTTTGATATCCCTGATATGTGATGCTTGTGATACATCCTGATTTATGTTGTGATCTGAAATTTCTATTTCTGTGATATATTACTATGTGAATATGAAATCCCTTGGCCGTAAAACGGCACTTGAATTTCGATGCGACAGGGAGTCGGATTCCAGTTGGTTATCCGAAACCCACATCGAATTGTAATAGTGAATCTTTGTGACTGATAAATTTATTTTATCTATGAATCTGTGAATGAAGATAAGCGTTATCGATTTTACCGCTTATCGATATATCTGTGATGATTGATGTTGCACTATTGTGTAAAACCCCTGGACTACACCTTTACACACACAAATATGGATTTCATGTGGAAATCGGTTGAGTCACAGATAATTTAAATTTGATGTTTTGAAATTGAAATTTTAATTTCAATTGATTTTGAAATTGGAAATTTGGGTTTAATATGAAAAGCTTTCGAAATGGAATTTCAAGATAAAAGTTATTTTGAATAACTTAATCGAGTTTTGAAAATTTAAATAATTTGATTTAAATTTGAATTCAAGTTTGAATTGAATCTTATGATTTGGAACTAGGGATTAAAAATGTTGTACAAGTTATATATGGGTTAAACCATTTTAAATGTATTGATTTGGGAATTTGAATTTAATTCAAGGGTTTTAACTCGTGTAAATATAACTGGATTTTTTTGAAACGAAATTATTTGTTTTCAAATAGTAAATGCTTTCACAAAAGTAATGAATTTCCAAATTGTGTTGAAAGAATTTCAAGTTTGAAATGGAATTGAAATGTTTTGAAAACTATGAAATGAGTCTTTGATTCAAAGACCGAACGAGTTAATCCAACTTGAAATGGAATTGTTTTAAAAGCTATAAGTTAAATCTTGACTTAAAGATTTAACGAGTTAATTCGATTGAAATGGAAATCGATTTGAAATTCTATAAATGGATCTTTGTGAATGGGGTTAATTTTGTGAAATAAATCTTTTTGTTTAAAAGATTAAAAGTGTGGAAAACTGTTTAAACTAGTGAAGGTTTTTGAAATGAATCTTTTTGTTTAAAAGATTGGAAATGGTAATTTGTTTTAACCATTCGAATGAAAAGTTTTAAGCTTTAAGCTGTGATTTAACTGAGACCCCAGTATCCATATGATTTTTTAATTGCGCTCGTTATTCGGTTTAGCCGGGAGAGGACCTTTGTGTCATATAACCCATTCCGAATAGTGATACGACGATATGGATCGCATTTGAAGACCGGTGGTGAAGACCGGGTATTTGCGAGAGCGATATGATGACCTATCGATTTTCTCTGCATCATGGCTCCGGTATAGAGATTCCCTAAGTGATGGGAAGTCCGATCGAGATTGTGAATACCCGGATTTGCAAGGGCTTCTTCGGAAGTGCCTTCAGTTCTGTTCGAACCCGGAACAGACTTATATGGATGTGTGTCTGACGTTACACTTTGAGATGTAAAGCTGGTTTCTATCAAATACATTTCTGTTGGTGGCGGAGAATTTATTCTCTTAGCTTAACACCCTTCTCTGAGACGTACGAGCTCAGAGGTTATGTAGTTGATGGTTACTAGTGATACATTCCCAATTTGGTAATGTGGCATACGAAGTGCTGCTGATCATTTGTTGATCGAAGCGTGGCTTTGTGAAAAAGCGTGGCTTTGTGGACGAGACTTCGTCGAGCCTCACAACCCGGTAATGGTCGAAATAGGAATGTTGCGGCAAAGGTTTGTAGGGGTAGCGCCCCTAGGGTATGTCATTTCCTTCTGGATAAAGGGTGGTATCATGGTATGGAGCCCAGATACTTACTCATGTGGATACACTATATTTATTATGTGTGATGTTGGTTATCGAGCGCTCGGATAAAGGTCGGTAACGACCGGGGGATGACATGACTCGTGTGTTAGTTACCTAGTTACAGCTGTACAGCGTGAGGTAGCGTCGGCCTTTTGTTTGCAGAGATCCGGTTAGGATCCGAAGCGTCTTTCCAGAGGCGTTTCTATTTCGGTAAGGAAGTTCCTTAGCCTGATCATTTGTTGGAAATCCAAAGAAACAATACGAACCCTGTACGATTTTTAGTTGTATTACCTGCTATGGAATGTGGCGGTAACCTGCTATTGAACGTAGTAGCTATAGTAGGCATACAACAATGGTTGTATGCTGGCTAAGATTAATATTATATTTTCGAAATGATTTTTCACACTATGCACTAGTAATAATATCAAAAGAATTTCTTTTACGTAGTAAGCATGTTTGACTATCATAAGGAGAAATCTCCTCCAAGTCTGCGATTGCATTGTGTGTGTGGCGGGAGGCCTTATGGTAGTTTCATTTTCGAAAAGCATTGCGGATTTCAATGTTAAAAGCCTTTGTTGTTTGTTTAAAGATAAACTGTTTTTGTTGCTCACACCAGTCCCATGACTGATCCGGAGTTTATTGTTCCCTTCCTAAACTCTGGGTGCCCACCATTTTCCACACGGGCAGTCTAGAGTTGGGTTTTCTCAGATATTCAGGTTGAGTAGATTATCTGGAGCTAGTTCAGTTCTTGGAGTTCATGGACTGACGTTCCTTATCTTGGAGCATTCTATTGGAGACATTCTATCCGCTGCTGGTGTTATCTATTTTCTTTTCCGCTGCTATTTCTTGTATCATATCTCTGATGTATATTGATATCTGTTGTATCATTCTGTTGTATCATATTGTATCAGATTTTGTATCTGTCATTATATCAATGTTATGTAATTGATATATTCTTCTTCCGCCGTGTTGTTATACTTAATGTTGTTATAAGCTCCGGCGAATCGGATTTGAACGGTCGAATCTGCGACATTCTAGTACAATGTGAAGTACGGATGTTGATTTTCGAGCGCGAAAAACCCGAGTCGTTACATTACCTATTTATAGCCAAAAATGATACCTAATCTGTGCAGTTAATGCCTCGCTATATCCCCGCTATAACTCCGATATATCTTATAGCGGATTCCTACCGCTACGATTTTTCCATATATCCCCAACATATAGCCTTTCCGCTTTAATCCCCGCTATTTCAGCTATATCCCGTTATTTCCGCTATATTCCGCTATTTCCGCTATATCTTCTATAAAGAATTGGATTGAAAAATGATATTTATACGCTATAAAAATTATGAAATTAATTAATTTCATTGAATTTTTTATATATGTTTAGAAATGATAATACTCTAATATTCTACTAAATTAAATTAAGTTATATAACAGTTTTACGTTCATTTACAATACATTTGCACATATTTTTATTTAATTTTGTATTAATTATAATTCAATTGAATGTTAATTTTTCACATAATTACTATCTATATATTTGTAAAAACAACAAGTTTGGGATTTATATGCTATTTTAGAGTAATCCGATATATCCCGCTATATCTTCGCTACATCCCCGCTATGACTTTTTGCACCTCTACCGCATTGAATCCACCGAGCGCTTTAACTGCACAGTACCTAATTACTATTTATTACAAAGTGGTGGTCTATTAGTTGAATTATGTATTAACTATCATGTATGACAAAATAAATACCAAAATAGTGCAAAACTAATTCCTAGTGGCAGTTGATATAAATTCATACTTTTGTTTTCTAGTAGCAATTGATTTAATAGCATGTCCAAAAATGATACTAAGTCAGTGCAAAAATGATACCCAGAAGCTGTTTCATCATATTTCATGCTTAATTATTCTTGTAATTTGTAATATATATTACCACTATTTAAACAAAAGATACTAATTATCATTGAATATTGCTTCACCAGTAACAAAAAATTACATTTTCTTGTTGTTAATGTAGATAATTGACTGGTATTTATCTAAATGTGGGCTGAAAGAGCACAACTATGCATTCACAACAATAATGACGGTAAATAAAACTGTAATATACAATAATATGATAAATGCTAAATATATATTGAATTCTAACTTATTTTTTTATTTAACAGAAAGCTATAGTTTTCAATATACATGGAATTATAAAATCTTTAGTGCTGCCTTTCCTTGAACAAATTGTGGATGATGAATACACAGATGCTATATATTTTCCATTGCATTGTGAATTCCATTGGACAGTTGTAACTTTGACATACCCAACAATGCAATGGAGTCATCTAGATTCTAGACGTCCAAGAAGGAATTCTAATGAAAGAAACAACCCCAGTCTAAAGCAGGCAATGATATTGGTATGATATATTTTTGTTAGGAAACAAAATAATTAATTAAACAAATAGAACATTAACTAACTTTGTATTGTTTTGTCTTCAATAGAGAAATAAAATTGAAGAAATGCTGAAAGAACTTTGGAAAAAGAAAAACATACAGGATAAGGAGGTGAAGGCAAATGAAATGCATCAGATACCATGTGCACAACAAGGATCAGACACGTAAGTTGTTTATGTTGTTCAAAATGATACCTACTGACACTTAAACTGACAAAACTGATATTGCTAATATCTTTTAAACAGACTTGACTGTGGTATATACGTGATGATATTCATCATATCAATGAACAAAAGTCAAATACCACTCAAAATAGCCCCTGAACAAATGCTGAAATCAAGAGCAAGAATTGCACATCAGATATTAACTGACAAAGAGCACTGCTAGAGCTTAGCCAAATTCATGTCAAGTTTGGAAGAAGAAAGATAAATGAACAAATCAAACAACCTGCAAAAAGTGCTACTATTTTCACATGAACTGATGTACATTTTAGATATTTTGTTATATGTAGTTGAATTTAATTTCTGTTTTAATGTTGGTACAATCAATGCATTATATTAGTACAATTTGTTGTACAAACTATGAACATATTTCTGGTGATGTTCTGTTCTTAAAACAATGTTGATCTTACTTGTAAAAACAATGATGATCTGGTGGAATGATTCGCTGTAATTGATTTTCATTTCTTAACCTGAAGTTTATATTATAACAAGATTATACAGTGAATGTTCTATCATGCAACTATTGATCGTACATAATATTATCAGTTTTATGATTCAACTACCGGTTGTATAATAATATTATAAGATTTCATATCATATATCAATAGAAAACAGTAACTAGGTATCGGTTTTAATAACTAATAGTATCAGTTTTGCACAAACTGACACTCAACATACTTTATGAAACAACAATTAACGCCAGTGTCAGTTTTTGCTAACACAAGATATCATTATAATTATTAATTAGTACTAATGTCTGTTGTAGAATGTATTATAATACACGAAACTGATACTAAAAACTAACCAAAACTAATACCAAAGTCCTTATATCCAATCAAACAAACACTATCTCCGACCAAAAGAAAGCGTATATCAATTCAATCATCTTCTTCAATCAATTACACAATGATTATCATATCTCATACTATAATATCTACTTTATTATAAATAACTAAAATATACAAAATTAAACAAAACTGATATCACACAAAGAAAAAATGATACCATAATTTATACCAACAAAATGCGTAACATGATACTAAACAACTGATATTAACAGTATGCAACAAATATCAAAACAAATGTTTGAAATAAATAAATAAACAAACACCAAAACCGATACTGTAAAAACATATAACTAATACTAAAACTGATACTATCATTTATACTACATAGCTGAAATTAAAATCAAGTTGATAATATGCTATACTGAACACAAATTAATAACAAGGTTCAATTACAGTAAACAATCAAAACAAGTCACACAACCACTTATTAATCTAAACAAATTCAAAATGTAAAATCAAATCCTCTTTGAAGCTTGACAATTCCGTTTATTTTGACCAAACTGCTTGCACTCGCCACATCTATTTTGCTTGTTCTGAAAATATGAAAATCCTCCTTTGCGCTTGACTGATGGTCTACCAGCACCACGTTTCTCCTTTGGTGGCTTGATAACATCTTGAATGCTACCATCAACAATAGGCTTATCATAATTTGGAATAAGATTTATAGCATTGGCATAAGAACATCGATAAGCATCAACAGTGAAATACTTCTCGACAAAATCATATACAGACAACTTAGACTTGTTCATACACTTTATAGCATGAGCTCAAGGAAATACCGTAATTTTCCATTGGTTGCAACTACAAACCCGCTCCTTCAAATCAACACAATGAGAGTTTGGAGATTTCACTTCATAAGCAAAATCAGAAGATTTATATACATCCCATCCAAATCCTTCTTCAATCAACTTATCTAAACGTAACTCCATAGAAGGACATAGACTTGTTCTCCATAAATGACATTCTTCTCTTCTTCTAGCCATTTGTTTCATAATCTTAACACGAATACCATCTAAACACAAAGTAATAGGCAATGTTCGTTCATTTAAAATCCAACTGTTAAAAATTTCTGCAACATTGGAACTATATTCGCCATAACGTTTCCCTGGAAAAAATAAATCCACCCACTTATCAAATGGCTTATCCTTTAAAAAATTAACACCAGCAACACCACCAATTTGACAAAACTTAGAATATGCTCCTTCAAATTCATATAGATTTGAAGCTCTAGAACACATTTTGAATAGATCAACAATAGACACATTTGCATTTTTGGCTTTCACTGCTGAAAGAAGATTTTGTTCCATATGCAAATAGCAATAACTTTGATAATCTGAAGGAAAAACATCACGAACACCTGAAAGCAAACCTTGGTGGCGATCTGACATAAAAACTAAAGTACGCTCTTCTTGAAGCATTTGTTTTAAATGGTTCAAAAACCATGTCCAGTTATCCACATTTTCTACAGAAACTACACTCATAGCTAAACGAAAGAAACCTGCAAATGCAAAAATAATTAGTAAAAAAAACTAAAAGTAATTACGACCATAAATATAAAACAATTCATAAAACTGATACTGACAGTAACAAAACTGATACCTAAAACCTGATATGACCATTATAAAAAATATTAATAACCACAACATTATGCACAATAATCTTCATTCTAAAACAACAAAGAAACAAAAATTGACATATATTATGATACAAAGGAAATTTCAATACTACATAACTATAAATGATACCATATATGAACATACTTGAAACTGATACTAAGATTATACAAAAACTGATACTAATCTCCTGTTTAGCAGTATGAAATTATTATACCAAATACAAACATACAATTCAATACAATGAAAATTCCGATACTAGAAACTTGCTACTTATAAACTACATTTCTTAAAACTGATACCAACAGAATACAAATTATGATAAAAAAATGTATATTAATGATTATGCCAAGTATTATGATCTCAATACAAATAACTCAAATCTGAAAAAAAAGACATACCTTGGTCACCATTTTTTGCAGTAGCACCCATCAACACACCAGGACGTCCCTTCAAGTGAGTAGCATCTAAGAATATCATAGGACGACAAGACTTGAAACCAAGTAAACAAGCGCCAAAAGCAATAACCACCCTTTCAAATTCATTACTACAAGGATCAACATCCATATCAACATAACTATCTGGATTAGATTTCTTCACTGCTTCCAAATACCAACTCAAATCGTTATAAGACAAAGCATCATTACCGTGCAACTCCATCAATGCAAGTTGTTTCCCATGATAAGCATAACCATAAGACAATTGAAAATTGTATTCTCTTTTAAAATCAAGTATAATATCCTTAGGCTTTTTACTTGGACAATCGCGGATATTATCAATAATCATCGATTTAACAAACGAACTAGATATATGTGGATTATTCACATGTCTAAGACCAGCCCCACAAGAATGATCAGGAACCAAATTTCTCATAAAGAACCTTTTCAATTCTCCAGAATCACAAGAACCATGGACTTTGAAAAGACAACCATCCTTATATGAAGAGAAAATCACAGTAACTCTTGTAGCACAATTCTTTAAAAATACTAATTCATACCCCTTTTGAATTTTATATGCCATCAAAAACTCTCTAAAATGTTCAGCTCCTCCAAAACAAAAACCAACAAAATTGGAAATGCTTAATGTCGACCCTCTCCTCAACATATCTTTTAAATAACTTTTACCGTTAACAACAACATTTGAACAGACAGATACAGTAGAAGATGAAGAAGCACGAACAACGGATGAACTTGAAATAGAAGCACCATCAACATATTCCAATTCAGAACCCTTAACCTTAACAGTAAAACCAAAAAAAGAACTTTTCTTGTATAACTGAAAACAAATTATACTCTGAATATCAGAATCAGTGTCAACCATAATAACTTTGTCCTCAAGTACATAAGAAATCTGAATAGAAAGAGGAGTTAATTGAGACCAACATCGACATATCTCATTCTTCAAATCATACAAAGAGCAAACAATAGACAATCGAGTGCTAAAAGTGTTATTATTCAACACAAACAGACAAAGAAGACTGTTATCCCCACTGTCAAAAAAAAATAAAAAATAAACATTAGTAAAAATACATTCAATTTAGAACATTAATTATTCAATTTCACAAAACTGATACCTACCGTTTACAAAACTAATACCTAGTTACTGATAAAAAAAATGATACTAAGAAAAAATAAAAATGATACCCAGAAACTGAACCTAAAGTACAATAGTTTTCCACTATATCACAACTTTATATACAACCCAAGCAACGAAATTTTTCCAATCATCCCAACATTAATGCAAGAAAATGCAAGATAAATTAAATGAAAAGCTAACTAGAATACAACACTGCATAAAGAAACGAGTATAATAATGAAAAACCTGCTGCTACTTCCACAATTTTCCATCGACGAACGAACAAACAATGAGAAGAACAACATTGCATATCATTCAAAAAAATGAACACAAATAGAAAGCACAGACAAACTTTTTTAACTCGAATAGAAAAACAACAAAAAACAGAATAATATAAGCATACCTAAAATGAACAAGATCACGGTACAAATATGAAAAGAACGAGATCAACAAACGCAAGTAAGAAAAAAAATGATCGATGAAGTACAATTTTCAGAAGGACGAAATTGAAAAAAACGAACGAAGTTGATCGAAATTATTTTCAGAAGGACGGAATTGAAATAAACGAACGAAGGTGACCGATTTTATTTTCAGAAGGACGGATTTGAAATAAACGAACGAAGTTGATCGATATTATAATTGGGAGAAAGAGATTTGATCACGACTGAAAAAATTTGATCGAAAGAAAAAAAAAGAATAAGCGCGCGAAATTGGGCTGGAAAGGGAAAAACGATAATTTGCCCTTTGGAGAAAAATATTAGCGGGCCGTCCTTCATCCAAAAAAAGCCCTAAAACGTGTCCTTGAGGAAAATTTCCTGTATGTATAATGGCATATAGTTCAAAAGGTAAAACATGAATTTTATCAATCGTTAATGTGAGAAAGGGAAATATTTGTTTGGCAAATACTAGCTTGACAAATATTTTTCTGATATTTGTCAGCTAATATTTGCATGGTAACTTACAAAGCTTTATATGTAAAATATCTGCATTAGATACATATTTGTTCAATATGTTTTGTTCACATCACTTACTTATTTCCTTTTGATTGATAAAAATTCTTTGAGATTGTAAATTTGTCTTACTCGTTTTCTAGCAACTTTGCTTTTTCGACCACTATTTTTGTTTCCCCTTTAATTTTGCTTCTGTCATGGTTAGATTTTGTACTTTGATCTGATATTTATTGAGGTTTGGTTTTTTCTTCTTTTACTTTGTTTTGCTAATTTCCTTTGGCATAGTCTTTTTTGTAGGATATTAATATTAGAAGTTTGGATCTTCTGGCTTTTGCCTTTTAATTTCTCTTTTTACTCTTCTTGACGAAAAAGAAGGAAAAACTTTTCTTTTATTTTTTTCTATTTTTTCTTCTCATTTTCCATTATAATTATATATCCTTATACAACTTTTTTTGTATGTTTTCAATTTCTTGACTTGACACTTGATTTCTTTTCCGGCTTTCACTCGATGTTAACAATTTGAACATTGGATAATTAATTTCAGGCCTCTCTTTCTTTTGATTCTCTGATATAATCATATAATTAACATATGCCAAATATTCGATGTAAAATTTTATTCTTTTTTTATAAATGAACTTTTTCATGGAAGATCTATCTTTGTCTTGTTGTCCAATGGTTGCTTTCTTCTAGAGCAAAGATTTTGATTTTTTCATTTTATTTTTCAGCTTCTTTCAAACTTGTTCCGTGCAAACATTTTTTGTTGTATATGTAATTTGTGGTAATAAATAGTTATATTGCACATTTATATGATTATATTTAGTGACAATAATTTTTGAATAAACTATTTTTTGAGAAATATTTGTTTAGCAAATATACATTTGCAAAAATATTTTCCACGCAAATATTTGACATAAAAGATTTTTGAATTGGGATATTATACCTTTGACTTTCGAGATGCTACTTCCCACTTAAGCTATGTCATTTTCTTCACCATCACAAATATCTTCATTTATCAACAACTTGATTTTTCATCTTATGATTCTTGGAAAGTAATATTTATTTCTTCTTCCACCTCTAGTTTTTCTTGCATTTTATATTTATGATAAAATAATTGATTTTTCAGCATATATAGGATGGAAATGTATGTTTAGTCAATTAGTTTATGGGAACTTTTGTATTGTAAAATAAATCATTTGCTAACATATATCTGGTTGTGTGTCAAATATTTGGCAGTCCAACTTTTGCCTAGTAAATTTATCAGGTAAACATTTACCAGTTTCTGTCTCCTTTTTTTATTCCTTTAATGTCTATCTTTTGTCTTCATCCTTCTCTTTTTCTTCCTTGCCTTTTGTTGTTTTTGGCATGGATTTTATTTCATATTGGCCGAAGTTTCGGTCATCGCTATTGTTTATTTCATTCAATGTACATATTTGTTTAGTTTTATTTATGGTTTGAAATTCTAATTCATTTTCAACTTCATTGTTATTGCTCCCTTCATTGTCATTTTCATTTTTGAGCCACTGGCATCATGAATTTGTTCATCATTTTTGGTATGCTCATTTCTATTTTTGTTTTCATCGTTTTTATCATCAACAATTTAATTTTTTTTATCAGCCTCGCTATTTTTATTATCATCTGTTTCGTCTCCATCTTCATTATCATCTTCGTTATTATTATCCTCATCTTCATCACCATCATTTTTGTATGCTTATTTCCATCTTCATCGTTATTAACTCCATCATCATCAACTTCATCATCTTCATCTTTATTATCATCACCTTCATCATCCTCACCATCATCATAATAGTTCTCATCATCCTCATTTTGATCACACTTTTCTTCGTCGGAATATTTATCTTCATCGTTATGTTCATCTTCTTCTTCAGTCTCTTTCTCTTCTTCATCCTCTTGTTCTTCATCATCTTCATTTTGATTACTTGTTTTTTTTAAAATTTTCATCTCTTTTTTCAGATACTTATTTTCTTTTTCTAGAGCGGTGTTTTCCTTTTCCCGGTTTTGTATTTACGTCCTTCATTTTTTTGTTGATTCTTTCATATTTTTCATCAAATGAAAATTTCCTTTTGTTGACTTAGCTCTGTTGGATTTTAACTCCTTTGTTTTTCTTCTTTTTTTGCAAGTTAGAACAAATAAGTTTTACTTTTGTCATAGTTAAAAAACGAAATGAGAAATATCTGTCTTGTAGTTATTTATGAAGCTAATTATTAACTTGGCAACTTTCAGCTTGGAAAATATTTGCTAAGCCTAAAATATCAACCCGACAATTATTTGCATGGGAATTATTTATAGGAAAATATTTGATTGGTTAACGTTTACTTGGTAAATATTCTATCAAACAAATTTTTTGATAGTGTGCGTAATATGGTGATTATTTTAATGATTATTAGGATGATGTTAAATACACAATCGGCTAGCATTTTTGACTAATCATATGATTGGTGCAGTTAATGTATAGTACTACATTATACTATATTTCATAAAATACGTTCGAATAATTTTACTTTAAAGAAATATAGTATCATTGCAGAAAGATGTTGTCAAATATTAGGCAATAAAATATTTGTCTAACAAATGTTTGCCTGACAAATATTTTTATGGTAAAATTTGCATGTCAAATACATGTCTAGCAAATATTTGCATGCTAAATATTTACCAATCATTTTTTGTGATAATTTTTTATTGAATTTATCTTTTGATATGTACTAGTAATATTATCATTTTGGCAAGGAATGACTTGATTTTGCCTAGAGCTTCTTCTTGCAGTGTCCATTTTGCTAATATGTGAGCGATTTTTTGATAACTTTGTTAGAGATGTTATCTCTATCAGGTCATAGAACCGGTAATGCACACAAATATTAGATTTTATTTTACTTTAGAATATAAACTACAAAGGATAAAATGAGTTATTAGAATTTACCAGTAATAAAGTTACATAAGCATGTATTTTCATGAATTTTCTTTGTTTTTTCCGACTTGTTCCATTTAATGCTTTCCAATTGTTACTGGCATGAAAATCTTTTCATTTGTTTCAGTTTATATACATATGGAAGAAGGACTAGTGGGTATAAAAAGTTTGCATTGGAAATCAAATAAATTGATAACATATACATTATTATTAGTCTCACATCATCTATTATATCTTCTATTTTTTTCCCTTTTAAACCTTCCTTTAGGCATGATTCTATTTCTTTTACTTTTATCATTTTCAATTCACCAAAATATTTTTGTTTGAACCCTTTCATTTTGAAGTTCATGTATGTTTCCTTTAAATGAGAGGCTGTGTTGATTATTATCCCTTTATTTTCCAACCAAAAATTAATGCGATGTCAGTGTCTTTTAAAATTGCTTTCATTTCCCCAAAATGAACAGAATTATCTTGTATTGAAAATGCATATACGATCAACTCTATTTAAGCTGATTCTTTTGTTATGTCTCGTTTGTAATAGTTCCTTCTAGGAATGGATTGGTTAAGTAGAAGAATGGACTAAGCTATAACCATGTTATATACTTTTTTAGAAGTGGTTTCTCTTTTGTTAAATTTTGTTTAAATGCATGGAAAGACTTTAAGCTACTTCTATAGCTTTCTCCAATATCATTTTGTACCTTTTTCTTTTGTTTATTGGTAATCATTTGTTTAGCACTGCATTTTCTTGGTGGTTATTTTCTTTTTAAGGTTGAAAGACGAAAAAATTGTTTGCTATTTTCACCAAATTCAAATAATTCAGTTGAACCAGCTGTTGGAGCTTTGGTTTTTTCTTCTGTTTCAACTATAGATGTATCTTGAGAAGATTTTATTACTTGTTCTTCTTTAGCTTCAAATGTATTTTGAGTCAATTATTTTTCTTTTTATATTTCTACTATAGAAGTATCCTGATCAGATTATGTAGTTTTTTTTTGCTTGTTCCATTTCAGATGCAGATTATTTTTAAGCATCCTTTTTGGTAGGAGTAGGTTTGTGTACTAACATTTTGTATTTGAGTGGTTGTTGTTTTTTATTTCCATTACTATATATCTTCTTTTTAGTACATGTAAAGGTTGTAATTATGTCAATTTGATGTCATACATATGGATGTTCGCCGACAAACATTTTCCATGTTATATTTGCCTTACATGTTAGCCAAGAAAATATGTTCATGGCAATTTTTTACTGTTAAGAATCTGATATTAAAATTAATACTAGCAAACATTGTCCTTGAAAAAATTACTTGGTAAATATTTGACATATCCAGTTTCTTCATATGAATTATACTACAATTTAATCCAATCAATAACTGAAACTGTTCAATGCAAATATTTGTCATTCTCAATTTTTCAGGTAGATGTTTATGAAATTTGACATTTTCAGTTTTTATAGAAAATAGTTTCTAATATATTAAGCAATCGTTAACCAAAATTACTTACAGGTAATATTTGGTTAGTTCTTCCATAAAATGTATCATAATATTTTAGCCATCATTATCCAAAATTATATATGGCAAATATTTGTCAATTTTGGTTTTCATGTAAATGTATACTGCGATTTCAATCTATCATCAACCAAAACCATATATGATAAATATTTGACATTTTCGATCTTTACAGTAAAAAAATTCTAATATTTCGAGTAATCATTTTCCAAAATTTGTTATTGCAAAATATTTGCCACCCTTAGTTTTTCATGTAAATATATACTACAATTTCAGTCTGTCGTCACCGAAATGATATATAGCAAATATTTGATATTTTGAATCTTTAAAGTAAAGTTTTCTAATATTTCGAGTAAGCGTTATCCAAGATTGCTTATGGAAAATATTTATCATTCTCAGTTTTTCATGCAAATATATGCTATAATTTCAATCTTTCATCAAGTAAAATTATATATGGAAAATATTTGACATTTTCAGTCTTTATAGCACAAGTTTTCTAAAATTTTGGGCAATCATTATCAAAAATTGTTTACGGTAAATATTTGCAATCTTGGTTTTTCATGCAAATATATACTGCAATTCTAATCTATTGCAACAACCCATAATTTTGGTCATTGAATTTTAAATATTTAACTAATTTTAAATATTTAAATGATTGGATTTTTGAATTCAATAACTTATATTCATATATAGGGATTACTTGATTATTTGAATTTATGAATTAATTATTAATTAAATGGATTTAATAATCTTATTTAACTCCTTTTAATTAATAAATAATGGTAAATTCATTTTGTAAATTGAATTGCATTAATAAATGGTACAAATAAATATTGAGAAATTTATTATGACTATAAAACGACTTAATTTTTAATAACATATTTTTAATTTAATTTAGTTGATTTTTCTATAATTTTAATTTGGAAATTATTTAAATAACCGTTTGACGATTTTTCGGCAAACGATGATAATTTTTAGATTTCTCAAAATATGAAAACCAGTGTATTTTATAATTATTTAGGAATTGTGACCGTATTTTTGTTTTGGTCGTTCGAGGTTCGTATGCAAGTAAAAATCAGTGCGGCGAAATGCCGGCAATCACAAATCTTTGCACATGTATTTGTCTATCCTTGCTTGGACATTTTGGTGGCTCAAGAAATTGATTTTGACATGTAAAAGGAAAAAATAATCATTTTTTACTTGGTTACAAAACTTTGCAAACTCAACACTTTAAACTCTGACTTCTCTTTTCCTTCCTCCAACATTTCATGCTTTCCAGTAAACTAAACCATGCCTAGAAACTTCAAAATTCTAAATCAATTTATATACTCCACCTAAATTCACAAAACAAAGATCTTTGTACTCATTGAAGCTAGATCTACATGCCAGTATCTTCTATGAGGTTGCGGCATCGATTTTTAGACGGCTGAATTAGGGTTTAGCAAGGTGATTGATTTAGGCGACGAAAGGAGTCGTCGTTTGTGGCATTGGTCTTCTCGAGCGGAGTAGTAGCTTAGGTCCGTTTTTGGCATGGTATGGTAAACTATTGCAAAGTGTGACATTTTGGAGGTCGATCGAATTTCTTCCAGGTCGCGTTTTCGTATGGTGCTTCGAGCTCGAGTTTGTGGTGAGCGTTGTGTTGAGAGGAGGAAGAGAAGTCCGTCGGAGCTAACGGTGGCCAATTCCGTCGACTATAGGATGATTTAGGCTGTGCATGCGGGTTTTGTTACACAGTGATATCATGTATATGAGAGAGATCGATTTTGTAATTTTGGAGAAGATGTCTTTGGATTTGGTAATTAATTTAATGATTAAGATTAATGTTAATTAATTTATTTATAATCCAATAACTTATAAAATCTTTAACTTGTTCATACGAAGTCGGATTCGGACGCGGTGAGTTACATTGTACTCGTGAAAGCATTATCTACGTTATGGAATTGGATTGGACGGATTTGGAGCGTGCATAATTTTGTGCTAAAATTGAATGCCCGCTCAATTTTAGTTCAAACCGGGACGTTTCGGCAATAACTAGAATTCTTGTGAGTTTACTCGCCTTTAAATTAGCTACAAATTTATTGTTGAATGCTTGGTAGATAGTTTAGGTATTGTTGTTTTGTTTGATTGATTGTTTGTTTGAAATCCTATTTTGGAAAATAAATGACGCATGAACTTAATTGATGTGAACCCATATGATTATATATATTGTCCACAACCATTGTTTTGTGCGGAATATTTGTAGGCAGACCCTCAGGGGTTTCTCGCTAATAATAATTATTTATTTATTTATGTTGCTTATATTGATGTTTAGTTGAAATTAATCATGATATTGTATTTAAATTGTTAAAGTGTCTTTATAGCAATTTTTGCTATAACGTCAGTTATTGAATATTATCTCCTAAATCCTTCGTGTGCATTGTCTTGAGCTTATATTTTCACAAAATAGATATTTAAATTCATTAATCATTTTGATTAATGATATTTAAATTATTCAATCATTTAATTAATGATGTTTAAATTTACTCAAATCATTTTAACTAATGATGTTTGAATTTAACTAATCTGTCTAGTTAATGATATTTGGATTTAATTAATCATTTTAATTAATGATATTTTAATTTAATTAATCATTTTAATTAATGATTATTTGAATTTAATAAATTATTTTAATTAATGATGTTTAAAAGTAATTAACCATTTTAATTAATGATATTTGAGTTTAATAAATCATTTTAATTACTGATGTTTAAAAGTAATTAACTATTTTAACTAATGATATCTGAGTTTAATAAATCATTTTAATTAATGATGTTTAAAAGTAATAATATTTGAGTTTAATAAATTATTTTAATTAATGATGTTTAAAAGTAATTAACCATTTTAAATAATGATATTTGAGTTTAATTAATTATTTTAATTAATGATATTTTAAATTTAGTTAATCGTTTAATTTAATGGTTTTTGAATCTAATTTATTAATTTAATTAATGATATTTGAATTTAGTTAATATTTTTAATTAATTGTGTTTTAAAAGTTAATTAATTGATTTAATAAAAGATTTTTAAAGTAAATTAATTGATTTAATAAAAGTGTTTTAAAGTTAAATAACCGATTTAGTGTATTAAAGTTAATGATCTGATTTAATAAGGGTTAAAATTAATTTACTGATTAAATAAAGGTGTTTTTGGGGTAATGAACTGTTTAATAAAGATATTTGATTAGTTTATTAAAAGAGATTATAAATTTGATAAAATATCTTTCAGAATAATTAATATTGTTTCTAAAATTATAAAAAATTATAAATGTGATTAATTATCGTTTGGGACAATTAATATTGGTTTAAATTTATTAAAGGGATTTTAATTTGACTTATTTCCTTTGGGAAATTTAATGTGATTTTAAAGATTATAAATATATGTTATAAATTATCCTTCGGGATGTTTAACCTTTGATTTAAAAATTTATAAAATGTTTTTTAATTAATTTATTATCTCTTAGGATAATAAATATTATTTTAAAATTTATAAATAATAGTTTATAAACAAGAAGATCTTTTAATAAGAATTGTTTCAAATAAAGCTAAGTGTAAATTGTTTGGGTTTATAATAAACAACGTTTTGACATTTGTTTTGACCCTGGTTTTTAAAACACTTAGAAAATATAATGTATCCCTTTAAAAGAATATCTAAAAAAATAGTGTTTTTAAAGTGTCTTTAAAGGTATTATGATGTGAAAATCAAGCCCAAGTGAAAACAACCATCTTATCATTCTCGATAGTTGATTTATTGGCTATGGACTTTGAATCTACTTTCTTCTTTATATTTCGTCACTATAAGACAATGTGTTGCTCATTTGAGCATTGTTATCATTTATCGAAAATGACCAAACCCAAAGAGCGAGTGAGGGCCAAGCTATGTGGGGTTGCCCCCATTAGGGTAATTTCACATCCACTCTAGATTGGATTCGGTGTTGCGCATTGAGATGTGAAATACTCGGATACTCGGTAACAGTTGGCAGGGTCCGACTTGGAGGTTTTCGAGAGCCATAGGAGTTCCCAAGTATATTTCTAGAGGTATACTTTTGGTAAAGGGGGCACACTCCCTAATTATTATTGGAAAAACTTCTCTTTTTCCCTTATTAATAATTCAAATCTTTGAATTGTTTCCTTAATTGGATGGAGAACTGCCTTGTGCTCTTCTTTATGTTTAATTATTTGTGACCATTCTTTCAAGTCTGGAATTTGATATTGTTTATGCCCATTCATTTAGTATGGGATTTGTTCTTACTGGTACTCACCTTTTTATTTGGATTGTTTATGTTATTTATATCTATTCTTTCTTGATTGGATTTTGTTCTGATTTGTTTCCCATTTCCTCATTTATGGATGTTGTTCTTATGAGGTAAAAACTCGTTCCGTGTTAGCGGCGTGGTCTTATAGAATATTTATATGTTCATCATATTACATGAGTTTTCGAAACGGGTTTTCTAGACTGACCCTGGTGTTATTTTATTATAATGCTCAGGTCAGACCGAGTTTTTCCAGGTTGGCTTTGGAAATATGGAGTTATTGGAGAAGAGCTGGCTGTTCACCTATCGTAGTGTTTTATATTCCGCTATATTATATTGTATACTTATCAGCAATTGTAAGGTCAGGCTTTTATAACTGTCCGACTAATAATGTTTTTTTAACTCTGATGTACTCTGTATTTTGGAGTGACATTTTTTTATTGTCCTTGTTATATTTTATGTTGTCTTCCTCGTTCTATGTTCTTTTCTTTTTATTTTACCCTAACAATCTACCTTTCCTCGATTGGATGTTTGACATTTGAATATCGTGGATGTATTTGTTGTCGACTTTCGATGGTCAAAAAAGCGGGTCGTTACATCTATCATCAATCAAAACCATATATGACAATTATTTGACATTTTTAGTCTTTACAGGGAAAGTTTTCTAATATTTCAAGTTATCACTGTCCGAAATTGCTTATGGCAAATATGTGACATTCTTGGTTTTTCATGAAAATATATAATACAATCTCAAACTGTCATCAACCAAAACCATATATGGCAATTATTTGGCATTTTCAATCTTTAAAGAAAAAGTTTTCTAATATTTTGAGCAATCATTATCCGAAATTGCATATGGTAAATATTTTCCATTCTTAGCTTTCTTTTAAATACATGTACTAATTTCAACTTATTGTTTTGCATAACTATATCTAGCAAATATTTTAACTTGAATTTTAATAGAAATAGCAGTGAGTAAAAGGAATTTTTGTTTTATTTACCTTTTCTTCATTATTCACAGGTTTTACTTTTTGAATACTGAAGTGTTTTTCGCAGTATTCCTTAACGGTGGCATTTCTGGAGTCCTAAACTTCTCCTTCTACAAATTAGCAAATATTTTCCGTTTTGCTTGCATTAGGATTTCAGTTTCGAGATAAACTCGAGGGTGATTACTCAAATGAATCGGTGCCGAAGATGAGTTAGAGGTTTGTCAAGGGTAAAAAGGAAATAAATTCAATAGAATTTTTGGAGAATTTTTCAATTTTGCGGTATAATTTATGAAGATGACGAAGTGTTTTGTGTAAGGTAGTGGTCATGCATGTAGTTAAGGGTTATTTTGGTAATTGTTGAAAATCATTTAAAAAGAAGGATGTGTTTTATAAATTATAATTGGGAGGGACTTGGGCCTTATTTTTTTTAATAATAGGGTTTGGCTAAAATAATCCATGTATAATGTTTGTTGTAGGTATATATCATCAACATTTCCTTTGTAAAAAGCTATTTGGTTCTCATACTTTTAACCCATCAATATATATATATATATATATATATATATGGTACGTGTGCACGCGCGCATGTGCATGAGTGTGCACGTGTGGGTATGTGTGTGTCTGTGTGTGTATTCAAATGCAAATCTTTTGGGCATACAAGGAGATTTTTTACTCATAGCGACATGACACATTGACGAGATGACATAGCCAAACAAAATAAATCTTCTTTACTAAAAAATATCATGCTATGCATGCAAACATAAAATTACCGATTGATGCACAAATGCATGTGGTGTTCTTAGTGGTAAATGAGATATGGAATCTTAATGACTTTCAATGATGCCTATCAATCTATCTCAAAACGTAGTTATTGGCACATTAGCAACTTCAGTGACCATGCATTTCTAGTTCTATTCCCAAGTCAATGGATGCTACTTACAACTATCAAGAAAGTAATTTCTTTAAGGAACATGGAATGGTTGTAACAACCTATATTTCTACGTATCAACGGACATGAATAATATTATTTTCATAACCAAATTGGGTCTGATTATGCTATAACTTTGGGAAATGATGAGTATTGACATTTTGACCCTTAGAATAAATTATGCATAATTTTGATCTTGAAAACTTTTAGAGCTAAAATTTTGAAAATAGCCAAATTAGGGTGTAAAACCTATACCAAATGAAAGATTGGATGGTTTATCTTTTTATAAAGTTGTCAGAATAGATAAATGGCCTTACAGTTTAGGAGATATGGCTGTTTTAAATTTGACAATTTTTAGACAAATTTAGTGCTTTCTAAGTTAAACCCGTAATTAGGCCCACTAACACCTTTCAGAATTGGAGCTAACTAAAGTTGAAAGGATAAGCACTACCCACTTTTCTATCTTCTAAAAGCATTCCCTAACCACCATTAAACATCCTCTTATCAAAATTATTCCAAATCTTCATTAAATCTAGCCTAATTAAGCAGTTACGAAGAGATTTGCAAGAGGCTTAGCAAGGGGATTATCAATTTTGGATGTGGCTGCATTGGAACTCATGTATTAGTTGTCTACATTAGATCTACCTCATTTTCAGTGAAATTGATCGATTACACATCAATGGGTGAGTGATTTATTATCTCATAACTTTTTAAATGCTTATGTATGTAAAAAAAATTGTTTTAAGCCATCAATCAAGATAAAAATGAGATCTTTTACTGATTTAAATTAACAAGTTATTTATAAATGGTTTTAATTTTAACATGTAAATCTATGCAATAATGCGTCATATGAATGTTAGATTAGGATATGATTGATATGATGCTTTTATTGTATATACATGATGCTTTTTTGGTTGTTGTATGTCGTTTGCATGTCTGGATTGGATCATAGTGTATCGATAGGTATTTTAAAGATAGATTAGTTCTAGAGCCATTGAAGACTATTAATGTGAAATAGAGATTGCATGTAGACCAAAGAGGAAAAATAGAGCTGGAGTGAAGCAGTTTGAATGAAGAGGCAAAATAGAGCTGAAGTGATCGATCGGTATTGACCAGTCCAGATGTGTCGGTACCGACCGAGTTTAGGTGATTTGGAATCAATGGAGTTGGGTTAGAGGATGACTTTGAGACGTACATAGTGGCTACTTCGAGTTTAGGAGCTAAAAACGAAGGCAATTGAGTAGCACCGATCGATCCACATTTTTCTAAAAATTTGGTATGCGGGGAAAGATGAAGGCTACTTTGGGGCTTGTTTGCCTCAACTTTGGGCTTAGGATAAAATAAATGCAAGAAAATTGGATAAATGTAAGTGGGATCGATCACCATATATCAAATAGATCCACTTGCGATCGATAGTGAAGGCGTAGCTTGATCTATGGAGCTAGCATGGTCGATCGCATGTTGCTTGGATGATTGGTTTGTAATATATAGTGAATTACCGATCAGTGGTGATGGGAAGCTTTGATGCGAGATGAACCTAAGGATGCATGAGGGTTGCTTCGGGCTTGGCATTGGGTGACTTCAGGATTGGCATGGGATGATTCCAAGATATTGAGGTGAATGGGAGAGGTTCCAAACTTCGACAACTCGACAATATATTATTTGGATCAAACGCTTCAAATTGATAATGTTCGTAGGATATAGTGATGGTCCAAAGAGGCACATTTGAAGATATGAACTAGTGAAGTGGAATATACGATGTGTTCCATTATTAAGATATGTGCAAAGGAATCGATGGATAACTCGGAGATGTGTCAAGTGTGCTTATAGAGCAGGGGTATGTGAAGTGTCCACATGTGTACCTTGGACCTTAGTGATGATCCGGCTCGCCTTAGTGATGGAAGTACCTTAGTGATTGTACATGTTCGAGCATCAATGTAACTGCTTCATAATGTAGTTATTGACCTTAGTGATGGTTATACGAATTAACATATGTCCGACGACATCTTAGTGGGCGATACGAGATTCAGTCAGTGATTGCAATGTTTTCCATGATTATTTTATTTGCTACGGTTGTTATGTTTAAAGATGGATGTCATATGATGTAGCTATTATTGAATTAGGTACCCCGACACCCTATATTGTACGTAGTGTAGTATACCCATATGATGATAGTGCAGTATATATTATGTTTATGTACTAACTTGTTGGATTAGGGACATGTCAGGTATGATTCTTCATACCATGGGTTCCTACACTATATACGGCTTTTATATATATTTTGAGATTATAGATCGCTCATACCAAGCTTATGTCTGACCCAAGGTTATTTGCATTTCTTCTGATCACTTTGGGTAATCTTGGATGAGTAGGTTGAGATAACGTGTATGAGATAGCGCATAGAGCTGTTCAGAGGATGAGTAGAAGACTTATGCTTACATATATTTAATTTTGGAGTTATTACCACTATATTCTGTTGTGAAATATTGTAGAGCTAACAATACTTATTGATCTATTACAGTGTTTCTACTTGGAATTTGTTATTGGAATGCATAAACTCTATTTCCTTTTTTGTATAACAATTATGAACCGATGCACTCTGATTATTTTGGTTCATTTAGTTGTGTTACTGTCTTATCTTTTTTATATCTGTAACGACCTAGAATTTTATTCATTCGATTTTGAAATATTTAATTAATTCTAAATATTGAAATATAATTTTTTAAAAGTAAAATAGCTTGAATTTCGAAATATAGGGGTTTACTTGAAAATGTAAATTGTTAGTTTAATATTGGAATTTATTTAAATAATTGAATCTGGGATTTAATGTTAATAAAAATGATTTCGAAATCTTATTTTAATTTAGTATAAATAAGAATGGAATAATAAAACATTTAAATTTAGATATAAAAATGATTTATTTGGTTTTATAATAATTCGTTTAATTAACATGTGAAAATAGCCTTTTAGGACACTATCGCGGATTTCAACGAAACCAGTACCATTGGATCCATAACAGTGAATTTTTGTACGCCATCGAATTTCAAGGCAAACGGACGTATTGTTTGGTCGTGTGAGCTCGAAACACATAGAAATTAATTCCAGTAATTAATATAATATACATCGATTTTAAAAGCTAACATATGTATATGATCGAATTAGGTCGCGAGACTATTTCCATTGTGTTCGAAATAGGAGTATTGCATATAGAATACCTGGAGGCACGTCTCATTTGGAGTTCGAGATTTTTGAGTGCATCGAGCAAGATATTTTGAATAAAATAATATGTACCTATCTTCTTAGCCCATACCATAGCCACATCTTCAATTGTTCGAACCATACCTTCCTTCGTTTTAAAATCGTGACGTCAACCGGAGAATAAGTTTGCTCATTTTTTCAAATTCATCTCCCATAATCCAACGACTCTTAGCCATCGCTGCACTAGAGGCGCTTCTTGCCCACGACCCCAACTGAAGAAATGACCACGACGATGAATAGAGGACAATCAACGATTGGATTTTCATATGGCGTGGCTTGATGGCCAAATTTGGGATACGTTCGTGGCATCCATTTTGGTAATTTTCTTGCCATCGATGGCGAGGTGGAGGTTAGCGCCTATGGCATCAGGTGCAGTGGAGTAGGGGCTGGCTTCTGGCGTAGTACGGTGCCGTTGGTGGCCTGAGGCAGCGTTAATCCAAAGTTGAACGTCGTTCAGTTTTGGTGGTCGCGGCGGAGCTACATGGCATCTTGGGTGTCATGACTGGTGGCATTAGAGATGTGGGGGGTAGGGCTAGCGGTGGCGGGGACGAGGTGAAGTTAGCGCCTGAATATGGTTCGAACGAGAGGGACAGAGGATTAGGAGTAATTATGATTTTATTAAAACTAATGATGTAATTAGCTAATTAAATTACTTATTTAATTCGTGATCTTATAATTGCAATATTTAATCTATATTAGGTTGGATTTGAACGTTCATTTTTACGTTACGTTTGTAACGACAAATACTCTGCTTTGGAATTGAATTGGTGAGGATTGGAGCTAGTGGTATTTTACGCTAAATTCGAACGTCATTTGATTTCAGACGCAACCAGAATGCCTCGGGGACAACTGGAATAATAGTGAGCTAAACTCACCTTTTTGGTTAACCAGTATGTTATATAGTTGAAAACAATTGTTGATTGGATGTTTGGATGATTTACTGTTTTATTAGTTGTTTTAGTTTTATTCCCGCCCATGAAGCGGGTGACCTTTTATATATAACCGCATAGTAGCGGATGACCCATTGTAACGACCCGCCATTCATTCCACAGAATGACGTATCGCTAATAAGAAAGAAAGGGGTGAGAAGTAGAAAAGAGAAGAAGAGAAAAGAAACAAACACAAATACTCACAGCGGAAACGAACAAAATATATTATATCACATAAATATTACATAGTATCATATACAACACTTATCAGAGTTACACAGATTCACATCATATACTAGACAGTTATAAACATCTGTCTAGTTATTACATCTCAATACAAACAACGATCTAAACAAGATCAACACAGCGGAAACTACTATCTATATCTACAACGCTGAAGCCTCCTGCTCCATTGCTCCTCCAGATTACTCGTCAAAGCTAAACTTGAATTCCCTTGGCTACTCGTAAAAATTTGAGTACCCAAGAGTTTATAAAACAGAAATAAACAACTTGGGTCAGACATGGGTCTGGTGTGAGTAACAGGTTAAACTTGTTTAACTTCAAAACCTTTTGAAAGAAAAGGTATCACGTAAGACTCCCCACAAATAAACATGGGTAAGTTTTTACCTTACGCTAACCAAAACATTTGATAGGAAATTCGATTGTATTATAATAGGGTCTAGGGTTTTCAAGTAAAATACAGAAATAGCTGAAATTCTTACATCTCACATTCCAACATAGTTGGGCACAACTAATACGTACGACACTTATTGGAGTTTGGATTCCATACAATGGCAGGGCTACTGGGGTACCGCCCGTCACAGTACGTGGCCTAGATCACCGTACCGAGGATCACTCCCAATCCCCTGCAACACAAGGTCGGAACATCCCTTACTGGATAATTCCTGCACAAGATACCTCACGGTTGGGATCAGCAACCGCACCACTAAGTCGAAAATAGAAAGGGACATCTAGACAGAGGTAACCTTGTCCTACTTGGGTGCTACCCACTAACCTTGCTGCACCTCCCCTGTTTTAGCCATTCCCGGTTTGTGAGGCTTGAGGTCACGATTACCTTAGAAAGAACACATCACTTAGAATGCTCATCGTCCACCTGACGATGTTCTGAAAGCATTCAATCCATACAAGTTCGTTCCGGGTTTGAACGAAACCGAAGGCATTATCTCGTTACACTCGTTTTGGAATCACCCTAAGAGTTAACGACAATAACCCTTGCACTCTGAATCTTCATCTTCACTTGATTTACGACCTATCGTTAATTTGGATCGATGTGGTATTCGGGTCTCCAGACCTAGAAATCCGGTATACGGAAACCCGATCCCGGTCTCATCGAAATCCAAAACGTATCTTTTAAGGCCAAGTTGTTTTAAAGGTTAAAACAATTCAATTCATTATCTTTATACACAAAGAAAGATAATTCACAACAGATAATCAACATTATCAGATAATCCATATTATCATCACAATTCAACTAAACATCCATATCACACAGCACATATCTCATCAGAGATATCAATCAATGCAAAGCATTCAATATTATCATCCATTCTTAAGTAATGATTTATACCATTTCTAATTAATTTAAAATGAATTAAATTAATTACTTCATTCTATAAATCCTGCTTACTTAATCATTAATTAATTACAAATTAATTAATTATCCTTTAATTACCCTTTAATTCCATTCAGGTAATTTATCTTTAATTAATTACTTAAATTAATTATCCTTAACCACATATAGTAATTAACCTTTAATTATTTCATTAATTAATTTACTAAAATTAATTAACTTAATCAACTATAATTAATTACATTAATCCTTAATTAATTACATTGATTAATTACTTCATTTATTAATTATTACTTAATTAATCAATCTTAATTACATCATTAATTATATTAATTAATGATCCTTAATTACAACTTAATTATTAATTACTTAATTAAATTAATTACATTAAGTAGTTAACCTTTAATTAAACAACATATATTAATCACTCTTGATTAATCTTCAATCAATAATTAACTACCCTTAATTACTTTTATCAACTAAATTAATTACTCCTGAATTAATTTCTTAATTAATCCCTTGATTAATTATTCAAAGTAATTAAACTCAAATTACTTTCATTATTAAATCATCTTCAATTAATTACATCCAGTAATTACCTTTACTTTCTTCCCTAAATAATTATACTTTATTAATCTTCCAGTGATTATCCTAAATTAATTAAACTTAATTAATTAACTTAAACTAATCAAATTTATTTAATTAATTACCTTGAGTAATTAATTCCTTTAATTACTTCCATTAAGTAATTATACTTAATCAGTTTCACAATTGATTATCTTTAATTAATTAATCTAATTAATTACCAAAATTAATCACATTAATTAATTATTACATAATCTTTTATTAATTATTTTCATTAACTATTAACAATTCTTTAATAACTTCCTTTAAGTAATTAAACTTAAATTAATCTTTATTAATTACAAATTTATTAATCTTTAATAACCCACTAATTAATCTCTGATTATTTAATTAATTAAGTTTTAACTATAACTTAATTAATCCTTAATTACTTGATTTATTAAATCTTAATCATTAATTAAAAATCTAATCTTATCTAATTAATGATCCTTAATTACAAATTAATTATTCCTTAATTAATTAATCTTAAACCTTAATTAACTAATTTAAACACTTAATTACTAATTTAATCAATCCAAATCATTAATTAATTAAATCAATTAATTATCCATTTAATTACCTTAATAATTTAATTATTCTAAATTATTAAATCTTAATAAACTTTAAGATAAACATTACTCTTATTAATGATTAAATTATCATTCACAAACACATTTGAAAACATTTACTTTCAAATTTCATTTCAAATTTAAAATTTAAAATGAAAACAATTTTAACTTTAACAAAGTTAAAAAAAACCCATTTACAAACCTTTAAAATCATATGTTAAAGACGTACTCATCTTATAAAAGAAACTTAAAGAATTTAAAACCAAATTTACTTTTAAATTTAAACCATTTTAAAATACACTTAAACATTTAAAGTTGTTAAAACAATTTAATTTATAAAACTTAATCTTATTAACGTTGCACCAGAAATCTCGAGTGAAACACAAATGAACCCGAGTCAACCCTCTACAAAACTCGTGCTTGCTTCGAGTCACTCACCTACCTCAACATCTTCGAGTCATCCCTTGCCCAGACTCGAATACGACCCTAGTTCTCTCTTCTTCCCCGAAATACAAACTCACAGCTCAACAACCATGCCCAAACGTGCTTGTGCACGTGCACATCCCCTCCAGACACCATTTATCGTCACTCCGACCATCTACAAGTCGTCGGCAACTCCACCAGTCCATTGATAACACAGATTCGAAGATCACTACACAAAATCAAAAACGAGCCTCTCGATCAACCACTGGAACACAACACAGGCGACAAAATCTTCTCGCCGCCGATGATCGCGACAACTGGAACTCACGGGCTTCACTCCAGAGCAGCATCACGTCGCCACGCCGCGTTTCCCCTCATCGCTACCCCCTTCGATGCATCACCATTGCCGAAACACCCTCGACAACTCCGACAACCCATATCCATCACTAAACCCTATATCGACCCTTCCTGACCACCACGACCACCAGAAAAATCCACTGCCATTTTTCCATCAATCTCTATCCTCCATACTACCTTCACCAAGAACCCCAAACCTTCTGATCAACTCGATCACCACAGATTTACTAAAACCCATTTCCAGTTCAAATACGTACTACAGTCTCAATTTCTAACCAAACACTATGATTTTATTTTTAAAAATCATCTTTTTTTTTATGTTTTCAGTTTATAATACTGAATTTATAATTTATTATGTTTGAGTTTTTGACTTGTATTCAGTTTGCTTAGTTTTTCTTGATTCCAGAGATATTACCTATTTATTTTAACTTAAATAATTTTTAAACTTTATTCTATGATAAAACAAACAAATTTTGTTTAAATACTAAATCCTAATAATGACTAGATCAAGAGATAAAGCATTTTAAATCAAATCCTAAATTTTGAAACTGGGAACAGAACTACAGAAGTGTTCAGGTATACATTCATTTCTCATCTAAACATTCACTACTATATACACACAAACATATTTGGCTTCAGATAATAATCATGCAACCTTATTTCATATACTTAAAATTTTTAAAAGTGATATTACTCACTGTTATTTATAAACTTTCAAATATTTAAACACAACAGAGCATATATACAGACATTCAATACTATCACATACACATGCATCCATTTCAATCCAGATTTTTAGGCAAGCAACATGATTTTCATTTATATATCAAAGTTAAATCCTGGGTTTTAAACTATTTTTAAAATTATAGTTTACTCACCTGAAAACAGAGAGCAGGCTTTAATTGCTTAATTTGGAACTTGCTTTGTTTTTGAATTTAAGACTTGCATGCTTGCCTTTTTGAAATTTGTTGAAGTGATGACTCCAGCTTGATTCTAGACCAAAGAAAATACACGCAGCCTTTTTTTGATTTTGATTAAAACTCAGGTTGAAAAGAAAATGCTTGCATTTTTGTTGCTCTCAGGTTTTTGGAAAAATACAGATGCTTAGGAATAAAGCATGCAGGCTCTGATTTTTGGTTTTTGAGGAGTTTGTTCGCTGATTTGTTTACAAGCTTGAAATGCTTTTCCAGGTTACAAATTTGAAAAATCTGTTCATGCTTGAGGAAAGAGGTTTGGACAGGGTTTTAAACTTGAAAATGTTTTCAGGAAATTTGGGAATTGTTTTGATTTTTCTTTTAGTTTTGAGGAAGGTTTCAGATTTGTCTTAGGAAGATTGTTTGGATTTTGAGTTTTCTCCTTAGCTTTTTGAAAAAGAATGGCAAAAGAAATGAAAGGAAGAAAAACATATTTGCATGGGCTGAAATTTTATTAAATAAAAATAAAAAGAAAACCAAACTTAAAATGCCACTTGTTAAGATAATTTACATTTGTCACATTAAATGGTTTATTACTTAACACATGTTAATTTAGCTCTCAAATGTTTACACTTGTCTTGTAAGTAATTTGTATTTATAATTTAAGTGTTAATAAAAAGCTTTTAACTTAATTAATTAGTTTTTAATACTTAGATATATATATAGATAACTTTAAAGAGTAAAACCAATTATATTTATATATAAAATTCAAACCAAAGATTTCTAATTACAATATATATACAAATATATATATTCATTATAAATAGAAAACATTTTATTTAGCTTTTAAAAGATAAATTCACTAATTTAAATATTTATTAAAGAAGATTATTAAATTAATTCAAATTAAATTACAAAATTATCAAATCAATTTAATTTTTTAATACAGATTATTAAATTGATATTGCCTAAAATTCAGGGATATCACATTCCTCCCCCCTTAAAATAATTTCGTCCCCGAAATTAAAAGCAAAGGTAATTTAATAATCTCATTAAAGATTTTAATTTAAAACACAAGCATATACTATCATCCATATTCTAACAACCATAGCAACCAAATCATCCAATCAAACAATTTTAACTATCTAGACTAAATTCTAGATAAAATTCCTCGAGTTTCCCCAAGTATATATATATATACCGGAATACTCGCCTTACAAACAATCTAAACTACGAAGCTACATGGCTCCTACTCATCTAGATTTACAGAACTAAACAGAATATCAGACTACAGACGAGTCTGACTCAACTACCAAACTTCCAGAACTGCTGATTCTACAACCAAAGATAGATCAAATACGTATTCCCTCAGAGATACGTAAAACACAATGAATTCCAGTTATCCAAACTGACAATTCAATTCAGAAGACCAAATACTTATCCAAATCAGAACACATACGAGATCCAAACACAACTCTACTTCACAATAGTAGATTCCAAACTTACTTCTCCCATCCAGAGATACACTCCAAACTGCTTTCGCTGCTCAACTCTGATCTGAGGTAGAACACAAGCACAGACTGGACACTCATTCCAGAAATAAGGTTCACTGATCCATAAATAAAACTCAGATACTCCAGCAAAACTTGAGCTGCTTCACCAAATCCATCTCTAGGAAACATCCTTCCACTAGACTGAACCACCGGTATCATTCCTGGAATCCAGTCGATAAGAAAACTCAACCTTCAGATGCGGACAAACTTCTGACTTCTCTGAAGACATCCAGAAAAACTCTGACAACCCAAGAGAATACTCAGCAATCGCAAGTCACTTTTGCGATCAACCCATCCTAATTCCAAACAGACTGTTTTCTCTTTACCAATCAGAACAGCTTACACTTATTTATCCAATTTATCGAAGAAATGGATCCACTCTGCTGCTTCTGAACTTCACTTCCAGAAAAACTGCTCATCCAGAAAACTTCCTACCATCACAGAATACTCCGAGCTGCACTGCTGACACTGATGCTCTTATCCAAAGCTCTTCGAGAAACTCGGACTCCAAACCAAAGCAGAAACACCATGCTGAACTCAGCCACAACACCAAAGCATACACACTTCCTTAATCTTGTTCCAAAGAAAACATCTTCGGGAACATCCATCGTCACTGTATACTGTAACGACCACGACTTTCTCTCCACAGAAAGTCGCATCGTTAATAAGAAAGAAAGGGATAGAAAAGAGAAAAGAAGAGAAAGAAAGAACTAAACAATATCAGAATCTCACAGCGGAACGAAAAAAATATAATATATCACATAACTATTACATAGTCTTTACATAATCAGAGTTACACAACTTATACAACAAAATAGACAGTTATAATTTCTGTCTATTATACAACTCAAGATACAATTCAAACAAAAGACTCAGATCAACCAACACAGCGGAATACTATCTATTTATGAATGCTGAAGCCTCCTGCTCCATATCTCCTCCATAGATTCGTCAAAGCTAACCTGAATCCCTTAGCTACTCGTAAAAATTGAGTACCCAAGGTTTAATAAAACAGAAAATAAACACTTGGGTCAGACATGGGTCTGGTGTGAGTAAACGGGTTAAAATTGTTTAACTTCAAAACCTTTTTGAAAACAAAGGTATCACGTAAGACTTCCCACACATAAACATGGAAAAGTTTTTACCTTACGCTAACCAAAACATTTGATAGGAAATCCAGTTATATTATAATAGGGTCTAGGGTTTTCAAGTAAAATACAGAAATAGCTGAAATGCTTACATCTCACATTCCAACATAGTTGGGCACAACTAATACGTACGACACTTATTGGAGTTTGGATTCCATACAATGGCAGGGCTACTGGGGTACCGCCCGTCACAGTACGTGGCCTAGATCACCGTACCGAGGATCACTCCCAATCCCCTGCAACACAAGGTCGGAACATCCCTTACTGGATAATTCCCGCACAAGATACCTCACGGTTGGGATCAGCAACCGCACCACTAAGTCGAAAATAGAAAGGGACATCTAGACAGAGGTAACCTTGTCCTACTTGGGTGCTACCCACTAACCTTGCTACACCTTCCCTGTTTTAGCCATTCCCGGTTTGTGAGGCTTGAGGTCACGATTACCTTAGAAAAGAACACATCACTTAGAATGCTCATCGTCCACCTGACGATGTGCTGAAAGCATTCAATCCATACAAGTTCGTTCCGGGTTCGAACGAAACCGAAGGCATTATCTCGTTACACTCGTTTTGGAATCACCCTCAGAGTTAACGACAATAACCCTTGCACTCTGAATCTTCATCTTCACTTGATTCACGACCTATCGTTAATTTGGATCGATGTGGTATTCGGGTCTCCAGACCTGGAAATCCGGTATACGGAAACCCGATCCCGGTCTCATCGAAATCCAAAGCGTATCTTTTAAGGCCAAGTTGTTTTAAAGGTTAAAACAATTTCAATTCATTATCTTTATACACAAAGAAAGATAATTCACAACAGATAATTAACATTATCAGATAATCCATACAATTCAACTAACATCCATATCATACAGCATATATCTCATCAGAGATATCAATCAAAGTCAAGTATCCAATACTATCACCCATTTAGGGTAAGTAATTAATTTATGTAAGTAATTAAAGGTAGTTAATTATTATACCACTGTGACGACCACGACTTTCTCTCCACAGAAAGTCGCATCGTTAATAAGAAAGAAAGGGGTAGAAAATAGAAAAGAAGAGAAGAAAGAAAGAAACAACATCAACGATCTCACAGCGGAACGAATAAATTATATTAATAACATAAACTATTACATAGTATACAACAATTTACAGAGTTATACAGCATATACATCACTTACTAGACAGTTATAAACATCTGTCTAGACATTACAACTCAAATACAAGACAAGACACTATCACAGATATCAACACAGCGGAATACTATATCTACGAACGCCGAAGCCTCCTGCTCCATTGCTCCTCCAGAATATTCGTCAAGGCTAACCTGAATCCCTTGGCTACTCGTAAAAATTTGAGTACCCAAGAGTTTATAAAACAGAAATAAACAACTTGGGTCAGACATGGGTCTGGTGTGAGTAACAGGTTAAACTTGCTTAACTTCAAAACCTTTTGAAAGAAAAGGTATCACGTAAGACTTCCCACACATAAACATGGCTAAGTTTTTACCTTACGCTAACCAAAACATTTGATAGGAAATTCGATTGTATTATAATAGGGTCTAGGGTTTTCAAATAAATATGAAATAGCTGAAATTGTTACATTATTAAAATCCAGCATACTAGGTATAAAATAAGTGAGTAACTTTAAATTTTAAAATATAATTAGTTACCATTTGATTAACTTTAAATTTAGTTTTGAGGAAGGTTTCAGATTTGTCTTAGGAAGATTGTTTGGATTTTGAGTTTTCTCCTTAGCTTTTTGAAAAAGAATGGCAAAAGAAATGAAAGGAAGAAAAACATATTTGCATGGGCTGAAATTTTATTAAATAAAAAGAAAACCAAACTTAAAATGCCACTTGTTAAGATAATTTACATTTGTCACATTAAATGGTTTATTACTTAACACATGTTAATTTAGCTCTCAAATGTTTACACTTGTCTTGTAAGTAATTTGTATTTATAATTTAAGTGTTAATAAAAAGCTTTTAACTTAATTAATTAGTTTTTAATACTTAGATATATATATAGATAACTTTAAAGAGTAAAACCAATTATATTTATATATAAAATTCAAACCAAAGATTTCTAATTACAATATATATACAAATATATATATTCATTATAAATAGAAAACATTTTATTTAGCTTTTAAAAGATAAATTCACTAATTTAAATATTTATTGTTACATTATTAAATTCCAGCATATTAAATAAGTGAGTAACTTTAAATTTTAAAATATAATTAGTTGCATGCAAGTATGGTTAGATATAAAAGTGTATTACATAAATGAATGTCTGATTTGGATTTTTATTTGTGTGCATGCTGTTATAAGTGTTCTGTTCATTATTGTCTAGGTGAGTAACATCACTATTTTTAAAGGTTTAAGTTATGAATAAGGTTGCATGTTAAACTTCTGTGGTAAATATGTATTGTGTGCATATGTGACCATGTACTCTGTATTGTTTTTGTTTGCCCAGGCTCAGAATTCTGTTTGAAATTCCTTACCATTTGATTTAGTTTTGTTAGGACTTAGTTTACAAACAAAAATTGTTTGTTTTAGCATAGACTAATGTAAAAAAAAATATATTTAATTAAGTCAAAATTTAAGCCTGAGTGTCTTTGAAAGATTAAAAACATCAATGCATGTTAAAAGAATACCCGACTTTCCACTCCCGGAAAATCGCATCGACAGAAAGAAAGAAAGGGGTGAGAAATAGAAAAGAGAAGAAGAGAAAAGAAAACAACAACAGATACTCACAGCGGAAACGAAACGAAATATAATATATCACATAAATATTACATAGTATCATATACATCATCTATCAGAGTTACACAGATTACACATCACATACTAGACAGTTATAAACATCTGTCTAGTTATTACATCTCAACACAATACAGATCAATACAAAGATCAACACAGCGGAAAACTACTATCTATATCTACAACGCCGAAGCCTCCTGCTCCATTGCTCCTCCAGATTACTCGTCAAAGCTAAACCTGAATCCCTTGGCTACTCGTAAAAATTTGAGTACCCAAGAGTTTATAAAACAGAAATAAACAACTTGGGTCAGACATGGGTCTGGTGTGAGTAACAGGTTAAACTTGTTTAACTTCAAAACCTTTTGAAAGAAAAGGTATCACGTAAGACTCCCCACCAATAAATATGGGTAAGTTTTTACCTTACGCTAACCAAAACATTTGATAGGAAATTCGATTGTATTATAATAGGTCTAGGGTTTTCAAATAAATATGAAATAGCTGGAATGCTTACATCTCACGTTCCAACATAGTTGGGCACAACTAAAACGTACGGCACTTATTGGAGTTTGGATTCCATACAATGGCAGGGCTACCGGGGTACCGCCCGTCACAGTACGTGGCCTAGATCACCGTACCGAGGATCACTCCCAATCCCCTGCAACACAAGGCCGGAACATCCCTTACTGGATAATTCCCGCACAAGATACCTTACGGTTGGGATCAGCAACCGCACACACTAAGCCGAAATAAGAAGGGACTTCTAGACAGAGGTAATCTTGTCCTACTTGGGTGCTACCCACTAACCTTGCTGCACCTCCCCTGTTTTAGCCATTCCCGGTTTGTGAGGCTTGAGGTCACGATTACCTTAGAAAAGAACACATCACTTAGAATGCTCATCGTCCACCTGACGATGTTCTGAAAGCATTCAATCCATACAAGTTCGTTCCGGGTTCGAACGAAACCGAAGGCATTATCTCGTTACACTCGTTTTGGAATCACCCTCAGAGTTAACGACAATAACCCTTGCACTCTGAATCTTCATCTTCACTTGATTCACGACCTATCGTTAATTTGGATCGATGTGGTATTCGGGTCTCCAAATCTGGAACTGATACCAACTGTGACAACCCGACTTTTTCTCCACAAAAAGTCGTATCATCATAAAGAAAGAAAGGGATAGAAGAAGAAAGAAGAGAAAGAAAAAAAGAACAACACATCAGAATCTCACAGCGGAACGAATAAAATATAATATATCACATAAAATATTACATAGTATCATATTACATCAGAGTTACACAACTTATACATCACAGAATAGACAGTTATAAACTTCTGTCTATTATACAACACAAGTACATCAGTACAATACAGACTAATACAAACACAGCGGAAACTCTATATATCTACTCGCTGAAGCCTCCTGCTTCACAGCTCCTCCAGAATTCGTCAAGACTATCCTGAATCCCTTGACTACTCAATACAATATTGAGTACCCAAGAGTTTAATAAAACAGAAAATAAACACTTGGGTCAGACATGGGTCTGGTGTGAGTAAACGGTTAGATTGCTTAACTTTGAAAACCTTTGAAAACAAAAGTATCACGTAAGACTTCCCACAAATAAACATGGGTAAGTTTTTACCTTACGCTAACTAAAACATTTGATAGGAAATCCGATTGTATTATAATAGGGTCTAGGGTTTTCAAGTAAAATACAGAAATAGCTGAAATGCTTACATCTCACATTCCAACATAGTTGGGCACAACTAATACGTACGGCACTTATTGGAGTTTGGATTCCATACAATGGCAGGGCTACTGGGGTACCGCCCGTCACAGTACGTGGCCTAGATCACCGTACCGAGGAGTACGCCCGCTCCCCTGCAACACAAAGCCGGAACCATCCCTTACTGGATAATCCCGAACAAGATAATCCCGTAGTTGGCGCGACCAACCACACACTAAGCCGAATAAAAGAAAAGGGACCTCTAGACAGGGATCTATCTTGCTCTCAGTGGGTGCTACCCACGAAACCTTGCTGCACCTCCCCTGTTTTAGCCATTCCCAGTTGATGAGGCTTGAGGTTACGATTACCTTTAATCAGAACATATCACTTAGAATGCTCATCGTCCGCCTGACGATGTGCTGAAAGCATTCAATCCATATAAGTTCGTTCCGGGTTCGAACGAAACCGAAGGCATTATCTCGTTACACTCATTTTGGAATCACCCTCAGAGTTAACGACAATAACCCTTGCACTCTGAATCTTCATCTTCACTTGAGATTCACGACCTATCGTTAATTTGGATCGATGTGGTATTCGGGTCTCCAGACCTGGAATTCCGGTATACGGAAACCCGATCCCGGTCTCATCGAAATCCAAAACGTATCTTTTAAGGGCCAAGTTGTTTTAAGGTTAAAACAATTCAATTCTTATCTATATACACAAAGATAGATAATTCACAATATCTCAAAAGATAATCAACATTATTATCACCAACAAATAATCCATCTCATTATCACTATGCAACCAATACATCCATATCACACAATACTAATCTCATATTTGAGATTCAAACCATTCAAGGTAATTACTATCATCCATTTATAAGCAATGATCTATAATAACACCATTTATAATTAATTTAAAATGAATTAAATTAATTACTTTCATCTCTAATTAATTTAAAGTGAATTAAATTACTTATCTTTAATTAATTTAAAATGAATTAAATTAATTACTTCATCATTTTAAACCTTGCTTACTTAACCATCAATTGATTATAAATCAATTAGTTCATTATCCTCACATTAATCATCTTAATTAATAACCCTTGATTAATACCCCTTAATTACATTCAAGTAATTATCCTTAATTAATTTTACAAATTAATTATCCTTAATCAAATACAGTGATTAAACTTTAATTACTTCATTAATTAATTAACTATAATTAATTACATTAATCTTTAAATTAATTACATTAATTAATTACTTTATAATTACTTATTATTGATTAATTAATCTTAATTAATCAAACCTTAATTACATCATTAATTATATTAATTAATGATCCTTAATTATTACTTTAATTATTAATTATATTTAAATTAATTACATTAAGTAATTAATCTTTAATCAAACCATATTTATTAATCACTCTTGATTAACCACATTCAGTAATTAACTATCTTTAATTACTTCATTTAATAAATTAATTACTCCTTAGTTAATTTTAATTAATCCCTTGATTAATTCCTAAAAGTAATTATATCCAAATTACTTCCATAAATATACTTAACCATTTCTATAATTGATTATCCTTAATTAATCTAATTAATTATAAAAATTAATCACATTAATTAATTACTTATCTCAACTTAATGGTCTTCATCAATTCTTTAATTACTTCTCTTAAGTAATTAACTTAGATTAATCATTATTAATTACTATTTAATTTATCTTTATTAATCATTTAATTAATCACTAATTATTTATTAATTAAGTGCTTAACTATAACTTAAACAATCTTAATTACTAGATTAATTATCTTCTAATCATTAATTAAAATTTAACCTTATTTAATTAATGATTCTTAAATTACAAGTTAATTATTCTAAGAATAATTAATCTTAAACCTTAAGTTTAAATCCTTAATTACTTTAAGTAATTATCCATTTCATTAATTTATAAAACTTTTAAATTTATAAACTTTATTTAAATCCTTCTTTACATTTTCAAACTCCATTTTAAATTCAATCTCTTTTAAATACACTTAATTTCTTAACACTTTTAAGTTATTAAAAAAAAACAATTTGAATAAAAAAAAACTTAATTTATTTTCAAACTAAGATTCAAATTAAACTTGAATCTAATTTTAAATTTAGATTTAAACTTAAATTTAAATCTTCTTTACATTTTAAAAACCCAGTTTTAACTTTTTAAAACAGAGCAGATTTTCCCCTTTAACCCAGAAATTTCCCCCGAGCCTTGCCTAATTTACTCCGAGTAAAATCCCACATTGCTTCGAGTCAAGACTCGAATTTCTCGAGATAACTCGAGTATACTAATTCCTAAACAAACATCACCAGACACAAATCCATGCACACCGTACATATGCACGGAGCTCCGATGAACTTCAGCCAACCTCGCCGATCACCCCACATCAGAAAACAGCCCCACGTCTCCCCACGATCACCAGATCGTCATACAGAGGCTCGAAATCAAATCGAGACTTCAACTCGAACCTGGAAACAATAACAGCCACTACCATCAAATCCTGTCAACGCCTCCTTCTCGAAGCTCCGACCGCCATTACTTCTGAAACTCCGGCCAAGTTCTCGTCAACCCACCACCTACCATCACCAGAAACCTCATTGCACTCGATCCACTGTAGAAATCGAACCGATCCAAATTATTCTTCCCAGACAAACTAGGGCTACAGAACAAAATTCTCTATCGCCACTTCCACGTTGATCTACCAACACTTCTACTATTTTTCTCCACGTCTCTGACCACTCATCTTCCTCCAGAAAGATACACGAACTCCCAAACCATCGAGCTCCTCAGAAATCACCCATTTCCCCTTTTCTGGTCAAACCAGAACTGCCCATACACCCCATCATTACAAACTATGATTTGAGTTTTAAAAATCATATTTTAGTTTGGGTATTTGATTTACTATCCTGAAAATATATATTATAATGTTTGAGCTTTCACTTTTATTAAACATGCATTGATGTTTTAGATTTCCAGAAACAATACTATGTTATCTTAATCTAAACAAGTTTTTAAACTAAAACCTATTATACTACAAACATAATTCGTTCTGTAATTAAATCCTAACAAAGCTTGAATCAAAAGTTAGAGAATTTTCACTAGAATTTGAGTCTGGGAATTTAGAAACAGAGTTTCTATAATATATGTATTCACAGTCAATAATAGGCATACCACACAGACATTTCATATACATAATATACATGCATTAACATCCATATAATTATACAACACAATCTACTACAACATCCAACACATGCATCATAACAGATTTTAAAGAAAACTGTTTTTAAGATTTAGTGTTTACTCACCTTATTTTGAAATGAAGAGCAGAGTCTCCACTTTGAAAAATCTTTTGAATCTTTTAAAACTTGAGTCTTTGTTTGATTTTAAAACTTGCATGCTGTTATTTTAGGCTTGCATGCAGGTCCAAGATCCTATATTGCAGAAGACAAACTCCAGATTTTGTTTGAGACAGAAATTGCAGGCTTTTGAAGAAGGCTACAGGCTTCCATCTGATTTTGGAAACTGAATTACAGGTCTTAGTTTAGATTTTGAGGAATTCGATTACTTATTGTTTTTGAGAGGAAAGATTATCATATTTGTTGCTCTCAGGTTTTTGGAAAAATACAGATCTCAGGTTAATGATTTTGGAAAAATGCAGGCTCGAATTTGATTTTTGAGGAGTATGTTCACTGGTTTGTTTTCAAATTTGGTTCAGCTGAAAGATTTCTTTTTCTTAACTTTGAAAAAAAATGAACATTAGAAAGAGTAGATTTTGAAGAAAACATGCTTATATAAGTATAAATGATTTATTTAAAAATAAAAAAAATCAAAAATTAAAAGGACACTTGTCTAAAAACATAACATTTGTCAAATTGAGTAGATTAATTGTTTACATTTGTCTCATTAGTTACTTAAGATATTAACACTTGTTATATACATATTTTCTTATTTTTATTTAATATAAAAGTAAATACAACTCTTTCTTTATTTATTAAATGCTTACATATATATATGAATTAATTTCATATGTAAATGTATATGTGCATTCCTTTTTTAAAGAAAATGAAATAAAACAATACATATAAAAATGAAAGCTTACTTACATAATTTAAATATGTTTATTCATTTGAATTCAAAATAAATTCAAATTCAAATTCTATTTATATTTGAAAATCCAATTTTTAAAACTAATTTATATCAACATATTTTAATTTTAAAATAATAATATTGTCTTTTAAAATCTATCTATATTTATACATTTGTTACTATTATTTGAAAATAACTCATTTACCAATTTTAAATCATTATAAAAGAAATTATAAATTACTTATCTTATTTATCTTTTAAAAGCTAATAAAATGTTTTCCTATTTATAATGTATATATATACTGTAACGACCACGACTTTCTTTCCATAGAAAGTCGTATCGCTAATAAGAAAGAAAGGAGTGAGAAGTAGAAAAGAGAAGAAGAGAAAAGAAACAAACACAAATACTCACAGCGGAAACGAAAAAATATATTATATCACATAAATATTACATAGTATCATATACAACACTTATCAGAGTTACATAGATTACATATCATATACTAGACAGTTATAAACATCTGTCTAGTTATTACATCTCAATACAATACAGAGATCAATACAAAATCAACACAGCAGAAACTACTATCTATCTACAACGCCGAAGCCTCCTGCTCCATTGCTCCTCCACAATTCGTCAAGGCTAACCTGAATCCCTTGGCTACTCGTAATTAATAAATGAGATTAATCAAAGGTGATTAATAAATATGGTTTAATTAAAGATTAATTACTAAATGTAATTAATTTAAATAGGATAATTAATTAAGAGTAATTAAGGATCATTAATTAATATAATTAATGATATAATTAAAGATTGATTAATTAATTAATCAATAATAAGTAATTAAAGAGTAATTAATTAATGTAATTAATTAAGGACTAATGTAATTAATTATAGTTAATTAGCTTATGAAGTAATTAAAGATTAATTACTATAATGGTTAAGTATAAATTGTGAAATTAATTAAGGGCTAATTACTTGAATGTAATTAAAAGATAATTAATCAAGGATGATTAATTGAAATGAATAATTAGAGGATAATTAATTAACTCATTTATAATGGTTAAGTAAGCAGGATTTATAATAAAGTAATTAATTTAATTTATGTTAAATTAATTAGAGATAGTATAAATCATTACTTATGGATGGTTGAATAATATTGAATGCTTTGCATTGTTTGATCTCTGATGAGATATATGCTGTGTGATATGGATGTTTAGTTGAATTGTGATGATAATATGGATTATCTGATAATGTTGATTATCTATTGTGAATTATCTTTCTATGTGTATAAAGATAATGAATTGAATTGTTTTAACCTTTAAAACAACTTGGCCTTAAAAGATACGTTTTGGATTTCGATGAGACCGGGATCGGGTTTCCGTATACCGGATTTCCAGGTCTGGAGACCCGAATACCACATCGATCCAAATTAACGATAGGTCGTGAATCAAGTGAAGATGAAGATTCAGAGTGCAAGGGTTATTGTCGTTAACTCTGAGGGTGATTCCAAAACGAGTGTAACGAGATAATGCCTTCGGTTTCGTTCGAACCCGGAACGAACTTGTATGGATTGAATGCTTTCAGAACATCGTCAGGTGGACGATGAGCATTCTAAGTGATGTGTTCTTTTCTAAGGTAATCGTGACCTCAAGCCTCACAAACCGGGAATGGCTAAAACAGGGGAGGTGCAGCAAGGTTAGTGGGTAGCACCCAAGTAGGACAAGGTTACCTCTGTCTAGATGTCCCTTTCTATTTTCGACTTAGTGGTGCGGTTGCTGATCCCAACCGTGAGGTATCTTGTGCGGGAATTATCCAGTAAGGGATGTTCCGACCTTGTGTTGCAGGGGATTGGGAGTGATCCTCGGTACGGTGATCTAGGCCACGTACTGTGACGGGCGGTACCCCAGTAGCCCTGCCATTGTATGGAATCCAAAATCCAATAAGTGCCGTACGTATTAGTTGTGCCCAACTATGTTGGAATGTGAGATGTAAGCATTTCAGCTATTTCTGTATTTTACTTGAAAACCCTAGACCCTATTATAATACAATCGAATTTCCTATCAAATGTTTTGGTTAGCGTAAGGTAAAAACTTACCCATGTTTATTTGTGGGAAGTCTTACGTGATACCTTTTCTTTCAAAAGATTTTGAAGTTAAACAAGTTTAACCTGTTACTCACACCAGACCCATGTCTGACCCAAGTTGTTTATTTCTGTTTTATAAACTCTTGGGTACTCAAATTTTTACGAGTAGCCAAGGGATTCAGGTTAGCCTTGACGAATTGTGGAGGAGCAATGGAGCAGGAGGCTTCAGCGTTGTAGATATAGATAGTAGTTTCCGCTGTGTTGATCTTGTTTAGATCTTTGTTTTGTATTGAGATGTAATAACTAGACAGATGTTTATAACTGTCTAGTATATGAGATGTAATCTGTGTAACTCTGATAAGTGTTGTATATGATACTATGTAATAGTTATGAGATATATTATATTTTGTTTCGTTCCGCTGTGAGATTCTGATATTGTTTAGTTCTTTCTTTCTCTTCTTTTCTCTTTTCTATCCCTTTCTTTCTTATTAGCGATACGACTTTCTATGGAAAGAAAGTCGTGGTCGTCACACGTGATTATTTGTTAATGAAATTGATTAATAATTACTTAATGAAGTAATTAAAGATTAATTAATTAGATTAATTAATCAAGGTTAATATAATTAATTAAGAAGTAATTAATTAAGATAAGTAATTACAGGATCGTTAATTACTGTTTAAGATTAATTAAGGTTAATTAATGATTGTAGTTAATTAAAGATTAATTATTTAATTAACTAAAAGGTAATTAATTAATAAAGAAATTAGTGGATTATTAATAAAATTAATTAAGGTTGATTAATAAAAGTAATTAATATAAGTATGATTAATTAATTGTAATTAATTGAGGATTAATATAATTAATTATAGTTAATTGATTAATGAAGGTTCATTAATTATTGTAATTAATGATAGTAATTAAAGGTTAATTACTGAATATGGTTAAGGATAATTACTTGAATGTAATTAAAGTATAATTAATCAAGGAGGATTAATTAGGGAAGATCATTAAGAAATGATTTATTAATTTATAATTAATTAATGATAGTAAGCAGGATTAAGATAATCCAAGTAATTAAAGGATAGTAATTAATTTAATTAAAGGTTAATTAAATTGATATGGAGTTAATCAATTCTGTTTAGATAATTGATTAATACTGGATGTTTGATATTGGGTGATTGGTTGATATTGGATGATTTGTATGTCTCTGATATATATATGATATATGCTGCTTTGTGAGATGAATGTTGATATGAATTATCTATTGTGATAATGTTATTTATCTATCTGTTTATATCATTCAGAATATAAGTTTAAATGTTTAAACCTTTAAACAACTTGGCCTTAAAAGATACGTTTTGGATTTCGATGAGACCGGGATCGGGTTTCCGTATACCGGTATTCCAGGTCTGGAGACCCGAATACCACATCGATCCAAATTAACGATAGATCGTGAATCTCAAGTGAAGATGAAGATTCAGAGTGCAAGGGTTATTGTCGTTAACTCTGAGGGTGATTCCAAAACGAGTGTAACGAGATAATGCCTTCGGTTTCGTTCGAACCCGGAACGAACTTGTATGGATTGAATGCTTTCAGCACATCGTCAGGCGGACGATGAGCATTCTAAGTGATATGTTCTGATTAAAGGTAATCGTAACCTCAAGCCTCATCAACCGGGAATGGCTAAAACAGGGGAGGTGCAGCAAGGCTTCGTGGGTAGCACCCACTGAGAGCAAGATAGATCCCTGTCTAGAGGTCCCTTTTCTTTTTATTCGGCTTAGTGTGTGGTTGGTCGCGCCAACTACGGGATTATCTTGTTCGGGATTATCCAGTAAGGGATGGTTCCGGCTTTGTGTTGCAGGGGAGCGGGCGTACTCCTCGGTACGGTGATCTAGGCCACGTACTGTGATGGGCGGTACCCCAGTAGCCTTACCATTGTATGGAATCCAAACTCCAATAAGTGCCGTACGTATTAGTTGTGCCCAACTATGTTGAAATGTGAGATGTAAGCATTTCAGCTATTTCTGTATTTTACTTGGAAACCCTAGACCCTATTATAATATAACTGGATTTCCTATCAAATGTTTTGGTTAGCGTAAGGTAAAAACTTTCCCATGTTTATGTGTGGGAAGTCTTACGTGATACCTTTGTTTTCAAAAGGTTTTGAAGTTAAACAATTTTAACCCGTTTACTCACACCAGACCCATGTCTGACCCAAGTGTTTATTTCTGTTTTTATAAACTCTTGGGTACTCAAATTTTTACGAGTAGTCAAGGGATTCAGGTTTAGCTTTGACGAATATTCTGGAGGAGCAATGGAGCAGGAGGCTTCAGCATTCGTAGATATATAGTATTCCGCTGTGTTGGTTTCTCTGAGTCGTTTGTTTGAGTTGTATCTTGTTTTGCATAATAGACAGGTTTTATAACTGTCTATTTTGTGATGTATAAGTTGTGTACTCTGATTATGTAAAGACTATGTAATAGTTATGTGATATATTATATTTGTTTCATTCCGTTGTGAGATTCTGATGTATTGTTATTCTTTCTTTCTCTTCTTTTCTCTTTTCTATCCCTTTCTTTCTTAATAATGATGCGACTTTCTATGGAGAGAAAGTCGTGGTCGTTACAGTCTGTAACGACCACGACTTTCTCTCCATAGAAAGTCGTATCGCTAGTAAGAAAGAAAGGGGTGAGAAGTAGAAAAGAGAAGAAGAGAAAAGAAACAAACACAAATACTCACAGCGGAAACGAACAAAATATATTATATCACATAAATATTACATAGTATCATATACAACACTTATCAGAGTTACACAGATTACACATCACATACTAGACAGTTATAAACATCTGTCTAGTTATTACAACTCAATATAAAACAAAGATCTAAACAAGATCAACACAGCGGAAACTACTATCTATCTACAACGCCGAAGCCTCCTGCTCCATTGCTCCTCCACAATTCGTCAAGGCTAACCTGAATCCCTTGGCTACTCGTAAAAATTTGAGTACCCAAGAGTTTATAAAACAGAAATAAACAACTTGGGTCAGACATGGGTCTGGTGTGAGTAACAGGTTAAACTTGTTTAACTTCAAAACCTTTTGAAAGAAAAGGTATCACGTAAGACTTCCCACAAATAAACATGGGTAAGTTTTTACCTTACGCTAACCAAAACATTTGATAGGAAATTCGATTGTATTATAATAGGGTCTAGGGTTTTCAAGTAAAATACAGAAATAGCTGAAATGCTTACATCTCACATTCCAACATAGTTGGGCACAACTAATACGTACGGCACTTATTGGAGTTTGGATTCCATACAATGGCAGGGCTACTGGGGTACCGCCCGTCACAGTACGTGGCCTAGATCACCGTACCGAGGATCACTCCCAATCCCCTGCAACACAAGGCCGGAACATCCCTTACTGGATAATTCCCGCACAAGATACCTCACGGTTGGGATCAGCAACCGCACACACTAAGCCGAAATAAGAAGGGACTTCTAGACAGAGGTAATCTTGTCCTACTTGGGTGCTACCCACTAACCTTGCTGCACCTCCCCTGTTTTAGCCATTCCCGGTTTGTGAGGCTTGAGGTCACGATTACCTTAGAAAAGAACACATCACTTAGAATGCTCATCGTCCACCTGACGATGTTCTGAAAGCATTCAATCCATATAAGTTCGTTCCGGGTTCGAACGAAACCGAAGGCATTATCTCGTTACACTCGTTTTGGAATCACCCTCAGAGTTAACGACAATAACCCTTGCACTCTGAATCTTCATCTTCACTTGATTCACGACCTATCGTTAATTTGGATCGATGTGGTATTCGGGTCTCCAGACCTGGAAATCCGGTATACGGAAACCCGATCCCGGTCTCATCGAAATCCAAAGCGTATCTTTTAAGGCCAAGTTGTTTTAAAGGTTAAAACAATTTCAATTCATTATCTTTATACACAAAGAAAGATAATTCACAACAGATAATCAACATTATCAGATAATCCATATTATCATCACAATTCAACTAACATCCATATCATACAGCATATATCTTATCAGAGATATCAATCAATGCAAAAGCATTCAGTATTATTTATCCATCCATAAGTAATGATTTATCTCATCTCTAATTAATTTAAAGTGAATTAAATTAATTACTTCATTTTATAAATCCTTCTTACTTAACCATTAATTAATTATCATCAATTAATTAATTATCCTCTAATAATTCATTTCAATTAATCATCTTGATTAACTATCTTTTAATTTCATCCAAGTAATTTATCTTTAATTAATTTAGACTAATAAATGGATTGATTTGATAATAATTACTTAATGTAATTATTAAGGTAAGTTTATTTAGAGAAGTAAATAATATGATAATTACTGGAAGTAATTAGTTGAATAATGATTTTATTAATAGAAGTAATTTGAGTTAATTACTTTGAATAATTAATCAAGTGATTAATTAAGGAATTAATTGAGGACCACTGTAACGACCACGACTTTCTCTCCATAGAAAGTCGCATCGTTATGAAGAAAGAAAGGGGTAGAAAATAGAAAAGAAGAGAAGAAAGAAAGAAACAACAACAACGATCTCACAGCGGAACGAATAAATTATATTAATAACATAAACTATTACATAGTATACAACACTTATCAGAGTTATACAACATATACATCACTTACTAGACAGTTATAAACATCTGTCTAGACATTACAACTCAAATACAAGACAAGACACTATCACAGATATCAACACAGCGGAATACTATATCTACGAACGCCGAAGCCTCCTGCTCCATTGCTCCTCCAGAATATTCGTCAAAGCTAAACCTGAATCCCTTGGCTACTCGTAAAAATTTGAGTACCCAAGGTTTAATAAAACAGAAAATAAACACTTGGGTCAGACATGGGTCTGGTGTGAGTAAACGGGTTAAAATTGTTTAACTTCAAAACCTTTTGAAAACAAAGGTATCACGTAAGACTTCCCACACATAAACATGGAAAAGTTTTTACCTTACGCTAACCAAAACATTTGATAGGAAATCCAGTTATATTATAATAGGGTCTAGGGTTTTCAAGTAAAATATAGAAATAGCTGAAATGCTTACATCTCACATTCCAACATAGTTGGGCACAACTAATACGTACGGCACTTATTGGAGTTTGGATTCCATACAATGGCAGGGCTACTGGGGTACCGCCCGTCACAGTACGTGGCCTAGATCACCGTACCGAGGAGTACGCCCGCTCCCCTGCAACACAAAGCCGGAACCATCCCTTACTGGATAATTCCGAACAAGATAATCCCGTAGTTGGCGCAACCAACCACACACTAAGCCGAATAAAAGAAAAGGGACCTCTAGACAGGGATCTATCTTGCTCTCAGTGGGTGCTACCCACGAAACCTTGCTGCACCTCCCCTGTTTTAGCCATTCCCGGTTGATGAGGCTTGAGGTTACGATTACCTTTAATCAGAACATATCACTTAGAATGCTCATCGTCCGCCTGACGATGTGCTGAAAGCATTCAATCCATACAAGTTCGTTCCGGGTTCGAACGAAACCGAAGGCATTATCTCGTTACACTCGTTTTGGAATCACCCTCAGAGTTATCGACAATAACCCTTGCACTCTGAATCTTCATCTTCACTTGAGATTCACGACCTATCGTAAATTTAGATCGATGTGGTATTCGGGTCTCCAGACCTGGAAATCCGGTATACGGAAACCCGATCCCGGTCTCATCGAAATCCAAAACGTATCTTTTAAGGCCAAGTTGTTTTAAAGTTAAAACAATTCAATTCTACTATCTATTTACACACAGATAGATAATTCACAGATTCACAATAGATAATCAACATTATCATTATAAGCAGATAATCCATATCATCATCACTATGCAACCAAAGCATCCAAATCCTACAGTATCAATTATCTCATATCTGAGATTTCAAACCATTCAAGGTACACAATATCATCCATTCATAAGCAATGATTTATTTATCACCATCTACAATTAATTTAAAATGAATTAAATTAATTATTTCATCTTTAATTAATTTAAAGTAAATTAAATTAATTACTACATCTATAAATCCTGCTTAAATCATTATTAATTAATTATCAATCAATTAATCAATCATCATCCAATTATTCAATTCTAACTAATCATCCTTGATTAATTATTTAATTACATTCAAGTAATTAGTATTAAATTAATTATACAAATTAATTATTCTTAACCACTTATAGTAATTAACCTTTAATTACTTCATTTATTAATTAACTATAATTAATTACATTACTCCTTAATTAATTACATTAATTAATCACTTCATTTATAATTATTACTTAATTAATCAATTCTTAATTACATCATTAATTATATAAATTAATGATCCTTAATTACATTTTATCATTAATTACTTTATTTAAATTAATTACATTGAGTAATTAATCTTTAATTAAACCATAATTATTAATCACTATTGATTAATCACATTCAGTAATTAACTACCCTTAATTACTTCTTTAAAATAAATTAATTATTCCTTAATTAATTATCTTTTAATTAATCCCTTGATTAATTCCATTAAGTAATTAACTACCCTTAATTACTCCATTAATTACATAAGTAATTATCTATTAATTACTTTCCTAAGTAATTAATCTTCATTAAATTACATTAAGTATTTTATACTTCACAAATTAATAAGTGATTATCTTAAATTAATTAAACTTAATTAATTAACTTAACTAATACAATTAATTACAATGAGTAATTAGTTTCTTAATTACTTTCCATTAAGTAATTAAACAATTTCCACAAATGATTATCTTAATTAATTAATCCAATTAATTATCTTAATTGATTACATAAATTGATTAATTAATAAATCCAAGTTAATGATCTACATTAACTATTCTTTAATTATCTTTTTTTAAATAATTAAACATTAATTAACCATTATTAATTTACAACTTAATTAATTCTAATTATCAATAAATTAATCTCTAATTACTTAATTAATTAAGTACTTAACAATAACTTAATTAAACCTTAATTACTTGATTAATTTTATTCCTAACCATTAATTTATAATCTTAACTTATAAAATTAATGATCCTTAATTCAAATTAATTAACCTTTAAATTAATTTAATTAATCCTTCATTAATCAATTTTAAACCCTTAATTACTATTTTATTAACCCAAATCATAAATTAATTAAATTGATTAATTAACTTTTAATTACCTTAATAATTTATTTTATCCTAAATTATTAAATCTTAATTATCTTTAAGATAACACTCTATTCTTATTAATGATTAAAATATCATTAATAAAGTATTTAAACCAATTTACCTTTAAATTTAATTTAAATTTTCATTTTAAATTTGAGATTTAAAATGAAGACAACTTTAACTTAACAAAGTTTTAAAACTATTTAAATCCTTTTAAATCACATGTTAAAGAAATATTTACTTAATTAAAGAAATTTTAAACCAAATTCATTTTAAATTCAAATCAATTTAAAATACACTTTAACATTCAAATTGTTTAAAACATTTTAAATTTAAAAACTTCTTTTTATTTGAAACTGAGATTTAAACTTAACTCCAGATTTAAAACTAGATTTAAAACTTATTTAGACTTTGCTTTCCATTTAAACTCAGCTTTTAAATTTATTTTAAAATTTAAAAACAGAATAACAGGTTTCTGTTAAAACCTGTCACACATAATTTACCCGAGACACATCCAAAATGCTTCGAGTCAAAACTTAAAAGCTTCGAGTCAACAACCTAATTTACCCGAGGAAACTCGAGACTACAACTCTACCTAAACCCAGACTGACACAACATACCCCGTACACGTGCACAGCCAAACGCGGCGACTCCGACCATCAACGTTTATCCTCACAAGTCGGCGATCACGTCCTCTGACGAACTAAACCTAAACTTCATCGATTGTTACTCGAAATCGAATTCGAGCATTCACCCACCCTGGAACAAGAGTCTCGAACCACCACGAAGTCTGGAAACTCCTTCGTACTCCTACCTCCGATCATCGGAGTTGTTGAAACTCCGGCTACAACTTCGATAACATTCCAACATCTCATCTCCAAAGCCCTGTTTAACTCGATCATCTGGAGAGGTCGTATCGATCAAAACTTTGACATGGACAAAAACTAGGTTTACAGACTAACCCGACCACTCACCTCGACTACAACAATTTATACACTTATATGACATTTTTCTCTAAGTCTCCGACCATTCTTCTACCTTCAGTGATGACCCCATCCTCTCCGATCATGGAGATCACCAGATACTACCCTATTTCCAATTTCTGTTCAACTCAGAAATGAATACCCAAAACTAGTTTAAAAATTATATTTTCTTTCCCAAAAATCATGGTTTTCGATTAAGTTTTAGATCCTATGCCTGAAACAAGGAAATAGAATGTTTGGGGTTTTTTTTTTACTCTTCTTGAGCTTGAACTGTTGTTTTGAATTCCAGAGCACATTTAAATTTTAATTTATTTAAATAAAATTTTAAACTTTACTTCTTGATCAAACAAACAAATTTTATATAAATCTTAAGTCCTAACAATAATTGGTTCAGGTGAATATGAATTTTGATCACAAAACTTGAACATAAAACTGTAAACAGAGATACATAATTATAACAGCCATGCATTCATAAATATATCAATTTAAATTAATTAATTTAAAGTGAATTAAACTAATTACTTAAATTACTTTAATTAATTTTAAAACAAAAAATTATTACTCCTTAATTACTTTATTAAGTAATTCTAAATAATTAATCAATAAGTAAGTGTCAAATGTCCTGATACTTCTCTGTTTTCCCAAAGTACAGAGTAAAAACCAAACAAAATTCAAGAATTCCAATTCAAACCACTGTTAGGCTTGAATCTTCAAATGCAGTATGATTATTTAAACATGAATTAAAGTTTAAAATTTTATTCAAAAGAATTTGTTCGAAAATCTTCTGAAACCAGGATGATACAGTAGGAAATTTATTAATATGCTAAAATCAAATATTGTAGTTATTTGATTAAATTTTATATTTTGAATCAACTCAGAGAAACATGATTTTTAAAATAAAAATCCTGATTTTTAGTTTGGTTTTGGAGTAGTAATTTTGAGATGACTGGAAGTTATGTTTTGGGCAAGTTCTTGTCGACGGAGGAGTTATGGTGGCCAGGGCTTCTTCGGGAGGAGGAGTGAGGATGAGTGATCACGGCAAAAATGTTCGAAGGTATTCTCGAACGTTGATGGGGTCGGATGTCTTGGAATTAGGGTTTAACATTGTTTTTGGGTCGCGTTTGGAAATGGGGTGACTGGGAATCTTAGAGTGAATCGAGTTGCGTAGAATTTAGAGCAATGGAGCAGGAGGCTTCGGCGTTCGTAGATATAGTATTCCGCTGTGTTGATATCTGTGATAGTGTCTTGTCTTGTATTTGAGTTGTAATGTCTAGACAGATGTTTATAACTGTCTAGTAAGTGATGTATAAGTTGTGTACTCTGATTATGTAAAGACTATGTATTAGTTATGTGATATATTATAATTTGTTCCGTTTCCGCTGTGAGATTCTGATGTGTTGTTTCTTTCTTTCTCTTCTTTTCTATTTTCTACCCCTTTCTTTCTTATTAACGATGCGACTTTCTGTGGAGAGAAAGTCGGGTCGTTACATATGATACTTGAGTTGTATGAAAAGATTTAATACATTTACTCAAACACCTTAAATAATTTTTTTTTTTACCATTTAGATTTTGTAATAATTTAAGTTTTGAAATTTAAATTTGGATTTAAAGACTTTTAAGAGTAAAGTATAATTGGTTTTAAATTTAAACTGAAAAGTTTAAATTGTAAAATAGAAATTTAAAATAAGTTTAAATCTGAGATTTTAAAATCTGGAATTTGAATTAAATTTCAGTTCTTTTAAAATAAGTTTTAAAAACTTAAATTGTTTATCTATTCTAAATGGTTAAATAGTTAGCTCCGAGTTATTTTGGAACTTTTCTGTGATCTAATTTGGATAAGTATTTTGATCTACAAGGTTGAATTGTCAGTTTGGATAACTGGAATTCAATGTATTTTACGTGTCTCTGAGGGAGTACGTATTTGATCTATCTCTGGTTTTGAAACCAGCAGTTCTGGAGGTATTGGTTGTTGAGTCAGACTCGTCTGTAGTCTGATATCTTGTTTAGTTCTATAGATCTAGATGAGTAAGAGATCTATAGCTTAGTAGTTTAGATTGTTTGTAGAGCGAGTATCATGGTATATATATATACTTGGGGAAACTCGAGGTATTTTATCTAGAATTTTGTCTGGATAATTAGAATTGTTTGATTGGATGAATTGGTTACATATGGTATCTGATACCAACTGTGACGACCCGGAATTTTCGAACCCGAAAATTCCAGATAGTTAGAAGAAAAAGAAAGAGATAGAAGAAAGAAACAGAAGAAGAAGAAGAAAACAGAAACACAGAATCACATATTCTCACATTTCGCAGCGGATCAAAATATAATATCACATAAATAACAGTTTTACAAAAAGAACTGTATTTGTAATTACATTTTTATACATCAGAGTTACAACATTCACAAATATACTAGACAGTTAGAATTAACATGTCTCTAACAACTATAGTATATCACAGCGGAAAACACTCCATACGTTCCTGCCATCCAACTCGCCTCCTGAGCTCCAGAACGTCCTTTCCTGAAATCTGTAATACTCGGTCTGACCCGAGCATTACATCAAAGTAACACCCGGGTCAGGCTGGAAACCAGCGTGAGTAAACTATCTTGAACTTATATTATATTTTGATGTTTGGATAAATACTTGAAAGTATGATTGTGAAAATGGTTTGTATAGATATAAAATAAGATTTCATGCCTATATATGAATTTTGAGTATGCATGTCTGTATATATGTATGTTGAATTGAGTGCATGTCTGTGAACAAGCAAATATGCCTCTGTTTAAAATTTTACAGGCTTTAAGCAAGTTCAATTTCCAATTTCTCTTCACCTAATTTATTTTAAGCTTTGTTGTTCAAACAAAATGTGATTAAATTATCAAGATCTTGATTTTAAAATTACTGTAAGTATAATTAGTTTGAATATTTGCTAGAAAATTAGAAATTACAGTAAAAGCCCAATGCATGTCAAAAATTCAAATGTTAAGATTTTGGGACTCATATACATCATCAGATTCGTATGTAAATACCATGAATTTTAATAACAAAATCATAATTTTTAGTTTTGATTTGGGGTGTAATTTTGGGTTAATTAATTTAATTAATGATTAAGGTAAATTAATTAATAGTTAAAGATTAATAAATTTAGGATTTATTAATTGAGTACGGATAACCAATTAATTATTAAAGTAATTAAAGAAAAGTTAATTAAGGGAAGTAATTAAAGCCTGTTGATTAAACTGGGTTAAATAATAAATTTTAGCTTCATTCCTTTTCGAGGACGAAAAGTTTTAAAGGGGGGAGGAATGTGATAACCCAGATTTTGGCATATCTGTTAATTGATAATTAACTAGGTTAATTGGTAGAAATACTGATAAATCAAGAAATAAATATTTATATCTGGATAAATATTTATTTGATAATCTATTGGTATAATAATTTAATTTGAAAAATTATTATTTTTAAACAAAATTGAATTTGTGTTTGTTTAAATATATATTTGGGCTGATTTTAGATTGGATTTTTAAATTGAATTTGAATTTGAAATTCAAAAGATAAACATCTTAGAAATAAATTGGATCAAAAATAATATGTATACATGATTTTTGTTAGTATGTAATTAGTTTTATATCATTATCTTTAAAAGATTTTATAACTATAAATAAGGGATACATATACTGTTATATTTGTATAAATTTATTTATAAATGTATAATTGGATTCTTATAACATTTTCTTTTAAGTTATGTATAGATAAACAAAAGAAAAAGTTTAAATATAAAACATAAAATATTAAAGTTGAAAATATCATATATATGTATATTAAGGACTTATAAATACATAAGATATTTATAAAAATAAAACTAAGTTATGATTTTTTTTTAATACATATTAATTACAAGTAAATATAAATACAATTTAACAAATGTAAGCTTAAGAATGCATGTAGTCACAAGTGTAAACAAACCTTATCATAAAATTTACAAGTGTCTTTGGTTTTTAAAATAATTAATAAAAAGATAAAATAGGTTATATAATCCTCTCTATCCCTCTCTTTCATTTCTTTTATCAGTTCATTTTCTAAATCAACATAAAGGAAATCAGATCTGAAGCAAATCAGAACAAACGAAAAATTTTAAATCCAAAACTGGAAACAAATCAAACAAGAAGGAATAAATTTCTGTTCAAAAATTCAACTAGAAGTTCAAGTTCAAAGCTCAAAGCAAAGTTCATAATCAAACTTGAAAGCTAGTAGATCAACTTCAAAATCATATATCGGAACATCTCAAACAAAACAAATCAAAGTAAATGTTTTTAAGGATATAAGTTAACAAGTTTTATATATAAGTCGATAAGTGTTAAAAAGGTAGAATAAGTGGGTGTTCAAAGTAATGGTTGTTTTGAAATTTATTAAACAACTTTGGGAAGTTTTTAGAAGATTTTAAAGTTAATTAAATTGTTTAATTATAATTGATTTCCAAAAATGCTATTATTTGTTATTATATTTAATTCGCTGCGAATGTGAGATGTTGTGTTCTCTATTCTTCTTTCTTCTTTCTGTTTCTTTCTTCTATCTCTTTCTTTTTCTTCTAACTATCTGGAATTTTCGGGTTCGAAAATTCCGGGTCGTTACAGTTGGTATCACAATAGTACCTCGCTCTGATACCAAATGTAACGACCCGCCCTTCTCTGCCCAGAAAGACGCATCATTATGAAGAAAGAAAGGGATAGAAGAAGAAAAGAAAAGAAGAAAGAACAACAACACATCAGAGATCTCACAGCGGAACGAGAAATATATTATATCACATAAGATATTACATAGTATCATATACATCAGAGTATACAATTTATACAACACAGAATAGACAGTTATAAACTTCTGTCTATTATACATCACAAGTACATCAGTACAATACAACATACACAGCGGAAACTCTATATATCTACACGCTGAAGCCTCCTGCTCCTCAGCTCCTCCAGTATTCGTCAAGACTAACCTGAATCCCTCGACTACTCAATACAATATTGAGTACCCAAGAGTTTAATAAAACAGAAAATAAACACTTGGGTCAGACATGGGTCTGGTGTGAGTAAACGGTTAAATTGCTTAACTTTGAAAACCTTTGGAAACAAAAGTGTCACGTAAGACTCCCCACAAATAAACATGGGTAAGTTTTTACCTTACGCTAACTAAAACATTTGATAGGAAATCTGATTGTATTATAATAGGGTCTAGGGTTTTCAAGTAAAATACAGAAATAGCTGAAATGCTTACATCTCACATTCCAACATAGTTGGGCACAACTAATACGTACGGCACTTATTGGAGTTTGGATTCCATACAATGGCAGGGCTACTGGGGTACCGCCCGTCACAGTACGTGGCCTAGATCACCGTACCGAGGAGTACGCCCGCTCCCCTGCAACACAAAGCCGGAACCATCCCTTACTGGATAATCCCGAACAAGACAATCCCGTAGTTGGCTGCAGTTCCAACTACCCACTAAGCCGAAATATAGAAAGGGACCTCTAGACAGGGATCTATCTTGCTCTCAGTGGGCGCTACCCACGAAGCCTTGCTGCACCTCCCCTGTTTTAGCCATTCCCGGTTGATGAGGCTTGAGGTTACGATTACCTTTAATCAGAACATATCACTTAGAATGCTCATCGTCCGCCTGACGATGTGTTGAAAGCATTCAATCCATACAAGTTCATTCCGGGTTCGAACGAAACCGAAGGCATTATCTCGTTACACTCGTTTTGGAATCACCCTCAGAGTTAACGACAATAACCCTTGCACTCTAAATCTTCATTTTCACTTGATTCACGACCTATCGTTAATTTGGATCGATGTGGTATTCGGGTCTCCAGACCTGGAATACCGGTATACGGAAACCCGATCCCGGTCTCATCGAAATCCAAAACGTATCTTTTAAGGCCAAGCTGTTTAAAGGTTTAAACAATTTAACTTATCTATATTCATACAGATAGATAATTCACAAATCACAATTGATAATCACATTATCAAATAAACAAATGATCTATAACCAAATAGGTAATCCATATCAATATCACAATAGTTAATCTATATTACCATCATAATGCAACCAAGCATTCATACTACACAACATTTCTTATCTCATTTCTGAGATTACATCCATTCAAGACAATCAATGTCATCCATTCTTATATAAGCAATGATTTACTTAATCACAACATAATTAATTTAAAATGAATTAAATTAACTATCTCTATCTTTAATTAATTTAAAGTGAATTAAATTAATTACTTCATCTCTTAATTAATTTAAAGTAAATTAAATTAATTACTTCATTATAAACCTTACTTATATAATCATAAATTAATTACAAATAAATTAATTAATCTTTCTATAATTATCTATTTTAATTAATCACCTTTGATTAATTATACTTTAATTACATTTAAGTAATTATCTTAATTAATTTCACAAATTAATTATCCTTAACCAATACAGTAATTAACCTTTAATTACTTCATTAATTAATTAATTACAATCAATTTCTTTAATCCTTAATTAATTATAATTAATCACTTATCATTTGATTAATAAATCTTAATTAATCAACCCTTAATTACATCATTAATTAATTATAAAATAATGATCCCTAATTACATCTTTAATTATTTATCCTATTTAAATTAATTATTTTAAGTAATTAATCTTAATTTAACCACAATTATTAATCACCTTTGATTAATCTAATCCAGTAATTAACTTCCCTTAATTACTTCCATTAATTAATTACTTTTTAATTAATTACCTTAACCAATAATTAATTACCAAACTGTAACGACCCGGAATTTTCGAACCCGAAAATTCCAGATAGTTAGAAGAAAAAGAAAGAGATAGAAGAAAGAAACAGAAAGAAGAAAGAAGAATAGAGAACACAACATCTCACATTCGCAGCGAATTAAATATAATAACAAATAATAGCATTTTATAAAAGAAAGATGTAATGGTTACTTTACATACAATTCATCAGAGTTACAATCATTACAATAGACTGGACAGTTATATCAACCTGCCCCATACTACTATCAATAGAACTCTCAAATACACAGCGGAATACACTCTATACGTCTCTGCCATCCAGCTCGCCACCTGAACTCCAGAACGTCCTTTCCTGAAAATCTGTAATACTCGGTCTGACCCGAGCATTACATCAAATTGAAGGCATTTTTCTTAATCTAAAAAAAATTTTATAAAACAAGTTGTTTGAGTAAGAGAGTTTTGTCTATTTTGAAGTATAAAATTTACTCTAAACAAAACAATTTAAACATTCAAATTTAACATTTAAAATCTTTGAAAACTTGTTAAAAAAAACTTGTTTAAAAATTCATTTGGCTTTTAAAACATAATTAATATATCTTAAAACCTGATTAAATTTACCATTTCATTTTTAAAACTTTATTCACCTTCAAAGACTTGATTTTAAACATTTGAATTGTTTTTAAAACTTTGGTAAATATTGTTTTAAATTGTTTTGTTTAGAGTAAATTTTATATTTTCTTTACTTTTAAACTATGATTCCCTTTGTTTAACATAAATCTGGATTCTGTTTTATCTTAGATTTAAAAACCTATACATGTTTATAAAAAAAACTCTTAATCCTGGAACAACTAAAATCGACCCGAGCTCAAACATCAAACCCCGAGCCAAACTACAATCTTCCCCGAGCTAGCTTCGAGTCACTCGCCTTTTCATCTGCTTCGAGTCGACCATCCCCTCGCACGAACCCAAACCCGAGTCGCCTCTTCTTTCCCAAACACGATCGTACCCAGATATCCCAAGCGTGCACACTTCAATTCTCACATACATACAGAGTACACACATATAAACGAACATGCAAATATACTCCATTCAGAAATCATTCGAAAGCAAAATTTAATTTCATTTCTTAATTACCTTCATTTCCACTAATTACTTCATTAAGTGATTATTCTTAATTACAAATAGTAATTAAGCTTTAATTTAATTTATTTATTATTTATCCTTAATTAAATTCAATCTTTAAAGATAGACTTTAAATTAAATTACATATTAATTTCTATCATTAAACTTCATTAGAAAAACATTTAGGAATCAATTTTAATTGATTAATTAATTATTAGATGTAATTAATTTAAATAAGATAATTAATTAAGAGTAATTAAGGATCATTAATTAATATAATTAATGATGTAATTAAGAATTGATTAATTAAGATTAATTAATAAATAATAAGTGATTAAAGTAATTAATTAATTGTAATTAATTAAGGATTAATGTAATTAAGTATGGTTAATTAATTAATGAAGTAATTTAAGATTAATTACTGAAATGGTTTAAGATAATTAATTTGTGAAATTAATTAGGGATTAATTACTTAAAGTAATTAAAGTATAATTAATCAGGAATGATTAATTAAGATAGATATTTAGAGTAATGATTAATTAATTGGTTTAATTAATAATTAAGTAAGCAGGATTTATAGAATGAAATAATTAGTTTAATTCACTTTAAATTAATTAGATGATATAAATCATTGCTTAAGGATGGATGAATGAGATTGAATGTATTTCATTGTTTGATATCTCTGATGAGATATGATTGATATATGATATGGATGTTTGGTTGAATTATAATGATAATATGAATTATCTGTTTGGGATGATAATGTAGATTATCTATTGAATTATCTATCTTTGTGAATATAGATAAGAATTGAATTGTTTTAACCTTAAAACAACTTGACCCTTAAAAGATACGTTTTGGATTTCGATGAGACCGGGATCGGGTTTCCGTATACCGGGATTCCAGGTCTGGAGACCCGAATACCACATTGATCCAAATTTACGATAGGTCATGAATCTCAAGTGAAGATGAAGATTCAGAGTGCAAGGGTTATTGTCGTTAACTCTGATGGTGATTCCAAAACGAGTGTAACGAGATAATGCCTTCGGTTTCGTTCGAACCCGGAACGAACTTATATGGATTGAATGCTTTCAGCACATCGTCAGGCGGACGATGAGCATTCTAAGTGATATGTTCTGATTAAAGGTAATCGTAACCTCAAGTCTCATCAACCGGGAATGGCTAAAACAGGGGAGGTGCAGCAAGGTTTCGTGGGTAGCACCCACTGAGAGCAAGATAGATCCCTGTCTAGAGGTCCCTTTTCTTTTTATGCGGCTTAGTGTGTGGTTGGTCGCGCCAACTACGGGATTATCTTGTTCGGGATTATCCAGTAAGGGATGGTTCCGGCTTTGTGTTGCAGGGGAGCGGGCGTACTCCTCGGTACGGTGATCTAGGCCATGTACTGTGACGGGCGGTACCCCAGTAGCCCTGCCATTGTATGGAATCCAAACTCCAATAAGTGCCGTACGTATTAATTGTGCCCAACTATGTTGGAATGTGAGATGTAAGCATTTCAGCTATTTCTGTATTTTACTTGAAAACCCTAGACCCTATTATAATACAATCGGATTTCCTATCAAATGTTTTAGTTAGCGTAAGGTAAAAACTTACCCATGTTTATTTGTGGGAAGTCTTACGTGATACTTTTGTTTTCAAAGGTTTTCAAAGTTAAGCAATCTAACCGTTTACTCACACCAGACCCATGTCTGACCCAAGTGTTTATTTTCTGTTTTATTAAACTCTTGGGTACTCAATATTGTATTGAGTAGTCAAGGGATTCAGGATAGTCTTGACGAATTCTGGAGGAGCTGTGAAGCAGGAGGCTTCAGCAAGTAGATATATAGAGTTTCCACTGTGTTTGTATTAGTCTGTATTGTACTGATGTACTTGTGTTGTATAATAGACAGAAGTTTATAACTGTCTATCCTGTGATGTATAAGTTGTGTAACTCTGATGTAACATGATACTATGTAATATTTTATGTGATATATTATATTTTATTCGTTCCGCTGTGAGATTCTGATGTGTTGTTCTTTCTTCTTTTCTATCTTTTCTTCTTCTATCCCTTTCTTTCTTAATTCATGATACGTCTTTCTGGTGGTAGAAAGCCGGGTCGTGACAGTTGGTATCAGAGCTAACCAAGAACTTCTAATCCAAAGGCTTCTCAAAACTAAAACCATCAACAAACCTCTCAACGAATCTCCGAGATGGCAGACATCCAAAAGAAACTCGGGCTCCAAACCAATCGCCAATAACTTAGTCTTCTTAAGGGAACAATGAGACCATGTCCGAAGAACAACTAATCGACCTTAGTCCCATATTTCAAAATAGACAAAACTCTCTTACTTGATATCAGAGAATTCCTATACAGTCGAGTCTTTCCTGCGGTAGACATCAATTGTAAAATCAAGCTTTTAGTTTAAAACTCGAAATAATTAATGGTTTTGTGTTAATTAATTAAAATAATTAAGATTATAAGTTAATTAATTAGGGGTTAATTAATTTAGGATTAATCATTTATTTAGATAAGTATAGATTTTTAATAAATGATTAGAAATTTATTAATCAAGTGATTAAAGATTTATTTAAGCAATTAATTAAGTAATTAGAAATGAATTAATTGGTAATTAATTAGTTTGTAATTAATAAATAGTTGATTAAGGCTTAATTACTTTGAGAAAGTAGTTAAAGAATTGTTAATAATTAATGAAAGATCATTAATTAGAGATTATTAGATAATTAATTAATTAATTAATTAACATGATTAAATTTGATAATCAATTAGATTAATTAGTTAATATGAAAATGGGTTAAGTATAATTACTTAATGGAAGTAATTAAGGTAATTAATTACTTAAGGTAATTAATTAAATAAATTTGATTAAGTTAAATTAATTAATTAAATTAATTTAAGATAATCATTTAGAGATATGATAAATATAATTACTTTTTAATTAGTGAAGTGTAATTACTTAGGAAAGTAATTAAAGTTAATTAGTGGATGTAATTAATTAAAGATAGAGATAGTTAATTTAATTCATTTTAAATTAATTATGTTGTGATTAAGTAAATCATTGCTTATATAAGAATGGATGACATTGATTGTCTTGAATGGATGTAATCTCAGAAATGAGATAAGAAATGTTGTGTAGTATGAATGCTTGGTTGCATTATGATGGTAATATAGATTAACTATTGTAATGTTGATATGGATTACCTATTTGGTTATGAATCATTTGTTTATTTGATAATGTGATTATCAATTGTGATTTGTGAATTTTTCTATCTCTATGAATATAGATAAGTTAAATTGTTTAAACCTTTAAACAACTTGGCCTTAAAAGATACGTTTTAGATTTCGATGAGACCGGGATCGGGTTTCCGTATACCGGAATTCCAGGTCTGGAGACCCGAATACCACATCGACCCAAATTAACGATAGGTCGTGAATCTCAAGTGAAGATGAAGATTTAGAGTGCAAGGGTTATTGTCGTTAACTCTGAGGGTGATTCCAAAACGAGTGTAACGAGATAATGCCTTCGGTTTCGTTCGAACCCGGAACGAACTTGTATGGATTGAATGCTTTCAGCACATCGTCAGGCGGACGATGAGCATTCTAAGTGATATGTTCTGATTAAAGGTAATCGTAACCTCAAGCCTCATCAACCGGGAATGGCTAAAACAGGGGAGGTGCAGCAAGGTTTCGTGGGTAGCACCCACTGAGAGCAAGATAGATCCCTGTCTAGAGGTCCCTTTTCTTTTATTCGGCTTAGTGTGTGGTTGGTCGCGCCAACTACGGGATTATCTTGTTCGGAATTATCCAGTAAGGGATGGTTCCGGCTTTGTGTTGCAGGGGAGCGGGCGTACTCCTCGGTACGGTGATCTAGGCCACGTACTGTGACGGGCGGTACCCCAGTAGCCCTGCCATTGTATGGAATCCAAACTCCAATAAGTGCCGTACGTATTAGTTGTGCCCAACTATGTTGGAATGTGAGATGTAAGCATTTCAGCTATTTCTGTATTTTACTTGAAAACCCTAGACCCTATTATAATATAACTGGATTTCCTATCAAACGTTTTAGTTAGCGTAAGGTAAAAACTTACCCATGTTTATTTGTGGGGAGTCTTACGTGATACTTTTGTTTTCAAAAGATTTCAAAGTTAAGCAATCTAACCGTTTACTCACACCAGACCCATGTCTGACCCAAGTGTTTATTTTCTGTTTTATTAAACTCTTGGGTACTCAATATTGTATTGAGTAGTCGAGGGATTCAGGTTAGCTTTGACGAATTCTGGAGGAGATTTGGAGCAGGAGGCTTCACCGTGTAGATATATGATGATTCCGCTGTGTATATGTTGTGTCTGTATCTGTGATACTTGAGTTGTATGAATTAGACAGATGTTTATAACTGTCTAATATGTGTTGTATAAGTTGTGTAACTCTGATGTATATGATACTATGTAATATTTTATATGATATATTATATTTCATTCGTTCCGCTGTGAGTTTCTGATGTTGTTGTTCTTTCTTCTTTTCTTTCCTTTCTTCTTCTATCCCTTTCTTTCTTCATGATGATACGACTTTTTCTGTGGAGAAAAAGCCGGGTCGTTACAGTTGGTATCATAAGTGTAACGACCCGGGTTTTTCTAACACGAAAAACCGGACCATTTGAGTTAAGAAGAAGAAGTAGAAGAAGAAAATAGGAAACAACATCAGAATCTAACCATCGCAGCGGAATAAAATATAATATATATCAACAGATCTTTACACAAATCAAAACTATATCTGTTTATACAATACATCATCAGAGTACATCAACATCCATAACATACAACTGAATACACAGCGGAAAAATAATAGCAAGTACGAGAGATACGTCTCGCCATCCAGCTCATCTCCTGAGATCCACAGCATCACATCCTGTAACCTATAATACTCGGTCTGACCCGAGCATCATATAAAACAATACCCGAGTCAGTCTGGAAAACCAGCGTGAGAAAATCACACTCAAATTTATTATTAAAGTTTCAAAATCCTTTGAAAACAAAAGCATCTCGTAAGACCACGCCACAAATAAACATGTCGGGTTTTTACCTTACGATAGCTAAAACACTTTATATCAAAATCCTCTGATATTATAATAGTGTCTACAGAAAGTAAATAGAATCTAGCTGAAATGCTTGCATCTCACATTTCAACAATAGTTGGGCACAATCAAAACCATACAGGCACGTAGGGAGAATGGATTTCCAACGAATGACTAGGCACTGGGGTACCACCTGTCACAGTACGTGGCCTAGATCACCGTACCGAGGAGTACGCCCGCTCCTCTGCAACACAAGGCCGGAACCATCCCTTACTGGATGATCCCGAATAAAATCACCCCACGGTTGGGATCAGCAACCGCACCACTAAGCCGAAATAAAAAGGGACATCTAGACAGGGATGACCTTACCCTCCAGTGGAAGCTACCCACGAAGCCTTGCTGCATAACCCCTGATTTTCAGTCATTCCCGGTTGATGAGGTTCGAGGCTAAACGATACCTTTATAGCACATATCCCTTAGAATGCCCATCGTCCGCTGACGATGTTTCGCAAGCATTCGTCCATACAAGTCCATCCTGGGTTTGAACGGAACCGAAGGCACTATTCCTACTACATCCATTTTAGAAATATCCTCAGGATTAGTAGCGACTAGCCCTTGCACTTCACAGCTCCATCTTCGACTCCGAAATCGTTACACGAAACGTACAAACCGGATCGAAGTGGTATTCGAGTCTCCAGACCTAGAATCCTGGTATACGGAAACTCGATCCCGGTCTCTTCGAAACGATCAGCGCATTGGCCAATATTGATAGTCGGTTATTTAACTATCAATTCACATCCATAGCAACCATCACACAATAAATAATTTCCCACATTATTTATTTGCCCAAATATCTTTCCAAGATATATTTCTATTTTCAAACTCCTTTTGAAAACAATTTCAAACAGTTTCCGCTTACGGAATACATTTCCCAAATAATTATTTCTCTGAAACACCAAGTACAAAACACTTAGATTTTAAAATAATCTTAAAACACTTTACTATAAATATACTTAATAATATTGAAATAAAAAAAAACTACTTTAATACCTTAATAAAATATATACTTAAGAAATATTTAAAATGAAACCACTTTACAAATATAAACTAAATTTCTCTTTTTAAAATACAATACCAAATCACTTTTATATAATTACTACAATAATAGATCTTTGAAAAATACTTACTTTAAAGTTTAAATATTTAAAAAGAATAGGTTTCCTAAAACATACTTACTTAGGAAATTAACATTTAGAAATAATAAATTTTCTAAAATATGCTTTTAAAAATACAATTAGAACTTTTAACTTATATTAAAATTGCTTTGAAAACGTACTTGGCTATACAGAGAAATACCCTTCTCACTCCCATCTTTTAAAAATAAAATAACATTTATTTTTAAACCAAACCATATCCTTTTATAAATTCCCACTTTGAAATTATATTTTCAAATATCCTTTGATATTTTATTTTACTTTACAAACCCAGTTTATCTCTCTCCCAAATCTCATTTCTCTTTAAAATTCAAATTCCAAAGTATTTAAATCAATTTATAATTGATTTCCCAATTTATTTTACTTTGAAATAATTTTCTTACTTAATCCATTTATTTCCAAATTCATTAACTTCCAGATTTTATTTCTCATTATGATTTAAAATCTTTAAACCGAAACACAAGTTTCAGATTTCCCAAATTCCTTCTCTTTTTAATTACATTTAAACATTGAATTAAAATAAATTTTTATCCCTTTAAATAACATCACATAAGTCTTCTTTAAATTCAACATTTCTCTATTTATTCAAAATTTCTCTTTTCCATATTTAATTTATTCGAATTCACTAGAATTACTTAACTTAATTTTACTCTTTTATATTTTTCCAAAAATCCAATTCAATTGCTTTTGATAACTCATTATACTGGGAAATTCAATCCAACCAGATTATCCAATATAAATTATCACAGGATAACAACAATCATATCACAGAATATTTAAACAAAAATTAAATATTTTGAGGAATCAAGTTGGATCCCTCCAACCTGTTTCCCTGCATCCACAGACGTTAGCACAATACCAATTCCACTTCGAGGTGGAATATCGCGGTATATGGGTTTATAAAATATCATCCGCTATTATGCGGCGCATAGGGTCTCATCCGCTATATAAATGCGGGAATATCAACTCCAATATATACATATGCCAATATGTATATATTGCTATATACTACTATATATATATATAGCACATCAATCAATGCAATCATCCAATCAATTATTTAAATTTAACCATTTAAATTTAAATTCAACTGAGTGAGATTAACTCACCTTTTGCCCCTTCTATTTTGCAATTCAACCCAAATCAATAGTCCTCTTCACGATGCCAGACCTTGAATACATATTATATAAATTTATTAACACTTGAATCAAACAATTTATTATCATTCACTTATTTAATTTGACTTAAATTCTTAAACTAAAAATTCCCTTAAACCAATTATTTTTAGTCCAAAAATTGAATAAGTTAATTGAAACAGTTTAACCACCACATCTATCATTTTCCTATTTAAATCCTTATTTTTTTCCAAAATCTATAGTAACTTCTGTTACTTAAATATGTATATACATATTTCATAACAAAATATGTCTGATACTCAATTTCCATAGTCTGCCACAAAATACTTAAGTGATACGGTTTATAGTGACATTTGTTATTAATCAAATTCAAATAAACTAAAGTTTCCTGTTTCCGAACATATCCACAAAAATCGAATTTAAATTTAAATGAATAACTGGTATACCTTACAGCTTGACTCTCCTTCCCGAAACCCTCGCCTCATCCTCTCACGCAACCAAGATCGCGATAGAACAGGGAGGCCGTGATTTTCTTCGAACGAACTGAATTCGTATGCAGAGGAAAAAAGGAATGGGGTTTTCGAATTCGTGAAATTGGACGAGAGGAAGATAGGTGATTTCATTTTTACCTTTTACTGTGAAGTGTTCGGTTGAAAACAAAAAGGTGAGGACGCGTGTTCACGAAATCTGACAAGTGGTAAATTTCTGAGGCGTGTTTCAGAAGCTTGCAATATAATTAATTATCTATTTAATTCTATTTTGAAATCGTCCTGATTTACGTAACTTACAGTCTCGATCTCCAATCGAGACGTGCCGCCAGATGTTTTAATATTAAACCCCTATTACGAACGCAAAGGAAAAGGTCTCGAGTCCCGATTCGATCGTAAGTAGAAGATAACCTTTTGGATTCAGTTATTAAATTGAATTTTCGATTTAATTTCAGTGCGTTTACATTCCGTACGTCCACACGACAACTCCAAACACTACGAAAATTGAAATCCAATAATAATACAATATTACGGATCCAATGGAACTGGTTTCGTCGCATTCCGAGACTGTGCCTCGGACGGCTATTTTTAAATTCAATTTCAACGATATTTTTTTTTAAAAACTGAACAAAACTCTTTAAAATTCCATTTAATTAATCTTATCAATATTCTGTGTTGGCTGATAGGTATGCTTAGATTGGTTGAAATAAAATAAAACTTGGGATTATCTTTTGTTTTAAATTTCGAGGACGAAATTCTTTTAAGGGGGAAGGAATGTGATATCCCGGGATTTCAGGGAATTTAAAATGTGATAATCTTGTAAGTTAATTATTTAAAATTGGTAAAGTTGTTATTTTCAAACAATTAAATAATGAGTTGTTTTTAAATATAAATATAAATAGATTTTAAATAGACTTATTATTTTCAAATTTAATAAGTGTTGTTAAAAATATATGTATATATGTGTATTTAAATTGATTTTAAATAGGATAATTATTTACAATTAATATTGTGTTTGTTTAAAATTGATATCCATATTTATTTGAATTGATTTTAAAATTTGGATTTTAAATTGACTTTGAATTTTGATTTAAGAATTGGATTTAAAGAAATATATATATATATATATATATATTAAAATAATAAAAATAATAATATAGTTTGGACTTAAATCATATGGATAAGGTTTTTATCTAAAATTAGATTTGTTTTATATTATTCTCTTAAAGAAATTTATTTAAAGAAATTTGGGAAGTGTTTATTAAATAGTTAGTAAATACAAAAGTTTTATATTATCATTTAAAATGGACTAAATATACTATATATAATTTTATTTAAGATATGATTGGTTTTTATTTTATTTTCTTTTAAAGGTTTTATTTTTATAAATTGAGAAAAGCATTTTTAAATAAGATATGTATTTATCTATTTAGAAAATGTAATTTAAAAGCTTTAAAAATCATTTAAAATTTATTTATGCATGAAAAATTACATGTGTTAATATAATAATCTCTTAAATACCATGTGTTAAGTGAATAAGTATTGTTAATGACAAGTGTCAATATCTATTTTAATTTTCTTTTTATTTTGATAAATCATAATTTACTCTATATAAACATACATTCCCTCTCTTATATTTCTTTCCCTATCTTCACAATTTCAAAAGCAAGAAAATTAACCTGTAAACGTTTCTAAATTCAAACCTTCAACCAAAAACAAATCTGTAAACTATTTTTCTCAAACCAGAAAAAGAAAATCCCTGTAATTCAAACTGTTCTACTCTACAAAACTAGAAAAAGAAAAAATCATTTCCCTGCAAACCTTCTTCAAGTTTAAACACAATCCCTGTAATCAATTCACTCTTCATCTCAAAAACCAAAACCTGTAACAAATTTTCAAAGCAAGCTTTCCAGTTCAAGCAAGCTGTAAGATTCAACTCAAATTCAAATATTCAACAAGCATTCCAGTTTTTAAGAAGATTACAACAAAGATTTCCAGTAACAAGTTGCAAAGATTCAGTTTTCATCTCAGTTTTAAGCTCTCTGCATTTTGGTTAAAAGGTGAGTAAACCTTTATTTTTTTTAAAAACAGTTTTAAATCTGAGAATAAATTTAAATGTTGTGATAAATGTTATAGTAATTTGGTTTGCATATGATTTACCTGTGAATGTATGCTAGTATAATAAAATGCATGTTCTAAAAAATCAGTATGTATACATATATACTTCTCTGTTATTTTAATGTGAGTAGATTAAACTTAAACAGTTTTAATTAGATTCATATGATAGATATTTGAAGTAAAAGTGTGATGCATGTTGAATATATGTATGCATGTTGTTGTGAATATGAATATATGTGTATAAATAAGTATAGAATTTTGTGTATATGATTTTATTCAGGTGTGCATGTCTGTTTGAATCCCTGTTCTCCTCTGTTTCATATTACAGGTTTCAAATACTAGAATTAAACTCAAATTTCTTTACCTGTTATTGTTAAACTTTGGGTTAGAAACAAAATGGTTAGTATATTCAAAATCTATGTACTAAAAATAGATTCAGGTATCTGATGTTTGGAAATCCTCTGGAAATTTAGAAATTTAGTAACCATTCTAACATAAATGTTAAAATCAAATGATGTAATTTGATGAATCAATTATACAAATTGTATTGTCTTTATAAGATATGAATTTTAAAAAGAAAATCAGAATTTTTAGTATTAAAATGAAGATGCATTTTAGGAATATCGGGAAAATGTTTTCTGAGCATTTTCTGGCGATCGGAACATTTTTGGTGATCGTGGTTTCGTCTGGAGATAGCTTGATTATCAGAAAGTTTGGGAAAAATGGTAGACGAATTTATTTATCACTGAGGCATTGATGATCGATCGAATTTGGTTTAAACCCTAGATTTTGTGTGTTCTGGAAAATGGATCGTGGCAGTGTCTCAAGTTGATCGAGTTCAATGGGATCAAGTGTAACGGCTTCGTGGATGATCGAAGGTAGTGCGATTGTGGTGGCGCGTCGTCTGATGGTCGGAGGCGTGAGTTCGTGGGGTTTTGGCCATGAATGTTGGTTCCAGTATCCAACTGGGTAGCTAGATATCGATTTGAGGCTGGTGATGACATTTTGAGGATTGGAGATGGTTGCCGCAATTGAAGTTCGTCATGCTGGAGAGTTCATCGGAGGTGGAAGGTGATTCCGGCACTGGTGCACGTGCATGTGTGCAACTTCGAGTGTCTGGGTTTGGTTGGTCTGGGTAGATGATGTTTTCTCGGAGACGCTCTCGAGTAGTTTCGAGTGCGACTCGAAAAAGAAAAGAAGCGTGAGTGCACGGGGGTTACTCGGGGAAATCGAGTGTATTGCTCGAATTTGTTTGTGGGTTGTCTGGTTTTTAGTTTTCGAAGTTTGGGCCAGATTTGTTTTAAATCTTAAGTTAATACAAATCAGTTTTTTTTAAAAGAAAAGAAATGTTATAAAGTTTTAAAAATATAGTTAAATTTGAATATATTTTCAAAAGTAATATAAACCATTGTTTCCAAAGTGAAATGTTTAAATTGCCTTGCTTAAAGAAAATTAAATACTTTCAATATTAATTGATTTGCAAAATGGTTTTCAAATCTTTCAATTATACAAATGAATTTGCGAAATGTTTTAAATTGGAAGTAATTAGTGGTAATTTAATGGAAGTAATTAAGGAAAATTACTTAATGGCATTAATTAATTAATTAAAGGTAAGTGATTTTAAGTTGATTAATTAATGTAATAAATTAATGATAAGAGACTAGTTAAGAAATTAATCAAGAGAAATTAATTAATTTAATTAACTAATGATTAAGGATTAATTAAGTAATTAGAGATTGATTAATTAATGATTAGTGATTTATTAAATTGTAATTAGAATTAATTAATTAAGTAATTAGAGGTTAATTAATTTGTAATTAAGAAATACTTAATTAAGTTTTATTAATTGATAATTAAGGTTTATTAATTAATAATTAAAAATAATAATTAATCTGTAATTAATAATTAATTAAATTGTTTAAGAGTAATTAAGGATGAATTACTCAAGTATAATTAATGATATGAGTGGGATTGATTTAAGTTAATTAATTTGTAGATTAATTAAAGATAATCACTTGATAAGGATTAAGTATAAATACTTAATAAGATTGATAAGTGTAATTACTTAGAGTAAGTAATTAATAAATAAATTACAAGATGTAATTAATTAAAAGGAATTACTTAATGAGAAGTAATTGAAGTATAATTACTTTACAAAAAATAATTAAGGATTAATTATTTGGTTTAATTAATTAAGGATAATTACTTGAATGTAATTAAGGGGTATTAATCAAGGGTGATTAATTAAGATGATTAATGTGAGGATAATAAATTAATTGATTGTAATTAATTAATGGTTAAGTAAGAAGGATTTATAAAATAAAGTAATTAATTTAATTCACTTTAAATTAATTAGAGATGATATAAATCATTACTTATGGATGGATGATAATACTGAATGCTTTACATTGATTGATATCTCTGATGAGATATATGCTGTATGATATGGATGTTAGTTGAATTGTGATGATAATATGGATTATCTGATAATGTTGATTATCTATTTTGAATTATCTTTCTTTGTGTATAAAGATAATGAATTGAATTGTTTTAACCTTTAAAACAACTTGGCCTTAAAAGATACGCTTTGGATTTCGATGAGACCGGGATCGGGTTTCCGTATACCGGATTTCCAGGTCTGGAGACCCGAATACCACATCGATCCAAATTTACGATAGGTCGTGAATCAAGTGAAGATGAAGATTCAGAGTGCAAGGGTTATTGTCGTTAACTCTGAGGGTGATTCCAAAACGAGTGTAACGAGATAATGCCTTCGGTTTCGTTCGAACCCGGAACGAACTTGTATGGATTGAATGCTTTCAGCACACCGTCAGGCGGACGATGAGCATTCTAAGTGATATGTTCTGATTAAAGGTAATCGTAACCTCAAGCCTCATCAACCGGGAATGGCTAAAACAGGGGAGGTGCAGCAAGGCTTCGTGGGTAGCACCCACTGAGAGCAAGATAGATCCCTGTCTAGAGGTCCCTTTTCTTTTTATTCGGCTTAGTGTGTGGTTGGTCGCGCCAACTACGGGATTATCTTGTTCGGGATTATCCAGTAAGGGATGGTTCCGGCTTTGTGTTGCAGGGGAGCGGGCGTACTCCTCGGTACGGTGATCTAGGCCACGTACTGTGACGGGCGGTACCCCAGTAGCCCTGCCATTGTATGGAATCCAAAATCCAATAAGTGCCGTACGATTTAGTTGTGCCCAACTATGTTGGAACGTGAGATGTAAGCATTCCAGCTATTTCTGTATTTTATTTGAAAACCCTAGACCCTATTATAATATAATCGGATTTCCTATCAAATGTTTTGGTTATCGTAAGGTAAAAACATTTCCGTGTTTATGTGCGGGAAGTCTTACGAGATACCTTTTCTTTCAAAGGTTTTTCAAAGTTAAACAAGTTTAAACCGTTTACTCACACCAGACCCATGTCTGACCCAAGTGTTTATTTTCTGTTTTATTAAACTCTTGGGTACTCAATATTATATTGAGTAGTCGAGGGATTCAGGTTAGCTTTGACGAATTCTGGAGGAGATTTGGAGCAGGAGGCTTCACCGTGTAGATATATGATGATTCCGCTGTGTATATGTTGTGTCTGTATCTGTGATACTTGAGTTGTATGAATTAGACAGATGTTTATAACTGTCTAATATGTGTTGTATAAGTTGTGTAACTCTGATGTATATGATACTATGTAATATTTTATATGATATATTATATTTCATTCGTTCCGCTGTGAGATTCTGATGTTGTTGTTCTTTCTTCTTTCTTTCTTTTCTTCTTCTATCCCTTTCTTTCTTATTAGCGATTCGATTTTCCGGGAGTGGAAAGCCGGGTCGTCACATTTCACTGTAACGACCACGACTTTCTCTCCATAGAAAGTCGCATCGTTAATAAGAAAGAAAGGGGTAGAAAATAGAAAAGAAGAGAAGAAAGAAAGAAACAACAACAATGATCTCACAGCGGAACGAATAAATTATATTAATAACATATACTATTACATAGTATACAATACTTTACAGAGTTACACAGCATATACATCACTTACTAGACAGTTATAACATCTGTCTAGACATTACAACTCAATACACTACAGAGATACAGACACAGCGGAACTACTATATATCTACAACGCTGAAGCCTCCTGCTCCATTGCTCCTCCACAATTCGTCAAAGCTAAACCTGAATCCCTTGGCTACTCGTAAAAATTTGAGTACCCAAGAGTTTATAAAACAGAAATAAACAACTTGGGTCAGACATGGGTCTGGTGTGAGTAACAGGTTAAACTTGCTTAACTTCAAAACCTTTAGAAAGAAAAGGTATCACGTAAGACTCCCCACAAATAAACATGGAAAAGTTTTTACCTTACGCTAACCAAAACATTTGATAGGAAATCCAGTTATATTATAATAGGGTCTAGGGTTTTCAAGTAAAATACAGAAATAGCTGAAATGCTTACATCTCACATTCCAACATAGTTGGGCACAACTAATACGTACGGCACTTATTGGAGTTTGGATTCCATACAATGGCAGGGCTACTGGGGTACCGCCCGTCACAGTACGTGGCCTAGATCACCGTACCGAGGAGTACGCCCGCTCCCCTGCAACACAAAGCCGGAACCATCCCTTACTGGATAATCCCGAACAAGACAATCCCGTAGTTGGCGCGACCAACCACACACTAAGCCGAATAAAAAGAAAAGGGACCTCTAGACAGGGATCTATCTTGCTCTCAGTGGGTGCTACCCACGAAACCTTGCTGCACCTCCCCTGTTTTAGCCATTCCCGGTTGATGAGGCTTGAGGTTACGATTACCTTTAATCAGAACATATCACTTAGAATGCTCATCGTCCGCCTGACGATGTGCTGAAAGCATTCAATCCATACAAGTTCGTTCCGGGTTCGAACGAAACCGAAGGCATTATCTCGTTACACTCGTTTTGGAATCACCCTCAGAGTTAACGACAATAACCCTTGCACTCTGAATCTTCATCTTCACTTGAGATTCACGACCTATCGTAAATTTGGATCGATGTGGTATTCGGGTCTCCAGACCTGGAATACCGGTATACGGAAACCCGATCCCGGTCTCATCGAAATCCAAAACGTATCTTTTAAGGGCCAAGTTGTTTTAAGGTTAAAACAATTCAATTCTTATCTATATACACAAAGATAGATAATTCAATAGATAATCTACATTATCATCCCAAACAGATAATTCACATTATCATTATAATTCAACCAAACATCCATATCATATATCAATCATATCTCATTAGAGATATCAAACAATGAAATACATTCAATCTCATTCATCCATCCTTAAGCAATGATTTATCATCTAATTAATTTAAAGTGAATTAAACTAATTACTTCATTCTATAAATCCTACTTACTTAATTATTAATTTAAACCAATTAATTAATCATTACTCTAAGTATCCATCTTAATTAATCATTCCTGATTAATAATCCTTTAATTACTTTAAGTAATTAATACTTAATTAATTTCACAAATTAATTATCTTAAACCATTCAGTAATTAATCTTTAATTACTTCATTAATTAATTAATTATACTTAATTACATTAATCCTTAATTAATTACAATTAATTAATTACTTTAATCACTTATTATTTATTAATTAATCAATTCTTAATTACATCATTAATTATATTAATTAATGATCCTTAATTATTCTTAATTAATTATCTTATTTAAATTAATAATTAATTAGTCACATTTATTAATCACCTTTGATTAATCTCATTTAGTAATTAACTACTCTTAATTACTACACTTCATAAATTAATTACTCCTTAATTAATTATCCTTTAATTAATCCCCTGATTAATTATACAAAGTAATTAAACTAAAATTACTTTTATTATTAAAATCTTCTTTAGTTAATTACATCCACTAATTAACTTTAATTACTTTCCTAAGTAATTACACTTCACAAATTACAAAGATATATGAGATTAATTGCCACTTAGAACTATTTTAGTCGCTCTGATACCAACTGTGACGACCCGACTTTTTCTCCACAGAAAAAGTCGTATCATCATGAAGAAAGAAAGGGGTAGAAGAAGAAAGGAAAGAAAAGAAGAAAGAACAACAACATCGGAAACTCACAGCGGAACGAATGAAATATAATATATCATATAAAATATTACATAGTATCATATACATCAGAGTTACACAACTTATACAACACATATTAGACAGTTATAAACATCTGTCTAATTCATACAACTCAAGTATCACAGATACAGACACAACATATACACAGCGGAATCATCATATATCTACACGGTGAAGCCTCCTGCTCCTCAGCTCCTCCAGTATTCGTCAAGACTAACCTGAATCCCTCGACTACTCAATACAATATTGAGTACCCAAGAGTTTAATAAAACAGAAAATAAACACTTGGGTCAGACATGGGTCTGGTGTGAGTAAACAGTTTAAATTGCTTAACTTTTAAAACCTTTGAAAACAAAAGTATCACGTAAGACTCCCCACACATAAACATGGGTAAGTTTTTACCTTACGCTAACTAAAACATTTGATAGGAAATCCAGTTATATTATAATAGGGTCTAGGGTTTCCAAGTAAAATACAGAAATAGCTGAAATGCTTACATCTCACATTCCAACATAGTTGGGCACAACTAATACGTACGGCACTTATTGGAGTTTGGATTCCATACAATGGCAGGGCTACTGGGGTACCACCCGTCACAGTACGTGGCCTAGATCACCGTACCGAGGAGTACGCCCGCTCCCCTGCAACACAAAGCCGGAACCATCCCTTACTGGATAATTCCGAACAAGACAATCCCGTAGTTGGCGCGACCAACCACACACTAAGCCGAATAAAAGAAAAGGGACCTCTAGACAGGGATCTATCTTGCTCTCAGTGGGTGCTACCCACGAAGCCTTGCTGCACCTCCCCTGTTTTAGCCATTCCCGGTTGATGAGGCTTGAGGTTACGATTACCTTTAATCAGAACATATCACTTAGAATGCTCATCGTCCGCCTGACGATGTGCTGAAAGCATTCAATCCATACAAGTTCGTTCTGGGTTCGAACGAAACCGAAGGCATTATCTCGTTACACTCGTTTTGGAATCACCCTCAGAGTTAACGACAATAACCCTTGCACTCTAAATCTTCATCTTCACTTGAGATTCACGACCTATCGTTAATTTGGATCGATGTGGTATTCGGGTCTCCAGACCTGGAATACCGGTATACGGAAACCCGATCCCGGTCTCATCGAAATCCAAAACGTATCTTTTAAGGCCAAGTTATTCTTAAGGGTTTAAACAGTTAACTTATATTCAGAATGATATAAACAGATAGATGAATCACATTATCACAATAGATAATTCATATCAAACATTCATCTCACAAAGCAGCATATCACATATATCAGAGATATCCAAATCACCCAATATCCAATATCAATCAATCATCCATAAGCAGGTTTGATTATCTCCAAATCAATTTAATCAATCTTTAATTAAATTAATTACTATCCTTTAATCATTTGGATTATCTTAATCCTACTTACTAACTTTAATTAATTACAAATTAATTAATTAATCATCTTTTAATGATCTTCCTTAATTAATCTTCCCTGATTAATTATCTTTAATTACATTCAAGTAATTAGCCTTTAATTAATTTCACCAATTAATTATCCTTAACCATTTCAGTAATTAACCTTTAATTACTTATCATTAATTACAATAATTAATGATCCTTCATTAATTAATTAACTATAATTAATTGCATTAATCCTTAATTTATTTCAATTAATTAATCATACTTAAATTAATTACTTTTATTATATTAATTTACTTATCATTTAATTAATTAACACTGAATTAATTAATAAATTAAATTAATAAATTATTCTTTAAGAGATTAATTAGGTAATTAATTTAGTAATTAGAAATTAATTAAATGGTATTTAAGAATTAATTAATTTGTAATTAATAATGTTGATTTAAGTTTAATTACTTAAATAATGAATTGTTAAAAATTAATGATAGATCATTAATTAGAGAATATTAAATAATTAACTATTAATGTTTAAATTTGATAATTAACTAGATAAATTAGTTAATTAAAAAATTGGTTAAGTAAATTACTTAATAAAGTAATTAAAGTAATTACTTAAGGTAATTAATTAAATAAATTTGATAAGTTAAATTAATTTTGTTTAATTAATTTAAGATAATCACGGGGTGATTTGATAATTACTTAAAGGTAATTAGTGGAAGTATAAATCTGTAACGACCACGACTTTCTCTCCACAGAAAGTCGCATCGTTATGAAGAAAGAAAGGGATAGAAAAGAGAAAAGAAGAGAAAGAAAGAACTAAACAATATCAGAATCTCACAGCGGAACGAAACAAAATATAATATATCACATAACTATTACATAGTCTTTACATAATCAGAGTTACACAACTTATACAACAAAATAGACAGTTATAATTTCTGTCTATTATACAACTCAAGATACAATTCAAACAAAAGACTCAGATCAACCAACACAGCGGAATACTATCTATCTACGAATGCTGAAGCCTCCTGCTCCATATCTCCTCCATAGATTCGTCAAAGCTAACCTGAATCCCTTGGCTACTCGTAAAAATTTGAGTACCCAAGAGTTTAATAAAACAGAAAATAAACACTTGGGTCAGACATGGGTCTGGTGTGAGTAAACGGGTTAAAATTGTTTAACTTCAAAACCTTTTGAAAACAAAGGTATCACGTAATACTTCCCACACATAAACATGGAAAAGTTTTTACCTTACGCTAACCAAAACATTTGATAGGAAATCCAGTTATATTATAATAGGGTCTAGGGTTTTCAAGTAAAATACAGAAATAGCTGAAATGCTTACATCTCACATTCCAACATAGTTGGGCACAACTAATACGTACGGCACTTATTGGAGTTTGGATTCCATACAATGGCAGGGCTACTGGGGTACCGCCCGTCACAGTACGTGGCCTAGATCACCGTACCGAGGAGTACGCCCGCTCCCCTGCAACACAAAGCCGGAACCATCCCTTACTGGATAATCCCGAACAAGACAATCCCGTAGTTGGCTGCAGTTCCAACTACCCACTAAGCCGAAATATAGAAAGGGACCTCTAGACAGGGATCTATCTTGCTCTCAGTGGGCGCTACCCACGAAGCCTTGCTGCACCTCCCCTGTTTTAGCCATTCCCGGTTGATGAGGCTTGAGGTTACGATTACCTTTAATCAGAACATATCACTTAGAATGCTCATCGTCCGCCTGACGATGTGCTGAAAGCATTCAATCCATACAAGTTCGTTCCGGGTTCGAACGAAACCGAAGGCATTATCTCGTTACACTCGTTTTGGAATCACCCTCAGAGTTAACGACAATAACCCTTGCACTCTGAATCTTCATCTTCACTTGAGATTCACGATCTATCGTAAATTTGGATCGATGTGGTATTCGGGTCTCCAGACCTGGAATACCGGTATACGGAAACCCGATCCCGGTCTCATCGAAATCCAAAACGTATCTTTTTAAGGCCAAGTTGTTTAAAGGTTAAAACAATTCAATTCAATACTTGAATTCATACAACATTTAACATAGATAAATATCACACATTTATCACGGATATATCCAATATCATATCACAGAATATCATAACATATCATCCAATAGACAAACAATCATCCATAAGCAACAATTTATTAACCCTATGTTATAATTAATTTAATTAACTTAAATTAAATTAATTACTTAAGAATTAATTATCTAATCTTGCTTAATCCATCATTAATTAATTACAACCTTTAATTAATTAATTACTCATTAAATATTAACCATCCTTGATTAATTATTCATTAATTACATAAAGTAATTATCCTTTAATTAATTTCACAAATTAATTATTCTTACCCATTTAACAGTAATTAACCTTTAGTTACTTTAATTAATTACACCAAATAATTAATCCTTAATTACTTCTCATTAAGTAATTATCCTTTAATTAATTACATCTTGTAATCATACATTAATTACTTATACTAAGTAATTACACTTTTTAACCTTATTAAGTATTCATACTTAATTCTTTATCAAGTGATTATCTTTATTTAACTTAAATTAATCACATCCATTTATTTTATTTCAACCAATCTAAGCATACCTATCAGCCAACACAGAATATATTCTTTATCAAGTGAGCGACTCGAAGAAGTCTAGGGAATCAAGGTGAGTAAACAAAATGTTAAAAACAGTAATATGGATTGTTGATTGGTTCTGGATATTCTCTATCATAGTTGTGACTATGCAAGAAGAATGACGGTTTCTGATCAAGAAATTAGATCTGAGTCCGCACTAGGAAGCCGGGTGGACAATACTAGTTCGGAAGTGAAATTGTGTGATCGATTGAGCGATTAGATTGATATAGCGTACGGATGATATGTGTACATCGTACGGGTTTGAATGAAATTGGCATTTAAAATTTGAGGATAAGAAATTTGAAATGGTTTTCGAAAATGAAAGGTATATTATGTGAAATATAATGGAATTGGGTATTTCTTTGGTTGAAATTTACTTTATGGAGGTAAGTAAATGGTAAATAACTTTATAAAGAAATCAAACTTGAATATTTGATTTGACAATAAATAAAGTTGTATTTTGTAATATGATAAACTTCCCTTATTGAATCTAGCCAGAATAAAAAGGGATTTTGGAAGTATTTGAAGTATAAAAGAGGTTTTATACAAGTTGAAGTGATCCAAAGATTTTCAAAGTTATATATATCTATATATATATATATATATAAAGGATTTTATGAGAATGATTTTGGAAAAGGTTTTGGGAACCTATATAATTTGGAAAAGGCTTTTGATTTTTGGGAAAATCAATTTTGGATTTTGGAAAGCCTAGTTTGAGAATTATCGATTTTGGTAATCGATTTTGTGTAAAGGAGATTTTGATAAATCATAAAGGGTATGATTTGAAGATACTATAAACGTATAGTACAAAATGTTTTGAGTATAGCTCTGATACCAAATGTAACGACCCGGAAATTTCGACTCCGAAAATCCCGAATTGTTAAGGAAAAAGAAAAAGAAAGAGATAGAAGAAGAAGAAGAAAACAGAAACATCAAAACACAGAAACCTCACATTCGCAGCGGATCAAAATATAATATCACATAAATAACATTTTTACAAAAACAACTATATCCATACACTTATACATTTATATATCAGAGTTACATTATTACACAACACAGGACAATTCGAAAACATGTCTCAGATAATCAACAATAATATACAACGGATATCACTCCATACGTTTCTGCCATCTAGCTTGCCTCCTGAGCTCCAGAACGTTCTTACCTGAAAATCTGTAATACTCGGTCTGACCCGAGCATTACATCAAAGTAACACCCGGGTCAGGCTGGAAACCAGCGTGAGTAAACTCATCTAACAAGAAATTCCAATCTATAGAACTTATTTAAAACCCGGGGTAACTCGTACATTATTACAAGTAAACAACTTATATAGTCAACACTTATTTTCACAAAACAATATCTGAGTATCCAACTTAGTTTAAATGGTCCATTTTATCCCAACCAGCCTATTGATTTCACATATCAATCTATAAAGTATTTTAGATGATTTCAAATCGAAGTGGTTTCGGATATTTACTAATACCCGACCCCGGTCTCTTCGAAACCAATGTCATCTTAAAGGTCAAGTTATTTAAAAGTTAAACCATTCAATTTAACACTTTGAATTCACATAGCATTTATCATAGATAATCTATATATTCATCACAGATATATCCAAAGCATGGCACAGAGTATCACAGGATATCACCCAATAGATATCAATCAATCCAGACATTTTACTCTAACAATCATCCAAACAGAATTTATTAATCCATATTATAATTAATTTAATTATCTTAAATTAAATTAATTACTTAAGAACTAATTACTTAATCCTGCTTAAATCAATTTATTAATTAATTACAATCATTTAATTAATTAATCATACCTTAATTACTTTTATAAGTCAATTAATTAACCTTAATCAGAGATTAATTTATCCTTAATCATTAATTAAAATTTAATTAATTCTTAATACTTGGTTAATTAACCCTTAATTATCAATTAATTAATTACTAATTACCAATTAATTACTTAATTAATTTCTTAATTAATTACTGCTAATTATTAATTAATTAACTTTAATTATCTAATTAATAATTCTTAATTACAAATTAATTAAACTCTTAATTAATTAATTATAATCTTTAAGTATTTATTTCTTAATTTATAATTAAGATAATTAATTACTCTTTATTAAATTTCAAACCTTAATTATCCTTAACAAATCATTTTCCTTTCTTAATTACTTAATCACATTATTAAACTTAACTTTTAATTAACATTTAATTATAACTATAAAATGATTTAGTTTTAAAACATTTTATTTAAATTTTCTTTATTTAAGTAAGATTTTGTAATCCTGGTTTGATCAGATCAAAGAAATCTGTTTCCAGTTTTCAAATCCTTGTTCCTCTGTAAAAAAAAATAGTGAGTAAACTTCTTTTCTAAAGCTTAAATCTTCTTATTTACAATTTGCATGTAAGATTTAATGGTAGTAATATTTTAATTATGTTTTGCATGGATGAAATGTATGTGTGTATGTCTGTGTGATAGATAGGCATGTCTCTGCTTAGTGTTCAACAGACCAAAACTTACTCAAAGCTAAATTCCTCTTCATATAAACTATATTAGATTATGATGGTTGAAGAAAATATGTTTGTAATAACTAAATTCTATTTTTAAAAATATTTATATGTGTAATTAGCAAGTATTTTAACTGGGAAGAAGAAGAACAGTGGAAATCAAAATTTAGTCAGAAATTAATTGGTTAAATCTTGGTTTTTGCTTATATCATCTGATTCGTATTTAAAAACTATGATTTTTAAAGATAAAATCAGGATTTTTAAGTAAGCATTTTGAAAGAAATTGATAGATGAACGAAAATTGGTTTCTTGGCAAATTCTGACGATCGGCGAGTTTGGGTAAGTCATGGTCATGGCTGAAGGAAGGTGGAGGCCGGGGAAACTCGGGAAAAATGCTCGAAGCATTTATAGTTGATCGTGGTGGCTGAAAGTCCGTGAGGTAGGGTTTATGATGGGTTTGGGTTGAGGTTGAAACTGGAGTTGCCGCGAGTTCGTCAGAGAACCGGAGTCGATCGCCTCAGTGCCAATCGAAGCGAGGGGAATAGGTGTAGCTCTGGACTGAATTTCATGACCTCTGATGGTCGGAGGAGGATGTACGAGGTGTTTTTGACGATCGAAGTTTGTTCCAGTTTTGATCTGGAAGTTCGATTTTGATTCTGAGTTCGTGGTGATGTTTGGTAGATCAGAATCGTTAGTAGGAAGGGTCAGTGACGTGCCGGAGGTAGCGTGAGTGATCGGCGACACCTCGATCACCGGTGCACGTGCACGGCAGGGACGGTTGTGTCAGTAAGATGTGGGTTGTGGAAGAAGACGTGATGGTCTCGAAGTTGTGCTCGAGAATTCGTGGTGATGGCTCGAAGAGAAGTAAGTTGCGAGTGTCTCAGTGCTTTACTCGGGGAAAATTGGAAATAGCTCGAGATTCCATTTTGTATAAATTAACCAGATTATTAAAGTTTAAAAACAAAAGTATTACCAAGTTTTAAAGTTATTAAAGTAATTAAGTTATCAAGGAAACATTATCAAGTTTTCGAAATAAAGTATTAACTTGTTTAAACAAGTTTTCAAATATTTTAATGTTAAAATTAAATGTTTAAATTATTTTGTTTATACGTTTTTAACTATATAATTGATTTCTAAAGAAGATTAAATAATGTAATTAAGTATTCAATTTAATGAGATTTAAATAAGTAATTAATCAAGATAAAGAAATTATTTTAAATTAATCAAGGTTATGATTAATTAGGGATAATTAATAAAATTTATTAAAGGGTAAATAAATTAGTGATAATAATCAAATGGGTTAATACTTAATGAAGGTAATTTAGAGATAATTATTGATTGTAATTAAGAAAAGAGGAAATTACTTATGGAAGTAAATTATATAAATCTAATTAATTAATCTTTAATTACTTCATTAAGTAATTATTAATCAATTTCATTAACAAATAATCCTTAATTAATTACTTTATTAATTAATTACTTTTAAATTAATTACACTTAGTAATTAATCTTAAATTAAACACATTTAATTAATCACATTAATTAATTTACTTAAGTAATTAACTCTTAATTATTTACATAAGTAATTATCTTCTAATTACTTCATTTAAATGATCTCGATTACTTTCTAAATTAATTACTTAACAAATAATTAATTCCATCATTAAATAGTTCTTAATTAATTTCTTCATAATTAATTAACTCAAAAACAATTATATTAATTAATTCCTTAATTGATAACATTAAGTGATTACCCGTTAATCACCTCAGCTAATTACTCCCATGAGTAATTTTCCATTAATTACTTCCATAAGTAATTACATCTAATAATTAACCATTAATTACTTCATTAAGTAATTATACTTAATTAATCCATAATTAAGTGATTATTTAAAATTAAATAAACAATTAACTAATTATTTAAAAATAATTAAATAATTAATTGATTAACTTCTTATACTTCAAAATCCTTAATTAATTAATTTAGAAAATCATTTATCTTAATTAATCTTTACTTATTAACAAATCATATAATCAAGTATTCTTAAGTTCATATCCAAATAATTTAACCTTAATCATCACAATTTAATTATTTGAATTAATCAAATCTTTAAAGACAAATTATTCTATTTGGATTCTATTTGGATAATAATTTTAACATTAATCTTATTTGAAAATAATACATTTAGAAATCAATTTAAAATTTTAAAACAATTTAAACCTCTAACTAAATCTTTCAATCTTTGAAAATTGTTTAATAATTTTTAATACATAATCAATTTAAAAGCCACTTATTCTACCTTCACAACTTATCTATTTATATATTATAAAGCTTGTTAATCATATATCCTTGGAACAATTTCTTTCATTACTGACAAACTCGACTTATCTTGATTTAAAACTTTGAAAACTTGATTCTTTACAAAACTATTTCAAACATCAGAATACTAGAGATACACTCATCCTTTTCTCGAACCAACACAGTACTTCGCAATCGTTCCCTACTCGAGTCTACCATGCAAAAACTTCGAGCCCGCTTCACTTCTTCCCCGAATCACTTGCGAGGAATTCACGAACATCTCCGCTTCGAGTCGACTCCAGTAAAACACGACACAAACCCCCAGTCCCTTTTCTTCTCCAATCTCCATTCCCCCGTGCACCGCGTACACGCGTGTACGTGTACGACTCACCCAAATGTCTCCGACCTTCCAGTTGATCGTCGACCAACCACGCATGATCTCGGCAGTACGTTCCTCAACCCAGATCGAACCAATTCACTCGAAACAAAAATTCGACCTCGTGCTCGAAAACTGCAGTAGCTTCGTACCAGAAATTCCCTCACCCATGACCATCCTCGCCGCCGTTGAATTCCGCCATCCACCCTATCGAACCACCTCGACCATGAGCTTCAACACCCCCACGTCGCGATCACCTCCGGTACCCTATACAAGTCGCCAAAATCACTACAGCAAAGCCGAGCCAAAAACTAACTTAAACCCTAGTTAATTCAATTTCAAACGATTTACTCAATAGAAAAAATTATCTTGCATTTTTCCCTTATTCTACAATCCACAAACAAACTTCGATCCAAGTTTCAAAACAAATTATAGCGTGGATAACCTACAATCCACTAAAGTCCCAATTTCGTAAAAACCCCAAATTCATCTTAAATACGAAATTAAAAATTATGAAACCTATGTTAAAAATCATGATTCGATTATCTAAATTCATTATTTTCTACTACGCATCAGGTTCCATAATCAAAAATTGAAATCATCATGATCGATTTTTAACCCATTTTTGATTTTCACTGTAACTATATTATTTTTGAAATAATTTCTTAATATAAACACTTGAATTCATTTTTAAAAATGCAGGTACAATCTTACAATCATTTTTCATTTAAAGTTCGAAGCCTAATATCACTTGTATGAAGAGCAATTGAATTTTCCTTTAGAGAAGTTGAGTCTGTAATATAAACAGAGCTTATATATGTACATATTCACAGTCATTCACAGGCATATCAATATATATATACATGCATTCATACCCATACATTCATGCAACATTATCTACCATATTACTACAAGATTTCATCACATTCATCCAAGTATAATAACATTTTTAAAACTGTTTTTAAAAGAAATTTACTCACCTTAATATCAAAACAGAGAGACAGGCTTTTAAATTTCTGATTTCTGGAAACTGCTCTTGATTTTGTTATTGAGATTTGAAATCCTTTTGCATGCTTTAGTTATGTTGAATCTGGTGTTGAAGTTGCTGTTGAACTTCATTTGCATGTTGAATTACAGAGCTTGATTTAGTTGCTTGAACCCAGATTGAAGATGAGATAATTGTTTGATTTTACTTTCTTTTGATTTTGGTTTCAGTTTTGATTTTCTATTGAATTTAGAAAGATGGAGAGAAAAAGAAGATGGAAAAGATTTGAACTGAAAATGAAAAACCAGATTTCTCTTAACTATATTATTTATAAAATAAACTGTAATGACCACGACTTTCTCTCCACAGAAAGTCGCATCGTTAATAAGAAAGAAAGGGGTAGAAAATAGAAAAGAAGAGAAGAAAGAAAGAAACAACAACAACGATCTCACAGCGGAACGAATAAATTATATTAATAACATAAACTATTACATAGTATACAACAATTTACAGAGTTACACAGCATATACATCACTTACTAGACAGTTATAAACATCTGTCTAGACATTACAACTCAATACACTACAGAGATACAGACACAGCGGAACTACTATATCTACGAACGCCGAAGCCTCCTGCTCCATTGCTCCTCCAGAATATCCGTCAAAGCTAAACCTGAATCCCTTGGCTACTCGTAAAAATTTGAGTACCCAAGAGTTTATAAAACAGAAATAAACACTTGGGTCAGACATGGGTCTGGTGTGAGTAAACGGTTAGATTGCTTAACTTTGAAAACCTTTGAAAACAAAAGTATCACGTAAGACTTCCCACAAATAAACATGGGTAAGTTTTTACCTTACGCTAACTAAAACATTTGATAGGAAATCCGATTGTATTATAATAGGGTCTAGGGTTTTCAAGTTAAATACAGAAATAGCTGAAATGCTTACATCTCACATTCCAACATAGTTGGGCACAACTAATACGTACGGCACTTATTGGAGTTTGGATTCCATACAATGGCAGGGCTACTGGGGTACCGCCCGTCACAGTACGTGGCCTAGATCACCGTACCGAGGATCACTCCCAATCCCCTGCAACACAAAGCCGGAACCATCCCTTACTGGATAATTCCGAACAAGACAATCCCGTAGTTGGCGCGACCAACCACACACTAAGCCGAATAAAAGAAAAGGGACCTCTAGACAGGGATCTATCTTGCTCTCAGTGGGTGCTACCCACGAAGCCTTGCTGCACCTCCCCTGTTTTAGCCATTCCCGGTTGATGAGGCTTGAGGTTACGATTACCTTTAATCAGAACATATCACTTAGAATGCTCATCGTCCGCCTGACGATGTGCTGAAAGCATTCAATCCATACAAGTTCGTTCCGGGTTCGAACGAAACCGAAGGCATTATCTCGTTACACTCGTTTTGGAATCACCCTCAGAGTTAACGACAATAACCCTTGCACTCTGAATCTTCATCTTCACTTGAGATTCACGACCTATCGTTAATTTGGATCGATGTGGTATTCGGGTCTCCAGACCTGGAATACCGGTATACGGAAACCCGATCCCGGTCTCATCGAAATCCAAAACGTATCTTTTAAGGCCAAGTTGTTTAAAGGTTTAAACATTTTAACTTATCTATATTCATAGAGATAGATAATTCACAAGTCACAATTGATAATCACATTATCAAATAAACAAATGATCCATAACAAAATAGGTAATCCATATCAACATCACAATAGTTAATCTATATTACCATCATAATGCAACCAAGCATTTATACCACACAACATTACTTATCTCATTTCTGAGATTACATCCATTCAAGACAATCAATGTCATTCATTCTTATATAAGAAATGATTTACTTAATCATAACATAATTAATTTAAAATTGATTTAAATTAACTATCTCTATCTTTAATTAATTTAAATATAATAAATAATTAAAGATGTAGTTAGAGATCATTATAATGTAACGACCCGGAATTTTCGAACCCGAAAATTCCAGATAGTTAGAAGAAAAAGAAAAGAGATAGAAGAAAGAAACAGAACAAGACACAGATTCTCACATTCGCAGCGGATTAAAATACAATATCAAATAATAATATCAGTTATACAAGAAAACTGTATCAGTCAATTACATTTTAATATATCAGAGTTACAACATCTCACAATCACTGGACAGTTAAAATAACTCGTCCCAATAAATACCAATATATCACTCTCTATACGTTCCTGCCATCCAGCTCGCCTCATGAGCTCCAGAACGTCCTTACCTGAAAAATCTGTAATACTCGGTCTTTTAAGGCCAAGTTGTTTAAAGGTTTAAACAATTCAATTCAATACTTGAATTCACATAGCATTAACTTAGATAAATATCACACATTTATCACAGATATATCCAATATCATATCACAGAATATCATAGTATATCATCCAATAGATATTAACCAAATCAGACATTCTACTCAACCATCATTCATAAGCAACCATTTATTAATCTCTATTATAATTAATTTAATCCACTTAAATTAAATTAATTACTTAAGAATTAATTCCTAACCTTGCTTAATCAATCATTAATTAATTACTTATCCATTTAATTAATTAATCATTAAATATTAATCACTCTTGATTAATTATTCATTAATTACATAAAGTAATTATCCTTTAATTAATTTTACAAATTAATTATCCTTAATCATTTATAGTAATTAACCTTTAATTACTCTCCTTAATTATAATAACTAATGATCCTTAATTAATTACTTCCATTAATTAATTAACTATAATTAATTACATTATTCTTTAATTAATTACATTAATTAATTATGCATTAATTAATTACTTTTATTTATCAACCTTAAATAATTACTCCAATTACATACAGTAATTTATTTATTAATTACTTACACTAAGTAATTATACTTAATCAATCTTATTAAGTAACTATACTTAATCAATTACCAAGTGACTATCCTTAATTAATTAACAAATTAATTAACTTAAATAAATCACATTCATTTCTTAAATCATAACTGAGTAACTCATCCTTAATTACCCTTTAAACAAATTAATTAATCCTATATTATAAATAAATGGAAACTTTTAAAATAAAATATAATAATACCCATTTATATTATAATAAAATCATATATAATATATTTAAGTCAATTTAAAGTGTAAATATACCTTTCGTATTTATTTACTATTAAATAAACACTTTCTAAATTTATATGAATAAAATTCCTTTTAAAGAAAATATTGTAAAACAAATCTTATTTTAAATAAAAGCGTTGTTCATATATTTTATAACCAAATATATTAAAATATTTATCTTTAAAGATTCAAATTTAAATCCAGATTCAAATTCAAATTTGACTTTTAAAATCCAATTTAAAAATCAACTCAACATTTATATTTTTAAATAAACATTTTATTAAGTTTGAAATTGATATATTTCATTTAAAAACAACTCAAGACATATATATACATATTTAAACAATACTTATTAATTTTGGAAATGATAAATCTATTTAAAAATAAAATTTATAAAATAATACAATTTAAATTATTATTCTTATTATAATCAATCTATACTATAATTAAAACATCATATTATTATTATTTGGTTATAAAAAATTTGAAAATAACAAATTTATCAATTTAAAATAATTTAAATTAAGAGATTATCACATTTTAAACTTCTCGAAATCCCGGGATATCACATTCCTTCCCCCTTAAAAGAATTTCGTCCTCGAAATTTAAAACAAAAGATAATCCAAAGATTTTTATATTTATTTCAACCAATTTTAAAACAATTCAATTATACTTAACAGCCATATACTATCAATCAAACAACCATTCATCCAAACAAACAATTTTATCTAAACAAACAATTCTAGTTATCCGGACATAGATCCGGATAAACTCCCTAAAATTATCCCGAGTTTCCCCGATACAGATACTGGGTTACTCGCTCTATTAAATCCAAACTGGTAATTCAATACCGAAGCCAAAACACATATCCTCACAAAAACTCAGAAAGATCTAATATACTCGGAGCTATCTTCCTAGTCTTACCCAATCTTATTTGCTCCCTTTTACTGGAGAAATAACAATGAAGTCTCCAACTTCGAATTCCAAAATTCTCCCTCTAATCCACAGAACTCTTCTGATGATTCTAGGATGTCTTCATCCTTCCTGATCAGCCCAACCATCGCTGATGCTTCTCGAAACAAACAGGACCAAAAACAATCCAATAAACGGATCCTCTCAAGATCTACAGAAATCCAGAACTCAAACTCTACTCCACAATCATCAGTAGATTCCAAATACTTCTTTTATCAAGACAAAACAGATTCTCTCACCAATCTGACCTTCAAATCTTGAAAAGCTTCCTGTAGGAACCCTTTAATCCAAACACTGCAACTTCCGGTTGCTTCTACTCTAGAACAACTACTACCAAGCTTTCGCTGCTCAACTCTGATCTGGATACCGTCGATGAACTCGAACGCAAACTTGACCATCACATTCCAGAAAATCTCTAACAACTCTATAACTCCAATATCTACTAGAGATGCCTCAAACTCAAGCAAAAGATTTCCCAAGAGAACATTCAAACTATCGCAAGTCACTTTTGCGATCCTATCCAGTCCAATATCAAAGATTACTATTCTTTCTTAATCCATCAGAACAGTCTGGTGCTTGACCAATCCATTTGAAAAATGAATTTACTCCGCAGCTTCTGAACTCCACTTTACGAACTGCTAAGCCAAAAGATCTTCCAGCAGGAACACAGAACACTCGAGCTGCACCGCTAACACGGATGACAAAGACTCCTTAATCCAAAGCTTCTAGAGAAACTTGGACCTCAAACAAAACAGAAACACCATGCTGAATTCAGCCACAACACCGAAGCAGATACACTTCCTTAAGCTTGTTCCAAAGAAAACATCTTCGGGAACATCCATCGTCACTGTATCTCATCATACAGCTACTATTACCTGAGGTATCAAGGTACCATCACTCACTTCTGTTCAACCGACAGATCCAACTTTACTCATCCAAACTTCAAAGATAAACTCCGAACCATTACAGTTTCCTTCGGAGATCGATAAAATCCTTCACCACAGCAAAGCTTACTCGAGACAGTATTAGGTCTGCAGTCTCGACAGATACACTTCCAACCTCAACATTCAAACTCCAACTATTGGTAATTGTGTTACACACACTACCACCTTATCTACCTTTATAACTTATATTGGAAAACCCGAACAGGTAACCCAATAAATAGGTAGAAATACATAAATATATATATTTAAAATGATATATATTTTTTTTATATAGAAATTATTTCTGGGTAAAATTATTTCATTTACCTCTTTAAAACAATATTGTGTCCGTTGGCCTGGTTCAAGTGTTTAGAGATCCCTATCAATAACGTTAGCTACTCGTATTGACCAGAATCCATATACCACTCAACCGATCAATTAACACAATATAAAATCATTTTTATATAACTAACAATTACGCGCTCTCAAGATAGACACCACTTCAGAGCCTAGGTATTCACTCAACCTACTGCTCTGATACCATAAGTGACGACCCGGCTTTCCACTCCCGGAAAATCGCGTCGACAGTAAGAAAGAATCTTCGACTGTAACGACCACGACTTTCTCTCCATAGAAAGTCGTATCGCTAATAAGAAAGAAAGGGGTAGAAAATAGAAAAGAAGAGAAGAAAGAAAGAAACAACAACAACGATCTCACAGCGGAACGAAGAAATTATATTAATAACATAAACTATTACATAGTATACAACACTTTACAGAGTTACACAGCATATACATCACTTACTAGACAGTTATAAACATCTGTCTAGACATTACAACTCAAATACAAGACAAGACACTATCACAGATATCAACACAGCGGAATACTACTATCTATATCTACAACGCTGAAGCCTCCTGCTCCATTGCTCCTCCAGATTACTCGTCAAAGCTAACCTGAATCCCTTGGCTACTCGTAAAAATTTGAGTACCCAAGAGTTTATAAAACAGAAATAAACAACTTGGGTCAGACATGGGTCTGGTGTGAGTAACAGGTTAAACTTGTTTAACTTCCAAAACCTTTTGAAAGAAAAGGTATCACGTAAGACTTCCCACAAATAAACATGGGTAAGTTTTTACCTTACGCTAACCAAAACATTTGATAGGAAATTTGATTGTATTATAATAGGGTCTAGGGTTTTCAAGTAAAATACAGAAATAGCTGAAATGCTTACATCTCACATTCCAACATAGTTGGGCACAACTAATACGTACGGCACTTATTGGATTTTGGATTCCATACAATGGCAGGGCTACTGGGGTACCGCCCGTCACAGTACGTGGCCTAGATCACCGTACCGAGGATCACTCCCAATCCCCTGCAACACAAGGTCGGAACATCCCTTACTGGATAATTCCCGCACAAGATACCTTACGGTTGGGATCAGCAACCGCACACACTAAGCCGAAATAAGAAGGGACTTCTAGACAGAGGTAATCTTGTCCTACTTGGGTGCTACCCACTAACCTTGCTGCACCTCCCCTGTTTTAGCCATTCCCGGTTTGTGAGGCTTGAGGCTACGATTACCTTAGAAAAGAACACATCACTTAGAATGCTCATCGTCCACCTGACGATGTGTTGAAAGCATTCAATCCATACAAGTTCGTTCCGGGTTCGAACGAAACCGAAGGCATTATCTCGTTACACTCGTTTTGGAATCACCCTCAGAGTTAACGACAATAACCCTTGCACTCTGAATCTTCATCTTCACTTGATTCACGACCTATCGTTAATTTGGATCGATGTGGTATTCGGGTCTCCAGACCTGGAAATCCGGTATACGGAAACCCGATCCCGGTCTCATCAGTAATTTGTTATAGCATATATCTCATCAGAGATATCAATATATTTAGAACTTAATGATTTATAATTTGATAAATTATTAAGGAGTAATTAATTTAGTTAATAAACTTAGTAATTATGGGTTTTAAATTGATTGATATCTCTGATGAGATATATGCTGTATGATATGGATGTTAGTTGAATTGTATGGATTATCTGATAATGTTAATTATCTGTTGTGAATTATCTTTCTTTGTGTATAAAGATAATGAATTGAAATTGTTTTAACCTTTAAAACAACTTGGCCTTAAAAGATACGCTTTGGATTTCGATGAGACCGGGATCGGGTTTCCGTATACCGGATTTCCAGGTCTGGAGACCCGAATACCACATCAATCCAAATTAACGATAGGTCGTGAATCAAGTGAAGATGAAGATTCAGAGTGCAAGGGTTATTGTCGTTAACTCTGAGGGTGATTCCAAAACGAGTGTAACGAGATAATGCCTTCGGTTTCGTTCGAACCCGGAACGAACTTGTATGGATTGAATGCTTTCAGCACATCGTCAGGTGGACGATGAGCATTCTAAGATAGATGTGTTCTTTTTAAAGGTAATCGTGACCTCAAGCCTCACAAACCGGGAATGGCTAAAACAGGGGAGGTGCAGCAAGGTTAGTGGGTAGCACCCAAGTAGGACAAGGTTACCTCTGTCTAGATGTCCCTTTCTATTTCGACTTAGTGGTGCGGTTGCTGATCCCAATCGTGAGGTATCTTGTGCGGGAATTATCCAGTAAGGGATGTTCCGACCTTGTGTTGCAGGGGATTGGGAGTGATCCTCGGTACGGTGATCTAGGCCACGTACTGTGATGGGCGATACCCCGGTAGCCCTGCCATTGTATGGAATCCAAACTCCAATAAGTGCCGTACGTATTAGTTGTGCCCAACTATGTTGAAATGTGAGATGTAAGCATTTCAGCTATTTCTGTATTTTACTTGAAAACCCTAGACCTATTATAATACAATCGAATTTCCTATCAAATGTTTTGGTTAGCGTAAGGTAAAAACTTACCCATGTTTATTTGTGGGAAGTCTTACGTGATACCTTTTCTTTCAAAAGGTTTTGAAGTTAAACAAGTTTAACCTGTTACTCACACCAGACCCATGTCTGACCCAAGTTGTTTATTTCTGTTTTATAAACTCTTGGGTACTCAAATTTTTACGAGTAGCCAAGGGATTCAGGTTAGCCTTGACGAATTGTGGAGGAGCAATGGAGCAGGAGGCTTCAGCGTTGTAGATATAGATAGTAGTTTCCGCTGTGTTGATCTTGTTTAGATCTTTGTTTGTATTGAGATGTAATAACTAGACAGATGTTTATAACTGTCTAGTATATGATATGTAATCTGTGTAACTCTGATAAGTGTTGTATATGATACTATGTAATATTTATGTGATATAATATATTTTGTTCGTTTCCGCTGTGAGTATTTGTGTTTGTTTCTTTTCTCTTCTTCTCTTTTCTACTTCTCACCCCTTTCTTTCTTATTAGCGATACGACATTCTATGGAGAGAAAGTCGTGGTCGTTACAGAATTAATAATCTCTAATTATTTAATTAATAAGTCTTGATTACAAATTAATTAACCTCTAATTAATTAATTAATAATCTTTAACTATTAATTAATTCTAAATCAATAATTAATTAAATTAATCACCTAAATAAAAAATGTAACGACCCGGCTTTCTTTGCCCAGAAAGACGCATCGTTATAAAGAAAGAAAGGGATAGAAGAAGAAAAGAAAAGAAGAAAGAACAACAACACATCAGAGATCTCACAGCGGAACGAGAAATATATTATATCACATAAGATATTACATAGTATCATATACATCAGAGTATACAATTTATACAACATAGAATAGACAGTTATAAACTTCTGTCTATTATACATCACAAGTACATCGGTACAATACAACATACACAGCGGAAACTCTATATATCTACACGTTGAAGCCACCTGCTCCTCAGCTCCTCCAGTATTCGTCAAGACTAACCTGAATCCCTCGACTACTCAATACAATATTGAGTACCCAAGAGTTTAATAAAACAGAAAATAAACACTTGGGTCAGACATGGGTCTGGTGTGAGTAAACGGTTTAAATTGCTTAACTTTGAAAACCTTTGAAAACAAAAGTATCACGTAAGACTCCCCACACATAAACATGGGTAAGTTTTTACCTTACGCTAACTAAAACATTTGATAGGAAATCCAGTTATATTATAATAGGGTCTAGGGTTTCCAAGTAAATTACAGAAATAGCTGAAATGCTTACATCTCACATTCCAACATAGTTGGGCACAACTAATACGTACGGCACTTATTGGAGTTTGGATTCCATACAATGGCAGGGCTACTGGGGTACCGCCCGTCACAGTACGTGGCCTAGATCACCGTACCGAGGAGTACGCCCGCTCCCCTGCAACACAAAGCCGGAACCATCCCTTACTGGATAATTCCGAACAAGATAATCCCGTAGTTGGCGCGACCAACCACACACTAAGCCGAATAAAAGAAAAGGGACCTCTAGACAGGGATCTATCTTGCTCTCAGTGGGTGCTACCCACGAAGCCTTGCTGCACCTCCCCTGTTTTAGCCATTCCCGGTTGATGAGGCTTGAGGTTACGATTACCTTTAATCAGAACATATCACTTAGAATGCTCATCGTCCGCCTGACGATGTGCTGAAAGCATTCAATCCATACAAGTTCGTTCCGGGTTCGAACGAAACCGAAGGCATTATCTCGTTACACTCGTTTTGGAATCACCCTCAGAGTTAACGACAATAACCCTTGCACTCTGAATCTTCATCTTCACTTGAGATTCACGACCTATTGTTAATTTGGATCGATGTGGTATTCGGGTCTCCAGACCTGGAATTCCGGTATACGGAAACCCGATCCCGGTCTCATCGAAATCCAAAACGTATCTTTTAAGGGCCAAGTTGTTTTAAGGTTAAAACAATTCAATTCTTATCTATACTACACACAAATAGATAATTTACAATAGATAATCCATATTATCATCCAAACAGATAATTCATATTATCATTTCAATCCAACCAAACATCTATATCATAGATCATCAGCACAATTCTTATCAGAGATATCAACAATGCAAAGCATTCAATATCATTCATCCATTCTTAAGTAATGATTTATCATATCTAATTAATTTAAAGTGAATTAAATTAATTACTTAAGAATGGATGAATGATATTGAATGCTTTGCATTGTTGATATCTCTGATAAGAGATGTGCTGATGATCTATGATATAGATGTTTGGTTGGATTGAAATGATAATATGAATTATCTGTTTGGATGATAATATGGATTATCTATTGTAAATTATCTATCTGTGTGTAGTATAGATAAGAATTGAATTGTTTTAACCTTAAAACAACTTGGCCCTTAAAAGATACGTTTTGGATTTCGATGAGACCGGGATCGGGTTTCCGTATACCGGAATTCCAGGTCTGGAGACCCGAATACCACATCGATCCAAATTAACAATAGGTCGTGAATCTCAAGTGAAGATGAAGATTCAGAGTGCAAGGGTTATTGTCGTTAACTCTGAGGGTGATTCCAAAACGAGTGTAACGAGATAATGCCTTCGGTTTCGTTCGAACCCGGAACGAACTTGTATGGATTGAATGCTTTCAGCACATCGTCAGGCGGACGATGAGCATTCTAAGTGATATGTTCTGATTAAAGGTAATCGTAACCTCAAGCCTCATCAACCGGGAATGGCTAAAACAGGGGAGGTGCAGCAAGGCTTCGTGGGTAGCACCCACTGAGAGCAAGATAGATCCCTGTCTAGAGGTCCCTTTTCTTTTATTCGGCTTAGTGTGTGGTTGGTCGCACCAACTACGGGATTATCTTGTTCGGAATTATCCAGTAAGGGATGGTTCCAGCTTTGTGTTGCAGGGGAGCGGGCGTACTCCTCGGTACGCTGATCTAGGCCACGTACTGTGACGGGCGGTACCCCAGTAGCCCTGCCATTGTATGGAATCCAAACTCCAATAAGTGCCGTACGTATTAGTTGTGCCCAACTATGTTGGAATGTGAGATGTAAGCATTTCAGCTATTTCTGTAATTTACTTGGAAACCCTAGACCCTATTATAATATAACTGGATTTCCTATCAAATGTTTTAGTTAGCGTAAGGTAAAAACTTACCCATGTTTATGTGTGGGGAGTCTTACGTGATACTTTTGTTTTCAAAGGTTTTCAAAGTTAAGCAATTTAAACCGTTTACTCACACCAGACCCATGTCTGACCCAAGTGTTTATTTTCTATTTTATTAAACTCTTGGGTACTCAATATTGTATTGAGTAGTCGAGGGATTCAGGTTAGTCTTGACGAATACTGGAGGAGCTGAGGAGCAGGAGGCTTCAGCGTGTAGATATATAGAGTTTCCGCTGTGTATGTTGTATTGTACTGATGTACTTGTGATGTATAATAGACAGAAGTTTATAACTGTCTATTCTATGTTGTATAAATTGTATACTCTGATGTATATGATACTATGTAATATCTTATGTGATATAATATATTTCTCGTTCCGCTGTGAGATCTCTGATGTGTTGTTGTTCTTTCTTCTTTTCTTTTCTTCTTCTATCCCTTTCTTTCTTTATAACGATGCGTCTTTCTGGGCAAAGAAAGCCGGGTCGTTACATTTGGTATCAGAGCCAGGTTGAAATAATTTCTTAAAAATAAAAGAAAATAGAAATTAAAAAGATGGACACTTGTCTTTCTCATGCCTTAATCTTATAACACATATTATATTAAAGCCTTAGGAGCTAACACATGTCACCATGGTTACTTAATAAATTAACACTAAATCATTAATTAATTATATTATTAAATTACTCTTTAATTACCTTGTTAATTTAATGAATCCTAAATCATTAAATCTATAAATTAAAGTATAATTAATTTAAACTTATCAAATTTATTTAATTAATTACCTTAAGTAATTAATTCCTTTAATTACTTCCATTAAAAAAATTATACTTAACCAATTTATAAATGATTATCATTAGTTAATTAATCTAATTGATTATCAAGATTAATCACATTAATTAATTATTTAATAATCTCTAATTAATGATCTCTCATTAATTATTAACAATTCTTATTTAAGTAAACTGTGACGACCCGACTTTTTCTCCACAGAAAAAGTCGTATCATCATGAAGAAAGAAAGGGGTAGAAGAAGAAAGGAAAGAAAAGAAGAAAGAACAACAACATCAGAAACTCACAGCGGAACGAATGAAATATAATATATCATATAAAATATTACATAGTATCATATACATCAGAGTTACACAACTTATACAACACATATTAGACAGTTATAAACATCTGTCTAATTCATACAACTCAAGTATCACAGATACAGACACAACATATACACAGCGGAATCATCATATATCTACACGGTGAAGCCTCCTGCTCCTCAGCTCCTCCAGTATTCGTCAAGACTAACCTGAATCCCTCGACTACTCAATACAATATTGAGTACCCAAGAGTTTAATAAAACAGAAAATAAACACTTGGGTCAGACATGGGTCTGGTGTGAGTAAACGGTTTAAATTGCTTAACTTTTAAAACCTTTGAAAACAAAAGTATCACGTAAGACTCCCCACACATAAACATGGGTAAGTTTTTACCTTACGCTAACTAAAACATTTGATAGGAAATCCAGTTATATTATAATAGGGTCTAGGGTTTCCAAGTAAAATACAGAAATAGCTGAAATGCTTACATCTCACATTCCAACATAGTTGGGCACAACTAATACGTACGGCACTTATTGGAGTTTGGATTCCATACAATGGCAGGGCTACTGGGGTACCGCCCGTCACAGTACGTGGCCTAGATCACCGTACCGAGGAGTACGCCCGCTCCCCTACAACACAAAGCCGGAACCATCCCTTACTGGATAATTCCGAACAAGACAATCCCGTAGTTGGCGCGACCAACCACACACTAAGCCGAATAAAAGAAAAGGGACCTCTAGACAGGGATCTATCTTGCTCTCAGTGGGTGCTACCCACGAAGCCTTGCTGCACCTCCCCTGTTTTAGCCATTCCCGGTTGATGAGGCTTGAGGTTACGATTACCTTTAATCAGAACATATCACTTAGAATGCTCATCGTCCGCCTGACGATGTGCTGAAAGCATTCAATCCATACAAGTTCGTTCCGGGTTCGAACGAAACCGAAGGCATTATCTCGTTACACTCGTTTTGGAATCACCCTCAGAGTTAACGACAATAACCCTTGCACTCTAAATCTTCATCTTCACTTGAGATTCACGACCTATCGTTAATTTGGATCGATGTGGTATTCGGGTCTCCAGATCTGGAATACCGGTATACGGAAACCCGATCCCGGTCTCATCGAAATCCAAAACGTATCTTTTAAGGCCAAGTTATTCTTAAGGGTTTAAACAGTTAACTTATATTCAGAATGATATAAACAGATAGATGAATCACATTATCACAATAGATAATTCATATCAAACATTCATCTCACAAAGCAGCATATCACATATATCAGAGATATCCAAATCACCCAATATCCAATATCAATCAATCATCCATAAGCAGGTTTGATTATCTCCAAATCAATTTAATCAATCTTTAATTAAATTAATTACTATCCTTTAATCATTTGGATTATCTTAATCCTACTTACTAACTTTAATTAATTACAAATTAATTAATTAATCATCTTTTAATGATCTTCCTTAATTAATCTTCCCTAATTAATTATCTTTAATTACATTCAAGTAATTAGCCTTTAATTAATTTCACCAATTAATTATCCTTAACCATTTCAGTAATTAACCTTTAATTACTTATCATTAATTACAATAATTAATGATCCTTCATTAATTAATTAACTATAATTAATTGCATTAATCCTTAATTTATTTCAATTAATTAATCATACTTAAATTAATTACTTTTATTAATCAACCTTGACTAAAATGATTAAATATATATAGTTTTAAATAAGCTTTCTTTTTAATATCTCTTTAAGTTAAATAATCTTAACATAAATAAATAATAATTCACATTTACATAAATAGAAAAACATAATTACTTTTATTAATAAGGGTTTAGACATAATTATGTATTGTTTTAACACTTGTCAAACATATAAAACAAGTTGGACAATTGTCTAACTTATAAAATAAACAAGTGGCAAGATATACTTTCTCTAAAAATTGAATTAAATTAATATAATGTGGTAAAAGAGATCTGGTCTTCATTTTTACAGTTCGATTTTTTTTTCTTCAAACTTTTTCTCTCCTCATCTTTCCAAAAACTGAAACAAAGAAATAAATAAATCAAAACAGAAACCAAATGCAAATGAAACTGAATCAAGCTACAAACAACAGTGTTCAAAATCAATTCAACCCAGCAACTAACTCACCAACTAGATTTCAAAATTCAACTAAACAAGGTTCCAGATTCAACATTAAACAACATGCAAGGGATTTCAACAGCAAGCAAAATCAAAAGCTTTTGCCAGATCAAAGTTTAAAAGCCTGGAAAATGTTCTGCCCTGTTCTCTGCTTTGTTTATTGGTGAGTAAATATTTTTAAAAACAGACTTTAAATCTGATAATTGACTTGATATATGTGATGGATTGTTCTGTGATGTTAACAAATTGTTTTAAACTAACTATTTTGGTTTAAGTTGGGATGTATTAAAGGTTTTAAAGTAAATTATTTTGAATTAAGTAAGAATTAATTATTTAATTATGTTACCTTTTATTAATGTCTTAAGTATTCAAAATAAAAAAAATAAAAAAATAAAAATATAATTAAGTAATTTGTTAAGGTGATAAATTAATGGATAATTACTGAATGTGATTTATTTAAGGATGATAAATTGAGTAATTAAAGGTTAATTACTTAATAATTAAAGATTAATTAATTAAAGTGATTTATTAAAGGATAACTAATCGAGGAGATAAATTAATTAATGTGATAAATTAATTAAGGTAATTAATTTAAGATTAATTAATTAATGAAAGTAATTAAGGGATGATTTATTACTTAAAAGTTAATTACTTAATGGAAGTAATTAAAGGATTAATTTGTTAATGAAATTAATTAAGGGTTAATTAATAAACTAGTAATTAAAGATTAATTACTTAATAATTGAAGGTTAATTCTTTAATAATTAAAGATAATTAATTAATTAAAGGTAAATTAATTAATAATTAAAGGTGAATTAATTTATGATTATAAGATAATTAATTTGAGAAGTTAATTAAGGATCAATATAATTAATATGGAAAAAACTAAAGGATGATTAATTAATTGGTTTGTAATTAATTAATGTTAAGTAAAGATAATCTAAGTAATTAGATTAAAAATTAATTTAATTAGAGATAAATTAAATTAATTTTGGAAGTGATAAATCTTGCTTATGAATGATTGAATGATGTTAAATGTCTTGAATTGGTTGATATTTCTATATGAAGAGATTTGTGATATGTTATGTTTCGGGTGGAATAGTGATAATGAAGTTATCTCTTGTTGATGAATTACTATGTAAGAGCGATATCTTGCATCTAAGTTTTAATTGTATTTCATTAGAATAACCTGGGTTAAGATAACATGGGACTCGAAGAGACCGGGGTCGGGTATCGGTAAATACCCGATACCACTTCGATTTGAAATTTTCTATAATTCTTTATAGATTGATATGGGAAATCAATGGGCTGGATTGGGATAATATGGACCATTTAAACTAAGTTGGATACTTAAATATTGTTTTGTGAAAATAAGTGGTGACTATATAAGATGTTTACGTGTAGTAAGTACGAGTTACCCCGGGTTTTAAATAAGTTTTATGGATTGGAATTTCTTGTTAGATGAGTTTACTCACGCTGGTTTCCAGCCTGACCCGGGTGTTACTTTGATGTAATGCTCGGGTCAGACCGAGTATTACAGATTTCAGGTAAGGACGTTCTGGAGTTTAGGAGGCGAGCTGGATGGCAGGAACGTATGGAGGATATTCCGCTGTGAGATATTATAGTTGTTAGAGACATGTTAATTCTAACTGTCTAGTATATTTGTGAATGTTGTAACTCTGATATATTAAAATGTAATTAACAAATACAGTTTTCTTTGTATAACTGATATTATTATTTGATATTGTATTTTGATCCGCTGCGAATGTGAGAATCTGTGTCTTGTTCTGTTCTTTCTTCTATCTCTTTTCTTTTTCTTCTAACTATCTGGAAATTTCGGGTTCGAAATTTCCGGGTCGTTACACTTTATTTTTAAAACCATTTTAAAACCTTTATATAAGAAAATAACAAGTACGCTCTCATATATCTATATATATATACTCAACTCGTTCTAGGGTACCATTGACCCTATCCTTAACGAGTAATCCCAACAGAGCCAAGGTTCTCGCTTAACCTTCAGCTCTGATACCACTGTGACGTCCTAGGCTTTTCAACCTTCAGCAACGGTTCACGACCGGTAGGCTTTGTGATTTAAAAGGATAGTTTTAAAACTTTGTTAAGTTAAATTTGTCTTCATTTTAAATCTTAAATTTAAAATGAAATTTAAAAGTAAATTGTTTTTAAATAGAATAATTATTTACAAATCTAATAATGTGTTTATTTAATTTTATATATCCACTGTAACGACCACGACTTTCTCTCCATAGAAAGTCGTATCGCTAATAAGAAAGAAAGGGGTAGAAAATAGAAAAGAAGAGAAGAAAGAAAGAAACAACAACAACGATCTCACAGCGGAACGAAGAAATTATATTAATAACATAAACTATTACATAGTATACAACACTTTACAGAGTTACACAGCATATACATCACTTACTAGACAGTTATAAACATCTATCTAGACATTACAACTCAAATACAAGACAAGACACTATCACAGATATCAACACAGCGGAATACTACTATCTATATCTACAACGCTGAAGCCTCCTGCTCCATTGCTCCTCCAGATTACTCGTCAAAGCTAACCTGAATCCCTTGGCTACTCGTAAAAATTTGAGTACCCAAGAGTTTATAAAACAGAAATAAACAACTTGGGTCAGACATGGGTCTGGTGTGAGTAAACGGTTAAAGTTGTTTAACTTCAAAACCTTTTGAAAACAAAGGTATCACGTAAGACTTCCCACAAATAAACATGGGTAAGTTTTTACCTTACGCTAACCAAAACATTTGATAGGAAATTCGATTGTATTATAATAGGGTCTAGGGTTTTCAAGTAAAATACAGAAATAGCTGAAATGCTTACATCTCACATTCCAACATAGTTGGGCACAACTAATACGTACGGCACTTATTGGAGTTTGGATTCCATACAATGGCAGGGCTACCGGGGTACCGCCCGTCACAGTACGTGGCCTAGATCACCGTACCGAGGATCACTCCCAATCCCCTGCAACACAAGGTCGGAACATCCCTTACTGGATAATTCCCGCACAAGATACCTCACGGTTGGGATCAGCAACCGCACCACTAAGTAGAAAATAGAAAGGGACATCTAGACAGAGGTAACCTTGTCCTACTTGGGTGCTACCCACTAACCTTGCTGCACCTCCCCTGTTTTAGCCATTCCCGGTTTGTGAGGCTTGAGGTCACGATTACCTTTAAATAGAACACATCTATCTTAGAATGCTCATCGTCCACCTGACGATGTGCATTCTAAGATAGATGTGTTCTATTTAAAGGTAATCGTGACCTCAAGCCTCACAAACCGGGAATGGCTAAAACAGGGGAGGTGCAGCAAGGTTAGTGGGTAGCACCCAAGTAGGACAAGGTTACCTCTGTCTAGATGTCCCTTTCTATTTTCGACTTAGTGGTGCGGTTGCTGATCCCAACCGTGAGGTATCTTGTGCGGGAATTATCCAGTAAGGGATGTTCCGACCTTGTGTTGCAGGGGATTGGGAGTGATCCTCGGTACGGTGATCTAGGCCACGTACTGTGACGGGCGGTACCCCGGTAGCCCTGCCATTGTATGGAATCCAAACTCCAATAAGTGCCGTACGTATTAGTTGTGCCCAACTATGTTGGAATGTGAGATGTAAGCATTTCAGCTATTTCTGTATTTTACTTGAAAACCCTAGACCCTATTATAATACAATCGAATTTCCTATCAAATGTTTTGGTTAGCGTAAGGTAAAAACTTACCCATGTTTATTTGTGGGAAGTCTTACGTGATACCTTTGTTTTCAAAAGGTTTTGAAGTTAAACAACTTTAACCGTTTACTCACACCAGACCCATGTCTGACCCAAGTTGTTTATTTCTGTTTTATAAACTCTTGGGTACTCAAATTTTTACGAGTAGCCAAGGGATTCAGGTTAGCTTTGACGAGTAATCTGGAGGAGCAATGGAGCAGGAGGCTTCAGCGTTGTAGATATAGATAGTAGTATTCCGCTGTGTTGATATCTGTGATAGTGTCTTGTCTTGTATTTGAGTTGTAATGTCTAGACAGATGTTTATAACTGTCTAGTAAGTGATGTATATGCTGTGTAACTCTGTAAAGTGTTGTATACTATGTAATAGTTTATGTTATTAATATAATTTCTTCGTTCCGCTGTGAGATCATTGTTGTTGTTTCTTTCTTTCTTCTCTTCTTTTCTATTTTCTACCCCTTTCTTTCTTATTAGCGATACGACTTTCTATGGAGAGAAAGTCATGGTCGTTACAGTGGATTATTAAATTAAATTCAAATCTTATTATCAAAGATTATCCATATCAATTTAATTATTCTCTTGGGTACTCAAATTTTTACGAGTAGCCAAGGGATTCAGGTTTAGCTTTGACGAATATTCCAGAGATGAAAGAAAGTGTTGCAGACAGAAGGCTTGATTTTGATTTAGAAACTTGGTTACAGATCTTATGTTTGAGGAATTTCCAGATTTGCCTTTGAAGTGTAGAAATGAATTAAGGCTGAGGATTTGATACTTGCAAATGGAAATGAGATTACAGGGATCTTTGATTTTGGTTGAAAAAGATTTACAGGTTTTTGAAATGAATTGAGAAAATTTTATTACTGACTTCAGATTTTCAGTTTTGAATTAGAGAAAGAGTTTTGAGTTTCTTGTTTTGAAGAGGAAAAATAGAAAGAATGAAATGAAGATATGCAAATGTTTATATATATGTAAATTTAAGATTTTATAAAAATAAAAGAAAAATGAAAATAATAAAGACACTTGTCATTCCATTGATTACTTACATTACACATGTTAAGACAAAGCTTTAGATAAAGACACATGTCTTTTAAGTAATTATTCATAGTGAATTTTATCTTTTAAAAACTAATAAAATGATTTCTATTTATAATGTATATATATATATATATATATGTGTATATATATTGTAAATAGATAGGCTTTGGTTTGAAATTTAATAAATAAATAAATAAAGTCTTGTTTTAAATTGTTTTGGATTTTAGAATATTTGTATAAACTTTTATTTATAAATATAGTTAGTTTTGTTTCTTTTAAAAAGTAATTTATATATAGGATAAGTGTTTAATAAATAAGAAAAAGGCATTTTATTTACATTTAAAAATAAATATATATATGAATAATTACTTAAAAGACATGTGTCTTTATCTAAAGCTTTGTCTTAACATGTGTAATGTAAGTAATCAATGGAATGACAAGTGTCTTTATTATTTTCATTTTTCTTTTATTTTTATAAAATCTTAAATTTACATATATATAAACATTTGCATATCTTCATTTCATTCTTTCTATTTTTCCTCTTCAAAACAAGAAACTCAAAACTCTTTCTCTAATTCAAAACTGAAAATCTGAAGTCAGTAATAAAATTTTCTCAATTAATTTCAAAAACCTGTAAATCTTTTTCAACCAAAATCAAAGATCCCTGTAATCTCATTTCCATTTGCAAGTATCAAATCCTCAGCCTTAATTCATTTCTACACTTCAAAGGCAAATCTGGAAATTCCTCAAACATAAGATCTGTAACCAAGTTTCTAAATCAAAATCAAGCCTTCTGTCTGCAACACTTTCTTTCATCTCTGGATACCATATGTAACGACCCGACTTTCTCTCCACAGAAAGTCGCATCGTTAATAAGAAAGAAAGGGGTAGAAAATAGAAAAGAAGAGAAAGAAAGAAACAACACATCAGAATCTCACAGCGGAAACAGAACAAATTATAATATATCACATAACTAATACATAGTCTTTACATAATCAGAGTACACAACTTATACATCACTTACTAGACAGTTATAAACATCTGTCGAGACATTACAACTCAAATACAAGACAAGACACTATCACAGATATCAACACAGCGGAATACTATATCTACGAACGCCGAAGCCTCCTGCTCCATTGCTCCTCCAGAATATTCGTCAAAACTAAACCTGAATCCCTTGGCTACTCGTAAAAATTTGAGTACCCAAGAGTTTAATAAAACAGAAAATAAACACTTGGGTCAGACATGGGTCTGGTGTGAGTAAACGGGTTAAAATTGTTTAACTTCAAAACCTTTTGAAAACAAAGGTATCACGTAAGACTTCCCACACATAAACATGGAAAAGTTTTTACCTTACGCTAACCAAAACATTTGATAGGAAATCCAGTTATATTATAATAGGGTCTAGGGTTTTCAAGTAAAATACAGAAATAGCTGAAATGCTTACATCTCACATTCCAACATAGTTGGGCACAACTAATACGTACGGCACTTATTGGAGTTTGGATTCCATACAATGGCAGGGCTACTGGGGTACCGCCCGTCACAGTACGTGGCCTAGATCACCGTACCGAGGAGTACGCCCGCTCCCCTGCAACACAAAGCCGGAACCATCCCTTACTGGATAATTCCAAACAAGATAATCCCGTAGTTGGCGCGACCAACCACACACTAAGCCGAATAAAAGAAAAGGGACCCCTAGACAGGGATCTATCTTGCTCTCAGTGGGTGCTACCCACGAAGCCTTGCTGCACCTCCCCTGTTTTAGCCATTCCCGGTTGATGAGGCTTGAGGTTACGATTACCTTTAATCAGAACATATCACTTAGAATGCTCATCGTCCGCCTGACGATGTGCTGAAAGCATTCAATCCATACAAGTTCGTTCCGGGTTCGAACGAAACCGAAGGCATTATCTCGTTACACTCGTTTTGGAATCACCCTCAGAGTTAACGACAATAACCCTTGCACTCTGAATCTTCATCTTCACTTGATTCACGACCTATGGTTAATTTGGATCGATGTGGTATTCGGGTCTCCAGACCTGGAAATCCGGTATACGGAAACCCGATCCCGGTCTCATCGAAATCCAAAGCGTATCTTTTAAGGCCAAGTTGTTTTAAAGGTTTAAACAGTTAAACTTATTCAGGATGATATAAACAGATAGATAAATCATATTATCACAATTGATAATTCATATCAACATTCATCTCACAAAGCAGCATATATCATATATATATATATCAGAGATATTCAAATCATCCAATATCAACCAATCACCCAATATCAATCATCCAGTATTAATCAATTATCTAAACAGAATTGATTAACTCTAATCAATTTAATTAACCTTTAATTAAATTAATTACTATTCTTTAATTACTTGGATTATCATAATCCTGCTCACTATCATTAATTAATTACAACTTAATTAATTAAACATCTTAATGATCTTCCTTAATTAATCTTCCCTGATTAATTATACTTTAATTACATCAAGTAATTATCCTTAACCATATACAGTAATTAACTTTAAATTACTATCATTAATTACAATAATTAATGATCCTTCATTTGCTTTCTTTAATTAATTATAATTAATTACATTAAATCTTAATTAATTACAATTAATTAATTTAACTTAAGTTAATTACTTTATATTGAAAAATCCAAACCTTAATACACTCGATTCACTAGGGAAGACGTGGTGATCAAATTATCACGACAGTTAAAAACTAGGGTTAAAAATTTAAATCCCAAATCATTTTTGTCTCGAATCATTAATTCAAATTCTAGTAATTTTCCCTGAATCTTCGATCATTCTACCATCACTACTGAAGATTTCAACTTACCAAACTATCGAGATTAACAGAATTTCCCAAATATTTATTTTTATCTTAAACCAGAACTGTACCTTCATTACTAAACTATAAATTTTGATTATTAATTAGATTAATTAATTAAGGATAATCATTATGGAATTGTTTAAAGTGTAATTACTTAATGAAAGAAATTAAGAAATAAATTACTCATTTGTAATTAATTAAGTTAATTTGATTAGTTAAGTTAATTAATTAAGTTTAATTAACTTAGAATAATCAAATGGATTGATTTGATAAATAATTACTTAATGTAATTATTAAGGTATGATTATTTAGGGAAGTAAATAATAAATAATTGCTGGAAGTAATTAATTGAATGGTGATGTATTTATGGAAGTAATTTAAGATTTATTACTTGTGAATTAATCAAGGGATTAAGAAATTAATTAAGGAGTAATTAATTTAGTTAAATAAAGTAATTAAGGGTAATTAATTACTGATTGAAGATTAATCAAGGTGATTAATAAATATTGTTTAATTAAAGATTAATTACTTAATGTAATTAATTTAATTTAAGTAATTAATAATTAAGTTGTAATTAAGGATCATTAATTAATATAATTAATGATGTAATTAAGATTGATTAATTAAGTAATAATTAATAAATAAAGTAATTAATTAATGTAATTAATTAAGAATTAATGTAATTAATTATAGTTGATTAAGTTAATTAATTTTAGTTAATTAATTAATGATGTAATTAAAGGTTAATTACTATAAGTGATTAAGGATAATTAATTTGAGTAATTAATTAAAGATAAATTACTTGGATGTAATTAAAAGATAATTAATCAAAGATGATTAATTAAAATGAATTATTAGAGGATAATTAATTAATTGATTGTAATTAATTAATGGTTAAGTAAGAAGGATTTATAAAATGAAGTAATTAATTTAATTCAATTTAAATTAATTAGAGATGATATAAATCATTACTTATGAATGGGTGTTAGAATTGGATACTTGACATTGATTGATATCTCTGATGAGATATATGCTGTATGATATGGATGTTAGTTGAATTGAATGGATTATCTGATAATGTTGATTATCTGTGTGAATTATCTTTCTTTGTGTATAAATATAATTGAATTGAATTGTTTTAACCTTTAAAACAACTTGGCCTTAAAAGATACGCTTTGGATTTCGATGAGACCGGGATCGGGTTTCCGTATACCGGATTTCCAGGTCTGGAGACCCGAACACCACATCGATCCAAATTAACGATAGGTCGTGAATCAAGTGAAGATGAAGATTCAGAGTGCAAGGGTTATTGTCGTTAACTCTGAGGGTGATTCCAAAACGAGTGTAACGAGATAATGCCTTCGGTTTCGTTCGAACCCGGAACGAACTTGTATGGATTGAATGCTTTCAGAACATCGTCAGGTGGACGATGAGCATTCTAAGATAGATGTGTTCTATTTAAAGGTAATCGTGACCTCAAGCCTCATCAACCGGGAATGGCTAAAACAGGGGAGGTGCAGCAAGGTTAGTGGGTAGCACCCAAGTAGGACAAGGTTACCTCTGTCTAGATGTCCCTTTCTATTTTCGACTTAGTGGTGCGGTTGCTGATCCCAACCGTGAGGTATCTTGTGCGGGAATTATCCAGTAAGGGATGTTCCGACCTTGTGTTGCAGGGGATTGGGAGTGATCCTCGGTACGGTGATCTAGGCCACGTACTGTGACGGGCGGTACCCCGGTAGCCCTGCCATTGTATGGAATCCAAACTCCAATAAGTGCCGTACGTATTAGTTGTGCCCAACTATGTTGGAATGTGAGATGTAAGCATTTCAGCTATTTCTGTATTTTACTTGAAAACCCTAGACCCTATTATAATATAACTGGATTTCCTATCAAATGTTTTGGTTAGCGTAAGGTAAAAACTTACCCATGTTTATGTGTGGGAAGTCTTACGTGATACCTTTTCTTTCAAAAGGTTTTGAAGTTAAGCAAGTTTAACCTGTTACTCACACCAGACCCATGTCTGACCCAAGTTGTTTATTTCTATTTTATAAACTCTTGGGTACTCAAATTTTTACGAGTAGCCAAGGGATTCAGGTTAGCCTTGACGAATTGTGGAGGAGCAATGGAGCAGGAGGCTTCAGCGTTGTAGATATAGATAGTAGTTTCCGCTGTGTTGATCTTGTTTAGATCTTTGTTTTGTATTGAGTTGTAATAACTAGACAGATGTTTATAACTGTCTAGTATATGATGTGTAATCTGTGTAACTCTGATAGATGTATATGATACTATGTAATAGCTATATGATATATTATATTTTGTTCCGTTTCCGCTGTGAGTATTTGTGTTGTTTTCTTTCTCTTTCTCTTCTTTTCTATTTCTCACCCCTTTCTTTCTTATTAACAATGCGACTTTCTATGGAGAGAAAGTCGTGGTCTTTACTTGGATATAATTAATTAATTTAAGTAATTAATTAAAGAATAAATTACTTGGATATAATTAAAAGGTAATTAATCAAAGATGACTAATTGAAATGAATTATTAGAGGATAATTAATTAATTGGTTTAATTAATAATTAAGTAAGCAGGATTTATAGAATGAAGTAATTAGTTTAATTCACTTTAAATTAATTAGATGATATAAATCATTGCTTAAGGATGGATGAATGAGATTGAATGTATTTCATTGTTTGATATCTCTGATGAGATATGATTGATATATGATATGGATGTTTGGTTGAATTATAATGATAATGTGAATTATCTGTTTGGGATGATAATGTAGATTATCTATTGAATTATCTATCTTTGTGTATATAGATAAGAATTGAATTGTTTTAACCTTAAAACAACTTGGCCCTTAAAAGATACGTTATGGATTTCGATGAGACCGGGATCGGGTTTCCGTATACCGGTATTCCAGGTTTGGAGACCCGAATACCACATCGATCCAAAATTACGATAGGTCGTGAATCAGGTGAAGATGAAGATTCAGAGTGCAAGGGTTATTGTCGTTAACTCTGAGGGTGATTCCAAAACGAGTGTAACGAGATAATGCCTTCGGTTTCGTTCGAACCCGGAACGAACTTGTATGGATTGAATGCTTTCAGCACATCGTCAGGCGGACGATGAGCATTCTAAGTGAGATGTTCTGATTAAAGGTAATCGTAACCTCAAGCCTCATCAACCGGGAATGGCTAAAATAGGGGAGGTGCAGCAAGGCTTCGTGGGTAGCACCCACTGAGAGCAAGATAGATCCCTGTCTAGAGGTCCCTTTTCTTTTATTCGGCTTAGTGTGTGGTTGGTCGCGCCAACTACGGGATTGTCTTGTTCGGAATTATCCAGTAAGGGATGGTTCCGGCTTTGTGTTGCAGGGGAGCGGGAGTACTCCTCGGTACGGTGATCTAGGCCACGTACTGTGACGGGCGGTACCCCAGTAGCCCTGCCATTGTATGGAATCCAAACTCCAATAAGTGCCGTACGTATTACTTGTGCCCAACTATGTTGGAATGTGAGATGTAAGCATTTCAGCTATTTCTGTATTTTACTTGAAAACCCTAGACCATATTATAATATAACTGGATTTCCTATCAAATGTTTTGGTTAGCGTAAGGTAAAAACTTTTCCATGTTTATGTGTGGGAAGTCTTACGTGATACCTTTGTTTTCAAAAGGTTTTGAAGTTAAACAATTTTAACCCGTTTACTCACACCAGACCCATGTCTGACCCAAGTGTTTATTTTCTGTTTTATTAAACTCTTGGGTACTCAAATTTTTACGAGTAGCCAAGAGATTCAGGTTAGCTTTGACGAATCTATGGAGGAGATATGGAGCAGGAGGCTTCAGCATTCGTAGATAGATAGTATTCCGCCGTGTTGGTTGATCTGAGTCTTTTGTTTGAATTGTATCTTGAGTTGTATAATAGACAGAAATTATAACTGTCTATTTTGTTGTATAAGTTGTGTAACTCTGATTATGTAAAGACTATGTGATAGTTATGTGATATATTATATTTTGTTTCGTTCCGCTATGAGATTCTGATATTGTTGTTCTTTCTTCTTTTCTTTCTTTTCTTCTTCTATCCCTTTCTTTCTTAATTCACGATACGTCTTTCTGGGCATAGAAAGCCGTGGTCGTTACAGTACTGTAACGACCACGACTTTCTCTCCATAGAAAGTCGTATCGCTAATAAGAAATAAAGGGGTGAGAAATAGAAAAGAGAAGAAGAGAAAAGAAACAAACACAAATACTCACAGCGGAAACGAACAAAATATATTATATCACATAAATATTACATAGTATCATATACAACACTTATCAGAGTTACACAGATTACACATCATATACTAGACAGTTATAAACATCTGTCTAGTTATTACAACTCAATACAAAACAAAGATCTAAACAAGATCAACACAGCGGAAACTACTATCTATATCTACAACGCTGAAGCCTCCTGCTCCATTGCTCCTCCACAATTCGTCAAGGCTAACCTGAATCCCTTGGCTACTCGTAAAAATTTGAGTACCCAAGAGTTTATAAAACAGAAATAAACAACTTGGGTCAGACATGGGTCTGGTGTGAGTAACAGGTTAAACTTGCTTAACTTCAAAACCTTTTGAAAGAAAAGGTATCACGTAAGACTTCCCACACATAAACATGGGTAAGTTTTTACCTTACGCTAACCAAAACATTTGATAGGAAATCCAGTTATATTATAATAGGGTCTAGGGTTTTCAAGTAAAATACAGAAATAGCTGAAATGCTTACATCTCACATTCCAACATAGTTGGGCACAACTAATACGTACGGCACTTATTGGAGTTTGGATTCCATACAATGGCAGGGCTACCGGGGTACCGCCCGTCACAGTACGTGGCCTAGATCACCGTACCGAGGATCACTCCCAATCCCCTGCAACACAAGGCCGGAACATCCCTTACTGGATAATTCCCGCACAAGATACCTCACGGTTGGGATCAGCAACCGCACACACTAAGCCGAAATAAGAAGGGACTTCTAGACAGAGGTAATCTTGTCCTACTTGGGTGCTACCCACTAACCTTGCTGCACCTCCCCTGTTTTAGCCATTCCCGGTTTGTGAGGCTTGAGGCTACGATTACCTTTGATCAGAACATATCACTTAGAATGCTCATCGTCCGCCTGACGATGTGCTGAAAGCATTCAATCCATACAAGTTCGTTCCGGGTTCGAACGAAACCGAAGGCATTATCTCGTTACACTCGTTTTGGAATCACCCTCAGAGTTAACGACAATAACCCTTGCACTCTGAATCTTCATCTTCACTTGATTCACGACCTATCGTTAATTTGGATCGATGTGGTATTCGGGTCTCCAGACCTGGAAATCCGGTATACGGAAACCCGATCCCGGTCTCATCGAAATCCAAAGCGTATCTTTTAAGGCCAAGTTGTTTTAAAGTTAAAACAATTCAATTCTATTATCTATTTACATACAGATAGATAATTCACAATATCACAATAGATAATCTACACTATTATCACCAATAGATAATTCACATTATCATCATAGTTCAACCAAAACATCCATATCACAGATCAGCACATATCTCATCAGAGATATCAAACAATGCAAAGCATTCAATATTATTCAACCATCTATAAGTAATGATTTATACCATCTCTAATTAATTTAAAGTGAATTAAATTAATTACTTCATTCTATAAATCCTGCTTACTTAACCATTATAAATGAGTTAATTAATTATCCTCTAATTATTCATTTCAATTAATCATCCTTGATTAATTATCTTTTAATTACCTTTTTCAATTAATCATCTTTGATTAATTATCTTTTAATTAGCTTCAAGTAATTTATCTTTAATTAATTACTCAAATTAATTAACCTTAACCACTTATAGTAATTAACCTTTAATTACTTCATTAATTAATTAACTATAATTAATTAAATTAATCACTATAATTAATTATATTAAACCTTAATTAATTACATTAATTAATCACTTCATTTATTAATTATACTTAATTAATCAATCTTAATTACATCATTAATTATATTAATTAATGATCCTTAATTACAAATTAATTATTAATTACTTAAATTAAATTAATTACATTAAGTAATTAAACTTTAATTAAAACACATTTATTAATCACTCTTGATTAATCTCCTTTAGTAATTAACTACTCTTAATTACTTTCATTAACTAAATTAATTACTCCTTAATTAATTTATTAATTAATCCCTTGATTAATTATTCAAAGTAATTAACTCCAATTACTTCCATTAATACATCACATTTCAACTAATTACTTCCAGTAATTATCTATTATTTACTTCCCTAAATAATATACCTTATTAATTACATTTAAGTAATTATTTATCAAATCATCCATTGATTATTCTAAATTAATTGACTTAACTAAATCAAATTAACTTAATTAATTACCAATGATTAATTAATTCCTTAATTACTTTTATTAAGTAATTACATTTAAACCATTTTCACAAATGATTATCTTTAAATCAATTAATCTAATTAATTATCAAAATTAATCACATTAATTATTTATTTAAATAATCTCAAGTTAATGACCTTCATTAACTATTAACAACCCTTTAATTACTTTTCTTAAGTAATTAACTTAGATTAATTATTATTAATTTCAAATTAATAAATCTTAATAACCAATTTAATTAATCTAATTTATTTAGTTAATTAAGTGTTAACCATAACTTAATTAATATTTAATTACTTTATTAATTAATTCTTAATCATTAATTAATATTCTAATTTATAATTCTTAATTATAAATTTATTTATTCTAATTAATTAATCTTAATCATTAATTAATTAGTTTAAACCTTTAATTACCTATTTAATTAATTCAAATGATTAATTAATCAATTAAACCAATTATCCATATTAATTTACCTTATTAATTTAATTCATCACAATCATTAAGTCTTAAGAAAACATTTCCTTATTAATGATATTTATTATTCAAAACATATTTGAAAACATTTAACTTTCAAATTTACCTTTAAAATCCATTTTTAAATATGAGATTTAAAATGAATAAAAATTTAATTTTAACAAGTTTAAAAATCCATTTTATATACAATTTAAACCATTAAAGTTATTAAACAATTTAATTTAAAAACTTTCTTTTACTTCAAATCTAAGATACAGATATAAATTTGGTTCCACATTTAAATTTAGATTCAAACTTACTTACAAATTTAAAACTCCATTTTAAATTCAACTATCTAAACAATTTAAGGTTGCTAAAATATTTTAAATTTCAAAAACTTTATTTATCTTTAAACTGAGATTTAAATTTAAACTTGAATCAGATTTAAATTTAAATTTAAATTTAGATTCAAACTTACTTACAAATTTAAAACTCCATTTTAAATTCAACTATCTAAACAATTTAAGGTTGCTAAAATATTTTAAATTTCAAAAACTTTATTTATCTTTAAACTGAGATTTAAATTTAAACTTGAATCAGATTTAAATTTAAATTTTATACTTGATTTACCTTTATTTAATCAATTTAAACTCAGTTTTAAATTTTTAAAACAGTTTAGTTTTTAAATCTGGAAACCAGACTTTTACCCGAGCGCATACTAAAACACTTCGAATCGCCTGCCTAAATTCTCCGAGTCTCACCCGATCAAAACTAGAGAAAATCTCGAGTAGCCTCCCCTGTTAATAACCAGACTTCACCAGAATTTCACAATCTCGTGCACGTGCACGATCAACCCCATCAATTCCGACCATCGACGACATCTTCACCACATCGGCGATCAACCACCAACCAATCTACGATCATCACCTCTTCGATCTATTCGCGAAATCGAAATCGAGCATTAAATCAATCCTAGAACAAAAAGACCAATTTCCTCCAAAACCTGTCAACATCTCCTCGCTTTCGAAATTCCGACTACCAGAACGCCAGCGGCTCCAGCGACGACTTCATCCACGTCACGACTACAATTTCCCAGAGTTCTATTCAACTCGATCGACCAGAGACGTTGTGACGATCGATTTTTTTAACATAGTTAAAACTAGGGTTAAATTCTTAAATCCTAAATCATTTCTTCCTCAATGCATTAATTCAGATTCTAAAAATTTTCCTTGAATCTTCGATCATCCCACCATTACTACTGAAGAATTCAATATACCCAACCATCGAGATTAACAGATTTAACCAAATATTCATTTTTAGTTAAATACAGAACTGCACCTATATTTCTAAACTAAAATTTTTGATTTTTATACTAAAAATCATGTTATAGCATATGTATTTAATTTATATACCTGGAATAGCAATTTACAATATTTGAGTTTTTACTTTTATATACATGCACATGTTGATTTTGGTTACAGAGAACTCAGACTTTAAATTTGACTTAATTAAATTTTCTAAACATTAGTATATGATAAATCAAACAATTATTGCTTGTAAATTAAGTCATTATAAAAACTAGATCAAGTGGTAAAAGCTTTTAAAAGAAATTCTTGAGTCTGGGCAAACAAAACAGAGAAGTTACAGGCAATAACATATCAAACCCAAACATACATTCAAAACCATACACACTACAGAGAGTTCTATCACTCCAAACATGATTATCACAAGAAAAATCAAGCAACTATATTCACTTAAATTAGTTTAAATTAAAATTGTTACTCACCAAACATGTAGAGCAGAGGACAGGATTTTAATTAGAAGCTTGAAAACTGGAATTTGATAAAAATGCTTGAGCCTGGAAATTTGAATACTTTTAAAACTTGAATCTTGACTCGTTGAAGAATGCATGTTGCTTCCAGATTGCAATTGAATGCAGTAGGCTTTAAAATGATTCCAGATTTTGAAAAATGCAGACAGGCTGGTTGCTTAAAGAGGATCACAGATTGGCAAAGAAGATTGCAGACAGAAAACTTGATTTTGAAATGGAAACTTGGTTACAGATCTTATGTTTGAGGAAGATTTACAGGCTTTTGCTTTAGGATTTGGAAATTTGGTTACTGATTACAGATTTTAGAGTAGAGGATTGTTTTGAGAAGGGTTTGAGGAATATTGATTTCTGATTTTCAGATTTGTTTTAGAGAAGGAATTTTTGAGAAATGGTTACTGATTTATTTCAGATTTAGATTAGAGGAAAGATCTAAATTCTCTTGGTTTTGAAAAAGAAATTAGAAAGAATGAATTTAAATCAAAACAGTAAAAAAAAACTGGAACTATAAACAGAAAGTAAAACATGCATACCAACCATTTATATGTATAACATACTTCATAATACATATTCATTTTGACAACATTAGCATGCAACCAATAATTAATCAATAATTCAAATCAAAATTATTTAATGTAATTTATCTTTAATAAAGTAATATACTCCTTAATTACTTTATTAATTAAGGAGTAATAAAGACACTTACTTAATAAAGTAATTAGTGGATGGTAAATGAATTAATTAAAGATTAAGTGATGTTTTATTGATTAATTAATTAATGTAATTAAATTTAGGTTAATTAATAAGGCTAATTGATTAAGATAATCATTTTTGATTAATTAAGTATAATTACTTAGTAAAGTAATTAATGGATAATTACTGAATGTAATTAAGAAAGAGAAATTACTTATGGAAGTAATTAAATGGAATTGATTAAGAGTTAATCCCTTGATGTTATTAATTAGAGGATTAATTAATATAATTGATTTGAAATTAATTAATTAAAAAGTAATTAATTAATTAAAGGATTAAGGTTAATAAAAAAATGTGATTAATTACTAGTTAAGGTAATTAATTAAAAGAGAGTAATTAATTAAGGGAATAATTAAAGATCATTAATTTATGTAATAAATGATGTAATTAAGGATTTATTAATTAAGATTAATTAATCAATAATAAGTGATTAAAGAGTAATTAATTAATATAATTAATTAAGGAGTTAATTAATTAAGGTAGGTAATTAAATAATAGTTAATTACTGTTTATGATTAATTAAGGTTAATTAATGAATGTAGTTAATTAAAGATAAATTAACTAGAAGGTAATTAATTAATGAAGTAATTAGAGGATCATTAATTAATATAAGTAATGAAATTAATCAAGGTTGATTAATGAAAGTAATTAATTATAGATAATTAATTAATGGAAGTAAATGAAGGATCATTAATTATTGTAATTTAATGATGGTAATTAAAGATTTAAAGTAAATTAAATTAATTACTACATCTATAAATCCTGCTTAAATCATTATTAATTAATTATCAATCAATTAATCAATCATCATCCAATTATTCAATTTAATTAATCATCCTTGATTAATTATTTAATTACATTCAAGTAATTAGTATTAAATTAATTATACAAATTAATTATTCTTAACCACTTATAGTACTATAAGTGGTTAAGAATAATTAATTTGTATAATTAATTTAATACTAATTACTTGAATGTAATTAAATAATTAATCAAGGATGATTAATTAAATTGAATAATTGGATGATGATTGATTAATTGATTGATAATTAATTAATAATGATTTAAGCAGGATTTATAGATGTAGTAATTAATTTAATTTACTTTTAATGATCCTTAATTCAAATTAATTAACCTTTAAATTAATTTAATTAATCCTTCATTAATCAATTTTAAACCCTTAATTACTATTTTATTAACCCAAATCATAAATTAATTAAATTGATTAATTAACTTTTAATTACCTTAATAATTTATTTTATCCTAAATTATTAAATCTTAATTATCTTTAAGATAACACTCTATTCTTATTAATGATTAAAATATCATTAATAAAGTATTTAAACCAATTTACCTTTAAATTTAATTTAAATTTTCATTTTAAATTTGAGATTTAAAATGAAGACAACTTTAACTTAACAAAGTTTTAAAACTATTTAAATCCTTTTAAATCACATGTTAAAGAAATATTTACTTAATTAAAGAAATTTTAAACCAAATTCATTTTAAATTCAAATCAATTTAAAATACACTTTAACATTCAAATTGTTTAAAACATTTTAAATTTAAAAACTTCTTTTTATTTCAAATTTGAAATGCATATTAACTTTGATTCCAGATTAATCTTTAGATTTAGAAACCTATTTACAATTTTAAAACTTCATTTAAAATTCAAACTACTTAACCCTTTTAAAAGTAGTTAAACCAATTCAAAATTTTAAAAACTTTATCTTATTTGAAAATTGAGATTTAAACTTAAAATCTAGATTAAAACTAGATTTAAAACTTATTTAAAACTTTACTTTTCATTTAAACTCAGTTTTAAATTTTATTTTAAAATTTAAAACAGGACAATAGGTTCTGTTAAAACCTGTCACACATAATTAACCCGAGACACCATCCTTAATGCTTCGAGTCAAAACCAAATTACTTCGAGTCAACAACCTAAATTACTCGAGACAATCCCAAAGCCAAACTTCATCAGACAATACAGTGCACCGTGCACATGCACGGTGACATTGATCGCCTCTGATCATCAACGGTGATCATCTTTTAAGGCCAAGTTGTTTTAAAGGTTAAAACAATTCAATTCAATTATCTTTATACACAAAGAAAGATAATTCACAACAGATAATCAACATTATCAGATAATCCATATTATCATCACAATTCAACTAAACATCCATATCACACAGCATATATCTCATCAGAGATATCAATCAATGCAAAGCATTCAATATTATCATCCATTCTTAAGTAATGATTTATACCATTTCTAATTAATTTAACTGTAACGACCACGACTTTCTCTCCACAGAAAGTCGTATCGCTAATAAGAAAGAAAGGGATAGAAAAGAGAAAAGAAGATAAAGAAAGAACTAAACAATATCAGAATCTCACAGCGGAACGAAACAAAATATAATATATCACATAACTATTACATAGTCTTTACATAATCAGAGTTACACAACTTATACAAAAAATTAGACAGTTATAATTTCTGTCTATTATACAACTCAAGATACAATTCAAACAAAAAACTCAGATCAACCAACACAGCGGAATACTATCTATCTACGAATGCTGAAGCCTCCTGCTCCATATCTCCTCCATAAATTCGTCAAAGCTAACCTGAATCCCTTGGCTACTCGTAAAAATTGAGTACCCAAGAGTTTAATAAAACAGAAAATAAACACTTGGGTCAGACATGGGTCTGGTGTGAGTAAACGGGTTAAAGTTGTTTAACTTCAAAACCTTTTGAAAACAAAGGTATCACGTAAGACTTCCCACACATAAACATGGAAAAGTTTTTACCTTACGCTAACCAAAACATTTGATAGGAAATCCAGTTATATTATAATAGGGTCTAGGGTTTTCAAGTAAAATACAGAAATAGCTGAAATGCTTACATCTCACATTCCAACATAGTTGGGCACAACTAATACGTACGGCACTTATTGGAGTTTGGATTCCATACAATGGCAGGGCTACTGGGGTACCGCCCGTCACAGTACGTGGCCTAGATCACCGTACCGAGGAGTACGCCCGCTCCCCTGCAACACAAAGCCGGAACCATCCCTTACTGGATAATTCCGAACAAGATAATCCCGTAGTTGGCGCGACCAACCACACACTAAGCCGAATAAAAGAAAAGGGACCTCTAGACAGGGATCTATCTTGCTCTCAGTGGGTGCTACCCACGAAGCCTTGCTGCACCTCCCCTGTTTTAGCCATTCCCGGTTGATGAGGCTTGAGGTTACGATTACCTTTAATCAGAACATATCACTTAGAATGCTCATCGTCCGCCTGACGATGTGCTGAAAGCATTCAATCCATACAAGTTCGTTCCGGGTTCGAACGAAACCGAAGGCATTATGTAACGACCCGGAATTTTCGAACCCGAAAATTCCAGATAGTTAGGAGAAAAAGAAAAGAGATAGAAGAAAGAAACAGAAAGAAGAAAGAAGAACAGAAAACACAACATCTCACATTCGCAGCGGATTAAATATAATAACAAATAATAGCATTTATACAAAGAAAACCTGTATTTGTTAATTACATTTTTATACATCAGAGTTACAACATTCACAAACACTGGACATATACAATTCAACATGCCTCAGATAAACAAAAATATAATATATCACAGCGGAATACACTCCATACGTTCCTGTCATCCAGCTCGCCTTCTGAGCTCCAGAACGTCCTTACCTGAAATCTGTAATACTCGGTCTGACCCGAGCATTACATCAAAGTAACACCCGGGTCAGGCTGGAAACCAGCGTGAGTAAACCCATCTAACAAGGAATACAACAGCATAGAACTACATAAACCCGGGGTAACTCGCATCAATTTACAAATTCACAATTTGTTATAGATATCACTTATTCACATATTAATTTCTAAGTGCCAGAACTTAGATAAAATAATCTAATTCGCTTAAATCATTTCATACCAGCCTATTGATTTCACACGTCAATTTACAAAGAATCGAAGTGGTTTCGGGTATTAACTAATACCCGACCCCTGTCTCTTCGAAACCAATGTCATCTTAAATCCAAGTTATTTTTAGTGAAAACAAGTCAATTTATATTCAGAGTAACATATTCACATAGCGATCCTATTTCAGATAGATAATCAATATCCCAAACATCATATCACATAGCATCTCAATCACATACCAAGAATAACAAATAATCCAAGGTATTCAATATCATTCAATCATTCATAAGCAAGATTTATTAAATATAATTCCTAATTAATTTAATCAATCTCCAATTAAATTAATCACCAACTTTATTACTTGGGTTACCTTAATCATGCTTGCTTAACATTAGTTAATTACAAACCAATTAATTAATGATTCTTTAATCCCCTATCTTAATTAATCCTCCTTGATTAATTACTCTCTAATTACATTAGGTAATTAACCTTTAATTACCACATAGATTAATTAACCTTAACGCTTTACGTTAATTAACCTTACATTAGTCTCCCTAATTAATTAATTACATTAATTAATGATCCTCTAATTTCTTTCCTTAATTAATTATTCCTTTAATTAATTACATTTATAAATTAACCTTAGTTAATCACATAGATTAATCTTAATTGATATCCTTAATTATCCTCCTCAATTTATTTATCCCTAATTAATTAACTTTATTTTACTACCCTTAATTAATTAATTAATCTTTAATTAAAAATCCCAAAAATTGACTTATTAATAAATCCTAATCACCAAGCCTTAAATAACTTCAAGATAATCCTTTATTTTAATCACTTCCTAAATCATCATCAGAATTAAATGAACTTGATATTAATATTTATAACTTTGGAACTTGTTTGTTTTCCCTTTTAAAACCTTGTTCTTTCATCTTTAAGCTAGATACTTGAATTTCTTTGCCGTTAATAAAACTTTTCATATACTGTTTTTTTTTTCAAAAAAACCAGATTGCTTAAACAAAAATAGACCGAGCTATTCACCTCAATTTACCGAGCTTGAACTCGAGACATCGCTCCCTCTGCTGCTTCGAGAAAATCACTCGATGACCCCGAGATGAACCCGAGTCAGAACTTCTTCCCCAAAACAAACTTTCTAAATACAAGAAAATGTACACGTGCACAGATGGTCGGAGCATCTCCGATCATCGTCACCACCCCTGATAAGTCGATGACACCACACACCTTTGGTTCCAACCTTCAAAGCGACGAAGCGAGCACCAGAACAAAATCGAGCAGTTCGAAGAAGACGATTCCACTGGAACCCAAACCCAAAGTCAGACCATCTCCTAAAACATCCTCGTTCCGCCGCCGTGGACCACCGGACACCCTGTTGCCTAGCCTGGAGCTGCACCAATCCCCCATCGTCCATTTCCCCCAACCCTAGCCAACTCGACGCCACCTCGTCGCCTAACGAGCTTCAGGAACATCAACAACCAAATGCGATCGGAAACCCTACATCGATCTCGCTGCATCACCACGGTGCTTCAGAAAATCGTTGACCATTTTTCCCCTTATCCTCACCCCACAAGCCACCTTGGACAAGAACCTCGAACCTCAGTTCAAGCTCGATTGACGGATATTGACCGTAAACCCAAGATGGTTCAACTCGCCCATTCTTGACAACCTCAATACTAGAAATTATGAAATCTATTCCAAAAATCATGATTTCCAAATGTGAATCAAGTTATAAGTTGAAACATGGAATTCGAAAGATTTTATTTTCTGTCTTTAATTTATTTTTACTGAAACTTCCTCCTCCCTGTAAAACTATTTGATGTTAATCCTTAAATTCAAGTTAATCCAAACATATATTCTTCATACATCAGCACCTAAATGGTTTATATAAGGAGAAATTTGGTATTGACTGTGTTTATGATCTTGCAACTTAAGAACAGAGGTACTCGTACATATATACAGACATGCAGATACATATTTATATATATGTTAGGCATATCATATTTATTCATTCTTTCAAAACATTTTCACTGTCACCACTTCCATGATTTCCCTATATATATTAGAATATAAAGAAGATTAAGTTTCAAGGTGAAGTTTACTCACTTATTTTGTTTAAACAGAGCAGCCCCCTTTTGAAATTGAAAACTGGAAATGCTCTTGATTTTGAAACAGCAAGCTTTGAATTGATCTGGAAACTTAGTTGTTTTGAAACTGGTCTGAAGCTTTGAATTGTTGAAGTTGAGTTGAATCTGATCTCGAATCTTTGTTTTGCTATGTTACTTGATTCAGATCTTTTTATTTAGTTTTATTTTGATTCTCTTTTCCAGGTTTGAAAATGAAGAAATTTTATTTTAATAAAGTATGCATTAGCCTGGTTTTCTTCTAATACATAAAATAAATTTTTAAAGAACATGTTTGCCACTTGTAAAAAAAGTAAATTTACACATGTTTATGCAAGTTATAGATATTTTACAAATGTTATTCATGTTATAATCTTTCTACACTTGTATTTTGCATGTACTTTATGTTTTAAATATATTTCCTTTTTATTTATACATACAAACCATATTTAGTCATGTAAAAAAAACAAGCATATTTAAACCTTTATTAAATCTTATTTAAGCTATCACATATTTAAAATAAATATTTATCTTATGTTTGAAAATATAGAATTTAACCTTAAATAGCTTTTGGAAAACTATTATATTAAATTCAACCCAAAACTTCCTATTCACAATGTATTTAGAAAATATTTTAGTATTATAAAGAAGGTTATCAAATTATTATTGTTAAATTATTATATTAATATTATATATTCACAATGGATTTGTATATGTATATACTTAAGATTTTCATCATTATAGAGTTTGCATATATCTATATCTATATATATATATATTTATTGATTTACTATAAGAGTTATTATTTTCAGGTATTTATAATCCAACATTTATTATAACTCAAATCCATTTATATACAATCCAGATATTTTTAACTACTAGAATTTATTTGTTCACATATAAATCAGCATTTTACTAATTCAATCCAGTTAATTATCAATTAACAGATGTTCCAAAAATCTGGGTTATCACATTCCTTCCCCCTTAGAATCTTTTCGTCCTCGAAAAGGAACGAAGCCAAAATTTATTAAATTGCTTATTATCATAAAAATTACTCTTTGATCACTTTTTACCATAAACTCTTTTATTAAGAAATTTTAAAATACTTATAAAAATTTATATAATATTATCAGGAATAGTTTTTATAAAAATACTTTTATAACTCGATGTCTCAACAAGTCCATCCTTGTTCTCACAGAAATTCGGCCATACGTTGATCAGGCGTAGGACTGAAAATCTATAAGTACTTAGTAAACCCATTTTCAACACCCAGTAAAAATACTTGGAAAATAATTTTTTATTGAAAATATAGAAAACAGTTTTGAAAATAGAGAGAATATCTTTGGTGAGAATGCTCTGGAAATCATCACCCCCATCCATGGTCACAGTTACATCACGGGTTACGTTGCCATCGCAGCAAAAGTCCATGTAACTGATTACACCATGGAACCCACAACAGATCGCAGTTACATCCAGGGTTACGTTGCCGTCGCAGCAAAAGTCCATGTAACTGTTGGCTCTCAGCGGCACACACGATTTCGCTGTCAAAATGAAACTTCTCCCACATAGGTCGCAGTCTACCGATATAAAATCAAACGTAGACAGTTGGCTCTCAGCGGCACACACGACTTTCGCTATGTTACCATAGTGTCACAGTCTACCGATATAAAATCAAACGTAGACAGTTGGCTCTCAGCGGCACACATGACTTTCGCTATGGTCTGCAGTAGATCGCAGTGACATTGAGTTAAATTGTTGTCACAACATAACTCAAATGCCTTTGTGGGCACCAGCCCCTCGACTTTCGCTACACAAATAATCCTCAGGAACTAGTTTTGTCCGGACTCCTCACAGGATCAACTTTAGAAACCCCCCCTTGGGGCTCAAGGCAGTACCACCCAGTGGCACTCCTGAGAAGTTCATTTCAAGGGAGCGCCTTTTTCCCCAGAGCTCTACTCAAAACATTTTATACTATATACTTATAGTATCTTCAAATCATACCCTTTATGATTTATCAAAATCTCCTTTACACAAAATCGATTACCAAAAATCGATAATTCTCAAACTAGGCTTTCCAAAATCCAAAATTGATTTTCCCAAAAATCAAAAGCCTTTTCCAAATTCATAGGTTCCCAAAACCTTTTCCAAAATCATTCTCATAAGATCCTTTATATATATAGATATAGATATATATATCTTTAAAAATCTTTGGATCATTTCAAATTTGTATAAAACCTCTTTTATACTTCAAATATTTCAAAACCCTTTTCTTTTAGCAATAGATTCAACAAGGGAAGATTTACCTTATACAACAAGGATATATAACTTATTTTATTCCAAATCAAATATTCACATTTGATAAATCTTTTATAAAGTTATTAACCATATTTCTTTTCAAAAACCATTTTACAGTTCTTATCCCCAATCTTTAAATGCCAATTTCATTCAAACCCGTACGATGTACACATATCATCCGTACGCTATATCAATCTGATCGCTCAATCGATCACACAATTTCACTTCCGAACTAGTATTGTCCACCCGGCTTCCTAGTGCGGACTCAGATCTGGTTTCCTGATCAGAAACCGTCATTCTCCTTGCATAGTCACAACTATGATAGAGAATATCCAGAACCAATCAACAATCCATATCCAGGTTCGCCGTCGAAAATCGAGCGAAAAATCCTAACTCGGATCGATAATACTATCTCGAAATTCTGTGTTCGAATCTGGATCAAATCACTATGCGAAAGAATAATATACGTATATCCTACGTATTTATCTTTATTGGTTATTAGCCAAATCAATTCTCTTTTCTATTCACATTTCCTTTAATTCTATTCTCTTATTCTCAATTGCTTCCATTTACAATTGAGTTAATACTTCAATTATAAACAGTTTGAACTCTGACCCGTTTAAATTTAAAAATAACTTGAAAAAGTTTTAAAATAGATAAGTAGTTGAAAAATAGTTATTAGTTTGTAAAATAGCTGTAAAATAGTTAAGTAGGTATAAAATAGTTAGATAATTGCAAAATAATTTTTAAATTAGTGATTAGATATAAGTAACTGAAAAATAGTAATTAGTTTATAAGACATTTTCAAAATAGTTAAATAGTTCCAAAATAATTGTAAAATAAGTATAAGATAGTTTGGGGTTTAAGAAGAAAGATTGTATAGTAAATAGTTTGGAAATATATATTTGTATTAAAACAATTTATTTTGAAAATAATCCAGAGCCAAACTGTTTAATTTCCCAATCTCCATTTGCAATTAATTTCCCATCAATTCAATTTAAATTCCACTTCCATTTAAATTGACTCAATTCCAATTTAAATAACTTCAATTTTCATTGAAATTGATTTAACCCTAATTCAAATTGAATTAACCTCAATTCCTTTTCAATTCAAATCAAATTCCATTTGATTTTTTTTTTAAACTTATTCAACTTTAATCACAATTCTAATTAGTTCAAATCAAATTCAATTTGAACTAATTCTATTAAAATCTTAACTTAAAACCATCTCCAATTATATAAATTCGAGTTAAAATTTAAAATGTTGATTTAATCCCTTAAATCAAATTAACCCTTATTTTTAAATCAAATCAACTTTTATTTTTAATTTAACTACTTAAATCTTTAAACCATTTAACTTTGAATCCAAATTCCAAAATTCTATTTAAAAATTATCTTTACTTAACTTATTACAAAGTTCAAATAAGAATTCAAAAATAATTTAATCTTCAGATTCTAATTTATTATCCATTTTCAATTTCCAGATCTCAAACCCATTTTAAGATCACTCATAACTCCCATTTAAATTAACCATTTAACTGCCCAAGTTAAATTTAAATTTCATCTTGAAATTTCCAATTCAAGTTATTTATTCAACTTATTTAACTTCCTCCAAGTTAAATTTAATTTACTTAATCCGGTCAACTTTACACAATTTGAATTCCCATTCAAAATTTAAACCTTATATTAATAATCTTCCCACTTATAAATTCAAAAACTTATCAATTTGGGTTTTCATATCACATTCCAATTTAAAACTCAACACTAAGAGTTATTTCAAATCATCCTTAGTATTATGTATATCTTCATATATACATTTTCTTTACACACCAAGTTATACTTTAAATTTTAAACCATTCTTGGTTTTTAATTTCAAAACAAATTTCTTTAAAACGATCTCAAGTTTTCTGGACTTAGATTTAAAACTTCACAATTTTAAATTATCTTCAATTCCAATTTATAAGTTATACTCACTTAAATGTTTACTTCCCTAAACATTTCATTTTGCTAAATCATTAACAACATTCATTATTAAACACAATTACCATTTATGATAATAACCAAGATTATCATATCTGGAAACCAATTCATTATTATCTTTATTCTTGATAACATTTCTACAAATTCAAGATTTTAATTTTAGTTTTAATTCATTTCAAACTTATCTTCATTCAATTTTAATTTGGCTTTATTTCTATTACCACTTAATTTAATTCCAAAATTTTAACAACCAATTACCTTTATATTTAATAGAAAGAAATATCATTTTATATATCAAAATATATTCTTATATAAAATCATTTAAAATCCTTATATAAGAAAATAACAATTACGCTCTCATATATATATATACACTCAACTCGTTGTAGGGTACCATTGACCCTATCCTTAACGAGTAATCCCAACAGAGCCAAGGTTTTAACCTTCAGCTCTGATACCAACTGTAACGACCCGGAATTTTCGAACCCGAAAATTCCAGATAGTTAGGAGAAAAAGAAAAGAGATAGAAGAAAGAAACAGAAAGAAGAAAGAAGAACAGAAAACACAACATCTCACATTCGCAGCGGATTAAATATAATAACAAATAATAGCATTTATACAAAGAAAACCTGTATTTGTTAATTACATTTTTATACATCAGAGTTACAACATTCACAAACACTGGACATATACAATTCAACATGCCTCAGATAAACAAAAATATAATATATCACAGCGGAATACACTCCATACGTTCCTGTCATCCAGCTCGCCTTCTGAGCTCCAGAACGTCCTTACCTGAAATCTGTAATACTCGGTCTGACCCGAGCATTACATCAAAGTAACACCCGAGTCAGGCTGGAAACCAGCGTGAGTAAACCCATCTAACAAGGAATACAACAGCATAGAACTACATAAACCCGGGGTAACTCGCATCAATTTACAAATTCACAATTTGTTATAGATATCACTTATTCACATATTAATTTCTAAGTGCCAGAACTTAGATAAAATAATCTAATTCGCTTAAATCATTTCATACCAGCCTATTGATTTCACACGTCAATTTACAAAGAATCGAAGTGGTTTCGGGTATTAACTAATACCCGACCCCTGTCTCTTCGAAACCAATGTCATCTTAAATCCAAGTTATTTTTAGTGAAAACAAGTCAATTTATATTCAGAGTAACATATTCACATAGCGATCCTATTTCAGATAGATAATCAATATCCCAAACATCATATCACATAGCATCTCAATCACATACCAAGAATAACAAATAATCCAAGGTATTCAATATCATTCAATCATTCATAAGCAAGATTTATTAAATATAATTCCTAATTAATTTAATCAATCTCCAATTAAATTAATCACCAACTTTATTACTTGGGTTACCTTAATCATGCTTGCTTAACATTAGTTAATTACAAACCAATTAATTAATGATTCTTTAATCCCCTATCTTAATTAATCCTCCTTGATTAATTACTCTCTAATTACATTAGGTAATTAACCTTTAATTACCACATAGATTAATTAACCTTAACGCTTTACGTTAATTAACCTTACATTAGTCTCCCTAATTAATTAATTACATTAATTAATGATCCTCTAATTTCTTTCCTTAATTAATTATTCCTTTAATTAATTACATTTATAAATTAACCTTAGTTAATCACATAGATTCATCTTAATTGATATCCTTAATTATCCTCCTCAATTTATTTATCCCTAATTAATTAACTTTATTTTACTACCCTTAATTAATTAATTAATCTTTAATTAAAAATCCCAAAAATTGACTTATTAATAAATCCTAATCACCAAGCCTTAAATAACTTCAAGATAATCCTTTATTTTAATCCCTTCCTAAATCATCATCAGAATTAAATGAACTTGATATTAATATTTATAACTTTGGAACTTGTTTGTTTTCCCTTTTAAAACCTTGTTCTTTCATCTTTAAGCTAGATACTTGAATTTCTTTGCCGTTAATAAAACTTTTCATATACTGTTTTTTTTTCAAAAAAACCAGATTGCTTAAACAAAAATAGACCGAGCTATTCACCTCAATTTACCGAGCTTGAACTCGAGACATCGCTCCCTCTGCTGCTTCGAGAAAATCACTCGATGACCCCGAGATGAACCCGAGTCAGAACTTCTTCCCCAAAACAAACTTTCTAAATACAAGAAAATGTACACGTGCACAGATGGTCAGAGCATCTCCGATCATCGTCACCACCCCTGATAAGTCGACGACACCACACACCTTTGGTTCCAACCTTCAAAGCGACGAAGCGAGCACCAGAACGAAATCGAGCAGTTCGAAGAAGACGATTCCACTGGAACCCAAACCCAAAGTCAGACCATCTCCTAAAACATCCTCGTTCCACCGCCGTGGACCACCGGACACCCTGTTGCCTAGCCTGGAGCTGCACCAATCCCCCATCGTCCATTTCCCCCAACCCTAGCCAACTCGACGCCACCTCGTCGCCTAACGAGCTTCAGGAACATCAACAACCAAATGCGATCGGAAACCCTACATCGATCTCGCTGCATCACCACGGTGCTTCAGAAAATCGTTGACCATTTTTCCCCTTATCCTCACCCCACAAGCCACCTTGGACAAGAACCTCGAACCTCAGTTCAAGCTCGATTGACGGATATTGACCGTAAACCCAAGATGGTTCAACTCGCCCATTCTTGACAACCTCAATACTAGAAATTATGAAATCTATTCCAAAAATCATGATTTCCAAATGTGAATCAAGTTATAAGTTGAAACATGGAATTCGAAAGATTTTATTTTCTGTCTTTAATTTATTTTTACTGAAACTTCCTCCTCCCTGTAAAACTATTTGATGTTAATCCTTAAATTCAAGTTAATCCAAACATATATTCTTCATACATCAGCACCTAAATGGTTTATATAAGGAGAAATTTGGTATTGACTGTGTTTATGATCTTGCAACTTAAGAACAGAGGTACTCGTACATATATACAGACATGCAGATACATATTTATATATATGTTAGGCATATCATATTTATTCATTCTTTCAAAACATTTTCACTGTCACCACTTCCATGATTTCCCTATATATATTAGAATATAAAGAAGATTAAGTTTCAAGGTGAAGTTTACTCACTTATTTTGTTTAAACAGAGCAGCCCCCTTTTGAAATTGAAAACTGGAAATGCTCTTGATTTTGAAACAGCAAGCTTTGAATTGATCTGGAAACTTAGTTGTTTTGAAACTGATCTGAAGCTTTGAATTGTTGAAGTTGAGTTGAATCTGATCTCGAATCTTTGTTTTGCTATGTTACTTGATTCAGATCTTTTTATTTAGTTTTATTTTGATTCTCTTTTCCAGGTTTGAAAATGAAGAAATTTTATTTTAATAAAGTATGCATTAGCCTGGTTTTCTTCTAATACATAAAATAAATTTTTAAAGAACATGTTTGCCACTTGTAAAAAAAGTAAATTTACACATGTTTATGCAAGTTATAGATATTTTACAAATGTTATTCATGTTATAATCTTTCTACACTTGTATTTTGCATGTACTTTATGTTTTAAATATATTTCCTTTTTATTTATACATACAAACCATATTTAGTCATGTAAAAAAAACAAGCATATTTAAACCTTTATTAAATCTTATTTAAGCTATCACATATTTAAAATAAATATTTATCTTATGTTTGAAAATATAGAATTTAACCTTAAATAGCTTTTGGAAAACTATTATATTAAATTCAACCCAAAACTTCCTATTCACAATGTATTTAGAAAATATTTTAGTATTATAAAGAAGGTTATCAAATTATTATTGTTAAATTATTATATTAATATTATATATTCACAATGGATTTGTATATGTATATACTTAAGATTTTCATCATTATAGAGTTTGCATATATCTATATCTATATATATATATATATTTATTGATTTACTATAAGAGTTATTATTTTCAGGTATTTATAATCCAACATTTATTATAACTCAAATCCATTTATATACAATCCAGATATTTTTAACTACTAGAATTTTATTTGTTCACATATAAATCAGCATTTTACTAATTCAATCCAGTTAATTATCAATTAACAGATGTTCCAAAAATCTGGGTTATCACATTCCTTCCCCCTTAGAATCTTTTCGTCCTCGAAAAGGAACGAAGCCAAAATTTATTAAATTGCTTATTATCATAAAAATTACTCTTTGATCACTTTTTACCATAAACTCTTTTATTAAGAAATTTTAAAATACTTATAAAAATTTATATAATATTATCAGGAATAGTTTTTATAAAAATACTTTTATAACTCGATGTCTCAACAAGTCCATCCTTGTTCTCACAGAAATTCGGCCATACGTTGATCAGGCGTAGGACTGAAAATCTATAAGTACTTAGTAAACCCATTTTCAACACCCAGTAAAAATACTTGGAAAATAATTTTTTATTGAAAATATAGAAAACAGTTTTGAAAATAGAGAGAATATCTTTGGTGAGAATGCTCTGGAAATCATCACCCCCATCCATGGTCACAGTTACATCACGGGTTACGTTGCCATCGCAGCAAAAGTCCATGTAACTGATTACACCATGGAACCCACAACAGATCGCAGTTACATCCAGGGTTACGTTGCCGTCGCAGCAAAAGTCCATGTAACTGTTGGCTCTCAGCGGCACACACGATTTCGCTGTCAAAATGAAACTTCTCCCACATAGGTCGCAGTCTACCGATATAAAATCAAACGTAGACAGTTGGCTCTCAGCGGCACACACGACTTTCGCTATGTTACCATAGTGTCACAGTCTACCGATATAAAATCAAACGTAGACAGTTGGCTCTCAGCGGCACACATGACTTTCGCTATGGTCTGCAGTAGATCGCAGTGACATTGAGTTAAATTGTTGTCACAACATAACTCAAATGCCTTTGTGGGCACCAGCCCCTCGACTTTCGCTACACAAATAATCCTCAGGAACTAGTTTTGTCCGGACTCCTCACAGGATCAACTTTAGAAACCCCCCCTTGGGGCTCAAGGCAGTACCACCCAGTGGCACTCCTGAGAAGTTCATTTCAAGGGAGCGCCTTTTTCCCCAGAGCTCTACTCAAAACATTTTATACTATATACTTATAGTATCTTCAAATCATACCCTTTATGATTTATCAAAATCTCCTTTACACAAAATCGATTACCAAAAATCGATAATTCTCAAACTAGGCTTTCCAAAATCCAAAATTGATTTTCCCAAAAATCAAAAGCCTTTTCCAAATTCATAGGTTCCCAAAACCTTTTCCAAAATCATTCTCATAAGATCCTTTATATATATAGATATAGATATATATATCTTTAAAAATCTTTGGATCATTTCAAATTTGTATAAAACCTCTTTTATACTTCAAATATTTCAAAACCCTTTTCTTTTAGCAATAGATTCAACAAGGGAAGATTTACCTTATACAACAAGGATATATAACTTATTTTATTCCAAATCAAATATTCACATTTGATAAATCTTTTATAAAGTTATTAACCATATTTCTTTTCAAAAACCATTTTACAGTTCTTATCCCCAATCTTTAAATGCCAATTTCATTCAAACCCGTACGATGTACACATATCATCCGTACGCTATATCAATCTGATCGCTCAATCGATCACACAATTTCACTTCCGAACTAGTATTGTCCACCCGGCTTCCTAGTGCGGACTCAGATCTGGTTTCCTGATCAGAAACCGTCATTCTCCTTGCATAGTCACAACTATGATAGAGAATATCCAGAACCAATCAACAATCCATATCCAGGTTCGCCGTCGAAAATCGAGCGAAAAATCCTAACTCGGATCGATAATACTATCTCGATAATACCTTAAGTAATTATTTACTTTAATTACTTTCATTAAGTAATTATACTTAACCAATTCACAAATGATTATCATTAGTTAATTAATCTAATTGATTATCAAAATTAATCATATTAATTAATTATTTAATAATCCCTAATTAATGAAAAACATTTTAAGTTATTTAAAACAATTTCAATTCAAAACTTTCCTATAATTTCAAACTTAAATACAGATTTAATCTTGATTCTAGATTTAACTTAAATTTTTAAAGCTTTCCTATATTTAACTTCATTTTAAAATTCTAACTATTTAACCATTTAGAATAGATAAACAATTTAAGTTTTTAAAACTTATTTTAAAAGAACTGAAATTTAATTCAAATTCCAGATTTTAAAATCTCAGATTTAAACTTATTTTAAATTTCTATTTTACAATTTAAACTTTTCAGTTTAAATTTAAAACCAATTATACTTTACTCTTAAAAGTCTTTAAATCCAAATTTAAATTTCAAAACTTAAATTATTACAAAATCTCAGATTCAACTTATTTTTGAATTCAGATTCAAATTCAGATTTTAAACTAAATTTAAATTTCTTGATTTCATTTAAACTTTACTTAAAAATGAAAACAGAACAGGTTTCTGTTTTAAAATTTAAAACCTGTAAACAAAAGTTACCCGAGCCCATCACAAATTTCCCCGAGCCAAAACCATATGTGCTTCGAGTCACTCGCTCAATAAACTCGAGAAATACCCGAGTACTTCCTCTGTTAAAACCCAAACGAAAACACTCAAAAGTCTCGAGTCCTTTCCTTCTTCCCCAAAACAAACAGCTACCCAGACACCAACTTGCACGCGTGCACGTGCACGATCAACTGATCGACCTCCGATCATCACTGCTGCCACTCACAGATCACTGTTGACCCCCTCTACCAATTTCCATCACCCAGTCCTTCATTCAAGCTCGAAATCAAAAACGAGATGTTCGAGCACTTCTCTGAAAACAACCCAATCACCAAATCCCTCTCACGCCGCCTCCTACGACCACTAGGAACTCCGCCGCCACGTCTAGACCTTCATCAACGATCCACGCTTCATTTACACCTGACCCGATGCAGTCCGATTTCATATTCGCGACACAGCAATACAAATTCCAACCCATTATAAACGTGAGTTAAAACCCTAGTTCACCGATCTCTGGTCACCACAACCATCAGAAAAACCCTCTATTATTTTTCCCGTAATCATCATTCCTAAAGCCATCATCGACAACAACCCTGAGCTTTACATCATCCACGATCATTGGCAATTGCTGATAAACCCAAAATCGATCAACTCATAATCTCTTGACGAATATAAACTTAAAAATCCAGATTTTAATATCTAAATTCATCATTTCTTATTACTAACTGGTTTCTGAAATCAAACCACAAAATTATGAATATTGGTTTTCGACCTATAACTGATGTTTACTGTAAAATCCTATTTTTGAAATATTAACTAAATAGTTCTACCTTAAACTATTTTTAAAAATGAATTTACATTGTTATAATTGTTTTCTTTTTAATGATCATAACCAAACAGTGATTCTTTGAGAAGATAGGGATTTTTTTTAAAAATTGTTCTTGAGCCAGAGGGATTCAACAGAGATCAGTATATATATATATACAGAGACATGCACACAATATACAGAGTATTTTCAATTATATTCTAGTTTAAAAACATCCATGCAGAACATACTTACAATATCACTTCATAGATTTAGCAAAAACATCAAAGTAATAACACATATTTTAGTTTTTGAAAGGTGTTTACTCTCTGGTTATAAAACAGAGAACAGAGGCAATACATGCATCTACACATATGAACACTTGCAACCATATCTACAGAGATTCATCACAATATTTTAGCCAAATCACAGATTTTAAAAACTGTTTTTAAAAGAATGTTTACTCACCTATTTCAAAGATGAACAGAGCCTTGAAAACTGGAAGCTTTGAAAAATTGAAATGCTTGCTTTGATTTCTTTTAAAAATTTGAAAAGCTTTTGAAAACTTGCTTCTGCCTCAGATTATATTGCATGCACCTGGAATGGTTACAGGCTTGAAGAACAAATGGTTACAACTTTGGTAGTTTACAGAGCTTGATGTTTTGATGGATGTTGTCTTTCAGGTTTGCATTAGAAATCTTACAGGCTTCAAGAAAATGGGTTTCAGGCATTTGAACTTTTGAGTTTTAAGCTTTTGAAGATGATTTCTGGTTTGTGGATAATTGATTTACAGATTTCTGTTTACAGGGCTTGATTTTGATCAGAGGAATGTTTTCAGGTTTGTATAATAAATGGTTTCAGGCATTTGAGAAGGGTTACAGGGAAACATTTCATATTGGTTTAAACTTGGTTTCAGGTTGTAGATTCTTTTGATTTTTGGTTTGAGAGGTGATTTCAGTTTTGGTTTGAAGATGATTACGGTTTGTAGATTTTCTGATTTTGGTTGTCTTTGTTTAGAAATGAGATTAGAAAAGAAAAAGAAAATGGAGAGGTATGCTTATATAACTTAATTTATGGTTTATTAAAAATCAAAGAAAATGATAATAAAAATGACACTTGTCATATACATTAGTTAATTATCTTACACATGTTTAAAATGAAGCTTTAGATAATGACACTTGTCATTTAAGTAATTACTATATATTTTTATTTATTTAAAAGTAAATAAAAACCTTTTTCTTAATTATTAAATATTTATCCTATATATAAATTACTTTTTAAAAGAAACAAAACTAACTATATTTATAAATAAAAGTTTATACAAATATTCTAAAATCCAAAACAATTTAAATATCTATTCTTTTGAATTTCAAAACTTAAATTAAATTCAAATCAAATTAAATCCTAAGATTCAATTTAAAAATTAAGTTATATATATATTCATATACAACTACTTATCAATTTAAAATAACAATTCCATAGTCTTTAAAATCCATTCATATTTATAAAAATAATACATTATACTTATTATTTTGAAATAACATATTTGATACTTATTTAATTAGATTATTAAATTAAATTCAAATTTTATTATCAAAGATCATCAATATCAATTTAATTATTTAACAGATTATTAAATTGATATTGTTAAAATTTCCGGGATATTACATTCCTTCCCCCTTAAAATAATTTCGTCCCCGAAATTTAAACAAAGGTAATTTAATAATCTTATTAAAGATTTTAATTTTAAAACACAAGCATATACTTTCATCCATAAGCTAACAACCATAGCAACCAATTCATCCAATCAAACAATTCTAACTATCCAGACAAAATTCTAGATAAAATACCTCGAGTTTCCCCAAGTATATATATATACCAGGATACTCGCTCTACAAACAATCTAAACTACTAAGCTATAGATCTCTTACTCATCTAGATCTATAGAACTAAACAAGATATCAGACTACAGACGAGTCTGACTCAACAACCAATACCTCCAGAACTGCTGGTTTCAAAACCAGAGATAGATCAAATACGTACTCCCTCAGAGACACGTAAAATACATTGAATTCCAGTTATCCAAACTGACAATTCAACCTTGTAGATCAAAGTACTTATCCAAATTAGATCACAGAAAAGTTCCAAAATAACTCGGAGCTAACTTCCCAGACTTACCCAATCTTATAGCTCCCTTTAACCAGAGAAAAACTTCACAACAACGAAGTCTCCAACTTCGAATTTCAAATTCCTTCGTCTTTTATCCACAAAATTCTTCAGACGATCCTGGCTTCCTACAAATCCTTCCTGATCAACTCAACCTTCGCCGATGCTTCTCGAAACAAACAGGACCAAAAACAACCCAATACAATGATCTTCCTCAAGATCAACCAACAATCAAGAACAAACTCTACTCCTCAAATAACAGAAGACTAAACTTACTCCTTCAATCCAGAAAGGACAAACAGGAGCACTCGCCAAACTGCTTCTGCTGCACAACTCTGATCTGGAGTAGAAGAAAATGCTGATGAAGAACACGAGCACAGACTGGACAACACATCTCCTAGAAAATCTCAGATAACCCAAGAAAATACTCAGACTATCGCAAGTCACTTTTGCGATCAACCCATCCTAATTCCAAAGAAAACTGTTCTCTCTTTACCAATCAGAACAGTTCATACTTAACTATCCAATCCATCGAAGAAATGGATCTACTCTGCTGCTTCTGAACTTCACCTCTAGGAAAATGCTTAGCCAAAGACCTCCTTGCTGGCACACAGAACACTTCCGAGCTGCAATGCTGCCACATATGCCAAAGACTTCCTTATCCAAAGCTCTTCGAGAAACTCGGACCTCAAACCGAACAGAAACACCATGCTGAACTCAGCCACAACACCGAAACAGACACACTTCCATAACTTGTTCCAAAGAAAACATCTTCGGGAACATCCATATTCACTGCGTCTTATCACACAGCTACTATTACCTGAGGTATCAAGGTACCATTACTCACTTCTGCCTCATCGACAGATCCAACTCTACCCATCCCAATTTCAAAGATAAACTCCGAACCTTTAAAAGGTTTCCTTCAGAGATCGATGAAATCCTTTACCATAGCAAAGCTTACTCGAGACGGTATTGGGTCTACAGTCTCGACAGATACACTTCCAACCTCAACATTTAAACTCCAACCATTTGTAGTCGTGTTTCACACACCACTACCCCATCTACCTTTATAACTTATATTGGAAAACCCGAACAGGTAACCCAACAAATAGGTAGAAATATATATATTTAAAATGATACTTTTTATATAGAAATTATTTCTGGGTAAAATTATTTCATTTATCTCTTTAAAACAATATTGTGTCCGTTGGCCTGGTTCAAGTGTTTAGAGATCCCTATCAATAACGTTAGCTACTCGTATTGACCAGAATCCATATACCACTCAACCGATCAATTAACACAATATAAAACCATTTTATATAACTAACAAATACGCGCTCTCAAATATATATACACTCAGACTCAAACAGGTTGCTACAGATCCTATCGCTAATGAACAATCCCTCCGAACCTAGGTATTCACTCAACCTAGTGTTCTGATATTCACTTAACCAAAAACTTAGGCATTCGCTCAACCTTTATGTTTTATCTTAACCAAATACGAGAAATAATATTAAACATATTATGTTTTATCTTAAAGTAATTAAACTTTTTAATAAAGTATTAAAGTAGTTTAAATTTCAATGTTATAAGATATATTTAAAATAAAGTGTTTTTAAATTATTTTAAAAATAAAAGTATTTTGTACTTGGTGATTCAGTGGAAATAAATATTTGGAAATGTATTCCGTAAGCGGAAACTGTTTGAAATTGTTTTCAAATGAGCTTTGAAAATTTGGAAATATATCTTGGAAAGATATTTGAGATTAATAAATAATGTGAGAAATTATTTATTGTGTGATGGTTGCTTGTGGATGTTAATTGATAGTTAAATAACCGACTATCAATATTGGCCAAATGCGCTGATCGTTTCGAAGAGACCGGGATCGGGTTTCCGTATACCGGGATTCCAGGTCTGGAGACCCGAATACCACATCGATCCAAATTAACGATAGGTCGTGAATCTCAAGTGAAGATGAAGATTCAGAGTGCAAGGGTTATTGTCGTTAACTCTGAGGGTGATTCCAAAACGAGTGTAACGAGATAATGCCTTCGGTTTCGTTCGAACCCGGAACGAACTTATATGGATTGAATGCTTTCAGCACATCGTCAGGCGGACGATGAGCATTCTAAGAGATATGTTCTGATTAAAGGTAATCGTAACCTCAAGCCTCATCAACCGGGAATGGCTAAAACAGGGGAGGTGCAGCAAAGTTTCGTGGGTAGCACCCACTGAGAGCAAGATAGATCCCTGTCTAGAGGTCCCTTTTCTTTTATTCGTCTTAGTGTGTGGTTGGTCGCGCCAACTACGGGGTTATCTTGTTCTGAATTATCCAGTAAGGGATGGTTCCGGCTTTGTGTTGCAGGGGATTGGGAGTAATCCTCGGTACGGTGATCTAGGCCACGTACTGTGACGGGCGGTACCCCAGTAGCCCTGCCATTGTATGGAATCCAAACTCCAATAAGTGCCGTACGTATTAGTTGTGCCCAACTATTGTTGAAATGTGAGATGCAAGCATTTCAGCTAGATTCTATTTTACTTTCTGTAGACACTATTATAATATCAGAGGATTTTGATATAAAGTGTTTAGCTATCGTAAGGTAAAAACCCGACATGTTTATTTGTGGCGTGGTCTTACGAGATGCTTTTGTTTTCAAAGGATTTTGAAACTTTAATAATGCATTCGCTCAACCTGGCTCTGATACCACTGTAACGACCCGCCATTCATTCCACAGAATGACGTATCGCTAATAAGAAAGAAAGGGGTGAGAAGTAGAAAAGAGAAGAAGAGAAAAGAAACAAACACAAATACTCAAACCGGAAACGAACAAAATATATTATATCACATAAATATTACATAGTATCATATACAACACTTATCAGAGTTACACAGATTCACATCATATACTAGACAGTTATAAACATCTGTCTAGTTATTACATCTCAATACAAACAAAGATCTAAACAAGATCAACACAGCGGAAACTACTATCTATATCTACAACGCTGAAGCCTCCTGCTCCATTGCTCCTCCAGATTACTCGTCAAAGCTAAACCTGAATTCCCTTGGCTACTCGTAAAAATTTGAGTACCCAAGAGTTTATAAAACAGAAATAAACAACTTGGGTCAGACATGGGTCTGGTGTGAGTAACAGGTTAAACTTGTTTAACTTCAAAACCTTTTGAAAGAAAAGGTATCACGTAAGACTCCCCACAAATAAACATGGGTAAGTTTTTACCTTACGCTAACCAAAACATTTGATAGGAAATTCGATTGTATTATAATAGGGTCTAGGGTTTTCAAGTAAAATACAGAAATAGCTGAAATGCTTACATCTCACATTCCAACATAGTTGGGCACAACTAATACGTACGGCACTTATTGGAGTTTGGATTCCATACAATGGCAGGGCTACTGGGGTACCGCCCGTCACAGTACGTGGCCTAGATCACCGTACCGAGGATCACTCCCAATCCCCTGCAACACAAGGTCGGAACATCCCTTACTGGATAATTCCCGCACAAGATACCTCACGGTTGGGATCAGCAACCGCACCACTAAGTCGAAAATAGAAAGGGACATCTAGACAGAGGTAACCTTGTCCTACTTGGGTGCTACCCACTAACCTTGCTGCACCTCCCCTGTTTTAGCCATTCTCGGTTTGTGAGGCTTGAGGTCACGATTACCTTAGAAAAGAACACATCACTTAGAATGCTCATCGTCCACCTGACGATGTTCTGAAAGCATTCAATCCATACAAGTTCGTTCCGGGTTTGAACGAAACCGAAGGCATTATCTCGTTACACTTGTTTTGGAATCACCCTCAGAATTAACGACAATAACCCTTGCACTCTGAATCTTCATCTTCACTTGATTTACGACCTATCGTTAATTTGGATCGATGTGGTATTCGGGTCTCCAGACCTGGAAATCCGGTATACGGGAACCCGATCCCGGTCTCATCGAAATCCAAAACGTATCTTTTAAGGCCAAGTTGTTTTAAAGGTTAAAACAATTCAATTCATTATCTTTATACACAAAGAAAGATAATTCACAACAGATAATCAACATTATCAGATAATCCATATTATCATCACAATTCAACTAAACATCCATATCACACAGCACATATCTCATCAGAGATATCAATCAATGCAAAGCATTCAATATTATCATCCATTCTTAAGTAATGATTTATACCATTTCTAATTAATTTAAAATGAATTAAATTAATTACTTCATTCTATAAATCCTGCTTACTTAATCATTAATTAATTACAAATTAATTAATTATCCTTTAATTACCCTTTAATTCCATTCAGGTAATTTATCTTTAATTAATTACTTAAATTAATTATCCTTAACCACTTATAGTAATTAACCTTTAATTACTTCATTAATTAATTTACTAAAATTAATTAACTTAATCAACTATAATTAATTACATTAATCCTTAATTAATTACATTGATTAATTACTTCATTTATTAATTATTACTTAATTAATCAATCTTAATTACATCATTAATTATATTAATTAATGATCCTTAATTACAACTTAATTATTAATTACTTAATTAAATTAATTACATTAAGTAGTTAACCTTTAATTAAACAACATATATTAATCACTCTTGATTAATCTTCAATCAGTAATTAACTACCCTTAATTACTTTTATCAACTAAATTAATTACTCCTGAATTAATTTCTTAATTAATCCCTTGATTAATTATTCAAAGTAATTAAACTCAAATTACTTTCATTATTAAATCATCTTCAATTAATTACATCCAGTAATTACCTTTACTTTCTTCCCTAAATAATTATACTTTATTAATCTTCCAGTGATTATCCTAAATTAATTAAACTTAATTAATTAACTTAAACTAATCAAATTTATTTAATTAATTACCTTGAGTAATTAATTCCTTTAATTACTTCCATTAAGTAATTATACTTAATAAGTTTCACAATTGATTATCTTTAATTAATTAATCTAATTAATTACCAAATTTAATCACATTAATTAATTATTACATAATCTTTTATTAATTATTTTCATTAACTATTAACAATTCTTTAATAACTTCCTTTAAGTAATTAAACTTAAATTAATCTTTATTAATTACAAATTTATTAATCTTTAATAACCCACTAATTAATCTCTGATTATTTAATTAATTAAGTTTTAACTGTAACTTAATTAATCCTTAATTACTTGATTTATTAATTCTTAATCATTAATTAAAAATCTAATCTTATCTAATTAATGATCCTTAATTACAAATTAATTATTCCTTAATTAATTAATCTTAAACCTTAATTAACTAATTTAAACACTTAATTACTAATTTAATCAATCCAAATCATTAATTAATTAAATCAATTAATTATCTATTTAATTACCTTAATAATTTAATTATTCTAAATTATTAAATCTTAATAAACTTTAAGATAAACATTACTCTTATTAATGATTAAATTATCATTCACAAACACATTTGAAAACATTTACTTTCAAATTTCATTTCAAATTTAAAATTTAAAATGAAAACAATTTTAACTTTAACAAAGTTAAAAAAAACCCATTTACAAACCTTTAAAATCATATGTTAAAGACGTACTCATCTTATAAAAGAAACTTAAAGAATTTAAAACCAAATTTACTTTTAAATTTAAACCATTTTAAAATACACTTAAACATTTAAAGTTGTTAAAACAATTTAATTTATAAAACTTAATCTTATTAACGTTGCACCAGAAATCTCGAGTGAAACACAAATGAACCCGAGTCAACCCTCTACAAAACTCGTGCTTGCTTCGAGTCACTCACCTACCTCAACATCTTCGAGTCATCCCTTGCCCAGACTCGAATACGACCCTAGTTCTCTCTTCTTCCCCGAAATACAAACTCACAGCTCAACAACCATGCCCAAACGTGCTTGTGCACGTGCACATCCCCTCCGGACACCATTTATCGTCACTCCGACCATCTACAAGTCGTCGACAACTCCACCAGTCCATTGATAACACAGATTCGAAGATCACTACACAAAATCAAAAACGAGCCTCTCGATCAACCACTGGAACACAACACAGGCGACAAAATCTTCTCGCCGCCGATGATCGCGACAATTGGAACTCACGGGCTTCACTCCAGAGCAGCATCACGTCGCCACGCCGCGTTTCCCCTCATCGCTACCCCCTTCGATGCATCACCATTGCCGAAACACCCTCGACAACTCCGACAACCCATATCCATCACTAAACCCTATATCGACCCTTCCTGACCACCACGACCACCAGAAATATCCACTGCCATTTTTCCATCAATCTCTATCCTCCATACTACCTTCACCAAGAACCCCAAACCTTCTGATCAACTCGATCACCACAGATTTACTAAAACCCATTTCCAGTTCAAATACGTACTACAGTCTCAATTTCTAACCAAACACTATGATTTTATTTTTAAAAATCATCTTTTTGTTTATGTTTTCAGTTTATAATACTGAATTTATAATTTATTATGTTTGAGTTTTTGACTTGTATTCAGTTTGCTCAGTTTTTCTTGATTCCAGAGATATTACCTATTTATTTTAACTTAAATAATTTTTAAACTTTATTCTATGATAAAACAAACAAATTTTGTTTAAATACTAAATCCTAATAATGACTAGATCAAGAGATAAAGCATTTTAAATCAAATCCTAAATTTTGAAACTGGGAACAGAACTACAGAAGTGTTCAGGTATACATTCATTTCTCATCTAAACATTCACTACTATATACACACAAACATATTTGGCTTCAGATAATAATCATGCAACCTTATTTCATATACTTAAAATTTTTAAAAGTGATATTACTCACTGTTATTTATAAACTTTCAAATATTTAAACACAACAGAGCATATATACAGACATTCAATACTATCACATACACATGCATCCATTTCAATCCAGATTTTTAGGCAAGCAACATGATTTTCATTTATATATCAAAGTTAAATCCAGGGTTTTAAACTATTTTTAAAATTATAGTTTACTCACCTGAAAACAGAGAGCAGGCTTTAATTGCTTAATTTGGAACTTGCTTTGTTTTTGAATTTAAGACTTGCATGCTTGCCTTTTTGAAATTTGTTGAAGTGATGACTCCAGCTTGATTCCAGACCAAAGAAAATACACGCAGCCTTTTTTTGATTTTGATTAAAACTCAGGTTGAAAAGAAAATGCTTGCATTTTTGTTGCTCTCAGGTTTTTGGAAAAATACAGATGCTTAGGAATAAAGCATGCAAGCTCTGATTTTTGGTTTTTGAGGAGTTTGTTCACTGATTTGTTTACAAGCTTGAAATGCTTTTCCAGGTTACAAATTTGAAAAATCTGTTCATGCTTGAGGAAAGAGGTTTGGACAGGGTTTTAAACTTGAAAATGTTTTCAGGAAATTTGGGAATTGTTTTGATTTTTCTTTTAGTTTTGAGGAAGGTTTCAGATTTGTCTTAGGAAGATTGTTTGGATTTTGAGTTTTCTCCTTAGCTTTTTGAAAAAGAATGGCAAAAGAAATGAAAGGAAGAAAAACATATTTGCATGGGCTGAAATTTTATTAAATAAAAATAAAAAGAAAACCAAACTTAAAATGCCACTTGTTAAGATAATTTACATTTGTCACATTAAATGGTTTATTACTTAACACATGTTAATTTAGCTCTCAAATGTTTACACTTGTCTTGTAAGTAATTTGTATTTATAATTTAAGTGTTAATAAAAAGCTTTTAACTTAATTAATTAGTTTTTAATACTTAGATATATATATAGATAACTTTAAAGAGTAAAACCAATTATATTTATATATAAAATTCAAACCAAAGATTTCTAATTACAATATATATACAAATATATATATTCATTATAAATAGAAAACATTTTATTTAGCTTTTAAAAGATAAATTCACTAATTTAAATATTTATTAAAGAAGATTATTAAATTAATTCAAATTAAATTACAAAATTATCAAATCAATTTAATTTTTTAATACAGATTATTAAATTGATATTGCCTAAAATTCAGGGATATCACACCCATATTATATGATTATGTACTGTTTATGATGCAGGGAAACAGGTTGGAGGGATCCTAAAGGATTCCTCACCATAGTTGATTTTATTCACATATATATATATATATATATATCTGTGTGTGTGTACTGATATATATAAGCTAGGATGTAGAGGGACAAGTTGGAGGGGTCCAATGGGATTCCTCACCATTGTTGAATTGTTTTCAATAATGTTCTTGTTATATGATTATTAAATATCAAGCTTGATTGTTGATACTATGGGATATAAAATTGTTACATGTTTAAAACATAAACCCTTTAGTGATAGGGAATTAATATCGATATTGGTTAAGCGTTTAATAGTTGTTGGCCTAAAATTAGAATTTTAAAAATACTATAAATTGCCATTTGAGTAGGAGTTGGTTTTTGAGACAGGAAATGATTTTAAATCTAAAATTGAGTTTCGAAAATATTTTGTTTTAAAGGAATTAATTTCAATTTTACTCGAACCTTATTATCCGTCTTTTCCAAGTCATTTAGAAATGGTTTAAAGGATTATTTATTTATATTTAATATTATTTTAAAAATTATTTCTTTATAATTAATAATGTTTTAAAGTTATTTATCAATATTTTAATATTTTGAAAAGCTAATTATTTAAATAATTAATATGGTTTGAAATTAATAATAGTGATTTATTAATAATGTTTTGGAAATAACTTATTATTATTTGTAAAAATATTGAAGATTTATTTATCATTATTCTATTAATAATGTTTTGTAATTTTTAATTATTATTTTTAAGATGTTTAATTATTATTTATTTAAAATGTTTAATATTAATAATTATTGTATAATAGTGTTTTGAAGTAAATGATCATTATTTATTAATAAATGTTTTCGAGATTTATAAATAGAGTTTTATAAGAGGATTCAAAGATTTATAAAATAGTTTTATAAATGATTTTTATAGATTTATAAAAGAGTTAATAATTGTTCTTAGATATTTATAAAAGGATTTTATAAAGGGGTTTATAGATTTATAAAAGGAGTTTTATAAATAGTTTTAGGAATTTACAATGAGTTTATAAAGGATTTTTAGAAATGTATAAATAGAATTTATAAGTGATTGAAATTTATAAAAAGAGATTATAAATGATTTTCGAAGATCTATAAAATGTTACTAAATGGTTTTTTAGATATTTATAAGGAGTTTATAAATGATTTTAGAATTGAATAAAAGAAATCATTCTCAGTGTTGTAAATATACTTATACTATTGAGATAAGTATATGGATATTTTCAAAGTATTGAAAATATATGGATTTGTGAATATATCTTTGTAAAAATATTTTTATACAAGTAATTTACAAAGTGATTTTAATTTATGAAAAGATTAATTAAAGAGGTTAGTGGTTGCCTATGCGTTTAACTGATGTTGGTTTTCCTTTTGGAAATAAATCCCTGATTTGGATGTGTGTTTGTTGATAGTTAATTGATAGTTAAATAACCGACTATCAAATATGGACCCAAAATGTAACTCTAGAAATATCTAGGAGAAACACATGAGTTATATGGAACAATCATCTCCGATTATGTTGTACTTTACACATAAATCTGGTTTGTTCTGCTAGGAAAAATGATAAGGAAATCCGTCTACTAACGGTTAGGAGGTGACCTCCGCTCTTATCTTTGACTGTTTATTTCCTAAAGAACCAAGGTTGAGTTTACCGAAAACTATCGAATGTTGTTTCGAAGAGACCGGGATCGGATATGTTATTCGAAAACCACTTCAATCCACCTCAAGCATTTTGAAGTGAAGACACCTTGAAGATGATGGAATTGAAGATGGAGCTCTTTGAAGTGCAAAACCTGCTTGCTACTAATCCTGTGAGTGATTCCAAAATGGATATAGTAGAAGTAGTGCCTTCATTTTGTCCATCTCCTAGATAACTTGTATGGATGAATGCTGGTATTGCATTGTTGCTTGGAGGGCAGTGTTAGCATTCCAAGTGGGAAGTGCTATATGATAGGTAGTATGTAGGCTTAAGCCTCATCAACCAGGAATGACTAAAACATGGAAGATGCAGTAAGGGCTAAGTGGGTCACTTCTAATTAAGGTATGATCATCCCTATTTAGAGTCGATATTATCTCTCATTTGTATCCTTCGGGGCCCATTAAACAAGGGATGATCATATTTGATAGTACTAGTCAAGTGGTAAGCATGTTCTCTGTTGGCAGGGGATCCCAGCGAGGTCCTCGGTGTTATTTTATCTAGAGATGCAACGTGACAAGTGGTACCCCAGTCATTATATGGAATCCATTCTCCAATAAGCGCCGTATGGATTTAGTTCTGCCCAGCTATGTTGAAATGTGAGATACAAGCATTTCAGCTATGTCCATATTTTACTTTGACCCCTAGACATTATTATAATATCAATGGATTTTCTATAGAAAATGTTTTTGGTTATTGTGAGGTAAAAAACTCATCCATGTTTATGTGCGGCGTGGTCTTACAAGATATCTTTATTTGAAAAGTTTTTGATAAACATTAAATTCCATTTGGGTGTGTTTTTCTCATGCTGGTTTACCAGACTAATCTGGGAGTCCTTCCCTTTCAATGCTCGGGTTAGACCAAGTATATTTACAGATTTCTTTGGATGCATTGGAGCTCAAGAGACAAGTTGGAGGTCTAATACGTGTCTACGTATTTTTTTGTGTTCTATTATGTTGTTTGTTGGTTGTATTTATCACCAATTGTAAGGACATGAAGTTATAGCTGTACGGGCTGAAATAGGTTAGTGTACTCTGATTGGTGTATGTACATTACATGTTTTCTTTGTGTAAAGATTTGTTGTATATTATAGATTATTCGTTGCACTGTGAGATTCTATGTTGTTTTAGTTTCTTTCCCTTTGTCCTTCTCTTCTCTCTTCTTTCTTCTTTCTTTCCCATAACTATCCGTCTTTCCGTTCAATTTGGGTCGGACATGTGTGATTTATTGTCCACTTAAATTGTATGGAAAAGTGGGTCGTTACAACGTGGTATCAAAGCGCAAGGTGAAGCGAGAACCTTGGCTTTAGTGGGGATTACTCATTAGAGATAGGGTCAGCAGCACCCTAGAATGAGTTTGAGTGTGCGTGTGTGTGTGGGTATGAGCCCGTATTCGTTAGTGTTATAAAAATGTTTTATGTTGTGTTGATTGGCCAGTTGAGTGGCTTATGGATTCTGGTCAATATGAGTAGCTAACATTATTGATAGGGATCTCTAAACACTTGAACATGGCAACTCGACACAATATTATTTTGAAACTGGGTAAATGAAATAATTTTACCTAGATTATATTTATATATAAAATAATAATTTTTCAGAAATTGTTATAGTTATATATTGTATGCTTGGTTGTTAGGAAAATGATCATATTCAGTTACTATCATTTATTGTTTGATTAGTCATTCACTATTGTTTGATGATCGGGTAGTCGCGCCTAACTAGTTTATGGGCATTGACTATTATGCTAGGTTAGGATCGGTTTTATTCTCTTCTCTGCATGGGTTGGGTAGATTAGTGATCATGGGTACATAAACACGAACACCTTGTGAATTCAATTTCAAAATTTGACTATAAGGCGTTCGAAGATAACGTTAGGTTAGAATTTGATTTTTAAATAAAAAGTTATGGTTATAACTCAACAAAGTAACGTTTGTGAAATGATCTTAAATAAGAAAGTGAACTTATATAAATATGGTTTATAAATGTGGTTTTTAAATTAAAAGGATTTAAAATGAGAATTTGAGAGTTTAAATCCTGGTGTTTTGAAAATTGTTTTTCAATGGTTTTGAAAAATAATAATAGTGATGTCTTGAAGTATTTTGAAAATATATATTCTATAAGTTTTGGAGGAAATAGAGGGAGTTAAAATGCATTTTTAAGGAGGTAAAAAAGCACTGAACTCACATCGGTCGCTGGAAAATAATTTCGATGATGACTGCAGCATTATCGGCATTCATTTTCGAGTTTCTAAGTGACGAATTGCTACCATAGCGATTTGCTATAAAAGGTTTGTTTTGGTAAAATAAGTTTTGATTAAATCCTAAATATGATTTGTTATACAAAAGAGATATACTATATATTATTTCAAAATAGAGTTAAAATATAACCGGGTGTTTAATTATGAAATTTTCAACTAAGTATTATACGGTCGCATGTAGGCTATGCATTAGAGTAGATTGGTTTTGTATCTCATTTTAATATGTTTGTTTTTTCCATTTATTAAAATGAAATGGAATTTTCGACGATTTTTGGACAGTTAGAAATTCTAAATTGGATATAGAAATTGAGCTAAATGTTTTGAGGAAACATAACAAAAGGAATTTTGCTAACTTATAAATTTGAGGAAAACAATGAGAAAACGACAAATTTTGAATTTGGTAGACATTTAGGTTAACTAAAACAAATTTGGATACTGTGTATATACTCTTAGGAAACAAAAGAGTGTAATACGAATGTAAACTTAAGTTGTAATTATAGACTGTGAATGAACTTATGTAATGATGTATGAAATGGATCATAAGAAATTTTAGTATTATAGTAAATATACTAAGTAATAATTTAATGTGAATAAAAAGAGTTGGTATAGTTAAAGAAACCAATTGAAATAAATATGTAAGGTGTACGTAGATCATTTTATTCGCATAACTATTTAATCCAAATTCGAATATATGATTTCGATATGATTTACATTGGTCCGAGTTGGGATTTTTCGCTCGATTCTTGATGGCAAATGCTGGATACGGATTTTTGATTGATTCTGAAGTTCTCTATCATAGTATATGGCTATGCAAGAAGAATGGAGGTTTCTAATCAAGGAACCGGGTCGAAGTCTGCACTAGAGAAGTCGATTGGACGATACTGGTTCAGAAGTGAAATTGTTTGGTCTAATGAGTGATCAGATTGATGTTGCGTATGGATAGTGTTTGTACATCTTACGGACCTTATCATAATTAAACGTCTGACATTCTAAATGAAATGTGATATGGTTGGAGATTATAGGGTTGGATATTATTGTAAATAAGATGCAGGTATATAGAAGCAAGAGCTAGTTGGATGCCTTTAAAATTTGGTTGCCCGACTAAAGGTACATGTTTATATTGTTGTTTGAATTTGATGGTTTTATACTTGAGCCGCTTGGCTTTTATTTTCTTTTGTTGGTTTGGGCCCATAGTGGCGATTTGTAGTTGTACTTATCTAGCCGCGCAAAGGAGATGCTGCCAAACATTTTCATAATTTTAGAAGTTAGAAAATTTGATAACTTTTCAACAAAATGATTTTGAAAAGTAAAAGGGATTTTGGCATTTTTCCTACCTTGGCAATTTCGGGGACGAAATTCTTTTAAGGGGGGAATAATGTAACGACCAAGAATTTTAGTCATGCGATTTTGAAATACTTAATTAATTCCAAATATTGAAATATTAGTTTTAAAAGTAAAACAGCTTGAATTTCAAAAAAATAGGGGTTTATTTGAAAATGAAAATTGTTAATTTAATAATGGAATTTGTTTAAACAATTGAATCTCGGATTTAATGTAATAAAAATGATTTCAAAATCTTATTTGAATTCGGTATAAATAAGAATGGAATAATAAAACGTTTAAATTTTGATATAAAAGTGATTTATTTGGTTTTATAATAATTCGCTTTAATTAATGCATGAAAATAGCCTTCCAGGATACTGTCTCATATTTTGACGAAACTAGTGCCATTGGATCCATAATAGTGAATTTTTGTATGCTGCCAAATTTCGTGGCAATCAAACATATTGTTTGGACAATATAAGTCGATTTAAAACGCTAACTTCTGTATATGATCGAATTAGGTCCTGAGACTAGTTCCATTGTGTTTGGAATAGGTGTGTTGCATATGGAACGCCAGGCGTCATGTCTCATTTGGAGTTCGAGATTTTTGAGTGCATCGAGCTAGATATTTTTAATAAAATAATATGTACCCATCTTCTTAGCCATACTCTATCCCATACCCTAGCCACGTCTTCAACTGTTCGAACCATACCTTCCTTCATTTTAAAATCGTAACTTCAACTTATTCGCTCATTTTTTCAAATTCATCTCCTCCAATCCAACGGCTCTTAGCCATTGTCGCCACTATAGGCGCTCTTAGCCCACGACCCCTACTGAAGAAATGACCACGACGAGGAATATAGGACAATAAACGTTGGATTTTCGTATAGCGTGGCGTGGTGGCCAAATTTGGGCCGGGTTTGTGGCAGCCATTTTGGTAATTTTTTTGTCCTCGTGGGCAAGGCGGAGGTTCGGGACTATGGCGCAGGTGCAATGGAGTAGGTGTTGGCTTTTGGCAGAGTACGTTGGCCGTTGGTGACCTGAGGCAGCGTTAGTCCGCAGTTGAACATCGTTTGGTTTTGGGGGTCACGGCAGGGCTACATGGCATCTTGGGTGTCGTGACTGATGGCTTTCGAGACGTGGTGGTTGGGGCTAGCGGTTGGAGCAACGTCGCGGCGGCTAGGTAACTGAGGTGGCGGTGGCGACGAGGTAAAGTTGGCATCGGAATGTGGTTCGAATGAGAGGGAGAGAGGATTACGAGTAATTAAGGTTTTTTTAAAACTAATGATGTAATTAGTTAATTAAATATAATTATTTAATTCGTGATCTTATAATATCTAATCCATATCAGGTCAGATTTGAACATGGATTTTTTCATTACGTTCGTAATGATGAATACTATGCTTTGGAATTGAATTAGTGATGATTGAAGCTAGTTTAATTTTACACTAAATTCGAATGATGTTCGAATTCAGATGCAATCGGAATGCCTCGGCGACAACTGGAATAATGGTGAGTTAAACTCACCTTTTTGGTTAACCAGTATATTATATAATTGAACAAAATTGTTGATTGGATGTTTGGATGACTTACTATTTTATCAGTTGGTTTGGTTTTATTCTCGCCCTTGGAGCGGATGACTTTTAATATATACCTGCCTAGTAACGGATGACCCATATTATATGATTATATACTGTATAAGATGCAGGGAAACAGGTTTGGAGGATCCAACATGATTCCTCGCACTATTGATTTTATTTACATATATATGTACTGATATATGACCTGTGATACGGGGGAGAGGTTGGAGGGATCCAACGGGATTCTCACCATTTTTGAATTGTTTTCAATAATGGTCTTGTTATATGATTATTTAATATCAATTATTAACACTATAGGATATAGCATTGTTATATGTTAAAAACTTAAACCCATTAGTGATAGGGAATCAATATATAATATTGGCCTTAAATTAGTATTTTAAAAATACTATAAATTGCCATTTGAGTTGGAGTTAGTTTTTGAGATAGGAAATGATTTTTAATCTGAAATTGGGTTTCAGAAATATTCTGTTTTAAAAGATTTAATTTCTATTTACTCGAATCTTATTATTCGTCTTTTCTAAGTCATTTGAAATGGTTTAAAGGATTATTTATTTATATTTAATATTGTTTCAAAAATTATTTCTTTATAATTAATATTGTTTTAAAGTTATTTATCAATATTTTAATATTTTGAAATGCTAATTATTTAAATAATTAATATGGTTTGAAATTAATAATAATGACTTATTAATTACGTTTTGGAAATTAATTATAATTATTTGTAAAAATGTTGAAGATTTATTTATTATTATTTTATCAATAATATTTTGAAATTTTTACTTATTATTTTTACGATGTTTTAAAGTTAATAATTATTATTTATTTAAAATGTTTATTATTAATAATTATTATATAATAGTGTTTTGATGTAAATGAATATTATTTATTAATCAATATTTTCTAGATTTATAAATAGAGTTTTATAAGTGGTTTCAAAGATTTATAAAATAGTTTTATAAATTTATAAAAGAGTTAATAATTGTTCTTAGATATTTATAAAGGGATTTTATAAAAGGGTTTATAGATTTATAAAAGGAGTTTTATAAATAGTTTTACATATTTAAAATGAGTTAGTAAAGGATTTTTAGAAATGTATAAACAGAATTCATAAGTGATTGAAATTTATAAAATAGATTATAAATGATTTTCAGAGATTTATAAAATGGTTTAGAAATGATTTTTTAAAGATTTATAAGGAGTTTGTAAATGATTTTAGAATTGAATAAAAGAAATCATTCTCAGTGTTGTAAATATACTTATACCATTGAGATAAGTATATGGATTTTTTCTAAGTATTGAAAATATAGGGATTTGTGAATATATCTTTGTAAAAGTACTTTTGTGCAAGTAATTTACAAAGTGATTTTAATTTATGTAAAGATTAATTAAAGAGGTTAGTGGTTGCTTATGTGCTTAACCAATGTTGGTTTTCCCTTTGGAAATTAATCCCTGATTTGGATGTGTGTTTGTTGATAGTTAAATAATCGACTATCAAATATGGACCCAAAACGTAACTCTAGAAATATCAAGGAAACACGTGAGTTATATGGCACAGTCATCTGCGATGATGCTGTACTGTACGTATAAATCAATTTTCGTTCACCTAGGACAATTGATAAGGAAATCCATCCACTAACCGTAGCAGGTGACCTCCGTTCTTATCTTTGACTGTTTATTTCCTAAAGAACCGAGGTTGAGTTTACAGAAACTATCGCTTGTTGTTTCGAAGAGACCGGGATCGGATATGGTATCCAAAAACCACTTTGATCCAACTCAAGCATTTCGAAGTGAAGACATCTTAAAGATGGTGGAATTTAAGATGGAACTCTTTGAAGTGCAAGGGTTGCTTGCTACTGACCCTGAGGGTGATTCCAAAATGGATGTAGTAGAAGTAGTGTTATCTCCTAAACAACTTGTATGAATGAATGCTGGCATTGCATTGTTTCCTGAAGGGCATTGTTAGCATTCCAAGTAGGAAGTGCTATATGAAAGGTAAAACGTAGCCTCAAGCCTCATGAACCAGGAATTACTAAAACAAGGGAGATGCAACAGGACTAAGTGAGTCGCTCCCAATTAGTGTATGATCATCCCTATCTAGAGTCGATATTATCTCTCATTTGTATGCTTCAGGGCCCATTAAACAAAGGGTGATCATATTCGGTACTACTAGTCAAGTGGTAAGCCGGTTCTGTGTTGATAGCATATCCCAACGAGGTCCTTTATGATATTTTATCTAGAGATGCACCGTGACGGGTGATACCCTAGTAGCCCAATCATTATATGGAATCCATTCTCAAATAAGCACCGTACAGACTTAGTTATGCCCAACTATGTTGAAATGTGCGATGCAAGCATTTTAGCTCTATTCATATTTTATTTTGATCCGTAGACATTATTATAATATCAACGGATTTTATATTAAAAATATTTTGGTTATCTTAAGGTAAAAAACCCTTCCGTGTTTATGTGCCATGTGGTCCTATGAGATACCTTTATTTGAATGGTTTTTGGTGAACATTAAATTCCATTTGGGTGTGTTTTTCTCACTCTAGTTTACCAGTTTGATTCGGGCATTCTACCCGTTCAATGCTTGGGTCAGATCGAGAATATTTATAGATTGCTTTGGATACACTGGAGCTTAGAAGATGAGCTGGAGGTCCAATACATATCTATGTATTTCTTTGTGTTCCACCATGTGGTCTGTTGGTTGTATTTATCAGCAATTGTAAGGATGGGATGTTATAACTATTCGGGCTGAAATAGGTTATTGTACTCTTATTGGTGTATGTATATTATATTTTTTCATTGTGTAAAGATTTGGCTTATATGATAAATTATTCGTTCTGCTGTGAGATTCTATGTTGTTTTAGTTTCTTTCCCTCTTCTCCTTATATTCTCTCCTCTTTCTTGTTTCTTTCCCATAACTATCTGTCTTTCCATTTAATTTGGGTTAGACATGTGTGGTTTGTTGTCTGCTTAAACTGTATGGAAAAGTGGGTCGTTACAATATCTATGTTCGTTATTATATTTTACCTGTGCACCATGACATATACAATAGGTTCTGCTTTGGATTTTTATTATTTTACCATGACAGACACTCCATATTAGCCAAGTACCGATGCAACATGCTATTCATGGTATCAGATGTATATTTGGGTACTGGAGACGTAGGCTGGTCGTTATATTTGGTATTAGTTCTTAGATTAAGATATGACCTAAGTTGATGCTAAGATCCATTACAAATAAGGAAGGAATTATTGCCTTAGAATAGATCGAGTGATATATGTGAGATCAGACTTGTTATGTATTTTGATTTCTAAAACTTTATAGTAAAGTGTGTGTGTGTGTGTGTGTGTGTGTGTGTGGGGTAGTAAGTAGCATTGCACATACGAGTACCACTTAAGCAGTTTTTCCTTTATGAGAGACCGATCATTCTTATTACAAATTGTAAGAATGAGTAGGCATACTAGGAATGTAGCAAGGAACTCTATCTCTAGAGTTAAAAAAGTGCAGGCTCATGGGAAATACTAACTCCGACTTGCAAACATGTTCACGACCATGATGAGGAACAAGGATGTAAAATGCCCAAGGAGGTACCAAGGGCACGTAGTAGGTGGTGGTGCTCCAGTGCAAGCGCCACGGGCTGATTTTGCCAAACCGAATAAGGACTTTACTAGTATTGGAGGAAAATCATTATGGGAGTGGAATAAACTGTTGAGGTACAGAATTGGCTTGATCCTAGTGAATGCATGTTTGATGATGTTGAGTTTGTGAATGCGATAAAGAAGAAGTTTGCTTCTATGCAACTTCAAGGAACGGCCATGAGTTGGTGGAATTCCCTTAAGTTTGCTACTCTCGAGGATTAGTTCACTTGGGATAAACTCAAAAGCTTGATTCTAAGAGAAGTTCGTTCCTACTACTTAGAAATTAGTATAATTCAAAAGGTTTGCTAATATGAAATAAGGTGAGATGTCTGTTTCATAATATGTAGCTGAGTTGAACATGTTTTTGAAGTATAGGATGGCATTTATTAATACTAATTTGAAGAATAATGAAAAGTTTATTATGGGTTTGGATGAGTATCTAGGAGAGAGGTTAGTGGGCCACATATATGAAAGCTTTAAGAAACGGGTTGAGAAGTCTTTGCGACATGAGAGTCTATATCCAAAGCCTAGGGCAGCTATTGTTACAAAGGAAGAACTGAAGCCACAAATGAGCGGGGGTGGCAAGAGGAAGTTGAACAACAAAGGTAAAAATTAGTTCCATGGTAAGGAGGGTCAGAAGCAAGGGAAGTAGGTGCATGTATGCTTCAATTGTAAAGAAAGTGGTCACCTTAGAAAAAACTGCAACAACTAAAAGAGTAGGGAAAGGAAGTGCTTCAGTTATGACAAGGCTGGGAATTAGAAGAAGGACTGTCTCGAGCTGCTAAAGGGAAATTAGGTTGTGTTCGCATGCTCATAATGCTATGCCAACTTCATCGAGTGCTCTATCGGCAAAGAAGAAGTGGAAGGGCATTACTATCCAAGGTATGCTTTCTATTTATAGTATGTATATATATATATATATGTGTGTGTGTGTGTGTGTTTTAATTGATACCAGTCATCACATTTAACACCCTATATTTTCAAGTGCCATTATATGAGAAAGTAATTAAATTAATTAATTAAAATATATAATGGTATAATAATTAAGTACAAAAATACTATTAATTTGAACAAGGAGTGAATTAAGGTAAAAAATTAAAGGAATTAATAAGAATAAGCTAGAATAAGATTTTATCACGAGCCCAAATTACTAACCCCCCTAATAATTCCAATCTTTCATTCATTCTCTTCCTCACTCGTAAATAAAGAAAGAGAAAGAAAACCCAAGGAGGTTGACCACATATTTTAAGAAGAAGAAGAAAACAAGTAAAAAAAAGAGCTTTCACAACTAAGAAGAAAAAAAAAATTTAACCAAGTTTACAAAGCTTAGGTGAGTAACACTTTCTTTAAACCTTCCAAAGTTGTTTGGGTTAGGATTTCATATGTTTATGATGCTTTGCATGATAATGAACAAGTTTAAGAATGATAGAAAACATTCGTTCATGCTTAGGGATTTAATGTTAATGAATTTTGGCATGTGTAGGGTAAAACATGAATTAAACCTTCTCTAATTCACTTAGAATTTTTATATGATGTTTAGAATATTAATTTGAAGATGATTTTTAATTTCATAATTTTTTGTAATTAATTGGATTTATTATGATTTTCCAAGTTTAAGAAATGCATAATTTCATGATTTTTTTTTCAAGTAGAACGGATGTGCAGTGCAAGACTGCACAGCCCAAAATGCATAGCAAAGTATTAAAGCATCTTTGGTCAACATGCCTGATTGATGACAACAAAATAGGTGAATTAGATTGTCTTACAAGTTTTGCATTTAGCAACATATATATAAAAGTGTTCATTACAAGAAGAACAAAAGGAAACATATGCAAACATTATCAACACAGTGAGCAGCATAAAGAACAATGGTCTAATCATCATTGTTGTCATCTTAGACATCCTGCTCGAGTGCCTGGATAGCCTCACAACCTTAGTATCAGCATCTAAATCAGCAATCATCAAATTTAAAGGTTAGAGGCGACAACCTGTCCGAGTATAAAATGATATAAGGTTTTGTGACATAGAAAAATATGGCTGGTACTCTTATTTCTAAACCCTCGAGAGTTTCTCTTTACTCAGATAGTCCAGCTGAATGCAAGAAGCAGTGTGTCAGTGTGAGCTTTAGAGTGTTTGTTGTAATTCCAGTAGTCATAGAAGGACACTATGCTAGGGATGAGTCAAATTACTTGGGCTGCACAAGTGCTCCAAACATAAAAGACAAGGTCGCATTCGAAGAACAGGTGGTTAATGCTTTTGGGGGAGTTGTGGCACATTAGGCAGAAAGTAGGGATGTTCTGGCCTTCACATATGAGCATATCTCTAGTGTTCTCCTTGCCCTAGATGAGCAGCCACATTAGCATCTTAACTCGAGGGAGGGTCTTGGATTTCCATATCCTAAGGTAATAAAAGTGTTGACCAGGTTAATGTGGTTGTATAGTGATTCAATCGAGAAAGCACCATTGCTCGCTAGGTACCATTGGAATCTATATTGGATGGAAGATAGGGCGTATGAGCGTACCCAAGATCAAAGTTGGTATAGTTGAGTGAGGGCAGGACCGGTGATTGCATAGTTAATTTGGAGGCCAGACATGCCAGAGTTACTAATATCAGATATAGACAACAATTGGTTATCGGTAAGGTAGTAGAAGTTAGGAAGGAGAATCCTTAAGGGGTGGTGTTGGAGAGACAAGCATCAAGCCAGATGTTGTGGTGATCCCATTAACAACCACGACCTTCAAGTACGGCTTGATCTAACCAATAGTAGAGAGAACTCTAGCCAAAAATGGAGATGGGTTTCTGAAGGAATGGTGTAGGATAAGCTTGGACTGGGAGTCATAGTATTTGCCTAGAATCGAATTTTTCCAAATTAAAATGTCGATGGACAAACATCTCCAAATCGATTTAGCCAGTAGAGAATAGTTGAAGTTTTTGAAGGTTGATGACCCCCAACCTGCCCTGGGACATAGATTTGCATACGATGACCCAGTTAACCAAACAAATGACAGGGGCAGCGTTGCATCTTCCATGCCAAAGGAAATTCCTTCGTAACTGATCAATTTTAGATAGGACCTAGGTAGGGAACATGTGAAAGGAAAGCCAATAGGAGGGGATAGTTGAGAGGATATAATTTAGGAGAACAAACTTGCCTGCTCTAGATAGAGAGGAGGCCTTCCAAGTAGCCTGCCAGTTGGAGATTCTCAAGGTCAAAGGGAACCAATCTTCTCTGAGGAGCTTGATGGGTCGAATAGTGATGCCAAGTTAAGAGATGGGGAAATAATATAGTTCGCAGTTCAAGGAATTAGCCATAAGAGGACCGATGTTCTCAGTGCCACCCACCATAATGACAGATTTTTTGGAGTAGTTGATGGTTAGGTCGGAGATTAGTTCATAAGAATAAAAAAGAAACTTAAAGTTGTAGATTTGGTAAGGGGAGGGGAAGGCGAATAGGATTGTGTCATAATCATATTGGACCTTAGAAACTCCAAGGTCGGGATTTAGGTGGCCAACTGGTGGTGGGAGATAGCTAGCTTATTCATTCTATTAAAGACATCGGTTGTGAGAATAAAGAGAAAGGGGGACAGGGGATCTCCCTATCCAAGTCCTCGGTAGGCTTTGATAAGACCTTCATTGACACCATTAACCAATACAGATGACATGCTTGTATATAGGATGCTGTTGATCCAGTCTATCCATTTTTAGGAGAAGCCCTTGTGCTTGAGCATATCAGTGATGAAATCCCAGTTGATAAAGTCAAAGTTTTTGGAGAAGTCGAGTTTAATCAGAGAACAGGGAGTGCTGGTTGTGTGGCAATGAGAGATAACTTCTTGTGTGATTTCAACATAATCAAGGATGTACCTATTGTGGATAAAGGCTGACTGCTCGGCTTCAATAAGAGAAGAGATGCAGGTTTTGAGTCTGTTTGCCAGGACCTTAGTAATCATTTTCAAGAAGATGTTGAGAAGGCTTACAGGTCTGAAGTTGGATAAGGTGTTAGCACCAGCTTTCTTTGGGATCAGGACAATGTTGGCATAGTTTGTCCTAGCAATTTGCGGAGGATTGAAATAGAATTTTGAAAATATGTCTAGGACATCTTTTCTAATGATTTGCCAGAAACTCTTATAGAATAGAGGGCCAAAACCATCCAGTTCTGGGGCCTTGTCATCACTCATTTTACCAAGAGAAAGCAATATTTCATCTCCGGTAAAGGGGGAATCGGCAGTGATCAGAGAGGGGTTTGGGTAAAGTTCATTCCAGACAATGGTTGGTCGGCTAATCTTAGATGGGCCAAATAGTCATCTAAAGTATTTAGTGAACAGAAGGTTGAGGTCATTTTGGTCATGGAAGATTCTCCCATAATGGAAAATCTCGTGGATGAAGTTAGATCTTCTTCTGCCATTGGCAATTCTATGGAAATAGATGGTGTTTTTACCTCTTTCCTTGAGCTAAGAAACTCTAGATCGTTGCCTCTGACCAATCTCTTCTTGTATCATAAGTCTTTCCAACTCCAACTCAAGGATGCCCAACTTGTGTTTCTCATTTGAGTTGAGGGGTCTGGATTCCTCGAGGATGTTGAGGTTGAGGATTTCATTTTGAATATTAGATTTCTGGGATCAGAGGGAGCCCAAATCGAAGAAGACTGGGTTCTGAGGCATTTTATTGGGTACCTAAGCTTCCAAACCATTAAGGCAAAAGCGAAGGGGTGGTTAAGGCACTCCAACCAGATTTTAACGACCATAGACTTGAATCCAGGTTCCAGTAACCAAAGCTTTTCAAACCTAAACCTAGATCCAGGGCATTTCTGGTCGGTAGAGTCAAGAAGGATGGGGGCGGTGGTCAGAGAGGAGCATGGGGAGGCCATGGATAGAAGTCGGGGTTGAGAATCTTCCCAAGATGGGTTGAATAGGAAGTGGTCTAGTTTGGTAAGGGAGGGAGAACTATGTTTATTACTTTAGGTATAGTGTCGATAATTAATAAGGTAGTCAGGAAGTTCATAAGAACTGATGAAAGAGTTAAATAATTCCGTATCAGTAATAGAGTGTAGAGTAGAGCTTCTATCAGTAGCATGACATGTGATATTAATGTCTACCCCAAGGACCCAGGGTCCTTGGGATAAGTTAAAAAATTTGGAGCATTTTGCCAACAGGGTTTATCTCTCAAGACTAGAGTGGGGACCATAAATATTGGAAAAGAAATACAATTTATTCGACATGGTGTGTTCAAGAATAGTATGTAAGACGTTAGGGTGTTTTATGACCTGAATGAGCTTCCTTCTAGACTCGCCCCAGGCGGTAAGGTTACCTATGGACCAATGGCCTCAATGGACTACCATCCAATCAAGAAATTCCAACCAATACTATAGGACAACGCATGACTAGGGTTGGCAATTTTGGATTCTTGAATGAAAAGAATATTTAGGTGTAAAGAGGCAATAAATTTCTTAATCAGGAACATTTTTTGGGTCTTGTAACCTCCTGAAATTCTAAGACAGAATCTTTATAGCAAAAAGGAAACACGTTCCTTTTAAAATGGTACCATAAGGTTAACACGGTCCAATATAATGCCCATGCAGTGAGCAACTTTTTTGTTTGAATTTTTTTCTACATAAGTAAAAGTAGCTAGTTGAAAAACACTACCAGTAGTAGGCTAAAGGAGTTAGACCTACGCCTCATCAACTTAGCGCTCCCTCGTACCAAGGTGGTTGAGAGGGAAGGGCTGTACATTGGTGGGGCGAATGTCTACAGCTCCAGAGGTGGATCTATCTCCATGTCCTGAAGATCTGGTGTAGAATTTCACTATTAAATGGGAAAATGCAGTAAGGTCAAGTTAGTGTCTCCATTCACCATGTTATCAATTTCCTTCATAGTAAACCATGCCCCTTAAGCTGAGGTGCTAGCCTGCTGTTACATCTCAAAACTTTAATCTCAGCCAAGTCATATCCAGTAATCACCTATTTGGCCCTAGAAACTAATCCCAATGCTCGGCCAGCCCCACTTCATCTCTCATTGCATCGAGTTTTAGGTCATCATCATGTGGCCGCTATTAGATAGGGAGGAATGTTTAGGCTAGCAGACCAGAGTAGTTTGTTTTTCTCTCCAGCATTTGATTTGGTCGTTGCCATCAATAGGGTCTATAAGGGGTTGGCGGTGATCCCAAGGCTCCACCGTGAGCTTAAAGTCTATGATGTTGGCATATTGTATGAATGTGCAGGGGATAAATGTAACAACCCGCATATTTTACGATTTAATATTTAAATGATTTATTTAAATATAGAATCGTAAATCGGATTGAGGTCTGAAAAGCTACTTTTTGTAAACAGTCGAATTGGGACTTGAGACCACCTCCATTGAGTCCAAAATGGCATTTACAACTTTTTTGAGTATAAACATCGATATGTTTGGAGTTGAGTAAAAATTATGACTTTTTCACTTTGGGTTTGGGTTTCATCCCATCAACCTTCTAATAACCTAACCCTTCATCCAACTCCTCTTCACTCCTTCATATTATTTTCCTAACACTCAAGCTTTTAGAAAAAATGGGGGAAGAGAAAAAGAATTAGAATTCCTAAGCCCTAATCTTATTTGCAAATTCAAGTTCTAGCTCCAACATCAAAGAAAAGCTTAGATAAGCTCCCTCTTCATCTTCTCCAACTCATTCCCTCTTCAATTTCAGAAAATTTTCTAAACCCTAACTTAGGAAATGTTTTCCTTTTGAGCTTAGATTGAAGCTCCTTGGGTTAATATTGAAGAGAGACCAACCTATTGCTTGGTCTTGAGCTTATCAATTGTGTTTGGGTTTAAAAAGGTGAGTTCTTTAACTCACATCTATATCTATAGCTATCTTTGTTGTTAGGTATGAATTCCTAACACTTGTGCATACTCATTTGCTTTTGATTTGAGTTGATTTGGTGAACATTTCAATTTTTGGTGTTTTGAAGTCAAAACTTTGAAAATCCTAGCTTTGATTTGTGATCATGTTTTTTTGTGGTGAATCGGAGCTCCTATAGGGCTGGGTTGTCTATTGGAAAAAACCCCTAAAGTCCATTGCTCGACCGGTTGCAAATGGTGAGAGTTTACTCTCCATTTGATAGGTTGGAAAACAGTTTTAGCTCCAGCCAGTCGACTGGCTGCAAGGTCTGAAAACTCTCGGGTTCTGGTTCAGTCGACTGACTGCAGAAGGTCAGTCGACTGACCTGCTTGTTTTTGCCTATTTTGCCTATTTAGTTTGAGATTCCAATTTTTATCGATTCGTGATTATCCGATTTATTGTTATCATTTATTATTGACTTTGATGACTTCCTTTTTGAGAATTTTTGAGAATATCCATTTTGATGGATTCGGTATCGATTTCTTTGGATTTGATTCACGTCTTCGTATGTAGATTTTGGTGATTGATTGTCTCTACAATCATTTCTATGCTTTGTCACTTTAAAATACAAAGGTTTCTATACTAGTAATAAATATTCAAACTCTTTTACAAAGATGATTTCAACTCTATTTTTAATACAAAGTTCATTTATAAAACCGTTTTCTAATCTATTAGTATACACAAACCTTTACCTCATTCTTATGAGAAAATCTAATTAAACGGCTTAGCAAAACAAGTGGTATGAAACGCTTGCGTTTACTTCGTCGGTTAATTTTTGGACTTGTTCAATTGAAATTCTTATGACAATTTTCGAGTGGGAATCTACAATTTGTTCGTAAATATTTAAGTTAAGCTAGTGGTTATGGGACATGAACCTAAACTCGTATATTTACTAGCTTAGTGTAATCGACACTTTTTATTGATCGATGATGATCATTTTGTGATTTAGACTAGCGATGTGCGATGTGTATTTGTTTGTTTGGGGATTACAATCCCCGTTTGTGGAACTTCGGTTCAATTTGGCAGGGTAGCGATCCGTGGTCTTCGGACCGTTTGTGGAGCTTCGGCTCAAAATTTATGGTTAGCGACCATGGAATAACATTCCGTTTGTGATACACGTGTTGGTGAGTCTTCATGCTCCCGTTTGTGATAGGCCTCCCCCCTTTATGATTTTTGGATTTTTAATTGATGATTTCTAGAATTTGTATTTCACCTCTTTATGCGATTGGCAATGATATGTTTGTCAACATTTGTGGTTTGGTGAATAAAATAAAGAATATGACATTCTTTTTGGTGCTTTGAGATTCTTGAGATATTGTATGATTTTGTTGTTGTTTAATTCATACTTATCCTAGTATGACATTATTGTTATCATACGTTTTATTATATCTCTACTTCTATCTCATTTCTTTAATGATAATTATAGCTAGACTGATCCGTTTATTATTTTCTCATTAAATAATACTCGGGTCAGACTGAGATGTTACAAGTGCTTCTGCATGACTCCTTATTTGGGATCATCTTCCGAATTTTGCCCAACTACATTAGAGTGGTAGTTTTTGTTGATATACATTAGAGATAGAGACTCCATGATGTATACATATTCTTTTGTCTAGCACTTGTATCTATTCTTTTGTGATATTGTGGATCTTGTTTGACCACTACTTTGATGTACATGTTCATGTGTTATATTCATATCTGTATCCGCCTTTGAGATATGAACATCTGTGACTGGTTTATGTTATGCTTATTTCTGTATTTGTTTTCGAAGGCCTCATAGCCACTGTATGGTAGCTTTGAGTTTGTATTTGATATGTCGGATTTCCTCTTGAAATGAAATGCATGTTATACTATCTGACATATCGGAGCTCACACAAAGCAATTACACAGATGGTCGCTCCTCAACAGCTTTATTCTTCACGCTAGTTGACGGCAGTACTCCGTAGTGTCCTTGGCTAGCGTGAGCATAGAGGTGGGGCGTCACAGCTTGGTATCAGAGCCAAACTTCGGAACAATGTAGAATAATCTAGCAAGGATCATTGTCTTAAGTCTCTCTTAAGAGTCGTGCCATAGGATTTAATTCGAGTCTTCATACCGTTCTATCCTATTTCTTTTTTTTATAATGGCTTGTTTTATCAATCAAAATTTGTTTGATATTCATTTGGAGAATAGCCTTTTTCCTCTTTTCTTTCTTTCTTAAAGAAGAGAAATGGTTAAACCAGGCCGTTCCAGTGCCGGTCAATCTAGTGCTACTCCCCAGGATGGAGTATTTATGTCTGCTCAGCAGCTCTTAGACCTTGTGAGAAATGTTCAAGCTGCCGGACCTATTCCTGAGCCCACACATCCTAAATCTGGGTTTGCACGCTTGTGAAGTGATTACACCAATTTGGGTGGAAAGCCATTCAAAGGTTCCGAGAGCGTTATAGAAGTCCAGGCTTGGCTTCGAACATGCGACCGCATCTTTTCTCGCATGAATCTTATTGATCTCCATCGAGTCCAAGTGGCTTCTAGTACGCTCCAAGAAAGAGCATTAGACTGGTACGAGCTTTTGATCTCTGAAATTATTGAAGCAGACCTTACTTGGGAGCAATTCCGGGAAAGGTTCGAGTTGAAATTCATGCCGGAAGCTGAGAAAGTATCTTTAGCTCGACGATTTATTGACCTTGTTCAAGGTGAATCTTCTGTGATGGATTACGTCGCATCTTTTGAATCTCTCTCTAAATATGGGGTTGAATACATTAATACCCCATTGAGGAAAAATCAGATATTTGTGTATGGGTTGAATAAGAACCTTAAAAAGCCATTACTTTTGAAATTGGAAGTTTCTTTTGATCAGCTAGTTGATATCGCTCTTCGACTTGAAGAGGCCGATAAAGAAAGTGATGTTGAGGTCAAACAAAACATCAACAAGAAGAGGCCATTCAAATTCAAGCCTAATCCCAACAAGAAGGGAAAGCAAACAACTTCGGTAGCAAATGTTCCTAACTCTCATCGTGGAGAATGTTACAATTGTGGTTCTAAGGACCATTATGCAAACAAGTGTCCGAAGTCTATTTCTTGCTGCTATTGCAAGAGTTCGGGTCATACTATATCCTTGTGTTCCAAACTTTAAAGCAAGAATGAGGGCAAGCTAAATGTTGTACAAGCCCCTACTAACACTTCCCGTGGTCAAGGTATTCCTCATTCTATCCTTGATGGCATCATTATATTTCGTGATCTTCCTATTCGAGTTCTTTTTGATACGGGTGCATCTCACTCTTTTATATCAAAAGAACTTGTTGATGCTTTGTCTTTGAATGTTATTGTCTTGATGACTTCATTGAGAATTGCAAATCCGGTTGGTGGATCTGCAACACTCAGTTTACTTTGTAAAGATGTCGAAATTATTTTATGTGATTATGCTTTCCGAGCCGATTTGCATGTTATGCGTTATTTAGGTTTTAGAATGATTTTGGGGATGGACTGGCTTAACCGTTATGAAGCCCATATTCTATGTCCTGAACGGACTATATATCTTTGGCATCCTCAATCTGTTAAGCAGATTTCTCTTGTTCTTAAAGATTCAGATTCCAATTCGAAAGCATCCTTGTATTCTCTAAATCCTCATGATGACGATAATGATGATGCGGAAGATGTCATTTCTCTCATTCACATTGTTCGTGAATTTCCCGACATATTTGAGCCCGTTCTAGGATTACCACCTAAGCGAGCAATTGAGTTCAGAATTAATCTAATTCCTGGAGCTCTACCTATTACTCGTCCTCCTTATCGTATGTCCAACAGGGAAAATGATGAGATACGTAAACAATTATTCGAATTGGAAGCCAAAGAGTTTATTCGTTCTAGTTCCTCTCCATGGGAGCTTCGGCTATTTTTGTGAAGAAATCTGATGGTACACTTAGGCTTTGCGTTGACTACTGCAAGCTTAATGATCTCACCATCAAGAATAAATATCCCTTACCGCGAATTGATGATTTATTCGATCAGCTTAGTGGTGCTAAAGTTTTTCACAGTTAGACTTAGCAACCGGTTTTCATCAGCTCCGTATTGTAGAGGATAGCATTCCTTTAACATCGTTCCGTACTCGTTATGGATCTTATGAATGACTTGTTATGCCATTTGGTTTAATGAATGCTCTAGCTTATTTCGTTGACCTTATGAATTGAGTTTTCAAAGACTTCATTGATCAATTTGTTCTCATCTTTATAGATGATATTCTTATTTATTCTACAACCGAGGAAGAGCATGAAAATCATCTTCGGATTGTGTTGGAAACTCTTAGGAGCAACCAATTGAAAGCGAAATTTTCTAAATGCCACTTTTGGCAATCTCGTGTGAAATTTTTGGGGCATATTATTTCTGATTCCGGAATTTCCGTGGATCCTTCAAAGATTAAAGTGATTCAAAATTGGAAGAGACCGGAGAGTGTGATGGAAATTCGTAGCTTTCTCGGATTGGCGGGCTATTACCGTAGGTTCATAAAAGACTTTTCTAAGATTTCCGTACCTCTTACTAATTTGACAAAGAAGGGAGTTAAATACATTTGGTCAGACAAATATGAAGCTTCATTTCAAAAATTAAAAGAACTCCTTTTCGATGCTCTTATTCTTGTGATTCCCGATGGGAACCAAGACTTTGTTGTTCTCATGCAGCAGGAACGTGTTATCGCTTATGCTTCTAGGCAATTAAAGCCTGCCGAGACTAGATATGCCACTCATGATTTAGAGCTCGCGGCTATTATTTTCGCCCTTCGAATTTGGCATCATTATCTTTTGGAAGAGAAATTTGTTCTCTATACCGATTATAAATCTTTGAAGTATTTATTTTCCCAAAAGGAACTTAATTTATGTCAACAACGTTGGCTCGAGTTCCTTACCTCTTATGATCTTGATATTCTTTATACTCCCGAAAAGGGAAATCGTGTTGCCGATGCGCTTAGTCGAAAGCAACAAGTGATTGTTTCCATGATGATACCCGAATGGAATGATCTCGCGACTTTATCCACTTGCGAGATTCGAGATCATGAATCCAATTCATGTTTATCTCTTGTTTTAAGTAGCCTTGAGGCTCATCCTTCTCTTTTAGACCACATTCTTGAAGCTCAAAAGCATGATCCCGAATTGGTTCTTCTTAGCTAAAGTTGTAGGGATAAAATTGATATTGAAGGTTTGAAAGACTTTGATATTGATGCTCGTGGCAGTATTCGAAAATTTGGTAGCCTTATGGTGCCAAATATTATTGATCTTCGTAAAGACATTTTAGAAGATTACCATCATTCTAAATTTACCATTCATCCCGGTAGTAGTAAAATGTACGTGGATATGAAGCGACTTTATTATTGGGACGGAATGAAATCCGATATTGCTAACTTTGTTAAGCGTTGCATGACTTGCCAACTTGTAAAGGCCGAGCATCAAAGGCCCGGTGGGTTATTGCAACCTTTGGAAATTCCAATATGGAAGTGGGATCAAATTTCCATGGACTTTATTGACGGTCTTCCCCATTCTCATTCGGGCCATGATAGCCTATGGGTGATAGTAGATAGACTTACAAAATTCGCTCATTTTCTTCCCGTTCGGTCAAATCGGACCGTACCTATTTTGGCTAAAGTTTTTGTCAAGGAAATTGTTAAATTGCATGGAGTTCCTACTTCTATTGTTAGCGATCGTGATCCATTGTTTACTAGTGGATTCTGGAAAGGTCTTCAAAAAGCTTTGGGAACTAAGCTTAATTTCAGCACCGCTTATCATCCTCAGTCCGATGGACAAACCGAGCGTGTGAATCAAACACTTGAAGATTTCCTTCGTGCACGTGTTCTAGATTTTGGTGGAAGTTGGGAAGATCATATTTCTCTTGTTGAATTTTCCTATAATAATAGCTTCCAATCTAGTATTGGTATGTCACCTTTCGAGGCACTATACGGAAGGCCATGCCGATCTCCTTCGTGTTGGCTTGATGTCGGTGAGAAGCTGGTTTTAGGTCCAGATTTTATCCGTGATGCCACAGAAAAGATTGACCTTATTCGTCATAGGATGAAAGAAGCTCAGAGTAGGCAAAAATCCTATGCCGATAATTGAAGAAGGAAATTAGAATTTTCTGTGGGAGATTTTTTGTTTATCAGTGTTTCACCTATGAAGGATTTTGTGCGTTTCAGTCGATCGGGAAAATTAGCACCTCGATATATTGGCCCATTTCCCATCACCGAAAGCATTGGTTCCGTGGCTTATCGTCTCTTGTTATCGGCTCAATTTTCCGCTATTCACGACGTATTCCACGTCTCCCAACTACGGAAATGCCTTCGAGATTCCGGTTCTATTCTTAAGCCCGGTGTTATTGAATAAATTGAAGTTTCGCCTAATTTGACTTATGAGCAACATCCTATTCGTATCATTGCTTCGGAGGTTAAACGCCTTCGAAATAAAGATGTTCCTCTTGTGAAAGTTGAATGGTCCTCAAATCCTAAGGATTGTTCTTGGGAATCCAGAGAATTTATCGAGCGAACACATCCGGACTTGCTCTCTCGTGCTCCTTCAGGTGAACTTCTTATTTCAAATTTCTTCTTTTTGTGTTGATATGCTTTTATTGTTGTTACTTCTTAATTATTTCTTAAAGATTGCAAGGACGCAATTTCTTTAAGGAGGGGAGTCTGTAACAACCCGCATATTTTACGATTGAATATTTAACTGATTTATTTAAATATAGAATCGTAAATCGGATTGAGATCCGAGAAGCGACTTTTTGTAAACAGTCGAATTGGGACTTGAGACCACCTCCATTAAGTCCAAAATGGCATTTACAACTTTTTTGAGTATAAACATCGATATGTTTGGAGTTGAGTAAAAATTATGACTTTTTCACTTTGGGTTTGGGTTTCAGCCCATCAACCTTCTAATAACCTAACCCTTCATCCAACTCCTCTTCACTCCTTCATATTATTTTCCTAACACTCAAGCTTTAAGAAAAAATGGGGGAAGAGAAAACGAATTAGAATTCCTAAGCCCTAATCTTCTTTGCAAATTCAAGTTCTAGCTCCAACATCAAAGAAAAGCTTAGGTAAGCTCCCTCTTCATCTTCTCCAACTCATCCCCTCTTCAATTTCAAAAAATTTCCTAAACCCTAACTTAGGAAATGTTTTCCTTTTGAGCTTATATTGAAGCTCCTTAGGTTAATATTGAAGAGAGACCAACCTATTGCTTGTTCTTGAGCTTATCGATTGTGTTTGGGTTTAAAAAGGTGAGTACTTTAACTCACATCTATATCTATAGCTATCTTTGTTGTTAGGTATGAATTCCTAACACTTGTGCATACTCATTTGCTTTTGATTTGAGTTGATTTGGTGAACATTTCAATTTTTGGTGTTTTGAAGTCAAAACTTTGAAAATCCTAGCTTTGATTTGTGAACATGTTTTTTGTGGTGAATCGAAGCGCCTATAGGGCTGGGTTGTCGATTGGCAAAAACCCCTAAAGTCCATTGCTCGACCGATTGCAAATGGTGAGAGTTTACTCTCCATTTGATAGGCTGGAAAATAGTTTTAGCTCCAGCCAGTCGACTGGCCCCCTACAGTCAGTCGACTGACTGTAGGGTCTGAAAACTCTCGGGTTCTGGTTCAGTCGACTGACTGCAGAAGGTCAGTCGACTGACCTGCTTTTTTTGTGTGCCTATTTTGCCTTTTTAGCTTGAGATTCCAATTTTTATCGATTCGTGATTATCCGATTTATTGTTATCATTTATTATTGACTTTGATGACTTCCTTTTCGGGAATTTTTAAGAATATCCATTTTGATGGATTCGGTATCGATTTCTTTGGATTTGATTCACGTCTTCGTATGTGGATTTTGGTGATTGATTGTTTCTACAATCATTTCTATGCTTTGTCACTTTAAAATCAAAGGTTTCTATACTAGTAATAAATATTCAAACTCTTTTACAAAGATGATTTCAACTCTATTTTTAATACAAAGTTCGTTTATAAAACCGTTTTCTAATCTATTAGTATACACAAACCTTTACCTCATTCGTATGAGAAAATCTAATTAAATGGCTTAGCAAAACAAGTGGTATGGAACGCTTGAGTTTACTTCGTCGGTTAATTTTTGGACTTGTTCGATTGAAATTGTTGTGACAATTTTCGAGTGGAATCTACAATTTGTTCGTAAATATTTAAGTAAAGCTAGTGGTTATGGGACATGAAGCTAAACTCATATATTTACTAGCTTAGTGTAATCGACACTTTTTATCGATCGATGATGATCATTTTGTGATTTAGACTAGCGATGTGCGACGTCTATTTGTTTGTTTGGGGATTACAATCCCCGTTTGTGGAACTTCGGTTCAATTTGGCGGGGTAGCGACCCGTGGTCTTCGGACCGTTTGTGGAGCTTCGGCTCAAAATTTATGGTTAGCGACCATGGAATAGCGTTCTGTTTGTGATACACGTGTTGGTGAGTTTTCATGCTCCCGTTTGTGATAGGTCTCCCCCCTTTGTGATTTCTGTATTTCTAATTGATGATTTCTCGAATTTTTGTTTCACCTCTTTATGCGATTGGCAATGATATGTTTGTCAACATTTGTGGTTTGGTGAATAAAATTAAGAATATGACATTCTTTTTGGTGCTTTGGGATTCTTGAGATATTGTATGATTTTGTTGTTGTTTAATTCATACTTATCCTAGTATGACATTATTGTTATCATACGTTTTTATTATATCTCTACTTCTATCTCATTTCTTTAATGATAATTATAGCTAGACTGATCCGTTTATTATTTTCTTATTAAATAATACTCGGGTCAGACTAAGATGTTATAGATGCTTCTGCTTGACTCCTTATTTGGGATCATCTTCCGACTTTTTCCCAACTACATTAGAGTGGTAGTTTTTGTTGATATACATTAGAGATAGAGACTCCATGATGTATACATATTCTTTTGTCTAGCACTTGTATCTATTCTTTTGTGATATTGTGGATCTTGGTTGACCACTACTCTGATGTACACTTTCATGTGTTATATTCATATTTGTTTCCGCCTTTGAGATATGAACATCTGTGACTGATTTATGTTATGCTTATTTCTATATTTGTTTCCGAAGGCCTCATAGCTACTGTGTGGTAGGTTTGAGTTTGTATTTGATATGTCAGATTTCCTCTTGAAATGAAATGCATGTTATACTATCTGACGTATCGGAGCTCGCACAAAGCAATTACACAGATGGTCGCTCCTCAACAGCCTTATTCTTCGCGCTAGTTGACGGCATTACTCCGTAGTGTCCTTGGCTAGCTGAGCATAGAGGTGGGGCGTCACAGTAAAGATGTCTTTGTTGAGGCAAATTTAAGCAAATAGGTGTCTATGATCAATCCTTGCCTAGTCACAATAGTCATGATCTACAAATAGGCTAAAGGGTTTCAAGATGGAAAAAAGAGCATCTTTGTTAGAGCGAAGGTGCCAAGGGATGCCAAAGATTCGGGTTTATGAAAGGGAAGCAGTCTTAGTTATGGCATCAAAGTTCCAGCGACCATTTGACGGCATATATGGCCCCACTAGGCTGGTGGAAGAAGTGTCTATTGACTGCAATGTCGAGGAGCCTAGTACAGGGAAATCATACAATGTAACTATGGTCTCCAAAAAGTGCAAATTCCCAATCTGAGCAGCGGAAGGTGATCGATAAAATTGCTTGATGGAATTATGCATCCATAATCCAACAATGACTATTAATATTCCTAAAGAGTTAGAGCTATCAAAGGATGACATATTAGCTGCTATAGGTTTGGTATTGGAGTTAAAAGATGAGAAATAATTACTTTGACTTGAAATTTTTATATGAGGTAAAAGATGTTTAATCGGATTTTTGATGAATTTTTAGTATTTTTCCTATGCATTTTCAAATTGATATGAATTATTTAGAAAATGAGAGAGTTAATTACAAATAAAAATTTAAATAAATCAAGCAATAAAGTAATTAACAATTACTGAAAAGAAAACTGCAAATGCTTGTGTTGATCAATAATAATTTGACATATAATAGGATTTTGTGTAAAGTAATTACTTTGAATGGTAACATAATAGTTTTCCATTCAATTACAAGATTTCCATGTTAACATGAAATATCTTTAAAAAGTTACCATGTGATAGCTCTAAACACATAACATGCAATAACATTAAATGGTAGACTTGCTATAGGTTGAAACTCAACTTGCGATAACTTTGAAACTCAACTTGCGATAGCCTTGAAATTCTAGACGTGCGATAGATTTGGAACATCAACCCATGATGGCTTCTGATGTCAACATGTAATAGCTTAGCTGAAGTGTCAACATACGATAACTTAAGTTATTAACATGCGAGAACTTAAATTGTCAACATGTGATGGCTTAAATTGTTAATACGTTATAACATAAATTGTCAACATGCAAAGCCTTAAATTATTAACATGCAATAGCTTAAATTGTTAGCATGTAATAAATTTACAAAGTCAATATGCGATAACCTTAAAATGTTGACACTCGATAGCTTTTGGCACGCGATAGGTATAGGCATGCGACAACCTCTTGACACTCGATAGCTTATGGCTTGCAATGGGCTTTGTGGTGCGATAGCACTCCGTTAACATGCGATAGCCATGTAACGTCAACATTCAAAAGTTAATGATGTAAAGAATTTCTAAGTAAATAAATGAACTTTTTGTAGCACTTTGCAAGTCATCTTCCAAAGTGATGGTCGTGAATTTCATTAAGGTGAGATGGCCATTGAGATTAACAGTTAAAATGATACAACTTATTTAAAAGTAGAAAATCGAGACTAAGCTAAGAAAGTTATGAGATGATAATTAGTGTCATTGAGAAAATAAGGTGTAAGACCTTAGTGGTTACCATATTTTTAAACACGATATTGGATTTGGTAACGTTGATGGAAGGCCTTAGTGGCCACCTATGTTTGAACATGACATTAGATTTAATAACTGTAACGACCTGTAATTTTCGATAATTAAATTTATTAATTAAATGAGTTGTGGGAATTTAATGTTGTGAAAAATTAAAAATTTAAGATTTAATAATAAGAGATAACTAGAATGTAATGTTAGTAATGTTAAATTAAAGCAATTGACAACTATTTTAATGCAATTTCAATTGATTAAAATGATTGTAAAGTTGAATTTGGTTATAAATTGTAAAGAAGTAAATAAACCAAATCTTGTAATAAACGGTGAAATTGTAGGTAAATAATTGAAATTAATTAATATTGAATAATCAATAAATATGTGAATTTATTTGTTTTGTTTATAAGCAATAAACTTGGAAATGAAATTGAATTGGTAAGTTGTAACAATGGCTTAATTATCAATTCACTAATTTAATCTGTTGAATTAAATTGGAAATCAATTGCAAGTAAATGTAATTAAATATTACGTTAATGTAAATTAAGATGATAATTGTAGAATATTAGTGTAATAAGATATAAACCAATGTTAACTATGTCCATAGAGCAATGATTGATTGAATAAAAAAGATTGAAATCAAATTAAATCAATTTATTGGAATTAAAAAAATATAATTAATTGGATTTTATTTACGGTTGAAACTGAACACTATAATTACTATAATATTCAACACTGAATTGATATTTAAATTTGTTTTAAATTATTGTAAATGTCTAAGTAATCAAAAATGATAAAAAAATTAGTTATTAAATTTGAAATTAAAAAGTGATTTAATCAATTTAATAATAATTTATTTATTTAACGTGAAAATAGCCATTTTGGCCACTGTCTCGGATTTCAAAGAAACCAATTTCATTGGATCCGTAACAGTGAATTATTGTACTATTTCAAGTTTCGTAGCAATCAGACTTGTCGTTTGATCTTATGGGCTCGAAACGCGTAGAAATCAATTTAATTAAAATCAATTTGAAATAAGATGATTTTAAAAGTAACATCTTCATACGATAGAATTAGGACTTGAAACCTGTTCCATTAAGTTTAAAAATATCGAAAACATCTATTTTGATATATGGGATGACCCACTTTCGTTTCGGAGGTAGAACGGGCTTTCCGGGTCGCTATTTGTCGTTCGTACAAATTCAATACATGTTCATTCTCTTATCGGGCTTTGTTCATATAAATAGTTTTGTTCTAACCTGTAACAACCCGGGATTTGCATTACCAACTAATAAATAAAAGTTAGGATTTTTATTTATTTTAATGAAGCATAAAAGAATTTGGAATAACAAAATTTATGTAAAAAAGGCTATTTTAATTAAATGGGAAATATGGGATTTTAAAATGAGGATAAAATGTTATTTTTGGAAAGTTAAATATTTTAGGAGAGATTTTAAAACGGGTTTGGATAAGAAAAATGAGTTTTATAAACATACATGAACACTTAGACTAATTTTTGGAAAACATATAAATAACTCTCTTCTTATTGGGTTTCTAAACCTAGCCCAATAACCCACCCTAAACCTCCTCTATAAATTATCTCATACTCTCCAAACCTCATTCATTTCAACCCTAATCAAATTCCTAAAACCCTAAACCTAAAAATGGCCTCCATGCTTAGGAAAGCTCCATCCTCTCTTATATTAGCTTAAGCTAGTTAAAGTAAGGGAAGGTAATGCAAAAACCCTCTTGTAATCCATTTCTAACTCTCTTTAATTTCTGGAAATCATGTTGTAACTCTTGGTTTTATGTGTTTTGGTATTTTTCTAGCTCCTTGATCATCATCTCTTAGCTTTGGTTAGTGCCATATAGGTGTTTGTTCTTTTGCTTGAGAGGAATACTAGGTAAACCCTCTCCTATTCTATGTATAAGCATCTCTTAATTTCTGAAATTATTTTGTAATCCTCTTTTTTGTGCATTTAGATTGTGAAACTCTTTGATCTTCTTTTCATTGCTTGGAAAGAGGTAATATATGCTAGCTGAAATTATAATTAGTTTATTGCTGTTAGTAAATTAGTCATATCTCATTCATCTTAAATCGGAATTAAGATTTTCTTGAAATTCTGGAAAGCTTATTCTGTAGCCTATAACTTTCATGTTTTGAGCTTTGCCTAATTTTGTGGTTTGAATGGTCGAAATCACGTTTGTTTGTCGCTGACCTGACAACAAACTACAGGGTTGATAAAATAAAACCCTGAAATTGATTTGGCCATAAGTTACTCGTTTTTGATCCGAATTAGATAATTTTGGATGTTCCGGAAAGCTTAAAACATATGCTACAATTTTTGTTCAGTGAGTTTTCTGTAATATTGCCATTTAGATGACCTGAAATGCGTTCAAAGACAGAAGACCAATTCTGTCTTTAACAAGTTATCTTGAGTTTCAATCTGATATTGTTTTGCATGTATCTCTCTCGTTTCTTATCCAAATCTAATAATTTTGGATGTTCTAGAAAGTTTAGATTTAGAGCTAAAACTTTCATGTTTTGAGTTTCATAAAATTTCAAAGTTAATTTGGTCAAAATTGTACATTCTTACCACTGTCCCGAGAGCACAACGACAGTGATATAAAATTTAGATCTGAGAATTGTTTTAGTCATAGAATTTTCATCTCTAGTCGGAATTTGACGATCTTGGTCATTCCGGAAAGCTTAGAAACTAAGCTACAACTTTCATTTTATTCATTTTGCCAGAATTTGAAGTTTACTATGCCAAAATTGTGGTTTTTCATCTCTGGCCAGTTAGTGCATAACTATAGGCCTTAGTCTCTTTTCTCCCGTTGTTTTCAGCGTAGAACCCCGACTTTGCGACGCCATCCCGGGCTCGTCCTTTGTCGGATTTCATCGTTTTTGGTCTCGCTAAAAAGATGAGATCGAGATCTTTAACCATGCAAAGTTTGGTTTAGATCTGGGTGCATTAGGTACTTCGTTTCTATTGCCGAAGTAGCACCCAGAAACTGTTTTACAATAGTGATCATTTTCAGTTATCGTCGGACCAACTTCGAAACATTGTCGTTTCTTCGTTTCAAGTCGAAACCGAACGATTCTTGTTGCATATCAAAGTAGGAGTACTTTTCTACGCTCCTGCAAATTTTCATCAAGATCTGAGTTCATGTGACCCTTCGACCATGTCGTCGAAGTGGGACCTTTACACTGTTTTGACACAGTAAAGTTTTATGATTTTTGTCCGACTTTGAGACGACGCCGTTTCTTCGTTTCAAGTCGGAATTTCCCGATTCTTTTTGCATCTTAAAGTAGGGATGTTGGACTACATCCCTGCAAATTTTCATGACATTTGGACACAGTTTGCTGGTCCAAATAAATTGCCGAACTTTGGTTCGCGTCAGTTTTTTTGAATGTTTACAAACACTTGGAATATTTTTCAGTGATTTTCTGGTTTTATTGATTTCTTTGAGATTTGTCTCTAGATTTCGTATACGGGTTTTATGAATCATTTTCAAAAGATTTTTCACTCCTAAATGGCTTTCGAAATTATTATATAATATTATTTTTAATTATTAAATTAATTACTCCATAATAGGAGATTTTTCAAAAGCCGTTTTAAAGTGATTTCAAAATCAATTATAAATCTGTTTTGCACCATTATTTTCTATAATAAAAACCTCACACTCACTTTTTAGCACGTCGAGCGAAGTGGAAAGGTGCTTAAACGGTTAGGAAATCTCCGGCCTATGGAACCGTGTGTATTTTCTTTCCGGTTAATCCCCGACCTATTCGATTGATCGTTTTGACCTTTGGGTCTAGTTTACCGATGATACGAGGTGGACTTTTTATTGTTTGGAGTGTGAGCTTGCTATTGGTTAGGAAACCGTTTAGTGCGAACGTGGGGTATGGGACTCATTGTTAACACTTTGCAGGTTCCTCTCCAAGAAGTTAGTGACACATTAGCCTCTGGGCGGCCAGTACTGGACCTCTGGGTCACCACGCCTCTGGGCAACCGTCTCTGGACACCTGCTCTATGGAGCAGTTTATTTTTCGGCGTGTGCCTCTGGGCCTTTATCCTTCTGGGAAGGATCTCGTCGTCTCGCGCGTTTCGCATCGGTGCGAGTGATCGATCACAACTCTACAGTACTTGGCAACAACGACTCTGGTCGGTGCACGTGCAAAACTTGTATTATCTGATGATTTTTATATCCATTCGAGTACCGCCATTCGACGTTGGTTCTATGGAACCATACGATGTAAGTGCGATTACCTTGTGGATTCACAGTGTCTCTGGACACTGCTTTTCAGTGTTTGATTTCATTGATTTTTCAGTATATCCCCATTGCTCTTTGGAGCATCGATCTTTGCTTGGGCATTGATTACAGACTCTGGTCACTCTTGGGATTATTGCCTATGGGCATCTTTTTATAGCTTTGGCTACGCCGATGATATGAGGCGATTTTATTTATTCTACACTTTGGTGTTGATTTCTCTTTGGAGATTTTTATTGTTTATTGATGATTAGGGATCGTCATTATATTCATGTGGTTCATAATATACTTCTCTTTGGATAAGTACTGTTTTACTTATGTACCGCATTATTATATATCTCAGTTATTACTGATTGTTTAGCTAGCCTGACCCGAGTGTTTTCGCTCGGGTCAGACCGAGTTGTTTCAGGTTAGGTCTCTGGACTTAGCTTCTGTGCTTCTGCTTGGACATTATCTGCTATGCTGATAGATAGCGCTTTTATTTGTCCACTATTCCGCTACTCTCTTATTATTCAGATTTTGATATGTACATATTTTTTTGACTCACATGTGTGAGCGATGGCTTTGTACCCACTTATAGTATTTGGATCTGTATTGATGATGTATTGTTCTAGGATTTTATATCTGTTATGTGATTATGTTCTGTGATGCTATTTCATTATGTTATTATGCTTTGTCCTGATAGATCTTTAGCCATTTGTAATTTCGTTATAAGTATTTACCGAATATGTCGAACCACCTGATTGAGAAAAATTTAAATAGATTCCACCTTTCGACGTATTCGGTAGATAGTTATAGCTTGATTATAGATGGTCGCTTCCACTATACTCTATTCTCCGCTTTAACAGACAGTATTACTCCCGTAATACTCTTTGTTACAGTGGGTCTCAGAGTGGGGCGTTACAGCTTGGTATCAGAGCCAGGCTTTCAAGAATAAGCATAATAAACACAGAACAGATACACTTAGTACAATACATTTTAAATTAGATCCGAATTAAATCAAATCCCTTCCTTATGTTTATTGATAGATAAGTTAGGAATATGTATAGGAATCCGTTATATTCCGTAGTATTCCTTAATTAATTATCTATCATTGAATCATGTCTAACTCTAATTCCCGTTACGACATGTTTGACCAATTGAGCGGTGCGAAGGTCTTCTCTCAGTTTGACCTTGCCACCGGATTCCATCAGCTACGAGTCATGGAAGACAACATTCCTCTTACAGCATTTCGCACTCGTCATGGTTCTTTTGAGTGGTTGGTCATGCCGTTCGGCTTGACGAACGCTCCGGCTTTCTTCGTCGATCTTATGAATCGAGTATTCCGGGAATAAATCGATAGATTCGTTCTGGTTTTCATCGACGATATTCTTATTTATTCTAGATCCGAGGCAGAGCATGCTCATCATTTGCGGATCGTCTTGGATACTCTTCGTCAGCATCATCTTAAGGCCAAGCTCTCCAAGTGCCATTTTTGGGAGAACAAGGTCAAGTTCTTGGGCCATATTGTATCATCTGAGGGTATTTCCGTCGATCTTGCCAAAATCGAAGCTATTCAGAATTGGAATCAGCCCGAGAACGTTCATGATATTCGCAGCTTCCTTGGGCTGGTAGGTTATTACCGTCGGTTTATCAAGGATTTCTCTCGAGTTGCACTTCCCCTCACGACTCTGACTCGTGAGGGGGTTCGTTTTATTTGGTCTGATAAGTGTGAAGTTTCTTTCCAGCGATTGAAGGAACTTCTCACTCATGCTCCTATCCTTTTGGTTCCTGAGAGTAACCAGGATCTTGTTGTTTACATTGACGCTTGTGGTAGCGGCCTCGGTGCTGTGCTTATGCAGAAGGATCGGGTAGTTGCTTATGCTTCTAGGCAGCTACGTCCGAATGAGGTTCGCTATCCGACTCATGATCTTGAGTTGGCAGCTATCGTCTTCGCTTTGAAGACGTGGCGTCATTATCTATTGGGAGAACGTTTCATTCTCTACACCGATCACAAGTCGCTGAAGTATCTTTTCAGCCAAAGAGATCTCAACATGAGGCAGCAGCGATGGCTAGAGTTTCTCGCCTCATATGACTTAGACATTCAGTATACCCCTGGCAAGGGTAATCGTGTGGCTGATGCACTCAGTCGCAAACACTCGGCAGTAGTTCTATGATGATAGCCGAGTGGGATATTCTTGAGACTCTTTCTATGTGTGATATTCGAAATCGAGCTCCGTCTTATGATCCTCAGATCTTGTTATTCAGCTTGGAAGCCCGACCTATTCTATTGGATCGCATTGCCCATGCTCAGCGGCAGGATCCAGACTTGTTGCGATATATTCATCTCCTTGAGTCGGGATCCAGTGATGAGACATTGTTGGATTATTCTATTGATTCTCATCGGTGTCTTCGCAGGAAGAACCGTATTATGGTACCATCTGATTTATCACTTATGCATGACATTCTGGACGAGTGTCATCGCACTAAGTACACCATCCATCCCGGTTCGAGCAAGATGTATGCCGATATGTGTCGGGTATATTATTGGGAGGGCATGAAGAGAGATGTTGCAAGTTATGTAAGCCATTGCATGACTTGTCAACAGATCAAAGCTGAGCATCAGCGTCCATCTGGTCTTCTACAGCTGCTAGAGATTCCATTGTGGAAATGGGATCAGATATCCATGGATTTTATTGACGGTCTGCCTCGATCGAGGTCAGGCCATACTTCTATTTGGGTCATCGTCGATCGCTTGACCAAATCAGCTCATTTCATTCCTATTAGGTCCACTCGGACTGCTCCTCAGCTTGCCAAGCTATATGCGAAGGAAGTCGTTCGACTTCATGGCATTTCTAGCTCTATCGTCTGTGATTGAGACACTATCTTTACTAGTCACTTCTGGAAGTGCCTACAGTCAGCTTTGGGCTCAAAGCTGAATCTCTCGACTGCTTATCATCCTCAGACCGACGGTCAGATGGAGAGGGTGAATCGTGTTTTGGAGGATCTTTTGCGCTGTTGTATTCTGGATTTCAGAGGTAGTTGGGAGGATCACTTACCGCTTGTAGAGTTCTCCTACAACAACAGCTTTCAGTCTAGTATCGGCATGGAACCTTTCGAGGCTCTCTACGGAAGGCCATGTCGCTCTCCTGCTTGTTGGTTAGAATCTGGCGAGAAGCTCCTTCTTGGTCCAGATTCAGTTCGGGAATCTTCTGAGAAGATCATTCTTATTCGTCAAAGAATGAAAGAGGCGAAGAACCGTCAGAAATCCTACACGGACAGCCGTAGGAAGCCTCTTGAGTTCTCCATTGGTGATCATGTCTTTATTCGGATATCTCCCATGAAGGGGGTTGTGCGTTTCAGCTCTACAGGGAAGTTGGCTCCTCGCTATGTCGGACCATTTCCTATTACGGAACGCATCGGCCCCGTTGCTTATCGTGTGGCTCTACCTGCTCATTTCTCTGGAATACATGATGTGTTCCATGTTTCTCAGCTTCGCAAGTGTGTGCGCGACCCTGATTCTATTATCGAGCCTCATATCGTGCCCGATTTGGAGATCTTACCTGATTTATCTTTGGAGCAGCAACCTCTTCGTGTGCTTGATTCGGAGGTTAGACGCCTTCGCAACAAAGAGGTTCCACTCGTGAAGATACAATGGTCACCGAATCCTAAGGACTGCACTTGGGAGACCAGAGAATCTATCGAACGCTCTTATCCTGGCTTTCTCCCATCTTCTTCTACGGGTGAGAATTCTCTATTTTATCTCTATCACTTCTTTTGTGGATTTGACGTTATAGACGACATCTATCTTAAGGAATTGCGGGGACGCAATTTTCTTAAGGGGGGGAGTCTGTAACAACCCGGGATTTGCATTACCAACTAATAAATAAAAGTTAGGATTTTTATTTATTTTAATGAAGCATAAAAGAATTTGGAATAACAAAATTTATGTAAAAAAGGCTATTTTAATTAAATGGGAAATATGGGATTTTAAAATGAGGATAAAATGTTATTTTTGGAAAGTTAAATATTTTAGGAGAGATTTTAAAACGGGTTTGGATAAGAAAAATGAGTTTTATAAACATACATGAACACTTAGACTAATTTTTGGAAAACATATAAATAACTCTCTTCTTATTGGGTTTCTAAACCTAGCCCAATAACCCACCCTAAACCTCCTCTATAAATTATCTCATACTCTCCAAACCTCATTCATTCCAACCCTAATCAAATTCCTAAAACCCTAAACCTAAAAATGGCCTCCATGCTTAGGAAAGCTCCATCCTCTCTTATATTAGCTTAAGCTAGTTAAAGTAAGGGAAGGTAATGCAAAAACCCTCTTGTAATCCATTTCTAACTCTCTTTAATTTCTGGAAATCATGTTGTAACTCTTGGTTTTATGTGTTTTGGTATTTTTCTAGCTCCTTGATCATCATCTCTTAGCTTTGGTTAGTGCCATATAGGTGTTTGTTCTTTTGCTTGAGAGGAATACTAGGTAAACCCTCTCCTATTCTATGTATAAGCATCTCTTAATTTCTGAAATTATTTTGTAATCCTTTTTTTTGTGCATTTAGATTGTGAAACTCTTTGATCTTCTTTTCATTGCTTGGAAAGAGGTAATATATGCTAGCTGAAATTATAATTAGTTTATTGCTGTTAGTAAATTAGTCATATCTCATTCATCTTAAATCGGAATTAAGATTTTCTTGAAATTATGGAAAGCTTATTCTGTAGCCTATAACTTTCATGTTTTGAGCTTTGCCTAATTTTGTGGTTTGAATGGTCGAAATCACGTTTGTTTGTCGCTGACCTGACAACAAACTACAGGGTTTGATAAAATAAAACCCTGAAATTGATTTGGCCATAAGTTACTCGTTTTTGATCCGAATTAGATAATTTTGGATGTTCCGGAAAGCTTAAAACATATGCTACAATTTTTGTTCAGTGAGTTTTCTGTAATATTGCCATTTAGATGACCTGAAATGCGTTCAAAGACAGAAGACCAATTCTGTCTTTAACAAGTTATCTTGAGTTTCAATCTGATATTGTTTTGCATGTATCTCTCTCGTTTCTTATCCAAATCTAATAATTTTGGATGTTCTAGAAAGTTTAGATTTAGAGCTAAAACTTTCATGTTTTGAGTTTCATGAAATTTCAAAGTTAATTTGGTCAAAATTGTACATTCTTACCACTGTCCCGAGAGCACAACGACAGTGATATAAAATTTAGATCTGAGAATTGTTTTAGTCATAGAATTTTCATCTCTAGTCGGAATTTGACGATCTTGGTCATTCCGGAAAGCTTAGAAACTAAGCTACAACTTTTATTTTATTCATTTTGCCAGAATTTGAAGTTTACTATGCCAAAATTGTGGTTTTTCATCTCTGGCCAGTTAGTGCATAGCTATAGGCCTTAGTCTCTTTTCTCCCGTTGTTTTCAGCGTAGAACCCCGACTTTGCGACGCCATCCCGGGCTCGTCCTTTGTCGGATTTCATCGTTTTTGGTCTCGCTAAAAAGATGAGATCGAGATCTTTAACCATGCAAAGTTTGGTTTAGATCTGGGTGCATTAGGTACTTCGTTTCTATTGCCGAAGTAGCACCCAGAAACTGTTTTACAATAGTGATCATTTTCAGTTATCGTCGGACCAACTTCGAAACATTGTCGTTTCTTCGTTTCAAGTCGAAACCGAACGATTCTTGTTGCATATCAAAGTAGGAGTACTTTTCTACGCTCCTGCAAATTTTCATCAAGATCTGAGTTCATGTGACCCTTCGACCATGTCGTCGAAGTGGGACCTTTACACTGTTTTGACACAGTAAAGTTTTATGATTTTTGTCCGACTTTGAGACGACGCCGTTTCTTCGTTTCAAGTCGGAATTTCCCGATTCTTTTTGCATCTTAAAGTAGGGATGTTGGACTACATCCCTGCAAATTTTCATGACATTTGGACATAGTTTGCTGGTCCAAATAAATTGCCGAACTTTGGTTCGCGTTAGTTTTTTTGAATGTTTACAAACACTTGGAATATTTTTCAGTGATTTTCTGGTTTTATTGATTTCTTTGAGATTTGTCTCTAGATTTCGTACACGGGTTTTATGAATCATTTTCAAAAGATTTTTCACTCCTAAATGGCTTTCGAAATTATTATATAATATTATTTTTAATTATTAAATTAATTACTCCATAATAGGAGATTTTTCAAAAGCCGTTTTAAAGTGATTTCAAAATCAATTATAAATCCGTTTTGCACCATTATTTTCTATAATAAAAACCTCACACTCACTTTTTAGCACGTCGAGCGAAGTGGAAAGGTGCTTAAACGGTTAGGAAATCTCCGGCCTATGGAACCGTGTGTATTTTCTTTCCGGTTAATCCCCGACCTATTCGATTGATCGTTTTGACCTTTGGGTCTAGTTTACCGATGATACGAGGTGGACTTTTTATTGTTTGGAGTGTGAGCTTGCTATTGGTTAGGAAACCGTTTAGTGCGAACGTGGGGTATGGGACTCATTGTTAACACTTTGCAGGTTCCTCTCCAAGAAGTTAGTGACACATTAGCCTCTGGGCGGCCAGTACTGGACCTCTGGGTCACCACGCCTCTGGGCAACCGTCTCTGGACACCTGCTCTATGGAGCAGTTTATTTTTCGGCGTGTGCCTCTGGGCCTTTATCCTTCTGGGAAGGATCTCGCCGTCTCGCGCGTTTCGCATCGGTGCGAGTGATCGATCACAACTCTACAGTACTTGGCAACAACGACTCTGGTCGGTGCACGTGCAAAACTTGTATTATCTGATGATTTTTATATCCATTCGAGTACCGCCATTCGGCGTTGGTTCTATGGAACCATACGATGTAAGTGCGATTACCTTGTGGATTCACAGTGTCTCTGGACACTGCTTTTCAGTGTTTGATTTCATTGATTTTTCAGTATATCCCCATTGCTCTTTGGAGCATCGATCTTTGCTTGGGCATTGATTACAGACTCTGGTCACTCTTGGGATTATTGCCTATGGGCATCTTTTTATAGCTTTGGCTACGCCGATGATATGAGGCGATTTTATTTATTCTACACTTTGGTGTTGATTTCTCTTTGGAGATTTTTATTGTTTATTGATGATTAGGGATCGTCATTATTCCATGTGGTTCATAATATACTTCTCTTTGGATAAGTACTGTTTTACTTATGTACCGCATTATTATATATCTCAGTTATTACTGATTGTTTAGCTAGCCTGACCCGAGTGTTTTCGCTCGGGTCAGACCGAGTTGTTTCAGGTTAGGTCTCTGGACTTAGCTTCTGTGCTTCTGCTTGGACATTATCTGCTATGCTGATAGATAGCGCTTTTATTTGTCCACTATTCCGCTACTCTCTTATTATTCAGATTTTGATATGTACATATTTTTTTGACTCACATGTGTGAGCGATGGCTTTGTACCCACTTATAGTATTTGGATCTGTATTGATGATGTATTGTTCTGGGATTTTATATCTGTTATGTGATTATGTTCTGTGATGCTATTTCATTATGTTATTATGCTTTGTCCTGATAGATCTTTAGCCATTTGTAATTTCGTTATAAGTATTTACCGAATATGTCGAACCACTTGAAAAAAATAATATAGATACCATCCTTTCGACGTATTCAGTAGATAGTTATAGCTTGATTACAAATGGTCGCTTCCACTATACTCTATTCTCCGCTTTAACAGACAGTATTACTCCCGTAATATTCTTTGTTACAGTGGGTCTCAGAGTGGGGCGTTACATAACCCTAGCAGCCTTTTTATTTCTCATTACTTTACGTATAGAAATTCTATCGTTCCTTTCTTCCTAATGGCTGTAATATCAAAATCCTAAATTCCCAATTCAATTTCAAATCAAAAATCAATTTTAAAAATTCAAACTCCTCAAAAGCCTAACATATTATATACCGATTCGAAGCTCTCAACGAGCGTAATCCACTGGTGCAATTCGTTTATCAATCCGAATCACCGTTTGATCAAAATTTGAGGATGAACCTCAGCCGTCCATAGTAGGGTTTCGATTATTTAACGGTGGGTCGTCGACCGTTTGACGGTCGGTCGGTGCTGGAGTGTAGGGGAGAGCATGAGCTTTCGATCCATGGGTGCGTTCGTGTCTGGAAGGCCTCGACTTCGCTAGAAATCACCTTGGTGGACCGGGAGTGGCGGTGTGGTCGTGGTTGGGGCGGCTCGGCATGCTGGAGGCGGTGGAGATGTCTGCTCATGGGATTATCGATCTTGGCAGCAGTAGAAATTGGTTGAAGGCGGGGGCCGATAGTCCTGATTGCATGCGTATGTTTGCCTGTAGGGTTTCTCATTGGAGAGGAAGGTGACATGGAAATCTCGTATTTGCCCTCTGTTTTTTTAATTTTATTTATTTAAATTTAAATTTCAAAACCTTCTAACTCACATAACTTTTGCATAAGAACTCGGATTTGGACGCGGTTTTCTCCGTTGCAATCATAACGAAATTCTGGACATTATGGAACTAGTTTGGCTACATTCTGAGACCGCTAAATTTTGATCCTTTATTTGGATTTCAAATCAATTTGAAATCAAAGGTGAGTGTTTTTACCCACTCACAACTTCTAAACTATCATATGTTAGTTAAATTAAATTTATGATGTGATTAGAAGTTGATTGACTGCTGTTTGAGATAGTTAAATCTGAATTTATTGAATATAATCGCCATTTAATTTAATATTGAATTTAATTGTCAATTTAATACATGTTGATGATAATCAGTTAATTGATGTTATTTATTGGTTGATTGAATGACGATTGTGATGTATGTTTGATTGTTGATATTGGATGATTGGATGTTATATTTTTATATTGTTATAACACTGCAAGTTCCCTATGGGTTGAAATGATACATAGCCGAATGATCTGATAGATTAGGGAGAAGTCGTTATGAGTTGAAATGATAGACTCAAGCGATTTCATGGATTTATAATTAAATTCGGGATTATGGGTTGAAAAGATATATATCCGTAAATATAAAATAATTGTGGATTGAAATGATAAATATCCGTATCACTTGACAATAGGGTAGAGAATTATATACGGACACCAGATTGGTTAAATTAAACGATTTATATCCTTAAAAAATTTGAATTCGGTTAAATGATAAATTTGAAATAAAATTTGATTTGTATAAACTGAATCATTTTCGAAATCCAAGCTTTAAATGTTTAAAATTGGAATTGATTTAATGAATTGTTTAAAGAATTAAATGAAAATTTCAAAGTTGAATTTTGAAGCATAAATGAAATTTATGGAAATTGAGTTATTGAAATTGTTTGAATATAACTTTGAAATCTATTTAATTTAAAGTGGTTTAAATTTATAATTCAAACATGGATTTGAAATCGATATTGATTAAATGGTTTTAAATGAGAATCTGAATTGAACAATTTTAGTTAGTTGATTTGAAAACTGGACATGGTCCAAATGTGTTGAAATGAAAGAAATGGCTTAATTTTGATATTAATTTCAAATTAATTATTTTAATATAAACTGTTTAAAAATTTATTATTTTAAAATCCCGATTTCTAAGATTTTCAAATTATTGAACTATTTTAAAACATTTAACCTATTTTAAAACTATTAAACTATTTAATCTATTGTAAACTATTTCAATCTATTTTAAACCATTTAAAACTATATTAAACTATTATAATCTAATTTAAATGATTTAAACTATATTAAACTATTTTAATCTATATTTAAACAAATTAAACTATTTTAAAGTATTTTAAACTATTTTAAAGTATTTAAACTATTTTAATCTATTTTAAACTATTAAAAACCATTTAAAACTATATTTAAAGTAGTTTAATCATTTAAAAACTATTTTAAACTATTTAAGCTATTTTAAACTATTTTAACTATCTAAACTATTCTAAATTTTAGACCGTGTAAAGTGGAACTGTTTATATTTAAAATCCTTGATTTAAAAGCGAATATGATTAAATGATGTTATAACATAAGTTGGACTGTAAATGATATTTGCCAATGAAATGACATATTTGAGTAAATATGATGATTTTGAAATGAGGATTTAATTAACCTATCTTATCGATATGATTTCGAAAGTGAATATGATTTTGAAAGTAAATATGATTTTGTAAGTGATATAGTTTGAATTGAATATGATATTTTTGTATCAATTATGAAAAGGTTTTGAAAATGTAAAAGAACCATCCGGTGTGAAATAAGCGTTTGGTTGTTAAAGAGACCGGGATCAGATATTGTCATACTTTCTGCCAATACCGAAAACCACATTACAATTGTGTACGTAGTAGAGATTTCAGAATGAAGTGGGATGGTTTGGCGAACGATTCTATATGAGGTATCTATGTAGCCCTGACTTCCGTGAGTCAGCTTGATGTGGCTAAAACAGGAACTATACCGGGCCAAGTGAGGTCGCACCTCCGATCGAACACATTTCTTCGATACCATATTATGACTTTGTGATTGACTTGGTGGCCACATCTCGATTTGATTTGGGAGTGTATTCCGAGGTGGGCGGTAGTAGCTGCTATGCGTTACCACTAGTCCCGGAGTGCAAATGGTAGAATCCTACCCTGGCATTGCCTCGCGTGCCGTGTCACATGCCTTATCGCGCCTTCTACGAATTTGGTTTATACCATACCTATGTAGTGCCCTCTGATAGCCCTCTAGTTTACGGAGGAATTACGGTACTGTATAGACTATGGTAATATATAAAATGTGTTAAGGGGGATATGGGTAACGCCTTAATGCTATTTTAATACTTTACTTTACTGTAGACACTATTATAATAGCGTACTCTACTATATATGTAGATAGTTTAATGGATCTTTAGGAGATGGAGATCCTGAACATCTCTTAAGTTATTGCACGCATGTTAGACATTGGATAGGAGATGTCAAACTTTGTAAACATGTCTGACGCCGTTACACTCATATTTACTTACTGTTGATTTAACTTACATAAGATCTTTTCATTCTGACTCGAGTGTTTTGTATTTTCAATTCGCTTGGGTTCGACTTAGCTTTTTAGTGTATCGAAGATTGCTTTTCTGGAGGACGAAGACAGAGATTTGTATACTATATTATTTATTTTATTTATTCCACTGCATCATGTCTTCCGCTGCATTTATTTATAACTATTGTATGTAACTCTGATCTGTATTTTAAAAGTAAAATCAAATGTTATTTGTAAACAGCTTCATGAACTGTTTTTATTATTATTATATTTTGTCATTCCGCTGTGAGATTCTGTGTTTGTTTTATTTCTTTCTCTTCTTTTTCTTATTTACACCATAACAATCCTCCCTTTTGAATGGTCTGATTTTGACGTGTGTGGTTTATCGTTGTTTTAAATTGTCCAAAAAGGTGGGTCATTACATTTGGTATCAGAGCCAGGTTTAGCGATAAACTTAGCTTTGTAGGGTCTGACTCAATAGAAATAGGGTAGTAATACCCTAGAATGAGTCGCTGAGGTATATATATGAGAGAGCATATTATTTAGTGTTATAAAAGGTTTTGTATTGTGTTAATTTGTTCTGTTCAGTATTTATAGATTCTGGTCGGTAGATGTGACGCTATGGCATCGATAGGGATTACTAAACACTTAATAGGGCAGATCGATATAATATTATTTTGAAATATAGGTAAATGAAATAATTTTACCTAGTATTATATTTTTTATATAAAAGTATAATCTTTATAAATGTATATAATGGTATGTGATATGTTTGTTTGTTAGAAGGTGAAATTTTACAAATATTGGTTGTAAAATAGGATTTGCAAATAAAGTGAATATAAATTGGGAAATTTAGAACTTAGGTTCCGGGGTTTTGAAATTGGTTTTCAAAAGATTTTGGAATATAATATTAGTATTATTTGGAAGTATTTTCTGATATAAATATTTCAATATGATTTGAAAGAAATGTTTTAAGGGAATTTTGGAAGGAAATAAGTTCTGTACTCCCCTCTCTGTTGTTGGAAAATAATTTCGGTGATGAGTGCACGCATCATCGACGTTCATTTTCGAGTTTCAAAGTGGGAAGACCGATGTAGTAGTTTTACTACATGTTTGTTTTGGTAATGAATCTTAATTTTTAAATTCTAAATATGATTTGATCTATAAAATATATGAATATATATTATTTTAAGATGATTTGAAAATGGAAACCCGGTATTTAGTTCTTAAGTTCTGTAAATTAGAAATTTTAATTATTATAATGAATGAAATCTTGACTATATTAATAACTGGATAAGTGATTAATGAAATATAAAGTAATTGAAGGTTATCACTTGTAAATTAAAGAATAATGAAAATTCATAAGACGTAATTATTGAACATTTTTTAATTACAATAAGGTAAACTTGTGTAACACTCAATTAGATTCTAAAAGACATATATATATAACTTACCAAAATGTTAAAAAGTTGTAATGTTAAATAAGAATATGTAATAGAATATTATACAAGTGAAACTTAAATAATGAAAGTATTCAATGGAATTACTTCTATAAATAAGAATTCTGATGTTATAAAAATGTTATGAACTTAAGTTAATAATTTGAAATGCTAGTAATTGAACTTACAGGAATACTGTAAGTAATTGGTTATGAACTGAAGTTAACATGTTTTGGCTATTTATAATCAGATTGAACAGTAAAGGTGAATCCTATATTAAGTAAATGATTATAACTTCTGGAAATGTTGAAATGATTCAAAAAAAGACTTAATATCCAATTGACATTGTAAAAGGAAAGAGTAAATGTAAATTAAAGGTAGAAATACTGAAGTATGAAATGTTTTATTTATTGGAAATCAAGTATATCATTAAATAATAAATGTGAATTAAACTGCAATGAAAAGTAGGTAATACTTAAATAATGAATTCATTGATTATTTTAAATAATTGAATGAAAAGAACATATGTAAGCAAATGAATATAAATAAATGGAAAATGGAATTGTATGAATGAACGAAAAGAAATGAAAAGTAAACAATGGTGTGAAAGGAGATTTATAAGAATAAACTTAAACGATATTTGAAATTTTGTTTGTTTTGGCTTATGGATGTTTGGAAAAGGATACTTCTAATTGTTAAGGTTGTATGAATAATCTATTATGTTTTATCTAAGACTGTTGAGCGTATGGTGTACTTAGTAGTTTATTTATCATTTTATACGATTAAAAGTTTCTGAACCAGAATAAATCATTTGTTTTGGTTGCTATGGATGGATGGTTGATTACTTTGATTGCATGTGATGATTGTATGGTTTTGTTTGCAAGTGATTATTGTTATGTTGTGATGATTTGTTGTTATTAATTTGAAACAACTTAAGTATTTCTCCTTTTACATAATTCTAACTCTTTGGACTATATAAGTGAAATACAGGTTTATGGAAGCAATAATTACTGCTTTTGGTTTCATAAATAAAGCATTGTTGCTCGATAAATAGATACGTTTTCGGATTATGGTTTTATAGCGATATTATATTGTTTTCTCGTGGTTTGGGAAATTTTATTTTGAAATATGATATATATTGTTATTATTGATATTATTATTTCTCCGATAAATAGATACGTACAAAGGAGACTCTACCGAAATTTGTGAATTTTGGACATAGAAAATTTTGTGAACGTGGAAATGTTTTTCAAACTTTTATTAAACTCGAATATGAAAGGATTTAATTATTTATAAATTGATATATTTTACTTAAATTATTTAATCATGTAAATTAATTGTTTATAAATTGAATACTTTGAATAAGATATTAATTTCTTAATTCCTTCTTTTTCCCTTTTCGAGGACGAAAAGTTTTGAGTGGAGGAGAGTGTAACGACATGTAATTTTTGATAATTAAATTTATTAATTAAATGAGTTTTGGGAATATAATGTTGTGAGAAATTAAAATTTTAATATTTAATAATGAGAGATGGCTAGAATGTAATGTTAGTAATGTTAAATTAAAGCAATTGACAACTATTTGAATGCAATTTAATTGATTAAAATGATTGTAAAGTTAAATTTGGTTATAAATTGTAAATAAGCAAATAAACCAAATGTTGTAATAAACGGTGAAATTGTAGGTAATTAATAGAAATTGATTAATATTGAATAATCAATCAATATGTGAATTTATTTGTTTTGTTTGTAAACAATAAACTTAGAAATGAGTTTGAATTGGTAAGTTGTAACAATGGCTTAATTATCAATTCACTAATTTAATTTGTTGAATTAAATTGGAAATCAATTGCAATTAAATGTAATTAAATATTACGTTAATGTAAATTAAGATGATAATTGTAGAATATTAGTGTAATAAGATATAAACCAATGTTAACTATGTCCATAGAGTAATGATTGATTGAATAAAAAAGATTGAAATCAAATTAAATCAATTTATTGGAATTAAAAAAATATAATGAATTAGATTTTATTTACAGTTGAAACTTTGCACTGTAATTAGTGTAATATTCAATGCCGAATTGATATGTAAATTTGTTTTAAATTATTGTAAATGTCTAATTAATCAAAAATTATAAAAATTGTTAGTTATTAAATTTGAAATTAAAAAGTGATTTTATCAATTTAATAATAATTTATTTATTTAACGTGAAAATAGCCATTTTGGCCACTGTCTTGGATTTTAACGAAACCAGTTTCATCAGATCTATAACGGTGAATTATTGTAGGATTTCAAGTTTCGTAGCGATCGGACTTGTCGTTTGATCGTACGGACTCGAAACGCGTAGAAATAATTTAATTGAAATCAATTTGAAATAAGATGATTTTAAAAGCTAACTTCTTCATACGATGGAATTAGGACTTAAAACCTATTCCATTGAGTTTAAAAATATCGAAAACATCTATTTTGATATATGGGATTACCCACTTTCGTTTTGGAGACAAAACAGGGTTTTTGGGTCGCTATTATCGTTCGTACAAATTCGATACGTGTTCATTCTCTTATCGGGCTTAGTTCATATACATAGTTTTGTTCAAACCCTAGCAGCCTTTTTATTTCTCATTATTGTACATACAGAAATTTTGTCGTTCCTTTCTTCCCAATGGCTGCTAATATCAAAAACCCTAAATTCCCAATTCAATTTCAAATCAAAAATCAATTTCAAAAATTCAAACTCCTCAAAACCCTAACATAATATATACCGATTCAAAGCTCTCGATGAGCGTAATTCACTGGTGTAATTCATTTTTTAAAACAACCATTTGATCAGAATTTGAGGATGAACCACGGCCGTCCATAGTAGGGTTTCGAATATTTAATGGTGGATGGTCGACCATTTGACGATCGGTCGGTGCTGGAGCATAGGGAAGAGCATGAGCTTTTGATCCATGGGTTCGTTCGTGTCTGGAAGGCCTCGACTTCGCTATAAATTACCTTGGAAGGCTTGGCGGCCGCGTTCGCCTTTGGTGCACCGGGAGTGGCGGCGTGGTCGTGGTTGGGGCGGCTCGGCATGTTGGAGGCGGTGGAGATGTCTGATCGTGGGATTGTTGATCGTGGCAGCGGCAGAAATTGGTTGAAGGTGGTGGCCGATAGTCCGGATCGCGTGCATATGTTTGCCTATAGGGTTTCTCGTTGGAGAGGAAGGTGACGAGGAAATCTCGTATTTGCCCTCTATTTTTTTATTTTATTTATTTAAATTTAAATTTCAAAACCTTCTAACTCACATAACTTTTGCATACGAACTCGGATTTGGACGCGGTTTTCTCTGTTGCAATCGTATCGAAATTCCAAACATTATGGAACAAGTTTGGATACATTCTGAGACTATTAAATTTTGAGCCTTTATTTGGATTTCAAATCAATATGAAATCAAAGGTGAGTGTTTTTACCCACTCAGAACTTCTAAACTATCTTATGTTAGTTAAATTAAATTTATGATGTGATTAGAAGTTGATTGATTGCTGTTTGAGATAGTTTAATCATTATTCCATTTAAATCTGAATTTATTGAATATAATCGCCATTTAATTTAATATTGAATTTAATTGTCAATTTAATACATGTTGATGATAATCAGTTAATTGATGTTATTTATTGGTTGATTGAATGGTGATTGTGATGTATGTTTGATTGTTGATATTGGATGACTGGATGTTATATTTTAATATTGTTATAACACTGCAAGTTCCCTATGGTTGAAATAATAGATACCCGAACGATCTGATAGATTAGGGAGAAGTCGTTATGAGTTGAAATGATAGACTCAAGCGATTTCATGGATTTATAATTAAATTCGGGATTGCGGGTTTAAATGATATATATCCGTAAATATAAAATAATTGCAGATTGAAATGATAAATATCCGTATCACTTGACCGTAGGGTAGAGAATTATATACGGACACCGAATTGGTTAAATTAAACGATTTTAAACCCTTAAAAAATTTGAATTCAGTTAAACGATAAATTTGAAATAAAATTTGATTTGTATAAACTAAATTATTTTAAAAATCCAAGCTTTAAAGGTTTAAAATTGGAATTGATTTAATGAATTGTTTAAAGAATTAAATGAAAATTTCAAAGTTGAATTTTGAAGCATAAATGAATTTATCGAAATTGAGTTATTGAAATTGTTTGAATATAACTTTGAAATCAATTTAATTTGAAGTGATTTAAATTGATAATTCAAACATGGATTTGAAATCGATATTGATTAAATGGTTTTAAATGAGAATCTGAATTGAAGGACCAAATTTAGTTAGTTGATTTGAAAACTGGACACGGTCTAGATGTGTTGAAATGAAAGAAATGGCTTAATTTTGATATTAATTTCAAATTAATTATTTTAATATAAACTGTTTAAAAATTTATTGTTTTAAAATCCCGATTTCTTAGATTTTCAAACTATTGAACTATTTCAAACTATTTTAACCTATTTTAAAACTATTAAACTATTTAATCCGCTGTAAACTATTTCAATCTATTATAATCTATTTTAAACCATTTAAAATTATATTAAACTATTTTAATCTAATTTAAATGATTTAAACTATATTAAACTATTTTAATCTATATTTAAACCATTTAAACTATTTTAAACTATTTTAATCTATTTTAAACTATTGAAAACCGTTTAAAACTATATTTAAAGTATTTTAACCATTTAAAAGCTATTTTAAACTATTTAAACTATTTTAAACTATTTTAACTATCTAAACTATTCTAAATTTCAAACTGTGTAAAGTGGAACTGTTTATATTTAAAATCCTTGATTTAAAAGCGAATATGACTAAATGATGTTATGACATAAGTTGGGATTTTAAATGATATTTTCTAGTGAAATGACATATTTGAGTGAATATGATGATTTTGAAATGAGGATTTAATTAACTTATCTTATCGATATGATTTCGAAATTGAATATGATTTTGAAAGTAAATATGATTTCGAAAGTGATATGGTTTGAATTGAATATAATATTTTGGTGTCAATTATGAAAAGGTTTTGAAAATGTAAAAGAACCATCCGGTGTGAAATAAGCGTTTGGTTGTTAAAGAGACCGGGATCGGATATTGTCATACTCTCTACCAATACTGAAAACCACTTTAACAACTATGTACGTGGTGGAGATTTCAAAATGAAGTCGGATGGTTTGGCGAACGATTCTGTATGAGGTATCTACGTAGCCCTGACTCCCGTGAGTCAGCTTGATGTGGCTAAAACAAGAGCTATACCGGGCCAAGTGAGGTCGCACCTCCGATCGAACACATTTCTTCTATACCATATTATGACTTTGTGATTGATTTGGTGGCCACCCCTCGATTTGATTTGGGAGTGTGTTCCGAGGTGGAAGGTAGTAGCTGTTATGCGATACCACCAGTCCAGGAGTGCAAATGGTAGAATCCTACCCTGGCATTGCCTCGCGTGCCGTGTCACATGCCTTATTGCGCCTTCTACGAGTCTGGTTTGTACCGTACCTATGGAGTGTCCTCTGATAGCCCTCTAGTTTACGGAGGAATTATGGTACTGTATAGACTATGGGAATATATAAAATGTGTTAAGGGGGATATGGGTAACGCCTTAAGCTATTTTAATACTTTACTTTACTGTATACACTATTATAATAACATATTCTACTATGTATGTAGATAGTTTAACAGATCCATAGGAGTTGGAGATCTCGAACATCTCTTAAGTTATTGCACGCACGTTAGACACTGGATAGGAGATGTCAAACCCCGTAAACATCTATGATGCCGTTACACTCATATTTACTTACTGTTGATTTAACTTACATAAGATCTTTTAATTCTGACTCGAGTGTTTTGTCTTTTCAATTTTCTCGGGTCAGTCTGAGCTTTTCAGTGTATCAAAGACTGCTTTTTTGGAGGACGAAGACAGAGATTTGTATACTATATTATTTATTTTATTTATTCCGCTTGCATCATGTCATTCCGCTGCATTTATTTTTTATTCCTATTGTACGTAACTCTGATCTGTATTGTAAATGTAAAATCAAATGTTATTTGTAAACAACTTCATGAACTATTTATTTGATTATTATATTTTGTCATTCTGCCATGAGATTCTATGTTTATTTTATTTCTTTCTCTTCTTTTTCTTATTTACCCCATAACAATCCTCCCTTTTGAATGGTCTGATTCTGACTGTGTGGTTTATCGTCGTTTTATACCATCCAAAAAGGTGGGTCGTTACAAAAACATTGGTGGAACGCTTTAGTGGTGAACATATGTCTATTCACGATAATTTGCAAAAACGAGGGTATAAGGCTTTCATAGCATCTAGATGTTTATTCATAATAATATATGAGAATGAAAGTATATGGCCTCTATGACAACCTAATTATCTAGTGATGATATAATGAGAAAATAAGAATAAGACCCATGTGACAATTTAAAACTAACCAACTAAAGAAACTAGTTAGAATATACAGTGAAAGTAAAACTCACACTTATCTTGAAATTGATGACTTGTGTTTGATCGTGATATGATGTTTATTACATAGGATGATGAATTGATGTTGATTGGACTAGTGAGGTGAAAATCTGTTTCGTACTTTTATGGCAGGATCTCACTATATGATCGTTGTTGAGTATTACTCACACCGAGCTTTATATCCAACCTGTTTTTTTTATTATTTCCAACAAACTCACGGGTATTTATTTGAATAGGCTGAGTTTGTGGTATATACATATTGCTTTTGGAAAAGATGAATAAAGACTCCAAAGATGTAGCATGAGGCTTAATTTTCAAATAAATGTTATTTTGAAATTTCCGCTGTGTAAAAATAGAGTTTATAATTGATTAAGTGTTTTTGTAAGCATCTTCAAATGTCAAGCATGGCACTATATTTTTATTATATTTACCCCTATGTGGGAACAAGTTGGGACAATAAATACGTAATGACATTTGTGTAAGGACAATTTAACGGGATGAAATAATTTAGCTACTGTTTACTTAATGTTGTGAAAAATACTAATCTCATTTTGATGCTCAAAATAATTCTGGTGATGACTACAACATCATCAACATTCATTTTTGGGTCTCGAAATGGGTGACGTTACAACATTCCTTATAACTGGTGACCTAGTGGATAGACTAGGATTGAAACCTGACTTAGTGGACATAACTCTGGTATTGATGAACCCTTTGGTAATTTGACCAGTTTGTGTATGGTTTGTTTTGACATAGTGTTGTCAAATCATGGATGCATGTTTGCTTTTGTTTGTTTTGTGCTTTTTTGTCCGGTTTAGTGTTGCATTGGGGATGGTTTGGCTTCGGAGGTACGTAGTCATAGTGGATTGTGAGAGGTTGCCTGTAACAACTAGGACGAATGGTGAGCATAAGCTAGAGTTGAGCGGCATAGTCGATGAGGTACTGATGGTTAGGTTTCTATTTTCGCTTAAGATCATGCATGATGAGTTGTCATTAGTACCCTTTGCTAGAGAGTAACCAGACATATTCAAGGAGGTGACCAGATTACCGCTACAAAGGGAGATTTAGTTCCATATCGATTAATGAAGGATTCTAGGCTAGCAGTTATGCCATTAAGGAGTATGGTACGCAAAGAGAAATGTGGACTAGAGTTGCACATGAATGTCCTACTAAGGAAAAGGTTCATTTATAAGAGTATATTTAAGAGGGGGCACCTGAGTGTTCGTCACTATGGCAGACGGCTCTTTGAGACTTTGTGTAGATTACCACGAGTTAAATAAAGTGATAAGGAAGAACAAGTACTATGCCATGTTTTAACCACTTGTTCGATAAGCTTCATGGTACTAAGGTGTTTTCTCAGTTGGGCATGGTGATGGAATTTCACCAGTTAGAGTGGTGAAGGACAGTACACCGACTATTGCATTTTGTATGCAACTGGGATTTTTTTGAGCGGTTGGTTATACCGTTCAGACTAACCATGTACCTACATACTTTGTTGATATAATAAACCGTGGTTTTATGAATTAACTAAATAAGTTGGTGCGTGTGTTCATTGATGATATTCGTGTATATTCACCAATGGAAGAGGAACACAACACGTTTGAGAGTAGGTCTTGAGACGATGAGAAAGCACCAGCTAATGGTGAAGTTTTCAAAGTGTCACCTTTGGAGAAGGCAAGTACGATTTCAGAGCAAGGCATCAATGTGGATCCAGCCAAGGTAGCAGTAGTCTAAGATTGGGAAAGACATAAGAATGCTACAGACGTGAGAATTTTTTTTGGATTATCGGGTTATTATATATGATTCATAAAGGACTTCTCAAAGGTGGTGGAACCATTAACTAATTTGATAATGAAGAATCAGACCTTTATTTGGGATGCATGGTGTGAGCACGCATTCTTGAATCTAAAGAGAAGTGAATGAGTGCACCAGTGTTAGTCATTCCAAGTGGGAATGGGAAGTCAACAGTATACTCAGATGCATGTGGTACTGGATTGGCGGTGGAATTGATGTAGAGAGGTAAAGTTGTCACTTATTCTAGTCGATAATTGACACCACATGAGAGGAAATACCCGACCCGTGATTTGGAGTTAGTAGCAATAGTGTTCGCATTAAAGATATGGAAGCATTACTTGCTAGGATATAGGTTCGAGTGATTCACCAACCACAAATCGTTGAAGTACCTTTTGTCATAGAAGGACCCTAACCTTCAACGGAAGAGATGGTTAGAGTTCCTAGCCTCCTATGACTTTGACATTCCTATACGTCTTGTAAGGGAAAAGTCGTCCCTGATGCATTGAGTAGGAGACATGCTAGCTTAGAAGTTATGTTCCTAGAGTGGATGCAGTTAAAGTATATAACTAGATATGATCTTTGACCTAGCTGTGTTCTAGAGCCAAAGGTATTCCTAAGCCTAATTGATAGACCTACTCTGATAAAGTGGATTGGTACTAGTCAGAGGCATAATGCTATATTAAACAAGATCACGACTAAGCTTGAGATGGGAGTGGAGTCTAAGGAGATTAGGCAATATGGACTCGACTGAGATGGTTGGCTCCGTAATGATGGTAAATAGTTTGTGCCCGATGTTAATAGACTTAGGGATAAGGTGCTATGAGAGTGCCATCTATCGAGATTGACAATCCATCCCGAAGGCAATAAAATGTATAAAGATATGAAACGGACATTTTATTGGGAAGGGATGAAGAAGGACATCGAAACATTCATTTCAAAGTGTATGAATTGTCAACTAGTGAAAGCTGAGCGGAAGAAACTAAGTTGTTTGCTGTAATCGCTTGAAGTTCCTTAGTGGAAATGGGAATATATATCGATGGACTTCATATGGATTACTGCGGATAGAGGAGGGTACGATAGCATTTGGGTCATAGTTAATAGATTGACGAAGACTACTTGATTCATACCCATAAATCCAACAGAATGACATCGAAACTAGTTCGGTTGTATGAGAAATGGATTATGTGATTTTGTGGTGTGTCGAAGAGCATGATAAGCGATCGAGACCCATTATTCACTAGTAGATTTTGGAAGAGCTTACAAGATCATTAGAGATAGAGCTATATTTGAGTATGACCTATCTCCCACAAACTAATGGTTAGACCGAGTATGTGAATTGCATATTAGAGGATTATCCATTAGCTTGCATACCTGACTTTGGAGGCTCGTGGGACGATCGTTCCATTTAATAGAGTTCGCATACAATAATAGTTATCAATCTAGCATTAGTATGGCACTATTTGAGGCATTATACAACCAACCTTGCAACATTCCTTAATGTTGGTGGGAAGCGGGCGAGAAACCGAAACCTGGGCTATATATGGTTAATGAGACCTCGGAGAAGATTAAGATCATTCAGCAACGAATGAAAGCTGTACAGGATAGACAACAAAACTACGTTGATAAAAGATATCATGATCTTGAGTTCTCTGTTGGCGATATGTTGTTTACCAAAGTACCTTTATTGAATGATACAGTAGGATTCGGTAATAAGGGCGAGTTGGCATCGAGATTTATAGGACCTTTTCTAATACTCAAGATGATTCGGAGCCACTACAAGAAATTTTATTTTTTGTAGCGCTCAAAAAACGCTACAAAAACTTTTGGTGGCGTTTTGATAAACGTTACGAGAAAACATGCCACTAAAAATCCACGATTTTTTGTTGCATTTATTTTAACACCACTATAAATGCATTTTTGGTAGCGTTTTTCAAACGCCACCATAAATCTTTTTGTAGCGTTTAAAAAACGCCACCAAAAGATTTTTTGGCGCTACTAATAGAATTTCCAACTTTACCCCTGTTTTACGGTCTCATTTACTCAACGCCACTATATATATTTCGGTAGCGTTTTTGAAACGCTACTAAAAGTTGTTTACTATTTTACACCATTTTTTCATGCTATTATTTCCTGTTAATGGTCTATTTTGGTTCTATTATATCAATCAACAATCACTCACATAATCATCATATTCAAATAAGTTAAAAAACACATTAACCATATAATCAAATAAAATATCCATAATCATTCCAATACAATAGTTTTTCGACAAAATGACCTAACTCACATACAATAACCATTTGTATACAAATTTACACATCGGGTACTAATAAATGTTATATCTAACTAGTGCTAACAAAACGTTTGATTACCCATAATTCTTTGTTGCATACACAAGTGAAAGCTAGCATCATCAAGTCCAAATTTGCTCTCTTCAAAAGTTCGATGCCTACACAAGTGAAAGCACAACAAATAGTCAAACAATTACGTTAACTCGTAGGACTTCAAATATGAGATCAAACATCTACAACATTATACAATTACGTTAACTCGTAGTATGTCTGCTACTACGTGGGTGTGGAAGACTGCGAGGGATGCTTATTTGGATAAAACTCGACAATTTGAGTCTTGAACATTGGGATGCAGAAGCACTTAATAGAATTTGCAATGTAAGGCCATCCTATTCGATCGGACGGTGTGACGCAACGATGAAAAGAACAAATTATGCAAGAATACTAGTTTGAATAAAAACTGTAACAAAATACCCAAATCAAGTAACTGTTAAGACTAACAATGGACAAGAATGTCAAGTGCAAATGGACTATGATTTTAAACCTTACATTTGTCATCTTTGTGATCATTTCGGCCATCGGACTGATAACTGTTCAAAAGGTAAAGAAGAGAGGAACATTAAGGATGCACACAAGCCTAATGCACAAACTCATAAGATATGGCAACCAAAAGCAAACACATGGGTAGATTCTAAAGGCGCTTCACAGAATTCTCAACCAGATGCAACAAAAACGGTTTACATAGAAAAATCATACTATTTAGGAAATGCATCTAAAAGCAGTTATCAGCCTGTCAGAGAGAATGCTACTAAGTGTAACAACCATCAAGCCAGCAAAATAAAAGAAACAAAAGGTGGATACAAATATACCTACTAGTAATAGGTTTGAGGTCCTTACCTCAAATACAGATGGAGAAGATGTTGATTCAGGAAACACAACTGAAGAGGAAGAGTTCATAGTTCATACCTGCACATGAAGACTTTATGCAAGAAACTGAATTTGCACAAAATATTGTAGAGAACATAACCAACCGATCTGAAGAACCTGCACATGATACAAAATATGCAAACTATGTGTCAAATGATCCAAAGTATGAAAAAGAGGAGAAAGAAAGCACTACTTCTGCCAGTACCAAACCAGAGCCCCCTAAAAGAGCAACAAGGGCCAGAAGACTAGGTAAATGACTTCCATCTTTTGGAATGTAAGGGTTAAAACTGATTACAAAATGAACCATGCATCATCGTTCCTTAAATCCAATAAACTAACAATCATTGATTTATTGGAAAATAAGCTAACTTAGAGAGAATGACTAAAATTCTGATGAAAATAGATAAAAACTGGGAACTTATTCATAACAACGATTGTAGTGCATAAAGAAGAATATTATTATTGTGGGACAAGTCAGTGTGGAAAATAAATACCATACATAAAAACACAAAACAAATATCATGCACAATAGAAAACATGGGTGGATATGTAATGTTTTTAACCATTGCGTATGCAAGTAATTTGTTTTTAGATAGAGTTGCTATGGCAAGAACTAATCAACCTTGCAAGTGCAGTAGATAAAGCATGGCTTCTTATGGGGGATCCTAATAATATGCTGAACCCAAAGGACAAGAAAGGAGGACTTATAGTCCCCTTTTCTCATCTAAGAGAGTTCTCAAATTGCTTACTTACATGTAGCCTTGTTGAAGCAAATATACAAGGTTTTCAGTTCACATGGAGAAGAAAAGGGATAGTTACACACATAGATAAAGTATTAATTAATGACACTTTTATACAACACTTTTAAGATTTTATTGCTACTGCCACAGCATCAGCACTTAGTGATCGCAATCCTATCATCATTAAACTAAATACACAAGGTGCTCAAGGAAAGGGTAAACCTTTCAGGTATATCAACAGTTGGCCTATGGCAACTGGATATGAAGATCAGGTAGTTCCTGTCTTATCAGAAATTACTTAAGGTAATAAATTTAGAAACTTGTAATCAAGTTGAGAAGAGTTAAACAAAATCTGAAAACTAGGAACAAAATAAGAGAAAAAGATAATGAAACACCGAGCAAACTGGAAACAGGTTACAATGCTAAATTTCTGTCATTACATAATAATCCAGAAGATGCACTTGCATATGAGGAAATGATTACTACAATTCTAAAAAGGAAAATGCATGAAATATATATAGGTAGTCCAAAAATAAAAAATTAGCTAGCTAACTAAAGGGGACCCAAATTCAATATTTTTTATGCAATAATGTCGGTGAGAAAATGCAAAAATAACATTAAATAAATATGCAATGATAAAAGAGAATTGATTTTTGATACACTGTAGATTCAGACTTAAGCACTTCAATACTTTCTTATCTGTACAATGGGGACTACCTATATATCAACCAATTTGAGGATATTAATTGCAAAAATCTATTAATGACTTGGGGAAGGATTACTTGCTACACATTATCACAATTAAGGAAGTCAAGGATGCAATCTTCTTAATTAAAGAAGAGAAATCACAAGGACCTAATGGTTTTTCTTCCGAATTCTTAAAACTACATTGGCAACTTATTAAAGATGAGTTAATTCAGCTGTTAACTATGTTTATTCACAGCTGATATCCAGAAGGTTTAAACCACACATTTATAACTTTAGTCCGAATGATAAACCTTTAGATATATCATATTATAGACCTATAGCGTGTTGTAATGTGCATTATAAATTAAATCAAAGGTCATATATAACAAGTTAAAAGGTCTAATGCCTTACTTAATTTCTGAATCTCAGTGTGCATTCGTACCAGGAAGAAATATTGTAAAAATTAGCCTTACTAAAGTCAAAAACACAAAAGTCCTTTTATGATTGTAGCATAGTTTTAACATTCGACACTAAAACACTGACCATGAAGATTGCAGAATAGAAATGTTTGTTCATAACAGGTTTTTGCAAGTGGAAGAAAATTACCTCCATAGATTGAACAATGAAGCATATAAGCGTGTGCTTATGCATATCTTCACAATGAGAATTTGTTACGGGGAAGCTAATATCGTATCCCTGCATGTACAGAATATACAAGAAAAATATATATTAAGAAAGATAAAGATAAGGTTAAAGTATACATGGACTAAAAGATAAGAAAAATTTAATAATACATATTGTCTATAATTTGACATCTTTCTAGGCAAGCCATTGTTTTCAACGATAAAATAAGTATAAATATTTGCTGAATAACTGTAACCGAGGATGTGAACATTGAATACAGTTGGTCAAATGTTCGGTACAAAAGCTTGGGGAACAAACAAAGAGTTGTGTAAGGTAACATATATACATATATACCTTTAAAATTAGAGGACATGTTGACTCTGTCTCTGTGAGCAACACGCTGGCCGAGCTCATCCTGGATATCAGCGATGACCATAACTGCACCATTTGCAATGAACAATTCAGTAGAGATCTCTTTGGTTATTGCCACATTTCCTTCTAGCCTGTTTATTTCCATCAAATGTAATTATGTATACTACATTTCTATTTGTCCAATGCAAGGAGAAGGAACTTAGCTTAGACATATTAATATGTATTGCAAGTATCATGGCAGTCGCCTAACAGGCAAGTATTCTTAGCATAAACCTACTTATGTATTCAAGAAGTTCATTTTATCCTATCTATAACTCTATTTTAACTCATTTATACTTATATAATATCTACTTGAAAAGTCTTAAACATCAGGAAAAGAATCCGATTCAACTATATTACAAATTAGAAGTGACACTTAAAACTTACTAGCGTTTAATATTTCATATATTTTATTTTGAATTAAGGGTTGTTACATATGATTATACCAATGAAATATTTGATTAGTTAGTAATGGTTGTTAATTTGATTTGGTCTATTGACTTTTGTGCTCAAGTACTGATGTAGTGCCAGTTGATACATAAGTGAGCAAACCATCCTTTTCTTGCTTCAATAACTTTGAGAACATTGTTAATACTACAAGATATCAAACTTACTATCAGGTAACTTAATATCAATAGACACGTCTGATGTTTATTTTATCTAATTTAATTATAAGTAAAAAAATTTAAAATATTATTTATTATGTATTTCTAAATAAACTTAATGACATTCTTCCTAACCTGAAGTTGAAATTTAGTTAAACTACTGGTTGCAATCTTCCTGCTAAAGAGAAATTTGATGAAGAGCCCTGAATAGCCTTGGAATGAACCAACAACTAACCTTGATGTGATGTCTGTATCAACCATTGAATTAGAGAGTAGTCTAATGTTTGCTTTGTAATAAACATATTTTCCTAATTTCTCAATTATGCATCCCGTAGGTGAAAAACTAATATAACACGCCTACAGAAACGCCCAAGCATTTAGAAAAAAGAAAAAGGAAAAATAATAATACAAAAGGAAGAATGCCTATTAATTAATACTGGATTATTCATTGAATCTTCTAAAGCAAGGTGACTGAACCAACACACGAAGTGTAAACTATATTGCAATTTGCAGAAATAAAGTGGTGAGGAGAAATATAATATTAATCTGATGACCAGCTAAGGTCAAAAATCATGAACTACAATACTAGAAATAAAATCACAACTATCACTAGATCCTCTTTCACCACTGTACAAATTATCACTAGATCAACACAAACTGTAGAAGACAAAACTAATTAACGTTACATATAAGAGCATATTCATACCTGAAATTCGCAACTTCAGCTGTTCGAAATCTCAAACTCAAACTCGCCTTCGTCTCTTACAGCAGCGCCTCCTCGAATTGATCCACCACCGCTCCACTTGAAATCACCTTCACCGCCTCCGCATTCATTCCACAATCACCTAAATCCAGTTCGAAGTCTGGGTTGGGGTTTTGATTTTGGTAATTGGGATTTTGATTCGCGAAACTTGGAATTCTGCTTTTAAAATCGCGTTTGCTTTATTTTAGTTCGGTCGCAGTTTTTGAATTAGGAAAATTAGGGTTGTGGAGTAAATTGGAAGGGACGAATAATTTTTTTTATGTGAAGTAGTTTGAGAAGAAAAAAAGGGGAAAGGAAATTTGAGCGGCCACAAAAAACTTTAGCAAAAAATTCTACGAATTTCCGGAGGGAATATTAGCCGCGTTTCTTTGTTTATTTTTATATTGTAAAATTACCAACAGTTGCACAAAATTTAAAACACCACCAATTAATGCAACTAAAAATAGTTTTTCTTGTAGTGAGCCTAGCATATAGAGTCGAGTTACCTCATAAGATGGTGGGTGTGCACAATGTATTCCACGTTTCTCATCTTACGAGGTTTAAGCACGACTCAAGCGTGATTGTTGCATTAGCTTAACTTGACAATATTGAAGATGAGTCGAAGGTTTGTCGGAGGCAAATTGGAAGTAATTCGATAGTGTGGAGATTAGTTTTGATTTCGCAGAATGATTGGTGAAGATGACGAACAGTTTTTGTGTAAGGCAATGGCCATGCAGGCAGTTGTGGGTTATTTTGGTAAATTATTATATATCATTTAAAAAGAAGGGTGTGTTTATAAATTGTAAATGGAAGGAACTTGGGGCTTTTTATTAGTAATAGTGACGTAGGCCAAAACTACCTTATATAATATATTTGTTGTCGGTACATGTCATAAACATTACAACTACAAAAAGTTATTTTATTCATATACTTAAACCATCAATATATATGTGTGTTCGTAGATGCAAATCTTTTGGGCATATAATAAAATTTTGTACTCATAATGACATGATCCATTAACATAATCAATTCAGAGCCTCGAAGTTGCAGCATAACTCTTTACATTCCTTTGGAAAAATTAATTATATTCCTTTTTAGGTCCAACTCACCTATAATAGAAAAGTAGCCATTAACAAACAAAAGAAATCTTCTTTCTTGGAAGCTTCTTGCTATGAATGCAAACCTAGATATACTATTGATGCACAGATGCATGTGGTGTTCTCAATGGTAAGTTAGATATAGAATCTTAATGACTTTCAATTATGCCTATCAATCCATCTCAAATGCACTGATTAGCACATTAGCAACTTCAATGACCATGCATTTCTGGTTTAGTTCCCAAGTCATGAGATAATGCTCACAGCCATCAAGAAACATTCTTTCTTCAAGTAACAAGGAATGGTTGTAGCGACCTACATTTTTACATATCGAAGGATCGCAAAGATAATATTTTGTAACCAAATTTGGTCCATTAGACAATAACTTTGGGGAATGTTAAGTATTGACATTTTTTATCCCAAAGATAAATTATGTATAATTTTGACTCTGAAAACTTGTAAGAGTTATAACTTTTGATAAAGATTGAATTAGGTTCTGAAACTTGTTTCAAATGAAAGATTTGATGGTTTCTTACTCCATAGAGTGGTCATAATAGATTTTTGGACTTACGGTAAGGAGATATGGATATTCTAAGTTTGACAATTTTTGATTAGATTTAGTGGTAATTATGTTAAGCCCGTAATTACACCCACAAACCGATTTCAGGATTGGAGCTAATTACAATTGAGAGAACAACCACTAATCACTTTTATATCTTCCAAAAACATTCCTTAACCTCCATTGAAGCTCTTATAAAACTATTCCAAATCTTCTTAAATCTAGCCTAATTAAGCAATTAAGAAGAGATTAACAAGAGGTTTAGCAAGGGGATTATCTAATTTCGGATTTGGGTGCACTGGGACCCGTGTATTGGCTGTCTACATCAGATCTACCAAATTTTTGGTGAAATTGATCGATACAAATCAATGAGTGAGTGATCTATCATCTCGCAGCCTTTTTTTTGAATAAAGATTTACAATTACTTGATTAACATATATTAATATAGGTACAAAATATACACATGATAATGCACTTGTCCTAGCCTATACCTTTCTTATCTAGCCCAAAATGCATTGTTAAATCATAGCCCACACAAAAAAAATTCAATACCTAATACATATAAAACTAGTGCGAACCCGTCCTACACACACGGTGTTCACAACATAACTTATTTAACATACATTTTTTAATTTTCGTAGCAATATGAAAACGAAAAGGTATGTTTATGGACTAAAATTATTTATATTAGCACCTTTTCTAAACGCCATTGGCACACTTTCATTAAAATATCCACTTAAATAATTATAATGCACACAAAATATAATAACTCTTTTTAGAGAATAATAGACATATACAAAATACACCAACGTAACCTACTGATTATTCTTTACTTGTTAAGCATTGCATTACTGAGCATGCCTATTAATTTAAGTAATGCATAAGCTCAACAAAGATTTATCTTACATAAAATATAAATCCAAATATGTACGCATTTAGTGTGATAATAGTGTTTCATATATGACATAAAGAAGTCATGCTAGAAGAAAAATAATGTTTCTAAGTCAATTTGAATAAACAATATTCTAACACTATTTCACACTATCCAGTTTTAACTGAATTAGAATAATATTTAAGTGGCATGAAAAGTTATATTTTAATGCATATAACATAATATAACATGAGAAATATAGGCTATTTTTGAATACCTAGTTAAACCAAACTGTTTCATTACTCTTAGGTGAGTATGCCATAGAATCCCTATACTCTGGGTAATTAACAAAAAACAAGGAATGGCTGCCAAGTCCCCAGAATTAAAAGATGATGGAAGAAAAGTCCCTCTCCAAAAAGTTATGAAAATTAGGTCCCTATTTTTAGTTTTTGGCTAATTTATGCTACTTTTACCACTGATTTCAATGCTGAGCCCATTTTTTGGGAGGGGCCAGTTTGGTAAAAAAATAACGAAACAGGGACCTAATTTACATGAGTTTATGAGTAGGGACTTTTTGTGCATGAGCCTTGAGAATAGGGACCTTTGGTCCAAAACCCAAAAACAAAATGACTTAATCTTGCAGTTGGAAATCAATCCTTACACCACTAATATTATTAATGTCATTAGTCAATAAGCTAACACTCAAGACATCATAGTTTAATTTCTAGGACAACCAAATAACCTTTTCTTTTATTTCAAATAATCGTACCACCATAATAATTAAATAATACAAACTTTAGCATAATTCAACAAAATAATACATCTTCTTAAGTAAAATTACATGTGAATACACATAAAATATATAAATGGCATAACATTAAAGATAACTATAAGAATAAACGACATAAGAAAATGCAGTCAACGCAGCGAACTATTAGAATATCATGGAATCATATGTCATTACGAATAGTTACAAATTTTTTATTTGTACATCTAACACAGACATTTTATAATATTTATAACCCTATACTATTGTTATGCATGTAAAGACCAAAATTAGAAATTTTGTTTTGAAATATATTGAATATATAATGTTTCCTTTCAAGCATAAACAAATATGTCAAAATATCATGTTGCCATATAAGCATAAGTACTAATCAAATATTAGTTTGGTAAGTTTGTTAAGAATATTATCTAAAAATATATTCATTCTCAATCATTTTAGTTTTTTACCAACCTTGTTAAAGTAAAAGGAAACTATTTGTTATGAATAGTTAATGAGTTCCAAAGTTACTGTTTCTCTTTGATACAAATATTTCTTAAATCTACATAACACTTCATATTACTTTTGTTAAATCTACATAACACTTCATATTACATGTTCCCTAATATGATAGAGTTATGCATCTAAAACGTTGTGGATAAAAGGAATAAATAAAAAGAATTAATTGATTGCATAATTCTATAATTAATTAGCATTAAAGAAAAGCGATATGTAATCAATTCTCTCATTAATTTGAATTAATGTTACATTTTAAATTCAAATTGATAAAAATTAAAAGCAATTAATTTCATTCATTTATTGCTTGGTAATTATGTATGGTATGACCTTTCCACTCAAAATTTTTTATTAGAACTATTATGAATAATAGAATCTCTAATTTATAGTTATAAGTTACTATAAACAGTTTAAAACTCCAAAAAATTCGAAATCATGTAACATAAAACCAAATTTCATAAAACAAAATCATAGATAATTATCCAACTGTTGCATAAGAGGACCATGACTTTGATGACAACCATGAATGTGTGTTGCCTATGGACATTTTATAGCCCACTAAATAACATAGTAGAAAAATATTAGAAGCCTAGATTGATTAAGAAGGACAATGTTAGAACATATTAAAGATGAAATTTACATTAATTAAGTTTTCTTAAAGCATTTCAAAAATAAATAAATCTTCAAAGCATGTATTTAAATTAGATTCTTAACGAAAATTTAAAATTATCTACTAAAGGAAGAACAAAAATATTGTTTATATTTGACTTTTCCCAAAAATTATGTATGAAATATGTTATTTGAATATTATTTTACTTCAAAGACAATTTTTTCCTTCCAACTTGATTTTCCTATATACTTATGTGTGAGAATGAAATATAGATCATTTAAACCTCTATTTGTTTATATGGAAAAATTTAAGTGTGACAACCCGTATTTTTATGTCTATTTATCGAGAGACTAATTGATGTAATTATTGGGATATTAGTTTTGATTAGTCGAATAAAGGAATTTCTGATAATTAAAATGATAATTAATTAATTAATTAATAAAAATTGGTGAAGTAAATGGATGCGAGTTTCCCCGAACTCAAATATATTATGTATAAATCATTTAAACTTTAAATATTGTGTATATGTGAATATATATGTATTTGAGCGTATATGGGTAAATTTGAAAATAAATATATGTATACACTTGTAAAAGAAAAAGATAAAAACAAAACCCAATATATATGATAAAAACATATACATGAATTAGCTTATAAAAGAAAATAAAATATACAATTATTTATGAAGTTCACCTATATTACAAAGTGATAAAATGAACAAATGAAAAATAAAATAAATAGATAGATATAAATAAATTGATGGGCAAGTTTAGTTAAAAATAGAAAATAAGTTTATTAAATATATTGAGTGATAAAAATAAAATTTAATTCACAAGCCATTATAATAGGGATGAAAATAAGTAGCATGTGAAAATAGGAGTAAATTCACAGGCTAACATAATAAATTAAATATAACAACTTTATTTAAGCTTAAGTAAATCTAGAAATAAGTATAACAATTGTATGAAAACATAGGCTAGAAAACAAATTAGACAAAGATATATTCAAGTCAAAATAAGATATACCAACTATCAACATATCTATATGCAAAGTAACAAGTCTAAAGCAAAATAAAGTACACGCAAGTTAAAAACAAAGTAAAAATATTTGCACTATAACAATGTCTGGATTCGCAGGCAAGAAGAGGCAAATCTTAAACAAAATAAAATTCATACAAGATTCCAAAGCAAGATAAATATGTGCACTTTAGCATTGAAGCTTTGCAGGCAAAAAGAAGCAAAGTAAAGGTATGCTCAATATCTTACCAAGTCAAATAAAATATTTGTACTATAGAATGAGGCTTGGCAAGCAAGAAAGAAGTAAAGCAAAATATCACAAGTACCATTCGAATTAAATGAAGAAGATAAGTATGACATGTTAATAAATGTTGTGTACAAATTGTCTTCATTTCAGCCTCCATAATAAATGATACACTGATCAAACAAATATAAAATCTTGTACTAAGACAACTTAGCATAGGCACTGGTTTATAAAATATCAAGTTCTTTTTTTTCCATTTTCGTTCATTCAAGCAATGTAAGCCAGAGGAAAAACAAAAAAAAAACAAAACCCGTAATTCATTTTTAGCAAGGAAAACTCAACCTGTAATCAATTCAAGCCTGTGATATCTTCAAGTTGCAACCTGAGGTCAAAGTTTAATCAAGTTACAAAGTTTTGAACAAAACATTGTTCTCTGGAAAAGAAAAAAAAAAGAAACCATGCTTGCAAACCTTTTCTTCAATCTAGAATCAAAAGCTTGCATGGAAACTGTGACAAGCAACTCAAGTTGAAACAACAAGCACTCCAGTTTTAAAACAAAGGAAGTTTTCAAGCATTCAAGTTTCAAATCCTCAAGCTCATTCCAGTTCAAGCCTCTGTTTTCTTTCCCAAATCTGTGAGTAAACAAATTCTTAATAAAGCCTAAGATTTTGTCTGATGATCTGATACCTGAAATATATCTGTGAAAATTGTCTTGCATGTTGATTAATATGTCTGTGTGTATGTATGTATACTGATATTTGTGTGCTTCAACACATTTACCCTGTTCTTCATTACAGGCTTCAAATAAGATCAATTCTTTATTTCTTTCCACCTAGTCATCTACAAGTCATAATGTAAGAACAAAGTATGTTTGAAATAACAAGATCTTTGATCTAAAAATAGTTCAAGAAAGATTTGTAGGCAGTTTTTCCTTGGAAGGTAAACTACAGTAAAAAAAAAAAAACTAAACTATATCAAGAAATCGATTTCAATAATTAAAGGTTTCAAGCATATAATCTGATTCCTTTTTGGAAACTATGATTTTTAAAAAAAGAAAATGAGGATTTTTAAGTTGGTATCTTGGGAGGAATTGAATGAGGAACGGAATTGGAGTTTTGGCGATTCCTGGCGATCTGGAGGGAACTGGTCAACGTGATTGAGGCAGGGAGTGGTTAGTGGAAGGGGGATCATCGGAAAAATACTTGCAAGTTTGCTAGATGATCGTGGCGATAGTGTAACGATAAACTAGGGTTTAAGCTTCAGTTTAGCTCGATAAAGATGACACGACAATCTCGTCGATTGTGGTGCATCGAGTTCGATCGCTCCGAGGGGAATAGGTTCGTGGTTGAGTGGGTTGGTTCTAGACGTGAGGGCGTGATGACCGATGGTCAATGGTGAAGGCACGAGGTGGTTTCTGGTGACTGGTTCTGTTTCAGGAGGAATGGATGTGTTCGATTTTGACTTACGAGGAGGCTCGTGGTTCTGGGTGGTAGATCGGGTCGAGTTCGTCGTTGTCGACCTGCGGAGGGTCTTGGTGACAATCGGAGTTGAACCGGTTAGCGTGCATGGTGCACGTATGCACGTGGTATCTGGAGTTGGTAAGGGATCGGGGAAGAAGGATATTCACGTGTTGGCTCGGGCATTGTCGCGTTTGCCTCGAAGTTAGAAGTTCGCGAGCAACTCAGAATTTGACGCGAGAAACTTGTTTTGTGGCTCGGGTTTTATCATGGGGGAATTTGGGTTTGTCTTGGTTTTCTTTCAAGGTTTAAACAAAGGAAAAATTTGTATCAGTTCAAAGCAAATAAAATGAACAAGTTTTCAAAGCCATTATCAAACAGATTTGAAAATGTATGTACATTAAAACTCCAAATAAGAGGTGTTTCGACTAAATAAATTTCAAAGCTTTTGAATCCAAATCAGTTTATTGATGAAACTAAGTAATTAATTTAAGTAGGCGGTTCATCTTAATTATTTAAGATTTTACAAATTTGAAGTATAATTTATTAATGTAATTAATGGATAGTTAATTACTTGGTATAAGTAACTAAAGAGTAATTACTAAATGAAATTAATATAAGGGTAGTTAATTATTTAATGTGATTTATTTAAGGTTAATAAATGAATGTATTTAGTTAAAGATAATTACTTCATGGAAGTAATTAAGAATTAACTACTTAGTGTAATTAATTAAAGGCAAATTTCTCAATGTAATTAAAGAAGATAATTAAAGGATGATTAATTAATAGTTTGTAATTAATTAACGTTAAGAAAGGAGGATTAAAGGTGATTGAGGTAATTGATCTAATTTATTAGAAATGGTATGACAAATTAATCTTGAATGATTGAATGATATGGTATGCCTTGGATTGGTTTTATCTCCGTTGGGCGATTAAAATGTGCTGTGATATGAATGGGTTAAACTGTGATAAGATGGTTACCTATCGATGATGAATTGCTATGTAAAAGGGTGACATCTTGTCTTTACGGTTGAATTGTCTTTCACTTGGATAACTAGGGTTAAGAGGGTATTGAATTCGAAGAGACCGGGGTCGGGTATTAGAAAATATCCGACACCACTTCGATTCTTTATAGATTGATTTGTGAAATCAATTGATTGGAATGGGATGATTTAAGTAAATTGGACCATTTAATCTGAGTTTTGGTACTTAGATATTGTTTTGTGAAATTAGTGATATCTATAACAATTTGTTAATTTGTAAATTGATTCGAGTTACCCCGGGTTCTATATAAGTTATGTTTTGTATTCCATGTTAGATGGGTTTACTCACGCTGGTTTCCAGCCTGACCCGGGTGTTACGTTGATGTAATGCTCGGGTCAGACCGAGTATTACAGATTTTCAGGTAAGGACGTTCTGGAGCTCAGGAGACGAGCTGGATGACAGGAACGTATGGAGTGTTTCCGCTGTGGGATATTGTTATTTCTCTGGGACAGGATATATTTAACTGTCCAGTGTTTGTGTAAATGTTGTAACTCTGATGTATAAAAATGTAATTGACAGATACAATATTCTTTTGTAAACTGTTATTTATTTGATATTATATTTTGATCCGCTGCGAATGTGAGAATCTGTGGTGTGTTTCTGTTTCTTCTTCTTCTATCTCTTTCTTCTTTTCCTAACTATCTGGAATTTTCGGGTTCGAAAATTCCGGGTCGTTACAGTTGGTATCAGAGCAAAGGTTAAGCGAGAACCTTGGCTCTGGTGGGTGTACTCATTAAGGATAGGGTCAATAGTACCCTAGAATGAGTTGAGCGTATATATATACGAGAGAGCGTACTTGTTATTTTTCTATATAAAGATTTTAATGGTTTTAAGGGTAAATGATTTTATATAAAATTATATTTGATATATAAGGCAATATTTCTATTTAAGTAATTGGTTGTTAAATTATTGAAATTAAATTAAGTGGTAATTGAAATACAACCAAATTGAAATTAAATAACGGTAAATTAAATGGATGCAAACTGAAATTAAAATCTTGAATTTGGGGAAAAGTTTTAGAATAAGATGAAAATGAATTGGTATTGAGATATCATAATTTTGGTATCAACATAAATAGTTATTGTGTTTAATAAGGATATATTTGTCAATAAGTAAGCCAAATGAAGTGGACTTTAAGATGAGTATAACCTCTGAATAGAAGTGGGTTTTAAATTTTGAAATGTTAAAACCTAAGTTTAGAAACATTTGAATTGTTTCAAATGTTGAGAGAATTTGTTTGAAACTAAAAACCAAAGGGTGGTTCAAAATTTAAGGATAACTTGGTGGGATAAAAAAATAAATTGGTATATTTGGAAATAAACTCTAAGATAGAGTTTTGAATTTTCCTTGGAATCTGATGTGAAACCCAAAGTGAAGCAAGTTTTAAACTTAAGTGGGAAGGCTGTTAATCTGATGTTTAAAATTGAATGGGAACTCAAATTGTGTAAATTGACTGGATTATGTAAATTAAATTTAACTTTGGGAAAGTTAAATAATTTAAAAGGCAACCTGAATTGGAAATTTCAATATGAAATTGAGATTTAACTTGGGAAAGTTAAATGATTGGTTTAAATGGGAAGTATGAGTGATCTCAAATGGGTTTGAGATCCGGAAATTGGAAATGGATGAAGTTTTAAAATAATTGGATGGCATCATCCTATTGTTATTGATAATCTTTAAATTGTGAATTAAATTTGTTTAAATGGATAAGGAATGAAGTGTGGTAATATATCCACTGTTGTGATAATAGGAAATTAAACTTTGATTTGAAAATAAGGATATAGAATTGTTTTGAACTGAACTATTTGGATAATTGCAATTGTAAATTAAAATTGTTTTGAATTCTTATTTGAACTTCGAATTAAGTTAAGAAAAGATAACTTAAAATGGGATTTTGAGAATTGGACTCAGAATTAAATTGTTTAAAGATTTGGATTATTAATTTAAAAATAAAGGTTAATTTGATTTAAGGGGTTAAATCAACTTTGAAAATTTAACTTGAATTTATATAATTCGAGATGGTTTAAAATTGGGATTTAAATTGAATTAGTTCAAACTGAATTTGATTTGAATTAATGAGAATTGTGGTTTATGATGGATAAGTATAAAATTCAAATGGGAAATTTGAATTGGATTAATTTAAAATAAAATTGATGTTATTCAGATTGAGATTGAGTCAATTTAAATGAAAGTGGAAATTTAAATTGATGGAAATGGAGATTGGGAAGTTGAACAGTTTGGCTCTGGACTATTTTAAGTAAATTATTTTGATATACCCTATTTTAAATCTATTTTTCCAAACTATATACTATACAACCTTTCTTTTAAAACATAAAACTATCTTAAGCTTATTTTATAACTACTTTTGGAACTATTTAACTATTTTACTACTGTTTTATAAACTAATTACTATTTTTCTACTACTTTATAACTGATTACTGTTTTACAGCAATTTTACAAACTAATAATTATTTTTCAACTACTTATATATTTTTAAAACTTTTCAAGCTATTTCCTAAAGTATAAAATGGTCGGAGTTCAAACTGTTTATGAGTAAATACCCAATTGAGATAGGAATTGAATGATAATCCAAATGGGGATTAAGGCAACTGTGAATAAGTGGATAAAATCAAAGTGGGAATGAATAGAAAGGAAATTGATTTGACTGATAATCAATGAAGATAAATACGTAGGATGTACGTATATTATTCTATTCGCATAGTGATTTGATCCAGATTCGAGCACAGAATTTCGAGATAGTATTATCGATCCGAGTTGGGATTTTTCGTTCGATTTTCGACGGCGAACCTGGATATGGATTTTTGATTGGTTCTGGATATTCTCTATCATAGATGTGACTATGCAAGGAGAATGACGGTTTCTAATCAAGAAACCAGATCTGAGTCTGCACTAGGAAGTCGGGTGGACAATACTAGTTCGGAAGTGAAATTGTGTGATCGAGTGAGCGATCAGATTGATATTGCGTACGAATGATATGTGGACATCATACGGGTTTGAATAAAATTGATATTGAAACTTTGTGGAGAAAAGTATAAATGACTTTTGAAATTTAAAGTATATTTTATGAAATATATAATGAAGTAAAATGGAAATTGAACATTTCTATGATTAAGATTTACTTTATGGAAGTAAGCAATATGGTAAATGACTTTATAAAGGAGTAATCAAAATTAGAATATTTATTTGGACTAAACAAAGTTATATATCTTTGTTATATATGAAAAACTCCCCTTATTGAATCTATTGTCAAAAGGAAATGATTTTTGAAAGTGTTTGAAGTATAAAAGTGAATTTATACAAGTACAAATTGATTCAAAGATTTTTCAAAACTTTTATATATATGTATTTATAAAAAGGGATTTGTGAAAATGATTTTTGAGGAAAGGTTTTGGAAACCTATGAATGTGGAAAGGCTTTTGATTTTTGGGTAAAATCAATATTGAGATTTGGAAAAGCCTACTTTGAAATTTATCGATTTTGGAAATCGATTTGTGTAAAAGGAGCCTTGTGTGAAATTCATACTAGGTGTATGATTTGAAATACTATATGTGTATAGTATAAAGTGTTTTGAGATTGGCTCTGGGGAAAAAGGCACTCCCTTGGAATGAACTTCTCAGGAGTGCCACTGAGTGGTACTGCCTTGAGCCTCTAAAGGGGAGGTTCTAAAGTTGATCCTGTGAGGAGTCCGGACAAACTAGTTCCTGAGGATTATTTGGTAGCGAAAGTCGATGGCGCTGATGCCTACAGGGGCATTTGGGTTATACTGTGACGACAATGTAATTCGATGTCGCTGCGATCTACTGTGTGTGGACCATAGCGAAAATCGTGTGGAGGATGAGTGCCAACAGTCTACACTTGATTCTGTCGGGATGGCAGCGCAACATCGGTAGACTGCGATCTATGGTCAAGTGGAGGAGTTTCATTCTTTTGGCAGCGAAATTCGGTGGCGCTGATGCCTACAGTTATATGGGTTTTTGCTGTGATAGTTACGTAACCCCAGTTGTAGCTGCGATCTGTAGCGGGTTCCATGGCGTAATTGAGGGGCGCGGATGCCTACAGTTATCTGTGGATTTTGCCGGGACGGCAACGTAACCATCTTGTTAACTGCGACCATGGATGGGTGTGATGATTTCCAGAGCATTCTCACTAAAGCTATTTTCTCTATTTCAAAACTGTTTTAGTAAGAGTTATTTTCCAAGCATTTTCACTAGGTGTTGAAAGCGGGTCTGCCAAGTGCTTATAGATTTTCAGTCTTACGCCTGATCAACGTATGACCGAATTTCTGTGAGAACGAGGATGGACTTGTTGAAACATCGAGTTATAAAAAGTAATTTTTATAAAATTTATTTTGGAATAATATTATATTGATATTAAAAAGTGTTTTATAAATGATTAAAGAATATTTATCTGATTTTAAGCATTTTATTTATTTCTGGTTTCGTTCCTTTTCGAGGACGAAAAGTTCTAAAGGGGGAAGGAATGTGACAACCCGTATTTTTATGTCTATTTATCGAGAGACTAATTGATGTAATTATTGGGATATTAGTTTTGATTAGTCGAATAAAGGAATTTCTGATAATTAAAATGATAATTAATTAATTAATTAATAAAAATTGGTGAAGTAAATGGATGCGAGTTTCCCCGAACTCAAATATATTATGTATAAATCATTTAAACTTTAAATATTGTGTATATGTGAATATATATGTATTTGAGCGTATATGGGTAAATTTGAAAATAAATATATGTATACACTTGTAAAAGAAAAAGATAAAAACAAAACCCAATATATATGATAAAAACATATACATGAATTAGCTTATAAAAGAAAATAAAATATACAATTATTTATGAAGTTCACCTATATTACAAAGTGATAAAATGAACAAATGAAAAATAAAATAAATAGATAGATATAAATAAAGTGATGGGCAAGTTTAGTTAAAAATAGAAAATAAGTTTATTAAATATATTGAGTGATAAAAATAAAATTTAATTCACAAGCCATTATAATAGGGATGAAAATAAGTAGCATGTGAAAATAGGAGTAAATTCACAGGCTAACATAATAAATTAAATATAACAACTTTATTTAAGCTTAAGTAAATCTAGAAATAAGTATAACAATTGTATGAAAACATAGGCTAGAAAACAAATTAGACAAAGATATATTCAAGTCAAAATAAGATATACCAACTATCAACATATCTATATGCAAAGTAACAAGTCTAAAGCAAAATAAAGTACACGCAAGTTAAAAACAAAGTAAAAATATTTGCACTATAACAATGTCTGGATTCGCAGGCAAGAAGAGGCAAATCTTAAACAAAATAAAATTCATACAAGATTCCAAAGCAAGATAAATATGTGCACTTTAGCATTGAAGCTTTGCAGGCAAAAAGAAGCAAAGTAAAGGTATGCTCAATATCTTACCAAGTCAAATAAAATATTTGTACTATAGAATGAGGCTTGGCAAGCAAGAAAGAAGTAAAGCAAAATATCACAAGTACCATTCGAATTAAATGAAGAAGATAAGTATGACATGTTAATAAATGTTGTGTACAAATTGTCTTCATTTCAGCCTCCATAATAAATGATACACTGATCAAACAAATATAAAATCTTGTACTAAGACAACTTAGCATAGGCACTGGTTTATAAAATATCAAGTTCTTTTTTTTCCATTTTCGTTCATTCAAGCAATGTAAGCCAGAGGAAAAACAAAAAAAAAACAAAACCCGTAATTCATTTTTAGCAAGGAAAACTCAACCTGTAATCAATTCAAGCCTGTGATATCTTCAAGTTGCAACCTGAGGTCAAAGTTTAATCAAGTTACAAAGTTTTGAACAAAACATTGTTCTCTGGAAAAGAAAAAAAAAAGAAACCATGCTTGCAAACCTTTTCTTCAATCTAGAATCAAAAGCTTGCATGGAAACTGTGACAAGCAACTCAAGTTGAAACAACAAGCACTCCAGTTTTAAAACAAAGGAAGTTTTCAAGCATTCAAGTTTCAAATCCTCAAGCTCATTCCAGTTCAAGCCTCTGTTTTCTTTCCCAAATCTGTGAGTAAACAAATTCTTAATAAAGCCTAAGATTTTGTCTGATGATCTGATACCTGAAATATATCTGTGAAAATTGTCTTGCATGTTGATTAATATGTCTGCGTGTATGTATGTATACTGATATTTGTGTGCTTCAACACATTTACCCTGTTCTTCATTACAGGCTTCAAATAAGATCAATTCTTTATTTCTTTCCACCTAGTCATCTACAAGTCATAATGTAAGAACAAAGTATGTTTGAAATAACAAGATCTTTGATCTAAAAATAGTTCAAGAAAGATTTGTAGGCAGTTTTTCCTTGGAAGGTAAACTACAGTAAAAAAAAAAAACTAAACTATATCAAGAAATCGATTTCAATAATTAAAGGTTTCAAGCATATAATCTGATTCCTTTTTGGAAACTATGATTTTTAAAAAAAGAAAATGAGGATTTTTAAGTTGGTATCTTGGGAGGAATTGAATGAGGAACGGAATTGGAGTTTTGGCGATTCCTGGCGATCTGGAGGGAACTGGTCAACGTGATTGAGGCAGGGAGTGGTTAGTGGAAGGGGGATCATCGGAAAAATACTTGCAAGTTTGCTAGATGATCGTGGCGATAGTGTAACGATAAACTAGGGTTTAAGCTTCAGTTTAGCTCGATAAAGATGACACGACAATCTCGTCGATTGTGGTGCATCGAGTTCGATCGCTCCGAGGGGAATAGGTTCGTGGTTGAGTGGGTTGGTTCTAGACGTGAGGGCGTGATGAACGATGGTCAATGGTGAAGGCACGAGGTGGTTTCTGGTGACTGGTTCTGTTTTAGGAGGAATGGATGTGTTCGATTTTGACTTACGAGGAGGCTCGTGGTTCTGGGTGGTAGATCGGGTCGAGTTCGTCGTTGTCGACCTGCGGAGGGTCTTGGTGACAATCGGAGTTGAACCGGTTAGCGTGCATGGTGCACGTATGCACGTGGTATCTGGAGTTGGTAAGGGATCGGGGAAGAAGGATATTCACGTGTTGGCTCGGGCATTGTCGCGTTTGCCTCGAAGTTAGAAGTTCGCGAGCAACTCAGAATTTGACGCGAGAAACTTGTTTTGTGGCTCGGGTTTTATCATGGGGGAATTTGGGTTTGTCTTGGTTTTCTTTCAAGGTTTAAACAAAGGAAAATTTTGTATCAGTTCAAAGCAAATAAAATGAACAAGTTTTCAAAGCCATTATCAAACAGATTTGAAAATGTATGTACATTAAAACTCCAAATAAGAGGTGTTTCGACTAAATAAATTTCAAAGCTTTTGAATCCAAATCAGTTTATTGATGAAACTAAGTAATTAATTTAAGTAGGCGGTTCATCTTAATTATTTAAGATTTTACAAATTTGAAGTATAATTTATTAATGTAATTAATGGATAGTTAATTACTTGGTATAAGTAACTAAAGAGTAATTACTAAATGAAATTAATAAAAGGGTAGTTAATTATTTAATGTGATTTATTTAAGGTTAATAAATGAATGTATTTAGTTAAAGATAATTACTTCATGGAAGTAATTAAGAATTAACTACTTAGTGTAATTAATTAAAGGCAAATTTCTCAATGTAATTAAAGAAGATAATTAAAGGATGATTAATTAATAGTTTGTAATTAATTAACGTTAAGAAAGGAGGATTAAAGGTGATTGAGGTAATTGATCTAATTTATTAGAAATGGTATGACAAATTAATCTTGAATGATTGAATGATATGGTATGCCTTGGATTGGTTTTATCTCCGTTGGGCGATTAAAATGTGCTGTGATATGAATGGGTTAAACTGTGATAAGATGGTTACCTATCGATGATGAATTGCTATGTAAAAGGGTGACATCTTGTCTTTACGGTTGAATTGTCTTTCACTTGGATAACTAGGGTTAAGAGGGTATTGAATTCGAAGAGACCGGGGTCGGGTATTAGAAAATATCCGACACCACTTCGATTCTTTATAGATTGATTTGTGAAATCAATTGATTGGAATGGGATGATTTAAGTAAATTGGACCATTTAATCTGAGTTTTGGTACTTAGATATTGTTTTGTGAAATTAGTGATATCTATAACAATTTGTTAATTTGTAAATTGATTCGAGTTACCCCGGGTTCTATATAAGTTATGTTTTGTATTCCATGTTAGATGGGTTTACTCACGCTGGTTTCCAGCCTGACCCGGGTGTTACGTTGATGTAATGCTCGGGTCAGACCGAGTATTACAGATTTTCAGGTAAGGACGTTCTGGAGCTCAGGAGACGAGCTGGATGACAGGAACGTATGGAGTGTTTCCGCTGTGGGATATTGTTATTTCTCTGGGACAGGATATATTTAACTGTCCAGTGTTTGTGTAAATGTTGTAACTCTGATGTATAAAAATGTAATTGACAGATACAATATTCTTTTGTAAACTGTTATTTATTTGATATTATATTTTGATCCGCTGCGAATGTGAGAATCTGTGGTGTGTTTCTGTTTCTTCTTCTTCTATCTCTTTCTTCTTTTCCTAACTATCTGGAATTTTCGGGTTCGAAAATTCCGGGTCGTTACATTAAGTGTTTTTTGTATATATGTATTAATGGTCCAATAAATCTGTACAAAATAAAAGAAAGAACCAAAATTCCTAGTCTGGCTAATAAAAAAACATTGAAAGGGAATTTGATATAAAACGTGGGAAAAAATAATTAGTCCAGCTTTACTTGCAGTTGATTTTAAAGAACTATAGAAACTTCTAGGGTTGTTATACATTTGAAATATTGCTAATAAAAGGGAACAATAACAATAATTAACTACAGTTAGTCTTGTAATTAATCAGCATTAAAAAGACTAAATATTTAATTGATTCTCTCCATAGATTGGATTATAGTTTAATTTTGAAATTACTTTGGATTCAGATAAATCTAAATTAAAACAATTAATTAATTTCTTTTATTGTATGGTAGAAATATTTGATACGATCCCTCCTATTTGAGATAGTTCACATATAACCATTTTGAATAACTATATCTCTAATTTATAGCTATTTATAAAAACTACCAAACTACAGAAAGTTCAAAACATCTCATTGTTGCATAAGATCACTGAGATTTTGATGATGACCATTAATTTGTTTGCATATGAAAGGTTTATAATCTATCAAATAACCCAACATAAAAATATTAAAAGCCTATATTGAATAAGAATTATAATGTTAGAATTTAGAAGAAGAAAAAGTTTAGATTGACTAAAACTACATAAAACATTTAGTAAATAAGTTTTTAAAACACGTATTTAACATCAAAGTTTTACCAAAATTTAGAATTGTGTACTGGAAGCAGAACAGAATTGTTGCTTATACATTCATACTTCTCCCCATAACACAGTATGAAATTTATTATATAAAAATTTCTTTTAGTAATATTATGCTTTTTTCCAACTTGATTTTCTTATGTACGTATATTTGAGAATGAAATAAGAATAATGTTACATTTATATGGTTTTGGAAAACATTAAAGATTCTTTCGGTATGAATGTATTAGAATTAATAGACCAATAAATCCTTGTAAAATAAATGTGGGAGAGAGAACAAATTACGTCCAAATAGTAACTCCCTTTATAAGGTATTACCTTATAAAGGAGGTTATTATTAGAGTCATAACAAAAATATGATTGATATAAAATATGAGAAATAATAAATAACTCAAAACATTACATATAATAAATTTTATAAATTAAAAGAAGCTTCTATGGTGGTTGTGAATTAATAAATTCAATAAACTTCTATGAAATAAATTAAGAAAACGAATTCATAACCGTACTAATCAAAATAAAAATAAGAGGAAAACAAAAATTTAGAATAGAGAATTCGAATCAAAGAAGTAAAATCATAAATTGGTTGAAAAGACGTAAAATAAAATAAATATCTAACCTTTAGATCGAGCTTGTTAATCCAATAAGCTAAGGTCTTTTGGCAGCATTTAGATAATTTATCTATAAGAATCTTATCCCTAAAGCAAAATGTAGGAATACAACTATTGCATAATGTGAATAAAATAAAAAACAATTAAGGTGAATATAAATGGTGAAGAACTATTGATGTATTCGATCAAATTATAATCATGTTAAAAAAATTAAGAGATAAGTAAATAAACTATTTGGAAAGAATCTCTAATTTGTTTCTAATTTAAAATCAATTTTTTTATATAAAGCCGCGGATAGGGAATAAATACAATTGTGAAAGGATAAAGAACAAATTGAAGATGGAGAAATCGGGGGAATAAGAATTTTTCTAGTATTGAATGAGCTAAGAAGAGGAAAAAAACCTCAGTTGGATTAAGTTAGAATAGACAGATTGATGCATTTATCGTGAAATAAATGTATTTATTACAATAAAGTGAGCAAATGTATGTGTTATTTATGAAATAAATAAATTAAATTGTGATGAGTTACAATGAATAGTAATGGTCATTGTAACAACCCTGTATTTTACAATTATTTTAAAATTGATTTTTCCAGATTCAAAAGCTTATTTATGAAAAAGAATAAATTTTGTTATTGTAAATATAAAAAAACTTTGATTTTGTATGTGGATTAGAATTCCAAATATGACTAAATTTAATATTTCCAGAAAATGTGAATTTTGGTTAAATTAGTCAAACTTTGACTTTTAAACTTAAAAATTTAAAAGTTTGAAATTATAAATTTTATCTTTTATTATAAAAATAGATGTAATGACTTGAACACTACTTTTCGTTTCGTTGAAAACGGAGTTAAAATGTAAAAGTTATGTACATTTCAATTTTTAGTATAATTTGTTTTATTGTGCGATTTTGCCTATTTTAAATTTTATAAATCATATTTTCTTTCTTATATTTTGTTTTAATATGTGTTAATATGTTATTTTATGTATATTTTTGTCTTTTTATATCTTTAAAATGATAATAGAATTTTTCCAACATTTACTGTATTTATTTTTCATTTTTAAAGGCTGTTTTCCTATTTTCTGTTATTTTCTTCATTAAAAATTATAAGTAAATTTAATTTTAAATATTTATTTTGTGAATATATTTTTATTTTATGTTATTATTTATGTTTAAAAATATATTGCAAGCTCATATGAATTTTCTAAAATTTATTCTATTCAATTTCAAAATTTTCTAGTCTAGTTCACTGTTTTAACTATTTTCCTTAATTCTACTTTATATAATCAATAAATATTATATATATTTTTATATTTTATCAAATTTTCGAATTTTTAACTGGAATTAATGTTATTATCAGAAATATAAACTTATTAAAATGAATTAAAGAAATTTGAAAGGCCTTAAACTTTCTATCTTCCTAAGGCCCTTTTATTTTCTAACCCTTCTACTTTTTAACCTAACTTTCCATTCAATTGGCCACATCTCCTCATTTCTTCAGCCGCAATTTTTTTTTTCCTCTCATTCACGAATTTCCAAAGCTCCTAAACCCTAAAAAAAATCATGGCCTCCATCTTGCAAAAAAAAAAAATTTAGGTAAATCCCTCTCTTCTTTCTACTTTTTCTCCTATTTTCTATGCAAATTTGCTTTGCTTTCTCCCCTGATTGGAGCGGCTCTCCCCCTATTCCACGACCACCACCTCCTTCCATCTCTTCCCTACCATCACCACCATCTACCCCACCAGATCTGACCATAGCCGAACCCCAAATGATGGTCAAACCCCTCAAACTACAACCTAGATGCCTAGATCTATACTTATTTCACCTCTACATGCTCATCCACTTCAACCACCACCCAAACCACCACCATAGCCACCACCACTCCCCTGACCTGACCTTGACACACCCCTCCCCACCTCTGTCCAGATCTGAAACATGAAGATCCGAGCCAAACAATGCATGTAGACGAGCCTTGTGGTGTACCAAAACTCCACTGTCAAGCCTAGACCCCTTGTATTCTCATGCTTGTAACCTCCACCTTGCTCTTGCCCTGTAGCCATCCCTTTTTAGGTCCAAACCAGACCCAAACCATGTCCAAACCTGAACCAAAACATTCCCTAAGTCATGCTAGCAAGTGTAGAAAGCAAGGCAAAAACATTCATTCCTTTGTTGTCTCTTATCTTCATTTTTTCAACATTGTTTGTGTTAAATATTTATGTATATATTGTCTTGTTTTGGTTATTGTTTACAAGATAAATATCAAGGCTCTATATTCATTCAAATCAAAAGTCATGCTGTATCGTGTTTGTCGTGCTTTATGGAATCTATTCTATGTGTTTTGATCGCTAACTCCAGCATAAAAAGGTGAGTTATTCTCACCAGACAATATGTACCTATATAACTAGTAAATTGACACCCTGCGAATCTGTAGAAATATATTATCATGTTATATATGCTTATATTATTATCATATGATGTTCACACCTATTATTACACCTGTTATATCATATGTTACTGTTATTTAATGTTATTATGTTATTTATATCTGTTATCACCATTGCAAGTTCCATGTAGATTAGAATCACTATGGGTTGAAATGATACATACCCGAACGGACTTTAGAATAGGGAAAAATCGTTATGGGCTGAAATGATAGGCCTGAATGGTTTTTATTTAATTTATTTTAACTTGGGATTGCGGGTTTGAAATGATAGAACCCGGATTTTTCTTTTTAAACTGCGGATTGAAATGATACATATCTGTATCACTTGACCTAGGTTAGAAAACTATATGCAGGCCCGTGGTTATTTTATAAAGTGTTTTGGATATTTTTAAGTATTTTAAAAATTATAAATTTATGAAATTTATTTAAATAGATTTTGAAATGTTTTAAAATAAAGAAATTATGATTTTTCTATGTGTTAAAAATGTAATTAATGAATGGTTTAACTGGATTTTTGAAATATAACTTAAGTTGGAAATTTGGAATTTGGTTAAAAATGATATTTAAGTTATATAAAAAAATGGATATTAAATTTTATTTGGAAATGGTAAATATGATAATTTGATTAAATTTGAATTTAAGTGATTTATTAAAGTATTATTGATTTTTCTATGAATTTAAGTGGTTAAATAAATGAATGTTTAAAAGTGATCTTTTAGAATATAACTTGACTTGGAAATGTGAAATTTGGTTTTAATTAAAGGTTTAAGTTAATTAAATAAAATTGGAAATTTTGTTAAATTTGTGAAATGGTAATTTAAATTTGAAGTGTTAAGTTATTTGTTGAAATGTGAAGAATTGGGAACTTTTACACTTAAATTTATTAAGTAAATTGTTGAAAATTGGATTTAATTATAAGAAATTTATTGAGAAAAAGATATATGTTAAATGATATGTAAATGAACATTTTAAACGTTAAAATATGATTTTTAAAATGTTTATGTGTTTTAAATTGAAGTTATTTAATTGCTGGAAATACACTAACACCTGAAATCTACTTTTAATAGCATTCAGAAATGCTATAGATTCTGTTTTGAACTAAAATTGTGTAAAAAGAGCTACTACAGCATTTCTGAAATGCTGTAGTTGCTGTAGTTGAACTTATAGGCTAATATTGAACTCAGGCCTATTATAGCATTCTCTGGAAATGCTATAATGGTCTGCTTTGCTGAAACCAAATTTAACCCTTGTTTTGAAATCTGAACTACCGCAGCACTTCTGAAATGCTGTCTTTTCTGTTTTGAACTATAATTCAACTAAAACTGAGTTTTAACAGCAGTTTTAAGTGCTGTCTTTGCTGAATTAAAAATGTTCTCAAGTATGACTTATAACAGCTTTTTCTAAATGCTGCGAAAGGCTGAAATTTTAATAATTATGGTTTTTGACTTAGTAAACGAACTCAGAATGGTTTGAAACTTTGGAAATTGAATACTTGATTTGAAAATATAATAATTACACTTTTAAAAGGTTTAAATGAAGTATTTTGATTGGAATATAAACCATTTAAAAGTGATTTGAAATGATAGTAAATGAACGATATCTTTGAATTTAAAAGGTATTTAAAGTTGAATATTTGGATTTGAACTGATAGGATATTTTATTTTATTAAAATGATTTGAAATGAAGTTTTGTAAGGATATGATATTTATTATATTAAAATGATTTGAAATGAAGTTTCGAAATGATATGAAAATTTAAATATATGGAAATGGTTTGGAATTGATTTAATCTTTATTTTGATAAAGATATGGTTTGAAATGATATTTTATTTTGAAGTAAAGTATTGTTTTTAAAAGTTATAACCACGGGTTATAATAACGATTGGTTGGCAAAGAGACCGGGATCGGATATGGACATACTCTCTATCGATACCGAAAACCACTTTGACAACCGTGTACGCAGTGGAGATTCCAGAATGAAGTAGGATGGTGGCGACGTTCTTAAGGTATGTTACGTGGACCCAACTCCCGTGAGTTGGCATAAGGTGGCTAAAACAGGAGCGATCTCGGACCAGTGAGGTAGCACCTCTTCTCGGACACATTTCTTCGATATTTACTCTTACTTGTGATTGATTAGATGGCCATCCTCCGATTTGGGAGTGTTGTTCGAGGTGGACGATAGTGGCTGCTATGCGCTCCATCAGTCCGTGTGCGTAATTGGTATATCTACCCTGGCATTGCCTAGTTGTGCCGTGTCACCTACCATACCGAGCTTTACTACGATTATGATTTTAAGATCCGACCGCGTTAAGGTTCTCCATCCCCTTAACGCTATTTTCCTATATGATTATACTTTACTTATTTAGACATTATTATAATAGCGAATATTACTACATAGTAGATATTTTAACGGATCCTTAGAGGATGGGCGGTCCCAAGCATCTTCTAAGTTACTTGTACCTTTATTACAGTTCACTTGAGTTGGTTTACATTATATAAGTATATATTGTCCTGACTCGAGTGTTTTGTGTTTTGCTTTACGCTCGGGTCAGCCTGAGTATTCACAGATTTCGATTTCCACCTTCTGGAGATTTGAATCGCTGGAGATTATCTGCTAGTCTTGTTCTATCAACTTCGGTTCCGTTGTTCTATTCAGCCTGTACTTGGTTATTGTATTGAGACTTCTGCTGTACTTTATTTCTTATGTTGTATCTTATGTAACTCTGATATAATTTCATAGTAGCTTCATGAACTACTATTTCTTTTACTTCCGCTGCATTATTTTACTCTGTGTCTGTGATCTATGATTATATTTATTTACTATATATTCTGAGATTTGCCAAATTTTATTTACAGCGCGGTATTTTGAGCAATTCAACTCCGGCATGAGTGTCTACCTATACACTTATAATGGATGCGAATGGTTGAAAATATCGGGTCGTTACAGTTGGTATCAGAGCTTTGGCTTTGAGGCAAAACTTAGAATGTATGGTAAATTTATTTACAGAATCACTTTTGTTCGAGTTTGAATCTCATCCTTTTGATTCGATTTCCTTTGAATTTTTGGAACATTCCCTGCGGTTCCAAAATCCATTCTTGTCCCTCACTATTCATCTTCTTTTGATTCTGGAGTATCCCATAACTCCACTTCGAATGATCTTTATAGTGAATTGGCGGTCTCGCCAATATTCTATTTTTCTTGTAAAGGGGTGAAAATCCTTTACAATCAGCATCGATTCACCAGAGATTTATATTTATCCTTGGTTTAGATGCTAATATCTTTTATTTTTCCAAACTCTATCTTTTGAGATAGAACGTAGATTTGTCCCAGGAAAATCCACATCGATCTTATTCTTTAACTCACAATTAACCCGGTTAAGGTTGTCCGCGGTTATCTAAGCTTACCCATCTCCCTACTTTGTTATTTAATCATCTTCTATTTTGTTTCCAACCTACCTTCAAAACATTTTGAATTGTATTTGTAAATCTGTAATTAATATTTTGTTTTATATTGTGTTGTTTGAGTTGTTGATGTTGATTTGGGTTTCCGATCGATTCGTCTGATCAACGCTATCGATAGGATTTCTAAATCACTTTGACAGAACAAACTGACACAATATTATATAAAAAAAAATTGGTTAATGAAATAAATTTTGATATATAATTTATGGAACTTAATAAATTGATTTAAATTGATAATTGGAAGTGATAATACTTGATTTATCATTTATTGTTGTATAAATGAATTTATAAATAGTTGTTTATAAATTTGATTTGGGAACTGAAATGAATTTAAATCAAGAATTTGAGAATTTAATTTCCGATGGATTTCAAACCTTGTGTTTAAAGTTGAAATAGGATATATTATTTAAAGTATTTCTAAGTAGAAATATGTTTCTAAAGGATTTTAAAGTTTAAAATTTTAGTGCTCTTCTCTTTGTCGTTGGAAAATAATTTCGGTGATGACTGCAGCATCATCGACATTCATTTTCGAGTTTTGAACTGAAGAGACCGTTCTGTAGTCTTACTACAGCTTTGTTTTGAAAGATTTAATTTATTTGAATTTCTAAATAAGATTTGATTTATAATATATATAGATATATGATTTAAATTGATTTGACATATTATGTACATATATTTATTTATCTCTAACTGGTTTAAAGGAAATCGGAAATTAATTCTTACATTTTTTTTCTTCTTAAAGAATAATTTCAATTATAAAAAGAAAAATAAAAAATTTGGATAAATGATTCAAACTTGAGATAATTGAATTGGAAAGTTTTACTTGTATAACACACAATTTCATTCCAATATAACTTACCAAAATTACACAGAAGTTGAATATGAAATTGGATAATATACAATATAGAAAGGATTTTTATAAATAAAATTTGAGTGCTTATAATAAATGTTATACACTTAAATTTTAGTTATAAAAGATTAACAGAGGTAAATAGTGAAAAGGGATTTAAAGAGATTTTATTTAAATAACTTAATAATCAAATTTGATTTAATATGGAACCTTAAGTCTAACCTAGGGATTTTAATAAAAGTTATTTCCTGAAATGAATATGTTGTATAATAAATAATGTATCTTTGAATAGATAAAAAAAAATACATTTGAATTGGACATTTTGTAATAAAGTTTATTTAACTTGAACTCATTGTTTAATTGATGTCTAAATGAATAAATGTGTAAAGAAATTTGATTGTTATATTTGCTATGATAAATATTTTATTTATGAAATAGATATATCTTGAAAAATGAATGATTATGATTTAAATAGTTAAAATGTATTTTAACATCACTAAAAATTGATAATTGAGAATTTGGTTTTCAAATGGAAATTTTAAGTGTAACTTATTGAAGGAATATCTATTTATGAAATGGGCATATTAAATAAAGTGTTAGGATATGTGTTAAATTAAGAGCTAACTAAAATAGTGAACTTTTAACTTAATAAATGAAGTATAAGTTTAATTTGGATTCCATTCATAAAAGTTTGTTTTAATAAGTCATAAGTTAAATGATATCCAAATGAATATTTCTGAAATTAAACTGATTTGAAATACTAATATATCTACTGTAGCATTTTATAAGTGCTGCTATTTTGAAAATACAATGTTTTGGAAATTTTTTATAATTGAATGAACTTATAAATGTTACAACTTTAAAATGAATATTATTTGACCTTGAATTAAAATGGTTTAAATGAAGATTATTTTTAAAAGGTGTTATGATTTTCTAAGTATATGTTCTTTTTTTTAGAATAACATTTCCAAAGTGTTATGATTTTTAGTAGTATGATTTCCAAATGATAAACATCCCTAAATTGTTATGATTTCAAAGCATTATTGTTTCAAATTTATAATCTTAGTTTGTTTTTTTCAAACTATCTTTTGGTTGTCCTTATTTCTCTTATCTTGTTACAGAATGGGAAGGCTATTGCTTATACCAGTCTGTTTAGAAATCTTTTTATGATCTTTGAAATCTTTGTTACTCATTTTGGAATCTGAACATTGTTTTCCACCCATGGACCGTCGCTAAAGTGAAAAGGGTGATTCAAACTCTAGAGGATCTTTTTCGTGCTTATATTCTTGATTTGACCACCTCCATCTTGTTAAACTTACCTATAACAATAGTTATCAGGTGTAATTCCAATCTTCTTATCATCTTGTCTTAATTCCATTTCATTCTATCTTTTTCTGTGCTTTCCCATACCTGTTCCTTTTCGGGGACGAAAAGTTTTGAGTGGGGGAGAGTGTAACAACCCTGTATTTTACAATTATTTTAAAATTGATTTTTCCAGATTCAAAAGCTTATTTATGAAAAAGAATAAATTTTTTTATTGTAAATATAAAAAAACTTTGATTTTGTATGTGGATTAGAATTCCAAATATGACTAAATTTAATATTTCCAAAAAATGTGAATTTTGGTTAAATTAGTCAAACTTTGACTTTTAAACTTAAACATTTAAAAGTTTGAAATTATAAATTTTATCTTTTATTATAAAAATAGATGTAATGACTTGAACACTACTTTTCGTTTCGTTGAAAACGGAGTTAAAATGTAAAAGTTATGTACATTTCAATTTTTAGTATAATTTGTTTTATTGTGCGATTTTGCCTATTTTAAATTTTATAAATCATATTTTCTTTCTTATATTTTGTTTTAATATGTGTTAATATGTTATATTATGTATATTTTTGTCTTTTTATATCTTTAAAATGATAATAGAATTTTTCCAACATTTACTGTATTTATTTTTCATTTTTACAGGCTGTTTTCCTATTTTCTGTTATTTTCTTCATTAAAAATTATATGTAAATTTAATTTTAAATATTTATTTTGTGAATATATTTTTATTTTATGTTATTATTTATGTTTAAAAATATATTGCAAGCTCATATGAATTTTCTAAAATTTATTCTATTCAATTTCAAAATTTTCTAGTCTAGTTCACTGTTTTAACTATTTTCCTTAATTCTACTTTATATAATCAATAAATATTATATATATTTTTATATTTTATCAAATTTTCGAATTTTTAACTGGAATTAATGTTATTACCAGAAATATAAACTTATAAAAATGAATTAAAGAAATTTGAAAGGCCTTAAACTTTCTATCTTCCTAAGGCCCTTTTATTTTCTAACCCTTCTACTTTTTAACCTAACTTTCCATTCAATTGGCCACATCTCCTCATTTCTTCAGCCGCCACTTTTTTTTCCTCTCATTCACGAATTTCCAAAGCTCCTAAACCCTAAAATAAATCATGGCCTCCATCTTGCAAAAAAAAAAAAAAAATTAGGTAAATCCCTCTCTTCTTTCTACTTTTTCTCCTATTTTCTATGCAAATTTGCTTTGCTTTCTCCCCTGATTGGAGCGGCTCTCCCCCTATTCCAGGGCCACCACCTCCTTCCATCTCTTCCCTACCATCACCACCATCTACCCCACCAGATCTGACCATAGCCGAATCCCAAATGATGGTCAAACCCCTCAAACTACAACCTAGATGCCTAGATCTATACTTATTTCACCTCTACATGCTCATCCACTTCAACCACCACCCAAACCACCACCATAGCCACCACCACTCCCCTGACCGACCTTGACACACCCCTCCCCACCTCTGTCCAGATCTGAAACATGAAGATCCGAGCCAAACAATGCATGTAGACGAGCCTTGTGGTGTACCAAAACTCCACTGTCAAGCCTAGACCCCTTGTATTCTCATGCTTGTAACCTCCACCTTGCTCTTGCCCTGTAGCCATCCCTTTTTAGGTCCAAACCAGACCCAAACCATGTCCAAACCTGAACCAAAACATTCCCTAAGTCATGCTAGCAAGTGTAGAAAGCAAGGCAAAAACATTCATTCCTTTGTTGTCTCTTATCTTCATTTTTTCAACATTGTTTGTGTTAAATATTTATGTATATATTGTCTTGTTTTGGTTATTGTTTACAAGATAAATATCAAGGCTCTATATTCATTCAAATCAAAAGTCATGATGTATCGTGTTTGTCGTGCTTTATGGAATCTATTCTATGTGTTTTGATCGCTAACTCCAGCATAAAAAGGTGAGTTATTCTCACAAGACAATATGTACCTATATAACTAGTAAATTGACACCCTGCGAATCTGTAGAAATATATTATCATGTTATATATGCTTATATTATTATCATATGATGTTCACACCTGTTATTACACCTGTTATATCATATGTTACTGTTATTTAATGCTATTCTGTTATTTATATCTGTTATCACCATTGCAAGTTCCATGTAGATTAGAATCACTATGGGTTGAAATGATACATACCCGAACGGACTTTAGAATAGGGAAAAATCGTTATGGGCTGAAATGACAGGCCTGAATGGTTTTTATTTAATTTATTTTAACTTGGGATTGCGGGTTTGAAATGATAGAACCCGGATTTTTCTTTTTAAACTGCGGATTGAAATGATACATATCTGTATCACTTGACCTAGGTTAGAAAACTATATGCAGGCCCGTGGTTATTTTATAAAGTGTTTTGGATATTTTTAAGTATTTTAAAAATTATAAATTTATGAAATTTGATTTAAATAGATTTTGAAATGTTTTAAAATAAAGAAATTATGATTTTTCTATGTGTTAAAAATGTAATTAATGAATGGTTTAACTGGATTTTTGAAATATAACTTAAGTTGGAAATTTGGAATTTGGTTAAAAATGATATTTAAGTTATATAAAAAAATGGATATTAAATTTTATTTGGAAATGGTAAATATGATAATTTGATTAAATTTGAATTTAAGTGATTTATTAAAGTATTATTGATTTTTCTATGAATTTAAGTGGTTAAATAAATGAATGTTTAAAAGTGATCTTTTAGAATATAACTTGACTTGGAAATGTGAAATTTGATTTTAATTAAAGGTTTAAGTTAATTAAATAAAATTGGAAATTTAGTTAAATTTGTGAAATGGTAATTTAAATTTGAAGTGTTAAGTTATTTGTTGAAATGTGAAGAATTGGAAACTTTTACACTTAAATTTATTAAGTAAATTGTTGAAAATTGGATTTAATTATAAGAAATTTATTGTGAAAAGGATATATGTTAAATGATATGTAAATGAACATTTTAAACGTTAAAATATGATTTTTAAAATGTTTATGTGTTTTAAATTGAAGTTATTTAATTGCTGGAAATACACTAACACCTGAAATCTACTTTAAATAGCATTCAGAAATGCTATAGATTCTGTTTTGAACTAAAATTGTGTAAAAAGAGCTACTACAGCATTTCTGAAATGCTGTAGTTGCTGTAGTTGAACTTATAGGCTAATATTGAACTCAGGCCTATTATAGCATTCTCTGGAAATGCTATAATGGTCTGCAGTCTTTGCTGAAACCAAATTTAACCCTTGTTTTGAAATCTGAACTACCGCAGCACTTCTGAAATGCTGTCTTTTCTGTTTTGAACTATAATTCAACTAAAACTGAGTTTTAACAGCAGTTTTAAGTGATGTCTTTGCTGAATTAAAAATGTTCTCAAGTATGACTTATAACAGCTTTTTCTAAATGCTGCGAAAGGCTGAAATTTTAATAATTATGGTTTTTGACTTAGTAAACGAACTCAGAATGGTTTGAAACTTTGGAAATTGAATACTTGATTTGAAAATATAATAATTACACTTTTAAAAGGTTTAAATGAAGTATTTTGATTGGAATATAAATCATTTAAAAGTGATTTGAAATGATAGTAAATGAACGATATCTTTGAATTTAAAAGGTATTTAAAGTTGAATATTTGGATTTGAACTGATAGGATATTTTATTTTATTAAAATGATTTGAAATGAAGTTTTGTAAGGATATGATATTTATTATATTAAAATGATTTGAAATGAAGTTTCGAAATGATATGAAAATTTAAATATATGGAAATGGTTTGGAATTGATTTATTCTTTATTTTGATAAAGATATAGTTTGAAATGATATTTTATTTTGAAGTAAAGTATTGTTTTTAAAAGTTATAACCACGGGTTATAATAACGATTGGTTGGCAAAGAGACCGGGATCGGATATGGAAATACTCTCTGTCGATACCGAAAACCACTTTGACAACCGTGTACGCGGTGGAGATTCCAGAATGAAGTAGGATGGTGGCGACGTTCTTAAGGTATGTTACGTGGACCCAACTCCCGTGAGTTGGCATAAGGTGGCTAAAACAGGAGCAATCTCGGACCAGTGAGGTAGCACCTCTTCTCGGACACATTTCTTCGATATTTACTCTTACTTGTGATTGATTAGATGGCCATCCTCCGATTTGGGAGTGTTGTTCGAGGTGGACGATAGTGGCTGCTATGCGCTCCATCAGTCCGTGTGCGTAATTGGTATATCTACCCTGGCATTGCCTAGTTGTGCCGTGTCACCTACCATACCGAGCTTTACTACGATTATGATTTTAAGATCCGACCGCGTTAAGGTTCTCCATCCCCTTAACGCTATTTTCCTATATGATTATACTTTACTTATTTAGACATTATTATAATAGCGAATATTACTACATAGTAGATATTTTAACGGATCCTTAGGGGATGGGCGGTCCCAAGCATCTTCTAAGTTACTTGTACCTTTATTACAGTTCACTTGAGTTGGTTTACATTATATAAGTATATATTGTCCTGACTCGAGTGTTTTGTGTTTTGCTTTACGCTCGGGTCAGCCTGAGTATTCACAGATTTCGATTTCCACCTTCTGGAGATTTGAATCGCTGGAGATTATCTGCTAGTCTTGTTCTATCAACTTCGGTTCCGTTGTTCTATTCAGCCTGTACTTGGTTATTGTATTGAGACTTCTGCTGTACTTTATTTCTTATGTTGTATCTTATGTAACTCTGATATAATTTCATAGTAGCTTCATGAACTACTATTTCTTTTACTTCCGCTGCATTATTTTACTCTGTGTCTGTGATCTATGATTATATTTATTTACTATATATTCTGAGATTTGCCAAATTTTATTTACAGCGCGGTATTTTGAGCAATTCAACTCCGGCATGAGTGTCTACCTATACACTTATAATGGATGCGAATGGTTGAAAATATCGGGTCGTTACAGTTGGTATCAGAGCTTTGACTTTGAGGCAAAACTTAGAATGTATGGTAAATTTATTTACAGAATCACTTTTGTTCGAGTTTGAATCTCATCCTTTTGATTCGATTTCCTTTGAATTTTTGGAACGTTCCCTGCGGTTCCAAAATCCATTCTTGTCCCTCACTATTCATCTTCTTTTGATTCTGGAGTATCCCATAACTCCACTTCGAATGATCTTTATAGTGAATTGGCGGTCTCGCCAATATTCTATTTTTCTTGTAAAGGGGTGAAAATCCTTTACAATCAGCATCGATTCACCAGAGATTTATATTTATCCTTGGTTTAGATGCTAATATCTTTTATTTTTCCAAACTCTATCTCTTGAGATAGAACGTAGATTTGTCCCAGGAAAATCCACATCGATCTTATTCTTTAACTCACAATTAACCCGGTTAAGGTTGTTCGCGGTTATCTAAGCTTACCCATCTCCCTACTTTGTTATTTAATCATCTTGTCTTTTGTTTCCAACCTACCTTCAAAACATTTTGAATTGTATTTGTAAATCTGTAATTAATATTTTGTTTTATATTGTGTTGTATGAGTTGTTGATGTTGATTTGGGTTTCCGATCGATTCGTCTGATCAACGCTATCGATAGGATTTCTAAATCACTTTGACAGAACAAACTGACACAATATTATATATAAAAAAAATTGGTTAATGAAATAAATTTTGATATATAATTTATGGAACTTAATAAATTGATTTAAATTGATAATTGGAAGTGATAATACTTGATTTATCATTTATTGTTGTATAAATGAATTTATAAATAGTTGTTTATAAATTTGATTTGGGAACTGAAATGAATTTAAATCAAGAATTTGAGAATTTAATTTTCGATGGATTTCAAACCTTGTGTTTAAAGTTGAAATAGGATATATTATTTAAAGTATTTCTAAGTAGAAATATGTTTCTAAAGGATTTTAAAGTTTAAAAATTTAGTGCTCTTCTCTTTGTCGCTGGAAAATAATTTCGGTGATGACTGCAGCATCATCGACATTCATTTTCGAGTTTTGAACTGAAGAGACCGTTCTGTAGTCTTACTATAGCTTTGTTTTGAAAGATTTAATTTATTTGAATTTCTAAATAAGATTTGATTTATAATATATATAAATATATTATTTAAATTGATTTGACATATTATGTACATATATTTATTTATCTCTAACTGGTTTAAAGGAAATCGGAAATTAATTCTTACATTTTTTTTCTTCTTAAAGAATAATTTCAATTATAAAAAGAAAAATAAAAAATTTGGATAAATGATTCAAACTTGAGATAATTGAATTGGAAAGTTTTACTTGTATAACACACAATTTCATTCCAATATAACTTACCAAAATTACACAGAAGTTGAATATGAAATTGGATAATATACAATATAGAAAGGATTTTTATAAATAAAATTTGAGTGCTTATAATAAATGTTATACACTTAAATTTTAGTTATAAAAGATTAACAGAGGTAAATAGTGAAAAGGGATTTAAAGAGATTTTATTTAAATAACTTAATAATCAAATTTGATTTAATATGGAACCTTAAGTCTAACCTAGGAATTTTAATAAAAGTTATTTCCTGAAATGAATATGTTGTATAATAAATAATGTATCTTTGAATAGATAAAAAAAATACATTTGAATTGGACATTTTGTAATAAAGTTTATTTAACTTGAATTCATTGTTTAATTGATGTCTAAATGAATAAATGTGTAAAGAAATTTGATTGTTATATTTGCTATGATAAATATTTTATTTATGAAATAGATATATCTTGAAAAATGAATGATTATGATTTAAATAGTTAAAATGTATTTTAACATCACTAAAAATTGATAATTGAGAATTTGGTTTTCAAATGGAAATTTTAAGTGTAACTTATTGAAGGAATATCTATTTATGAAATGGGCATATTAAATAAAGTGTTAGGATATGTGTTAAATTAAGAGCTAACTAAAATAGTGAACTTTTAACTTAATAAATGAAGTATAAGTTTAATTTGGATTCCATTCATAAAAGTTTGTTTTAATAGGTCATAAGTTAAATGATATCCAAATGAATATTTCTGAAATTAAACTGATTTGAAATACTAATATATCTACTGTAGCATTTTATAAGTGCTGCTATTTTGAAAATACAATGTTTTGGAAATTTTTTATAATTGAATGAACTTATAAATGTTACAACTTTAAAATGAATATTATTTGACCTTGAATTAAAATGGTTTAAATGAAGATTATTTTTAAAAGGTGTTATGATTTTCTGAGTATATGTTCTTTTTTTTAGAATAACATTTCCAAAGTGTTATGATTTTTAGTAGTATGATTTCCAAATGATAGACATCCCTAAATTTTTATGATTTCAAAGCATTATTGTTTCAAATTTATTATCTTAGTTTGTTTTTTTCAAACTATCTTTTGGTTGTCCTTATTTCTCTTATCTTGTTACAGAATGGGAAGGCTATTGCTTATACCAGTCTGTTTAGAAATCTTTTTATGATCTTTGAAATCTTTGTTACTCATTTTGGAATCTGAACACTATTTTCCACCCATGGACCGTCGCTAAAGTGAAAAGGGTGATTCAGACTCTAGAGGATCTTTTTCGTGCTTATATTCTTGATTTGATGTAGTGACCCACTTCTTTTGGATTGTTATTTTTCAGTAATTTACTGTTGAGATTTTTTTTTTGATTGTTATTCCAAACCAAGTGATCACTTCTTTAATTTTATTTCCCCCAAGATCCAAATTCTACCAATATAAAAATATTAGTATATAAGTCCATTCAAGTCATTTATATATATGAAGATATATAAATGTTTCCTTGCTTATCAGAGTATTAAAAATTAACAAGGAAAATTCAATCACACAATATTTCTCATTTTCCAGAGAATTGGTGTCACATAGCCATTTCTATTTTTACATTCCCCTTTTTGATCTCAAGCTTGATTAATATTAAATTCGAATATTGTCACTTATAATTTTCTTGCTTACTTCTCAAATTAATTGGTTTCTTGGTTTTCAAGCCATACTTTTAAATTTCCGAAGTTCTTTTGTGATTTGGTACTTATCATATGAGTACTGAGGTGATAAACTAGGTTGAAGTCTAAGCAGAGAAAAACAACACATGTGATCAGGGTTTAGACACAACAAGCACAAACCAATCATGACAGACAAAATACATATTTCCTGGTTAACTGAGCAGATAGTCATCACATGAGTGATGGTGTTGTGAGCTACTTTATAAATCACACAACTTCTTATATCTGGAGCTAGAAAAGTGTTGAATCTGGTGTCTTACCACTTAGTATCAGTTTTGAAGCTATAGTATTAGATTTTCCCAACCTAGTATTAGATCAGTAGTTATAGTATCAGAAATTTCCTACCTAGTATCAGTTTTATAGTATCAGATTTCTCCTACTTAGTATCAGTTTTATAGTATCAGATCTCTCCTACTTAGTATCAGTTTTATAGTATCAGATTTCTCCTACTTAGTATCAGTTTTATAGTATCAGATCTCTCCTACTTAGTATCAGTTTTATTTTCATAACTGAAGTGCCTCAAGACTGTCTAGGAAAACATGTTCACATATCAGATTAAATGGCATCTTCTCCTTCAGCATTATCTACTAAAACTATTTCAGAACTTGTTACTTAAGTCCACAGCTCACAAACACATATAACATTTAAGTTTCTTTTTCTTCTTACATACTGTTTTCCAGATATCAAAGTAAAAGACACTCATTAAAATACTTAGAACATATTAGAGTTTGCCTAACTTAATTATTACAAAGACACTGCTACTTCTCTTAAACACTTTAAATTCCTCAAGATCTCCAAATATCCATGCAAGCAAGCAAGCAATTCATGCATCTTTCCCTGCAGCAAAACTTTGAACTGCCTCAATAAAATGAGACACCCCAAGTATTGCAAAGGCAACAAATAGGGTCAGAAATAAATTCTGGTGTGAGTGAAATCAAGTATGCAAAATATCTTGTAAATTCTTAAGGCTGTACTGAGAACTTTTCTATAAAATGCAATTCAAATCCCAATTAAAATCTGAGAATGTGTATATTTAGGTTTATCTATAAACATACACTCAAGCATTCATCCATTTACTTCATTCAGTTGTACAAGTACAAAACTCCTATGGATTAACTCCCTGAATTCCATAGCATAATTTCTCTGTATTTTTTAAGTTTTACCTACAAACATACATCCAAGCATTCATCCATTCACTTCATTCAGTTGTACAAGTACAAAACTCCTATGGATTAACTCCTTAAATTCCATAGCATCATTTCTCTTTCTCATCTTTTCATTATGTTTGGTCTGAACTCTTGCCATTGAACACCATGTGTGCATTGCAAAGGGGCTCAGTTCTGTTAACCCTTTACACAGAGGCCTACAGGACTTAAACAAGTCATGCACATACCCATCAACCACCTGCTGATGAGTAGATCAAGGCACTACTCCTAAATTATTTTATAATTTAGAGACCATGCTTATTTATTTCTTTCTGGGGAATTTTTCTTTTGATTCCAGAGATGCTCGTATTCTTTCCTTCCTTATATAGGTCAAGAATTATTAAAATCACCCAAAGATCATATCCAGACATACAAAGCATTCATGTAAAATTGCACACCTTATTTCAAAGTCATTTTTGCTTTAATCACATTTTTCTTAAATCCTGCATATATTTTTATTTCTAGAAATTTTCCATTGCTTACACAAATATAAAGAAGTCATATGCAAAACTATATTTATTCTTTTACTGTGAACATAGGGAATGGTTTTTGAGAAAAACCCATAAAAACTTATTGGTTTATGATCTGAACAAATCAGCACATACTTGTAATATTGCATTGTTCATATCATTTTTAATATAGACTAGACATAAGCATGAATCTCATTATTCACACTGCCTACTTCTTTTCTTTCATTGATACCCTATCCCACAGTAAAACATTTGATTCATTTTTCATATCAAAACTAGCATATATAAAATCTATTTCTGTGATTAGTGTATTTGTTTGATTATCTATATTTTAAAACAAAAACTGAAACCATCACAACAAGTCAAAACAGATTAAAATCTCATCCAAAAACCCAACCAGAATACCATCCATGATCAACATATTTTCATCCAGAAAATAAAATCAAATAGGAAAAACATAATGTAATGTTTATATAAAATAACTTGGCTGCCCTTAACATGGGTCTTAATGCCTTACAGATCATAAGTGATTAATCACTCACCTTCCTCCTCTCTTCTCCGAGAATGTCTAAGCTTGAAAACAGGGTGAGCTCTCCTTTCTATTTTTTTTAGTGTGTTTCTGTTTTCCCTCCGAGAAAACCTCTGCTTCCCTCTTGATTTAAATCATTTTGCTAGGGTTTTACTAAAGGAAAAACCCATTTTATCCTCACATTACTCAGAGAATTATGTGTGTGTTGTTATGGCTAAATGTGCCATTTTCTCTTGATTTCTATTTCTAGTAAAAGCAGTTGCTTCTCTGCTTTTCTGTGCACATGCTATTTGCATGATCCATCTACACATCATCTTTGTATGACTCAGATGCATTGTATACCTTGTTAGGCCTGAATGGTTCTCTTATATTATTTCAAACCATTTATTTCCTGATTTATTTTTAAGAAGGTATTTATGCACAATAGTACTAAACTGGTTTTCATGCAATTTAGTTATCAAAAGGACTTTATCATTTTATACTTCTTTGGCTACTCACATCTAATACATATATATTTATATATATGTGTATATATATATACAGGAGATATCTGTATACAAAATCTCACTCATATTTGATCATTTTCTTCCCATTTTATTGAAAAATCTCTATCCTCTTATTTATTCATTTCACTTACTCCTAATATTATTATTGTCAGACTATATTTTCTTTTCTTAAATATTCTCATTTTAAAATTATTTTTATCTCAATAATTTGGGTCTTCACATACTCTCCTCCTAAAAGGAATTGTGTCCCACAATTATTCTCTCATACATTTCCATCCAAATGTATACAAAGCATAATTTCAATTGAATGAAATTTCAGAAACTCATTCATTCCAAATCAATCAAACATAAATAAATAATTTTAAGGTCTCATCATAATTTTTAAACATACCTTTAAGTAGAAAACAGATTAGGATATTTATCCTTTATCCTCTCTTCAGCCTCCCAAGTGCAATCATTCCCATCCAAACTCCATTGGATTTTAACTAGTTTAATTATTTTATTTCTCAGTTTCTTTTCTTCTCTAGCCACAATGCCTACTGGTTCCTTTTTATAAACCAGATTTTCTTGAATTTCGACATGTGTAGGAGATTCAAGAATGGACTCTTTATCATGCACCCATTTTCTCAATTGGGATACATGAAATACATCATGTATTTTGCTCAATTCCTCTGGTAACTTCAACCTATAAGCCAAAGTTCCTATTCTTTGAATAATTTCATATGGTCCTACATACCTTGGTGACAGTTTTCCTGCTTTTCCAAATCTCAGTATTCTCCTCATTGGTGAAACTTTGAGGAACACATAGTCTCCCACCTCAAATTCTACTGGCCTTCTCTTTTTATCTGCATAAGCTTTCTGTCTCTCTTGAGCTACTCTCATTCTTTGCCTCACTAATTCAATTCTTGCAGAAGTTTCTTTTACATGGTCTGGTCCAAGCAACACCCTTTCACCAGCCTCCATCCAACATGCAGGAGATAAACAAGGCTTCCCATACAAAGCCTCAAATGGAGCCATTCCTATAGTGGATTGGTAGCTATTATTATAAGCAAACTCAGCTAAATAAATATAATCCTCCCAGTTGCCTCCAAAATCAAGTATGCATGCTCTCAGCAAATCCTCTAAAATTTGATTAACAATCTCAGTTTGCTCATCTGTTTGTGGGTGGTAGGATGTGCTTAGGCTTAGTTCTGTCCCCATAGCTTCTTGAAAGCTACTCCAAAACCTTGAAGTAAACAAAGTATCTCTATCACTAATGATAGTCTTGGGGATGCCATGCAATCTCACTATTTCCTTCACAAATAATTGAGCTAGCTTGTGAGCATTTCTGTTTGAACTTATTGGGATAAAGTGTGCTGTTTTTGTGAGTCTATCAACCACTACCCAAATACTATCATTGCCTCTTCTTGTTCTTGGCAAACCATCCACAAAATCCATTGAAATGCTTTCCCACTTCCAAGTAGGCACTTCCAAAGGTTGCAATAGGCCTGAGGGCCTTTGATAGTCTGCCTTTACTTGTTGGCATGTCAAGCAATCTGCCACATATTTTGCTACTGCTCCTTTCATTCCTGGCCACCAATAATTTCTCTTGAGATCATGGTACATTTTTGTACCACCTGGATGGATAGTATACTTTGTTTTGTGATGCTCATCCATAACTTCTTGCTTTAGTTCCTCTACATTTGGTATGCAGAGTTTCCCCCTTTTCCTTAAGTATCCTTTACCATCTACCTCATAGTTTTCCACTGTCATGCCTTGGGATATCATGTTCTTTTTCTCCTTCAAATTTATATCTTGATTTTGCATTTGTCCTATTTTATCAACCAGTGTTGATTTTAAGGATAAGAGGCTTAATCTACCATATTCAATCATCTTACTGTGTGTCTTATCTGATACACTAGCTTCTTCTTTCACTTCCACCTCACTAAGAATTGTCAAATCCTTGAACTCTGCCATCATTAAGCTTGCCAATTTAGCTTGATGTCTACTTAATGCATCTGCTACTTTATTAGCTTTTCCAGGGGTATACAATATATCAAGATCATAGGCAGCTACAAATTCTACCCACCTATGTTGTCTCATGTTCAAGTCTTTTTGGGAGAACAAATATTTAAGGGACTTGTGATCAGTAAACAATTCAAACTTAGCACCCAATAAATAATGTCTCCATAGTTTCAATGCATACACCACAGCAGCTAGTTCTAAGTCATGTGTAGCATACCTAGTTTCATTTGGCTTGAGTTGCCTTGATGCATAAGCTATGACTCTACCATGTTGCATAAGCACTGCCCCCAATCCAGATCCACTAGCATATGTGTAAACTACTAATTCTTCATTACCCTCTGGTACTTGTAAAACTGGAGCTTCTACCAGTGCCTTCTTTAGTGATATAAAAGCTTGTTCACACTTCTCTGTCCACACATATGGTTGCTCCTTTTTAGTTAACTTGGTCAATGGGATTGCTATCCTTGCAAAATCTTTTATAAATCTCCTATAATAGCCTGCCATTCCCAAAAATGACCTCACCTCAGTTACTGATTTGGGTCTACTCCAAGATTGCACTGCCATCACCTTATTTGGGTCTACACTAACCCCTTGTTGTGATACAATGTGCCCCAAAAATTTTACTTCCTTCTGCCAAAATGTACATTTAGAGAATTTGTCCTTTAAATCATGTGCCCTCAGTCTAGACAAAACCAGATGCAAGTGCTTTGCATGATCTTCTTCTGATTTTGAATATACTAATATGTCATCAATAAAGACAACCACAAATTTGTCTAGAAAATCTATAAATGTTCTATTCATTAAATCTACAAAATATGATGGTGCATTTGTCAATCCAAAAGGCATCACCAAAAATTCATATAATCCATACCTTGTGTTGAAGGCAGTATACTTAATACTCTCTTCCTCCACCTTCATCTGATGAAACCCAGAGGCTAAATCTAGCCTTGAAAAGACCCTTGCTCCATTTAATTGATCGAATAGATCATCAATTCTAGGAAGTGGATATTTGTTTTTAATGGTGACTTTGTTTAATTCCCTATAATCAATGCACATTCTCAAAGTACCATCCTGCTTCTTCACAAATACAATTGGAGAACCCCAGTTTGAACTACTAGGCCTTATGAAGCCTTTCTGCTCCAGTTCTTCCAACTGATGTTTCAATTCCACAAGTTCTTTAGGACCCATTCTAGTTGGCTTCTTGATGATTGGGCTGGCTCCTGGGATTAGCCTTATTTGAAATTCTACTTGCCTATTTTCTGGAACACCTATGACTTCACCAAAGACATCTGGGTATTCATTTGTAATTTTTATGTCCTCCAGTGTTAATTCTTTCTCAGTCATGCTACATATGTGGTTACAGTAATTGATTTTAGCAATTTCACTCATAACTATAATATTTTTACCATTTTCTGTTTTCAGAGAAATAGTAAGATTTTCTAAGTTTAAAATTGCTTTGTATTTTCTTAGCCAATCTACTCCTAGAATAATTCCTATTCCAGGATATTTTAGCACAAACAAATCAGAACTAAACATATTTCCACCTATGTTTAACTCTACTCCCAAACATTTAATCCCTAGCATGCAAGAATTACCTAGTGGGCTCTGAATAAACAAGGGATTATCAACTAAATAGCATGTGAGAGTTAATTTATTCACTATGTCTTGGGATATTAGTGAATGTGTTGCTCCAGTGTCATATATAACTGAGATGGGGTGATCTTTAATTAGAAGTATACCTTCCAATTGTCCAGAACTTCCCACTGCAGTTGCTTTTGCTTTGCCCTCAAGTGCTCCTACCTTTGCTCCCTTTTTGAACTCTGGGCAGTTTCTTTTAATATGGCCTTCCTTCCCACAGCTATAGCAGCTAAACAATGCCTTCTTGGCTGCTTGACACCTATTACTCATGTGTCCTTCTTTGCCACAATTAAAACAAGTAACCTTCTTCTTAGCTTCCCCAATGGCTGCTCCCTCCATTTTCTTATCCATACTCTTTTTGTCATAGGGATGTGCTCTATTTTTCCCCTTCTTTTGATTATTAGCCCTCATGCTCCTAAATTTTTCCCTTGCATTGTCATGTTGTTCAAAAGAAAGAGCAAGGTCTATGACTTGATCAAATGTTTTATCCTTGTATGGTAACATTGCTCTACTCAGACCTGCATTTAATCCTTGGATAAATCTTGAATTCTTTGATTCTTCATCTCCTATGAGCATAGTTCCATACTTGGACAAACTCTCAAATTTTTGAGTGTATTCAGTCACACTCATTGGTCCTTGCCTCAGCCTTATGAATTCTTCAAGCAATGTTGCCTTAGCTGTTGCTGGAACAAACCTTGCTTCAAGCATTTCCTTGAATTGATCCCATGTTATCTCATTTTCTGGCCTTCCTGTGATGATCACCTCCCACCAATCTAAGGCTGCTCCTTTGAGTCTCCTTGAAGCTATCTGCCTCTTTCTTTGGTCATTAATTTGCATATCTGCAAATATCCTTTCCAAAGTTCTCAACCATGTCTGCACTCCCATAACTCCCTCAGTGCCTTCAAAATCCTTACCTCCTAAATTTGAAAATGTCTTCAATAACTTAGCTAATTCCTCATGAGGATTCTCTTCCCTCTGCACTGCTCCTTCTCTAAATTCCCTCACCAAATCTTGCAAGTTAACCATTGGTGTTGTATTGGAGGGTCCTGTTCCATGACTTGGTGGTCTTCCTACCATGATTCACTATTCAATTGCATAGCTAGTCAGTCATATTTCTAATTTAATTATTTTCTGAAATTTATTTCTACTGTGGATATTTATTTCTATCATTACTATATTTTTTTTTAGAATTTTATCCATACAAGAAAATTGGATAATATATTTATGCTATGTTTTAATAACATAGCTCTGATACCAACTGAAGTGACCCACTTCTTTTGGATTGTTATTTTTCAGTAATTTACTGTTGAGATTTTTTTTTTGATTGTTATTCCAAACCAAGTGATCACTTCTTTAATTTTATTTCCCCCAAGATCCAAATTCTACCAATATAAAAATATTAGTATATAAGTCCATTCAAGTCATTTATATATATGAAGATATATAAATGTTTCCTTGCTTATCAGAGTATTAAAAATTAACAAGGAAAATTCAATCACACAATATTTCTCATTTTTCAGAGAATTGGTGTCACATAGCCATTTCTATTTTTACATTCCCCTTTTTGATCTCAAGCTTGATTAATATTAAATTCGAATATTGTCACTTATAATTTTCTTGCTTACTTCTCAAATTAATTGGTTTCTTGGTTTTCAAGCCATACTTTTAAATTTCCGAAGTTCTTTTGTGATTTGGTACTTATCATATGAGTACTGAGGTGATAAACTAGGTTGAAGTCTAAGCAGAGAAAAACAACACATGTGATCAGGGTTTAGACACAACAAGCACAAACCAATTATGACAGACAAAATACATATTTCCTGGTTAACTGAGCAGATAGTCATCACATGAGTGATGGTGTTGTGAGCTACTTTATAAATCACATAACTTCTTATATCTGGAGCTAGAAAAGTGTTGAATCTGGTGTCTTACCACTTAGTATCAGTTTTGAAGCTATAGTATTAGATTTTCCCAACCTAGTATTAGATCAGTAGTTATAGTATCAGAAATTTCCTACCTAGTATCAGTTTTATAGTATCAGATTTCTCCTACTTAGTATCAGTTTTATAGTATCAGATCTCTCCTACTTAGTATCAGTTTTATAGTATCAGATTTCTCCTACTTAGTATCAGTTTTATAGTATCAGATCTCTCCTACTTAGTATCAGTTTTATTTTCATAACTGAAGTGCCTCAAGACTGTCTAGGAAAACATGTTCACATATCAGATTAAATGGCATCTTCTCCTTCAGCATTATCTACTAAAACTATTTCAGAACTTGTTACTTAAGTCCACAGCTCACAAACACATATAACATTTAAGTTTCTTTTTCTTCTTACATACTGTTTTCCAGATATCAAAGTAAAAGACACTCATTAAAATACTTAGAACATATTAGAGTTTGCCTAACTTAATTATTACAAAGACACTGCTACTTCTCTTAAACACTTTAAATTCCTCAAGATCTCCAAATATCCATGCAAGCAAGCAAGCAATTCATGCATCTTTCCCTGCAGCAAAACTTTGAACTGCCTCAATAAAATGAGACACCCCAAGTATTGCAAAGGCAACAAATAGGGTCAGAAATAAATTCTGGTGTGAGTGAAATCAAGTATGCAAAATATCTTGTAAATTCTTAAGGCTGTACTGAGAACTTTTCTATAAAATGCAATTCAAATCCCAATTAAAATCTGAGAATGTGTATATTTAGGTTTATCTATAAACATACACTCAAGCATTCATCCATTTACTTCATTCAGTTGTACAAGTACAAAACTCCTATGGATTAACTCCCTGAATTCCATAGCATAATTTCTCTGTATTTTTTAAGTTTTACCTACAAACATACATCCAAGCATTCATCCATTCACTTCATTCAGTTGTACAAGTACAAAACTCCTATGGATTAACTCCTTAAATTCCATAGCATCATTTCTCTTTCTCATCTTTTCATTATGTTTGGTCTGAACTCTTGCCATTGAACACCATGTGTGCATTGCAAAGGGGCTCAGTTCTGTTAACCCTTTACACAGAGGCCTACAGGACTTAAACAAGTCATGCACATACCCATCAACCACCTGCTGATGAGTAGATCAAGGCACTACTCCTAAATTATTTTATAATTTAGAGACCATGCTTATTTATTTCTTTCTGGGGAATTTTTCTTTTGATTCCAGAGATGCTCGTATTCTTTCCTTCCTTATATAGGTCAAGAATTATTAAAATCACCCAAAGATCATATCCAGACATACAAAGCATTCATGTAAAATTGCACACCTTATTTCAAAGTCATTTTTGCTTTAATCACATTTTTCTTAAATCCTGCATATATTTTTATTTCTAGAAATTTTCCATTGCTTACACAAATATAAAGAAGTCATATGCAAAACTATATTTATTCTTTTACTGTGAACATAGGGAATGGTTTTTGAGAAAAACCCATAAAAACTTATTGGTTTATGATCTGAACAAATCAGCACATACTTGTAATATTGCATTGTTCATATCATTTTTAATATAGACTAGACATAAGCATGAATCTCATTATTCACACTGCCTACTTCTTTTCTTTCATTGATACCCTATCCCACAGTAAAACATTTGATTCATTTTTCATATCAAAACTAGCATATATAAAATCTATTTCTGTGATTAGTGTATTTGTTTGATTATCTATATTTTAAAACAAAAACTGAAACCATCACAACAAGTCAAAACAGATTAAAATCTCATCCAAAAACCCAACCAGAATACCATCCATGATCAACATATTTTCATCCAGAAAATAAAATCAAATAGGAAAAACATAATGTAATGTTTATATAAAATAACTTGGCTGCCCTTAACATGGGTCTTAATGCCTTACAGATCATAAGTGATTAATCACTCACCTTCCTCCTCTCTTCCCCGAGAATGTCTAAGCTTGAAAACAGGGTGAGCTCTCCTTTCTATTTTTTTAGTGTGTTTCTGTTTTCCCTCCGAGAAAACCTCTGCTTCCCTCTTGATTTAAATCATTTTGCTAGGGTTTTACTAAAGGAAAAACCCATTTTATCCTCACATTACTCAGAGAATTATGTGTGTGTTGTTATGGCTAAATGTTCCATTTTCTCTTGATTTCTATTTCTAGTAAAAGCAGTTGCTTCTCTGCTTTTCTGTGCACATGCTATTTGCATGATCCATCTACACATCATCTTTGTATGACTCAGATACATTGTATACCTTGTTAGGCCTGAATGGTTCTCTTATATTATTTCAAACCATTTATTTCCTGATTTATTTTTAAGAAGGTATTTATGCACAATAGTACTAAACTGGTTTTCATGCAATTTAGTTATCAAAAGGACTTTATCATTTTATACTTCTTTGGCTACTCACATCTAATACATATATATTTATATATATGTGTATATATATATACAGGAGATATCTGTATACAAAATCTCACTCATATTTGATCATTTTCTTCCCATTTTATTGAAAAATCTCTATCCTCTTATTTATTCATTTCACTTACTCCTAATATTATTATTGTCAGACTATATTTTCTTTTCTTAAATATTCTCATTTTAAAATTATTTTTATCTCAATAATTTGGGTCTTCACATTTGACCACCTCCATCTTGTTAAACTTACCTATAACAATAGTTATCAGGTGTAATTCCAATCTTCTTTTCATCTTGTCTTAATTCCATTTCATTCTATCTTTTTCTGTGCTTTCCTATACCTCGTTCCTTTTCGGGGACGAAAAGTTTTGAGTGGGGGAGAGTGTAACAACCCTGTATTTTACAATTATTTTAAAATTGATTTTTCCAGATTCAAAAGCTTATTTATGAAAAAGAATAAATTTTTTTATTGTAAATATAAAAAAACTTTGATTTTGTATGTGGATTAGAATTCCAAATATGACTAAATTTAATATTTCCAGAAAATGTGAATTTTGGTTAAATTAGTCAAACTTTGACTTTTAAACTTAAAAATTTAAAAGTTTGAAATTATAAATTTTATCTTTTATTATAAAAATTGATGTAATTACTTGAACACTACTTTTCGTTTCGTTGAAAATGGAGTTAAAATGTAAAAGTTATGTACATTTCAATTTTTAGTATAATTTGTTTTATTGTGCGATTTTGCCTATTTTAAATTTTATAAATCATATTTTCTTTCTTATATTTTGTTTTAATATGTGTTAATATGTTATTTTATGTATATTTTTGTCTTTTTATATCTTTAAAATGATAATAGAATTTTCCCAACATTTACTGTATTTATTTTTCATTTTTAAAGGCTGTTTTCCTATTTTCTGTTATTTTCTTCATTAAAAATTATATGTAAATTTAATTTTAAATATTTATTTTGTGAATATATTTTTATTTTATGTTATTATTTATGTTTAAAAATATATTGCAAGCTCATATGAATTTTCTAAAATTTATTCTATTCAATTTCAAAATTTTCTAGTCTAGTTCACTGTTTTAACTATTTTCCTTAATTCTACTTTATATAATCAATAAATATTATATATATTTTTATATTTTATCAAATTTTCGAATTTTTAACTGGAATTAATGTTATTACCAGAAATATAAACTTATAAAAATGAATTAAAGAAATTTGAAAGGCCTTAAACTTTCTATCTTCCTAAGGCCCTTTTATTTTCTAACCCTTCTACTTTTTAACCTAACTTTCCATTCAATTGGCCACATCTCCTCATTTCTTCAGCCGCCACTTTTTTTTCCTCTCTTTCACGAATTCCCAAAGCTCCTAAACCCTAAAAAAAATCATGCCCTCCATCTTGCAAAAAAAAAATTAGGTAAATCCCTCTCTTCTTTCTACTTTTTCTCCTATTTTCTATGCAAATTTGCTTTGCTTTCTCCCCTGATTGGAGCGGCTCTCCCCCTATTCCACGGCCACCACCTCCTTCCATCTCTTCCCTACCATCACCACCATCTACCCCATCAGATCTGACCATAACCGAACCCCAAATGATGGTCAAACCCCTCAAACTACAACCTAGATGCCTAGATCTATACTTATTTCACCTCTACATGCTCATCCACTTCAACCACCACCCAAACCACCACCATAGCCACCACCACTCCCCTGACCTGACCTTGACACACCCCTCCCCACCTCTGTCCAGATCTGAAACATGAAGATCCGAGCCAAACAATGCATGTAGACGAGCCTTGTGGTGTACCAAAACTCCACTGTCAAGCCTAGACCCCTTGTATTCTCATGCTTGTAACCTCCACCTTGCTCTTGCCCTGTAGCCATCCCTTTTTAGGTCCAAACCAGACCCAAACCATGTCCAAACCTGAACCAAAACATTCCCTAAGTCATGCTAGCAAGTGTAGAAAGCAAGGCAAAAACATTCATTCCTTTGTTGTCTCTTATCTTCATTTTTTCAACATTGTTTGTGTTAAATATTTATGTATATATTGTCTTGTTTTGGTTATTGTTTACAAGATAAATATCAAGGCTCTATATTCATTCAAATCAAAATTCATGCTGTATCGTGTTTGTCGTGCTTTATGGAATCTATTCTATGTGTTTTGATCGCTAACTCCAGCATAAAAAGGTGAGTTATTCTCACCAGACAATATGTACCTATATAACTAGTAAATTGACACCCTGCGAATCTGTAGAAATATATTATCATGTTATATATGCTTATATTATTATCATATGATGTTCACACCTGTTATTACACCTGTTATATCATATGTTACTGTTATTTAATGTTATTCTGTTATTTATATCTGTTATCACCATTGCAAGTTCCCTGTAGATTAGAATCACTATGGATTGAAATGATACATACCCGAACGGACTTTAGAATAGGGAAAAATCGTTATGGGCTGAAATGACAGGCCTGAATGGTTTTTATTTAATTTATTTTAACTTGGGATTGCGGGTTTGAAATGATAGAACCCGGATTTTTCTTTTTAAACTGCGGATTGAAATGATACATATCTGTATCACTTGACCTAGGTTAGAAAACTATATGCAGGCCCGTGGTTATTTTATAAAGTGTTTTGGATATTTTTAAGTATTTTAAAAATTATAAATTTATGAAATTTGATTTAAATAGATTTTGAAATGTTTTAAAATAAAGAAATTATGATTTTTCTATGTGTTAAAAATGTAATTAATGAATGGTTTAACTGGATTTTTGAAATATAACTTAAGTTGGAAATTTGGAATTTGGTTAAAAATGATATTTAAGTTATATAAAAAAATGGATATTAAATTTTATTTGGAAATGGTAAATAAGATAATTTGATTAAATTTGAATTTAAGTGATTTATTAAAGTATTATTGATTTTTCTATGAATTTAAGTGGTTAAATAAATGAATGTTTAAAAGTGATCTTTTAGAATATAACTTGACTTGGAAATGTGAAATTTGGTTTTAATTAAAGATTTAAGTTAATTAAATAAAATTGGAAATTTAGTTAAATTTGTGAAATGGTAATTTAAATTTGAAGTGTTAAGTTATTTGTTGAAATGTGAAGAATTGGAAACTTTTACACTTAAATTTATTAAGTAAATTGTTGAAAATTGGATTTAATTATAAGAAATTTATTGTGAAAAAGATATATGTTAAATGATATGTAAATGAACATTTTAAACGTTAAAATATGATTTTTAAAATGTTTATGTGTTTTAAATTGAAGTTATTTAATTGCTGGAAATACACTAACACCTGAAATCTACTTTAAATAGCATTCAGAAATGCTATAGATTCTGTTTTGAACAAAAATTGTGTAAAAAGAGCTACTACAGCATTTCTGAAATGCTGTAGTTGCTGTAGTTGAACTTATAGGCTAATATTGAACTCAGGCCTATTATAGCATTCTCTGGAAATGCTATAATGGTCTGCAGTCTTTGCTGAAACCAAATTTAACCCTTGTTTTGAAATCTGAACTACCGCAGCACTTCTGAAATGCTGTCTTTTCTGTTTTGAACTATAATTCAACTAAAACTGAGTTTTAACAGCAGTTTTAAGTGCTGTCTTTGCTGAATTAAAAATGTTCTCAAGTATGACTTATAACAGCTTTTTCTAAATGCTGCGAAAGGCTGAAATTTTAATAATTATGGTTTTTGACTTAGTAAACGAACTCAGAATGGTTTGAAACTTTGGAAATTGAATACTTGATTTGAAAATATAATAATTACACTTTTAAAAGGTTTAAATGAAGTATTTTGATTGGAATATAAACCATTTAAAGGTGATTTGAAATGATAGTAAATGAACGATATCTTTGAATTTAAAAGGTATTTAAAGTTGAATATTTGGATTTGAACTGATAGGATATTTTATTTTATTAAAATGATTTGAAATGAAGTTTTGTAAGGATATGATATTTATTATATTAAAATGATTTGAAATGAAGTTTCGAAATGATATGAAAATTTAAATATATGGAAATGGTTTGGAATTGATTTAATCTTTATTTTGATAAAGATATTGTTTGAAATGATATTTTATTTTGAAGTAAAGTATTGTTTTTAAAAGTTATAACCACGGGTTATAATAACGATTGGTTGGCAAAGAGACCGGGATCGGATATGGACATACTCTCTGTCGATACCGAAAACCACTTTGACAACCGTGTATGCGGTGGAGATTCCAGAATGAAGTAGGATGGTGGCGACGTTCTTAAGGTATGTTACGTGGACCCAACTCCCGTGAGTTGGCATAAGGTGGATAAAACAGGAGCGATCTCGGACCAGTGAGGTAGCACCTCTTCTCGGACACATTTCTTCGATATTTACTCTTACTTGTGATTGATTAGATGGCCATCCTCCGATTTGGGAGTGTTGTTCGAGGTGGACGATAGTGGCTGCTATGCGCTCCATCAGTCCGTGTGCGTAATTGGTATATCTACCCTGGCATTGCCTAGTTGTGCCGTGTCACCTACCATACCGAGCTTTACTACGATTATGATTTTAAGATCCGACCGCGTTAAGGTTCTCCATCCCCTTAACGCTATTTTCCTATATGATTATACTTTACTTATTTAGACATTATTATAATAGCGAATATTACTACATAGTAGATATTTTAACGGATCCTTAGAGGATGGGCGGTCCCAAGCATCTTCTAAGTTACTTGTACCTTTATTACAGTTCACTTGAGTTGGTTTACATTATATATATATATATTGTCCTGACTCTAGTGTTTTGTGTTTTGCTTTACGCTCGGGTCAGCCTGAGTATTCACAGATTTGGATTTCCACCTTCTGGAGATTTGAATCGCTGGAGATTATCTGCTAGTCATGTTCTATCAACTTCGGTTCCGTTGTTCTATTCAGCCTGTACTTGGTTATTGTATTGAGACTTCTGCTGTACTTTATTTCTTATGTTGTATCTTATGTAACTCTGATATAATTTCATAGTAGCTTCATGAACTACTATTTCTTTTACTTCCGCTGCATTATTTTACTCTGTGTCTGTGATCTGTGATTATATTTATTTACTATATATTCTGAGATTTGCCAAATTTTATTTACAACGCGGTATTTTGAGCAATTCAACTCCGGCATGAGTGTCTACCTATACACTTATAATGGATGTGAATGGTTGAAAATATCGGGTCGTTACAGTCATACTATTTATAAGATTTAAAATAGTTTTAGTAGAATTAAGATAGATTAAGTAGATTTAAAATAGATTAGATAGATTTTAAAATAGATTAAATAGATTTAAAATAGGTTAAATAGATTTAAAATGGGTTAATTAGTTTAATATAGGATAAAATGATTAAATTGGATTAAATAGATTAAAATTGATTAAAATAAATTAAAATAGTTTAAATTGATTAAATGGTTTAAAATATTTAGAAATAGATTAACTTAGTTTAATAGTTTGAAAATCTTTCTAATTAGAAATTTAAAATAACATTTTTAACAGTTTATATTAAAATAATAAATTTGAAAGTAACATCAAAATTTAACTATTTCTTCCATTTCAACAAATCTGGGCTATATCCAGATTTCATATCAAAACCCAATTTCAAATCTTAAAATATCAACTTTATGCTATTCCAATTTCAATAGATTTTAAAGTTACAAATTTTAAACATTCAATGACTCAATTTCGATAAGTTCCGTTTATACTTCAACATTCAACTTTAAATCTTTAAATTAAACCAATTTCCAATTCCAACATTTAAAGCTTGAATTTTCAAAAATAATTCAACTTATATAAATCAAATTTCTATTTCAAAATACCAGTTAACTGAATTCAAAATTTTAAAGATTTAAAAATCATTTAATTTAACCAATCCGGTGTCCGTATATAATTTTCTACCATATGGTCAAGTGATAAAGATATTTATCTTTTCAATCCGCAATTTAAAATTTTACGGGTATATATCATTTCAACCCGCAATCCTAAAATTTAATTACAAATCCATGAAATCGCTTGAGTCTATCATTTCAACTCATAATGATTCCTCCATAATTAATCAGATCGTTCGGGTATGTATTATTTCAACCCATAGGGAACTTGTAGTACTATAACAACATAGAGATATAACCCAGTCACCCAATATCAGCAATCAAACATCCATCACAATCATCATCCAAATCAATCAGTAAACATCAATAGATAACTGATTATCATTAACGAGTATAAACTGGTGAATTAAAATTTAATATTAAATTAAATAACGATTAATTGCAATAAAAGCCATGTTTAACTGGAATGACAATTTAAACATACCAAACATCAATCAATCAATTTCAAATCACATCATAAATTTAATTTAACTAACATAAGATAGTTTAGTAGTCGTGAGTGGGTTAAAACACTCACCTTTGATTTCAAATTGATTTCAAATCCAAAATATGGCCCAAATTTGAACATTCTCAGAATTCGTCAAAACCATAGTCAAAGTGTCCGAAATTTCAATACGATCGCTACGAAACAAACCGCGTGTGAATTAGACCTCGTATGTGAAAGTTATGTATATTAGAACATTGAAAATCAAAATTAAAATAAAATAATAAAAAGAAACATACACCCATATGATGCTGCCACGTCCACACTTCGTTACCATCTGTTAATCGAACCCTAATCATGAACGACTTTAGCCACCAGCCATGAAACCCACGTGCGTGCCTATCACGACCAGTCGCGACCAACGCGCCCCCACCAGATGAACCGCCATCACCTCCGGCCATTGGTCGCCCCACATGTCACGTTGATCGACGCAAAATCACGCAGCTATCGCCGATGGTTGTAACCCTAGGCGAATTATAGGGGACGATCCGACCATTGATGAGCCCAACCAACTGCTCCGATGAGCTCCACTTGCGAATCTCCACAACCCAGTATCTTCCAATCGACGATCGGTCGAAGTTGATCAACGCGAGATGAACGGCCAAGATTAATTCATTGATTTCTGGACAAACGATGATCTAATTCGAGAAACGAATCATTTCAGTTGGTCGCGCTCATCGAGAGCTTCAAATCGATATATAATATGATATAGTTAGAGGAGTTTAAATTTTTCAATTTGATTTTGATTTGCAATTGAATTTGAAAATTTGGGGTTTCTGCCATTGAGGAAGGAGATAAGCTGATAGAATTGTATGTAAAAAATGACTGCTAGGGTTTTGAGAAATAAGACTTTTTATATGAACAAGGCCCGATAAGAAGATAAACACAATCGATTTGGTTCGAATTGACAATAACGCGACCCGTAAAGCCCATTTCGCTTTCGAACGAAAGTAGGTCATCCCATATATCAAAATAGATGTTTTCGATATTTCTAAATTCAATATAACAGGTTACAAGTTCTAATTCCATCGTAAAATGAAGTTAGCTTTAAAATCAGTTTATTTCAAATTAATTTCAATTAAATTGATTTCTGCGCGTTTCAAGCATGTACGATCAAACGACAAGTTCGATAGATAATTCACCGTTACGGATCCAATGAAACCAGTTCGTCGAAATCCGAGATAGTGGCCAAAAATGGCTATTTCACGTTAATTAATAAATTATTATTAAATTGATTAACTCGCTTTTTAATTTCAAATTTAATAACCAACAATTTTCATAAATTTTGATTACTTGGACATTTACAATAATTTAAAACAAATTTACAGATCAATTCAGTGTTAAATATTACACTAATTTCAGTGTTCAATTTCAACTGTAATTAAATACAATTAATTATAATTTAATCTCAATAAATTGGTTAAATTTGATTTCAATCTTTTTATTCAATCAATCATACTCTATGGGCATAGTTAACATTGATTTACCTTTTATTACATTAATATTCTACAATTATCATACTTACCATATTAGTTGCAATATTTTAATTATATTGAATTTTTGTCGATTTTCACATTAATTAAAATTTAAAGTCCCAATAATTTCATTTATTTTGGTTTCACTTTTATTATTAAATCAAATATTGCCTTATGAATGTAATTTACATTTCTGTACATTTTATTACATTTGCATTTACAATTATTGTCTTAACTCGTATTAAAGTATCATTTAGTTACATTTAATTGCAATTGATTTTAAATTAAATTTCAACAGATTAAATAAATTGGTAACAAATGACAATCGTTATCTTTTCTTAATTTAATAACATTTGTAAGTTTGTTATCTATACACAAATGTCATAACTACTACTACAACACTACTTTTATCAATTACAACTAATTACATACTACTTCATTAATTTATACACATTTAAATTATCAATTACTCATTTAATCCAATTTATCAATTACTACACACATTATTACAATTAATTTACAATCTATAACCAATTGTAACTTCTTAATCATTTTAATTAATTGGAATTACATTTAAAGCAGTTATCAATTACCTTAAATTAATACTATTACATTTCATTCTAGTTATATTCTTATTATTAAATCACAAAAAAAAAATTCCAACATTAAATCACAAAACCTTAATAAATTAACTATTTTCAATTATCGAAAATTACGGATCATTACACTCTCCCCCACTCAAAACTTTTCGTCCTCGAAAAGGGAAAAGGAGGAATAAGGAAATTAATATATCTTATTCAAAATATTAAATTTATAAACAATTAATTTACATAATTAAATAATTTAAATAAAATATCTCAAATTATAAACAATTAAATCCTTTTATATTTGAGTTAATAAAGTTTGAAAACATTTCTATTTTCAAAAAAAAAATTCTATGTCAAAAATTTACGAAAAATTTCGACAGAGTCTCCTTTATACGGAGAGGTCTGGGAGAAATAATAATATCAATAATAACAATATATATCATATATTTCAAAATAATATGTCCCAAACCACGGGAAAAGACAATATAATATCGCTATAAAACCGTAATCCGAAAACGTACCTATTTGTCGGGCAAACAATGCATAAATCATGAAACCAAAAGCAGTAGCAATTGCTTCCATAACCTGTATTTCACTTATATAATCCAAAGAGGTTAATAATTATATAAAAGAGAAATATTCAAGTTTTCTCAATTAATAACAAACAAAACATCACAACATAATATCAATTACTTACAAAAAAATCATACAATCATCACATACAGTCGAAGAAATCAATTATTCATCCATAGCAATCAAAACAAAGGTTTGTTTGGGTTTAGAAACTTCAATCATACAAAATGACAAATAAACTGCTAAGTATACCATATACTCCACAGTCTTAGATAACTTAATAGATTATTTATACTTCTTAAACAATTTAAAGGATCACATCCCAAACATCCCATAAGCCAAAACAAACAAATTTCCAATTATTATTTAAGTTCATTCTTTTTAATCTTGTTTCACCATTTACTGTTCATCCTTTTTCATTCATACAATGCTTATTTTTTTTATTAATTTACATTCATTACTTACAGAATTCATTTCTCATTTATTTATACAATGCCATTTCTCTTTTCTTTGCTTTACATTCATTTCTTACATAAGTTATTTTCATTTGAGTTATTTAAAATAATCAATAAATCCATTATTTAAGATTACATACATTTTTCAGTTCCCTTCACATCTATATTTACTTGATTTCCTGTTTAAACATCAATATTCATTTGTGAAGTAACTCATACTTAGATTCTTCTTGATCTCATGTATAACATTCACTTTTACTATTTCACCTTTTACTTTATAAGTGACTTCAATAATTAACTGAAGTTTTTAATCATATCTCCAATTATTAACTTAAGTTTATTACATTCTTATACATCTTAATTTTTTTATAGAAGTAATTCCATCATAACACTTTCATTAATTAAGTTTTACTTGTATAATATTCTATTACATATTCTTATTAACATTTCAACTTTTAATAATTTGGTAAGTTATATATATATATATATATATGTTTTTAGAATGCAATAGAAAGTTACACAAGTTATCGTATTTATTTTAATTAACAAAATGTTCATTAGTTACATTTTCTCATTCTATTTCTAAATTTATAAATGACAACCTTCAATTTCTTTATATTTCATTAATCTCTTAACATCTAATTTCTTATTTCACATTTTATTGGCTTCCACATATCAAAATAGTTAAGATTTCATTTTATTACATTAACTGAAAACTACTAATTATCAGAAGGTTTAAGAACTAACCCCGGGTTATATTTCCAAATCATTTTTTAAAATAATATATATATATATATACATATATATATATATATATATATTCATACCCTTTTTAGATCAAATCATATTTAGAAATCAAAATTTAAGATTTGTTTATCAAACAGGGTGTAGTAAAACTACTACAACCGTCTACCCAATTTGAAACTCGAAACTGAACATCGATGATGCGTGCACTCATCATCGAAATTATTTTCCAGCAACAGAGAGGGGAGTACATAACTTATTTCCTTCAAAATTTTCTTCTTAAAACATTTCTTTCAAATCATCTTGAAATATTTATATCAGAAAATATTTCTATATAATATTATTATATATTCCAAAATCAAGAAAATTCCCGAACTCCCGGGAACATACCAGCTTCATAACTAATCTGGGACTTTATTGTTACAAGGTCATGCCATTCGGACTCAAAAATGCCGGTGCTACTTATCAACGATTGGTCAATCGGATGTTCGCCAATCAGATTGGAAAGACCATGGAAGTATATGTAGACGATATGCTTGTGAAATCATGTTTTTCCACTGACCATATTAAAGACCTGGAATCAATGTTCAACATACTTCGAGAATACAAAATGAAGCTCAACCCACTGAAATGTCACTTTGGAGTTGCATCCGGAAAATTCCTTGGGTTTATCGTCAATGCTCGAGGAATCGAAACCAATCCTGAAAAAATCTGGGCAATAAGAAATCTTGAAACCCCAAAAACTATAAAGCATGTCCAGAGTCTTAACGGGAAAGTGGCAGCACAGAGCAGGTTCATTTCAAAGTCCACTAACAAATGCATTCACTTCTTCGATCTAATTCGAAAAGGAAAACGAAACTTTGAATGGATCACGGAGTGTGAGGGCGCATTCCGAGCATTAATTCAGCATCTATCCGCACCGCCTATCCTGTCAAAACCTATTGATCATGAGAAGTTGTATGTTTACTTGGCGGTATCGAAAACGCAATTAGCACTGCCTTAGTTTGGGAAGAAGACCGGATACAGAAGCCCGTATATTACATCAGCAAATGATTGACTGGAGCTGAAAGGAATTATCCGAAACTAGCGAAGCTGGCTTATTGTCTTGTTATTGCATCAAGGAAGCTCCGTCCATATTTATAGGCCCATCCTATTATTGTTTACACCGACCAGCCGTTACGACAGGTCCTTACGCGGCCTGAGACGTCTGGTAGGTTACTCAAGTGGAATATCGAACTGATCCAGTTTGATGTAACTTATACTCCGAGGCAAGCTATTCAAGGACAAGTCCTAGCAGATTTCATAGCTGAATTTACTACCCCAGAGGACTTGCCCGAAACCAGTGAATCTCCCGAGTACGTCTGGAAGTTGTACACTGATGGTGCATCAAACGACTGGTGCTCGGGTGCTGGAGTTGTACTCGAAACCATCGAAGGCCGATCTATATGTTATGCTTTAAAGTTCGATTTTCGTGCGACCAATAATGAAGCTGAATATGAAGCCCTCTTAGCTGGATTGAAACTTGCTAGGAATTTGAGAATTATCGCTGTGGAAATTTATTGCAATTCATAATTAGTTGTGTGTCAAGTTCGGGGAGAATATCAAGCGAGAGATCGAAGCCTGGCCGCTTACTTAGCTCGGGTTCAGGAAACACTGAATCAGTTTGACTATTATGCCATTTATTGTATACCTCGAGAACGCAATCAGAAGGCCGATTCATTGGCGAAGTTAGCCAGCACTGGTGAAGCGCCGCAAATGGGGCTCGTTCCTGTAGAAACGTTATCTTCCCCAAGTATTGACCGGGCAGAAACAGATTGGGTATTTGAAGCCACTCCCGATAAGGAGTCGTGGATAACTCCATTCAGAAATTACCTTAAGCATGGAATCCTACCAGAGCGCAGGAGTGAAAAAGTCAAGTCCTTCGGAAGGCTTCATGATTCACCATCCAGAATGGAGTCATGTACAGAAGAGGGTACTCTGTTCCTTTACTCCGGTGTATCGTTCACGATGAAATTAAATGAGTATTACGCGATGTGCATGAGGGAGAATGTGGCGATCACACCGGGGGGCAAGCACTTGCCAAGAAAGTACATCGATACAGATATTTTTGGCCGAATGTAAATCGTGATGCGTTGGATTATGCCAAGAAATGTGATAAATGTCAAAAACATGCTCGAATTCCTAGAGCTCCATCTACCGAGATAACTCAAATGGTCAACCCATGGCCTTTGCAGTATGGGGCATCGACATCATTGGTTCTCTACCTCTGGCAAAAGGTGGTGCGAAGTACGCCATCATTGCAGTTGATTACTTTACAAATTGGGCTGAAGCTAAACCTCTTGCTACCATAACGATGAAAAAAGTGATCAACTTTTTAGTCCGCAACATTATCTGTCGATTCGGTCTCCCACACACCATCATCACTGATAATGGAACCTAATTCGACAGTGTTGAATTTAAAGATTTCTGCCAACGGTTTCGCATTCGAAAGAAATTCTCTGCAGTTGCGCACCCTCAAGTGAATGGACAGGTCGAAGCAGTCAATAAAGTTATAAAGTCTATTTTGAAAAAAACGACTGGAAAAGGTCGGAGGGTAATGGGTCGATGAACTTCCTATGGCCTTATGGGCCTACCGTACAACCCACAAGTCCGCGACCAGTCACACTCCATTCTCTCTCTCTTATGGTTCAGAAGTTATTCCAGTCGAGCTAGAAGTGTCATCTCATCATGTGACATACTATTATCCGAAGACAAATGCCATATTACTTGCTGAATCTCTCGATTTACTAGATGAGAAACATGAAGAGGCTGATTTGAGGGCAACCGCATATCGAAGTCGAGTCACCCGATTGTACAACGCCAAGGTCCGCCCGCGAACTTTTGAACTCGGCGATCTCGTCCTGAAAAGAATCTATCTGGTTCTCTCGCATATGAAGCCAACATGGGAAGGGCCGTATGTTATTGAACGAAAGCTCGGAGATGGCACATTCAAATTATCGACCGTTGATGGTCTTACTCTACCGAGAGCCTAGAACAGCGAGAGTCTTCGTCGCTACTACACATAACAGGCTCTGTTTATTCATTCAGTTTATTTTCCATTTGCAATTTGTTTCTACATTACGAAATTAGAATTTGTAATAAGGCAACTGGCTTTGCTATATTTTCTTATTTCAGCAATAAAATGCAATCTCTTCGAGCCAGAGCTATGATTTACTTGATATACTTCATATAATCATCACCATGCACGGAGAGCTAAGTTCCATCATACGGTGGGATTTATTCAAATAGGGAGTGACTGTGATGCAACCAGTCACTCGCTAAGTGAAACTCGAGCTCGAGGACAAGCCATCACACCCAAGTCAAAAAAAAGAGATTGATACACGACAATCCTTCACCTAACTCCAGATTCCCAGAGTGCGAACTAGAGTATAAACTTACAAATACGTTTGCGAAGAGGGTGGATCCGTCCACCTAACGACTTCGCCCGTATCCGAACCAAGTTTGAGGAGGGTGGATCCATCCATCTAACGACCTCACTTGTTAACTCAGGGTGGATGTGATCCGACCATCCACGATCCTGATACACCTTTCGTTCCCAAAGTGCGAGCGAAATCCAAAAAAACATGCAACATATGTGACTGACCGTCTGTTTATCAACTACGAATTCCCAAAGTGCGAAACAGAGTATAAACTTCAACTCCGAATTCCCAAAGTGCAAAACGGAGTATAAACTCCAACTCCGAGTTCCCAGAGTGCAAACGGAGTATAAACTCCAACTCTGAATTCCCAGAGTGAGAAACGAAGTATAAACTTTAACTCTGAATTCCCAAAGTGCGAAACGGAGTATAAATTTTAACTCCAAATTCCCAGAGTGCGAACTGGAGTATAAACATCAACTCCAAATTCCCAAAGTGCGAATTGGAGTATAAACACCAATCCAAACTCCCAAAGTGTGAGTTAGAGTATGGATGTCGACTCCAAGTCCCCAGAGCACGGACGTATAATTAAAACTTAAACCGGCATAACCGACTGCCAATAAACGAGTGTAAATTCCCGGAGTGCGAATGTGATCATCGATAATCAAACGAGTGTGGTTGAACCACTCAATCTCCGCTTGTCTCAAACATCCATTCAGTGGCACTAAACTCAACATGTTATAAGTGAGACGCAATTGCTGGCTGATGTTCTACAACTCATCCCCAAGACTAGGGGGCAGAACTTAAGTGTCGACCATTGATTGAAGTAGTGCGACGTCAAAGTTCAACTCACTTTCCGATCATGAATCGTGTCCGCAATTTCCGTACCTGACGAATAAAAACAAGCTTGACTCGGAAGTTGAAACTTCGCAAGTGCACTTCAAATATTGAAACACTTAAGTAAATGCTTAATAACTGAGAATAAGCCAAAAAAGAAGTGTTTCATTTCTACTGTCTGTGAAAGAAATTCATGTACCAGTTTATTCCAAAAAATTCCTACTAGCAGGGGCCGAACCCGCGTCTATACATAGCCTACGAAAAGAAAACCAAAATAAATCTCTATCTACTCAGAACAAACTGAAGAGGCCTATCTATTTCTTCTTCTCTCTTAGCTTCTTCCTCGGTGTAGACCCGCCGGAGCCGCCACTAACTTTCCTCTTCAAGCCTTTACCTTTCGGTGGTCGGTTTCTAGGCGGGGGCATGATCTCGACATCCTCCTCTGAGCTCGAATGTATAGGGATGCTTCCCGCGGGCGGAGTCGGAGGAACATGATCAATTGTAGGAGGCGGAATGGGCACACTAGTGTCAAAAACTGTACCACCAGGCGATATCATTCTGAGCGGAGCTGGACCAGGTGCCGCCATCCCACCTCCAAAACGGCCACTACGAGCCGCTGCTTCCATTTCAACGTCAATTTCGGCCAATATTTCTTCTTCATGAATCGCTTGGGCCTCGCTGGGAGCATCAGTGGCTGGCATTGAAAAGCCAATAGCGGGGCCGCCTCCACCCATAACAAAAGGTAGGTCCGCAAAAAGGATCGCTATTATGACTAAGGAGTTCCTCCATCATCTGCTCATCAAAAACAAGTGTGCTCCCCTGCATTTCATCAAGTGGCGCAGTTGTAGTTACGGTGGTCGCTTCGGTGACGATAGCCTCCTGAGTTTGATGTGGTTCTTGAGTTGCAAGAGGCACGATCGGTGTGACTTTGGTCACTGGACAAAAGAAAAGGAAGACTGTCAGTAAACAAATCGAATAAAACTTCCGATCTTAGAAATATAGGATGTTCAGAGTACCTTCTTCAGTTTGGCTTGTGGATGGCTGAAGGACTTCAGCAGCTTGCTCTATAGCCGGAGATATCTGTGGTTGATCTGGATTGTAGGCGGGGACAGCTTGGGGGTCAACCGCAGGTGAGGGTCCAGGTTGGGTTGATGCAGAAATTTCAAGGCTTGCGTCGTGATGTTCAACCCCTGAGCCTTCTCCTACTTCCAAGTGTTGGGTGCCAAGCCTCTCCTTTTCGTGCAGAATCATCGACTCATGGTGAATCATCCGTTCGTCTTCATTCAGCAAATGATTCTCGAGCTCAAACTCATCGACTGACTCACCCAGATGCACCGCCTTCTCCTCCTCAACCAATCGGCCCAAAGCATTGTATAAGTGTGTCGGGTAGTCATCGAGCTAGGCTAGACCTCTATGCCTCAACACGTTAGCATTGTAAACGACAAGGAGATCTTCAATATCGGCTTCTAGCCTGGACTCAGCCGATTTCACCTCCTCCTCAATCTTATTCTCCACCTCGCGGACCTTAGCCACGGCTGCATCCCGTTCACCCCGAAGCAAGACAGCCTGTTCGCACGCTTCTTGGGCTGCGTTGTTCGCATCGTCCCTTTCCTTGGCAATGTCCGAGAATTTAGCTTTTAGCTCGTTGAGTTCCTTAATCACTGCATCCCGTTTGGCCGTGATAGTGGTATTTCGGTAGCCCATCTCTTCCACCAAGGCAACATGTGTGTGCCTCAATCTCTCCATCTCCACATTCGCCTCATCAGCTTTTTTGGTGGCCTCAATTTCAGATTTTCGAGAAGACTCGGCCTCGGTATTGAGCACTTGGATGATTCGGTCCCTTTGGGCAAGATCAGACTCCATCTTTTCAATTGCTTTGGCTCACTCAAAGGCCACCTTGGAAGATTTTTCTGCAGCCTTCACCCACTCTCTATATAGGGCGTATATGTCATGAATGTAATCATGCATTGTATTTTCAGCTTCCGAAGGGATTCTCTTTAAATGAGGTGGGAAGACATAGCCGTCAAAGCATATGTTTGGGAACTCTTTCCTCAACTGAGCGATTTTAATAGCCCCTTCCCTCATGGGCTTGGTTATGACCTGCTCTACAATTATGGGGGCCATAGTTTCAGCTCTCTGGCGATGATTTTTGGGCCTAGAAATTTGAGAAGATGGTCTGTGTTTCGGAGGCTCTGATGGATGTGAAGCATGAACAGGAGGTGGTGATGGAATTCTAGGAGGTGGAGAACGGGACCTAGATCGGTATTTATAGTCTCTATCCCTATCCCGCTCATACCTCTCTTTATTAGAGTACGCACGATCGCGGTCTCTATCCGAATCACCCCTGCGGGACTCGTAGTAAGTAGAAGACTTTCGAGCCGAACGAAGGCTCCCTAACATCGATCCTCTCCCGGACATCGTACCTGTAAGTGAGAAATGAAAGAAAAGTTAGTGATCTCTTGAATTGGACAATTTACGATTGTGAATCGTGTAGTGCCGTGAAGTGTATGTATGTGCAACCCCCCGACCAACTGGAAATGTCGGCCGCACTTATAGCAAGCGACTCGCTCAGATCAAGAGCACTGTCAAGCTCCTCCAACCCAGTGTCATGTTGAAACAACACATAATCCGAAATCGGAATATCAGCAAGCCCTTTGAAAGGATTCTCTACTTGCGGGGGAGGAGCCTTCGAAATTCTAATTCCAGAAACAGGCAAAGACACAACCACATATTTCAATCTCATGGATTTAGAACGCTTATGAGCAACTGCCTTGCCTTTTCTCCTTCCCTCTGAGTCCTAAAAACTGCAAGAAGGCCCAGCTATAAGTTCGTCATCAGTGGGTGTTCTCTCTGAATCAAACCCTACAGCTATTACGATACCGGGCGCTTTGCGTTTCACCCGCTTCTTCGAGACTGCCCTCAGTATCCCTTCAAGCCTTATGCTTTGATTCTGCTCAATCAGCCCGACGATTCTCAAATTTATGTCGGTTAGAACCGAATCAATGTCCCTCATTTCGCTCAGAACTTCTTGAAGGACCCTTACTATCTCTTTGAAATACCCGCCTTCAGGTCGTGAGATTACGGCTGTAAAAAGAAAAGAAGATGTCAATTTATATCAACTAATATCATCTGGATAACTTTTGAAGGATACTGTAACACTTACGTCTGACTAAGCATCGGCTAGCAAACCCTGGGGGGCATCGGACATAGAACCATTCTATTTTGAAGTAACTCAGCCTTCCCCAGGATTCGATTACTACTTGGCAGTTCCTGACTGACTCCAGGAAAGTGAAAGATGGACTATCTTCCCTACTCTTGAAGTTAAAAAGGTATCTAATCTCAGTCAGCATTAGTGGTCGGAAGAGATGCTCCATGAATACGATAAATAGGCTGTTCAGCAGAGCATATCCATTAGGGTGTAGCTGGGACGGGGCGATACCGAGAAAAGATAGCACTTCCCTAATGTATTGGTTAAAGGGGGGAAGTGTTCCCGCTGCACACGCATGTCTATTGAAAGCAGTTAAACCTTCTGGAGGAGCATGTGGTCTATCGCTTAGTCCCGGCAATAATACGTCATCAAACGACAAACCATGCCTCAGGCATATCCGTCCCAGCATGTCTTCAGAAACATTGGATGGCACTGAATCCTGTGGATTTCTAATGAACCTAGCCCCAGGCAGCTCATCCGGAGCTGGATCTATAACTTCAGCCGCGATGGCCGGAATCTCTAGGACAGAAGATTATGAATCCTGAACCTCCTGTTGTTGTGAGCTTGAAGGTTCCATAATTAACTAACTTATGAGAAATCATTGTTAGACAATAATAACACTCGTGCTTCCCCCAGTGTAAAGTGTGTGAATGTGTTGTGCAAGTGCAATGCTACATAATACTCGAGAAGTTATTAAAAGTTAGAGAAAATGTCTAAACGACGAGACTTCGAAATTCAATCGGAATGACCGTCGTCGCTGACCATCACAACCGTGCCATCTAGACTTCAAAGACCAATTCAAGTTAAGGTTCGTTTAAGTTTGTCAAGTTACAGTCCCATCGACGAGCTTCAAAAGGTAGTCAAATATGCTGTTCTACAGTTAAGTCCAGATATTCAGGAACGAAGCTTGCTGGAGTCAAGTGTCTCAAATATGCAAAAGTTTTCCAAATTCATCGAATTTCGGTTTGGAATCGATCGTCGAAGTTCAAGTTCATATCGGTTGAGGATGCGTCAGTTTCGTATCGATCAAGATTCGAAGCGATACGTTTCGTATCAATGACAGAAGTGTATATCGTATCGATCCTGTTCGAATCGATACGTTTCGTATCGATCATAAGGGCATGTTTCGAATCGATCAACAGAAGAGTTCGCTCGCATCGATCCGAAAAGTTGGACTTCGTATCGACCAGAGGCTTGTGAAGTTCGAATCGATGCGAACGTACTCCCCAAGTCGATACGAATACACATTTTCTCCTTCCTTTCATCGGTTCGAAACTGAGACTTTGCTACCATCCATTCTTCATCTTCTCCAAAAACAACTCAGACGCCATCTTCTTCCTCCTCGACTTTATGTCGACCACCTCTTTATAACCATTCGCGGCCACCACTTCGCCAGAGTCGGCTGCGAAGATGAACGGGATGGCAAGGGATCGAGTCTCGTCGTTCTTGCGAACAAACTGTTTAATCAATTACCTAAATCAAGGTGTAGGTTCGAGAGTTTAAAGTGCTGTATTGATTTGGAGACGAAGGCGATTTCTAATTCTCGGTCTTCCTATCGATGCGAAAGTAGAAGGTAATAAAAAGGTAGAAATAAAAAATGACTAAGTCCACAGTATTTATATGGACCCGAGTGCAGAGGGAAAAGACGATTCGCCTCCCAGTCAAAGCAACCGGTTACAACAAGTCCACCATTCCATTGATATGAATGAACTATTCGTATCCATCTACTTGAGAGTGATCGATACAAAATTGTCAACAGGGATTTTTTCTCAGTCACCAGGTTCTATCGATACGAAACTGTTGTTCGTACCGGTCGGTTTCGTATCCATCCACAATGCATCGATATGAACTACGCCTTTCGAGTCCATCAAATCACAGCTCCCAAAAGCCGGTACCCATCGATGCGAATTGTCTATTCGTATCCAACGACACAGGGTCCATCGATTCGAAATACACAATGAGGGCTATTCTGAAGGCATTGAACTCCATCGATACGAAATGCTTATTTCGTATCCATCGGCACTCGACCCACAACAGAACGAGTTCAGCGATACGAAATGAAGTCCACTGCATTGGAGTCCATCGAAGCATATGTCCATCGATACGAAATGTTCATTTCGTATCCATCAATACGAAGTATATCGATGTGAGAATGATCTTTCCACCTTTTACATCGATTTAGGAGAGGATCGATATGAAGGAACATTCAAAAAAAAAAGTAAAAAACAAAACAACCATCAAGTGTTGTTACAATTCGAATTTCACATAGGTTTGGGAGAGGATCGATACGGGATTCGATACGAGAGAACTTACAACGACTCGTGAACGTTCAACGTCAACAAGAGTCAGATTAATATATATGCATATATGTCGGACTATTATTCAATTTTCAACATCCACAGGAATTAGATACTCATCTGACAATGATTACTATGACAAACAGCTAATCACTATCATACAGCAATCAGTTACAACAATACAGGGTACAACAGTTGACAATCGACAATTCGCATTACTGAGGAAGTCGGACAAAGATTACAAATTTCAGCGAAAAGACGATAACTGTTCAGAATGAAGATTGCAGCTTTTCAAAGCACATCAAGTTTCCACAAGACGTACTTTGGGGGGCAAATGTTATCCCGCCTTTTGGCAAGGCCGAGATATCAAGGAATTGACTGAAAGCCAAGGATCGCTCGTCCAGAATATCGAGTACGCACAGGTTCACCATGGATGTCGAGGAATTTTGTCCGAGTCCGGATCAGGCTACAATCGACAAGACACGACAAGCGAAGCCAAGAAAGCCAACATTCCAAATTTCAAGTCAATCTGAGTTCGTATGCTCAAGTTATGATTAATGCAAATTGAAGGGAATAACCCCATTATGTATCCATCATGGAGCCTCAGTTCGTATCGATCGTATTTGCATCGATAAGACCACACTGCTTCGCATACATCTGAGAGCCTTGGTTCGAATCCATCCGGACTACACAATTCGTATTCATCAGGGGTTTATACCTTTTTCGTATCGATCAACCAAACTCCCTTGTCCGTGTCCATCAAATCACATTTGTTCGAATCCATCAGATAATCTTGGTTCGTATCCATCAGGTGACCTTAGTTCGTATCCATCAAACAATCACTATTTCGTATCCATTGAGTAATCACTATTCGTATCCATCACGATATTGCTTGTTCGTATCCATCAAGTGGAAGCAACTTTAATCGATACGAATAAGGGCCACCTCCAACGATACGAACTACGCCGCCTTCCTCGATACGAACTAAACCATCTCCATCGGTTCGAACTGAGCATACAACAGATCGATACGAAGAGCATGCTACTGATCGATTCGGGTTACGCAACGGCCTTCGATACGAACAAGGCGAGAATTTGGGGACAACTCGGCATAAAAAGTGGATCGATCCGAAGAGTGCGCGCCACGTCATCACCTAGGCACGTGCAACCATCGATTCGAACCAAACGGCCTTCCAAAAAACGCCAACTCGTATCGATCATATCTCGCAATCCACAAGTCCAAATGCTATGAAATTTTCACAGGAGCTTACGTACAAGCTAAAGAATGTTCACACCAAGTTTTGACTCCATTGGACAAAATCTTGATCGATACGAATTACGTTCGTATTGATCACGGATCAAGTCGAAACTTCATGGGATCGATCACGTGGGCCCACCCACATGACAGAAGAAGTCTCCTAAGATCTGAGCTAAATATCAGCCTCCTACGCCTATAAATAGAGCCCCAAGGCCTACAGAAGAAGGATCTTTTGGCTCTTTGACATCCAGACTCTACCGGAAACACCTTTGCACTTCAAGGTTGCTGCTATACTCGAATTTCACTACTGTAATCATTGTAATCTGCTATTATCCGTTGAAATCAGTTGTAACCATCAAAGAAACATCAATAAAGTCATCAATTTCATTGTGGACGTAGGCAATACGCCGAACCACTCTAAATTCCAGTGTTTCTGCGTACTTTTATCATTTTTTTTTGAAGTGTTTGTTAGATAATCCACTTTTTTCCATTTAATTTCTTCATTTTTATCTCTTCAAACTCTTCCGAAGAGTGTTGTGCCTAATTTTGGCACGAACATTACCCAAATTGTTCGATTCATAAGTCACCAATTATCAAAGACTCTTATTAGATTGTCTTTATGATAATGTTTTTATATATTCTGTGTATTTGTATATATTTGTGTTTATATGTGTAATATAACAATGTATATAATAAAATTATATTTACGTTTTGCTTATTAAACTTCGTCATCGGTATTAAGTTCCATAGTATTAGTTTAAGAGGGAGTTATATAGTTTAGGATTGGTTTTTGTTGATGACAAAAGGGGAGAATTAGAAAATAGGTTAGATAGGTTTAGGTTAAGGGGGAGTTAGTAGATTAAGGAGGAGTTGTTGGATTATGGGGGAGTCGGAGTAGAATCAGAGTTTGGTGGAGTAAATTTTATAAACATAGGTTGTCATCATCAAAAAGGGGGAGATTGTTAGTCCTTGAGATGATGGTTTTAATGAAAACAACCTTAGGACTTGTTATAAAATATAAATACTAATATTCATGTCTTGATATATATGTATAAGCAGGATATATATGCGGGTACTGAAGAATGAAGACTGTACAATATAAAGATTCAAGATTGACGAATTCAAGATCGAAGTAATCAAAACTGAAGACTGAAGACTCATGAGTATCAAGAGTTCAAGATTTCAAGATTTCAAGAGTTCAAGATATCAAGATAAGTAATTGAGTCTAGATTTATGTTAAAACTTCATAATAGCAATAAAATCTTTATTCGGATTTTAATAGTGGGATGGAACCCACGACCTTCTCAAATGGAATGGAATCCAAAAAATTTTCAAAATGATTTATTTTAAATATTTTTCAAAAACTGTTTAAAAGTCATCTCGCTCGGTTTAAATATTTTAGCCTTAAACTATTTTTATCATTTTTATATTTTGATTTCAAAATCATCTCTTGTTTTTAAACTATCTCCTGATTTTAGTATTATAAGTTTTAAAATCTCAAAATATATTCTATACTTCATTTTTAATATTACTTTATATTATAGATTATATATTTTTAAGTTTATTTTTAAATTTATTTTATAAGTTTAAACTATATTCAAAATGGTTTATAAACTTCAGAAATTGTTTTGACAACTTGTAGAATAGAAATCACTTTTTAAAGGAAAAATCAATTTTCAAAATTCAAATGGGCATGTCGACATACCCCATCCCCCTATGTCGATATGGTAGCTGTTTATTTCAAAATTTAAATTTTCAAAAGAAGTGTCTATTCATTATAACCTTTCGTGAATGGACACGACTGTTGTTCCTCTATAAATACCTAATGTTTTGAATGAATTTAACAGAATTTTATTCATTTCTTCAGTCCTTCTTCTCCACTCAAATATTCTCTAATATCTTAACAAAACTATACCAAAATCCTATGTGAATCAAACTCGATTATCTCTAGTTTGATTTTCTGCCACTCTCTCAAAGATCTCAGTGCTATTCAGAGTTATAGGATCATTTGTAATCAAAGAAGTGCATCGAGTCTCTCTATCTATCAAAGTGATATTGAAAAAGGTGTGATTGTGGCCTGTAAATCAATTGGGTATGATTGTAGCCCGTAAATCAATTAGGTGATCATCTAGCCTAGGTAAATCAAGAGAGTTTTCCTTGGACTTGAAGAAAGGAGGGTGTATCTCGTAGCCTTGAAATCGGGATTGTAATATCGAAATTATATTTGAAAAGAAATCTACACAAGAAATTGTGTGGGACTGGATATAGGGTAACTCCGAACCAGTATAAAATTCCGATGTGTTCTTCCCTTTACTGTTTTTTATTTACTATTTGCATCTGTGTGTGATTCTGTGATTGTCTCTATGTTTGTGAATTGCATATGTCTATGTTTAATTTCAAAAGATTTCAAAAATTCCATAAAATCCATTAAACACTATTTACCCCCCCTCTAGTGTTAATTCTGCCTTAAGATCCATAATCTGCATTTCCAACACATGGCCACCACTATTTCCCATCATGGCCGAGCTTTTCCCACCTCCAAAGCCAAAGTCGTGAGTACCCAAGCATTCAATGGTTAAGGCCGAACCTTCTAGGGGTGATAATCCAAGTATTCGTGAGCTTAGATTTCGAGATAGTAGAGCTATAGCCATTTTTAGGTTAATCGTCTAATCCGAGGTGAGAAACTCTTACTTATATTATATTTTTGGATGAAGATATGATGTTTGCAATGGATTTTTAGTAGGCTTTGATTGTCAAGATTGGTTGTTTAATATTGTTGTTGAATATATATAAAAGGCACGTTTAAATACACATCGATAAGCACGAAGGAAATCACTTTCCTTTGTTGAATGAAATGGTGTATATGGAATGTTTAAACCTATTAAAAATGGTTTAATATGATTTAGAAATTTTATATAAACATTTAAAAGTATTTTGGAAAAGGTTAAATGAAGAAAATTGAGTCAAAAATAGGCGCGTCGCAAAACGGTAGTTCGCGATTTCGCGCTATAAACGTCAAATGGGTATATAGAATGGAATATAGCTTGGAATTCTTCGAGATAAGAATTTTCTAAACTAATATATCCATAGTTTTCAAACAAAGAAAGAAAATTGAGATTTCGATAAGCAGACTTTGAAATATGAGTAAAACAAGTTTTTGGAAAATCGCGGTTTTGCAGTCCGAAATCCATTAAAGGATTTCTTTGAAAATTATATTTTAAAATTGTTTAAAAATATAAAATAAATTATTAAAATTCTTTAAAATTAAAAAATGATTTGAGTTATAAAAACAAATTTCCAAATGATAGAAAGTCGTTTGATCATTATGGCTTTAAAAGCACTTTCCGCAGCACTTTTTCGCAGCACTTTTTCTATAACTTTTGAATATAGTTTTAAACGCAACCATTGTTTTTCAAATCTTTAGTAAATATTTTTGACTGATTAGTATTTTAAAGGTGATTTGTAGGATTTATGGAATGGTTAAATAAATGTTAAATGATTTAAAGTTGATCAAATAACTTGACCGCCTTAAAATTTCCAGAAGTATAAAGGATATGATTTTCCAAATAAAATAACTTGGATTTTCTAGGGATAATCTTCTTATACTTAGTGTTAAAGCCTGAAGAGGGAACCCGTACTATTCGTGGAATTTAAAAGGTGATTTCACCGTTATTCCGCCCATAGTACTTGTTGAATACAAGAATTGTTATTTAGTAGAATTAGATGATTTCTATAGATCCTACTCATTTAATATTTACTGGATTTGGATTAACACCCTAGATAACATGGTTTGAACTCAATCAAAATTTTGAGTTTTGAATTAAAAATCTTTGTTAAGATTTAAATGAAATGATTTGGAAATATTTTCCTAAGTGAAAAATGAAATGATTTAGAATTATTTCAAGATTAAAAAAGATTTTAAATAATCAAAGGATTTGATAAGAGAGGTTTAATAATTCCATAGTACCGGAAAGAATGTTTGAAAAAAAATTGTATAAGATATGTTGATAAAAAGAAATTAATCAATCAAAGAAAAATTCCCTATTCACTTAACATCTTTTTATCGATGATTAGTTCGAAGGAATCGGGGTTGGATTTGGGTGATTCCTATCCAAAGACCACTTCGAACCAATTTACGTATTCGAAGTGAAGACGTGGAAATGATTTGGAAGATGAAAATTTAGGGTTGCTTGTTACTGATCCTCAAGGTAAATTTCTTATATCATATTTATGTGAGTTCTTCATTTGAAATCTTCAGTACAAGGACTTCTCGCTACTAATCCTAGGGATAATTCCCAACAGGATATGGTAGGAGAGTGCTTTCGGATTGTCCTATTCTTGGACAACTTGTATGGACGAATGACTGATGTTTCATTTCTAATTGCATAAAATTGATCTCTATGAACATATCATCTTATTAGTGGTGGAGAAGCCAACTTCTCTTAGCTTAACACCCTTTCCAAAGATGTTTGAGCTCAGGAGTTATACATTTGTAGAAATTAGTTGTGTGACCATGAAATGGTAATATGGCATTCAAAGTGAGATGTGCTATGTGAAAGGTAATCGCTACCTCGGGCCACATCACCTAGTAATAGGTTAAATAGGGTACGCCGTAAGGCTAAGTGGGTCGCACCTATTAGGGTATTATCATCGCCTTTCTAGATAACTCTCTATATATCGGGTATGTTGTGTATGCTAAGAGAGCTCTCGGATAAGTCGGTAACGACCAGGGTGATGTCATATTCGGTTTCTATCCAGGCCATATATGAATGCTAAATAGGGATAGACCTGTCTTGCCAAATGCGGAGGATTTTTTATGTATCCTCGGTACATTCCTTTAGAGATTTACTGTACAAAAGGTATCCCTTACCTGCCATTGTATCGAATCCATTCTCCGAACAAGCCTTGTAAGAGTTTTGTTTGTAGAGCCTACCGTATCCGGAATTTAATAGTGGTAACAATTTCAGCTAAGATTAATAAGTTTACTTTCAAATATTTTCAAAGGAATGCCATTAAAAATAATATCAAATGATTTTTTCATAGCTAATGTTTTGGTTATCATAAGGTAAAAACCCGTTCCGTGTTTATGTTTGGCGTGGTCTTATGAGATACCTTTACTTTTAAAACGAGTATTTTGAGTTTCTCACATTAGTCGCGTGACTGACCTGGAGTTTATTTTCTTTTTCCTTTAAATTCTGGGTGCCTTAATTTTCCCGAGCAGCCTAGTAGTTAGGTTTAGTTAAAAGAAATCCGGTAGAGCTCAAAGCATGGAGTTAGAAGATTCCTCTGAAGATTGTTATCTATTTCTACCACACTTATTTACTATTGTATTCTGCATTTGTAGGGCTACATATTTATAACCGTTCATGTTTAATTCTGACAAATGTATTTGAATTTCCACTGTAAAGATTATATATTGAAATAATATATGTTATTCCATTCGTGTGAGATTCTATTCTGCTTTTATTATCTTTCTTACCCTTGAGAATCCGCCTCTCCGGCACTTGGATTTTTGGATTTATCAAATTTCCTCTATTTATCTTTTTCTTTCAATCCTAAAAGTTTTTCTTCTCTATTCCCGAAATTTCCTTCGTACATAAAACTATGCATAGGTCTTAAATCTCACACATTTTTAAGACTCCTAAACATTATGCCTTGACATTTTGGGGTCCTAAGCATTTATTTAGATGACTTATTATTGAATCGGGGTGTGTTACAACATAATTTACATCAAGCATTCATGTAAATCAAACTACACTCTTAGGGGTTTAAAATGATAGAAATTATGATTAATAAATGTTTCAATTACAAATCACTATGATTACATAGGCTATCATTACTTTTATTAGGTACCTAGTTAACCGTAGGACGTGTTTGGTGAGGGAAAATACTATTAGTTTAAACTACAAAACATGAAATATCCTTTAAATTAGAGAATAATCTGTCATTGGATTCATTTTACTAGCTCTCCTTAATAAAAATATTTCAATTATAAAATCAAACAAATCATTTGTCGGATTCCTCGAAAAGATCTTATATGTAGGTTCAAAGACAAACAGATAAATAGGCAGCATGTAGTGAGCTTCCATAACGAATCTCAATAACCAATCTATTCAACAGTAGGAATTTGATCATTAGTAAATTAAGGAAGAAATCATATGCAACTGATGATCAAGTGCTTGTTACTTTAGCTTTAAACCATGTCCAAACAAAGTGCAAATTATATTGAATATCCTAGCCATCCAGTGACCACCATGTGGCAGTAATCAAGGTAATAAACTCAACCACGTAACTAATTTCGTTATTTAGAAAGAATATAAAATAGCTACTAGCATGTGCAATTGTGTGACTACCATTGCTAGGATTGTTACAAAGATACTTTTATATTCCCACTATGCGATATTTTATGTATCAATGATGCTAAAGATTTGCAATAAACATAACTCCAACTTTGGGAAGTATGATATAGTTTACACAAGCCTAAACACCTTCTCTCGCATATTTATCCTCTTATCTGATCAAATACTTCACAAACCCATCCATATTTTCATAAATTTTTGTATACTCAAAATGATAACTCGACTTCTACTCACTCTCTTCAAATAATATAATCAAAATCCCTCCATACAATTTCTGCATAATCGATATTTTATTTTTATCTAATGCTTCATCGGTCTATATGAATGAAACTAATTTGGTTACGACTAAGCTATTATGGATAGTAGTGTAAGTAGATATTCAATTTTTTGTACATTGCGTAACCCTAACTAAGATAAATTGTAAAGAAGTGACCCTTCATAAAGTAATGCATGTCACCCAAACTAAAAAAATTAGCGGATAACAAGATAATCAAAAATACAAACATTTCAATCTTTTGAAATTTTCTGGAATTTTGAACAATTCAAGGAGAATTAAAATTTAAAAAACCGATCAAATGTTTTAAGATGATAATATAGAGAACAAAAGTCTCTTCAAGTATTTTTAGATAAATAAAACTAGAAAAGTTTAAAAAAGCTACAAAATTAAAATTAAAATGAAAACTAAAACCATAAGTTCATTTGAGATATTGAAATTTCCAATGTACTGCTAGTATTTTTTAAAGGGGCTTCGCACAGTTCCATATTTCTTATGGTGTTATAAGAAAAGTTCATGTAGCAACGAGTATGTAAATTAGGTCCCTGTTTTTTATAAACTAGAAAGCGCAAAGTAGTTTTCGCTTTCCTGACAGAAAGCGCAAGTTAATTTATGCTGTTCAAGAATTTCAAAATTTTCAAAAATTCCAAAATTTTCATAAATTCCAAAATTTTCAAAATTAGAAAGGCAAACTAGATTGTGTTTTCCTGATAGAAAGCGCAAGTTAACTTGCACTTTTCAAAAATTTCAAAAATTTCAAAATTTTCAAAAGTTTCCAGGAAATTTCAAAATTAGAAAGTGCAAGTTACCTTGCATTTTCAATCAGAAAAGTGCAAGGCATCTTGCGTTTTCTATTTTTCAAAAATAGGGATCAAATTTATATAATCATTTATACAGGGACTTTTCTTATAACAACATCAAAAATAGGGACCTGTAACTCTTTTCTTACTATTTGAAAGTATTGTTTTGAAGATTTATATTAAAAATAATTTTCTTTTACCTTTTCAAACTTTTTCTGTAACGACCTGTAAATTTTAACTGTTTTAATAACGTAATTAGTAAAATTTTTGTGAAATTTTAAACGATAAAATTTTGAAATAAAAATTTAATATTTGGAATACGTCTAGTTAAACATAGCAACTGGTAAATTTTCGTCCAAAAATATGAAAGTTTATTTCGCGCGTAAATTCACTTCAATTTAATCAGTTAAAAAGCAATGAAAATAAAATGTTTCCGAAACCTAAATATTTTTACATAGAAAAATTCTAAACCATCTTCTGAGCAAGATGTTAGTTTGTCGTTTTTCCAAATTCGGACATCTTTGGCTCCGTCGATCTTATTTTTCAGCGTTTTTCTTGCATTTTCCGCTAGTAGAAAATTCGAATTTTTATAATTCAATCGTACCACTAATTTCTGTATATTGTTTTGATCGTCCCGTCATGCTGATCTCTGTGGTATATTTATTTCTGTAGTTTAAGATCTGATACGCGACGGAAACAATAAAACGTTGCGCCGTATCGGTACCATCAATTGTGACCGTTAGCTTTTCTTTGCGGTTTCAAATTTGAACGTGAATTCCAAGCAATACAATAAATTTCTTTAATAGCTTCTCAATCTATAGACAGCTGTTACCATCCCATACCATTTCAAAAGTTTGAACGTATATGTTATTTTCGCATGCATTTAATTTTTTTTTGTTGACCGACACATTTTATTCACCTTCATATTAATTTTCTTCTTCCCCCCAGATTTCCTTCCTCCGCTCCACCCTTCTCTTTCAAACACCCGTATGTTCTCATCTAAAAAAAAATTTATTTTTTGAACCCAGCCGATCCGCATCCCTCCCCTCTTCGGCAAACTCCGCCAGCACGTCCCCAGGTCCTCCACCAAATCTACCTCTACCTCGACTTGCCGCTCCCCTCTTGTGGCCGAAGTCGTGTTTCCCCTTCCAAGCTTCCACCTTCACAGCCGCTTGTGCCTTCCATTCGCAGCCCATGCCGAGCCACCTGCCGTGCGCAACCTCCTATCACTAGTATATTTATATTAATTATAAGTATGTTACAGGTGTGTACAATAGTTTATATAAGTATATACTGTTAGTTTTTAATAAGTAGTTTATATTAGCTATACATCTAGATTTATATGTATTATATATAGTAATACATAAACACACTGTTTTAAAGAAAGAAGAAATTGCTGATACTTTACCTTATAAATTATTTAATATATATATTCATGTAGGCTATGGTCTAGTATAGAAATAGTTTAACAAAAATTTATAGTGCATACCTTTACAACGCATGTCATATAAGCTTGGGCAGCTGTGTTTGTGCTTTATGTAATAGGCATACATTGTTTATGTAAAGGAGTTATGATAGTTTAATTATATAATATGACTTGTTTTATAATCTGGTTATGTACAAGAGGTCTGTTGAGTTTTGTATATAAACTTACACACATTCAGATGTTGGTTCGTTTATATGTATTATATGTATATCTAATTGTATAATAGTTAGTCTGCGCATATAATTGAATAAGTTATACATATTGATTTGCGCATGTATCCTCTGTTAATGTTTGAACTGATTTCATATATGCGTGTGACGACCCGGAATTTTTGTATATTTGAAATGGGAATATTTAATTTATTTTAAATATTCGAAGGTTAAATTTTAACTTTAATTTCAAATATACAGTATTTATTTGGATAATTAATTATTGAATTTAATTACCGGGATTGGGTAAAATATTGAATCTTGATTTTTAAGCCTGTTAAAAATAGTTTAAAGGCTCAGAAAATTTATATTTTAATATTGAAGGTGATGAAACTTTTAAAATTGAATTTGGAAGTGATTTGTTCAGCTTTGAAATTATATCGTTTAAATTGAATTTAAAAATAGCCTTCCGAAGCACAGTTTCGGAATTCGACGAAATCAGTTCCATTTGGTCCGTAATATTGAATTATTATCGGATTTCAAATTTCGTATTTTTCGGAGTTAGTGTGTGAGTGTACAATATATAAACGCGCTGGAAATTTATTGATCATAATCTAATGAAATTTAATTTATTTGGTCAAGCTTCTCTAATACGCCATCTCATATTCGTTTTAACACGTTACCCTTATCTTCCATCGTACACTTCTCGTTCCTTCTAAAATTTGCCTGTTCCTTCCTTATTTAATTCATTCGATTTCAGTCATTATCAAACGAGAAAAGGGGCGACTGCTTCCTAATTAAATTGCGCCTCCCTTCATCTCGACTCCCTTTTTCATCTCTAGTCGATCGACCAGATCGCGAATTAAATCGCAAGGAGGAAGAGCCAGCAGACGCGCGACTCGAGAAGGTAGGGCGTCACGACGGCAGGGGAAGCTCGGAAGGTCTGGAGTTTGCGAGGCATAAGTTGAAGTCGAGCAATTTATATCGTGTGCGAATGAAGGCTGGAGACTTCGATCTCGACATTGGGGGAAGCTCGCGATTCGTTCAAAGCTGGAAGTCGATCGAGTTCGACTCGAGTTCGTTGGGGGTTTAAGGCACGCGAGGTGCTGCTGCGACGACGAGAAGGACTTAGATGTGTTGGAGGTTGGTGGCGAGTGCGTGGGTAGCCGAGGTCAGGCTATTTTCAAGCGTGTCAGTGAGGTATAGCTAGCTGTTATTTCTATTTCTATTGATATATGCAGTGAAATATATATTGTAACAACCCGCATATTTATCGATTTTATATTTAAATATTTTATTGTTAGTCGGATGTTAGACCGAAAAGCTACTTTTTGCATACGGTCAAATTGGGACTCGAGACCACCCCCATTGAGTTCAAAATGACGTTTGCGATCTTTTTGAGTGTAAACTTCGATATGTTTGGAGATAGTGAAATTTTCGTCACTTTTTGTGTTGAGCTTTTGGTTTGGGCTGCACCTCTTCTACCTCAGCCCAACCCCTTCCTTCTCTTCATCACTTCATCAACTTTGAAGCTTTAGCAACAATGGTGGAGGGAGTAGGAAATTAAAATTCCAAGCTCAAATTCTTTACCAAATTCAACATCTAACTCCAAATTCAAAGTGAAGACATTGATTCAAGCTTGTGGTTGATCTTTGCTTTGCCCCGAGCTTCATCTTCATCAATTTCGTGGAAAAGGTGAGATTTTTGATCTCACATCTTGCCTATATCTATCTTGGACTGTTGGGAATGATCCCCTATTGCATTTGCATCAACATTTGCCTTTGGTTTGAATTGGATTGGCGAAAAACTGCAATTTTCAGCGTTTTGGTGATTTTTCTGGCCTTAAGTCGTTTCTGGCCTTCGCTGAGTCGTCCACGAGTTAAGCCTAAGTCGTGAGTCGTTCACGAGTTAAGGGTTTAAGTCGCGCGCGTGTATTTCTGTTCGCCTGGCTCGAGTCGTTCACGAGTTAAAGGCATAAGTCGTTTGCGAGTTAACTCCTCGAGTCGTTCACGAGTTAAAGTGTTAAGTCGTTCAGGGGCTAAAGGTATAAGTCGTTCAGGAGTTAAAGGCCTTAAGTCGTAGGTCGTTTTGCAGTTAGCTCGCTCGCCCTGGCCTTAAGTCGTAGGTCGTCCTCGACCTAACTCCACTAGGTCGTTCCAGCCTTAGCCCGTAGCTCGAATTGGAGCTTAAGTCGTAAGTCGTTCGTTCCACTAAGTCATTCAAGGCTTAGGTCGTTAAGACATTCGTTTGCTAACTCGTAGCTCGTATTCAAAGCTTAAGTCTGTAGGTCGCGTGCCTTGCTAACTCGTTAGGTCGCATGCCCAGTTAAGTCGTATGACCTTAAGTCGTAGGTCGTTTCTGCCTTGGCATAAGTCGTTCAGGAGCTAAAGGCTTAAGTCGTTAAGTCGTTCAAGACATAGGTCGTATGACCTTATCCCCTTAAGTCGTAAGTCTCTTGCCTCTCTTAAGTCCTAGGTCGTTGGCTTTAAATCGTTAAGTCGTAGGTTGCTCGACTTTGTTAAGTCGTAGGTCGCCACCGACCTTACCCTTAGGTCGAATGACCTGTTATCTGCTAGGTCGTGTGGCATTCCTCCCTTAAGTCGTAAGTCGTTCGCGAGATTAGTACTTGGTCGTTTGACCTGTTCTTCTGCTAGCTCGCGTGGCATTCTCCACTTAGGTCGTATGACCTTATCCCTTAAGTCGTAAGTCGTTCGCGAGTTAGTACTTGGTCGTTTGACCGGTTTGGCTCCTCGAGACAGCTTGCCTTCACTAAGTTGTACTTTGATGGTTTTGGGATTGACTTCTTTGGACTTTACTCACGTCTTCGAACGTGAATTGATTTGTTCTACAATCGTTTTATGACTTGTCACTTTAAAGATATATGAAGGTTTCAATACTAATAGTAAATATCAAAACTCTTTCATCAAAGCGATTTCAACACTATTTTAAATATCTAAAGTTCGTTTTCTCAAACCGATTTTCAATCTACTAGTATATACAAGCCTTTACTTCACTCGAATGAGAAATCGACTTAAACGACTTAGTAAAACAAGTGGTATGAAACGCTTGCGTTCACTTCGTCGGTTAGCTCTTGGACTTGTTCGATTGAATCCTTTTCGTGACAATTTCCTAGTGAAGATTTACAGCTTGTTCGTAAATATTTAAGTTAAGCAAGTGGTTATGGGACATGAAGCTAAACTCATATATTTACTAGCTTGGTGTGATTGACACTTCTCGCTGATCATGATGATCATTTTATGATTTAGACTAGCAATTGTGCGATGTCCCTTGTCCATATGAAGGACTGTACTTCATTTTATTGAGCTTCGTCTCATTTCTTTGTGGGCTGGCAACCCAAGTACTTTTAATGTGTTTCGATTCATCTGATGTACCGTTTGTACTACATCGATGTCTCTGGCTTTCTGATTCATTGGACGTACCGTTTGCACTGCGTCAATGTTTCGATTCATCTGATGTACCGTTTGTACTACATCGATGTCTCTGTCTTTCTGATTCATTGGACGTACCGTTTGCACTGCGTCAATGTTTGATTCATCTGATGTACCGTTTGTACTACATCGATGTCTTGGCTTTCTGATTCATTGGACGTACCGTTTGCACTGCGTCAATGTTTGATTCATCTGATGTACCGTTTGTACTACATCGATGTCTTGGCTTTCTGATTCATTGGACGTACCGTTTGCACTGCGTCAATGTTCGATTCATCTGATGTACCGTTTGTACTACATCGATGTCTCTGTCTTTCTGATTCATTGGACGTACCGTTTGCACTGCGTCAATGTTTGATTCATCTGATGTACCGTTTGTACTACATCGATGTCTCTGTCTTTCTGGTTCATTGGACGTACCGTTTGCACTGCGTCAATGTACCGGCATTCATGCTCCTGTTTGGGATTGGCCATCCTTTTCTTGTGATCTCTGGATTTCTAATTATTGATTTCTGGAAATTTATGTTTCACCAGCTTTTACCATTGACATTGATGAGTATGTCATTTTATTGTGGCTTGGTGAATTAAATTAAGAATATGACATTCTTTTCTCTGTTTTGAGATTATTGAGATATTGTATGACTTTTGTGGGATTTCTAATGTATACTTTTCATAGTATGACACCTTTTTGTTATCATACGTTCTATTATCATATCTCATATTCTATCTCATTTTATCTGATAATTATAGCTAGACTGATCCGTTTATTATTTTCTTCTTAAATAATACTCGGGTCAGACTGAGTTTTTTTTACAGGTGCTTCATCATGACTTCTTATCTGGAGCCATCTTCTGACTTTTGGCTAACTACTCTAGTTTAGTAGGTTTTTGTTGTATGAATTTGGGATGAGACTCCTTGATGTATACGTATTCTATTGTCTTGCACTTGTATCTATTCTTTTGTGTTATTGTGGATCTTATTTGACCACTACTCTGATTTACACTTTTAGGTGTAATATTCATATCTTATTCCGCCTTTGTGATATGAATTGTCTGTAACTGATTTGTTCTACGTTTATTTCTATATTTGTTTCCGAAGATCATTTATAGCCACCGTGTGATAGCTTTGTGTTTGTTTCGGTATGTCGGATTTCCTCCTTAAAAGATAAGCATTCTATTCTATCTGACATATCGGTGCTCGCGCAAAGAAGTTACATAGATGGTCGCTCCTCAACAGCCTTATCCTCCGTGCTAATTGACAGCACTACACCGTAGTGTTCTTGGTTAGCGTGGGTATAAAGGTGGGGCGTTACAGCTTGGTATCAGAGCCAAACTTCGGAACAATGTAGAATAATCTAGCAAGGATCATTGTCCTAAGTCTTTCTTAGGAATCGTGCCATAGGATTTGATTCGGGTCTTCGTACCATTCTATCCTATTTTCATTTTATGATTCCTTGTTCTATCAATCAAGATTGTTTGATATTCATTCTGAGAATAACATTTTCTTCTTCTTTCTTTCTTAAAGAAGAGAAATGGTTAGATCTGGCCGTCCCAGCGCCGGTCAATCCAGTGCTACTCCTCAGGAGGGAGTATTTATGTCTGCCCAGCAGCTTCTAGATCTTGTTAAGAATGCTCAAGCTATCGGACCCATTTCAGAGCCTACTCATCCTAGATCCGGTTTTGCACGCTTGTGTAGAGATTATACCGATTTGGGTGGAAGGCCATTCCGGGGATCCGAGAGTGTTATTGAAATCCAAGCTTGGCTTAGATCATGCGACCGCATCTTTTCTCGCATGAATCTTGTTGATCTCCACCGAGTCCAAGTGGCTTCTAGCATGCTCCAAGAAAGAGCATTGGATTGGTATGAGCTCCTTATTTCTGAAATTGTTGAAGCGGATCTCACTTGGGAGCAATTCCGGGAGCGATTCGAATTGAAATTTGTGCCGGAGGCTGAAAAAGTAACCTTGGCCCGGCGATTTATCGACCTTGTTCAAGGTGAATCTTCTGTGACGGACTACGTCGCATCTTTCGAATCTCTTTCTAAATACGGGGTTGAATACATTAATACCCCATTGAAGAAAAATCAGAGATTTGTCTATGGCTTGAATAAGAATCTAAAGAAGCCATTACTCCTGAAACTCGAGGTTTCATTTGATCAGCTTATTGATATCGCTCTTCGTCTTGAAGAGGCCGATAGAGAGTGTGATGTTGAAGTTGTGGGTGCTAAACAAAACTTCAACAACAACATGAAAAGGCCTACTAAGTTCAAAGGCCCTAATCCAATTCCCGACAAGAAAGGGAAGCAAGAATCTTCGGTAGCAAAGACTCCTACCTCTAGTCGTGGACGATGCTACAATTGTGGCCTTACGGACCACTATGTAAATGAGTGCCCGAAACCATTTTTCTGTCGTTATTGCAAAGGTTCGGGACATCTTTTATCTTCATGCCCCAAACTTCCGGACAAGAGAGAGGGAAAGCTAAATGTGGTTCAAGTCCCTAGTGACACTTCCCATGGTCAAGGTATCCATTCTATCCTTGATGACATTTATTTCGTGAACATTTTTATTATTATTATTATTATTATTCGAGTTCTTTTGATATGGGTTTCGTCTCATTATTTTATAACAAAAGAACAGGTTGATTCCTTTTCTTTAGACATTTTTGGGCTTGTTGACTTCTTTGAGGATTGCGAAGCCGGTTGGCGGGTCCGCAACACTCAATTTTCTTTTTATTGATGTCGAAATTATTTTATGTGATTTTTCTTTCCGAACCGATTTCTACTTATGCTTCGGAATTGACTTTTGTAAGGACTGGCTTAATTACTGTGAAGCCATATCCTTTGTCCCGTGTGGGATATTCATCTTCGACATTTTCAATCTGTTAAACAGATTTCTGTTTTTCCTCTGAGATTTTGATTCCAATTTGAGGGCATCATTTTATTCTTGTAGTTTGAGAATTTCCGGTATTTTTGAGCGTGTCTTAGGATTATCGCCTAAGAAATCTTTTGAGTGATGTTAAGGTCTTTTTAGTTCGACCTTGCCCTCGATTTTCATTTGCTACGAGTTGCGGGAGTTAGCATTCCCTTTACCGCATTCCGCGCTCAATATGATTCTTATGAATGACTTGTTATGTCATTCAGTTTATCCAGCTTATTTCATCCATTTTATGAATCGAGTATTTTACGATCTCGATGACTCCATTCTTTGATTTTGGATGAAAATAGCAATTTAAAATTTTGCAAATCTTTTTTTCATAAGATTTATTTATAAGTAAAATTGGATTTTTATTCTTTAAGCAAACAAAGAATATTCTTAAGAGTTTTTAAGAAACAATCTTGAAGATGATTTTGTGATTGTATTGCCCATTGAGTGCTTTAAGAATTTTGGTCGATGCGCTTGATCAACGTTATCGATAGAAATTTCCTAAACGCTTTGATGAGACAATCAGACACAGTAAAATGTAAATTTCTCTAGAAAGATTATTTGAAAGAATTCTTTTCTGCTACTTTTATTCTTGTGATTCCCGATGGGAACCAAGACTTTATCTTTTGTACAAATGCTAATTGTATTGGTTTGGATGTCGTTCTTTTTCTTTTGCTTCTAAATAGTTATAGCCTATCGAGACTAGGTATGCCACTCATGATCTAGTGCTCGCGGTTATTGTTTTTCCTTTTGAAAATTTGGCATCACTATTTTTGGGTGAGAAATTTGTTCTCTACCTTAATCATAAATCTTTGGAATATTTATTTTCTCATAAGGAACTTAATATTGGCTTGAGTTTCTTGCATCTTATGATTTTGATATTCCTTTTATTCCCAGAAGGGAAATCGTGTTGCCAATGCGCTTACTCATATGCAACAAGTTGTTGATTCTTTGATGATGTCCGAAAGGAATAATCTTTTTATCAAGTTCATCGGACGTTTTGACATACTTCATTTTTATGGAGTTTTATCTCATTTCTTTTATGGACTTGCGTCCGATGTTCTTTTATGGCCTTTGATTCATTGGACGTACCGTTTTTGTACTACGTCGGTGTTCGAAGATGTTCGGGTTTCCAGTTTCTTAGGCGTATCGCTTTTTGTGCTACGCCGTTCCACCAGCTCAATTTTCTGTTATTCATGACGTTTTCCACGTCTTCCAACTATGGAAATGCCTTAGGGATTCTAATTTTATTCTTGAGCCCGGTGTTATTGTGGAAATTGAATTTTCGTCCGTTTGACTTTTGAGCAACATTTTATTCGCATCATTGCTTCGGAGGTTGAGCGTCTTCGAAATAAAGATGTTCTTCTTGTGAAAGTTCTATGGTTCTCAAATCCCAAGGATTGCTCTTGGGAAATCTAGAGAATTCATCGAGCGAACTCGTCCGGGTTTTCTCTTTCATGCTCTTTTTGGTGAACTTCTCATTTCAAATTTTCTTTGGTATTGATATGCTTTTATGGTTGTTACTCTTTTATTTCCATCTTACTTATTGCGAGGACGCAATTTCTTTAAGGAGGGGAGTCTGTAACAACCCGCATATTTATCGATTTTATATTTAAATATTTTATTGTTAGTCGGATGTTAGACCGAAAAGCTACTTTTTGCATACGGTCAAATTGGGACTCGAGACCACCCCCATTGAGTTCAAAATGACGTTTGCGATCTTTTTGAGTGTAAACTTCGATATGTTTGGAGATAGTGAAATTTTCGTCACTTTTTGTGTTGAGCTTTTGGTTTGGGCTGCACCTCTTCTACCTCAGCCCAACCCCTTCCTTCTCTTCATCACTTCATCAACTTTGAAGCTTTAGCAACAATGGTGGAGGGAGTAGGAAATTAAAATTCCAAGCTCAAATTCTTTACCAAATTCAACATCTAACTCCAAATTCAAAGTGAAGACATTGATTCAAGCTTGTGGTTGATCTTTGCTTTGCCCCGAGCTTCATCTTCATCAATTTCGTGGAAAAGGTGAGATTTTTGATCTCACATCTTGCCTATATCTATCTTGGACTGTTGGGAATGATCCCCTATTGCATTTGCATCAACATTTGCCTTTGGTTTGAATTGGATTGGCGAAAAACTGCAATTTTCAGCGTTTTGGTGATTTTTCTGGCCTTAAGTCGTTTCTGGCCTTCGCTGAGTCGTCCACGAGTTAAGCCTAAGTCGTGAGTCGTTCACGAGTTAAGGGTTTAAGTCGCGCGCGTGTATTTCTGTTCGCCTGGCTCGAGTCGTTCACGAGTTAAAGGCATAAGTCGTTTGCGAGTTAACTCCTCGAGTCGTTCACGAGTTAAAGTGTTAAGTCGTTCAGGGGCTAAAGGTATAAGTCGTTCAGGAGTTAAAGGCCTTAAGTCGTAGGTCGTTTTGCAGTTAGCTCGCTCGCCCTGGCCTTAAGTCGTAGGTCGTCCTCGACCTAACTCCACTAGGTCGTTCCAGCCTTAGCCCGTAGCTCGAATTGGAGCTTAAGTCGTAAGTCGTTCGTTCCACTAAGTCATTCAAGGCTTAGGTCGTTAAGACATTCGTTTGCTAACTCGTAGCTCGTATTCAAAGCTTAAGTCTGTAGGTCGCGTGCCTTGCTAACTCGTTAGGTCGCATGCCCAGTTAAGTCGTATGACCTTAAGTCGTAGGTCGTTTCTGCCTTGGCATAAGTCGTTCAGGAGCTAAAGGCTTAAGTCGTTAAGTCGTTCAAGACATAGGTCGTATGACCTTATCCCCTTAAGTCGTAAGTCTCTTGCCTCTCTTAAGTCCTAGGTCGTTGGCTTTAAATCGTTAAGTCGTAGGTTGCTCGACTTTGTTAAGTCGTAGGTCGCCACCGACCTTACCCTTAGGTCGAATGACCTGTTATCTGCTAGGTCGTGTGGCATTCCTCCCTTAAGTCGTAAGTCGTTCGCGAGATTAGTACTTGGTCGTTTGACCTGTTCTTCTGCTAGCTCGCGTGGCATTCTCCACTTAGGTCGTATGACCTTATCCCTTAAGTCGTAAGTCGTTCGCGAGTTAGTACTTGGTCGTTTGACCGGTTTGGCTCCTCGAGACAGCTTGCCTTCACTAAGTTGTACTTTGATGGTTTTGGGATTGACTTCTTTGGACTTTACTCACGTCTTCGAACGTGAATTGATTTGTTCTACAATCGTTTTATGACTTGTCACTTTAAAGATATATGAAGGTTTCAATACTAATAGTAAATATCAAAACTCTTTCATCAAAGCGATTTCAACACTATTTTAAATATCTAAAGTTCGTTTTCTCAAACCGATTTTCAATCTACTAGTATATACAAGCCTTTACTTCACTCGAATGAGAAATCGACTTAAACGACTTAGTAAAACAAGTGGTATGAAACGCTTGCGTTCACTTCGTCGGTTAGCTCTTGGACTTGTTCGATTGAATCCTTTTCGTGACAATTTCCTAGTGAAGATTTACAGCTTGTTCGTAAATATTTAAGTTAAGCAAGTGGTTATGGGACATGAAGCTAAACTCATATATTTACTAGCTTGGTGTGATTGACACTTCTCGCTGATCATGATGATCATTTTATGATTTAGACTAGCAATTGTGCGATGTCCCTTGTCCATATGAAGGACTGTACTTCATTTTATTGAGCTTCGTCTCATTTCTTTGTGGGCTGGCAACCCAAGTACTTTTAATGTGTTTCGATTCATCTGATGTACCGTTTGTACTACATCGATGTCTCTGGCTTTCTGATTCATTGGACGTACCGTTTGCACTGCGTCAATGTTTCGATTCATCTGATGTACCGTTTGTACTACATCGATGTCTCTGTCTTTCTGATTCATTGGACGTACCGTTTGCACTGCGTCAATGTTTGATTCATCTGATGTACCGTTTGTACTACATCGATGTCTTGGCTTTCTGATTCATTGGACGTACCGTTTGCACTGCGTCAATGTTTGATTCATCTGATGTACCGTTTGTACTACATCGATGTCTTGGCTTTCTGATTCATTGGACGTACCGTTTGCACTGCGTCAATGTTCGATTCATCTGATGTACCGTTTGTACTACATCGATGTCTCTGTCTTTCTGATTCATTGGACGTACCGTTTGCACTGCGTCAATGTTTGATTCATCTGATGTACCGTTTGTACTACATCGATGTCTCTGTCTTTCTGGTTCATTGGACGTACCGTTTGCACTGCGTCAATGTATCGGCATTCATGCTCCTGTTTGGGATTGGCCATCCTTTTCTTGTGATCTCTGGATTTCTAATTATTGATTTCTGGAAATTTATGTTTCACCAGCTTTTACCATTGACATTGATGAGTATGTCATTTTATTGTGGCTTGGTGAATTAAATTAAGAATATGACATTCTTTTCTCTGTTTTGAGATTATTGAGATATTGTATGACTTTTGTGGGATTTCTAATGTATACTTTTCATAGTATGACACCTTTTTGTTATCATACGTTCTATTATCATATCTCATATTCTATCTCATTTTATCTGATAATTATAGCTAGACTGATCCGTTTATTATTTTCTTCTTAAATAATACTCGGGTCAGACTGAGTTTTTTTTACAGGTGCTTCATCATGACTTCTTATCTGGAGCCATCTTCTGACTTTTGGCTAACTACTCTAGTTTAGTAGGTTTTTGTTGTATGAATTTGGGATGAGACTCCTTGATGTATACGTATTCTATTGTCTTGCACTTGTATCTATTCTTTTGTGTTATTGTGGATCTTATTTGACCACTACTCTGATTTACACTTTTAGGTGTAATATTCATATCTTATTCCGCCTTTGTGATATGAATTGTCTGTAACTGATTTGTTCTACGTTTATTTCTATATTTGTTTCCGAAGATCATTTATAGCCACCGTGTGATAGCTTTGTGTTTGTTTCGGTATGTCGGATTTCCTCCTTAAAAGATAAGCATTCTATTCTATCTGACATATCGGTGCTCGCGCAAAGAAGTTACATAGATGGTCGCTCCTCAACAGCCTTATCCTCCGTGCTAATTGACAGCACTACACCGTAGTGTTCTTGGTTAGCGTGGGTATAAAGGTGGGGCGTTACATATATCCAGTAGGGTTTAAATGGTAGTCAGAGGAGATTTTATACAAATAGATTTTTGGAATTTTATATATATTGGAATTTTAAATGCTAGAAGTATGTAAGAATTAGATTTACATTTTTAGTATGTATAGTTTCCAAGGGAAATAAAATAAAAATATATTTATACATTTTAATTTACTAGATTGTTTTAAAGTAAATTATTAGGAAATTAATCTGGTCAATCAACCTGTTCTTTTTAGTTACTAAAGATATTTTCTTTAATAGAAAATGGATCAATGAATTAGTTCAAATTAAAGATGTTAATTAATTTAAATCTATTTAAAGGAAATTTTGAGTAAGGTTTAAATTATTAAATTTATCAAACTTTTAGTTAAATTTAAATTGTTGATGAACTAAGTGGTAATAAATTTCTTGATCAATTCAAATATTAATAAACTACAAAATATTTTTACAAGGTCTGAAATCTTGAAAAGTCAAGCTGGTTTGGATTGGATTTGCAAACAACAAAATCAGGAGTCAAAGGTGAGTTAATCTCACTCAGTTAAATTATAATTTAAATTTAATTGGTTAAATTTAAATATTGATGGATGTTTGGATTGAATGATTTGATTGATTTGATTGATGTGCTATATATATAGTAGTATATAGCAATATATACATATTGGCATATGTATATATTGGAGTTGTTGATATTCCCGCATTATATAGCGGATGAGACCCTATGCGCCGCATAATAGCGGATGATTTTATATTAAAACCCATATACCGCGATATTCCACTTTGAAGTGAAATTGGTATTGTGCTAACATCTGTGGATGCACGGAAACAGGTTGGAGGGATCCAACTGGATTCCTCAAAATATTTAATTTTGTTTAAATATTCTGTGATATGATTGTTGATATCATGTGATGAATTATATGGATAATTGGATGTTATGGTTTGGTTGGACCGATTTAGATATGTTGAGTTATCAAAATCTCTAGTATGGAAATTTTGAAAAGAAATAAAAGAGTAAATTTTTAAGTAAAATAATTATAAGAGTTTGGAATAAATTTGAGAATGAATCTGATTAAGAATAAAAGTGATTTCCAACATTCTAATAAATATGGAAAAGAGGAATTTTGAATAAACCGAGAAATATTGAATTTAAAAACTTATGGGATATTATTTAAAAGAATAAATAATTTATTTTAATTCAATGTTTAAATGTAATTAAAAAGGAAGAAGGAAATTTGGAAATCAGAAACTTGTGTTTCGGTTTAAAGATTTTAAATCATAATGAGAAATAAAATCTGGAAGTTAATGAATTTGGAAATAAATGGATTAAGTAAAGAAATTTATTTCAAAGTAAAATAAATTGGGAAATCAATTATAAATTGATTTAAATACTTTGGGATTTGAAATTTAAAGAGAAATGAGATTTTGGAGAGATAAACTGGGTTTATAAAGTGAAATGAAATATCAGTGGATATTTGAAAATATAAATTCAAGGTGGGAATTTATAAAAGAATATGAATTGGTTTAAAAATAAATGTTGATTTATTTTTAAAGGATGTGAAGAGAAGTGTATTTCCTTGGATTGCCAAGTACGTTTTTCAAAGCAATTTTAATATAAGTTAAAAGTTCTAAATTGTTTAAAAAGGCATGTTTTAGGAAATTGATTATTTCTAAAGGTTAATTTCTAAAGTAAGTATTTTCAAAAATCTATTATTGTAGTAATTATATAAAAGTGATTTGCTATTATGTTTTAAAAGGAGAAATTTAGTTTATATTATAAAGTGGTTTATTTTAAAGTATATATTTTTAATAAAGTATTAAAGTAGTTTGATTTCAATGTTATAAAGTATATTTAAATAAAGTGTTTTTAAATTATTTTAAATTTAAAAGTATTTTGTACTTGGTGATTCAGTGGAAATAATTATTTGGGAAATGTATTCCGTAAGCGGAAACTGTTTGAAATTGTTTTCAAATGAGCTTTGAAAATTTGAAAATATACCTTGGAAAGATATTTGGGCAAATAAATAATGTGGGAAATTATTTATTGTGTGATGGTTGCTTGTGGATGTTGATTGATAGTTAAATAACCGACTATCAATATTGGCCAAATGCGCTGATCGTTTCGAAGAGACCGGGATCGGGTTTCCGTATACCGGGATTCTAGGTCTGGAGACTCGAAAACCACTTCGATCCGGTTTGTACGTTTCGTGGGGAAACGAGGGTAATATTGATAAGGGGATAGTGTTATCAGTTCTGTTCGGACCCGGAACGGACTTGTATGGATGAATGCTTTCGGACATCGTCAGGGGACGATGGGCATTCTAAGTGAAATGTTCTTAAAAGGTATCGTTTAGCCTCGAACCTCATCAACCGGGAATGACTGAAAATCAGGGGTTATGCAGCAAGGCTTCGTGGGTAGCCCCCACTTGAGAGTAAAGTCATCCCTGTCTAGATGTCCCTTTTATTTCAGCTTAGTGTTGCGGTTGCTGATCCCAACCGTGGGGTGATTTTATTTGGAATTATCCAGTAAGGGATGATTCCGGCCTTGTGTTGCAGGGGAGCGGGCGTACTCCTCGGTACTGTGATCTAGGCCACGTACCGTGACAGGTGGTACCCCAGTGCCTAGTCATTCGTTGGAAATCCATTCTCCCTACGTGCCTTGTACGAGTTTTGTTTGTATTACCCACTTTGTGGCTAGTATGCCGGAATTTAATAGATGTAACAATTTCGGCTATTTTAATAAGTATTTGTGAATAGACACTATTATAATATCAGAGGATTTTGATAAAAAGTGTTTTAGCTATCGTAAGGTAAAAACCCGACATGTTTATTTGTGGCGTGGTCTTACGAGATGCTTTTGTTTCCAAAGGATTTTGAAACTTTAATAATCAATTTGAGTGTGATTTTCTCACGCTGGTTTTCCAGACTGACTCGGGTATTGTTTTTATATGATGCTCGGGTCAGACCGAGTATTATAGGTTACAGGATATGATGCTGTGGATCTCAGGAGATGAGCTGGATGGCGAGACGTATCTCCCGTACTTGTTTATATATATATATATTCTGCTGGGTTGATTGTTGTACTCTGTTGAATTGAGGACATGATATGGTTATTGTCCAGTTGTATGTTATGTGTTCTCTGGTGTATACTCTGATGCTATATTATATAAAACTGATATAGTTTTGATTTGTGTAAAGATCTGTTAATATATATTATATTTTATTCCGCTGCGATGGTCAGATTCTGTTGTTGCTTTCTGTTTTCTCTTCTTCTACCTCTTCTTCTTAACTAAAATGGTTCGATTTTCCGGGTCTGGGAAGTCGGGTCGTTACAGTGGTATCAGAGCTTAGGCTGGCGACAACCTTGGCTCTGGTGGGAATTTTGATAGTATTAATAGATATGAGCGCGTATTTGTTAGTGAATATAAAATTGTTTTATATTGTGTTGATTGGTTTATTGAGTAGTTTATGGATTCTGGTCGATGTGTGGGATGCCACAACATTGATAGGGATCTCTAAACACTTGTATAGAACAATTCGACACAGTATTGTTTTAAAGTAGGGTAAATGAAATAATTTTACCCAAATTATTTTTGTATAAAAAGAAACGTTTTGTAAACTATTCTAGTTAATATATATGGTTGTTTGGATGTTAGAAGTGATAATATGGAATTATTATCATTAATATATGGAAACTTAACTAGAAATTGAAATTTATAACCAAAGCAAAGAATAAAATTTTATAATAAAATAAAATTTGAGATATAGATTACAAATGTAATTTATAAATTTGAAATAAACTTCATATACAAATGAGATTTGTGCTTTAAAATAGAATTCCAGAAAAATGTGGAAAATAAATCGGAATGGATTTTAAGTTTGGAATTTTGGGAAAGGTTAGAAATTCCTTGAGATTTGGAAATAGTTTTCAAAGAGTTTGAGGAAATAATAAGTGGTATTATTTCAGGAATATTTTGAGTTGAGTTTGGAATCTGGAAAGATTTGAAATTTAAAAATATTTGAAATGGTTTAAAGAGATAAAAGCATTTAATTCTCTTCCGGTCGCTGGGAAATAATTTCGGTGATGACTGCAGCATCATCGATGTTCATTTTCGAGTTTCCAAAGAGAAATTGCTACCAAACCGTGTTAAATTGGGATTGTTTGCAAAACTGGATTTGGTTTTGAAATTCAAAGAGATAGCTGAATATACAAAAGGAGTTTTGGATGTGATTGATTTCAAAAGTGATTTTGAAATTTTGGGAAATTGTTAAAAACTCTGGAATCTTATTTTAATTGTTTATAGAAAAACAAATAAAAATAAATAAATATACTTGACTAAATTTAATGTATAATCCGGAATAAAGAGTAAAATGTGAATGGGATTGCTTTAATGGATTGAAGGCCTAATTCGAATTAGATGGGATGAACTCGTCTGCTCCTTGACCCTTGACGTCGCACCTTCCGGTCCTCCCCCAATTGATCGGGGTCGATAGAGCCCTCGTAAGAGGTATTGCGTTAGCTGTTAACGGAAAGGCTCGTTGAGACCCCGACATTCAATCGATTTGCTTTGGCTGGTAGCTGTGCCAAGGAAGAAGCTGTTCTTGTTCTCGAATCAGCAGTTTTCGCAATTGAATCAGAACTAGTCCTACCTTTTTTGCAAGCACCTTCTGAGATCTGCTATCTTGTCGGAAAAGCAAGAAAAAGAAAATAAGGCGACCCCGATCAATTGGCCCCAATTGATTGCCCCGCAATAATACCTACAGCTTCCCCCAATTCAACCAGATCGCCGTGAGTGGAACTTCTACCATAACATAATTGACAGATCCAAGATGTATTCCTGCAAGTAAAGGGGGTTCGAATATATATTGGTTGTGCTCGAAAAGTTATGAATCGATTGGCAAGTCCAATCCCAATATCTTGATTTCGAGTGGCAATGCAGCGTATCCCCATATATATATCGTCCGCTAATACACGACCAATTAGGGTTTGGACAAAAATTTTTTCTGTCACCCCATTTCGAGGACTCACGGAAATACCTCGGATAGTACCACAATCTGTTCTACGTACAATAATGTGTTGAACTACTTCAACAAGTCTACGCGTGAGGTATCCAGCATCTGATGTTCGTACAGCAGTATCCACGACTCCTTTTCGAGCTCCGTAGCAGGAAATTATATATTCTGTCAAAGAAAGTCCTTCACGTAAATTGCTTTGAATGGGTAAATCAATCATTTGTCCTTGGGGATCCGACATTAATCCTCTCATACCTACTAATTGATGTACCTGAGATGCATTTCCTCGAGCTCCCGAAAAGGACATTAGATGGACTGGATTAGATGGATCAGTCATCCGAAAATTAGGATTCATTTCTTGTCTCAAATATTCACTTGTAGCATACCATATCTCAATGGATTGACGTAATTTTTCTACCGCGTGTACATTCCCATAATGATGGTGTTTATCTAAAATAAAACTTTGTTGTTCAGCATCTTGGACTAACCATCCCTTAGAAGGTATTGTTAAAAGATCATCAATCCCTAATGAAATAGATGTAGCAGTGGCTTGTTGGAAACCCAGAGTCTTCACTTGATCCAGGATATGTGATGTATATGCCATTCCGAAATGATCTATTAATCTGCTAATAAGTCGTTTCATAGCAGTTCCATCTATCACTTTATTGTGAAAGACCAGATCGGCTCGTTCTGCCATAAGTACCTCCATATTTCGCTGAGTAGGATTCGACAATGGACTTGAGTCAGTGATTCGAAAACTTCCTTTCCTCAATCTTGATTCACATAGAAATTAAGAAATTCTTATAATACCGATGAAATTGGATAAACCCGACTTCCCAAGGAAGGACGTCTAATCGAATTTATTTATTTAGATAGCGTATTTAGATAGCGTATAAATAGGCTCGACAAAACCCCTGTATGGCTTCTTCTATTTCTCGATAAAAAGAAACATGACCAACAGTAGTTCGAATGTATATACAACGGATTTTCTTTTTAATACTTCCTACTATTAGATAGTGTCCATAAATCTCATGATAAGTACCAAAAGATTCATATTGAACTTCGATGGGAACCTCTTTTGAGCCAATGACACGTTGATCTAGTCGCCACCGGAGCCAAAAGGGACTGTCTAATTTGATTCGTTTCTGCCGATAAGCTCCAAGTACATCGTAGGAACCGCCAAAATATGATTCTTTTTCTTTCGTATACTCATAGTTATTATTATCAACTGTTTTATTTTTATAGTTCGCACAATTATATGGATTATACCTATTTTCACAAATACCCCGCCGATTTCCCATCGTTAATACATAGAGTCCGATAAGCATATCTTGACTTGGTACAGAAATGGGATCCCCAATAGCTGGAGACAAAAGATTCATATGAGAAAACATAAGTAAGCGGGCCTCCGCTTGAGCTTCCAAAGATAAAGGTACATGAACAGCCATTTGGTCCCCATCAAAGTCTGCATTGAAGCCCTTACAAACTAATGGGTGTAAACAAATAGCGCGCCCCTCCACTAAAATGGGTTGGAACGCTTGTATACCCAATCTATGCAGGGTAGGTGCTCTATTCAACAATACAGGATGCCCCTGCATAACTTCTTGAAGTATTTCCCATACAATCGGTTCTTTTTCCCGAATTTTACTTTTTGCAATCCCGATGTTAGAAACAATATGTTGTCTAATTAGACCACGAATTACAAATGTTTGGAAAAGCTCTATTGCTATTTCTCGAGGTAATCCACATTGATGTAATGAAAGCGAAGGACCGACGACAATGACGGAACGTCCCGAATAATCGACCCGTTTACCAAGCAGAGTCTCACGAAATCTTCCTTCTTTGCCTTCAATTACATCTGAAAATGATTTGTAAACTTTATTATGACCATCCCTCATTGGTTGTCCGCGTATCCCATTATCAAGAAGTGTATCCACAGCCTCTTGTACTAATTTTTCCTGACACATTACTAATTCCCCTGGCGTAGACCTACTTGTTGCTAATAGATCAGTAAGAGTATTGTTCCGATAGATAACTCTTCTATAGAGTTCATTAATATCTGAACTCATTAGTTTACCCCCATCTATCTGAATGATTGGTCTCAACTCAGGAGGAAGGACTGGTAATAGACATAAAACCATCCATTCTGGTTCTACATTTGTTCGGATAAAATGTTTAGCTAATTCCATGCGTCTAACCAAAAAATCCTTTCTTCTTCTAATTTTTCTATCTTCCCATTCGTTTCCAGCGGATTCTTCGTCTCCTAATTCCTTCCATTCTACCAATGAATTTTCTATAATAATTCGCAAATCTAAATCGGCTAATTGTTCTCTGATAGCACCTGCTCCTGTAGAGATTTCTCGGTTTCGAAATGTCTCAAAGCCTTGGGTAGTAAAAAAAAGTGGGATGCTGTATTTCCAGGATTGGATTTCATACTCGAATAAGCCCCGTAATCGTAGGAAAGTAGGTTTTTTAGCTATGGGCCTAGCAAAAGAAAAATTTAGATAGGTTCCTATAAGATTGGATCCCCCCTTTAAAAATCGGACGTGAAGGTTTCCTCTCATCCGGCTCAAGTAGTTATACCAAATAAGGAAGGGAGTTTTTTTTTACTTTGTTCGATAAAAAGAAAAGCCTACAAAGGCTGTTTGGAAGGGGACATGAAACATAGAACCTGGCTGAATCCGGGCTGGGATAGTGGCGCCCATTCCTGTGATGAAATAAACCAAATATTAGGTATAAATTGGAATAAATTACTTAATGGAGTAATGGATTATGGAAATAGAACCTTAATTGGCTGAAAGAAAGTTGATTTTGTAATTTGGATATGAAATGGGAAATGAACTTGGATTAAGTAGAAATTATTAATTGCAATCCGAGATAAAATACTAACAAATCGAATGTGGATGATATAAATAAAGCTCGACACATATATTTTGGATGCTGTTAAGTGAAATAAATTGGAACAAAATTAACTTAAGTGTGAATGAACTCAAGTATAAATAAATGGAATATGACCTTGAAATATTATCCAAATGAGTTTGGGTTATGGAATTTAAATTGGTTAAATAGAAATTAAATTGTGAATTAATAAAATTGGGTAGTGAATTAAAAATGAATAGTAGAATCAGAATTTGAGTTATTAATTAAAATTCGACTTGGAGTATTAACACATTAAATATAAGTGGAAATGTGTTAAACAAAAATGAAAATTTGAATTAAAATAGTGATGGCTTGTATTGCAAACGAAAATTCAAGTGGGTATGAATGAAAATGGCCTTGGATATTATTCAATGAACGGAATATTGAATTTAGAATTAAAAAGGGACAAATTGAATGAATTGGTGCAAACTGCAATGAAAATGAACTTAAGTTGTTAACTTAAGTAAATGTTGGATGAAGACTGTACTCAAATCGAGGTTGTTGAAATCAATTGAGAATTAATTATTGAATGAAATAGCCTGGATTGTTTTCGAGCTAAATAAATGGATGTGAATAAATTAAATGGACTGGGTTGAGTATTGTTTGGAAAAAAAAATGGGAATAAGGGTCGAAACATTTCATATGTGCTTATGGAAGTATATAACATGCATTGTTTGTAGAATCCATGTTTTAGCAATTTAAATTTTAGTGAAATGTAAATAAACTTTGTATATTTGGCACTTACATGTTGTAATTGAGTTAGTACAGGTTCAGGGAAGCCGATTGGCTGAATCTGATGGCACAACATGCTAAAATAAATAACCGCTTTGCTTAAAATGCTAAAATAAGGTACGCTTACGTAAAAATTCAAAATAGGAGATATGAACTGCATATATTGATATATATCGTGATTTCCGGCCTGAGGCCGATGTATATATATATTTGTGCATCCTGCGATATCGCAGAAGTCCCTCCGTACAAGAGAGACTCTGCCAAAATTTTCCGTAAATTTTAGGAGTTAGAAATTTTTTGAAATTTTTGGAAATTTTCATTAACGGCAAATGATTTAAATTTGCTAAGTAAATGGAATTGGAACTGAATAATTGAAATCTATTTGAAATATGAATGTAAAGTAAGTGAATCGAAGGAACTAAAGAAAGAAAAGTTCACAAATAAATTTCTAATTGAAATTTAAATTAGTTAGTAAGTGTAACTGATTGAATATTCAAAGTGGAAGATAAATTGAATTCAAGTGGAATTATAAAGACAAAAGTGGTTAAAATGAATATGAACTTCAATAGTGAAATGAAAATTAATATGAGAAATATGTAAAATATTTATATTGGACTTAAGAAATGAATAGTGAATTCTTAAGTAAATTTGTATTGAGAAATTATTCCAAGCAAATAATTGAATGAAAATCGAAACAGGCAGTTGTGGAGTGGGAAAATTGTGAATAAGAGCATAACTACCAAGATGAAAGTGAATAAAAGGAAATTGATAATCAATTGGGCTAATTACGTAAGGTGTACGTATATTATTTTATTCGCATAGCTATTTGATCCAGATGTCGAACACAGAATTTCGAGATAGTTTTATCGATCCGAATTAGGATTTTTCACTCCATTTTCAACGGCGAACCTGGATATGGATTGTTGATTGATTCTGGAAATTCTCTATCATAGTTTGTGGCTATGCAAGGAGAATGACGGTTTCTGATCAAGAAACCAGATCTGAGTCCGCACTAGGAAGTCGGGTGGACGATACTAGTTCGGAAGTGAAATTGTGTGATCGATTGAGCGATCGAATGTGATATTGCGTACGGATGATATATGTGCATCGTACGGGCTTAAGTAAAGCAAATATTGAAAATTTGTAAAAGAAAAGTATAAAATGACTTTGGGATTGGGAGTGAATATTATTGCTTAGCATGATATACAGGTGTATAAAAGCAATGGATAAATTGGGATTTTGATTGTTGAAGATAAAATTTAATGGCCCGACAAAAGGTATGTATTTGAATTTCTATATGAAATTTGATTGGGGTTTTGATCCAGCCACTTGGCCTTTTGTTTTCTTTTTGAGATTGGGAGGCCGTAGAGCCATTTTGTAGTAGTACCGAGCTAGCCGCGCAAAGGAGACGCTGGCGAAATTTTTCGGAAATTTAGGGAGTTAGAAAAATTTTGAGAAATATTTGATAATTCAAAATTTGAATTCAAATTTAAATTTGAATGGATAAGTAGGTGGTATGGGTTGAACTTATGAATAAGTTTGGGAAGTTAAAAGATGATTAGTGTATCATTAATAAAAGATTGTTTGGGTATTGTTAAAACTGTTTGAATTTGGAAAATAGTTAACGGGGATTGAATCATTCCTCTTAACTGGAAATTTCGGGGACGAAATTCTTTTAAGGGAGGAGGAATGTGACGACCCGGAATTTTTGTATATTTGAAATGGGAATATTTAATTTATTTTAAATATTCGAAGGTTAAATTTTAACTTTAATTTCAAATATACAGTATTTATTTGGATAATTAATTATTGAATTTAATTACCGGGATTGGGTAAAATATTGAATCTTGATTTTTAAGCCTGTTAAAAATAGTTTAAAGGCTCAGAAAATTTATATTGTTAATATTGAAGGTGATGAAACTTTTAAAATTGAATTTGGAAGTGATTTGTTCAGCTTTGAAATTATATCGTTTAAATTGAATTTAAAAATAGCCTTCCGAAGCACAGTTTCGGAATTCGACGAAATCAGTTCCATTTGGTCCGTAATATTGAATTATTATCGGATTTCAAATTTCGTATTTTTCGGAGTTAGTGTGTGAGTGTACAATATATAAACGCGCTGGAAATTTATTGATCATAATCTAATGAAATTTAATTTATTTGGTCAAGCTTCTCTAATACGCCATCTCATATTCGTTTTAACACGTTACCCTTATCTTCCATCGTACACTTCTCGTTCCTTCTAAAATTTGCCTGTTCCTTCCTTATTTAATTCATTCGATTTCAGTCATTATCAAACGAGAAAAGGGGCGACTGCTTCCTAATTAAATCGCGCCTCCCTTCATCTCGACTCCCTTTTTCATCTCTAGTCGATCGACCAGATCGCGAATTAAATCGCAAGGAGGAAGAGCCAGCAGACGCGCGACTCGAGAAGGTAGGGCGTCACGACGGCAGGGGAAGCTCGGAAGGTCTGGAGTTTGCGAGGCATAAGTTGAAGTCGAGCAATTTATATCGCGTGCGAATGAAGGCTGGAGACTTCGATCTCGACATTGGGGGAAGCTCGCGATTCGTTCAAAGCTGGAAGTCGATCGAGTTCGACTCGAGTTCGTTGGGGGTTTAAGGCACGCGAGGTGCTGCTGCGACGACGAGAAGGACTTAGATGTGTTGGAGGTTGGTGGCGAGTGCGTGGGTAGCCGAGGTCAGGCTGTTTTCAAGCGTGTCAGTGAGGTATAGCTAGCTGTTATTTCTATTTCTATTGATATATGCAGTGAAATATATATCCAGTAGGGTTTAAATGGTAGTCAGAGGAGATTTTATACAAATAGATTTTTGGAATTTTATATATATTGGAATTTTAAATGCTAGAAGTATGTAAGAATTAGATTTACATTTTTAGTATGTATAGTTTCCAAGGGAAATAAAATAAAAATATATTTATACATTTTAATTTACTAGATTGTTTTAAAGTAAATTATTAGGAAATTAATCTGGTCAATCAACCTGTTCTTTTTAGTTACTAAAGATATTTTCTTTAATAGAAAATGGATCAATGAATTAGTTCAAATTAAAGATGTTAATTAATTTAAATCTATTTAAAGGAAATTTTGAGTAAGGTTTAAATTATTAAATTTATCAAACTTTTAGTTAAATTTAAATTGTTGATGAACTAAGTGGTAATAAATTTCTTGATCAATTCAAATATTAATAAACTGCAAAATATTTTTACAAGGTCTGAAATCTTGAAAAGTCAAGCTGGTTTGGATTGGATTTGCAAACAACAAAATCAGGAGTCAAAGGTGAGTTAATCTCACTCAGTTAAATTATAATTTAAATTTAATTGGTTAAATTTAAATATTGATGGATGTTTGGATTGAATGATTTGATTGATTTGATTGATGTGCTATATATATAGTAGTATATAGCAATATATACATATTGGCATATGTATATATTGGAGTTGTTGATATTCCCGCATTATATAGCGGATGAGACCCTATGCGCCGCATAATAGCGGATGATTTTATATTAAAACCCATATACCGCGATATTCCACTTTGAAGTGAAATTGGTATTGTGCTAACATCTGTGGATGCACGGAAACAGGTTGGAGGGATCCAACTTGTGACGCCCCACCTCTATACCCACGCTAGCCAAGAACACTACGGAGTAGTGCTGTCAACTAGCATGGAGAATAAGGCTGTTGAGGAGCGACCATCCATGTAATTGCCTTGTGCGAGCACCGATATGTCAGATAGAATAACATGCATTTCATCTTTTAGAGGAAATCCGACATACCGTTACAAACTCAAAGCTACTACACAGTGGCTATAATAGTTTAGGACAATAAATATAAAAATAACACAGATAACATAAATGCGGAATACAGATGGAACGAAAAGTCTCATATATACAATAACTGATATCAGTTACAATACATTTGACACAATACAAATGATACAACTACAACTGTCGACTCAAGAAGTTATATATATACAAGTACATTATCGACTAATATACATGAATACATTATCATCTTAAACAGACACACTGACTACTACAACAAGACGAAGACCACTTCAAATGATATAAAAAGTCTTCATAGCTCTAGCAGCAATCCAAAGCTAAAAATCTACAACCTGTAAATACTCGGTCTGACCCGAGTATTACATTCAAAAGAAAATAATACCCGGATCAGTCTAATTCAAACCAGTTTATTAGTGCATATAGGCAGTAATAATCAATCTCAATATAGATGACAGTCACAGAAATCTCGTATATCCAACTCTCGGTACGAGAATTGGATAACGGCAGATGTAACACTAAACAGTGTTAATCCACAAAACAGAAATCCAAAGCAGTTTAAATAATTGAAAAGTCAATGTAAAAATATCAATGCTAATTGGCTGCAGTACACGCTAACGTGTACTGCCTCGCCAATACAGCCTACGAATTACGCAATAGATCGATGAATTAAGAACAAAAGAGATATCGATTAAAATCTGTCAATTCGGTGTGGCTGCAGTACACGCATGCGTGCACTGCCTCGCCACAACCGAGTATAAGGTCCCCACAAGGGACAAGGGTAAAACTGCTACGAAAATGCAGCAGGCCCGCAAGTGCTCAGGGATGAACAGATGCAAGCGAAAATGACACAAGGATAAGCAGTGTATACCCTAGTACAACCAAAATTGAAATAAGTCAAGCATATATAGATATGCAGTGCCAAAGTGAACCAAGTCACAATGTCACAGCGAGATCAAGTGACAGTGGCAATCACAGGACAGACAAGTCAAAGCAGTGAAACCAGGGTGGGCAATAATGAATGCAGAGGAATGCATGCAACTGATGACAACTAAAACCAGATCACAAGCAACTGCAAAAGCTCACCACCACAACATCGATGAAGAACATGGATGCAGATTCAAGGCTGTCACAAACGAGTATGGACAGTGACACAGTGAAGTGCAAACATCATAAACAGAGGCGAAGTCAAATAGATCGAACAACAAGCAACAGCAAATACAAGTGACTCAGGCAATGTACGGAGACGCCAACAACAACAGGGGCACCATAATGAAACAGTGGACAGGGGCAATGAATGCCACGCAATATCAATATGACAGAAACGACAGAGACGATAAGACTCTGAAATTACTAGGCAGTGACTGTAAGAAATAACATGAACCAGAACACTAACCCAATTACCACATTAAGTTCGACAGTATCAAGTGCAGATATACACAATGAAATCTAATGCTCAACATCATGCAAATGAACTCAGAAGCAAATCAGATAAGAAGCTCAAATCAGTGCACAACAACAATTACCCTAAAATCGAGTTCAGGCCAGACCAACTCAATGTAACAGGTCAGAATGGTACAGACCAATAATGCAACTCAAATGAATCTCCAGGGTGCAGACCACTAGACATAAATGGAGCCTGACTCAATTTAACCAGATGAACAAGACACAACAGAATCAAAGTGAACAAACAGTGGTAAATGCAGTTCAATGATTATCAAATGGACGAAAACAGGAATGAGTCATGTAATCACATAAACCAAGTTAGGTGGCCGAAGGATAGCCAAAGTCGAACAAGAACGAAACAACCACGTCAATTCAAGTAAAACGAACTCATACGAGATCGACAAATTCAGAGAATCATCAACAACGAACCCAATCAACTGCCAATGCACTTGAACTCTGACTGTCAAAGAAACTTCAAAACAACATGATACAAATACAACATTTCAACAAGACATATATATGTATCAATGAAACAGTGCAACAGTAATTGGCGGCAACTCAAAATCAAGTCACGGTTCAATCCAAGGATGTAACACTGCTTCATATTCATGTAGTCAAGCTATATGGAGACTAACAGAAATCAGTTCACTATGCCAACAAGTCAAGAGATGTTCCAGTAAACCAGATGTGCACAGAGAAGATTCAAGTGCCCAAAATCATATAGCAGCAGTTTCAAATAATCAAGACAACAGTAGTTTCAACGAAATTGCTAAATAAGTTCAGAGCCGAAGATTAAGAAATGTCACAGGAACTTCAAAATCAAAGCCAAACCGAAGTCAACAAAATATATGAATTGGACAAAGTCAGAAATCATCCAAATCATTCAAACAACATCAAATGGCCAAAGACGAATTCAAGTAAATATATACGAACGGAAATCAAGGGTTTGAATTGCAGATGTGAGTGAGGAATCACTCACCTCAATTTCGAAGATCCCAAAACTAGTCGCCGAAGCAAGCAAGAATCGAAGCATCATTCGATTGAACTACCGAGAGCGTCGCTTTCGACTTTTCTCAAAGCCCTAGCTATCGAAATCAGGAACGAACGAAAGATGAGCTGCCACCATTTTTCTTTCGAACGATTTGTTTAATTTAGGGCTTGCTAAAGAAAATGAAAAGAGGAATGAACGGGTATAGGGTTTTCGAAATCAAAGTGAAATGGGGGAACGGGTATAACTCGAGATACACAGTACACACCCATGGACCAACACTCAAAGCCCAAAATATTTTCTTAACCAAATGTTTTAAAGAATTTTAACAAAAATTTAAAAACTTCAATTGGCAATATGCAACAATATTTATCGTTTAAATGTCGATTATTAATTGATGCGAAATACCGGGTTGTTACAGACTCTCCTCCTTAAAGAAATTGCGTCCTCGCAATCATAAGGAATAAATGGACAAATGGTAACAACCAAAAGGGAATGGCATTGTCGAATGCATAAGCAAAGCAAATGTCAACAGGGAAGCATTAGAATTATGGAAGTATCAGATAAAGAATCAAAAAGGTTCGACGGCTTCAAGTCAAAAGGATCAACATCGTGGGGATCAAGGAATCAAAATCAGACGACTATCAAAGAGCAAGAATCAATCGAGTTCCAGCATTTAAAGGAAAAGGAATCAGAGCAGAAATTACGTACTGCACGAATTGAATGTGAGAAAATCAGATTACTCACCTGAATTGCCAGGGAAAAAGACGAAGCTCGAATCTCAAAATAGCAAATATTCAATCATCAAAAACGATAATTGAATTTTCAAAAATATCTGATTATCAAAAACGATAATCAGAAATCACAAAGATTCGATTATCAAATCGAAAAATATTTAATTATCTCAAATGATAATCAAATTTCACAAATATCTGATTATCAAAAACGATAATCAGAAACACAAAGATTCGATTATCAAATCGAAAAATATTTAATTATCTCAGACGATAATTAAATTGGAAAATATTTAATTATCACAAATGATAATCAAATTTCACAAATATCTGATTATCAAAAACGATAATCAAAAACACAAAGATTCGACTATCAAATCGAAAAATATTTAATTATCTTAAACGATAATCAAATTTCACAAATATCTGATTATCAAAAACGATAATCAGAAACACAAATATTCGATTAATCAAATCGAAAAATATTTAATTATCTCAGACGATAATTAAATTGGAAAATATTTAATTATCACAAATGATAATCAAATTTCACAAATATCTGATTATCAAAAACGATAATCAGAAACACAAATATTCGATTAATCAAATCGAAAAATATTTAATTATCACAAATGATAATCAAATTTCACAAATATCTGATTATCAAAAACGATAATCAGAAATCACAAATATTCGATTATCAAATCGAAAAATATTTAATTATCACAAATGATAATCAAATTTCACAAATATCTGATTATCAAAAACGATAATCAGAATCACAAACATTCGATTAATCAAATCGAAAAAATATTTAATTATCTCAGACGATAATTAAATTTCACAAATATCTGATTATCAAAAACGATAATCAGAAACACAAATATTCGATTAATCAAATCGAAAAATATTTAATTATCTCAGACGATAATTAAATTGGAAAATATTTAATTATCACAAATGATAATCAAATTTCACAAATATCTGATTATCAAAAACGATAATCAGAAACACAAATATTCGATTAATCAAATCGAAAAATATTTAATTATCACAAATGATAATCAAATTTCACAAATATCTGATTATCAAAAACGATAATCAGAATCACAAACATTCGATTAATCAAATCGAAAAAATATTTAATTATCTCAGACGATAATTAAATTTCACAAATATCTGATTATCAAAAACGATAATCAGAAATCACAAACATTTGATTATCAAAAACGATAATCAGAAGTCATAAATATTCAATTAACGAGTCCGGAATTAACCGAAGTAGTAAAAGTATGGTTCCATACTCCTTACTTTTGCTAAATCGTTTAAATCTCTTTATCGTTTTCTTGAAAGTGCAGAATTGTGTGTTTTAAAAATAACATTTCACATTCTCAAACGGACAAGTCCGGAATTAAGCGAATCGGTAAAAGAAAGGGGTCATAGTCCTCGATTTTTCTGAAACGTTTAAATCGCTTCCTCGTTCTTTTGAAAATGCAAACTGTAAGAATTTTGAAAACAATTTTAATTTATATTTTGAAACAACTTTTAAAAATAACGAATTTTGAAAATACGTGATTAAATTAGCAATATCAGTGTTGCGGGAGAACCGCTTGTAAATTCATTTTAAAATTGACGGTTACCGAAGTTAACACGTCAAAGTCTCATTAAAATAACTGGCATCAAAATATAATACCAAATGAATTTTCATTCATCAAAGATGTCACAAGAATCTTCTCAAAGATAGAAAGGGATATCATACCCTAAACTTGTTTTCATAACAAGTCAATAACACATGAATTCACCAATACACAAAAATTGACAAAACTTGTCAATAGAAATCACGAAAATTGGTGAAGCACAAATTCTAGAAATCATCTCAAGAAATCCAGAAAACACATATTCTAGAAATCTACACACGAAATCCAGAAAACACAGATTCTAGAAATCTACACACGAAATCCAGAAAACACAAAGAAGGAGGAAGTCCGAGCACACGGACGAGGAACTATCTCATGGAAGCTATCCATTTAATTTTACGAACACACGGATGGGAAGCTATTTATTTAATTTTCCGAACACATGGATGGGAAGCTATTTATTTAATTTTCCGAACACACGGATGGGAAGCTATCCATTTAATTTTCCGAACACACGGATGGAAAGCTATTTATTTAATTTTCCGAACACACGGATGGGAAGCTATTTATTTAATTTTCCGAACACACGGATGGGAAGCTATCCATTTAATTTTCCGAACACACGGATGGAAAGCTATTTATTTAATTTTCCGAACACACGGATGGGAAGCTATCCATTTAATTTTCCGAACACACGGATGGAAAGCTATTTATTTAATTTTCCGAACACACGGATGGGAAGCTATCCATTTAATTTTCCGAACACACGGATGGAAAGCTATTTATTTAATTTTCCGAACACACGGATGGGAAGCTATCCATTTAATTTTCCGAACACACGGATGGAAAGCTATTTATTTAATTTTCCGAACACACGGATGGCCCGAAGGCAAGTCCGACACACGGACGAAGAGACATCGCACAATCGCTAGTCTAAATCACAAAAATGATCGTCATGATCATAAGGAAGTGTCAATCACACCAAGCCAGTAAATATATGAGTTTAGCTTCATGTCCCATAACCACTTGCTTAACTTAAATATTTACGAACAAGCTGTAAATTTTCACTAGGAAATTGTCACAAAAAGGGTTCAATCGAACAAGTCCAAGAGCTAACCGACGAAGTAAACGCAAGCGTTTCATACCACTTGTTTTACTAGGCCGTTTAATTCAATTTCTCATACGAGTGAAATAAAGGCTTGTATATACTAATAGATTGGAAAACGGTTCAAGAAAAAGAACTTTGTAGTAAAATAGTTTTGAAATCGTTTGGAAAAAGGGATTTTAATATTTACTACTAGTATAGAAAACCTTTATATTTTTAAAGTGACAAATCACAAAAATGATTGTAGAAACAATCAATCACAAGAATTCACATACGAAGATGTGAATGGAATCCAGAGAAATCGATACTGAATCCATCAGAAAGTATGTTCACAAAAATCCCGAAGAAAATGTCATCAAAGTTGCTAATAAATGATAGCAACAAATCGGGGAAATGATCAAGAATCGATTAAATTAGGAAACCAAGTCAGTTCACTAAAATTTCACATTCGAAGACGTGAATAAAATCCAAAGAATTCGATTCCAAATTCATCAAAGTAGGAATACCCAAAAATTCCAGAAATAGAAGTTATCAAAATCGACAAAGGTGATAACAACTAATTAGAAAAGAAGAATCGATTATCAACTGGAAAAACAAAGCAAATCGAGCAGAAATGCATAAATGACTTCAACAAAAGTAAGAATCAAGTCAATGTCGAAGTCAACAATTAATAGCCGCAGTCGAGTACAAAATGAATCAATCATCATTATCAAAGAAACCAACGGCAAACAAAATCAGAGTCTTGAAAATCAAGAAATTAGCAATTTCCCAAAAACAGAGTGACCGAAGTCGAAGGGAAATCCAGATTAGGAAAACACAAAAATAAGCGTTAGGAATTCATACCTAACAGTCAAAAATAATCATATGTAAAGATGAGAGATAAAACATCGACAAATAGTTGTAACACATGCTCCATCTAAGTTATGTTTTATAATTGTCCTAAACTTGGCTCTGATACCAAGCTGTGACGCCCCACCTCTATACCCACGCTAGCCAAGAACACTACGGAGTAGTGCTGTCAACTAGCATGGAGAATAAGGCTGTTGAGGAGCGACCATCCATGTAATTGCCTTGTGCGAGCACCGATATGTCAGATAGAATAACATGCATTTCATCTTTTAGAGGAAATCCGACATACCGTTACAAACTCAAAGCTACTACACAGTGGCTATAATAGTTTAGGACAATAAATATAAAAATAACACAGATAACATAAATGCGGAATACAGATGGAACGAAAAGTCTCATATATACAATAACTGATATCAGTTACAATACATTTGACACAATACAAATGATACAACTACAACTGTCGACTCAAGAAGTTATATATATACAAGTACATTATCGACTAATATACATGAATACATTATCATCTTAAACAGACACACTGACTACTACAACAAGACGAAGACCACTTCAAATGATATAAAAAGTCTTCATAGCTCTAGCAGCAATCCAAAGCTAAAAATCTACAACCTGTAAATACTCGGTCTGACCCGAGTATTACATTCAAAAGAAAATAATACCCGGATCAGTCTAATTCAAACCAGTTTATTAGTGCATATAGGCAGTAATAATCAATCTCAATATAGATGACAGTCACAGAAATCTCGTATATCCAACTCTCGGTACGAGAATTGGATAACGGCAGATGTAACACTAAACAGTGTTAATCCACAAAACAGAAATCCAAAGCAGTTTAAATAATTGAAAAGTCAATGTAAAAATATCAATGCTAATTGGCTGCAGTACACGCTAACGTGTACTGCCTCGCCAATACAGCCTACGAATTACGCAATAGATCGATGAATTAAGAACAAAAGAGATATCGATTAAAATCTGTCAATTCGGTGTGGCTGCAGTACACGCATGCGTGCACTGCCTCGCCACAACCGAGTATAAGGTCCCCACAAGGGACAAGGGTAAAACTGCTACGAAAATGCAGCAGGCCCGCAAGTGCTCAGGGATGAACAGATGCAAGCGAAAATGACACAAGGATAAGCAGTGTATACCCTAGTACAACCAAAATTGAAATAAGTCAAGCATATATAGATATGCAGTGCCAAAGTGAACCAAGTCACAATGTCACAGCGAGATCAAGTGACAGTGGCAATCACAGGACAGACAAGTCAAAGCAGTGAAACCAGGGTGGGCAATAATGAATGCAGAGGAATGCATGCAACTGATGACAACTAAAACCAGATCACAAGCAACTGCAAAAGCTCACCACCACAACATCGATGAAGAACATGGATGCAGATTCAAGGCTGTCACAAACGAGTATGGACAGTGACACAGTGAAGTGCAAACATCATAAACAGAGGCGAAGTCAAATAGATCGAACAACAAGCAACAGCAAATACAAGTGACTCAGGCAATGTACGGAGACGCCAACAACAACAGGGGCACCATAATGAAACAGTGGACAGGGGCAATGAATGCCACGCAATATCAATATGACAGAAACGACAGAGACGATAAGACTCTGAAATTACTAGGCAGTGACTGTAAGAAATAACATGAACCAGAACACTAACCCAATTACCACATTAAGTTCGACAGTATCAAGTGCAGATATACACAATGAAATCTAATGCTCAACATCATGCAAATGAACTCAGAAGCAAATCAGATAAGAAGCTCAAATCAGTGCACAACAACAATTACCCTAAAATCGAGTTCAGGCCAGACCAACTCAATGTAACAGGTCAGAATGGTACAGACCAATAATGCAACTCAAATGAATCTCCAGGGTGCAGACCACTAGACATAAATGGAGCCTGACTCAATTTAACCAGATGAACAAGACACAACAGAATCAAAGTGAACAAACAGTGGTAAATGCAGTTCAATGATTATCAAATGGACGAAAACAGGAATGAGTCATGTAATCACATAAACCAAGTTAGGTGGCCGAAGGATAACCAAAGTCGAACAAGAACGAAACAACCACGTCAATTCAAGTAAAACGAACTCATACGAGATCGACAAATTCAGAGAATCATCAACAACGAACCCAATCAACTGCCAATGCACTTGAACTCTGACTGTCAAAGAAACTTCAAAACAACATGATACAAATACAACATTTCAACAAGACATATATATGTATCAATGAAACAGTGCAACAGTAATTGGCGGCAACTCAAAATCAAGTCACGGTTCAATCCAAGGATGTAACACTGCTTCATATTCATGTAGTCAAGCTATATGGAGACTAACAGAAATCAGTTCACTATGCCAACAAGTCAAGAGATGTTCCAGTAAACCAGATGTGCACAGAGAAGATTCAAGTGCCCAAAATCATATAGCAGCAGTTTCAAATAATCAAGACAACAGTAGTTTCAACGAAATTGCTAAATAAGTTCAGAGCCGAAGATTAAGAAATGTCACAGGAACTTCAAAATCAAAGCCAAACCGAAGTCAACAAAATATATGAATTGGACAAAGTCAGAAATCATCCAAATCATTCAAACAACATCAAATGGCCAAAGACGAATTCAAGTAAATATATACGAACGGAAATCAAGGGTTTGAATTGCAGATGTGAGTGAGGAATCACTCACCTCAATTTCGAAGATCCCAAAACTAGTCGCCGAAGCAAGCAAGAATCGAAGCATCATTCGATTGAACTACCGAGAGCGTCGCTTTCGACTTTTCTCAAAGCCCTAGCTATCGAAATCAGGAACGAACGAAAGATGAGCTGCCACCATTTTTCTTTCGAACGATTTGTTTAATTTAGGGCTTGCTAAAGAAAATGAAAAGAGGAATGAACGGGTATAGGGTTTTCGAAATCAAAGTGAAATGGGGGAACGGGTATAACTCGAGATACACAGTACACACCCATGGACCAACACTCAAAGCCCAAAATATTTTCTTAACCAAATGTTTTAAAGAATTTTAACAAAAATTTAAAAACTTCAATTGGCAATATGCAACAATATTTATCGTTTAAATGTCGATTATTAATTGATGCGAAATACCGGGTTGTTACACAACTGGATTCCTCAAAATATTTAATTTTGTTTAAATATTCTGTGATATGATTGTTGATATCATGTGATGAATTATATGGATAATTGGATGTTATGGTTTGGTTGGACCGATTTAGATATGCTGAGTTATCAAAATCTCTAGTATGGAAATTTTGAAAAGAAATAAAAGAGTAAATTTTTAAGTAAAATTATTATAAGAGTTTGGAATAAATTTGAGAATGAATCTGATTAAGAATAAAAGTGATTTCCAACATTCTAATAAATATGGAAAAGAGGAATTTTGAATAAACCGAGAAATATTGAATTTAAAAACTTATGGGATATTATTTAAAAGAATAAATAATTTATTTTAATTCAATGTTTAAATGTAATTAAAAAGGAAGAAGGAAATTTGGAAATCAGAAACTTGTGTTTCGGTTTAAAGATTTTAAATCATAATGAGAAATAAAATCTGGAAGTTAATGAATTTGGAAATAAATGGATTAAGTAAAGAAATTTATTTCAAAGTAAAATAAATTGGGAAATCAATTATAAATTGATTTAAATACTTTGGGATTTGAAATTTAAAGAGAAATGAGATTTTGGAGAGATAAACTGGGTTTATAAAGTGAAATGAAATATCAGTGGATATTTGAAAATATAAATTCAAGGTGGGAATTTATAAAAGAATATGAATTGGTTTAAAAATAAATGTTGATTTATTTTTAAAGGATGTGAAGAGAAGTGTATTTCCTTGGATTGCCAAGTACGTTTTTCAAAGCAATTTTAATATAAGTTAAAAGTTCTAAATTGTTTAAAAAGGCATGTTTTAGGAAATTGATTATTTCTAAAGTTTAATTTCTAAAGTAAGTATTTTCAAAAATCTATTATTGTAGTAATTATATAAAAGTGATTTGCTATTATGTTTTAAAAGGAGAAATTTAGTTTATATTATAAAGTGGTTTATTTTAAAGTATATATTTTTAATAAAGTATTAAAGTAGTTTGATTTCAATGTTATAAAGTATATTTAAATAAAGTGTTTTTAAATTATTTTAAATTTAAAAGTATTTTGTACTTGGTGATTCAGTGGAAATAATTATTTGGGAAATGTATTCCGTAAGCGGAAACTGTTTGAAATTGTTTTCAAATGAGCTTTGAAAATTTGAAAATATACCTTGGAAAGATATTTGGGCAAATAAATAATGTGGGAAATTATTTATTGTGTGATGGTTGCTTGTGGATGTTGATTGATAGTTAAATAACCGACTATCAATATTGGCCAAATGCGCTGATCGTTTCGAAGAGACCGGGATCGGGTTTCCGTATACCGGGATTCTAGGTCTGGAGACTCGAAAACCACTTCGATCCGGTTTGTACGTTTCGTGGGGAAACGAGGGTAATATTGATAAGGGGATAGTGTTATCAGTTCTGTTCGGACCCGGAACGGACTTGTATGGATGAATGCTTTCGGACATCGTCAGGGGACGATGGGCATTCTAAGTGAAATGTTCTTAAAAGGTATTGTTTAGCCTCGAACCTCATCAACCGGGAATGACTGAAAATCAGGGGTTATGCAGCAAGGCTTCGTGGGTAGCCCCCACTTGAGAGTAAAGTCATCCCTGTCTAGATGTCCCTTTTATTTCGGCTTAGTGTTGCGGTTGCTGATCCCAACCGTGGGGTGATTTTATTTGGAATTATCCAGTAAGGGATGATTCCGGCCTTGTGTTGCAGGGGAGCGGGCGTACTCCTCGGTACTGTGATCTAGGCCACGTACTGTGACAGGTGGTACCCCAGTGCCTAGTCATTCGTTGGAAATCCATTCTCCCTACGTGCCTTGTACGAGTTTTGTTTGTATTACCCACTTTGTGGCTAGTATGCCGGAATTTAATAGATGTAACAATTTCGGCTATTTTAATAAGTATTTGTGAATAGACACTATTATAATATCAGAGGAATTTGATAAAAAGTGTTTTAGCTATCGTAAGGTAAAAACCCGACATGTTTATTTGTGGCGTGGTCTTACGAGATGCTTTTGTTTCCAAAGGATTTTGAAACTTTAATAATCAATTTGAGTGTGATTTTCTCACGCTGGTTTTCCAGACTGACTCGGGTATTGTTTTTATATGATGCTCGGGTCAGACCGAGTATTATAGGTTACAGGATATGATGCTGTGGATCTCAGGAGATGAGCTGGATGGAGAGACGTATCTCCCGTACTTGTTTATATATATATATATTCCGCTGTGTTGATTGTTGTACTCTGTTGAATTGAGGACATGATATGGTTATTGTCCAGTTGTATGTTATGTGTTCTCTGGTGTATACTCTGATGCTATATTATATAAAACTGATATAGTTTTGATTTGTGTAAAGATCTGTTAATATATATTATATTTTATTACGCTGCGATGGTCAGATTCTGTTGTTGCTTTCTGTTTTCTCTTCTTCTACCTCTTCTTCTTAACTAAAATGGTTCGATTTTCCGGGTCTGGGAAGTCGGGTCGTTACACGTTAATATAAAAATTTTATAAGGGGTTATTTCCATGTTATATATATATATATATATATATATATATGTCTGCATATGTTTATTTGGTCTGCATATTTCTTGGATCTGCTATACATTTGTTAAACATAGGTCTGGTATCTACAGGGTACACATAGGTCACATATTTTGTTGTGTATATTAGTTTGCATACCTGTTCATTTATATAAGATTTATGTTATTATACGTCAGTATAGTATATTTTATGAGTTTTAACTGTTACTGTATATATATATTTATATAGAGGGTTATATTATATATTTAGTTAATATATAACCTGTTGGTTTACAATATATTAGTTTTGATATTAAAAATTATATATGGTTTATATATATGTAGTCTGCCATATGAAATATTATGATATATGAGTTTCCATACATCAGTTTGCATAATATATGTAAAGCCTGAGTGCATTTAGTTGATCACGTACATCCACTTTGTTTTGTTTTGAATTGTATATAGATTTAAATTATAATTTTGTAAAGTTTGTAAAAGTTTATAGAGCTTATGAAGTTTGTTAAAGTATATAGTTTACTCACAGCAAGTTATTTTGGTTACTAAAATATATATTTTTATATTATTATATTAGTTTATATTATACTGGGTTACTAGCTATAGTTTATATATATAGTTTGATTGTATAAGTTAAGTATATATATGTCCTCTGTTGTACAGTTTTAAGGTTTATAAAATTTTAAAGTTGTTTATATATTAGTTTATAAATTACATAATCTGTTAGTTATTTAAGTTTTTATGTATTGATTTAAATTTTTTATATATATGTTCTACTTTAATGGATGAAATTTAATCTTAAAATTATGGATTTTGAAATACATATATATATCTTCAATTTAATATGTGTTTAAATTTAGGATATGATAATTATATATAGTTATATATAAGTTCACTTATACCCATCTATCTCCATTGACCAAATTCTGATTTGATTTCGCCTATTTCTGTTATCAGCTCTTTTTGTCGGATTCGTGCCCATCTTGCTTTGACTTGGAACTCGTGCTTGGATTCGTAACTCAATTTCAGTATCCGTATCAGTGTGCGTATCCGTGTCATCTCCCGTTCTCTCTATCCTCGAAAGGTGAGCCATCACTCACGATTAACGTTCTTTTATTTATTAAATTTGATTTCAATTGAAACGACAATTGAAATATGCTGCTATTAGTTGATTACACTGTTATATATGCTATTACCTGTATCAGTTCACCTGTGAAATCTGACACCATTATCTGTTAATTATTTATGCGATGATAATACAGTTTGGCTGATAATTGATTGATTGTTGATGTGTATATTGGACGTTAAATTGTTAATGTTAAAATGATAAACAGTATGAAATTGAACTTGATATAGGATAATTAATTGTTAAATTTGATTAACTGACATTTGTATAATATGACCCCTTAACTGTTGAATTTATTGACACGTAGGATTTGTTTAATTACATTTTGAACCACTGAAATTGTATGTTGTTTAAACTGATGATGTATGAAATTGTAAATGAATGACAAGTGAAAACCGTGATGTAATAATCTTTAATCTACGTGAAATGATAGTGTAGATTCTAGAAATAATTATATTAACTCGTACAAATAACAATGCGAATTAATACGGTTATTTCGGGATTATTTGAATTGATTGTTGGATTGTTATTGATTGTTTATTTACTTTGACACCATCCCAGTTATCACACTGCAAGTTCCCTTTGGATATGCTACGATTTTGAATTGAATTGGAATCGGGTTGAAATGATAAATACCCAAATTGAACTTTGACCTAGGATAGAAAATTAAATAAAACCCGATTGGTCAATAATTTGATTTAAAAATAAAACGAAGATTTTATTTGAATAAATAATATGGTTTTGAAATGAATTGATATTTGAATTTTTAATGAAAGAAAAATGTTGATATTTAAAAATCTGAAACAAATATTAGTAATGTAATTGATGAAAGAATGTTGTTTAATTTGAGAAATTATTGAATTAAGTAGTTTGAAATTAAAATTAAGTTTGAAATTATTAAACTTTGAAATTATTTAATAATTAAGTTTTGAATTATTTAATAATTAAATAAGATTAAATTATTCAATGATTAAATTGAATTGAAATTCTTTAATACGAAAATGGAACTTTTGAATAAGTGGATTTTACTTCGTAATAATTGAAATTGAGTTTTCTTTATTAAGTGAGTTTTGGAAAATTATTCAAGAAAGTAAATAAGCAAAATGGAATTTCTTTAACAAGAAATGAAAATGTGATATTTTGGAATTGATGTAAGACTTGAAATCGAAAGAATTGATTTGACGAATTTAATTTAATTCAAAATTGTAAGTTTTGATTTAATGAAGTTGAACTTAGGAAATTGATTTAATGAATTGGAAATTAAATAGAATTGTTTTGAATGATAAATGGAATCGATAAATGAAGTTAAATTGATTTGAATGTTAAATTAAGTTATAATAAAATGATTTGGAATGAAACTTATTTACGAACTTGAATCAATATTTGAATTGTTTTAAATAAAATTTGAAATTGAATTATAAGACTTTGAAATGGTAATTTGGAAGTTTCGAAACGTAAATTATGGAAATTGGTTTAGAAAGACAAATGAAATGTTGGTTTACGAATTGAAATTGAAATTGAAATTGATTTGGTTTTTGAAATATATAAACGACCAATCGATGTAATAATTACAAAAGTTATTAAAGAGACCGGAATTCGGTTATGGATATACTCTCTATCTAAACCGAAAACCATTTTAATAACTATGCGCGGAGTGATGATCCAGAATGAAGTGGTTGGATGATATACGTGTTGACTGAAGAAAGAGAACGATAATGGATAGCCTTGACACTTGTGTCAAATTGGAAATGACTAAAACAGGAGCTGTGCCGGGCCAATGGAGGATTAGCTACCTCAAGTGGACACACTTCTTCGAACTACTTATACTTGTTGTCGATTGGTGCACCCTTGATTTTGGGAGTGTTGTTTCACGGTGTTGCGGGCGCTGCGGCGTTGCGTTCTCACCAGTCTGGATCAGGCGAACGGTAGTATCACTACCTTGGGTATTGCCTCATGTGCCTTGTCATACTTGTATTCCATTTATGCGCGACCACTACGATTTTGATTTGTACCTTTAGTATATGGATTGCCCTCTGGTGACTTCCGGTTTTGGGGAAACTACGGTCTTGTATATGCTTTTGGGAATAAAAATGTGTTAAGGGTGGAATGGTCCATGACTTAACACTATTTTGATATCTTATTATTACTGATAGACATTATCTACTTAGCGTACATTACTACCTAGTAGATAGTTTAACGGATCCTTAAAGGATGGTTATTCCAAACATCCTTTGAGTTACTTGTATTTCAATTGCTATTTCACTTGAGTTGGATTTATTAATATAAGAATGTTAATCCTGACTCGAGTGTCTTGTGTTTTTGCTTTACGCTCGGGTCAGACTGAGTGGTTCAGTTTTCGAGACTCACCTTTGAAGTTGGAGCTTTGCTTGAAGATCCAGCCATCTATTCTGCTTTTAGTATTCGATGATTCCAGTGATGTATTCTGATTTGTATCTGATGTATCGTATTACTCTTCTGTTGTAAACTCTGATGTATTTTATATATTCATATAGTAGCTTCATGAACTACTATCTCTTTTATTTCCGCTGCACTTATTACTCTGTGTCTGTGATCTGTGAGTTTATTTATTTACTGTATATGTTCAGTTTTGCCAAATTTAAATTAACAATGCGGTATTTTGAGCAATTCAACTCCGGCATGAGTGTCTACCTATACACTTATAATGGACGCGAATGGTCCAAAATATTGGGTCGTTACAGTTGGTATCAGAGCTTTGGTAGCTCTAGGCAAAACTTAACATATAGGGTAAATGTATTTACAGAATCACTCTCATTCGAGTTTCAATCTCTTCCTTTCGACTCGATTTCTTTGAATTTTGGAACGTTTCCCTCGGTTCCGAAATTCATTCGTGTCCTTCACTATTCATCTTCTTTCAATTCTGGAGCACCCCATAACTCCATTTTGAATGATATCTATAATAGATCGGCGGTCTCGCCAAACTTCGAATGATTTGTAAAGGGTTGAAACTCCTTTACAATAGGCATTGATTTACCGGAGATTTCTGTATCCTCGGTTTACGATGCTATCTATCTCCTGCTATACCTAAATTCTATTTCTTGAGATCGAATGTCAATTTACCTCATAATTCTACACCGATCTTATTTTGAAGTCACGGTCGACCCGGTTAAGGTTGCCCGCGGTTTATATAAACTTATCCATCGCCTTATTTTGTTATTTAATTATCTCGTCTTGGTTTCAAACCTAGCTTCGAATCAAATTTCTCTTTGATTTAAGTCCATCAAATTTGAATCCCTGTCCTTATTTTGAAAATCCATTCCTGTATCGTCGAGCAAAGAAATGTATTTCTAAATTTATATTAAAATGTTGTTTTCAAATTTGATAAACAAAATAGTTTTGAATGATTATATTATATATAAATATAAGTTTCTAAAATTAAAATTGTTAATGAATTTGTTGTCTGAAATAATAATATTTGATTTTCATTTATTGTTTTGTAAACATTTGACTATTGCATAATATAAATAAATGAATTTATAAACTTGGTTATAAATTGATTGGAATTTGAAATGAATTTAATTCAGAAATTTGAGAATTTATTAAGTTTCCGGTGATTTCGAACTTTTGTTTTAAAATTTTAAAGTATATAGTATTGAAAGTATTTCCGAATAGAAATTGTTTTCAAAGAATTTTAAATGTTGAAATCAGTGCTCTTCTCTTTATCGCTGGAAAATAATTTCGGTGATGGCGGCCGCATCATCGACATTCATTTTCGAGTTTCGAAGTGGAGATACTATTCTGTAGCTTTGCTACGGTTTTGTTTTGAAAAATATTTTGATTTGAATTTCTTCAGTATAATTTGATTTATATATATATAGGTATCTTATTTTAAAATTTAATTTGATTTGATAAAAATATATTATATATATCTCTAAATTGTTTAAAGTTAATCGGAAATCTAATTCTTAAATTTTGTAAAGGATGATTTTAACTATAAATAAAACCAAAATTTGGAATAAATATTTAAACTTGAATAATTGTATTGGGAAAATTTTATTTGTATATTGTTCAACTGCATTCTAATACGACTTACCTAAATCATTCAGAAGTTGAATATGTAATTTGATAATATATAATAAATTGAATTTATAAATAAAATTTGAGTGTTTATAATAAATGTTATACACTAAATTTTGATTATAAAGATGTAATAGAGTTAGATAGGAAATTAGTAAACTCAGTTAATAATGAAATAAATTTGTTTTGAAAGAATTAATAAATTGAAATTTGATCAACATATGAAAATACCTTGAATTTAAAGGAAATTAATAGATGTAAATTAATTTAAATTGAAACTTTTATGTTTTAAATTAATTTATATGGGTTAAATATATGTGAGTAGATATATTAAGTAGAATAAATTTAACAATAATTTGGAATAAAGAAGAATTTAAAATTGTTGAAGAAAATATGATTATAAGATTATTCAAATTTATGGTTTTAGAAATTGTAAATTTAAGAAAATGGGATAATAAGATAATGAATTTAGAAATAGTTGAGATTGATTTTAGTGAAATCAAATGGATTAAATCAATTACTGAATATCAATTAATTCAAATTTGAATTTATATGGTTTAAATTAATGGCTATTTTGTATTTCAAATCTGTTTCCTTTCTGGTTGTTTCTATTCTCCTACCTCGTTCCTTTTCGGGGACGAAAAGTTTTGAGTGGGGGAGAATGTAACGACCTGTAAATTTTAAGTGTTTTAATAACGTAATTAGTAAAAAAATTTGTGAAATTTTAAACGATAAAATTTTGAAATAAAAATTTAATATTTGGAATACGTCTAGTTAAACATAGCAACTGGTAAATTTTCGTCCGAAAATATGAAAGTTTATTTCGCGCGTAAATTCACTTCAATTTAATCAGTTAAAAAGCAATGAAAATAAAATATTTCCGAAACCAAAATATTTTTACATAGAAAAATTCTAAACCATCTTCTGAGCAAGATGTTAGTTTGTCGTTTTTCCAAATTCGGACATCTTTGGCTCAGTCGATCTTATTTTTCAGCGTTTTTCTTGCATTTTCCTCTAGTAGAAAATTCGAATTTTTATAATTCAATCGTACCACTAATATCTGTATATTGTTTTGATCGTCCCATCATGCTGATCTCTGTGGTATATTTATTTCTGTAGTTTAAGATCTGATACGCGACGGAAACAGTAAAACGTTGCGCCGTATCGGTACCATCAATTGTGACCGTTAGCTTTTCTTTGCGGTTTCAAATTTGAACGTGAATTCCAAGCAATACAATAAATTTCTTTAATAGCTTCTCAATCTATAGACAGCTGTTACCATCCCATACCATTTCAAAAGTTTGAACGTATATGTTATTTTCGCATGCATTTAATTTTTTTTTTTGTTGACCGGCACATTTTATTCACCTTCATATTAATTTTCTTCTTCCCCCCAGATTTCCTTCCTCCGCTCCACCATTCTCTTTCAAACACCCGTCTGTTCTCATCTAAAAAAAAAAAATTTTGAACCCAGCCGATCCGCATCCCTCCCCTCTTCGGCAAACTCCTCCAGCACGTCCCAAGGTCCTCCACCAGATCTACCTCTACCTCGACTTGCCGCTTCCCTCTTGTGGCCGAAGTCGTGTTTCCCCTTCCAAGCTTCCACCTTCACAGCCGCTTGTGCCTTCCATTCGCAACCCATGCTGAGCCACCTGCCGTGCGCAACCTCCTATCACTAGTATATTTATATTAATTATAAGTATGTTATAGGTGTGTATAATAGTTCATATAAGTATATACTGTTAGTTTTTAATAAGTAGTTTATATTAGCTATACATCTAGATTTATATGTATTATATATAGTAATACATAAACACACTGTTTTAAAGAAAGAAGAAATTGCGAATACTTTACCTTATAAATTATTTAATATATATATTCATGTAGGCTATGGTCTAGTATAGAAATAGTTTAACAAAAATTTATAGTGCATACCTTTACAACGCATGTCATATAAGCTTGGCCAGTTGTGTTTGTGCTTTATGTAATAGGCAAACATTGTTTATGTAAAGGAGTTATGATAGTTTAATTATATAATATGACTTGTTTTATAATCCGGTTATGTACAAGAGGTCTGTTGAGTTTTGTATATAAACTTACACACATTCAGATGTTGGTTCGTTTGTATGTATTATATGTATATCTAATAGTATAATAGTTAGTCTACGCATATAATTGAACAAGTTATACATATTGATTTGCGCATGTATCCTCTGTTAATGTTTGAACTGATTTCATATATGCGTTAATATAAAAAATTTATAAGGGGTTATTTCCATGTTATATATATATATATATATATATGTCTGCATATGTTTATTTGGTCTGCATATTTCTTGGATCTGCTATACATTTGTTAAACATAAGTCTGGTATCTACAGGGTACACATAGGTCACATATTTTGTTGTGTATATTAGTTTGCATACCTGTTCATTTATATAAGATTTATGTTATTATACGTCAGTATAGTATATTTTATGAGTTTTAACTGTTACTGTATATATATATTTATATAGAGGGTTATATTATATATTTAGTTAATATATAACCCGTTGGTTTACAATATATTAGTTCTGATATTAAAAATTATATATGGTTTATATATATGTAGTCTGCCATATGAAATATTATGATATATGACTTTCCATACATCAGTTTGCATAATATATGTAAAGCCTGAGTGCATTTAGTTAATCACGTACATCCACTTTGTTTTGTTTTGAATTGTATATAGATTTAAATTATAATTTTGTAAAGTTTGTAAAAGTTTATAAAGCTTATGAAGTTTGTTAAAGTATATAGTTTACTCACAGCAAGTTATTTTGGTTACTAAAATATATATTTTTATATTATTATATTAGTTTATATTATACTGGGTTACTGGCTATGGTTTATATATATAGTTTGATTGTATAAGTTAAGTATATATATGTCCTCTGTTGTACAGTTTTAAGGTTTATAAAATTTTAAAGTTGTTTATATATTAGTTTATAAATTACATAATCTGTTAGTTATTTAAGTTTTTATGTATTGATTTAAATTTTTTATATATATGTTCTACTTTAATGGATGAAATTTAATCTTAAAATTAAGGATTTTGAAATACATATATATATCTTCAATTTAATATGTGTTTAAATTTAGGATATGATAATTATATATAGTTATATATAAGTTCACTTATACCCATCTATCTCCATTGACCAAATTCTTATTTGATTTCGCCTATTTCTGTTATCAGCTCTTTTTGTCGGATTCGTGCCCATCTTGCTTTGACTTGGAACTCGTGCTTGGATTCGTAACTCAATTTCAGTATCCGTATCAGTGTGCGTATCCGTGTCATCTCCCGTTCTCTCTAGCCTCGAAAGGTGAGCCATCACTCACGATTAACGTTCTTTTATTTATTAAATTTGATTTCAATTGAAACGAAAATTGAAATATGCTGCTATTAGTTGATTACACTGTTATATATGCTATTACCTGTATCAGTTCACCTGTGAAATCTGACACCATTATCTGTTAATTATTTATGCGATGATAATACAGTTTGGCTGATAATTGATTGATTGTTGATGTGTATATTGGACGTTAAATTGTTAATGTTAAAATGATAAACAGTATGAAATTGAACTTGATATAGGATAATTAATTGTTAAATTTGATTAACTGACATTTGTATAATATGACCCCTTAACTGTTGAATTTATTGACACGTAGGATTTGTTTAATTACATTTTGAACCACTGAAATTGTATGTTGTTTAAACTGATGATGTATGAAATTGTAAATGAATGACAAGTGAAAACCGTGATGTAATAATCTTTAATCTACGTGAAATGATAGTGTAGATTCTAGAAATAATTATATTAACTCGTACAAATAACAATGCGAATTAATACGGTTATTTCGGGATTATTTGAATTGATTGTTGGATTGTTATTGATTGTTGTTATTGATTGTTTATTTACTTTGACACCATCCCAGTTATCACACTGCAAGTTCCCTTTGGATATGCTATGATTTTGAATTGAATTGGAATCGGGTTGAAATGATAAATACCCAAATTGAACTTTGACCTAGGATAGAAAATTAAATAAAACCCGATTGGTCAATAATTTGATTTAAAAATAAAACGAAGATTTTATTTGAATAAATAATATGGTTTTGAAACAAATTGATATTTGAATTTTTAATGAAAGAAAAATGTTAATATTTAAAAATCTGAAACAAATATTAACAATGTAATTGATGAAAGAATGTTGTTTAATTTGAGAAATTATTGAATTAAGTAGTTTGAAATTAAAATTAAGTTTGAAATTATTAAACTTTGAAATTATTTAATAATTAAGTTTTGAATTATTTAATAATTAAATAAGATTGAATTATTCAATGATTAAATTGAATTGAAATTCTTTAATACGAAAATGGAACTTTTGAATAAGTGGATTTTACTTCGTAATAATTGAAATTGAGTTTTCTTTATTAAGTGAGTTTTGGAAAATTATTCAAGAAAGTAAATAAGCGAAATGGAATTTCTTTAACAAGAAATGAAAATGTGATATTTTGGAATTGATGTAAGACTTGAAATCGAAAGAATTGATTTGACGAATTTAATTTAATTCAAAATTGTAAGTTTTGATTTAATGAAGTTGAACTTAGGAAATTGATTTAATGAATTGGAAATTAAATAGAATTGTTTTGAATGATAAATGGAATCGATAAATGAAGTTAAATTGATTTGAATGTTAAATTAAGTTAAAATAAAATGATTTGGAATGAAACTTATTTACGAACTTGAATCAATATTTGAATTGTTTTAAATAAAATTTGAAATTGAATTATAAGACTTTGAAATGGTAATTTGGAAGTTTCGAAACGTAAATTATGGAAATTGGTTTAAAAAGACAAATGAAATGTTGGTTTACGAATTGAAATTGAAATTGAAATTGATTTGGTTTTTGAAATATATAAACGACCAATCGGTGTAATAATTACGAAAGTTATTAAAGAGACCGGAATTCGGTTATGGATATACTCTCTATCTAAACCGAAAACCACTTTAATAACTACGTGTGGAGTGATGATCCAGAATGAAGTGGTTGGATGATGTACGTGTTGACTAAAGAAAGAGAACGATAATGGATAGCCTTAACACTTGCGTCAAATTGGAAATGACTAAAACAGGAGCTGTGCCGGGCCAATGGAGGATTAGCTACCTCAAGTGGACACACTTCTTCGAACTACTTATACTTGTTGTCAATTGGTGCACCCTTGATTTTGGGAGTGTTGTTTCACGGTGTTGCGGGCGCTGCGGCGTTGCGTTCTCACCAGTCCGGATCAGGCGAACGGTAGTATCACTACCTTGGGTATTGCCTCATGTGCCTTGTCATACTTGTATTCCATTTATGCGCGACCACTACGATTTTGATTTGTACCTTTAGTATATGGATTGCCCTCTGGTGACTTTCGGTTTTGGGGAAACTACGGTCTTGTATATGCTTTTGGGAATAAAAATGTGTTAAGGGTGGAATGGGCCATGACTTAACACTATTTTGATATCTTATTATTACTGATAGACATTATCTACTTAGCGTACATTACTACCTAGTAGATAGTTTAACGGATCCTTAAAGGATGGTTATTCCAAACATCCTTTGAGTTACTTGTATTTCAATTGTTATTTCACTTGAGTTGGATTTATTAATATAAGAATGTTAGTCCTGACTCGAGTGTCTTGTGTTTTTGCTTTACGCTCGGGTCAGACTGAGTGGTTCAGTTTTCGAGACTCACCTTTGAAGTTGGAGCTTTGCTTGAAGATCCAGCCATCTATTCTGCTTTCAGTATTCGATGATTCCAGTGATGTATTCTGATTTGTATCTGATGTATCGTATTACTCTTCTGTTGTAAACTCTGATGTATTTTTTATATTCATATAGTAGCTTCATGAACTACTATCTCTTTTATTTCCGCTGCACTTATTACTCTGTGTCTGTGATCTGTGAGTTTATTTATTTACTGTATATGTTCAGTTTTGCCTAATTTAAATTAACAATGCGGTATTTTGAGCAATTCAACTCCGGCATGAGTGTCTACCTATACACTTATAATGGATGCGAATGGTCCAAAATATTGGGTCGTTACATTTTCGTTTCTAATTTAAAAACAAAATGATTTAGTAAAAATTCAAGTTTTCCTATTTTCAAACTTTTTATAAGTTTCAAATTATTTGAACTTCTGTTGGAAATATAAATTCTTTCCATCTAAAGTGCCTGATTTTTGTAAACATTAGTGAAAAGAAAATTAATAGAAATGGAAGGATATTTATTTCTATCTTTTATATAGGCCCACTATTAAAAAATTATTTCTTAATTTTGTGTACACATTGTTCAGGACTGGAATCCCTTTATAATCCCCCTCTTGTTTTAAGCAATCTTCCCTTTTGAATTAATTACAAAAAAATTGTAGATCTACATCCAAACTTATCGTCAATCAAATCGGTCATGGAAAAGAAACTTTTAGATCCACATCCAAAGCTAAGACTGAATCTTTGAAGTTGAGAAAATTATGTAAGTTTCTTTTTCTCTATGTATATGTTTTTTAATTATATATTAATTTTGCCAATACTAAGGAATAATTGTGACTTTTTGCTAGAACTATGATTATGTTATGAATCGCAAACAATTTTTGTGAAGAATTGGTGAAAAATCTAGGATTTTTCCCTTTTTGTTTTGCTTTTGTGATGGATAGATATTGAAAATGAAATGATTAGTGAAGAAGATAAATTAACCATTTGGGTCAAACATATATACATTGGTTAACATAGAATCTATCTTAATATTCTTTATACATCTTTTTATTTAAAAAATAAAACTTAGATCTATAATCGACTTTAAGCAAAATATATGCATTTGGACTTATTTGGTACATTCTTAGATCTGTTTGTTTAGCATGATGTTTAATCTCTTCGTTTACATAGATTTAGGGTGTTATTCCTAATATTTGAAGATAAACCGATGAGGTAACATTGGTGGCATTGCTAGCTAGCTAAGAGTATCTATAATCCATGTGAAATTTTAATATGAAGTGATAACAAAAGTTTACTCTGCAGTAGGAATTCCAATTAACATATGAGGATGACCGGACAAAAGAATTTCCAGACATTGTCAAGTGTTTAACTAGTATTGTAAATTTCACATCACAATGTGAAATAAAAATAAAAATATATATATAATATATATATATATTAATTTTTTACATATTATACTTATTTATAAACTGATTGGAATGTTATGATGAATTTCCGTTTATTGGAGTCTTTTTTATTTTATGTTAGTGTCATGTGTAACTATTCTCCACCATAGTGAATCTGCCTTGGAATTACCTCTTGGCATATATTCTTCAATCACATCGCATCTTATTTTTGTTAGAGATGCTATAATTTAGATAAGATAGAATTTTCACATGTAGAGTTTCATTCTTTAATAAGAAAGGAACTTGTTATTCACTGAATGTATAAAAATATAGGCTTATTTGACATTTTAGAGTTTATACATTTCTTATCCTTTTTACTTGATATTTAGTGAACTAAAAGAAATACAATGAGCCAAAGATGAAAAAGTAATAAAACATAATAAGTATTATCAAACTTATGTAAAAATTTAATTTGAATAAATATATATACCTTTTATGAATAAAAAGGTTACTTTTAAGAGACTAGAGGTTTTAATGATGGCTTAACAAAATGTTTAATGTTTTGGAGAGAACAAATAAATAGGGTATAAAATTATTTTTAAAATGGGCGATACCTTTCGATGTATTGTAAAACTTTCTTTGTTTTTTGATTTCCATTGATTTATGGAATGTAAACACTCAAAAATATAATCATGCTAGATTGATATTCGATATATTTCCAGTTAACATCTTACCTTACTTCTACAAATGACCATGTCAATTATGATTTATGTAAAATATGTTTATTACTCGTTTCATATATTATAACTCGATATAAATACATGGATGTCAAAATAGAAATAAATGACCGATCCAATAAAATAATGACACTGATTACAAAGAAATAAATCACTACATGAAAAATTAAATCATTTGGTCGCATTATTTTGAACATTGCAGAACGTGTCAAAATAATGAAATTACTTTAGGCTAATGCAATGAATAAAACTATGTTTCATTATTTTTTGTATTACTAAAAGTTCCATGTATTTTGCAGTTATAATTGGCAACACTATGTGCAAAAGGAAGAGATCAGAAGACAATGTAACCTATGATGTTGAAGAATTAACCTCATCAAGAGAGTTTTGCATCTATGTTTTAAAAAGGAATGGTATACTTGAGGAAAAGGACCCTGAACTAAATGGTCCTTCATTAGAAAGTAATGTTATTATATCTTGCAAGATATGTAATAAATCAGAAAAATCAACAAAGATGGTAATTTGCGACGTTTGTGAGGATGCATTTCATGTGTCTTGCTACAAATTTAGAGCTAAGAAATTACCGATTGGTATTAATTGGAGTTGTAAGCATTGTATAAGGAAAAAACCAAAATTGGGTTCAAAAAAAATATCAAGGATGTTAATGGATGATCAACCATATGTATCCAAAGTTCACATTGGAGAGAATTATCAAGCAGAAGTACCAAAGTGGTGCGGTCCAATTTTAGAGTATGTTTGTTTGAATTTATCAAATTGTTCATAGCTATATTTTTTAGATCGTGAATATTATGTTTAAGTACTTATCTAATATTGACCTCTTCTATATGTACACAGAGATCACTCTTACTTTTTCAGTGAGCCTGTGGAACTAGATCTTAATGGATGTAAATCTACTGATGTAGGCTTGAGAACATTTATTTCTTCATGTTTTAATACATGAGTGCATATATTGGTTATACCTTTCCTTTTTTGTTTACAGAATGCTGGAAAGTCAGGAAAATTATTTGAAAATTACGGTAACTGGATTCAGTGTCAGATTATTCACTGTGGAAAGTGGCGTAGGTAAAATTATATATATATATATATATATATTCGAAGATACACATATATATATATATTCGAAGATATTCATCATCTTTGAAATTTGCATATGTATTCATTATACTATATGCATTTCTTTGTTGTCAATGTAGTATTTATGAGCTATGTTTAGTAGCAAACTTAAATCTGAGCATTGCATTTGGATGTTAATAATCCATAAAATAATATTATCTAGGATTAATGATAGTCATTATTTATGTTGATCTATTATCATACTATTAAATGCAAGAAATATACTTAAGTATGTGCTGTTATTGAGCATTGCTTATATCATATAATTGTTATGTAATAGGTGTGGAGCTCTTTTACTCTTCCAAGATTTGCATGTTACAAAAGATATTTATCATTTTCTATACTATTTAAGTAGGGATATATTTATTTTCCAAATTTTCATATAATTTGTTATTGACTCCATTAAAGATATACCAAATTATATTAAATGATCGTAGATTATGCAATCCATTTTTCATTTGTATACAATAACAAACTATTCTAAGAAGAGAAAATATCTTTACTCCCTTCGATTCTCATTATTTTAGGTTCTTTCTTCAATTTATCACAGCAATAAGCCTATCGATAGAATTCAAAATTGTCAAAAATGCAAATATATTTTTCCATTTTTAATTTTTAAAGCTAAAAATAATTGATTTAAAGAACCTTCAAATTTTTTTAAATAATTGAGAAAAATATGAAAGCAGAACCATTTCCATATTATGATTTTTCAACTTTCTCTAGTAGTTTGTTAAAATATTTTATAATTAGTTGTTAAACTCATTCAGTATAATTTTCATGTTGATTATTCATTTCATTGAATTGGTAAAAGTTACTACAAAAGATATTGATTTTGTTTAGTTTATTGAATAAATTAAGCTCTTGAAAAATTATATTATTAATAGTTAGCGAGGTCTTATGACAAATTAATCCCATTAACAATTATAATTTATAAAAATTGGTCCTTACTAAGTTTTAGCTTTTTTAAGCGAGTCCTAGTCATGTTTCATGGTTATGAGTTAAGGAATCGGATTATTTGCACATGGAATGTTAATTTTAATACATATTATAATTGGAATTCTTTTGTTATTTCAGGGCTCCTTTGTTTATTTCTCAAACTAAAAATTGGGATTGTTCGTGTTGTGTTCTTTGGGATCCCATTCATGCTGATTGTGCGGTGCCTCAGGTGAACTTTTAATGTCATATTTATAACTATTGTTGGCTAAAAGTTAAACATTGATTTGCTTGCCTTTATTCTTTATCACTTGCTTATCTTGGTGTGCTTAATTACTGTAATAAAAATACATGTGAAACTTCAATAATTTGAGTTGGAAAAACTAAATATTATTTGTAAATTATAGGTATAAGCATTTTACATAAATTATATTACTCGAAATATGGAACTAAAATAAGAAAAAAAGTTTAAACATGATTACCTCTTGTTTCTTAGTGATTTTTTTCATTTTGCAAAACATTTTTTATCCTTTTTCATTGCTCTAAATGCTTCTAAACTTCAAAATAGCATGGTTTGGACACAAAAATCTACAATCCTAATTGGTCAATAATCCTTAGTCAAAACTTTCCACTGATGAGGTAAAAAAATTAAGATAATAATAATGTTCCATTTTGATAAAAGATTTAGAGAGGTAGTTGTTAAATATGATAGTTGAACTTCAACATACATGATTCCATATGAAGAGCAGCTGTGATTGTCGATTATAAACTTGTTTGATTTTGATACTCAATAAAATTATATTTGATTCCATCCACACATACACCTTGGAGCATGCAAACGATTTGTTCCATTTTATAGCAATTGACTAAATCACTAGTTTTACATGTCTACCAACCCATTTTTATATAAACGTACTCCCAACTTATCAATTGTTGTGGATCCGCTCAACTAACTATTTACATTTTTGTAAAACACTTTTTGGCGACCATCACTTGAAATTATATCCACTTAAGTTATCTTTTACTGAAGAATTACTATGCTCGGACTTGTAGTCACCATAAAGATCATGTGATATGTAAAATTTTGATATATTATCTCGATGAGTTGGATTTAACTTGTATACATATTTGTTAAGTGTACTATAAAAATTGGCTCATCATGTAAGAAATGGAGTCCTATATATTAAGTGTTTACCCATCTCTATTTTTAATCATCAACCTCCAACTTAGGGATGCCCTTGCTATAGGTTAATAAGGCAGAGAAATAAAGTTGATCCCTCCTTAGGTTTTGTTGTATACACATTCCAACTGTATTGGTTGTTGTTTGGTAGAGATAAGAATTTTTTCAAAAATTGGTATTCGTTGGAGCTACGATTTGTATCATCGTAGAAGTATGATTTTGAACCTTATAAAGGTTGTTTAGAGATAAAGTTAATGTTCTTATTATTTCTTATTTTTATAGCCACCTTTAGTTTTGGGTTGACCCAACCCTGACTTATTAGTCAACATAGTACTAGTCATAATCTGTCAAACATTTTTTTAGTCTTAGTGGTATAAGGCATTCATGTAAAAGACAAACACGTCATTTAGTAATAGTCATTACATCACCTTCATTTGTGTAAAATTTTAATTATCTAAATACCTTATCATGCATTATCAACATCATGTGTCATTTAATACCTAAAATGTTTAGTTAACTTGACTAAATTATCGTAACTTGCATAAAATTAATCCAATGTATCTCGAAAGATTTCATCCTATTACGATCCACAACTGGGGAAATATACAACCAATAATAATTATTATCTAATGGATAATTACATTCCATGATATCATGTTAAATTAATAGTTTGTAGTATGTGTAAATGTATTATTGTGATAATAAAAGAGGTTTATGTACATTTTTTAAGTAATATATTTATACTTGAGTTTATCTGGACTTTTACATGTAACTTAATCTGTGTGTAGTTACTAGTACATTAATAGGAATTTAATGTATTTGTGTAGGAGCTAGAAACTGAAGTGATTATTGAGCAACTAAAGTACCTGGTATGCCCCTTCTTTATTTTAATATTCATATATTAAAAAAAATATGTAGATGTGCATTTGTGTAGGTTCAGTAAAATCTAACTACATAACCATATTTTTTGTCTTAGTTGGCAATATGGTTCAAAGAATATCTAAATAAAGGGGGATAAGAAAAAAAATTAGTTTACTTTATTTATCTAATTAGGTTCAATTATGGGTAAATACCTAATTGAAGATTGAAAATAATATAGCTACAAGCCTTGTGATCTATTATGTTCTTTCTCTTGCTAGAGATAAAAAATATCCCTTCTTTTAACAAACATATTTTTGGAGGAAGATAAGATGACATTACATTTTGATAATATAAAGTATAATGTATAAATTATGAGCTTGGAAATTAAATTGAACATTCACTAGAATATCTAATATATAATAGGAAAAATTAATGTTCCTGAGATATTTATTTCGTTATGTGAATTTGGTTTATTATTATGCAACTTCATTTGATGTCATACTTTATTTAAATTAGAAACTAATTTCTTTTTGTTTTTTGTGTTAATCTAAGTACATGTACCTGATTTAAAACTTATAATTTTACGACATGCATTAATTTTTCCTCCTAGTTCATTAAGGATATAATAATGTACCCTCTTAAGAATAAAATGTTATTTTGATGTTTATTGTTTCCTTTTACTTCTATATTGTAACATGGACGAATATAAAATAATGCCTAATTCGACAATGAAGAAAAATAGCATCAATAACAATTGGGAAACAAAGGTATTATAAGTCATTATATAGTCTCTAATAGATACATAAGATCTATTTAGTGTTGTATGTCTAATTTGTAAAAGGATAAAACATGCCATAAGCTTTTATAGCTTCTTTTATACGAAAGTCATAATGCCAAGAATAAAAGTATTTATTAAAGAATATAAATTATGTTAACCCATTAATTTTATCATCATTTATTCATTCTAAAGTTTCTACAACACTTTCCAAATCAAATATAAAACTAATCTTTGTTTTTCTCCTTGTTTGATTGGTTGGAGAAATGTTCATCTCTCTCTCTGGTTTCTCATGACTTGCTTAATCCAAGCATCAAGTCATCTGGCTCCTCAATGTACAACAAAAAGCAATTTGACTTAGGAATTACTGGTTGTGTTATGGTCACACGAAGTAGATTCAAGAGAATTAATGTTGCTAGCAACTAAGAAACAAAATTTAAGGAAAGTATGGAATTCCAAATGATTTTAAACAATATCAGAGATTACCAAGAAGAGTGGACTCAATATGGGTCAAGAATATCTAATGTGATCTTGCAAATTAGGTATAAATATGATTTGATGATATTATTAACATTTAGTTATTGTTAAGTTGAGTTTCGTTAGATATTTTTGTTCATATATGTCTCTTCAATGATTTGCTATGATTTATATGAATTTCACTTTATCCTTAAGTTTGTGTAAATGTCCATGAATGTAAAATTAAATATGTTCCAGTTCTCACTTATTATTTGTTCCTTATATTCCATGAAATGAAATTTAGAGTATAAAAAATGAAGCAGAGATCTTAGAGTGTATCCTTTCTAGCGAAAGAATCAAAATGACTAAAAAGTGTTAACTCTAATAATAATAAGCTCTTTTATTATTAATTCATAATGCACATGCGATACACTCAATTTGGATGGAATGGAATTTTTACTTTTAGGGATTATTTGAAAATTTTCACAATTTTAATATCTTTCCAAAAATAGCCTTAAATTTGAATTTTTACATGGATACAAAAAAAATTATTCATCAAAGAGGAAATTTTTAGGTTAGAAATTGTAACTTTATGTTATGAATGCTTATCGCTTTTTATTCTTCCACAAGTTTTATACCTCATTAAAACCTAATACGAACCCCGTTAGGAAACCTTGATGGAGGATCAACATACATCATAAAATAAAGTCGATAAATAATGCATTTGGTTGATAAACCCTAGAAAAGTGTACATTGTTAGGCGTACATCTGTAATTTAGTAAAGAAAAAGGGCTAAAAAAATATTCAAAAAGACCGAAGTAATTATTATTATAAGAAATGCATGAAAAAGTTTGAATGATGTGCATAATGCAAGGTGATATAAAAGATGACTATAAATCATTATCATGTGAGTACCATCTGACTCTGAATATTCCAAATGTCAGAGATGTAATACTAAACATAAGCTGCAAGCATATTTAAATGGTGATGAGTTATCGATGGTCGTATACGCAATTATGTATCTTTATTATATAATTATGACTTCAAAGGAAAAAAAATTATTTCATCCTTCTCGAAATAACATTAAGGTATTAGGTTTTGTTTCTATAAACGTGTCATTTCATCTTCATGTATTAAAATTAAAAGCCAAACTAATAAATATCAACAAAAATTGAAAGAACTCGATGTTGTACCCAATTTTCATGAAGAAAGAAAAAGGATGTATATGGTTAAAGTTATTTGTAATTATGACGTAAGAAGATGAACATGATGATATCGAGTTCATAAAATATGTTGTCAACTCTATAAGAAGCAATGTTATTGAGTTTATAAAAGGAGATGCTATCAAGTGTATAAAAATCAATGCTATTGAATCTATATAAGGAGACACTATCTAGTTTATATGAAGAAGTGTTATTGAGTTCATAAAAGAAGAAGCAATCGATTCAATAAGAAGCAATGCTATCGAGTTTATAAAAGGAGATGATATTGGGTCTATAAAAGGAGATGGTATCGAGTTTATAATTTGAAATACTATCGAGTTCATAAAAGAATGAGCTATCAAGTCTATAAGAAGAAATGCTATCAAGTTCATAAAAGAAGAAAATTGTAACGACCTGGATTTTTAGTCGTTAGTTTTGAACATTTAATTCATTTTAAATGTTTAGTTTTGGAATGTGAATGAGATTTCAATATGAAGTTTATCGATCAAAAATAGTGTAATAAAAACTTAAGTTCCAAATATAGTGGTTTAATTAATAAATTTAATTATGGAGTTAATAATTAAAAATCACTTAAATAATTGAATTGGAGTTGAATATGAAATCGAAATGATTTTTGATATTTATATAAATTCTATTTGAATTAGAAATGAGTTAGTAAGATTTTAAAACTAAAAATTTCAAGTGATTTTGGAATTTTTGAAATCATCGATTTAATCGACGCGTTAAAAATAGCGGTCCAAGGCACAGACTCGGAATTCGACGGAACCAGTTCCATTAGGTTCGTAATAATGTATTATTATCAGATTTCAAATTTCATAGCGTTTAGAGTTTTCTTTTTCTCGTACAGGATAGAAACGCGTTGAAATTAATATCGAAAATTCAATATAATAATTGGGTCCAAAAAGCTGTCTTTTCCATATGGTCGAATTAGGACTCGAAACCTTTTCCATTGCCTTCGAAATAGGGGTAAAACATTATGAATGCCTAGCGGCATGCCTCAATAACAGTTCGTAATTTTACAGTAGGAAATTCGACATATTGAAAAATAAAAATAAAGAAAAAAAATCAAAACAACGTCACCTTACCTTCTATGCTACACAATTACCTTTAAATCACGTCCCTATCTCGTTCAACTCAATCAAATTTGCGAGCGCCCTTTCTATTCTCTGAGACAAAAATCAAAATCACTGTTTATAAAAAAACCAACCAAACAAAATCGATTCAAAATCTAAATCGCGAGCCTCCTCTATCTCTCTTCCTCCAGTTCGAATCTCAGTAGGTTAGAAAAATTAAGGGAAGAAGAAAGAATTCAAGGAAAGGAGATTACGTGATTTGATCGCGTTCGATGGTCGCGGTCGAATCTGGTGATGTTCATTTTGGCGATGGCGGCGTAGTCGAGACTAGAGGGAGGGGTTGCGATCGATTTAGGGGTTAGGCGCTTCAAGGTGGGGGCGACGACAGTGTGGGACGAGGCTACAATCATTATGTTGGGTTATTGGTTAAGCGGCGACTGTAGAGCGAAGTCAAGTTCGACTAGGGCTTAGTCATGGCAGTTCATTCCATAGAGCGACCGGGTTTGAGAGTGAAGTCGAGTGGAAGGTTTGAGATGGCCACCTGGTTCGAGCGTTACATGGAGTTGGCCGAGGGTTTTAGCTAATCATTTTCGTACGCATGGGCGTACGCTTGTGGAGGCAGCCGCTATCGTTCTGGCAAAGAGGAAGTTCGGAGAAGGTTTGTTCGAGCAAGTGGAGATTGATATCGAAATTGCAGGTTCAAGGCTGAATTGAAGCTTTACGCGAGGAGGGTAATTACCGTTAAATATTTTAATTAATTTAAATAGTCTTATTTTGTTTAAATTTGTCCCGTTTAAATTCATACGAGGTCCAAAACCGATGGAACAAGTCGTATTTGGTTCGTAGCTATGAGTTCTGCAAAATAAAAATTATCTGGAGATTTTTCGGAGCCTGTTGGAAATTTAAATAATTTATAAACCTGGATGTTCAGCAAATTAAAATCAAGGTGAGAAATTTTCACTCATTTGGAATTTCCAAGTTTAAATTTTCAATAGTTAAAATAAATTATTGGATGCTTGGATGAATTTATATAATTATTATCTATTGAATGTTAAATATATATAGTAGTATATATACTAGTATTTGGAGTGATATTCCCGCACATTATAGTGGATGAGACCCTATACGCCCCGCATAATAGCGGATAACCCTATATATCGCGATATCCCCCTCGAAGCGGGATTGGTATTTTTATGTTGTATTAACATCTGTGGATGCAAGGAAACAGGTTGGAGGGATCCAACTAGATTCCTCAAAAAATTTGATTTTAAATTTCATATATAGTGATATATGATGTGTTAGAATAATCTGTTATAGATTATTGTTGTGATTGAATAATTGGATGCTAAAGTAGCACTGGCCTGAATTTTGTATTTTAAATACCATAATATTATTTTTGGAATTTGAAGGAATTTAAAAGGAGATTTTGAATATAAAAATATTTATATCGAAATTGGATTATTTTTAAAGAAATTAATTTGGATTAAAAAATAAAATTAATTTTTGGGTTTGTACTTAACTATTCGGGAAAATATATTTTAAATAGTTATTTAAAAATAAATTATATAGGAGATTTTTAAATGAAAATTTTTTTAAATGATATCCGGAAAAAAAATATAAGAAGAAATTGAAAATCGATATTAAAAAAATTATTGATAGAATAAATGGAATTTATAAGGAAATAGATTTATGGAATAAATTTTTTTATCAATAAGCTTGTTTTGTAAACAAGTTAAAACTCAAAGGAGTTATAAAATTATAAACAATGTTTATAAATAAAGGAAATCGATAACATATGAAAATTTGGGAATATAAAATTCATAGGGTGAATTTATATTCGAATATGGGAATAGGTGAGAAAAATAGTGGATACTATTTTTGAAAACGGAAATGGTTAAGGAGATCGGAATGGAAGCGATGTGATGGAAATCGAGAGAAAGTTAGAAATTAATTGGTTATTGAGGTTTTGGAAATATATTTTATATTTAAGAAGTTAAGTTGTTTTTAAAAATGGATGTTTTATTTATTAAACTATGTAATTTTGAACTAGTAGGTTTGAAATACATTGGGAAATGAATTTTTCAACTATTTAATATTTGTTTTATTTTTAATAAATTCAATTTTTTTTAAAATTTGCTTTGAAAATTGATTTGTTTATCTTAAATTGAGATATTGATGTTTTATAAAAAGAGTTAAATAATTACTTAAACATGTTTTACAAAAAATTATTATTCATTTAAATACTTATTATATGTATATAGATTTGGGAATGATTGGAATTTATAAATTCACCCGAGGTTTGCGAACGGAGTTTATTTAACGGATAGGATTTCATAAAAGGAAAATCTTATAATAAAATTCTTGGAACTTAAGGAAGGTTCTGAAATATTAGGAATACAAACTTTGGGTTGAATCTGAAGTCATAGAGAAGTTATAAATAGATAGAAGAGATTATAAGTGGATATAATCAATTTTGAAAAGGTAAAGGAATTAATGTAAATTCCGGAGGCTCATGAAATAAGTTATGAAATATTCTTTGAAGTGTTGATATTTGAAATGATTTTGAAAAATAAGGCGCATAATATTTCCCTATGTATAAAAATGGAAAATTTGGAATATCTCTAAGTGTTGAGATGACTTGGAAATATCCTGTCATGGATTTAAGTGTTTGCAACTATTTTCAAATATTGGAATATGGAAAGGGATTTGAGTATATATCTTAGTAAAGATATTTTGAAACAAATATTTGAAGAATTATAAGATAAGACAGAGTGTCTGCTAATGGATGTTTTATTGATATTTAAATAACCGACTATCAATAATTGACCAATTTCGTTAATCGTTTCGAAGAGACCAGGATCGAATATAATTATCTGAAAACCACTTCGATCCGGTTTGAATGTTACGTAGAATACTATGAAGATGATGAAGACGGTGATTCAGTTTGTCTAGACCCTGGACAACTTGTATGGACGAATGCTATTAGAACATCGTCATTGGAGGACGATGAGCATTCTAAGTAGAATTGTGTCCTTGAAAGGTAACACTTAGCCTCAAGCCTCATCGACCGGGAATGACTAAAACAGGTGAGATGCAGCAAGGCTAAGTGGGTCGCACCCAATTAGGGTATGTTATCACTTTTCTAGATGTCCTCGGAAACCTATATATTATGGATATGGTTGTGCATGAAAGAAGGAGCGCTCGATTGTAAGGGTGGGAATACCCGGGGTGATACATATTCGGTCTATCCAGGTTAGGGGTAGGCCGGTCTTGTGTAGCAAGGGATCCCGGCATGGTCCTCGGTACATTGTTCTAGAGGTGTACTGTGATGGGCGGTACCCCAGTGGCCCAGTCATTTGTATGGGATCCATTTTCCAATACGCGCCTTTGCGGTTTTGTTTGTAGAGCCTATTATTCTGGAATTTAATTAATGTAACAATTTCAGCTATTTGAATAAGTATTTGTATTTAGACACTATTATAATATCACTAGATTTTTCTATAAAATTGTTTTGGTTATCATAAGTAAAAGACCTTGTTTATGTGTGACATGGTCTTACGAGATACCTTTGTTTTTAAAGGATTTTGAGAAAATTTAATAATTCAAATTGAGTGTGTTTCTCACGCTGGTTTTCCAAACTTACTCGGGTGTTATTTTATTAATGCTCAGGTCAGACCGAGTATTACAGATTCAGGTTTAGATTGCTATGGTGCTCAGGAGACGAGTTGGAGGAGTTCAGATGTATATCACGTACTTGGCTATTTCCGCTATGTGTGAGTTATGTATATCAGGACGGGTGATTATAACAGTCCAGATTGTTGTATGGATTATTGTACTCTGATGATTGTAAGTATATAAATTATTACAGATTCTTTTATATAAAAATCTGTTATTATATATTATATTTTACCCCGCTGCGATTGTGAGATTCTGTGTTATTGTTTCTGTTTTCTTCTATCTCTTTCTTCTTCTTTACCCTAGTTATTTTGCTTTTTCGTACAATTTGGGTTGAACAGCAGTGAATTATTATCAACTCAAAGGGTATGGAACTGCGGATCGCTACATTTGGTATCAGAGTTGAAGGTTAAGCGAGAACCTTGGCTCTGGTGGGGATTACTCATTATAGATAGAGTCAGTAGTACTCTAGAATGAGTTGAATGTATTGATAGATATGTGCGCGTATTTGTTATTGAATATAAATGGTTTTATTTTGTGTTAACTTATCTGTTGAGTGGTATATAAATTCTATTCGAATAGTGGGACGCCACTTAAATCGATAGGAGTTTCTAAACACTTGAATGCGATAAACTGACACGGTATGTTTTTGAAGCGGGTAATTGAAATAACTTTACCCAAACTATATTTTGGTATAAAAGAAAATAATTTTCTGAAAATTAATATAATGATGTGTTTGGTTGTTATTATATAACCAAAATAAGATTGTAGAAATTGGAAATGGTTTATATAACCAAATAGAGATTTGTATAAATATGAAGTATACAAATAAATTAAAATAAAAAATGGATTCAAACCAGAAATTGGAAAATAAATCCCGAAGATTTTTAGAAGTATTATCCAAAGTGTTTGAAGATAAAAATAGTATTATTATTTTGGGAATATTTTTGAATAGAAAAATGTTTGTAAATGGATTTTGGAAGTGTTATAGCACTGAACTCACTTCAGTCGCTGGAAAATAATCCTGGTGATGACGGCCGCATCATCAGTATTCATTTTCAAGTTTCTAAGTGATGGATTGCTACCATAGTGAATTGATATGGAGATTTTTGATGAAAACAAGTGTTGTTTTGAAAATTCTGAGGGAATTGTTTTGGATAAAATCAGGTTGATTTTGAAATTCGAAGAAAGTGGTTTGTTAAACCATATATATATATATATATTTGATTTCAAAGTGATTTGAAATATATACCGGGTGTTTAAATTCTAGAATTTTAATATAAATATTGGAAATAACCTCGGAAATAAATTATGAACTTATAAAGTGAGGATGATTTCAATAAGAAAGGAAAGTATGGAATTTGAGTTTTGGGAAATAAATTTTAACTTATGTAAGTTAAAATAGATTGTGTGAATTGAATTTAACTTAAGGAAAGTAAAATAAATTCATTGGGAATTGAGACAATAATAAATTCGAACGGTGAAACTGCTATATAAATATAAGTAAGGAAGTGGAAGAATAAATTAAAAAATGAATTCTTACTTGATTTAATTGAATTAAATAAAATAAATGGTTTGGAGTGAAATTTAATTTAAGTATGAATAACTCGAAGTTGGTTTTGAAATGTTGGTCAAAAGGAATTGAAATTTAAATAAAAAATGAATTGGATTTTAATCATATGGAATTGAATTAAATATGTAAATGTGAATTATAAAGTAACTCTAGAACTATATAAGGTATAAATCTTGAATGAGATAAAAATTAAGTGAAAATCTGGAATTGTGAATAAATAAATTGGAATAGCTTATAAAAATTGAAATTAATTGAATAAAAATATACTTCGGCTAAAATAAATGTGTAATCTCGAGTTAAAAATAAAATGTGAATATATTCGAGTATAGAATTGATGGAAATGTGAAAAATAAGTTGTGTGACTTATAAATTGAAAAGCAGAATAGAAAATCATAAATAAAATTATTCGATATTTTGGTAAGGGAAATAAATCCAAAACTTGAATTATGAAATGAATTTGGAACTCAAGAAAATTAAATGAAGTGATTTTTGAAATAAAAATTAGAAATTGAATAAAGAACTTGAGTGTAAATTAAAATTCGACAAATGTAAGCGAATAAAATATAATTGGAAATATTGTCGAATAAAATAGAAATGTATTGGGATAGTAATGGCTTGAGTTACAAATAAATTCAACTTGAGTATAAATAAATTGATTATGGCCTTGATATCATTTAAATGAATTCAAGAATGAAATTGAGTATGGAATTAAAATTGAAGTGAATAAAATGAATGAACTAGTTAATTAATTAGTAAATGAAATGGAAGTTGGTTGAAATGAAAATAAACTTAAGGTATAAGGTGGAAATAAATTAAAAAATAATGGATTAACTTAAGTAAATATTTCGGATGGAAGTTTGGCTCGAATAAGTTGTGAAAAGGTTATTTAATAGATAGTGTGGGAAGATTCCAAGCTTAATAGAATAGATTTGAATGTAATGAAAGTGGGTATGAATGGGATGCAACTAAATTGATTGAGAATAGATTTGAGATGGAATAAAACTATATATAAATTGTTTTGGAACCAATTTATAATAGCATAAGCTTAAGTGATTATTTGATAAACGAATATCACCGAATTTTCATAGAAAAAAATTGTTGTTTGATGCAAACGAAGTAAATAAAATTCTATGAATAAATAGAAGTGAATAAAATTGATTTTTAAATCAATTTGGAATGGATATGGGTTTGTTTGGTATGAATATGAATTGAGTGCAATAAATTTGGTTGTAAATCATTTCGAATTGAATAGAAACGATTGGAGGTAATCAAATTAATGTCAGAACCTTATAATTGCTTATAATACATGTTTAGCATGATTGGTTTATGAAATCTATGTGTTTTAACTATTTAAATAAGTAGAATGTTATTGAATTTGATGTTTTTGTAACTTACATGTTTGAATTGAGTAAGCACAGGTACAGAGGGACTATTTGGCTAGATATGGGTTGCGCAATTGCTTTTGAAGTAAATGCTTGCTTAATAATGCTTAAAAATGCTAATATAAGGTACGTTTTCGGATTAAATACTACAATATATAAATATTGATATATATTTTGTTTTCTGACCATGTGGGTTGATGTATACATATATATCTCTCTTGTCATATTGGAAAAGGTCCTCCATACAAATAAGGCTCTGCTAAAAAATTTCGGAAATTTAGGGTGTTAAAAAAATTTTGTAAATTTTTGGGAAATTTTTATTAATGACAATTTGATTTAAAATTGTAATTGAAATAAAGGGTTTTAGAATTAGAATTGAGGACTAATTTTTTGGTTGGAACTAAAAGGTTTAGAAAAGTGAATGTCAAGTTTTAACTAAGTGGGTTTTGATAAGTTAATGGGTTTGAAGCATTTTTCCTACCTTAGCAATTTTGGGACGAAATTCTTTTAGGGACAGTTTGGCATAGGTCCCTAAAAAGTTTCAAAATACACAAAAACCCCAGTAAAAAAAGTTTGTAAATTAGGTCCCTAGAATTAAGTTACTAAATGTGAATATTAGGCTCAGGTCCCTAATAAGTTTCAAAATACACAAAAACCCCAGTAAGAAAAAGTATGTAAATTAGGTCCCTAGTATTAAGTTACTAAGTAATTGCATATAGTTATGCAATTATTCACTGAATAATTAGAGACATTTATGCAATTATATCCAAAAGTTGCATAAATTTATGCAATTTTTTCGGTGAATAATTGCGGAAATTTATGCAATTTTTTCTATGAATAATTGCGGAATTTTCCGCTAATTTTTGAAAAAATTGCAGAAATTTCCGCAGTTTTTTGGGGAATAATTGCGGAAATTTCTGCAATTTTTCAGTGAATAATTGTGTAAATGTCTGCAATTTTTTGATATAATTGCATAAATGTCTGCAATTATTCACTGAATAATTGCATAAGTGTATGCCATTATTCGGTAACTTAATTCTTGAGACCAAATTTACAAAAAAAAATTACTGGGGTTTTTGTGTATTTTGAAACTTATTAGGGACCTGTGCCAAACTGTCCCTTACCGAATAATGGCATACACTTATGCAATTATTGAGTGAATAACTGTAGACATTTATGCAATTATATCAAAAAATTGCAAACATTTCCATAATTATTCACTGAAGAATTGCGGAAATTTCCGCAATTTTTTTAAAAAATTGCAGAAAATTCAGCAATTATTCACCAAAAAATTGCGGAAAATTCCGCAATTATTCACCAAAAAATTGCGGAAATTTCCGCATTTATTCACCAAAAAAATTACGGAAATTTCCGCAATTATTCACCGAAAAAATTGCATAAATTTATGCAACTTTTGGATATAATTGCATAAATGTCTGCAATTATTCAGTGAATATTTGCATAACTATATGCAATTACTTAGTAACTTAATTCTAGGGACCTAATTTACATACATTTTTTTACCGGAGCTTTTTTGTATTTTGAAACTTATTAGTGACCTGAGCCTAATATTCACATTCTTTTAAGGGGGGAGGAATATAACGACCCAGATTTTTGGTCGTTTCTTTTGAACATCTAATTCATTTTAAATGTTGAGTTTTTGAATGTGAATGAGATTTCAATATGAAGTTTATCGATCAAAAATATTGTAATAAAAACTTTCCAAATATAGTGGTTTAATTAATAAATTTAATTATGGAGTTAATAATTAAAAATCACTTAAATAATTGAATTGGAGTTGAATGTGAAATCGAAACGATTTCTAATATTTATATAAATTCTATTTGAATTAGAATTGTGTTAGTAAGATTTTTAAACTGAAAATTTAAAGCGATTTCGGAATTTTGAAATCGTCGATTTAATCGACGCGTTAAAAATAGCGGTCCGGGGCACAGTCTCTAAATTCGACGGAACCAGTTCCATTGGGTCCGTAATAATGTATTATTATCGGGTTTCAAATTTTATAACATTTAGAGTTATTGTTTGCTCGTATAGGATAGAAACGCGGTGAAATTAATATCGAAAATTCAATATAATAATTGGGTCCAAAAAGCTATCTTCTCCATACCGTCGAATTAGGACTCGAAACCTTTTCCATAGCATTCGAAATAGAGGGTATAACATTATGAACACCTAGCGACAAGCCTCAATAGGAGTTCGTAATTTTGCAATAGGAAATTCGAGATTTTGAAAAATAAAAACAAAGAAAAAAATCAAATCAAAGTCACCTTACCTTCTGAAATACGCTACACATTTACCTTTAAATCACGTCCCTATCTCGTTCAACTCAATCAAATTCGCGAGCGCCCTTTCTCTTCTTTAAGACAAAAATCGTAATAGCTGTTTATAAAAAAACCAACCAAACGAAATTGATTCAAAATCTAAATCGCGAGCCTCCTCTATCTCTCTTCCTCCAGTTCGAATCTCAGTAGGCTAGAAAAATTAAGAGGAGAAGAAAGAATTCAAGGAAAGGAGATTACGCGATTTGATCTCGTTCGATGGCCACGGTTGAGTCTACTGATGTTCATTTTGGCGATGGCGGCGCAATCGAGACTAGAGGGAGGGGTCGCGATCGATTTAGGGGTTAGGCACTTCAGGGTAGAGGCAACGACAGCGTAAGACGAGGCCGCGATCATTATTTTGGGTTATTAGTTGAGCGGCGACTGTAGAACGAAGTCAAGTTCGACTAGGGCTTGGTCACGACAGTTCTTTCCATATAGCGACTGGGTTTGAGAGTGAAGTCGAGTGGAAGGTTTGAGATGGCCACCTAGTTCGAGTGTTACATGGAGTTGGCCTAGGGTTTTAGCGAATCATTTTCGTACGCACGGGCGTACGCTTGTGGAGGCAGCCGCTATCGCTCTGGCAAAGAGGAAGTTCGGAGAAGGTTTGTTCGAGCAAGTTGAGATTGATATCGAAATTGCAGGTTCAAGGCTGAATTGAAGCTTTACGCAAGGAGGGTAATTACTGTTAAATATTTTAATTAATTTAAATAGTCTTATTTTGTTTAAATTCGAGTTGTTTAAAATTGTATCATTTAAATTCATACGAGGTCCAAAACCGATGGAACAAGTCGTATTTGGTTCGTAGCTATGAGGTCTGCGAAACAAAAATTATCTAGAGATTTTTCGGAGTCAGCAGGAAATTTAAATAATTTATAAACCTGGATGTTCGGCAAATTAAAATCAAGGTGAGAAATTCTCACTCATTCGGAATTGCCAATTTTAAATTTTTAATAGTTAAAATAAATTATTGGGTGCTTGGATGAATTTATATAATTATTATCTGTTGAATGTTAAATATATATAGTAGTATATATACACACTAGTATTTGGAGTGATATTCCCGCACATTATAGCGGATGATACCCTATGCACCCCGCATAATAGCGGATGACCCTATATACCACGATATCCCCGTCGAAGTGAGATTGGTATTTTTATGCTGTATTAACATCTGTGGATGCCGGGAAACAGGTTGGAGGGATCCAACTGGATTCCTCAAAAATGTTGATTTTAAATTTCATATATAGTGATATATGATGTGTTAGAATAATCTATTATAGATTATTGTTGTGATTGAATAATTAGATGCTAAAGTAGCACTGGCCTGAATTTTGGTATTTTAACTACCATAATATTATTTTTGGAATTTGAAGGAATTTAAAAGGAGATTTTGAATATAAAAATATTTATATCGAAATTGGATTATTTTTAAAGAAATTGATTTGGATAAAACGATAAAATTAATTTTTGGGTTTGTACTTAACTATTTAGGAAAATATATTTTAAATAGAAATTTAAAAATAAATTATATAAGAGATTTCTAAATAAAAGATTTTCTAAATGATATTCGAGAAAAAAAATATAAGAAGAAACTGAAAATCGATATTTAAAAAAAAATTATTGACAGAATAAATGGAATTTATAAGGAAATGGATTTATGGAATAATATTTTTTATAAATAAGCTTGTTTTATAAACAAGTTATAACTCAGAGGAGTTATAAAATTGTAAACGATGTTTATAAATAAAGGAAATCGATAATAGATGAAAATTTGGGAATATAAAATTCATAGGGTGAATTTATATTAGAATATGGGAATAGGTGAGAAAAATAGTGGATACTACTTATGAAAATGGAAATGGTTAAGGAGATCGGAATGGAAGTGATGTGATGGAAATCGAGAGGAAGTTATAAATTAATTGGCTATTGAGGTTTTGGAAATATATTTTATTTTTAAGAAGTTAAGTTGTTTTTAAAAAGGGAAGTTTTATTTATTAAACCATGTAATTTTGAACTGGTAGTTTTGAAATACATCGGGAAATGAATTTTTCAACTATTTAATATTTGTTTTATTTTTAATAAATTCAATTTTTTTTAAAATCAGCTTTGGAAATTGATTTATTTATCTAAAAATGAGATATTGATATTTTATAAAAAGATTTTCGATCTTTTAAATAATTATTTAAACATGTTTTATAAATAAATTATTATTCTTTTAAATACTTATTATATGTATATAGATTTGGGAATGATTGGAATTTATAAATTCACTCGAGATTTGCGAACGGAGTTTATTTAACGGATAGGATTTCATAAAAGGAAAATCTTATAATAAAACTCTTGGAACTTAAGGAAGGTTCTGAAATATTAGGAATAAGAACTTCGGGTTGAATCTGAAGTCATAGAGAAGTTATAAATAGATTGAAGAGATTATAAGTGGATATAATCAATTTTGAAAGAGGTAAAGGAATTAATGTAACTTCTGGAGACTCGTGAAATAAGTTATGAAATATTCTCTGAAGTGTTGATATTTGAAATGATTTTGGAAAATTAGGCTTATAATATTTCCCTAAGTATAAAAATGGAAATTTTGGAATATCTCTAAGTGTTGAGATGACTTGGAAATATCCTGTATGGATTTAAGTATTTGAAACTGTTTTCAAATATTAGAGTATGGAAAGGGATTTGAATATATATCTTAGTATAGATATTTTAAAAAAAATGTTTGAAGAATTATAAGATAAGGCCTAGTGTCTACTTATGGATGCTTTATTGATAGTTAAATAACCAACTATCAATAATTGGCCAATTTCGTTAATCGTTTCGAAGAGACCGGGATCAGGTTTTATTATCCGAAAACCACTTAGATCTGGTTTGAACAATACAAATGAATACCGTGAAGATGATGAAGATGGTGATTCGGTTTGTCCAGACCCAGGACAACTTGTATGGACAAATGCTATCAGAACATCGTCATTGGAGGACGATGAGCGTTCTAAGTAGAATTGTGTCCTTGAAAGGTAACGCTTAGCCTCAAGCCTCATCAATCGGGAATGACTAAATCACTGGAGATGTAGCAAGGCTAAGTGGCTCCCACCCAATTAGGGTATGTTATCACTTTTCTAGATCTCCTCAGAAACCTATATATTATGGATATGGTTGTGCTTGAAAGAAGGAGCGCTCGATTGTAAGGGTGGGTACACCCGGGGTGATAACATATTCGGTCTATCTAGGTTAGGGGTAGGCTAGTCTTGTGTAGCAGGGGATCCCGGCATGGTCCTCGATGTATTGTTCAAGAGGTGTTTTGTGGGTGGAGGTACCCCAGTGGCCCGGTCATTTGTATGGGATCCATTTTCCAATACGTGCCTTTGCGGTTTTGTTTGTAGAGCCTTGTATGCTGGAATTTAATAATGTAACAATTTTAGCAATTTGAATAAGCATTTGTATTTAGACACTATTATAATATCACTGGATTTTTCTATAAAATTGTTTTGATTATCATAAGGTAAAATCCCGTCGTGTTTATGTGTGACGTGGTCTTACGAGATACCTTTGTTTTCAAAGGATTTTGAGAAAATTTAATAATTCAAATTGAGTGTGTTTCTCATGTTAGTTTTCCAGACTGACTCGGGTATTATTTTATTATAATGCTCGGGTCAGACCGAGTATTACAGATTCAGGTTTAGATTGCTATGGAGCTCAGGAGAGACGAGCTGGAGGAGTTCAGACGTATCACGTACTTGGCTATTTCCGCTGTGTGTGAGTTATGTATATCAGGACGGGTGATTATAACTGTCCAGATTGTTGTATGGATTATTGTACTCTGATAATTGTAAGTATATAAATTGTTATAGATTCTTTTGTATAAAAATCTGTTATTATATATTATATTTTGCTCCGCTGCGATTGTGAGATTCTGTGTTATTATTTCTATTTTCTTCTATCTCTTTCTTCTTCTTTACCCTAGTTATTCGCTTTTTCGTACAATTTGGGTTGAACAGGAGTGGATTATTATCAACTCAAAGGGTACGGAACTGCGGGTCGCTACAATAATACTTAGTCTAGGTAGCAATGCTATTGAGTTTATTAAAGGAGATAATATAGAGTCTATAAGAAGAAATGCTATCGGGTTCATAAAAGAAGAAGCAATCGAGTCTCTAAGAAGCAATACTATCGATTTTATTAAAGGAGATGTTAGCAAGTCGATAAAAGGAGATGCTATCGAGTCTATAAGAGGAAATGCTATCATGTTTATAAAAAATAGCTATCGAGTCTTTATGATGCAAAGTTATCGAGTTTTATAAAATAGGATGTTATCTAGTCTATAAGAAGAAGTGCAATCGAGTTCACAAAGTGAAATGCTATTGAGTCTATAAGTTATCGAGTGGATGAAGTGTTATTGGTATAGTAAAAATTCTTTGAATTGTTGACATATTAGATTCTTACGAGACAATCCATGCCAAATTAGCAAAAGGTAAGTAGATTTAAAATGGTATAAGATGCTATCCCAAGGATGCCATGTGTTATGTCTGGAGTATGACACGTCATCTGCCTGCTAAAGTCGCCTAGTTGTCCATGTAATAACCCTGGTTGAGATTACCTGAAATTAAACATAAAATATAATTTAGTTTATCTTAATTAAATTTAATATGAAATTGGGTAATTTTGTTTAGTTTTGTTCCAATTTGAAATAAATTTGGAATTAAATGAAAAATAAATTAATAAAATCGTTTTCTAAGTGAGACAAATATGATTGGGAAATTTACAGTAAAATGGTTAGAAATTTATATGAATAAATTTTTGAGATGAAATATAAAATTTATAGACCTAAACAGGAAAATGGGCACAGGGAAGAAGTTGCTAAAAAATTTAGCCTCAGGGACAACAAGTTTGCTTTTTAGTCTGAAGGACATTTTTTAATGTAAACAGAAAATGATAGTTACAACTATCATTCTGTGATTTGCACTAGAAAGTGTCCTTCAGCCTAAAAAGCAAACTTGTTGTCCCTGCGACTAAAATTTTTTTCAACTTTTTCCTTGAGCCTAAAAACCCCAGACCTAAATACAATTTTTATGCACTTTTATATAAGGGGCATTTCACCAGAAGGACAAACTTTGTATTATAATTAGTTTCTAGGACACACATCCAAAAAATTACTTTCAAGGCCAAAATCAGCAGAATAATTACTTTCAAGGACAAAGTCAGTAGTCCAATTACTTTCAAGGACATAATTTCATAGGTTTTTAGGCCCTAAAAACTAATTATTTTATGTTTTGTCCTTGAAAATAATTATTTCAGTTGTGTGTCCTAGAAACTAATTCCACTTGCAAAAGAGGCGCTTGTGGCTAATTTCCACTTTATATAATTTATATGAAATTATATACATACATTTTGTAATATGAGAAAGCATGCATGAAATTGTATTTAAACCATTAGGGACATTTAGTCATGTCAAATGGATACAAAATTATTGTATGAAGTTTGATATGATTGTATCAGGTCTAACAAGTAACTTTATTGAATTTTATTTAATTTATATGAATTTATAAAGATGATTTCACAATATATGAAAATAGGTCCGGTTTTCTGTAAAAATGATTTGGGATATAAAATCACATCAAAATGGTATAAAAATGATTTCTAAAGTTAATAAACATATATATGTGAATTTATAAGTTTAATTATGGATTTATAGATATATATTTAAGTGATATGATTTATTTAGTGAGAAATAGAAAATAAACAATATTTTGAGCTATGAAATGAATTATATTAATATATATATATATATAATTATATAAAAATATTTATAAATTACAATTTGAAATATCAAGTCTTACCATGATTTTATTTTGAATTTACAATTAATTTAATGGTATTTTGAAGACCAGTTTGAAAAGGCTATATTTCTATTTTCTTGAAATTAGCTTAAAAACGTCGATTTTTACAACAATTAGGACACCTTTTCTATTTAAAAGTTTTGATGAAATGAAATTAGAAAGGTAATAGAGAATCATATCTAAATCTAAATTTAGAAGAAAATGGATCGAGAACTCGATTAAAAATGAGTGAGAAACAAGCAAAACAAAATCTGAAAATTGCATATTATATGCTTTTGTCTCAGCCGACCACCAGAGGTGCAACGGTGGGCACCACAGGTGCAATGGTGGGCACAATAGGTGCACTGGTTGGGCATATTTGGATTTTCTTTTCTGGCCAAACAGAGCCAAATCAATGGGGGCTTGGTCCACGGTTCTTTTGGGGTATTCGGGCAGCGATTAGGCTACATCTTTGGACCAGTATTCCGAGTTTGATTTGATTTAATTTGGTATGTTAGTGTTTTAGTTTGTATGATTGTGATGGTTTATTTTAGTTTTACCTTAGGGTTGTAATCTCCTTTTCCAATTTCTGAAATTTGCCCTAGGGCATTCATTGAAAGAGGCTACTCAGGTGAATCGGGATTCTAATCATCAAATCAAGCATAATTAGGTGAGTTAATCTCACACTTCTAGCCTATAATGAATGCTTAACGCTATTGTTGTTATGGATGAATCTGGTGTTGAATTAATTAAATTTTTTTTTGATTTTCTTGTCATATGAAACTTTATTTTCTGTTTGATGAATACCTACTTAACATGATCATGAATTGCATTCCATTGTAGCTTTTTTTACGCTCGCATGTTAGCTAATTCAGTGTATTAGAAGTCAAAGCGAAAATCAACGAAGAAACCACTGCCAATGGGCAATCGGAGCACCAACGGAGATGCCTGGGGCTCAGCCAAGGTATTCCAACTGGTGCACCTGTCGTGATAACCGGTGGGCCGGCCGTGAGTACACATGAGACTCATGTCTCTCCATTTCGGGCTATGTTTGTTCCCGTTTGCTCCTCCGTTTATCCGTCCGATCGCTTGAATGCAATTGCTTGATTTTGGTGCAATTTCCAATGCCGATTTCAATGCTATTTATGGATTTGGATTTATGAGTTTGAGAATTTATTTTGACACTTTTTGTAGATTTTGATTTATGAATTTGAGAGTTCATTTTGATGTTGTTATGCCATAGAAATGTTATATGGATTCATGGAGTTATACATAACTTTTTGATGCACGTTTTCAATTTGAATTTATTAAAAGCTGATTTCTAAATTAGACTGTTTTATTAAAAACTTTTTAAGTATAAATCTAATTCTATATAAATAATTTTGGAAATATGTATATTATTTATTCTCATTAACGATGGTTTTAAAGATGATTTGGAGCAATGGTTTAAAAGTGTACTTATATATACATACATACATACATATACATATCTATATATATATATATATATCCACTATAAATCAATATTTTACAAAAATTATTTTAAAGTGAAATAACTTATAAAAGTGTACGATATCTATCGAATGAAGAATTGATTTAAAATGTGAAATAAAACGATTGGCACGAAACGCTCACATTTATTTTACCGATTAATTCCTGACTTACTCGACCGAACTATTGATACATACAAGTGGAGTTTACTATCGTATAGTAAACATTTGAGTAAACCAATATGGACCTGTTCGGTTGCTATATAAAGTACATAACACTTAAATCGACAATTTTATGACTCGCCCTTGGAGTTCTATAGGTCTTGTACCTATCCTGGAGTCTTCATAGGTCTTGTACCTATCTTGTAGTTTATAGGACTTGTTCCTATCTTGGAGTTTATTGGTCTTGTGCCTATCTTGGAGTTCTCAAGCTCATGCCTACCTTGGAGCTATTATGGGAATTATACCCATCTTGGAGTTTATAGACATATACGTAAATCTTGAAGTTACATGCATGTAGGTGAATTTATTCACCAGTCTTAGAGTTTTGGCACCTTTCCCTTTTTTATATGATTTTCTGGACTGCTGTTATAATTTCTAAATTCGATGCTATTTGTGTTATCACCAAATAATTTTTGGGGTTTTGCTTTTAGAAGCTATTTTGGGATTTTGATATTTGATGATTATACACTTGGAGTTTATTGAAGTATTCTTGTTATTACCCGATTCTTAGCTTTATGTTCATATCTGAGATTTATATCATTACATCCATTGTTTGTCTTGCTTAACCCATTCATTGTAGTCTAGGCTGATCCATTTATTATTTTATAATACCCGGGTCAGGCCGAGATATTTCAGGTACTCCAGTTTGATAGTTCTAGTTAGAATACATTCCAATTGTCTAGTTATCATTCATTTTACTTTCCTCTTATATATGGGTACATATTCTTGTACATTGTATCTTATATCGAGTTTGGACTCATTTAAATGTACATAGTTGTACCTATTGGATGCAGTACCTGTATGTTCTATAGTTCGTAGAGACCATCATTTTGTAGTCAACCTTATGTACTTATTTGAGTTGATCAGTTTGTATCTATTTATATTCCATTGTATACACACACATACATATTCTGTGATCTCTGATCTATGATTTGTATTTATCATATAATGTTTTATATTATCATTTTAGCCACTGTAGTTTTTTTTTAAGCATGGTTCGCATACGTCGATTCCACCTGATATAGAAAAAAATACACAACATATTAATTGATGTATCGATGCTCGCTTAAAATAAGATTCAGGGCTAGTCTCTCCTAACCATCCCTATTCTCTATACTAGCAGACGATATTACTTTATAATATCCTTATTAGTGTGGGTCTCGAGGTAAGGCCTCACAACTTGGTATTAGAGCTGAGTTCGAAACAAAATACGATATTACAGACACAAATCTGGGCTTAGGTGAGTCTTAGAGTCCATCCATTAAGGGTTCTTGAGGTAGATAGGAGGAATCATTTCCTTTGGAAGAAGGGAAGTATCTTTTGGGATTCTAGGAATGTTTTCCTTTGTTTCAACTCTTTTTTGTTCCTATTATCGAATCATATGATTCCTAAGCAATCTTTGATCCAATCTTATCTATTCTTGAAGCGTAGTTGGCTGGCGACTTAGCCACTCATTCTAGTATTGGGCAATCCCGCAAGCCCAATTGAAACATAATGCTTTGTCTATCCAACAAACCATGAAGTTTTTTGTCAATCCTTTTATTATCACAATCGCGTAGTCGAAGCAGATGGATGAATTCGTTGGGCACATTTTCCAATAGATTTGTGATTGACTTGATTGGTTGATTGAATGTACATTTGCATAAGATTCCTCGCAATAATTCTAATTCAATTAAGAAATGTTCCTTGATAATTAGAATCCTAATTGAAGATTAATAATTGAATCTTGCAGTATCATCGTATTGGAAATCCCTACAAGCGAAATTGAATTTCTTGGGTACACAAATAAAAGGATCAACACCTGTAGTTACAAAAATTAAGCAATTGGAGATAAATTTGATCAAGAATTGCCTTAATGAAATCATCGTCGAATTAGGTAACCCCATCCTATGAAGTTTTCTGCATGGTGGTTAATGGTGATAATTATAAACTTGTTATCATATGCAAAAACTAGAATATATAAAATATAAGTATTTTTCATTTTAAAAGAGGATTTTTGCGATATATATATTTTTGTGAGTGTTAAATTTCCCGTTGGGTGCTTTAAGGATTTTGGTCAGGACATCTAACAAACATACTCGATAAGGATTCTTAAACATTCAAATGAGACAATTGGACATACACTTCTATAAGAAGTGTTTTGGAAAATCATATTTTTAGAAACATGCTAATTCAAGAAGGAATAAAAACATTTTGAAACTAATGTGGTTTAAAATAAAATGATATTTGGATATGCATATAAAGGTATATAATTATAAATATATATTTAGGTTTTGGAAATATAAGTGTATTTCTATAATATAGAAAGAATAGAAATATCAATAAAGACAAATAATATTCAGAAATAATTTTCTATATGAAAGTGTATATTACTGGACTTCCAAATTATAATCTTCTAAGGAAAATGTCTTGAGAGCCTTAGTTCTATAATATGGAGAAATACTAATAATCGACATAATGTTACCAATTAGTTTAAGTGTTCTCGAGTAATGCTTCATTGAATATAGTATAACTCATTGAATAGAATTTTTGAGTGGTACTTACTAGCCATTAGTGAATATTCGAATTTCACTTGTTAGTATGGGAAGCCTTGGTTAAATTCTTGTAATTGCTATTAGGAAGTATTTAACACTTTAGGATTGTATTCTCTTTCGGTGTTCAATCGAACCGATAGATCCTTAAGGGAAGATTATTCAGGTTTTCCAATCGTATCTGTAATAAGTGAAATTTACTAGCTTCTAATAAATACTTGAATTTCACAAAGCGGTATGGGACGTTTTGGTTAAGTTTTAGTGATTACTGAAAGTGATAGTATTTGGCACTTTAGAGTATATTTTCTTTTGGTGCTCAATCGGGGGCTGATAGATACTTAAGAGGTATGATTTGTGTAATGACCCGCCATTTTGACCATCGAAAGACGACACCAAACACTACCACTGCGTTCAAATGTCGCGCATCATATCGACAAAAGGGCAGACTGTTAGGGTAAATAAAAAGAAAAGGACAGAGGACAGGGAAATAGAATCTCATAGTGGAATCGACAACATATAATATAACTAGGATAGTACAAGTTGTGACTTCCAAAAATACAAAGTACATCAGAGTTAAAAACAAACATTATTAGCTGGATAGTTATAAAATCCTGACATTGCAAATGCCGATAGGTATACTATATAATACACTGGAAAATATAATACTACGAGAGGTGAGCTTTCCTCCATGTTCTCCAAAACTCCAAAGACAACCTTGGAAAATACTCGGTCTGACCCGAGCATTATAAAGAAATAACACTCAGATCAGCCTGGAAATACCAGCCGAGTTAACTCGAATAATGGTGTGAATACTGAGATTTTCGACCCTCGAAAAACGATACTAATACATCCACTATATTTAATGCCGAGAAATTAAATGTCGGAAAACCCGATTGTTATGGGAAAAGAAAACAAAAGATAGAAGAAATAGAAACAACACATAGAATCTTACAATCGTAGCGGAACAAAATATAACAAATAATAACAGATCTTTATACAAAGGAACTGTAACTATAATATACATACAATCATCAAAGTACAACAATCATTAAATCAATCTGGACAGTTATAATAACTAGTCCTCACAAGTGCTGAATATACAGCCTACACACATAGTGGAATATAATCAAATACATGGAATACGCCTGAGAATCCTCCAATTCATCTCCTGAGCTCCGTAGCATACTAACATGAAAATGTAATACTCGGTTTGACCAGAGCATTATAATAAAATAAGACCCGAGTCAGTCTGGAAAACCAGCGTGTGAAAGCACACCCAATTGGACTTAAAGTTATAAAAAAATCTTTGAAATCAAAAGGTGTCTCGTAAGACTGCGCCACACATAAACACGACGAGTTTCGACCTTACGATAACCAAAACACTTTTATATAAAAAGCCTGTGATATTATAATAGGGTCTAATAAAAAAATACTCATTAAAATAGCTGAAATGTTTGCATCTCAGTTTTCAACATAGTTGGACACAATCAAAACCGTACGGCACTTATAGGAGAATGGATTCTATACTATGACCAGGTAAGGAACTACCTCCGATGAGTGCATCTCTAGATCAATGCACCCGGGTCTGACAAGAACATCTTATACCCTACCACCCAGAACTGGCCTGGCACTTAACTACTAGTACTGAATATGTCATCATCCCGGTCTTCCGACCTTATAGAGATCTCACGCACAACCAATCCATAAATATGTAAATGTAGGGTATCTAGAAAGATGATGACATACCCGAATGGGAGCGACCCCTTAGCCCTGCAGCATGCCATGTTTTAGTCATTTCCTGGTTGATGAGGCTTGAGGCTACGTTTACCTTTTTGAATACAAATTCCACGTGGAATGCTGATACTGCCTTCCAAGCAACAATGTAATGATAGCATTCATCTATACAATTTGTCCTGGGTCTGGACAAATGAAATCTCCTTCAAGGTCACCATCTCCATTATCTTTAAGATACCACAATTCGTAACGCACAAATCAGATCGAAGTGGTTTTCGGATAATTAAATCTGATCCCGGTCTCTTCGAAACAATTAATGAATTTGGCCTAATTTGATAGTCGGTTATTTAACTATCAAATTACACACATGGGCAGTCGCTAAACGCATATTTAAATCATTCAAACATTTATTTCAAAATATTTTTACAAAGATATATATTCAAATCTCTTCCAGTATTTCAATATTTGAAACGATTTCAAATACTTAAATCCATAAAAGATATCGCCAACCATATCTTATTTCAACATTTAGAAATATTCCCAAATTCAATTCATAATTCATTACTTAGAAAATATTTCCATACAAATCATTTCGTAATATGCTATCACACCCGGATGTTCCCACCCTTTCCCGAGCTCCTTCCATAATCGTAGTAATAATATCCGAGGGTGTCTATAAAGATGATAAACATACCCTAATTGGGTGCTACCCACTTAGCCTTGCTGCATCTCCCCTGCTTTTCAGTCATTCCCGGTTGTTGAGGCTAGAGGCTACAATTACCTTTTAAGGAATTTTCACTTAGAATGCTCATTTTCCTCCAATGACAATGTACTGATAGCATTCATCCATACAAGTCCATTCCGGGTCCGAACGGAACCGAAGGCACTATTCCTACTACATCCATTTTGGAATAATCCTCAGGATTAGTAACGATTAGCCCTTGCACTTCACTGCTTCATCTTCGACTCCATGCTCTTGTTTTTACATCGAAAACGTACTTGTTGGACCGAAGTGGTTTTCGGATAACAAATCTGATCCCGGTCTCTTCGAAACAACGTTCGAATTTTTCGGTAAACTCAATCCCGGTTCTTTAGGAAATAAAAGGATGAAGATAAGATCAGAGATCACCTCCTGACCGTTAGTGGGTGGATTTCCTTTCCATCGTTCTAGAAGAACGAAACGAATTTATACATACAGTATAGCACCTCGAATGGTAACTGTACCATATTATTCCTGTGTTTCTTCCAAATATTTTCCAAGTTATATTTTGGGTCCAGATTTTGATATTCGGTTCTTTGACTATCAAATAAACAATCATTCAGCCAAATATTTCATTTTCCACTGAAAACATCAAGTCTCACTTTTATTGAATTTTATATAAATTAAAACTCTTTATCTAAAAATATGTACTTATCTTATCGAATTTAGCATATTCGCAAACTATCCTTTTTCAAAAATATTTGAAAACCCTTTTCAAAATAATATGGAAAGTACCACTACGGTATCAAACCATGGATTCATAGCTCAATGGTTATGTCTCTATCCTAAAGAAATCCAAGACATAACTGCAGACACTCACTGCCTCCGATTTCGCCATGCGGGTATACGATTACTTCCCCAAAATGTATATCAGATTGAAGAGGATTGAAAAGTAGGATTTTTAAAACTTATTTCACAATTTTTCATTGAGCAGTTTGTGAGAACAAATTTATTTTTTTGAAGCTTCCTCTGTTTATTTTTTTTGAACTGTAAACTTGCGTACATTTAAAAGAAAAAGGAGGGACACGACGAGATTTTAACGTGTTTGAATGGGTTAGTCTACAGTGACTTGAGGTGATAAAAAACAGCTGATGTGAACATTTTTGTCAAGTCAATGAATATATATATATATATATATATATTATTTAAATTTAAATCGTCTCGAATTCGTAGCTTAAAATCTTAATCTCCTATCGAGGCATGTCTCTAGGCGTTTATAATGTTATACCCCTACTCTAAACGCAATGGAAAAGGTTTCGAGTCCTAATTCGATCGTATGGAGAAGATAGCATTTTGGTCCCAATTATTATATTGAATTTTCGATATAGATTTCAGCTTGTTTACATACCGTATGACCAACCTATAACTCCAAACGTTATGAAATTTGAAATATGATAATAATACACTATTACGGATCCAATGGAACTAGTTTCGTCGAAATCCGAGACTATGCCCCGGAAGGCTATTTTTAAATGTCTATTTTTTTTTGAGATCATGGGGAACCTTAAGATCATGGTATTCATTGATACTCACTTAAGTAAACCCCATGCCGTGTGTCTACCCCGCTTTTACTTATTCGTCGCACACGGATGCGTAACGTTGAAACTCCCACTGATGGTTTGGCGCTGGGATTCGAACCTGCCCGGACACAGTCCTTTTGGTCCCCATCTCCCATCTCCCAAACCAACCGAGCTACGAACGGCGGGTTTTTTAAATGTCTATTTAAACGATATATTTTCAAAACTGAACAAATCACTTTTAAATTCAATTTTAAAACTTGTAACGCCCCACCTCTATGCTCATAATAACAAAGAGTATTAAAAGAAATACTGTCTATTATTACGAAGAATAAGGCTGGATAGGAGCGGCCATCCGTAGTTGGCCTTACACTAGCATTGGTTATCTCGATAGGAGTGGTATATACTTTTTATTTTTCATCTATTATTTATTTACTCCCATCGACACACCCAATTCTAGTACAAAACGAACTACGACGGTTCATAATAGTTTAGGACAATGAATATAATAACAATACAGATAATATAAATGCGGAACACAGATTAAACAAAAAGTCTCATATATATATATAACTGATGTTAGTTATAATATAGTTGACACAGTACATATGATACAACTACAACTGTCGACTCTGGAAGTTATATATACAAGTACATTATCAACTAATATACATGAATACATATCATCCTATACAATAACACGACTTCTACAAATGACAAAGACAACTTCAAAAGATGTGAAAAGTATTCATAGCCTGAATAGCAACTCAAAGAAGGAAATCTACAACCTGAAATAACTCGGGTCTGACCCGAGTATTATATTCAAAAGAAAATAATACACGGGTCAGTCTAATTCAAACTCAGTTATTAGTGCACAGAAGCAATAATAATCAGATATCAAATAGACGACAGTTATAGAAATCTCGTATATCCGATTCCTCGATAAAAGAATCGGATAACCGCAGATATAACACTAGACAGTGTTAAACAACAATCAGCAATACAAATCAATTTAAACAATCGAAATGTCAGAAAAACATCAATGCTGATTGGCTGCAGTACACGCTAACGTGTACTGCCTCGCCAATACAGTCTATGAATACTCAGAAAGTCAATGAATCCAAAAGCCAACAGATCTAACTCAATTCAAAATGAACCATTTCAAAATACAACTTCAAAATATTGAATTGAATCAACAAAACCATTTAACAATCGAAATATCAACTAAATCTGTCAATCCTGCTAGGGCTGCAGTACACGCACGCGTGTACTGCCTCGCCACTACAAAACAACTCAAAACAATACTAAACAAGATCAGAGGCAACAAGTGAAACAAGTTCAACATGTCATAAAGCAAGGCACAATGAAATAGCAAACTGAAGGCGAGAGCACCAATGATATGGCACTACAACACTCAACAGAAAAAGATGCAAACCAGCCTCATTAGAAAATAAGGTCACCAGTGAAGCACAATGACTAAATGCAAATGGATACAAAGCATCAATGCAATGTATCGGATTCGAGAACAAAGGCAGTGCAGCAACATAAAGCTTTATCTAAGAGAATATGAAATATGTACACAAGTGATGGTACATAACAAACTGCACATGGCAAATGAATCATGGGTACAACGGTGAAACAGATCAAATAACATCAAGTAAAGAACTCGACCAGTGAACAAAGTGACACAGGGAACTCAGACAATACCAACAAGTACAGAAGTGAAGGTCGAGTGAACAAAGTGACACAGGGAACTCAAAAGCAACTAATCAGCAACCCAGACCAACTAGACAAATGAATCCAGTGCTAACATGAACAGAATGAACTTCAATGAACAACTCCAACATGAATATACAGGTTACAAATGTCGCAGACCTGAGTGCAGCAGTGAATGGTCACAAGTGCACCAGAATACAAAACAGCTAATTGAACTCATGTGGATAGTGCGGCCAAGATCAAGCATGATACAGCAACAAATTCTAGAAATGTCAAAATGGAAATCAAGGTAACAAGTGTCCCAGATTAATGCAAACAATACAGTACAGTGAACTGAAGTGTAGCCCCAAGTGTGCAACTGCACTAGGCCAAATGCTAAGAAGTAACAAAACTCAAGTGTGATGTACACATCAGCCGAGATCAATACATGGAGCTACAAACATGTATCATAAACACACTAAAACAGTGAACAGTAATGGTGCAACCACTTGTGTAGGGTCAACAACATATGCATGCACACATACAATGGTATGTATGCATATACATGAAGACACAAAAATAATCAAGCAGCAAGAATAAAAATCAAAATGCCACAGATAATTTTGTAACAGCCGTAAAATCGAACTAGGACAGAAGTGCTGCCGGGGCAGTAGACAATGAACGACACAAAATCAACCCGGTAGCCTGCTCGAATCAAATTCAATGGAAACCAAGATCGAAATCCAAATCTGCACCGTTCAAATTCGAACTGTGGTGGCCAAGTAAATTGACCATGTCACGAATTTGGAACATGAGTATCAAGAAACAATATACACGTACAAATCTACACAAATAACCCGAACTAGCAGAGACCGGAGTACAAGCAAAGATAACAAAGATCATCAAGTCAATTACAACATGAACAGGTAAGCAGCAAACACTATGGCATGTTCGAATGCAAATCGAAGCCCGAGGTGAATGTACGTGTCAACAAATCAAAGTTAAGCTCGAAGTCGCCAGAATTTCACAACTTAGTTCAACTTCAAATAAACAGATTAAAGACAGAGCCGAGGCAATCAAAATCCACTAAGTCAGAAATCAGAACTCTCACATCGATACAGAGTCATACAGTCGAGATGAGTTAAATTGCCCATTTCACAAATATATACGAGCTCAAAATAAGGGATTCAAACCCTAAATAAACAAGACATCATCGACTAAATCAAGTAAAAACCCCAGTCACGAAATTCGAACAGCACAATCGAAGTCAAGATAGCCATAAAATAGTTTGAATTAGATGTGAGTCGAACTCACCATTTTTCGACGAGGCAGTGAAGCCAAAGCTTTAGCATTCGAAGCGAAGGCGACTCGATCAATTGAGGAGCAGCCGTGCAAGACGATGTAACTCTCGATCGACAAAAGAAACGAATGCCACTTCAAAGCATCCCAAAGTCGAACGACGAAGAAGGGTAGCCATTAATTTGTGAAGCCCTATTTTTTGGGGAGACGAACGAAAACATCGAGCATGCCCCAATTTGATTGAAGAACGAACGAACGCCGCCATTAATTTTTTTCGTTCGAATGTTTTTAATTAGGGTTCGAATGAAAAATGGTAAAGGGGGGACGGGTTGAATAGATTGAAAAGGGAACGGCTATTTGCCTTTGTAAATTTTCACGGCCCAATGAAAAATAGACCACTATTTAAATTTTCAAAGCACATCAACACTTAACAGGTTTTTCAAAAGAGTTTCAAACTGGTTTTAAAAATTACAAGCCTTTAAATTATTTTTATCAAGCTTAAAACTCAAGATTCACTATTTTAACCAATTTCCCATTTATTTAATTTAATTATCTAATAAATGATTATATTTAAAATTCAAGTTAAAATTTACTTTTAAATATTTCAATTTCAAATATCCGAAATTCTGGTCGTTACATTCCTCCCCCCTTATAAGAATTTCGTTCTCGAAATTGCTAGGTAAGAAGAATGGTCCAAACCCGTTAACTATTTTCCCAAAACCACACAGTTTTCAAACAACTTTCCCGAAATCAATTTATTGGCACCACGTCATCACTTTTAATAATTTCCAATTTCATCCATAGATTCCAATAATATTATTTAGCCAACCCTTCTAAGTTACAAACTAGAAATCAAATTTTAGTTATTAAAATTTTCTTCAATTTTTTTTTCTAACTCCTTAATTTTAGAAAATTTTTGCCAGTGTATCTTTTGCGCGGCTAGATCCAAAAAACTACAAAAGTGCCTCTATGGCTCATCAAAAGAAAACAAAAGCCAAGTGGCTCAATCGAAAAAATCATCAACTTCATACAACAATTTAAACACATACCTTTTGGTCGGGCAATTTACATTTTACTTTTGGAATCGAAGACATCAATTTGCTTTTTCTTTAAATTACCTGCACCCTACTTACCAATAGTATCCAATCATACAATTCAAAATCATTTTATTTAGCACTTTCAAATTTCAACATTTATTCCACCAAAACCCGTACGATGTACATATACCATTCGTATGCAATATCAAACCTGATCGCTCACTCGATCAAACCATTTCACTTCCGAACTAGTATCGTTCACACGACTCTCTAGTGCGGACTTAGATTTGGTTCCTTGATCAGAAACCGGCATTCTCCTTGCATAGCCATATACTATGATAGAGAATTCCAGAATCAATCAAAAATCCATATCCAGGGTTCGCCGTCGAAAATCGAGTGAAAAAAATCCTGACTCGGATCGATATGAACTATCTCGAAATTCTGTGCTCGAATCTAGATTAAATCGTTATGCGAATAAAATAATATACGTACAACATACGTATTAATTTCCAATTGATTATTAACTATATCAATTTCTTTTTATTCACATTTACTTTCATTTCCATTCACTTATTCACACTTATCCTTTCACACAACTTTTATTAAATCTTCATTCAAATACCTACTTAGTATATTTCCCAAGAGCAACTTTACTTAAGAACTTCACCATCAACTTCTTAAGTTTAATATAAACATTTTATTCAAAGATTTTATGTTTATTTCCACTTCATCACTTTGGTTTATATCCATTTCTAGTAAAATTAATTTTTCAATTCCATTTGAACTCAATTTATCTTCTAAATTTTAAATATTTAATTTTTTCAACCATATCTCAAACCATATTTGATTCGCTAATTTATTTCATATCTCAATCAAATTTTATTTCCAAACTATTTATTTTATTTAGTCCACTCAACTAATTTTCAATTTCACTTCATTCAACATAATTCAAATTAAACATCAATCCAATATTCAATTTCAATTTCATTTACTTACAAATTAAATTAATTTGTTCATCCACTAATTTATTTCCAATTTAATTAATTCTATTTCGATAACTATTCCATTTAGCCTACTTAAGCTTAATTCCTCAATTTACAATTATTAACTTAATTTTAGTTAAATTCACACCATAAGATCAAATTTCAAAATTTCTTACGTTATCAAACTTACTAATATTCTATTCACCAATTTCTTCCAATTCACTTCATTTAATTGGTTTACTTTACTAATTTATTTCATTATCACACTTGCTTTTATTTAACTCTTCTTAAGTTAAATATCATTCTAAACAAATTTCAAATTCTTATAAGTTTTTAAGCTTATTTATATTCCATAAAACATTTTAGATCAAACTCCAGAGTTTAAACAATTACTTAATTATTTCAAAATCATTTTTGAAATCATATATACCCAAAATCCTTTGGTATATCAAATTATTCCTTTGCATTTCAAAATCAAACCCAGTTTTGCAATACACTCCAATCCAAAACACTCAGGTAGCGATTCCTCCCTTGGAAACTCGAAAATGAACACCGATGATGTCGCGATCATCATCAGATTTATTTTCCAGCGACCGAAGTGAGTTTAGTACTTTTATTCCTTTAAAAACCATTTTTAAATATTTTTATTTTAAACATTTCCCAAATAACATCACCATTATTTTCCAAGACTTCGAAAATCATTTTCAAATCTAACAGGATTAAAATTTCCAAATTTCAAATTTCCATCTTTAATTCCTTTATAAATCGTTTTTATAAAACATATCATCTTTAAATATTCCTCCGGAACACCATTTCATTTCAAATTATAAATCACATTTATAAACTCATATTTGCAAATTCCATTTTGTTATATGAATTTATTTCTTAACTTTTGGTTATAATATCGACTTTTATTCAATTACCATAGCAACAAATGATAACGGTTTAATATTATCATTTCCTAACAACCAAGCAGACCATATATGACTATAATAATTTCAGAAAAATTATTTCTTTTATATATATAAAAATAATTTGGGTAAAATTATTTCATTTACCCCATTTTAAAACAATACCGTGTCGAATTTATTTGTTATAGTGTTTAGAGATCCCTATCAATAACGTTAATTACTTGTATTGACCAGAATCCATAAACCACTCAACAAATCAATCAACACAATATAAAACAATTTTATATTCACTAACAAATACGCGCTCATATCTATTAATACTCTCAAACTCATCCTAGGGTGCTACTGACCTTATCTCTAATGAATAATCCCCACTAGAGCCAAGGTTTTCGCATAACCTTCGGCTCTGATACCAAGTGTCACGACCGGGATTTTCGATGTTCGAAAATCGACATCAATACATCCACTGTATTACATGCCGAGCAATTGAATGCCAAAAATACCAGATCGTTAGGGAAAAGAAGAAAGAGGTAGAAAAAGAAAATAGAAATAACAACACAAGCGCAACTGTTTTGGTTATTCCAGATAGGAGAAGTAGTTCGAAGTCCTATAATGTTTGTGGAGTAAAGTTATGTTCTGGATTTCGGCGAATTTTTGGAAACCATTTTGTTGAGAAGGATCTGGAAATTGGTTTGATCTTGGTCTAGATTGTTTCAAGAAGCATCAACAAAGATTAAGCTGATCAGGAAGGATGAAGTGACCCTGGATCGTCAGGAGAATTATGCAGTTAAGGATTGAATTGCCAGTTCGGATAGTTGGAATTCATTGTATTTCACGTATCTCTGAGGGAATACATGTATGATTCATCATTGGTTGTGGGATCAGCAGTTCAGATGGATATGGAAGTTGAGCTGGTTTTGGGTTTAGTCTGATATCTTGTTCAGATTTGTAATCTAGATGGGAAGGAGTTCTAGATTATTGTAGTATAGTTAGTTAAGATTCTGTAGAGTGAGTATTCCAGTATATATATATATACCGGGAACTCTAGATAATGTTAGGAAGACCTATTCTGAATTTGTATCAGAATAAGTTAAATTTGGTTGTTAGAAATAAATGGTTGCTATGATTGATAGTGTATGATTGATATGTATGGTTGCTGTTTGAAACTAAAAAATTTTGCTGGGTTATTAAATTATCTTTGCTTTTAAATTTCGGGGACGAAATTATTTTAAGGGGGGAGGAATGTGATATCCCGGAAATTTGGCAATATCAATTTAATAACCTTTATTAATAATTAAATTGATTTGATGATTTTATTTTATAAATTGACAAAGTTTAATTCTTTTAAAAGGTTAATAATATTTTAAATTGGCAATATTTATTAAAATCTTTTCTAACAATTTTAAATTTGATAAGATTTGTCTTTCAAAACTTATAAATGTTTTATATTTATAATGTATATATATAGGTACATATATTATAAATAGGAAGTCTTTAATTTAATAAAAGTTATGTTTTCAAATTATAATATATATGTATATATATATTGTGATTTGGAGTTATGTTATAAAATTCAATATAGTAATTATCAAAACTAATGTTAAAAATATTTTCCATTTAGAATGTATATATTTGTATATATTGAAATGGAAAAGTATTGGATTTGAATTTAATAAAGTATTTTCAAACTTTAAATATATATACATAGTTTGTAAATTTGGAAACTATATTCTAACATAATACTTTTCAAGTGATAATTTCTTATTTATTATAAATATATATTTTAGCTTAAGTTTTAAATTAGATTTAAATTAGAAGTTCATTTGTTTTTAATATTCTTTCATTTTAAATTTCAAACATAAGTCAAAATTGATTTGTAAAAATATATATAAAGTTAAAATAAATTTCTCAAGCATATAAACATAGGATGCATTTAATTTGATCAAAGCATAAGTTATTTATAAATAAATGTTCATATGAATTCACATTTGTATATATATAAAATCTAAAAGCTTAAATTATAAAAAGATAAATACATTTTTATATACATGTAAATATTTCCTAAATACATGCATATGATTTAAATAAATAAGTAAAGAAAAGAATTTACACTTGTAAGCTTTTAAAGATAGTTTAAAGACATTTGTAAAAATAAAGGCCTATGTGTAAGCAAATTAATACTTAAGAGGACAAGTGGCTTTATTTTCTCTTTGGTAATTAAAGTTTAAAATTTAAAAAAAAAACATAGAAAGAGATCTGGCATTTTCTTTCTTCAGCTCTAATTTATCTTCCCTTCTTTCTCTACTAAAAAAATACAATTCAAATCTAAAATCAAAAGAAAAATGAAATCTGGAAATTCAAATCTGAGAAAAGAAAATGGAACTGGAAAATCTGGAAATCTAAGATCTGAAATAAGAAGACCAAAGGCAAATTAAATAAGCAGTTTCAAAATCTTCAAATACAACCTGAAGATCAGAAATGAAAAATCTGGAAATTCAAAGCAAAGGAAAGATCAAGGCAAATCTAACAACAAGCAACTAAATTCAAGGATCAACAACAAGATTTAAATTCAACAAAACAAAAAGAGCTCAGGAGCAAATGAGCAAGCCTGGAAAACAAGCCTGTAATGCTCTCTGTTCTCTGTTCAATATGCCTGGTGAGTAAATATATTTTAAAAACAGTTTAATTATGGATTTCATTTGGATGTTGTGAATGAAATTTATTCTGTTATCTGAAATGCTGGAATTAAATGTATGCATGTTTGAATAGGAATGTTTGAATGCCTGTATATTATAATATAGTCTCTGTGCAGTGATAACAGTTTTTGATTTCTTAATAAAACCAATATCTCATCACTTAATCTCTAATAGATTTTGATTTGTAAATGAAAGATGTGTGAAATCACATAATATCACTATTAAAAATAAGTTCTGAAATTTATATAAATTATTGTCTGGAAAATCTATAAATAACAGTGAAAATGTAATTTGGGTCAAAAATTTATTGATTAAATTTTAAGTATTGATTACATGACTTAATTCATTATAGGAAACCATGAATTTTAATGGATATATCATGATTTTTAGTTTGGAGATTGATGGGTATTCTCGTGTAGATTGTTTGCGATGTTTTGGTCGATTTCAATCGATCAATGACGAACTGGTCGACGTGTTTCATTCTAAGGGTCGAAGGGAAGACGATGATCACCGGAAAAATACTCCGGTGATTTATCAAGGGTCGTGATGGTCAGAGATTTTCGAACTAGGGTTTAATACCCTGGTTTTGACGTCGATGTACAAATGGGTTTCAAGACGTCGAGAGGTGATCGGAGGGATCACGAGGCTTGCAATAGGAGCTGGAAGGCGTGACGGAGCTACGGTGAAGGTGGCGTGGTGTCTCGAGGCAGGGATCATCGGCGATGTCGATTTCTGGTGATGTTCATTGTTGAGCTGATGGGTTCAATACCTCGTTTTCGATTCTCGTTCGAATCGAGATTTTTTGGTCGATCGAATGGGTTGCCGTGGATGAAGATGACTTGTCAGAGGCCAAGGCGAAGTTCGTCGTCGATCAGGGAAAGTGTGCACGTGCACGGGCACGTTTGCGTGCATCTGGAAAGTTGGGTTTGGGGAAGAAGTACGTTCTCGGGTTTTCGTTCGAGAGAGTGTCGAGTTTTACTCGAAGAAGGAGATGATGGGTTTGTCTCGTGTTTGCATCGGTTAATTACGAGTTTTACTCGGGTTAGTGATGAGCAGATTTTAAGGCATTTGGTATAGGAAATGTTTAAGTTTTAAATCAAAAGAAGTTTGATATTTGTAATGTTCTGAGTTTTAAAAACAAAGTTAAAACAAGATTTTACCTATTAAACTAAATTATTTTCTAGAAAAATTGTTTTAAACAAGTTTTAAATAATGTAAATAAATAAGTTTTAAAGAATAGAGAAATAGATTTTTCAAAATGCTTTTTGTATTAAAATTTATTTAACAACTTTGAAAGGTTTCAAAGAATTTAAAGGTTAAAAATTTATGTTGTAATTTTTTAATTATAATAAAGAGTTTATCTTAAGTAATTAAGATTTGATTTATTAAAGGAAATTAATATGTGAAATTAATAAGGATAATTCATTTATTGAAAATGATTTAAGAATAGATAATAATTTAATTAAGATAATGATTTTCTTAATTAAGATCTTTAAGTATAAGTAGTTAAGAAATTATTTAATTAAATTTAAATAATTAGTTAAATAATTAACTAAGTAATTAATTAGTGATTAATTAGGGATAATCACTTATAAATTAATTAAGTATAATTACTTGATGAAGTAATTAAAGAATAATTAATGGATGTAATTAAATAAAGGGTAATTATTTAATAAAGTAATTAGAGGGTAATTATTTTATGAAAGTAATCAAATGGAAGTGATTAAGGGTTAATCACCTAGTGTTATTAATTAAAATAATTTATTTAATAAAGTTAATTAAAGGATTAAGAATAATTAATAAGATAATTAATTATTGGTTAAGGAAATTAATTAAAAAGTAATTAATTAATGGAAGTAATTAAGGGAAGTTAATTACTGGATAAGATTAATCAAAGGTGATTAATAATTGTGGTTTAATTAAAGTTAATTACTTAATGTAATTAATTTAAATAGAATAATTAATTAATGATTAAGGGTTGATTAATTAAGATTAATTAATCAAATGATAAATGATTATAGAATAACTAATTAATTGTAATTAATTAAGGATTAAAGTAATTGATTATAATTAATTAATTAATGAAGTAATTAAAGGTTAATTACTGTATTTGGTTAAGAATATTAATTTGTGAAATTAATTAAAGATAATTACTTAAATGTAATTAAAGAATAATTAATCAAGGTGATTAATAAAAGTGGATAATTAGAAAATGATTAATTTATTTATTTGTAATTAATTAATAATTATATAAGTAAGATTTATAATGATGAAGTAATTAATTTATTTTAAATTAATTAGAAATGAAGTAATTAATTTAATTCACTTTAAATTAATTAGAGATGGTATAGATCATTGCTTATGTATAAATGGATGATATTGATAGCCCTGAATGGTTTGAGATCTCAGATATGAGATAAGTGATGTTGTGTGTGATATGGATGCTTTGGTTAAAGTATGATGATAATGTGAATTATCTGTTTGTGATGATAATATGAATTATCTATTGTGATATTGTGAATTATCTATCTGTGTGTATATAGATAATTGAATTGAATTGTTTTAACTTTAAAATAACTTGGCCTTAAAAGATACGTTTTGGATTTCGATGAGACCGGGATCGGGTTTCCAGATTTGGATATCCGAAAACCACATCGATCCAAATTAACGATAGGTCGTGAATCTCAAGTGAAGATGAAGATTCAGAGTGCAAGGGTTATTGTCGTTAACTCTGAGGGTGATTCCAAAACGAGTGTGACGAGACAATGCCTTCGGTTTCGTTCGAACCCGGAACGAACTTGTATGGATTGAATGCTTTCAAAACATCGTCAAGTGGACGATGAGCATTCTAAGTGATATGTTCTGATTAAAGGTAATCATAACCTCAAGCCTCATCAACCGGGAATGGCTAAAACAGGGGAGGTGCAGCAAGGCTTCGTGGGTAGTGCCCACTGAGAGCAAGATATATCCATGTCTAGAGGTCCCTTTCTATTTCGGCCTAGTGGGTAGTTGGAACTGCAGCCAACTACGGGGTTGTCTTGTTCGGGATTATCCAGTAAGGGATGGTTCCGGCTTTGTGTTGCAGGGGATTGGGAGTGATCCTCGGTACGGTGATCTAGGCCACGTACTGTGACGGGTGGTACCCCAGTAGCCCTGCCATTGTATGGAATCCAATTTCCAATAAGTGCCATCGGACTTGATTGTATAACCCACTTTGTGGCTAGTATGCTGGAATTTAATAATGTAACAATTTCAGCTATTTCATATTTATTTGAAAACCCTAGACCTATTATAATATAATCGGATTTCCTATCAAAGTTTTGGTTAGCGTAAGGTAAAAACTTACCCATGTTTATGTGTGGGAAGTCTTACGTGATACTTTTATTTTCAAAGGTTTTCAAAGTTAAACAATTTTAACCGTTTACTCACACCAGACTCATGTCTGACCCAAGTGTTTATTTTCTGTTTTATTAAACTCTTGGGTACTCAAATTTGTATGAGTAGTCAAGGGATTCAGGTTAGCCTTGACGAATTCTGGAGGAGATTTGGAGCAGGAGGCTTCAGCGTATAGATATATAGAGTTTCCGCTGTGATGATTTATCGTATTGATGTACTTGTGTTGTATAATAGACAGAAATTTATAACTGTCTATTTTGTGTTGTATAAGTTGTGTACGCTGATGTATATGATACTATGTAATATCTTATGTGATATATTATATTTCATTCGTTCCGCTGTGAGATTCTGATGTGTTGTTGTTCTTTCTTCTCTTCTTTTCTTCTTCTATCCCTTTCTTTCTTAATAATGATGCGTCTTTCTGGGTATAGAAAGGCGGGTCGTTACATTTGGTATCAGAGCGGTAGGTTGAGTGAATGCCTAAGCTCTGGAGAGGTGTCTATCTTGAGAGCACGTATTTGTAATTTTTATATAACTGTATATATATATATATATATATTCTACCTATTTGTTGGATTACCTGTTCGGGTTTTCCAATATGAGTTATAAGGGTAGATAGGGTAGTAGTGTGTGTAACACGACTACTAATGGTTAGAGTCTGAGTATTGAGGTTAGAAGTGTATTTGTCGAGATTGTAGACCCAATACTGTCTCGAGTGAGCTTTGTTGTGGTGTAAGGATTTCACCGATCTCTGAAGGAAACCTGTTACGGTTCGGAGTTTATCTTTGAAGTCGAATGAGCAGAAGTAGGTGATGGTATTTTGGCAACCTCAGGAAGTAGTAGCTGTGTGGTGAGACGCGGTGACTATGGACGTTTCCGAAGATGTTTCTTCTGGAGCAAGTTTAAAGAAGTATGTCTGCATTGGTGATGAGACTAAGATTCAGTAGGATGTTTGTGTTTTGGTTTGAGGCCCGAGTTTCTTGAGGAGTGTTTGCCCATCTCAAGGCTCTGTGTGGAATTGGATGATAGAGTTTTGATGATCAAGGATCTTTGGATAAGAAGTTTTGGCGTCAGTGGCATCATTGCAGCTCGGAGTGTTCTGTATGTTGGCAGGAAGTTTTCTGGCTAAGCAATTTTCTAGAGATGGAGTCCAGAAGCAGCAGAGTTGATCTATTTTTTCGATGGATTGGTTAGTAAGGCATAAGCTGTTCTGATTAATGAAGAGAGAACGATATCTTTGGAAATTAGGTCGGGTTGATCGCAAAAGTGACTTGCGATAGTTTGAGTATTCTTTTTGGGTTATTGGAGATTTAGATTTCGTATCGACTTGATTCGTGGAGTTACCGGTGGTTCAGTTTAGTAAAAGGATGTCTCCTAGAGAAGAATTTGGTGAAGCGGCTCAAGATTCTTTGCAAAGGGATTGATCATACCTAGTTTTCTGAGGGGATTCTGCTGGGAAGTTTTTGACCAAGTGGAGTGGTTCACTAAGATTTTATGGATGATGAACTGTGGATGATCAAGTTTGTGCTCGAGTTTCTCCGATGGCATTCTCATATATTCCAGATCAGAGTTGCGCAGCGGAAGCGTGGTGTGGGCCCATAACCTATTTTCCATATCCGGAATTTATTCAATAGAATTTTAAAATCAAACTGTTTATTTTCCAAAAATTCATTTCTTTTAACACATCCAAATTTCACTACACATAATTTTTTACTTCAAATTTTCCTTTTTAATTCCTTTCTAAATTTTAAACCTTTTCCGTTGGTATTTAAAAATACCAATATCTAACCAGTAATTCCATAGCACCAAATAAATTCAAATCACGCTATAATCTATCATAGGTTATCCAATATATCATATCACTGAATATGAAAATAATTTCAACATTTTTGAGGAATCCAGTTGGATCCCTCTAGCCTATTTCCCTGCATCCACAAATATTAATACAATATAAAAATACCAATCCCACTTCAAGGGGGATATCGCGGTATACAGGGTCATCCGCTATTATGCGGGGAGCATAGGGTCTCATCCGCTATATACATGCAGGAATATCAATCACTCCAATATAAATATATATACTACTATATATAATACCACATCCAACTGATAATAATTTATCAATTCTATCAACCAATCAACAATTAATTTTAACTATTTAAAATTAATTATGACAAATCCAAGATTGGGTGAGATTTACTAACCTTTGATTTTTATTGTCGATGTTGAAGCGATCTGGTTGGTCTATAGTCAAACGACGTTCGACTATAGCTTAAAATTTAACTAGCTCGAATCTTTCCAAATTCGGTTCTATAGAAAAGATCTCGTCAATACGATCCTAACGTGACTGACCGCGTTGGATTTCGATCTACAACGAATAAGATATTCAATTTTTAAGTTTTGAAATTTACTAAATAAATTATAAAATTTAACCTATATGAATTTATTACCCAACACAGATTTAAAAACCCTGGCCCAACTTCTTCCATCTCTTCATTTTTTTAATAATCGACCTACAGCCCAAAACTAAACAAAACCAAAAAAAGAAAACCCGCTTCTTCTTCCCCCTTCTTATTTCCTTCTGCCTATACACCCACGTCGCGTGCACGCTTAGATCTGTGCACTCGTGCACCACCGTCGATACGCTATTCCACTCTCAGTTGCAAACCGCACCTTCCCATATCAATCTCTCCAAGCTCGAGCCAACCAAGAAAACGTGACACTGCTGTGTTTTAACCACCGACCATGAAATGTCGCATCTCCCCCAGAGCCGCCGCACGCCACTGAAACATGCCCAGAGATGCGCCTATCCACCTCGATTACCACACCACCCTCCAATTTGCTTAACTAAACCTCCACCTATTATAAAATGAAACCCTAGCTGAACCCAGTTCTCGACATTAAAGTCGATCTTCGCCAAAAGATGCCGCACTCCCTAAAATGTATATCAGATTGAAGAGGATTGAAAAGTAGGATTTTTAAAACTTATTTCATAATTTTTCGTTGAGCAGTTTGTGAAAGCAATTTTTTTGAAGCTTCCTTGTTTATTTTTTTTGAACTGTAAACTTGTGTACATTTAAAAGAAAAAGGAGGGACACAATAAGATGTTAACGTGTGTGAATGGGTTTGTCTACAGTGACTTGAGGTGATAAAAAAACAGCTGATGTGAACATTTTTGTCATGTCAATGAATATATATATTATTTAAATTTAAATTGTCTCGAATTCATAGCTTAAAATCTTGACCTCCTATCAAGGCATGCCGTTAGGCGTTTATAATGTTATACCCCTATTCCGAACGCAATGGAAAAGGTTTCGAGTCCTAATTCAATCGTATGGAGAAGATAGCTTTTTGGACACAATTATTATATTGAATTTTCGATATAGATTTCAACGCGTTTACATACCGTACCACCAAACTATAACTCCAAACATTACAGATTTTGAAATCCGATAATAATACACTATTACGGATCCAATGGAACTGATTTCATTGAAATCCGAGACTGTGCCCCGGAAGGCTATTTTTAAATGTAAATTGAAACGGTATATTTTCAAAACTGAACAAATCACTTTTAAATTCAATTTTAAAACTTTTATTATCTTCAGTATTATGAATAAAAATTTTACAAGCCTTTAAATTATTTTTATCAAGCTTAAAACTCAAGATTCACTATTTTAACCAATTTCCCATTTATTTAATTTAATAATTTAATTATCCAATAAATGTTTATATTTGAAATTCAAGTTAAAATTAACTTTTAAATATTTAAAATCAATTAAATATTCCAATTTCAAATATCCAAAATTCTGGGTCGTTACAAAGATGGCCAGCTAAGAGAAAGAAGGTAAAGTGTAGCCTCAAGCCTCACAATTGGCAGGAATTGCAAAAACATGGCATGCAACAGAGCTATGTGGTTAACTACCATTAGGAGCAGTCACACCATTCTAGATGTCCCTTTCAGAGTTGGTTTTCACACAAACACCGTGGTAGTATAAGGCTTTGCTGTCAAGGGGGTGAGGTAATCCGGTCTGCCATGTTAAAGGGGCAGCCGGCTCTATTTTAGCATCAGTGCTTTTTCTAGAGGTGTATCATCAGAAGGTAGTCCCTTACCTTGCCATTGTTGGGATCCAATCTTCAATACATGCCTTATGGTTTTTATTATAGAGCCTAATACGTTGGAAAGTGAGAGGCAAGCATTTCAGCCATTTTATCTATTTACTTTAAACCTAGACACTATGATAATATCATTGGATTTTTATATAAAATGTTTTGGTTATCGTAAGGTAAAATCCCATCCATTTTTATGTGCGGTGTGGTCTTACATAATACTCTTTGTTTGAAAGTTTTCAAATGTAGGAATTAATTTTGGTTATTACTTGTTATTGAGTTTTACTCATGGTGGTTTATCAGACTGACCGAGGCGTTATTCCATGTAATGCTCAAGTCAGACCGAGCATGTTTTTCCAGGTTTAACTGGATATTTTAGAGTTGGAGGGGAGCTGGATTGTCATGACATATTCACGTATATTTTTCTTCCGCTGTATTATAGAGTTTGTATGTTTGTCAACGTAAGGGTAGGTTTCTATAACGTTCCAAATTTAAGATAAGTCTAGTGTACTATGATGTTGTATGTATGAATAAAGATATTTCATTTTTGTGAAGATCATTATTGTATTTTATATTATTCGCTACGTTGTGAGATTCTGTGTTGTTTAGTTTTCTTCTATCTTATACCTTCTTCCTTTACCCTAACAAATCGGTATTTCTAGCACTTGAATGTTTGGCATGTGATACAATGGACATATTAGTGTCAATTTTCATGGGTCGAAAATCTAGTTCATTACATAGCCAAACATTTGGAGAGTGTTAAGTACTCTAGTCTCAACGGATACATCGATATCCAACCTTGATGCATCTTTACTAAAGGCATTTAAAATAGTTTATTTACTTTCACTGTGACAAATTACTCATGGCTACAACACTTTGTAACTACTATCCCAAAACTTATCAGTTATGGATTTTCTATTAAATATACTTTTAGTAAATTTATTAATTAATATAACACATTATATCAAGTACATAATAGTATGAAAACACCTTTTGTTTCGAACATGATCAGTTATCGATTAGATATATGTAACAAATTACATAACTGCCCATAGGACATACCTCTAACTCTATCACACCACTTTAAAATAGCTAAGCGCTTTAACTTCACAGCAATAGTGGTACCCTTCAGCAAATATATATTTTCAGCTTTTACCCCGTCACTATCAATGAGCCATTTGCAATTTTCAATGAATCTTTTTTATTACACACTTCAACCAAGGTTACACAATGCACCAACAAAGATAAAACTACGCCTCAAATCAAGCACACGCATAACATCACACACAGTAAGAACAACATCATCAAACATCCTAAACTTCACTGTTTTACCACCAGTCATGTTGTAAGTAGCATTATTCACTATGCCACAAAGTGAATCGGACAACAGTGACAACACAACATAAGGTAGATTTGATGTTATCCCAATATTTACCATCATTTCACACAACACATGGAAAAACCATTTGTTGTTTTTCATAGCCCATGAAATCTTTGTTCTATTGAGATTTCATCCATGCCATTCAAACAACATTTTATTTGTTGTTTGATTAAAATTATGAAATTTTTTATTTTGGCTCCTTACCAAAATTTTGGTTTCCCTCTTGCTGTTGCCTAGATTATTTCTTGGCTGCGTTCTATCAATTATTTTCCCCTCTTTCTTTCATTTCCAGAGAAAAAATGGCGTTCGTTCTCAAATCATTCCTTCCCTTCTCGTCTAAATCTAGGGTTTTCTCCTTATTATGCCTCCTTCATCCTTTGATTCTCTTCTAAATCTAGGGTTCCCAAATTAAAATCAATCCCGAATCTAATCTCCAAGGATCCTGAATCTCGTCTGCGGAACCCTAATATCGACGGTGAAATCCTAATCGTTCAATGGTTGACTTGTTCGATGGTATACTATTCTGGTACGCATATCAATTTGGCCTCTTTGCATTTTTATTTGAACTCGACCACTTTTAATGCCGATGATGATACGGGTATATATAGGAATCGATTTCCTATATTTTTGAATTGAAATATAGGAACACTTTTAATTTTTACACTTCGGCTATTGATTTCTAGTTGAATGGAATGCTTTCTGACTTGGTCTCTAGTTGATTTATGTTTGATATATTCAAATATACTTTGACAATGGCAGAAATTCTAATTTTGATTTTGAACAGTTCATTATGATGGATTTGCTGGTAACTTTCTAGTTATTTTGATAGTTCATTATGATGGATTTGCTAAACTTGTTCCAATTGGATAATTCGATTGATATATTGTATGATTTCTGCCCCTTTTGCTAGACTTTTGATTTTGCTCGAACTTGAATGATTATCAACCGATGATAATGACTTATTTATATAGGAATTGATTTCCTATATTTTTGATTATATGCTTCGATTTGCTTTGATTTCTCTTTTCTTTGATTGTGCTTTGCTTTGGTTTGATCGTGCTTTGCTTTGATTTTTGTTTACTTTGATTTCTATTTGCTAATTTGATTTTGTTGTCATCTATAATCGTGGTTGTTCAAGGCTTGCCAAGGCAATGCCAGTGCTAACTTGTAACTAGTGCCTGATATGACATGAATTGATTTCTGTCTTTTGATGCATTGACTAAATTTTTGATCCCTATGTATATGTACATTCTCACTTTGATGATATATACTTGCTGCCTATAACATTCTGGTTATCCCTTGATGCCTATGTACATGTTCATTTATTGAGCTAACTTCTTTTAATGGCTGCACTTATTCATGTTTGCACTTGTATGCATTGATGTATTGGTGCTCGACTTTGTGTAAACATTTTGTTTGTTTAGTGATGAGAATCATATAATTATTTATACAACTCCATGTTTGTTTGATTTGTTCAGTTTTGTTCAGTTTTGTTCAATTTGTGACAAGCCAGTGCACTGCCTTGTCAAGGCAGTGCACACTAGTGGTGCCTTGTTTGTGCATTTTGATGGCTCAAATCTCATGGTTGCACTTTGGGCTCAATCTTGAACTGCCTAGACTTATTATTATGTAATGATGGTCCATGTTGCTTTTGCAATGTGATTTCTTATTATGTTGTCTTAGTTCGTCCATACATGTTGTTGGATGTGCAAGTGTGAATTTTCATGTATATACATACATATGTATGTATATATGTGTTAATGTTCTTATACTTGCTTCAGCACTTGTCTTTACACTTGAGTTTGAATTTTCTAATAATTTTTGAAATGCTTTTCTTGTTCTTTCTTGGCACTTGCAATTGAATTTGTGTGTTCTCTGCACTTGCACTTCATTGTTTTGTTGGGTGCCCCTTGCTTGTTTTGTTTCCCCTTGCACTTGTGATTATTTCACTTAATTATCTGTAAGTGTTTTCCTTGAACTGAAATAAAATGGTGTATTATTCTCCATGTATATACATGCATGCATATGTATGTATATGTTTGTAACTATGTAGTTGAATCTGTTTATTTGCTATAGCATTTGCCTGAGTTTGTTTGATTACAAGCTTGCGGTTCATTTGCATCAATTACATGCTTGTGTTTTGCAAGCTTGTTCGTTTGGGTGCCATGCTTGGTGTTTTGCTGGTTGGAGCATCTTTCTAGATTTTCATGTATATACATACACATGTGTTCAGTTCTTGTATCTCTTAACCAGATTTTGAATTGCTTTGAGCTGCTTTTGAATTGTTCATGTGTTCATGTATGTACATACATATGTGCTTTGAGCTAATTTTGAATACATGTATATACATATGTTGCATATATAGAAGTATACATGTATATACATGTAAAATCACTGAACCATATTTTGAATTGTTTTCACTTGTATCATGCATATACCTATACATGTATATGCCTATGCATGTATTTGCCTATCCATGTATATGCCTATACATGTAAATGCCTTGTTCAAGGCAGTGCAAACTGCCTTGTTCATGTGGCCTTGTTCATAGCCTGATTACCTTTCAGATTCTTGAATTTCTGAATGTTTTGAACTTACATGTATATACATACATATACATGTATATATATATATATATGTATGAATGTTTATGGTTGATGATTCTTTTGGATGTTGGAGTGATATATATCATGTGCTTATCTTTATTTACTATGGGCGTATGTTGCACTATTTCATGAATTGGTTTGTGAAATCCTTGCATTGGTTTCACTTGTATACTTGCATTGATTTCACTTGTATCATATGTACTCGGGTAACTTAAAGTGGACTTATGCCCAGTGGCCCACCTCCTCTAACCCTATCTCCAACCTGAGTTGAGCCCAAGGAGGCTTGGGCTTGACCTTGTGCACATTTGCACTGTGTTTAGCCTTCGAGCTTGACCTTTGCAATAGTCCATGAGATTTAATCGATGCCCAGCCTTGTGATATTCATAGTGATACATTGTGCATATCATAAGTTGTCTGTGCACATATATATATTTGTCCCTGTCTAAACCATGAAGAGAAAACAAACTCATAAACTGAGGCAATATTAATATTCAAATTCAATTTTATTTTTGCAATTTAAGTTTGTTTCATTTTACTGCGTTGTTTATTTGACAGGTATATGAGATGGCTGGACACAAGCTGGAGCAAGAAAATCAAGATCAAAAATAAACTCGACTGAGTGTGAGTGAGTGCTACTAAAAAAAGTTATATATGTAGTGAAAAGTTGAATATATGAAAGTGTAAGTATAGTGAAAGTTGTTTTGTATGTGAATTTGATTTGAAATAAAATATTTATTTAAATAAAATTGCAATTATTTATTTCATTCTTCAAATATATAATATAATTGTAATTGGTATGCATATCAGTCAATATTTATATGTTGTCTAATATAAAATTCTAGAAATGGTACTATAACATCAGACAACATATGGGTTTTTTTTCTTTTGATGTGTTAGTGCATATTAGATGATGGGGCACATCTGTGGTCTGATGTGTAATGAGATGACATGGAAATAGACGACGGATAGGTATTCATTTAGGCAACGAAGCATATCTGTCATCTGATTCGTTTTTTCTCATAGTGATTGACCATAAAAAAAACATCTCCTCCATCAAATTGACGATAAGTGGAGAAAGAATGTTTATTGGATGTCATATGATAGGATGCTCCATAGTCAATAATACATGTAGTATTCTTTATACAAGAGGTAGAAGCTATAAAATCACCATGATCACTCTTTGAATCTAATATCTCCATATTAGAAATGAAGCCTTTTGGGCAGTCTAACGTGGAACATCTTGTAATAAAATATTCAAGCCTTCTACAATAATGACAAACTCCCTTCGGAGCTCCCTTTGATTGAGATCTTGACTTGCCTCTATCTCCAACATATTTGAGTCTGCTCTAACTTCTTTACCTCTAGGCAATAAGGCCTTCAAAATCATTCTCCATGCTCATGTTTGTTAACTTTCCCCTGATATTATCGTTATGTAAATTTATCTTCACATCCTCCAAGCTAATAAAAGAGCACCATGTAGCAATCCGTACCTCGATAAGCCTAATTTCTGACAAAATGGAAACCCAAGTCCATCAAATCACAAATCATTGAATTTTCTACCTGCAAATAAGAATGACTTTTATCAGAGATTTATAGAAATCTAAACTCATAGTGAAAATAATAATATGATAAACACCGACTATGGTTACTACCTTGGAATCTAGGGAATTCCTTGGATATCATATTGCCGCATCAGCATCGAGCATGAGAGAAAAGAAGACTTCTCCAACAACAAAGCACATCCGGTCCAATGATATGTCCCTCTAATCTATCTTGTGGGATGTAAAGAGGAGGCAGTTAGAACAACATTCCGATGACGGGAAAATCTATAAACAGTCCATAATATAAATTTATACCGATTGTTTTTCATTTAATTGTTATGTCCATTAAGGTTAGCAATTCTAATCTAACCTTGCATTGCATACACGATTACTTACTTGCCCTTTTTCCCAAGGTACAAAATATCAACGAAGCCTTATCAACCAACCAATACTTCCAAACCAATTTGCCACTTAACGCTTTTCAATGTGAATCGGGCTTCTATGATCACCACAAAATATTTTTAAAAGAGAAATAGGTAGACTCTGCCATTTCAGACCTCAATCAAGGTAGGTCCCATCATTTAAAACCTATTTCCACTATGGTTTCCTAATAATGTTGTCAATGCTCAATGGGTCCTAGCTACAAAGACCTCCAACCACTATTTAAGTCTTCTAACATTTAATATACAACTACTACCGCATCTGTCGCCAATAAAATCGTTGTCATGTAAGAGACTGTATCTAAGCCACTTAATACCGTTAAAAGGACTAGGCATACTTCTAACCATTTAATATCTATACTCTAGGTAGGTACTACATCAGTTAATACTTATCCCTAAGCAGACTCCTTACAAGTATTATCGTTATTACAGCCTTAATAATATGAGAAACAGTACCCACATAATACCTCATTAATAAGGAATAGGCAGATCCCGGACCATTTAACACCTCTTTATAGGCAGGCCTTTGTTATTTAATGCCTAACCTCAAGGCAGACTCCTCACTGGCACTATCTTGCTGGCATCGCTTGGAATCTCGCTAGGTTACTTAATACATCTTTTTATGAGAGAGGCGAACCCTAGATCGGTCGCTTAATACCTCAAACCCAAAGCGAACCCTTTTCGAGATATCCGTTATCACTCTTAATTATAAATATGGAATTTTATTATGTTACTTCTTTTGGTAGGGGGTGGATCGCAAAATAGCCACTTAATACCTCAACATTGAAGTAAAACCTTTTTAGAGACATCCTTGTTTATTTAGAATCTCACTAGGTTACTTAATACTTCCTTTTAGGAGAGAGGTGGACCCCACATCCACTTAATACCTCAAACCTAAAGCGAACCCCTACGGAGATATCCCTCATCACTCCTAATTCCAAATTTGGACTATTTAATACTTTTCAATTAGGAAAGCAGGCCCAATCTCTCATGTCGTTCACGGGTCTTAGGAATAGTGATATCTCACATCAGTAGTAAGTGCACCCGACTACCGGTAGCCTTAAAGTGAAGGATAGTATTCCATCGAGTGACTCTACTATCCTCGCACCACTAATCTACTAAGTCCAATTGACCATCTAAGTCTTTACTTATATTATCTTAGGTAGACATTGGACTTAGCTTGCTAATTCCCTTTTTATTTAAGGTAATAAGATTTACTTTAAATGCTTATCTACCCATAATCCCCTTTTAATGCTCACAAACATCAATTTGTCCATAAAATCCTAATGGACATTTACTAAGACATTTATGTATGATTACTAATTTCGAATTAATAATCTTTTATATCTATTCCATTTTTATCTATCCATTTTTATCCATTTGTCCTTACTAAATTGTAACTCCCAAATTCATTTCCATTAGTTACCTATTAATTATGGTTATAGTCTTTAATTAACCAATTTTAACCCATAATCTAATCATATCCTTTATTTTCCATTAATTACCCATTAATTAGGGTTAGTTTCCATTATTTCCTATAAATTATTGGAAATTCCTAATTTATTTCCCATTAATAGGATTCCACATTCTACCTATTCGCTTTCCAAAACATAATAATAAGTAACGAACGTTATGAAAAACGAACTTCTCCTTTATTAACGCAGTAAATACATATAGCTTTCTTATTCTTATTCAAATATATTCTAGTCTAAATATGTAACTATAATATATTTTCCATATTTAATTTTCTAGAATTAAATTTCACAAGAAGATTTTCGGCTGTGATGTCCATAAATTGGTTTTAATGCAAAAGGAAAGGTTTACTACGTTTGAAATTACAAGGAATGAATAACTTCTTTTTATTTGGAATAAACAGTGTAAACTACAAAGAGTAAATCTGTTACACATCTCTTCTCTTTTTTTATTCCTTGTTAAATCAAGTGCTTCCTTTTTGAATCAAATGTGGAAAAGTAAACAAATTTATAAAAATCAAATGGATGTTTTTTCCAAAATTTAAACTATGGAAAAACTACAACTTAACACAAATTTGGGAAATAATCCAAAAATCCTACTTTAAACCCAAGTACAGATCTGGAATAAAAATGTCCAATATTCAAATTCTAAAATCTTTGGGACTGATTTCCAGAACTAGGTGTAAGGATAATTCAAACTAAGTCTGAAACAAGAATATATAGGAAATAGTTTTCTATACCAATTTTAGCCTACAATTCACAAATAAAATTGATTTAGAAGTAAAAATTAAATAAACATCAACGGAATAGATTTAAAATCATAAACAATATATAAAAAATTTCACTCACCTTCTAAAAGTGATCTAAATCTTTAGATCTAAAGTAGTACCTTAAATTCGTCTCCAAATCCTTTTTAATCAAGTATATGTATAAAAGGGTATATATATACATTAGAATTACATATTTGAGAGGAGATTTGGAGTTTGTAGAGAAAATAGATACAAATATATATATATATATATATATATATATATATATAACCTTAAATACGCATATAGTTGATTCTCTTCTCTTCTTCTTTTTACTAGAATTCTATTCTTCTTCAATTTGTCTGAATATAGACATAAATATTTTATTTTGATGATTTAGAAAGAAAGTGGAAAATAAAAAGTGCCAAAGCTTCGCTACTGCCTTCAGAAAAATATGAGAAAAGAAGGGACGATTAGACCTGAATTTATAGGCATTGGAATCAATCACCACCATACGATTTAAAATATTAAATCCGAGCCGTCATGGCCTACGTTTTTACGCCCATTGTTACCCAAATAGTCTAGCATCTCATATGCACTGGTTGGCTGCTACATGTCGGACGGTTGCAATGGACGGTCGATCTGTGGTCCCGGGATGCTAATTAATTATACTCGAATTATTTGCGTTTCGAATTAGTTTTTCGTTCATAATTTATTCGCTTGGACTCAAATCGCAAAACTTCAAATATGAAAGCTACTCAGAATTTTTCCATGAACGTCGTTATGCAATCTTCGTGGTCATTTCATCGTTTGCACAAATTTTATTTTTGGAGCCTAATTAATTAACTAACTATTTAAATAACCAAAACCAAATTACGGGGTGTTACATTCTTCACTCTTAAAAATAATTTCGTCCCTGAAATTTCATCAATGACTAAATCATAGTTATGGCTCCTAATTATCCTAAACTATATAACTAGTGAACATACAACCAATTTTGCAACCAAAACGTATGCAAGTGCATGGTGTATAACTGTATCACCGCATATAAGATATGTATGCAGAATGATTCTAAATCATATCCTCCTATATGACTGCATTTCTTTTGAACACATTTTTGGAAAAATATGATGCAAATAACCTATATATACAGGCAGTTCTAAATGTATGCAGCTTTTTGAAAAAAAATTCACCTAAAACCCTCATACTCCTACGAATAGAAGTATGAAGCAACCGATTTTGCACCCACTTCCTACCATTGAATAATCTAAGGCATCGAAAAATCGCTTTCTAAACTTTACTCCTATGCTGGAAAAAGGAATTTAGATGGAGAATTTAACATTCTTAACACTTTATAATTTTCCTATTCCTGTACTACAGTGGAAATTTCCTCCGCTGTTCCAAATTTACTCCAAATTTTCTACATACAAAACGCAAAGAAATCTTATTTCAAGCTCTAAAAAAGAATTAAATTCAAAAATGGGCTTGCGCATGTCATCGACGAGGTGTGGAAATAGAAATTCCAAGGCTAAAACAGCTTTTCCCTTGTTATCGCTTGCATTTATCACATCGCCGATCCTAATGCACTTCTAATTCGCAAATTCTAACTCTAGGTTCCTTCCATATGCCTTACAAATGGTCTTCAAAATCTAATATTTCACAAAATCATTCTCACTTTTCGATTTTGTACATCAAAATAAGATACCAAAATATTTAGACGCTCATTTCTCCTTAAAATCAAATTTTTTGGACAAAAACTCTAAAAATAATTTAAGAGCCAAAAACAAAAAAAACCTAAAAACTTTTTTTTCAATACAAAACTTTTCAATCTAGGGGTAACTTTTCAAAATATTTTCCTTCTCAAAAATTTTGATAAATCAAGCCACAATGTCAGCGTAGTCGGAAGTCTATTATGCGCTAAACACATAAACAAAATTCCAAATTTCTGCAACTAACCTTTACCCATAAAACTTGATATTTTACATAAAGAAAAATGTCAACACATCTATTATTCAAAAAAAATTAGCTTTTAAAGAACATAAGCAATGAACCGTGATATCAAAACAACTTTATCATGTCCTTTGCTAAAAAAATTCAATTATTCTAAACTTCCAATCTTATATTACATTTACTGTTTGTCAAGTGCCTTTACGAGATTCCCACATTTATACTGCTTCTTTACTATGCATATATAGGATCGGTTTACATGTCCAGAAATAATAAAATAGTAGATAAATAGAAACTCATAATATCATGGTGCCTTTTTCAAGAGACAACAAACAATTACAACCCAAATAAACCTAAAAGAAAAGAACAAATGCGGGAAAGAAAAAAGATAACAATGTCATAAGTCTTAAAAAAATGCCTGCATATTACAAGAAGCCTTGCTCCACGACTTGAGCTCGATCCCTTGCTATGACCCTTGAATGGTCGTAGCATAGTGACTATATATCAAATCTCGTGCCGTTGGCACTGCTGGTGTTGCCGACGGCTTCGGAATTGCCACCTTTCTAAGGAAGGATCTAATGATGGCAGAAGGAACCTTCTACTAGACTACCTGGAGGTTCAACCGTAACACCAAAAGACGAGAGTGGGTGGTGGAAATACAGAAAGTGACTCTGTGGAATGCTAATCGTTGATCAACAAATTGCATCAAAAGTGTGCTGGTCCAATTGATGGCGATGCCACCAATACTAGCATAGGCGGTCTTTCGCACTATGGGATAAATCCAATTGTAACTTCCCGTCTTAGGGATGATGTTGTACCGAATTATGCACATAATTAGATGGGTAGTCGGATGTAGATTATCCATATTCCAAACACTGACATCTTAGGGAAAGGATCTGCTGCCAAATCTTTGAGTCGGTCACTTCTAAATAATCCTAGTCCGCGTCCTTGGTGGAGGCTTCCAAAATCTCAACGAGACCATCATTGGTCATCTCAATCAAGATACCCTTCAACTCCAAATGGATCGAACTATTGCCTCTATCAAAAAGGTAGATGCAGCATGGGTAACATTCCCGCTTAAAGGTCGCAAAGCAGAGGATCGGTGCAAGTCCTACCATGACGAATTAATCTTCCAGTCCAAAAGAGGAAAATTCTTCTGGTCATTGTGGTCCAGCCTAGTGGCCACTTGAGGGTTGATACCATAATGGTGCAAGGAAAAACGGACAGTGCAGAAAGGTGTTTTGGTCTAAGAAGTGGTCGGAGGGGGAATAGTGTTTAATCTGGAGTTGTGGCGGGGCGAGATCTAACATGCAAAACTAGCACGAGGGGAAGCCTGATGCTCCTAGGGAAAAGCAACGTTGCCAAGGGGAGAACGGAAGAAAGGCTGATATTTGGATGAGGAGGAGGATGGAGATTGGGTTCGGCTTATTAAGGAAGGAGGAACAAAAGAACGCAATTCGTGAAATTCGGATGCCACTTTCATAGTCCCATTCTAGATTCAAGTTGTGCCAAAACTCGTTAACTGCTAGACCACTCTAGGATTACCACTAAGTAGTCAACCGCTAGATGGGCTTTGGACGTTAATTGAACCTAGGCCCAATTAGGGTCTTATTTAATAATAATAATAATCGTTTCGCGTTGTCTCCTTCGATTTGACACGATTCAAAAAATTCATGTCCACATCAGGCAATGTTAAAGCCTGCCACCTAATCCTAAACCATGCTCAGCAATTCACTACAGTCCCAACAAAATTGCCGCGACTAATAACAATTCCAAAAATCTAAAAATATTCCAACTGCTATTTTCTGCATACTTCGCATAGAAATATTTCTCCCAGTAGCCGGTAGGTACAACGACACTTCAAACTACATGCTCCAATAAAATTGAATATCATTCCTATTTTATCTATACCTTAAAGAGAGAAGATCTAAAACCTCGATTTTGTAAACTATAAAATCACTGAGCTAACTATATGCTCCTTTATACTTGTTCCTAAATAATAGAAACTATGTCATACCAAAACTTCTTTTAAAATGAAACTTATATATATATATTTAGGGCCTCCAAAAATTTCTTCTAAAACACAAATTTCCCAAAAGGAAACACTATTACCTTGCTAAAAATCAAAACCAAGCATTTACTGATATATACATATAAATATTTAAGGGTTTTGAAAATTAATCTTTTATAAACTAAAAATTTCTTAATATGAAGAGCCTAATGGTAAATGTGTTTCTTTGGAAATTAAAATTTCAAAAATTTCCCAAACAAAATTTCCAATAGGTCCTTGGTGAAAGAAATCCTTTGAAAACCCTTTTTCCAAAATCAAAGGCATTTCCAAAATATACTTTATAAAAATTCACTCACATGTTTTAGACTAAGGAATTGAAATTAATTCTTCAAATAAAAATCCCATTTTCCATCAGAGAGGTTATCAATGAATGCACCCTAGCAAAAAATTATATCCGGACAATTGTGACATGTAGACTCCAATTTCCTATCCATCTGGAATAAATGTGTGCCTCCAACCAAAATCACATGGTAGCTAGAATCTCAACCATCAAGTCAAACACCTCCAGTCTTCGGGATTCAGCCATATGTTGAACTCATGCTCTTTATCAACACCGCCTTATGCATCGCCAGCATTCTATGGGGTACTTCGGAGTTGGAAAGAAAATCTTAACTCTAAGATATTTCCAACCCATAATTGCTTTGCCAATTCCTTCAAAGTAGAACTAAAGCTACTTCTATAGTCAGAATTATTAGAATTTAGCGTAAAAATATAATATTACTAGATAGGAAAGTACGAATATGTTCTCTCAATTTAATTCCTCTGATCTACTAGCCTAGGCTTTGATATTAAATGAAACAACCCGTGCCCCATGGGTCTAAATTTCGAAAAAAATCGAAACCCAAGTCCAATAAGCACAGATCGTTGGATTTGGTACCTTCAAATAAGTATGGACATTATCAAAGATTGATAGAAATATAAACTCACAACGGAAACAATAATAGGATAATTGCCGACTATGTTTACTACCTTAAAGTCAAGGGAATTCCTTGGATATCGTATTACCACATCGACATCGAGTGTAAGAGAAAAGAAGACTTCTCCAACAACAAAGCACATCCAGCTCTAGTGACATGTCCCTTTAAATCTATTCTATGGGTTGTAATAAGGAGGGGGCCAGAACAACGTTCTGATGACTGAAAAATCTATAAACTGTCCATAATATATATTTATACTGAATGATTTCCATTTAAATGTTATGTGCATTAAGGTTAGCAATTATAATCTAACCTTGCATTGCACACATGATTTATAAGGACCCGCCTTGTTCGTCGGTTTAAATCAACGATAAACCACACACATCAGACTCAAACCATTCAAAAGGGCAGAATGTTATGGGGTAAGTAGGAAAAAGCAGAGAAAGAAAGAAACAAAACACAGAATCTCACAGCGGAATGACAAAGTATAATAATCAAATAAATAGTTCATGAAGCTGTTTTACAAATAACATTTGATTATACCTTTACAATACAGAATCAGAGTATATACAGCAGTAATAACTAAGTAATGCAGCGGAACAATATGATGCAGTGGACTAAATGAAATAAATAACAATAGTACTAAATCTTCGTCTTCGTCCTCCAAAAGCAATCTTCTAAACACTGAAAAGCTCAGACTTACCCGAGCGAATTGAAAAGACAAAACACTCGAGTCAAAACTAAAAGATCTTATGTAAGTTAAATCAACGGTAAATAAATATGAGTGTAACGGCGTCGGAGACGTTTACGGGTTTTGACATCTCATATCCAGTGTCTAATGTTAGTGTAGTAACTTAAGAGATGTTCGGGATTATCATCTCCTAACGTCCGTTAAACTATCTACATACATATTACAGTAGGCTATTATAATAGTGTCTACAGTAAAGTAAAGTATGAAAATAGCGTTAAGGCATTACCCATATCCCCCTTAACACATTTTATATATTCACATAGTCTATACAGTACCGTACGCTCCACCAAACCGGTGGTTTACCCAGAGGGCACTCCATAGGTGTGGTACAAAACAAACCCGTAGAAGGCGCGATAGGCCATGTGAACACGGCACATGAGGCAATGCCAGGGTAGGATTCTACCAATTGCAGATCCGGACTGGTGGTAACGGATAGCAGCTACTACTACCCACCTCGGAACACACTCCCATAATCAAAATCAAGGGGTGGCCACCAAATCATCACAAAGTCATAATATGGTATCAAAGAAGCATGTTCGATAGAAGGAATGACCTCCCTTGGCCCGGCATGGCTCCTATTTTAGTCACATCTAAGCTGACTCACTGGAGTCAGGGTCACGTAAATATCTCAAACAGAATCGTTCGCCAAACCATCCTACTTCATTTCTGGAATCTCCACCACGTACACAGTTGTTAAAGTCATTTTCGATATTGGCAGAGAGTATGACAATATCTGATCCCGGTCACTTTAACAACCAAACGCTTATTTCACACCGGATGGTTCTTTTACATTTTCAAAACCATTTTATATTGATACCAAAATATCATATCCAATTCAAACCATATCATTTTCGAAATCATATTCACTTTTGAAATTATCGATCAGATAGATTAATTAAATCCTTATTTCAACATCATCATTTTCCTCAAATGTCGTTCTATCATTTCAAATCTCAACTTAGGTTATAACATCATTTGACCATATTTACTTTTAAAACAGGGATTTAAATATAACAGCTTCCACTTTACAATTTAGAATTTAGAAAATAGTATAGATAGTTACAATAGTTTAATATAGTTTGAAAATATAATTTATATGGTTTGAAATACTTTTAAATAATTTAAAAAGTGGATTAAAATAGTTTAAATGGATTTGAAATAGTTTTAGTAGAATTAAAATAGATTAAATAGATTTAAAATAGATTAATTAGATTTAAAATAGATTAAATAGATTTAAAATAGATTAAATAGATTTAAAATAGATTAAATAGATTTAAAAATTAAATAAATTTAAAATAGATTAAAATCGATTAATTAGTTTAAAATAGGATAAATTAGATTAAATTGGATAAAATAGATTAAACTTGATTAAAATAAATTAAAATAGTTTTAAATTGATTAAATGGTTTAAAATATTTTAAAATAGATTAACTTAGTTTAATAGTTTGAAAATCTTACTAATTAGAATTTAAAATAACCTCTTTAACGGTTTATATTAAAATAATAAATTTGAAATTAACATCAAATTTAACTATTTCTTCCATTTCAACAAATCTGGACCATATCCAGATTTCTAATCAAAACCCAATTTCAAATCTTGAAATATCAAATTTAACTATTCCAAATTTAATAGATTTTCAAAGTTACAGTTTCCAACGAGTTGGGGGCATCAAATCTCTGTGCTGGGCTGGTTTAAAACCCTCCTGTCTGTGGTCGGACCAGGCTCGGGGGGGCTCTTCTCATCCCTTCGATTTCATCAGGGCACTGGGTTGAGTATTAAAATATAATAGTTTGAAAATCTTACTAATTAGAATTTAAAATAACCTCTTCAACGGTTTATATTAAAATAATAAATTTGAAATTAACATCAAATTTAACTATTTCTTCCATTTCAACAAATCTGGACCATATCCAGATTTCTAATCAAAACCCAATTTCAAATCTTGAAATATCAAATTTAACTATTCCAAATTTAATAGATTTTCAAAGTTACAGTTTCCAACATCTTCAATAACTCAATTTCAATAAATTTCGTTTATACTTCAAATTCAACTTTGGAATTTCAATTTAAACCCTCTAAGAAATTTACTTAATACAATTCCAAAATTTCAAATTAAATCTTTTAAACAATTCATTTAAATAGTTCAGTTTATATAAATTAAATTCTATTTCACAATATCATTTAGCTGAATTCAAAATTTAAAGATTTAAAATCATTTAATTTAATCAATCCGGTGTCCGTATATAATTTTCTACCCCATCGTCAAGTGATACAGATATTTATCATTTCAATTCGCAAATATTTAAATTTACGGGTATATATCATTTCAACCCACAATCCCAATTTTATTTCAATGGAAATCGCTTGGGTCTATCATTTTAACCCATAACAATTTCCCCTATTCAATATGATCGTTTGGGTATGTATTATTTCAACCCATAGGGAACTTGCAATGTTATAACAATAAAAAATATAACATTCAGTCATCCAATCTCAACAAATCAAACATCCATCACAATCATCATCCAAATCAACAAATAAACATTAATAGATAACTGATTATCATTAGCAGGTATTCAATTGACAATTAAATTCAATAATAAATTAAATGACGATTATGTAGGATCGATTTCACCCTAAAGGGGGGGTGAATAGGGTGAAACTATCAATTATAAAAATTATTGCGGAAGTTTATAAAATAATTTCAACACAGATCACAGAATAATAGCAGCACAGATAATAGCAAAATAAAAACAGAACACACAGATTTACCCAGCTTCGTCAAAACCCTGCCTACGTGCTGCCCCCAAGGTTTCTACTAGAAATTAGATAGTCAGACGCTTACACACGTAAACTCGTGACACCCGCTATCGACTAAACTAACTCTACGCTCAAAACCCTACCACAACTCAACCACTGAGTTGCGAATTCTCAAACTATGCCATGTAGTTTGTCCCCTAGTCACACGACTAGTAAATACAATGGTTTAAAAGGAAAATACAAATTAAAAACAGTTTAAAATCAAAAACCCTAATTTTTAACTATTAAAGCCCAATAGAAATTGAACAAAGCCGGCCCAAAAAAAAGTTAAGTAAATTATTTCGTTCCCCTTTTTCGTTTCCTTTATTCGGCCTGTTTCTTTTCTTTTGTGATAATGGTGGTGCGTTCTTCTTCGTTTCCTCTTTGAACAAAATTAGGGCTTCCTTCTTTACCGAAGCTGCCAACTTATGTTGATCGATTGAATGGGTGATTTTGCTCCTTGCTCTGTCGATCGACCGTCTCCTTGTAGATTGCTTCGGCTGCTTCTATTTGTGTCGAGCATGTTATACTGGATGAAAAATTTGTAAGTGTTATTCCTTTTTAATTTCGATTGTGCTTGACTTTGATTCGAGACTAGACTTGAATTGGGAATTTTGATTTTGCTTTGATGCTTTCTGATTTTCTTCAACTCGAATCTTGCCCATTTGCCGATGATATATATATATATAGACCAACGGTGCCTGTATAAAATTTCTATCCTATGGTCAAGTGATACAGATATTTATCATTTCAATCCGCAATTTAAATATATAGGGGTATATATCTTTTCAACTCGCAGTCCCAAATTCAATGTCAATGAAAATCGCTTGGGTTTATCATTTCAACCCATAACGATTTCCTCCTATTCTACAAAATTCGGGTATGTATCATTTCAACCCATAGGGAACAAGGAACTTGCAGAGTGAGAATAGATATGATAATAATTTAATATATACAACAAGCATATAATACCAATAACAATCAAACATAATATAAACAACATGATATGGTGTCATATCCCACAGGTGAACAATTACAGATAACAGCATATCATATATAACAATTAAATAATTAGCAGTTCAAATTAGCAGCATATTTCAATTGTCGTTTCAATTGAAATCAAATTTAATAAATATAAGAATGTCAATCGTGAGTGATTGCTCACCTTTCGAGGCTAGGGAGATTCATCAATGAATTGAGATGAGTTACGAATCCAAGCACGAATTCCAAAGCAAAACAAGATTGGTACGAAATAGACGGACAAAGCTGATAACAGGAATCAATAAACGAATCAGAACCATCTTGATATAACTGAAAAAGATATAAGTTATAACTTCTCTCTAAACCAATTTTTAAACATACATTCAAAATAAGATATATATATATATATATATAATATATTATTTTCAAATCAAAATAAATTTAATCAAAAAATAGTTTAAATGGTTTAAAATATTTTGAAATAGATTAACTTAGTTTAATAGTTTGAAAATCTTACTGATTAGAAATTTAAAATAACGTTTTTAACAGTTTATATTAAAATAATAAATTTGAAAGAAACATCAAATTTAACTATTCCTTCCATTTCAACAAATCTGGGCCATGCCATATTTCAAATCAAAACCAATTTCAAATCTTAATATCAGCTTTAAGCTATTCCAATTTCAATAGATTTTAAAGTTACAAATTTCAACATTCAATGACTCAATTTCGATAGGTTCCATTTATACTTCAAAAATCAACTTTAAATCTTTAAATTAAACCAATTTCCAATTCCAACATTCAAAGCTTGAATTTTCAAAAATAATTCGACTTATATAAATCAAATTTCTATTTTAAAATACCAGTTAACTGAATTCAAAATTTTAAAGATTTAAAAATCATTTAATTTAACCAATCTGGTGTCCGTATATAATTTTCTACCCTATGGTCAAGTGATACTGTTATTTACCATTTCAATCCGCAATTTAAAATTTTACGGGTATATATCATTTCAACCCGCAATCCCAAAATTTAATTACAAATCCATGAAATCGCTAGAGTCTATCATTTCAACTCATAACAATTCCTCCCTAATCTATCATATCGTTCGGGTATGTATCATTTCAACCCATAGGGAACTTGCAGTGTTATAACAACATAGAGATGTAATCCAGTCATCCAATATCAGCAATCAAAACCCATCACAATCATCATCCAAATCAATCAATAAACATTAATAGATATCTGGGTATCATTAACGAGTATAAACTGGTGAATTAAAATTTAATATTAAATTAAATAACGATTAAATGCAATAAAAGCCATATTTGCAATTGAATTTGGAAATTTGGGGTTTCTTCCATTGAGGAAGGAGACAAGCAGATAGAATTGTACATAAGAAAATGACTGCTAGGGTTTTGAGAAACAAGACTATTTATATGAACAAGGCCCGATAAGAAGATAAACACAATCGAATTGGTTCAAATTAACAATAACGATCCGAAAAGCCTGTTTCGCTTCCCAACGAAAGTGGGTCATCCCATATATCAAAATAGATGTTTTCAATATTTCTAAATTTAGTGGAACAGGTTTCAAGTCCTAATTCCATCGTAAAAAGATGTTAACTTTAAAATTAGCTTATTTCAAATTGATTTCAATTAAATTGATTCTGGCGTTTCAAGCCCGTACGGTCAAACGACAGGTCCAATCGCTACGAAACTTGAAATCCTACAATAATTCACTGTTACGGATCCGATGAAACTGGTTTCGTCGAAATTCAAGAGAGTGGCCAAAAATGGCTATATTCACGTTAATTAATAAGTTATTATTAAATTGATTAACTCTCTTTTTAATTTTGAATTTAATAACTAACAATTTTCATCAATTTTGATTACTTGGACATTTACAATAATTTAAAAAAAATTACATATCAATTCAGTGTTAAAAATTACACTAATTTCAGTGTTCAATTTCAATTGTAATTAAATACATTTAATTATAATTTAATCCCAATAAATTGATTAAATTTGATTTCAATCTTTTTATTCAATCAATCATTACTCTATGGGCATAGTTAACATTGATTTACCTTTTATTACACTAATATTCTACAATTATCATCCTTACCATATTAGTTGCAATATTTCAATTATATTGAATTTTTGTCGATTTTCACATTAATTAAAATTTAAAGTCCCAATAATTTCATTAATCTTGGTTTCACTTTTATTATTAAATCAATTATTGCCTTATGAATGTAATTAACATTTTATTACATTCGCATTTATAGTTATTGTCTTAACTCATACTAAAGTAACATTTAGTTATATTTAATTGCAATTGATTTTAAATTAAATTCAACATATTAAATAAATTGGTAACAAATGACAATCGTTTTTTTCTTAATTTAATAACATTTGTAAGTTTGTTATCTACACACAAATGTCATAACTACTACTACAGCACTACTTTTATCAATTACAACTAATTACATACTACTTCATTAATTTATACATTTAAATTATCAATTACTCCTTTAATCTAATTTATCAATTAATACACACATTATTACAATTAATTTACAATATATAACCAATTATAACTTATTAATCATTTTAATTAATTGGAATTACATTTAAAGCAGTTATCAATTACCTTAAATTAATACTATTACATTTCATTCCAGTTATATTCTTATTATTAAATCAAAAAAAATTATTTCTTCCAACATTAAATCACAAAACCTTACAAAATTAACTATTTTTAATTATCGAAAATTACGGATCGTTACATCTTATCCACTTCATTACTCAATGTTGAAACATTGAATACTAAGAGAATAAGGAATTTGAGTCTTGAAACGACTTTGATTTGATGAGAGATATGCATAAATGATTTTTAAGTTTGAGTTTAAGAAAAGTAGAAGAAGAAATAAACATGATAATATATAGATATGAAATAAGGAGTATGGAGAAAAAAAGAAATGTATGCATAATAATTACTTGATATGAAATAAGAATATTGATATCTTCATGGTGAAAAGAAAAAATGATATGAAATAAGAAGTAAATGAAGAATATTGATATGAAATAAGAAGCAGGGAGAAAAAGAGTAAATTAATGCTAAATAATCATTTTAATTAAGGAATTGAATCATTATATGAGCTAAGAATGAATACAGAAAAGAATGAAGAATAAAGGGGAAGATACTTGCATAATTGATTTTGTAACATTTTGAGGTGTATCATAGAAATTTTAGGAGGTATGAATTAATATTGTTATGGTGAAAAGGAAAAAATGAGAATACATAGAGGGTTAAAATGAAAAATTGATGTTAAGACTAAGGAGAATTGAGTATATTGACTGAGAGTGAATGAGAGAGCAGTATGATCAATTATTCAATTTCTTATATAACAGAATGGACCATAATCTGATTAATGAAAGTCTAAACCTAAATTCTAGAAAGTTTGAAGACACCTTTCACGCATACTTCACTTATTCTCACTCAAAACTTTCCAAAAATAATCCAAGTTCAATTAATGGCGATTGTGTTCTTGAAAATATCATTTTTTGATCTTCTCATCACCTCAACATAACCGGTTAGACTCGAGCAACTTTCCATACTTTACTCTATCTCCATTTTCCTTGGTCTCCCCCTTTGCATGCGACCATCTCCTCTGATTGTTTCGATTTGGCCATTGACATTTAGATCTATCATTGAAATGCCCACTCAAGAATAAAATCTTACTTCCACTATGTCTATACTCGTTTATAAAGTACATATCAATCCATGATTTTATAATTAATATATCTTTATTAGACCTAAGGCTTGTCTCTGATAGAAGGCACGTGAGTTCCATTCTGGCTTGCCACTTGTGATTGAGATACCATTGGCTTGCATGCAATTTATAAAACTAGGTCAAAGTGCAAATTCTCTTTTGATGTTCTTTATTAAATAACTTGTTGTAATTCCATATTTATGTCTTTCACAATGTTGTGGCAATGGAAACATGAACGCTTTAATCTCTGTTTTGCCTTTCACAATGATGCTTCTTTCCATTGATGACTTAGATGACCAAATAAGTGTTGCCTTTCCAGATTTGAGATGAAATCACTTGTTTTATACTTTACAACAGCAAACTTATAACTATTTTTTATTACATAAATCAGTTCAAATAGATTCATAAAATAAGAAAAATACGAGAAAAATGCATTGTGTGGTATAAAGAAGTTTTCCTAGGTTTCTTTAAGCATGGTCCCCTCCAAGCCCTCAATAACTAGACTAAACAATCATGAACCTCGTCTAGAAAGATAGGGGAGGGAATGTGTGTATGTTGCAGCTGCTTTAGTTCCATTCATTGCAGGTATGTGCATCTATAAGATTGATGTAATAATCATGTTTGGACTTATGCGCTCTTATTTTAACCCTGTCTGAAATCACACTACATAGGAACCTTTCACTTTTTGGTTTGTTACAACTAGAAATGCGATTGTTTCGCTCCTTCCGTATCATCTAAACTCCTATTGAAATGGCTAAGCTGGCCATGTCCTTGCTTTTACTATTGTGTATGGACTTGTTTGTAATATAATTTATCTGTGATTGTAAAGTATTGATATCTTTGTGCCAAGCCCGCCATTTCAGCTTCAACCAACACCACTTCCAGATGGAAGAAAAAATTTTGCACCAGAAGAAGAGATGACCTATATTTTCATGATGCTGATTGGAGACTACACACATGGGATCAACGAGTATGGACTTTTGGATTAGTCTGTGTTTACTAAGCAACATATTAGATGTACATGCTTGGTAAAGGCATACCACCATTTTAGGGCAATGGATTTTGTCCCAAAACGTTTGGCCCACTCAACCTTTTCGAACTTACATCTGACTTTATTGTAGACTGCTTATTGGAGCACTTCCCTTTGGATTCATATATCACGCCTATTAATCTTCATTAGTATCTTCATTAGTATCTTCATACGTTTGTATTTCCTAAATTTCTTTACGAACAAACCTTAAGAGCTAAACCTATCCACCTGCCATTCGACTTCGTTTAAATGTCTTCCATACTCACAACCTTTTAAATTCTTATATATATGTTAAAATGTATTTTTAAACCATCTTTCAAGTTGAAAATGAGATCTTTATTGATTTGGATTGAAAGGTGATTTATAAATGGTTTCAAATTAATTTTAACATCTAAATCCGTACATTAATAAGTCGTATGAATGTTAGGTTAGGATATGATTGATATGATGCTTGTATTGTAAAGATTTGATGCTTCTTTTGGTTGTCATATGTTGTATGTTGTTTGCATGTTTGAATTGGATAATAGTCTATCGATAGCGGTTTTTGATACAGATTGGTTCTAGTCAAATTAAATACATATTGATGCGAAATAGAGATTGCACGTAGATTGAAGAGGTGAAATGGAGTTGGAGTGAAGCGGTTTATGTGGGTTGTGGAATTATGGATCTTAAAGCTACTTAAACACTAGAGCCGGGAGGGTGAATAGTGTTTTCTAATTTTTATGATTCTTTTTAAAATTCTTTCAAGATTATTATAAATTAACACAATAAACAATCACAAATGCAAATACACATAAGTATAAATGCAGTAAAGTAAAATGTAGAGAATTAGAGAGATCACACCAGGGATTTTTATACTGGTTTAGAGTTACCGTACATCTAGTCATGTACAACTGTTTGTATAGATTTCTTTTCAAATGCCAATCTTTAAACGTGCAAAAGGCAAAGCCAATACAATCTCAATTTCAAGGCTATGAGACACACCCCTCAGATTTTCCAACCTTTGGGTACACTCACTTGATTTGGACATGACACAAGCACAGCCACTTGGATTTTCGGGAAACCAAGAACATCGAATTGATTTGAACAGGCTAAAATCACACCCACGCAAACACAACTAGAGTTTGATGGTTTTTCCAAACACAATTTCTTGATCTTTGGTTACAATGAATCCTATAGCCTCTTGCATAGCACTTTTGATCTTTGATTGTGAGAGAGAAATGATTTTAATCAGAAAGTAAATAATAAAGAACCAATAAAATGAAGATTGAATTGATTTTGTTTTGAATTTAAGAAGTTTTGAATCAATTTTTATTTGAAATTTTGGCGGACTAAGAGGAGAGAAGATAATAAGAAAGTAGTAGTTAAAAGATTCATTTGAAACTCCTTATATATAGAGAATAAACAGACATGTCCATTCGTGAAGTGTTACGACGAATAGGTACTTCATTTCAAAAATCGATTTTCAAATTAGCGGCATGTATGTCGACATATGATCTGCCTACATGTCGACACAGGCTTGAAAACTTATTTATTTTAATATGTTTTGAAAACCTTATACTTTGTAAAATATTTCGATACTTTGTAAAATAATTAAAACATAGTTTATAAAAATTTTAGACTTTAAATTTTTTTATAAAATATTTGTAAATATATCCCAATTTTTTTTTAAAATATAAAGGATTAGAAAATGAGAAATTAGAGATCAAAAATTTCTACTAAGGAATTTAACAATATTCTATAAACTTTACTTTAGTCTTGAGATGTTCATATTTTGATCTTTATACTCATTAGTCTTTATGTCCATACTTTTAGTCTTTATACTGTATAGTCTTCAAATCAATACATGTATAATATCATGCACTATATACTATATCTCTTGGCAAAACATTCGTATCCATATTTTATATGAATATATTATTATTATTATTATCATCAAGGTTGTTATCGTCAAAATCAATAACTAAGATATTAACAATCTCCCACTTTTTGATGATGACAACCATTAATATCCTATATATAAAATATGACATAACTTCCCTTGAGTTGGATAACTCCCCTTCAGTACGCACATATGTATATTTTATATTTTTATCCCCTTGTGTCATTAACAAAAATGGGTGAAATACTAAGAAGAACTTAAGAAATTATTTTTAAGAAAAACTCTCTCTAACTATAATATATGATGATATATGATTTAAAACAAATAATCCAAGTTAAAAATGATATATGTATATGATGCATATGATGAATATATAATAATGGTATTATTCTACATTAAGCATGATAATTTAAATTTTATTACTGTAATTTTAAACTATACAATTTCAATATTCAATTCAATCAAACGAAACCATTCATACAAACAATCTAAAACCAATCAAATTCAATCCAAATACACACCAGGTCATTCAAATCAATTCCTAAGAGTATTTATATATATTTACATATTAAATCCAAACCTAATAACTATACATTTCATGGAACTTCAACCCAACCATCGGACCCAAAAATTGGATCTACTTTGATGGCATCCCAATCTTCATTATCCTTGTTAACAGTGCACTCTGGGTTGTTGGATGGTTCGTCTTTGATTGGGGAAGAAATCATCCATTGAATAGCGTCAAAATGCTTTTCTTGTTCCTTTATCATCTGCATTTAACTCAATTCTAAGTGTCTTTGATTTCATAAGATAAAGGAGAGAATGTCTTTGAAAGATTGAAGAGTTTGTTCAAGATTTTCACATAATTTTTGATATGGAGAAGACATATTTGTAAAAATATGTTTGAGAATGAAAATAGAGTATAGAATAAAATTATGAATGAGTTTTCTAGAAAAAAAAATACTTATATAAGAGTTTAAAGTCGTTTGGAATGAATGGATGGATGGTAGTTATTTTTATTTTGAAACTTTTTTTTTACTTTTTGGCCATTATATGTTGACGTATCAAATGCATGTATGTTGACATGCATACCTGTATTTTGAAAAATAAACTATTTGTTACAGATTTTGTTTTATCTTATACTATTATACATTTTTGATTTCGAAAGACTAATAAATAGTATAGAACATTAATAGATATTTTTCATTATTTAGAATTTGAAAGATACATGGATTTCATTCGAAGCAAAGGAAAATACACACGAACAACATAAACTTCAAACTAAAAACACACAATACAAAGCTAGATAACATGAGTAAACAACTAGATAGATTTAGAAGGATGTGGATGATGATGATGAAGATCCACCAAGCTTGCGAATGACCTTTACAAAGAATTTTTCATTTTGTTAGAAAGAGAAGTGAACTTTGTACTAAAAGAATGCATAAGCTTTTTTTTGTTTTTAAAAAACATCTCTTGGTTCCTTAGTATCCCTTTGTTGGTAGGGTTGGATGGTTTTTTGAAACTTTCCAAAGTAGAAACCATTTCTTTCTCCTCATCCTCTTCTTCTTTCACCTCCATTTCATCCCCTTTTTCTTCTTCTTATTGAATTTCTTGTTCTTCTTCCCATGTCAATCTTTGCTCCTTTTTGGAAAGAGTCTCATATGGTTCGAAAAATGGTGGAATGTCTATAAGAGAGATATTTGCTTTGTTGAAAACATTTCGAGGAATGGATTTTTTCTCTTCTTAAATCCATTCCAAAATATAACAAAATTCTAGTGAGATACACACCATGAAAGAGTGTGTTCTCATGTCTAAAAATGTTCTTTTGAACAAAGTCATCTAAAATAACTTTTGTCCAATTTATGTTGTAGCGACCATAAATAACAAAAAGAGCTTTGAAAACCTTTTAAGTGGGATTATTATGATTACCCGTCCTCGAAGTAATACTTTGCTATAAAATGAGACTCATAAGTCTCGATTTTGAATGAAGGTTTTTGTGTTTAAATTCAAAATCATCATCATTTTCGAAAAGATCGTGAAAAATTTCAAGGTTTTGAACGATTTGAAATGTGAAGAGGTCAATTTCACTAAACTTACAACCAAGAATATGACCCAAAAGCTCAAAATTTAAAACAATATGGGTGCCATTAACGCTACTCCAAACTTAACCTTCTTCTCCTTGATAAAATGTTCCATTTAAATTAGCATAAAATGGTTCGATCAATCGGGGTAACAAATAAAATCATTTTGAGAAGATTTAATCAAACTAAGAATATTATTTTCAAAACATAGACCACGTAAACCATGAGAATAAAAATCTTTGAATTTAGCAAACCTTCCAGGACTAAATTTTTTGGAAGTAGTATATTCCATATAGGCTTCAATTGCATCTTTCTCATTAAAGAGAAAGAGTTGTTTTCTTAAAGAGCCTAATGGTTTATGGGTTTTGACTAGAGGAAGCCATTTTTGAGTTTTTGAAGAGATATAAGAGTGAAAAGATATTTGAATTTTGAAATAAAGAGAATGAAATGATAAGATAGAGATGTAGTGAATAAGTAGAGAATCAAAGGACATATTCTCTGTTCAAAAGGCATCTTTTTAGAACATAGGAGTTAGTGTAAAAAGAGAGGAAAGTTTGAAATCTGAATTTGGAATTCAAATTTGACCTTTCAGTTTTCTACCATGTATGTCGATATATGATAGGGGGTATGTCGACATATAGCCCGAAATTTCCAAAAATAAAACTATGCTTATATATTCCTACATATATATACATTTATATACTTATATTCATCTAATATTATTATTAACCTATATGTTATTCTTAAGAACCAGAAAAAATTATTAAATAAAAGGTTCCGTTTTTGCTGTTTTTTGTTGATCAGTTCTGATTAATCTGTTGTTGCCTTGAAACACATATTCATATTTTCAATATCTCGTTTGTTGTCGCCAGAGGAAGTGTCCTAGTCATCCAAAGTTGTTGTATAAGCTCTTTTTTCTTTTTTTGGATGAATCATTTGTTGGTGAGATGTTTGATTTATTCAGATGTGGGCAGTATCTTTGAAAATGACTGGGTTAATAACAATTGAAGCATCTAATTATAGTTCCAGTTCCGATTTCATTGGTCTTGCTTTCAGGTTTTCGAAAGATGTTCATTTTTCTATACTTTATAAATTTTCTATAATTTCTGGTCATGAAAGCAATCGTCATTATCATTGTCAAAATCCTGATCGTCATTTATTGCATTGAAAGCGATGGATTTCTTTTCTATCGCCTTGTTTCCCTTCTACCCTGCAGTTGTGCTTCATAGGACATTAAATTGCCGGTTAATTCTTCAATTTTCATAGTATTAATATCATTAGCCTCTTCAACTGCAAATGTCTTTTGACCCCGCTCTGAAGAGAGTGAATTAAGGATTTTCCGAACTTGATCCTCCTCAAAAAAGTTTTCCCCTAATGCAATTAATGAATGCACTATATCTTGAAATCTATAGTACATGTTGTAAATGGACTCATTTGGATTCATTTTAAATTATTTAAACTGATTAGTCATGGAAATTTTAGTCTGCTTAACTTTACTAGTGCCCTCATGTGTAAGTTTTAGTGTTCTCCAAATTTCATATGCAGCCTTACAAATAGATACTCTATTAAACTCATTTTTATCTAGTGAACAAAATAGAATATTCATGGCTTTAGAATTATTCTGTGCAAGTGCCTTTTGATCAGCAGTCCATTGGGCAAATTATTATGTGGTTCAGTGTACTCATTTTGTGTAACATTCCAAATATCTAAACTGTTGGTTTTAAATAGATCTTGATTCTACATGACCAATAAATGTAATTACTACCATTAAAAAGTGGGGGTTTAGCAGTAGATTTTCCTTCGATAAAAGTGTTAACAAATGTACTACAGTGTTGTTAGCCATTAAATCTTTTCAAAAATAAAATTATGAATTTTGAAAACCTAGTGCTCCGATACCAAGTGTGGGTTGCGGAATTATGAATCTTAAGGCTAATTATACACTAGAGGAGAGGTGAATAGTGTTTTCTAATTTTTATGAATCTTTTTAAGTTCTTCAAGATTATTATAAATCAATACAGAATGAAAAATCACAGATACAAACACAAATAAGTATAAATATAGTAAAGTAAAATGTAGAGAATTAGAGAGATCACAGTAAAGATTTTTATACTGGTTTGGAGTTACCCTACATCTAGTCCTATACAATTGCTTGTATAGATTTCTTTCAAACGTCGGTCTTTAAATGAGCAGAAGGAAAATCTAATACACTCTTGATTTCAAGGCTATGAAACACACCCTCCAGATATCCCAAGCTCTGGGTACACTCACTTGATTTGGAAGAGAAACAAGCACACCCACTTGGATTTTCGGGATAACAAGCAAACCTAATTGATTTTAACGGGCTATAATCACACCCACACCAACACAACTAGAGTTTGATGATTTTTCCAAAGACAATTTCTTGACCTTTGGTTACAATGAATCCTGTAGCCTCTTGGATAACACTTTGATGTTTGATTGAGAGAAAGATGATTTAAATCAAAAAGTAAATAGTAGAGAATCAATAAAATGAAGATTGAATTGATTTTGGTTTGAATTTGACAAGTTTTGAATAAATTTTAACTTGAAATTTTGGCAGAGTAAGAGGAGAGATTATAACAAGGAAGTAGTCGTTAAAAAATTGTTTGAAACCCCCTATATATAAAGAATAAATAGACATGTCCATTCATGGAGAGTTGCGACGAGTAGGCACTTCATTTCAAAATTTGAAATTTCAAATTAGCGGCATGTATGTCAACATAGGCTAGTGTATTTTGAAAACTTGTTTATTTTTAAATGTTTTGAAAATCTTATGCTTTGTAAAATATTTTGATACTCTGTAAAATAATTTAAACATAGTTTATAAACATTTTAAATTTTAAAAATCTTTTCTGAAATATTTTTATATATATTTGAAAATATTTTTTGCTTTAAATATAAATGATTAGAAATGAGAAATTAGAGATCAAAGATTGCTATCAGGGACTTTAACAATATTCCATGACTCTACAAATTTTACTATAGTCCTGATATCTTTATATCTTGATTTTTATACTCATGAGTCTTCATGTCCATTCCTTGAGTCTTTACACTGTACAGTCTTCAAATCAATACCTGTATAATATCATGCACTATATACTATATATCTTGGAAAAATATTAGTATCCATATTTTATATGAATGTATTATTATTATTATCAAGCATGTTATCATCAAAATCAATAACTAAGGTATTAACAGTTTGGCCAGTGAATGATTTAGCCAAATTTTAGCTATGTCGTGATCGATCGGCAACAACCGACCTAGATGGGTCGATACCGATTGAGTTTAGGTGAAGTGGGCTCAATGGAGTTAGGTTTGAGGATGACATCGAGGCACTCACAGTACCTACTTTGGGTCTAGGAGTTAAAATGGAGGCAATTGAGTTGTAATGATCGATCCACGTTTTTATGAAAATTGGGCTAAGTGTTGATTTTGATGCATGGGGAAGGATGAAGGCTACTTTAGGGCTATGATGCATCAACTTCGTGCTTGGGATCACCACCGACTATAAGAGATAGTTCACCGCCTTATAGCTCAGATCAAAGAGTATGGAATGAGCGATCTCTCGCATATACTATTTTAGGTCAATATGGATATGTTTCAATACCTAAGTACATCTAAAATAAGATGAAATGACCCTATTTATTTCACCTAATTTTTACTAGGATTTTTTTTACATCAAATTTCCTAGAGTCATTTAGCCTTCCTACTAATTTATCCAGGATCCTACTTTTGCTACTAATATATTTATATCAGTTCATTAATAAATATATTCACACACATATGAAGATGTATGTGACCCTCTTGCTTGGATCAGAGTGTTGTTTAGCAAGAGTGCATCCTAATTGAATTTGAGTTTCTAATCAACAAGTACATAGCTCATTTTCCATGATTTTTGATATTTGAGTCAGGGTAATGAATCCCCTGATCATATGTAATTTATATTTAGTAATTTTGACCATTTCTATGGTGATTGTCTATTAGTTTGACATAGCAAAGTGATCTCAGATTATATAACATGTCATCCTAATTTTAGTCTAACTGTTTAATATTTGATCAAAACCAGAAAGAAAATGATATACACATTTATCATTTTCAACATGAATGAACTAGTTCCCAACTTCTTTTATATTTAAGGCTTAAATAGTTTAGTGATTCTTTCACAATTATTTTGTTGTGCTTCTCTGAATCCAATCCATTCCGAATCCCTGAATTACTTCAGCTTGCATCCTACTTTACAGGTTGCTTTTACTGGATTTAGAAAATCCAGATTTTATGGTCACTTAACAAAAATAGTAATTAAGTAATATGTGTGCATATCAGTTGTATTGTGCTCTCTGGACTAAGAAAACTTCTCAAAAATAAAAGAGAATTGCTCAAGTATTTGAAAATATCTTTGTACTTGCATTTGCAAAGGAAGCTTCAGATTTTACAAATGCATTTTCTTCCTTTACACCCAAAAACTCTGGTCATCTTGATCAACCCAGACTTCACTGTTTTTGAAGTGTGTTAACCTCATGACTAGATCATCAAAACATTAGTGCCTGGCTATTGCAATGTGAATTCAGATTTAAGACACTTGGAAAATCCCTTAGAACATGTACACCTCTTTATAAAATGCACAAATATATATATTTTTTCTTCTTTTATCAAAACACTTCTGCATATTATTACTAAATTCTTGAAATATTACTTTAGTTAAAAATTCAGACTTTTAACCTTCAAACTTAAAGTTTTAAGTAACTTGAAATTAACTAATACAGTATATGTATATACATATCCATTTCTCAAATACAGGCATATATCATTTACAGATTTCCACCATAATACTCAAATATATATTTTCTTGCATAGATTCAACTAAGTCTTTGGTTAATCCCAAACTTAATACATTACTAGATTCAATTAAAACAACTAAATAAATCCAAACATACAAGATCATTACATAACAACCAAAACAGAACTATAAAAACTTCCCAGATTACATGCAAATAATTCGTTCTAAGTTCTTATTTAATTCTAATTTAGCATGCCTATCCAATCATTCTCATTAGCCATAGCAGCTTCCTATTTAGAACCAGCATTCCCTGAAAGAGCATTAGAGGCTGCCCCATTTTAAATGAGACACCCCAGATGCCATAAGCAAACAAGGGTCAGATACAAGATCTGGTATGAGCAATATCAAAAATTCCATGATATTAAGTAGATAAGTGAGACATAAGCATTTTGTATGGGTTGGCATAATTTCTTTAATCCATTTGCCTGACTTGTTTCTGAAATATTGTGCATATATGATCAGCATTAAAACTAATTATGTACACACTTTCAACTATGCAAACATACATGTCAAACAGAAATACTCAAGAACTATCATAGCTCCAGTCCATCCATCCTAGGAATAACTCAAGTTCCTACTTTATCAATTTAAGGTTGCATTTACCAAATTTCTTCCTAGCCTCATCTGCCATAAGGTATCACGGGGACACATTGCAATAAAATAATTCACAATATTGCACAAAGATCTCAGGGCTTAAACAACTTGCATACTTTAAATACAACAAGCATTCCAGCAGTCTTCTTGGCTCGCAATCCTTAGTTTATTTACTAAGTGTTCATGTTTGATCCTATCATGAGATAGCTAGGTGATTGAATCACAGTGTACATGAAACATTACATAGAGCTTACAAGCATAATTCAAGAACAAGCTAACATTCATGTCCAATGGAAATCATATTTTCAAAAATTCTGGCTTAAAGAAAATACAAGAATATTTACAACTGGGAATAAAGACTAGGCATGTGGGTTATTATTGTTTCATAAGCAACCATGTTTGAACTAAATTCAAGATCTAGCTTAAACAAGATTTCTGGCTCATGGGTTTCTATTTGATCAAGGGTTCAGCACATTTGGATATTTCCATTGCAACCTTGAGTCTTTCCTTTGAGCCTCAGCACTTACACAAGTGTAATGCAACTCATATAGATTTTGATTTCTATATTTTTCATGCCATATCTGAACTTGTTACAAGTATTCTTCTATTTACTTTCATAATTTCATACTTTAACATTTCTGGGTATAACCAAACAGAGCAAAATACTCAACTATCAAAACAATCAAAAACATTCAGAAACACCCATTAAAGCATCCATTAAAACCATAGTAATAAAATCCAAAATATGTAGAAAAATAACATAAGCTTGGCTGCCTCATAACAGGACTTAATGCCATGGGTTTAGTGAGATTACTCACTGAAAAATGCTTCTCTTGCTTAATCCAGAAAAGAAACCTTTTAAAACTTGCTTTTCTGCTTGCAAATATTTTCTTCTTTGTTTTCTTAAATGTCTTGGGTAGCAAATAATTTTTCTGGTTTGTACTTGGATTTATAAGAGAGGTTTTCTAGGGTTTTACAAATGTAAAATCTCATTCCTACCCTGGCCAATACTCATGCATTTCGCATTTCAGATTTGTTTATTTTCACCCTTAATCCCCCGGCCATATGTGATACTTACCTCCCCTTTTTACTTTTCCAGAATATATCATATTCTTAGCAAGTCATGATAATTGTGTGACACTGTCGCTTGTTTATTTTCTGAAAATCCCCCTTTCTATTTTCTGCCTAAAGCAATTGTTTTGCTTGCAATATGTCTTTTGCTATTTTAGTGTTACACTTTCCCTTGCTTATTTCTTTTAAATATTTTCAGTACTTATAGAAATGTACATATGCATACATATCTTATCTAGGCTTATTTAACTCCTCCTTAATTTCAGAAAGATATGCACCTATATGTGCATACAGGTTTTCAAATCCTTATAACGTATATTATTTTTTCCTGGGTTTTAAATAAAATCTGTTTATTGATTCAAAACAAAACTTACTTTTCTTATTTTCTGGGATGATTCATATAATTCCAGAAAATAAATATCCATATCACAAAATCATGTTTGTAATGCTTTTTAATTCTTGTTTTAATTTCAGGAGATTTGGAGTTCTTCCTTGTGCCATATCAGTGTGCACGTGCACACATGCACACACACTTGTACACAATTAATTCCATATATTCCTATACAAATAAATTCATATATTTTCAAAATTCAACTAAAATAAGATTCCATGAATTTCTGGGGCATTACAATCACACCACCTTTTTAGGAATTGTGTCCTCACAATTTTCTCATTTTGACTTTAAACATTTCCAGATTTTATAAAATCCATCAAACATTGCATAAGCAAACAATTCAGTCAAAACAACCATACATATTAAACTTTTTAGGAATTTAGATTTTACCTTCCACTGCAAAAAGCTTAGGGTAATCCATCTTTATCTTATCCTCTAACTCCCATGTACAATCATTAGGGTCTAGGCTCCATTGAACCTTTACCAATTTCAAAGTTTTGCTCCTCAACTTCTTTTCCTCTTTAGCTAAAATCCCCACTGGTTCTTTCTCATAGACCAAATTAGGATTTATTTGAACTTGAGTTGGTTTCTCTAGAATTTCCTCTTTATCATGCACCCATCTCCTAAGTTGTGATACATGAAATACATTGTGCATTGCACTCATCTCTTCTGGTAGCTCCAACTTGTATGCTAATGAACCTACTCTTTCCAAAATCTTGTAAGGTCCAACATACCTTGGGGTAAGTTTTCCCTGCTTGCCAAACCTCAACACCTTCTTCATAGGTGAAACTTTGATGAAAACATAATCACCAACTTCATATTCTACTTGCTTCCTCCTTACATCTGCAAACTTTTTTTGCCTATCTTGAGCTGCTGCCATTCTTCTCCTTACAAGTTCAATTTTCTCTGTAGTTTCTTTAACATACTCAGGTCCTAAGACAGCCTTTTCTCCTGCTTCAACCCAACATATTGGTGACAAACATGGTTTGCCATACAAGGCTTCAAATGGTGCCATGCCTATGGTGCTTTGATAACTATTGTTATATGTAAATTCAGCCAAATGGAGGTGATCTTCCCAATTACCTCCAAAATCCAATGCACATGCCCTCAACAAATCCTCCAAAACTTTATTTATCACTTCAGTTTGACCATCTGATTGAGGGTGGTATGCAGTACTCAAGCATAACTCACTTCCCATGGCTTCTTGAAAGCTCTTCCAAAATCTGGATGTAAAGATTGTGTCCCTATCACTCACTATAGTTTTAGGGATTCCATGCAACCTTACTACTTCTCTCATGAATATTTGAGCTAGTTTAGGTGCATTTCTTTCTGCCTTCACTGGTATAAATGTGCCACTTTAGTCAATCTATCAACTACTACCCAAATGGTTGTATTTCCTCTCTTTGATCTAGGCAGACCATCTATGAAATCCATAGATATATCTTCCCACTTCCACTGTGGTATGCTTAGAGGTTGTAATAGGCCTGAGGGTCTTTGGGTTTCTGCCTTGACTTGTTGGCAAGTCATACACTTTGCAACATGTTTGGCCACATCAGTTTTCATCCCTCTCCACCAATAATCCCTCTTCAAGTTTTGGTACATCTTGGTGCTGCCTGGATGTATAGAATATTTGCTCATATGATATTCATTAAGTATCCCTTCCTTCAATCCTATATCCTTTGGAACACATATCCTACCTTTATTCCTTAAGTAACCATTCTTATCAATGTTGTAGTTTGCTACTTCTTCTCCTTTTTCTATTAGAGTTTTCTTTTCTAATAAATCTGGATCTTCCTCTTGCATTTTTCCCACTTTCAAAATTAAATCTGATTGCAAAGCTATCAAACTTAATTTTCCTTTACTCCCTTCTTCAATCATCTCCATGTTTGCCTCACTGTTTTCCTCAATTTCCAAATCAGTAAGTAGAGATAAATTTCTAAACTCTTCTATCATTAACATGGCTATTTTTGCATGCTGCCTGCTCAACGCATCTACAACCTTATTAGCTTTTCCTGGGGTATAAAGTATGTCTAAATCATATGCTGCTAGAAACTCAACCCATCTATGTTGCCTCATATTCAAATCTTTTTGTGAAAAGAGATATTTCAATGCCTTATGGTCAGTGTATAAAATAAACTTAGCACCTAGAAGATAATGTCTCCAGAGCTTTAGTGCATATACTACTGCTGCCAACTCAAGATCATGGGTTGCATACTTTGATTCATGTGGCTTCAATTGTCTTGATGCATAGGCTATAACTTGATCTTGCTGCATCAATACAGCTCCTAGCCCAGAACCACTTGCATCAGTATAAACAATCAAATCCTCATTTCCTTCTGGTACTTTCAACACTGGTGCATTGACTAAGGCCTCCTTGATTCTACTAAAGGCTTGTTCACATTTCTCAGTCCATATAAAGGGTGGTTCTTTCTAGTTAGGTTGGTAAGAGGTGATGACATCTTAGAAAAATCTTTTATAAATATTCTATAATACCCTGCCATTCCCATAAATGACCTAACCTCTCCTACTGTGCTTGTCCTTTTCCATGCTTGGATTGCCACAATTTTATTGGGGTTCACTGAAATGCCTTTGGCAGATATAACATGCCCAAGGAAATGCACTTCTTCTTTCCAAAATGCACACTTAGAAAATTTTGCCTTTAAATCTTTTTCTCTTAATCTAGACAAAACAAGGTGTAAGTGATTTTTATGTTCCTCTACTGTTTTAGAATAAATCAAAATATCATCAATAAAAAATCAACACAAACTTGTCTAAATAATCCCTGAATATTCTATTCATCAAGTCTACAAAGTATGATGGGGCATTTGTCAACCCAAATGGCATGACAAGAAACTCATATAAACCATACCTAGTATTAAAGGCTGTATACTTAACACTTAAGTCCTCAACCTTCATCTGATGGTATCCAGATGCCAGGTCTAACCTAGAAAATATTTTTGCTCCACTAAGTTGATCAAAAAGATCATCAATTCTAGGTAAGGGGTACTTGTTCTTGATAGTGACTTTGTTTAGCTCCCTATAATCTATACACATCCTTAAAGTACCATCATGTTTCCTTACAAACACTACTAGAGCACCCCAGCATGAATTACTTGGTCTTATAAATCCTTTGCTTTCCAACTCTTCTAACTGTTTCTTCAATTCCTTTAACTCACTTGGCCCCATCCTAGTGGGTTTCTTAATAATTGGACTTGCTCCTGGTATCAGACTAATCTGAAATTCCACTGGTCTGTGGTGTGGAACACCCTCAACTTCTCCAAAACATCCAAGTATTTGTTAATTATGGGGATTTCTTCAATAGAAGGCTCACTGGGATCCTTCTTTAAGTCAGTCAAATGATATAATTTCCTTTCTTTGGCTACTTCACACAAAATTGTGATTCTTTGGTCTCTAGAATTTTGTAATGATATGGTGGATGAGTCTAAATTAATTATGGCTTTGTATTGCCTTAACCAGTCTACACCCAATATAACACCTATATTCGGATAATTTAAAACATATAAATTGGAAATAAAAACATTTCCTCCTATGTTTAATTCCACATCCACACAAATCATGTTTAAAACACTAGAACTTCCCAATGGGCTTTGCACTAACAAAGGGGTTTCAACCAGTATGCATTTTAATTTAAGCAATGCAACTAATTCATGGGAAATCAGAGAATGTGTTGCCCCTGTATCATACATTACTGATATAGGTAGGGTACAAATAAATAAGGTACCTTCCACTTGACCATGGTTTTCTGCAATAGCCTCTACTGTGGATTTTCTTTTGCTCTCCAAACTTGCTAGCTTCCCTTGCTGTTTATACTCAGGGCAATTTCTCTTGATATGTCCCTCCTTACCACATAGGTAGCACTTGAAAGCTCCTCCCTTCAATTCTGGGCACCTTGGTTTGATATGTCCTTCTTTTCCACAATGATGACATGTTATTTTTCTCTTTGTATTAGTGGTCTTAGTATCATTGGTTTTCTTGCTTTCTGTCTCCTCCTTCTTTTTGTCATAGGGGTGATATCTTCCCTTATTTTTCTTGTTGTTGTTGTTCTTAAAACTCCTATACTTCTCCCTTTCCTTGTCATGTTGCTCAAATTTTAAGGCCAGATCAATGACTTGATCAAAAGTTTTATCTACATATGGCAACATAGCCCTACTAAGTCCTGGGTTTAAACCCTTTATACCTATCATTCTTTGATACCTCATCAGCCACAAGCATGGCTCCATACTTAGACAAGCCCTCAAACCTATGAGTATACTCAGTCACATTAAAGGTTCCCTGCCTAAGTCTGATGAATTCTTCAAGCAATAGAGTTTTGGCTGATGCTGGAACAAATCTAGCTTCCAACATCTCCTTGAATTGATTCCAAGTGATTTCATTCTCAATTCTCCCAGCTATGACTACCTCCCACCAGCTTAAAGCCACACCTTTCAGTTGTCTTGAGGCCACTTGCCTCTTCCTTTGATCATCCAATTGCATGTCATTGAAAATTCTGTCCAGTGTTCTCAACCATGCTTGAATTTCCATCACATTTTCAGTCCCTTCAAAGCTCTTGCCTCCCATATTGGTATAAGTCTTTAATAGTTTTGAAAGTTCCTCATGTGGGTTCTCAAGTCTCTACCCTACTCCATCCCTTAAAGCCCTCATAAAGTCTTGCATATCAAGCATTTGTGGTGTACTTGATCCTGCATTGTGATGAGATCCTCTTCCTACCATGTTTGGATAACTAGAGTATGGGTAAGTAGGGTTAGTTTATCATGAGTATTTTCTTTTGCTATAACTTTTCTATCTAAATTATTATTTTACTCAAACAAACAATCAGTACATACACTTGGTTATAGTACTTCAATCAATCAATATAATCATTCTTAGCTATGTATAATTCTAACATAGCTCTGATACCAAATGAAATGACCCTATTTATTTCACCTAATTTTTACATCAAATTTCCTAGAGTCATCTAGCCTTCCTACTAATTTATCCAGGATCCTACTTTTGCTACTAATATATTTATATCAGTTCATTAATAAATATATTCACACACATATGAAGATGTATGTGACCCTCTTGCTTGGATCAGAGTGTTGTTTAGCAAGAGTGCATCCTGATTGAATTTGAGTTTCTAATCAACCAGTACATAGCTCATTTTCCATGATTTTTGATATTTGAGTCAGGTTAATGAATCCCCTGATCATATGTAATTTATACTTAGTAATTTTGACCATTTCTATGGTGAGTGTCTATTGTTTGACATAGCAAAGTAATCTCAGATTATATAGCATGTCATCCTAATTTTAGTCTAACTGTTTGATATTTGATCAAAACCAGAAAGAAAATGATATACACATTTATCATTTTCAACATGAATGAACTAGTTCCCAACTTCTTTTATATTTAAGGCCTAAACAGTTTAGTGATTCTTTCACAATTATTTTGTTGTGCTTCTCTGAATCCAATCCATTCCCTAATCCCTGAATTACTTCAGCTTGCATCCTACTTTACAGGTTGCTTTTACTGGATTTAGAAAATCCAGATTTTATGGTCACTTAACAAAAATAGTAATTAAGTAATATGTGTGCATATCAGTTGTATTGTGCTCTCTGGACTAAGAAAACTTCTCAAAAATAAAAGAGAATTGCTCAAGTATTTGAAAATATCTTTGTACTTGCATTTGCAAAGGAAGCTTCAGATTTTACAAATGCATTTTCTTCCTTTACACCCAAAAACTCTGGTTATCTTGATCAACCCAGACTTCACTGTTTTTGAAGTGTGTTAACCTCATGACTAGATCATCAAAACATTAGTGACTGGCTATTGCAATGTGAATTCAGATTTAAGACACTTGAAAAATCCCTTAGAACATGTACACCTCTTTATAAAATGCACAAATATATATATTTTTTCTTCTTTTATCAAAACACTTCTGCATATTCTTACTAAATTCTTGAAATATTACTTTTAGTTAAAAATTCAGACTTTTAACCTTCAAACTTAAATTTTTAAGTAACTTGAAATTAACTAATACAGTATATGTATATACATATCCATTTCTCAAATACAGGCATATATCATTTATAGATTTCCACCATAATACTCAAATATATATTTTCTTGCATAGATTCAACTAAGTCTTTGGTTAATCCCAAACTTAATACATTACTAGACTCAATTAAAACAACTAAATAAATCCAAACATACAAGATCATTACATAACAACCAAAACAGAACTATAAAAACTTTCCAGATTACATGCAAATAATTCGTTCTAAGTTCTTATTTAATTCTAATTTATCATGCCTATCCAATCATTCTCATTAGCCATAGCAGCTTCCTATTTAGAACCAGCATTCCCTGAAAGAGCATTAGAGGCTGCTCCATTTTAAATGAGACACCCCATATGCCATAAGCAAACATGGGTCAGATACAAGATCTGGTATGAGCAATATCAAAAATTCCATGATATTAAGTAGATAAGTGAGACATAAGCATTTTGTATGGGATGGCATAATTTCTTTAATCCATTTGCCTGACTTATTTCTGAAATATTGTGCATATATGATCAGTATTAAAACTAATTATGTACACACTTTCAACTATGCAAACATACATGTCAAACAGAAATACTCAGGAACTATCATAGCTCCAGTCCATCCATCCTAGGAATAACTCAAGTTCCTACTTTATCAATTTAAGGTTGCATTTACCAAATTTCTTCCTAGCCTCATCTTCCATAATGAATCACGGGGACACATTGCTATAAAATAATTCACAATATTGCACAAAGATCTCATGGCTTAAACAAACCATGTGCCAACTTGCATACTTCAAATACAACAAGCATTCCAGTAGTCTTCTTGGCTCGCAATCCTTAGTTTATTTACTAAGTGTTCATGTTTGATCCTATCATGAGATAGCTAGGTGATTGAATCACAGTGTACATGAAACATTACATAGAGCTTACAAGCATAATTCAAGAACAAGCTAACATTCATGTCCAATGGAAATCATATTTTCAAAAATTCTGGCTTAAAGAAAATACAAGAATATTTACAACTGGGAATAAAGACTAGGCATGTGGGTTATTATTGTTTCATAAGCAACCATGTTTGAACTAAATTCAAGATCTAGCTTAAACAAGATTTCTGGCTCATGGGTTTCTATTTGATCAAGGGTTCAGCACATTTGGATATTTCCATTGCAACCTTGAGTCTTTCCTTTGAGCCTCAGCACTTACACAAGTGTAATGCAACTCATATACATTTTGATTTCTATATTTTTCATGCCATATCTGGACCTGTTACAAGTATTCTTCTATTTACTTTCATAATTTCATACTTTAACATTTCTGGGTATAACCAAACAGAGCAAAATACTCAACTATCAAAACAATCAAAAACATTCAGAAACACCCATTAAAGCATCCATTAAAACCATAGTAATAAAATCCAAAATATGTAGAAAAATAACATAAGCTTGGTTGCCTCATAACAGGACTTAATGCCATGGGTTTAGTGAGATTACTCACTGAAAAATGCTTCTCTTGCTTAATCCAGAAAAGAAACCTTTTAAAACTTACTTTTTTGCTTGCAAATATTTTCTTCTTTGTTTTCTTAAATGTCTTGGGTAGCAAATAATTTTTCTGGTTTGTACTTGGATTTATAAGAGAGGTTTTCTAGGGTTTTACAAATGTAAAATCTCATTCCTACCCTGGCCAATACTCATGCATTTCGCATTTCAGATTTGTTTATTTTCACCCTTAATCCCCCGGCCATATGTGATACTTACCTCCCCTTTTTACTTTTCCAGAATATATCATATTCTTAGCAAGTCATGATAATTGTGTGACACTGTCGCTTGTTTATTTTCTGAAAATCCCCCTTTCTATTTTCTGCCTAAAGCAATTGTTTTGCTTGCAATATGTCTTTTGCTATTTTAGTGTTACACTTTCCCTTGCTTATTTCTTTTAAATATTTTCAGTACTTATAGAAATGTACATATGCATACATATCTTATCTAGGCTTATTTAACTCCTCCTTAATTTCAGAAAGATATGCACCTATATGTGCATACAGGTTTTCAAATCCTTATAACGTATATTATTTTTTCCTGGGTTTTAAATAAAATCTGTTTACTGATTCAAAACAAAACTTACTTTTCTTATTTTCTGGGATGATTCATATAATTCCAGAAAATAAATATCCATATCACAAAATCATTTTTGTAATGCTTTTTAATTCTTGTTTTAATTTCAAGAGATTTGGAGTTCTTCCTTGTGCCATATCAGTGTGCACGTGCACACATGCACACACACTTGTACACAATTAATTCCATATATTCCTATACAAATAAATTCATATATTTTCAAAATTCAACTAAAATAAGATTCCATGAATTTCTGGGGCATTACATAAGATGTATGTTGTCTCGACACAGAGTAATGTACATGATTTCTAGAATTGAGTAACTCGCATATCAGGAACACATATAGATAAATGACACCAGTACCGATACAATATAAATAGTTACACACATACACACACACACGCACACACACACACATATATATATATATATATATATAAAAATACATCTGATACATGGTGTAAACCCGCTTTTGAGCCAAAGCAGATTTCAACCGAACTTAGAAAATCAAAGAAAAGAAGAAATGATTCATGAACTTGGAGGCATATTTGGAAGAGGCAAGGAAATAGCTCGGAGGAGTTTCACTATGAAATTTCCTAAGTAAATCAATCGGCACCGATTTATTTAACTTGGGGGTCGAGTTATTTTCACCACTCATTTCACCACTCCAACTTCATATAAGTTATTCCCATCTATTATACATATGACCAAGTGATTTGCAAGAGTTTGGGAAGACCAATTCCAAGATTTGAAGAGATGAAAGCTAAAACGGCAGGTAACTCAAGTGATGAAGGAACGATCACTAGAATCAACCAACAATCGATTAAAGCAACATGGGCACATCAATATGAAGTAAGAAGAGTGATGCAAGAGAGAGAGAGTTGTTTCCAACTAAGGAAATAACTCGATACCGAGTTATTATTTCCTAAAATTGGGGGATGTTACGACTTCTCGTGTAACTTTGGGCCAATGTCTGGACTCTAATGCAGGTGGGCTTCTGACTCCATACCTCTGTTTTTCTATAAATATTAGCCTACCTGTAATCAAAAGGGGGATCTGATCTCTCTACCATTGGAGAGTTCTTCTTCTTCTTCACATCTTACCTCTCTTCCATTAAAGTCACCTAGGAAGCCACTGTTTGCTACTCTAGAACTTAGATCATCAAACCTCTAGTACTAGTGACTCTCAAACTCTCTAGAAAGATCATTGTAAATCTGAGATCCACTGGATTGTGGTCAGTCCTAATAAAATTATTTGTGGAGAGAGAACAACTAATAAAAGGGATTAAAGTAGATGTAGGCCGGAGATTACACCGGACCACTATAAAATTTCTTGTGTCTTCATTTATTTTCTTTACTTTTTCCTTTACTTTTAATAGAATTGTGCTTTTGCCTAATTTCTGGGTGTTGATCCATTTTCTTGGTTAACATTTTGGTGCTTTCACTTAGAAGGAAAAACTAGATCTGAAGACTTGAAGCATGAATCCGAGATTTGGAGAAGATGGAGGGCCTAGCACCAGATCTAAGGCTGGAGCAAGACAACCAGAGCCTTGGGGCAGCCAGGAGTTGTCCTCAATTTCTCATCAATCCATCTACATGACCAGGGAAGAGATGGAGAAAATAAGGAAGGAGATGGAAAATGGATTAATGACTCGACAACAGAAAATTATTGAAGGATTTTTCCGAAGGATGGAACAACAAGGAATAGCTAGAGCTGCTGGAATTCAGAATAATGGACAAGGTGCTAATGTAAGAACATCTGGAGTTGGAGCAGAGCCGACTGGAACAAAGCCCATACAAACAGAATAACTCGGTATTGACCCAAATTAACTCGATACCGAGAGAACTATACTCGGGGGCAATGTTGGTGTGACTATTGGGATGCCGGGAACGTATAATACTGGAGCTAGAGACGCAAATTAGAATGTGAATGAGCAACAAACGAAAAAGTATGTGCCAGAGCTTCCCCGCAGGAATGGAGGAAAAAATGAAACCAGAGGAGTGGGTCAGAACACTAACGTGCAGCCAAAGGAGTATTTGCTTGAATATGTTCCGAAATTCCCTATAGAAGAAGGGGATAAAATATTGTTTTTGGACGAAGACTGTGACGGTTCATCCCAAGACCCATATTAACAAAGAGTATTGCTAAGTAATATTGTCTGCTAATGCGGAGAATAGGACTGGTTAGGAGCGACCATCTATAGCCTTGTCTTAAATATCTATTGAATACGTCGACAAATGCTATATATATATATATATATTTCTATCTCAACTGGATCGACATATCCAATAAATACTTAATACAAAGCCATAGGTGGATATATGATCTATCAAAACAAAATACAACAACTCAAACGCAAAATACATCACAGAACAGTAGATCATCACACACACACACACACACACACACACACACACATATATATATACATATACAGATACATCATAGAGTATACAAAATGATATATGTCAAGTGGTATAGCGGCCACAATATACAAGCGAGTCAAAAGAATATGCATATTAGAGTAGCAAACAAAAAGGACTACACAAAAAGCTATATCAAAAAGAGCTAGCAGAATAGTCCATGCGGAAGTAGAATAGGCTAAGTCCAAATGTACCTAACCTGAAACACCTCGGTCTGACCCGAGTGTAAATACACAAGTCAGTCTAGCTAAACGATTCAGTTTACAAGGATAAACGATAATAAGAGCATAAGGATATAGTGATAATATTCCCAAGTGAGAAGAGACAATTTAAAGTGTATAGTTACTTCATGTGATGCAGAGTATCACTACACAACATATAATCTCAAAAGAGATAGTAAACCCACAAAACGCTAAAAGTAGCGAGCCTCATATCATCGGCATTCATAAAACATCAAATATGGTTTAGGGGGAAAATCTAAACCTGCCAAATCGGCAATCCAAAACATGCACCAAGAGATCCCATCTCAAATACGCCATAAGGCAAATATATCTCCAAAGAGGAGAATAAAATCTTGAGTAAATGCCAAAAGTCAAATCTCAATAACGCCAGTTTAGGCAATACATATCTAAAAAATAGAACTCCCAAGAGTTCAAATTCCCGAAAGGTAATTGCCACAAATATATATATCGAATGGTTCAAAGTACCAATTCCGGAAAGGGCGATACACTAAGGAAAATAGTCAAAGAAATCATCTCAAAAGTTTAGCACGTGCATGTGGCCGAAGCCTTGCCAAGTACTGTTATCTCAAATAGCTACCTCGCTCGAAGGCAAAATGTCATAATGATAAATACGATGCAATGGAAAATACGCTGCAATGGCAAATGCTGCAGTAGCAAACGTTTCGAAGACAAATACGCCGCAATGGCAATGACCCGAAGGTCTAGTACTGGCACGCCGCAATGGCAAATGTGTCACAAACTCTCGGACAGGAACCCAAACAGTGTTAACGTGTGTCCCATACCACACATTCGCACTAAACGGTTTACTAACCGCTAGTAAATTTCACACTCAAAGCAGTAAAAAGTTTACCTCATCTCATCGGTAAACTCGACTCGAAGGTCAAAATGATCAAACGGACAAGTTGGGAATTAACCGATAAGATAAACGCTCGTGTCACGTGTTTTACCAAACCGTTTAATTCTCATTCGCTTGAATAGTGCAAAAATGTGTAATTTATATATAAAATAATTTACTTTGGAAAACAAGCTTTGAAAACCAATTTCTGAAATCAATTTGAAACCCATATTTGAAAATTCCCTTATTATAGAGAATAAATAGATTTTACGTCTTAAAATAATTCAAAATATTATATAATAATTATTTTGAAATTCCTATTAATTTAAAAATCATTTCAAAACGATTCGGAGAAAACCGTGCTAGAAAATGAATAAAAACAAGGAAAATCACTCAAACCGATATTCGAATTAAAATTCAAAATAATTCAAAATTTGAATTTTTAAATCTCCAAAATTTGGCTAGTTTGTTGATAGACATCATGGCCTATAATCATCATCAAAATGTCATGAATATAGCTGAAAAATAAAGCAAACGAAAGTCGAAAACATCAAAACACAAATGGGACAAGGCAACATTTTGCCTCTTGCCAGGTCGACCTTGAGGTCGACAAGGAGCTCGACCTCCTTGGTCCCTAGGTCGACCGTACGGTCGACCTAGGAGGCACTGGGTCGACCTGCATGTCGACCCAAGGAAGGTGGCAGTCGACCTGGCAAACGGACTTTTGCTCCAGTAGGTTTCTTGCTCGCGAACTGATTTTCTAGCTTGAGTTTAGCATAGCAAGTTACCTCGGTTTTCAACAAAAATTTACAGAGATGTAATTTAACATGCAAGCTACCAAATGCAAGAAATCCGGTAGCATTTCATAGCCAGAATCACAAGATACAAGGTCTCAAAGTAGCAACAGAAACTAGATTATAACAGAGGAAATTCAACTATAGGAAAACAACGAACATAAGAAAATTTTCAAAATTTTCAAGCTTTGGCACTATTTTTTTGCTAGATTGTGAGCTTATACAACTCACCTTTGTAATTTGTTGCAAAAGCTCGGATTTTTGATGAAAAGAGGAAGCTTTGCTTGAGATTATAAGCCTTTAGCACCTGTAGAGAGCAATTATAGAACATGCAAATCATATACCGTAAAAAGTAGAAAGTTATTTACTGTAATAAGATTTTTGTGATGAAATTGTATGATTTGGAGTTGTATACCTTTGTTTTATCTTTATCTTGCAAAAAGATTTCAATTTTGGTGAGTTTAATTGAAGATTGAGCTTGATTTCGAATTTGAAAATTTTGGTTTACTGACTTTGCTTTTAGGCTGAAGGAGGAAGAAGGTAATAAGAAATGAACGTATAGCCAATTCTTTTTCCTCTTTTCTTAACTAGGCTAAGGTTAAATGGGCTAAGATGGGTTTGAAAATAAAAGGAAATAAAATGGTTTAGGCTAAAAAAATTAACACTTAACAAAGAAATATGTGTATATATCACATATACACAAAGAAAAATTCATTTTCTTCTTATTTACACAAAAGAAAAATATTATAATTTACATACTTGTAAAATAAAACATTTCTTATCATATAAAAAGATTAATTTATAATTTTAAAACATTTTTATTATTAAAATCCTTTATTTAACAAAAATACACCATTTACACAAATAAATGAGTAAAACCTTGTTTTTACCTTTCACAAAATTTATTTTCTCACTTAGAAAAATATTTCAAACCATTTCAAAACATTATTTATAGCCAAAACTTATTTTTAACCCAATTTCCACCTTTTGTTTCAATAAACCACCTTTAAAATTTACATACTTCTTTTAAAAATTATTAAAAGAAGCTAATGGACAATAATTAATATAATTAATGCATTTTCTCTAAAATGAAATCATTTTCATTATTTAAAGCCCATATTCCATTTATTATCACTCCAAACAAAATAAAATAAAGCTTGGAATTTCATTTTCTCATTTTAAATTCCAAAATCCATTGTTTATTCCAAATAAACAATTTAATTTCTCCAATTTTAATTTAATTTACAATATTAAATTATAATTATCATTATAATTCAATATTGAAAGGTAATATCCAAACCAGGGTTGTTACAAAGACCGTCATTGGATGGCGAAAACTAAATTGCCGAGTTAGTAAGAAGAATAGTAGAGGTGGACTTCCAGATCAAAGCTTGGAAGATGTGAACGGGAATCCATTCACTTCTAATATCCAGAATGCGGGAAATCCTTCCAATTTCAAGCTTCCGATGCTGGAAACGTATGATGGAAAGTCATATCTGACGGTTTATCTATTGAGATACATCTGATATATGGAGGTGTTGGATGCTTCTGAGGAGGTAATGGGGTAGTGCTTCCCATTATACTTAATGGACTTGGCAGCGATGTGGTTTAGACAGCTAGAGAATGGGTCCATTAGCATGTGGACCGACTTATTGAGTAAGTTATTGAGACAGTTCAGAGTTCACGTCTTGCGACCGAAGAATGTGATGATGCTGTCAAGCATGGAACAAAGGTCCAGAGAGATCTTGAGAAGCTATTTGACCAGATTCAATGCAGCAGTAGCAGAAGCTGCAGTCGATAAGCCAGACCTATCAATAATCTTAATGGTGGTAGTATCTAGAGTCGCGAGCAAGACCGACTTCAAAGTTGCACTGGAAAGGGATCTACTGATGGATCTTACAGAATTCTATCATGAAGCTGAGAGATATTTGTGTCAGGAAGACGCCGTAGATGAGGATAATTGGGTTAAAAATATTTATATCAAAATTTGGATTATTTTAAAGGAAATTGATTTGGATAAAATAATAATTTGATTTGGATTTGTACTCAACTGCTCATAAAAGGTTTTAATTAGAGATTTAAAAATAATTTATATAAGGGATTTTTAACAATGGATTTTTAAGTGATATTTCTGGATTTATGGGAAAGGAGTTGAAATCGATAATAAAAATAGATTTGAAAAATAAATGCGATTTATAAAGGAATGGATTCATAAATGAAATTTTATAAATGAGATTAGTTTTGTAAACAAGTGAAACTCAAAGGAGTTTATAAATTTATAAATGATGTTTATAAATAAGGGAAAATGATATCAGTTGATAAATTGGGTATATAAATTCACAGTGTGAATTTATATCGAGATATGGAAATCGATTTCGGGAAAATAGTGGATTCTATTTTTGAAAAGTGAGAATGATCAGGGAATCAGAATGAAATCGATGTGTTATGAATCGAGAGGGATTTATAAATTGAAATTGGTTAATGGGATTTTAAAAATATATTTTATCAAGAAGTTAAGTTTTGTTTTAAAAGGCAATTTTATTATTAAACTATGTAATTTAAAGCTGTTTTAGTATTGAAATACTTTGGAAAGTGGATATTTCAAATATCTAATATTAATTGAAATGAATTCTAATTTTTAAAATCAGCTTTGTAAATCGATTAGTTTTATTTTTAAAAAATGAATTGGAAATGAGTTATCGATGTTTATTTAAAGTGTTTTAATATTTTAAATAATTACTTAAACATGTTTTAAAAATAAATTATTATTCTTTAAAAATACTTATCATATAGAGTTTTGTAATGATTGTAATTTATTTATAAATCCTCTCGAGATTTATAAACGGGGTTTATTTAACGGATATGACTTTTATAAGAGGAATCTTGTAACGGAATTCTGGAAACTTAAGGAAATTTCTGAAATGTTGAAATACGAGTACTTCAGAAATGAATTAGAATTCATAAATGAAGTTAGAAATGGGTAGTTGGAATTATAGACAAGTGTAATCGATTTTGGAAATTTTAAAGGAAGTTAATTAATTAATTCCAGAAACTTATAGAATCCGTTATAAATGAGAGAAGGAATTACAAGTAAATTGTAAAGGATTTGAGAAGTATGAAATAAATGGAATATTTCCTAAGTATTGGAAATAAAACGATTTTAGGAAAATATACTTATAAACATTTCCTAAGTATTACTAGAAGGATTTGAAATATTTTAACTACGAGATTATGATTATAGAAATATTTTTTTAAAGTGTTGAATTATAAATGCAATTGAAAAAGAAAAAATATATTTCTAGGTATCGATATGATTCGAAATTAATCCTGTTATGGATATAAGTATTTGAAATTGTTTTCAATTACTGAATATACTAGAAGAGATTTGAATATATATCTTTGTAAAGATATTTTAAAATGAATGTTTTGAAAGATTTATAAAATTGGGCCTAGTGACTGCTTATGTGTGAAATTTGATAGTTAAATAACCGGCTATCAAATCTGTCCAAATTCGTTAATCGTTTCGAAGAGTCCGGGATCGGATTTAATTATCCATAAACCACTTCGATCTGATTTGTGCGTTATGAATTATGATATCGTGAAGATAATGAAGACGGTGATTTTGGAGATTTGGTTTGTTCAGACCCAGAGCAACTTGTATGGATGAATGCTATCATTTGCATCATGGTTTGGCAAGCACTGCTAGCATTCCCAGTATGAATGCTATTCTAGAGGTAAAACGTAGCCTCAAGCCTCATCAACCGGGAATGACTAAAACAGGGGAGATGCAGTAGGGCTAAGTGGGTCGCACCCAAGTAGTGAATTTTATCACTTTTCTAGATACCCTCGGATAAATTATAATTATGGATATGGTTGTACATGGAAAAGAGAGCGCTCGATAGGGTGGGAACACCCAGGGTGATAACATATTCGGTACTGTCTAGTAAGGAGTATGATGGTCCTGTGTTGGCAGGGATCATTAGGTACGATCTTGGTACATTTTTCAAGAGGTGTACTATGACGGGCGGTACCCCAGTCATTGTATGGAATCCAATATCCACTACGAGCCTGTACGGTTTTAGATGTGCCCAACTATGTTGAAACGTGAGATGCAAGCATTTCAACTATTTTATAGTTTACTTTCTATAAACACTATTATAATATCAGATGATATAAATATAAAATGTTTTGGTTATCGTACGGTAAAAACCCGACGTATTTATGTGTGGCATGTTCTTACGAGATACCTTTGTGTTCAAAGGATTTGATAACAGTAATAATTCAAATTGATTGTGTTTTCTCATGTTGGTTTTCCAGACTGACTCGGGTGTTAAATTATTATAATGCTTGGGTCAGACCGAGTATTACAGATTCAGGTTAGGATATTATAGAGCACAGGAAACGAGCTGGAGGAGTCTCAGGCGTGTTCCACGTACTTGATTATATTCTGCTGTGTGTGTATGCTGCATATTCAGCACTTGTGAGCACAAGTTATTATAACTTTCCATATTGATTTGTTGACTGTTGTACTCTGATGATTTTATGTATATTAACAGTTACATTTTGTTTTGTATAAAAATATGTATTTATCTATTATTTATTGTTCCGTTGTGATTTGTAAGATTCTATATGTTGTTTCCGTTTCTTCTTCTATCCTCTGCTTTCTCTTAGTTATTCGTCTTTTCGTACAATTGTGTTGGACAAGTGTGATTTAATGTCAGCTCAAACAGTACGGAAGGACGGGTCGCTACATTTGATATCAGAGCTGAAGGTTAAGCAAAAACTTTGGCTTTGGTGGGGATTACTCATTAGAGATAGGGTCAGTAGTACCCTAGAATGAGTTAAGTGTATTATAGATATAGCGCGTATTTGTTAGTGAGTATAAAAATGTTTTATATTGTGTTGATTTATCTGTTGAGTGGCTTTTAAATTCTGGTCGAAAAGTGGGACGCCACAAAATCGATAGGAATTTCTAAGCACCTGAACAAGGTAAACCGACACAATATTGTTTTGAAGCGGGTAAATGAAATAATTTTACCCAAACTATATTTCGATACGAAAGAAATAATTTTCTAGAAAGTATTATAGTATATTGGTGTGTTTGGTTATTATTATAATCTAAACAAGATTATAAAATTGGAATGGTTATATATAACCAAATTGAAATTGTATATGAGTGAATTATGCACATGAGTTAGAATAAAAATGGATTCAAACCAAAATTTGGAAATTGAAATCCCGGAAAGTTTGGAAAAATATTTTCCGAAGTGTTGTGAAAATAAAAATAGTATTATTTTTGAAATATTTTCGAAATAATTTATTTTTAAATGGATTTTGGAAGTGATAAAGCACTGAACTCACTTCAGCCGTTAGAAAATAATTCTGAAGATGATCGTGACATCATTGGTGTTCATTTTCGAGTTTCTAACTGACGGATTGCTACCATAGTAATTTGATATAGAGATTTTCGTCTGAAAACAAGGGTTGTTTTGGAAATTCCGTAGGGAATTTGTTTGGATATACCAAGTGGATTTTGAAAATTCCAAAGAAATGGTTTGTTAAACCAAAAGAGCTATATATATATTATGATTTCAAAATGATTTGAAATAAATCCGGGTTGTTGAATTCTGGGATATTCATTTGAAGGTTTTGTGAAATTGGAAAGAAAATAAGTTTTCGAACTTATAAGTTGGAAATGATGTGAATAGAAAGGAAAATGTGAATTTCGAAATGAAATTAAAAGTTTACTTATGCAAGTTAAATAATTCGAATTAGTAAAAGTGGATTGAATGAACTGGGATTTAACTTAAGCTAAGAAATAAAATTGGATTTGGATTTGATACAATACCAAATTAAGTTGAATATAAAATTTGAGTTGTAGAATGATTATATAACAATAAGTTATAAGTTTGAATGGAATCAACTCAAGTATGGAATTTATATAATTGTGAAAAATAAGTTGTGTAACTTATAAATAGGAAAAGTGGAATGGTAAGACCAAAATAGAATGGTTTGGTATTTTGGTGAAGAGATGGAAATCCGATATTGAATTGTTAAATCAAGTGAACTCAACTAACCCAGTTGAAGTGATTTTTGAAATAAAAATCAGATTTTGAATTATGAAATGGAAGTAACTAATTAGATGAATTAGTTAGTAAATTGAATATTGGAAATGGAACTTGAGTTATAAATGGAATTCGACTTATATGTAAGCGAATTAAATATATTTTGAAATGTTCACGAATAAAATAGAAATGGATTGAAATGGTGATAACTTTAGTTATAAACGAATTCAATTTAAGTGTAAATAAATTGAATATGGTTTTGAGATGTTATGCAAATGAAATTGAGTATGGAATTAAATTTTGAAGTGGAAATGAATATAAGTGATGTATTAAAGGGTATAATACACCTTAATATTAATTTTATGAAATGATTCATAAATAAATTGATATGGAATAAAATGCCGTTAATATGAAATAGAGCGAACAAGATTTGTGAATGAATTGAATGTGAATCAATAGAGCTTGGTAAATTGATTTAGAATTAATTTAAATTGGCTTATAAACTTAAAGTGGTTATTTATTTAAATAAATATCACCAAGTAGCATGGATTGAATTGTCATTGGACATGAATAGAAGTAAAAAAAAATTGAGCATCAATGGAAAGTGAATAAATTGATTAGAATCAATTTGTAATGGATATGAATGTAATGTGTGTAAATATGAATTGAATGCTATCAAATTGTGTGTGAATCATTTGAAATACATGGGATGGTATATAAATCGATTGAAAGTAACTAAGTTAGTATTGGAACATTGAAATTGTTTATAAATACATGTGTAACATGTTGGTTTATGCAATCTATGTGTTTGCATTAGTAAAATGAATGTGAAGTTATTTAATTTCATAAATTATGAAACTTACATGTTTATTTGAGTAAGTATAGGTACAAGAAGACTATTTGCTAGATTTTGGTTGCGAAATTGAAAATAAATTAAGCAAACTCGCTTAATAACGCTAATTAAGGTACACTTACGAATTTAGAGTGTGAAAAATAAAAAATATTGATATATATTGTATTTTCCGGCCATGAGAGTCGATGTATATCTTTATATCATATTTGTGATATTGCAAAGGGCTCTCTGTACAAGGGAGACTCTGCCAAAAAATTTCGGAAATTGAGGGTGTTAGAACATTTTTGTTAACTAAAAAGTTGATTTTGAATTGAAATTGAAATAAAGGGTTTTGAAGTAGAAATGGAAACTAATTGTTTGGTTGAAACTAAAAGATTTAGAAAAGTGAAATGTAGAGTTTTAACTAAGTGGGTTTTGAAAGGTTAATGGTTTGGAGCATTTTTCTAACTAAGTAATTTCGGGGATGAAATTCTTTTAAGGGGGGAAGAATATAACGATCCAGTTTTTCAGTCGCCTGAATTTAGAATAATTAGTTGAATTTAAATATTGAAAAATGAATATTATAAGTTGAATTTGTTAAATATTTGGATTTTGAATCTGATATGAATAAAAATGATTGCTAACGTTGTTTTAAATCCTATTTGAATTAGAATAGAATAAGTAAAGTTTTAAAATTGAATCAAAAAGATTTGGCAGAAATTTGAAATTTTAATATTTAATTAACGTGTAAAAATAGTCATTTTTGACATTATCTTGGATTTCGATGAAACTAGTTTCATTGGATCCGTAATAGTATATTACTATAGGATTTCAAATTTTGTGTCGATTGGACTTACGGTCTGCTCGTGCGAATTAAAAACGCCTAGAAATTTATTTAACTAAATTTAATTAAACTAATTTGATTCGAAAACCTATCTTCCAAATACGATGGAATTGGCCTCCGATATATATTCCATTGTGTTTGGGATAGGGGTAAAACATTATAAATGCCAGGCAGCACCCTTCGTTTGGAGTCCGGATAAATTTGACGTGAATAGTAATTTAAAATTTTCCTATAAATAGAAGCTACCCTCACCGTTTTCTTTAACCCTAACCCTAAAGTAGTCCAGCCGCCATTAAATTTCGAACGGCCAGAAATGCTTCAATCTTCCTCCTCAATTTTCTTCCGATCCATTAACAATTAGAAGAAACCCTCAACTACAATATCGTAGGGCTCGTCGAGTACTACAAATCCAATGGCAGTGATTGAGTTTCGCGTGGTGGATCGCCAGAAAACTGGCCACGTTCTTTCGAGTTAAGGCTCGTCATGGGGGGGCTATTGCAGCGACCTGGGTTGACATGGCTTTAGGCGGAGATGCATGGCGTGGAGAGCTTCGACGTGGCGTTGTCTGATCAACGTATAGATGATCGATGATGGCACGACAAGGATTGAAACGCGTGCATGTTGATGGATTTCGTGCATGCGTGGTTTGCTTGGAAACGAGTGAGAGGGGAAGAAAGGATTGCACGGCCGAGATCCCTCTATCCAGGTACGAACGGCCCTGATTTATCTCAGGTTAATAAAAAAAAGTTTTGTAAATTAAATATATAAAAATTTTGTAATGTTTAAAAATGTATAACTTTGTCATACGAGTTCGAAATCGAACAAAACAAGTTGCATTGGGTTCGTGTCAGTGAATACTACGCATAAGAATTGGATTGGAGTCGATTGGAGCTAGCAGGAATTTGGATTAAAATTAAACGCTTGTTCAATTTTAATTCAAACGGAACACTTAAGCGCTATCTGGAATCAAGGTGAGTAAATCTCACTCATTTTGGATAACTAGTTTTATTTTAAAGTGTTAAAATTATTTATTGGTTGATTTGATGAAATGATAAATTATTATTATCAGTTGGATGTTATATTATATATATTAGTAGTTGGGTATATTCCCGCCGATTGGAGCGGATGAGACACTATGCGCCCTGCATAATAGCGGATGACCCTATAATACCGCGATATCCCACCTCGAAGCGGGATTGGATTTTATTTTATGTAACATCTGTGGATGCAGGGAAATAGGTTGGAGGGATCCAACTGGATTTTTCAAATATATTGATTGTTTTTCATATATAATGATATATGATGTCTGTGGATAATCTGTTATAGATTATGTTGTGGTTTGAAATTTTTGGATGCTATAGTAGCACTGGCCTTAAATTTTGGTATTTTAAAATACCATAAATATTATTTTTGAATTTTGAAGGAATTAAAAGGAGATTTTGGATATAAAAATATTTATATCAAAATTTGGATTATTTTCAAGGAAATTGATTTCGATAAAACAATAATTTGATTTATATTTGTACTCAACTGCTCGTAAAAGGTTTTAATTAGAGATTCTAAAATAATTTATATAAGGGAATTTTAACAATGGATTTTTAAGTGATAATTCTGGATTTATGGGAAAGGAGTTGAAATCGATAATAAAAATAGATTTGAAAAATAAATGCAATTTATAAAGGAATGGATTCATAAATGAAATTTTATAAATGAGATTAGTTTTATAAACAAGTGAAACTCAAAGGAGTTTATAAATTTATAAACGATGTTTATAAATAAGGGAAAATGATATCAGTTGATAAATTGGGTATATAAATTCACAGTGTGAATTTATATCGAGATATGGAAATCGGTTTTGGGAAAATAGTGGATTCTATTTTTGAAAATTGAGAATGGTTAGGGAATCAGAATGAAATCGATGTGTTATGAATTGAGAGGGATTTATAACTTGAAATTGGTTATTGGGATTTTAAAAATATATTTTATCAAGAAGTTAAGTTTTGTTTTAAAAGGAAATTTTATTTATTAAACTATGTAATTTAAAGCTGTTTTAGTACTGGAATACTTCAAAAAGTGGATTTGTGAAATATCTAATATTAATTGAAATAAATTTTAATTTTTAAAATCAGCTTTGTAAATCTATTAGTTTTATTTAAAAAATGAATTGGAAATGAGTTATCGATGTTTATTTAAAGTGTTTCAATATTTTAAATAATTACTTATACATGTTTTAAAAATAAATTATTATTCTTTAAAAATACTTATCATATATATAGAGTTTAAAAATGATTGTAATTTATTTATAAATCCTCCCGAGATTTGTAAACGGGGTTTATTTAATGGAAATGATTTTATAATAGGAATCTTGTAACGGAATTCTGGAAACTTAAGGAAACTTCTGAAATATTAAAATACGAGAACTTAGGAAATGAATTAGAATTCATAAAAGAAGTTAGAAATGGGTAGTTGGAATTATAGACAAGTGTAATCGATTTTGGAAATTTTAAAGGAAGTTAATTAATGAATTCCGAAAACTTATAGAATCCGTTATAAATGAGAGAGGGAATTTACAAGTAAATTGTAAAGGATTTGAGAAGTATGAAATAAATGGAATATTTCCTAAGTATTGGAAATAAAATGATTTAAGGAAAATATACTTATAAACATTTCCTAAGTATCGGACTGGAAGGATTTGAAATATTTTAACTACGAGATTATGATTATAGAAATATTTTTTAAAGTGTTGAATTATAAATGGAATTGGAAAAGAAAAAAAATTCTAGGTATTGATATGATTCGAAATTTATCCTGTTAAGGATATAAGTATTTGAAATTGTTTTCAATTATTGACTATACTGGAAGAGATTTGTAGATATATCTTTGTAAAGATATTTTAAAATGAATATTTTGAAAGATTTATAAATTGGGCTTAGTGACTGCTTATGTGTGAAATTCGATAGTTAAATAACCGACTATCAAATCTGGCCAAATTCGTTAATCGTTACGAAGAGTCCAAGATCGGATTTAATTATCCGAAAACTACTTCAATTCGATTTCGTTCAGACGGTGGTTTTGTTCAGACGGTGATATCGTGAAGATAATGAAGACGGTGGTTTTGTTCAGACCCAGAACCACTTGTATGGATGAATGCTATTATTTGCATCGTGGTATGGCAGGCAGTGTTAGCATTCCAAGTATGAATGCTATTCTAAAGGTAAAATATAGCCTTAAGCCTCATCAACCGGGAATGACTAAAACAGGGGAGATGTAGCAGGGCTAAGTGAGTCGCACCCAAGTAGGGTATGTTATCACTCTTCTAGATACCCTCGGATATATTATAATTATGGATATGGTTGTGCATGGAAAAGAGAGCGCTCGATATGGTGGGAACACCCGGGGTGATAACATATTCGGTACTATCCAGTAAGGGGTAGGTCGGTCCTGTGTTGGCAGGGATCGTTAGGTACGAACTCGGTACATTTTTCTAGAGGTGTACTGTGACGAGCGGTACCCCAGTAGCCCAGTCATTGTATGAAATCCAATATCCACTACGAGCCTATACGGTTTTAGATGTGCCCAACTATGCTGAAACATGAGAAGCAATCATTTTAGCTATTTTACAGTTTACTTTCTATAGATACTATTATAATATCAGATGATATTGATATAAAATGTTTTGGTTATCGTAAGGTAAAAACTCGTCGTATCTATGTGTGGTGTGGTCTTACGAGATACCTTTGTTTTCAAAGGATTTGATAACAGTAATAATTCAAATTGAGTGTGTTTTCTCACGCTGGTTTTCCAGATTGACTCGAGTGTTATTTTATTATATTGCTTGGGTCAGACCGAGTATTACAGATTCAGGTTAGGATGCTATGGAGCACAGGAGACGAGTTGGAGGAGTCTCAGGCGTATTCCACGTACTTGATTATATTCCGCTGTGTGTGTATGCTGCATATTCAACACTTGTGAGGACAAATTATTATAACTTTCCATATTGATTTGTTGACTATTGTACTCTGATGATTGTATGTATATTAACAGTTACAGTTTCTTTTTGTATAAAGATCTGTATTTATCTATTATATATTGTTCTGTTGCGATTTGTGAGATTCTATGTGTTGTTTCTGTTTCTTCTTCTATCCTCTACTTTCTCTTAGTTATTCGTCTTTTCGTACAATTTGTGTTGGACAAGTATGCTTTAATGTCAGCTCAAAAGGTATGGAACGGCGGGTCGCTACATGATTCTCAAACTCTCAGAAACATCATTATAAATATGAGATCCACTAGATTATGGTCAGACCTGATAAAATTAGTTGTAATCTGGAAAGAGAACAATTATTAAAAGAGATTAAAGTGGACATAGGCCGGAGATTGCGCCGAACCACTGTAAAAATTCTTGTGTCTCCATTTAGTTTCTCTGCTTTTTCCTTTACTTTTAATAGAACTGGTGCTTTCGTATGATTTCTGCATGTTGATCCATCTTTTGGGTTAACACACGGACTACTCAAAATACATCACTTTAAAGACTGTGCAATCAAAAAACAACCCACTTCCAACGTCCATGTAACGACCTATCCTTTGACTAATCTTAAAACACGTACATAACTTCTAGCATCATCTCAACTCCATCATCCCTTGGAATGAATCAAATAGTGTTATAGGTCTTGACTTCCAGGAAATGGTTGCTAAACTCAAAAATAGTAGTACTTCAACTTAATATATACTTCGTATGACATTCCCTTCGGACTGCTAGACAAACAAGACTTACTGACGTCCATAGACAGTTATCTAAAATAACAACACCTCGGTCTGCTTTAATGGATACTAGCAGTCTAGTTATCAATACCTCATTCTGTTCTCGTCAAATGTTAAATTTATTACTTTTCAAAACATTTGACTTCTCAAAACAACATTTATTCTTGAAATGATGTTATATCCCAAATAAATGTCATGTATATTCATATCATTATGTCAAATAGTAGTGCATTCAAAACACTTCAATTCAAACATGGAAATCACACATTCATATCAATATCAATGGGATATAATAAACTTGCATATATATATATATATATATATATATATATATTTGTGTGTTTGTCATGGGTGAAGCGCACATCATAACTATACCTATTTATAAAGTCAAACAAGTATTTCAAATCACTTAAATTCAGCCATAGCTTACAATTCATCCATTTAACTTGCATTTCCTTTGTAGCATACTTGGCAATTAATTATATAGTTGATATACTTCACATATTACTGTAGCTAAGTATTATCTAATTTATTCAAATTCAAATCAAGCAAGTTTTCAATCATTTATCATAACATGAGTATACTGACATAGTGTAGGTGAAATAATACATTTGATTAAGCTCAAACAATTTTTTTGTTCACTCGACTTTAAACATATATCTCGTATTTCATAGAATACATAATCATTGTTTCCAAAATTTAAACATATATACTTGGTATTTCTTTCATTAAAATCATGTTATAATCCTTATAAATTTAAGCAAGTATTATTAAATACCATTTGGTTTGTAAATCAAAATCATATACTTTCATTTTTATATAAAATGAATTTCAAATTCATTTATAAAATACTTTCAATGTCATTTCAAATAATTTTCCAAAATTCCTTTTTATAGAAAAGCTTATATAATTAAACCTAATAATCTTCCTGTAAAGTATCCTTAATATAAATATTCTACAAATCAAATAATATTCATTGTAAAGAGTGTTTTAATAAAATATTATTTTCTTTAAAATAAGCATTCCCGCTAAACATTCTCCAAGAATGTACTTTTGACAAAAACATTTTAAATTTATACCATTATCAATATAGTTTTCTCTTCCTCAAAATACCTTATAAATATAAATACTCCTTAAACCTTGCATTATATACTTTAAAATATCCTTTAACAAGAATATTTCTTTTCAACATATCCCTCAACAAAATATTTTAGCAAAATATTCTAAATCATAACGAGGTTACAGAATACCCCTTTATCAAAGGATGTTCCCAAAATTACAGACAATTTTAACTATTATGTTTTCATTAAAATATTCCTTCCAAAATGAATATTTTAAACTAAACATCCTTCCATGAATATCTACAAATAAATTATTTATCAGCATAATTTCTTTTCTCTTTGATAAAAATTTTCCACTTCTACTAAAGCATGTATGAATCATAATATCATTATAGAAACACATTCCAAAGGATGTTTTAAAAAACCAATTAAAGCTTCCCTTACAAAAATGTTTTTTCGAAAACTGAATTCAACTTCCAATGTATAATTAAAACACCTTTTTGCTAAAAGCACTTTCAAATAAAAGATTTTTACTATGTTCACTTTTCCTTTTGAAAATATCTTCGTAAAAATATTGTATTTCCAAATTAAATACTTTATTCTCATTAAAAATTCCAATAGATCACTTTTATGCCCGAAAATAACCATTTTTTCCTTTTTGTTAATAAAATATCTTTAAAATTAGAGCTATATATTTTATAAATTTTCCAAACTAATATCATTCACTAAAAAATTAAAAAGTCAGTCCATCTTATTAAGGTAGGGTTTCAATTATAATTTGATATTGGTTATCTGTCACTTAGATTATAACCAACCTTAACCCATTTTATAAGTGTTTATCATACCCCACTCCTACTTTATGCATCTTACATCATCATAAATAGACATCATTTTAAGGTAAGGTAACATCGATTAACAAACAACCCATACACACAAAGCATACAATTTCCTATTAGAACGCTCTTTCTTTCTATATTTTAACCCAACCTAAGGTATAAACTATGCAGTTAAAGCGGTTAGCGGTTCCTTAGCGATGAAGGTGAAAAAAGTTATAGCGGGGATATAGTGGAAAATAACGGAGGTGCAAAAAGCTTAATTGTGTAAAAAAATTGTAACGACCTGGCATTTCGAACCATTCAAATCGACAATCATCCACTCATGTCAGACTTAAATTGCTCAAAACAACAAATTGTTAATTTATATTTGGCAAAACTTAGCATTTACAGTAAATAAAATCAATCACAGAGTAATATAACAGTAAGCAGCGGAATAGATAAATAGTAGTTCATGAAGCTACTACAATAAACAACAAAATCTTAAACAAAATACATAGATATCCAATACATAGAAGTGTCAATACAAAAGAAAATGACAAGTCTAAACATAAATGACTAGAAATAACTGGAAAGCTGAATAGGTAACAGATAGATCTCCAAGCAAAGCTCCTAGCTCCAAAGTTGAGTCTCAAATGCCATGACACTCAGTCTAACCCAAGCATAAAGCAAAATACAAAACACTCGAGTCGGGATTAACATTCTTATACAAGTAAATCAACTCAAGTGAAATGTCCAGGTGAAATGCAATATAACTTAAAGGATGTTTGGGATTCTCATCCTTAAGGATCCGTTAAACTATCTACATACATAGTACAATACGATACATAGATAATGTCTATAGTAAAGTAAAATATTAAAATAGCGTTAAGAGGTTACCCATATCCCCCTTAACACATTTTATATAAATATTGTAGTCTATACAGTACTGTAAACTCCACCAAACCGGTGGGCTATCAGGGAGCACTCCATAGGTACGACACAAACCAAACTCATAGAAGGCGCGATAAGGCATGTGACAAGGCACGCGAGGCAATGCCCAAGATAGAATACTACCGTTTTGCGGATCCGGACTGGTGGTAACGCATAGCAGCCACAACCGCCCACCTCGAGACATACTCTTAAATCAAAGATGCACCCAATCAAATCACAAAGTAATAGAATTGTATCGAAGTAATGTGCCCGATAGGAGGAATGACCTCACTTGGCCCAGCGTGGCTCCTGTTTTAGCCACATCAAGCTGACTCACGGGAGTTAGGGCTTCGTTAATACCTCATATAGAATCGTCGCCAAACCATCCTGCTTCGTTCTGGAATCTCCATCACATACACAGTTGTTAAAGTGGTTTTCGGAATTGGCAGAGAGTATGACAATATTCAATCCCGGTCTCTTTAACAACTAAACGTGTGACGACCGCCCATGACCCCTGCACCGAACCTAGAAATAAGTGCGCTGTACAGTGTGCTAGGCGACCATGGACGATTGTCAGGGTAAATTAAAACAACAGAATCTATCGTATTACTCACTATGCATGGACAAAATACAATAGAACATATATATAGTGAAACTTCGCAAAAATAGAAACAGCGGAACATATCAATAATACTTCATAATAGTTGAATACAAACATCTGAACAGTCAATACATCAAGCCTCACTACATAACACTCAGAGAATATACAAATAGCGGAACATCCAGTACATATAGTAAGAAGATAATACGCAAGCCTCCAGCTCGTCTTCGACATCAGCATCGTGGAAAGCAAGAACAGCACCTGTCACCTACTACCTAGTCTGCCCGTCCCAAAATGGACGAACAGCCCAAGGCAATAAGAGTTAAAACATAAAGCCTTGAGTCAGACAACAGTCTTAGTGAGCGGTAAATTAACTAACAACATACCAAAAGAGCATAAAGGAAAATGAATACGAATACAACCCTCCCACTCCACCTCTTTCTACAGTGATAGCCCCCAGACACACACTAAGCAGAAGCAAACATAGCAAAGCATACAATTTTAAGTAAAGCAATTATCACTCGAGTCAAGGGCGATGTTTTCCAAGTACAAACCCCCAAGGCCTAAACCAAGATCAGATAAGCACTCAGAAAATACCGCTCTTGAGACCGAATGACGATACAACCAAACATCCATGACTCTGGCTATCACTGTTATCATTGCTTTGATATCATCGTTAATTAAATGACCGGCTCTTTATTTCATCCGTCCATCAAGGGCTAATGGAAACCCCGGTTCTTGACATAACTCTGCACGTCATCGTGACCCGTGCCTAGGACTATCGAATCTGCCCAGAGTACTTGACTACCAATCAGAAGCCTTCAGGGACTATCGAATCTGCCCAACTTACTCTTGCTTTGAGCATGCTAGAACCTTCAACAACAATGATATCTCAGCCTTCTAGTCATCCTCCTCGACGACTATTTCCATACTAGCTCAAGCGCCTCTCGAGCAAACCATTATCCTCAAACCCGAACCATATCACCGAGTTATCAATCTGCTTGGAATGATCCCGTCTGGATTAGACCAAGGCTATCTCATATCATACTTCGCCTCATCATCATCATAGCAAAGCTTTATCACAACATCATCATCAAATCTATCCATATAAGCTTCATCATCCGCTACATATGCCACGAGCAGCTTTTCCAATTCAAGAGCCTTTCCCTTAGCTTTTGAATCATCTTCAGTCTAAATCAAATCATCAATCATCTAATACATAGCAATCAATCAAATCAAACATTAATCCAAGTAAACAAGCATTCAAATATGATCTAAATAGACAATTATAACAATAATGGCAATTTCGTAATTAAAGAGTCAAAAATCTAATAAGCATGAAAACATGAGCAATATCTCTATAATCTTGATGAATGAACTTGGATAGGTTAACATGTAGTAAAATGGATGCCAAATCATTATGAACAATGGATCTATATGGATCTATACTTAGGATTAGGAAAATGCATGGAAATCACTACTTTAACTCAAAATCAAGCCAACGATCCGATATACTCCTTTGGATCCGTGTGACAGATAATCACCACTCACCAAATCACCTAAACACCTTAAAAGAAACCCACTTCAGATCTGGACAGCGAAGGATCTAACTCGATCTATCACCAATCCGCTTCAAACGATGAAATCTCTCTTCGATGGATGAAGATCTTCAGTCTAAGCTCTTGAATCTTCAATTTGATCTTCGATTTGGATGGAAGGAATCACTAGATTAGAGTGGAGAAAGAAGTGAAGAAGTGTAGAAGTCGAGCTCTCAAAATGGAAACACTTCGTTGCTTCAAAATCCGGATCCCAAAAATGAAGAAGAACCCTCCTATTTATAGGCTGAAATCTACCTTAGGTCGCTCACTCGGAGTTAGGTCGTCCACGACCTACGACCTAAAACCCTTCGACCTAAAATCTTCGACCTAACAGCCTCAAGCCTCTACGACCTAACCAGATGCACTTCCTCGCGACCTACGACCTAACCAGATGCGCATCTACGACCTAACGAATGCGCATCCATGCGACCTATCAAGTCCAACGACCTATGCGCATCCGCGACCTACGACCTAACGAATGATGCAGCCTAGCGACCTAACACAGACCGCATCCTTGCGACCTAATGCCACGACTTAACGACCTAACAAACCTACCACTTAACACACACACGCGACCTAACACTTAGCCAGGTTACGACCTAACTCCTTAGGTCGTCTAACGACCTAACTACGCTAACTCGCTAACCCTCTTAGGTCGCTGCCTATCCTTAAGTCGCTCAACCCTATAGGTCGCTAACTCCTATAGGTCGCTAACTCCTTTAGGTCGCTAACTCCTATAGGTCGCTAACTCCTATAGGTCGCTAACTCCTATAGGTCGCTAACCTTCCTTAGGTCGCCTAATTCTATAGGTCGCTACAAACCCTTAGGTCGCCAACATCCTATAGGTCGCTCCAACCGACCTAACCTACCCTACGACCTAAGCCACCACACGACCTATCTCCTATACGACCTAACTCTCACACGACCTAACTCCTTAGGTCGTTCCAATACTTAGGTCGCTCCACTTCACTAAGCCGCCTACCTCTTAACTCGCCAACTTCCTTAGGTCGCTCCAAACTCTCATACGACCTAAGACTTAGACTCTGGACGACTTATCAACAATGCGACCAAATGTCAACTGTTTTACGATGTTTCGATCCGTAAAAATACGGGTCGTTACATTCTCTCCCCCTTAGGAATTTCGCCCCCGAAATTCCAAACAAACAGAGCAATCAAAGACTATTCTTCATGCCTACCATCCATAGCAATCAACAAACCATGCGTCCAATTCTAGCTTAGCATGCAGAATTCTAAAACTTAGAACAAGTTACAATGTCGTTAGATGACACGACACTTTAGGGCCATACCTTGAAGAGTTCAGGATGAGCTGCTTTCATCCTCTCTTCCACCTCCCATGTATAGTCGTTATCATCATCACTCCATTGTATCTTGAGCAACTTAACTACCTTCCTCCTAAGCTGTTTCGTGTCGGTTTCCACAACACGAAGCGGCTTACGAGGTCTCTTATCGAATGGATCCACTTCGAAATCTTCACAGCTATCAGCAGAAATCATTGTATTCGAGTTGTGCACATACTTCTGTAGATATGATACGTGAAAAACATTGTGCACACCCGACATCTTCTCAGGTAACTCCAATCTATAGGCGAGCTTTCCAATTCGCTCGGTGATCGGGAATGGTCCAACAAATCTCGGAGTCAATTTTCCTTTCTTCCCGAATCGAATAACATTCTTCAGAGGAGAAATCTTCACAAAAACCATATCACCTACGTCGAACTCCAAATCCTTACGGCGCTTATCAGCATAACTTTTCTGACGGTCTTGGGCTACCTTCATTCGTCGCCGAATGATCTCTATACAATCTGAAGTTTGTCGAATCATCTCTGGCCCAAGCATCAGCTTTTCTCCTGTCTCTAACCAACATGTCGGAGAGTTACACAGTCTTCCATATAATGCCTCATACGGTGCCATACCAATGCTTGACTGGTAACTGTTGTTATACGAAAATTCCACCAAATGAAGGTGGTCTTCCCATGATCCTCCGAAATCCAAAACACAAGCTCTGAGGAGATCTTCCAAAACTCGGTTGACTCTTTCAATCTGACCATCTGTTTGAGGGTGATAAGCTGTACTCAACCACAACTTGGTTCCCAAAACTTCCTGGAAGCTCTTCCAAAATCCACTAGTGAACACTAGGTCTCGATCGCTCACTATACTCTTCGGAATACCATGGAATCGAACTATCCACTTAACATATAACTCAACCAACTTTGATGCAGTCCTAGTCGGTCGAACAGGAATGAATCTTGCACTCTTAGTCAAACGATCTACAATGACCCAAATCCCTTCATTTCCCGTTCTTGTTCTAGGCAACCCATCAATAAAATCCATCGATACTTGCTCCCACTTCCATGTAGGAACTTCTAATGGCTGAAGCAATCCACTTGGCTTCTTCTGTTCGGCTTTTACCAACTGGCAGTTCATGCACTTGGAAATAAAATTTCCAACATCCTTCTTCATACCTTCCCAGTAATAGGTTCTCTTCATATCCCGATACATCTTATTTCCACCTGGATGAATTGTCAGCTTCGAGTGATGACTTTCCCTCAGAACTTCATTCCTCAATTCATCGATATCGGGAACAACTAGTCGTCCTTGCTTCCGAAGCCAACCCTCTCGATCGACCTCGAATCCTTTATCCTTTTCTGGGTCCAATCCAGATTCCAAATCACGGATAATCTTGACAAGCTTATCGTCTCGCTTTTGGCTCTCGCCAATCCTTTCCACAAGAGAAGGTCTTATCGATAAGTTTGCCAACATCTCAGGTTCCAATTCATATCTAGGCCTGAAGTCAAATCCAGCTAAATACTCGAGATTCTTCCATTCTGAAAACATGGCTCCCAATCCTGCATGTCTTCGACATAACGCATCTGCCACTGCGTTACCCTTTCCCGGAGTATAAGCTATACCAAAATCATATGATGCCAAAAACTCTAACCATCGCTACTGCCGAAGATTCAAATCCTTTTGGGAGAAAAGATACTTCAACGACTTATGATCTGTAAACAACTCGAATCGAACTCCCAGTAGATAATGTCTCCACATCTTCAGAGCAAAAATAATCGCCGCTAACTCCAAATCATGAGTCGGGTAATTCCTTTCATGTGGCTTCAGTTGTCGACTGGCATACGCAACAACTTTATCCTTTTGCATCAGCACTGCTCCAAGTCCAGTACCACATGCGTCGGTGTAGACCACCATCTCATCATTCCCACTAGGAATAGTCAAAACAGGAGCACTTGTCAATCGCTCTTTCAGGATTCCGAAAGCTTGCTCACACTTATCATCCCATCTGAATACTTGGTTCTTTTTCGTCAATCCTGTTAACGGTGCAACTACCTTGGAGAAGTCTTTGATAAACCGTCGATAATATCCTGCTAATCCAAGAAAACTTCTCACATCAGATGCATTCTTAGGTCTAACCCAATCCTGGATTGCTGCCACCTTAGCGGGATCAACCGCTATTCCATTTCCAGAAATAATATGGCCTAAGAACCTCACTTCATTCTTCCAAAAGTGACACTTCGAAAACTTAGCCTTCGGCTGATGTTTCCGCAAGATTTCCAAAACAATACGCAAGTGCGTCTTGTGCTCTTCTTCAGTTCTGGAATAAATCAGAATATCATCCACGAACACTAGCACGAACTTGCTCAACTGATCTCTGAACACTCTATTCATAAGATCCACAAAATATGCTGGCGCATTAGTCAATCCAAACGGCATTACCAGCCACTCAAAGAAACCGGATGGTGTCCTAAAAGCAGTCTTTGGCACACTATCCTTAGCCACTCCTAACTGGTGAAATCCCGTAGCCAAATCCATCTGAGAAAACACCTTAGCTTCGTGAAGCTGATCAAACAAGTCATCTATTCTCGGCAATGGATACTTGTTCTTCTTAGTCACTTTATTTAGCTCACGATAATCCACACACAACCTCAGCGATCCATCCGCTTTGGTTGCGAACACAACTGGTGCACCCCATTCGGACACACTATGCCGAATGAATCCTTTCTGCAAAAGATCATCAACCTGCACCCTCAACTCTTGTTGTTCCCTAGGCGCCATCCGCCTAAGAGGCATCACAACAGGTCTGGCTCCTTCAACTAGATCTATACGAAACTCAATCTCTCTATGCGGCGGTAACCCTTTGACCTCGTCAAAGACATCCTCAAATCCATTAGCGATTGGCACAGATGACAGTCCATCCCGTGGAACAACCAGCGAATACATGAAGCTTATGAAGACGCCTTCTTCATGCTTACATCGTATCACAATCTTTCGCCCCTCCACATTCTCGACTGTCACCTCTAACCTTTCACAATCAACCTTTGCCGCATACTTCCTAAGCCAGTCCATACCCAAAATAATTCCGAACCCCGCAAAGTTCAGAACAAAGCAATCACAAACAAAAGAGCAATCAAGACTCGATACAATCAGACCACAACATAACATACACAAACAAGACGAACCCCCAACTGGATTAGTCACAACCAATGGCCTATCAACAATATCCGGTTCTAAACCCAACCGGCCTACAAGTTCATTACAAACAAAAGAATGCGACGCCCCAGTATCAAATAACACTCTAACTGGAACACCACAAATGGAGAGAGTACCCTGAACCACCACACTCTTTCCCTTCTCTTCAGCGGTAGGAGCTTTCGAAGATGATGGAATAGCTCCCAAAGCATAAGCTTGCACAATCTGCTTGTCCTTCCGCGGTTCTGGACAATTCCTCCTAACATGCCCCAGCTTGTCACAGTTGTGGCACTTCACTGGCACCTTCGAATTCTTACAATCCCTGGAAAAATGGCCCTTCTGCTGACAATTGAAGCAAGTCACTTCGCCTTTCGGCTTCTTCTGGCCATCCTTACCCTTTTGTTGCTGCTACTTCCTCTTCTTGTTTCCACCCTGCTGTGGTCTAGACTCCTCCTTGGTCACAGCAACAACAGATCCCTCTTTAGGAAACAGATTCTCATGCCTGAGAGCCTTCTCTACAAGCTTCTCAAATGGACCGTCCAAATGATCCACCAACTGTCTCCCAAGATAACTGTCCAAGCCTGTCACAAACTTCTCATTCTTCTGGTACGAAGATTCAATATACGACCGGGCATACTTGGACAAAGCTTCAAACTCCGAAACATACTCAAGAACTGATCTTCCACCTTGCTTGAGCTCCACAAACTTTTGAACAGAACAGACTTCTGAGCTGTAGAAATGAACTTAGCTTCAAATCTGACTTGGAATTGCTCCCAAGTAATCTCTTCCTCCGGAGTATCAATAGTGATAGAGTTCCACCAATCAGAAGCTCTCCCTTGAAGCTGTCTTGACGCAAGCTTCCTTTTAGTTGCATCATCGATTCCCAAATCACCAAAGGTCCTTCTACAAGCATCTATCCACCTCTGGACCTCAATGGTTGATTCTGTTCCCAAGAAAACCTTTCCTCCAAGAGCAGAATAATCCTTACACAACTTAGCAAAATCCACCGGTTTTGGAGTTTGAACTTGAACTCCAACATCCACCGATGGCCCCGGAGCCGGCATCCTTCTCATGACCGAAGTCATCATAGCTTCGAACACAGCAGCATAATTAGCAGCCCCTTCAGTAGCACGGCCTTCCCTAGCAGCTGGTCTCCCTCTTCGACTCATCCTTAATATCTATAAAAAGGAATGATTAGCACACCTAGAGAAACAACTGCATAAAGGACTCAAACTCCACTAAGCTACTATATTATATATAGTAATCATCCATCAAAATACAATTACGTCTCTCATACGTAGTTACGTCAGCGAGCGTTGGGTAAAATTGATTAACCAAAGCTCTGATACCAAATGTGACGACCGCCCATGACCCCTGCACCGAACCTAGAAATAGGTGCGCTGTACAGTGTGCTAGGCGACCATGGACTATTGTCAGGGTAAATTAAAACAACAGAATCTATCGTATTACTCACAGCGCATGGACAAAATACAATAGAACATATATATAGTGAAACTTCGCAGAAATAGAAACAGCGGAACATATCAATAATAATTCATAATAGTTGAATACAAACATCTGAACAGTCAATACATCAAGCCTCACTACATAACACTCAGAGAATATACAAACAGCGGAACATCCAGTACATATAGTAAGAAGATAATACGCAAGCCTCCAGCTCATCTTCGACATCAACATCGTGGAAAGCAAGAACAGCACCTGTCACCTGCTACCTAGTCTGCCCGTCCCAAAATGGACGAACAGCCCAAGGCAATAAGATTTAAAACATAAAGCCTTAAGTCAGACAACAGTCTTAGTGAGCGGTAAATTAACTAACAACATACCAAAAGAGCAAAAAGGAAAAGGAATAGGAATACAACCCTCCCACTCCACCTCTTTCTACAGTGATAGCCCCCAGACACACACTAAGCAGAAGCAAACATAGCAAAGCATACAATTTAAAGTAAAGCAATTATCACTCGAGTCAAGAGCGATGTTTTCCAAGTACAAACCCCCAAGGCCTAAACCAAGATCAGATAAGCACCCAGAAAATACCGCTCTTGAGACCGAATGACGATACAACCAAACATCCATGACTCTGGCTATCACTGTTATCATTGCTTCGATATCATCGTTAATTGAATGACCGTCTCTTTATTTCATCCGTCCATCAAGGGCTAATGGAAACCCCAGTTCTAGACATAACTCCGCACGTCATCATGACCCGTGCCTAGGACTATCGAATATGCCCAAAGTACTTGACTACCAATCAGAAGCCTTCAGGGACTATCGAATCTGCCCAACGTACTCTTGCTTTGAGCATGCTAGAACCTTCAACAACGATGATATCTCAGCCTTCTAGTCATCCTCCTCGACGACTATTTTCATACTAGCTCAAGCGCCTCTCGAGCAAACCATTATCCTCAAACCCGAACCATATCACCGAGTTATCAATCTGCTTGGAATGATCCCGTCTGGATTAGACCAAGGCTATCTCATATCATACTTCGCCTCATCATCATCATAGCAAAGCTTCATCACAACATCATCATCAAATCTATCCATATGAGCTTCATCATCCGCTACATATGCCACGAGCAGCTTTTCCAATTCAAGAGCCTTTCCCTTAGCTTTTGAATCATCTTCGGTCTAAATCAAATCATCAATCATCTAATACATAGCAATCAATCAAATCAAACATTAATCCAAGTAAACAAGCATTCAAATATGATCTAAATAGACAATTATAACAATAATGGCAATTTCGTAATTAAAGAGTCAAAAATCTAATAAGCATGAAAACATGAGCAATATCTTTATAATCTTGATGAATGAACTTGGATAGGTTAACATGTAGTAAAATGGATGCCAAATCATTATGAACAATGGATCTATATGGATCTATACTTAGGATTAGGAAAATGCATGGAAATCACTACTTTAACTCAAAATCAAGCCAACGATCCGATATACTCCTTTGGATCCATGTGACAGATAATCACCACTCACCAAATCACCTAAACACCTTAAAAGAAACCCACTTCAGATCTGGACAGCGAAGGATCTAACTCGATCTATCACCAATCCGCTTCAAACGATGAAATCTCTCTTCGATGGATGAAGATCTTCAATCTAAGCTCTTGAATCTTCAATTTGATCTTCGATTTGGAAGGAAGGAATCACTAGATTAGAGTGGAGAAAAGAAGTGTAGAAGTCGAGCTCTCAAAATGGCAGCACTTCGTCGCTTCAAAATCCGGATCCCAAAAATGAAGAAGAACCCTCCTATTTATAGGCTGAAATCTACCTTAGGTCACTCACTCGGAGTTAGGTCGTCCACGACCTACGACCTAAAACCCTTCGACCTAACAGTCCCAAGCCTCTACGACCTAACCAGATGCACTTCCTCGCGACCTACGACCTAACCAGATGCGCATCTACGACCTAACGAATGCGCATCCATGCGACCTATCAAATCCAACGACCTACGCGCATCCGCGACCTACGACCTAACGAATGATGCAGCCTAGCGACCTAACACAGACCGCATCCTCGCGACCTAACAATGCCACGACCTAACGACCTAACAAACCTACGACTTAACACACACGCGCGACCTAACACTTAGCCAGGTTACGACCTAACTCCTTAGGTCGTCTAACGACCTAACTACGCTAACTCGCTAACCCTCTTAGGTCGCTGCCTATCCTTAAGTCGCTCAACCCTATAGGTCGCTAACTCCTATAGGTCGCTAACTCCTTTAGGTCGCTAACTCCTATAGGTCGCTAACTCCTATAGGTCGCTAACCTTCCTTAGGTCGCCTAATTCTATAGGTCGCTACAAACCCTTGGGTCGCCAACATCCTATAGGTCACTCCAACCGACCTAACCTACCCCACGACCTAAGCCACCACACGACCTATCTCCTATACGACCTAACTCTCACACGACCTAACTCCTTAGGTCGTTCCAATACTTAGGTCGCTCCACTTCACTAAGTCGCCTACCTCTTAACTCGCCAACTTCCTTAGGTCGCTCCAAACTCTCATGCGACCTAAGACTTAGACTCTGGACGACTTATCAACAATGCGACCAAATGTCAACTGTTTTACGATGTTTCGATCCGTAAAAATACAGGTCGTTACAAAATGCTTATTTCACACCGTGGTCATTTTATAAAATCGCTTTTATAGTCATTTTAAACAATTCATACTTCATATCAAAATATTATATTCTTTTCAAAAATCATATCATTTTCGAAATCATATCATTTTCGAAATCATATTTACTTCCGAAATCACATCACTTTCGAAATCATATTTCCAAAATAGTTTAAACCATCATATCAAAATATTAGTATTTAAATCCATTAAATCTAAATCATAATAGTTCCAACTTACATAGTTTAAACATTGAAAATAGTTTTTATATATACTTTGAAATAGTTATAAATTAAAAATAGTTTATATTTCAAAATAGGTTATAGATTAAAATAGATTATCTATTAAAAATAGTTTGTATATTAAAAATACATTATATAATATAATAGTTTCCTCCAATTTCACAAATCGATTCGAATCAACTTTAATTCCAAAATTCAATTTAAATCAATCCTAGTTCAACAATTTCGATTTAAAAGGTTAAGGATTTAATTCAAATTCTCAATAAACCGTTTTAATTTATATCGATTTCAAATCTAGGTTTTGAACTATCAACTTCAATTCTAATAAGATTCAAAGTTTAAATATTCAAATATTTACAATATAAATTTCATTTATATTTCAACATTAAACTTTAGTTTTATTCAATTGTGAAAATATTCAATCATTTTAATAACAATTTAAATAAAATCTCAATTTAAAAGCTTAAATCAATATTAAATATTCAATCTCAATTTTATTTAAAATTGAGAATATTCATTTAATCACTTTTTATCAAATCAAGTTATAAAATCATCCTTTTAAAATCTCAAAATTAATAAGTTCAAATCAATCCTTATTTATGTTCAATTCTAAACAAATTTAATTATAAATCAATTCTTATTTAAATTCAAGTATTAACCCATTTAAATTACGAATCAATTCCTATTTAATATATCTTCCCAACCTTTATTTATTTAAAGTTGTTACAAAATCTATTTAAATATTATTATTTTATATATATTTAAAACATATTATATATATACAAATTAAATTAAATCTATTAAATTAAATCTTATTATTAAATATATTTCATATTAAATCTTATTTTATATATTTTTAAAATAATGAAATTATAAGTAAAATCTTAAAATTTATATTTTCAAAACTAACTTAACGATTAAAATTTAATAGCATATTTCAATCGTCATTTCATATGAATTAAATTTACTATATATAAGAATGTTAATCGTGAGTGGTTGCTCATCTTTCGAGGCTTGAAAAATTAGACGAGATGACAAGCTACAAATTTTTGAATCACGAACTCTACGACAAATCCAAAGCAAAGCAATGCAAAGCTGGCACGATCTTGAACTCGATGGATCCGGTGAAACAAATATAGATAGCTATATAATTTAAAATCTAAAACTTAAAACATGTATTTAAAAAAAATCTTTATAATATATATATATATTTGAAAATCAATATTAAATTTAAAACACATGTATTAAAATAAAAATCTTCATATATATTTTTCAAAATCAATATTTAATTTAAAGCACATATCAAAATGAAATCTTTATATATTATTTGTTAAAACCAATATCAAATTTGAAACCCATATTTAAAAATAAAATCTATATATATATATACTTAAAAATCAATAATATTATAGACATTTATACGTATATACCTTAAAATAAACAAAGAAATCAAAGCGATTCAAAACTCCATCTTGATATTATTATAAACATATGATCTAGACAGTAAGACTTTGGTAGTGTAAAATAAATGTTATTATAAACATATATATAAACAAACAGCCACTACGTGAAATAATTTGGGAAAAACATACATATATATAAACTTTATAAACTTATATATATACAACAAACAGATTTTATACAAATTTCATAAACCTACAAATATAAATGACTGGTTATATACAACTTACATATACACAACAGATTATATATATATATAACTATTATAACTTATACATTAAAGCCCGAACAGATCATATATATAAATATATATATATATAAACTAATATATATACAAACATTATATTTTATAACGCTTTAAACATATTATAAATATACTTTTCATATATACATGCATAACAGAATTTCGTACTCATGAATATATATAGAATTGCAATAGAAGAAAATATATATATATATAACAAAGGAAATCATAAACTTACTTTTAAATAATAGGAAGGTGAAGTAGAGGCTGTCAGGTGGTGCTCGGATGATCGAGTGGAGGATGCAGGCTTGGCTGTTCATTTGTGGCTGCTTCGGGGCAAGGCGTGGGTGGAGGAGAGGTTGAGTCATGGAGCAAGTTGCTGGTGGGTAGGAGGGGTTGACCGAATGTGCTTAGGTGGTGGCTGGTCGCGGAGCAAGTGGAGATGAGGCTTAGGGGATCAGGTCGGCTATTAGAGGGTTGCTAGGCTTGGCTACAGGCGGCAAATGGAGGGGAGTAGGAGAGCACGGGCAGAGGTGAAAAGAGGCGACGTGGTGTGGCCAGGCTGTGCTCGGTCGCATGGAGGTGGAAGGTGGGTTTTAGGGTGGCTGATGTTTGGCTGTTGGTTGGCTTCCATGGCAAGGAGGGGAAGTGGATCGGCTAGGGGAGAGAAGATGGTGGTGGGATGGAGATCGACGGTAGAGGACCGGTTGTGGAAGGAGGAATGGTAGGCGGGTCAGCAGGGAGGAGGACAAGGCGGTTCCGGAGCAAGGCGATGTATGCTTGGTGAGTGAGCTATGGGTTGCGGCCAGAGGGAACACGACGTGGAGGTGGATGAAGAAAGAAGGTAGGGAAGGGGAAAGGTTACAGTATGAACATATATAAATAATGTTATAATATATTTATTTTCAATAACAATAATAGAAAGAAAGTGAACGTCAGAGAAATAAACCATTATAAAATAAATTGGAATGGTACGAATGGTAATAGTCAGCCATTGAATTCTGCAAATATTTATGGCTAGTGGCTATAAACTATAATAGATGAACAAACGAAAGGACACAGAAAGCCCAAATAGCTCAAATTTTCATTTCAAAATTTTATTATTCATTTTCATTAAAAAAAATTAGTTAATTACGTTATTAAAATCGTTAAAATTTTCGGGTCACTACAACAATATTCCTATTCATCCATCATAATAAATCATAACAACAATAATATCACACTTAGACATTTAACATCAGCAACACACAATGTCAACTGTAATCATAAATATACTTACATACATTAATACTTCTCAACTATAATAATATATCATCAATGTTAGTATAAATCACCCAATGTATACTAATCACCCCATAATAGTGACACAATCATAAATATCATCAAATGTGTACCAATCCAATCAATATTAGTAACACAGCACTCATCGTCAAATAGCCATAATTAACTATCCTTCATCTAGTAGAAATAATGGTAAAATATCACAACTCATCAAAATGTGATACCATCATCAAACATTAAATATATGGGATAATTACAATCAACAATTAATCACACATTCCACAAGCATCCAAATAATATATACATATAGGTTATTCTCAGGTATAAAATCGTTTATTATAGCTTAATATAAAGTCGCCTTTATTTATTCATCCAAAAAAACAATAATAATTCTTTTAAAACAATAATATATTCTTTAAATTCTTTACTATACTTCCATTTCTATAAATAACCCAAACAACTTTATTTAAATAAAAATGGTAATCTTCATTAAATCACTTTTTAAAACGTTATTATTATTATTTTACATCAAAATAATAATATACACTAAAACCTCTCTAATACTTTCCAAAACTGATTTATTACCATTTACTCCAAAAAATACAACATTTATTCTAAATCATCGAAACTCCTTTTTTTATTTCTATTTTCCTTAAATGGTAATAATTTAACCCAAAACACTTTGTTGAAACATACTTTTACTGTTATTATTATTTCAAAAATATATTTTGTTTTATTACTCAAATAATAATAATAATTTTCCAATAAACATTGCAAAATCCATTATATTATCACTTACACAAAATATCATAATTTTCCCAAAAACCACATTATTATTTTTAAAATCTAACTTTAAATAATAATAATAAACCTTTAAAATTTAGTTTAAAAATATATTTTCCATTATTGTTTACGAATTTCCCCAAAATCTCATAAATAATAATTTTTTTTAAATATATTCCATTATTTCATTTTATTTCATTAAACCACTATTATTTACAAACATCACACAAAAACTATAAATAATCATGTCTAACATTTATTGTCTAATTTTCCCATTATTATGCAATTTCACCTATTTTATTTTGATTAATTACTTTTAAGTTTTAAATCCACGATTAATTACAATTAACCAGTAATACAACGATCAACGATAAACAAACAATCCAAGGTACAACATATCTAAACTATCCACAGTATCCAAACAATCACTATCACAGCACATATCAATAATTATAATTTTTCTTTAATGGATAAGCATTTAATATTTTAAAATTCAACTAATTAAATTAACCATACCAACATGTTTTTGCTAATAGTCCCCAAACTTATCAAGCCTAATGCCAAATCGTCCATAATTTTGCCATGAGTCCAACGGAAGAAACCGTGCATGAATCAGAGGTCGTGTGTGTATGATATAAAATTTAGAAGTTTCAGGGGTATTTTAGTAATTTAATAAATAAATAACCAAACATGTTTGCTATAATATCTTGCCTATCCCCATTCGCCCCCTTCAAACCCATTAACGACCATGTTCCTCTCCTTGTTGCCCTGCCCACATCCACCTGCACCCCTGTCGGACCACACCACCAAGCTTCCTATCTGAAACCACACACATCTGGACAACCACGGTGACCTCCGGACACCCCCACCACCTATGCCTCTGACTTGGTCATCATTGTTTGATGTGTGTTTAGTGTTTGATTATAACAAAAATATATATCGAATTATAGATGTGTTTGCAGATTATACACATACAGGAATAAATATTCATTTTGAGTAAGAATACTATTGCACAGAATTTAACAAATTCAATCAGTATTTTATTCAATAGATATTTTATTCAGTACAATGTTTTCAGTTCATACACTGATTTTTACATTTCATAATTTCATACATTACACTGATTTCATATTTACAGTTCACTCACATTCATACAATTCATTGTTACATTTCTGTCCTCACTACATCACTCATACACTCAGTCTTCTGCATCTGCATTGTCCAGCTCCAGTATTTGTCTTGTCTCCTATGTACCTGTATAATTAAAAACTACAGCAGTAATCTGAAAAGAAACAAATTTGATTTGCAAAAATATAAAATTTATTTTTAAAAGCTGTCTCAGATATATGGGTTATCGTCATCATCTTTGATTGCGTAATATCTGTGCATATCAGTATTTATATCAGGGACAGATAAATCTTGAGTAGCTGCAATACACACGTGCACATTCATACACGTGTGCACTGCCTCGCCAACTCGTGCACAGTCAACAAACACAAGGTCAAATCAAAATCAGGTTCAACACAAGTGCAAATGGCCTCGACCAAAATTCAGAGTATCACTGCAACAATATCAAGTCAATGACTCAAGTTCAAGATGCAGTGAAGCATGTACACAGAGCATAGGTGGACAAGTATATATGAATGTGCAGACTCAAGTGACTCAAGTCCAAATGAACAAGTAACAAGACACTGAAACTCCAACATATCAAAGAAACAACTTAAACTGGACAAAATCAATGAAACTGTGCATGTACACAGGTCAAGAAAGTCAAAACAAAGAAATACAAACATGTATCAGTGAATCTGAACATCAAATGCTCAAGTGGATGAACCATCAATGCACATATGAATACAGTAACAGTGGATATATACATGATCAAGTACATCAACCCAGACTCAACCAATGATCACAAGTACAAGACCACTGACTCAAGTTCAAGAGACTCAAGTGAAGCTACAGGGAAACAACTAAAACATGAACCAACTCAAGTTAGTTCAACATGCAAATGAAATTGTACATGAAGCATAACCACAGTATCTCAAATGACAAGACTAGATGTGCAATACCATACAAGGCAATGCATCAGAAAACTCAAGTGAAGCTACAGGTCAGCAGTATATAGCAATTTGAAAATGTAATCAAGATCATCAGCATGAAACAATAACAAAAGCATGCAACATAGGTGAAACAGAGTAACATTGGATATCTACATGAATGGTAACAAGTTCAAGTCGAGTTACAACTGCAACCATGATCAAGTGCATCAAAACTGAATGACAGACCAGACAGTGGAACATCAGAGTACAAATGAAACAGTGCAACAGAGCATGTGCAAGATCAGTGAAGTAAACGAACACAAGAAATGAACAATGAAGCAGTGCAGTACAACAGAGATGTACAGGTCAGAGAAGATGGTCAGAAACAAGATCAAAGTCAGGTGATGTCAGAAAATATGTACAGTAAACAAATGTCAAAGCCGTGATCAACAGTGGACAAGTCAGAGACGTGGTGAAGAGAAAAAAAAAGAAAATATATCACAAATTCTAAACCGTATGTTTTTATCACAAATTGAAACAGTCAAAATTAAGTTAGGAAAGTTTCTGGAATCGAACGTTGTAAAATCAAAGCCATGTGAACAAAGCAATTACCAAAAATATCAAAGCATAAAAACAGAAAGTTTTAACAGTGTGGAGATCACAAAAATTAAATAAGGCAAGTATTAGGGTTTTGAAAACCCTATATAAACAACCCAAATTCATCATTGACAATAGGGGTAAAAAAGTGAAGTGCAGAGCAAATCGAAAAAGAATAATCAAGTTAAAAAGCACAGAGCAATAATCACATACCAGAGCCAACAATCGATCAAATCAATCATCGCGAGACAGAGCAAGGAAATCGAGCAGCATCTTCACAAAGCCCCAATTTTGGAAGCATCGAGGCCGAAGCAGTAAACACAAGGGCAAAGCCCTAATTCAGTAGCAATATAGAAAGATTAATTCCAGAGATCGTAACGACGCCTCAATTCAAGAATCGCCAGCAAAAAGCCAGAGACCCAAAGCCCTAATTCAGAAGCCATTATCAAAAAGGGGATCGGGCCAGAGATACAAGAGAGGGAAACGAGAAACCCTAATTTCTAAATTCCAGAAGAACGAACTAAGCTGCCATTTCTCAAGCAAAGCAACCGGGTCAACAAAAATGAGAAGCGGGTTGATACAAAATAAAGAAGGGGCCGGCCTTGTTTAAATTTTAACAAAGAATTTACTTTGGGCCGGGCTTGTTACTAAGGGTTTTAATAGTTTAATTATTCAACTAGTTTTTTTTAATTTGGGGGCAAAATAGTTTTAAAGTTCAATTTAATTTTTGCTTCTGGTTTTCTTTGGGTTTTAGTTTTATTTTTTTCAATTCAGGGTAAATCACCACCTAGGGTTTAGGTAGTGTCAGATTGTCTAGTTAGGGTTAGTTCAGTGAGCAGGGTGTGCGAGTTTACGAAACTCTATAGGCGGAGCAGGGTGTGCCAGTCTGTAGGAGTGTTTGTAAGCGGGATACTGTTTAATCCTAATAGAAATCTGGGAATGCAGCAGTAGGCAGGGGTTGCCGAAGCTGGGTAAATTTTGTGTGTGATTTACTTTTCTGCAGTTTGATTTCGCGTTTAATTCGAGAAAATTGCGATAACCCTATTCACCCCCCCCCCTCTAGGGTTAATCTAGATCCTACAATCATGAATTCCTAATGATATTCTAGCGATTTTGTTGCTAATTTTTTGGATCCAACCATACCGATGAACCTACTTGGCCTCCTTTACAAGCCTACATCCTCTAATGGACCAATAATTACCATTTCACCGTTGATAGAGAAACCCTAGACCGAATGGTCATGGATAAATCATTAATTTTTAGTCAACGGGAGCATCAGATGGAAAAAAATCTCAGATGCCCCTTTTCCTCATTGAGAGCTTCAAATCCAAATATAATTCAATTGGTTTTGGACACTTTGAATCTTTAATCACTTTTTAATTAATTTGTTAATCTTCGTTAGTAGTTAATTAAGAAATTTCGATCCTAAAGAAGAAAAATAAAGATAGAGGTCATGGCTAAGGGTTCCGTAGTCTCTCTTATATAACTGCTTCAGCTTATTTATGGACCGTGTAAGCGATTTTGCCCATAATTTCGAGCGTCAGCGAAAGTATAACATGCTATATATTGAAATATACGTTTTCAATATTTCTAAACCCAATGGAACCATCAAAATCCTTGAAAAGACAATCCTACACAAATTTTCCTTTCACTGTCAACTTTATTTTAAATTAATAATTAATGTGTCAAATCTAGTTACACATTCAATGCTACGGACACATGTCTTTTTGCTATTGGCGCTGGTGATTGGTTTCCCGAGACTTTACAGAGATGGTTCAGTGCTGTGACAGGTGATTTCACAAAGTAATTTATGAAACTAAGGCGGTCCAAAATGTATCCCACCTATTTGATCTAGCGGCTCAGATTTAGTGCCATTCTTTATATAAACCAACCCACTTCTCTTCTTCGACCTTTACTAAGCATTTATAATTTCCACCATTAAAAGAACTTAAAGCTTTTGACATCTTCTTATCATTCCAATCAAAGCCTTCAAACTTGAATTCAACCAGTGAGTAATCCTTCTTTTATCTCAAATTTTTTTATGCCTTGTTTTTATTTTGACATTTCAGTCGTGTAGATTCATAGTTTGAATATCGACTTTATTTTACTGGTGCATTTTCTTCTACATTTTCTTTTGTTTTGATGATCTGAGTTACATTGTTGCAATGAAAACTTCCCCCAAGCATGGCATCAATCAATTTTCATCATGGAGTCAACGTTGGTCGGATGACATTAGAAACTTTCTCGACCAGTTGAAAAACTCAACAGTTGTGTCAATATTACTAACTACCCCTCCCTAAGATTAGGAAGGTCATGCATTGGGCCTTACCCCGCTATTGTTATTCAGAAAAGAAATTAATAGTAGGCACGGGCTACATTACCCGCTTGGGATTAAGGCTAGGGCTTAAATGAATATTTAGTAGGGCGACTATGTGCCGATGGGACCCCCATAAGGGCTAGTCGGGGTTTGGGTTGCTTGTGCTTGTGTTATGGGAAAGCTTGCCCTCGATTTTGGTTAATTCTAAGTCAGTCGGGGCGGTTCAGTAATTCAATTGCTTGTGGATTATAGACGGTTAAGGGTGACTCCGGTTATGGTTGGGCCTTCAGCTTGGGGGCTTCTAAAGTCTAAGAGGGCTACATCGACATTGCTAGCGCTCTGGACTACTTCGAGTGAGGAGGGATAGAGCATCTCTATCCTACTTCTAATGAAAGGGCAAACCGTCCTCCGACCGAGTATTTCACCTGGTTGCTCTCTTATATGTGAAGCGGGGCAACGCTTTCTCTTCATTAGTACTTCGTTCCGTTTCTTAATGCTTACCAGCTAGCGCCTAGTCAACTTTCCCCAAACAATAATAGCATCTTAGCTAGGATGTTTTCGGTTTTCCATGACCTGGATTTTCCGAAACTAGACCCGGAAATTGCAAGGTTAGTCTTTAGGATGTATAAACAAGCAAAGATCCAACCAAGCAACTACTACCACCTTTAAGGGACCGAAAAACCACTGCTCTTGGATGGACTCCCAAGTAAGAAGTCATGTTACTAGACCATTTCTTTTACATGACCACAACCATCAATCCAACCCTTACATGCATGCCATTCGTGTCCGTAGGCATGTTCCATCCTCCAATATTTTTCTTTTAACTCAAACTTGCTTGTTATCAATAGTAATTTACCCATTTCTTGTAGTGACTCCTACTGACGTTTTCTTAGGCATGACTATCTATGAGGCTACCTTCGTTGAATTAGGGAGATGCACGAAATAGCCAAGAATTTGTTCATGATTTTGACACACAAGAACCTCCGCCATGAGGGGTTGTTTGGGCCAATCTAGACTATGAAAGAGGGGATAGCTATGACTTGAGCTCTAGGAAGATGGTCGACGGTCCACGGGGTTAGTCGTTAAGGAGCCAGTTCGAAGGCTGATGGTGGATATTGAAGATGACGCGACCATAGAGTCACCAAGGCCACGACATGGGTGAGTGGGAGGCTTATGACCCACTGCTTTTGGATGAGGTAGTGGTCTCTGATCATCGTGTCTCTTGATCCACACATTATTCCAAAACCTCTAAGGCGTCTGTAGTGGAGAGGATATGCAGGTGAATGTAAGGGCAAAAGGTAGAGTGGTTAGCGTGGGCTCCTCCTTCGATACCGCTCTAACTCATGGATCCCAATCCAAGTTAAGCTCCCTATCAAAAAAACTCCATAGGGGAACAAACTAGCAATAGCTGCATGGGGTCCCTTTGCCACCTTTGATTAGGAGGCGGTGAAGGGCCGGTCTAATGATGGAAGACTTAACATGAGTCGATTTGTCTTTGTTGTTTTTCCTGTTGGGGTTGTGATAACTCCTTTTTATTGTTTTTTTATGTAGTGATCTACCTAAACTTCACTAAACTGGTCGATGTAGGCTAGCTCAAGGGGTGCTTCCTAGTAGACCCCTTCGTCACCTCCCCATGTTGCCACCGTCACTCATCAACAGACCGCCTCGACTCCTTTATCGAGCCACTTAGAGGGCAACCTCATTCCTCCGGCTGACCTTTTTTGACAGCACAAGCCATCTAACTAAGATATCCACCGCTAGTTGAGAGAGGACGCAGTCTAAAAGGTCGTGGTGGACATATGTAACAACCCAGTTTTCTACGCCGTATAAATAAATTAAAATTAAAATGAAATTGTTTGAATTTGATATTTGATGATTATTATATTTAAAAGATAATATTTATTTAATTCAAGACTATTATAAAATATTTTGTTCAAATAAATTAGATTAAACTAATAAATTCTCTTCGAATACTATATTGAAATGGAATTAAATTGCCTAATTATCGAAATGTGGTTTGTAGATGAAATGTTAATCAAATTATATTGGCTTGAAATTTGTTTACAATAAATACAAGAACTAATTAAATGAAAATAAAAGAAAAGTGAATAAAGTTAAAATAATGGGCCGAAATCAATCGATAGCCCAAGCCCATTTTAGCTTATTCTTTTCTCTTCAATGTTCTGGAAACAACTTCAAACTCACAGACAAACCCAACCGCTCTCTCTTTTCCCCTAATTGGACTTAGCCAAATGAAATCAAATAAAAAGAAAAAAAGAGATATGAGAAAAACAAAGTTGGATTTTGGGCGATGCCTGGCACGGTGAGCGAGGGCAAGGCGGCGGTGATCGACGATGGTATTATAGGTGTTATGAAGGGTTCATGCAACCTGGAATTGTCATGAAGTTCGATTGAAGCAAGCAACCTGGTGATGTCACAATTTTGTGCGAGCATGCTAGAGATATGGGCGATGCAGTTAATGACGATAGAGGCAGGAGCAGTTGGTGATGATTGAACAAAGGACGTTGACATGTTGAGCGCAAGGAGGAGGAGCTATAATTTGGGATCGTGCACAAATTCTATTTTCTTACAATGTTGAGTTCTTAGGAAGTCATTGATTTGGGGGTTTTTGGTGCATGCTAAAGCATTAAAGAAGGTTTAGGCAAGCATTATTTGAGGTGGGTAAATTCTTTTTACTCACAACTATATTTTTATTCCACTTCATATGATATTTGTCCCATTATCAATTGAATTTCTTACTTAAAATGGTTGTTGGGATATTAGTTGAATTGGTTATTATGATATTGGTCATGATATTTTATTGGTTCTTGCGCTGTTAGATATGAATTTGAATTGATTGGGAGATTTTGGTCTATGTTGGATTATTAAAAATGCCAAGGAGATGCTGTCCGTTTGCATTTTAATTTGTGTAATTTATTTATGTTGCGTGTATATTGTTTGGATGGCCTGAATTCGATGTAATTCGATTTGGGCTACATGATAAAATTTGTATTCATAATTTAATGGTTTTGGCTAATTTTTCTCCATGATTTATACTTTTGGATGTATGATTGATTTTCTGGTTTAAAAATAAATTTAAAAGATTCGATAAATTATCTTTTAATTTTTTAAAATTTATTTGAAGTATATTTATAAATAAATAAAAGTGAATGAGAAATAAAATGATTTGTAAGAAATTGTTTTGGAAATAAATGTTGTTTTAAAAATTGAGATAAAGATTTTCAATAGTAATTAAGTATACGGAATTAGTTTATTTGATGATTTTGTATAATTGAAAGGTTTTAATAATATTGTTGGAAAGGAATTTTTCTGTGCAGTGTATGTTTAAATAAATAGGATTTAAGTGATATTTTTGAAAAGGGATTTTTGAGTATATAAGCTTATTTTGAAGATAAACCATTTTTGGAATATTATTGTATCATTTTAAGAGTATTATAATAGAATTCCCTTTTCATATATATACTTTGGTGGCTCGAAATTAATTTATTGATATTATGGAAAAATTCGATATGATAAAAAGATTTTTAATTATATTATGTGTTTTGAAATAAATATAATTCATTTTGTAACTTATAAATTTATTTTGAAATAGTATTTTAATATAGAAGATTATGAAATGGATTTAAAACAATACTGGGTGATTTTCAATTGAGATTTTAAAGAACGTGAGTGTGTAGAGAAGATTTTGAATTATGAAATATGGTTTATAATGAAAAGAATAATTTTAGAGGTTCATAAATTTATTTTAAAGTATATTTTATGAAATTTTGAATATAATTAAAGTTTTGAAAAATATATATATTAATGGATTTGTAATATAATTGTAACCACCCGAAATTTCGACTCCAAAAATTCCGGATTATTAGAGAAAAGAAGAAAAGAGATAGAAGAAGAAGAACATAAAACCAAACTCTCAGAAGCTCACATTCGCAGCGGATAAAATATAATATCAAATAATACTTTACACAAAGAAAACTGTATCAGTCGATTACATTTTTATACATCAGAGCTACAAAATTTCACAATCACTGGACAGTTAAAATAACTTGTCCCAGATAAATAACAATATATCACAGCGGAATACACTCCATACGTTCCTGTCATCCAGCTCGTCTCCTGAGCTCCAGAACGTCCTTACCTAAAAATCTGTAATACTCGGTCTGACCCAAGCATTACAACAAAGTAACACCCGGGTCAGGCTGGAAACCAGCGTGAGTAAACCCATCTAACATTAAATACTAAAACAATAAACTTATTTAAAACCCGGGGTAACTCGTTCCTTACTACGAGTTCTTAACTTGCCATAGTCAATTACACATCTTTTAATCATATCTAAGCATTATTACACAGATTAAATGGCCAAGTTTACATCATTTATTCCATTCCAGCCTATTTATTCCAAAGTCAAATTCATAAAGAATTATTGTAGATTCCAAATCGAAGTGGTTTCGGGTATGTACTGATACCCGACCCCGGTCTCTTCGAATCAAATGTCATCTTAACTCAAGTTATTCAAGTGAAAACAATTCAAATTTTAAATACAGGATGTCACTTTTACATAGCAATTCATCATCGATAGATAACCACATTATCACTGTTTAACCCATACATATCATATCACCAACATTTTATATCAGAAATATCAACCAATCATTCTTAAGAAAGATTAATTAGTCACACCATTTCTAATTAAATCAAATTAATTACTATAATCACTTTAAATCTTGTTTACTTAACAGTAATTAATTACAAACCATTAATTAATCATCCCTTAATTATCCTCTTTAATTACATTAAGTAATTAGCCTTTAATTAATAACACAAATTAATTAACCTTTACCCCTTCACATTAATTACATATATCCTTAACTAATTACTCGAATTAATTACCCTATAATTACTTACATTGATTAATTATCCTTTAATTAATCATACTCACTAATTAATTAATTCTTAATTAATTTTACTAAATTAATCAATCCTTTAATTAATTACACTAAGTAATTGATCCTTAATTACTCCCATTAAGTAATCATTCTCTAATTACTTCCATAAAGTGATTTTCCTTTAAATTTATTACATTCAGTAATTAGTTCCCAATTAATCACATCCAGTAATTACCCATTAATTACTTCACTAAGTAATTATACTTACATCTATTTAATTATACTTAATTAGTTTCGAAAGTGATTATCTTTAATTAATTACGTAATTATACTTTAATTACTCTTATTAATAAGACTTAACTAATTAAGATAAACCATTTACCTTAATTAAACACTCACTTAACATTTATATTTAGTTAATTAGATGCTTGAAAACAAAATCATTTTTAAACACATAGGAATTTAATTACAAAAATAACCTAATAATTACTTTAAAATCAACTAAATTTAAAATCATTTAACTTTTACATTTAATCTTGAAACTTGTTTTAAAATCTAGCTTTGAAACCTTGTTAACATTTCTTTTACTTTGAAAACCTTTCGTGTCTTTGCTTTTAAACTTGTTAACAATTTTTACCTTTGCTTGAAATTTATTTAACAATTTACTTTGAAACTTACATTTCCTTTGCCCTTTTTTTTAAAAACTTGTTTTATATTTGCTTTGGAACTTAGTTAAAACATTTACTAAAATACTCGAGCGCAAGCCTAGCCATCACGAACAAAAACTCGAGCCAGAACCTTTCATTCCCGATCATATCTTCTTCCTTCCCTCCTCTATCAAACACCCAAACACAACGTGCTCTTGTGCATCGTGCACACCGACTCTATTGCCTCCGACCATCGCTATGACCACACACCGGACGCCGATGACCTCGCCGTCGATCCAGACTCCACAGCTAGCCAATCGTCCCAGCAAATCAAAATCGAACCACTCGAGCACCTACAGGAAAAACCAATCCCATCGACGAAACGCCTCGCGCCGCCGCCGTTGACCACCGGACACCACATCGACGAGCCCAATCCTTCGCCAGAGCTTCACGCTCCTAAGCCACCTACCCTGACCAAGACCGATGCAACGTCGACGCCGCATTGGCCTCGAAATCAACCACGACCCAAACCAATGCTTAAACCCTAGTTCACCGTCGCCAGTCCACCACGGTGAACTAGAAACTCTCCAGCCATTTTTCCGTTGATCCCCTCCACACGAGCTACCTTCAGCGTCAATCGCGACGCTCATTTTCCCCCTGATCACCAGAAATCGTCGAACAACCGATTTTCGATCAACTCGCGATATTTCGACATCCACAAACCTAAAAACCTTGAAACTAAAATCAAAAATCAAAATTTTCAAGTACTAATCAGATTACATAATCAAAACGAAGAATTTAGACATTTGATTTTCTATCTTAAAAATGATTATCACTTTAATTTCATCTTTTAGAGATTTTACCCAATATATACACCTGAAACCATTTTTAAAAATAAAACAACATCCATACAAATGTCTTTTCTTTAGAGATCATAACCAGAAATTGTATAGATGAAGTGGTATTAATTTAATTTGATTTAGTTTAACCTGTGTTTTAAGAATAGAGTATGATTTTACATAACACAGACATGCACATGGATATACCATAGTAATTCACTGCATTTCAAACCAAAAATGTATTTCTACATCCATTTCAGATATTTCTACGAATTTACTTTAAATATTTATCGCATGCATTAAGTTAAAACAGATTAAACTTGATAGAAGGAGGTGTTTACTCACCTTAATTTGGGTTGAACAGAGAACAATTCCCAGATTTAAAAGTTACTAACATTCACTCTGCTACAGGCTTTTAATCTGTAACTGGAAATGTTTTTGAATGCTGCTTGAATTTTTGTTGAGCTTCAGGTTTGAAAACTTGAAAGATTGATTGTCGTTGATTTTATTTTTTCTTTTGTTTGACTTGGATTTTGTAATTGTGAACTAAAGTGTATGTAGAGGTAACTAGACAGTATACATATAAACATAGAAATGAAGTGTTGAAGAAGCTAAACTGAAGTATGGGTGTGCAGGCTTTTGCCTCCCTTTTTTTCTTTTTTCTTTTTTCTTTTTTTAACTTTGGTAAAACTGATTTGATTTTTCTTTTTACATGATTTGAAGTTTTGTAAGCTTGAAAGGATAGGCCTTAAATGCTATGTTCCCTAAGGTGTCTACCTGTACAATGTATGAATTGATATGTGCATATATATTCCTTTGTAACTTATATATATATATACACGTATACAATATACTTTATTTTTCTTTGCCATGTTTACCTTTTTATTTGATATATTTAGATATACACATGCTTAACATATATGTATAGATATTTATTTATTTTTATTTTTTTCCGTAAGCATTGTTATTATAACATGTATACACAATCATAAGTTTTGAAATCTTATTATTGCGAAGTTATACATTCACATATTGTATATTTATATACTTATATTTATATACTTATATTTATATACTTATATTTATATATTTTCAAACATCATAAAGTCTGTATCTATTTGTATATACATCACTGAATATTATATCTAAAATTTAAATGGTGGAATTTATATTCACACTCCTATAATATTTATTATATCCAGTAATTTAACTTATATATCCAGATATTTTAACCATCAGAAATTTATCTATCCGACTAATCAAAATTAATATTCCAATAGTTTGAATCAGTTAATTTCCTATTAACAGACGATAAAATCTGGGTCGTCATATTCCTCCCCCCTTTAGAACTTTTCGTCCTCGAAAAGGGAACGAAGCGAGAATCTAGTTTTAAATGTTTATTTTAGTTAAACCCTTTTCTTCAAGCAATAGATTCAACAAAGGGAGTTTTATCATATATATAACAAAGATACATAACTTTGTTTATTTTAAATCAAATATTCAAATTTGATGTAAAGTCATTTACCAAATTACTTACTTCCATAAAGTAAATTTTTACCATAGGAATATCCAATTTCCACTTTATTTCATCATATATTTCACAAAATATACTTTCAATTTCAAAAATCATTTACAGCTCTTATCCAAAAAAAATTAATATTAATTTTATTCAACCCGTACGATGCACACAAATCATCTGTATGCTATATCAATCTGATCGCTCACTCGATCACAAAATTTCTCTTCCGAACTAGTATCGTCCACCCGACTTCCTAGTGTGGACTCAGATCTGGTTTCTTGATCAGAAACCGTCATTCTCCTTGCATAGTCACAACTATGATAGAGAATATCCAGAACCAATCAAAAATCCATATCCAGGTTCGCCGTCGAAAATCGAGCGAAAAATCCCAACTCGGATTGGTAATACTATCTCGAAATTATGTGCTCGAATCTGGATCAAATCACTATGCTAATAGAATAATATACGTACATCCTACATATTTATCGTCATTGATCATTAACTAAATCAATCCTCTTTTTATTCACCTTCACTTTAATTCTATTCACTTATTCATAATCGCTTCAAATTTCCATTTGAATTATTACTTCAATTATAAACAGTGTGCACTCTGACCACTTGAATTTAGAAAATAGCTTGAAAAGTTTAAAATAGATAAGTAGTCGTAAAATAACAATTAGCTGTAAAATAGCTGTAAAATAGTTAAGAAATTATAAAATAGTAGTAAAGTAGTTAAATAGTTGTAGAATAGTAAGATAGTTACAAAATAGTTGTAAAACAGTAATTAGTTTGTAAAACATATGTAAAATAGTAATTTGTTTAAAAATAGTTGTAAAATAAGTAAGATAGTTTGGGCTTTTAAAAAGAAAAGTTGTGTAGTAAATAGCTAGGAAAATAGATTTAAAATAGTTTATATTAAAACAATTTATTTGAAAAATAGTTTCAGAGTCAAACGGTTCGATTTCCCAAACTCCCATTCCAATCAATTTCCAATTTCCACTTAAATTGATTCAATTCCAATTCAATTTGAATTTATCTTGATTCCTTTCATAGATTCAAATTAATTTTCATTTGAATTTAAACTCATTCAACTTCAATCTCACTTCCAATTAATTCAAATCAAATTCAATTTGAACTAATTTCAATTCCAATCTCAACTTTAAACCATCTCGAATTATATAAATCCGAGTTAAATTTTTTTTCTTTTATGTTGATTTAATCCCTTAAATCAAATTAACCTTTATCTTTAATTTAACAACCTAAATCTTTAACAATTTTCAATTCTGAATCCAAATTTCAAATATTCATTTTAAATTGCCTTTACTTAACTTATTTCAAGGTTCAAATAAGAGTTCAAAACTTTTAAACAATTTAATCTTCAGAATTTCATTTATCTCCAAATTTTTAACTTCTAACTTTGAAACCAATTCTTAAACAATTTTAGTTTTCAAATTTAATTCTTAAGTTCAAAGTGATTCCTTTTAATTTCTACAATGGATGTATATTACCTCAATCCATTTCTTAATTCAATTAGAATAATCAAATTCACAGTTTCATGGATTATTAATAACAATAGGATGATATCAGGATAAGCCAAAGTAAATAAACATCCAGATTATTTAAAACATTCACCAATAGCATCCATCAATAGCACACGTTACCCATTTCCAAATCTCAAATCCGTTTGAGATCACACATAACTCCCATCTCAAATCAACCCATTTAACTTCCCTAATTAAAATTTTAATTTCATCTTGAAATTTCCAATTCAGGTTGTTCTTATTTAACTTCCCCTAAGTTAAATTCAATTCACTTGATCCAGTCAACCTCACAAAATTTGAATTTCTCCATTTCAAATTCTTAAACTTCTTATCAATATCCCTTTTCACTTATAAGCTCAAAAACTTATCACATTTTAGGGAAAATTCAAAACTCAACACCTAGTGTTTACTTCCAATCAACTTTGATCTTAAGTATATCCCACATATATACATATTTATTTCATTTTCACTTCAAGTCATAATTTAGATTTTAAACCATTATTGGTTTTTAATTTCAAAACAAATTCCCTTTAAAATTTTAACACAACTCTTGTTTTAAAATAAGATTCCTACACTTAGAAAATATTATTCGTTATATCTATTAATACTTTGAAACAATTTCAAATCATCTGGACTTAGATTTAAAACTTCTCAATTTAAATTATCTTTAATTCCAATTTATAAGTCATACTTATCTAAATTGTTACTTCCTTAAAACATTTCACTCTTCTTAATCATTAACAAACGTTCCATTATCAAGATACAACAAACATTTTATGATAATAACCAAGGATATCATAACTGGAGACCAATTCACTGTATATTATCTCCTACTTTAATGGATAATAAAATCAGGGTAACTTAATTCAGCATTCTGAAAACACTCTTACAAATTTTAGGATTTTTCTCTCTGGTTTGAATCCATTTCTAGCTTATCTTATTTGTATAGTTCATATTATCCAATTCTTATTTGGTTGTATTTCTACTACCACTTAATTCTTATTATTTTATTTAATTCCAGTGATTCAACAACCAATTACCTTAATATTTATAATAAGTAGAAAAATTATTTCCTTATATATCAAAAATATAAACTTATGACTCATGACTCATGACTTAGCCAATTTTCTGTCCAGAATTCAGAGCTGCTCCTATAAATACCCCATCACTTCCAACATGAAGGGGACTTTTGGCCATTCATTTCTTCAAACGCCGTTACGCTGTCGAAGTCCCTTCTCATTCAGCAATCAAAGATCTTCAAGCATTCGAGACACTACAACGAGCTTCAAGAAGAACTCCATACATCCAACACGAATTCGTCGAGTTTCATCATCAAAGATCGAGCTAGTAGTCAAGAGTGCTTTCATGATCAAGTTGTATTGTATTTTGAAGGATATTGTATCAAATTGTAACCGAATCAGCAATAAAAGACTATAAAGTGGACGTAGGCTCAATTACGGGCCGAACCACTATAAATCTGTTGTTCATTTACTGCTTTTCTGCTACTTACTACTTATATTCTGTTCCCGTACCAACGGGTGGTGCTTTCACAATTCTATTACACACACCGGGTGTTAATGTTTACTTTTTACCGTTAACATTTTGGTGCTTTCACTGAGAACCCAACTCAGGCGATCATCCACCGTTGCTTCGCAAAGATTCATAAAAAGAACCTCTCTTAAAGACCAGATCCAAAATAATGGCTCCTGGAAGAAGAGGTAGACCTATCAGATCCGGAAATGCTCACGAAGGGACTTCCGCTTCCCCGACGACAAACCAAGCAACTCCAACCGTTGGAGTCACCAGGGCTGAATTGGACGATGCAGTTTCTGGATTATACCAACAAATTGAAACTCAAAACGCTTTGATGATGGATAGATTAACTGCTTTGCTCGAGGCAAATCGTCAACCAGAAAACCATCAAACTACTCTTCCTGAAATGCCACCTTTCCAAGCCGATGGTTCTATGCCGCAACCAACTTGTCATGAACATATGCCCGGGCAAACTTTCGAGGGAAGAACTGATGCTTGCCCGGGGCTGTCTTTGAACAATAAAGAATACCTGTCTGAAATGGTTGGCCGCATCATGAAAGAGAGCATGCAAAGGGAAGAAGATGAGGCTGACTGGGGATTCGCGCCAAGCAGAACTCCGTTTACTGAAAGGATCCTGAGAGCGGAGTTTCCAAGAAAATTTGCACCTCCTACTATCCAGGCCTATAGGGGAACCAGTGACCCTAATCATTTCCTATACAAATACGATTGGCATATGACTGGTGCAAGAGCATCAGACGAGATCAAGTGTCGATACTTTCCAGTATACCTGGAAGGTGTGGCTTTACTTTGGTTCACAAAGCTTCCAGTTCGGTCTGTAGATAAGTTCTCCAACTTAACGCAAAAGTTTAAAGAACAGTTCGGATTGTATGCTTCAAAAGCTAAGGATATAATGTCACTGTCTAACCTTGAACAAGCGCCCGGAGAATCAATCAAATCTTTCTTGAGTCGTTTCAATATAGCTTTAGCCGAAGTAGAAAATGCGGAACCACGCATGATCCTGACTTATTTGGTGCGAGCCATTGATAAATCGAGTAAATTTGGAATATGGCTAAAGATGAAAGAACCGAACTCACTTGATAAATTTTATAAAAAGGCCGACGAGTTCATTCGCCTTGAAAGCCTTTCTACAACATCGAAAGTGGTTGCTGCCCAAACTAATAATAACAACGTCCCATCTAATAAAAGAGAATCTGAGAGTCAGAAAAGGGAGAATGAAGGAGGAAAGAGCCAGGGAAATGAAAAGAAACCTCGCCGCTTTAATCCTTCGGATTATACTCCTTTAACTGATACACCAAGAAATATTTTTTTTGCAACAAAGGACGTTGTCAGGTATCCTAAGCCACTTGAGATGACGAGAGGTGCAAAGCGTAATGGAAAATTCTGCCAATTTCACAATCAACCTGGCCATGACACTGACCAATGTCGCCAATTAAAGAATGTGATTGAAGAATTACTGGAGTAGGGTAAACTCCAACAATATGTTAAGAGGAGCGGAGTCGCTCCAACCTCATCCACTCAGGATCAACAACGTCCTACCCATCAATCCGATTCTCTCAACAACACTACAGTGCAAGATTCAGAAAAGCTTGTCATTAATGTTGTCACAGGAGGTCCACACCCAGCCGGCAGAAGTTGGGATGACTACTAATGGTCCACAAAACTGCAACTGGGGCATCTTTCACTTTCTCTAGCATATAAATCCGAAGCTGCAAATCTAGCACAAATGGAAATCCAGCTTGGAGATTCTGAAACAACAATAACTAGCATCCATTTTTTACTTAACAGCTTTGCTTGGATTTGTAAAGATAATGATGGATGTGTAACTTTGGCATTGTAAACCGCTGAGAAATCAGCGTGACTGAATAATGAAAAACTATGCATTCTGTGTTTTCTATTATAAAATGCATGTTATATTTCGATGTGTAAATACTCTAAATGTGTTGCTAAAATGTCGATCTAATATTGCAGGTCATTAAAGCAAAGCTCACCCATCGCAAAGCTAAGCGAGCCTTACAAATCATTTATTAAAGCAAATTTCAAGCAACAAAAATTCCAAACTCAAATCCCATACAAGAGGAACTTCACATAAAAAGTTGACGGCTCCATTGTGTCAAGCCCTCGTTAACTGGTTGCGATAGTTGATATAAAAAGGCATCCAACCAAATAACTTGCATTTACTCTGTGGAGTCATTCAACAATGAAGTCTACTTCTTCGGATAAAGCAGTTTACTTGCAAAAGAAAGGAAGACGCGCTTGGAAACGATGATAAAGGATCGCAGATTGGCAGATGATGATACAACATGAGCGGGCAAACATGGAAGCAGCCAAAGGGAGGTATGCCTCTCAACAGGAAAGCCGGTAGATCCACTAAAGGGACACCTTCCCAAGCAGAAGGAATAAGACCCTCGCTAACTGATTGTGATGCATCCGATCAGGCAGCTTGTGTCCATCCCGTGGATCTACTTGCCCCTAAGACGCAACCTTCCTGGCACACCAACCAAAGCCCTCTAACGAGGCACGCCAATAAATGGGAGTGCTTTCCTCAATCAAAAAGATTGGTAGGTCCACCGAAGGGGCACCTTGTTAATTGATTACGATCGTTTGTACAAACAAACATCCAATCAAGCAACTAACGCCTGTCCCGTGGACCCATCCGACCATGAGAAAGTAACTTCCAGGCAAATCAAAAGCCCTTTTCGGAGGCACAAGCCCTCTTCGGAGGCACAAGCCATCTTCGGAGGCACGCTTCACCATGCTTGAAGCACAAAATCAAAAGCCCTTTTCGGAGGCACAAGCCCTCTTCGGAGGCACAAGCCATCTTCGGAGGCACGCTTCACCATGCTTGAAGCACAAAATCAAAAGCCCTTTTCGGAGGCACATTTCACCCGTGTAGAAGTGCAAAATGCTTCTCTTCGGAGACCCACTTCACCAGTGATGAAATGCTAAAAAGCCCTTTTCGGAGGCACATTTCACCCATGTAGAAGTGCAAAATGCTTCTCTTCGGAGACCGACTTCACCAGAGCTGAAATGCCAAAATTGCTTCTCTTTGGAGACCAAAATTGCTTCTCTGCGGAGACCAAAATTGCTTCTCTTCAGAGACCAAAATCGCTTCTCTTCGGAGACCAAAATGCTTCTCTTCGGAGACCCACTTCATCAGAGCTGAAATGCCAAAATTGCTTCTCTTCGGAGACCAAAATTGCTTCTCTGCGGAGACCAAAATTGCTTCTCTTCAGAGACCAAAATTGCTTCTCTTCGGAGACAAAAATCGCTTCTCTTCGGAGACCAAAATTGCTTCTCTTCAGAGACCAAAATTGCTTCTCTTCGGAGACCAAAATTGCTTCTCTTCAAAAACCAAAAGACCTCTGCAGAGGCGTACTTCACCTTGCTTGAAGTACCAAAAATGAACCCTTTACTGGGGCACAAAAATCAAAACCTTCTTCAGAAGCTCATTTCATTGTGCGGGAAAATTCATTTTTTAAACAAATAAAAGTGATCATTCCCAAAAGTCGGAGTGTTCTTCTGACAGAAAGAGAGAGTAAAAATTTCTCCAAAAACGAGATATACTCTATTAAGAGCAGAATGGTTCCTGCCTCAAAAGTGGAATAGTTATTCTCTGATATAAGAGTATCAGTCTTGTAAAAGCGAGAAATATTGCAATGCACTTGTGGTATGGGGGCAACATTATGCAATTCAGTTACGTTAATAAAAGTAATATACAAGCGACACACCACAAGTTCATTGCAATATCACATAAAGAAGATGTGGAATAAATGCGTTCTTGAAACACAGACAAAAGTTTGTACAAGTAAAAAGAATCGTTTACTCCACACTTCAAATGAAAAACAGATATATTCCTACATACACAAGAATTTGTACAAGTAAAATAGTTATTTTATTCAATACTATGGAAACTTTTTACATTGTGCAGATTACAAAAAGAAGCGGAGACCAGTATCCGCACAATCTCCGGTCAATACAAAAAGCAGAAAAGACAAAATCAAACTCATTTCTCCTTCTTCCCACCCTTGGAGCTTTTACCCGGCCTGGTAATTAGTTTCGTAGGCCGTATCGGAGAGGAAGGAGAAAGAGACTCAGCCGGATCGATCTCTGCTTCATCCCCAGCAGCAGAAGAACTCTTCTTTCCTTTCTTCGAAGCCACACGTTTCCCCTTCTTCTTGGAAGAAGACTCGCTCCCCGGAGTAAGAAATGTAGAAAGTTTTGTGTCGTAGTCAAAAGACTGCTCCGGGGTCTTCTCGCTATCTTCCAGATCTTCTGCTTTCTGCTCCTCGGAAGCAGGTGGTTCGTCCAAGCCTTGAAGGGCTGCTATATGTTCTTCCTGTGGACCTGGTTGAGAAGCTGGAAGAGAAGTAACTTGAGAAGGAGGAGGAACGGCAGCTGAAGAAGGAGAAATTGGTGCAGTTTCCGGCACATCCGCTGCATAATAAAAGAAATCAAAATCAGTATTCTCCGAGGAAAAAGAAGACATTGGATCGTTAAAGTTTAAGTAATAAGTAAGAAGTTCGTCGAACTCGGTTAAGTCGAATAAGCAATTCACTGAATTCATCTCATCAAAGTTACCTGGAGAAGCCGGTTTGGCGAGATCAATCTCAAATTCCCGAGCCTGAAAGTCCTTCATTGCCTCTTCTTCTGTAGGAGTGGTCACAACTGGATGTGAAGGATGAGAGCTGGAATCTATAATGTTTGCATCAGCCGAAGTGGAAGTATGAACAGGGGCAGTTAAAGGAGCCTTCTCTTTTGAAAGTTCTTCTCCCAGTGATTCAGCCCGCGCTTTAGCAAGCTGCTCCTTCCCTCTAACAAGAGCGGCGCGAGCCTCATCATCAAGACAGCGAGCCTCAAATTTTGCTTCCTCGAATTTTGCTTCATCATAGCCGGCACCTTTAAACATATCAAGTGCGGCTTCCCACACTTCAGCCAGAGTGATTTCATAATCTGGACCCAGAAAAGTAAGGCTCCCACGACCCAGAACGCAGTGTAAATAAAAGTCGAATAAGGTAGAACTGATATTTGCTTTCGTTGCCTCATGTGATTGCTCAGCCGCTTCTTTTTCGGCAACGGCAGCAACCCTACCAGTAATAGCCTCATCACGCGCTGTCTCAGCTTTAGCGAGTCGAGACTTTAGTAACTCAATCTCCACGTTCTAGGAGGTGACTTTTTCCCGCAGTTCGGCGTTTTCTGTGCGATACTTCTCATTAACATGCTGTTCGGTGGCAAGCTTCATTTCTACATCTCTTTGTGCAGCATGTGCATCCCGCACTTGCTTCTAAAAGACTTCTTCTTTTTGAGTATATGATGCCGAAGAAGAAGCGAGATTTTCCTTAAGCTGCTTAACTTCAGACGCAAGCTTTGCATTGTCGTCTGCAATGCTCGTCATCTCTGCATCATGCTGCTTACGCCATTTGTCCCATTCTGATTTATCGTTCTCCATGGTCATCATCTCCTCAAGGTTAAAATGGTTGACCCTTTGAAGTTCATCAACCAACTTCTGCCATCCATACATTCTTTCAATATCAAGCTTGACAGCATCGACATTTCTCAGCATTGCCTGCTTATCAATGGGAACCAAATCTAAGTCAAAACGGACTCCTTTTAAACACCAATTCAGAAATCGGCTCTGAAGCGTTGGAGGGCCGTCTTTAACCTGATATTGTGGCCTGTTAATGATGGTTTGAATATCAGATTCCTTTAGAGGAGGAGAACCGGCCGGAATGTCAGAAGAAATGGGAGCGTTAGTCTTCTCAGAAATAGCAGACGCGTCACTTGGCTTAGACCGTTTGCTCGATTCATCAGTAATTTGAGTCTTCCCTTTGTCATCATAAGACTTTCGCTTATGAGAATCGTAAGTTCTGTAAGAAGAATCATATCGATCAGCATCTCTCCTTCTCTACCGCTGCTCATAATCCCATTTTTCTTGAGCCTTCCTTTGGGCCCGTTCCTCATCTGTCTCTCTCTGGTCACCAAGATATTTCCTGAAGTCATAGGATCCACGGCCTCCATGGCGCTGAAATGAGTCATAATATGAGCCGGAGCGTCCCATTGTAGAACCTGAAATTGAAAAAGAAAGGCAAGTCTTAGAAATTTTCAAATTAAAGGAGCTAAGTGCATATAAGTGCCAAAATCCTAAGTGTGTGTGGCATGTGGGCTATGCGCGTCGGACTACAAACCACTTTTTTGTGTGAGAATGGTGACGGCTTGTACAGAAGGCGTTGTGGTTTGTTGCAAGGAAGAAGTTGCTTCAATAACAGGAGAGATCACTTTAGAAACATCATCTTTAAAGAGCTCCTGGGAGGTTATCATAATGTCGCTCAGACTGTCAAAAGTATCATCGCCATGATGCACGGGAGAATTATCTTTTTCAGCTTCCACCTCAGCCGTCTTTTCAAGAATATGAAGACTTTCCTCCTCTTCAATAACCGGGGCAAGTGCTAACTTACTGGACGACCTCGCAATGTCGGTAAGAGTAGAACACTTTACCAATGAAGTCTCAACGGTAAGTTCTTTCGGTGAAGGTTCTTTAGCAGAAGCGGGGGCATCTGACTCCTCAGCCGAAGAATCAGGGACTTCATGTGGCTGAGTGGAACGGGAAGGATGTAAGAGTCCAAATTCGTGGAGAAACTCATCTCTCAATAGAAATTGAACACTCCTCTCCTCGACCGGCACAGCCATAAGCCTCTCGAAGGTAGTTTTGTGACGAGTTTCCCTAGAGGGGGGAGGGAGCGCTGAAACAGTAGAAAAAGAAGTTAACACTTGACAATTTGGACTTCGAAGAATTTAGAAAACACAGGGAAAAGATAGATAGTCGTACTTCCCACTCTCCAAATGGCGTAAAATCCCGGGGGACAACGAACAAAGAAAAACTGGCTCAGAAACCCAGGAACGCTTTCGGGAAGACCAATAATCAGTTTACGGTTCCTGGCACTTCTTACAACTGTAATAGAGGGATGGTCTTTGTTCTTTGCAAATGAGCACAGGAAGCAAATTTCTCCAAAACTGGGAAAACGGTCCAGCATTCTCCTAAAAAGCACACACAGTCCCAGCAGGATGGCGTAGCCATTAGGGTGTAGTTGAAAAGGGGAAATAGATAATCGAAGGAGAAGTTCTCGAAGACAGTCATTAAACGGGGGAATCGCTCCACTCAAGCACATTTGGCGGTTCACTGCGACAAAGCCGTGGGGCGGCCTATCAGCAGTGTCATTTACTCCAGGGAGCAAAGCGTCAGATTCAGCGATGCCAAACTGGGTGCATAGTTGACGGAAGACTTTTATGACTCAGAGTGGTAGGAGTCCTTTCCGGGGGATCATTCAGCAGGGTAGCAATTGGAAAAGCTTCTCCAGCTGATTCCAAGTCTTCTTGATGAGATGCCATTCTACACAATCAGCTGAATGTTCAAAAGTGAAGGTGCACGTTTCCTAAAAGTGTGAAGTGCTGTGCAAAACTAATGAAAACAAGAAAAAACAAGTATAACTGGAATTAAACTAACTGACAATCAGTCGATTATGAGATTTCAGAACTTGTTAATACTCAAGTGCAGTGTTAATGCAGACAAATCAGTTTTAGTTTACCATTACGATTTTGCTTTAATACTTCACTTGAATTGGTTATTGTATAGCATCTCACTCATACAGTTCATTTAATTTAATTTAATCTTTATCAACTAATCTGTCATTCGATGTGGGCAGTCGGTGGCAGTATATTCGTCCCAGTTTTTTGTAAATGTTATAACAGGCAGTCAGAATTATTAACAATCTACAAAAGAATGCAACAAAGTTCAAACAACTCAAGTCTCAACATTCGAGGCAGTGGAAGATTTGTTCAAGTTGTAACTCGATCACGACTTAGCATGGGCTAGAATTTCCTAAGTTCTAGCTCGTTCACGGTTTAAAAGATAAGACAGTTTGAAACCAAGGCTTTGCAAATGTCCAAGGCATGTTCTCTTAAGTCAGATCATTCAAGTCCAAGAATTCGAAGTCATGGAGTTTAAGTTATTAAGTCGTTCGGATGGGTTCGCGAGTTACGAGTTAAGGGCTATCTCATCCACGACCTAGTCATTCAGATGTGCTCGCAAGTTAAATCCTTAAGTGCTAACTCGTCCACGACCTAAGGGCAAGCTACGAGTTAAGTTAAGCCATCAGTCTATTAAGGAGTGCTACATAAGAAAGGTCTCAAGGCAATGAAAAATTGTCAAGTCTTAGGTCGTTACCGACCTACGACCTACTTTAGGTCGTATATGATTTAGGACTTGGTCTCAAGATTTCTATTCAGAACGCGAAGGCTTTAAGTCGTTCGTCTTCTCCCCAATACATCAATTCGCTAACTCCTTAACCCGTTAACCCATTAGCTTCTCCTCCAACCAAAACTCTCATTCCCTCAGCGCATTTAATCATCCCAAAATCACCATAAACCCGGTCTAATGTCATTCTATCACAAACCACGAATCAATCAAACTGAAATGCTGCTGTCCATCGTCTTGTTCTGACCGACTGTCCAAGGCCAGGACAAGCCGCCTCAAACCCATCAGTAATAAATTGAAACAAGAATTGCAGAGAAGTGCGGCATGAGAAAAGGGGGGTCGATGGTGAAAATGGAATTCGTAATTGGGTGATAATCGAAGAATGAATAGCAATCGAATCCACTTACGCAATACGAAATCGAAGATGTCTGGCGATCGAGTAATTGAGTTTGTCTGAGAAGAACTTGAATGCTTGCAAATGACGGAATGAAACAGGTGAAGGAGAAGAAGGAACGACCTAAGCTATTTGTACCCTAACACAGTGAAAGGTGAATCGACACATCTGACTTACGACTTATACCAAGTCGTTAGCGACCTACGACTCATCTTAAGTCGGTCGCAATTTAGCGCACTCATCAAGAAGCGAGCTAAGGAAATCGAAGCACACGACTTAAGACTTAAGGCGTGTACTTCGAGGGGCAAATGTTAACTCCCTTTTAGCAACGAGTTACGAGTTAAGAAATGAACAAGTCAGGTGCGACGACTTATAAGAAGCCCACGAGTTAAAGAGCCTAAAACCTAAGTGGACTCGACGACTTACGACTTAGCTGCTGAAAGAGGATCTACGACTTACGACCTAAGGGAAGTTTGCGACCTAACTACAGGAACTTCACGACCTAACGAAACTAGCAACTTAATGAAGGGAGCGACCTACGAGATAAGAAATGTACGACTCATAGTCTTACGAGATAAGAAGTGAACAACTTAAGTTATGTGACGACTTAGTGATTTAAAAGAGTCAACGACCTTATTGCTAAAGGGACCTACGAGTTAGCAGGCCTACGACTTAAGAGCTTCATGACTCAACGAGACAAGCTTCTTACGACTCAAGAGGCCTTACGACTTAAAGGCTCTACGACTCATGAGGTCTTACGACTCATGAGGTCTTACGACTCAAGAGGTCTTACGACTTAAAGGCTCTACGACTCATGAGGTCTTACGACTCAAGAGGCCTTACGACTTAAAGCCCGTGCTTATGCTACCTTTATTTGGTAAGTCGGCTACGAGTTAGCACTTGTCTTCAACTAAGCCACAAGAAGAACCCAGTATGGCGCCCATGAGTTATCTTAAGTCGGCTACGAGTTATTGCTTACCTTAAGTCGGTCACGACTCATGACTTAGCCAATTTTCTGTCCAGAATTCAGAGCTGCTCCTATAAATACCCCATCACTTCCAACATGAAGGGGACTTTTGGCCATTCATTTCTTCAAACGCCGTTACGCTGTCGAAGTCCCTTCTCATTCAGCAATCAAAGATCTTCAAGCATTCGAGACACTACAACGAGCTTCAAGAAGAACTCCATACATCCAACACGAATTCGTCGAGTTTCATCATCAAAGATCGAGCTAGTAGTCAAGAGTGCTTTCATGATCAAGTTGTATTGTATTTTGAAGGATATTGTATCAAATTGTAACCGAATCGGCAATAAAAGACTATAAAGTGGACGTAGGCTCAATTACGGGCCGAACCACTATAAATCTGTTATTCATTTATTGCTTTTCTGCTACTTACTACTTATATTCTGTTCCCGTACCAACGGGTGGTGCTTTCACAATTCTATTACACACACCGGGTGTTAATGTTTACTTTTTACCGTTAACACCGGGTCAGGCTGGAAACCAACGTGAGTAAACCCATCTAACATTAAATACTAAAACAATAAACTTATTTAAAACCCGGGGTAACTCGTTCCTTACTACGAGTTCTTAACTTGCCATAGTCAATTACACATCTTTTAATCATATCTAAGCATTATTACACAGATTAAATGGCCAAGTTTACATCATTTATTCCATTCCAGCCTATTTATTCCAAAGTCAAATTCATAAAGAATTATTGTAGATTCCAAATCGAAGTGGTTTCGGGTATGTACTGATACCCGACCCCGGTCTCTTCGAATCGAATGTCATCTTAACTCAAGTAATTCAAGTGAAAAATATTCAAATTTTAAATACAGGATGTCACTTTTACATAGCAATTCATCATCGATAGATAACCACATTATCACTGTTTAACCCATACATATCATATCACCAACATTTTGTATCAGAAATATCAACCAATCATTCTTAAGCAAGATTAATTAGTCACACTGTTTCTAATTAAATCAAATTAATTACTTTAATCACTTTAAATCTTGTTTACTGAATAGTAATTAATTACAAACCATTAATTAATCATCCCTTAATTATCCTCTTTAATTACATTAAGTAATTAGCCTTTAATTAATAACACAAATTAATTAACCTTCACCCCTTCACATTAATTACATTTATCCTTAATTAATTACTCGAATTAATTACCCTATAATTACTTACATTGATTAATTATCCTTTAATTAATCATACTCACTAATTAATTAATTCTTAATAAATTTTACTAAATTAATCAATCCTTTAATTAATTACACTAAGTAATTGATCCTTAATTACTCCCATTAAGTAATCATTCTCTAATTACTTCCATAAAGTGATTTTCCTATAATATTACATTCAGTAATTAGTTCCCAATTAATCACATCCAGTAATTACCCATTAATTACTTCACTAAGTAATTATACTTACATTTATTTAATTATACTTAGTTAGTTTCAAAAGTGATTATCTTTAATTAATTACGTAATTATACTTTAATTACTCTTATTAATAAGACTTAACTAATTAAGATAAACCATTTACCTTAATTAAACACTCACTTAACATTTATATTTAGTTAATTTAGATGCTTGAAAACAAAATCATTTTTAAACACATAGGAATTTAATTACAAAAATAACCTAATAATTACTTTAAAATCAACCAAATTTAAAATCATTTAACTTTTGCATTTAATCTTGAAACTTGTTTTAAAATCTAGCTTTGAAACCTTGTTAACATTTCTTTTACTTTGAAAACCTTTCGTTTCTTTGCTTTTAAACTTGTTAACAATTTTTACCTTTTCTTGAAATTTATTTAACAATTTACTTTGAAACTTACATTTCCTTTGCCCTTTTTTTAAAAAACTTGTTTTATATTTTCTTTGCAACTTAGTTACAACATTTACTAAAATACTCGGGCACAAGCCCAACCATCACGAACAAAAACTTGAGCCAGAACCTTTCATTCCCGATCCTATCTTCTTCCTTCCCTCCTCTATCAAACACCCAGACACAACGTGCTCTTGTGCACCGTGCACACCGACCCTACTGCCTCCGACCATCGCTACGACCACACACCGAACTCCGATGACCTCGCCGTCGACCCAGACTCCACAGCTAGCCAATCGTCCCAGCAAATCAAAATCGAACCACTCGAGCACCTATATGAAAAACCAATCCCATCGACAAAACGCCTCGCGCCGCTACCGTTGACCACCGGACACCACGTCGACGAGCCCAATCCTTCGCCAGAGCTTCACGCTCCTAAGCCACCTACCCTGACCAAGACCGATGCAACGTCGACGCCGCATTGGCCTCGAAATCAACCACGACCCAAACCAATGCTTAAACCCTAGTTCACCATCGCCAGTCCACCACGGTGAACTAGAAACTCTCCAGCCATTTTTCCATTGATCCCCTCCACACGAGCTACCTTCAGCTTCAATCGCGATGCTCATTTTCCCCTGATCACCAGAAATCGTCAAACAACCGATTTCCGATCAACTCGCGATATTTCGACATCCACAAACCTAAAAACCTTGAAACTAAAATCAAAAATCAGAATTTTCAAGTACTAATCAGATTACATAATCAAAACGAAGAATTTAGACATTTGATTTTCTGTCTTAAAAATGATTATCACTTTAATTTCATCTTTTAGGGATTTTACCCAATATATACACCTGAAACCATTTTTAAAAATAAAACAAAATCCATACAAATGTCTTTTCTTTAGAGATCATAACCAGAAATTGTATAAATGAAGTGGTATTAATTTATTTTGATTTAGTTTAACCTGTGTTTTAAGAACAGAGTATGATTTTACATAACACAGACATGCACATGGATATACCACAGTAATTCACTGTATTTCAAACCAAAAATTTATTTCTACATCCATTTCAGATATTTCTACAAATTTACTTTAAATATTTATCACATGCGTTAAGTTAAAACAGATTAAACTTGATAGAAGGAGGTGTTTACTCACCTTAATTTGGGTTTAACAGAGAAAAATTCCCAGATTTAAAAGTTGCTAACATTCACTCTGCTACAGGCTTTTGATCTTTAACTGGAAATGTTTTTGAATGCTGCTTGAATTTTTGTTGAGCTTCAGGTTTGAAAACTTGAAAGATTTGATTGTCGTTGATTTTATTTCTTCTTTTGTTTGACTTGGATTTTGTATTTGTGAACTAAAGTGTATGTAGAGGTAACTAGACAGTATATATATAAACATAGAAATGAAGTGTTGAAGAAGCTAAACTAAAGTATGGGTGTGCAGGCTTTTGCCTCCCTTTTTTTTAACTTTGGTAAAACTGATTTGATTTTTCTTTTTACATGATTTGAAGTTTTGTAAGCTTGAAAGGATAGGCCTTAAATGCTATGTTCCCTAAGGTGTCTACTTGTACAATGTATGAATTGATATGTGCATACATATTCCTTGTAACTTATATATATATATATATATACGTATACAATATACTTTTTTTTTCTTTGCCATGTTTACCTTTTTATTTGATATATTTAGATATACACATGCTTAACATATATGTATAGATTTTTATTTTTATTTTTTTTCCGTAAGCATTGTTATTATAACATGTATACACAATCATAAGTTTTGAAATCTTATTATTGCGAAGTTATACATTCATATATTTGTATATTTATATACTTATATTTATATATTTTCAAACATCATAAAGTCTGTATCTATTTGTATATACATCACTGAATATTATATCTAAAATTTAAATGGTGGAATTTATATTCACACTCCTATAATATTTATTATATCCAGTAATTTAACTTATATATCCAGATATTTTAACCATCAGAAATTTTTCTATCGGACTAATCAAAATTATTATTCCAATAGTTTGAATCAGTTAATTTCCCATTAACAGACGTTAAAATCCGGGTTGTCACAATAATAAATTGGTTTGGATATTATAAAATTATTTAAAAATAGTATTTATTCGTGGAAAATTATGAATTATTTGTTTTGGGGTTCTTAATGGAAGGAACAATTTTCTAATTTTTTGGTGAAGATTAAATTATTATTTAAGGTTGAGAAATTAGTTATTTATTGTAAAGAATATATTATATTTGGGTATTAATTAATTATCTAGTTAATTATGTAAAATATATTTAATGTCCAATTCTAAGTATTATTTTGTCATATAAGATTATTTATTGTGAATGTTTCATTATTAAATATTGATTTATTTATTTTTATGTTTATTTATTTGAATAGTCTATTTTATATTACTTTTATGGTTATTCTTCTCTTGTATATTGAAATGGACTATATAAGTGATTTACCATTGATGTTGAGTTGTTTAGTAAGTGGAATGATACAGTGATGACAACTTTCTATATGATTTTGTGATGATTATTATTCTGTGTAGCAAGAAATCTGAATAAACGGAGTTCTAATACCGTTTTGGGATATGGCATTCGGTAGTATTTCTTCGATTATTCTTTGGACTCATTATATAGAATATTATGGAGATTGATTATAGTTTATGAGCAACGAATAAACATTTGAGTATCATGCGGTAGTATAGGACACTGTTATTATATTTGTTCGGTTCATTGTAAGGAGATGACACTCCCATGATGGGGATTTGTGGAGACTCACTGTAGTGGGCCATGTGTATTTCCATGTGTCACCAATCACATATATATCCATGTGTTGGCGATATTATCAAGCTGTGTGGCAGCAATATGTGGAACCATGTGCAAGAAATAATATCAAGTTGTGTGGCATCAATATACATAGCCATGTGTTGGAATTTTTGAGTAGTTATGTGTTAGCTATCGAGTGTAGATACTATGTGTCTATCTATCTTGTCCAACTTCCTTTCTGTATCGAGGGTGAACTAGATTGGTCAGTATCCACCCTGGCAACCTGATCGCGGTGGTTGCACCCCGGATCCGTGAAACCATTTTACATATTTTGGCCGTGTGTTGGCACATATTGTTGTGTGCCTTAGTTGTGTACGTTTGCCCTTGTGTCACTTAGGCCAGCAATTAGTTACCTGTAGAGGCAATGTGTCCGGTCGTGATTGATGTAAAGCATAGTCTTACGGTGTATTTATAACATGCGGTGGATGTTATCACCATACCGAGGGGAAGGTAACCGATGACTGTTGGAGCAGTGTCAAAAGGACACATGTGAGGCTCATGTAGCAGGCAGACGTGTTGTCAGTCTCCCTTCTGGTTTCGGTATGTGTGGAAGATAGACATATACTATTTATATTCCTTCCTAAGAATATGTCTAGGAAATAGTAAGTACCTATATCCTTCTTTGGCGTGCATCGCAACTAATGTTTATTGGCATGTGTTGCTAATTATATATCTTAGGCTTGTGTCGTCAATTATTTACTATAGGCATATGTCGCCAATTATATTTTCCTTTGGCGTGTGTCAACATTACTATATTTTGGTTTATGGATGATTATTTAAATTGATATTGTGGATATTTTAATTGAGATTGAGAGATATACTTGATGACATCTCATATTTGATTATTTATGGACTTTTATGATGATTTCAGATATGGATGATTCACCTATTTGATTTTGTTTCGATTAGATAATATTTGAGGTGATTTTATATGGGTGATGACATATTTGTACTAGGTTTTATGGTGTTTTATGTATATGATATTTATGATTGTTTGAGATAACACTATAATATTTGTGCCCAATATATACAAAGTTTTATATGTTTATTTGTGATTTAGATATAGTATGTTCCGTTTTTTATTTATATATTACTTAAGTCAGTCCGAGACGTTTTAGGTACAGGGACAGTATGACCAGCTTGTGTTTTGGGTTTAGAGGAGGCTAGTATATAGGGTAATGGTTAATACTTTGTATTGTATTACTTCTTGTATGTATATTCATGTGATGTATATTGGAAATGATATATTTTGTATAATCGGTTTTATTTATTATTAGTGTAATTGACTTTGTATTCTTTGCTATTTATTGTATATTATGTACTGTTCTATTCTAGAGGCACACATGTTTATTGCTTTTTGCCGATACCGTGTATGTTTATTAGTGAGTTATACTTGATGTTTAAATACATACCGGTGTTAGCCTAAGGGAATATTCACATGTGTACCCAATATTGCCTTATTCTTCATATTATCCAATAGTATTACTATGAAGTGCTCTTGGATAGCATGGATATAGAGGTAGGAGTGCTATAACATGTCAGAAAGCTTTGGTAGTAGTGGGCCTACCTTTAAATTCTCAAGGGAGGCGGATGTGATTAGGCCCATGTCGGGAGGCGATCTTTGAAGTGGAGGAAAGGGACGAAGCCTAAATGCTTACCCTTACAAAATTGCTAGCTAAGATGGCTACAGAATCCATGGCTCAGGCAGGTAAACCAAAGTCTGGGTAGGGCCCTCATTCTTTGGAGGTGGTGATGGAGGCCGAGTTAAAGAAGGCCAACCTAGTAAGGATTCTCAAACTTAGTAGCATTTTCTTTCCCTTTTTTTCAACTTCTCATACTTGGCTCATGGTAAAGGCTGGAACTCATGCCCTTTGTATCTATACTTGCCTATAAGCTCTAGGGAAGAAGGTCGAGGATGAGACCATGACTCGTCAGTTGGCAGAATAGAAAGTGGCAGAGCTCGACCAACGAGACCTTAAGGTTGAGGGGGCAAAGTATGTGGTTAAGGCAGCCAGTGACACGACAATCAAGGTGCATGTCAAAGAGAAGGAGAGGCTAGAGGGAGATCTTAATCAGATTCAGAGAAATTTAGAGGCCAGCGGGAAGGAGGTGGACGGGCCAAGGGCGTCTTTGCAGCAACATCTTACCTACGTGACTCAGGAGGAGTATACGGAGGTGAAGTCCGCCTTGGAAAAGGAGTGAAAGGACTGGTTGAAGGCCATGCTTAAGATGATTTTTAGACTAATTATCACCCACCTAGTCTTCGACATTCCCCTAGCTGATTATGATGAAGTCCGTCGAGAGTAAGCGATGAAGATGATAGCTGCTAGTCGGACCCCTACACTCCCCATCATACCGACCACCTCCCTTCGGTCTTATCCCTAGAGAAGATCACTTGTTTGATTGGCGCCCATAGTCGAATGCCCGTAGATATTTTCTGGAGGTGGACAAGAAATTATGCATGATGATTATCAGGTCATTAAAGCCTTGTGGCCCCTTTGAGCGGCAGGGTAAATGGTCAGCCTCTTGTTCTCTTTTGTAATAGCTTATAAAGCAAGCGAGGCCCATAATTTGTAATGGAAAAACTATATTTATAATTTGACTTGACTGTTTCATCTACTATGTTATGTCTTAATTTCTTACCTTACTTCTAGTATTCCATATGCATGCCTTCCTTCTATGTTTACTTTCAATTTTTTATAATTACATCTTGTTTTGTGTTAGCCGGCTTAGGCGCCCTTCGAATTCGTTAAGCGAACATGTGGGCTTGGGCAATTACACAAAACATAGCAAATAAGTAAGAAAGTCAATGAGAAAGTAAGAAAACAGCATACTTATCTTATTGTTGAGATCTGTTCCAAATTAGCATATATAGGTAGGCATGAGTTTGAAATGAGGCATCCCTTGTTGGATACTGGGCCCTCATGTTTTCGATCCACTTCCTATGTGGCCACTAGGGGGCCGCCGATGGATGAACTTTGCTATGACGAGGCTATGTTATCTATTTAATGCAGGCATCACTAAGGATGCCAGAATTAGGACTACTTAGTAGGTGATTGCATCTATCTTGGCACCAATGCTCCGCACCACTGGAGGGATGTGCAGCACCATGGGTGAATGAATTGAGACAATGGCATGGGCGATCGTACCATTTGTTCATCGATGCCTCTAGCATAGAAGGGAGCATTGCTTGGCTTGCACATCCTCATGAAGCAATACTATGGATGTGATATTTGGGAATACTTCATGGGTAATCGTGCTCATCTTGGCACCAGATCCTCACCTTGATGGAGGGATAGGCAGCTTCATGGGCAAACAAATCAAGACCATGGCATGGGTGGTCGCTTCATCTATTCTTTGTCTCTAGCATGGAAGGGTGCGTTTTTTGGCTCATGCATCCTCGTGGAGCAGCACTATGGATGATAGATTCAGGATTACTTCGTAGTTAATCATGCTCATCTTGGCGCCAGTTCCCCACCCACACTGAATGGACTGGCAGCATCACAGGCGAATGAATTGAGACCACAGTGTGGGTGGTCGCACTATCTATTCATCAATGCCTTCGATACATAAAGAAGCATTGTTTGGCTCATCCATCCTTATGGAGTGGATCTACGAATACTAGATTTGGGATTATTCCATGGGTAATCGCGCTCATCTTGGCATCGATGCCCCCACCTCATTGGTGAGATGAGCAGCACCACGGATAAATGAAAAGAGATCAGGACATGGGTGGTCGTTCCATCTATTCGTCGATGCCTTCGGCATGGAAGGGAGGTCTTTTGGCTCGAGCATCCTCACAGAGCAGTTTCAACATTCCTCGACATTGAAGAGAGGTTTTCATGGCTAGTCCTTATCGGGTAACCCTGTTGCTATTGTTGACATTGTGCGATGATTTTCAGGTGATGTTTTTCTTTCATTTCATATGAAGTTAGAACACTATATAAAGTCTAATCTTATAATTGTAGCTTATAAGATTTCTCAGATATAGTAGGCTCGAAGGTGCACCGAGTTCCAAGTACGTGGCACGTGAGTGCCATCTGGGTGCGAAGGATGGTAGACCGTGCTAGCTAGTGTGACACTGACTACATATAGTCCTTCCCAGTTCGGTCCTAATGCTTCTTTGGCTGTGTTCTTTCTATTTTCGAAGACCCGGAGCAAACATGTGTCACCGATGATGAATTGGCGGAGCTTAACACTTATGGTATAATACTTGACTCTCTTTTTCTCATATGCCTCATTGTAGAGCTCTGTCTCCACTCTTCTTTCTTCGAGGCATCAAGTCTAAGCCTTCATAGCTCTTCATTTTGCTTAGGGTCATATGTGACGCATCAAGGAGATGGGACATCTAATTCGATGGGAAACATGTGTTAGAACCTTTCGTTTATGTTTCAATGATAACAACTACACAATCATATATATATACACACTTTATCAAGATTACAGGTATATGCTACAAGAAGACACCATGCTCGAAGATATTGAGACTCAAAGATATACAAAGATCTATCAACCATACTATTGTTAGTAAGGTTATCCTATTATAAAAGAGTCCTGGATAAAATATTGTTAAGGTCTCCTTGAGTATATATGCATACACGATCACACACAATTTCATATTCATCAAAATTAAGTTGAAAAACTAATTTTACACCTCACAAACATCTGAGATAAAACTACAGACGTCTGTGACATTTTCGGGTAAATTTTTTCTAAAGTCACGGATGTTTGAGGTTTTACCACAGTGGTCTGTCATATGCAAAAACTATCAATTTTGAAAAGACAATTCTGTTTGAAACAAAAAGAAATCGCCTTTCAATGAAAGGTTGCAGCCATTAAAGTGAATAGACTTTCTCAAATAGTAACAACTCTTCATCTGCACCTTTTTGAAACTACTTTGATTGAGAAATAGAAATTATCTAACTTGAATTAATTTATTCTTTCCTCTCTTGATTTCTAAATACATGCTTGCGTATACATTGTTCGCATACTCCCAATCTATTACAACCAAAATATAATTTTGGTTAAACCACTTTCTACAACTCAAAGCATTCATATTCACATATTCAAAGGAGATCATAGGAAGATTTGTACTATAACTCAAAAACTATGTTATTTTGAACACAAGATTGTCAAAGATACTTTTGTGTTAGCTTATTCCTCCGGGCGAAGCGAGGGTAATTTGTTTAAAGGAAATACCAAATGGGAGCTTCGGAACTGGACGTAGGATGGAAGGCCCGAACCAGTATAAAAACTCTAGTATACACGCTTTTTATACTTTACTATTTATCGTCTACTATTGCATTAACTTATACACTTGCATATTATACACAAGTTAGATAATATACGATCCACGAGACTTTCAATTGGTATCAGAGCAAGGTTATTTCAATCTACAGTAACATATAATTGAAATCATTAAAATGGCAAGTACATTTCAAGAAGGTCAATCAACTGCTCGTCACCGACTATTTACTGGTTCTAATTATACTTATTGGTCAACACGCATGCGAATTTTTATGGAAGCAAATGGATTAGAAATATAGCTAGCAACTCAAAATAAATATGAACCACCTGACACTGATATTGGCAAACAGACTGATACGCAAAAAGCAAAGGCATCTAACAATGCCAAAGCTATGAATGTTTTATTTTGCTCTCTCGATAAAAATGAATTTTCACGAGCCATGCTTTGTACTACTGCTTATGATATATGGCATACATTACAAATTACCCATGAAGGCTTAAACAAAGTTAAACAAACAAAAATTTCTATTCTACAAAATCAATTTTCATCTTTTAAAATCAAATGAATCAATTATTGATATGTATGCAATATTTCAAACTATATAACACGATCTTATGGCACTAGGAGTTAAAATCACTAATTTTGATTTAGTCACACGAATTTTGAACTCTCTGACAAATGAATGGAAAAGGAAAGTATTAGCCATCGAAGAAGCTAATGATCTTTCCCGACTCAAAGTCGAAGAGATAATAGGAAATCTGATGTCGTATAAAGCTAATTATAGGTAAGAAAATAACAAAATCAAGAAAGGAAAAACATTGCATTTTAGGCAAATAATGACAACTTGGACTTGGAAGAAGATGAGATTGTTTTCAACCCAAAAATTATAGCAAGTTCAAGAAGTTCAAAAGGATGACGAAATTTCAAAACAACAGCAACATAAATTCCTCAAATCAAACATCAATGAAATGCTTTAGGTGTGATAAATTTGGCCATATGAAGAAAGACTGTCCATTACTCAACAATGATAAAAAGAAAAAAAAAATTCGAAAATTTCAAGAAAAAGAGAAGAGCATTTCAAGTAACTTGGGATGACTCCGACTCTTCCTCTTCACCCGATAGCGACAGTGACTCAAAGCAAGCAAATGTTTGCTTCATGGCTAGCACAAATGAGGTACGTCCTGAATTAACATATCATGAAATTCCTGAAATTAGTATAGAATTAGATGACAAGTATAGAGAATTAAAAATTAAATAAACAAAATGTGGGAAAATTAAATAGAGCTGAATTAGAAATTGGATTGTTAAAAGATGAGAAAACTATTTTAGAAGAAGAATTAGAATTAGCACAAAAAGAATGTAAAAAATTATCATCTCAAAATGCTGATCTAACAAATTATATAGAGAATAACAAAATTGAGAATTATAAACTTGAAAAATAAAAGTATGAATTGAAACAAAATTTGGAATTAGCTAATATAGAAATTTCTGATCTTAGAAATAAATTACATAAAATTACTAACAATGTTTCAAAATTTAATAAAGGAAAGCAAAATCTAAATAATTGATAAAGATTTTAAAACCATCAGGAAATAGGAAGGGATTAGGATTTAATGAAAAAAATCATAAACGTTCTAGAAATAACCCGGTTTCTAATAATAATCAAAGATTTAAGAAGTATAGTACATTATATACAAATTTTAGAAAAACAAAATCTAAATATGAAAATAAGGGAACAAAAATGATTAAAATATGGATTCCTAAAAACAAATAACAAATTGATTAGACAAAAACACATAGATGTATCTAAAAGATATAGTTCATAATGAAAATTGCATCTCTAAAGGTTCCAAACCCTCATGGGTATGGCTAACTTCTCCTACTAACACATAGGACCCTAATGGAGGAAGTGGGTACCAATTAAAACTTTTTATTATTTTGCAAATACCCAAAAACAAAATTAATAATAAGGAGAAATGGATACTCGATAGTGGATGCTCTAAAATACAAGAAGCTTGCGTTGAACCAATGCAAAACGAATCTCTTCGTGATTTGGCACTTAAAAACCAAAAGATAATCATGGCTAATCAACAAGCTTTAAACAGAAAGATGACTGTATAGGAACGTTCATTCTCCATACGGATGACAAAAATGGAGAAGACTTTGGACAAAGTGGTCTCCACTTTAGGCAAAGTTATGTGAAAAGAAAGTGGTCGATCTTCTTCTCGCTAATCATCCTCGCCTTCACCAACACATCCACCTCGGGTTCAAACACAAGTTTATCGCTCTCAAGCCTCACCCAAAGGTACGTCTCACGATAGAGGTGACAGAGGGAAGACTCATATTCACGCACAACCTGAGGAAGAAGAAGAATATAGTGATGACATGTATATGTCTGATACTCTGCATTTTCAACAATCGTAAATGGCATTTCAAGGTCTTTCAATTCACGAAGATGAGAAGTACAATGACCAAACACAATGGCCAGGTACATACGAGCAGGATCCATCTTCTTATTGGAAATATTACTAGAGTTTACTTGTATCTTTCAATTTTTATGCTTGTTTGTTTCACTATATACAACTCTTGCTACAATAGTCTCTAATTTTATTAAAACTTCCATATTTGATTTTCCATGATCTTAATGGATAACATGCTATGTTTATTTAATATCATTTCCCTCCATTTTGATAATGATGAAGGAAGAGAAATCTATGCATATACATAGGGGGAGACAAACATAACAATACTTCCATTTTGGATTGTATAATTGATTTTTGATTGTATAGTTGTCATCATAAAACGGGGGAGATTGTTAGAACCTTCAGTTTATGTTTCAATGATAACAACTACACAATCATATATATATATATATGTATGTATACATATACACACACACACACACACTTTCTCAAGATTACAGGTATATGCTACAAGAAGACACCATGCTCGAAGATATTGAGACTCAAAGAGATATGAAGATCTATCAACCATACTACTGTTAGTAAGGTTATCCTATTGTAAAAGAGTCCTAGATAAAATATTGTTAAGGTCTCCTTGAGTATATATGAATACACGATCACAAACAATTTCATATGCATCAAAATTAAGTTAAAAATTTGATTTTACACCTCCTAGACGTCTGAGATAAAACCACAGACATCTGTGACATTCTCGGGTTAAAATTTTCTGAAGTCATAGACGTATGAGGTTTTACCACAGACATCTGTCATATGCAAAAACTGTCAATTTGGAAAAGACACTTCAGTTCGAAACAAAAGTAAATCACCTTTCAACGAAAGGTTGCAGCCATTAAATTGAATAGACTTTCTCAAATAGTAACAACTCTTCGTCTGCATCTTTTTTGAATCTATAAATACTACTTTGATTAAGAAATAGAAATCATCTAACTTGAATTAATTTATTCTTACCTCCCTTTATTTTTAAACACTTTCTTGCATATACATTGTTCACATACTCTCAATCTACAACCAAAATATAATTTTGGTTAAACCACTTCCTACAACTCAAAGCATTCATATTCACATACTCAAAGGAGATCATAGGAAGATTTGTACTACAAGTCAAAAACTATGTTATTTGGAACACAAGATTGTCATAGATACTTTTGTATTAGCCTATTCATCCGAGCGAAGCGAGGGTAATTTGCTTAAAGGAAATACCGAAGGGGAGCTTCGGGAGTGGACGTAGGATGGGAGGTCCGATGTAGTATAAAAATTCTGGTTTGCACGCTTTTATACTTTGCTACTTATTGTCTACTATTGCATTAACTTATTCACTTGCATATTATACACTAGTTAGATAATATATGATCCACGAGACTTTCAACATGGCTTTATACCTGTAAGCTAAGGAGAACGGAGAGTATCCAGTGTAGGTTTGGCTCAATGTCCGGGATGACCAAAGCATGAGCAGAAGTTATTCGACCTAATTTTTCCTTTTCCCTTAGTTAGGCGCTTCTTTAATGTTGACTTGATTGTCTTGTTTATGACTTCAATGTGCTCATTCGCTTGTGGATGGTGACTAAGGAAAAACACTCTTTAATCTCATTCCTTTTGTAGAAACCTTAAAATAGCCCACTATCGAACTGCATGTTGTTGTCTTTGATAACTATCTTTAGGAGCCTAAAGCAACGAACGATGTTTTTGATCACAAAATTCAGATTTTTTGGCACGGTGACCCCAATAAGGGGCTTTACCTCAACCCATTTCGTGACATAGCCGATGGCGACAATGCCAAGATTATATCCTCACTTAAAATTGGGCTGCTTTCGGAATTGGTCAATCCCCCATGTGTCAAACGACCAAGGGGACGTCATATTCGTTGGCAGGTGTAACAGCCTGCAAAGCCGTACCCCTTTGAGCCAACAATATTCTCCATCAGTTCAACTCAAAGTGGTCGGAAATACAAACCATTAGGGTTAAAGAAGAAAGAGGTAGAAGAAGAAGATGGAAAACAACATCAGAATCTCACAAACGCAGCGGAACAATATATAATATATAAATGACTGATCTTTACACAAAAAGAAACTATATCTGTTTTATACATTACATCATCAGAGTACAACACAATCAAAACTAATACTGGACAGTTATATTAACTTGACCTCACAAAAGCTGACTATACAGCTCATACCACACAGCGGAATATACTTCAAATACGAGTGATACGTCTCGCCATCCAGCTCGTCTCCTGAGCTCCATAGCAGTCCATCCAAAATATGTACCCTATAATACTCGGTTTGACCCGAGCATTATAATAAAATAACACCCGAGTCAGTCTGGAAAACCAGCGTGAGAAAACACACTCAATCGAATTATTAAAGTTTTCAAAATCCTTTTGAAAATCAAAGGTATCTCGTAAGACCATGCCACAAATAAACATGTCAGGTTTTTACCTTACGATAACCAAAACACTTTGCGGTACTCTGATGATGTAATGTATAAAACAGATATAGTTTCTTTTTGTGTAAAGATCAGTCATTTATATATTATATATTGTTCCGCTACGTTTGTGAGATTCTGGTGTTGTTTTCTATCTTATTCTTCTACCTCTTTCTTCTTTAACCCTAATGGTTTGTATTTCCGACCACTTTGAGTTGAACTGATGGAGAATATTGTCGGCTCAAAGGGGTACGGATTTGCGGGCTGTTACAACATGTTTTGGGGAGGCTTTAGGAATCTAGGTGAATTATTGATATCAATCGCATTTCTTGGTGTAGTCCATTGCATCTTTTATCATCGTCAGCCAATAGTAACTTTGGCGGGCAACATTTTTTGCTAGGCTTTTCCCCTGGCATAATCTCTGCAAAACCCTCATGTGGCCCTTTTAATTTTTGACCAACTTCTTTATCTATTATGATTGTTGAAGGGGAAAAGAGGAGCCCCACCAATATAGTTTCCCATCCATGATCGTATTGTGGGGTGCCCAATAAAGAACTTTACGCGCCTCCTTCCTGTCAATGGGTAAGTCTTCGCCTTCAAGATATTTTAACAACGGGGCTATCCAAGTATTGGGCCTGGTTTCATCAATTTCCCTTGAGATTTCACCTGAATGAAAGTGAAGGGGATGTCCATATTCTAATTGGACCTAAGGGTTACTCTCTCTAGAGCCTCTTGTTGCCTTAGCTAGTTGGTCGACATTAGCGTTCTTTTTCCATGGTATCTACTCTAGCTTGAAATTTGAGAACGTGCTAATGAGTTTATGGCTCTGCAACATATAGGGCCATCATCTTACCCTTAACCTGGAATTGCTCGCCAATTTTTTTGACGAACAACGATGAGCCATGAACACATGAAGAGAATCTATTTATAGTTCTTTAGCCACTAAGACTGCCAGGAAGGTGTTGGTGAGATTTTCCATCCCACAACACCTTAATTGATTAGGAAAGTAATTGTTGACGCCTTTCACAAATTTGAATCAACAAACTTAAATTGTATTAAACTTTCCTTTGGGTAGTAATTATGTTGCTGGATGCTTACATAATTATGTAGTCGCACTCCAACTATTTGTTAGAATGTCAAATTCAATTCGCATTTGCTAAATGAGTTACAATCTAATGCAAAATAAACAGATAATAGTGCATGAAAGTAAGAAGACACAAAAAAATTTACGTGGTTCAAATTCCTTTGAATCCTACATCCACGGATCAAGTCTTTTATTATATATCTTTTCTCTTAATACAAGTGTTTGAATATGATAGAAAGATACAATTTTCTCAATCCCTAAAATAACCCTAATATTTCGGATCCTCTCCTATTTATTGTGTAGAAGGTGTACGTAGATTGCCACCATACTTCCTCCGCCATTGTGTTTTCACCTTTGCATCATGCCACATTCTGCCATTAGCATTGTTTATTTGATGCACCTAGATTGCTGACATGTCTTTGGTGGGTATCCATGATTTAGGCGATTGAATTATGGTCTTCGGTGGGGAGCTTGAGATGAAGGCGGAAAACACGAAACTTAACGGGTCGCATATTCATGATCTGAAGAAGTGAAGGGTTTGCATACTACCTTAGGAGGACATTAAAAGTTACTCGGTTTTTGGGGACTACCAACATATTTGGAGTGAGGCTAACTAGGTGATGTGTGATACTTGCATAATGCTGCGGCGCTGGCTTGATACTTAAGTGTGATTTTCCTAAGTTGCTTTGGGCTTCAGGGTGCATGATTTTCTTTTATAGGATGCATATACCTTTGCTGTTCATCTTGTTTATACTTGCTTGAGTGATATTATGTCGGGATAAATATAGTTGTGATGCCTTGCCTTAACCCGGGAGTAGTTCAATACACGTACGAATGTGATCTAAGCTGACTGCGATTTGAGTTGCGCTTGTTGCTAATATGCATGAGTTATTGATAAAAGGATTTATATCTATGCCATCTACCCATAAGTGTGCATATGCGTTGTTTAAGTGGCCCAATGTGCAGCCCTTTAGGATGACCCTATATGGTGCTGCTTAGGTAGCCCTCAGTATGTGCAGTACAAATCCGCTCTTGAAGGTGTTAACAAAGTATAAGTTTCGTTGATGTTGATAGCGTAGCTTAGCAATCCACTTATTATGGCTCGTGAACATAGTACATCATTGCCTACTCCTTATGACTATGTCAGATTTTGGTTTTAGCATCATAATGTAATATAAGGGATGTGTGCATATTTGATATCTTTGTGGCCTTCCTTACGAGCGCAGTATTGTATTTCTTTGTGACTTCTTGCTTTTTTAGCTACAGTTCTCTTAGTTGAGTCAAGTGTCATGATTTCAGGCTGACTAACATGCTTTGCAGTTAGTCTTGATGGCAATAATAAGGCTTCGATTAAATAGTTGAACGCAATCTGACACTGCTTGCTTCTCTTCCCGACTTATCGTGCAGGATCGAACAGATTGCTTTGATTCCTTCTCTTTCTATCTTAATTTTACTGTGAGAGTAGTTCTCCTAGCCTCATACGTTACTTAGCCCATATTTAACATAGTCTGAAAAATACGGGTGTAACACTTGCCCCATATGTCTAGGGTGATCACAGATCGATGTAGATTTGTCATCATTCACACTCGGTCTGCACATCCCGTCGCTTCAATCTAATCCCTATTTTCTTTTCGTTGATCGAAAAAGTCTTATTGGTTACTTTTACATTTAATGCTCTTGTCCATGTGTAATTCCCTCATCAGGCCACTATTTGAGTCGTTGTTAAATCAAACCTTTTGCTTTTCTAGATAAATATGTATCAATCTTTGTACTCATTATTTTAGCAACTTAATGGATTGACGCCTCGCTAATTCCTTTATCATTTTGATTGTGTGGCCATCATTCAAATTAAGGCATGTATATACTTTCTTCATCTTTCCTTCGTTCATATTTATGTTTTTGCTCAAGAAAGGAAAAGAAAGAAAGAAACAAAAAATTCACTATTTATTAGATCGATTTCGTTGCTGAATTCGGGTTTTCCCTTTAGATTTGAAGTAAGAATCTTATTTTTGTTTTTATTTCTATCAGATTTTGAAATTGCTTCTTCTTTATTTCCCCTCTTATTTCCATCTTCAAAAATTACTCAGTTGGAAGAAGCCAATGGTATCTTTATTCAATTTGAGTTTTTGGGTTATGAAGCTAGGGTTCCTGAACCTCACGAACGTATCAACACTTCCCTGGTTGGGTTTACTCCCATTACCCTTGAACACATATGTTGCGGTCTCTATCTTCCTTTATATTCAATTCTTTGTCAACGGCTTTCTCCCATCGATTTTGTACCCATCCAGCTCACTTCTCTTATGTATTCTCTAGTGATCGCCACTTTTATTCTTTATGCCGAGAACGGCTATAGCCTTTTTTGTGATGAGATTTGGTTTTTATTTAACATTAATAAAAGTCCTAAAAGGAGTGATGCTGGTTTTTTCTATGCACAAGCCAAGAAGGCGGTCCTGACGGCTATCCCATGAAAGATCCAGAAATGGGTTGAATTATATTTCTTTGTTTCTAACTCTGATGATTTCCATTCTTCTTTCATCCAGCATTCTACTCGGTTTGTTTGTTTTGATAAAGACACCAAAAAGTATGATATGCATAGGGTTTGTATTCAAGATATAAGTGGTGAGAAGAGGGAATTTGGATCATTCTTTATTGAACAAATGTTGAAAAAGCATGTGTTCTTGCGTCCATGTCATCTCTTTTTTTTTCTTTCCATTTTTAAGCCTTCCTTAACTTTTTTTGAGCATTCCTTAACTTAAACTGATCCCAGAGGTATTGCCTACTGATGACAGATTTTACACTTATTATTCTTATGATTATATTCTCTATTGGAGCTTCTCTTCACCTTAATATATCTTTTCCATATAGGTACAATGGATGCTTCTATTGCAACTGCACTTCGCCAGCCGAGAAAGCCAATACAAAAGGTTACTCCGAAAAGAGAACATGATATGGTCCATGACTCTGACCGGGATCCCAAAAAGGTGGCTACTTCTCCCCTTCCTCCTCCTCCAAGTGTTCCTTCTCCTTCTAATTCGATGGTGTTGTCTGTCCTTCCTTTGTAGAGTAGTCATTCCCCCAATGCTTGTTATCCACTACCCGAGGGGGGCATATCCAATCTAGCAGAGAGAGTGGGGAAGATTGCGCTGGGTTCACTATCTCGCATTGCCTCGTCTTCTTTATCCTCATTCCTTCCTTTTCCACTTCCTAAGCTTTCCCCTTCCGAACTAATGTCCAAGGTGGAGAGGTCCCGGTCTTACGTAAGCAATCTTCCCTCTTTTTTTATATTTTATTCTAGTGAAATTTACCTGATCATATTTTCTTTATATTTTTGTAGCATGATGCCTTAATGATAGGGGCAGGAGTGGGAAGGAAATCATGTCGCTGCTCTTAATCAAGTAGCTAAACTTGAAGCATACCTTGCCTCATCTAACATTGAGAAAGCAACCTCACTTCCGCAAAGGTCAGGATCGAGAAAGATTTCAGGGTGCACCGAGAGAGGGCCGAGAGGAAGGCCAAGTCTGCGACGGACGCCCTGGCCTCAATAGAATGTGAGTTGTAGGAGAAATGGAGAGATGGCTAAGGTGTGAAAAGAGTTGGCCAAGGTGGAAAAAGAATTAGTTGATCCATAAGAAGAGCTTAGGACGAGCACTTCCTACATGGTCTACAATCTATGTCTCGGCCAAGCATCAGTTTAAGGAAGAGACCGACCTTAGCTTTCTAGGTGAACAATTTATGGTTGACTCGATATACCAATATTGCTGGGACTAGTGGGATAAAGAGTTTGCTGGGCAAGATGCTACTCCTGGCCTTCAATACACACCAATGTGGATGAAGAGGCGGAGGAGGATTGCGTAGACGGATGTCTAAGGGTGCTGAAGGGATAGCCGGACCTATGGTTATTTTAAACCCTTATACAGATGACTAATTTTTGTGTGCGAATTCCAGGATCTCTTTTAATATTTAATGAAAAATTATCTTCTATTTTTTGTTACTATTTTATTTATTTGTTGTTTTGTTAATGACCATGTCGTTTCTGTTACTTTGTTGGTTTTAGTCTTTTGAAGAAGTCATGTTTACAAAAAAAATTGAGGGATAGTGAAGCCAGGCTTAAAACTCAGACTCTAGATCGCATTGGTCTTAGTGTTGCGGCTATTCGCAAGCATGAAAAAGAATTAGACGAGTCTTTTACAAAACTTAGGGATGAGCCCCAGAGATTACTTTCCAAGATTGACCAAGTAATTCAAGAAAAGGAAGCCCTCGACGACTTTTGCTACGCCGTTGGAGATACACCTTAGGAAGTGGCTCTTTTCCACCAGATAGCCCCCACTTGGAGTGGTTTAGGCTTAGACTTAGAAATCTATAAAAGAACCAAAATCTTCATATTCTTGTTATTATATACGTGTTTCTTTAACAGGTGGCTTTATTTGAATTATTGTAGTGAATAATAAGTATTTAATATTGTATCTTTATTCGATGTATATCGATTGCCTTTGAGTTAATTTTTCTTATTACTAATTAGGTTGACTCACCTGAACCTTTTCCTTGACCGTTTCCTGAACCTAATAAAGCCTACATACCTACAATTCCTCCTTTCCCTATCTACAGGGTCCTGATGTCATAGATGTGTCTGAACTTGGGGTTAAGGTGAAGGACCCTTCTACTGCCGTTAAGGCAGAGGCTAGCTTCCTCAAAGTTGAGAATGAAAGTCTTGAACAGGAGTTAGGACGTGTTTGTAAGGAACTTAAAGAAGCTACATATGAGCTCATAGGCCAATTTGAATATAATACTAAGTTGCGCGCATGGGCCGAGCAAACTACGTCAAAGTTGGGAGGAATGTAGGAGTTTATGAAAGACGATAAAAAGCCTTACGGTATTGTTTATGAGAACGAGATTGCAAAATAGAAGAAAATCATTAAAGATATGTCTGCGGAGATTGCTCGCCTAATTGGAGAGAAATAAGTTGCTGAATGCGAAAAGGATGTTGCGGTACCTCGTTCGGACACGGTTCTTGCTCTTCCTATAGGTTCTAGGTCTTCTCCGACGACTGATCGGGCGAGGGTAGTGGAGTCAAGGGGGCCTTCATGTTCGTAGAATGAGGGATGGAGAACCGACATCCATAGGTTTTTTGGTGGTTTCTCGAGACGAACGAAGAATACTAAGGCTGAGTTAATCGATACCGTAGAGAAAACAAGGGAGAATGCTGAATTGAAGATTCATGACCTTGAGGATTCCCTATGTGATGCTCAAAGCAAGATTGCTTCCTACTCATAGAAATTTAAGCAAGAGAAAATTAAAAGTAAGAGGAGGGAGGTTTTCCTTCAACGCTCAAGGATTTCTTAGAATACATCTATCATGCGCTGGATTAGGGTTTTTTATGCAATATATTAGGTTTCGAGTGTCCGCCAAACAACCTACGGACCACTGGGCTGGGGCTTGTACGATCCCTAAAGGACTTTTTTCGTTTGCTTAGCCCTGCCTTTACCCAGCGTTTCTTAGGTGTCTTGTTGTTGTGTTTAATTGTTGGACCTTAGGATAAAAAATGATTTTGTAAATTCATGACGTTTGATACTGTCTTTGGAGTTGTACTTATGTTTGGTGAATTACTCATCATTTTTGTTCATTTTCTTGTGAAGTTCACGCTTTTCCTTAATTTTGAATTGTATGGAATTGTTTGGTTTTCAGTCGGCTTCTTTCGATCAAGATTCGGAGGTGGTCATTCTTAAGGAGAAGCTCAATTCTCCCTAGTCAGAGATGCAGGTTGAGAAAGTTTATTAGAAGATGCTGAAAATGTATACGAAATCGTATTCCAGGATGAAAACCAAGTCCTTACAACAAAAAGTTGAAGAATTTAATGGGGAGATTGTTGGGCAAATTAGCGGAGAAGATACTCCCTCTACCACCTTGGTTGTAGGTACTTCTTCTAGACTAGGTGCTACTCTTGCATCCCTCTCCAAGGCTGACCCGGACGAAGTTTTTAAGTGGAAGAATGATTTGAAATTGTTATGAAGCCAAGTTTAATGAGCTGGAGGATCATTATAAGAAAGAATTGGATACAGTGGGCACTCGTGTTTTGTCCTTCATTTCTACTGCGGAGGAGCTCTTTGGCCCCTTCTCTAGGAATATTGAGAAAACAAGGGACTACCTTTTAGCTGAGATTGAAAGAACTAGAAAGGTGGTCATGGAGCATGTGAATGCCCTTAAGAATAAGGTATTCAACTTAGAATGCAAACCTTGCCTGGACTCCATTGCTGTCTCTCGAGGTGGGATAGATAGGGATTCCTTATTAGAGAAACTCCGCGATGAGAAGGTAAAGAAGGAAATGGAAGAAATCAGCAAAAGGCGTGCGATTGATGTTATCAAATGTTTTCTGCCTGAACTTGACCTATCTTTTTTATATAATCATGCTAATTATAAGTATGACCTACATGATTATGATGATACTTAGGTTGGCGCCAATTATGACCCTCGTACTGCTTACGGTAGCACTGCTTACGACCGTATTGCTCATGTTCGTTCATCAGTTGTTATTACTGAATTGCATGATCCACGTCTTATTCTCCAACCGACGGCCAGTTCTCCTCCATGTTCGACATCAAATTTCCGCAGATTATTCCACCGCCGAACAATCATATCTAGCTTTTCTTCTAAGCTTAAGTCAGATTCTTAGCATTGTTTTTGTTTTTCTATGAGATGTAACTTTGTGAATTTAATGTACCTTGTGTGGTGATTGTTTTTAATTATTTTCACTTATGAAGTATGCTTAGGCATATTGAATCGCACACAAAAATTTTGGTAAGTAAAAATAGAATTAAGCGACCTTGAGTAAATCTTAGTTTCTTATGTTTATCTGGCAATCTTTAATTTCTGTAATTTCACCTGATTTGTGAGCTGCGGTACATTCCATGCATCATTTTTCCTTGCTATTTTTTTGAGTTAATTTCTTATGTAGTTCATGCTTCCTGAACCTGGTTTTTTGTCTACATGCTTTTCCGCATATCTGCTATGATCTACCCCCTTGTCTGGGGTGTAGTGACATATTAGTGCACCTGACATGGTCTTCCCAGCCATTATGGGGGAGGACTGAGGTTTGGCTGTGAAGAGACCATGTATTTACAACCTTTTAAATCATGTGCATGGTTTTTTTACCGGTTCCAGTTGTCTAGTATCCATACTTCTAGTGTGTTATGTTAGTTGAACTAACATAGAGGTGATTTTATACTGGTTCAGGCCATCTAATGTCCCTACGTCCAGTTGATTGGCTGAAGAAGTCGAGCTGCATTATAAGCAGCTCAGTTTTTCTAACCGGTTCGGGAAATCTAATATCGATACATCCAGTTGTCATCTCAAAGAAATTAACACAGAGAGATTTTTATACTGGTTCGGTCCCTCTAATATCCCTACGTCCAGTTCATTGTATTACTACTTCTCATAATAATTCCAATATTTATTACATAAGTGATTTAGATCGCAATATACCCAGTGCAATATTGATCGCTTGTCCTTTGCAGCTATGGTTGATGCCCTAACTTTAGTTCCTCTGCCAAATTTCCAATCCATCATGCTTTCGATCTTGGCTATCTTTCCGATATAGGTGTGTCTTTTGGCTCGGGAGAGAAGCATCAATATCTAGGCATTATCACCTGGGTTTGATTGCAACCGAGGATGTTAGAAAATCTTCCAAATTGGTGTGCATCTCAATCACTTCAGCTCACTGTCTGGCCCGGATATCGATCATCACTAAAAGGAATGGCAGTTGAATCTCCCAGTTTTCGAGTAGAATGTGCAAATGTCCTTATCAAAATGATCACAGCAAGAGGGTTTTCTTAAATCCTCTTGGCATAGTTATAGGGATTCTTAGATTCTAGCTGTGGATTTCTTGCCATTATCGAAATCATTGTCCAAATCAACAACCACCCACATGCTTTCGTCCAACTTGCAGTCATGGATTGATAATAGAAGATGAGAAATGAGTGGTAATATCCCTTCAACTTGGTTCCATGCAATTAGATTGAGTCCTTCTATCAAGTAATAGTGGGTTAATGTCAGATAAGTTGGATTTAATTTAAGGGCCAGCTTTACAATTCTCATTTCTGAGAGTGTCATTACCACTTACATGCTGCATAGTCAGTGCGGTTGGTAAATGGAGGAGGTGAGCTGTGGATGGTATGGGATAAGTTTGCTTAAGGGCACTATTTCAGGCTATCATCCCCTTCAACTCTTTTTCATGTTATTTCCCTGGTTTAATGAAGTTCTGAATCGTGGTTAGGATGGGATCAATGGTGGTTTCAACGGAGGCTTTCGCCTTTGCTTAGGCTTTGGAAATTTTAAATAACTGTTTTTGAGTGAAAGGAACGAATGAAATGGTGAGATTCATGGTTGGTGGAGGAAATGTAGGTAGAGCTTATAAGAGATGGGGAAACAAAGGTTAGCTAGATTTGGTGGAGATTAAAAAAGGAGAACAGAGGTTCAAGCCCTCCTTCTAGCGCCAAAAATATTGGCAAGATTTTTCATCCCACAACACCTCAATTGATTAGGAAAGTTATTATTAACATTCTTTCATAAATTTGAATCAACAAACTTAAATTATATTAAGCTTGCCTTTGGGTTGTAATTATGTTGTTAAATGCTTACATAATTTTGTAGTTACACTCCAACTGTTTGTTAGAATGTCAAATCCAATTCGCATTTGTTTAATGAGTTATAATCTAATGCAATATAAACAAATAAAAGTGCATGAAAGTAAGAAGACATAGTAATTTACATGGTTTAGATTCCTTTGAATCCTACACCCACGGGTCAAGTAATTTTTATATCTTTTCTCCTGATACAAGTGTTTGAAAAAATAGAAAGATACATTTGTTTCAATCCCCAAAAAAGAAAACAACACCCCTCCCCAAATATTTTGGATCATATGTCCTATTCATTGTGTAGAGGGTTTACGCAGATTGCCACCATCCTTCCTCCGCCATTGTGTTTCTACCTTTGGATCATGCCACCTGTCTCCCATCCGCATTATTTGTTTGATGCACCCGGATTGCTAACATGTCTTTGGCGGGAAGCCATGATTTGGGAAGTTGAATTATGATCTTTTACAAGAAGTTTAAGATGAAGGAGGAACTCCTTAAATTGAAGCGGCAAAATCTAAAACTAGAGCGGGAAACTCGAATCTTAACAGGCCGTATATTTCTAATCTGAAGAAGTGAAGGGTTTACATACTGCCTTAGGAGGACATTAAAAGTTAGTGGTTGGTTTTAGGGCACTATCGGCGTATTTGGAGTGAGGCTATGCTAGTTGATGTGCGATAATTGATGATGTTGCGGTGCTTGCTTGATACTTAGGTGTGATCGTCTTGAACTGCTTTGGACTTCAGGGTGCATGATTTGTTGTTATTGGCTTTGCTGTTCATCTAGTTTGTATTTGCTTGAGTCATATTATGTCAAGGTAAATAAAGTTATGCTACCTTGCCTTAACCTGGGGGTTAGTTCAATACACGTATGAACGTGATCTGAGCCGACTAAGATTTGAGTTGCCCTTGTTGCTAATATGCATGAGTTATTGATAAGAGTGATTTATATCTTTGCTATCTACCTGTAAGTGTGGATGTGCATTGGAGCGTTGCTTGAGTGGCCATGTGTGAAGCCCTTCGGGATGCTTCTGACTTTGTGTGGTACTACTTAGGAAGCCCTCAGTATGTGCGGTACATATATGCTCTTGAAGCTATTAACACAGTATAAATTCTAGAGATGTTAATAACACAATTAAATCATCAATTTATTATGGCTCGTGAATGCAGTACTTCATTGCCTATTCCTTATGACTATGTCAGATTTTGGTTTTAATATCATAATGTGATACTGACACTAAGGGATGGATGCAGATTCGATACCTTTATGGCCTTCCTTACGAATGCGGTATTGTAACTCATTATGATTTCTTGCTTTTCTGGATGTGGTTCTTTTCGTTGAGTCAAGTGTCGTGACTGCAAGCTGTGTAACACCCCTATTTTAAGTTGAATATTATTTAAATAAAATAATGTAAAGGGTTAAGAAGAATGAGATTTGAAACTTAATAAGGTCATGCCATACTTAATTGATTAAGTAAGATTGTTTAAAATTAACATATAAGAGAATATATAAGAGGGAAAATTTAGGAAATAGACCTCTCCTTTGCCTTAAACCCCCTCCCACTGATATCATTCTCACATTATTTATATAAAAATAACCAAAAGGAAAATATAAGTGGGCCAGCCATTAATCAACATAAGGGGGGCGAAATCAAAGGAGATTCACAAATCCAAGCTTAGGGATTCAAGAGCTATATCAAATATCAACTCCAACAATTAATCTAAGGTGAATAATAAATGTTCCATGTCTATTTTTGCTTTTGAATTCGGTTATGGATGATACCTGAATGATTGATGTTTGTTTTGTCAAGATATGGTTATTTAATAATTGTTTAGATAGAATAATGGTTATTGAAATTTTAATGAAATTGTTTAAATGGGTTTTAAGGGTGAAACCTAAGATTTTAATCTCCAAATGTTTTGATTTTTGGATAAGTTCTATAAAACATTATTTTGGAGATGAGTTTATAATTTCATAATTTTCTAAGTTATATAGCTTATTTTATGAACTTCCTAAGGAGGAAATAGTTTAAATTTGGGTTTTAATTATTTAAAATAATTAATTATGATTTTTGGCTTCAAAATTTTTATATATTAAAGAGAATGATATTATTTAATTTTTGTGAATTTTTGGGATTTTTCCCAAGTGATTTCAATTTATTGCGAATTTATTATGCTAGATAAGCATTTAAAGGATAGTTAATTAAGGATATTAATTAATTATTTTAAATATGTTTTGGAACTTGAAAATTTAGTGCGGTAGTAATTCTGAAATGCTTTTGTAAAGAAATTGTTTTATCCAATAGAAATTGAACAAGAAATAAGATTTGGGGAAAAGTTTTTGCTTAAAGTAGTAATAAAATAGTTTTCACATGAATTATGATAGCGCCATACCATCCTAACGTCGCCGAGCCTAAGATAAAATCGTATCCATGAATGTCGACATCGAGGTGAAAAGAAGTATAAGATAGTTACTTCGGTAGCTATGTAATGTTTCCAAGTAGGCCGAAGTCGACCTCCTCGACAATATAGTATTGGTGCAATGGTATCTTCATGATTCATCTAAATGTTTTATAAGCTTAATGTCGACGTCGATGATGTCGCATGTTTTAACCACTGTTTTCAATGATGCCCGCCTAATCACTTCGACTTTATAAAGATAATAAGCGACATAGTAGCTGAAATGGGTCTCTTTAAAGGTTTTTATTATGACGTCGAGGGATTTGGGGTTGATGTGCATCGAGGTCGGCGACCTTATGTTTTAGAGTCGATGCCGCATTACCACGACGTCTCATTTCATCTTTTAAAGCTGAAGAGGCTTGTTTTTTCATAAATTTAAAATGCTTTAAAGGGGTGAATAGGCCTATGTTTTAAGAGGGTCGAAGACCCTATATCTTCGACAGTTAGCCATATAACTTATAAAGCTTTTAAGTGTTGTTTAATAGGTGATAGCCTATAGTTTATGGAAGTCGACAATGTCACTTTCGACATGAATTTATACTTAAAATAATTTAAGTTTGGTTTCACCTTACGTAGAGGATCGATGACGTAAAGTGCGGCTTGAATGTCGCCTATCTTCATCAAAGGTGGAGAGCATCATGCTTTCCATTTCGATGTCATCATTGGGGATTTAATGCCATTTTAAAACCTGTAAACTTCAACACTATCATTGAGGACACCAATACGGATGAACTTCGACATTGATCTATATTAACCTAATAAAGGCGGTGAGCCTATTGTTTTTTTACTTTGATTCTAAACATTGGGGATAAATGCTAATTCGATTATATACATCAGCGCTATCATTGGGGACACTAAGGTATGTTAGTTTCGACAAACTAAATGTTTTATAAATGAGACTTTATCATTGGGGATACTAATGTATTTTCTTAAATGAGTTCAAAATTGATTAATTGGGGATACCAATATATGTCACTTTGAATGTTATGACTTTAAGAGGAAATAACCTAACCAGGATACCAATAGACATAGGTTAAACATGTGGATAACATTAATTAAGTTGTTAAATGATGAGTTCATGGTCATTCTAGATAAACTATGGGATGTGAGATGGATAGTCCACATCATGCTGGAGATGGATAGCCTTTATGAGGATAATGAAGCGTTCATAGTCATTCTAGGAAAACTATGGGATGTGTGATGGATAGTCCACACCAATCTAAGTTAGATGGAATATATGTGATGGATAGTCCACATAATTTTAAATAATTAAACCACATGTGATGAGTAGTCAACGTGGTAGGAGATAGGCAATCTAAGTAATACTTACATGTGAGATGGATAGTCCATATAATTCTGAATATGCTTATATGTAAGATGGGTAGTCCACATAATTGTAAGATGAATAGTCAATTTAAATTATGACGGGTAGTCATTTGAAATTAAGATGGACAATCTAATGAATTGGGATGGATAAACTAATATATGTTGCATGATTATAAATGCTATTTTCTACGTTCTAACCATTGTGGTTGTAGGAGCACAGTATGTGGTTGTTATGTTTTGGTTAAGATACAAGTGAGGGGAAAACCTATTTCGCTTAGTGGTGTGGTCTCACTAGATATCTATTATGGTTCGAGATGGTTGGTTATTATTCACTCCAGACTGTTATCTGACCCAAAGTTTTTGTTTTTCCCCTTAAACTCTCCAGTACTCATTTGAGTAGGTGGGGAGTAAATGATTTTAGGTTTCCAATTAGATGAATAATCTTTTGGAGATGTGCAGGAGGCAATCTAGTTATTAAAAACTTTATCTAATTCTGCTGTGTAATTTGGTTTCGTCAATTTGGATGTAATGGCAAAGTTGTATAATTGCCAATTATTTTACTCTGATCAACCAAGGGGGCATCTTCATATGTCGCTCTTGGAGTATTTTTTAATAATTATATTTTCTCTGAATATAGGATTACGATTGGGATTATGTGTTAAGTACGAAATATCATTTGAGAAATGAGATATGAAAATTTGTTATTAAACTGTGTTGAAAACTTTTCATATTCATGTGCTTTTGATTATTGATATGATTTACATAGCCATGTTTTGTCACCGAAAATTAATAACTATGGATGACTGCAACATCCGTAGGAGTTCGCTTTGGGCCTCAAAATGGGAGGATATAATAAGTTGGTATCAGAGCATAGGTTTATGATTAAAAGAAATTTTTTACCTAATGAGTTTTGAAAAACTATTCCTAATGAACTGGAGAATAAGATCGGGGTTATGGGATAATGCTATAGTAACGTACTTATAGTTGCTATATATAAGTATGTATTCTCCCTTCTCTCTTAGACCGTTCTTCTGTATCTTACCAATGCTCTTATGCAGATTTATGAGAAAGAAAGATACGGAGGCAGGAAATGAAAGATTGAATCTAGGTGGAGGAAGCACCACAACCAATGGAAAAGCTCGGCCCAATACAAGGAGGAACTACGATCGACAAGAAAATTCTAATCAAAATGAAAATGCTAATGTAGGTGCCGGAACCCCACCAATAAATATAGGGACTATGTATCAATTCTTTGTCAATCTGAGTAAGCTGGAGCAGCTATAGAGGTAGTTGGAGGAAATGTTGCTAAAGTGGGAGGAGTTAATCCCGTGGCACTAGTTGGTAATAACTATGCTAGCTATAGAGGAGATGTGTAATCCAAGTAATACTTACATATGAGATGGATAGTCCATATAATTCTAAATATGCTTATATGTGAGATGGGTAGTCCACATAATTATCAAACGGGTAGTCAGTTTAAATTGTGATGAGTAGTCAATTGAAATTATGATGGATAATCTAATGAATGGGGATGGATAATCTAATATATATTGCATGATTATAAATGCTATTTTCTATGTTTTAACCATTGTGGTTGCAGAAGCACAGTATGTAGTTGTTATGTTTTAGTTAAGATACTAGTGAGGGGAAAACACATTCTGCTCTGTGGCGTGGTCTCACTAGACATCTATTTTGGTTAGAGATGGTAGGTTATTTTTTACACCAGACTATTATATGTTCCGAAGTTTTTGTTTTTACCCTTAAACTCTCAGGTGTTCATTTGAGTCGGTCGGGATTAAGGGATTTTAGGTTTCCAGTTAGACAAATGAGCTTCCGGAGACGTGTAGGAGGAAGTCTAATTATTAAGAATTTTATCTAATTCCACTGTGTACTTTTTTTGTCGATTTGGATGTAATGGAAAAGTTGTATAATTGCGAAGTATTTGACTCTGATCAACCAAGGAGCATCTTCATATGTCGCTCTTAGAGTATTTTGTAATAATTATATTTTCTTTGAATATGGGATTACAATTGGGATTATTGAATATGAAATATCATTTCTGAAATGAGATATGAAAATTTGTTATTAAACTGTGTTGATAATTTTTCATATTTATGTGGTTCTGATTATTGATATGATTAACATAGCCGCATTTTGTCACCAAAAATTAATAACTGTGGATGACTACATCATCCGTGGTAGTTAGTTTTGGGCCTCAGAATGGGGGATGTTATAAGCTAGTTGTTATACTTTGTAGTCGGTCTTGACGGCAGCAATAAGGCTTTGATTAAATAGCCGAACACAATCTTACATATCTCGCTTCTCTTCCTGACTTATCATGTAGTATCGATCGGATTACTTCAATTCCTTCTCATTTTATCTTAATCTTTACTGAGAGAGTAGCTCTCCTAGTCTCATACATTGCTTAGCCCATATTAAACATAGTTTGAGAAATACAAGTGTAACAGAAGGCTTTATATTTGTTACATTGTTGGTAGTTATGAAGCTGAGGTGGATGGTGAAGCAAAGTTCCTTTCCTTCAGGTGTGATGAGCACCATGTCAGCCCCCAACCCTTATTTATTGGATGCACCATCAACATATAGTTGCCACACTTGCCGGCTGGTGGTTGCTTCTTCCTCGTCATTATGCAAGTTAGAGCATTCAGCTATGAAATTGGCCACAACTTGACCTTTAATGGAAGTGTGAGGATGGAAGGTAATGTGGTGATTTTCGAGTTCTACGAACCACTTCAAGAGTCGACACCCTATATCAGGCTGGCTCGGCACTTTATCACCTGGTTAGTTAGGACTTTGATCGGGTGAGCTTGGAAATATGGCCGAAGCTATCGATCACCCATTAGAAGGCAGAAGGCTAGCTTTTCCAACATGGTATATCTTGTCTTCGGGCCAGATAATCTCTTGTTGACATAATATATCCATCGTTGAATTTTTTATTCCTCCCGGAATAAGGCGACACGAATCGCATTGTCGGTGACTGCAAGGTATATAAGTACAGATCTTCCCTTTCCACGGGCTTGGAAAGTATGAGGGTGTTGCTAGATGTCGCTTCAAATCTTCAAATGCCATAGTGAACTCAATGTTCTAAGAAAATGACTTTCCCTTCTTGATGAGGCGAAGAAGTGTAAGGACATATCTATTGTGTTTGACATAAAGTGACTGAGTGCCACGACCATCCCATTCAGGCTCTTAACTTATTTGACCGTGTGAGGGATTTTCATATCATAATTCACTTGAATTTTATCGGGGTTGGCTTTGATCCCGTTGGAGCTTACCAGAATTCTAAGGAATTCCCTAACCAGATGACGAACGAGCTTTTCTTAGGGTTGAGTTTCATGCAGTATAGTCGGAGGATATTGAAAGTTTTGGCCAAGTTCTTTAGGGCCCCCAGTCGGTTTGGACTTTATGGCATGTCATTTATGTATACTTCCATAAACTAGCTAATTTATTTGAAAAACATTATGTTAATGAGTCACCGATAGGTGGCACCTACGTTGCGGACCCCAAACAGTAAGACATTGTAGTAGTGGAGCCCTATATTTGTGGTGAAAGACATATGCACTTGGTTCGGACCATGCATGGTGATCTATTCATATCTAGAATAGGCATACATGAATGCTTGTCCTTTAGGCGAGGCAGCATGAAACTATCTTTCAAGCTGGCATTATTAGGTCCGAGAAGACAATACGTGTCCTCTAGGCCCCATTTGGTTTGCGAACCAGCACTAGATTAACAACCTAGATCGGATACTCTGCCTTATGAATGAAACCATCGGTGAGGAGCTTATTTATCTCTTCTTTGAGTGCTTTGTACCTTTTCGGGTTGAGAGGCCTTGTCTTTTATCGGACGGGGTGAGCTTTTGGGTCGATGTTAAGGGCATGGAAAATGATAGAAGTGCCTATGTCGATCATGTTATAGTGCCCTCAAGCAAACACGTCTTGACTTTGTTTAAGGAAGCATATCAGCTCATCCCTTGTTTTCAAGCTTAGTTCTATTCCGGTCTGGCTGACCTTGTTGGAGTCATCATTGTCTATTGATATTGCTACAAGCCAAGTCACTAGTCGACATATAAGATTTGAGTCTCTTATACGAGGTCGAGTGGGTCATCATTTACTTCCATGCTTGTTTCTATATCACATTGGTCTAATGCATGTATCATGGGCTCTATGGCTTCCTTGGTTGAGATGGACGTTCGTGCTCAAGCTGGGAGCTGTGGGTTACCCCTGGCTCTCACAGATGAGTTCGTCAATGTCGAGAGGGAAAGAGTTATGGTGGTTGCCGATCTCGCTTGCTTGTGGGGGTAAACCTACTCATTCCATGTTGCAATGAGTTCCTACATCTTGTTTGGGCTGGCCAAGGAAAGATGGTCCTCGCCAACCGCATTGTCTTCGCCTCTAGCATGAACATGAGCGTTGGGTGACTTGCACGCTCTCTCAGAAGCGTTGGTGGACTTAGATGATTCTCTGATGGCTCCAATGCTATTGGCATCCCTTGAAGGGATGGGAGCATTGCATGGCTCTCGCGTTCTCTCAGGTTTACCATCGTTGAGCTTGGCTAACTCTTGTTGTAACATGAGAACTCCTTTTTTCGAATATTGTAATTATATCCTATAGTAGTCTCTGGTAGCCTGCTACTAGCCATGGATGTTAATATCACTCCCTTTGACTAAGAATTTCATCGTGATCAGCTAATAGGCTATGATAGCATCTAGATCTGCCAGCGCTCATCTATCTATTAAAATTTTATAAGGGATGAGCAGTCCACTATCATAAATTTTACTTGAACCTTGGCTGTAAGGGCCTGTAACAACCCATTGTTTTGGAGTAATTTAGCTAATCAATTAAAGGGCCAAAATAAGCTAAATAAGAAGGAATAAGGCATATGAATTAATGTAAAAGAATAAGAAGTCCCAAGCCCAAATTATTATGGGACAATAAGGACTACTCTTTTCCATTCATTCATTTGATTCTACTAAAAATAAAATAAAAGCTTGAAAGAAACAGTAATGGTGGTAGCTTAAAGAGAGAAAATAAAGAGAAGATAAGAAAAATGCAAGCTAAAGTGGGATTTAGAAGACTAAAGCAAGATAATCCAAGGATCTAGGTGAGTAATACTAAACCCATTTTTACTATACCCAAATATATGGTTTGGATAAGATCTTGTGAACTATCATATATGATGGATTTTCATTAACACTTAAATTATTTAATAAATGTTTAGGGAAAGATATGTGAACATGAGATGTTTAGTCATATTTCCCTACCTTAATGATTTCAAAATGTTATGAAAGTTTTAAATGATGTTCTAACCTTGATTTTGGAAATGGGCTTTTAGTTTGAGAGATTTCTTGTGTCAAAAAAAATTTATTATGATTTATCGAAGGAGTGTACCAAGAAAATAAACAAGGAAAAATACCCTTAGTTTAAAATAAAGGATAGACTATATTAGAACACGTGTTCATGAATTTTTTGGGAATTTTATTAAGGTTTTCGATGAGGAAAATAAGCTAATATGTGATAGGTACTATGCTGGGGTAAAGAGGGAACTACATGGATGCAAGTAATATAAAATTATATGGAAAATCAAGTGTCAGATAAATAAGGGACCAAATCCAAATAAAATGCTGAAAAGAAAAATAAAGGACACTTTAAATAATAGAAAGTGAAATCGTAACATATCATATAGCGACAAGTGTAAATGCATTGTCAAACATGTCAGACTTTGTCTAGTATGGAGCTGGGTGACGGCCTAATGTTACATAAAGCCTAACGTTACATAAAACATTGCGCACATGGGGATGAGGTAGTGATTTGCCAAAAGGATCTATGGACTTTCAAGAGAAAGTAGAATTGCACCGCAATTTTAGAGGACAAGCTGTGCCGCAATTATATAAAGGCGGAAGAAACTGAAATGCACTGCAATATGCAAAAGCGATATTTCACCGCAAGTTAAAGGTTTTCACTTAATAAGTAAAGAGTGAATTGCGCACGTAGGATTTGGGTAGGGGTGTACTGCGCTAAGGGAGGGTGTGAATGAAACCTAATAAAAGACAATTAGGTAGGAATTTTGGGGAGACCTAGGCAAGTAAGGGGAAAGAACTCTTGCGCTAAAGGATAGAGTTGGAAGGGCTACTGACGTCAAGTGGGGACATTCACTCGAATGCGGGCTACTAACGTCAAGTGGGGACATTCACTCGAATGCACACCTAGAGAAGGTAAGGAGAGACATTCAACTTCTTGAGACTGTGGTAGGGTATTCCAAGTAGTTCGAAATTAAACAAATGTTTAGGGACTGGATGTGGGTTTCTGTGTAGTTGACTGCAGTGGGGTTGTTCAAGAAGTTTAAAATTAAATAAATACATAGGGACTACGGTAAGGTTATTCCAAGCAGTATAAAATGAAATAAGTACATGGAGACTGCAGTGGGGTTATTTCAAGCAGTTTAAATTAAAAGGATACCACAAGTGGCTAGTTCTAGGCACTATGAGATTAAAGAAAAATCCAAAAAGGAGCTTAGAGGGGGCTGCATCATAGGCACGGTAGCAGATGGGAATAACATATTAAAGAATAATCTAAAAATGGTAGCTAAGTGGGGATTGTGCCGGGGGCACAGTAGTAAACGGGAACTGCTTAGGAACGCACAAAGGCGCAATAGTAAATAAGAACTACTTGTGTCAGAACCATGTTTGTTTCACTTAGGATGCTTAGATAGTGAAGCGGAAACTCACTCTATGCAGTTCGGTTTGGTCTCACTATGTGTTAATTTTGGGTAAGTTTATTCACACTAGTTTTTATGTCTGACCCGTTTTTTTATTATTGTTTTTCTATAAATTCACGGGTACTCATTTGAGTCGGTTGGGTATATAGGATAGGCAGGTTTAGAATAAGCGTCGCAATATGAAGTATGAAGATGGAGTAGGAGGTTTTATTTGATAATAAATATATTGTTTCCGCTGTTGAAGGATTTTAGGTAGCATCCGCATATGTTGACCCGACTCTTTACTATATTATTTTCTATTGTTATTTGTCCCCTACGTGCACACGACTTTGGGGTTAATTTTGAAGAAAATGTATGTAATAAATGTTAAAATAGTTTCTATGTAATGAAAATATTTAGCTATTTTGTTTACTTAAGTTGTATTTGAATATACTAAACTCACTTCCGTCACTGGAAGATAATTCCAGTAATGGCTACAGCATTATCGGCGCTCATCTTCGAGTCTCGAAGTAGGGGACATAACAGTTGGTATCAGAGCATGGGTTTGGGACACTTAAGCAAAAAAAAGCTAGAAAAAAAAATAGAAGTGGTATTTAGAATAAAATTAACACCTTGGGGGGATACACAAGCGTGTGTGTGTTTTTTTGAAAATTGGTACACTTTATTAAATTCTATCAAATAAGTACATTCTGGGCATCTAAAGCATTATATTAAAAGAAAACAATTACATAAAATTTAAATGTTACAGCCCACCTCTTTCAATCCACAAAGCCCAAATATACTTTCTTCTCCTTCTTCCTTCTGCTCCCTGACACCATTATCCCACATCTCTCAGTTCAATCCCCCACCTACGAAGCAAATCAATATTTCTGGCCGTCCTCTCCGTGGTGCTCCCATTATCATTGGCGAGGTATATAATCTCTTTCTCTATTTGTTTAAATTTGCACGAACTATCCATCTTCTGCACTTTGAAAATACACCCGTTTCTCTCTTGCCAAATAAATAGATAGTAGTAAAGGTCGCGCAAACAAGATCTCGAATTTGGTCTTTCTCTTTGAATCTGGTAAGCATCTGAATCGACTCCTCCTCCTTTGATGGTAGAGTATTAGGTACAAGATCAAACTTTAATTTCATCGAACACCATATGAAACTTATGTAAGCACACTGAAAAAATAAATGATGTACTGATTCCTCTTCTTTCTCACATAGAACACATAAACTGTCATTGGTTATTCGAAATCGCCAAAGTCTATCTTGTGTGCTTATTCAATTAATCATAGCTAGATATGAAATAAACAACCTCTTTCTGCTATTCTTTGAATGCCAGACCAATTCATACCAATCTCTCTTTGTTCCCTGCTCTAGAAACTTGTCCCTTGCTTTGTGAAATGAGAATTGTCCACCCTCACACCATTCGTATTGATCATGATCATTATTGCTGTAGATGTGTACTTCCCTGATTGCATTCTCCACCTCTCTGGTTGCTGCAAGCATATTTGGCTTTCATTCACCATCATGTAGTATGCCTGCAACCTTTGTATGGTCATTACCTATCAAATGAAATCTGTGCAATCCCAATATTTCAACTAAGCATTTACAATTTATCCAAGGTTCAAACTATAGAAGGTTGTCACCTCCAACTGAAATAGCTTTGTTAAAATATTGTCTTCCATTTGTTCTTAAGCGCAAGATATATTTCCAGGTACATGAGGCATTATTGTCAATTTGCATCGACCAAAAGTGTATCTTTACAATACCTCTTTTTCATCCATTCACTCCATAGGTTGTTTTTTGTTACCATCATAACAATTTAAGACATGCTGCCCTCTTAAGATCTGAAAACAGCTTGAGCCCTACACCTTCCTCTGCCTTTGGTTTACATAAGACATTCCATGCAACTTTATATTTGCTTCCTCCCAAAAAAAAGTCCACTCATAAAGCATTTAATTATTCTATAGTAAATCCTGGTATTTGATATACAAATATCCAGTAAAGCACCATGGGAGTAATAACTAAGTTGAGCAACTCAGCTCTCCCTATTAAGCATAAAAACATAGTGTCGCACCCTTGCAATTTTGCTTGAATCCTGTGTAATAAACTCTAGCACTCCGAGCAATGTAAATAAGTAGTGGATAGAGGTACACCTAAATATGTTATAGGTAGGGACTCCAATTGAAATTGTAATATATTCATAATGGAAGACCTCTGGGTTGCTGCTCTACTAAAATATAGTCTACTCTTCATTATATTAACATTAAGTATGGAGTGGATACTGAGATTTTGAAAAATTTGCATCAAAGTAGTTGCACCAGTCACAATTGTCTTTCCAAAGACCATCAGGTCATCAGCATACAGTAGTTGAGTAATATATGGTTTGAATCTAAAAACTGGGAGGAAGAGTTTAGATTCAGTAGCTTCATTCATTAGAAAGGTAAAAAATCTCCATGGCAATAGTAAACAAGTAAGGGGAGAGTGGATCTCCTTGACGTAATCCCCTATTTCTAGTAATAAAGCCCTTTGAAATACCTTGAAGCAAGATAGAGTATGTTGGTGTACTGATACATTCGAAAATGATATTTCTAAAGTGTGTCAGAAAACCCATTTTTTCCATAATGAAACATATAAAGCCTCTGTCTATCATGTCATAGGCCTTCTGGATATAACACAAAATCAATCCACTCCTTGCTTATTGAAGTCACGAAGTTGTTCATGTGCTAATAATATGGTGTCTCCAATATACCTCCCAATGATGAATGCACATTGATTTTCTGAGATCACGAAGGGTGGAAAATGCTTTAATCTTTTGCAAAGTACCTTACTAAAGACCTTATAATACATATTACAATAGGATATTTGTCTATAGTGAGTGATGTTAGTAGGTCTGTCTAACTTAAGTATCAAAGTAATAAATGTATGGTTGATGCCCTTAGGTAACTTCGTTGCATGAAACATATCATTGAGTGCTGCTATTAAGTCTTCCTTTATTTCCTCCCAGTGGAACTTCAAAAATTTGGAATTAGTACCATCCGGGCCTGGGTTCTTACCATCATGTACTGAAAACGCTGCTTTTTTAGCTTTTGTCATGATAATGCCTTGTAGCAAAAATTGATGGCCTTTTGGGTTTATAGTGGCAATAGGCTAAAAATCTGGAAATTCTGTAGATTGTGTACCATTGAACAAAGTAGTTTAATATGTAAGTGCTCCTTATTCAATATACTCGGGTTTATATAACAAGCCACCCTGATCATCTATGAAAGCCTAAACATTGTTGATGTGTCTTCTACATGACGTTTTAGAATGAAAGAAACTAGAGTTTGTATCACCTTGTTGTAGCCGTTACACCTTTGCTTTCTGCCTTAAGCTCCAAAACTTGATATTTTGTTGTGTTTGAAATTTTTGTTTTTCATATAGCATATCTTCATATAATTGCAAATTGCATGGATCATTATCCACAGCAAGTTCAAGGGCTGCTACTTCCTTTTCAGCTTCTTCAAGATAAATATCTTCCTTCGGTCTTAGCTTGTTCCTTTTCTTAAGCTCTTCCTTACATCTGTAGTTTCTGTTGAAATACGTAACTTTGAAATTCCCATATTTAAGTGTTTAGTCCCCTAGAAATACATGCTGAGTAACCATCTTCAAAGCACCACTGATTGTCATAGCTGAAGGGAAAGCCTTTCTGATGTACTACTGGGACTAAATGCAGCAATGAAGGGTTATGATCACTTGATAACTGTGATAATGCCAATGCCTTCATATATGAAAATTTCTGCAAGCAATTAGAGTTTACAAAAAATTTGTCAGTATTATTAGCAATACGCTTTTTCCTCCATGCATAATTGTATCCAAGAGCTTTTAATTCTGTTAACCCCGATTGAAGTACACAGTTGTTGGAAGCTCTGAGCTGAGTGAACGGGATAGGTAGGCTACCCTGCTTGTCTAAGGAAGAGGAAGTACTATTGTAATCACCCACCCATTGGAACCCAAGCATCTGTAATAGATTTTGATTCTTGAATGATGTGTTGTCATAGAATCTGTCTTTCAGCGAAACTATTACTTGCATATACAACAATTTGTACAAATTGAAAACCTCCAAAGTTTAATGCAGACAAAGTAATGTGTTATATAGAGGTTGATAGAATTGAAATATTCCAAATAGAAGTATCCCATATCACCAAGATTCTGCCTATACACTGGGCAGAATTATTAGTTACCAGACCCCAATTTGTTGGGACTTTTTTCTTAAGCATAGTAAGTTTCTATTTACTTTATTCTCTACTAAGCCACCAATTATCGGCTTAAATTTAGTTAGTAGTATGAATACATCAGAAATACGTCATGGTAGATTCATACCCCTAACATTCCATGTGATTAACTCATTTAACTGAGGAATTGCTCCTCAAGTTTCTTTTAGGTGGAGCATGAGAGGGCACAACTTTTTTACGTTTACCTTTCTACAAATAATTTGGATTCTTTGTAATAAAACTTTCAACATCCAATGTCTCCTCTATTTGTGCTTCTTCCTCTATAGCATTAGCAACATGTTGCAAATCATTTTTATCTATGGAGGGGGAAGATCTTGGTCCAAAAAATCAAGGAGATAAGTTGAAATGTTTTCCGGTGGCTGCTCAGTTGAAATTGGTTTTCATTGTCATGCTAGTTCTCTGTATGCTCTGTGTTTTTAATTTCAGAATCTACCTCTAGATCATCCTCTTGATTGTCATCAGTCTGGTCAGTGGTTGTAAATGGACCAGGCTTGTCCTTAGGAGTCCACTTTGGCTCTGATGATGTTGTATGAACAGAGCTTTTATGACCAAAGATATTACATTTATAGCATTTATAAGGAATATACTCATATTCAACCAAAATTTCTTTTTTATTGCCATTATGTAATAACACAAAGATTATAGTAACCAGGTTAGACTTAGTATTAATCATAACTTGGATATGTGCAAATTTTGTATATCTTTTAAGTGTTGTGTTATCATCAATTTGCACTAGAATCCCTATGTAACTGCCTATCATTGACAAGGCAGAAGATGTCCACATTTCCATACCAAGATTGAATAGTTTAATCCAAATCTGAACTTCTATAACATTTTGATTTGTAAAATCATATCCTAGATGCCATGAATTAATAGTTAAAAGTTTACCAAAATATGAATATGTGTTAGAAGTAAGCACTCTATCATAGTCTCCTTTATCTTCAAATTGAACTGCATAGTGATAATTTGGAGCACTACGTATATGAAAAGCACCTCCTGGCTTCCAAACCTTCTAAATGTATTCCAATAATCTATGGTACATGATCTTAAATTCAAAGGGATGTAGAACGATAGTGTTGATCCATGAGTTCTTCGATTCTTGATATGTACCTTCTAGAATATAAACATAACCTTCAGGCTGCCTTACATACACCAACTTCTTTTCATCTGTACATCGATATTCTGATGTTTTCCCTCGAAGAACGTCGACGTAGGTTCGTCTTCCTTCATCTGGTGAATCTCCCGTAGATGGCGCATAAGGTGGAGCAGTTGTGGGTGGTGGGTCTGGCGGTTTCTTTAAAGATGATGGTGGGTAGTTATTTACATGTTCTGCCATGTTTCTTTCTTTAAATTTGTATACACAACTATATATATATATATATATATCATACCTGTATGTTGCTATATAAATATATAGGGAGATATATCTATCCTTGTAGTTTTTTTTTGCACTCTTTCTTTCCATTTTTAAAGGAGACTTGTTTAACAGAAAAAGCAAGATGGATCTAAGAAGTGGGCGAGTTACGATATGGGGGGTAAGTGAGAGGAGGGAGGCCAAAAGTATGCAGACCAATGGGGGAATAGGTGAAGTTCATAGAGCAATAGGGGAGGAATTTGCATAGGCCATAAATGTGGCCGGCGTTGAAGTGAATATGTTTTTTAGGCAGTTCATAGTTTAGATGATGAGAAAAGCTACACTAGAGACTGGTCAGCCAAGACCCACGGCAATGAGAGAGGACTTCCCAAAGATGACTATGGACTATAAGAGTTTCGGAGGGAAGGCATTCATAGGGAAGGAGCCTGCATTTGAAGTGCTTAATTGGCTAAGGATTTGTGAAAGCATATTTGGAGACTTAGGATTGAATGATGTTGAGAAGAGAAGACTGGCATCAAGGCAATTGTAAGAGAACACATTGGATTGGTGGGAGGTAGTGATTGCTAAAACCCTAGGAGAAGAAATTACCTGGGAGCAGTTTAAAGAAAGATTTAAGGCTCAGTTCATATCATAGTCACAACAGAGTGTGTTATCGTGAGAGTTTATTGATCTAAAGCAGGGTGACCTTATAGTAGAGGGATACATCCAGAAGTTTAACTCCTTGGCTAGGTATGGTAGGAAGATCATTAACACTCTAATAAAGAAGAATGAGAAATTCATCTGGGGTTTGAAGCATGGTCTTGATCATAAGGTGATGCCTCACTTAGCATCTCCTTTTGAGTTTGTAGTTGATATGGCTCGAAGGTGATTGCGGCATTCCTTTGACAGCATTCAGAATGAGGTATGGGTCATAGGAGTGGCTAGTAATGCCATTTGGCTAACCAATGCACATGTGTTCTTTGTAGACTTGATGAACATAATCTTCTGAGATAAGTTGGATAGATATGTGCTGGCATTCATAGATGACATCTTAGTGTACTCTAAAGATGAGAAGGAACACGCAGTTCACCTAAGGCTTGTGCTGGAGACATTGAGATATCATAAGTTAAAGGCGAAATATTTTAAGTGTCATTGTTAGAGAAGGGAAGATAAATTCCTGGGCTATGTGATTTCGGAAGAAGGGTTAGCAGTAGATCCTTCAAAGGTTGATGTAGTAAGTAGGTGGAAGAGACCTGAGTCTGCGACAGAGGTGCGAAGTTTCTTAGGATTGGCTGGCTACTACCGAAGATTCATTAAGGACTTCTCTTAAGTAGCTACGTCAATAATGATACTGACGGATGCAGGAGTGAGAGAAGGCATTCTAGGAATTGAAGTATTGACTGATGAATGCACCTGTGTTAGTGATACCTAAAGGGAATGATGTATGGCTATATATACTGATGCGTCAGGTTTGGGGCTAATAGTGGTATTAATGCAGAAGGGCAAAGTAATTGCATATGCATCAAGATAGTTGCGATCCCACGAAGTTCGATATCCAGCTCATGATTTGAAGTTAATAGCGATTGTTTTCGCATTGAAGAATTGGAGGCATTATCTCTAAGGGGAAAGGTTTGAGTTATTTACTGACTACGAGTTCTTGAGTATTTGTTCTCTCAGAGGGAGCTGAACATGAGGCAGCAAAGGTGGTTAGAGTTTCTAGCATCTTATGATTTTATGATATAGTATACCCTAGGAAATGACAATAAAGTAGGCGATGCTTTAAGGCAAAAACAGCGGAGTTGTGTTTGGCTATGATGGAAGGATGGAACATCTTGGAAACGTTGTCTGCATGTAACGTGCATTTTCGGTCTAGTGCAATTTCGAGCAGTACTTTTGGGATGTTATCAAGTCCAAAAGTAAGGCTTGCACTGATAGAAAGGATTGATGAACTACATAAGGGAGACAAGTCTTGTACAGACATACTAGGAACTTGGACTAAGGAATCGAGATAGTAGAATTGGAGGGGTTCAGTGCTGATAGAGAAGGCAGACTGTAGAAGAATGTAAGGTTCTACATTTCGAGTATAGAAGGACCGCGGAAGGAAGTGTTGAATGAATGTCATCATTCAAAGTTTACCGTACACCCTGAAGGTACTAAGATGTTTCGAGATATGAAAAGAAGTTATTCCTAGGAAGGGATGAAGAAAGATATGGGAGGGTATGTGAGAAGATGTCTTATATGCCAGCTGGTGAAAGCAGAACATCAAAAGCCTAGCGGGCTCCTACAGCCTTTGGAGATTCCATTTTGAAAATGGGATTCAGTATCTATGGATTTCGTAGATGGATTGCCAAGGTCAAGGGTAGGGAATAAAAGCATATAGATCATAGTTGATCGACCAACTAAGCGTGCCAGTTTCATTCCAGTGAAGGCCAAGAGAACCGAGCTGAAGTTAGCAGATATATATATATATATCTATATATGTATACATGTATACATGTATATATATGTATGTATGTATGTATGTATGAGGGCCGCAATGAGATGCATGGAGTGCCTACCACTTACCAGTGACTAATATTTGTTGTTGCTAGTGAGTTCTAATGTAGTTTGCAGAAGGTGTTGGGTATAGAGTTGCGTATGAGTACCGCGTATCGTCCATGGACAAATGGGTAGATCGAGAGGGTCAATAAGGTCCCAGAAGACTTGCTAAAAGCTTTTGTTTTGGACTTCGGTGAACTTGGGAGGATCATTTACATTTGGTAGAGTTTTCGTACAACAACCACCAGAGCAGTATTGGGATAGCCCCATTTGAGGCATTGTATGGAAGGCCATGTACGTCGCATGTAGGTTGGTTGGAGACGGAGGACAGGATTGTGTTAGGACAAGATGGCGTTAAGGACGCTACTGAGAAATTAAAGCTGATCTGAACTAGGATGAAGGCAACACGGTCTAGGCAGAAGAGTTATGCCAACACAAGAAGGAAGGAACTGGAGTTTGTAATAGGTGATTAGGTGTTTGTGAAGGTTTCTCATATGATAGGCATGATGCATTTTGGAAAGCTGGGAAGTTAGCAACCAGATATGTTGGATCGTTTCTAGTCATAGGTAGGATTGGGAAGGTTGCGTATAAGTAAAACTGCCTAGCGATTTTGTAGGGATTTATAATGTGTTTCATGTATCACATCTACGGAAATGCATTAGAGATATAGTAATCAAAGGGCAGTAGAAGACTTGGTCATAAAACCATATATGACCTATGTGCGAAGAATGATTTGGATAGTGAATCAGGATGAGAAGCAGCTTCAGAACAAGGTAGTGAAGCTAGTATGTGTTCAGTGGAGCGCATATCGAGAGGACTGCACTTGGGAAACAAAGGATAAGGTAAAGGGGGCCTATCCAGAATTGTTTGTTTCATATTAGCATATAAGTTATGCGTTTTGTATTGTTATGGACCATATGTGTGTGTGTGTGTATTTGAGTGTTATCCACATATTTTCTAATATTAAGTTAAGAGAAATAAGCAAGAGGATATGGAAGCAATAGACGATAATGCTACTGCAAATACATGTCGAGTTAATAGAATGCATCCAATATAAAGATGTCAAGCCACAAGGGATGTAGAATTTGAAGAGAGGAAAGGGTATCAGGGTTTTGTAGCTATAAGAGATGATATCAAGCACATAAAGCAAGAAAGATATCAAGTTTCGATGCCTATAAAGGGTGTCGGATGTTTAAAGCAAAAGTTGAAGTCAAACCTTTAGAGTAATAAAAGTATCGAACATCAAGATGGATCGTAAGGAGGTATCGAACCTCTATGGGAAGCCAAACCTCAAAGAAACAATAAACATTATTATCAAGCATCCACAAGCAAGAAGTAATGTCAAAGCCTTAACAAAGAAGTATATTGAGCACTTAATGCCTAAATGGTGTTGGGTTTATAAAAGATAATGGAGTTGTCGAACCACTACAACACAAAGCATAGGAAAGTGTAAAATAAAGGGGAATGATGCATCGTTGGAGCATATCGAATATCTACTCATTAAAGAAGGATATCAGGTCTTAAGAAGATGTAAGGCTTATAAATGGGAAAGCATGTCGAGCGTGAAAGCAATGAGTATGCCATGCATGAAGATATTGAGCCTATATCCAAAAAAGAAGGTACCGACCATCTAATTACCAAGAGATGTCGAATTTCTAAAGAATGTCGCATTGGTAGGGGTTATCGAACATCTAGTTACAAAAGGGAATATTGAGTCTCTATAACCTAAACGATACCGAGTTTACCGAGTCTACATCCCAAATGATATTGGGCTCTATAAGAACAAGATTTAGATATAGCAATGGATACCGAGCCTTTATAACTACAACTGTTGTAAAGCGTTTATAGGCAGCAAGTGGTCTAGATCTTCTAATTCGAAAAGCAAGATGTTGAATATCAGCAATATGAAGGAGATATCGGAGATCAATAATGCAAAGAAAAATGCTGAATATCAGCAATATGAAGGAGATGTTGGAGATCAATAATGCAAAGAAAGATGTCGAATATCGGCAATATGAAGAGATAGCGGATATGGATATGTGGCAGTCATTCTGCATGCCATTGCCTCTATAAATAGACCCTACCCCCATTCATTAAGGGCAAAATTTTCTTTTCTCTCACTCTCTCTCTCAAATAATAGAGTTGTAAACCCTAAATTGATTTGGGAAAAATAAGAGCTGACTGTAATCTTTGAAATTTATGCAAACAAAGGACTTGAACAATTTTGCATAGCATATTTCCCTTGATTTGAGTATATTTGACTATTATCGAATTATGGACATGTGCATGACTGATTTTTGATTTTGACTTGGATTTATACATAAGATAAGGTTATTTAAGCTTATCTGAATTATGGATCACTTTGCATAATGACTATTATGGCTTTTTGGGCATCTGACTAATGGATTGTGAAATATGTGAATCGCCTCTTTAATCTATTAACAAACAAATTAATGGACTATTGCACTTTTACGCGGATTACATATTTTACCCTTGGACTTATGACTTGAACTTTTAAACAATATAACGACCACATTAAAAGTCCATGGGCATGGTAGGGCCATTCCGAATAATAATATCTTGTACAAACGTCTTGGGTGTTGAGTCAATGTTTGGTCCGACATTTTGACGCTGGAAGGATGGCTCGAACCTCTGCCATATTATTTCCTTACTTAGAAACAAATTGTGTAAAGTTTTGCTATAGGAAAATGGTAAGAGCTAAGAAGGTTAATGCACCAAATGAAGAGAATATTGTGCAACGAACTAACCTGGAGGAAAACATTACTTCAAATTTCAATACAGAGAATGTGGAATCTAGACAACCTTCAACACCAGTGAAATCAACAAACAGCGAAGCTAAGATTCAGGATCTTACTCAACAACTTGTAATGATGCAGAAACTCCTTGAAAATGTTCTTTCCCAAAAGTCTTCTAAAAAGTTTACTGAAGGAGGAGAGGTGGTAGAATCTCCAAGAAGGAATCTAGACACCTTATTACTCAACAACAAAGATAAGGGTAAGAATTATGGTTCCGCAAAGAAAGAAAGAAACTCAAAATGAATGACCGATAGTGTATTTCCTGAACTCACAAGACTACGAAATTAAGATGAATCGTCAAAGAGAATGCCAAGAAAGGAGATTAAGAAGATCTTCCGAGCAATAAGGCAGCTCAACTTCAGGCAAAAAATACAAGCCCTCCAGAAGGGATTATCATGATGACAAAACATACTTGAAAGACGTGGCCAATAAAATAGTAAAAGACATGCTTGATCTTAAAGAAAAAAAGATCCTCGACCCTAGGGTAAACAATAATCCTCGTAAAGCTCAATCACAGAAGATATAATGTCCGTTAGGATTCCATCACATATCAAAATCCCCTCATTGAAGTATAATGGAACCACTGACCTGATGACCATATTTTGGCTTTTGAGAGCCAAATGGATTTGCACAATGCCTTTAGAGCACTACGTTGTAGACTTTTTCCTACGACTTTTCATGGAGTAGCTGCCAAGTGGTATAGACACTATAGAGAGAAAACCTTTTACTCTTGAAAACAGTTTTCTTATGAGTTTTCAGCACAATTTTGCATATGTAATGATCCAACTATTGACCTAGTGTGTTGTCTAATGTCAAGCAAAGACCAGGTGAATTACGAGGTGAGTATTTGAAGAGGTTCAATGCTATGACACTAAAGGCAAAAAACATGTCTGACAGAGAAATACTAATGGCAGTGCGCTCAGGGTCAATTGAACAGACCCCATTGTGGAAGGAACTCTACATTTATTGGTGTAGGGATCTTCAAGATTTTCATTTTCAGGTTGATAAATTTATCCGCATGGATGAAATGTACTATGCTAAGAAGAAATCCCAATCAAAGAAGGAAGGAGGAAAATCTGGCTACGATCACCCCCAACAAAAAGCCAAAATGGGATGAAAACAAAAGAGGGAAATGGAAGGAGATTCCTAAATCTAACTATGTGGCTTTGAATAAACCCGTTTCCTATATTTTCGCTATGGCTAAAGATGGAGGAAACATTCCTATTTCCTACAAGGAAAGAAACAATCCAGAACCAAAGAAAGGGGGAGATTACTGCGCTTACCATAAGGCGAATGAGCATAAAACCGACAAGTTTCGTTTTTTGGTCCAAATAATCCAGAACATGATTAGATCAGGATCTTTGAAAGATTTGTCAAAGAGAATCAAAAGTACTCCATTCCTTAAGGGAATAATCAGAGACCCCCAAGCAACGCTGTAAATTTCATAGAAAATTACTTTCAATCAAACTTTATTCCTCCAATCAACTGCATAGATGTAATCCATGGAGGCCCCCATCTTGCTGGAATTAGCAAGGAGCTAAGAACAGATATGTGAGGGAGGCAAGAGAAGGAGTCTTTTCTATTCTGGAGGAGCCACCGCTAAAAAATCACAAATATCAGCTTTAGATGGCCAACTTAATAATAACCACATAGGAGTTGAGAGGGGTCTATCACCTGCATAATGATTCATTGATGATAACTTCACAAATTGGGCTCTCTATGGTAATAGAGATCTTAGTGGATACTGGAAGCGCAGTGAACGTCATCTTCAAGCATGCTTTTGATCAAATGTGAATTCCAGAAGAGAAATTGGAACCAAGCTTTGAACCTATATTTGGGTTCAATAATAAAAGATCTACTCCAATAGGACAAATCAAGCTCCTGGTGTAGAAGGGAATTCTACCACACTCCAGAAATTTCGAAACTCTATTTGGAATAATGGACGAACGTTCCTACCATAATGCTTTCTTTAGAAGACCGGCCCTAGAAGAAGTAGATGCGTTTGTTTCACCAAAATATTTAGTGGTAAAATTCCTAACTAAGAATGGTTGGTGAACAATAAGGGGGAAGCAATTTAGCTCTTGGGAACTATATTTCACTACACTTGAGCAGTTTAAAAGAGACGACGTTCCTTGTTATGACTCGAAGAAAAATGAGCTAAACAAAACCGGAATTGAAAAGCCCTTGGACAATAGCCCTTCAAACCGGCTATCCAAGGAAAATAAGAAAAACAAAAATACCTGAGATGCTTGAGAATATACTAAGACGATTCAACTTTGCCAAGAGGAAAAGAAAATGAAAAGATGCGAACTTGGTAGACAGTGAAGTTAATGGTGAAGAAATTGTTACTAACCTAGATTGTAGAAATTAGCAAGAAAGAATAAAGCCAGCCAAAAATCTAGAAGAGGTAAGCTTGGATTCGCTTGATCCAATGAAAACAGTAAAGATCAGAAAGGAGTTAGGCGACAAGCTCAAGGGGGAACTTATTCGATTTCTTCAATCTAGCATGGATATATTTTCCTGGACCCGCTCTGACATGGTTGGGATAGACCCAACAATCATGAGTCATGCCCTGAACATATATCTGAATATTACGTCTATTCAATAAAAGAAAAGCCAGTTCGATAAGGTTCGAGCTAATGCATTGAAGGAAGAAATGAAAAGGCTACTTGAAAATAGATTCATTAGGGAAGTTTTCTACCAAAATGGTTGGCCAATCCCGTGTTAGTCAAAAATTCCAATGGAAAATGGAGAACATGCGTCGACTATACTAATTTGAATAAGGCATGCCCTAAAGAATGTTTTCCTTTGTGCAACAACCCGAATTCCAGTGAGTCCGGATTTTTCGCAAAAATGCTAAAATCCAAGCCCACTGAAGCCCGAGTTGGGTATCTGGTATCCTGCAAATAGACAAAGATAAATATATCAGAGCTCAAATAAATATCTCACAGCAGAACTGGCTAAAATATAATAGTAGTAAGTAAATACTCACCAAAGTAATAACACTTTCTAAACAAGTGTCTCAAAGCCGGAAAACCTCTGCCATCTATCTAACCTATGGGATGATATGAGGAGGGGGTCAGAACTAAAGTTCTAGTGAATGGACAAATTATACACTTCTAAGCATAATTCTACATATACCGTTCTAATTCCATTTTCTGTTATATTAGGTTTATTGGGTTTAGAATACTCTCGCCTTCGTGCGTTAATCGTACCCATCTACTCCCTAGTTGATTAAGACCTAATAACCAATATATATATATATATAGCTACATGCCCAAAGACCGCATCGGTCCTAGGTACTACTACACATAGTACCTTTCATATCCTCCTCGAAAAGGACTCCATCGTCTCGCTACTAGAGCGTACTGTAACTACATCTGTAAAGGACAACTTCGTGAGGCCTACAATACATGTTCCGTCGTCTACTATGAAAACGTGAAACTGCATCCGCACTAGCTTATATTAGTGCTCAGACATCCACAATGTACCACCTAGTGCGTAACTAGAGGACTACACGTAATCGTTCTATCTACTCCTTGAATTCCGCCAACAAGGTCTACCTTGTACGGAAGGAACTCAATCGGGGATGTTCTATATCTGTAAAGGTCCACTTTGTTAGGCCTTCAATACAGATATTGTACTTAGTTTGTCTCTTTTCTCATACGTGCACTACAAGAAATCCTCGAATTTGTAGCGACTAAATCCGTCGCTAAACCATCACTAAATTGCGTATATCGACGGATTTGCGATGGTACGCCCACATCAGTAAATTCATACTTGGTAAACTAGTGTTAATTTAGCGACGGAATTTAGCGTGAAATCACCGACGTTTTTCCAACGTCTGTATAAAAAATATTATTTTGTGTAAAATTATTTTTAACAAATATTCATTGGTAAACTGATGAACATCAAATATTGAATATTTTAAACTATATAGTTACACATTTTAATATCCATAAGGCAGTATTACTTGGTCTTTTTGTTATGTTTTATTGCAGGTTTTTAACTTCAAGACTCTGTGATAAGAAAAGAAAAAAGTCTATTCTTGCACAAAAACTGCAAGCTCAACTGGTTTGAGGATCTGCATTTACTAGGAGGCCATTGGTTCAATTCCCATGTAACACACATTTTTTTAGCCATTCACATCTCTTAGAGGGACACTTCTAGAACACACCAAATCAAGAGGCTTTTGGAGTATGTTGGAGAAAGAAGTTTCTAGAGATGGACCGTCAAAAAGTTCTAGAACATTCATGTTTTTAGATTTAGATGTAGATATCTCTATAAATACCACCACCTAGAAACATTTGAGATCATCTTGGCAATTACTTTCAATTCTATTTCTAAGGTTTTGTATTTAAGACTTCCAACTCTTGTAATCTCTTTCAACTTTTCTATTTAATAAATAAATTAATCAAAACTTATTTTTTTTCCTTTGTTCTTATTCTATTTTACTCTCTTCCAATTTTTGTTTAGTTTCTGCTTCATAGTTTCTATTCTATATGAGATCTATTGATTTGCCAAGAGATCAGTAGATCTCATCTTTTCAAATTCTCTGCATGATCTATTAAATTAAGGTAAGTTCTTATTTATATTTCATTGTTATCTTATTTTTGTTAAAGCGTTTTCCTTTCCTTTCTTGCAATTTCCTGTTTAAAATTTGGCAGATTTAACTTCTCAAATTGTCTAACTCGCCTAGAAGTTAGATAAGCATTAGTAATTAATAAATCCCTGTGGATTCAATCCATATTCACACAACACTACAACAGATGTCGTGCGCTTGCGGTAAAATAAAATCGCGGTTTTTGTTTACATCAAAAATTTTCGATCAAGTTTTTGGTGCCATTGTCGTGTGTTTAATCAATTTCTAGTGTTTTTTGAATTCGATTCGCGTTAGTTTTTTTTCCTTCTATTTTGCTTGTTTTCTTTTGATTTTCTTTTTTAACAAAAAAAGGTTTTTTTTTCCTTTTTGTGCTTGCATAGTTTACATAAAAACAAAACAAAAAAAAATATTTTGTTTTCTCTTCTTTCTTTCTTTTCTTCTCTGTTCAGACAATCGCAACATATCATCATGCAACCCAATATCCTCTGCCACCAAACCATCCACCACCATCCCTATCATCACCTCGCATAGCACAACCACATAACCTTCCCATCGAGGCCAACCAAATAGAAAATGCCACCATGTCTCCTCCATCACTAACCTTCCTCTGACCCACTACCATCAACAAAACCAAATCGTTACCACCTTATTCCATCCAACCACCTGCCTTCCCTTTCATTTCCTCCTCCGCGCACCCTACTCCACTCTTCACTAGAACAACATTAAAAAAACAACAAAACAATATTTTTTTTCTCTCTCTTCTCCTTATTTTGTTGCACCGCCTCTAGCTGCCCCCACAAACCCACCACCAGCTTGTGGCAACCACACCAAGACAAACCCCAACGACCATCATCCTCACCAAAATCCGCAAGTCACCACAAATAACTAAACCTCTCCTCCATGGCACATAGACTCTACACCATAAACCTGTCACGACCACTACTATGTTGCTTAACCCAATTTGCAGCACAAAATAACAACCATTAACTCAACCTCACCTCATCTAAACAATCAACAATCACCGCACACTAATCCACATCTCCAGGTCGTCCTCAACAACAACCAGTATATGCACCCAACCTCCCCTACGTCTCTTCGCCAAACACCCCCTCGATCGAATCCCATCCATCATCACCTGAACCCGCAACCGCAACTGCATCTCCTTCCCTCTCACAACTACAATAGCAGCTTCTCCTCTAGCCTAACACCACAAACCCAAAACCCAAACCCCTCGCCCTACCATCACAATCCTTTAAGATGTGCCTTAGCAACCCCATCAACTTCTGCAATCATTGCAACTCTAGATTCGCATAGAGGCCGAAACTTCTCTCGCCGGAGTCGCAACCCCGATCCAAATCCTCAATTTGCCAGTTAGAATTTGATGCAGGCCAAGTACTAGGTCGTGACCGACCTAGCAAACTCGTAGGTCGTAACCTGATGATGGGTCGAATCCGACCTAAAGCTAAGGAGTCAATATTTCGTGAAGAAAGGTGGAAAGTTGAAGTCATAAGTCGCGACCGACCTAACGAAGCCAATAAGTCGCTCCAACGACTTAGTGAAGATCAACGACCTAGTGGAAAAGCGCTCAGACGACCTAACACGTTTTTAGGTCGTATACGACCTAACGAATTGGAAGATAGGTCGCTAGTACGACTTACCGAGTTAAAAGTGCTCCGGGTTAAAATGAAACGACCTATACTAAGTCGCAGGAAAATGTCTCGACCTAAGTTAGGTCGCATAAAAATGGTTCAGATGCCAGGGTTCTTAGGTCGCAAGGTTTTAAATCGTACAGGCTTAGGTCGCGGAGTTATGTTATCTTTAAGTCGCAAAGCTCTGGATGCCATTGATTCATCTGCCGAGTTAATCTCTACCTTTGATTTCCTTGAGTCGCTGAAGACTTGTTGCCGTAGATCTTGTTTGCCGACTTAATCTCAGCTGTTGATTTCTTAAGTCGCTACTTGTTTGTTTTTAGGTCGTTACCGACCTAAGTTAAGTCGCTGAAGACTGAGGCCTTAGATATCTATGCCGCTTTAATCTGGACCGTAGAAAGATAAGTCGTCTGGTTCTTATGTCGTAACTCGCATGTTTAGGTCGTCTGCTTTGGAGGCGCTACTGGTTGAGTCGTACCTGTTTTTAAGTCGTATGTTTTGTAAGTCGTATGTCGTCTTTTTCATAAGTCGTTCTGTTTGTTAAGTCGCTGAAGGCAAGTGTTGTAACTGTGTTGTCTTAAGTCGTCACCGAGTTATGATAGGTCGTAGGTCGGAAGCTATAACTCGGAACCGACTTAGGAGATGTAAATTTTTGTTGTAATTTCGTGTGAGTTGTAAAACGCTATAAATAGGCCGTGTGAATCATTTGTAAAGGTTGTTGAATATTGAATAAAATTCTCTTTTGATTGCTTTGTGCTTTCATTTAAATTGGTAGTTGAGTGTAATCTCCTATCTCCTCTTTCGGATAATCGAGTGCGCTCGATTCAACGATTGTAGAAGCCGATTCGCGGAATCAAGTGCGCTTGATCAACGCTTGAAGAATTGAAGATCTTTGAACCCGGTATCGTGCGCGATCATCGAGTTCGAGATAGCTAGAGTTCGGTATCTTCGGATCAACGAATTCGGGCATTTCAGTATTCTTCCAATCCACCGATTACTACATTCACCGTTTTACATCATTTTGATTAATCCGATGCGTCAGTTTTGGTATCAGAGCTTATTCTAGCCAATCATAGCTAGATCGAGACTTGTAGCCTACTCATTGTGAAGATTTGAAGCTTTGTGTATCACGGCCGAGGGCTAGAAGGAGTGTTCATCATTGTTCGAAGTTGTTTGATCGAATTTGAATTGGAGGCCGAAGCTTTGTCCATCGTGTTCATCGCGATTTGCTACAAAGTGGAAGTTTTCGTTCCGTTTCATTTTGGATCAAAGTCCGAATTGTGTTTGAATTTTGAAGTGTTGAAGAGTTGTGAAATTTTCAAGTATGCCGCCAAGAAGAGCTAATCGCCACCAAAACGTAGAAGCTTTGTATCGAAGAGAAGAGGCTGATGAGATGGAGCAAAGAATCAATGAAAACTTTAGTGAGAAGCTTAACGAAGGAATTGGCCGGTTAGAGAAACTTATGACGGAGATGAATCAAAATCGGAGAAGGGTTTCACCTGAATCTAACCATGGGGGTAGTAGAGTCTCGCCACATTCCAATCGAGACCGAAGTGTTGAAAATGATCAAGGGCGTGGGAGGAACGTGAATGATCGTGAACGGAGGAATGTAGATAGAAGGGATGGTGGTAGACGTAATGGTAGTAGAGATGTGGGTGGACGAGATAGACAACAATATACATCTGATTTTGAAGAGGAGTATGATGGTGGTAGTGTTCGAGGACAAGGACGAGGTCAAGGAAGAAATTACTCTGAGTATGATCACAAGTGGGAGTCGGGGATGAAGACGGAAATTCCTGAATTCAAAGGTGGTATGCAAGCGGAGGAGTTTCTAGATTGGGTAGCTAATGTTGAAGAGATTTTTGACTTCAAGGAAGTTCCAGAACAGCGTAGAGTGAAGTTGGTTGCTACAAGGCTAAGGGGTAGAGCTTTGGCATGGTGGCAGCAAACCAAGCTTACACGTGAACGAATGGGGAAATCAAAAGTTGAATCTTGGGAGAAGATGAAGAAATTGATGAAAGCAACGTTCTTACCTTACAATTATCAATCTTTGATGTATCAACGTTTGCAAAATTTGAGACAAGGGACGAAATCTGTGAATGACTATGCTGACGAATTCTATCAACTTATTGCACGGAATGATATTATGGAAACAGAAGAGCAACTGACATCTCGATTTATTGGGGGATTGAGAATGCAGATCCAGGATATGGTTAATATGTTCGATCCAAGATCTGTGGCAGAGGCACATCAGAAAGCGTTGGCTTGGGAGAAGCAGGGGCGACGAGGAAGTGGTGTGTTTACTAATTCTAACAATCAAGCGAAGAGTGTTGGAGGAAGTTCTAATGTTTCTAAACCTATCAGTAGACCAGTGGTGAATGAGATTGGGAAGGCGAAAGTCAATAACAGTTTCAAATGTTATAATTGCCAAGAGTTGGGCCACAAAAGTAATGAATGTCCAAAGCCGAAGAAGAGAGCTATGATAGCTGAGGTTGAGGATGAGGATGAAGAAGCTGAATGCTCTAATTCTTTACCAGTTGAGGAGGAAGACTTACTGTCGGGAGATGACGGGTACGCATTGATGATGAGGAGAAGTTGTTTAACACCGAAGCAAGAGGAGGAAAGTAGTTGGTTGAGGAACAATATCTTTCAATCTACATGCACTATTCTGGGAAGAGTTTGTAAATTTGTTATTGATGCTGGGAGTTGTGATAATATTATCTCTACAGAAGCGGTGAAGAAGTTGGAGTTGAAAACCGAGAAACATCCTAAACCGTACAAGTTAGCTTGGTTGAGGAAGGGTGGTGAAGTGAAAGTTGGACGTAGAGCTTGTGTGAAGTTTTCAATTGGGAAGAAATACAAAGATGAAATCTGGTGTGATGTCGTAGATATGGACGTTTGTCATTTGTTGCTGGGGAGACCGTGGCAGTATGATCGAGCTGTGCAGCATGACGGACGGACCAACAGTTACAGTTTCATGTTCGAAGGCACAAAGATTACTCTAGTTCCAAAGAAGCGACAACAGGAGGAAAACAAGTTGGAGGAGATTGAAGAGCTCAAAACTTTGTTATCGTTGAAGGAGTTTGTGAAGGAAGTAGAGGAGGAACCTGAAGTGTTTTTGTTAATTGGGCGAGAGAGCAGTGAAGAGGTTGAGATTCCAGAAGAAGTAAAACCAGTACTGAAAGAATTTGACGATGTATTTCCAGAGGAGTTACCAACGGAGTTACCACCATTGAGGGATATTCAACATCAGATAGATCTTGTTCTAGGTGCTGTGTTGCCACACAGACCACATTATCGAATGAGTCCGAAGGAACATGAAGAGTTGCGGAGGCAGGTAGAGGAATTGCTTGAACAAGGGCGTGTGCAGGAGAGTTTAAGTCCTTGTGCTGTACCAGCTTTATTGGTACCCAAAAAGGATGGAACGTGGAGGATGTGCACTGACAGTCGAGCATTGAATAAGATTACTGTGAGATATAGATTTCCAATGCCGAGGTTGGATGACTTGTTAGATCAAATAAGCGGAGCTACTATATTTTCGAAGATTGATTTGAAGAGTGGATATCATCAAATTCGTATCAGACCAGGAGATGAGTGGAAGACTGCTTTTAAAACCAGGGAGGGTCTATACGAGTGGTTGGTCATGCCGTTTGGCTTATCAAATGCACCAAGTACTTTCATGAGGGTGATGAATCATATTTTTAGACCGTTCATTGGGAAATTTGTGGTGGTGTATTTTGATGATATTCTGATTTACAGTGGGAGTCCAGAAGAACATTTGAATCATCTTAGAGAAGTGCTGATGGTATTGCGACAAGAACAATTCTATGCTGCAACGAAGAAATGCGTGTTCATGACGCATAGTGTGTTATTTTTGGGGTACATTGTTTCAGAGAAGGGTATACAGGTGGACCAAAGTAAAATTGAAGCTATCAGAGATTGGCCGCAGCCCAAGACGATAACGGAAGTTCGTAGTTTTCACGGGTTGGCTTCATTCTATCGAAGGTTCATTCCACACTTTAGTAGTGTGATGGCGCCTGTTACAGATTGTATGAAAGGCAAACAGTTTTCATGGTCAGAAGAAGCAGGGGATGCTTTTGGGAAGATTAAGGAGTTGCTGACGACTGCACCAATTCTTGTATTACCTGATTTTCAGTTGTTGTTTGAACTACATACTGATGCATCCAAGGTTGGAATTGGAGGAGTATTGAGTCAGAAGGGACGTCCTATTGCATATTTCAGTGAGAAGTTGTCAGGAGCGAAGATGAGGTACAGTACGTATGATGTGGAATTCTATGCTGTTGTACAATCTATTAAACACTGGAGACACTATCTATTTCAGAAGGAGTTTGTTCTTTATACTGATCATGAAGCATTGAAGCATTTGCAAGGGCAAGACAAGATTTCAGCGAGACATGCATCGTGGATTGCATATCTGCAACAATTTACATTTGTTGTGAAACACAAGTCGGGAGTGACAAATCTTGTTGCGGATGCGTTGAGTAGAAGAAATCACTTGTTAACTACATTTAAGGTTGAAGTGACGGGGTTTGAAATATTGCCAGAATTATTTACCGATGATCCTTACTTTGCAAAGTTTGTTAATAAAGTCAAGGATGGGGAGACGGATAAGTTCATAATGACAGATGGTTTTCTGTTCAAAGGAAATCGATTGTGCATACCGGAGGGTAGTCTGAGAATGAAGATTATCAAGGAGTTACACGAAGAGGGACATGTTGGGAGAGACCGTACCTTACAGTTGATTTCACAGTCCTACTTTTGGCCATCGATGAGGAAAGAAGTGGAAAGATTTGTGGAGCGATGTCATATATGTCAAGTTTCGAAAGGAACTGCGACTAATGCTGGTTTATATATGCCGTTACCGGTACCAACTAAACCATGGGTTGATGTGAGTATGGACTTTGTGTTGGGATTACCGAGAACACAGCGTGGTAATAATTCCATTTATGTGGTGGTTGATCGATTTTCGAAAATGGCACACTTTATTGCTTGTAAGAAGACGACGGATGCTGTTCATGTTGCTCAGTTGTTTTTCAAGGAGATCTATCGACTTCATGGGTTGCCAGAATCTATTGTGTCGGATAGAGATACTCGATTTCTGAGTCACTTTTGGTTGAGTTTGTGGAAAATGGTGGGAACGAAGCTGAAATTTAGTAGTGCTTATCATCCGCAAACGGATGGACAGACCGAGGTTGTTAATCGATCATTGGGAAACTTGTTGAGGTGTCTTGTTCAAGATAATCTAAAGAGTTGGGATGTGAAGCTATGCCAGGCAGAATTTGCTCATAATCATGCTGTGAATCGAAGTACGGGGTTCAGTCCATTCCAGATTGTCTATTCAAGCTTACCGAAAGGACCGTTGGATTTAACAACGATACCACACTCAAAGGGGACAGTTAAGAAAGCTGCTGATTTTGTTGAAGAGCTGACGGAATGTCATAAAATCGTTCAAGAACGATTAGAGAAAGCAAATGAAAAGTATAAACAATCTGCAGATTTGAAACGACGAAATGTTGAGTTTAATGAAGGAGATATGGTTTATGCAGTGTTAACAAAAGATCGTTTTCCAGTAGGCGCTTATAACAAGCTGAAAGCCAGGAAAATTGGTCCGGTGGAAGTCATAAAACGAATTAATGAAAATGCATATAGGTTGAGGCTGCCAGAAGATGTGTACACTTCTGATGTGTTCAATGTTAAACATCTCGTACCATATCATGGGGATGAACGAGCTGATGAGGAAGAATTTACAAATTCGAGGATGAATTTCTCTCAACCAGGGGAGGATGATGCAGGCCAAGTACTAGGTCGTGACCGACCTAGCAAACTCGTAGGTCGTAACCTGATGATGGGTCGAATCCGACCTAAAGCTAAGGAGTCAATATTTCGCGAAGAAAGGTGGAAAGTTGAAGTCATAAGTCGCGACCGACCTAACGAAGCCAATAAGTCGCTCCAACGACTTAGTGAAGATCAACGACCTAGTGGAAAAGCGCTCAGACGACCTAACACGTTTTTAGGTCGTATACGACCTAACGAATTGGAAGATAGGTCGCTAGTACGACTTACCGAGTTAAAAGTGCTCCGGGTTAAAATGAAACGACCTATACTAAGTCGTAGGAAAATGTCTCGACCTAAGTTAGGTCGCAAGAACTTAGGTCGCATAAAAATGGTTCAGATGCCAGGGTTCTTAGGTCGCAAGGTTTTAAATCGTACAGGCTTAGGTCGCGGAGTTATGTTATCTTTAAGTCGCAAAGCTCTGGATGCCATTGATTCATCTGCCGAGTTAATCTCTACCTTTGATTTCCTTGAGTCGCTGAAGACTTGTTGCCGTAGATCTTGTTTGCCGACTTAATCTCAGCTGTTGATTTCTTAAGTCGCTACTTGTTTGTTTTTAGGTCGTTACCGACCTAAGTTAAGTCGCTGAAGACTGAGGCCTTAGATATCTATGCCGCTTTAATCTGGACCGTAGAAAGATAAGTCGTCTGGTTCTTATGTCGTAACTCGCATGTTTAGGTCGTCTGCTTTGGAGGCGCTACTGGTTGAGTCGTACCTGTTTTTAAGTCGTATGTTTTGTAAGTCGTATGTCGTCTTTTTCATAAGTCGTTCTGTTTGTTAAGTCGCTGAAGGCAAGTGTTGTAACTGTGTTGTCTTAAGTCGTCACCGAGTTATGATAGGTCGTAGGTCGGAAGCTATAACTCGGAACCGACTTAGGAGATGTAAATTTTTGTTGTAATTTCGTGTGAGTTGTAAAACGCCTATAAATAGGCCGTTTGAATCATTTGTAAAGGTTGTTGAATATTGAATAAAATTCTCTTTTGATTGCTTTGTGCTTTCATTTAAATTGGTAGTTGAGTGTAATCTCCTATCTCCTCTTTCGGATAATCGAGTGCGCTCGATTCAACGATTGTAGAAGCCGATTCGCGGAATCAAGTGCGCTTGATCAACGCTTGAAGAATTGAAGATCTTTGAACCCGGTATCGTGCGCGATCAATGAGTTCGAGATAGCTAGAGTTCGGTATCTTCGGATCAACGAATTCGGGCATTCCAGTATTCTTTCAATCCACCGATTACTACATTCACCGTTTTACATCGTTTTGATTAATCCGCTGCGTCAGAATTATAGTGAGAAGCATAAGAATTAGTTGGAGCGAAGGAGTTTACCTGTTCTTGAGGATACACTGGAGGTAACCCTTCTTCAGCTTGGGAGTCCTCGGTAGAGAAGAGCGAATGGTCTACTACGTGCACTCCTCTTGGATTAGTAGGAGCTGGGCTATGATTCAATTTCCACAGTTGATCCTTATCAGCGTATTCTTCAAAGAAAACCCAAGCTTCCTCGCTTCTTTTATCCATGAATTCTCCATGAAGCTCCTCCATTGCCCAATCAACAATTTGTTCCTCAAAGTAAGAGTCTCTCTAATCAACCATATATGCCTCCACATCTTAGAGGCTCACCTCAAACCTCTTAACAACCTCAAGACTATAATCGTCTCGATAAACAAATTAAGGAAACTAACACTAAACTTAAACAAATGCAAAAAGAAACAGACAATAAATACGACCAAATCATGAACATGTTATAGAACTTAACAATAAATAATGAGAAGGGAAAATTACTAAGTCAAATAGAAGTAAACCCTAAATATAATAATTCTTGTGGGGTGAACTCTTGTGAGGACGAAAATTTAAACTCGGTGAATTTAGTCACCACCTAAAGATCAGGCAAGAAAATTGGTAATCATGATAGCAATCCCAACACTCCTCAAAAGCTAACCATTTGTTGGCCAGCCTAAAAATAATACGACACCTTCGATTGTTGACTCATCATCTCCTCGACCATTATCAAAAGGTAGCAATCCTAGCATTCTTCCCTCGTTCGTGAGAAATTGTGATGATGACCCAACTCAAGGTGATGAGATTCTTGATAATTCACATATTTATTCACCATCCTCTTTGAAAGAAACAAGGAAATCCACTGAGAGAGTCTACAACCCAGTCGCTTCATTTCCAAGTAGACCTAAAAATAAGGAAAAAATCGCTCAATTCGAAAAAATCCTAGACATCCTTAGACAAGTTCATGTTAACATTCCTCTTTTAGATACTATTGAACAGATCCCACAATATGCAAAATGTCTTAAAGAACTTTGTGCTCAAAAGCGTGCAACCAACGTGCCTAAAACAACTTTCTTAACTGCAAATACTGGTTCAATCATTTCTAATCATATGCCCATCAAGTTTGAGGACCCCGGTTGTCCAACAATCGGTTGTAAAATTGGAAACACGTTCATTAATCGTGCATTACTAGACCTTGGTTCTAGCGTCAACTTGCTTCCTTATCATGTATATTATCAACTAGGACTTAGGGAATTAAAACCTACGAACATCACTATTCAACTAGCTGATCGATCCACTAAGAAACCCATAGGCTTAATCGAGGATGTATTAATACAAGTAGAGCAATTCTATTTCCCTATTGATTTTATAGTACTTGAAATCGCTTGTGTTTCTAATTCTCAAGCGAAAATTCTCGTTATCTTAGGACGTCCCTTTTTAGCAACTTCAAATGCTATCAAAATTATAGAAATGGAAATCTTAGACTTTCCTTTGGGAACCCAACTGTTGAATTAAACATCTTCAATCTTAATAAACAACACCGGGACTTCGAGATAGAAGAAATTGAAATAGTTGAGGTAGTCGTGGAAGAAAATCTCAATGGTACATCTGATGCACTAAATGTGTCTAGAGCATTTTAAATTAAACATTGATGAGCGTGAATATGTATCTAATGTGAATAAAATTCTTGACTTAGACTCTTCAACGTTTAATGAAAATATGTCTATTGAAGTAGCCACTTATGAGAAGTCCAAACTTGACCTTAAGCCACTTCCTGAAAATCTAAAGTATGCTTACCTAGGTGCAAACCAAACTTTTCTAGTAATCATAGCCTCAGATTTAGTCGAAGATTGAGAAGAGAAGGTTTTAAAAATTCTAAGGAAAAATAAGAAAGCATTAGGTTGGATAATTGCCGATATCAAAGGGATATGCCCGTCCATTTGTGAACATCATACGCATTTGACTGATGAGGCTAAACCCTCACGTGAAGCTCAACGACGATTGAATCCTAATATGAGGGAAGTAAAAGAAGAAATAATCAAGTGCTTGGACAACGACATAATCTATCCTATTTTTGATAGCACTTGGGTAAGTCCAATTCAGGTGGTACCAAAGAAATCAGGAATCATTGTGGTAAGAAATGAAAACAACAAACTAGTTCCAACAAAAGTGAACACCAAATGGCGTGTATGCATTGATTATAGGAAATTAAATGCAGGAACTAGAAAGGATCACTTTCCCTTACCATTCATCGATCAAATGCTTGAATGTTTAGCAGGACATAAGTACTATTGTTTTCTTGATGGATACCTGGTATATAACCAAATTCCCATCGCTTTAGAAGATCAACACAAAACTACATTCTCGTGCCCATTTGGAACCATCGCTTACCATCGAATGCCCTTCGGACTACGCAATGCACCGGCTACATTTCAAAGGTGCATGATGAGCATATTTTCCGACATGGTGGAGGATTTCTTAGAAATTTTCATGGATGATTTTTCTATTTACATATCCTCCTTTGAACAGTGTTTTCTTCGTTTAGAATGTGTACTCAAACGATGAAAGGAGAAATCACTTGTGCTGAATTGGAAAAAGTATCATTTAATGGTAAAATAAGGTATCATGCTAGGTCATGTAGTCTTAAAGGATGGTCTAGAGGTTGATAAATCAAAAGTGGACTTGATTGATAATCTTCCTTCCCCTAAATCTGTTGAAGATGTTCGCTCGTTCTTAGGTCATGTGGGATTTTATAGGAGATTTATAATAGATTTCTCAAAAATTGAAAAATCTCTTTCGAACCTACTTACAAAAGACACTAAATTTGAATTCGACGAGGAATGTAAAATTGCTTTCGATAAATTAAAGTCGATTTTGACCTCAACCCCAATAATTCAATCTCCCGATTGGACATAACCATTTAAGATAATGTGTGTTGCTTCAGACTTTGTCATAGATGCTATTCTAGATTAAAGAATTAATAATCATCATCGAGTAATATATTATGCAAGTAAAACTCTTAACGATGCACAACTCAATTATTCAACCACTAAAAAAGAGTTTCTTGCAATCGTCTTTGCTCTCGAAATATTTCAATCATATCTCGTATGCTCAAAGGTTACTGTTTTCACCGATCATGCAATCGTGAGGTATTTATTTTCAAAAAAAGATGCTAAGGCCCGCCTAATCCATTAGGTCCTTCTTCAACAATTTGACCTGAAAATACGAGATAAGAAAGGTTCCGAGAATGTCATGGCTGATCACCTCTCCCGCATTGTGCAAGAGAATATAGACGACACCCAAATCGAAGAATATTTTCCCAATGAGCACCTATTATCCATAACTAATGCACAATGGTATGCTGACATTGTGAATTATTTGGTGACTAACGAAGTGCCTTCACACTGATCAGCACAGGATAAGCGAAAGTTTTTCTCTAGAGCTAAGGATTATTACTGGGATGACTCCTATCTTTTCAAGTATTGTCCCGATCAGATCATTAGCCGATGTGTACCTAATAAAGAGTTCCATAGTGTTCTTTCCTTTTCAAATAGTCATGCTTGCGATGGACATTTTGAAGCAAGAAAAACGGCTGCTAAAGTATTACAATGCGGTTTCTATTGGCCCACTCTATTTCGAGACGCATACGAATTTTGCAAAAAATGTCTGCAATGCCAACAAACAGGGCGAATAACTAAAAAAAATGAAATGCCTTTAAATTCCATTTTGTTTGTGTAAATCTTTGATGTGTGGGGTATCGATTTCATGGGTCTACTTCCTAACTCCTTCGGCAACTTGCACATTTTGGTTGCAGTTAATTACGTATCAAATTGGGTTGAGGCAGTCCCCATCAAAACAAATGATAGTAAGGTAGTCATCAAATTCCTTAAAGAAAATATATTTTCTCGATTTGGTATTCCTCAAGCCATAATAAGAGATAATGGTACTCATTTTTGTAATCACGCTTTTGAATCATTACTTAAGAAATATTCAATCACTCATAAAGTGGCTACTCCATATCATCCATAAACAGGTGGGCAAGTAGAAATTTCAAATAGACAATTAAAACAAATTCTTGAAAAGACTGTAACTAATAGAAGAGATTGGTCATCAAAATTAATAGATGCACTTTGGGCTTTCCGCGCTGCATATAAAACCAATATAGGAATGTCACAATACCGTCTCGTCTATGGTAAAGGTTGTCATTTACAAGTTGAATTAGAACATCGTGCGTTACGGGCAGTTAAATATCTTAAGTTTGACAATAATGAAGCAAGCTCACATAGAAAATTACAATTAACAGAATTAGAGGAACTTCGAAATAAAGCCTATGAAAATGCAAACATCTATAAGGAAAGAACAAAAATATATCATGATAAAAATATACTTCATAAGAGTTTCGCAATTGGATAGAAAGTTTTCTTATATAATTCAAGGCTTCCTTTATTTCCAGGCAAATTAAGAACACATTGGATTGGGCCATATACTATTAAAACTATATATCCTTATGGGGCCATTGAAAACTGGAGAAATTTTCAAAGTAAATGGACAACAACTGAAACCATTCTACCATTTGAAGAAAACGAAAATGATGAGATCGTGGATTTCCATTATCCAATGTGCACTTCTAAAGAATGATTTTGGCTACTGGGACGTAGCCTACTTCTAGTGTATGGGAGGGTAGTTGCATTCATGTTTTTATGTTATTACTTGCATTAAAAAAAGAACACATTTACTACGTTTGTATTCGTATTTTTCACAATTTTTGCCTCACGTTCATTTTTTTTTCTATTGCATTTTTTGTGACATTGCATTTGAGTTCATATATTTCATGTTTTTGCAATGAAATTCATATGCATCGTATATTAGGACCATATTAAAAAAAACTATTATTAGTATTACATTAAATTAGAATCATATTTCTTTTAGGAATATGCATTTAGAACATAACATTTTTTAAATTAGCTAAAATCGGTTTATTTTGAATAGGCACAATAGAGTAGGTGCGCTGTATTAGTCATTTGAAGGAATTTTTTTGTGAATCACTAGTTTCAAATGGAATATAAAATGAAAAGTTCAAATTACAAATGATAATAGTAAAGCTAGTTTATAGGCTGACTCGTAGGCGACGACTATGAAGTTTGTTGGAATTTGGTGTCATTGTTTATAAGTGGGATGTCTAAAGTACATGCGTTAACGATTTTCAAATCTCTATAATCAGGAGGTGCTAAGATGATTTTGCATTACTCTCTCTCTCTCTTGAAAAAAAAACAAAAATCAAAAATCAAGGGTATCCAACATTGCTAGTGCATCTAACGTTGGTGTGCATACCTACCAAGCTTTGTCCCACTCTCAAGTAAGCCCGAAAGGCAGTGCATTGGTCGTATACCTTGGTCTCATTTTATGAGTTGGACACCTAAGGATCACCGACCTAGACTGACATTGTCAGAGTCGGTATGCATAATCCGCCAAGCTCTATTCCATTCTTACTAAGCCCGAAAGGTGGTGTATGGGTGGTATATCTTGGTCCATAGGTTTGGTGTATGCATATAAAATAATAATAATAATAATAAAGAAATAAAAAGAGGGTAATTGATTGAATTTAAGGCATTCTTTGTGGTTTTATTGATTTGAAGTTGTTATACAAGTGGAAATAGAAATATCACTTTGTAAACTTTAACAATCAAATTAAAAACTAATTTCATAGTTGCACTATGTTTTCAATTGAAACAGCTAGCAAGCTAGAGTCGAGTGTGATTAGAACTTGATTTTTGTTAAAGTTTGTAACTAGGTGATGAACTTAAATTTCTAGATTTTGACTAAAACATGTGTACACTACAATGTTGTGACTATTAAAAAATAAATCGATTTGTCATTTTTCATAACCTTTTGCATTCATATAGCTGCAACAGAATCATAACATCGGGCATTTGGATTTTGTGGGTAGTATCCGTTGAAAACCCATATGAGACACAACTCGTCCTACTATGGACACTTAGGGGTTTAAAGGCTTGTTGCATACACTAAATGCTTTTGTGTTTCCCTACGAAAGTGTGGCTAATAAATTTAGTTAGATTTTATTCGAAGTCAAATAAAGGTTCTAGTGTGGGGGTATTTGATGAACATCAAATATTGAATATTTTAAACTACATAGTTACACATTTTAATATCCATAAGACAGTATTACTTAGTTCTTTTGTTGTGTTTTATTGCAGGTTCTTGATTGTTAGAAAATGAAGAAATTCTCGGAGAGATGGTTCAAAAACACTAGTTTAACTTCAAGACTTTGTGATAAAAAAATGTCTATTCTTGCACGAAAACCATTATAGCTAACTGGTTTGAGGATCTGCATTTACTAGGAGGTCATTTGAGGCATCTTGGCAATTACTTTCAATTTTATTTCTAGGGTTTTGTATTTAGGACTTCCAACTCTTGTAATCTCTTTCAAATTTTCTATTTAATAAATAAATTAATCAAAACTTATTTGTTTCTTTATTCTTATTTTATTTTATTCTCTTTCAATTTTTGTATAGTTTCTGCTTCATAGTTTCTATGCTATATGAGATCTATTGATTTGCCAAGAGATCAATAGATCTCATCTTTTCAAATTCTCTACACGATCTATTAAATTAAGGTAAGTTCTTATTTATATTTCATTGTTTTCTTGTTTTTGCTAGAGCGTTTTCCTTCTCTTTCTTGCAATTTCCTATTTGAAATTTGGCGGAATTAACTTCTCAAATCGTCTAACTCACCTAGAAGTTAGATAAGCATTAGTAATTAATAACTTCCTATGGATTCGACCTGTATTCGCACAACACTACAACAGATGGAGTGTGCTTGCTGTAAAATAAAATCGTAGTTTTTGTTTACATCAAAAATCGTCGATCATAAACCCTAGCTATTTAGCATAGGATTAGCGATGGATGTAACAAGCTTCCGTAGCAAATCACATGTTGATTTGCGAAGGTTTAGCGGTGGATTTTTGCCATACTGTGTAGCCTTTCGCCATTATCTATGACATATTAGGAACGAATTTGTTTGTAATTTCCACTAGTATTCTATTTCCATTCCGTCGATAACTATAATTTGCTGTATTTTTTTTACCGATTTCCCTGATAATCGATAATAGTCATCTACAAATATACATGCATGAACATTTATATAAACGAATAACATAAATAAATATGAAAATGTAGTTATAAATCATTAATCCATACATACATTAAGTCGAATTCTAAACACCAAAACTATTCAACTTGTGCTACATTACAACTAAAATGCCTTATTACAATGTCATTTTTACGACGGTCTTTAAATGCCCGTTGTAATAAATACCACTTTTCAACAACACTTTTTCCTTGCACGTTGTGATAGACATCTATTAGAACATTTTTTATTTGTCCGTTGTAATATATGCCTATTACAACTATTTTCTGCCCGTTGTAATATATGCCAATTTTCATCACTGTTTTCCCAATGTAATAGTTGCCTATTATAACCATTTTCTTTTTTCCATTGTAACAGATGTCAATTTTCACAATTCTTTTTTTGCTAGTTGTAATAGATACATATTACAACTTTTTTAGTTTACCAGTTGTTATAAAAGGTTGTGAAATCATTATTAGTTTATAATTTATAACCAAGTATTATTAATAAATAAATTATATTTACTAATAATATCTATAACCAATAATTATTTCTAAGGCGGTAGTGGCGCAGTGGTAGAGACACTTACAACCTGTTAATGAGGTCACGAGTTCGATACCCATCTGCCCTACTCCCTTAAGGCGGGAAGTTGTGTTTCCTGTTAAATCCAACTAAACACGGTTGGGAAACGAATGCTTCCTGCTGGGCTAGCTAACCTCCCATTCCTGGCTCTGGTCGGACTAGCTGGGTTGGGGCTCTACTCTTCGGCGTGGGGTTTTTAAAATAATTATTTTTTATATTTAATAATTTATTATAATTAACTGTTAATGATTAGTAAATTATAGTTAATATTTAATAAATACAATCAATAATTAATATTAAATAACAACTATTGAATAATTAATATCAAATAATTAATAACTAATATTCAATTATAATTAAGAAGCAATAAGTAATAATTAATAACTAATAAAGAAGAAGTAATAATTAATATTAAATAATTAATAATAAGAAATAATAATTGAAAAAACTAAAAAAAATTATTATAAATTTTAAAATTTTCATAAAATTCCCTTAAGGCGGGAAGTTGTGTTTCCTGTTAAATCCAACTAAACACGGTTGAGAAACGAATGCTTCCTGCTGGGCTAGCTAACCTCCCATTCCTGGCTCTGGTCGGACTAGCTGGGTTGGGGCTCTACTCTTCGGCGTGGGGTTTTTAAAATAATTATTTTTTATATTTAATAATTTATTATAATTAACTGTTAATGATTAGTAAATTACATCTAATATTTAATAAATACAATCAATAATTAATATTAAATAACAACTATTGAATAATTAATATCAAATAATTAATAACTAATATTCAATTATAATTAAGAAGCAATAAGTAATAATTAATAACTAATAAAGAAGAAGTAATAATTAATATTAAATAATTAATAATAAGAAATAATAATTGAAAAAACTAAAAAAATTATTGTAAATTTTAAAAATTTCATAAAATTCCAAAATAAAATTTTGAAATTTTCATAAAATCAAACATAAAGAAAATTAAAACTTTAGTAAATTTAAAATTTGTTGATTACTATTAAATAATTATTAGCAAATAATTACTATTAAATTATTATTATTAAATAATTACTATGAAATAAGTATTATTGTATAATTAATATTAAATATTTATTATTAAAATTTAAAAATTACTATTAAATAATTAATAATAAGAAGTAATAATTACCATTAAATATTTATTATTAAGAAGTAATATTTCAAAAAAATTGAAAACTTGACAATTTTTATAATAAATTAAAAAAAATTCCTAAAATTAAAAACAAAAATTTGAAATTCTCATAAAATCCATAAGAGAAAAATTTAATATTTGTACAAAGTTTAAAATTTTATAAGGTATTCAAATTTCAAAAATTAGAACATGTTAAAATATTTTAAAATTCAACAAATATAAATATTAAGTTATAGATTATTACTCCAATATGCATCTAAATGTTTTCCATTGTAACTATTTTTTGCAATACACACAACTTTTATTTACTATAAATAATAAAATCTGTGGTATTAATATAGAACTTTTCCCTCCAATTTTAAAATTTTGGCTCCAACTCCAAAAAAATTGGCTCCCTTCCACCCTTAACTTTTATTAACTTCTTTACGTCACTCGCTCTTCAACCAAACCCACAATTTAATCAACCGCATCAATTCCTCTGTCATTTTCTCCTTCACTTTCTTCTCTTTCTCTCTCGTCACAAACCATAATTTCCTCTTCCTCTATAGTGCGGCAACCAAGTTGGCATATTAAACTAAGTTTTATATTTAAACATTTTATTGAGTGATGTAGATTTTGATATTCGAGTTGTTGTTCACCTTGAACTATAGCATCGCATCCGCTGAAGAGAATCGTCGGTAGAGAAATCTTCGTCGTTGCTTAAGAGAACTGTCACCTTCTATCTGAGGTTGACTGGAGGATGAAGTTTAGTGAGTGCTTGCTTTCTTCAAATAGGATCTGCTGTTCGCGTCTGATGTACTTGTGCCTACTTGAATGTTGGAGTTGATGAGTGAAGTTTAGCATGGCCAAGATTTGGAGTTGCTTTAATGCCTTGTGTGACTTAAGAGATGCTGCTCTCAGGAAGTCCTGTCGAGGATATGAAATCTAGCCGCCTATCTCAGCAGATCACCGGTCCTCCAACTGAACAAGGTGTTGCAATTATTAGAATAAGTACACTTTTTCTCCCAAACTCCAATTTTGTTTTTTAGGGTTTGAATAAGTACTATTTTGAGCAAATTCTTATTGTAGATCCAAAACAAATACAAGGATTCTGATGATGGGCGACAAAGATTTTTACTTGAGTTGGAATTCGTTCAGTGCTTGGCTAATCCGACTTACATTCATTGTTAGTATTCTCTTGATTCAGATTAGTTAAAAGCTTTCTGCTATCTTTTAAAAAATCTGTTTATAATAGTGGATTGTAGAAAGGGAGAAAGTTTCATTCTTTGCCTGTAATTGTACTTTTTCTTTTCATAGTTTATTCAACTCAAATTTTTAGTCTAGAGAATAGCATTTGATTGAACATATGTTTGTCTTCTTGAAATGATGTTGAACTTCAATTTCTTATTTGTTTTTCCGCCTTTTGGCAAGGTCGTGATATCAAGGACTTGACTAGAGACAGAAGACAGTCCGCTCTGAAAATCAGTTATCTACAGATTCACGATGGATACAGACAAACTTGGTCCGAGTTTGGATCGAGCCACAGTTAGCATGATATGACAAGCAGAGTTATGCAACGCGACATTCCAAATTTCAGATCAATCGGAGTTCGTATGCTCGAGTTATGGAACGATCAAGATCCATGTGAAACACGCCCATCTCGTATCCATTATTTCGTATCCATCCATCTCGTAGCCATCATTTTGTATCCATCCATCTGTGTCCATCATCTCGTATCCATCAGCATCGTTACGAAATGAACGTAACTCCATCACTCGGCATCCATTGTTTGTATCCATATGGTTCAAGCACTTAATGATGGACTCTGACACTTCCCAGATCGATCGCGCTTCACTTGTCCGGCAACTACATTTCTCGTATCGATCACCTACTTGATCGATACGAATAACAGAGCTTGTAATCGATACGAAGATGGTGGCAAGGCATCGATACGAGAAGCAAGGTATCAGATGGATGCGAAAGAAGTGGTCCCTATGCACAAAGTATGGATCTCCACAAAGGGTGCATGCCACGTCATCGACATAAAGAGATCGATACGAAAGCTTCAGCCACTCCATATTTACAACTTTGATCGATCGATAACTCCACAACTACAAATCCAAATACGATGAGATTTTCACAGAAGGTTGCATATCATCTCAGGAACATCCATGATCGATCGCAGCTCAATTGGAGCAACTTTCAATCGATACGAAAGTAATGTGGATCGATCAGGGATCGATCCCAAATGGCTCTAAATCGATTGTGTGGACCCACCTAAGCTTGAGAAAGGGTATTCCGAGATTCAAGGAAGATATTTCCAGCTTCACACCTACAAATAGCACCCTCGTTGCAACTAAAAAAGGACTTTTTATGATGCTGCTTGAGTTGAACTCCATTGTAATTCAAGTGTTAGCTGTTGTATTGTTATAACTCAGTTTCTAATCAGCAATAACCATCAAAACCTCTAAAGTGGGCGTAGGCCACAGCGCCGAACCACTATAAATTCTTATTTTCTTTCTGTTACTGCTTATTTTTTTGGGTGTGATTATTAGATTAGCCTCATTTTAATTTCATTTCTTCATTCTAATCTCTTCAATTACATCCGACGAGTGTTGTGCCCATCTTTAGTACAAACACTTTGGTGCTTTCACTGAGAAAACTCTGCTTTTTCCCTGATTCTTGGATCCCCTACCGTTGTTGGATTGCTAAAATCTAAGGAGGAGATCCAGGTCCGTCTTCCAGTGGTTCCTTATATTCTATTCAAATCATTCCAGATCTAAGAAGAACTACATTCAACATGGTGCGTAGTACCAGAACCGCTTCCAACACCATTGATCCAAAAGGAAGGGATAGGCTAAATCCAGCGCAGCTGACTACTACAGGCCAAACTCCAACTGGAGCTCCAGATCCATTCGGTCCAGTAACTAAGGAGGAATACCAGACCCTCATGCATGAGCTCACTCAAAGCCATCAAGAGCTCACTCAACAGATCCGTGTCAACATAGGACTTATGAACCAGCTGAATGAAGAAAGGCGAGGGAAATCTAGATGGAAGCATACCTCTTATTCTTGTCTAAAAGCTTGGTGTCATCTGACTTTTATCACAGATCTACACGCCGCCGATTAGATGAGAATTACGCAGAAGCCTCCGGGCACCTGTATGCTGCAAATTCTTGACATGCCAAGATAGGTCCTTCTACAGGGCGTCAAGCTGCACCCTCCTCTCTCGAGGAGGGGCTCTTCCTTGCAACACTACTCATGACGATGCTATTGTTGCTATAGATTTGGATGTCGAGATCTAGAACCAACTAGATCCAACCCCTCGTCACCGCATTCATGCCCACGATCCTCACTTCCATGAAGCCCGAGAGCCAAGGAGGCATGAAACGGAACATAGACAGTGACCGGACCGTCCTCGTGATATGGAACCCGACCGTGCCTTGGCCTCGAATCTCTAGATGCATAATATTCCAACTATGATACGCCAGATGATAAGAGAAAGTCAAGGCCTCATTAATGATGATTGGGGGATTTCTAGAAATCACACCCCATTCACCAATGATATCTTACATGCGGAACCGCCCCATCAGTTCAGGATGCCGACCTTGCCGGTGTATGAAGGTAATTCGGATCCCAACCAACATATTCTGAAATATGAATGGCTTATGAATGCCGCTCAAGATGACGATACGGTTAAGTATAAAAGCTTCCCTATCTCCTTGGAAGGCACTGCGACTATGTGGTTCACCCGTCTACCACGAAGATCTGTTTCATGTTTCGACCAGTTGGCTACTAAGTTTGTTGAGCAGTTTCATATGCATGCTACAAGACCGAAGGATGTCAACACCTTGTCTAGTGTTACTCAAGCTCCAGGATAGACTCTAAGGCATTATCTGAAAAGGTTCCATGCTACTTATGTCGAAGTTAGCAATCCCAATGACAACTCTATTCTGATGGCATTGACTAAAGGGATCCATCCTGATTTCAAATTTGGTGATTGGTTGGCCGGGAAAACCCCCGCTTCGTTGGACAGTTTCTATTCAAAGGCAGCCCAGTTTTTGAGAAGAGAAGACGCTAGATGGTCTAGGAAGGAGGACATCACGGGGCCCAATAGTAAAGGTATCTAGAGTAATGTTGCAGTGAAGCAGACCGAGGAGAGCTCCGGTAAAGTACAGTTAAATATTCAAAATAAACAAGGCAAGCAGAAGGGTAACGGAGGTCAAGGAAAGAAGAGAGACCCCCACCGAGGAAGACCGAGACCTCCTATGTTTGATCGATATACTCCCTTGAACACATCGCTAGAGAATGTTTATCTTCAAACCTGTAATACAGGGCAGTATAAGAAGCCAGCTTCGAAACCATCGTCAGAGAAGCATATTCAAACCGGGAAGTTCTATAGATTCCACGATTGTTATGGCCATAACACTAATGAATGTCGTCATTTGAAGAATATTATTGAAAGGTTGATTAGAGAGAGAAAGTTAGAGCAGTTTGTCCGGGCTCCGCAGGATACTGGAGCGGGCCCATCCAACCCCAATCGGGGCCAAGACCAAGCTAGGCCTGCGAAACCCGCGCGTACTGGCGGGAGGTTGGTGATTAATACTGTGATTGGCGGTCCTCATCCAGCTGATCGAAGCTGGAAGGAAATGGAATCTTATGCTAGTTCGATTAGGCATATGGACTTCGAATGTTGTAGTGGTACCGACGAAGCAGCCCCGGTAAAACAACAGAGGACGATGACAGACGACATCGTTTTCAGAAACCACAATGCCGATAAAGCCGAGGCCCCCACCATTGATCCGTTGGTTATTTCTATCCAAATAGGCCCTGCTTAGATGAAGAGGATCTTAGTTGATAGTGGAAGTTCTGTAAACATACTTTTCAAGCGTGCTTATGACCAAATACTGGTGGAAGCGAAGGATCTGAAACCGTGCCAGTCATGTATATGCATGGTTTCAATGGAAGTGCCACAATACTAGCTGGAATGGTAGAGTTACCTATTGAGTTAGGCGTTGGTGATCGTCGAAGAGTTCGGATGTTACAGTTTGTGGTGTTGGATATACATTCTCCATATAATGCTTTTCTAGGCCGACCGGCCCTTGCGGAGTTTAAGGCAGCTATTGTCCCGTGGTGTTTGACCCTAAAATTCCCTACTGACAATGGGGTTGGGATTATACATGGTGATCAGGCGGCTGGACGCGCCTGTTATGTTGTAGAGCTGCGTGATGCGCAACGAAAAGAGAAAGCTAAGGGCGTAAAGAAATCTCTCTGCGTCCGTTTTTTAACGAATTGACAATTAACGCCTGGGCCTAGGCTCAGGAGCCACGACCAGTTTCCTAAGGATCTTGATCCTAGAGACAACGATGATGAAGGGGAAGTCAAAGAATACCAGGCTTCCTCGGTGGAGTTGACGGTTGATGTTTCGATCAACGATGATGTTGATTCCAGAGTGGTAAAGGTCGGATCTCAGCTCGGCCTCAAGATGAGACAGGAACTGGTTGATTTTCTTTGGGCAAACCTTGATGTATTTGCCTGGACTCATTCAGACATGTGTGGGATCTCGCCGAACATCGCGAGCCATACATTAAATATCGACCCACGGCATGTCCCGGTGAAATTAGAAAAGGCACGGTATGGATCCAGAGAGATCTGCCGCCCTGAAGGAAGAAGTGGATAAACTCAAGGCTAATGGGTTTATTCATGATGCTTTATACCTAGAATGAGTATCGAATCCAGTGCTTATCAGAAAGTCAAATGGAAAATGGCGGACAGGTGTGGACTGCTTAGATCTGAACAAAGTCTGCCCCAAAGACAGTTTCCCGCTTCCCAGAATTGATCAACTAGTGGATTCAACAGACGGACATGAGCTCTTATCTTTTATGGACCCAAACTCTGGCTACAATCAAATCCCGATGCACCTTCCTGACTAGGAGCACACTATCTTTGTCATTGATCCGCGACTTTATTGTTACAAGGTGATGCCGTTTGGACTCAAAAACGCTGGAGCAACTTATCAGAGGTTCGTAAACTGAATGTTTGCAAACCAGATCGGGAAGACTATGGAGGTGTACGTAGATGACATGCTCGTGAAGTCGCGACTATCCAACAACCATATCAGTGATTTAGAGACGATGTTTAACATACTCCGATAGTACAGAATGAGGCTCAATCCACTGAAGTTCCATTTCAGAGTCGCACCTTGAAAGTTCCTTGGGTTTATTGTAATGCCAGAGGAATTGAAGCCAATCCGGAAAAGATCTGGGCGATTCAGAATCTCGAAACTCCCAGAACCGTAAAGCAGGTGCAAAGTCTGAATGGGAGAGTGGCAGCCTTAAGCAAGTTCATTTCCAGATCCACGGACAAGTGAATTCCCTTCTTCGATCTGATCGGAAAAGGGAAACAGAATTTCTAGTGGACATGGGAGTGCGAGGGCGGCTTCTAGGCACTAGTACAACATCTGGCAACACCTCCCATCTTGTCGAAGCCAGTTGATCACGAGAAGTTGTATGTCTATTTGGCGGTTTCGGCAAACGCAATCAGTGCTACGTTAGTTCGAGAAGAGGATCAGATCCAACGATCGGTCTATTATATCAGCAAAAGATTGACGGGGGTGGAAAGAAACTACCCAAAGATAGAGAAGCTGTCTTATTGTCTTGTTGTGGCCTCGAGAAAGCTCCGCCTATATTTCCAGGCTCATCCGATCACTGTTTACACCGACCAGCCATTACGACAGATCCTGACACGACCTGAGATGTCTGGTAAGTTGCTCAAGTGGAACATCGAGCTGAGTCAATTTGATATCACTTCTACGGTGAGACAAGCTATTCAAGGACAAGTTCTGGTGGACTTTACAGCTGAACTCACCATACCAGAGGACTTGCCCAAAACCAGTGAACCTCCCAATTATATATGGAAGCTATACACCGATGATGCATCAAACGACCGGTGCTCAGGCGCTGGAGTGGTGCTCGAAACCTCAGAGGGGCGATCCGTATGCTATGCTTTGAAATTTGACTTTTGCGCAACTAACAACGAAGTTAAGTACGAAGCCTAGCTCGCTGGACTGAGGCATGCCAAGGATTTGGGAGTCGTCGCTGTGGAAATTTACTACGATTCACAACTGGTGGTGCGCCAGGTTCGAGGAGAGTATCAAGCCAGAGACCAAAGGTTGGCCTCCTATCTTATGCGGGTCCAGGAAGTGTTGAACCGGTTTGACTATTATACTATCCACTGTATACCCCGAGAGCAAAATCAAAAGGCCGATTCTTTAGCAAAACTGGCCAGCACTGGCGAAGCACAACAGATGAGACTCGTCTTCATGGAGACGCTTACTGCTCCAAGCATTGATCGGGTGGAGAAAGACTGGATTCATGAGGCAACATCCGAGAGGGAGTCGTGGATGACTCCAATCAGAAGCTATCTTGAATACGGAATGTTGCCCAAGCATAGGAGCGAGAAGAGACAGGTCCTCCAAAAGGCTTCACGGTTTGTTATCCAAGATGGAGTCTTGTACAGAAGGGGATATTCTGTCCCTTTACTTCGATGTATCGCCCACGATAAAATCAAGTGAGTGTTGCAGGAAGTGCATAAAGGAGAATGTGGCGACCACACTGGGGGGCAAGTCCTTGCAAAGAAGATACTCATGTACGGGTACTACTGGCCAACCGTAAACTGAGACGCATCGGATTTTGCTAAGAGATGTGATAGGTGCCAGAAACATGCCAGAATTCCGAGAGCCCCACCAATCGAGATTACTCAAATGGTCAATCCCTGGCCATTTGCCACATGGGGCATTGATATAATAGAGTCCTTACCTCTAGCTAAAGGTGGTGCAAAGTACGCCATCGTTGCAGTTGACTGCTTTACTAAGTGGGCGAAGCTGATCCCCTTGCTACTATCACGACGAAGAAAGTAATCAACTTTGTTGTGCGCAACATCATCTATCGCTATGGCCTCCCACAAACGATTGTAACTGACAACGAGGCCCAATACGATAGTGCCGAGTTTAAGAATTTATGTCGACGCTATCGCATCCAGAAGAAATTCTCGATGGTAGCTCACCCTCAAGTGAATGGACAAGTCAAAGCTGTTAACAAAGTCATCAAGTCCATTTTGAAGAAACAACTAGAGAAGGCTGGAGGTAAATGGGTCAATGAGCTTCCCATAGCCTTATGGGCATATCGAATTACCCACAAGTTCGCGACCGGCCATACTCCATTCGCACTTTCTTACGTCTCTGAAGTCGTTATTTCAATTAAGCTAGAAGTGCCTTCTCACCGTATGACTTATTATGATCCGAGGACAAATGCCATCCTACTTGCAGAATCTTTGGATTTATTAGATGAGAAGCGATAAGAGGCTGATTTGAGGGCAGCAGCACATCGCAGCCGAGTTGCCCGATTATACAATGCCAAGGTCCGACCTAGAACCTTTGGAGTCGGTGATCTCGTACTTAAGCAGGTCTATCTAGTCCCTTCGCACATGAAACCGACATGGGAAGGACTGTATGTCATCGAACGGAGACTTAGAGATGGCACATTCCAGATATCGACCGTTGATGGTCCCACTCTACTGAAAGCATGGAACAACGAAAGTCTCCGCCGCTGTTACATATAACTGGCTTTCATTCATTTAGTATGCTTTCCTTCTCAAGTTTGTTTATGCAATTTGAGAATTTGTACTTGTAATAAGGCAACTGATTTTGCCATGATTTCTTATTTCGGCAATAAAACGCAGACTCATCAAACCAGATTAGTGGTTCCTAAATGCATCATGCTACCGCCATGATGTATGAAAAGCTGAGTTCCATCTTACGGTCGGACTCATTCAAATAGAGAGTGGTCGTGATCCTACGGGTCACTCGCTAAATGAAACCCTGAGCTCGGGGGCAAACAACAATAAATTAAAAGAGAGTAGAAACACGACAATTCTTCAACAAATTTCAGCTCCCTGAGTGCGAGCTGAAGTGCAAACTCCAAAATCAAGACGTGAATCGACCGTCCAGCTCGAGGAGGATGGATCCGTCCATCCATGACCTCGCTTCTTTCCAAGCTCGCGGAGGATGGATCTGTCCATCCACGACCTCGCCTCTTTTCAAGCTCGAGGAGGATGGATCTGTCCATCCACGATCTCGCCTCTTTCCAAGCTCGAGAAGGATGGATCCGTTTATCCACGACCTCGCCTCTTTTCAAGCTCGAGGAGGATGGATTCGTCCATCCGCGACCTCGCTTCTTTCCAAGCATGAGGAGGATAAATCCTTCCATCCACGACCTCACTTCTTTCTAAGCTCAAGGAAGATGGATCTGTCCATCCATGACCTCGCTTCTTTCCAAGCTCGAAGAGAATGGATCCGTCCATCTACGACTTCGCTTACTGGATTAAGGAGGATGTGATCTGACCATCCACGACCTTAACCAACTCCTTATTCCCAGAGCGTGAATAAGGTCCTAATCCTTAAACAGATATGATCGATCGTCTATCAACTGACTCTAGATTCCCGGAGTGTAAACTAGAGTATAAACATTAAACAGGCATGATCGACCACCCATAAAATAACTAACGTCCCCAGAGTGTGGAAGTAATCCTAAATAATAAGCAGGTGTGATCGACCGCCGGTTTACAAACCTAATCCCTAGAGTATGGATGCAAATGCCAGCAAATGAGCGAGTGTGATTCGATCGCTCAAACTCATGTTACTTTAACTTGGTTCCAACAAAGTCAATCGAAGTTAGTAAAGGTGGAGGACGACAACCAACTAACTATGTCAATTATCCCCAGAACTTGGGGCGCAACTGAAGTACCAGCCGCTGACTGAGACAACGCAACGTTGGAACTCGACTCAATGTTTGATTATGACCCGAGGCCATGACCTCATGACTTAAAGACTGAACTCAAGTTCGACTCAAAGACTTAAGCTTCATGAGTACATTGAATGGAAATGTGAATGCTTAAGTACTTAAACAAATAAATGTAGAGTTATGCCAAAAACAAAAAAGAAATTTTATTCATACTATTCTTTAGAAAATAAGTATAAAATCTGTCCAAAGAATATCTATAGGCGGGGGGCCAAGCCTGCATCTATACATGGCCTACAAAAGCAAAAGAAAAGAAGCTTATTATAACCACCTACAAAAGAGGAAGTCCAAATGCAAATCTACGCCTTCGATTTCCTGTCCTTTTTAGTTTTCTTTGGCGTAGTCCCGCTCGAGCTATCGTCAGGACCTCTTTTGGAACCCTTGCCTTCTCGGCTCGCTTCAGTTGGCTTGTCTTTAGTCGAGGTAATCGGGCGGTCTCCCCTTGGGAGCCCGCGGGGATTGAAGTATCCCCTATGTGTGAAGCTGGTGGAATAGTGGCACTTTCGATACTAGAAGAATAAAGTGCGCTAGTCTCAATCATGGTGCCACCTGGAGAAATCATGAGAATCGGGGTCGGGCCAGGACCCGCCATACCTCCGCCGGCTCAAAGATCCTGCCCCATATCAGCCTTAATTTCCCTTATTATTTGTTCCTCTCGGTCCACGCGCTCTCTCATTGGATACTGCCAGTCGGACCCGAGGAGCCCGTGGTAATAACATCTTCATCCACATTAAAGGGCATCTTAATACTCGGATCGCTTTGGCGGCTGAGAAGCGTTTCCATCAGTTGGTCCTCAAACATATAGCCGCTATCATGCATCTCCTCAGCCGAAGTAGTAATCGTCACAGTTGTGGCCTCTGTTGTTAACACCTCCTACTCGTGATGAACTTCTTGAGTTGCAGGAGGGTTGGCCGATGCGGAATCTAAAGCTGAATAAAGATAGGAGAATATGTTAGTAATATCCTCTAATAATGTTCCTGCATTTTGAAGAATAGAAGAAGTGTCCTGTAACGACCCGCCTTTTTGGACAGTTTAAATCGACAAATCAAACACACATGTCGATTCTAAACCATTCAAAAGGGCGGATGGTTAATGGGTTAAATAAGAAAAGAAAGGAAAAGAAAGAACAAAAACAAACTCAGAATCTCGCAGCGGAAGAAACAAGATATAATAATAAAATAACAGTTCATGAAGCTGTTAAATAAATAAATTTGATTATTATTATACATCATAAATCAGAGTTACATACATATCAGAGATAATACAATAATGCAGCGGAAAAATAATATGGTAGTAGAATACAAATGATGTAATACCAAACTCCGTCTTCGTCCTCCAGAATAGATCTTCAACCTTATCTTAAATGCTCAGGTTGACCCGAGCGTAATGAAAAGGCAAAACACTCGAGTCAGGACTAAAATATCTCATGTAAGTCAAATCGAATAAGAAAATATGAGTGTGACGGCGTCAGAGATGTTTACGGGTTTTGACATCTCCTATCCAGTGTCAACGTGAGTGCAATAACTTAAGAGATGTTACGGGATTTTCCATCTCTCAAGGATCCGTTAAACTATCTACTATGTAGTACAATACGCTATTATAATATGTCTACATTAAAGTAAAAGTATTAAAATAGCGTTAAGCCATGGCCCATTCCACCCTTAACACAGTTTATATTCCCAAGAGCATATACAAGACCGTAGTTTCCCCAAAACCGAAAGTCACCAGAGGGCAATCCATATACTAAAGGTACAAATCAAAATCGTAATGGTCGCGCATAAATGGAATACAAGTATGACAAGGCACATGAGGCAATACCCAAGGTAGTGATACTACCGTTCGCCTGATCCGGACTGGTGAGAACGCAGCGCCCGCAACACCGTGAAACAACACTCCCAAAATCAAGGGTGCACCAATCGACAACAAGTAAAAGAATAGTTTACGAAGAAGTGTGTCCACTTGAGGTAGCTAATCCTCCATTGGCCCGGCACAGCTCCTGTTTTAGTCATTTCCAATTTGACACAAGTGTCAAGGCTATCCATTATCGTTCTCTTTCTTCAATCAACACGTACATCATTCCAACCACTTCATTCTGGATCATCACTCCGCGTATAGTTATTAAAGTGGTTTTCGGTTTAGATAGAGAGTATATCCATAACCGATTCCGGTCTCTTTAATAACTTCGAAATTTATTTCACCGATTGGTCGTTTATTTATTTCAAAACCAAATCAATTACAATCTCAATTAAAATTTATAAATCAACATTTCATTTGTCTTTCTAAATCAATTTCCAAATTTACGTTTCAACTTCCAAATCAAAATTTCAAAATCTTATAATTCAATTTCAATTTCAATTTAAACAATTCAAATATTGATTCAAGTTCGTATATAAGTTTCATTTCGAAATCATTTAAATTAATTTAATTCAACATTCAAATCAATTTAAATTCATTTATCGATTTCATTTAATATCCGTTAAGGTACTTTATCATTCAAAACAATTTCTATTAAATTTCAAATCCATTACACTACCTTTTTAAGTTCAACTTCATTAAATCAAAACTTACAATTTTGAATTAAATTAAATTCGTCAAATCAATTCTTCCAATTACAAGTCTTACATTAATTCCAAAAATATCACATTTTCATTTCTTGTTAAAAAAATTCAATTTCACTTATTTACTTTCTTAAATAATTTTCCAAAACTTAATTAATAAAGAAACTCAATTTCAATTATTTATGAAGTAAAAATTCACTTATTCAAAAGTTCAAAATTTTCTTATTAAAGAATTTCAATTCAATTTAATCATTAAATAATTTAACCTTATTTAATTATTAAATAATTCAATAGTTTCAATTTAGTCCAATTCACAAATTTCTTTGAATTTCAATTAAATTCCAAATTAATTAAATCTCAATTTTAAATAAATTTTCAATTCCAAACTCAAACTTGAAATATCATTTCATAAAAATTTTCTTAGAAATATTCAGAGTTCGATTAAAAGTCCAATCTTTTAAAACAAATCAACTTTCGAAAATTTACGCCGTATTTCAAAAAATTTCTTAAAAATCTAAACTTCGAATAATTAAACAATTTCATTTACCAAGTTTAAATTCCAACATCTTGAGCTTCAATTCAAAATAATTCAATTTCCATAAATTCGATTTTATTCTTAAAATCAATTCATTTAAATAATTTCAAAACAACTTTTAAAATCATTTAGTTTAACCAACCCGGTGTCCGTATATAATTTTCTAACCTATGGCCAAGTGGATAATTATTTCAAATTTAATTTCAAGGATGGACATATATCATTTCAATCGAAATAGATGTCATAGGTATATCATTTCAACCTATTTCTTAATTTATTCGAAATGATTCGGTTTACAGTTTATATGCAATAAACAATATACATGATGATAGCATGATATATCAAAATAAATAAACAACCAATATCGACCAATAGCATCCATCACAACCAATCAACCATAAAGCCAATAACATTCACAACAACTTCATAATTATCAATATCAGGAAATTTGATCGCAATTAAAATTTAACTTTAATTTGACTGTCAATTTAATTTTCAACGGTGAATTCAAATGAGAATCTATATGACAATTAAATTTTTATCAAACAACGACAAATAAATCCATATCACTTCATAATTTCAAATTTAACTACCATAAAGATATTCAGTACGTTGTGAGCGTTATAAAACACTCACCTTTTGAATTTAAATTGAATTTACATTCAATTTAAACCCAAAAATTTGACAGTCTCCAAATCCATCCAAACTAGCGTCAAAGTGTCCGGAATTTCGATACGATCCTAACAAAAGAAACCTCGTCCAAATACGAGTCCGTATGCAAAAGTTATGAAAATTTGAAGATTGGAAAATTCTGGTGCTGAGTCGACTTCGAGTTCCCGCCTCAAATACCCGATGCCTGCTTGGAGTTTTTTGCGAAATCGACCCGATGACCCGAGTAGTTTTCTTCCCGACTCGAAGTAGCTCCAGTGTTTTTCCCCCTGAAACCCGAAGCGCGTCCCGAAGCGCGTAAATCTCGAATTTTTTTTTTTTTTTTTAGATTTTGGAATTTGGGAATTAGGTTGTGTCTGCCATTGGAATGAGAAGCTAAGAAGAAGATGAATTGTACGTACAGACAAATGAAGATTAGGGAGGCTAGGGTTTATAACTGTGTTTATATAGGTATGTTAGAGATAGAGTAGATAGACTGGATAGATGAACGTGCGGAACAAACTATGGCCCGAAAAGCCCGTTCTGACTCCGGAACGGAATTGGGTAAACCCATATATCAAAATAGGTGTTTTAAAATATTTTAAATGCAATGGAAAAGGTTTCAAGTCCAAATTCCATCGTATGAAGAAGTTATGCTAAAATCAAAATTTCAAATTGATTTTAATTGATTATAATTGCATTTATTTCAAGGCGTTTCGAGTCCGTACGATCAAACGACAAGTCCGATTGCTACGAAAATTGAAACCTTACTATAATTCACTGTTACGGATCCGATGAAACTAGTTTCGTCGAAATCCGAGACAGTTGTAAAAATGACAATTTTTACTGTTTAATTTCAATATAAAATTCCCAATTTTAAACTATTAACTTTTAAATCAAATTTCAATTGTTCACAAATTTTATTTTTAATTTCACAGTAATTAACAATCTTTTACAATGCAGTTTTCCATTATAAATCCAGTATAAAAGATTACATTAGATTCAGCGTTCAATTATATTGTAATTCAAATTCAAGTTATTTAATTCCAATTGAATTCTTTTATTTCGATTTACACTTTCATTATTGCATCAACCATTTACTTATACATTATTATCAATAGTTTATAATTCATTTACTTTCATTTTCTTCAGCTATCATCTTATTTAAATTCACAGTAATATTAAATTACATTCATTTACGTTGATTTCCATATTATAACTTCAATATTAAATGTACATTTTATTTATTTCGTTGTTTACAATCAAATTCAATTCAATTCAATTTCTTGTTACATTCAAATTTAAATCTTTACTTACATTCAATACAGGTTAACATCCATATTTAATTTACAAATAAGTTATTTCAGAATTCAGTTTTGCATTTTAACTTGTAATTCACATTTAACAACACAAAATTTTATTTCCTTCGGATTTTTATCCAAAATTTTTATTTTAATTCGTATTTTTAAAGTGTTAAAAATACAGGTCGTTACATTCTTCCCCACTTAAAACTTTTCGTCCTCGAAAAGGAACGGAGAAGGGGAAACCATCATTTAGATATAATTCATTCAAAATATTCGACTTATTTGCAAAATTTAGTTATAGGATTTTTTTAAAATCTCAAAATTTTCTAACTCCCGGATTTTTGAAAAATTTCGGCAGCACCTCGTTTGCGCGGCTAGGACCGAAAAATTTCACAGTGGTAATAATTGCATGATACACATCTCATTACAAGAATGAGGCATCCCAAAACATGGGGAACACAATAATATACCAAAACATAAACTGTAATCCGAGAACATACCTTTTATTTAGCGTTTATTAGCATTTTAACTTACATTTTGCATTAAGCGCAGAAGCGAGCTCCACAAGCGAAGCGCAACCTCTTTGCTACCTACTAAAATGCTCAATAACCAAGTTAGAACCATGCATATAAAGATAGATCGATATACTTATCATAAACAACACACATATAACATGTTTAGCTTCAAAACTGAAATTCCAATTCCAGGACAGCAAACGAATCTCAGTTTTTGGTCACCTAAACGATAAAATTTGACAATGGAATCTAAACAAAAGTTGTTGCATTCGTTTCAGGCTTTCCGGAATGTCCAAAATCAATGAATTCGGACCTTCCGTTCAAAAGTTACGACCGTTTTACTAAATAGGAACGCCTCAGCCTGGCAATGAATTGCGCAGGTCAGCGATATTTGGTCATGTTTTCGACCCTCTAAATGATAGCAAAACACAAAACACTTAAAGTAAAAGTTTTAACTTAAGTTCTTAGCTTTCCAGAAAGTGCAAGATCATCAAAATCCGATAAACCAGTAAAAAGTTATGGCAAAAATACTAAGAGTATATGCTACTGATTTTGCTTCCCTTTTACACAGGCCAGCGAGAAGATTCAAATTTTTAACTAAGTAAATGAAGGAATTTCTCAAGACAGTCTAAACAAAAGTCGTGCTACAGTTTCTAAGCTTTCCGAAAAGTCTAATATCGTTGAATTTCGTCCATCCATTTAAAAGTTATGCTTATTTCCGTTTCAGCATATATTGGACAATTTTGGATTTTTTTTCCAAAATTTTGCTTTTATTATTTCAAAGTACAAACCATCAAACTTCAAATTTCTAAAGATCAATCACAAACCCAAAGTCGTTTATTTTCTTATTTATCCATGAAATAAGTTTACATTCGATTTGTTTCCGATTTATTCAAGTTTGTTTCATTCATAATTTAAATTCAAGTCAATTTGCTTCAATTTAATTTGACTTCAATTATATTTAATTCCACTTTGCTTCAAATTTGAATTTAATTATTAAAAAAAAATTATTCCGTTTATTCAATTCCATTAACACTAATGAATTCTATTTAATCAATTACCATCCATCTAACAACCAATGCATATCAAACATTAACATCCATCCAAATCTATAATAAATCAATTATACATTTCCAAGTCAAAATTTTAATTTCATACACTTCCAAGTTTATTGACATTTAATTTTATTCAAATTTAATTAGTTTCCATTTACTAATTCTATATTTAATTAATTTTAAATTTAATTCATTTTAAAACTTAAATTTCCTTTATATTTACAACTATCAATAGATCTTCACATTTTATTATTCACTCTCACACTGGTATATTATTCCTCTACTTATCCTTATTAGCATTTTAAACTTTTTAAGTATTTGGTAAGTTTTTGTTATGCAAATAGAATGTAGTTAAACAACATACAACCTCTTTTCATTCAAAGTTGAATTTTCAATTAATTAATTCTTAAGTCATTACTTAAATTTCACTATAATTTAATTTCACATTTACATTCACATATAGTATTTCCATTTTATATTAACATAATGGTGAATGACCTTTAAATGTTAATTTAAATTCCAATTATTTACTAACAATTTTATTTATATTTGCAAACCATTAATTAAATGCATATTTCATTTTTCAAACCTATACTTGTATATTATCCAATTAACAATTCATATAACATTTTTGAACTTCTTAAATGATTTGGTAAGTTATATCTATGCTATAGAATGAAATTTAATACTATGCGAGTTTTACAGTTTCAATTTTATTTTAAATTCATAATTTCCTAATTCTAAGGATTTCTACTTCAATTGATATTTCACTTAGCTCTTAGGTTCATTTCTTATTTCGCAATTCAGAAGTTCCGTAATGATTCAAGTATTAATTCATTTCAACCATTAAAGAAAAAAATCATTAATTATTAAAGAACTCAAGAATTCCAATTCCGGTTTCATTTCAAATCAAGTTTTGAAATAATATATACTTATATAATTTATATATCAAATCATACTATAGAGAATACAAAATAAAATTCAATTTTTTTAATCAAAACAGGGTTTAGAAAAACTATTAAGTGATCTCCCCCACTTGGACTCTCGAAAATAAACGTCGATGATGCGTGCACTCATCACCGAAATCATTCTCTAGTGTCAAGAGGGGAGTATAACACTTACTTCATTTGAAAATCCTTTGAAAACAATTTCTAATCGAATATACTATCATATAATACTTATATTATACATTTCGAATTTTTGTTAATAAATTTTCAAAACACCGGAATTTAAATTCTCCATCTTAATTTAAATTCATTTTTATTTTATTTTATTTACCATTTATATTCATTGTCAATCATATTTACAAGTTTCATTTCTTAAAATCGTCCAATAGTCAATAGTTAGAAATATTGACTAATCAACAATAAACGATGATAATCTAATATTATCATCTCCTAACAACCAATACAATCAAAATTTATAAATTTTCAAGATAGTTCTTTTATATAAAAATATAGTCCAAAACAATATTATGTCAATCTGTCTTATTCGAGTGTTTAGAAATTCATATCGATGCCTTGGCGTCCCAAGTACCAACTAGAATTCATAAATACTCAACGGAACAATTTAACACAATATAAAATCATTTTTATATCAAAATTACAAATACGCTCTCTCATATACACTCGAACTCATTCATAAGGTTTAACCCTATTTCAATGAGTTATTCCCCACTAGAGCCAAGGTAACCTAAACCAAAGCTTTGATACCAACTGTAACGACCCGCCTTTTTGGACAGTTTAAATCGACAAATCAAACACACATGCCGATTCTAAACCATTCAAAAGGGCGGATGGTTAATGGGTTAAATAAGAAAAGAAAGGAAAAGAAAGAACAAAAACAAACTCAGAATCTGGCAGCGGAAGAAACAAGATATAATAATAAAATAACAGTTCATGAAGCTGTTAAATAAATAAATTTGATTATTATTATACATCATAAATCAGAGTTACATACATATCAGAGATAATACAATAATGCAGCGGAAAAATAATATGGTAGTAGAATACAAATGATGTAATACCAAACTCCGTCTTCGTCCTCCAGAATAGATCTTCAACCTTATCTGAAATGCTCAGGCTGACCTGAGCGTAATGAAAAAGCAAAACACTCGAGTCAGGACTAAAATATCTCATGTAAGTCAAATCGAATAAGAAAATATGAGTGTGACGGCGTCAGAGATGTTTACGGGTTTTGACATCTCCTATCCAGTGTCAACGTGAGTGCAATAACTTAAGAGATGTTACGGGATTTTCCATCTCTCAAGGATCCGTTAAACTATCTACTATGTAGTACAATACGCTATTATAATATGTCTACATTAAAGTAAAAGTATTAAAATAGCGTTAAGCCATGGCCCATTCCACCCTTAACACAGTTTATATTCCCAAGAGCATATACAAGATCGTAGTTTCCCCAAAACCGGAAGTCACCAGAGGGCAATCCATATACTAAAGGTACAAATCAAAATCGTAATGGTCGCGCATAAATGGAATACAAGTATGACAAGGCACATGAGGCAATACCCAAGGTAGTGATACTACCGTTCGCCTGATCCGGACTGGTGAGAACGCAACGCCGCAGCGCCCGCAACACCGTGAAACAACACTCCCAAAATCAAGGGTGCACCAATCGACAACAAGTAAAAGAATAGTTTACGAAGAAGTGTGTCCACTTGAGGTAGCTAATCCTCCATTGGCCCGGCACAGCTCCTGTTTTAGTCATTTCCAATTTGACACAAGTGTCAAGGCTATCCATTATCGTTCTCTTTCTTCAATCAACACGTACATCATTCCAACCACTTCATTCTGGATCATCACTCCGCGTATAGTTATTAAAGTGGTTTTCGGTTTAGATAGAGAGTATATCCATAACCGATTCCGGTCTCTTTAATAACTTCGAAATTTATTTCACCGATTGGTCGTTTATTTATTTCAAAACCAAATCAATTACAATCTCAATTAAAATTTATAAATCAACATTTCATTTGTCTTTCTAAATCAATTTCCAAATTTACATTTCAACTTCCAAATCAAAATTTCAAAATCTTATAATTCAATTTCAATTTCAATTTAAACAATTCAAATATTGATTCAAGTTCGTATATAAGTTTCATTTCGAAATCATTTAAATTAATTTAATTCAACATTCAAATCAATTTAAATTCATTTATCGATTTCATTTAATATCCGTTAAGGTACTTTATCATTCAAAACAATTTCTATTAAATTTCAAATCCATTACACTACCTTTTTAAGTTCAACTTCATTAAATCAAAACTTACAATTTTGAATTAAATTAAATTCGTCAAATCAATTCTTCCAATTACAAGTCTTACATTAATTCCAAAAATATCACATTTTCATTTCTTGTTAAAAAAATTCAATTTCACTTATTTACTTTCTTAAATAATTTTCCAAAACTTAATTAATAAAGAAACTCAATTTCAATTATTTATGAAGTAAAAATTCACTTATTCAAAAGTTCAAAATTTTCTTATTAAAGAATTTCAATTCAATTTAATCATTAAATAATTTAACCTTATTTAATTATTAAATAATTCAATAGTTTCAATTTAGTCCAATTCACAAATTTCTTTGAATTTCAATTAAATTCCAAATTAATTAAATCTCAATTTTAAATAAATTTTCAATTCCAAACTCAAACTTGAAATATCATTTCATAAAAATTTTCTTAGAAATATTCAGAGTTCGATTAAAAGTCCAATCTTTTAAAACAAATCAACTTTCGAAAATTTACGCCGTATTTCAAAAATTTTCTTAAAAATCTAAACTTCGAATAATTAAACAATTTCATTTACTAAGTTTAAATTCCAACATCTTGAGCTTCAATTCAAAATAATTCAATTTCCATAAATTCGATTTTATTCTTAAAATCAATTCATTTAAATAATTTCAAAACAACTTTTAAAATCATTTAGTTTAACCAACCCGGTGTCCGTATATAATTTTCTAACCTATGGCCAAGTGGATAATTATTTCAAATTTAATTTCAAGGATGGACATATATCATTACAATCCAAATAGATGTCATAGGTATATCATTTCAACCTATTTCTTAATTTATTCGAAATGATTCGGTTTACAGTTTATATGCAATAAACAATATACATGATGATAGCATGATATATCAAAATAAATAAACAACCAATATCGACCAATAGCATCCATCACAACCAATCAACCATAAAGCCAATAACATTCACAACAACTTCATAATTATCAATATCAGGAAATTTGATCGCAATTAAAATTTAACTTTAATTTGACTGTCAATTTAATTTTCAACGGTGAATTCAAATGAGAATCTATATGACAATTAAATTTTTATCAAACAACGACAAATAAATCCATATCACTTCATAATTTCAAATTTAACTACCATAAAGATATTCAGTACGTTGTGAGCGTTATAAAACACTCACCTTTTGAATTTAAATTGAATTTACATTCAATTTAAACCCAAAAATTTGACAGTCTCCAAATCCATCCAAACTAGCGTCAAAGTGTCCGGAATTTCGATACGATCCTAACAAAAGAAACCTCGCCCAAATCCGAGTCCGTATGCAAAAGTTATGAAAATTTGAAGATTGGAAAATTCTGGTGCTGAGTCGACTTCGAGTTCCCGCCTCAAATACCCGATTCCTGCTTGGAGTTTTTTGCGAAATCGACCCGATGACCCGAGTAGTTTTCTTCCCGACTCTAAGTAGCTCCAGAGTTTTTCCCCCTGAAACCCGAAGCGCGTCCCGAAGCGCGTAAATCTCGAAATTTTTTTTTTTTTTTTTTTTTAGATTTTGGAATTTGGGAATTAGGTTGTGTCTGCCATTGGAATGAGAAGCTAAGAAGAAGATGAATTGTACGTACAGACAAATGAAGATTAGGGAGGCTAGGGTTTATAACTGTGTTTATATAGGTATGTTAGAGATAGAGTAGATAGACTGGATAGATGAACGTGCGGAACAAACTATGGCCCGAAAAGCCCGTTCTGACTCCGGAACGGAATTGGGTAAACCCATATATCAAAATAGGTGTTTTAAAATATTTTAAATGCAATGGAAAAGGTTTCAAGTCCAAATTCCATCGTATGAAGAAGTTATGCTAAAATCAAAATTTCAAATTGATTTTAATTGATTATAATTGCATTTATTTCAAGGCGTTTCGAGTCCGTACGATCAAACGACAAGTCCGATTGCTACGAAAATTGAAACCTTACAATAATTCACTGTTACGGATCCGATGAAACTAGTTTCGTCGAAATCCGAGACAGTTGTAAAAATGACAATTTTTACTGTTTAATTTCAATATAAAATTCCCAATTTTAAACTATTAACTTTTAAATCAAATTTCAATTGTTCACAAATTTTATTTTTAATTTCACAGTAATTAACAATCTTTTACAATGCAGTTTTCCATTATAAATCCAGTATAAAAGATTACATTAGATTCAGCGTTCAATTATATTGTAATTCAAATTCAAGTTATTTAATTCCAATTGAATTCTTTTATTTCGATTTACACTTTCATTATTGCATCAACCATTTACTTATACATTATTATCAATAGTTTATAATTCATTTACTTTCATTTTCTTCAGCTATCATCTTATTTAAATTCACAGTAATATTAAATTACATTCATTTACGTTGATTTCCATATTATAACTTCAATATTAAATGTACATTTTATTTATTTCGTTGTTTACAATCAAATTCAATTCAATTCAATTTCTTGTTACATTCAAATTTAAATCTTTACTTACATTCAATACAGGTTAACATCCATATTTAATTTACAAATAAGTTATTTCAGAATTCAGTTTTGCATTTTAACTTGTAATTCACATTTAACAACACAAAATTTTATTTCCTTCGGATTTTTATCCAAAATTTTTATTTTAATTCGTATTTTTAAAGTGTTAAAAATACAGGTCGTTACATGTCCAGAGTACCTTCATCAGATTGGCTCCCGGGTTGAGCCGACATGCCTTCCGAGCTATGTTCGATGACTAGAGAGAGATGTGGCTTATCGAGATCATACTTTGGGACTACCGGGGGGTCGACAGAAGATATGGGTGTAGTTTGAGACGTTGGGGGCATTTCAGAAGCAGCGTCATGGTGTTCACCCCCAGATCCTTCTCCGATCTCTGAGTATTTGGCAGCCAGGGCTTCTCCCTTGAGCGAGATGGTTGTGTCATGAAGAACTTTGGGCTCGTCTCCGATCAACACTTGAGTTTCCAATTCAAACTCATTGATAGTTGCGACTTTACGGGTCGCCTTTTCATCCTCAACCAGGCGTTCCCAGGCCTTATACAATTGGAAGGGATAGTCCTCGCCAAGCTAGTTCAAGTTGCGGTTCCTCAAGACATTTGCATTGTAGGTAACCAGGAGGTCCTCAAATTCGCTTTCCATCTTGGCCTCAACGGCTTTTATTTCCCTTTCAACCCTGGTGTCAGCTTCTTCGGCCTTTTGATTTGCGATGTCCCTCTCCTCTCTAAGCTTCACCACCTCCTCGCATGCTTCCTGGGCAACCTTATTAGCTTCATCTTTTTCTTTGGTGGCCTCAGTCAGCTTTGCCTTTAATTTGGCAATTTCTTTTAGCGAGGCATTCCTTTCTTGAATGATTATGGTGTTGCGATGCCCCATCTGTTGCACCAAGTCCATATGGGTTTTTTTCATTTCTTCCATGGACTTCCTAGCTTCCTCGGCTCTTTGGTCAGCCACCATCTCAGCTTTTCTTGAGGACTCGAGTTCATTGGAGAGCAACTATATTATCTTGTCCTTGTGAGAAAGATTGCCCTCCAATTTCTCAATCGCCTTGGCTCATTCAAAGGACACAGCCGAGACCCGCTCTGCCGTCTTGACCCACTCATGGTAATGGCTGTATGCATCGTGCACATAGTCTTGCAGCAGTTTCTCTATGTCGTTTGGGATTTTCTTCAAGTTGGGGGGAAAGTGAAAACCATCGAAGCATATGTTTAGAAAATCATTCTTCAATTTAGCAATGCAGACGGCTCCTTCCCCCGTTGGCTCTATAGCAGATTGTTCTACCACAGCGGGAGCGGCTGTTTCACTTCTACGGCGCTGTTCGTCGTTTTTTGAGTGTGAGACGGCGCTGTCTGGTACGAAGATTCAAAAGGGGGCCTGCTGGGGCCAGAAGGTTTAGAAGGCGCTTTCGATGGTGGAGATCGCGACCTGGAACGACGCTTGCTTTGGTGTGATTTTTCTTTTCCCTGTCATAGCGCTCACGTTCCCAGCTAGAATGGTAGCCACAGCTATAATCTCTCTCACTCTTATGGCGATGCGATTCAAAATGCGATCCAGACGACTGGCGTGAAGAGCAGAGTTTATCAAACATAGAACCCACCATTGTATCTGCAAAAAGAAGGAAATCAGTCACTACTGGATATTGAGAAGCATATGATGGAATGTCTGTAATATCGTGAAGTGCGTGTATGCATGTGTAAATCCCCCAACTGACCGGTTGTAGCAGCTTTGCTTGTTGGAGTTGACTCCCCTATATCTATTGAAGTTAGGCCTGCGCCGGTTCTTAAAGGGCAGTGGAGCCCCTCTAACCCAAGATCAAGGGACGACGGTATGTCCACAGGAATGAGAATATTCGATAGCCCCTTTAGCGAGCTTTTTGTCTGCAGGGAAGAGGTCTCCGGACCTATAGAAGTAGAAAAAAGTTGGGTTGCTTCGGTGCTCTTTTGCCTTTTGATTTTGTGGACAGGAGTTTTGCCTTTTCTTTTTAACACAGATGATTGAGGGCCTTGTGGAGGTACGACCACGGGCTTTTGACCAGCTTCTGTACCCTCATCATCGCGAGGTTCGACGATTATTATGTCAGGCGCAGCCTGAGCTCCCTCAACTGGAGGCACGACAAGATCCCGTCTTCTGCCTTGTCTTATTGAGGCCACTCTTGGTACCCCCGTAAGCCCTATGCTCTGTCCTTCCTCTAAAAGCCCAGCGGCTATCAAATTGTCATTAGTGAGAACTTCGCCTAATTCTCTTAATTCAACAGGCACCGCCTAGAGTGTCCTCACTAGCTCTTTATAGTAGGCTCCTTCGGGCCGTGGAATAGCAGCTGTAAAAGAAACGCAACAATGAATTCAGCATCAATCTATATTATTCAGTCCTGGTTAACAACGAAACAAGTAATAGAACTTACATCTAGCTAGCCACCGCTTGGCGAATCCTGGTGGGCACCTCATGTAAAACCACTCCGTTTTGAAATAGCTCAGCTTGCCACATACGCCTGCCACAACTTGGCAGTTCCTAACAGCTTACAGAAAGGTGAATGACGGATTACCCGCCCAACTCTTGACATTAAATAAATATCTGATCTCGTCGACAGTCCGGGGACGGAAGAGATGTTCCATAAATATAATGTATAAGCTGTTGAGTAGCGCGTATCCATTAGGGTGAAGCTGAGAAGGTGCGATCCTCAGATAAAACAGCACGTCCCTAATGAACTGGTTGAATGAGGGCATTGTTTCAGTCCAGCACATGAATCTGTTGCATGCGATGAATCCTTCCGGGGGATTATGTGCTCTATCTTCCGGTCCTGGTAACTGAACTTCTTCCAAAGACAGTCCGTGTCTAAGGCAAATTCTGCTTAGCATTTCTTCTGTAATCTTGGACCGGACAGAATCTTCCGGATTCATTATCACCATTGCATCCAGCAGTTCATCTGGAGCAGGATTCACTGCATCTGCCAGGACACCTTTCTATTCTGGGAAATGGAGGACTTTGAACTTCTTGCTGCTCTGAGCTTTCAGGATCCATAGCTATTGAACTCAGTAAAAATCATTATTAGATGGTAAATAAGACCCGTGTCCCCCCGGTGCAAAGTGAGTGATCGTGTTCTGTAATGAAGTGCTGCACGGTGCTCTAAATTTCTACAAGGTTAAAAGATGGTAAAAAGACAAGACTTCGAGATTCGACCGGAGCGACCGTCATCGCTGACCATCTCAACCGTGCCATTTTGACTTCGGAGAACGATCGATGTTCAAATTTGTTACGTTTAACAAGTTACAGTTCCATCAACGAGCTTTGAGGGATAATCACATATGTAATTTATGGTCGAGTTCAAATATGCAAGGCTAAAGCTCGTCGGAGTCAACTGTTCGAGTATGCAAAAGTCATAACGTTCGTATCCACCATAATTCATTTTGGATCGTTCCCCTGAAGCAAGCTTTCGCATCAATTACATGTCACTCGTTCGTATCGATCCATGATTCAGATCGATAGCTTCTTCGTATTGATCAAACCTTTGGGTCGATATCTTGTTCGTATCGATCACTTCACCCATAGCCTTCATTTGTATCGATGCTCCCCGTATCCATCATTCCATCACTTCCTATCGATCCATGGACTTTGATTTTGGATTGATCAGAAGTCATCTTACCCATATCGATACGAGTTGCTCCACCTCGGATCGATCAACGAGCCAAATTTTCCCACATCGTTTCCAGACGCTTACTCTTCGCCTCAATCACGAAGACTGCTTTCCACCATCTCCAAAACTCCAAGTATTCTAATCGATTCCACGTCAATCCCCTCGCATCGATACGAGGTCGCTACTTGAGTTAGACAGACCTGGAGTCAGTGACTCCATGTCCATCGATCCTCTCCAAGAACCCTCCTTCTTCTTCGAATCTCCAAGTTGCCATTAGCCACACTCTTAACCTCACCCCAGTCACACTCCGGCGCCAACGACACCGGAGATGGCCGTTGCCATGAACGAAATGGCACGAAACTCAAGTCTCGTCATTATAAGCATGATTTTACTGATTATTTACCTGGCTCGAAGGATCTGGGTTAAAGGTTAGCGGTTTGGTATTTGAGGATGAAGGATCTACAATTTCTTCTTTTTCTCTGATGGATACGAAATGGCAATAGAAGAAAGGTGGAAAAATATGCTAAGTACAAAAAGTATTTATACTCCTTCATATCCAACATGAAATACGATTTGTATCCCATTTTCCTCACCGATTGAATCGGTCAACGTGCCCATCAATACGAAACACATCTTTCGTATCCATCGATACGAAGCACATATGAACCCCAACATCTCGTATCCATCGATACAAAGCATTCCCATACGTTTATGCATATAACTCTTGTATTGATAACCATCGATACAAAATCCACTCTGATGCGCCCCAGATCGATCTAGGAGAGGATCGATACGAATGACATCAAAACAACTATCAATCGTTGTTGCAACTCGGATTTCATATCGATCCAGGAGAGGATTGATACGAAACTCGATCTAAAAGGAACCATCAATCGATGGAAAGAACATCTTTTCACCAAAATCGATTTAAAAAAGAAAAAGAAAAAGTAAGAACTTGACAACGACTTGTGGACGTGCAAGCGTGAATGGGAGTCAGGTTAAAATACGTGCATACATGCTATACTAACGTTTGATTCTCAAAGTTAACAGGAATTGAATGCTTACTTGGTGACAACCAGAACAATCAACAACAAATTGCTAACACTTGACCTTTAACTACAACAAAAATTGCGTGATCATTAGCAGTCTACAACGCAATATTTATACAACTGGAAATCAACTGATGGTTACATCTCTTGATGAAAGGACAACAGTTGTTCAGTAAATCAGATAGAACCTTTTCAGAATAAAGATTGCAGCTTTTCAAAGCACGTCATGATCATACAGGACGTAATTTGTAGGGCAAATGTTATCCCGCCTTTTGGTAAAGCCGTGATATCAAGGACTTGACTAGAGACAGAAGACAGTCCGTTCCGAAAATCAGTTATCTGCAGATTCACGATGGATACAGGCAAACTTGGTCCGAGTCCGGATTGAGCCACAGTTAGCATGATATGACAAGCAGAGTTATGCAACGCGACATTCCAAATTTTAGGTCAATCGGAGTTCGTGTGCTTGAGTTATGGAATGATCAAGATCTATGTGAAACACACCGATCTCGTATCTATCATTTCGTATCCATCCATCTCGTATCCATCATTTCGTATCCATCCATCCGTGTCCATCATTTCGTATCCATCAGCATCGATACAAAATGAACGTAACTCCATCACTCGGCATCCATCGTTCGTATTTATATGGTTCTAGCACATAACGATGGACTCCGACACTTCCCAGATCGATCGCGCTTCACTTTTCCAGCAACTGCATTTCTCGTATCGATGACCTACTTGATCGATACGAATAACAGAGATTGCAATCGATACGAAGTCGGTGGAAAGGCATCGATACGAGAAGCAAGGTATCAGATGGATGCGAAAGAAGCGGTCGACCCAAAAGAAGCGGTCCCTATGCACAAAATATGGATCTCCACAAAGCGCGCACGCCACGTCATCGACACAAAGAGATCGATATGAAGGTATCGATACGAAAGCTTCAGCCACTCCATATTTGCAACTTTGATCGATCAATAACTCCACAACCACAAATCCAAATACAATGAGATTTTCATAGAAGGTTGCATATCATCTCAGGAACATCCATGATCGATCGCAGCTCAATTGGAGCAACTTTCGATCGATACGAAAGCAATGTGGATCGATCAGGGGTCGATCCCAAATGGCTCCAGATCGATTGTGTAGGTCCACCTAGGCTTGAGAAAGGGTATTCCGAGATTCAAGGCAGATATTTCCAGCTTCACACCTATAAATAGCACCCTTGTTGCAACTAAAAATGGACTTTTTATGCTGCTGCTTAAGTTGAACTCCATTGTAATTCAAGTGTTAGCCGTTGAACTGTTGTAATTCAGTTTCTAATCAACAATAACCATCAAAACCTTCAAAGTGGACGTAGGCCACAATGCCGAACCACTATAAATTCTTGTTTTCTTTCTGTTACTGCTTATTTTCTTGGTGTGATTGTTAGATTAGCCTCATTTTTCATTTTACTTCTTCATTCTAATCTTTTCAATTACATTCGACGAGTGTTGTGTCCAGTTTTGGTACAAACACTATTTAAACGGATCTGGCTCAAAAAAGATATTTCGAAGATGAGGCTTTTATTGGATATGAAAATATATTCAGCGCTGGAAGCAACCTGAGTATATTAAATTTATAATGTAAGTGGTGTATCAGTATTTAATTTAAAATATATTGGGCAAAAAGCTCTTAATTATTCTGAAATGAGTACCAGAAACCGATAATTTAATTTTGTTTATAGGTATCCACAATATCTTTTCTTCCTGGATCTTCTGCAAAATGCAGACTTTCAAATGCAATGGCACATCCTGGGAGCAAGGTTCGTCTTCTTTGTTCATAATAATTTGGTGGTTAATTCAGTCATAGTAATAATTTCTGTCAGTCTGTCATGATTCATAACTTGCAAGTTTGTCATTTTAGATATTTTCATAAGTCATTAGATAACATGATCACTTGTTGGTATTTTGTAATTGTTATTTATACTTTTATCATAAGGTAATATTTAAGCCAAGGACTAACTATATTTTATACGAAGTTTCACTAAAAGAAAATATAAAGTAAAAAAAAGTAATAAATGCTTAGTACTACATAATTCCGAATAAGTATGCTTATAATTTATCAATTTATATATCTTGCTTTATGTTGAATGTACTCCCATAGGTGAGCTCTTTTACTTGCTTCACTATGAGCATATACGGCTGATACAATAATCTGCAGTCCATCTTTATTATGCAGCATGCATGTAATAACCTGTTCATGCACTGTCCATACAAAAGTGTCCCAAGTAATTAGGATTCTAACTTTTGCATGTAGCAGGTTGCTCATCTCGTTCTCAAGCTAGCGCCTAGCATACCTCACTTAGTTTAGGAACCAGCCAGAATACCGAAAACTGGAAGCTCTAAATCCTGGTTGTGCAAATCAGTTGCAGCACCATATGCAGCCTGCTCCAGCCAAGAGCTTCTATTCAGGCATGGTGTCATGCTTCCATCAGCTCAGGTTTTTTAATTCAGCAGCGTAATGGGTTTATCTCGGTCACATACTGCTTCAAAGAATTTTTACAGGAACCAATCAACCCAGATAAGTCATTAATTCAACTCCAACACAGTTACTAGTGCAACAGAACATGATTTGTTGTTCACGCATACTTCAATTAGTTTGTATTCATATTACTCAGTTAGGGGCAAATAATTCAGATAGCTTTGACACCTACTGCATTGGGAAAGAAGTTAAGAATAAGAAGTGGAGAATCATGTTTTTTTAATGCTGATTTGTGTATTGTTAGCTATTATGGTTGTAGTGCTTCAAAACTATTCTCTTCTATTCTATTTTGTCATATATTATAGCATGCTCAAGCAAAGAGCATGCGTTATACGTGTTTTGTTGTTTTGTTTGTACTGGATCATTTATTTCATTAATAAACATGCGGTTACTATCTGGTCTTTGAAATTTTTTCTACTTTTAGTAAATATGAATGGATGTGGTTATTATTAGTAAAATATTTTGGTTTCAATTGCAAACTAGTTAAAACTACTGCAGATGCACTGCAGTAATTTTATATTTTTTTCTCGTTTGAATTTTTGTAACAACTGGCAAAAAAAGTTGTGCAAAAGTCTTTATTGCAACGGACAAAAACAGTTGCAAAAGACTTATTGCAATGGGCAAAACCAGTTGCAAAAGACCCTATTACAACGTGTAAAATCATTTGGGTCTATTACAATATCGTATAAGACGGCGGGCGCTAGCCCATTGCGAAACCCTATTACAAAGGGTATTGTCTGCTGTAAAAATGGTATTTTGTTGTAGTGCTAATATCAAATAAATAAAAAAATCATCCACGTCCATTACTAATATCCCATACAAAAAACCATACAAAATATGTCTAACTACCATATTCAAAATGCTTACGAAGATGATGACGGTGAAGTGTTTTCATAATTAGATCCATCGTGTCTATATTGCATTGCCATCACCTTTGTCATTTGTGCTTGAAAGTTCTCTTTATTTGTCTTCTGTTGTTGTGCAAGCCTTGCTTACTCTTCCTCGAGTCCTTGTTCTCTAACGGTCCATAAAATTATGTTCAAAACATAAGATCCAACATTGTAAATTTTCTACTGAACTTATTCAGCTAACAAATGACTAGGAGAAGCTTAAGCTTATTCAGATAACAAATAGTAGCAATTAACATCTAATATTAGCTTTACCTTGAACTTACAGTAACTACAGCTAGGATAACCTATCTTATCAGAACACTGGAAGAGCTGTATATAGTTTGGGTTTACTGTTGATACAAAGCATGATCAGCATGGCCCATTGGTAGTAAGTAGTAAGTTTCAATTTACTATTTATGGTAATATATGTATATGCAAAATGCAGGGAAAAACAATTGAAGAACAATAGCAAACCAGAGGAAAAAAAGACCCTGAATCATATAACATAGTCCCTGATCATTTTAGTAGAGGCTTTATGTAAACTCTTTCCTTCTCCCTTAATAACTACCAAAAGGTCCAAAACTAAGAAATAAGACTTTACTTATTCATATCTTGGCAATATTAAAGCAATTCATAACTAAAGCAAGGTATACGAAAAGGGATATAACTAATTTAGATATAGCTATGTGAGTTAAATAAATTAACTCATCTTAATCCCACTAGCTTGCTAGATCCTCAATTTTTGATTCAGCTTACACCCACACCATAGAATTACAAGCATCGATTCATTGAAATTTTCTGCATTTTCATCCTCATTGCAGTAGTGATTTAACATAGCAAAGCTCAATATTTTCCTACGATTTTTTTTTATAGCAAGTGTATTTTTGAGTTATTTACAGCATATCAAAATTTCAGATTTTTATGTTTTTCTACAATTAGTTATATTTTTCATACCGACCTGCATTTTCTGCTCTGATTTACATGAAAATTGCTTGCGAAATGACCATCTTTAACCCATCAAAACTCAATGAAAACACATGAGATGTGGAATATAGGTGTTGGAATATAGCAGCAACAACATATCCAAATTTGAGAATTCTTAAGCTTCATGTGTATAATTTTGAATTTTTGAGTGGAGGAGAATTTGGTTTCAAGGTTTAGAAAAATAAGGAAGACACTGACTTCTCTTGTTTTACAATAACTTAAGAGAATGAGATAAGAAATACAAAATGTACATCACCGTTTTCTTAGTAATACCTTCTCAACCCTAGCTTTATTTTGTTTGGGCTGTGGGCCTTACAATTAAATCAACCTAAAATAAATTTAATTACTTATTCACTCTTATTTACTACTAATGAAGGCTTGCATTCAACAAGGTTTTGCTTTCAAAATTAAACCATAGCTCAAACACTAAATTGCTTCATGTAAATGTATTTAAACCTCAAACAAAGATTTTTCAAATAAGTTTTTTTATTAAACTCCAAAATAATATTTTGTTTAAAATAAAAGATTTAACCTAACTAAATGTTTTGTTTTGAACTTAAATTTCTAGAATCTTTATTTTAAGCATTTTAAAATATATCATTCATTTCCTATAACATAGAAAATCTCCAATTTAATTAAATTGAGAATTAAATAGATTTAAAATCCCAATTCTTTATTAAAAATATTTTACTCAGATTTCTAATCTCCTACCAGTTGAGACCAGATGAGTTTCTGGTCTTCCATTCAGATAAAATTATAGTATTATTACCAGATGGGTTTTCGGTCTTCCATTCAGATAAAATTATGGTTTTATTACGAGATGAGTTTCTGGTCTTTTATTCAAATAAAATTACGGTACTATTACCAGATGGGTTTTTGGTTTTCCATTCAGATAAAACTATGGTATTATTACCAAATGGGTTTCTTATCTTCCATTCAGATAAAACTATAGTATTATTACCGGATGGGTTTCTGGTCTTCCATTCAGATAAAAATATGGTATTCATACTGATGAAGCAGCATACCTAGGTTCGACAACCAGAGGCTCCGACCTAACTCCCACCTTCATGCCGACCTACGACCTAACTCCCACCTTCATGCCGACCTACGACCTAACTCCCACCTTCATGCCGACCTACGACCTAACTCCCACCTTCACGCCGACCTACGACCTAACTCCCACCTTCACGCCGACCTACGACCTACCTCCACTTCCATCTCCAGTCGACTTTACCAACCTAACACCTCTTCCTAAAATCACGACCAACCTAAACCCCATGTCGCAGAAGCACTTCGCAAGTTCCGACCTAACCCTAAATCATTGCCAGATAACTCGCGAGCGACATTGATTAAGTCGCGGCACTTGATTAAGTAGCGAACGAGATAAGCTCTCATAGGTCGGAACCGAGATAAGGTGAGTCGTTGCCGAGGTAACAGGAACCACTGTAAATTTTAAGTCTCGAACGAAACTTAGGTCGGCAGAGAAAGTAAGTCTTCATCTATAGGTCGTAACCGACCTAAACACTTTGTTTTTTTTTCTTTTGATTTTTTTTGGTATGTTGAGTTGTAACGACTATAAATAGTGGGTGAGTTGTAACTTTTGGAGGTTGTTGAATATTGAATAAAATTCTCTTTTGTTAGCTTGTTGCTTTCAATTTCAATTGGTAGTCGAGTGTATCTCCTATCTCCACTAACGTCATTCGAGTGCGCTCGGATCATCGTTTGTTGAAGCCGATTCACGGTATCTTGTGCGCAAGATCAACGTCGAAGAATCGTAGATCTCTTTCCCGGTATCTTCGGATCAACGAGTCAGAGATAGCTAGAGTTCGGTATCTTCGGATCAACGAATTCGAGCATTTCAGTATCCATCAATCCACAGATTGCTATTTACGTCGATTGAAGATCGTTTTGAATTATCCGCTGCGTCAGTTTGGTATCAGAGCTTGTTTTAGCCAATCATAGCTAAATCGAGTCTTGGAGCCGAGAATTTGAAGTTGTGTTCATCGTGTTCATCATATTTTGCAACAAAGTTGGAGTTTTAGATCCATTTCATTTTGGATCAAAGTTCGAAAGGTGTTTGAAACTTGAAGTGTGAATTTGTTGAAGTGTTTGTGAAGTATTCAATCATGCCGCCAAGACGAGTTCAACGTCATCGCAATATTAATGCTTTGTACGGAAGAGAAGAGGCCGACGAAATGGAGCAACGAATCAACGAGAATTTCAATGAGAAGCTTACGGAAGGGATTGGTCGATTAGAGAGAATGATGCTTGAAATGAGTCAAAATCAGAGAAGGGTTTCACCTGAATCGAGCCATGGAAGAAGTAGGATTTCACCACATTCTAATCGGGAGAGAAGTGTTGATAGTGATCATAGAAGCGTGGATCGAGATTGTGATAGAAATATTGAAGATCGAAATCGTGATAGAAATGTAACTGATCGAGATCGGAGAAATGGTGGTGGTAGAGATGTTGGTGGTCAGGATCGACATCGATATACATCGGATGGAGAAGAAGAGTATGATGGTGGTAGTGTTCATGGACGAGGACGTGGACGAGGAAGGAATCAATCGGAGTACGATCACAAGTGGGAATCGGGGATGAAAACTGAAATTCCTGAATTCAAAGGTGGTATGCAAGCCGAAGAGTTTTTGGATTGGATGGCTAATGTTGAAGAAATTTTTGATTTCAAAGAAGTTCCAGAACGTCGTAGAGTGAAGTTGGTTGCTACAAGGTTGAGGGGTCGAGCTTTGGCATGGTGGCAGCAAACTAAACTTACACGTGAACGAATGGGGAAGTCAAAAGTTGAATCTTGGGAGAAGATGAAGAAATTGATGAAAGCAACGTTCTTACCTTACAATTATCAATCTCTGATGTATCAACGTTTGCAGAACTTGAGGCAGGGCACAAAGACTGTTAATGATTACGCGGATGAGTTTTACCAGCTTATTGCGAGGAATGACATTATGGAAACGGAAGAGCAGCTGACATCTAGATTCATTGGGGGATTGAGAATGCAGATTCAGGATATGGTTAATATGTTCGATCCAAGATCTGTGGCGGAAGCACATCAGAAAGCGTTGGCTTGGGAGAAGCAGGGACGACGAGGAGGTGGTGTGTTTACGAATTCCAATAATCAAGTGAAGGGTGTTGGTGGAAGTTCTAATGTGTCTAAACCTATCAGTAAACCAGTGGTGAAGGAGGTTGAGAAGGCAAAAGTTAACAACGGTTTCAAATGTTACAACTGTCAGGAGTTGGGTCATAAAAGCAATGAGTGTCCAAAGCCAAAGAAGAGAGCAATGATTGCTGAGGTTGAGGATGAGGATGAAGAAGCTGAATGCTCTAATTCTTTACCAGTAGAGGAGGAAGATTTACTGTCGGGAGATGACGGGTACGCATTGATGATGAGGAGAAGTTGTTTAACACCGAAGCAAGAGGAGGAAAGTAGTTGGTTGAGAAACAATATCTTTCAATCTACATGCACTATTCTGGGAAGAGTTTGTAAATTTGTTATTGATGCTGGAAGTTGTGATAATATTATCTCTACATAAGCGGTGAAGAAGTTGGAGTTGAAAACCGAGAAACATCCTAAACCGTACAAGTTAGCTTGGTTGAGGAAGGGTGGTGAAGTGAAAGTTGGACGTAGAGCTTGTGTGAAGTTTTCAATTGGGAAGAAATACAAGGATGAGGTTTGGTGTGACGTAGTAGACATGGATGTGTGTCATCTGTTGTTGGGCAGGCCATGGCAGTTTGATAGAGCAGTACAACATGATGGACGGACCAACAGTTACAGTTTCATGTTCGAAGGTACAAAGATTACTCTGGTTCCGAAGAAACGCCAACAGGAAGAAAACAAAGTGGAGGAAATCGAAGAGCTGAAAACTTTATTGACTTTGAAGGAGTTTGTTAAAGAAGTTGAAGAAGAGCCGGAAGTATTCTTGTTGATTGGACGAGAAAACAGTGAAGATGTTGAAATTCCAGAAGAAGTTAAACCAGTTCTGAAAGAATTTGACGATGTATTTCCAGAGGAGTTACCAACGGAGTTGCCACCGTTGAGGGATATACAACATCAGATAGATCTTGTTCCCGGTGCTGTATTGCCACACAGACCACATTATCGAATGAGTCCGAAGGAACATGAAGAATTGCGGAGGCAGGTAGAGGAATTGCTTGAACAGGGGCGTGTGCAGGAGAGTCTGAGTCCTTGTGCTGTACCAGCTTTATTGGTACCCAAGAAGGATGGGACATGGAGAATGTGCACTGACAGTCGAGCATTGAATAAGATTACCGTGAGATATAGATTTCCAATGTCGAGGTTGGATGACTTGTTGGATCAAATAAGTGGAGCTACTATCTTTTCGAAGATTGATTTGAAGAGTGGATATCATCAAATTCGTATCAGACCAGGAGATGAGTGGAAGACTGCTTTTAAAACTAGGGAGGGTCTATACGAATGGTTGGTTATGCCATTTGGTTTATCCAATGCACCAAGTACGTTCATGAGGGTGATGAATCAGATTTTTCGACCGTTCATTGGGAAATTCGTGGTGGTGTATTTCGATGATATTCTTATTTACAGTGGGAGTCCAGAGGAACATTTGAATCATCTTAGAGAAGTGCTGATGGTATTGCGACAAGAACAATTCTATGCTGCAACGAAGAAATGCGTGTTCATGACGCATAGTGTTTTATTTCTGGGGTATGTTGTTTCAGAGAAAGGAATACAGGTTGACCAAAGTAAAGTTGAGGCGATCAGAAATTGGCCGCAGCCCAAGACGATAACGGAAGTTCGTAGTTTTCACGGGTTGGCTTCATTTTATCGAAGGTTTATTCCACACTTTAGTAGTGTGATGGCGCCTGTTACAGATTGCATGAAAGGTAAACAGTTTGCATGGACGGAGGAAGCCGAGGTTGCTTTTGAACGAATCAAAGATCTTTTGACCTCTGCACCAATTCTAGTGCTACCTGATTTTCAGTTGGTGTTTGAACTACATACTGATGCATCCAAGGTTGGGATTGGAGGGGTGTTGAGTCAGAAGGGGCGTCCTATTGCATATTTCAGTGAGAAGTTGTCCGGAGCGAAGATGCGATACAGTACATATGATGTGGAGTTTTATGCTGTTGTACAATCTATTAAACACTGGAGACACTATCTATTTCAGAAGGAGTTCGTTCTTTACACTGATCATGAAGCACTGAAGCATTTGCAAGGGCAAGACAAGATTTCAGCGAGACATGCATCGTGGATTGCATATCTGCAACAATTTACTTTTGTCGTTAAACACAAGTCAGGGGTAACCAATCGTGTGGCTGATGCTTTGAGCAGGAGGAGTCATTTGTTGACGACAATGAAAGTTGAAGTGACAGGGTTTGAATTATTGCCAGAATTGATTGAAGAAGATCCTTACTTTGTGAAATTTGTTGAAAAGGTAAAGGAAGGAAATACGGATGAATTTGTGTTGGTGGATGGCTTTCTGTTTAAGGGAAATCGTTTGTGCATCCCAGACTGTAGCTTGAGAATGAAGATTGTTAAAGAACTACATGAAGAAGGCCATGTGGGTAGAGATCGTACGTTGCAGTTAATTTCTCAATCTTATTATTGGCCATCAATGAGGAAAGAGGTGGAAAGATTTGTTGAGAGATGCCATATCTGTCAAGTTTCGAAAGGAACTGTGACTAATGCGGGTTTATATATGCCGTTACCGGTACCAACTAAACCATGGGTTGATGTGAGTATGGACTTCGTGTTGGGATTACCAAGGACACAGCGTGGTAACGATTCCATATATGTGGTGGTGGACAGATTCTCGAAAATGGCACATTTTATTGCTTGTAAGAAAACGGCGGATGCTGTTCATATTGCTCAGTTATTTTTCAAGGAGATCTATCGACTTCATGGATTGCCAGAATCTATTGTGTCAGATAGAGATACTCGATTTCTGAGTCATTTTTGGTTGAGTTTGTGGAAAATGGTGGGAACAAAGCTGAAGTTTAGTAGTGCTTATCATCCGCAAACTGATGGACAAACGGAGGTGGTTAATCGATCGTTGGGAAACTTGTTGAGGTGTCTTGTTCAAGATAACCTAAAGGGTTGGGATGTGAAGTTATGTCAGGCAGAATTTGCCCATAATCATGCTGTGAATCGAAGTACGGGGTTCAGTCCATTCCAGATTGTTTATTCGAGCTTACCGAAGGGACCTTTGGATTTAACGGTAATACCACAATCAAAGAAGACAGTTAAGAAAGCTGCTGATTTTGTTGAAGGGTTGACGGAGTGCCATAGAATCGTTCAGGAACGATTGAAAAAGACAAATGAGAAGTACAAACAAAGGGCGGATAAGAAACGAAGGAGTGTAGTCTTCAAAGAGGGTGATTTTGTTTACGCGGTATTGACGAAAGATCGTTTTCCAGTTGGGACTTACAACAAGTTGAAAGCTCACAAGATTGGACCAGTAGAAATCTTGAAGAAAATCAATGACAATGCTTATCAGTTAAAGTTGCCAGATCACATTCACACTGCTGACGTTTTCAACGTTAAACATTTGATTCCGTACCATGGAGATGAGCTTGTTGAAAAAGAGAGAAGTACAAATTCGAGGTCGAATTTTTGTCAACAAGGGGAGGATGATGAAGCAGCATACCTAGGTTCGACAACCAGAGGCTCCGACCTAACTCCCACCTTCATGCCGACCTACGACCTAACTCCCACCTTCATGCCGACCTACGACCTAACTCCCACCTTCATGCCGACCTACGACCTAACTCCCACCTTCACGCCGACCTACGACCTAACTCCCACCTTCACGCCGACCTACGACCTACCTCCACTTCCATCTCCACTTCCATCTCCAGTCGACTTTACCAACCTAACACCTCTTCCTAAAATCACGACCAACCTAAACCCCATGTCGCAGAAGCACTTCGCAAGTTCCGACCTAACCCTAAATCATTGCCAGATAACTCGCGAGCGACATTGATTAAGTCGCGGCACTTGATTAAGTAGCGAACGAGATAAGCTCTCATAGGTCGGAACCGAGATAAGGTGAGTCGTTGCCGAGGTAACAGGAACCACTGTAAATTTTAAGTCTCGAACGAAACTTAGGTCGGCAGAGAAAGTAAGTCTTCATCTATAGGTCGTAACCGACCTAAACACTTTGTTTTTTTTTCTTTTGATTTTTTTTGGTATGTTGAGTTGTAACGACTATAAATAGTGGGTGAGTTGTAACTTTTGGAGGTTGTTGAATATTGAATAAAATTCTCTTTTGTTAGCTTGTTGCTTTCAATTTCAATTGGTAGTCGAGTGTATCTCCTATCTCCACTAACGTCATTCGAGTGCACTCGGATCATCGTTTGTTGAAGCCGATTCACGGTATCTTGTGCGCAAGATCAACGTCGAAGAATCGTAGATCTCTTTCCCGGTATCTTCGGATCAACGAGTCAGAGATAGCTAGAGTTCGGTATCTTCGGATCAACGAATTCGAGCATTTCAGTATCCATCAATCCACAGATTGCTATTTACGTCGATTGAAGATCGTTTTGAATTATCCGCTGCGTCACATACCAGATGGGTTTCTGGTCTTCCATTCGAATAAAATTATGGTATTCTTATCAGATGGGTTTCTAGTCTTCCATTCGGATAAAATTATGGTATTCTTACCAGATGGGTTTCTGGTCTTCTATTCAGATAAAAATTATGGTATTGTTACTAGATGGGTTTCTAGTTTTCTACTCAGATAAAATTACGGTATTATTACCAAATGGATTTCTGGTCTTCTATTCAAGTAATCTCAGATGGATTTCTGATCTTCTTAACTAATGAATTCATGATCTTCTTGCCATACGAATTCCTGGCTTTAACGACCCAGAATTTCGGTCATTTGAATTTGGAATAATTAATTGATTTTAATATTGAAAAGTTAAATTTATAAGTTAAACAACTTATATTTCAAATTCAACGATTTATTTGATAATTGAATTATTAAATTGAATATTTGGAATTGTTTAAAATAATTGAATCTTGAATTTAAAATGAATGAAAATGATTTCGAAAGCTGATTTAAATTCTGTTTAAACAAAAATGAAGACACCAAACTTTTAAATTGGAATTAAAAGTGATTAAACTGATTTTAATAATAATTCATTTTAATTAATGTGTGAAAATAGCCTTTCGTGGTACTGTCTCAGATTTTGACGAAACCGATTTCATTGAATCCGTAACAGTGAATTATTATTTACCGTAGAATTTCATGGCGATCGGACGTATCGTTTAGTCGTGCGAGTTTGAAACGTGTAGAAATTAATTAAAGGAATTTAAATTAATATAATTCGATTTTGAAAAGTTAACTTCTGTATATGATGGAATTAGCTCCCGATACCAGTTTTATTGCATTCAAAATAGGGATACAACATATAAAACACCAGATGACACGTTTCATTTGGAGTTCGAAAATTTAACGTGTGAATAGTGCTTTGGAAATTTTCTATATAAGGACTTGAAATGCTGACTTTTGCAAAACCCAAACCCTAATTAGCTTCAGTCGCCATTTCCCCTAGACCCACATCCAACGACCAAGAATATTCACGACAACCGTGGCTAATTCAGGCCAAACGACCAACTGAAGATAGTTAAGCGAGGGGATGGGGAGTTCATCTATGATCGTGGATCATCGAACAAAGGACCGTGGAGGTAGGATTATCTCGATGAATGATGATGGGAAATCGCATTCTTTCTGGCACTAGTGGTGACGAACGGCGGCGAGGTCGATGTTAGTGGAGACGTCGGGGTCTGAGGCTCCTCCTTTGGTGATGCGGTGGCTTATGGAGTTGGCTGGTGATGGTGATGGCCGATGGAAGTGGGGGATTCATGAATGAGATATGCTTTGAGAGTTAGGGAGATGAGCGGCCAAGATTTGAAGTTAGGGTTAACAATGTAATTAATTAAACTGATGGTTGTGATTAAGCAAGTTAATTATTTTAATTAATTCAAATGTTGTAAACTAATTATCTCTCTCATATAAAGTCTGAATCAAACATGGTCAGTTGCGTACGTTCGTATCGACGAGTACTACTCCTAGGAATTGGATTCATGGAATTTGGAGCTAGTAGGAATTTGGATTAAAATTGAACGCCTGTTCAATTTCAATTCAAACGGAGCGTTTTGATGAAAAATGGAATCAATATGAGTTAATTCACCTCTTTGGCCCATTTATTTTTCTATATAAGTGTGGATAATTTATTTATAGATTGTTCGCTGACAGTATGGATGATTTACTATTTTATTTGTTGGTTTGGATATATTCCCGCACTTGGAGCGGATGAGACCTTATTATGTTCCAATGTAAGAGTGGATGACCCTTTGTATACGATCCCGCCTCATATCGGTTGATTTATATTTTATGATTATATGTTGTATGTGATATTGGGGGACAAGTTGGAGGGACCCAACTGGATTCCTCACACTATTAATTTTATTTTTCATATAATTTGATATATGATGTGTTGGATGCCATATTTGAAGACATGGATAAGTTTTCCCTATTTAGTGCTATAGCAGCACCGGGCCATATATTTTTATATTTTGAATAACTATAAAGTGAAGATTTAAATTTTTAAAAGGATTTTAAGTGATTTCAAAAATTCATATGTTTTAATAATTATTCTTGAATTTATTTAAAGAAGGAATTTATTTTAAAATAAAAAGTATGATTTTTAGATTTATAAATTAATAGTTTTATGAAATATTTCAAATAGAGTTTTTAGAACTATAAAGTAAAGGTTTTTAAAATCTTAAAATTTAGTCTATCTTTTATAATAAAGGAATAAGGTTTTAAAAAGAAGATAGAAATATTTTAGTATAAATATTTATTAACTGATTTATATAAAGTGATATATATATATATACACACATATATTAAGATTTATTTAAAAATGTGGAAATTTATAAATGTGATAATGTATAAAAGTGACATTTCACAAAAAAAGTGAGATTTGTAAAATAATATTTTATGAATAAAAGGATAGATTTATAAACGATGTTTTATAAATTAAGGGAACTATTATCATTGGATGGATTGGAGAGATAAATCATAATTGTGGAATTATAATAAGATGCAGAATGTTGTTTTAAAAAAATAATTAATTCTATTTTTGGAAATTCTGTGATATTTTAAATAAAGTTTGTTTTTAAAACTTTATATTTATTTTCAACTTCTTATTTATTCTTTTAAATTTATATACATATAAGAAATGTTTTAAATACTTATTTTAGGATTATTGGTTTTTAGAAAAATAATAAATATTTATTTTAAAAGACAAATTTAAAAGGGTTACCTTTTATTTTTAAAGGGAATTTTGTGGTTCAAAATGATATCGGAATATTTGAAGTAATAGTTGTGAATCGTTTTGTGTAACAAGTCATAAAAGGAAATATATTTTAATTATTATTTCATAATTGGAAATAGAATTATGAAAAGTGTTTTATGGAATAAGAGAAATGGTTTTATAAGTAATATCTTATAAAAAGGAAATCGATGTCATTTTGGGAAAAGGAAGAAATGAATTCCATTTGGGAATATATTGCAATATTTGAAGTGGTCGTGTTATGCAAAACTATATGAGTTTCACAGGTGTATTTTGGAAAAAATTTATATATAGAGTTTGGTGTTCTATTTGGAAAATGTGTTTAAAAAGGAGTCATGTTGTATATTTGGAGTTTGGTTTTGTAAAGCAGTTGTATAAATTGATTTGGAATTTATAAAATGATTTTACTAATGATATTTTATAAAAATAAGTTTTATAAAGAGTTTATAAATAGTATAAGGAAGGTTTATAATGGAGTTATCAAATAAATTTGAAAATTTTATAAAGAAATCTATAGTTATGGTTTAAAAATTTATAAATAAAGTTTTGAAAGGAAATTTTGGAATGGGGTTGAAATCATGAAAGAGAGTTGTAAATAAGAAAGTATTTGGGTTTATCGGTATTAATGTTTTAATTGACTTTGTTTTAAATTAAATAAGTGTGATTTTAAAAAAGGGAATCTTCTTAAGGTTTGTAAATATACTTATGCTGTTAAAATAATTATATGGAAAGTTTCCTAAGTTTTGAAGATGAAACGGGTTGTGAATGTACTTATACAGTTGAGTTAAGTATGTGAATATTTTCAAAGTATTGGAAAGTGTAGAGATGGGTTTGCGAAATATATAATCTTCGTGAAAGTGTTTTTAATATAATGATTTACAAAGTGGTTCTAAATTAAAGGAATGATTAATTTAAGAGGCCCAGAGTTGCTTTGTACTTAACCGGTGTTATTCCCTTAGAAAATTAAACATCTGGTTGCATTGTTTGGTTGTTTTATAGTTAAATACCCGACTATCAAATGTTGGCCAGTTTTAAATTATCATTGTCCGTTTGGAGAGACTGAGACCAGATATGTTATCCGAAAACCACTTCGAACCGGCATAAGCATTTCAAATTGGAATATCTTGAAGATAATCGAAATGAAGCTTTTGAAGTGCAAGTGCTACTTACTACTAATCCTGAGGATGACTCCAAATGGATGTAGTAGAAGTGGAGCCTTCGGTTTCGTTCAGTCCCAGAACGAACTTGTATGGATGAATGCTAACACTGCATTATTGCTTGGAGAGCAGTGTTAGCATTCCAAGTGGAAAGTGCTATATGAAGGTAAAACGTAGCCTCAAGCCTCATCAATCGGGATATAACAAAAATCGGGCATGCATCAGGGGCCAGGTGGGTCGCTCCCATTAGGGTATGGTCATTCAAAATCTAGATCGATTACTTTATACTCATGTATGCTTCGGAGCCCATTAACAAAAGGGGTGATCATATTCGGTACTACTAATCAAGTGGTAGGCCAGTCCTGTATGGCAGGGGTACATGATGTTCTTGTTAGACCTTGGTGCATTTTATCTTGAGATGTACCATCGAAAGGTAATCCCTTACCTTGTTATAGTATGAAATCCAATCTCCTATACGTGCCTTTACGGCTTTGATTGTAGAGCCTAGTATGCTAGAATTTAATTAATGTAACAATTTCGGCTATGATTAATAAGTATTTGTATTCTAGACATTATTATAATACACTGGATTTCCTATAAAAAATGTTTGGTTATCGTAAGCTAAAAATCCATCCGTGTTTATATGCGACATGGTCTTACGAGATACCTTTATTTTGAAAAGAGTTTGATAACTTTAAAAATCCAATTGTGTGTGTTTTCTCGTGGTTTACCAGACTGACTCGGGTGTTATTTTATTATAATGCTCGAGTAAAACCGAGCATATTTACAAATTGTTTTGGATGCATTGGAGCTTAGGAGGTAAGCTGGAGGTCTTCATGACGTATTCCCGTATTTGTTAATTTTCCGCTGTATTGTTGTTGAAATTATCAGCATTTGTGAGGAAAGGTTGTTATAACTATCCAGGTTGATGATTGGTTAGTTGTGTACTCTGATTTAATGTATGTATATAACAGTTTTTCTTTTGTAAAAATCATTGATATTATATTATATATTATTCCATTGCGATTGTGAGATTCTGTGTTGTTTTCACTACTTTTTTCTCTCTTCTTCTTCTCTCCTCTTCTTCTTTCTTCTTTCTTTTCCATGAGTATCCGTCTTTTAGTTAAATTTGGGTTGGACATGTGTGGTTTATTGTCAGCTTGAATTTTGTGGATTTGCGGACCATTACACTTGGTATCAGTGCTAGGTTAAGCGAGAAGCTTGGCTTTGGTGGGGCAAATCATTAAGAGATAAGGTAATAGAATGCCTAATTATGAGTTTGAGTGTATTATAGGTATGACACTGTATTTGTCAGTGATTATAAAAATGTTTCATGTTGTGTTAATTTGTTTGTTGAGTGGCTTATGAATTCTAATCAGTACGTAGGATACCACGATATCGATAGGGATTTCTAAATGTTTGAACAAGGCAAACCGAAATAGTATTATTTTGAGAATTGGTAAATGAAATAATTTTACCTAAATTATATTTTATATATAAAGTGATAATTTTTCAGAAATTATTGTGGTATATATGGTGTGTTTGGTTGTTATTGAATGATAATATTTGATTATTATCATTTGTTGTTTGTTTTTCTAATAAAAGTTGTGATTATTATAATATAAACATTTGTAAAATGAGTTATATAAGAGGTAAATTTATAAGCATGAATTATAGAATATTGATTATGATTAAAATAATTAACATTTGTGAAATGATATTAAATCAGAAGTAAGATTATATAACTATGATTCATAAATGTGATTTATAAATGGAAAGGAAGTGAAATTGTATAAGTATATTTATAAATATTATTTTAAATAAAATGGATTCAAAACAAGAAATTTGAGAAGACAATTGTTTTTCAAAGGTTTTGGATGAATAATAATTGTATTATTTTGAAAATATTTTAGTTAGAAATATTTTAAATGGGATTTAAAAGAAATAGAATGCACTGAACTCACTTCAGTCATTGGAAAATAATTCTGGTGATGACTGCAGCATCATCGGCGTTCATTTTCGAGTTTTTAAGTGATGGATTGCTACTATCGAAGTTATGTTTATTAAAACAAATTTTGATTTTAAAATCCAAAGTAGATTTGATAAAAATATGAAAATAAGTTTTTGTACTTATAATTTGAAAACGGTATAGATAAGAACAAAAAATTTGAAACTAAGATATGAAATTAAAATTTAACTTAAGTAAAGTTAAATAAATTGAGTTAATGGTTTAAATGAAATGAAGTTTAACTTAAGAAAGGTTAAATGAGATTGAATTGGATTTGAAATGAATTAGATGAATTAATAAAGTGAATTAATGAAATGAAGTAATGGAATGAATATGAATTTGAGTTATAAAATGAAATTCAACTTAAGTTGTAAAATGAATTGAATATGTTTTGGAATGGTGTTTGATAAAATTGAATATGAACTTATGTTGTGAAGTAAAAATAAACATGAGTTGTGTAGTATGAAATGTTTGTAATAAACTTAAGTAATTGTTGTATGGAATGACTGATAAATAATATTAGTATTGAAGAAATATACTAAGTGATAACGAAATAAAATTTAACTTAGGAAAAGTTAAAATGTAACGATTTTATGAAATGGTCTGTAAACGAATTTAGTATGCAATGAAATTGTTAAACATAAATTGAATTTAAAGTGAATGTAAGTAAAGTGAATGAAAATAAAGTGAATGTTAATAATTTAATGTAAATGAAATTGAATGTAAACCAATTGAATGGGAATAAATTGAATGTAAATTAGTTGGATGTAAACAAATTGAAAATGAATCAATTAAATGTTAATAAGAAATGAAGGTGTATAGATATAATGTTGACATTTGAAAATGCAAATATGATAATAAATAAATTGGATGGATATTATTTGTTTGATGGTTTCTCTTGTTACATTTGCTACAATTGCTTATAGTTATTTTATATTCTATATTATATAGTGACATCACTTTCTATATACATGTTCTCATTGGTTGTCGAGTGATTAGCAGGTGCGGATGGCGTATGCTTCGCATTTGGAGCTCGCTTTCGCATTTTATTGGGTGTATATGCTTGCTAATATTAATAAAAGGTACACATCTCCGATTATGTATCGTATTATTTTTCCGTACGGGATGCCTCATCCTTGAAATTTCGATCGAACCGCGCAAAGGTGACGCTGGTGAAACTTTCCATAAATTTAAGGCGTTAGAAAATTTTTAAGAATTTTGAAAAGGAAATTTTGGATAACTAAAATTTGATTTTGAGTTATAACTTGGAATAAATGAATGGATGAAAATTAGTTGTTATAGGTTGTGAATCTAAAAGACTTAGAAATTTTATAATCTATTTCAACTAATTGGTTTTGAAAAGTTAATGGGTTTGGGGCATTTTTCTTACTTGCTAATTTTGAGGATGAAATTCTTTTAAAAGGGAAGGATGTAACGACCCAGAATTTCGGCCATTTGAATTTGGAGTATTTAATTGATTTTAAATATGAAAAGTTAATTTTATAAGTTAAACAACTTACATTTAAAATTCAGTGATTTACTTGATAATTGAATTGTTAAATCGAATATTTGGAATTGTTTAAAATAATTGAATCTTGAACTTAATATGAATGAAAATGATTTCAAAAGTTGATTTAAATGCTATTTAAGTGAGAATGAAGATACCAAACATTTAAATTGGAACTAAAAGTGATTAAACTGATTTTAATAATAATTCATTTTAATTAATGTGTGAAAATAGCCTTTCACGGCACTGTTTCAGATTTTGACAAAACCAGTTTCATTGGATCCGTAATAGTGAATTATTATATGCCGTAGAATTTCGTGGCGATCGGACGTATCGAAACGCGTAGAAATTAATTAAAGGAATTTAAATTAATATAATTCGATTTTGAAAAGTTAGCTTCTATATATGATGGAATTGGCTCCCGATTCCAGTTCCATTGCATTCTAAATATGAGGAATAACATATAGAACGGTAAGCGGCACGTTTCGTTTGGAGTCCAAAAATTTAACGTGTGAATAGTGCTATGAAATTTTCTATATAAGGACTTGAAATGCTCACTTTTGCAAAATCCAAATCCAAATTAGCTTCAGCCGCCATTTCCCCCAGCTCCACATCCAACGGCCAAGAATATTCACGACAACCGTGGCCGATTCAGGCCAAACGATCAATTGAAGATAGTTAGGCGATGGGATAAGGTGTTCATCTATGGTGGTGGGTCATCGAACGAAGGACTGTGGAGGCGGGATTTTCTCAATGAATGGCGACGACAAATCGTGTTCATTCTGGCGCTAACGGTGACGAACGGGGGCGATGTCAGTGTCAGTGGAGACGTCGGGGTCTGGGGCTCCTACCTTGGTGATGCGGTGGCTCATGGTGGGGGCTGGCGATGGTGATGGTCGATGGAAGTAGGGGATTCATGAACGAGATCTGGTTCGTGAGTTAGGGAGATGAGCGACCACGATCTGAAGAGGGTTAACCATGTAATTAATTAAACTAATGGCCGTGATTAAGAAAATTAATTATTTTAATTAATTCAAATGCTGTAAACTAATTATCTCTCTCATATAAGGTCTAAATCAAACACTGTCAGTCGAGTACGTTCGTATCGACGAGTACTACTCCTAGGAATTGGATTCATAGAATTTGGAGCTAGTAGGAATTTGGATTAAAATTGAACGCCTGTTCAATTGTAATTCAAACGGAGCGTTTTGACGAAAACTGGAATCAATATGAGTTAACTCACCTCTCTGGCCCATTTATTTTTCTATATAAGCGTGAATAATTTATTTATTGATTGTTCGCTGACAGTTTGGATGATTTACTATTTTATTTGTTAGTTTGGATATATTCCTGCCCTTGGAGCGGATGAGACCCTATTACGTTCCCGTGTAAGAGCGGATGACCCTTTGTATATGATCCCGCCTCGTATCAGTTGATTTACATTTTATGATTATATGTTGTATGTGATATAGGGGGACAGGTTGAAGGGACCCAACTGGATTCCTCACACTGTTAATTTTATTTTTCATATAATTTGATATATGATGTGTTGGATGCCATATTTGATGACATGGATAATTTTTCCCTATTTCGTGCTATAGTTGGTGTTTTATTTGGAGAATGTGTTTAAAAAGGAGTTCGGTTGTATAGTTGGAGTTTGGTTTTGTAAAGTAGTTGTATAAGTTAATTTGTAATTTATAAAATGAGTTTACAAATGATATTTTATAAATAAGTTTTATAAAATTTTATAAATAATATAAGGAAGGTTTATAACGGAGTTATCAAATAAATTTTGAAATTTTATAAAGAAATCTATAGTTATGGTTTAAAATTTTATAAATAAATTTATTAATAAAGTTTTGAAAGGAAATTTTGGAATGGGGTTGAAATTATGAAAGAGAATTGTAAACAAGAAAGGGTTTGGGTTTATTGGTATTAATGTTTTAAATAACTTTATTTTAAATCAAATAAGCGTGATTTTAAAAGGGAATATTTCTTAAGGTTTGTGAATATATTTATACTGTTAAAATAATTTTATGGAAAGTTCCTAAGTTTTTAAGATGAAATGAGTTGTGAATATACTTATACAGTTAAGTTTAGTATATGAATATTTTTAAAGTATTGGAAAGTGTAGAGACGGGTTTGTGAAATATATAATCTCTGTGAAAGTGTTTTTAATATAATGATTTACAAAGTGGTTCTAAATTAAAGGAACGACTAACTTAAGAGGCGCAGATTTGCTTTGTACTTAACCAGTGTTATTTTTCCTTAGAAAATTAAACCACTGGTTGCATTGTTTGTTTATTTGATAGTTAAATAACCGACTATCAAATATTGGCCAGTTATCATTGACAGGGATCAGATATGTTAATATTCAAACACCACTTCGAACCTGCATAAGCGTTTCGAATTGGAATATCTTGAAGATAATCGAAATGGAGCTTTTTAAGTGCAAGAGCTACTTGCTACTAATCCTGAGGATGACTCCAAAATGGATGTAGTAGAAGTGGTGCTTTTGATTTTGTTCAGTCCCAGAGCGAACTTGTATGGATGAATGCTGGAATGACATTATTGCTTGGAGGGTAGTGTTAGCATTCCAAGTGGAAAGTGCTATATAAAGGTAAAACGTAGCCTCAAGCCTCATCAACTGGGAAGTGACAAAAATCGAGCATGCAGTAGGGCCAAGTGGATCACTCCATTAGGGTATGGTCATTCCAAATCTAGATCGATTAATATCTACTCATGTATGCTTCAAGGTCCATTAACGAAAGGGGTGATCATATTCGGTACTACTAGTCAAATGGTAGGCCAGTCCTATGTGGCAAGGGTACAAAATGTTCTTGTCAAAACTCGATGCATTTTATCTAGAGATGTACCATCGGAAGGTAGTTCCTTACCTTGTCATATTACGTAATCCAATCTCCAATACGCGCCTTTATGACTTTGATTATAGAGCCTAGTGTGCTGGAATTTAATTAATATAACAATTTCGGCTATGATTAATAAGTATTTGTATTCTAGACATTATTATAATATGACAGGATTTCCTATAGAAAATGTTTGGTTGTCATAAGGTAGAAACCCGTCCATTTCTTATGTGCGGCGTGGTCTTATAAGATACCTTTATTTTGAAAAGCATTTGATAAATTTAATAATCCTTTTTTTCCCCTTTTTTCGTTTTCTCGTACCTTTCATGGCAGTGTAACCAACGCCCTTATCTTGTACCTCTAACATCACTTCGCAACCTTCTGCTTCCTCGTTCAACCCCATCATCCCTTCGTCCACCCTGTCACACCGTCCCTCCCTCCCCCTGCTCCTCCGGACCCCCCTTCTGACCTTGTTCCTCCATCATCTCTTCCCCCTTTCCTCGATAATCCTTCTATCCCTGCCTTTGTTTCTCCTTCTTCATCACAAGTCAATCAACCAGTATGGACTTCTCTTTTCAAGCACAAACCACGAAATGTAGGGAAGTACATCCCGATTGATCTGACTCCCTCCTTCTCTGGCGATGCAATGCTTCCCACAAATGATATTATTCATGTAGGCTCCTCTGTCTAGTGTGATTCTTTAGTTGGTTTTTTCCTTGATAAATCCATTTCCTACACCGCAATGTTGCAAAAACTGAAATCTTTATGGAAATTGAAAGGTTCCATTCATGTTAAATCTGATGGTGTGTTATTCCTTTTCTCCCTATCATGCCTTGAAGATAAACTAATTTTTTGCAAGGCGACCCCATTATCATGAGAAACAAGCTCTTCATTATTAAATCGTATGACTCTTCCATCAGTAATGTTTGTGGGAGCATTCCATCTGTTCCTATTTGGGTGCAATTTCGAAATATTCTCCTCTTTGCTTGGTCACACCTAGGGCTGAACTGGTTAGCTTGCCGGCTTGGCAAACTCATTTGTATGGATGAAATGATGGAGAAGCTAGACAGACTCGAATATGCTAAGTGCCTCATTGAAGTTAAACCTGATAAAACTCTAGTTGATGATTTTTTAGTGCAGTTAGTGGATGGTGGGACGTAGAGGATTATGTTGAATACCTATGGAAGCCGGACATATGTTGTATTTGCAAATCTTTTGGGCACACTGATCTCGCATGTGAAAAAGCAACTGAAAAATATGAGAACCAATATGTCCCTATTATCCCTGAATCAAAGAAAATTGGTTTGAATGTTGAAGTGAAGAGTGGCAGGGTGATTAAACCAACTAAAGTTAATAAGGGCAGACCTATTCAAATATGGCATAAAGTCAGCAAAAAAAGGATGAATAGTAAAAAGGATGAATAGATTAGTCTTGCTCTAAAAGATAACAACAGTAGGAAGGAAAAAATACAAGTTAGCCAGGATATTGAAGAAGGTGAAATTATTGTCACTGTTCCCTCTCCCCTTAATTAGGAAGGGACTGTTGCTAGTGATGTTCAAACTAGTAATAGCTTTGATGTTACTTGATGCTGATGAGGATGCGCATGTTAGAATTAGTGCTGATGAGGTTGGAAAAAAGAGTAGCAACACAGCCAATTTGTATGTGGATGATACTAGCAAAGAAAGTGCACAGAGTAATATTAACCTGAGATTGATCAATGCAAAAGCTGTTTGTAATTTTGTTTCACAAAATGATAATGCTGGTAAGGATGTAGTGAGAAGCCAGCTAAGTGATGAAGTAGGGCAACAAGATGTAGAGAATATGAAAATACAAATGACAGATAATTTGAGTATGGAGGATAAAACAGATGTTATGCACTTGAATGACACTACTGTGCATGTGCATGAACAATCTTGTTCACACCAATGTGCACGTCCAAACTCTTGCCTCATCACACCAATTTCCCTTCCCACTCAACAAACTATTGTTTCCTCGATCACCTTACCTGATAAGAACTGCTCTTCTCAATCTAACCATGTCACTAGCCTTAGCATCAACACATCCACTCATGACCCCTCTCTTCACACTTATGACCATATTATCCCTCCCTCTGCTTGGAAACCACCACCCATTGTTCATCCCATCCCCTCCTCTACTCATAACACAACCAAGTCTCCTCTTATTTCATCCAACTCTCCACTTAACTCTGCCAACCCTCATAGCCACTTTTCTCTTTACTTCGATCATGTAGAACCTGGCAATCACTTCTCTAACTCTCCTCTCTCTTCCATTGTACCTGGTTATATGGTGATGAATGGCTCTTGTACTAGGAGCAAGACAAAAGGTATCTCAACCCCCTCGAAGTTTACCCAATGACACACAAAATTTGTGTTTGGAATATCAGGGGTGCCCACAACGATATTACGCTTGACCAATGTAAACTGTTAATCAAACAACACAATCTCTACCTCCTTGCTTTACTTGAAACTAAACTTAGCCTTCCTCTTTCTCTCTGTGCTGCGAAATTCATCAACCCCTGTTGGAAATTAATACACAATCATGAGCATGCTAGCTATGGTAGAATCATGATCATCTATGACCCATCTCTTAATACTATTACTCCCATCTCCTCTTCTAGACAAATTCTCCATTGCCATGTTCTACAAACCCATTCCACTTCCTCATTTTACCTTACTATTATCTATGCAGATAATTCTGCTAATGTCAGGTCCTCCCTTTTCTATATCCTCCCCTTTCTTCGGCAAGAAACTCACCCTTGGCTTGTGTATAGGGACTTTAACTGCTCTCTCAACTTGTATGATCGTATTGGAGGCAACCCACTTTCTCTTAATGAAATCAGACCTCTTAACTTAACCATTCGGAACTCTAACTTGATTGAAATCAAATGCTTTGATGCCATATTCACTTGGAATAACAAAAGAAGGCAGGGATGCCGCACCCACTCCAAAATTGACTTTGCCTTTTCCAACCAAATCACCCTTGCTAAATGGCCTTCTATTCACAATTTCAAACCCAACCCTATCCTATCAGACCACTCTCCTCAAATCTTATCTCTGGGTGGCTCTGTCAAAAAAGGAAAATCAAATTTTAAAATTTTAAATTCATGGGTTAAAGAACTGGATTTTCATGAGACAGTTAAAGATATATGGTTTAAAAATTATTATGGAAACCCTATGTATATTTTGCAGAAAAAATTGAGAGCTACCAAAGATGTGCTTCGATCATGGTTAAAAAACAAATTCGGCAGTGGTACTAAACAATCTGAACTCCTTCGGCATCAACTTGAAGACGTTAAAAGTAGGATGCAGGCTAATGTGCTTGATGATAGTTTAGCTACCCTTGAAACCAATATTTCTAAGGACTACTATGTAGCTCTTAGTTTGGAACTGGATATGATCAAATAGAAGATTAGGCTTCGTTGGGAAGAGGAAGGTGATCAGAATACTTCTTTCTTTCATGCTGCTCTCAAGGCCAAGAATACTAAAGACAACATCCTTTCTATCATTGAACCTAGTGGTCAAAAGCTTTCCGACCCAAATGATATTGACAAAGTCTTTATTCAGTATTTTAGTGATTTATTTGGTAATGCTTCTAACTTCTCTCCTTTAATTGATACCATTAACCCTTCTATTCTCCCCAGACTTTGCCTTCTTGATTACAATAGTCTGTGCATGGAAGTCTCCAGCGAGGAAATTAAAGATGCTATGTTCTCATTAAATAAGAATTCATGTGGTGGCCTTGATGGTTTCAATGCATGCTTCTTCACATCATGTTGGTCCTACATTGATGCGGATGTGATCCTAGCTGTTCAGACCTTTTTTAAAAATGCGAGAATGCAAAATTCTTTCAACAATACTAATATTGCTCTTATACCCAAAGTCAAGAATGCTGATAGTGTTCTCTCTTTCCGGCCCATTGTCTATTGTAATTTGATTTATAAATGCATTTCTAAGGTCACTGCGAACAAGATGAAGAGGGTGTTGCCTAATATCATTTCACATAATCAAGCTGCATTCTTGACCGACCGTAGCATTCTTGATAATGTTCTCCTTTCCCATGAACTTCTCCGAGGCTACAAATATAAACATATTTCTCCTCGTTCCATGTTAAAACTTGATATTAAGAAAGCTTTTGACTCCATTCACTGGGACTCAATAGTCAGGATAATGGGATATATGAATTTTCCTAAACATTTTATAACTTGGATTCATGCTTGCATTTCGTCTGACAACTTTTCTATTATTATAAATGGTGCTCCGGTTGGTTTCTTCAAAAGTAGTCAAGGCATCAGGCGGGGGATCTGATGTCCGCTTATATTTTCATTACTGCAATGGAGTTGCTTACTCAGGTATTGAATGACCTTGTCACGCAAGGTGTTTTTCGTCTACATTCCAAATGTAAGGAGCCGCAAGTCACTTCTCTTATGTTTGCTGGTGATCTTATTATTTTCTGCAAACCTGATCATGACACTATCAACGCTATCCTCAATGCTCTGAAACTTTTCTATGGTATGACTGGTCTTAAAGTTAACCTTGCTAAATCTGACATTATGATGGCTGGGGTTGATCAGCTGCACTATAACAACATTCTGACTGCCACTGGCCTTCACCCACATGCAAAGACTATTTCCTATCTTGGTATCCCTCTTGCCACTTCTAGGATTACTACTCATCAATGTCTGCCGCTGTATGAAAAAAATATTGAAATACTTGAAAGTTGGACGAATAGATTTCTCAGTCAGGCTGGTAGGTTAACCCTTATCAAGTCTGTTATATTTTCTATGAATGTTTATTGGGCTAGGACATTTGTTTTACCACACAAATTAGTCAGGATGATCAAGATAGCGATTATGAGATCCTTTTGGAATGGTTCAACTCAAGGTAAATATCTAGCTCCTATTTCTTTTGAATCTATTGATAAACCTTTCATCAAAGGCAGGCTTGGAATATTCAATCTTACTCAATGGAACAAGGCTGCTTTTGTGAAGTAACTTGATAATTTTCTAAATGATATTGCCAGCATTTGGGTTAAATGGTCCAAAAAACATGTTATTCGTGGAAATTTTTTTTGGAAGATGCAGATTCCTCAAAATACTAGTTAGTCATGGAGGAATATTTTTAAACTCAGGTAAGTTGTTTTGCCTCTCATTAAACACTTCATTTCGACCAGTTTTGATGTTAGTTTTTGGGATGAACCCTAGTCTGATTATGGTTGTATTCTCAGTAATTTCTTAAGCCATCAGGAAATCGCTAAATCCGGTATTCACATCAAAGCTAAGGTTAATGATGTTCTTCATCATAATCAATTAATTCTCCCTTACAACTCAAATGCTAGAATTCGAATGATATGGAATACTCTTCAAAATTCCAACTTCCAAGCTCAGCAGCCAAGAGGCATTAATTGGAAGAACACCAGAGGAACATACACTATTCAGAGTTTCTATGAAAGCCTGATGAATTTCAACTCTATTGAAAACTAAAGATGGTTTAGAAGGACTTGGTGTACCGATAGCAATGCCAAAGAAATTCTTTTCTTCTGAAAAACAATCAAAAATGCTATTTTCACAAAATAGAAATTGATTAGTAGAGGGGTGAATATGGATGAATGTTGTGTTTTCTGTGGCCAACCTGAAACCATTGCTCATCTGTTTTTCAGCTGCCTGCCCATCCATAGGTTATGGTGCATGGTTATGTCTAGGGTTGGTCGGACTGACGTTGCCAGAGACCATGGGGTGGAGTGGGAAAGAATTTACAATATAACTGCTGCAAACAATGGCCATGCGAGAGTGACAAACTGGGTTATGAAAAAATTCATGTGCATCATTTGGCTTGAAAGAATATCATAATTTTTGATTTGGTGAAAGCAAAATCTGCTTTGCAACTTTCTGCCTTCCTTGTGCATGAAATTAAAGTTGGTTTAGGCCACTTACACTTTGCATTTGACCCCGGCATTATCCTAGCTTTCTCCTAGGCCTATCCTTTTTCTTATTTGTTTGTTTTTTCTTTGGTGTTATGTTTTGTTTTCTCCCTTTATTTGATACACCTTGGTATCTCCAGTGTTCTTTTTGTTTTTAGTTTGTATTTTCGGTGTAACTCTTTGGGTGTATCAATAAACTAATAGTGGTCCAGCTAACCCCGTCGGCCTTGCAAAAAAAGATAACTTTAATAATCCAATTGGGTGTGTTTTTTCATGCTGGTTTACCAAACTAACTCGGGTGTTATTTTATTATAATGCCCAGGTCAGATTAAGCATATTTACAGATTGTTTTGGATGCATTAGAGCTTAGGAGGCGAGCTGGAGTTCTTTATGATGTATTCCCGTATTTGTTATTTTTTCCACTGCATTGTTGTTGAAATTATCAGCATTTATGAAGATAGGTTGTTATAACTGTTCAGGCTGATGATTGGTTATTTGTGTACTCTGATTTGATGTATGTATATAACAGTTTCTCTTTTGTAAAAATCATTGATATTATATTATATATTGTTCCACTGCAATTGTGAAGTTCTATGTTGTTTTCAGTTCATTTTTTCTCTTCTTCTTCTCTCCTCTTCTTCTTTCTTCTTTCTTTCCTATAACTATCTGTCTCTACGTTCAATATGGGTTGGACATGTATAGTTTATTGTCAGCTTGAATTCTGTGGATTTGCAGGCCATTACACTGGCTTTCTTGTTAAAAGAACTTATGGTTAATGGATTGAATTTCTGGACTTCTTAACAAATGAAGCTATAGAATTGTTTCCAGATGAATTTCTAGTTTTCTTATCAAGAGAATTTATGGCTTTTTTATCGAGTAAATTTCTAGTCTTCTAGATCAAACATGGCTTTACATTGAAATACAAAGGCTTCTTTGTATGAAAAAGAGGGCAAACTAATTCATATCTTTACCAGATTTGAGAGGGATTGTTTAAAATTCAATATAAAGTTAATGATGAAAATCATCATCATTTATTTTATGTTTTTCTAGAAAACAGGACTGAAGAGAAAATATCATTGAAAGTTAGAAAGATGAGAAAATACCTGGTTTTACACTAAAGTGTAAAAAGTCTCTTTTATACAAAGAGGGGGGTAAATGTTATCCATATATTTTATGACTATTAAGTTAAGAGAGATAAGCAAGAGGATATGGAAGCAATAGAGGATAATGCTATTACGAATACATGTCGAGTTAATAGAATGCATCTAATATAAAGATGTCAAGCCACAAGGGCCGTCGCATTTAAAGACAGGAAGGGGCGTCGGGGTTTTATAGCTATAAGAGATGATATCAAGCACATAAAGCATGGAAGATATCAAGCTTCGATGCACATAAAGGGTGTTAGCGTTTAAAGCAAAAGGTGAAGTCAAAACTTTAGAATAATAAGAATATCGAACATCTAAATGGATTATGAGGAGTTATCGAACCTCTATGGGAAGTCAAACCTCAAAGAAACAATAAACATCATTAAACATCCACAAGAAAGAAGTAATGTCAAAGCCTTAACAAAGAAGTCTATCGAGCACCTGATGCCTAAAGGGTGTCGGGTTTATAATAGATAATGGAGATGCCGAACCACTGCAGCACAAAGCATAGTAAAGTGTAAAATAAAGAGGAATGCCGCATCGTTGGAGTATATCGAATATCTACTCATTAAAGAAGGATATTGGGTCTCAAGAAGATATCGGGCTTATAAATAGGAAAGCATGTCAAGCATGAAAGCAATGAGTATGCCAAGCATGAAGATATTGACCTTATATCCAAAAAAAAGAAGGTATCGACCATCTAAATACCAAGAGATGTCAAATTTCTAAAGAATGCCGCACTGGTAGGGGTATCGAACATCTTGTTACAAAAAGGGAATATCAGGTCCCTATAGCCTAAACAATACTGAGTCTCTACATCCCAAATGATATCGGGTTTATAAGAACAAGCTTTAGATATAGCAATGGATACTGGGCCTTTACAACTACAACCCTTGTAAAGCGTTTATAGGCAGCAAGTGATCTCGATCTTCTACAATGCAAAGAAAGGTGCTGAATTTCAGCAATATAAAGGAGATGTTGAAGACAAACAATGCAAAGAAAGATGCCTAATGTCAGCAATATGAAGGAGACGTCGGAGATCAACAATGCAAAGAAAGATGTCGAACATCAGTAATATGATGGAGATGTCGGAGATCAACAATGCAAGGAGAGATGCCGAATATTAGCAGCACAAAGAGATAGCGGATATGGACACATGATAGCCATTCTGCATGTCCTTGCTTCTATAAGTAGACCCCTACCCCCATTCAGTAGGGGACAAAAATTTCTTTTCTCTCTCTCTCTCTCAAATAATAAAGTTGTAAACCTTAAATTGATATAGGAAAAATAAGAGTCGATTGTAATCTTTTAAATTTATGCAAACAAAGGACTTGAACAATTTGCATAACCTACTTCCCTTGATTTAAGCATATTTGACTATTATCGAATTATGGACATGCATATGACTAATTTTTGATTTAGACTTGGACTTATACACAGACAAGGCTATTTACAACCTTTGTCCGAATTATGAATCACTTTGCATAATGACTATCATGCCTTTTGGGCATATGACCAATGGATTTTGAAATATGTGAATCACCTTCTTAATTCTTTAACAAATAAATTAATGGAATATTGCACTTTTAGGTGGATTACATATTTTACCCTTGGACTTATGATTTGAGCTTTTAAACAATATCATGACCACACTAAAAGTCTAAGGGAATGGTAGGGCCATTCTGAATAATAATATCTTGTGCAAATGTCTTAGGTGTTGAGCCAATTTTTGGTCCAACAATGAGTATTATGGTTGACTATCGTATTAGTAGATAGCACTAGTACATTTTGTGAATTGGGAATTCATAGGTTTATGCTTAGGAGTAATCATGGGATAGATTGACAATCACTACCATGCCTTAATTAAATTTCGAGGCAAAATTCCATTAAGGGGGGAATACTGTAACAACCCATAATTTTAGATCAATTAATCAATTAAAGGGCTGAAGTAAGCTTAATAAGAAGGAATAAGGGTACCAAATTAATGAAAAAGAGCAAGGGGACCCAAGCCTAATTTATTGTGGGACAATAAGGACTACACTTTTCCATTCATTCATTTCATTCTACTAAAAATAAAATAAAAGCTTGAGAGAAACATTAATGGTGGTAACATAAAGAGAGCAAATAAAGAGAAGAAAAGAGAAACGCAAGCTAAAGGGGAATTTAGAAGACTAAAGCAAGATAATATGAGGATCTAGGTTAGTAATACTAAACCCATTCTTACTGTACCCAAATATATAGTTTTGGTAAGATCTTGTGAACTATTATATATGATAGAGTTTATATGGATTTTCATTAATATGTAAATTATTTAATAAATGTTTAGGGAAAGATAGGTGAACATGAGATGTTTAGTTGTATTTCCTTATCTTAATGATTTCAAAATGTTATGAAAGTTTTATATAATATTTTAACCCTAATTTTAGAAATGAGTTTTAGTTTGAGAGATTTCTTATGTCAAAAATAATTTATTATGATCCACTAAAGGAGCACACCAAGAAAGTAAAGAAGGAAAAATACCGTTAAATCAAAATAAAGGATAAATTATATTAGAACAAGCGTTCACGATTTTTCTAGGAATTTATTAAGGTTTTCGATGAGGAAAATAAGCTAATATGTGATAGGTACTTTGCTGGGGTAAAGAGTGAGCTGCGAGTACACACGTAATCTAACATTATATGAAAAATCAAGTGTCAGATAAATAGGGGACCAAATCCTAATAAAATGCTAAAAAGAAAAATAAAGGAAACTATAAATAACAGAAAATGAAATCGTAATGACATGTGGAAAGGCGTTGTCAGACATGTCAGACTTTGTCTAGGACGGAGATGAGGCGACGGCCTAACATTACATAAAATAAATGCACACACGGGGAAGAGGTGGTGATTTTCCAAAGGGATCCAGGGACTTTTAAGGGAAAGTAGAACTATGCTGCAATTTGTAGAAGACGAACTATGCTGCAATTTGTAGAAGACGAACCACGCTGCAATTATATAAAAATGGAAGAAACTGAACTGCGCTGCAATATGCAAAAGAGATACCGCACCGCAATTTAGAAGTTTTTATTTAATAAGTAAAGAGTGAATTGAGCGTGCAGGATTGGGACAGGGGTGTATTGCGCCAAGGGAGGGTGTTAATGAAACCTAGTAAAAGACAATTAGGTAGGACCTAGGAGAAGACCAGGGCTAGTAAGGGGAAAGAACTCATGCGCTAAGAGATGGAGTTGGAAGGGCTAGTGACGTCGAGTGGGGATGCTCACTCGAATGCAAACTAGAGAAGGTGAGGAGAGGCATTCAACTTCCATGGACTGCGATGGGGTATTCCAAACAGTTCCAAATTAAACAAATGTTTAGGGTACTGCATGTAGATTATTATGTAGTCGACTGTGGTGGGGTTGTCAAAGCATTTTAAAATTAAGTAAATACAAAGGGACTGCGGTGGGCGTATTCCAAGCAGTATAAAATGAAATAAGTACATGGAGACTATGGTGGAGTTATTGTAGGCAATTTAAATTAAATAAATTAAAAGGATACTGCGGTGGCTAGTTCTAGGTAGTATCAGATTAAAGACAAAGCCAAAAGGAGCTTAGAGGAGACTGCGGGGGCCACAGTAGTAGATGGGTATAACATATTAAAGAATAATCTAAAAATGGTAGCTAACTGGAGACTGTGCCGGGGGAAAAGTAGTAAATGGAAGCTGCTTAGGAATGCATAAAGGCACAATAGTAAATAAGAACTACTTATGTTAGAACTATGTTTGTTTTACCTAGAATGCTTTGATAGTGAGGGGAAACCCACTCCGTCCAGTTTAGTTTGGTCTCACTCTGTGTTAGTTTTGGATAAGTATTATTCACGCCAGGCTTTATGTCTGGCCCATGTTTTTATTATTATTTTCCCCATAAACTCACGAATACTCATTTGAGTAGGCAGAGTTTATGGGATATGCAAGTTTAGAATAGGCGTAGCAGTATGAGATTGAAGACGAAGAATATGGCTTTGTTTGCTAATAAAGATGTTGTTTCTGCGGTTAAAAGAGTTTAGGCAACATCCTCATATGTTGATCCAAATCTTTGTTATGTTATTTTCTATTATTATGTGACCACTGAGTGGGCATGACTTTAGGGTTAGTTTTGAAGATGTATGCAATAAATGTTAAAATAGTTTCTATGCAATGAAAATATTAGCTGTTCTATTTACTTACGCTATATTTGAATATACTGAACTTACTTTTGTTGCTAGAAGATAATTCTGGTGATGACTGGTGATGATCATCCTATACCACCGACAAAAATAATAACTAAATAGTGCGCTGCAGTCGTGCCTGCCTGATATAAGATGATCATTAGCATTTAAAATGAACAACTGCAGCATATAACCTATCGTATATCTCACAACGCATGGATAAAATATAAAATCACAGACACAACAAAAGAGATAGTAATAACAATGTGAACTAATCATCAAAGTATAACATCCACAGAGTTATACATCAAATGTCATAAAGTACACAACATGATCAACTCAAATAAACTGTCTCAACAAATAGAAATAAGCAAGCACTACCACCGGCTCCATGGTGTTGCTCAACGGAAAAGTGTATCCACATACGTATATAATACAAGATGGCTCCATCTAGCTCTTCCTCCAAACAGCTACCGAGTCACCAAGACCTGTTATCTAGTATACTCATTTAAGAGTACCCAAGATAATAAGAACCAAAGCATAAAACCTTGGGTCAGACAATAATCTGTTGTGAGTGGTAAATGAATCACAAAATATTTTACATGTAAATTGGTAAGGAACAAGAGTACAAGAACCATACTTAACCTATCCCTATAATCAAAGAGTTAGAACATAACACTATAATATGCTACTCTACAATATCTAAAGGTTCCAAACAAAATACAATAGTGGATGTCCAAATATCCCTATCTCCAATACCTACTCCCAATAATATCCTCGAGCGATAGCCCACTAAAGAAAGCAACCGTAGCACCATCAACTAATACCCACAATCACTTATCCATGTGCTTTGAATATATGATAACTCATATGACCACCTTACTACAAAGGACTAATGGGAATCTCGGTTTTCGTTGTACTCTCGTATCATGCAGCCCAAAGCTCGTTATGTGTCTTGTAGCCCAAAGCTAGACACTAGACCCAAAGCCACTGGTCCGGGGTATACATATCCCTACATGATTCATGGACGTCCCCACTTACAATACCCCTGCTTCGAGTACAATAGAAACACTTCGAATATTAATGATCCCTTAGCACAAAAATCAAAGCCCTCCTTTGCTCCATTCGGATTCCGAGCCCATCTCTTGCTCAATCCAGTTTTCATTATCCAGGAACCTACCACATTCCTTATTCTACAGCTATCTCCTTTATCGACCTGTTATCTTCGATACCTATTCCCACCATGAGTCACAAATCGAAGATACATAGCTTTCATCATGTTGTTACATCGCCATCCAACCTTGAGGCGAATGAGCCAACACCTCCATCATGATATATTGGACCTTTACTTCATCCCATAGAAGTTTCACATCCATAGGGCTTACCAAAACAACTCGGTACTGACTTAAACAAGTCGGCGCAGACTTGTTTCCTTAGCGAACCATTGGCTAAGTTTTCTTTCGTTACAACCTTGATTTCGATGACAACAACTATACAAGCTCTCGGAGTCAATATACATAGGAATATATATATCATTCATATGCAGGTAGATTTCCAAGTCCAAGACTTGAAGACCGACACAAGGACTATTACACTTAGAAATATTAGTACATTCTGTTAATATTGTAGTTAGATGATATGTACAATCTCCTTGAGTAGTCTTTACAAGCACTTGCTCATACAAACTGCTTATAAAATGAAGATAGCAGAGTGTACATGTGTCAGACATCTGGCATATATGCTCAGACGTCTGGCAACATGTTCTGGTCATAAATTCTGAAACAAACCAGACATCTGGCATATACGCTCAGACATCTGGTAACATATTCTGTCTTAAATTTTTTTAACAAGCCAGACATCTGGCACAAATGGCCAGACATTTGACCTGGGAAACAACCATTTTCTTCCAAAAGACATCTTCCTCAAACAAAGGGTTGCATCCTTCTATTTTGATCATGACTCTTTCTTCTCAAGCATTGTGACTCTTAGACTAAAATAGAATGAATCAAAAGTCACTACTCTTCAAACAAACTCTTCACCATCTATAAATAAACATGAAATTGAAAGTTAGAACTTAACTTGCTATTTTGAACTTTCTTTCTTTACTTACTAATAATTCTGTGATTTACAAAAGCACTCAAGAATACACTTTTATCTCTTCCTTATATCAAAGCTTAAACTACATACTACTCCAGGAGATTATAGGAAGAAGTTGTACTTATAGTCAAAATCAGTGTTGCATAGAACACACATTTGTCAAAGAAATATTCTTGTAAAAGCGTATTCCTTCGGGCGAAGCGAAGGCAATTAGTTAGTGAAATTCCGAAGAGGAGCTTCGGGACTGGACGTAGGACGGGAGGTCTGAACCAGTATAAAATTCCTGGTGTGATTACTTTTAATTTTTATCTGCATTATTATTCTGTGCAATTCATACTATCATACACCCACTTGTCATATATTATATACATATACGATCCATATAGACTTTCAATTGGTATCAAAGCAAGGTTAGTTCAAATCACAGTAACACATGTTTGAAAATTATTAATATGGCAAGTATCTTTCAAGAAGGACAGTCAACTGTACGTCCTCCACTATTCACCGGATCTAATTATGCATATTGGTAAACCCGAATGAGAATCTTTATGGAAGCAAATGGTTTAGAAATATGGTCAGCAACTCAAAATAAGTATGTAGCACCTGAAACAAATATTAGCACATGGACAGATGCACAAAAAACAGCTGCTTCTAATAATGCTAAAGCTATGAATGTACTATTTTGTTCTCTTGATAAAAATGAATTCTCACGTGTTATGTTATGTACTACTGCATATGATATATGGCGTACTTTACAAGTTACACACGAAGGTACAACTAAGGTCAAACAAACAAAAATATCAATTTTACAAAATCAACTTTCATCTTTCAAAATGAAACAAAATGAGTCAATTGTTGGTATGTATTCAAGATTTCAAACCCTACAACACTATCTTATGGCACTAGGAGTTAAATTTACTGATTTTGATTTAGTATCTCGAATTTTCAACTCTTTAACAATTGAGTGGGAAAGAAAAGTACTGGCTATCGAAGAAGCTAATGATCTTTTTGCACTCAAAGTTGAAGAGTTGATTGGAAATTTAATGTCATATAAAGCAAATTTACAGGCCAGAAAGGAACAAAATCATAAAAAGAATAACATATCATTTCGAGCAAGTAATGAAGATTCTGAATTGGATGAAGATGAAATTGTATTTATTGCCAAGAACTACAACAAATTTAAGAAATTCAAGAAGATGACTAGATTCTAAAATAACGGAAGATCAAACTCATCAAATCAAACTTCAATTAAGTGCTTTGGATGTGATCAATTCAGACATATGAAGAAGGATTGTCCAAAACTCAACATCGAGAAAAAGAAGAAGAATTTTGAGAAATTTAAGAAAAAGAGAAAGGCATTTCAAGTCACATGGGATGACTCTGACTCTTCCTCTTCATTTGATAGTGACAGTGAAAGTGATACAGAGCAAGTAAATGTATGTTTCATGGCACACACTAATGAGGTATGTCCCAATCTTACCTAAGATGAAATTTTAGAAATAAGTATGGAACTCGATGACAAATATAGAGAAACTAAAAAATTAAATAAGGAATATGTTGCTAAAATAAATCGATTAGAACTTGAAATAGGGTTACTAAAAGATGAAAAAACTATTTTAGAAGAAGAATTAGAAAATGCTCAAGAAAAATGTAAAGATCTTTCTATTGAAAATAATGCTTTATCTTGTGAATTAGAAAAAGTTAAACTAGAAAATAATAAAATTAATAATGATCATACTATAGTAAAAGATAATCTAGAAAATTCAAAGTCTGAAAATATTGATCTTAAAAATAAGATGGATAAAATTACAAATAATGTAACAAAATTTAACAAAGGAAAATAAGACTTGGAGAATTTAATTAAAATTTCCAAGCCATTCAAAAATCAAAATGGAATAGGATTTGAGAATAAAACAAAAATTACAAAGTATAGTAAAATTTATACTAAGATAAAACCTTCTTTCAAAAATAAGAAATTAATCACAAATTCAAAATTGATTAAAAAATGGGTTCCTAAAACGAATAACAACCTAATTAAACAAAAATATATAGGTAATTATATGAAAGAAGTAATTCACAATAATAATTACATCTCTAAAGGAACCAAACCATCCTGGGTATGGTTACCCTCACAAACTAACACTTAGGACCCAAAAATAAAATGGGTACCAATTTAAATATTTTTATTTTTTGCAGGTATCCAAATACAAAAATAAAGAGAAATGGATATTAGATAGTGGATGCTCCAAGCACATGATAGGAAATGCTCACATGTTGTCAAATATAAAATACATTGATGGTGGCACTGTAACTTTTGGTGATAATTCAAAAGGGTTTGTCATTGGCATTGGAGAAGTCATTAATCTCGCTCAAAAACCCTAAGCCCCAAAATCAGTCTGCTCTTCTTCCAAATACTTCAAATCCATGGCACCCAAGGATAAAAAACCATTTCCCAAACGCAAAAAGGCTGGTCAAAGTTCTCAACAACCATCTCAACAATTTGTCACTAACGAAATTATTGAAGACTGGATGGTGGAACAAGATGGCAAGCAAAAACTACAAGAATTAGAGAAGAAAAGATTTCATTGTGGTCCGTTTTACCCGCTGAGAAGATTCTTCAACTATGAAATTGATGATTTGGCGAGTGATGCTGAGATTCACCATCTCATTAATTACGATTCTAATTCGGGTCAAATTGATCAGTTAGCTATCTTTTTATTTTTCATAAACTTATGCTCACTTCACGTTTGGAACCCCTCTGATCCCGAGAATTGGATTTGGACAAGTGTTTATGGGGAAACTATCAAATTCAACATAGAAATGCTTGGAAAATTTTTACAGTGCTTATATACAGGGATAAGATTACAAGATATACTTGATATGAGGTACCAACCAAGAGATGCAATTACACATCTCATATGGGAAGACGACATGAGAAAATTATCACCAACTTATTTCCGTCCCCAAGCTAGACTACTTAATCGAATGATTATCAATACCATACTTCCTAGATTAGGTAGTCATGAGCAAGTATATGACCATGACCATAAAGCCTTATATGCAATCATTGGTCATACAAAAGTAAATTGGTCCCAATATATTTTTGACCAAATCAAAAACTTCTGGACACCGGTTCGTCCAACAATCGTTTATGCTCCATATATTATGTGAATTCTTCGAGCACACAACGTGCCATCTTACCTATCACAATATGAAGAACTTCCTGTAAAGGAGAGTGGAATTCGCTTTCTATCTTTAATGCATCTTCCTGAAAATCTTCCAAATATTACACCATTCGTAGAGTATCAACACCGACAACGCCAACAAAGCCAACCCCAACCCCCCAACAGTCTACTACTATACAACCTACCTCTACAACAAGACCCTCTGAATCAACATGTTATCACTTTGATTCCGAAATTCAAGAGGCTCGAATTGCAGCAGTACAAGGAGAAAGTATTAGAGATGTAGCACTTCAAAACCAACGTATTCTTTCTCTGAATCAAAAAGCCTTGGATAAGAAAGTTTCTGGTCTTGAATGATCAATGTCTACACAGATGACTAAGGTCGAAAAGACTTTAGAAAAGGTCGTCTCAACTCTAGGAAAGGTTTTGCGGAAAGTTCTCGGACGATCATCTTCACGATCTTCATCATCTCCGTCTCCTACACCACCTCCACCACCTCATGCACATTCATCCAAAACACGAACAGTCGAAGAGCCTATACAGAGCCATGCTCCTGGAAAAGCTCTGATCACTGTCGACACTGAGGAAAGTGAAGATTTCTCCTGGCCTCCACAAGAAGCTCAACACCATGAAAACTTTTCCTCTTTTCAAGGACTTAGAATGAAGAATACCATGATCAGTCGCAATGGCAATACAATGACTATGATGACACTGCATCTAATCTTTGGGGTTATTTTTCTTCTCAATAAATTAACTGCTAATTTATTTTTCTGCTTGTATAAACTATGATAATGTTCTTTCTATTTATTTTATGATTTTTGCTCTTTTCTTCATTTTTTTCGATAATGATAAAGGGGGAGAGGATATATTAAAAAACATATGGGGAGACTCTTAAATAAATTATATGGTTGTCATCATCAAAAAGGGGGAGAATGTTACAACCTTGATTTCGATGACAACAACTATACAAGATCTCGGAGTCAATATACATAGGAATATATATATATATATATATATATATCATTCGTATGCAGGTAGATTTCCGCGTTCAAGACTTGAAGACCAACACAAGGACTATTACACTTAGAAATATTAGTACATTCTGTTAATATTGTAGTTAGATGATATGTACAATCTCCTTGAGTAGTCTTTGCAAGCACTTTCTCATACAAACTACTTATAAAATGAAGATAACAGAGTGTACATGTGTCAGACGTTTGGCATATATGCTCAAACGTCTGGCAACATGTTCTGGTCATAAATTCTAAAACAAACCAGACGTCTGGCATATACGCTCAGACGTCTGGTAACATATTCTGTCTTAAATTTTTTAACAAGCCAGACGTCTGACTTGGAAAACGGCCATTTTCTTCCAAAAGACATCTTCCTCAAACAAAGGGTTGCATCCTTCTATTTTGATCTTGACTCTTTCTTCTCAAGCATTGTGACTCTTAGACTGAAATAGAATGAATCAAAAGTCACTACTCTTCAAACAAACTCTTCACCATCTATAAATAAACATGAAATTGAAAGTTAGAACTTAACTTGCTATTCTGAACTTTCTTTCTTCACTTACTACTAATTCTGTGATTTACAAAAGCACTCAAGAATACACTTTTATCTCTTCCTTATGTCAAACCTTAAACTACATACTACTCAAGGAGATTATAGGAAAAAGTTGTACTTATAGTCAAATCAGTGTTGCATAGAACACACATTTGTCAAAGAAATATTCTTGTAAAAGCCTATTCCTCCGGGCGAAGCGAGGGCAATTGGTTAGTGAAATTCCGAAGAGGAGCTTCGGGACTAGACGTAAGACGGGAGGTCCGAACCAGTATAAAATTCCTAGTGTGATTACTTTTAATTTTTATCTGCATTATTATTCTGTGCAATTCATACTATCTTACACCCACTTGTCATATATTATATACATATACGATCCATATAGACTTTCATATTTCTCTCCTTCCTAGCTTTAAGTACTCCATGCCCAGATGCTCATGACTCTAATCCATTCTTCAAAAAATTCGGTTCCAACTTATAGCATCTAACTTCAAGTTCCAGAAAACACCTCGACATAAACTCAAGCACTTAGCCAATTTCCTACACCTTACCATAGACAAGCTCTTCTAGCCAAGCTCTATCCAACCATGCCAATCACCGACTCAGTGGACCAACCAAAATAACTCGGTACTGACATAAACAAGTCGGTACCGCTTATCTCTTTAACAAATTGGAATTCACGACTTGGACCCCAAGCTCTTCCCATATTCCAGAGCCTCCCCTCCAAGTTTCATCCAATTTCGATCATTTTTGCCTCCGATTTGCCAAATTCATCAACCTATCTTCCTAACATCCAAAACACTAGCAAATTGTATCAAAGCACAACATACAATCATAGAATAACATGCAATTACATCCATTCAAATAAGCAATTCATATAATTATAGCAATCAAATAAATTCTAATCCAAATTAAGTAGTCAATGACATATGAATATGAACAAGGTGGATTTCAAAGCCATTTCTACAAATCATATTAGAATTTCTCAATTTGGGTCATAAACATATGTCAACATGTGACCAAAGTTAGAAAAGGATTTTTATAGTCCAAAATTATGTTAAAACCTATAATTCTACCACATAACATGCATGATAGTGAGAAGTCATAAACCATTCATCGATTACCTAACTCAAATAATTTGAGTGTAGCTCCAATACGAATAGCAATCAAAAGCAATGCAAATCAACCAAATCGATGATCTCTATCTTTTAATTAATGATCTATTCATTAATCTTTAATTCGGTTTGATTTAGAGATTAATTTGGGTGATTTTGGATGAATCCAGGCTTAATGGGGATTTAAATCTGATTTGGAAGAGAGGGAAAAGTTTTAATTTGACTCTCCAGCCCTCTATTTATAGTGGTTCTTGAATTAGACTAATAGGATTACTAATGGGCTTAACTTATTACACACTAATTCTGACCAGCAACTGTTAAAACTTAAAATAGGCATAACTTCCTAACTATAATTCCGTTCTTCTATTATGACCACTCTACGAAATGGGAAACCACCATCCTGAAGTAATGAAACTGGTTTAAGACCCTAATTCAACTCCTGTCAAATGTTATAGCGCAAGCAATATTTTCATGTTCAAAATGGTCCCATAGAAATTTAAGAAAAATCACAGGTGTATAAATGTCGCTAAGAGTCATATCCCAAAATTATAGAATCATACGACCTCATATGAATAAAATAAAAATATTTTACGATCTTTCGATACGTAAAATACGACCCTTAAACAAACCAAAGTAGAAGCAACCATAGTTATCCTGCATGCCTACCAATCATAAGAAACCATCAAACATCTCAAATAAACAGCCATGCAATCAATAGTATAGGTGAACTTACCCTAGCATGCAGAATACTAACCTATCAAATATTATATACAATAGTGAAAGTAAATACGATAAACGGTGGATCTTACCTCTCAAAGAGCTCCGGATACATAGTTTTCATGCTCTCCTCTGTCTCCCACATACAATCGTCATCACTTCCGCTCAATTGTACCTTCACAAGCTTTACCGACTTTCTCCTAATCTGTTTTGTATTGTACCTAACAATACCAAGCGGCCTACAAGATCTAGAAACTTCTGATTCTACCTCAACGTCTCCTAGCGGATCTGGTGTAATCATCGCGCCTAAGTTATGCACAAACTTCCGTTGATAAAAGACATGAAAATCATTGTGCACTCCTGCCATCTTCTGAGGTAGTCGACCCTATATGCTAGCTTCCAATCTATCAACTATTGGAAAATGACCTACGAATCTTGGTGCCAACTTTCCCTTTCTACCGAATCGAACTACATTCTTCAAAGGAGAAACTTTCACGAATACCATATCTCCGATAGAAAATTTGAAATCTCTTCATCTCTTTTCCGCGTAGCTTTTATATCGATACAATGCAGCTTTTATTCGTTGCCGAATGGCCTCAATCTTTTCCGATGTCTCTCTAATAATATGTGGCCTAAGTATTAGTTTCTCGCCCACTTCCCACCAACATAAAGGAGTGTTACATGATCAGTCGTACAATGCTTCATATGATGCTATACCAATACTAAACTGATAATTATTTGTGTATGCAAACTCTACCAAATATAGATGGTCATCCCACGATCCTCCAAAATCTATAATGCATTCTCGCAAGAGACTTTCCAATATACGATTTACTCTTTCAGTTTTCCTATCCATTTGTGGGTGGTAAGTTGTACTAAGGTGCAGCTCGGTCCCTAAAGCCTCTTGTAAGCTCTTTCAAAACCAACTGGTGAAAAACGAGTCTCGGTCGCTCACAATGCTCTTTGGCACATCGTGAAATCGTACTACCCACTTTACATACAACTCTACCATCTTTGGTGCAGTTCTACTTGACTTGAAGGGAATAAATCTTGCACTCTTGGTTAACTGATCTACTATGAACCAAATGCTATCGTACCCTGCTCGAGTCCTCGGCAGTCCATCAATAAAATCCATCAATACTTGCTCCCATTTCCACTCAGGATTATCTAGTGGTTGCAACAATCCACTAGGTTTCTTTTGCTCTGCTTTTACCCACTGGTAGTTCATATACTTCAAGATGAATACCTGAACATCCCTCTTCATACCTTCCCAGTAATAAGTTTGCTTCATATCTCGGTACATCTTATTATTGCCGCGATGAATAGTCAACTTAGAATGATGACACTCTCATAACACTTCATCTCTTAATCCATCAACATCGGGAACAAATAATATTCCATCCTTATGAAGTCAACCTTCTTGGTCAAGTTCGTATTGCTTCACGTCTTGAGATTCTACTTCTTCTTCTATCCTTGTTATGATCTCTGCTAGCCTAGCATCTTATTTTTAAATAGTACCGATCCTTTCAATTAGAGTAGGTTTGATCGACAAACTTGCTAACATTTCTGCTTCTAGTTTGCAATGAGGCCTGAAATCACATCCACCAATATACTCAATCTCCTTTCATTCCAAGAACATTGCTCCCAAACTAGCATGTCTTCTACTCAATGCATCGGCGACTGGGTTCTATTTTCCTAGTGTATAGGAAATACCAAAATCATAAGAGGCTAAGACTTACAACCACTATTTTTGACGAAGGTTAAGATCCTTCTGAAAGAAAAGGTACTTCAAATCAAAAACTATTGCCACTAATTCCAAATTACGAGTCGGATAATTCCTTCGTGCGGCTTTAGCTATCGACCGGTATAGGCAATGATTTTTCTCTTCTGCATCAATACCGCACCCAATCCAGTACCACAGGCATTTGTATATACTGTCAACTCCTCATTTTCAATTGGAATGGTCAATACCGATCCACTCGTCGACCTCTCTTTTAGACTCACAAACGCGTGCTCATACTTCTGATCCCAAACAAAAGTCTGATTCTTCTTCGTCAAATTGGTCAATGGTACTTCTATCTTTAAGAAGTCCTTAATGAAGCATCTATAGTATCCCGCCAATCCTAGGAAACTCCTCACATCTGTAGCATTCTTGGGTTGGTTTCAATCTTGGACTGCTGCCACCTTCGCAGGGTCCACTGCTATACCTTGTCCTGAAATGACATGACCCATGAATCTCACTTCTTCTCTCCAGAAGTGACACTTGGAGAACTTCGCTCTCAACTTGTGCTTCTTTAATATCTCTAGCACAATCCTCAGGTGCATCATGTGCTCCTCTTCAGTTCTGGAATAGATCAGAATATCATCCACAAATACAAGTATGAACTTGTTCAACTGGTCACTAAAAACCCGATTCATGAGATTCACGAAGTATGTCGGAGCCTTGGTCAATCCAAATGGCATCACCAACCACTCATAAAAACCCAATGGCATACGAAACACAGTAATAGGCACACTCTCCTTCGCTACTCTCAACAGGTGGAATCCCATTGCCAAATTCATTTGAGAGAACACCTTCGCACCATGAAGCTGATCAAACAAGTCATCAATACGTGCGAGTGAATACTTGTTCTTTTCGTCACCTTATTCAGCTCATGATAATCCACACATAATCTCAAAGAGCCATCTGCCTTAGTCGCGAATACTACAGGTGCACCCCACTCAGACATGCTTCTTCGAATAAAGCCTCTCCTTAATTGATCAGTCACCTGCACCTCTATTTCCTTCTGCTCTTTGGGTGCCATACGCCTCAAAGGCATAACTGTAGGTCTGGCTTCCTTCACTAAGGGTATCCAAAACTCAATATCTCTTTGCGGTGGCAATCCGGTCACTTCCTCAAAGACACCTGGACACTCTTTAGCGATAGGCATAGATGACAACCTCTCATATGGAACCTCTAGCAAATATAAAAGCTAACCATCACCCCATCCTTTGGTAGGTAGCTAATCACTACCGTTCACCCTTCCACATCTACGATTGTCGCCAACAGCTTCTCGCTATCCACTATAGCCGCATACCCCTTTAGCCAGTCCATTCCCAAGACAATCCCGAACCCAACGAAATTCAAACCAAAGTATTCACAAACAAAAGAGCATCCATGACTCGATAAGACTAAACCACTACAAACCATGCATAGGCTAGTAGAGCCTCCAATAGGCTTTATCATGATTAAGGGTTGGTCTATTATCTCAGGTCTCAATCCCAATCTATCTACTAGGTCACTACATATGAATGAATGTAAATCCCTAGTATCAAATAAAACTCGAACAGGAACATCACCAATAGAAAGCTTACCTTGAATGATGACTCTCTTCCCCTTCTCCTTTGCCGAGGGAGCACTCGATGAAGTCGAGATTGTGTCCATAGCATACACTTTCACAAATTGCTTATCCTTTACCAATTCTGGACAATATTTCTTCAAATGCCCAGGCTTATTATAGTTGTAGCACTTCTTCTTCTCACTCACCTTACATTCCTTAATCAAGTGACCCTTCTCCTTACACCTATAGCAAATTGGTTCCCATTTTCCCTTCTTCTAGTCATTCTTCCCTTGAGACTGCTTTCTCTTTCCATTCCACTTCTTCTTGCTTCCACCCCTTTACTATGGTTTTGGCTCTTCCTTCTCAGTGGAAACAACCATAGTTATCCTAGCCTTAGGATATAGATTCTCATGATGAAGTGCTTTGTCCATAAGCTTCTCAAAATACTCATCAATGTGGTCTACCAATTTCTCACCAAGATAGTCATCCAGACTAATGATGAATTTTTTATTCTTCCTCAATGGAGTGTCGATGGATGACATCACATACTTTGAAAAAGCATCAAATTCCACCACATACTCAAAAACTGGCATCTCTCCTTGCCTAAGATCAGCAAACTTCCTGAACAATACCGACTTTCAAGCAGCCATAATGAACTTCTCCTCAAACCTTGTCTTAAACTGTTCCCAACTGAATTGATCCTCAGGTGTAGCAATAGTCACGACGTTCCACCAATTCATGGTCCGCCGCTAAAGTTATCTATAAGCCAACTTCGCTTCATAGCGTCATCCACTTCCATATCACTAAAGATAGGCTCACAAGTATCAATTCAACTTGCACTTTTATGGCTGATTCCCTTCTACAAAATGGCTTTCCTACCGAAGTAGAGTAATCTTTGCCCAACTTAGCGAAATTGGACTTAGGTGCTTGCACAGGAGCACCTCCACAAATAGCCATACCAAGAGCATTCCTCATCATCGTTGCCATCATAGCATTGAACATTGATTGAAAATCAAGCATAACATCTCCTGCTCCTTCTTCAACTCCTAAAGCAGATCTCACGGTATTCCTTGTATGCTAGCTTATTCTTATCTGTAATAAGAATGACCAGTCTCTCATAAAGAAAACTGTGTCTATAGTGCTTATATGCATGCAACTTATACTATATAATATTATTATATAGTTTTGAAAACCAAAGTACATAACAAGTACACACTCTTTCATATACACACACACACTCTTGATCCAGTCTAAGGCGATAACACCTTCCCTATCTCTACTGGATTACGGTAACAACTTTGGTTAATCATGTAACCAAAGATATGATATCAAATATTACGACCGTCCTATACCATAGGCATAAATAATAACTAAATAGTGCGCTGCAGTCGTGCCTGCCTGATATAAGACGATCATTAGCATTTACAATGAACAAATGTAGCATATAACCTATCGTATATCTCACAATGCATGGATAAAACATAATACCACATATACAACAAAAGAGATAGTAATAACAATGTCAAGTAATCATCAGAGTATAATATCCACAGAGTTATACATCAAATGTCATAGAGTATACAATAGGATCAACTCAAATAAACTGTCTCAACAAATAGAAATAAGCAAGCATTGCCACGGGCTCCATAGTGTTGCTCAGTAGAAAAACGTAGAAATCCATATGTGTATATAATATGAGATAGCTCCATCTAGCTTGTCCTTCGAATAGCTATTGTATCACCTAGACATGTTATCTAGTATACCCATTTAAGAGTATCCAAGATAATAAGAATCAAAGCATAAAACTTTGGGTCAAACAACAGTCTGATGTGAGTGGTAGATGAATCTCATAGGTAAATATGGTAAGGAATAAGAGTACACGAACCATACCTGATCTGTCCCTACAACCAAGAGTTAGCACATGGCACTATAATATGCTACTTTACAATATCATAAAGGTACCATACAAAATACAATAGTGGATGCCCACATATCCCTATCTCCAGTTTCTACTCCCAATAATATCCTTGAGTGATAGCATACTAAAGAAAGCAACCATAACATCCATCAAGCAATGCCCACATCACTCATCCCTATGCTTTGAATATATGATAACTCATATGGCCTCCTTAATTACTACTAGAGACTAATGGAAATTCCAGTTTTTGGTTTACCCTCATATCATGCAACCCAAAGCTTGATACATGTCTCGTAGGCTAAAGCTAGACACTAGACCCAAAGCCACTGGTCCAAGGTATACAGATCCCTACATGATCCATGGGCGTCCCCATTTACAATACTCATGCTTTGAGTACAACAGAAAACTCTCCGAGTACCAACGATCCCTTAGCGCAAACACCTGAGCCCTCCTTTGCTCCATTCGAATTCTGAGCCCTTCTCTTGCTCAGTCTAGTTTCCATTATCCAAGAACCCACCACGTTCCGCATTCTAAAGCACTCTCCTTTATCGAGCTACTATCTTCGGTACCTGCTCCCACCACGATTCATAAACCAAAGATACATAGATTTCATCATGTTGTTACATCACCATCCAACCTTAATGCAAACGAGCCAACACCTCCAACACGATCTACGGGACCTCTACTTCTTCTCCTAGAAGTTTCACATCCATAGGACTTACCAAAACAACTCAGCACCGACTTAAATAAGCTAGCACCGACTTGTTTCCTTAGCCAACCATTGGCTAAGTTTTCTTCCTCTCCTTCCTTGCTTCTAGTACTCTATGCCCATATGCTCCTGACCCCGATTCATACTTCAAAACATGCTTGTCGATTCCAACTCATAGCATCTAACTTCAAGTTCTAGAAAGTAACTCGCATAAACTCAAGCACTTAGCCAATTTCCTACACCTTACTATGGACAAGCTCCTTTAGCCAAGCCTTATCCAACCAAGCCAACCGCCGACCCATTGGACCAACCAAAATAACTCGGTATTGAAATAAACAAGTTGGTACTGACTTATCGCCTTAACGAATTGGAACCTGGGACTTGAACCCCAAGCTCTTCTCATACTCCAGAGTCTCCCCTCTAAGTTTCATCCAATTCTGATCATCTTTGCCTTTGATTTGCCAAATTCACCAACCTATCTTTCTAACATCCAAAACACTAGCAGACTCTCGCTAGTACCTGAGATATTGGTTTTGATTAAAACAACATTAAGAAATCATATAAAATATAAATACTAATGTTTTATCAAGGTGTATAGTACATAGTGTAGGATATTAGGCAAGTAATGATTTAAGAAGACCGTACAATATTAAATAAAGATTGAAGAGATTCAAGATGTTGATATAAAGACTCAAGAGCTAGAGAATGAAGACTCATGAGTATTGAAGAGTTCAAGATTTCAAGATATTCCAGATAAGTTATAAAGTCATATATTTATGTTAAAATTCTAATAGCACTTGATCTCTCTCTCATCTCTCTCTCTATTTTTAAATAAGTTTTTAAATATTCTTTTCAAAACAACTTTTAAATAGTTTTTAATTTCTTATACTTACAAATATTATTTTAAGTTTTTGATATATTACTAAGTTATTGTTTTTATTAAATTTTTATTTATATTGGTTTATTTTTCGAAAATCTTATCATATAATTTTACTCAAGTTTTAGTATGATTTAAAAGTGTATAAATTATATTTAAGCATGTTTATAAAGTATTAAATTATTTTACAAAGCAATACATTTTCAAAATAATATTTTAAAGTGTTTTTCAAAATTACAAAGACTGTGTCGACATACTACCCCTATATGTCGACATATTAGCCGTGATTTTCAAAAATCATTTTTCAAAAGAAGTGTTTATTCGTCGTATCTCTTCACGAACGGACATGATCGTTATTCCTATATAAATACCTGTCTTCCCAATGAATTTTGTCATCATTTGTCATTCTTATTCTCTCCTCCTTATCCTCATTCATTTTCTAAACAAAAATATAACCATACTCTGCCGAATTTCAACCAAAATCAAACTTAATCACCGTTATTTTGATTCTCTATCAATTGCGCTCTGATTTCTATCATCTCTCTCACTCCAATCAAGATCAAAGTGCTATTTAAGAGTTATAGGACCATTTGTAATCAAAATTGAAGATCTGAGTCTGTAAAACTTTATCAAATCAAACCTCTATACTTGTGGGTGAGATTGTAACCGTAAATCAATTGAGTGTGGTTAGTAGTCTGTAAATTCAGTAGTTGTGCTTGTAGCCCAGAAATCAAGTAACTCTACCAAGAAGTCGGAATTATGGAGGGTGTATCTCATGGCCTTGAAATTAAGATTTTAATTTGCATTTACTGGTTAAAAAGAAATCCATACAAGGAATTGTGTGGGACTGGATGTAATTATAAAATCCTGGTGTGTTCTTTCCTTTTAGTTTTACTGCATTCAATTTTATTCATGTTTTGATTCTATGATTAATAATTGCATAATTCTAAGTATAATTTCAAAAAATTTCAAAAAGATTCATATAAATAAGAAAACACTATTCACCCCCCTCTAGTGTTAATTTAGCCTTAAGATCCCTATTCCACAATCTTACATTTGGTATTAGAGCGATGGTTTTCAAAGTATTCACAATCTGATTTTTCAAAAGTTTTAATGGCATTCTTTAATCATATTTTAGTAATATTTTTGAAAAGATAATTTGTAAAATCATTATTACAATGTTTCATAGATTTGCATCTATTCATTATGAAAAAGTCATGTGATCTATTGAAAAGGAATGAATTGCAGGAACAATGTGTTACATGGCTTTTGATGAACAAACATTTGATAACTAGACGCTACAGATCAAAAAGGATATTGAATAGTGGTTGTTCAAGACACATGACTAGAAATTTGGAGATTTTGAAAGATATAGTTTACAAAGATGGAGGATCAGTTAATTTTGGTGATAATTCTAAAGGATATGTGATTGGCATCGGTAATGTCGGTAATTCCAAAACTCCTACTATTTCCAATGTCTTGTTAGTTAGGAATTTAAAACATAATATATTTAGTATTAGTCAGTTGTGTGATTAATTAAGGTTTTAAAATTAAATTCGTAAAAGATAAATGTCACATTGAAGATAATGAGTCAAACATTATCTTTGAGGGTATTAGGAAACGAAACATTTATATATTAAGTATGAAAATCTCAAATGATAACTTATGTCTTTTGGCTAAAACAAGTGACCCTTGGATTTGGCATAAAAGATTTGTCATTTGAGTTTTAAACTTATTTCTAAAATTGCTAAAAATGATTTAATTAGAGGTCATCCTATAGAAAATATACTTGGAAACATTGAATCTATTGTTAAAACTAGAAATCAATTAAACAAAATGAGTAATGTTGCTTTTGTTTCAACCATTGAACCTAAAAATCCAAAGGAAGCATCAACCGATGATTCATGGATTCTTGCTATGCAAGAGGATTGAATCAATTCACTGGAAACGATGTATGGGAATTGGTCCCAAGACTTGAGGATAAGTCTATAATAGGAACTAAATGGGTATATAAGAATAAAATGAATGAATAAGGAGAGGTTGTAAGAAATAAAGCTCGATTATTTGCACAAGGTTATTGCCAAAAAGAGGGTATAAACTTTGATGAAACCATTGCACCCATAGCAAGATTAGAGGCTATAAGATCTTACTTACTTTCGCTAACCACAATAATTTCAAGTTATATCAAATGGATGTTAAAAGTGCATTTCTAAATGGATTTATTAAAGAAGACGTATACGTAGAAGAACCTCCACTTTTTGAAGATGAAAAATTACCCAATCATGTTTACAAGTTAAAGAAGGCTTTATATGGTCTAAAACAGGCTCCCAGAGATTAGTATGACAAACTTGAATCCTATTTATTACAATCGAACTTTGAAATAGGCAAGGTAGATAGTACTCTGTTTATTAAAAGAAATAAAAACGATATTTAGTTAATACAAATATATGTAGACGATATTATTTTTGGATCTACCAATGAAAATTTAAATAAAGAATTTTCAGAATTAATGACTAAGGAATTTGAAATAAGTCATACAGGAGAACTAAATTATTTTCTAGGATCACAAATTAAACAATTAATTAGTGGAATTTTTATTAGCCAAGAAAAATACGCCAAAGGCTTAGTTAAGAAATTTGGTATGTCAAATACAAGTGGTAAACCAACTCCAATGACAACTAATGAATAATTAAATAAAGAAGAAAATTCAAAAGACGTAGATCAAAAACTATATAGAGGAATGATTGGATCACTACCCTATATAACTACTAGTGGACCTGATATAATCATAGTGTTTGTCTCTATGCAAGATATCAATCCCAACCTAAAGAAACTCATTTAAAATCCGTAAAACGAATTTTAAGATATGTTAATAAAACACTAAACTATGGAATTTTTTATCCAAAAGATGACTCCTTTGAAACTAATTTCATATAGCGATGCTGATTATGCTGGTTGTAAATCAGACCGAAAAAGTACAAGTGGAATATGTCACTTTTTGGGACACTCTCTGGTTTCCTAATTTAGTAAAAAGCAAAATACTGTCTCTCCGTTGACGACAGAAGTAGAATATATTTCAATAGCATTAGCATGTTCATAGGTTATATATGCAACAGACTTTAAGAGATTTTGGTTTAAATTTTACTAAATCACCAATATACTGCGATAATACGAGTGCGATTAATCTATCTAAAAATCCAACTCATCTTGCTAGAAGTAACATATTGATATAAGACATCATTTTCTAAGTGATAATGTAAATAAAGAAATAACATCCCTTGAATTTGTAAATACTAAAAATCAATTAGCTGATATATTAACTAAACCATTGAATCAAATATCCTTCACTAAGTTAAGAAGAGAATTAGGAATTTGTTGTCTATCGGAAATTTAAAAATACAAACATAAAATTACATAATTTACAAGAAAAATAAAATAAACAATACATGTATGTCGACATACATGAGACTTATATGTCGACATATAACGGTAAAAATCGTTTTTAAATTTTCCGTCTAAAATTCAAATTGTGGTTGTATAAACACCATAATTTGACTTTCTTTTCCATTTTTCTACATTTTCTCTGTTCTAAACTTCTAAATCAAATAAACTATGGCCTCCTCTTCAAATCCCAACCAAAATTCAACGTTTTCCTTCCATTCTCCTACCCTCGGACTCTTCCAAAACACTACTATGGCCAAAGTCATCAAATTGGAGGGAGATATGAAGAATGTTATGGAGATGTTGACTGAAATTCAAGTCATACAATTCTGTATGTCGAAGGAACAAGAGAAATATAGTAGAATTCTACGTAATTTGTAGAAATATCTATTGAATTAACCCTACGAATCCAATAGTTATCGAAGATGATTCCGCAAATTTGGCCATCCATAATCCTCTTCAAAGCAGCGAAGAAGAAGAGTAGGAGGAGGAGGAGGAGGAGGAGGAAGAAGAAGAAGAGGAAGAACATATGGAGGACGATGACAAAGTTCAATGCGTGGGAGATGTATTCTTCAATTGAGATGGAAATCTCGTCAAACAAAAGAGAAACTTTTTCCTTCATTATCCTCATTGTCCCATTCATAAGTCTCCTATCATTAAGAACTCTCATTAGGATAGGACTTCTTCTTCATTTAATTTAACAATAGTGTGTATTTTAACTTTAATTTGACTTTATTGTGTGTATGGATTGATTGGTTTGTAAATATGATAATTGAATAAATATATAGTATGGTTTGGTTACTATTAATGATTTGTGCTTCACTTATCATTTCTTATATATCATTCTTGTCATTTTGCATTTCATGATCATATCACTTATTGTTTCTATATATTTTTATATCATTATGAGTATATAGTGTTTATTTGAGGGGAGTTAGAATTAGTATTAAGAGTTATAGTTAGAATTGTAGTTATAGTTAGTTATATTTTATTGATGACAAAGGAGGAGAAATATATAATTTACTAGGCATAGATTAAGGGGGAGTTTTATATATTAGCATAGATTAAGAGGGAGTTATATTATATTTTCTAAACAAAGTTGTCATCATCAAAAGGGGGGATTGTTAGTACCTAAGATATTGGTTTTGATGACAACAAGTTTAGAAAATCATATAAAATATAAATACTAATGTTTTATCAAGGTATGCAGTACATAGTGTAGGATATTAGACAAATAATGATTTAAGAAGACTGTATAGTATCAAGTAAAGATTGAAGAGATTCAAGCTGTTGATATAGAGACTTAAGAGTTAGAGAATGAAGATTCATGAGTATTGAAGAGTTCACGATTTCAAGATATTCCAGATAAGTTATAAAGTCATAGATTTAAGTTAAAATTCTGATTGCACTTGATCTCTCTCTCTCTCTATTTTTAAATAAATTTTTAAATATTCTTTTCAAAACAACTTTTAAACAGTTTTCAATTTCTTATATTATAAATATTATTTTAAGTTTTTGATATTTTACTAAGTTATTGTTTTTATTAATTTTTTATTTATATTGGTTTATTTTTTTAAAATCTTATCATATAATTTTACTCAAGTTTTAGTATGATTTAAAAGTGTATAAATTATATTTAAGCATGTTTGCAAAGTATCAAATTATTTTACAAAGCAATACATTTTCAAAATAATTTTTTAAAGTGTTTTTCGAAATTACAAAGACTATGTCGACATACTCTGCCCCTATGTGTCGACATACTAGCCGTGATTTTCAAAAATCAAATTTCAAAAGAAGTGTCTATTTGTCGCATCTCTTCACGAACGGACATGACCATTATTCCTCTATAAATACCTATCTTCCCAATGAATTTTATCATCATTTTTCATTCTTCTTCTCTCCTCCTTATTCTCTTTCATTTTCTAAACAAAAACATAACCATACTCTGCCGAATTTCAACCAGAATCAAACTCATTCACCATTAGTTTGATTCTCTATCATTTTCTCTCTGATTTCTATTATCTCTCTCATTCCAATCAAGATCAAAGTGCAATTCAAGAGTTATAGGATCATTTGTAATCGAGATTAAAGATCTGAGTCTGTAAAACTCTATCAAATCAAACCTCTATACTTGTAAGTGAGATTGTAGACCGTAAATCAGTTGGGTGTGCTTAGTAACCCATAAATCTAGTGAGTATGTTTGTAGCCCGAAAATCAAGTGACTCTACCCAAAGGTCAGGATTCTAGAAGGTGTGTCTCACACTACAACAAAATACACTTTTTACAATAGGCAATACCCGTTGTAATAAGAGTTTTGCAACGGGCATGTGCCCGTCGTCTTATACGATGTTGTAATAGACCCAAAAGATTTTAACCGCTTTAAAACCGTTGTAATAAATGTTTTTTACAACTTTTTTGACCACTGCAATAGATGTCTTTTACAACTGTTTTTGCCCGTTGTAATAAATGTCTTTTACAACTGTTTTTACCCGTTGTTAAAAAAAATACCAAATTAAAAAAAGTAAAGCATTGATGTAACATGTATACAGATCGTACTCACAATTACTAATTAAAAACTAAAACGAATTATACATTCACAACATTTACAAAGCTTTAATATAACTACAAATCAGTATTGTTCAAGCCAAAACTAGTATAAAAGAAGCTGAATACAAACAATACAAATGATAATTACTTGGTCACATCGTTTCTAGCAGCATCAATAGCTGTTGTATCAATACAAGGTGAGCTAGTTCATCGGAAGTAACTACGACAATTTCATCAATACCTCATTAGCAATTACTTAAAGAATCAAATAACAGGCTAAGTGATAATGGTAAATTGCTTAAATAGTGGAAAAGAATAGGAAAGTTGATTCAACTTTTGAGTTAAAAATATCTGGTTATTAACTAAGGTCATGATAAACAATAGATAGCCACAACATCACCACCAGAATACCACAAAAAGCACCTGTATCCAGTCTTTAATTGATTCCAAAACAGGACTCCTATATTCTTCGCCTACTAGGCTATGAACTTTGTTCTGTCATACCTATGCTTTAAAGTAAACTAATATGTAGTTAATTGAGATTGTAGGCATATGATCGCTCCCATTAATATCCATGTCGCTCGTGGATTGTTCATTGAAATTATGGTCCCCACTGTTGGACACATCTCTGCTTTCGTAAAATAATTACAAAAGAATAAACTAGTGCAAGATAACACAATGAAATAAAATATAGGGTGAATCATCAATTATCAATTAGAATGCAACTAGAAGGATTATGAATCATATATATGGCTAGGAGAAATATTAAAATTGTTAGTACACAGTCTACTTCCAATTTTATCATGAATCACTGGTCCAAAATTAACAAATTGTAGCAACGCCACAGTACAAGTTCACGAGGACTCACCTTTACCCTTCCCTTTTTACCTTCTTTTTTGTGAAAGTTTTTGTTAAAATAATCGAATAAGCTATATACCGTTGGATCTCAATTATTAGTTTCTTCAATATAAAATACAAAATGTTTTAGTTTATACTACGAAATATCGCTAAATCGTTAGAAGTTTCCCATACATGTGAGCTTTGAAACCATAGTAGTTTCTCTCATTTTCACTGATATTATAAAGTGCAGATAATCACAAGTACAAAAGTAAAGTTCTTGTCAAAAGAAATATAGGTAGTGTCAGATGCATAAATCCACATATGAACGCTATATGGTTTAGTGGTGACTTGCAATATTATATCAAACTTACAACATGCAATGAAGTTCAAATTCTTTTGCAGCTTCCCTTGTGGAAGAAGAAAGAAAAAAGAAAAAGTCTCACACCTAGCAAGTGATTCCCACTTGAAATTCTATACATGGAGAATCTGCCTCTTCACTCTCAATTACCTAAATAGCCAAATCTCCTTACTCTTCAAATAACTATTCTCATCAAATTCTCCACTCTACGAATTTAAATAAAACAAAAATAATAACATGAATATTATGTTTGCATTAGCCTTCATTTGCATTGCAATGTAATTAACAAATGCAAGAAATCACTACCACAAGGCTAACAATTAATACAGCGAGCCATGTGTTTTCAACATGAGGTCGTTTGGTGCTATGTTACTGTCTATGTTATTATTAGACAACAATCAAGGGAGACGATATAGTTGTTTTTTTTTTGCTAAAATTGGACTAAAAGTTTGAACTTTAGACATTATAGGTTTTAACCAACCGACTTTCCAAAAGAACATGAGTTCCAAACTACCCAATTTAACCAAAAATACCTATCGTGTTTCTTAGAGGGATGGAGGTATCCAGAGAGATTTTGAAACAACCCAGCATCATCAATAGCTTCAGTGCAAGAGTTTTATTTCACCAAGCAGCTTCAGTGCATCGTCAAACAGCCAGCTTCAGTGCTTCTAATGAATAGCTCGAGTGCATCTTCCACTAAACTTGACTCTGAGTAAGCTATGAAACACCATGATAAAGGCGAAGGTGGGATTGGTCGGGGTCAGGAAACACAGTTGAAGTCGGATTCGGAAATCACGACGAAGTTGAGATCAGGCGAAGTTGAAAGGGGGGGTCAGAAACAGCGGTGGGGCAGGCGGAGACGATGAGAAAAGAGGCGGAGGAAATGATGGAGGTTGCGGAATTATGTTGGATTAGTTTATGGGGTGAAGGAAACGTAAGAAGAGGAACGAGATAAAAATGGAACGGTGGAAAAGTGGAGGCATGGGAAAGTAGTAAATGCAAAACGTTTGGAGCCAAAATTTTGGACTTGAGGGAAATAATTTGGATTGGAGCCAAAAATTTATTTAAGCTTACAGAACTTGTATGTTTAAGGGAAATTATATAAATTCATTTAATTGTATTAATTAAAAAAATAATTAAAACAAAAATACAATGACAAAACTAATTATTAATAATAAAACAATTAAAATGTAACATTTATATTTTTCGAATTTCGAATTTATTTTAACATTTCGAATTTTCAAACTTTTTGAATACTTTATAATGTTTTAAATATTTAGCATTTTCATATATTCAAAAAAATTGACGTTAATTCAGTCTTTACAGGTTTCGTATATGAGCAAAATAACTTTTATTGTAGTAAATTAATATTTACAATGTTCAGGGGAATTTTTTTAAAATAATGCTTTTACAGCATTTTTATAATAAAAGTTGTTAAAAGGATATTATTACAACGTTTTTACAATAAATATTACTTCTTAAGTATTAAATATTAATTACTTATTATTTATTAGTTATTAAGTATTAGTCTTAATTATTATTTATTAATTATTTAATAGTAATTATTAATTATTAATTATTTAATAGTAATTATTAATTATTGCTTCTTATTTATTAATTGTTAATTATTACTTATTATTTATTAATTATTACTTATCGCTTCTCAATTATAATCGAATATTAATTATTATATATATATTATTAATTATTAATATTAATTATAAATTATTAATATCAATGATATATTTAATATTAGTTGTTAAAATTTAATTATTATTTATTTAATGTAATTATTAACTATTAAGTATTAATTATTTAATATTAGTATTAATAATTAATTAATAATATTAATTATTAATTATTTAATATTATTTATTTTTGAATTTTAAAGTACAAACTGTATTGTAAACTTTTATTTTTGAATTTTAGAAAGCTTCAAATTTTATGAACTTTTTTTAATTTATTTTTGAAAATTTGAAAAATTAAATTTTTTGAAATATTAAATTATAGATATAGGTATTAATAATAACTATTAATTATCAAGTACTAAATAATAAATACTACTTGTTAATTATTAAAGATTAATTACTTATTAATTATTAGCTATTAAATATTAACCTTAATCATTAATTATTTATTATTTAACAAGAATTATTATCAATTTTTAGGGTTATTATTAATTATTAATATTATTAATTGTTAAATATTAATTAATGTTAAATATTGTATTACTAATAATTAATTATTGAATATAATTATTTATTATTAAATATTAATATTATTAATTATAAATTATTAATATTATTAGTTATTAATTATCAATTATAAAATATTAAATATTTTATGAATTATCAAAAATTATTTGCTAAATATTAATTATTACTTCTTGATTATTAATTATTAATGTTAACCATTAACTATTAAACATTAATTCTTATTTATTAATTATTAATTATTTAATAATAATAATTTATTAATTATTATAATAATTGATTATAAAATACAATTAATTGTTAATTATGAATTATCAAAAATTAATTACTAAATATTAAATTTTACTTCTTAATAATTAATCATTAATGTTAATTATTAATTATTAAACATTAATTCTTATTTATTAATTATTAATTAGTTAATAATTATTATTATTTATTTATCATCATATCAATTATTAGTTAATTATTATATTAATTATTAATTATTGAATAGTATCTATTACAACTAGTAACAAAAAGAGTTGTAAAAATTAGCATTTATTACAACAGGCAAAAGAAAATAGTTGTAATAAGCATCTGTTACAACGGGCAAATAAGGAAGAGGTATTGATGAAAATAGACATCTATTACAAAAGGCAAAAAACTGTAGTAATAGACATCTATTACAACGGACAAATGAAAAAAGTTGTAATAGGTATCTATTACAATGAGCAAAGATAAAGAGTTGCTGGAAAGTGGCATGCATTTATTACAACGGGGTACTGTTGTAATAGGTTTCTATTACAACAGGCTTTTTTTGCCCGTTGTAAAAACACCGTTGCAATATGGTATTTTTGTTGTAGTATCGTGGTCTTGAAATCGAGATTGTATTTGCATTTACTAGTCGAAAAGAAATCCGTACAAGGAATTGTGCAGGATTGGATGTAGGGTAACTCCAAACCAGTATAAAATCCTGGCGTGTTCTTTCTTTTTACTTTTACTGCATTTACTTTTGTTTGTGTTTTGATTCTATGATTGTTTATGTGATTTCATTATTGCATAACTCTAAGCATAATTTCAAAAGATTTCCAAAATATTTATATAAATTAGAAAATACTATTCATCCCCCTTCTGGTGTTAATTTAGCCTTAAGTTCCCTATTCCGCAATCTTACAACTGTACCAAAGCACAACATATAATCTAGATTAACATGCAATTACATCCATTCAAATAAGTAATTCATAGAATTATAGCAATCAAGAAAATCCTAATCCAACTCTAAACAATCAATGACATACAAATATGAATAAGGTGGATTTTAAAGCCATTTCTACAAATCATATTAGAATTTCTAAATTTGGGTCATAAACATATGTCAACATGTGAATAAAGTTAGAAAAGGATTTTTATAGTCAAAAATCATATTAAAACCTATAATTCTATCATATAAACATGCATATGATAGTGAGAAATCATAAAGCACTCACTAATTAACAAATTCAACCAATTTGAATGTAGATCCAATATGGAACAACATTCAAAAGCAATGCAAATCAACCAAATTAATGATCTTGATCTTCTATTCAATAATCTATTCACTAATCTTCAATTCGGTCTGATTTAGAGAGTAATTTGGTTGAATTTGGACGAATCTAGGGTTAATGGGGATTTAGATCTGATTTGAGAGAGGGAAAAGTTTTAGATTGACTCTCCAACCCTCTATTTATAGTGATTCTCGAATTAGACTAATGTGTTTAATTAATTACACATTAATTTTGGCCAACAACCATTAAAACTTAAAATATGCATAACTTTCTAACCGTAAGCCCATTTTTCTATTATGACCACTCTACGGAATGGAAAACCATCATCCAAAAACAATGGAACTAATTTGAGATCCTAATTCAACTCCTATCAAAAGGTATATTCCAAACAAGATTTTCAAGGTCAAAATGGTCACATAGAAATTCGGGAAAAATCATAGGTATGCAAAATTTCCCTAAGAGCTATGTAGTTAAAACCCCGCTAAATCGTCGCTATATTGCATAGCGCTCTCCAACCGCTATGCTATTTCAACTTAGCGCTATTAAATAGTAGATCTGCTTTAAGCCCTGTTATTTTCGACTACACCTACTAAATCAAGGATTTTTAACACTTGCTTTATCAATATTAATATAAAAAGGTTGATTTGACTTGTTTACTATTAAACCAAACAAGCAGAGTTAGGATAAAGACCTAATTTTAAGTCATAAGTGCTCAATATAAGTTAGAAACCTATTGTAGTCGCCAAATCTAATCTGCATAAATCATGATATTCTTCTTTTTTGTTATGTAAGATGAAAAGATATTTCTTTTTCCTACACAAATGATGTGAGAATGTGAATAAATTAACTTTAAATATTTAGTTTTATATCCAATGAAGCTTTTTGCACTTCCGCTATTTTCAACTACATCCCTGCTTTTTCCCTGCTATAACTTTTTGCAACTCCACCGCTATAAAACCGCTAAGCGCTTTAAAATAAATAGAAATATCCCAAAATTATAGAATCACACGATCTCATATGAATAAAATTAAAATATTTTACAATCATTTGCTACGTAACATACGGGTCGTTACAATGACCGCAGTATTATCGGAATTCATCTTCAAGTCTCGAAGTAGGGGATGTTATAGGGCTTCTTGATCAAAGGTGACTATGTGCGAGGTCATCCCCATGGACAGTATGGCAACACCCCGGAATCCGTAGATATTTAGTGCGCAAGGAGCGAGTCTAGTGACGAGGAGCTTCATTTTTTCAAACATACATTTAAACATTTCGTTGACCGAGCTTCCTCCATCGATGAAGGCTCGATCCACTTTTGTATAACCTTTCCAACTGAAAAGACCATGGAGTCATGATGGGGGGACCCGACTCCTTCCCTGTCCTCGATGGTGATGGTGATGTTCGTTTCTTCAACCTCTACCCTGGGGGCCTTTAGAGCTTGGAGCTTGACAAAGCATACATGGTGATTTGATTTGAGTTCTCTTTTATAGTAGTTTTGCATACCCTACTGCATCCAGCCACAAGCAGGTCTCCGCAAATGGAAATTATTTCAGTGTTGATGATGGTTACGTTGTTATCTACTCGTTGTGGTTGGGAATGTGGATTACCTCGGGTCTGTGCAGTTAATGCCCCGCTATTACCCCGCTATAACCCCGCTATATCTCATAGCGGGTTTCTGCCGCTACGATATTTCCATATAGCCCCACAATATAGCCTTTCCGCTTTAATCCCCGTTATTTCCGCTATATCCCGTTATTTCCGCTATATTCCGCTATTCCCGCTATATCTTCTTTAATAAAATGAATTGAAAAATTCAATTTATACATTATAAAAATTATGAAACTAATTTATTTGATTTAATTTTTAATATATTTTCAGAAATGAAAATACTCTAATATTCTACTAAATTCAATTATGTTATATAACAGTTTTACGTTTATTTAAAGTATATTTGCACATGTTTTTATTTAAAAATTATTTATGTATTAGTTATAATTCAATTGAATGATAATTTTTCATTTAATTACCTTTTATATATTCGTAAAAACATTAAGTACGAGTTTTATATGCTATTTTAAAGCCATCCGCTATACCCTGCTATATCCTCGCTGTATCCCCGCTATGACTTTTTGCACCTCCACCGCTTTGAATCTGCCGAGCGCTTTAACTGCACAGCCTCGGGTGCCCTTTATTCGACCTACCGCCTTACATATTTCCTTAGTATACCCTTGTGGATCAGCCGCTTAGTCTCGTCCTTGTGATGCTAGCACTCATTGATGGAGTGGCCATTAAATTGATGGAACATGTAGTACTTTCCGTTAACTTTGGGCTCCTCCCTCTGCCTAGACTGGGAAGGGGAGGCCATTGGTATGGCACATGATCTCATGTGGCAAAAAGATGGTTTCTATGTCATGATTCGGAATGGCATAGTTTATGTACTGGTATTTGTAGCATGAGCCATCTTCGGAATGTTTCTTGTTGTTTTCTTGTCGCCATTCCTTCGGTGGTTGTTTTCTTCCCATGTGCCACTTTTTTTTCCTACCATCCTCATCGCTATTGGAGAGATCATGATCCCCTATTGCCAAACCCAAAGACGGAACCCTAATGTATTGAAGTTACCTTGGAATTATCTTTCAATGATAAATGAGTTCAATATATAAATAACAATTTAAGCAAACAAAGTAACTAAATAAAGTTCATTACAAATAAGAGTATTTACATCATTTTTTTAAATCCAATCATGCCCACGCATGGGTAAAATATAAATCATTACATAGTAGCATGAAAGATCGAACATATGATGGTGTCAAACCCATATTGTCCCTTGGACTTAATAAATATTTACATTACATAGCGGAATATATGCTACTGCAAAAGATAATAATAATAAGGCCTCATACCCATCTTCGTCTTCAACATATTCTCGATAAAAGTCCTACCTAATGACTAAAATCTGAAAACCTGTAACTTAACCCACTCAAATGAGTATCCAAGAGTTTATAGGAAAAAATCATAAAAACACAAGTCAAATATAAGTCTGGTATGAGTAACATCATTCCCCTCTATATTCCTCCACTGGTGGGACAAACCACTGAAGAACGAAACAGATTTTCCCCCATACTAGCCTCAATTGCGCTATCAATATAAGAATATCATAAGTCGTGGATCACTATAGAATATATGGTAAATAAACGTATAAAACATATCTCACAAAACTATGCCTAAAACTATCTTAGGTTTTGGGACTTAAAAAAAAATACTTAGCATGAGATCATATTTAGGTTTCAAAAACACTATCTATGAAATTATCCTTTTGGTTTCATTCATTATAGTTTCTATAATGAAAGGTACAACCCCACCCAGTCTTGTTAACCCATTTGTTAGTTTCATACTAAAAGGTCCAATCCTAAGAAGTTTCGGTTAGTCTTAACTTAGTTTATTCTGTAAAGTAAAACCCCAAGCAGTCTCGGTTCTTTTATTTTTATAATGCAATGTACCATCCTATGTAGTCTTATTTTCTTTATGTTTATACTGCAAAATACAACCGTAAGCAGTCTTGGTTCTTTATGTTTTATACTACAAATACAACCCTATGCAGTTTCTTTATCTTTATCTTAAGCTTAAACCCTATAAGAGAGATACATCCAACCTTACGAAAGCGTACAACTTACTGAGATGTCCCACATCCTCCAAAAGTCAAATTTCGAACCTAACCTCTTAAAGTAGGCGCATTGGAGTGACCATCCCCATTCGACGTCAAACGCGCTTATGAATCCGCATTATTTGTGGGTTCTTACTTATTTATTTCTTACTTATTTTTAACTTCCTATACTTTACCTAGTTGTTCACTTATTAGGTTTTTGCTTTAGCTATTCTTTTAGCTTTGTTAGGCTTCCAACCTACCTTTTGCTATCTTAAGCCATGGAACTATTTTCACAACACATCATGCTTTAGAAAACCCTAAGTACCACCTTCGACCATCTTAAGCCTTGGGTTTCAATACTAACTTTCTTTTGAATGGTAATAGGTGTCAGTATTGACTCTCTCCGAAAGTCAATAGGCCTCAACTATCGAATCACTATCCTCGAGTTTCGTCCTAGGGATGCTTGAATTATTCACTCTTGCTTGGAACACCTTCAGGTATACTCTTTCTTAATTCATTTACTTGGAACATTTTCTTGTTATTTCTTTGTCATCTTAGGTTTCAGGAGTTATACTTCGGCTACTCTCTTCCTTCAATATATAATTAAGTCTGCATAACCAACTGCTCACATCTGTAATTCCGAGCATGCCTGCACATTTCTTTCTATGCATCCCCTTCTTATTCGTTCCACCTTTAGCTAGTAGTGATGTCCTTTATTTTATTTTTAAAACACATTTATAGGATCTTGTCCTCTTATAACTAAGTCATGAAATTGACATGCACATTTGGGTCTCGGTTGCATTAGTATTTGGTTTCAAAATTCAAATATCACACTACAAGAAAATTTACCAGTGATATTTAAATATAGCGTTTAAGTGAAGAATGCTATTATTTTTATGCAGCTAGAACAAATATAGTGCTTAAGTGAGTTATAATTATTTTCCCACTAAATAATTAGAAACGATTTACTATACAGGATACATTTTATTTCAACGATCTTTTTCATTTTATTTTCAGAAATGTATTGCTACCGACATTCAGATTTGTGTTGGTGGCTACCATGGTCGGCGGGCAACTGCCAATCAAACACCACTGCTTGGTTGCGGCGGCTGCCCATTGCGGCGGAGTCAAATAAGAAGAGAGGTTTGTGTTCGAAGACATGCTTTTCAAGTCTACTTTCCCAAAATCCCAAAATTTTCTCCCTTGATTCAGCTCTCTAGCTCTTCTTCATATGCTAGCCCGAACATTTTTGGTAAGTATTCACCGTAAAACTCATATCCTCTTTTCTCTATTTTCACATTTGATTTTATTCTTTTTAAATTGGATATTTAAGTAATTTGGGTAATGAGCATCGGTCAAAGAGAGGGAGAGTGGTAATCATAGAGAAGAGTACTGGGAAAATCGGGAGCACCTCTTTTAATTGAATGCGATTCATTTCAGCTTGGATCATGCTTGCAATTTTGGTAACCCTAAACCTCTCACTGCTAGCGTTAAGTCTTGGAACTATGGCAGATAGGTTAGACTTTTTCTATTTTGATAAGTTATCGAAGATTTTTGTTATGCCCATCTTTTCTGTACCTTGTACTAACCATGATGATCAAATAAAAATAATAACAGGGGAGACAAAAGGTGGTCAAAACTGGGGATTCTTGAAGGCTGGAAGTCTGTTGAAAGGAGTTGTAATGCTTTGTTTTGGTTTCAGCAATGTAAATTATTGTAAGAAGAGATTGTAGAGAAAGAAATTGTATACTTGAGAGAGAAATATGTAATGACAGAACTTATCAAATAGAATGAATAAATTCTTTTATTATCTCTTCTCATACACAAAGTACAATTGATTTGCATAGTCTATTCATATACAGTTCAGACCTTGAATACAGCTCATAACATGACCTAATCAAACTTTGAATAGATCAAATAATCAATTACAACCTCTGCAATTTGAACCGGTCTTGACCAAGATGTGTACACATGCACACACCATCTACTCACTACTGGGCTTGACTGAAGGGTCAACCGTCTTATTGGGGTCAAGCAGGTTCACATGATGGTTGGAGTCAGACTGCACTCCTCCTGAATCGCCATTGGTAGCCGTAGAAGCAATATGCACCTCTATGTTCGATGAAATGCCACTATCAATAGTTGAATGCAAACTGTTTGCAATTTTGTTCCTTCTTCCTTGCTCACCATCTTGCATTCGAATTTGTTGAACCTGAGGCCTAACACTCCCTCCCCCTTCAAAATTTGACCTTGTCTCAAGGTCAAAAGTGGGAAACCTCTTCACCAAGTCCCAATAGTCTTCCCAAGTGGATTCATCTTGTGTTCTTTGTCTCCATTTAACTAATACTTGTGTAATGGCTTTATTGTTCCTTGGAAATATCCTCCTGTCCAAAATGGCCTCTGGCTCATCAATAATCTCTTCTATAAATATAGGATTATCTTGCTGAACAATAACCCCACTGCCTACCCTTCTTTTAAGCTGTGAAATATGGAATACTGGGTGTATGCGTGCTCCAGAGGGTAGCTCTAGTTTGTAGGCCACTTCTCCAATTTTCTGAATAATCTTGTATGGCCCATAGTACTTGGGAGATAATTTGGTAGTCTTCAAATTTCTCACGGTGATTTGTCTATATGGCTACAATTTAAGATACACCCAATCTCTTTTACTCTACTGTCTTTCAGTCCTCCTAGCATCACTGTGTTTCTTCATTCTCTCTTGTGTGTGTCTTAGACTATCTTTTAATAATTGTATCACAATATCTCTAGAGTATAACTCCTGCTCTACTTGAGGCACCCTTGCAGTATTTGGCACATAAGATATCAAGGTAGGTGGTGGTATCCCATAGACCGCCTAGTAGGGTGTAGTATTGATGGAGCTTTTCCAACTAGTATTATACCAGTATTCGGCCATGGTGAGCCATTTTGACCATTCTTGTGGCTTGTGAAAAACAAAACAGCGTAGATGTCCTTCTAATATCTTGTTGACAGCCTTAGTTTGGCCATCTGACTGTGGGTGGTAGGCTGAGCTCATTTTAAGGGTACATCCTTGCAGTCTCATCAGCTCTTGCCAAAAATTGCTAGTGAAAATGCAGTCTCTATCACTAACAATGCTATGGGGCATGCCATGTAATTTAAACACCCCATCAAAAAATATTTTAGCAACATCCTTAGATGTCACTCCATATTTTTTCTAGCACAGGCAATGGTTGTAGCAGACCGGGGATTAATATGTTTTCATGTTTGTTCCTTTGGCAAATATCGCATTCCCTTATATACCCTTCAATATCTGATCTCATTCCTTTCCAGTAAAATGATTGCTTTAGCTTGTGTCTTGTCTTTTTGATTCCAGCATGACCACCCAATGGAGAAAAATGGTATTCATGTAGTATAGTTTGTATTATTTCTCTGCAACTTGGATCCAACATTATTCTCTTCTTATAAAATAACAAATTATCTACCACTATATATTTTGATGTTTCAAGCTTGCCTTCCTCCAGTTTTTTCTTTAATTCCTTAATATATGTTGACTGTTCCATGTAATTTTTAAGTTCTTGTATCCAGCTTCCCTCTAGTGTGGCCACTGCTTTACACTGTATCATCTAAACTTCATGCTCCTCTGGTAATCTTGAAAGTGCATCAGCCAAAGTATTTTCCTTTTCCTTTCTATATTCAACCTTGTAATCAAATCCATGCAGCTTTGCCAACCATTTTCCCTGTATTCCAGTTGTGAGTCTTTATGAAAGCAAGTGTCTAAGGCTTTGGTCATCAGTTTTGATAATGAATTTTCTTCCCATAAGATACTGTGTCCATTTCTTTGTAGCAAGCAATAATGCTAACAATTCTTTCTCGTATGTGGACAATAGCAAAATTTTCACATTCAATGCTTGACTCAGGTAAGCAATAGGCCTTCCATTTTGAGTAAGCACAACCCCTATTCCCATTCCACTGGCGTCACACTCAATAACAAATTCCTTGTTGAAGTTTGGAATGCATAATACGGGTGGGTTCATTAGATGATGTTTGAGCTGCTCAAAAGCTTCAGTTGCTATTTTATTCCAACTAAATGCATTTTTCATCAGCAGATTGGTTAAAGGCTTGGCTATCAACCCATAGTGTTTGATAAACTTTCTATAATACCCAGTAAGACCAAGGAATCCTCTCAAACCTTTAATATTATTTGGCTGTGGCCAGTCTCTTATTACCTTTATTTTTTCTGGGTCTACTGCAATTCCCTTTTCTGAGATGATATGCCCTATATAAGCAACCTGTCCTATAGCAAATGAACACTTGGATAGCTTAATTACCATCTGATTGTCCTTTAATACCTGCAGCGTCAACTTAATATGGTGTATGTGCTCAGACCAAGTCTGGCTATAGATTAGAATGTCATTAAAAAATACCAAGAGAAATATTCTTAAGTAGGGTTTAAACATATCATTCATCAATGCTTGAAAAGTTGAAGGTGCATTGCATAGCCCAAAAGGCATGGCTAGAAATTCATAATGCCCTTCATGAGTCCTAAAAGCAGTTTTATGAATGTCTTTAGGGTGCATTCTTACTTGATGGTACCCAGATTTCAAATCAAGTTTAGTAAAGAATTTTGTGCCATATAATTCGTCTAATAAATCATCAATAAGAGGTATAGGAAACTTATCTTTGAGTGTTTGCTAATTGAGTGCTTGGTAATCCACACACATCCTCCATGATCCATCTTTTTTCCTTACCATGACCACTGGTGATGAATACTCACTGGTGCTTGGCTGTATGACACCCGACTCCAGCATTTCTTTGATGAACTTTTCTAATTCATTCTTGATGTGATATGAATGCCTATATGGCCTCAAACAGACAAGCTTGGCTTTAGAAATAAAGAGGGATTTTATGGTCATATTTTCTGGATGGAGGTAAAGTGGCTGTAGAGGCAATGACTATGGGATATTGTGTAAGAATATGATATATTTCAGGAGGTATGTCTTGTTTATTGATGGGTGCCCCCACTTGAATCTCCTTTGAACAAAGCAGTAATGATAATTGACCTTTTGCACTTTCTTTTACAATGTTTTTTTCACCCACCAACCTATTACTGTCTTTAATTCCTTGCCAAATATGCTCTTTACCATGATAATGGAACTTTAGCTGGAGTTTAACAAAGTTAAATGATACTTCACCCACTTCCTTCATAATAAGTCAAGCTCTCTTTCTTGGTCAGCAAAATTTGAAGATTCAACAAATAATATTGAGCTTGAAATACAGAGTCACCACAAAAATGAAAATGAAACAAGTGACACCAAAGTGGTTGGTTTTTTCTTAGACACTAAACAATGTGACAGTGTGAATTTTGCAACGGTTGATGGTTATGAGGTGAAGTACTCGTTGTTTAGTAATGCTTACAGAGTCAAATTTGAAATAAAATCATACAATGATGATGGTAGCCCAGCACTCAATGTAAAAGGGCATGTACGTGCATATTTTAAACTTGGTGGAAAAAACTATGAAAAGTATCTTTTTGGTGGACAGGAGTATAAGAAATCAGAGCATGTAGGTGGAAGTGATACCTTTATTGTGTGTCCTGCCTTAATTCTTCCACACAACCTTTCTAAGTTCAGACTTGATGTATCATTAAATGACGAGGTTGGCAACTTTGCTTTCAATAGCGATAATGTATTGGTATTTCGTCGTGGCGTAGCCGTTGACGAAGAACTTCACAATATGGGCGAAAAAGGCTACATCATACTTACTGTTATTTGGGCTTACTTCTGCGTGGATTTGCGACATGGTATATGTACTTGTCCTGGTACTGCTATTGGGTTTGGAGCAAGATAGAAGAAGAGGAGTGAAACAAACAATCTTATTACTGAAATGATCAAGATATTACAAGACTATGAACAAGTATTTATAGACCTGACTGAATATGGTTTGATACAGAAAATACATGTACAGGTGCACACAAACTATGGCTGTGCTCTAACTCTTCCCCTCAAACTGATCTCTTCCTTTTCCCTCTTCTTTATTTCTTCTGCCATAATCTGCAACAGTTAGTGAGTCTCTCAATTTAATGAAACGTGAGGTGGAGAGAGACTTTGTCAATATATCAGCCTTTTGAAAAACAGAAGGAATGTGATTAACAATCAATTTCCCACCATCAATCAATTCTCTTACAAAATGTAAATCTATCTCAATGTGCTTGGTTCGATGGTGCTGAATTGGATTAGAAGATATTGTTATAGCACTTTGATTATCACACCAAATGACAGGAGTGCTGTGACTTGCAACTCTTAGCTCATTCAGTAAGGACCTAATCCATACAATCTCAGCTGACACTGCTGCAATGCTCCTATACTCTGCCTCAGCACTGGACCTAGCTACTGTAGGTTGCTTCCTTGATGACCAGGAGAGAATGTTTGAGCCAATGAACACACAATACCCATTAGTTGACCTCCTGTCATCATAGTCTGCTGCCCAATCTGAGTATGCATATGCTGTGATGTTTAAGTTTTTGCTTTTGTGAAAAGTTATTCCGTATTCTAGAGTTCCAACCAGATACCTGAGAATTCTTTTCACAACTCTCCAGTGTTCAATTGAAGGTTCTTGCATGAATTGACAAACTTTATTGACACAAAAGGATAATTCAGGCCGAGTGATTGTTACATATTGAAGTGCTCCTACTACACTCCTGTATAAGCTAGGATTTTCAAAAAGATCTCCCTTCCTTTTAGATAGTTGAAGATTGGTTGTCATTGGTGATGGCATTGGCTTGGCATCTGACATTTTTGCTTTTGTAAGAATATCTTAAATATATTTCTTCTGACACAGTTGTAAACTTTGATCTGTTTCTCTCCTAACTTCTAATCCCAGAAAATGATTAATATCACCAAGATCTTTCAGAGAATATTCGTTGTGTAGGCAGTCAATTAGTAGTTGTATCTCTTTATCATCATTCCCAGTGATTAAGATATCATCAACATAAAATAACACGTACATAATTGAACTGTCATTGATTCTGAAGAAGAGAGAGGTATCAGACTTGGATTGATTGAACCCCAGAGTTAACAGAGAGTATTTTATCTTCTTGAACCAAACTCTAGGAGCTTGTTTAAGCCCATAGATAGCTTTATTTAGTTTGCACACTCGATGATCATCTTGTTTAAAGCCTGGAGGTTGCTCCATAAAAATTTCTTCATCCAGTTCTCCATGTAGGAAAGCATTGTTCACATCTACTTGCTTTACCTTCCAGCAATGAAAAAGAGCCAGACTAAGAATCACTCTTATTGTTGTGGGTTTAACAACTAGAGAAAAGGTTTCTTTGAAATCAAAATCGTGTTGCTGAGTGAATCCTTTCGCCACCAATCTTGCCTTGTGTCTTTGTACACTCCCATATGTTCCTCTTTTTAGTTTAAATGTCCACCTACAACCAACCACATTTCTGTCCTTAGGAGGAGAGACATGCGACCAGGTATTGTTCCTTATTAATGCTTCATATTCCTTAATCATTGCCTTCTTCCAATTGGAATCAGATAAAGCTTCATCAGTAGAAGTTGGTTCACTGAGTATATTATAAGTCTTGGGTTTAAATACACCACATTTGGCCCTAGTCATCATGTGATGTCTAGGCACTTGTTGAGTTTGAGTAACTTGATGAGAGGTATTATCAACAGTAGTGTTCCCAGTAGTAGATTGAGAGCCATCTCCTTCTTCTCCAGCTGACAAGTCATTGTTTGAACCATGTTCATTACTGTTGTCATGTGTAATTCTATTTGAACTGGATATATGTTCCTCTTCATCAGCAAAAGTTGAGCTGTCATGATGAAACATAGGATCATTCCTTGACTCTATAGTCTTAAATTGCCTGACATATATAGGAAGACTCGGTAAATTTGGTCTGATAACCTTTTTAGTAGGCTGGGAGCTGAAATCTTTGAAAGGAAAAATCTCCTCATTGAACACAACGTGTCTTGATACATAAATTCTTCCACCAGAGTCTAGGCATCTATATCCCTTTTGATTCAAAGAATACCCTAGGAAGGTACAGGGTTTGGATCGAAAATCCAGTTTGTGATTATTATAATTCCTCAAATATGGGAAGCAAAGACAACCAAAAACCTTCAGTTCATTGTAATTAGGCTTTTGACCTTGCAGGACTTCAATAGGGCACCTGTTCTTAAGAACTCTGGATGGCATTATGTTAATCAAGTATGAAGCAGTTGAAAAAGCTTCTGGCCAAAATTTCAGTGGTAAAGAGGCCTGAGCTAGAAGGGTCAGCCCAGTCTCCACCAAGTGCCTGTGCTTTCTTTCAAATATCCCATTCTGCTCTGATGTGTATGGGCATGTCAACCTATGTTGAATCCCCCTATCTTTGAAGTACTTATCAAGAGGTTTGTATTCTGAACCTCCATCAGATTGAAAACATAACAATAAAGTGTTCAACTGTCTTTCAACTAGTGTAATAAACTAAATCACAACCTATGTTACTTCAGACTTAGCTTTAAGAAAATACACCCATGTGAATCTTGAATAAACATCAGTAAAAGAAATGTAATATTTGTACCCATAATCACAATTTATAGGAGCTGGTCCCCATAGATCAGATGTGACTAATTCAAGTGGTTTGTTAAAGTTAGTATTGGATAAAGAAAATGGGAGTTTGTGACTTTTTCCAATTTGACAATAAGTGCAAACATGAGATAAATTCAAATCAACAAATTTTATTCCAACATTATTCAATACTTGGTTAATAGTTTGTTTGCAGGGATGGCCTAACCTGCTATGCCATATATCATATACATTCTTACAGTTTAAATTGCTTTGAACAGATACATTGTTGCAGACTTTATTGTGGTTACTTTGGTCTTGAATTCTCATTTTTCTTGAAGTGTCAAACCTGTAGAGTCCCTTGTACAATCTACCCTGTAGTAAAACTTTTCTACTTAGATTATCTTTCACAAGACAAATTTTAGGATGAAATTCAATAAACACATCATTGTCTGCAGTCAGCTGTGAGACACTCATCAAATTTTTCTTGATCTGAGGTACTCTTAATAAATTGCTTAAGTGAAGAACCCTACTATTCTCAATACATTTAAGTGTAGCATTGCCTATATGAGATATATTTGTGGATGAGCCATTTCCCATATAAATGAGTTGCTTAGCTTTGTACTCTGAGCATCCCAGATTCAAATTCTGAAGACTGTTAGTAACATGATTGGTAGCCCCTGAATCTGGATACCATGCTTCATTAGTAATATCATCAGCCTTTGCTAGATCCAGAGAGTTTATTTGACTTGTTCCTCCCTTTTCTTGAACTGATCTTGATTCATGATTGAGCATAGAAAGATTAATGTTGGCATTGTTGTTCCTAGAATTAAATTGCCCTTGTTGCTGCTATGGAAAGGGGTCTCTCTCATATCTGAAATAGCACCTTAGGGCTGTATGACCAGTTCTTCCACAGATCTGACATCTGAGCCTTCCTGACCACCTGCCTCCTCTTCCTCTTGTGAATTGATTGTTGCCTCTATTCATTGAGACTTCACTCCTGAATTGAGATGAATCATTTCTGTGGTTCTGAACTCTGTCATGTTCTTTAGGTCTTTTATTGGTAGTATAGTTTATTGATAAATCTGAACTTGACAGTGTTCTTTGCTCCAGTTTGCTCTCATGAGCAAGAAGTGTAGAGTGTACATGTTGCAGTGAGGGGAGTTTCTCATGAGATGAAATCACAGCAATGACAGCCTCATATTCTTCACTAAGACCATTCAGAATCATCAGAATTTGTTCACTGTCCTGTACTTTGTGACCAGTTCCCTCAAGTGAATCGCAGAGAGTCTTGATTTTCAGCAGGTATTCTCTCATACTTGTTCCATTCTTCTTGACATTCTGAAGCTCTCTCTTATATTGCATCACCTTAGCTGCAGATTGCGAATTAAACACTCGTTGAACGGTTAGCCAAACATCATTTGATGATTTGCACCCAATTAATTGAGGGAGGATATTTGTATTGATAGAGGCAAGAAGCCAAGAACACAGCAAGGAGTCTTTTCTCTGATAATCAACATGTTCTTGATTTGAGATCAGTTTATTGTCAGCATCGGTGATGAACTTTGGTGGAATTGAGGATGTTCCATCAAGAAGGTTTTCAAGACCATACCCCCTGATCGCTGTTTACACCTGAAACTTCCATAGAAGGAAGTTGTTGTCATCAAGAAGCACAGTGATGAGCTGGCTTTGTGGTTTGATTAAGTTTTTGATTGAGGAAGTGAAGATTTGAGATGAGTTGTTGGAAGGAGGATTTTCACTTGTGCTCAATTCATTTGCCATTGGAGATTTCAGATCTGAATTAGATCTGGATCTGGATCTTGATAATGAATCTCGATTTCAGAGATCTAGATCTTGATAGGATTTGACTCAATGGAGAATCGACATGTGATGATCAGATCGGAGGATCAGATCGATCAAGACCAGGATCTTGGTTTCATAGGATCAATGAAGAATGCCGTTAGGCAGTAATGAAGCTCCGATACCAAGATAGAAGAAGAGGAGTGAAACAAACAATCTTATTACTGAAATGATCAAGATATTAAAAGACTATGAACAAGTATTTATAGACCTGACTAAATATGGTTTGATACAGAAAATACATGTACAGGTGCACACAAACTATGGCTGTGCTCTAACTGAGCAGAAAACGTTGACAACGGTGAAGTTACCAAATTTAAATCAACCAGCGTTGCTTGTGGTCCTGTAATAATTTGTGATGATGATAACGCTGAGGGTAGTACAAAGGTGGGATGAACAGGTCTTCAGAGCTTCTCAAGAAACAACACACCTCGGCTTTTACAAAACACAATCATCAAATTAGAATTCCCTACCTATGATGGTGACAGTGGAGTGATAGAATGGCTTATTCAAGTTGAAAAACTTTTTGTTTATCATAATACACCAGAGAATGAATGGGTGCCAATGTGTTCCTTCCATCTCAAAGGAGAAGCTCCCCTTTGGTTTGGTTGGCTGATCAAGAAGGTCAAGAACTATGACCAATGGATAATTTTTAAAGAAGAATGGTTAACAAGATTCGCACCAGAGGAGTTACAAAGACCATACGGAGCCATCTCTAACCTCAAACAAACTACAGCCATCAGGCAATACCTCAAGAACTTTGAGCAGTTACAAGGATTATGTGAAGCACTTCCCGACCAATTCTTGTTGGAGAAATTCATTGATGGGTTAAAAGAGGAAATTAGGTATGATGTACTGTCACTCAATCCTATTGATTTCAAGGAAGCAGTTAGTCTAGCAAAGGTGTTTGAATTCAAAAGGAATTGCAAGAAAAAGAATAAAGTTAATAAACCAACCAAAAATCTCAATCAGAGCAGTTACTCTAAATCCATAGCTGTGACCAAACCAAATGTGAAATATCCATCTAAAATCAAAGGCCTCACACCATAAGAAATTATTGAAAGAAGAAGGAAGAATCTCTGCTTTGGTTGTAATGAGAAATGGCACCAGGGACACAAATGAAAAAATAAACAAGTTTACATTATGGAAGGAGTAATGTCATTGCAAGACTCTGATATCAGTCAAGAAATAGAAGAAGATAATAAGTCACAAGGAGAGACTGATTCACAGGTAGAATTGCATATAGGCAGTGATAAAAAAGAAGAGACTTATGCTATTACCATCAATGCAATGTGTAGTATACCAACTCTATATACCATCAGGGTAGAAGGCCTTATTAACGGGCATCCTATCACTGTTCTTGTTGATTCAGGATCCACTCACAGTTTCATTAATTCAGATATAGGCAGCAAATTTGGATTACCAGTTCAAGAGACCTAAACTTTTATGGTTCAGGTAGCTAATGGTGATAAGATACATGGCAATGGGGTATGCAGAGGGGTAACTTTTAAATGCCAAGGGTGTCAGATGGCCATTGATTACTGGTTTCTCCTCTTCTATTACCAATTTCCCTCATATTTTTGAGCTCTTTCAACTCTCTGGTTATAGCAATGAGTGCTTCACTGATACTGTCGATCTTGACATTCATATGTTGAGTGGTTTCTTAAAGGGTCATGGAAGTTTCTTGCAACTCTATGATGGCCAGGGAATTTTTTAGACTGATTTGCTCTTGTCTGCTCTTTTCCATAATTTCATCATCTTGATCAATCTGATTGTCATCATCAGTTAGTTCTGGTGGATCTCCTGGCCTTGCCGGCTCTGATACCAAAGTGTTATGCCCATCTTTTCTGTACCTTGTACTAACCATGATGATCAAATAAAAATAATAACAGGGGAGACAAAAGGTGGTCGAAGCTGGGGATTCTTGAAGGCTGGAAGTTTGTTGAAAGGAGTTGCAATGCTTTGTTTTGGTTTCAGCAATGTAAATTATTGTAAGAAGAGATTGTAGAGAAAGAAATTGTATACTTGAGAGAGAAATATGTATTGACAGACCTTATCAAATAGAATGAATAATTCTTTTATTCTCTTCTCATACACAAAATACAATTGATTTGCATAGCCTATTTATATACACTTCAGACCTTGAATATAGCTCATAACATGACCTAATCAAACTTTGAATAGATTAAATAATCAATCACAACCTCTGCAATTTGAACTGGTCTTGACCAAGCTGTGTAAACGTGCACATGTGACTCACTACTGGGTTTGACTGAAGGGTCAGGTGTCTTACTGGGGTCAAGCAGGTTCACATGATGGTTGGAGTCAGACTGCACTCCTCCTGAATCGCCACTGGTAGCCGTAGAAGCAATCTGCACCTCTGTGTTCGATTAAATGCCACTATCAATAGTTGAATGCAAACTGTTTGCAATTTTGTTTCTTCTTCCTTGCTTACCATCTTGCATTCGAATTTGTTGAACCTGAGGCCTAACAATTTTGGTCTGGTGATATGTTGATAAACCGAATTTTGATATAAAATAGATCTTTTCATATCCATTTGTTTCTTTTTTATAAATTATTTTTGGATCATAATGCGCTTTAGTTGAGTAATTCACTAGATGGAGTATGATTTAAACGAGGCTGGGAAACATGTATTTTCTCTTATATTTAAACAGTGTGTGCGTGTTCTATTTCTATGGCTTGAGTTCATGTAGGTTCACTGCTAAGTTCCAATATAGAACAAGAGTTCTTAATCAAGACCTAAAGTCAATTTCATTATACATATTCAATGCGTTTTTCCCCTCTAACCAATATTTTTTAGGCAGAATAAACTAACATATTTATAGTTTGATATGATTGTTCAGTATACAATAGATAATTTTTTGTGGTACATATTGTCAAAATAAAACGATAGCTATGTTTCCTGATTTTGAGAAGTACATTTATAATAGTACAATTTTTCAAATCAAGCCTGAACAAAAAGCATATTTCAATTTTAGACCTCAATCAAAACTTATTATAAAAATAGGCCTCATTTTGCGCAAGTGTTATTTTTTAAAAAATAAAAAATTTGTGTTTGATCATTTATGGAATGCGCAACTATAATTTTTGGAATTTTTTTTACACTTGCGCATATTTGGATTGCGCAAGTATAAAACGCTGAAAAAATAAAACGAGACATATTTTTGTAATAAGTTTGAAATGAGGCCTAATGTTGAAATAAAGTTTTTTTGAGGGCCTAATTTAAAAATTTGTCCTTTATAATATTATGTTTTAACAAAATTCTATGTTATTGACAATATGCAAACCAAAATGCCTTTTTATTTTGTTTTTTATTCTTATATGCAATTTGATCGTGATAAAATATCAAGTATAAAAGGCCACCCTTGGGAGTTGAAGCTATGTCAAAGTACCATCCCTTTAAACACTCGAACTTCTAACTATTTTGTGTTTGTATCACAAATGCATTGCAGTTAAATTATTATTATGAGAGTATATATCATTTAACACGATATGCTATGACGGTACATGCAAGGAGTCTGCCTACAAGAAGCTATTGGTTTGTTGCATATAAAAAGTATGCTTCTTATACAAGACATGTTCTCTCTTTGTTCTAATGTGCGATCAAATTTTCCAAAGTCGAAAACGATAGTAAACATATGATGATATATACTATATTTGGAAGATTTTACAATGCTAGTACATTTTTGTGTTATCTTGCTTCAATCTGTTTTCTTTATTACCTGAACTAGAATAAAGATATTAAGACAAAATGTGAAGTGTAGAAATTTGAGAAATTAGGATCACTTTGCAATGACATCACTGCTTCTACTCTTTTTAATCACATGATCAACTACATAGTCATTAGTTGAGGCCAATAAATGATATTGTTCAACTACCTTATTTTTGTGTTTGTTAGCAACAAACCCGGGTGCTTGCTATGATCAAGTCTTGTTTATGTACTAATCTGTTAATGTTATAATTTGTTAGAAACAAAACTGCTAAATTTTGGTAACCTTATTTTCGGAATATGACCATATCCTGTCACAATCCTTTCAAACCTTAAGTCCCTGTAACCTTTGCAATGAATACAATTATAATAAATAAAAGTTTATTCATGCTGACATCTCCATAGCTTTATAAACAAACTAGCAATTTTCTTAGGATATTTTAATCATACAATATTATGCATCTTTACAAAGTGTTTGGAGCATAGGTTTGGACTTGTGAGTTAAGTGTAGTTATATCATTTCCAATGATGCTGCTTTCTATAAACTAAGACAATGTCTGGTTGCAGCTTTGACGGTAATCTAAATAATCATCAAAGGTAGGTTTTCAGACTTCTTCTGCGAATATTAACATTTATTCTTCAATCTAATATTATGGTATGCATCACATAATTTATAAGAAGACTAGGTATTGGTTCTTGTGGCATGTCATGTTATTTCAGCTATGCATAAACAATAAGCATTTAACTTTGTTGAGTTAGAATAAAAGAATGAATGTGCGGTATCAAGTTTACAAGCTTTGTATTGTAATTACAGTATGCTGGGCCAAGCCCATATATCAGCCCAAACTTGTATAATTCTACAATATAAAAGCAGACCTATAGACTTGTAACAAATACTTCTGCATTAATAAAATTCTCATCTTTTTACAATCTTCTTCATTTCTATCTTGGTATCAGAGCAGTAAAGTCTGTCCAACGACAGCACAAATCCAGTTCATTACTGGAATCTCATCAGAGACTGGCATCATCATCACAGAGCCATCCAAAAGGAGGTGTCAGAACAATCTCATCATTCACCATCCTTGGTTGCTCTCAGTTCATTGCCCTCTCATCATCTGAGTATAACTCACCTTGTCCTGATCTGTACAGCAGTGCCACGCCAAGATCCTGATTCAAGAAGACAAGATTGTTGGCTACACCATAAAGCTTTCTCGATCAGAAGCCTGATTGAAGCATTACCATCATGGCAGGAGACGATGACGCAACATCATCTGCAACAAGTGGAGTTAAAAGTCAGAATGAATCAAGATCAAGAAATCAAGATACCCTCATTTCTGAAACAAAGGTCAGTGATATCATAAAACCAAAGAGTAATCTGGTATCTACTGCTCTTGATGAAAATAACTACATATTATGGAAATATCAAGTAGAAACAAGTATCAGAGGATATGGGTTAGAAGACTTTCTGTATGGCACTGCTACAGTACCAGCAAGAATGGTTACAGATAGTTCAGGTGATAGAATAGTCAATAAAGAATTTATCAACTATCAGAAACAAGATAGTTTACTAGATGCCTGGCTGCTCTCATCCATCAGCCCTGGTCTACTATCACAAATTGTAGGGTGTAAAACATCATTTGAGATATGGTCTACAATACAACAAATTTTCAATACACAGTCTGCAGCAAGAATTCTCTATTACAAAAGACAACTACAGAACCTCAGAAAGGAAAACATGTCAATGAGAGAGTATTTTACAAAAGTAAAATCATATTATGATATACTCGATGCTGCAGGACATACTATATCAGAATCTGAGCAGATACTGACTATTTTAAATGGTTTAGATATTGAATATGAGTCAGTGGTGGCAATTATCTCTTCACATCAAACTCTACCTAGCATACAAAATGTTTACTCCATACTATTATCTCATGAGGGAAGAATTGAGCAGAGAAAAGAAAGTAATTCAGAACTCTCACTCAATTATGCTTCAAGTTCAAGAAACAGAAATCAAGGAAGAAAGCAAGAAAATCAAACTTTCAAACAAGACAACAATCAAAGAAACAATACAACTCAAAGAGGTAGAGGAAGAAGTGGAAGATGGAACAATAACAGAACAAAATGTCAAATTTGTGAAAAACCAGGACATACAGCCAGACAGTGTTACTTTAGACTCAACACTGAGTACTATCCAAATCAACAAAATCAAGAAAATCAAAGAAATCACAAATCCAGTGCAAATGTTGCACAGATAGATCAGAGACAAGGCAGTCAATCAGAAAAGACAAGGTCTCAAGTTTTAAATGCAGAAAGACATACCAGATCAGATGAGGTGACAGAAGAAGATTGGTACCCAGATTCAGGTGCCACAAATCATCTCACAAGCAATCTGCAGAATCTCAATCTTGGCAATAAAGAATATACAGGTACGCACTCTATACATATGGGGAATGGTGAAGCTAAAAAAATCACACATGTTGGAACCAAAAGTATTCAAGGTAAAATACTTCTTCATCTCAATAACTTGTTGAGAGTCCCACATATTAAAAAGAATCTTCTGAGTGTATCACAATTTGCTAATGACAACAATGTGTATTTTGAGTTTCACCCTAAATTCTGTTTAGTCAAAGATCTACTAAATCAAAATATATTATTACAGGGTAAATTGGACAGAGGATTATACAAGTTCAATTTTGGAAACTCAGGAAAAAGCAAAAGTAGACATATATGGTGTAATAACACAGAGTCTCATGTTACAAATGATCAAGAAATATTTACTTTGTGGCATTACAAGCTAGGACATCCTAATGTAAACATTGTAAAACAAATTCTTATGAATAATAATATTTCCTGTGATATATCTTTGCCATATGTATGTACCTACTATCAATTAGGCAAAAGCCATAAATTACCTTTTGCAGATTCTACTATTGTTATTAACAAACCACTTCAGTTAGTAGCAACTGACTTATGAGGGCCTGCTCCAATAAATTCAGACTATGGATTCAGGTATTATATATCATTTGTTGATTGTTATTCTAGATATACATGGATATATTTTCTAAAATCCAAAGCAGATGCTCAACAGACTGTAATAGAGTTCATAACTCTAGCATAAAAACAATTGAGCCATGAGGTTAAAATTATGCAAACAGATGGTGGCAGTGAATATAAGCCACTAAAAGAATATTTTCAGAAAAAGGGTATCATTCATCGAACAACATGTCCATACACATCTGAGCAGAATGGAATAGTTGAGAGGAAACATAGACATATAGTGGAAACAGGGTTAACCTTGCTAGCACAGGCATCAATGCCTATGAAATTCTGGCCAGAAGCCTTCAACACTGCTGTGTACTTAATTAATAGACTACCTACCAAAGTTCTTAACACTACAACAAAAATACCCTATTACAACGCCCTTTTTACAACGGGCATTGATTGCCCGTTGTAATAGAAGGCTATTACAACGGTCACAAAATGCCCGTTGTAAAAGATGTCATACACAATGCCCTTTTTACAACGGGCATTGGTTGCCCATTGTAATAGAAGGCTATTACAACGGTCACAAAATGCCCGTTGTAATAGATGCCAACTTTACAACGGTCACAAAGTGCCCGTTGTAAAAGGTACCAATTTTACAACACATATTACGCCCGTTGTAAAACTAAAAGCGCAGTTTATAATATAAAGGAGCCGGCCCAACTAGGGATTTGTTCGTTCCTCTTCAATAAACTAAAAGCTTTGATGTTCGTTTGTTCCTCTTCAATAAATTAGGGTTTTGTCGCCGCTTTGATGTGAAGACATGTAGGAACCTGGAAGAGCAGAGGCAGATTTTGGTCGCTTTCGTGTGAAGACTGTTATACGCAACGTTTACATTTTATTTTCGAGCTCTGAGATCCCCATTGCGAAAGATGCAAATCAAGTGATAATGGATCTTGTAGATCCGGCTACTCCTCTGCCATCGTGGTTCACTGAAGAAGACCTTCAAACGATTTTTTGGGAGGATAAACCTTCGTATTCAGAAGTGGATCTGGAAGTTGGACACTATCTCGAGACTGCTACTGACCACCAAAAGCCGGATCCAATCCTTCGTATTCAGATAAGCCCAAAAGCTTTGCAAAGCTCGCTTCTTTTATTACATGCATCTTGAAAGAATTCAGATACTAGTATTCTTCAATCCTCTGCTACTAACTCTAACCTGACATTAGCTAGAAATTGTTTGTTCTGGAATTTTCTTTGGTTACACTCTACCCAAATGTGCCACACTGTTGCACTTATTGCTATATTTACAAAATCTGCATGAAAGTTATTATTCTTGAAATTACTTGCAGTGTACTCCAGACTTGTTTGAATAGTATCTGTGTTGTTAGCCTATATTTGCAATTTCTGTTTGATGTTATTCCAGATTTGGTTAAAATAATAACATTAAAAAAATAGATGGTTTATTGTTTCATCTCCGTTATCACACAGTTTGCGGACCATCGTTTGGATATTGGACCACTGTTTAACTTTATCTAGTGTATTTAATCTGTTAAGTGCTGCTAAGTACAAGCACATCGACATTTTGGGAGGATAAACCTGGCCTATTTTTAAGAAATGAAAGATCCATGTTAAGGCACAAAGCCACTATTATTGCAATACAATGAGCAAGCCTGATCTTTGTCATTGTTTTTTGAACCTTAGCATTCCATGGTTCACCAGCAATCTTGTTTCGTTAACTTGATTGCACATTGTGCACTTCATTTCTATGTCTGCATTCCATTTGGATATCTTCTCTTTTGTATTTAATTTGTCCATCTTTTCCATTAATTGAAGCACATGATGATTAGTCATTCACAATGGGTCAATGTCTGAGGCCAGCATGATGAGCAGATGATGATAATACTATTATGGTATTAAGATACTTAGTCCCATGCAACTAAGATACTTAGCATCTAGTAAGTAAACTTAAATGCGAGCATTATTCTGTTACCATGCTGTGTTAATTGTAATTTTATATTTTATCACTTATTATTTGTTCACTAATCAATGGTGTTTTATAATTCATTTGTGCAGCTGTTCTCTAAGCTAAAGGATTCAACAGAGGTACTTTTTTATATTTTATTTTATTTCATAGCATGTTGAAATTTTTAAAACATATATTCAGAAAGTATTATATGCATTGTATCATATTATTTTACAAGTTGATTTCCGAAGACGATGTATTATTGCCTCATCTATTATTAAAACATGTTCTGAATTGAACACTGTTAGAAGCTTACATATATTTTTGAGGATGTATACACGAGAGAGATATATTACTGATGCACCCCAGACACTTACCCTAAAGGTGCAGCAGTGGAAAAGACAGAAATAACCCAACTCTGTTATGGTTATGAGGGTATGAGAATCCAACATAAACATGATAACTTGCACACAATTCTGAAGGCATGTTAGATCATGTCGGTCAAGTTAATACATAAGTCAACTAAAACGTGAAAACAAGCAAGAATAATTTAAGTGATCTTTTAAAAATCATGATATATCTAAGAAGCATTATTTTGTACATGATTCTATTTTGTCTTGATATCATATCATCCACTTGAAATTACGAGCTTGACCTACTGTTTGTTGTTTGCCTTTTCAGGGGGGACTATGTTATTTGTTAGTTCTTATTTTGAATATGTAAGGATTCGGAATTTCTTAAAATCCCAAGAAGCTTCCTTCTGCATGTTTGGAGAGTAAGTTTTTAAAGGATTTGTCGTTTTGTATCTTAAGCTGGGCAATGAATTAAAAATGATGTAGTCTTTTCGATCCAAAAGCAACTTAGACTAATCATTGCATTGATTATTGATCTCAAATCAAATTGTGGCGTGATAACAGACCATTAGAGTAATTAAGACTGCAGCCTTGGAAGCAATTAAAATTGGTCCCCTGGGAGTAGCTGGTGTAAGTCCGATCTATTATGTCATTGAATAAATTACAGAAAATAATTGAATTTTATCTCATATTTTTATTATATTGAAACTGGTCCACCTTCATTGCCAAATGAATCGTTTTTCCTTTTATATAGCCTATAGTTGATTTGTTTTCATTCCTTGCAATTGGCACGTTGTGCATAAGATAAGGATATTACATTTATTACTGACCCCTCTATGGTAATTTTTCAAACATAATAGATTCCTTCATTTATTGGTTCCTGGCAATTCTTAAACGAAATAACTTCGAATACATTACTTTAGCTAAGAGTGCAGAGTAGAAACAGAACTAGAGCCAATTTTGTTTATGTTGGGTTTAAAAATGGAAAGCAGAAACAAAAGAAGTATGCGTCAAAATTAGTTGATGCATGCAACAGTTTAGGCAATCATTAGTTTAATGTTTAAGGCATCGAACCATCTTTTAACCTTTATAATAATTTTATCTCAGTTTTCTTTTAATTAATTTAGTGGAATTTTACCTGCCCTCTTAATGACAGTTAGTGTTATTATTTTTGTGATATTTCTATTGACAACATTGTCATGAATTTAAAGACAGTAACATGACTGACCCACTTAGCTAGTAACAGTATACATCTGCCATGCCATCATACAAAGGACAGGAGTTGTTATGACCCAATTAGTCATTCTTCTATGAACGATTTTGAATTATTATTAAAGGCATATATGATTGGTTAGTGCATCCATGTCCTAGTTTGTGTTGCTCAATTTTATTTTAACCTTTTTTAGATGCACAAACAAAATAGCATGCTATTTTGGGCTATTCACTATTTTGCACTTTGATAAAATAACATGTTATTTTGCACTGTAGATGACACGTGCGCTATTAGAAGTTAAACGCACACCCTGTGCTATGGATAATAGGGCTTTCATTGCGAACAAAGGCCCACCCGTAAACAAGCATCCTGTCCTGTATGTCGATGTGAGAAGATGTCTTATGCTGCCGTGGATGATGAAATTGAAGCTGGAGATGAAAGAGAAAGAGTCGGCGCGGTAGAGGTAAAGGTAATGGATTAGAGTCTTTAGTGTTTTTTCTATGTAATTGTTTCGTTAATTGATGATCCTTTCTTGCATGGATGGATTGTACATCGCAGTAGCATTGTAAATTTTTTTTATTGTGGATACATCAAAATGTTTTAACGTTTACAAATTTAATTAGCATATAAGTGAAATATTCTGTTTTATTTTGTATATTTGTGATTGATGTTCCTGTACTATATGCATATCTAGCACCCTTGCAGTTCCAAATTCAACTACATAATCATTGATTTTGGCGTTTTAATTTGGATGAAAACTGTAGTGAATTAATTGGTATGGATGTGTTGTATGGATGCTGCTGTAATTTTTTTTAAAAATTTGCATTTATTTTGCAACGGTCAGAAACCGTTGCAATATCATGTATTACAACGGGCATTGCCCGTTGTAAAAAGGTGTATTACAACGGGCATTGCCCGTTGTAAAAAGATTTATTACAACGGGCATTGCCCGTTGTAAAATATGGTCAACCTATTACAAACATCGCCTATTACAACGGTCGGCTGCCCGTTGTGGAACACATATTACAACGGGCATTACCCGTTGTAAAAAGCCTGTTTTGTTGTAGTGTAAGCATCTGAGCCCTATTGAATACTTGTTTGGGGTTAAACCAGACTATAAAAGTCTAAAGACATTTGAATGTTTATGCTTTCCATGTCTTAGACCATACAATAATCATAAATTAAATTTGAGATCCACCCCATGTACATTTATAGGTTATGGAAACAATCAAAAAGGATACAGATGCTTAAGCAATGATGGCAGGGTCTATGTTTCAAGACATATTGTATTTAATGAGAAAATTTTCCCTTTTGCAGACAAAAATATCAAGACAACCAAAAAGGTTCATACTAAAGACAATTTCTCAATGCCACCCATACCTATTATACCTGAGTGGGATCAGACTAGTGGAAGTGTGCAGAACCCAACAGCCACAACACACACTATCCAGTGATGACACTGAATCAGGTCATGACTCCAACAAATCCTCCAGCTCCTTCAAAGACACCAGTCAGATCAATGAGAACAATTCAAATCAAGGAGATAATTATCAGTCCATATCACATCAATTGGAAGACAACAGTGATAATCAGAACATATCACCTGCAAGAATAGAACATCATATGATCACAAGGTCAAAGAGTGGCATTTTCAAACCTAAAGTATACAGTGCTCAGCTAGATTCAAAAGAACCAAAAGACTACAATGAAGCTGTTAGTAATAATAACTGGAAACAGGCCATGAATAATGAATACAGTGCCCTCATCAGAAACAAGACTTGGAGCCTTGTTCCAATGCCCAAGGACAAGAATATAGTTGGTTGCAAGTGGACTTACAAGATTAAAAGAAACACAGATGGAAGCATCTCAAAATACAAAGCAAGACTGGTAAGGATTTAATCAACAGTATGGTTTCGACTACAATGAGACATTTTCTCCAGTTGTCAAGCCAACTACCATAAGACTCATACTGACAATTGCACTTCACAGAAAATGGAAGATTAAGCAACTTGATGTGAATAATGCCTTTCTTAATGGGAATCTAAAGGAGGAGGTGTTCATGGAACAACCAGAAGGATACAAGAGGAGTACAAATGATAACATGGTATGCAAACTACATAAAGCAATATATGGACTGAAGCAGGCACCACGAGTATGGAATGAGAAACTCAAGTCCACACTAATGAGTTTAGGGTTCACACCAACTAAATCAGACAACTCACTATATATACAGTATAAACAGGAGAAGATTACATACATTCTAGTATACGTGGATGATATTATTATTACAGGAAATGACATTCAAGCTATGAATTAGACTATTAAGCATCTTGATCAAGCATTTTCAATCAAAGATCTTGGTAATCTACATCATTTTCTAGGTATTGAAGTCATTCAAACATCCAAGTCAGAGATAGTCCTATGCCATAAAAGATACATATTAGACTTATTAAAAAGAGCAAACATGGATCAAGCCAAACCCTTACCTACTCCAATGACAAGTAACCTCAATTTGTCTAAAGAATCAGGAGAACCCATTACTAATGAAAAACAGTACAGAAGCATCGTGGGAGCACTTCAGTATATTACAATAAATAGACCAAATCTAAGTTACAGTGTAAACAAGGCATGTCAATTCATGCATAGACCTCTCAGCAACCATTGGAAGGCCGTAAAACGCATACTACGTTACCTGAAAGGGACAATAGATCATGGTCTACATTTCAACGATGCAAAGGGATTAAACATACAAGCTTACTGTGATGCAGACTGGGCTTCAGATCCAGACGACAAAAGATCAACTACAGGCTTCTGTATATTTCTAGGGAGCAACCCGATCTCGTGGTGCTCAAAGAAATAAGCTGCCACCTCACGCTCTAGTACGGAGGCGGAATATAGGTCTATTTCCACCACCGCTGCAGAAATCATCTGGATCGAGTCACTTCTCCAAGAAATTAGAATCAACCTCACGAATACACCAATAATCTGGTGCGATAACTTGAGTTCAGTCTTTCTCTCTGCAAATCCGGTGCTACACTCACGAACAAAGCACTTTGAAATAGATCTATACTTTGTTCGTGAGAAGGTAATGGAAGGAAAACTTAAAGTCAACCATGTACCAACTCAATTTCAGAGAGCTGACATTCTAACTAAACCCCTCTCTGCAAAATATTTCACTCAGTTGAAGAAAGACCTCAAGATTAGAGAAGGCGGCACTGAGAGAAAGGAGGAAGAGGAAACCCTAGATAGAATTGAAGGGGGGAATTAGAATAAAAGAATGAATGTGCAGTAACAAGTTTACAAGCTTTGTATTATAATTACAGTATGCTGGGCCAAGCCCATATATCAGCCCAAACTTGTATAATTCTGCAATATAAAAGCAGACCTATAGACTTGTAACAAATACTTCTGCATTAATAAAATTCTCATCTTTTTACAATCTTCTTCATTTCTATCTTGTTGGATTCTAAGTCACATAGCAAAATTTTGTGTTTTTCATGCCGCAAAATCTTTAGATGCAAATTATAGAGGGATCAGAAATCAACAATTAAGTATACCTGTATATATAACATAGTTTTCTTTATATACTTATCACTTATTGCCGTTCTTGCTTTTATTTACATGATTACTCAAGCATTTAGGATATTGTACAAAATAATGGTCAAACTGAAATAAAGATGGACTGTTCTTTATGTGATGTTCAATGAGTTTCTTTGAACTTTACTTTCTCTAGATCTATTGATTTCAGCGTATTTCATTGATCAAGCATGTCATATTTATTTAATGTATCCATGAATTAAAAAACACTGTGATATTCAACCTTACATAAGCAAAAAATTATTTACACCAATTCAATCGATGTTAACTTAGATGCGTTGCATGTCTAAAATTCAAACAAGTGGAGATGAAGATACATACCTGCTTTGTTACATTCAGGAAGTATTTAATTATTTGAACAACATTTCAAACTCTGGAAAATATTTTACGTATGTAATCATGATGCTTGACATAATTTTATGCATCATTTTTCAATATCCTTTTCGCTCTCTAATATATATTTTGCATAAAATCTAAGTTAAGAAATGATGTTTGTTTGTTTCATAGAAATAGGTCATTATCCATGCATTAACTTTTTTTTTTCAAAATGAATATAAATAAATAAAAGGAGAAAAAATGCCTTTCTCCGGGGGCTCACAAAAATAGGCGAAGCATATGAAGACCATATACCTCCCAGACAGTAAAAAACCGAACAACAGTACAAAGATTAACATAAAAGAAAAAGCTAGCAGAAAAAAAGACAGCTAGCCAGGGAGAACCAGATAAAACCACCACCAAGCAAACCACCAACCCGCTTGAGCTCAGAAGAGTAGGCCAGACCTCCAATCCAAACCACAGTAACTGAGACGAGACCCACAGGAAAATCCGAATAAAGATGGAAATCTGGGATACCATCGGCTCACCAACAAAGACGAAAACCTCATCGATCTCGAGCAAAGCCAATCATCTAAAGAAGAAGACCCAAGCGCCTCAAGAAGTAGTCAATGCGGAAAAGAATAGTCGGATATCCTCCAACCAACCCAACAACCAAGACAATATCAAAGATAGGAGACAGGAGCCTCCACCGAAGCGGTAGCACAGAACCAGACGCAGCCAGACAAAGAACACCCTTAGAAAAAAGAAAGCCGAAGCCACCTGTACTACAAAACTAGCAACCACATTAAAACCAACAAAGAGGGGGGGGGATGAAAACCAACACCCGAAGGCAAGGATTCAGCCAACTCCCTGACGAGCATAAGCCAGGCCACACGATATAGACAGAAGACCCACCAATCGCCTAGACCGTTGGCTCATATTTCCCCTGAAGGGTCTACCACGAAATGCCAGGAAAACGTCATTCCTTACACGCCGAATAATGGAAGGAGGATCCATAGGAGAATTGTCGAAGATTGCTTTATTCCGAGCGCACCAAAGGTGCCAGCAGATAAGGAAAGGAATCAAACGGAAAACGGACGAGCGGAGAGATTTCCCAGAAAGCCCAGACCACCAGGAAAGCAGGAGTTCAAAAGGAGATCTGGCCATTCGTCTCTCACCGACTAGGTTGCCGAAATAATTCCAGCAGGATCTGGCCGAGACACTATCAAAAAACAAATGGTTTAAAGATTCCGTTGCCCCGAAGGCACAACAACGGCAACGCGAAACAAATGGGATGTCGATCTTTTGAAGGTTAACGTCGAGTGGCAAACCATCGTGCAAGATACGCCACATCAAAATAGAAGTTTTCGGCAGAATACGGGAATCCCAAATGAAAGAGAACACAGGGCAATTGGGACTCGGAGATCTACACGAAGACCACGCTTTCAGGATGGAAAAAGGCGCGCCATCCCAGCCAGAAGAACCTCCATGAGAGTCAGAAAACGGTTTCACCGACTGCATGTGCTTCCAGGTTTCGCTAGCATAAGACGGCGATCCTGAGAAATTAGAGACAGCAAGCCTCCGGTATTTAGCGTGGAGGAAAGATGCCCATAAAGAGTCATTAGCACCGAACCTGAACCACAACTTACAAGCAAAAGCCACACAAAGATCCTTGGGATTACGAAGACCAAGACCGCCCTCGATTTTGGGGCAACAAACCGCTTCCCATGACACCCAATGGTGCCGACGAGCATCTTCCTTTGACCCCCAAAAAAAAGCCGAGGCCAAAGACTTATATGCCCGGAAGAAGGAAGAGGTAGGGGACATAGCCGTGAATATATGAGTTCCCATCGAATCTAGAACAGACCTGATAAGAACCAGTCTGCCTGCCTGGGATAGGAGAGACGCATTCCATCGTAAAATCTTACCCCTGACTTTGTCCGCCAAGGAATCGAAATAGGCATTGAGCTTTCTACCACGATATAAGACAATACCTAAATAGGGGAGAGGGAGGGATGCTTCTTTGAAACCCGAGACGGTCTCAATCCAGGCAGCACGAGACGAAGACAAGTCTTTTGCATGGACGAAGCAACTTTTGGAAGGGTTAACGAGTTGGCCTGAGGACCTCTCGTATTGATGCAGAAAACTTAGGAGTCGCCGAACGGAGGAGCGACTGCCATTAGAAAAAATGACAATGTCATCTGCAAAGGATAAAGAAGAAATAAGGGGACAACCCCTCGGAATACCGAAGCGTTGAACTTGCCCGTAAATAGTCAAGGTTTGGAGACCGCGAATCAAAGCCTCCGCCGCGATCACAAAAAGGGAAGGCGAGAGTGGATCTCCTTGGCGAAGATCTCTTCCCGCCCTGAAGTAACCTTTGGCCGATCCGTTTATGAGCACAGAAAACCAACAGTTGGAGATGAGCCTCCACACCAAGTCAATAAGGGATTCCGGGAACCCGAAGGCCCTTAAAACCTTGATGACGAAAAACCAAGACATGCGATCATAGGCCTTGGCCATGTCCAGTTTGAAGACAACATTAGAGCCCCTAACTTTTCGATCAATTTGGGAAATAAGTTCCTGGGCGAGAAGGACGTTGTCAGTGATCAAACGACCTTTGACAAAACCTGCTTGCGAAGGAGAAATAATACGGTCTAGGAATGGGGCCAAGCGAGAGGCGAGGATCTTGGAGATAACTTTATTCGAAAAGTTACACAGACTGATCGGCCTGAAATCCCCGCACGATCTAGGATTATCGCACTTAGGAATGAGAATAAGGTTGGTGGAGGTCCATCCGGCAGGAAGGGATTTCCCAGAGAAGAAGGACTGAACAGCAAGACAAAAATCAGCCTGAATAATAGGCCAGGAGCACCGATAAAAGCTGCCGTTGAAACCATCCGGTCCACTAGCGCTGTCCTTGCTTAAGGCAAAGACACAGTTCCGGATTTCCTCAGCGGTTGGCAGATCGAAAGAAGGACACTATCCGACGAGGAGATGACACTAGGGATGAAGGCTAAGAGAGCCGGATCAGAAACCGAAACTGACCCTGAACCAAGAAAGGATTGAAAGTGGGCCAGAATGGTATCTTTTACTTCCTCAGGAGAGGAAGCAGTAGAAAGGTCAGGCCTCAAAATCTCGCGAATCGTAAGAAGGTTATTCTTCTTACGAATAGAAGAATGAAAGAATTTGGAGTTCGTATCGCCTTCGACTACCCACTTGATCCTAGCCTTTTGACGGAGGAAGTCATTTTCGATACGAAGTTCCGAAGAGAAAATGATTTGCGCAAGCGTCCAAGCCTCCTTGTTTGCCGGAGATGGATCTTCGTCAAGCAAAGATTCGGCTAATATAAGAGACTCTTCAGCCATTCTAACGCGATCAAAAATGTTCTTAAAGACGTGAAGATTCCAAACCTTAAGGCTCTCCTTGAGACGCTTAAGTTTACGACTGAAAACAGCACAGGAAGAGGCAGCAATTGGATTGCTCCAGGAATTTTCCACCTCCTGAAGAAAGGAATGATGAGATCTCCACATGCTCTGAAACCGAAAGGAAGATGGACCCGAAAGGAAGAAAGGAGAGCAACGAACAAGCATAGGAGCATGATCAGAGAAGGAGCGGTGAAGGTGAGCGATGGAGAAAGAGAAGGGAAGGCGAAACCAATCCTCCGACCCAAAGACACGGTCGAGTCTGGAAAGGATACGGTTCGGACCCTCTTGGTTGTTAGACCAAGTAAAAGCAGAACTAGTAAAAGGAAGCTCGGAGAGGCCAGAGCTGGCAATGAAGGAGTTGAAATCCTCCATTGCAGAACGGTTGACGGTCGCCCCGCCCCGTTTCTCCGCTTGGCAGGCGACGATATTCAAATCCCCGCCGATCATAGAGGGAGCTATCCCCGTAGACCCAAGGCCCAAAAGGTCGGACCAAAGGTCTAATCTAACCGAGCGATCACAACTGGCGTAGACCGCCGAGAGTAAGAAGGCTGATGGAAAAGAAGGAGACGAACATGACAAAGAAAGGAGCTGGGGAGAATCAAAAACGGGGGTAACCGATAAAGATTTGGACCATAAGATCCAGATCTTTCCCGTGCTGTTGGCGGAACCGCCGCCAAATCCTAAGGAACAGATAACAGAAGTAATACCTTCTGGGGCAATAAAAGGTTCCAGAAGAGCAATCAAGCCAACAAAGTGCTTTCTGACAATGCGTTTTAGTCTAGCCAAAGACGCATCATTGCCAATACCACGAACATTCCAGAAGAGAATGTTAGCCATGAGGAAAATAGATAACGAAGATGATAGAGGAGACTACCAGACAGTAGACAGAGGAGACAAAAGGGCTCAAATAAGATACAACGAAGAACGAGTAGATCGATCGATCTGCTCGGACGCCGCTATAGAGCGTGTGCGGATGGTGCGAGGAGTAGATGGGACTCTACGCGATGAGCGTCGAGTCGTACGAGGAGGATGGGCAGCGGGCTGGGGAAGTGTCTCAAGAGACACCTCAACAGTGTTCCCCCTCAACGACGACTTCGAAGAAACAGACCGCGACCGCGAGAACGAGGGTGATGAGTTTCTAGTTAAGCAATCAAGACGCTCATTAAGGAGCGCAATTTCCTCCCGACTCATAAGAGGAATGGAGATGGATAAAGAGCACGAAGACGAAGGGATAGAGCACGCCGATGAGCAATGAAAAGGAGGCAAATCCCGGCGATCCGGAAGCTCAACCGGCGAGCGAGTGAAACAAGGGACGCGGACCGATCGCAATCCAAAAGACCTAAAAAATACCACAGAGAAGAAGGAATAGATAGGAGAAAAGCCAACAGCAACTGAAACCTCAGAAGAAGCCGCGGATCGGGAAGAAGTGGAGGATGAAAGCATTGGAAGGTCGACACAGGAAGACACAGACGGAGACAGAGATAAAACATGTGAGGGAGAGCGGGCAATCTGCTTCCCCAATTGCTGTGGGAGTCTTACCGGAGCCGAACTGTTACTAATGAAATAGCCCTGCAAAAGTGGTAAGAGTCGCTGATCGGTTCCAACCGAAGAAACAGTAGAGCGGAGAGAAGAATAAAGGCATATTCCCGGTCTATCCATATAGTGGTCGACGACGGCCACTATACGCATAGAACTGGGAAGTTCCCCGAACAAATCGCTCCACATCTGGTGGAACCTCCGAGGATAACCATTGGTAGCTGACACCAAAGGGAAGCAAAAAGAAAAAACAGTCACTGACGACATAGAAACGGCCTCGTTATGACTCACTGCAATACCCCAAAGCAAGAAAACCGACAGAGCGAACCAAATCAGCAAACTGGACGGGAAACCCTCAAAACGACAAAGGTGAAATATCACAGAGATATACACCTGCATAGCGCAACGAAAAACAACCAAGACTGCCCAATCGAAACAAACAACAAAGGAAGGACCTAACACTGCACATTCCATAGACGAAACGCAGCGTTAGGGAGCACGCACGTATGTGCGTCTAGGCTCAAACAAACAGAAAAAACCTCTACGGACCAAAACCAGGAAGCAACAGGCAAGACAATGGAAACAACGTCAAAGGAGCAGTAAGTCGAGAAGCATACCTGCCTACAAAGGGCAACACTCACCTGATGGCCAAAGGAAAAGGCTAAAGCAACCGAGAACCAGCCACAACCCGACCCCGCAACAGCAACGGAATCCACAGCAACATGCATACCATCTCCATCGGTCGAAGGAAATACAACCATAGGCAAATAAGGAGTGCCAGATAAACCAGAGACATCAACAATCGCTGAAACCAGCTGCTCGCTGGGAAGAGGGAGGCAGGTGATCAAATCCTCCTCCCTACAACCACCCGCAACCTCTACGGCGGCAAGCGATCCAAAGACAATAGGGACCTCGATCGAACAACCATCATAAACTTCTCCTAAAAAAGTCAGACTGGGAGCGAATCGAGTGATGAAATCTCGATTGCTACTCAAGACGGAGCCACCGACCTTGGAGAAGGCACAAGAGCACTCAGGGCCAGATCCAAACGAACCAAAGCATAAATCAGGCAAAAACTCGGCCTGACCGTTCATTGCCACCCCGAAAACAATTCGTGGTGAAAAACGGGTGATGAAATCCCGGTTACCACAGATCGCAGACAGGAACGGGGAAGCAGACGAGAAATCAGGCGACTCAAAGTCCTCCGGCCTCGACCCATCGCTCCCAAAAGCATTCGAATAGAGAGGGGATAATTCCATGAAATGACCGTCCACCACCAGAAACTTGAAACGAGCGAGGGACGAGAAGGCCGAGAGAGAGTATACACAGATCTGTAACGAACAATCACTAGAGAAACAAACCGACAAAGGCGGCGCCGCCACCTCCAGCAGAGCAGACGCGATGCTAGCAAAAGAGGGGCAGGATCTCACAAAATCACCACGAAACGAGAAAACCCCCAAATTCATCGCCAAAACCCTAGAAACCACACAGAAGAGAACAGAGAGAGAAGCAGAGGTGGAGCACACCCAGTAGAGCCAACACGAACAAACAATAAAAGAAATCGCGGAGAGAAGAAGATGATTTTAGAAAATCGCAGAGGAAGGCTAATTTAGGAGGCCATTAAAACGACCGTTGGCTTGGCCTAAGTTTTAGTAACCCGATGATCCATGCATTAACTGTTTCTATATTTAGCATATTATGCATAGGTATAAGTTTAAACCATGGTGTGTGGTTACGGCCGGAACCACGAGATTCCGACCATCTCGGATCGGTTCCGGCCGAAGGCGGGACGAGATTAGGTCAAAATCCCGTCCCGTTTTAAAAAAAAAAGACTAAAAAAAATCGGAGTTGTTGTAGCAAGAGGAAGAGAAGATAAGCGACAAAAACCTCACATGTAAGAAATTCGAGCAGAGGTGCTTCGAAAAAATTCTCGAGCAGAGGAAATTCAAGCATCACGGACCTTCGACAAAATTCGAGAAGAGGGGCATCTACCAAATTCATTGTAGAGGAGATTCGACCAAATTTGAACATCGCATGTAAGAAATCTTTGTTCGGTTTGATCTGATGTCGTTTTTTGTTTCTTTTGTTTCGTATGAATGAGCAGCAGCAAAACTAAGGTTAAGAAAAGTTGAAATGGAAATAAAAATGGGCTGAAGACTAATGAACTGAAGATTATTAGATGGGCTGGAACCTGGAAGTTAATTAAAATAGAAATGTTATGTGGGCTACTTCCTTTTCAATTTCAATTTGAGCTGAAATTATAGGAACTTAAGTGGACTTGTATTGTTGGACTTGTGCCTTTGACTTGTATTGTTAGACTTGTATTATTATAGAAAACACGTCATTGACTTATGTTATATATTGCATCATTGTCTTTTTATAGACTATATTTGTATATAAGTTTGCAACAATTATTATTATTTTTTCATTAAAAATACAAAAATTCAATATAATGACCGAAACCGAAACATAAACCGAAACTTCCGAAATTTCCGAAATTGACCGAAATCAGTAAAATTTCAAATTATCGAAACCGAGACCGAAACCGAGTTCTCGAACCTTGGTTTAAACTAAGCGACCCTTGATGAAACTAACAGTTTACGAAGCTGATTTTTCTGTGTGCTAATAATAATCGTAATCAAGCTGTTCAATAAATAGTTTTTTAATGAAAATTCCAAGGGCTAGTCCCTCTGTTTTCTTAACGGATTAATATATAATTAGCAATATGCATGCATGTTGATACTTGATACATTTGTATACATATGTAATACTGTTGATTGGTACTTTACTGACATTTAACTAACAAAACTTTCAATTAAAAAGTAGGGTCGTTAGATGAAAAAGAAAAAAAGATAATTAAGCGATAAAAATTCAAGATTATATTTGGTAAACGAAAGCAAAATCTACCCATTGTCATTTTTAATATGAGTAATTTTATTATCATAATTATAAAGACAACCTCTGAAAGTAGCTAAATGATTAACCAATTCAATAATTACCCAATATTTGAAGGTTCTCTATAAAATTAATAAATCAAAGTTGAATCAGTTTAGAGTTTACATCTCAATCCTTTTTTTCCTAGACAACAAATTCAAGATGGAGAGCAGATCAAATCAAACTATACTAAAACTTGTTCAGATAGATTTATTAATTAAAGGATGAATATTTTTTGACCTAGAAACGTGGTCTCTATTCGAACTCAGTTTTGTCTAGTTAGTACTTGAGGGCATTGAATTTCAGTAAAATTTATCTAATAAAAGTAATCAATGTTGTTGTTGTCGTCGTCGTTGTAAAAGTAATCAATGTGTTGCTTCTTCTGAATTAGTTGGGAACCTGAACTATAGCTAGAACCAATTACGACATTTAAATGGTTTCAAGTATGTATATCAAGGTATTTTTGTACTAATTTTTATACTAGTCAAATATAAAATTATTTTAAAATTTATCATATAAGAAAATGATTAGACATGGGTACCATTCATGCATGCTTTGTTCAGTCAATCGGATCGGATGGCTTGTTACTTTATACCACTGACTTTTAAAGGCAGCTAGTAACTTTCATAGGCACAGTTCAGTCAAGTGAGTTAATGATGCTACCCGAAGTTTGTATCAATGCAATTTATGCTGCAAAATATAAGTGATATGTTGGGATGTGCATAAAGCCAGTGTTCTAATGTCCATTTCATTGATCTTGGCTTGAACCACTAATGCATGCAATACATTGTCCAGATCCTAATGCTATTTATTAGGGTGTGCTGTCTAGGTGGAGAATGGTACTGGTACTGTTATCTCTAAATTTATTTTGGTACACAAAGTGCTGGCCGAATATCATCCCCAATTATAACCAGCAGCGCTAAACTAGAGGGACAACCCAATAGATCTAGGTTTGCGTAGACAAAGCTTTACTGGCAATGCCTGTAGGAATTAAGCAAAAGAAGAATGTGGATCTTGTGTTCGAAAGGTATGAATTACTTCGGTATTCACAGAAAATTATCTAGGTTGAGCCTTCCACATCTGATTTTCTGTCATCATTTTCTTCCAGAGAATTTTGCTATTATTTTATTCTCTTGTGCTAAACAAGTTATATGTTGCAAGCTCCTGTGCAATTATACGCAAAATATTTGAAGCAACGAGTATTCTACCTTTTGAAGTGTTATACTTATCATGAGTGTACTTCCAGTCAGTTTGTGTATCCATAAAGAAAATCATTCTACTAGTTGATAGTTTACTTTCAAGCAAACCAAAAATAGATGGTTTTATGCTTGTAAATGAGATTTAACACTTGTTCCATTTTCAGATCAGTGTTTATTCCCCTAACATTATGATGCAGCGCGAAATCAAGTTGAGCAACGTACCTTAGGTCGCGCGCGTGATTTCCTAGGTCGCAAAGAAGAAGGTCGCTCCTCCTCCTTGAGTCACGCTGTCCTAGGTCGCGGCGAAGAGACTCCAGTAGGTCGCGAGCGACTTATGCTAGCTCGCGAACGACATGACGATGAAGCGCATACCTCAATTCGATCAATTCCAGATCGCCGCTCCTCCTCCTTGAGTCGCGCTGTCCTAGGTCGTGGCGAAGAGACCCCTGTAGGTCGCGAGATGCTCAACTCTGTTTTAGGTCGTGGACGACCTATCCTAGGTCGCGAAATGCTCATCCCTGTAGGTCGCGAGATGCTCATCCCTATTTTAGGTCGTGGACGACCTATCATAGGTCGCGAAATGCTCATCCCTGTAAGTCGCGAGATGCTCATCCCTATTTTAGGTCGTGGACGACCTATCCTTAGGTCGCGAGTTCTTCCAGAAGGTCGCGAATGAAGTTGTCACTGAAGAACCTTAAGTCGCGGTGAATGACTATCTCGTGAACGAGCTGGTTTAAGTCGCTGATTTTGATAAGTCGTTTATATTTTAGGTCGCATGAGTTGTACTTTAGGTCATTGTGTTGTAATTTTTCTTAAGTGTGTGTTGTGTTGTAACCCTATAAATAGGGATGTTGGTCATTTGTAAATGGTTGTTGATTTTGAAATAAAATTTCCTTTGTTAGCTTTGTGCTTTCATCCAATTGGTAGTCGAGTGTGATCTCCTATCTCCACCTTCGGTCAATCGAGTGCGCTCGATTCAACGATCGTGAAGCCAATTCGCGGTATCAAGTGCGCTTGATCAACGCTCGAAGAATTGAAAATCTATTTTCACGGTATCGAGATCGATCAACGTGACGTAGATAGCTAAAATTCGGCATCTTCGGATCAACAAATTTGGGCATTTCAGTATTTATCAATCCACCGATTGCTACGATCATCGATTTATCTTGTTTTGTCTATCCGCTGCGTCATTTGGTATCAGAGCTAGATCGCAAGGAGTTTGCGTAGATTTTTGGAGTTTGTGCGAGATTTACATCATTTGGAGAAGTGGGTTATCGAGATTTTGAAGAGATTTGTTCGTTTGGAGATTTTTGAAGTTTTCAACAAGTGGGTAGTTTTGATTTGAAGATTTTTAGATCGAAGTGAAGTTTTTGTTGGAATTTGTCGAAGGGTGATCATGCCTCCGAGAAGAGCTAACCGTTATCGCAACATTGATGCTTTGTATGGGAGAGAAGAGGCCGATGAGATGGAGCAAAGAATTAACGAAAACTTTAATGAGAAGATTAATGAAGGGATTGGTCGATTAGAGAAAGTTGATGATGAATTTAAATCAAAGTCAAAGAGGAAGGTCACCAGTCTTGAACCATGGAGGAAACAGGGTTTCGTCATCAGTTACGGAAGCAAGGAGGGTGTCGCCACAAACTTATCAAGATAAAAGGGAATCATCAATTTCAATGAGACGAGATCACCATGGGGAAGAGAAAAGAAGTCAACATGGGTTGGACGATAAACCATGTCGTGATGTCAAAAGATTAAGTAGAAGAGACTTGCATGATCATAGAGACATACGTGGTCATAGAGACGAAGGGTGTCATTTGCCAAAACACGAGAATGATTCTATTTGGCTAAGGAACAATATTTTTCAGTCTACCTGTACTATCTTGGGAAAGGTTTGTAAATTCGTTATTGATACGGGAAGTTACGATAACCTTATTTCTGAAGAAGCCGTTATGAAGTTGGGGCTGAAGACTGAAAAACACCCTAGACCATATAAACTGGCATGGATAAAGGAAGGGAAAGAAGTGACAGTGGGAAGACGAGCATTGATTAAATTTTCTATTGGGAAAAAGTACAAAGATGATATATGGTGTGATGTGGTTGATATGGATGTGTGTCACATACTATTGGGAAGTCCATGGCAGTATGATAGAGCTGTACAACATAATAGTCACGCCAACAGCTACAGTTTCATGTTCGAAGGAACCAAAATTACTTTGGTGCTTAAGAAGCGTGAACAAAGTGACTGCAAGCTAGAGAAGAAGGAGGAAGCAACTAATTTAATATCTTCGAAAGAATTTGTTGAAGAAATGAAAGATAATGTTGAAGTGGAAGATAAAGTAGATTCTTCTCAACCCGCGAAGTTTGATGACTCTGAAGTTGATTACTCGCAATCCGCGAAGTTTGATAAAGATAGAGTTGATGATTTTCAACCAACGAAATCTGATGAACCTGAGGTTGAAATTTCACAACCAGCAAAGTTTGATAAACATGAAGTTGATATTTTTCAACCGACGAAGCATGATGAACGTAAATGTGAGAATGTACAACCAACAAAGTTCGATGAGGATGAAGAAAGTGTGTCAAGAGATGAAGGGAGTAATTTATCAGTGAGAAAGGTGGATTCGATTAGTCTATTATCTACAGAAGAGTTTGTTAAAGAAGTGGAGGATAGTGCGGAAGTGTTTATGTTGAATGGGAATGAAACCAGTAAAGATCTCGAGACTCCTGAGGAGGATGAGCCAGTGGTAAATGAATTCGAAGATGTACTCTCTGCAGAGTTACCCAAGGAAGTACCACCGCTGAGAGACATACAACATCATGTTGACCAAGTGCCAGATGCTATTGTACCGCTTAGACCACGTTATCATATGTGTCCAATAGAGCAGGAAAAGTTGAGAAGACTGGTTATTGGATTTCTGTTCAAAGGAAGACAGTCGTATACCCCTGATTGCAGTCAGCAAATGAAAATCATCAAAGACGTGCATAAAGATAAAATCGTGAGCCGTGATCGTACCATGCAGCTAATCTTAAAGTCTTATTTTGGGTCGTCACTGAGGAAGGAAGTTGAAAGGTCTGTTCAGAGGGGCCATAATCGATAAGTTTCAAAGAAGACCACGACAAATGCAAATTTAAATATGCCGTTACATATACATGCTAAATTACGGGAGGATGTTAGTGTGGACTTTGTTTTGGAATTGCCGCGAACGCAACATGGCAATAATTCTATTTATGTGATGGTTGATGTTTTTCTGTTCAAGGGAAACAGGTTGTGTATACCAGCGAGCAGTCTGCGGATGAAGAGTGTGAAAGAATTGCATGGAGAAGGTCATGTGGAAAGAGATCGTACATTGCAGTTGAGTTCGCAAACATATTTTTGGCCTTCTATGAGGGAAAAGGTTGAAAGAATTGGGAAGAGATGTCATATTTGTCAAGTTTCCAAAGGGACAGCGACGAATGCGGGATTGTATATGCCATTACCCGTGCCTACTAAACCATGGGTTGATATCAGCATGGATTTTGTTTTGGGTTTGCCTAGAACTCAACGGGGAAATGATTCTATATATGTTGTGGTAGACCGTTTCTCGAAGATGGCACATTTCATTGCTTGTAAGAAAACGACGGATGCAGTTCATGTGGCACAGTTATTCTTTAAAGAAATCTATCGTTTACATGGGTTACCTGAATCTATTGTTACTGACCGAGATACTCGATTTCTGAGTCACTTTTGGTTGAGTCTATGGAAGATGGTTGGGACGAAGCTGAATTTCAGTAGTGCTTATCATCCACAGACAGATGGACAGACTAAAGTTGTGAACAGATCCCTGGGAAATTTGTTGCGGTGTCTTGTGAAGGATAATCTGAAGAGTTGGAATGCGAAGTTATGTCAAGCGGAGTTTGCTCATAATCATGCTATCAACCGTAGTACGGGTTTCAGTCCATTTCAAATTGTATATTCAAACTTGCCAAAGGGGCCGTTGGATTTAGCGATAGTATCACAACCGAAGGGGACAGTTAAACGGGCTGCTGATTTTGTTGATGGGTTGACAGAATGCCATAGAATCGTTCAGGAACGTTTGGAGAAGACAAATGAGAAGTATAAACGAGCTGCAGATAAGAAGAAAAGAAGTGTGGAGTTCAACGAGGGTGATTGGGTGTATGCTGTGTTAACGAATGATCGTTTTCCAGTGGGTGCTTATAACAAGTTGAAAGCCCGAAAGATTGATCCAGTATAAATTATAAAACGGATCAATGAAAATGCATATAAGTTGGAGCTGCCGGAGGACGTGTATACTTTTGACGTGTTCAATGTTAAACATCTTATACCTTATTATGGAGATGAACAACCCAATGGGGAAGAACTTTTAAATTCGAGGACGAATTTTTCCCAACCAGGGGAGGATGATGCAGCGCGAAATCAAGTTGAGCGACGTACCTTAGGTCGCACGCGTGATTTCCTAGGTCGCAAAGAAGAAGGTCGCTCCTCCTCCTTGAGTCGCGCTGTCTTAGGTCGCGGCGAAGAGACCCCAGTAGGTCGCGAGCGACTTATGCTAGCTCGCGAACGACATGACGATGAAGCGCATACCTCAATTCGATCAATTCCAGATCGCCGCTCCTCCTCCTTGAGTCGCGCTGTCCTAGGTCATGGCGAAGAGACCCCTGTAGGTCGCGAGATGCTCAACTCTGTTTTAGGTCGTGGACGACCTATCCTAGGTCGCGAAATGCTCATCCCTGTAGGTCGCGAGATGCTCATCCCTATTTTAGGTCGTGGACGACCTATCCTAGGTCGCGAAATGCTCATCCCTGTAGGTCGCGAGATGCTCATCCCTATTTTAGGTCGTGGACGACCTATCCTTAGGTCGCGAGTTCTTCCAGAAGGTCGCGAATGAAGTTGTCACTGAAGAACCTTAAGTCGCGGCGAATGACTATCTCGTGAACGAGCTGGTTTAAGTCGCAGATTTTGATAAGTCGTTTATATTTTAGGTCGCATGAGTTGTACTTTAGGTCATTGTGTTGTAATTTTTCTTAAGTGTGTGTTGTGTTGTAACCCTATAAATAGGGATGTTGGTCATTTGTAAATGGTTGTTGATTTTGAAATAAAATTTCCTTTGTTAGCTTTGTGCTTTCATCCAATTGGTAGTCGAGTGTGATCTCCTATCTCCACCTTCGGTCAATCGAGTGCGCTCGATTCAACGATCGTGAAGCCAATTCGCGGTATCAAGTGCGCTTGATCAACGCTCGAAGAATTGAAGATTTATTTTTACGGTATCGAGATCGATCAACGTGACGTAGATAGCTAAAATTCGGCATCTTCGGATCAACGAATTTGGGCATTTCAGTATTCATCAATCCACCGATTGCTACAATCATCGATTTATCTTGTTTTGTCTATCCGCTGCGTCACATTACAAGGTAAAACATTTATTAATTTTTATTATTTCCCCTCGTATGTATTTTAGGTGGGGGCACCAGCAGAATTTTTGTTTTGTTTTTTGAAATATTTTTAGAGTTTATTTGAGTTTTACCTCATTTATATAGTCGTCATTGTCTTCAACATACTTTTATAATATTGCATCAAAGTGGGTAGTGTGCTCTTTAATGTATTCAGCAATGTTTTCTATTATTGCAGGTTCATCAAGAAAGGCGTTAGTTGCTGTTTCACAATTGTCTGAAACATCTCCTTCATGGTTGTTATTTTCATTCTTTGAGAATTATGGATTCTCTTTAGTTAAGTATTTCAGAAGAATTACTATTGCTTGATTAGTTTGTGATATAGCTTTCTGATCCCCTTGTACATTTTCTTGTAGAAAACGAGCAAGAAGTGGTAGCTGGTGAAAATGTTGCTTCTTCAGTTAATATTGGGTTTAACTTTGCTTCTCCTTTCTCTTGAACTGTAGTATAGCTCTTGATTATTATTATTTTTCTTCAGTAGGTTGTGCTTCTGTATGAGGAATAGGACACTCCTCACGTGTATCATTAGTATGTGATTTACACTTTTCTGCTTGCTTAGCATCAGTGCCTATAGTATCCACCATATTATCTTTGGCACCAACATTGCAGTGAATGCATTTTGTTGGAACATTGTCGCACTTATAATGATTTCACCTGTATAGATCTCTACTTCTACTTCTTCTGGTAGGTTCGTCTACTTCAATTAAAGTTTTTGCAAATACTGTTTTTTTTTTATAAATGCTGTGATGAGATCCAGTTGGATTGATTTACCTACAACACTAACAAGTTATATGTTGGGTAGACAAAGTAAAGGGACAACCCAGTTGGTTTGTGCAGAAAACTTTACTGGTAATGCCCGTAGGAATTAAGTAAAAAAAGAATGTGGATCTTGTTGTTCTTAAGGTATGAATTACTTCAGTCTTCACAGATTATCTAGGTTAAGCTTTCCTCATCTGAATTTCTATTATCAGTTTCTTCCAGAGAATTTCAACGTTATTTTATTCCTTTACGATGGAAATGTTAATGGGTGGTATATGATCTCCCATGAAGTAAATGTGTCATCAATATGGTTGCAAAAGATCAAACTAAATGGTGAGTCTACATGATTATCTGATGCATCCTTCCTACAAACATCAATTTAACATCTGCATCGTTTTATCAGATATTTCTGGGACGAAGATTTAAGTGTTGAGAATTTCCACCTTGTGAGTTTTTTTTCTTTTCTTTTTTTCTTTTCCCTACTTCAGGGCTTGTTATCTATAGTTTTAAAAAATCAAAAGCTTTTTTTTTTATTTTAATCAAGACTCTCTGCATCATGTTACTTTAATCAAGTCTTATGCAAATTCACTAGAAGAGTCTAATTCTATTGAATATAATGTGCACTTCACATGCTGAATTTTTTACAATAGCACCAAGAATTTTCGTGGTGCGTTATATTTCTCAGTTAAACTTTTTATCCATGGAGTTCCTAAAATGTGATTATATCATCATGTATGAATCAATTAGTAAGTCCTCATACATATAAGCTACTACTGTAATTTTCATTTGGTGACAAAGTCATGTTCCTAAAGATGTAATGCATATCACCGTGTATGCCACATCTAATAAGTATATGTGTAAGCGCATAACTGTGTATCCACATATACAAAGCATCATTAAAGATGCTCTAATTGGTAATTCAGTATTCATATCTTACCTGAAAAAAGATTTTAAAGGGTTAATTACAGCGGTTAAGCATTAAGTTATATATTTATTATTAAAGTTCTTAATGTTTATTGATTATCCACACTGTAAAAGCACACAGCAAGCATAAAAAAATTTGCACTTCAAAAATTCATGGTTACAGGTAGCAGCCGAAAGGTAGAGGCATGATTTGAATGGTGCATTGGGTCGATGTGCATGGTCATGACAATAATAACATGGTAGATGGTACCCTAAAGAGATCCAACCAAGCCGCAAACCAGGCTGGAGATTCTTAATGGTTTGAGCACTTTTACATTTTATCTTAAAGGCTTAATGATATGTACTATACAAAATATTATCGCATATGTATGAAAATGGTGTAAAATTGGATATGTTTTGTATTTATTATTTGTTTTATTATCAAGTTTTTTTTGCGATTCTTGCTTGAATTTATTGGATTATTTTTGTCAAAGAATTTTGGAAAATATTGTCATTTGAAAAGCTATTTTAATTTTGTATTAGAAATGTTGTTAAATGATATGCAATGAAAAAGAAATGAGAAGTATAACACGGTAGAAATAAATGCTATAAATAATTAACATTTGATGCAGGCCAAGTATTAGGTCGTGACCGACCTAACAAATTCGTAAGTCGTTCGGAAATAATAGGTCGTATACGACCTAAGAACTTTGAAGCTAACGAGAGAAGGATACAAAATGAAGTACTAAGTCGTGACCGACCTAACGAAGCCCTAAGTCGTGACCGACCTAATAATGCCTTTAAGTCGCTCCAGCGACTTAGTGAAGTTCGGCAATGACCTAGTGGAGACTCACGAGTTAACAAGATAAAGGGAAAGGCGCTCGAACGACCTATCGAGTTACGACCTAAGTTAGATCGCGTGAACGACCTACGACCTAAGTTAGGTCGCGAGAAGCTTTAGGTTGCCACTTGCTATGATTCGCTGAAGCTTATGCCGCCTGGACTTCTGGAAGACGCTGCCTTGTTTTTAGGTCGGACAAGGGTTAAGTCGTGAGGTTTTAGATCGTGATATTTTTAGGTCGTGATGTTTAGGTCGTGGACGACCTATATGGTGTGTTGTAAATATGGAGTTGTAATATGTTGTATTGTTTTCTTTGTGCTGTTGATAAGTCGTTGCCGACCTTAGTTAAGTTGTAGGTCGCGAGTCATGTTTTAGGTCGTAAGTCGGTGATGTTAGGTCGTGGCCGACCTAAGTGTTGGTCATTTTGAGTCGTGTATTGTAAAACTCTATAAATAGGCCCGTGGTGCCATTTGTAATAGTTTAGTTGATTTGAATAAAAACTTTTGTTTTGTTAGCTTTGTGCTTTCACCAAATTGGTAGTTGAGTGAAATCTCCTATCTCCACTTTCGGTTAATCGAGTGCGCTCGATTCAACGATTGTTGAAGCCGATTCGCGGTATCAAGTGCGCTTGATCAACGCTTGCAGAATTGAAGATCTTCTTTCACGGTATAGTGCGCTATCAACGTGACGAAGATAGCTAGAATTCGGAATCTTCGGATCAACGAATTTGGGCCATTCAGTATTCTTCATTCCATCGATTGCTACTTTCACCGTATCATCATTTTGTTAATTCCGCTGCTGCATCATTTGGTATCAGAGCTTGTTTTAGCCAATCATAGCTAAATGAGTCTTGGAGCCGAGAATTTGAAATTTGAAGTGTTGTTTTGTACGATTTTGAGCTAGGCCGTGATCATGTTGAAGTGTTCATCTTTGTTTTGAAGTATTGGAGTTCGGATTTGCATTTTTGAGGAGTTGATTGTTCATCGTGTTCATCACAAATTGCAACAACTTGGGAGTTTTCGATCCATAGCATTTTGGATCTAAGTTCGAATTGTGATTGAATTTTGAAGTGTTGAAGAGCTTCGGCCGAGCTAAGCAAGTGAAGGCCGTGTGCATCATTTGATATTTGTTCATTCCGAGAATTGAAGTTTGTTTCATTTAACAATGCCGCCAAGAAGAGCTAATCGACATCAAAATATTGAAGCTTTGTATAAAAGAGAAGAAGCTGATGAAATGGAGCAAAGAATTAATGAAAATTTTAGTGAGAAGCTTAATGAAGGGATTGGTCGATTAGAGAAGATGATGTTAGAGATGAATCAAAATCGGAGAAGGGTTTCACCTGAATCCAACCATGGAGGAAGTAGAGTTTCACCACATTCCAATCGGGAGAGAAGTGCTGATAATGATCATAGAAGTGTGAGTCGAGATTGCTATAGAGATGATGATGATCGAAGACGTGATAGGAATGTGAATAATCGTGATCGGAGGAATGTAGATAGAAGGAATGTTGGTGGAAGACGGGAAGGTAGTAGAGATGTTGGTGGTCAGGATCGACATTGCTATACATCAGATTTTGAGGAGGAGTTTGATGGTGGTAGTGTTCATGGACAAGGACGAGGACAAGGAAAGAATCAGTCGGAGTATGATCACAAGTGGGAGTCTGGGATGAAGACTGAAATTCCAGAATTCAAAGGTGGTATGCAAGCTGAGGATTTTTTGTATTGGTTGTCTAATGTGGAGGAGATTTTTGACTTCAAGGAAGTGCCAGAACATCGTAGAGTGAAGTTGGTTGCTACAAGGTTGAGGGGTAGAGCTTTGGCGTGGTGGAAGCAGACCAAACTGACACGTGAACGGAAGGGGAAGTCAAAGATTGAATCTTGGGAAAAGATGAGGAAATTGTTGAGAGCTACTTTCTTGCCTTATAATTATCAATCGCTTATGTATCAGAGGTTGTAGAACTTAAGGCAAGGAACGAAGACTGTTAATGACTATGCTGATGAATTTTATCAACTAATTGCTCGAAATGATATCATGGAGAGAGAAGAACAATTGACCGCGAGGTTTGTTGGGGGACTTAGAACGCAGATCCAGGATATGGTGAACATGTTCGACCCTAAATCTGTGGCCGAAGCACATCAAAAGGCATTGGCTTGGGAGAAACAAGGAAGATGTGGGGGAGGTGTGTTTCCAAGTTTTACGGGGTAGAACAAAGGAGCGGGTAGTAGTTCTAATATTCCTAAAACATCGAGTAAGCCGGTTGTTCATGAAGTGGCTAAACCTAAAGTCAATACCAATTTCAAATGCTATAATTGTCAGGAAGTGGGACACAAGAGCAGCGAATGTCCGAAACCGAAGAAGAGAACTATGATTGCTGAGGCAGAGGAAGAAGAGGTAGAGGCTGACTGTTCTAATTCACTACATGATGAGAAGGAAGAGAATGTGTCGGGAGATGAAGGGTATTCATTGATGATGAAGAGGTCATGTTTAACACCAAAACAGGAGGAGGAAACTAGATGGTTGAGGAGTAACATCTTTCAATCAACATGTACTATCTTGGGAAGGGTTTGCAAGTTTGTTATTGATGCAGGAAGTTGCGACAATATTATCTCTACAGAAGCTGTGAAGAAGTTATCATTGAAAACAGAGAAGCATCCGAAACCGTAAAAGTTAGCTTGGTTGAGGAAAGGTGGGGAGGTGAAAGTTGGACGAAGGGCTTATGTTAATTTTTCAATTGGGAAGAAATACAAGGATGAGATTTGGTGTGATGTTGTTGACATGGACATATGCCATCTATTGTTGGGGAGACCGTGGCAGTATGATCGAGCCGTGCAACATGATGGACGTACTAACAGTTATAGTTTCATGTTTGAGGGTACAAAAATCACTTTGATTCCTAAGAAGCGACAGCAAGAAGAAAACAAATTGGAGGAGATTGAGGAGCTTAAAACTTTGCTATCTTTGAAGGAGTTTGTGAAGGAGGTAGAAGAGGAGTCTGAAGTATTCTTGTTGATTGGACGTGAGAGTCATGAAGTGGTTGAGATTCCTGAAGAAGTGAAACCAGTGCTGGGAGAGTTTGACGATGTATTTCCTGAAGAGTTGCCAACGGAGTTACCACCGTTGAGAGACATTCAACATCAAATTGATCTTGTTCCAGGAGCTGTGTTGCCACATAGACCACACTACAGAATGAGTCCAAAAGAACATGAGGAGTTGAGGAGGCAAGTGGAAGAGTTGCTTGAGCAGGGGCGTGTGCAGGAAAGTTTAAGTCCATGTGCTGTGCCAGCATTGTTAGTACCGAAGAAAGATGGGACGTGGAGAATGTGCACCGACAGTCGAGCATTGAATAAGATTACTGTGAGATATAGATTTCCTATGCCTAGATTGGATGACTTGTTGGATCGGCTGAGTGGGGCTACTATCTTTTCGAAGATTGATTTGAAAAGTGGTTATCATCAAATTCGAATCAGACCAGGGGACGAATGGAAGACCGCATTTAAGACACATGAAGGATTGTATGAATGGCTGGTCATGCCGTTTGGTTTGTCGAATGCACCGAGTACTTTCATGCGGGTGATGAATCAAATCTTTAGACCATTCATTAGGAAGTTTGTGGTGGTGTATTTTGATGATATACTGATATACAGTGGGAATCCAGAAGAACACTTGCAACATCTGAGAGAAGTGTTGATGGTATTACGACAAGAACAATTTTATGCTGCAACGAAGAAATGCGTGTTCATGACGCAGAGTGTTTTATTTTTGGGGTATGTTATATCGGGAGGAGGTATACAGGTGGATCAGAATAAAGTTGAAGCAATCAGAAATTGGCCACAACCCAAGACGATTATAGAAGTTAGAAGCTTTCATGGTTTGGCGTCATTCTACCGAAGGTTCATTCCACACTTCAGTAGCGTGATGACACCAGTTACTGATTGTATGAAAGGGAAGCAATTTTTATGGTCGGAGGAAGCAGGATTTGCTTTTGAGAGAATCAAGGAACTTTTGACGACATCACCAATTCTAGTGTTGCTGGATTTTCAGTTATTGTTTGAATTACATACTGATGCATCAAAGGTTGGGATTGGAGGGGTGTTGAGTCAGAAAGGTCGTCCTATTGCATATTTCAGTGAGAAGCTATCGGGAGCAAAGATGAGATATAGTACATATGATATGGAATTCTATGCCATCGTGCAAGCTATCAAACATTGGAGACATTATTTGTTTCATAAAGAATTTTTTTTATATACTGATCATGAGGCATTGAAGCATATGCAGGGACAGGACAAGATTGCTGCTAGACATGCTTCGTGGATTGCATACTTACAACAATTTACATTTGTGGTGAAGCATAAATCGGGAATTAAGAACAGAGTGGCAGATGCATTGAGCAGAAGAAATCATGCGTTGACTACAATGAAGGTTGAAGTGACTGGGTTTGATGTGTTGCCCGAATTATTTGTCGATGATCCTTACTTTGAGAAGTTTGTTAATGAAGTCAAGGAGGGAAAGACGGATGAATTTGTTATGGTGGATGGTTTTCTTTTTAAGGGAAATCGATTATGTATACCGGAGTGCAGCTTACGTATGAAGATTGTAAAGGAATTGCATGAGGAAGGACATGTGGGCAGAGATCGTACTTTACAATTGATTTCTCAATCTTATTATTGGCCGTCGATGAAGCGGGAAGTTGGAAAGTTTGTGGAGAGATGCCATATTTGCCAAGTTTCCAAGGGTACAGCGACGAATGCGGGATTGTATATGCCGTTACCCGTGCCGATTAGACCATGGATTGATATCAGTATGGATTTTGTTTTGGGTTTGCCTAGAACTCAAAGGGGAAATGATTCTATATTCGTTGTGGTGGACAGGTTTTCTAAAATGGCACATTTCATCGCTGGTAAGAAGACAGCTGATGCCGTCCAAGTCGCTCAGTTATTCTTTAAAGAAGTGTATCGCTTACATGGTTTACCAGAATCCATTGTTTCTGATCGGGATACTAGATTTTTAAGTCATTTTTGGCTAAGTTTGTGGAAGATGGTGGGAACAAAGTTAAATTTCAGTAGTGCTTACCATCCGCAGTCCGATGGTCAGACTGAAGTTGTTAACAGATCTTTGGAAAACTTGTTGCGGTGCCTGGTGAAGGATAATCTGAAGAGTTGGGATATGAAGTTATGTCAAGCAGAGTTTGCACACAATCATGCAGTAAACCGGAGTACTGGATTTAGCCCATTTCAGATTGTATATTCTAGTTTACCAAAGGGACCATTGGATTTAACGATAATACCACAACCAAAGGGGACAGTCAAGCGAGCTGCTGATTTTGTTGATGGATTGGCAGAATGTCATCAAATCGTTCAGGAACGATTGGAGAAAGCGAACGAAAAGTATAAGCGATCTGCGAATTTGAAGCGAAGAAGCGTTGAATTTAATGAAGGAGATTGGGTGTATGCGGTTTTAACAAAGGATCGTTTTCCGGTGGAAACGTACAATAAATTAAAAGCGCGGAAGATTGGTCCAGTAAAAATTTTGAAGAAAATCAATGAGAACGCGTATCAATTGGAATTGCCGGATAATGTTCATACTTCCGATGTGTTTAACGTCAAATACATAGTTCCGCATCATGGGGATGAGTGTGTTGCGGAGGAGGAAAGTGCAAATTCGAGGACGAATTTCTCTCAACCAGGGGAGGATGATGCAGGCCAAGTATTAGGTCGTGACCGACCTAACAAATTCGTAAGTCGTTCGGAAATAATAGGTCGTATACGACCTAAGAACTTTGAAGCTAACGAGAGAAGGATACAAAATGAAGTACTAAGTCGTGACCGACCTAACGAAGCCCTAAGTCGTGACCGACCTAATAATGCCTTTAAGTCGCTCCAGCGACTTAGTGAAGTTCGGTAACGACATAGTGGAGACTCACGAGTTAACAAGCTAAAGGGAAAGGCGCTCGAACGACCTATCGAGTTACGACCTAAGTTAGATCGCGTGAACGACCTACGACCTAAGTTAGGTCGCGAGAAGCTTTAGGTCGCCACTTGCTATGATTCGCTGAAGCTTATGCCGCCTGGACTTCTGGAAGACGCTGCCTTGTTTTTAGGTCGAACAAGGGTTAAGTCGTGAGGTTTTAGATCGTGATATTTTTAGGTCATGATGTTTAGGTCGTGGACGACCTATATGGTGTGTTGTAAATATGGAGTTGTAATATGTTGTATTGTTTTCTTTGTACTGTTGATAAGTGGCTGCCGACCTTAGTTAAGTTGTAGGTCGCGAGTCCTGTTTTAGGTCGTAAGTCGGTGATGTTAGGTCGTGGCCGACCTAAGTGTTGGTCATTTTGAGTCGTGTGTTGTAAAACTCTATAAATAGGCCCGTGGTGCCATTTGTAATAGTTTAGTTGATTTGAATAAAAACTTTTGTTTTGTTAGCTTTGTGCTTTCACCAAATTGGTAGTTGAGTGAAATCTCCTATCTCCACTTTCGGTTAATCGAGTGCGCTCGATTCAACGATTGTTGAAGCTGATTCGCGGTATCAAGTGCGCTTGATCAACGCTTGCAGAATTGAAGATCTTCTTTCACGGTATAGTGCGCTATCAACGTGACGAAGATAGCTAGAATTCGGAATCTTCGGATCAACGAATTTGGGCCATTCAGTATTCTTCATTCCATCGATTGCTACTTTCACCGTATCATCATTTTGTTAATTCCGCTGCTGCATCAACATTACATTTAGAAAGAAAATAAAAATCTTAGAAAAATCGATAGTGTTTAGTAAACACGCTATGGACCGGTTAGCATAACATCTCCTTTTTCTCAGCATTTCGTTTATAATAGCGTTTCTTAAATTCTATAAATGGTCAACTTTTGGTGGTGTTTATTTTAATGTTGTGCTAACTCTTGGACTTTTTATAGCATATCTTTACATAGCTTTCTATACAACGATCTGGAAAGATTCTACGGTGTTTCTTTACTTTCATAGCATTTGATATTTGTAGCATTTATTAAACGCCATGAAAAATTAACTTTTCATAGGGCTTGCGTCAATGTTATTATATGTCCTTGATCTATTATAACATGACGATACATAGTGTTCTTTAAAACGCCATGGTAAAGTATTATAACGTTTTGTAAACCCCATAGTAAGAACAGTTTCTTATAGTGTCACTTTCAGAATTGGTTATTTATGATTGGAAAATTTCTTATAAACTTTCAGGAATTTGTAAATAAGTTCATATGCACATTTTTATTAACATTACCATGCTTTAGTCATTTTCCCTTATTTATTTAATACAAGGGTTTCTTTAAAGATTCATAACTAAATGATTTAACAAGGGAAAGTCTTTAAATTTAAATCCATCTCTAAAAATTAATTTATTCCCCGTATTAAATTTTCACGGTATTTTAAAATCATTAAAGCATGGAATCATAGCTAAACATCCTCTAATAAGGCTATTTTAACACAAAACATTCATCAAATCAAGATCTATCATTTATAAACACATATTACATGAATTTTATTACAGAAAATCAAAGTCGTAATCTACTTGGATGAAAACAAACTAAAAAGGAAATGATATTACTCACTAAGTCTTAGGATTTCACTTAATCTTTAATCTTCTTAAGTTTCCTTAGTCTTTTCTCATTTTATTTTTCTTTTCTTCTTTTATTCTTAGCAATGGTGGCCGACAAGGTTTTGTTTTGTTTTAACTTGAGGAGAGAATTAATATATAAGGAAAATGATATGTTTAATGGTGTGTCTATGTGTGTGTGTAGCAAGGGTTTTTAGTTTGAAAAAGCCTCCCTTGCCCAATTTTATTAATTTTGTTTCTCTTAATATAAGATCTCCTACATTCAATCCTTTCTTATCTAATTTATTTTCCTCAATAAAAATATCCTCCATTTAAATGTTTATATTTTCCCCTTATACACACGACCAATTTTAATTATATCTCAATTATCCTTGGTCTATTAGATTGAAAGTATTTAAGTATCCACGCCTAACTAACCAAACTTTCCTTAACTAATTCGTTTAATTAAATTCCTTTTATTATCATTTAATAATTCCTTGAATAAGTAAATAATTGTCTCTCAACTATTTACTTCGCTCAATTCACATGTCTTCTTACTAAATTCCATATTTAATCCTATTAAACATTAATCTTATAAGTAATTTGTTAATTAAATATTTGTTAATTGGGGTGTTGTAGATCGACCTTTCTACCTTTATAATGTTGTTCGTTCTCTAGAAGAAGTCACTCATGGATGAGGTTGGTTGTTTTTGTACTTCTTTCCATATCTTGGACCAGTACCTCACCCCTGAACACAAGGCAACTACCGGCCTGTTCTTGTCCGGTCGTCTTACATGGGTTGACTCTTTGTTGAAGCAGCTCATATACGACCTGAGAAACTCTTTCAAACCTTGTCTGATGTGTTATCTAGCTCTCTTTCCATCATTATCCTAGTTTTCAATGTGAAGAAGCGAGTTTTGAAGTTGGTGCATAGCTAGGCCCATGAGTGTAGACTGCCATCTTAAAGGTGAAGGAATTAATGGGAGGTTGGTCTAGTCAGGGTAGAAGGAAACAAAAGGCCCTTGGTGTTGCTAGAAAGTTTGCTGGCACGAGTTATCGAGTTGAACATTGTAATATTGTTGGATGGGTATGTGCACTCATCATACTTATCAATGGGAGGCAAAGCATACCTCCAATGGATATGGTTACTTCGAATTTCCTCAGAGAAGAGCTCTCCGTTTCCCCTGTCTGATAGACTCTTGCCTTCAGTGTTTCTGGCTTGGATCATGAGCATTTGCTGGCGTAAAGCTGCTATTTCTTCTCGAAGGCCAACCTCTGCATGCCGCGAGTAGCGTTGGACCTTAGCGAGGGATGGATTCCTCAGGTGTATGGCTCATGAATGGGATCTACAACAATGGTACGACGAATGGGAAGATGATGGCGAGTTGGGGTAGGGGATCTATTTCTGTTCACTAAGGATGATTTAGATTGACGAGCCTGTCTCTCACGGGATATACGCCAGGGTACCTCCCTCTGGGAATGGGAGTGGAATAATGGTTCTCTATATTTAAGATTTCTAGCCAGCCCACCGTCGCTAAGGTGATCAAAATGCAGGTCGTGCACCCCATCCGTCACCCCAAGGCGATCAAATGCGGAGAGTCCGAATACATAAAAGAGTGGCGATCTGCTTGGGATGGTGATACATAGTTGGTTCGGGTTCTGGGATGCGATGGGGATACCCTTTCTCATGTGCAACACGCATATCTTTTTTATGGGAAGGAGGAACCGAGTAAGAGTCTCCAACATGATCCTCTTGCGAGTGTTATGCGTTATTTTGTACGTGTTGGGAATGACATGCTAGATGGAGATACGATCATTTGTTGTTGGGACTATCTGGAAGAAGTTCATGGTTTTCTAAGCATCCATCCTGGCCCTGAGATCATTCATGTCAATTTGTCTAATACTGTTTAAACCATTTATCATGCTGAGCTACGTGTCATTTGTCAAACCTAGGATGGGACATATAAGGCTAGCCTTAATGGCTCCGTTGGTTTTGTGAACTATTAGAGTTGTTAGCTTTATTCTCACCATGGTTTTGCTTGGTGTGAATGTGAGAAGAGTTTGTAGAGAGGAAAAGTAATAATGAGAGCACTTAGGAGAAGCCCTCCTTTAAGCGTTTCGTCAAAACGTTGACTAAAATTTAGTCAATCTTAAAATTGTAGTTAGAAGAAGATATCAGCAAAGGTTATTTACTAATACCATAGTTAACAAACTGAACATGAGGAGAAAACAAGGTAACAAATGCTACAGCATGGAAAGAGACCCAAGATTTAGAGTGGTTCGATCAAAGGTGATCTACGTCGGCTATGGCAGTAATTCTTTATTGCTTTGACTTTCGATTATAATTTACCTTTTTACAAGAGAATGCTAAGTGCAAAGAATGAGAAATTCGATCTCTATATGAATGCATGACATGTTGTGATTATAGCTTGTGTAATTTGACTTGGACGGTTGATATCACTTTGCCAAAGTCCCAAAATCATTCTCGACTGTTGATCATGTTGCTTGGCTGATATGTTTGCTAGCTAGGATGGTAGTTGGATTAGGTGGTTCAGATGACCGCTTGCTAGCGGTTCATACTTAAGCATGTTTTGATCAGAGAGAGATGGCATGGGAATAGAGAGTTGTTGTGTAGTGGTGAAGTGCTGGTTTTGTCAGTGTGGCAGTGGACGCCAGGGAATGGTTGTTATATAGTGTCGCTTTTGCCAGATAAACAGTGTCATACATGCCAGTCTTTTCAGGAAAACCGTACAGATTGGTTGCTTCGTTTTCTAGTGGCAGTCAAGCGCCAGTTCCCAAAAGCCTATCAAGTCAAGACAAGATGGTTGAAGGTGCTGTTGGCGGTCGTGGTCAGAAGGCGAGTAGGGGAACTTGTCATAGAAAGGGGGAGGTCATTGTCTGGATCGCTTACTTGTGAGAAACACTACATGTTGGGTCCTCCAAGGTGCAAGCGAGACAATTGTTGGGGTGGGCCACTTTTTGAGAAGCTTTTGCATGTTGGGCTGTTATTTCTACCATCGTCAACTGATAGCCACAAGGACATGTGCTGGGTGGGTATTTGTAGTGGAGTGATGTAATTCGAGCCAAGATGCAGTCTTTTGAATTAGGTGGGCCCGCCCACATTATAATTGCAAGAAAATCTAGCAATGATACTCATGAATTTTTTATCAGAACTTTTATGAATAAACATTCATTTTTACATAAACCCAATTTTGCCAATGTATATAAGTCAATAAAAGGTTTTCTATTGTCTTACTATAAAATTTATTAACTAAATACTATGTATTTCCTAAGAAAATTTTATTTCTGCAATATACATGCGTTTAAATCATGGGAATACATAGGAATAATATTTTATTAAGATAATATATCACATTTTCCAAACTATTTTTTAATGGTTGTCTCAAACTGAAAAATTAAGGGAACGAATATCATATATTACTAAATGAAGGGGAGGTATTATTTATCTATATATACCCTAAGTTTAATCTCTATTCGTTGATAACAAAGTGGAAGAAAAGTGGAGAATACAACTACATATATTTAAGAGAGTATACAGATAGATATATAGTATATACTCATGGGGAGTTATCTAATATTTTATAAGTTGTGTAGTTGTCGTCATCAAAAAAGGGGAAATGTTAGAAACATAATTTAAGTGTTTTGATGATAACAACTATACAAAAATGCTACCAATAAGTTTTAATGAGATATTACAAGTTGTGTAAGTTTTAATGAGATATTACCGGTTGTGTAGGAAAGTGAGGAGATAAACTATATAAATGTGCAAAGACTTGGAGTTATAAAAACAATAAACAACATGATGTTACAATATAAAAGATGATGTATTACAGCCAATAAAGAAACAAGACTTGATGTAATAGAATCATAGAGATGAACATTCAATGTAGTATATCTAATGAAGGAGATTGCAAAAAAAACAGAGCTTGGACAGGTCAAAGTGCAGAATACAAGTCGAAAGAAAATGCTAAGTATCGAAGAATTATGCTGTCAGTCCATACCGAGTTATAGAATGTTAAAGCCCATAACAAAATCTTCCAAATCAGTTCCTTAAGCTTCTATAATGCCTATAATTTTTGTAGAATTTTCAGAAATTTTCTTTAATTTTTCAATCATTATTTCCTTAGCACGCTGCCTTAGGTAACGAATTTTATAGCCAACTGATCGACCAGTTGTTATTTGAGCGGTTGACCAGTTATGAAAAATTTATGTTGCCAACAAATGTTTAAAATGACATGATTGTCAAAATCATCGCAACCTTTCTTATCGAATAAGTTTTTTGAAAAATAGTGACTTCCTGATCGATCCTCTTCATAAGTATAAAAGCCCTACTCCTTGTAACACCCCGTAATTTTAACGATAATTAATTAAAAGGAAATTAATTAATAACTAGTAAAGTCGAAAATAGAATTTCTACAAACGTCATAATTTGGCCACGAAACTTGCACCGTTCGATTCGTGGCGACTTTCTAGTCAATTTTCATATATAAAGTTTACCGATCGGGGTTCAAACGAAGAAGTCTTTAACGTTTGAAGTTTTTTAATCGGAAATAATTATATATGCAATTAGGGAAAAAAAGTAATTAACAGAAATTAATTAATGTTAACTGTTGCTTAGGGTTTAAGAAAAGTTAACATGGAAATAAATTATCTCGGTCAGGTGAAAATGAAAACGAATTAACAAAATAAAACGTGCATAATTAATTACTGTAATTAAACACGACCGATCGACCCCTAACTTGGACCAGTCGACAGCTAGCAGTCGATCGGTAGGGGGCATCGCTCAACCGATTGAGATGTCAAATGTGCAATTCTGACATGGCCGAACGGTCCGGATTTAAACTAATTTAATCGAACAGCTGGCAGTAATTCGACTCATTTTCTTCTCATATTTTCTAGAGCAAAGTCGGAGCTCTACCATTTTCTCTTCTCTACAAAATTCTTAATTCTTAAAAATAGTTATAGTTTACATATGTATATAAATATGGAGAATAATATATGATGATTGAGAAGAAGAATAGAGTCGAATCAAATAATCAAAGCCAAGGTAAATTACAAATCTAGATCTAAATCTAAATTAAATCCAAATCTCTTCTCCGATCTAGATTTCTGATAGGTATATGTATGCTTGTGGTATATGTATTCAAATAGAGAGTAAAAGGGAGTCAAACTGAATAATAAGGATTAGATCTGGAGATTCGGAAAGCTAAAATGGCAAGTGGAAAATTATATATGTTTATATATTATTGGATTTATATCGTTGTAAACCTATTCTTGTATGCCTAAAATGTAATTGGAATTGTAGGCTAAATTTTTGTATGTGTAATGAATTTATAAACTCTGCCTACATATTCTATGATTGATAATTTGAATTATATACCGCATGTATATGAATCTGGAAATATTGGGTGGTAGTAGTCCTTGAATTTAGTATTGGGTAGCAGTAGTCCTTGAAACTTATAAATTATGTGATAGTTCCAGATTTGTAGATTTAAATGACTTTCGCAAGTAAAAATGTAAATTAAGTTATCATAATAAATTATGAGGATTTAATTAGTACTTTAATTCATTAGAATATAGGGTGTTGCAATGTGGATTTTTATAGATTATCAAGTTTATTTATAAATAAAAGTGTAACGTTTGAAATAACAAGGAATACACCTAAACGAAAGAGAAGTTTAAAATAAGAATATTTACTGTATTTTGTACTGTCCATTTCAATACTATGAAAATATAATTCCTTATAATTCCAAACATATCACAAATTCCCCTTTTTAGGCAAGATATATAAATTTATAGTGTTAACTTTTCCTTTAAGGAGATGTGTTTCCAATGCATTAAAATACAGAAATCTCTAAGGATTAATTAAAGAATTGTAAATGTGATAATAATAATGGTCTAAGAGAAGAATTAATATATATGTAATATAAGAAAAATAGTAATCAAATAGTAATGGCGAAAAGGTAGGCAAGTAATAATTTAAAATAAAAGAGTATTGAAAGTTCATTAAACAAAGAAGGATAGTAAATGTTAAAAAGGAATAAAAAGAAAATTTCAATAATAGAAATGGAAGTAAATGGGAAGATATTTAGATCTTTTAAAAGAAAACGGTAAATGAACTTAAATTGAATAAGAAGTAAACGCATGAAGAAGTAAAGAAATGTTATTAACAATTGAACATTGGAGGCGTAATAACCAAACAGGTATGAATGAATATACACACATATACACAACCTCAAGTATGTGTTTGTTATGGGTGTAAATTATTGAAGTTAGTAAATAACTTAGATGATAAGAATGACATAGTCATTAGAATGGGTTGGAATACGAGGTTAGTAGTGTTGCATAACAGAAGTCTGCCCACCGCAAGAGGCTACCAATAGTTGTGTATACATTACACTGATGTGTGACATATCCAACTGTAGGACCCGTGAAATTATATACGCTTGCTATAGTTAAAGGAATACCTCGGTAGGACCTCCTTCAATATTTTAGGAGGGGTATTTCCTTGATTGCGTTAGGCAATAAAAATGGGATGGTGAGCGAGGATCGGTACTATGTAAGTGTATTGGTACCATAGTAGAGGGTAGGAGCTGTACAACGTTCAAGAACGTCCTCGGTGCTGAGCGATTAGTGGAAAGACGAGGGTAATGCCTAAACGGGCTGCACCTCCTATTGGTGTAGGTCATGTTTGTTGAATATGCGTCTATATGATTTTTGTTTGATGATAATAAACATATATACATTTATTTAAATGTATTTGATAATGTACTATTTCATTTTTCCACAGATTAAATAGATATTTGCTGAATAAAATAAATAACACAGAATTTGAATTCGAACAGAAATTTTTATTGCAATTTTTGAATAGTACACATTCAGGCTCTCACTATAACTATACAATTTCTGAATACATCACAATTCATTTTTACATAAATAACCTCACTACATATCACTCACACTCGTATTTTGTCTTCAACTGCATTCCAGTCTGATTCCAGCATCCGAGTAATCTGCAAAAATATTTTCAAACGCAGTAAAATTGAAAGAGAAATATTTTTGAAATTTGAAAGAAACGATGATTTTGAAAACATTGTTTGCCTCGGTTATTTGGGTTGTTCGTCATCATTTTTGACTGTGCAATATCTGTGCATATCAGTATTTTATCAGGGACAGGTTGTACATGAGTGGCTGCAGTACACACGTGTACATTTATACACGTGTGCAATGCCTCGCCAACTTGTGTGCACCAAACAAAAGCACAGCTAACACATCAAAACAAGGTCAAACCCAAGTTTCAAAAATAGGTTCAACTCAAGGCAACATGAAGCCAGCAATGACTCAACACAGTGCAAGCTCAAGTGAACCAGTACAAGGCAGCAAGTCCAGACCACATGCAGTGAAATAATCAGACTACAAATATCACAAATGCACAAGATACAGCGATGCCAAAACAGGTCTGGACACACATAAATACAAAACCAATGCAACAGTGAAACAAGTTCTAGTGAGGAGGCAACAAGTTCGAATCAAGTCGAACATTATCACAAACTAAGTCAAGTCAAGCATTATGCAGTATCAAGTACCGAAGACTAACTGCAGTTCAAACTGGCCACAAATATCAAGTGCAAAGTTCAACCAATATACATCACTTCAGTGAACAAGCAAAGCCATTGCCTGAGACTACATAGCCGAGAGACCAAATTGAAGACAAAACAGTTTTAATAAATCAAGTCAAAGCTGTTCTAAAATAGTCGAGCATATATGAACAACAAAGAGATGGCAACACAGCAAACTAAAAGCCGCAATGAACAAGTCAGAACACGGAATCAAAAATAAACATCGTCAATACAATTCAATGCCGTGATGACCAAGCAAATTGACCAAGACCAGATTCAAAGCCGTGGATAACAAGTATCAAATATACAAATATATACGATTTTGAATAAGTCGTAAATCATCTCAATCATCCATACAAAATCAAGCGGCCAGAGAAATAGAGTGACAAATTCAAACAAATATAATACGACGCAATTAAGGAGATCAAACCCCTATATAAACCCTAATAATCATCATCGGCAAACCAGAATTTCGAGTACGAGCAAAACAGATAACAAAAATCCAATATCTCGAAATCAATCGAGTTCCAATAAGCAAATCACAAGAACCAAGAGGGAAAATTTACATACCGAAGCAAGGAAAGAACTCGATCAACGAAGCAGCCGAAGTGAGCAACAGGAGGAACGATCGATCAAGGCTTCACGCGAATAATCACCGAATCGATCAACATAAAGTTGGCTCTTCGAAAGCCCTAAATTGGATCAAGGACGAAAGCCCTAATTTCGCAAAGAGGAACGAACGAGAGAACAAAGCCGCCATTTGATTTCTTCAGAGCAAAAGAGGATCGGGTCTAATAATATAAAGGGGCCGGCTAAGTTATTAAAGAAAGAGATAGGGTTTAAAAATATAAAGGGGTTTTAAATAAGGGCTTTGTTTTATTTGTTTTTTAAATCGTTTTAAATTTGTATCTAAATTTCAAACTGGTATTTTTTCTAGTCGTGTGACTAGGGTACAATCTACGGGGCGTAGATTGAGAATTCGCAACTCAGTGGCTGAGTTGTGGCAGGGTTTTGAGCGTAGAGTTAGGATTAGTCGGTAGCGGGTGTCGCGAGTTTACGTGTGTAAGCGTCTGACTATCTAATTTCTAGTAGAAACCTTGGGGGCAGCACGTAGGCAGGGTTTTGCCGAAGCTGGGTAAATTCTGTGTTGTTCTGTTCTGCTATTTATATTCTGCAATATCTGTGCTATTTTGATTCTGCTTAATCTGTGTTGAAATCTGTGTTGATAATTTATAAGCTTCCACAATTAAATTTTTAAATTATTAGTATCACCCTATTCACCCCCCCTCTAGGGTGAAATCGATCCTACAATGTTTAGGTCATGCACTGCCATAGTTGTTTGCCAGTTTGTTTGTTGGGGGCGGGGCAAGATAACCCTTAAGTGAGGTCTTTCAAAATGAGTGGGGCAGTCTAAGGGACCGAGTCCTCTATTGTCCGACGAGCCAAGTCCTCCATAGTCCATGAAATTGAGTCCATAATAAGAAGTAGACAAGTAAGTAAATCGCCAAGGCCAGATAAAATATAACTAAACTATTGTGACACCGTTATTAAGCACCACAGAAGTTTATTGATATGCGTAACGTCGAGGACGTGATACCACGTTGATGATGAATCCTACTAGGTGCTAGGTTAAAATTACTAGCGGGGATAGTATCTTATATATATACGTATGTGGTTATGGTCTACTTTGGGTAAATGGAGCATATCGTACACGTACATGGAGTCGAGACGACTAAGTAAAATAAAAAGGCATAACATGTGATGGAAGACAATTGATATAAACTAGTGTTATATATAAAATGTGTAATTTACCAGCCACCAGAACGTTGTTCTGACCTTGTCCTCATTACAACCTACAGGATAGCTTAGAGGGACAAGTACTGGTACAAGGTGAGAATAGTGGAATGACATGTTTCCTTATGCATGTTGTACACTGACAAGGACACTAGATATTAGGAGTTTCAATCATAGTTATTAACTATATGATTTATTATACTTTAATATTCTTCTATGAGTTATATCGATAGTGTTCTGATATACATTTATTTGTTTATTTGCAGGATACCAAACCAACGATTTGTACTTTGGTGGACTTAGCTTTTCGATTTAGCGAAAATTCAGACCCACTGGGTTACTGGTTGTCACATTTGATATTAGAAATTGGGTTAATCGATCTTAAGAATTAGGATGCATTGAGTGAATGTATTTGTATTTTTACTGATAATTATATATATTACGTCGAATCCTATGAATAACGACTATAGAGTAGTTGCAACCATATTCAGAAAAGATGGACAAGTCAACTATGAGTTGGAATAATGGACGAAGCTGAAGATGTATACCTACATTGATTACACCATGGAAAATAGGTCGTATGGAAAGGTGTTGACTTAAGAAGAGCAGGAGTGTAGCATATGAAAGGTCCCTGAAGCTGGATGGTACGTGTCTCCCTAGTTGGACCCTCGATAGCCCAATGGTTATAGATCCCTATAGGATTGCCGATTGATGATGTACATTAGGTCCAGATGAGCGAAAAGTAAGAATCTATATGTTGTAGAAATCTGGAAGCAAGAATTAAATATCTTCCCAAAGGAAGGTGTGTAGCATTCACTCCAAGATGATAGCCGGATTTTAATATTTGAAAAAAGGAGATAAGTCGGTAAATAGTAGAAAAGACGAAAAAGTCCAAAAGAAGGGAAAAATAAAAATCCACTTTGAATCTGACCCCATATGAAAGAATTTAGTATAATATAAAAGTTATAGAAAATATATAAATAATATATTTGAAATGATTTTCAAATAAATTACTTGAAGGTAGAAAACCCTATTTTTGAAATGTCAGCAAATATTAAAATTTGAAAATAAAATAAAATATCCATGCATTATTTAAATAAATTTTTTAGTAGAACTAAAATTGGAAATTTCAGAAAATGAGTTTAATAAAATGTTAATTCTTTAAAAAAAATAAGAGAGCGTATATAGCTGTTAATTTCTTTGAGACGAAATTTTTATTAAGTTGTAAACTACTTTTTAGGGGTAGATAATAGAAAGTGGTATAATTTTAAGACGAGGTAAATAGAATAGGGAAAGAAGTTTAGAACCAGAAAATTGGTTCAATAGAGAGGACGATAAATTGAGTGGAAAGCTACATAAATAGAAGCAATTTAAATAAGAGCAGTTTAGATAGAAGAAAGTTAAATAGTAGTAACATTATTAAATATTTATATGAAATAATGTTAGTAATTAGAAATAACTTTAGGAGATCATATTAAAAATAATGCTAGTAATATAATTAGAAGCAACGTATTCTAATTAGAAGCAACGTAGGAAATTAAAAGCAAAACAAAGGAAAATGAATATTTTTCATGGTTGTGTGCATTGATTGCACATATCTCTTAAAAAGTTCCCCTCACATGATATTAGAGACTCCGCCAAAGATTGGAAGTGGAGATAGAATGAGTAATAGGAAATAATAAGATGGAAGTATCATTACTCCAATTTTTATTGTTTAAAATTGTGAAAGACGTTCTGGAAACATTGTAAAGTGTATTTTTAAAGAAATGGTTTGGTATAAGAATTGAGTTTTAAAATCAAAACTTAATAAATTATTTGAGTTAAAAACCCCAAAAGTAAAAAAAATCCTTGTTTTTGGAAAAGGCTTTAAAGAAAAAGTTGATTTAAAGGAAAAGGAGAGGAACTTTTTAAAGTTAAATTGCTAACAATTTCTTTTAGACTTGATAAATAAAGCTTAATTCAAAAATCCTAAATTATTATTTTAAAAGTTAAGACACCAATTTATTTTTGAATTTAATAAAATGTTTTTAAGTTTTTACTTTTAAAGATAAAAGTTTTGGGATTAAGTGCTTCAGAATATTTGAATTTTAATTTTTGAAATAAAAAGGTGAAATACCAAACAAAATTTTAATCTGGAGTAGATAGGGATGACTGTTTAGGTAAGAGGGGGGTAAAAGGTATAGCTATGAAGAAAATAGCGATGATTGCTCATAGAGTAACAATAAGGAATCCCCGTAGAGTGCAAGGAATATTAGTGAGAACCTAGAAGTGTTATTGGATATGTGTGCAAACCAAAAGAAAAACCCACAAATGAATGATGAATGATACCAAAGTACACTTCTGCGAGTTTTAAAACAAGCTCGCAAGAAAGGTTAAGTATAAAAAAGTAAACACCAAAAATTTGAGAATACTATCAGGAGATTTGGACTAGGCCTGCAAACGGATACTTTCAAATATAGATAGTGCCATATTTATATTCACATCCAAAATCATTTTCGGATATCGGATATTTGCATCAGCGGATACAGACGGGTATTGGATAATTATCCTATCCGCTAAAAATCGATAAATAGAGAAATATAAATATAAAATTTTGTTTTACCATTAACTTTTTCAATCCCATTGATTATGAAAGTGTGAAAATAAACAAATAGGATGATAATAAATAGTTTTGAGCAACTAATATGCATTAAATTCATAAAAATACAAACTATTAAATTAATATAAAAAATAAACATATTTCTACTGTTATACTAAAATACACAAAATATTAACGATAATCTTGAAAAAAAAATTAGATGGATAATTTTCGGATGCGGATACCTTTATATCTGCATCCTTATCTGTTTTTATGAATATTAGATATTTATCCGCTTTTCAGATACGGATGCAGACAGATTTCGAGCATCCATTGACATGCCTAATTTGGATTAAGAGAAGATAGTAATAGAGGGTAATAAGATGGCAAAAACACATAGTGGACGCTAGTAGACTCAAGGTTAGGGAAGGCAAGGTAGATGGTGGAAAAGTTATTCCATTAAGTCAATTTGCCAATGAGTTATTCTAAATGTATATAATTTGTATTTCTTACCCATTATAGTTTGAAGATGCATAGTCTATCCCATAATTGGCTGTGATAATGGAAGTAATGGATGAATCTTAATTATTATAAGCCAAAAAGAAGTTAAGATACATAGGTTATAATAGAATGACATGTTAGAAAGGTCCATTTAATTTTAGTAGGGCGATGGGAGCACAACATCATAAATGTCAGTTGATATTGAAGGGCAGCTTCCAATAATTATTTCTTTTAGGTTTGAATTATAAGAATTAGTTGTTTCTGTCGTACAAAACATGTATGATATTATGAGAAATGTTCCTTTTGAAAGTTATTTTTTTGGATGTACCGCAATATTAGTTGAAAAACTGTGCAAGTGAGGAAATCTCATGTAGATACTTAACTAATGAAAAATAAATAAATAAACGGCTGGAAGTTTTAACATAAATTAGGGAATTTGTTAAATTAGCTACTAAAAAAAAAGTAAAGTCCTAAAAAGTAATAATGGTTTGGAAGATAAATTTTGGCGAGCGAAGGATAGGGAAATGTTGTGCGATACCACAAATCACTATCCCTACATCTTAAAATGCCAAACTTTATAAATGAACTTGTGTGCTGGTTGTTATTTCAAAATAAATGAAAATGTTTTTGAAATTGACATTTACCGTGTAGTAGAATAGAGTTCATTACGGACGTTAAACTATTGGCTAAACCCCGATTATGTAGGATGTGGCATGAATTGTTTTGAAAGGGGAAAAAATATACTTTTGAATTTTTTTCCCCAAATCCTTTGATTTTAAAAATAAAATGCATTTATGAAAAACTTCGAAAAAAAATAAATCTTGGAAGATTTTTCAACTATTTCAAAAGTTTAATTTAAAATGGTTTTTGAACAGAAAAGAGGAATTTTTTTGATTTTGAAATGCCACATGCTTAACATAGGAAAAAAGTTGACGAGATAACAAGCATGAATTTTACTGTGCAGTAAAAGTGGCAGTAAAAGTAAAAGATAGTTAGTGATAAGGGGAAAAAGCTGTTTTAGCTATGAAATCTCTTTTCCATACCTTGTCAATAGCTGAACCAAACTTGTTTTTTAAAATTTTAAATTTAAAAGTAAATTTCCTTTTATAGACTATACTTGGAAAAGTTAGAAAAGGATTGGGGACAAATGAGAAGTTTTGATTTTCAACATAAGAGAAGAATAGAAGTATGGAATTCTCTATCTAAACTCTTTTTCCAACATAAGAATATAGGTTTAGAAAATCGAATTTTCAAAATTTTGGATGTTAGAAAATTGCGTGCTAGGTATTTGATGGTAGGGATTGGTTGTGAATTTGGTTGAACTATACTTCTACTCATAGGGGTGTGGGAAAATTTGGATGCAAAAAAAAGTTTTGATTTCCAAAATTTACATACATATAGAACTGCCAGTATATATAGGTTGTTTGCACCATATTTTCAAAATTATTTTAAGAGAATGCATTCATATATGAGGCGCCGATTTAGAATTATTCCGCATACATGCCATATATGTTGTGATACATCGTGCACTTGTACACTATTGGTTGCAAAATTGGTTGCACGCTAATTAGTTGGTTAGTTAAAATTGGTTGCGTGTTATGTTATATGATCAGGCCTTGATGAATTTCGGAGATGAAATTCTTTTAAGGGGGAGAATGTAACACCCTGTAATTAACGATAATTAATTAATAATTTGTAACTCTGAAAATTTTACAAACAACGGAATTTGGTTATCAAACTTATGCCGTTGGGTTCATGATGATTTTCCAATCAATTTTCATATATAAAGTTTTCCGATCGGGATTCAAACGAAAAAGTCTTTAACATTTGAAGTTTTTTATCGGAAATAATTATATATGTAATTAAGAAAATAAAAAGTAATTAGCAGAAATTAATTAACGTCAACGGTTTCTTAGGGTTTAAGAAAAGTTAACATGGAAATAAATTATCATGGTCGGGTGAAAACGAAAACAAATTAAGAAAATAAAACGTGCCCAGTAATTATCGTAATTAAACACGATTGGTCGACCCCTAGCTTGGGCCAGTCAACCGCTAGCAGTCAACCGCTAGCAGTCAACCTGGAGAAGGTGGCAGTTGACCGGTCGAGACGTCAAATGTGCAATTCTGACGTGATCGAATGGCTCGAAATTAAATAATTTAATCGAACGGCTAGCATTGATTCGAACCCCTATAAATATGGACTTAACCCCCCACTTTCTTCTAATATTTTCTAGAGCGACCTCGAAGCTCTGCCATTTTCTCTTCTCCATAAAATTCTTAATTCTTAAAATTAGTTATAGTTTGCATATGTATATACAAATGGAGAATAGTAGAGGATGATTGAGAAGAAGAATAGGGTCGAATCAAATCGTTAAAGCCAAGGAAAATTATAAATCTAGATCTAAAATCTAAACAAAATCCAAATCTCTTCTCTGATCTAGATTTCTAATAGGTATATATATGCTTGCGGTATATGTATTCAAATAATTAGAAAAGGGGAGTCAAACTGAATAATAAGGATTAGATCTGGAGATCTGGAATACTAAAAAAGTGAGTGGGAAATTATATATTTTTATATAATATTTGATTTATATCATTGTAAATCTATTCTTGTATGCTTAAATTGTAAATTGGAATTATAGGCTAAAATTTTATATGTGTAATGGATTTATAAACCCTGCCTACATATTCTGTGATTGATAACTTGAATTATATATTGCATGTATGTGAATTTAGAAAATATTGGGCAGTGGTAGTCCTTGAATTTAGTATTAGGTAGTAGTAGTTCCTGAAACTTATAAATTATGTGATTGCTCCAGATTGTAGGTTTAAATGGGTTTTGCAAGTAAAAATGTAAATTAAGTTATCACAATAAATTATGGAGATTTAAGTAGTATTTTAATTCATTGGAATATAGGATGTTGTAATGTGAATTTCTATAGATTACCAAGTTCAGATTTATAAATAAAAATGCAACATTTGAAATAACAAGGAATACATGTAATTGAAAGAGATGTATAAACTAGGGATATTTATCGTATTTTGTACTATTTATTTTGATATTACGAAAAGATAATTCTTTGTAATTCCAAACACGACACAAAATCACTTGGATAAGATATAGAAATTTACAGTGTTAACCATGTCTTTAGGAAGATGTGGTTCCAATGCATTAAAATGCAAAAATCTCTAAAGATTAATTAAAGAATTGTAATGTGATAATAATAACATTCTAAGGGAAAAATCAGTATATATGCAATATAAGCAAGACAGTAATCAAACAGTAATGGTGGAAAGGTAGGCAGGTAATATTTTAAAATAAAAAAGTGTGAAAAGTTCATTAAGGGAAATTAGTAAATGTTAAAAGGAATAAAAAGAAAAGTTCATTAAGGGAGATTAGTAAATGTTAAAAGGAATAAAAAGGAAAGTTCAATAAAAAGAAATGGAAGTAAATGAGATATTTAGACCTTTTAAAAGAAAACGGTAAATGACCTTAAATTGAATAAGAAGCAAACGCATGAAGAAGTAAATGAATGTTATTAACAATTTAACATTGGAGGCTTAATAATCAAACAAGTATGATATATATATATATATATATATATGTATGTGTGTGTGTATAATATATACATACATATATAAACGTAGCCTCAAGTATGCATTTATAATGGGTGTAAATTAATAAAGTTAGTAAATAACTTAGATGGATAAGAATGACATAGCCATTAGAATGGGTTGGAAAGTAAGGTCGGTAGTGTTACATAACAGAAGTCTGCCCATCGTAAGGGGCTACCAGCAGTTGTGTATACGTTATATGATGTGGGATGTATATACCTATAGGACCCGTGGAGTTATATACGCTTGCGTATAGGTGAAGGAATATCCCATTAGGGTCTGATGCAAACTTTTAGGAGGGATATTGCCTTGATTGCATTAGGCAATCTAAATGGGACAGTGAGTGAGGATCGATGTTATTCAGTGTATTGGTACCATATTAAGGAGTAGGAGCTGTACATAGGTCGAGAACGTCATCGGTCCTAAGTGGTCAGCGGAAAGACAAGGGTTACATCTAAATGGGCTCCAGCTCCTACTAGTGTAGATCATGTTTAAGTCATGCACTACCACAGTTGTTTGCTAGTTTGTTTGTTAGGGACAAGGCTAAATAACGCTTAAATGAGGTCTTTCAAAATGAACTGGGGTAGTCTGAGGAGCTGAGTTCTCTATAGTTCAAGGAGTTGATTCCTTCATAGTCCATGGAGCGAAGTCCATAATAAGAAGTTTACAAGTAAGTAAATCCCCAAGGCGATGTAAAATACGACTAAACTATTGTGATGCTATTATTAGGCACTACAAGAGTTCCTTGATATGCACGGCGACGAGGATGTGATACCACATTGATGATGGATCCTGATGAGGTGCTGGGTTATGAATACTAGCGATGATAGTATCTTGGTCCAAAGGGGGACTATGGTACTTACACACACACATATGTGGTTATAATCTACTTCGGGTAAATGAGGCGTATCATACACGTACATGGAGTTGAGACGACTAAGTAAAATAAAAAAACATAACATATTATGGAAGACAATCGACATAAACTAATGTTATGTATAAAGTGTGTAATTTACTAGTCATCAGAACGTCGTTCTGACCCCGCCTCATTACAACCCGCAGGTTAGCTTAAAGAGGCAGGTACTGGTACAAGGTGGGAATAGTGAAAGAATATGTTTCCTTATGCATGCTCGATACTAATAAGGACACTAGATATTAGGAGTGTCAATCTTGATCGGTAACTATATGATTATTATACTATTCCACCGTGAGTTATATCGATAGTGCTCTAATATGCATTTATTTGTTTATTGCAAAATACCAAACCAACGATATGTACTTTAGTGGACTTGGGTTTTTGAATTAGCGAAAATTCAGGCCCACTGGGTGCGGGTTGTCACGCTCCTCCACCCCCATGATAACAACTAATGCTATTAATTTTCTATCTCTCTTGTGTGATCAATTGCACTTTGATTTGTGAAACCCTAATCACTGCCCATACATTAAACTCCACATTAAAGTACTACAACATAAATTTCAAGTCCATAACAAGCACTACTCCATTCCAATCAACTGTTGTTAGGTTGTGGAATTTTGTAAACTGGCAAAGGAAATATAGGTTTTTGGATACAAAGTTGCCGATCGAAGTTTAATTTGGTAAAAATATTGAAGTCCTATTTATCCTCGGGCGGTTAAAGTCCTATCGTAGTATCTACAAGCAGTGTTGTTAAAGTGCTATTTGGTTGTTTAGGCAGAGTCTGTAAACTTATTCCTTTGGATGAATTGAGGCTGTTGATAATGAAAATCTGAAGGAATTCTAGGATCGGAACTCAAATGGGTTTGTCTGAACCAAGATAAAATCATCGCTACACTTTTCACCCTTTTATTGCTTTATTGCTTATTCATATTCATATTCATCTAAGTTTAGCCATAATATTCACCTTGGCTTAATATTGTTATTTAGCCATATTAGGGATCCACTTCGACATTATTATAAGTTTGGTAGTATCTTAGTTAGCATACCTAAGCTTTTAACAGTAGCTTAATCAAAATGAACCAAAAACAACAAATATGAATGCATAATAGGTTCGTTAGGTTTATTTTATAAGAGTTAATTCATCTCCATATGTCATAAACTAATTGTATCTATATAACATAATAATGCTAGTAGCTCCATAGCATCGCACACCAGAAATAAGTTGTAGCTACACCAATAAAATAACATATATAAGAAAGCTTCGACCTCCTGGTCTTCCGTTGCATATCTCCTGGGGTTATCTCATACCTGTCTCTCAATCTACTCATATAAGATTGCTCAAGAATATAAGAAGCAATTGAAATAACCATGGGCCAGACAACGATCTGGTATGAGATGTCTATAAGCCTCAAAATAGATATAATATAGTAATAAGAGCATATGGTATAGAGAATCATACCTTACCTTCTCCTACAACAAACAAGTTATAATATAAACATAACATATGCTAAACCACCATCATCGGTGAAAGGTGTTCTACTCCATGCAAGTACAACTAGAGTGTCGGGATATTAGATTTGATAATACCTACATCACATGAACCATAGCAAATATAACAACCACCACACAACCTTGCATCTCTTATATTCAATGTTGTTTGATATACGATCACTCAAATGGTCACGTAGTATGATCAACGACCGCTCAAAATCATGACTTCATTAATGCTTGAATCCATGCCTGCTCAAATGGCTAGGAACTTGATCGAGGTCATAAGATCCAAAGACATGAAGCATGTCATACGATCCATAGTGAGCGTCCACACCTACTCCATCTTTACGAGCATACATCAAAACCTTCAAGTTGTCAATGAACCCTTGGCACATGTAATGATAGTGGCTAGAACCACTTTGTTCTAGTCCACAATTTGTAATCACGCTGAACTTGCTTGCTCAAACGTTCCCCAAATTCCTATGGTATCTTCCTCATGAAGTACTCATTCAATAACCATTAAAGAATGGATCGATACCGATCTATTATGGATCCTTACATCTTTCATATTTAACCAAAATAGCCTAAGTCTTCCATCCTTAGCCAAAAACAAGTGAATCCCAACTTCTTGATTGATCGGTGTTTATCCATTTACTTGGCTTAAATTCCCTGAGTCTTTTGTCTTCGATTCTTCTAAGTCCATAAAGCTCCAAAATGCATGTTTCCACAATTGTCGTGGATTATTGTCGATCCATCACTTAGTTAAAAATGATTTAGTCTTTTGACTTAGTTGAACTTGTGCATCAATCTAGCTCCATTTTGACTTCTACAATCTGAGTGCAACTCCTTTTGTAGTGATCCAACTTCGAAAGGCTTGTTCTACATCTATGCATCTTCCATCTTTCATTTCAAATCAAAGAGCTCAATGAATAGCTTCCATGTACACTCGAAGATGCTCACCCATAGAATGATCTAAACCCAGTTTGCTCTTCAAGAGTGTTTCATTTATCAAACAATAAAAAACAATATAAACAAACATACAAGCATCATATAATGACAGTTCGAACATCCAAATGATCATATTCTAGATTAACATCAATATGCATATCCATTGCATGAAAACACATAATTTAAACATTTTAAAATTATTTAAATACATATTTATCTAGTTTTTAAAACCATATTGGATCTGAAAATTCTATTTTAGTTTGAAAAATGGATCCAAAACAAGTAACACATATAAGTTGGCATGTCAATGGGTCGGGTTCGGTCCGAGTATCATAAAACCCGGACCCGAGTCTGGTTATAATAATTAAAACTCGAGTCTGGCCCGAACCCGCAGGGTATTTCAAACCAATACCCGAGCCTGGCCCGTCGAGCTTTTTAACCCCATTGGGTAATATCCATACACCTAACTCGGAATATTTATGTTAAAACCATATTTTAAAATTACAATTCTGGTAAAATTTGTATAGAAACAATGTTGACATATAAATTGGACGGTGATTTAGTCAAGTTCATAACAAAAGTATGTAAAAATCTCTACATATAAACAAACAAAATGGTAAACAATAACATACATACTCATGTTTTGATACGATGGAAAACTAATAGTCAGATCAGGCCCTAATTAGGTCGGGTTTTGATAAAACCATACCCGACCCTAATAGTAACCTGGCCGGGCCTAGGTCGAGCTTGGGTAGTAAAAGGCAAAACTCATACCGGCATTAATAGGACGGGCTTGGGCCGGGCTCGGGCCGAAACTCATACCGTTGATAGGCCTACATATAAGCATACATAATAAGTGAGGGATCATAGATCACTTACTAGTCAATGTAAAATCAGTGAAATCTAGCAAAATCAAACCAAACCTGAGATGAATAGAAAATGTCATGAAATCTCCTTTCCTAAAATGAATTTTTGTTAATCTCTCACATATTTCTTGCTTAATGCCGCCTTATTTACCTGTTTTAACTTTACATGGAATTATTTAATAATGGACTTAGGAGAAAAGATAGTAAATTGTGGTTTAGATCAACTATAGAAGGAAGAGGAAATGATTTAGGACTACACAAACTATTGTATCAGCACATTTCCTGAAATCCTTAGTTGAGCCTAATTGTAGGCATATGCATAATCACCACTAAATTTGCCTAAAAACCATCGAAAACGAGCTTTTTGTAACAAAAAGGGTATCAGTTACAACTTCTCATTTCGTAGAACTCCACAACAAAATGGAGTTTTAGAAAGAAAGAATCAGACGTTACAGTAGGACTCTACTTAGTGGTAGCCAAGTACCAAAATATTTCAGGGCAGAAGCAGTGTCTACTGCATGCTACGTCTTTAATCGTTTCACTATTCGACCCTTAACTAAACATACACCATACGAACTTTTTAACGCTAGAAAACCTAATATACCATATCTACGAATTTTTGGATCAAAATGTTTTATATTAAATAAAAAGATAAACTAAGAAAATTCGATCCAAAAGGTGATGAAGGAGTATTTATTGGATATTAGGAACGAAGCAAAGCATATAGAATATATAATAAATGTACAAAAGCTATAGAAGAAGCTTTACACGTTTCATTTGATGAGAATTTCAAAAATAATAAAGATGATGAAGAAAATATTATAGAATAATAAATCGTAGAAAATCATCCACCTCAAAATTATATAAATGAAGAATAACAAATCACATAAAATCCAATTGAAAATGAACTTAGAACTCCACCTTGAATTTTAAAAGATCATCCAATTGAAAATATAATTGGTGAAGTAAATACAAATCTTATAACTAGACATCAATTAAATCAAATGGGTCATATTGCATTTATATCTAATATATAACCTAAATATCCTAAGGAAGCTTCAACCGACGACTACTGGATCTTTGTTAAGCAAGAAGAGTTAAATCAATTCGAAAGGAATGACGTTTAGGAATTGGTACCAAGACAAAATGATCAAAAGTCATAGGCACAAAATGGGTTTCCAAAAACAAAGCTGATGAAAAGGGAAATATAACTCGAAATAAGGCAAGATTAGTTGCACAAGGATATAATCAAGAAGAGGGGATAGACTATGAAGAAACTTTTGCTCCTGTTGCAAGACGTGAAGCAATACGAATCTTACTAGCCTTCTCTTGTCATCTTAACTTTAAACTTTATAAGTTGGACGTTAAAAGTGCATTTTAAACGGTTTTATAAAAGAAAATGTTTTGTTGAATAGCCACCTCTTTTTAAACATGAAAAGTTACCTAATCATGTCTATAAACTTAAGGAAGCTCTTTATAGTTTGAAACAAGCACCCCGTGCTTGGTATGAACGAATAAAAGGCTATCTTATAGATTCTGGACTTGAGATTGAAAAAGTTGATCAAACTTTGTTTATAAAACAAGATAAGAAAGATATACTAGATATATAAATTTACGTAAATGACATCATTTTTGGATCTACAAATGAAGATTTATGCAATGAGTTCTCAAAAATACTGACAAGTGAATTCGAGATGTCTCATATAGGAGAACTCTCATATTTTCTCGGTCTGCAAATTAAACAACTAAGCAATGGTATTTTATTCTCAAGAAAATATTGTACTTATTTAGTAAAACGTTTTGGAATGGAAAATACATCAAGTAAATTGACACTATGAGCACTACAATTCATCTTGATAAAGATGAAAACGGAAAAAGTATGGATCAAAAACTCCATCAAAGTAAATTGAATCTCTATTATACTTAACTGCTAGTTGTCCCAATATCGTGAAGTGTTTGTCTGTGTGCTCGTTTTCAAGAAAATCCTAAAATATCACATTTGCGAGCCATCAAATGAATTTTGCGTTACTTAAGCAACACTAGAGACTACGACCTCTTCTATCCAAAAGAATGTCCTTTCGAACTTGTGTCATACAACAACGCTGATTACGGAGGATGTCAAATGGACAGAAAGAGTACGAGCAGTACTTGTCACTTTATTGGACAGTCTCTAGTATCGTTGTTTAGTAAAAGGCAAAATTGTGTTTCATTACCAACATGTGAAGCAGAATATATATCTGCTGCTTTGGCATGTACACAAATGATATACATGCAACAAACTCTTCATGACTTCAGGATATTCGTAAATGAATCTCTAATTTATTGTGATAATACAAGTGCTACTAACTTATCAAAGAATCCATTAAACCATTCTTGAACTAAACACATTGATATTAGTCGTCATTTTTTACGTGATAACATAGAAAAGGATGTGATATCTCTTGAATTTATTTATTTTGAAAATCAAATAGCAGACATATTTACTAAACCTCTAAATGAAAATAATTTTATCAATTTACATCGTGAACTTGGTATTATATCTCTACAAGATTTAAATTAATATACATTTTTTTAAAGAAAAAATAACTAAACGTAATTTACTTTAACAGTTATGTTTTACAAATACTAGCTCATTCATACCATGAATTTCTTTTCTATATTTAGTAAGATCTTTACTACTAATAATGATAATTCCATGAACCAATTTCAACCGTGTCCTTTTGAACTATCCAAAATACCCTTTCAAACCACTTCGAGAAACCCTAATATAAAGCTATTCGCTTATCAAACCCAAATTCCGTCTTCTCTCTGCCCTCTCTTCGAATCAAAAACCCTAGATCGATCTGAAATCAGAAACTACTCGCTTATCAAATCCAAACTCCGTCATCCTTTTGCCCTCACTTCGAATCAGAAACCCTAGTTCGATCAGAGATCAGAAGCTATTCGTTATCAAATCCATACTCCTTCGAACCCGCACCTCCTCTACCCCTGAAATCGATCAAAAATCTCATCATCATCGTCCTCCTAACCGATCGCAATGCACGTTCATCATCATAATGTCGCCATCGTCGACAATCCACTGTCCAAACCAAGCATCCGCCGTTTCTTGATCGCTAACGCTATCAATTGCTGCAAGTTTCAGCTAATGCACCGTGTCATTGTTTCCAAAGGGACGAGCATCGGAGTTTGCAATCAACCATTTTGTAAACTAGGATTAACTAACTGTGCTCTAATTCCTCCACTTAACTAACTTATTCTGCTCTGACTCCTCAAGTACCGCTCCTTAGATACCAAGCTTCGACCACTTTTAGGTATTTTTTAATCTACTGTAATTTTTTTGTTATTTATGTTCCATTGTATATTGATTTTTTAAACTATTCGAAATGATCCATATTGATAATTGCTTTGCTGCTCATACATTTTCACTCAGTAGACTGTTGCCGATTATCTCATATGTTTAAGGTTGGTGATTACTTAACTGATTTTGGTTTACAATTCGAGGATTATGCAGGGGATTTTCAATTCTTTTCGTTTACAAGAATCCCTTTTTCCCCTCATCTCTCGATCTAAGATTTTTCTTTCAAATTCATGTGTTTTAATTTTGTTATTTCCATTTTAATTGAAAAATGAGGATCCACATTGCTAAATCGCTGAATATTAATTTTACTTTTGTAATGTTGTTCCATTTATCAAATGCATCACATGAATTTGGTTTTGGTTGTAGTGTTGACTATTTCATCAGTATCTTTGTGTCATGTGTGTTTATGATTAATATGCATTAATAGTTTAATGCTGAATTTTAGTTCTGTTTGGTGCAATTAAGTATATATCGCAATCTGTTGTGGTAGTCCGACTTCTAAGCAAGCTAGCATGCTTATACTGAAAGTTCTTGGACTTAGCATATTATTTTTTGTGTTTTAAAATACATGTTACGGAATTTTTGACTTAACAATTTCATTCATTACTACGACTCTAAGAATGTTGACTCTCTTCTCAGATTTTACTTACTTCAGTCACCATAATGATTTGTCAGTATTAAAAACTCCTTGCAAGAACTGTACCTGCATGGATTTAATTTTAAAATATTGGAAGAAAATCATAGGGATAGGGAACTCTATATTCATGTACATAGCTTTCCAATTCTTAAGCTTTTACTTGCTACTTTTTAAGTTTTAACTGTAATAGGTAAGTGAGAAATTCCATCGGCATATTTATTCCTCTATATAGCCAGCGTTATTGATACAACAAAGCTCTTTTTCACTAATTTGTATTACATGTTAAATTAGATAAATAAACATCATACTATAGAACTGGATTTCATTCTGATATAGTTTGAATACGTTTATATTGCAATTACCTTAGGTGGCACTGGATTACATAGGAAGACATAGGTGCTCTGTTGGTATGACAAAATAGGAGAGAATCAATTATGTTTTACTCATAGCCATGTTGTGATAAATGATAGCATATAGAAGATATCACATTTTTTTTGAAAATTAACTTTTATTTTACTTATTTTTTGTGTTATGGAAAAACATCTTTTTAGTCCTTTGAATTATTAATTTTACTTCCAGTTTAGCTTAAAAACATGTGTCTTGAGGACAATGAGAACATGGTACGATCTTAAAGAACCAGTGAGATTTTTTAGCTTATAATGTTGTACCATTATCTCTAAGCAATCACCAGTTGATAAAATTATATGTTCTATCAATGGATTGATTTGATTCTATAAAATATAAAAGGAATGAGAATGTGCCAAGAACAAACCACATCATTACTCTTCTATTTTATCAGTAATTAATGCCGCTGAAAAACATCTAGGAATTGGTGGCATACAGACACACATACACATTCATGTCGTCTATCTTTCATTATCCACAAGAAAGACTTGGTGATTTCTCTGGCATAATTTCTAAAGTGGAAGGGCGATAGTTGTATAGAACTACTAAAAAAATCATTGCTATGGTAATTGGTAACCTAAGTACTAAATCCATTTTTAGATTATGTAATTGGAAATATCAAAAAAGCTTACTACTAAATCCATTTTTAGATTATGTAGATTTATGTTGATGTGGAATTTAAATTTAATAACATATAGTATTCTTTTTTACCTTAAAATGCTTCTTATCTAGTTGTGTATGTGTACCGTTTGGAAAACATTTTTGAGGCAGTCAAATAATTCAAAGAAAAAAAAGAAAATTGTATGCTAGCTAGATTGCAATTTGAGACCATGAATTTATATGAAATAAAAAGGATTTTCATCTTAGGAAGGATCAACTCAGCTATATGCACATAGTTGAATTTTAGAAAACTTTTTGAATTTATTATATTTGTTCTTAATTAAATCAATTTTGAGTTCTTTGATTTTCAGTGTAGAGTTGCACATACTATTCCATGGGAATAAGTTGTAGTAATACAGATATAAAATTTACCGTAATCATTTTATTATATCTTTTTGAGCATAGTTGATAAAAAGCAATGTATTATCTTATAATGGGAAGAAGAATAAGCAATCATCACCCATTATCTATCACCGTGCCTATAATTTTTGGACATCTTATTATAAAAAGTGTGAACTACAACTTACTCACACTTTTTTTTAAATATTAAATATTAGACGGGCCTTAACATACCTTGGTTTTGGTCGACGCTCAAGATACTTGCATACTTTTGTTTAAATATTATTTCATTTTTAACTGTCCTTAACATTGTTGGATCTTTGTTTACTACACCAGGTCCATTGTCTGACTTTTAACCTTGATAAGAGGATATAAAGTGGTAGTCAGATCAAATTTCTATACAATATTTTTTCACAACTATAACTACTCAAAAGTGACTCTCTTTTGTTAAATTATAGTTTTTTTTTTCAATTTTTCTATTAATCGGCTTCAGCTATGAAGGTTAGATATTTAACTTTCTATCATAATTCAATTATATTTAATAGTTGGTCCGATTTTATTATTACTAATACTATTATTGTTATCTATTATAGTGATATATTTTCAACAATTTCCTTTGCAATTTAACATCCACAAATACTAGCAGAAACAGTTGGGGATTTATCATCTTTATTACTGATACTTTTGAAAATGGAAAACCTATATTATGGATAATTTGACTTCTAATCCTTCTCATTGTTAATAAATTAGATAGATTATTATTAATCTTCTTAACTAATGTTCATTATTCAATTGTATATCTATGTTAGATTCTCTAGGATTTCTACAGAATTTCAAGTTAGATTCTTGTGTCTTAATCAGTGTTTTATATATGTTTTGCTAGCTATTCATGGGGATTAAAACTCCTTAATATTGGAGTTTTGTATCTTTTATCATTTAAAAAATTATGCTAGTGATCTTCATAAGTTTGACTTAACGACCCGTAATTTTCGATAATTAAAAACTATTAAATTTAATAAGATTTTGAAATATTAATATTGTAAGAAATTAAAATTTATGATTTATTAATGAGAAAATAATTAGAATATGATTTAATATTATTGTTTGAATGTTTTTGGCAACTATTTAATGTAATTACAATCAATTGAAATAAATTTTAGGTTAATTTGGTGATAATTGTAAATAATGAAATAAATTAAATGATGTATTTAATGATGAGATTGTATGTTATTAATTGAAATAGGTTTATTATGAATTAGGAAATCAATTTATTTGTACCTAAATTTATTGGGTTTTGTTCGTAAACAATAGACTTGGAAATGTGTTTGATTTGTTAGTGTATAATAACCGCTTTAATTATCATTTTGTTATTCAATCCGTTTAAATTAATTTAGAAATCGATAAAATTTTATATAATTGAAATATTGCAATTTATATAGTAAAAGATGTTAACTGTAGAATAATGAATGTAATTAAAATGTAAATTAATGTTTAATGAATGTATATGGTATTGAATGATTAAATAATAAGAATGTAAATTGGAATAAAAGAGTTTGATCGAAATTAAATTATAATTAACAAAAATTAATTTGGAAATTAATAGATTTAAATGTAATTAAATACTGCATTAATATGTTAAAGGATGATAACTATAGAATATTGATGTAATAAAATGTAAACCAATGTTAATTTTATTCATAAGATAATAGTTGAATCAATAATAAGAGTGAAATCAAAATAAATGAATTTATTGGAAATTAAATTATAATTAACTAAAAATTTATTGCAATTGAAATTGAACGCTGAAATTTCTGCAATATATATATTGAAATTAACATGGAAATTTGTTTCAAAAGATTTTAGATGTCTTGGTAATAAAAAAAACGATAAAAATTCCTGACTTTTAAATAAAAATTTAAAAGGTGATTTAATTAATTTAATAATAATTTATTTAATTAACGTGAAAATAGCCATTTTGGCCACTATCTCGGATTTAGACGAAACCAATTTCATCGGATCTGTAACGTTGAATTATTACAAGATTTCAAGTTCCGTAGCGATCAGACTTGTCGTTTGATCATGTAGGCTCGAAATGCGTAGAAATCAACTTAAAATAAGCTGATTTTAAAAGCTAACTTCTTCATAAAATGGAATTAGGATTTGAAACCTGTTTTATTGAGTTTAAAAATATCGAAAACATCTATTTTGATATATGGGATGACCTACTATCGTTTCGGGAATGGAACGGGCTTTTCGGGTCGTTCCTGTCGTTTCGAACCAATTTGATATGTTGTTCATTCTTATCGGGCCTTGTCCATATAAATAGCTTTGTTTCTCAAACCCTAGCAGCCATTCAGTTTATTCTATACGTACAATTCTATCTGCCTATTCCCTTCTTCCAATCGCAGAAACCAAATTCCAATTACAAATCCTAATCTAATTTCAAATTCAATTTCAAAAATTCAAACTCACCAAACCCTATCATATTATATACCGTTTTGAAGCTCTCAAAGAGCGTAATCTAGATCTGCTGTTCATTTTTGTAGTCGAGTTTTGGTTTGTTCAGAATTGGCCAAAACATTCTTGGACGTTCATTTGGAGGTTGATCAACGACGATGGATCGTCGATTTGAGGGTATAGTTGCATGGAGATGGGCGTGCGGAGTTCATCAGTGGCGTTCGTTTGATAAATTGATAGATGGATCATCGTGAATAATTCAATTAGGGTTCATGTAAACAGCGGCGGCTACTCCTCTTTTGACGTCGATCGATGGCGTTCGTGAGGGGTCGAGGGTGTGGCGGAGGTTGGCGCTCGATGGGTGGTGGTCTGGCAGGGTCGAGGCTGGAAGCGACTGGCCGTAACAGCGTGGCTGGCGGTGGCTTCAAGTCGCGTGCGTGAGGAACAGTGTTCGTTAGGGTTTCGGCTGTTGTTCTAGAGCGATGGTGACGTGGTCGTGGTAAGGTTGTTTTGTTTTGTTTTTTTTGTTTATTTGATTTAGATTTAATTTTAAACGTTCTAATCATCATAACTTTTACATACATGCTCGGATCCACATGCGGTTTTCTCCATTGCGATCGTATTGAAATTCTGAACATTTTGGCACTAGTTTGGTCGAATTCAGAGACTGTTGATTTTTGGGCATTTATTTGGACATTAAATCTATTTGAAATCGAAGGTGAGTGTTTTAACCCACTCATGAATACTAAATTATCTTATGTTGGTTAAATTTAATTTATGATGTGATTAGAAGTTGATTGGTTGCCATTTGGTATATTTTAAATTGTCATTCCAGTTAAATCTGACTTTTAGTGAATTTAATTGCCATTGAATTTAATATTGAAATTTAAATTGCCAGTTAAACACCTTTTATTGATAACCAGTAAATTGTTGTTACTTATTGGTTGATTTGAATGATGATTGTGTTGTATGTTCAATTGTTGATATTTGGATGATTGGATGGTTGTTATTGGTTGACATTTTGAATGATTGGATGTTTATTTATGTCTATATCTTCGTTATCCCTATGTTTTGGAATGATACATACCCGAACGATTTTATAGATTAGGGAAAATCGTTATGGGTTGAAATGATAAACCTGAGCGATTTTCATTGATTGGAAATTTTGATTTGGATACTGGTTGAAATGATATATACCCATATTATTTCTTGAATTTGGAGTTATGTATTGAAATCTTAATTATTTGAAAGGTTTAAGTTTTAGTTTAAACTTCAAATTTAGTTTAATGAAAGTGGTTAAAATTGGTATTTCAAATTATTTGCAATCTCTTAATAATTATATCCACGTTGTACACTTGATAGGAGATGGAAATCCAGTAACATCTCTGAAACCATTGCACTAATATTTCTATTTTACTTATTTTGATTTGACCTATATAAGTTTTTTTAGTTCTGACTCGATTGTTTTGTCTTTTCATTACGCTCAGGTCAGTCTGAGCTTTTCAGTGTATTGAAGACTATTTTCTAGAGGACGAAGACGAAGATTCAGTATATTATTATTATTTATTATAATTATTCCACTACATCTTGTGTTCCACTGCATTATTTATTTATTTCTGTTGTATGTATAACTATGATTTGAATTGTAAAAGTGTAATCAAATGTTATTTGTAAAACAGCTCCATGAACTGTTTATTTGATTATTATATTTTGTCATTCCGCCGCGAGATTCTGTGTTTGTTTTTCCTTCCTTTTCTCTTATTTTCTTATTTACCCCATTAACAATCCTTCCTTTTGAATGGTTTGAATTAGACATGTGTGGTTTATTGTTGATTTAAACCGTCCAAAAAGGTGGGTCGTTGCAGTTGGTATCAGAGCCAGGTTTAGACATACCTTAGCCTGTTGGGGTTAACTCATTAGAGATAGGGTAGTAATATCCTAGAATGAGTTTGTGTGTGTGTGTGTGTGTATACGAGAGCACGTTTTTGTTAGTGTTATAAAAATGTTTTATATAAGTTTTGAAATGGAATAACTTTTCCTAACATTATATGTTATATTTAAAGTAATAAAATTTTATAACTATTATAGTTTTTTGTAATGTGTTGTTTAGGAAATGATAATATTTAATTATTATCATTTATGGTTGATTTGTTGTATTTAGTCTGTTATAAACATTGGCTATTATTGTTGATTGAATTTATGGACTAAACACTAGTTAATAATGGTGTATTAAAAGAAATAAAGTGAATGATTATATGAATAGGATTTCTAAGTCTAGTCTTAATAAAAGAAAATTTAAACTGAAATTTGAGAACTGAAGTTTCGATGTTTTAGAAATTGGTTTCTTAATATTTTGTAAATAATAGTAGTATTATTCAAAAGTAAATAATTGGGATATTTAGGTATGAAATTGAAATGATTTGTTATGAATTCTGTTGTTTATTGATTTGTAGTTTCAATTATTGAAATAAAATGGAATATCTGGATGTTTGGATAGTCGAAACTTCTGAATTAATATATGAGTTGAAACTTAGTAATTGTGTTGAATTATGCAGTCGAATTGACAATCTTAATTTATTGTAACGACCAAGAATTTTGGATATTTGAAATTGGAATATTTAATTGATTTAAATATTTAAAAGTTAATTTTTAACTTGAATTTCAAATATAACTATTTATCGGATAATTTAATTATTGAAAATTGGGTTAATTATTGAATCTTGGTTTTTAAGCTTGCTAAAAATAATTTAAAGGCTTATAAATTTATATTGATAATAATGAAGATAATAAAAGTTTTAAAATTGAATTTAAAAGTGATTTGTTCAGTTTTGAAAATATACCGTTTAAATTGACATTTAAAATAGCCTTCTGGGGCACAGTCTCAGAATTCAACGAAAATAGTTCCATTGGATCCGTAATAGTGTATTATTATCGATTTTCAAATTTCGTAACGTTTGGTCATACGGTATATAAACGCGCTGAAATTTATATTGAAAATTTAATATAATAATTGGGTCCAAAAAGCTATCTTCTCCATATGATCGAATTAGGACTTGAAACCTTTTCCATTGCGTTCAGAATAGGGGTATAACATTATAAACGCCTAACGGCACGCCTTGATAGGAGGTCAAAATTTTAAGCTGTGGATTCGAGACGATTTAAAAATTTAAATAATATATATATAATTAATTTGACGAATATTTTCACATCAGAACTTTTTCCTTTCTCTTCAAATCACTGTAGCATGCATATTCAAACATGTTTCCCCTTCTTTCACGTTTTTAAAATATCACAGCCGAGTATTCTCAAGAGAAAAAAAAATATAGTTTACTTCCATATCGAATTGAATACTCAACCGAAAATCTCCAAATAAATTTTTAAATTCATGTTACACCACGGACTTCGATCTGGGATGAGGTGGTATTTCATGGAGTGGTTGCCGTAGACGTGTTCAGGTGGTCAAGGCGCACCTAGGGGGTGATTTTGGAGGCGTGCGGTGCTCTATGGTGGAACGCGACATGTTGGAGCACGAGCAGATCACGTTTTGCAGTGACGAGGCGGAGGAGGGAATGATGGTATGGTCGAGTACGATGAGGGGGGTGTGTTGGCGAGGTTAGTTCATGATTTTGTCGAGTCGTTTTTGGTATCAGTGTGGATCGTGCATGTGACAGTGGGTTCTTCGTGTTTGTGCACAGGCAAAAATAAAAGGAGGGGGAAGAAGATAGTTGCTGGTTTGGGCTGACAATGGGTAATGGGCATGTTTTATAAAAAAAAGGAGTTGTAATTTTATATTTAAAATTCTTGTGAACTTATAAAATTTATATCTCATGCACACGAGGTCCGATTCAGAAGATTCAAGATGCGTTGGGATCGTATTGACATCGCCTAAGCATAGGAAGTGGTTTGGAAGAATTTGGAGCTTCTGAAATTTCTAGATAATTTCAAACGTGTTCGGATTCTATCAAAAACAGAACGCGAAAGCGATAGTAAAAATAAAGGTGAGTTAATCTCACTCAACTTTGGATTTTCGTAATTAATTTTAAATAGTTAAAATTAATTATTGATTGATTTGGTTGAATTGATAAATTATTATCAATTGAATGTGATATTGTATATAGTAGTATATATATTGGAGTGATTGATATTCTTGCATATATATAGCGGATGAGACCCTATACTCCCCGCATAATAGCGGATGACGCTATATACCGCGATATCCCCCTCGAAGTGGGATTGCTATTTTTATATTGTATTAACATCTGTGGATGCAGGGAAAACTGGTTTGAGGGATCCAACAGGATTCCTCAAAATATTGAAATTATTTTCATATTCAGTGATATGATTTATTTGAATAATCTGTGATAGATTATATTGGAAATTGAATTTATTGGATGCTATGGTATTGCTGGATAGATTTTTGGCATTTTAAAATACCATAAATATGAATATTGAATTTTTAAAGGAAAATAAAAAGAGAATTTTAAAGTAAAATATTTATAGTGAAGTTGGATAAATTAAAAGTAATGAATTTGGGAAAAATAAATAGTTTGATTTTAAAATCCTATTTAATAATTCCAGAATATGGAAAAATAGAGATTTTTTAATAAATGTGAAAAAAGGGTTTTTTGAAAATAACAACTTAAGCGATCAGGCTTGTTGATCGACTACTACTTACTTATATTATTATATATTCGGTTGTGTAGTCTCACGCTACACACCCGTGTTTTCCAAAAAAAACAACTTAAGCGATATTGTTTAAGTATAAAAGAATTTATTTTTAAATTTCAGATTTAATTAGTTTGGGAAAATAAAAAGGGAAAATTTGAAAATAAAATATGAAATTGATGTTCCAGATTTAAATAAGATTTTAAATTATAAAGAGGAAGGGAAATCTGAATTTAGTGGCTTTGGATATATATTGGGTTTATTAAAGAAATTAATTTAAAAATGGAGTTTAAATTAGAAAATGATTTAAAATCGATTAAGTATTGGGAAAACCGTTATAAATGGGAAATGAGGCTATGGAATTTATAAACGAAGTTTATAAATAAAGTGAAGTAAATTATCAGTGGATAAATTGAGATTATAAATTCACGGTGAGGATTTATAAGGAGATGGGTAAATCGGTTTAAAAATAAATGTAGATTTATTTTTAGAAATGTAAAAAGGGATTTACGGAATTGGGATGTAAATTGAATTGGGAATAAATCGAAGGAGATTTTTAGATGTTAGACTAGTTATATGGGAATTGGAAAATATATTTTTATCGAGAAAATCAGTTATTTAAAAAAAAGGGAGGACTTTCAAGTATTAACTAGAAAATTTAAAAGTGTTAGAGAATATTTTAGAAAATTAATTATTTAGTTGTTTTAAAGTTGTTTAAAGTATATTTAAATATTAATGAAGTTAGTTTATAGTAAGTTAATTATTATTTAAATTAATCAGTATTATTATTTTAAAGGGATAAACTATTCAATATTAATATTTTATATAATAACTTTTATTTAAAGTAGTTTGCCTAGAGTTTAACTTGGAAAAATTGTTAAAGAAATTTCATAAGTATTGTTTAGAAAATTTTTAAACAAAGTTTTTGGGAAGTATTGGTATACTAACATGGCGTAATCGGAGGCAGTGAATGCCTGCAGTTAATTCTTGAATTTCTCTGGGATAGAGACATAACCCTTGAGCTGTGAATCCATGGTTTGATACCGTAGTGGTACTTTCCAAATTATTTTAAAAAAGGTTTTCCAAGTATCTTTGAAAGCATAGTTTTGGTGAATTTACTTAACTCGATAAAATAAGTACATATTTTAGATAAAGAGATTTAATTTATTAAAATTATATTAAAAAGAGATTTGGAGTTACTTAGTGGAAAAAAAATGAAGTATTTGGTTGAATGATTGTTTATTTGATAGTTAAATAACCGACTATCAAATCTGGACCTAAAATATAACTTTGGAAATATCTAGGAGAAATACGGGAATTATATCGTACAGTTACCGTTCGAGGTGTTATACTGTACGTATAAACTCGTTTCGTTAATCTAGGACGTTATAAGGAAATCCTTCCATTAACGGTTAGGGGGTGATCTCCGATCTTATTTACGTTCGATTATTTCCTGAAGAACCGGAGTTGAGTTTACCGGAAACTATCGACGTTGTTTTTGGGGAGACCGGGATCAGATAAGTTATCCGAAAACCACTTCGATCCAACGAGTACGTTTTCGATGTGAAAACAAGAGCATAGAGTCGAAGTTGGAGCATTTAAGTGCAAGGGCTAATCGCTACTAATCCCGAGGATGATTCCAAAATGAATGTAGTAGGAATAGTGCCTTCGGTTCCGTTCGGACCCGGAACGGACTTGTATGGATGAATGCTGTAACGACCCAGAATTTTGAACAAATTAAATTGAAAATATTTAATTAATTTTAAATATTTGAACGATGATTTAATTTGAATCCCGAATATAACTTTGAATTTGGCGATTAAATTTTATAATTTAATCTATTGAAACTGGATAAAAAATTTGAATCTTCAATTTAAAGCTAAAGAAAAATATTTCGAACGCTTGTAAAAATTCATATTGATAATACTGAAAATAACAGAAGCTTCAGAATCTAATTTCGAATTGATTTGATCAGTTTTGAAATTTATATCGTTCAACCGATATTTAAAAATAGCCGTCCGAGGCACAGTCTCGGAATTCGACGAAACCAGTTCCATTGGGTCCGGAATATTGTATTATTACCGGACTTCAAATTTCGTATTGATCGGAGTTGATATGTGACCATACGGTGAGTAAACGCGTTGAGATTTAATCGAATTCAAATTTATCTTCAATTTTAAAATTAGTCAACAATCAGCCACTAAACTGTCTCCTCTCGTACAAAACAACATCATCTCGTTCCCTTTGTTTCAGCCTTTAAACACGTCGAGCATCATGAAAAAATCACGTAATTTGATTCCCTCTGTTCTTTCTTTTATACCCATCTCGTTTAAAAGAAATCAAAACCCAAGGCAATTCGAAATCGATAAATAAAAATGGCCGCTACTGCTTTCCACTCAAAGAAGAAAAATTGAAAACGATTTCTATTCACAGCCGAGACCTCTTGTCTCAAATTCAATCGCGAGAGCGAGCTCGATCTCGAGCTGTGGGCAAGCAAGGCGAAGCGGCGGCTGGAGCAAGCGCGTGGGTAAACGCGACAGGGGGGAGACTCGGCGACCTCTTTGGGGATGCGTGGCGAATGGGACTGGAAGTGGCGATCTCGGTGGAGCGGCGACCATCAGGCGAGTTCAATCTCACGTGCGAGATGATTGGGGAGGTTCGCAACAAGCACGCGATGTGGCGGCGATTTAGGGCATCGCGGCGCCGTGGAGGTCGAGTGATGGGGGTTTCGCGGAGGCGCGTAGGCGCGGCAATTCGTGACTTCGTGGGTAGCGTGGATGCTGGCGATGGCCTGGAGCTCGCATTCGATCTGGAGTCAGTTGGGTATTGTTTCGAAATTTCTTTAGTTTAAAATTTCTGAATTTGAAGTTAATTGATTTAAATTCAAGGTTAGGGTAAATCAGTTAAAGAAATAAAAAAAAAGGAAAAAAAAAGAAAATATGTATACACTTATATATAGGAAGTTTCATATGGAAAATATTTTGTAAAAGAAAATTTGTTAGAGATTCATTTTTAAAGAAAGTGATAATAATAATAAAGATAAGTTTTAAAAATTTATATAGATTGTTTTCCATGAAAAGAATAAAACTAGTATATATATATAGATACATATTTTTTTAAAAGCACTGTTAAGTTTAAAATCAATATATGTATGGATAGTATCCTTTTTATAAATTTAATGGTGAATTATTTGTTTTGTTGATCCATTTAAATTGTTTTGTTAATCTGTTAAAAGAAATTAGTTTAAAAGTCAAATTTCAATTTTTAAAATTAAAATCATTGTATAATTGAAACTTATCAAGTAGAAATTGAGTTGTTCGATTTAATTCGGATATTAATAAAAATTGTATAATTGTTTATACAAGATCGGATACAATGAAGAAATGATCAAAATGGAAATGGATGGCAAAATAAAAGCTAAGGTGAGATCTTCTCACTCAAAATAAATTTGGATTGCAGTTATTGATTGTTGTTTGGATGTGATATTAGATATAGTAGGATATATCTATATATATAGCAATATATACATATTGGCATATGTATATATTGGATTGATTGATTCCCGCCTCGTATAGCGGATGAGACCCTATTGCGCCGTTAGTAAGCGGATGATTTTTATAAAACCCATATACCGCGATATTCCACCTCGAAGTGGAATTGGTATTGTGCTAACGTCTGTGGATGCAGGGAAACAGGTTGGAGGGATCCAACTAGATTCCTCACCAGTATTTATTTATTTACAGATATTGATGTATATTCTGTTATCATATTGATATATGATGTTTGTTGTTGTGATTGACTAATTGGTGCTGTTGCATCATCGGATTCAAGTTTTGAAGTTTAAAAATAACGACTTTTACTTTAAAAGGATTTTAAAGTGATTTTTGAAAATATACGTTTTATGGAATTTTTGAATTGATTTATAAATGTTAAGATTTTAAAGTTATAAAAGTTAAGATTTGTGAATTATAACCAAAAGGTAATTTCTTTTGAAATAAATAGTTAAGAAATTTATAAAATGGTTTTAATTGGAATTTTTGAATTATTAAAAACGATATATGTAAAAGATGTATAAGATTGATATTTATAACTTTAAAATGTTGGTATTATAAAACGAGTTTTTTATAAGCGTAAAAATGAATTTTTAAGAATTTATAAATAAATGAAATTTATAAATCGCGAACTTATAAATGGAAATGATTTTGTAAAATAAAGGAATTATAAGTATTTAACTTATAATATGGATTGTTGGTATAAGATTTGAGTTATGAATCGAATTCTTAATAAAGGGGATTTATTAAGTTGAAGTTGTTACAAAATAGAAATGGAATTTATAAACGTTGTTTTATAAATTCGAAAATCAATCAAATTTGATGAATTTAATATAGAAGGTTATTAAGGGAATTTTTTCCACGATTTTGGATAGTGGATAATTCTTGAAATAAATGTGTAGAAAAGATTGAAATGTGGTTAGTGAAGTATATTCACGATTTTGGACAGTGAATATATTTTTAAGTAAAATGGATATGGTTTTGGGAAAGTGATATTTGAAATGAAGTTAATTGTTTTAAAGATGTTTTCAATATAATGAATATCGAATACATAGATTTCAACATTTTTATTGTTGAAATAGACGTTTTCGAAAAATAAGGAAATGGTGGACTATAACACTGTTGTTATAGTAAATGATTTCCGAAAGGAAATGTTTTTATCTAGTATTGGGATTTAAATATCTATCTTAAAATCCGAATCCCTATACTAGTGATTTTGAGTCGTCGTAACGATGTTTTACGCAACATTCGTTTTGACTCAAATAGATTTCCTTAAAGAATGAAATGTATACTTAATACTGATTTAAGTATATTGAATATTTTCAAATGTTGAAAATAAATAGATTTGTGAATTACTTATTATTAAATAAGTATGGAATTACTTTTCCAATATGATATGAAATGTTTGTTAAGAATTTATCTTTGTAAAGATAAATTGAAAGTGAATATTGAAATCGATTTGAAAATCGTATATCAGAAGATATTTTGAAATATAAATTCAATAGGGAATTTATAAAAGAAAGGGAAGTTGTTTAAAAATAAACGTTGATTTATTTTTGAAGTGGAAATTTTATATCTAGTAAAGATATTTTTGAAGATGAAATAATTTGGAAAATTATTTGGAATCTGATGATGTTGCGCATCTTTATTGATAGTTAAATAACCGACTATCAATAATTACCTTGAATGGTATTTGTTGTGAATTGGATGAATTTGAATGCCACACTTATTTTTGAATAATCGCTCACTATTCGGGTTAACCGGGAAAGGACCATGGGGTCGTATAACCCATTCCGAATATGTGATACGTCGTTATGAATTGCGTTCGAAGACCGGTGTTGAAGACCGGATATTTTTGAAAACGGAAGGATTACCGTCGAGTTACTCTACATCGGCTAATCTCCGATTTATAGGTTTTATCACCCTTAGTGACGGGAAGTCCGGACGTGATTAGAAATTTATCCGGATATGCAAGGGCTTCGTGAGAAGTGCCTTCGGTTCTGTTCGATCCCGGAACAGACTTGTATGGATTGTGTGTCTGACGTTACAATTTGAGATATAAAGCTGATTTCTTTCAAATACATTTCTGTTGGTGGCGGAGAATTTATTCTCTTAGCTTAACACCCTTCTCTGAGACGTACGAGCTCAGAGGTTATGTAGTTGAAATTTATCAGCGATATACTCCCAATTTGGTAACGTGGCATACTGAGTGTTGCTGTGAAATGATCAGTGTTTGATCATTTGTGATATGATCATTTGTTTGATCTTATATCTTTATGATCATAGGTTGATCATTTGTTTGACCCGAAGCATGGCTTTGTAGAAAGCGTAGCTTTGTGGACGAGACTTCGTCGAGCCTCACACCCCGGAAATGGTCAAAACAGGAAGGATGCAGCAAGGTTTTAGGGAGTAGCGCCCCTTAGTGTATGTCATTCCTTCTGGATAGAGGTGGTATCATGGTATGGAGCCCAGATACTTAACCTATGTGGTTGCTGCATTATTATTTTGATGTGGTTTGTTGGAAATCGGGGATCCTCGGGAAGATCGGTTACGATCGGGGAATGACATACGCGTGTCAGTAGTTACCTATTTTTGCAGAGGTAACCCGGCCTTGTGTTGGCAGAGATCTAACCGTAATGTTAGGTTATTTCTCGGGACGTCATTCCAGAGGCGTTCTGTTCGTGGAATAGGAAGTTCCTTAGCCTGACCATTTGTTGGAAATCCAAAGAAACAATACGAGACTTGTACGGTTTTAGTTGTAGAACCTGCCATTCACTTATGGTGGTCACCACTGTTTGGATGGTAGCTATAGTAGGCATAGTTCGGAATGTCTATGCTGGCTAAGATTTATATTATACTTTTGAAATGATTTCCACACTATGCACTAATAATAATATCAAAAATGATTTGATTTTGCGTAGTAAGCATCTTTGACTATCATAAGAAGAAATCTCCTCCAATTCTGCGTTTGCATTGTGTGTGTGGTAGGAGGTCTTATGGTAGTTTCATTTTCCAAAAGCATTGCGAATTTGTTTTATTTTCTTTGTGAAAAATAACTGTTTTACGATCTCACACCAGTCACCATGACTGACTCGGAGTTTATTGTTTCCCTTCTAAACTCTGGGTGCCCACCAATTTCCACACGGGCAGTCTAGAGTTATGTTATCAGGATATTCAGGATATTCTGGAACTTTGGAAGCAAGCTGGATGGCGAGACGTAGTATTTGTATCTGATATTATTTATTCCCCTGTGTATTCTGTATGAGGACAAGTTTATATAACTGTCCATTGTTGTATATTGACTCTGATTGATGTATGTATAAAAACTGATATAATTCTTTGTTTTAAAAGACTAGTGTTTATCTATTATATATTGTTCCACTGCGATATGTGAGATTCTGATATTGTTTCTGTATCTGATGTTGTTCTGTTGTTCTTCTTTCTTTCTTCTTCTACTTTCTTCTTCTTCTCTTTTTCTTCTATTTCTTTTTCTTAAAACCCCTCAGGGTTCGTATTTCCGTGCATCTTGAGTTAATCAATGGAGATTAGTGTTTAATCAAGGAGTATGGATTTGCGGGTCTTGACAAATGCTATCAGTACATTGTCATCGGAGGAGAATGAGCATTCTAAGTGAAAATTCCTTAAGAAAAGGTAATCGTAGCCTCTAGCCTCATCAACTAGGAATGACTGAAAAGCAGGGGAGATGCAGCAAGGCTAAGTGGGTAGCACCCAATTAGGGTATGTTTATCACCTTTCTAGGTACCCTTGGATATTATTTCTAGGATTTATGAAAGGAGCTCGGAAAAGGGTGGGAACACCCGGGGTGATAGCATATTCGGTCTATCCAGGCTAGGGATAGTCCGGTCTTGTGTGGCAGGGGATCCCGGCGTGGTCCTCGGTACTTTGTTTCTAGACATGTACCGTGACAGGTGATACCACAGTACTTAGTCATTCGTATGGAATCCATTCTCCAATAAGCGCCATACGGTTTTGATTGTGCCCAACTATGCTGGAACGTGAGATGCAAGCATTTCAGCTATTTGAATAAGTACTTGTACTTAGACACTATCATAATATCAGAGGATTTGATATGAAATGTTTTGGTTACTGTAAGGTAAAAACCCGTCATGTTTATTTGTGACGTGGTCTTACGAGATACCTTTGATTTTCAAAGGATTTTGGTATCTTTAATAATTCAATTTGAGTGTGTTTTCTCACGCTGGTTGTCCAGACTGACTCGGGTGTTATTTTATTATAATGCTCGGGTTAGACCGAGTATTACAAATACAGGATATGATGCTATGGAGCTCAGGAGACGAGCTGGATGACGAGGCGTATCACACGTACTTGATTTTATTCCGCTGTGTATTGTAGGCTGTATATTCAGCATTTGTGAGGACAAGTTGTTATAACTGTCTAGTATTGAGTTTATTGATGTGTTGTACTTTGATGAAGTAATATGTAAATAACAGATATGGTTTTCTTTTTGTATAAAGATCAGTTGCTATCCATTATATATTGTTCCACTGCAATTGTGAAATTCTGTGGTGTTGTTTCTATTTTCTTCTTCTACCTCTTTCTTCTTTTCCCTAACGATCTGGTATTTCCGGCATTCTATTGCTCGGCATGTAATACAGTGGACATATTGATGCTGATTTTCGGAGGTCTAAAATCCCGGCCGTGACATTTAGTATCAGAGCTGAAGGTTAAGCGAGAACTTTGGCTCTGGTGGGGATTACTCATTAGAGATAGGGTTAGTAGCACCCTAGAATGAGTTTGAGTGTATTAATAGATATGAGCGCGTATTTTTTAGTGAATATAAAATTGTTTTATATTGTGTTGATTGGTTTGTTGAGTGGCTTATGGATTCTGGTCAATACGAGCAGTTAACGTTATTGATAGGGATCTCTAAACACTATAATAGAACAATTCGACACAGTATGTTTTAAAATGGGGTAAATGAAATAATTTTACCCAAATTATTTTTGTATATAAAAGGAATAATTTTCGTAAATTATTATAGTGTATATGGTGTACTTGGTTGTTAGGAAATGATAATATTGAATTATTATCATTGTTGTTGTGGAAATTGAATAAGAAATTGATATTATTACCAAAAGTTGAGGAAGAATTCATATAACGAAACGGAGTTTGTAAATATGAGTTTATAAATGTGATTTATAATTTGAAATGAAATGAAATCTCCAGAGGAATATTTAAAGATGATATGGTTTATAAATATAAAATTTAAAGGATTTAAAAGTTGGAAATTGGAAATTTAAATCCCATAGGTTTTGAAAATGTGTTTCAAAGTTGGGAAATAATAATGATATTATTTGGAGAATATTTTGAATTGAAATGTTTTTAAAATGATTTAAAAGGAATAAAAGCACTAAACTCACTTCGGTCGCTGGAAAATAATTTCGGTGATGGCTGTAGCATCACGATGTTCATTTTCGAGTTTCCATGGGAGGAATTGCTACCTGAATGTAACGACCCACTATTTTGGACCATTCAAATCGACAATAAATCCACACATGCCGGACTTGAATAATTCAAAACAATAGATTGTAAATATAAATTTGGCAAAACTCAGAATATACAGTAAATAAATCACAGATCATAGACACAGAGCAATATAACAATGCAGCGGAAGCAAAGAAATAGTAGTTCATGAAGCTACTATATATGTAATAACAGAGTTCAACAAGATACAACAGAAATCACGAATACAAAGATGTCTCAATACAATAGTCAAATAAAAGATCTGAATACATCACTGGAATCAATCGAATGACTGAAAGCAGAATTAATAGATGGATCCAAGCAAAGCTCCAACTCCAAAGGTGAGTCTCGAATACTGGTACAGCTCAGTCTGACCCGAGCGTAAAGCAAAACAAAAAACACTCGAGTCAGGACATACATACTTATACAATGCAAACCAACTCAAGTGAACTGTAATAAAAATGCACAAGTAACTTAAAGAATGCTTGGGATCGCCCATTCTTCAAGGATCCGTTAAACTATTTACTATGTAGTAATATTCGCTATTATAATAATGTCTAATAGTAAAATAAACTTACTTTTAAATAGCATTAAGGAGTTACCCATATCCCCCTTAACACATAATAGTCCCAGTAGTCTATCCAGTATCAGCGTACCTCCAGATCGGGAGGCTACCTTAAATACTCCATAGGCTACGACACAAAACCAAACTCGTAGTAAAGCTCACTATGGTAGGTGACATGGCACAACGAGGCAATGCCAAGGTAGATATACCAATTACGCACGGGCTGGTGGAAACGCGTAGCAGCCACTACCGCCCACCTCGGAACACACTCCCAAATCAAAAATCGAAGGGTGGCCACCAAATCAATCACAAAGTAATAGAATAGTATTGAAGAAATGTGTCCGATCAGAGGTGCTACCTCATTGGCCCGAGATCGCTCCTGTTTTAGCCACCTTATGCCAACTCATGGGAGTCGGGTCCACGTTCATACCTCAATAGGATCGTCGCCACCATCCTACTTCATTCTGGAATCTCCACCGTGTACACGGTTGTCAAAGTGGTTTTCGGTATCGACCGAGAGTATGCCCATATCCGATCCCGGTCTCTTTGCCAACCAATCGTTATTATAACCCATGGATATTTATTTCAAAATCATTTAATTTAAAACCCAAAATATCATATCCATTTCAAAACCCAAAGCAATAATATATCATTTAAATTCCAAAAACCAAATCAATATATCATTTAAATAAAACCCAAATTTCCAAATCACTGAATATTTCCTTAAATTTATTAAACTTGAAATATTCCTTTAAATCATCTTAAATCAAACCACTTTATAAAGTCACAATCTTAAATCTTCAATTTCAATAAGTTTCACGTTAATATATTTAAAGACAATTCTTAATTAAATACACTTTCACTGTAACGACCCGTAAATTTTAACCGTTTTAATAACGTAATTAATTGAAATTTTGTGAAATTTTAAACGATAAAATTTTGAAATATAAATTTGATATTTGGAATGCGTTTAGTTAAACATAGCAACTGGTAAATTTTCGTCCGAAAATATGAAAGTTTATTTCGCGCGTAAATTTACTTCAAATTAATCAGTTAAAAAGTAATGAAAATAAAACGTTTTCGAAACTTGAATATTTTTACATAGAAAAATTCTAAATTGTCTTCTGAGCAAGTCGCTATTTTTCGTTTTTCAAAATTCGGAATTCTTTAGCTCCGTCGATCTTATTTTTCTGCGTTTTTCTTGCATTTTCCGCCAGTTGAAAATTCGAATTTTTATAATTAAATCGTATCGATGATATTTGTATACCGTTTTGATCGTCTCGGCGTACTAATCTCTGCGGTATATTCACTTCGGTATTTCGGAGTCCGGTGTACGGTGCAATCTGCGATACGCTCAGCGTATCGGTTCCGCAACCGGGTCTTTTGGATTTCTGGTGACTATTCGCTATTCAACTTGAAACCAATAGCCACTTAATAAATGCAAAGTTAATTATGGCCTTTACTATTCCCTATCATTTTATGAATTCAGCTGTCATCTTCATTCGAGAAGAAAAAAAAGAGAGAAATTTAATTTTGGTTCCTGTAGCTTTAATATGCAGATCCACTCATCCCTTCTTCATTCTTCCCTTCCTTTTCCCACGTCTTACCACTCCCTGACCATGCCACTCCTTTCCCTTGCCCAACAGCACACGCATCCATTCATCTGAAGCACACACCACCGTACCACTTCCCTAGAGCCGAGATCACCATCCTCCAGCCTCGGCCATAGCAGCCACCGAGATGAACCTCGCCTCTCTCCCCCTCTGCCTTTGGCCGCAACCCACCACACACTCTCCCTCTCTTCCTGACCCTCTTCGGCCATGGTAGCCACCACCGGCCCTGACTCGCCAAGTCAGTGCACCGACCTCCTTCCACCCCACCTCTGCAGCCTTCACCTTTCGCCCAAACCCATCATCCGCCTGTTTTCTCCTCCCTTCGGCCACCCTGAACCCACCGCCTTCTCATCTCCTGACCGAACTCCTCACCTTGCATCGGCCTGTAGCCCGCCCTCTGCCATCATTCTCACCTGAACCGGCCTAGCACGGCAGTCAACGTCTCTTCCACCCGATAGATGCGCAAGCGGTGGCTCCGACCTTCTTGATGCCGAGTTTCCCTCCGCCTTATCCTTTTGCAGACCGAGCCTTCACCATCAATATCCTTGCCGCATGTTATTTGGGTGATAGGTTAGTATATATTATCATATTAGAGATGTGTATATTAATACTAGTGTACGGTTCATATTTGTAATATATATAAGTTTGTATATGATGCGTGGTTACAGTCAGTTTTTTTTGTGTGTGTTTATATTTGTAGTAGACATTGTAGTAGACATTGTTGTTTATTATATTATATATGCATAGAATTTGAGAAATATGTATACCGACTGCTTTTATGTACTTAAACAAATATATTGTTTAAAGGTAGGTTGATATATGAAAAACTGTTAATATATAATTGGTTATATCTTAGCTTATTAAGTATGTATATGGGTATACTTTTCAAGTATTTAGTTAATGAAAATGTTTGGCCGTATGTATCTGGTCATGCAAATGATCAGTGAAGCTGGGTTTATTATTTAGCCATATATATTTGTTTGTTAAACCATTGATTTTAAAAGGTGTATACATATATGTATTTTGTATAAAGGTATTCTTATTTACGTTTTAAATTGATTTAAGAAATTTTTATATAAGCTGCTGATCTCGATTTTCATTTTGTTTATTTTACATATAATGATTCCGAAAATTTTTATATACATATTTTAGTTATAATATGTGTTATATTCTAAGTATGGTTGTGTGTTACAGTTAGGGTAGTGTACATTTTGAAATATGAACAGATTTGAGGGAATACTTGTTTTGTTTTCATATGTTTACAATGACATCAGTCTACACTTATATCTATTATATATTTGTAATATATATTATGTGGGTTGAAATTAATATGATGTATAAGTATTGATTTTAAATATGGTATATACATACATGTCGAGTTTAAAATGTGTGTTAATATATAAAAAAAATGATTTTGAAACGTATATACATATTTAATTCAAAAATGTGTTTGTGTTTAGAATATGATAACATATATATATATATATATATATAGTTGTATAGTGCTACATATATGTATTCATGTATACCAGTTTTCTTCATCGATCCAGATCTGATTTGATTTCGTCAATTCATATTTATCAGCTTTGCCGTCAAACTCACGTTCGATCTAGCTTTGCTTTGGATTCGTAACTCTTCTCATTCTCCTTCATCTCTAGCCTCGAAAGGTGAGCAATCACTCACGATTAACGTTCTTTATTTATTAAATTTGATTTCAATTGAAACGACAATTGAAATATGCTGCTATTAGTTAATTATACTGTTATATATGTTATTGCCTGTATCAGTTCACTTGTGACATCTGACACCATTATCTGTTAATTATTTATGTGATGATAATACAGTTTGGCTGATAATTAATTGATTGTTGATGTTTATATTGGACGTTAAGTTGTTAGTGATAAATGATAAATGGTATGCAAAATTGAAATGGATATAGGATAGTTAACAATTTTAAAACTGATTTATATGTTAAATTTGATTAGTGAATATGACCCCTTTTAATTGTTAAATTAATTGACATGTAAAATAGTGATAATTACACTTTGAAGCATTGAACGTATATTGGATTAATTGTTGTAGTGTAAAATGGAAATTGAATATCAAGTGAAGAACCGTATTTATATTATTGTAATAATCTTTAATCTACATGAAATGATAGTGTAGATTCTAGAATTAATTATATTAATTCGCACAAACAACAATGTGAATTAATACGATTATTTCGGGATTATTTGAATTGATTATTGGATTGATATTGGCTGTTGTTATTGCTTGTTTATTTACTTTGACACTGTAACGACCCGAAATTTTGGACCATTCACATCCATTATAAGTGTATAGGTAGACACTCATGCCGGAATTGAATTGCTCAAAATACCGCTTTGTTAATTTAAATTTGACAAAACTGAACATATACAGTAAATAAAATAATCACAGATCACAAACACAGAGTAATAATTGCAGCGGAAATAAAAGAGATAGTAGTTCATGAAGCTACTATATGAATATATAAAATACATCAGAGTTTACAACAGAAGAGTAATACGATACATCAGATACAAATCAGAATACATCACTGGAATCATCGAATACTGAAAGCAGAATAGATGGCTGGATCTTCAAGCAAAGCTCCAACTCCAAAGGTGAGTCTCGAATACTGGTACACTCAGTCTGACCCGAGCGTAAAGCAAAACACAAAACACTCGAGTCAGGATTAACATTCTTATATTAATAAATCCAACTCAAGTGAAATAGCAATTGAAATACGAGTAACTCAAAGGATGTTTGGAATAACCATCCTTTAAGGATCCGTTAAACTATCTACTATGTAGTAGTGTACGATAAGTAGATAATGTCTATCAGTAATAATAAGATATCAAAATAGTGTTAAGTCATGGCCCATTCCACCCTTAACACATTTTTATTCCCAAAAGCATATACAAGACCGTAGTTTCCCCAAAACCGGAAGTCACCAGAGGGCAATCCATATACTAAAGGTACAAAACAGATTCGTAGTGGTCGCGTATACAGAATACAAGTATGACAAGGCACATGAGGCAATACCCAAGGTAGTGATACTACCGTTTGCCTGATCCGGACTGGTGAGAACGCAACGCCGCAGCGCCCGCAACAGCGTGAAACAACACTCCAAAAATCAAGGGTGCACCAATCGACAACAAGTAATGAGTAGTTCGAAGAAGTGTGTTCACTTGAGGTAGCTAATCCTCCATTGGCCCGGCACGGCTCCTGTTTTAGTCGTTTCCAATTTGACACAAGTGTCAAGGCTATCCATCATCGTTCTCTTTCTTCAGTCAACACGTACATCATTCCAACCACTTCATTCTGGATCATCACTCTGCGTATAGTTATTAAAGTGGTTTTCGGTTTAGATAGAGAGTATATCCATAACCGATTCCGGTCTCTTTAATAACCTTCGAAATTATTTCACCGATTGGTCGTTTATTTATTTCAAAACCAAATCAATTTCAATTTCAATTAGAGTTTATAAATCAACATTTCGTTTGTCTTACTAAACCAATTTCCATAATTTACGTTTCGAAACTTCCAAATTACCATTTCAAAGTCTTATAATTCAAATTCAATTTTTATTTAAAACGATTCAAATATTGATTTAAATTCGTATATAAGTTTCATTTCGAAAATCATTTAAATTAATTTAATTCAACATTCAAATCAATTTAAATTCATTTATCGATTTCACTCAATATTCATTAAGTAAATTTGCCATTTAAAACAATTTCTATTAAATTTCCAATTCATTAAATCCATTATTTGAATTCAACTTCATTATATCAAAACTTACAAATTGAATTAAATTAAATTCATCAAATCAAATTCTTTAAATTTCAAGTCTTACATTAATTTCAATAAATCGCATTTTTTTTCTTGTTAAAGAAATTCAATTTCACTTATTTACTTACTTAAATAATTTTACAAAAACTTAATTAATAAAGAACTCAATTTCAATTATTTATGAAGTAAAAATTTACTTATTCAAAAGTTCCATTTTACTTATTAAAGAATTCAATTCAATTTAATCATTAAATAATTCAACCTTATTTAATTATTAAATAATTCAAAACTTAATTATTAAATAATTTCAAAGTTTAATAATTTCAAACTTAATTATAATTTCAAACTTAATTATTAAATCATTTCAAACTTAATTCAATCATTTCTCAAATTTAACATCGTTCTTTCATCAATTTCATTTGTTAATATTTTGTTTCAGATTATTAAACATTAACATTTTCCTTTCATTAAAAATTCAAGTTTCAACTTCATTTCAAAACCATATTGTTTATTCAAATAAAATCTTCATTTTATTTTTAAATCAAATTATTTGACCAATCAGGTTTTATTTAATTCTCTATATCCAAGGTCAAAGTTCAATTTGGGTATTTATCATTTCAACCCGATTCCAATTCAATTCAAAATCAAAGCATAGCAAAGGGAACTTGCAGTGTGATAACTGGGATGGTGTCAAAGTAAATAAACAAGCAATAACAATAATCAATATCAATCCAATAATCAATTCAAATAATCCCGAAATAACCGTATTAATTCGCATTGTTATTTGTAGGAATTAATATAATTAATTCTAGAATATACACTATCATTTCATGCAGATTAAAGATTATTACATTATGGTTCTTCACTTGTCATCTATTTACAATTTCATACATCATCAATTTAACAACATACATTCAGTGGTTCAAAGTGTAATTAAACTGTGACGACTCGGGTTTTGCCCGCTCGAAAATCAACATCCGTACTTCACATTGTACTAGAATGTCGCAGATTCGACCGTTCAAATCCGATTCGCCGGAGCTATAACACAATTAAGTAAATAACACAGCGGAAGAAATGAATAATACATTGATATACAACACTGATACAATATCTGATACAACAGAGTGATACAACAGATATCAATATACATAAGAGATATGATACAAGAAATAGCAGCGGAAAGAAAAGATAACAACAGCAGCGGAACAATATCAATAGAAGTGATAACTCCAAAATGATCTTCAGACAAGAATGAATCCACAACTCCAAGATAAGCAACTCCGATGAATGAACTAGCTCCAGATAATCTACTAAACCTGAATATCTGAAAAGAAACCCAACTCTAGACTGCTCGTGTGGAAAATTATGAGCACCCAGAGTTTAGGAAGGGAACAATAAACTCCGAGTCAGTCGTGGGACTGGTGTGAGCAACAAAAACAGTTTATCTTTAAAACAAACACAAAAGAATATTAAACATTGAAATCCGCAATGCTTTTTAGAAAATGAAACTACCATAAGACCTCCCACCACACACACAATGCAAACACAGAATTGGAGGAGATTTCTTCTTATGATAGTCAAAGATGCTTACTACGCAAAATCAAATCATTTTTGATATTATTATTAGTGCATAGTGTAGAAATCATTTCGAAAGTATAATATAAATCTTAGCCAGCATAGGCATTCCGCACTTATGCCTACTATAGCTACTATGTTCAATAGCAGGTTACCGCCACATTCCATAGCAGGTAATACAACTAAAACCGTACACGTCGCGTATTGTTTCTTTGGATTTCCAACAAATGGTCAGGCTAAGGAACTTCCTATCCACGATGGGTACGTCCCTGGAATAGACGACCCGAGAACCTAACCGGATCTCTGCCAACACAAGGCCGGGTTACCTCTGCAAAAATAGGTAACTACTGACACGCGTATGCCATCCCCCGATCGTAACCGATCTTCCCGAGGATCCCCGATTTCCAACAAACCACATCAAAATAATAATGCAGCAACCACATAGGTTAAGTATCTGGGCTCCATACCATGATACCACCTCTATCCAGAAGGAATGACATACACTAAGGGGCGCTACTCCCTAGAACCTTGCCGCATCCTTCCTGTTTCGACCATTTCCGGGGTGTGAGGCTCGACGAAGTCTCGTCCACAAAGCTACGCTTTCTACAAAGCCATGCTTCGGGTCAAACAAATGATCAAAGTAATGATCACAAAGATATAAGATCAAACAAATGATCATATCGCAAATGATCAAACACTGATCATCACACAGCAACACTCAGCATGCCACATTACCAAATTGGGATATATCGCTGATAAATTTCAACTACATAACCTCTAAGCTCGTACGTCTCAGAGAAGGGTGTTAAGCTAAGAGAATAAATTCTCCACCACCAAACAGATATGTATTTGAAAGAAATCGGCTTTATATCTCAAAGTGTAATGTCAGACATGTAACCATACAAGTCTGTTCCGGGTTCGAACAGAACCGAAGGCACTTCTCACGAAGCCCTTGCAAATCCGGATAATTTCCAATCACGTCCGGACTTCCCGTCACTAAGGGTGATAAAACCTCTATATCGGGGATCAGCCGATGCAGAGTAACTCGACGGTAATCCTTCCGTTTTCAAAAATATCCGGTCTTCAACACCGGTCTTCAAATGCTATCCATATACGACGTATCACATATTCGGAATGGGTTATACGACCCAAAGGTCCTTTCCCGGCTAACCCGAATAGTGAGCGCAATTTAAAATCATATGGATATGAGATTTCAATTAAGTCACAACTTATTACCCAAAACTTCTCTTTTCAAATGGTTTAACAAATTACCATTTTCAAATCTTTAAACAAAAAATTCAGTTCACAAAGTTAACCCTATTCACAAAGATTCATTCATAGATTTTCAAATCAATTCCCTTTTCAATTAGAATTAACTCATCTAATCTTTAAATTAAAGATTTAACTTATAGCTTTCAAACTGTTTCATAACTTGGAAATTATCTTCATTTTCAAACTAGAAATCATTTCAACACAAATTGGAAATTCATTTCTTATGTGAAAGCTTTTGTTATTTGAAAACAGGTAGTTTTCGTTTTAGAAAAATTCAATTTTATTTATACGAGTTACAGCCTTTGAATTTAAATTCAAATTCCTAAATCAATATAATTAAAACAGTTTAACCCATATGTAACTGGTATAACATCTTTAATCCCTAGTTTCAAATCATAGAATTCAATTTCAAATCTTGAATTTAAGTTTAAATCAAATTATTTAAATTTCCAAAACTCGATTAAGTTATTCAAAATAACTTTTATTTTTGAAATTCCATTTCAAAAGCTTTTCACTTTAAACTCAAATCTCTAATTTCAAAAATCAATTGAAATTAAAATTTCAATTTCAAATAACATCAAATTTAAATTATCTGTGACTTAACCGATTTCCACGTGAAATCCATATTTGTGTGTGTATGGTGTAGTCCAGGGTTTAACACACAATAGTGCAACATCATACAGTCATCACAGATCAGAATATAGAAATATAGTTGATAAACGATATAGCTATAACGCTTATCGTTCATCCACAGATCACAGATATATATCACAGATAAGTAAATTTCAGATCACAACATAAATCAGGGTATATCACAAAGCATCATATATCAGGGATATCAAACAATCAAATCATCCAATATAATCCAAGCATCCATAAGTAAGGTCAGTTGGTTATCTGATAAATTCAAATCAGATTTATTTCTTATGAATTATTAATCCTAGTTAATTAACATTAATTAATTTCAAATCATTTGATTATTTGTCCTTTAATCATTTCATTGATCAATTTTAATCATTAAATTACCTTTAATTAAGTAGTTATCTTCAAGTAATTGATTATCTTTAATTACTTATACTAATTAATTATCCCTTAATTAATTTCAGTGAGTAATTATCCATTAACTACTTTCATTAATTGATTTTCCCTTAATTGCTTATATTAAGTAATTAACCTTTAATTAATAATTTTTTTAAAATCTTAACTATTTATTTATCTATCCTTAATCATTGATTAATTAAACTAATCAATTAATTAACTTAAATTAATCATATTACCAAAATTAATTACTATTTAAAACCACAAAAACAAAAAAATACTTTATCTTTCAAACTTAATTACAACTTTTAAATTTATAACTTTCAGTTTAAATTCAAACTCAAATACTTTTATATTTAAAAGTTTTAAACCCAATTTAGATTTCAAAATTTAAATTATCTCAAACCTCAGATTCAACTACTTTGAATTCATATTCCGTTTCAGATTTTAAACTTAGTTTAAATTTCCAGTTTGCATTTAAACTTTACTTTGAATTTAAAAATAACAAAACAGGTTTCTGTTTTCATTTAAAACCTGGAATAACATCAATACTCAAGCCACTCGAATTTTACTTCGAGACAAAGCCTTAGCTGCTTCGAGTTATACGCGACCTTATTTTGCTTCGAGCAAAAACATGAATTCCCCGAGTCGCCCCCGAGTTTCCACCTCGTCTTCGTCTTCCCCAAAATCTCGAACGCAACAGATACGTATCGTCTCGCGTGCACATGCATACTTTGTCGGAGACTCTCCGTCCATCGCCACTCGTTCCAGCAAGTCGACAATGATCTCGACTCTAAATTCGACAACCCAGGTTTTCGAATAACCCAACCAATCAAAATCGAGTTGCCTCGATCAAAATAAACACAGCAGCTATCACCAGAAACCATCTCGATCCCCCTCCCCCGACCATCAGACGCCACAAGACCCCGGCCACGTCACGACAACACGTAATTCTTCCATCCCCCAAATGCTTGTGACACTCGATCACGATTAGGCGACGAAAACAAGTTTTTACAGAGCATCGAAAAACATTCGAACAAAACCCTACTTCCAATTCGTCACAAACGTACTTGCATTAGAAAAATTATTTAGCATTTTTCCTATGTTAATACATCTTCAAGGTTGCTTCATAATAAATTTCAACAATTAAAATTAATCGAATCAACCGATATTGACAAAAATGCTACTTTTGTTCATACCCAAACTACACCTTCAATATTGATCAAAATATCATCGTTTCTATTTTAAAAATCCTAATCTTGTATGTTAAATCAAGATATGGGATCAAATCTTCCAATTAAAACATTCGAATTTTTAGCTTTGGATTTCTTTCTTACTTAAAATCTGTATAAACAGTTTCTAAATTCCACTGCATGCTTGAAACCATTTCCAGGTTAAAATCTAAGTTTAAAACAACCTATTTGGTTATGAACTCTAAGCTTAAGATGTTATATATGAAGATGTATGAGTTTCTTTACGTTTTCTTTGCTCAAAGATTTGAAATATTGAAGAACATCATATAACAGACTTCCAGTAAAACAGCAACTTCTCAGAACAAATACATAACAGCATAATATTTTCTTGAACCAATAATCTAGATTTAAATTTTCAAAACAAGTCAGGCTATTAAAATAGGAGTTGCTCACCGTGGTCAAAAGAAAGAACAGAGCATATTTTCTTGAAACAGCAGTTTAAACTTCCTGGTTGAAATCTTCCACTTGATTCTCTGGTTTGACTTTATTGTATTATTGTTGAAGTTGAGATTTGTTTTTATGTTTTGAAATAATATTGCTTTAGATTTTTACTCAGTTTTCACTTAGCTTGATGGATGAAAATGGGACGAGAAGGCTGGTAAAAAAAAATGAGTTACAGTGTGATAGAAATAATGAGTTTGTGCAAATTTCTTTAGCAGGGATATTTTTCTTCTTGCTTGCGGCTGAAAGGATTTTAAAACAAATCGAATTGACTTGTTTATGTTAGCATTAAATGCTCCAGTACTTTATGTTCCTAGATGTGTTATATTTTCACATCTTGCCTGCATATATACACGTACTATATGTTCATACATATCTTTTGTTTCATTTCGGCTGAAGATAATTGTTTTGGGTTAAGTTGCCTAGTTGTACTTAGTTTATTTGCACATTCCTATATTTATCTTGTTCCTTGTTTTGCAAGCTTCACTATATATTATTTGTTTACTTGCTTTGCTTCTATACTTACCTGCATATCCTTTTTTTATTTATTACCCTTTTATTTTAAACTTAATTATCAAATACTAAATTTACTTATTACTATTTCAAACCATAGCTTCTTTCAAAACATACATATTTGTATATATATTTATAAGTAATTTGAAATGACAATTTCTATTTAAAAATAAGAATTCAATTGTAAAGACATTCTATTATTATTCAACTCTATATTTATTTTTAAAACCATTTATTTACAATTTAAATTCAAGTCAAAATATATATATATATACAATATTTTAAATTGAAATGATTCATACAGAATATACTTGAATCCGGGGAAACTCGCTCCATTTTATCGATTTATTTTACTATTTTTATCCAAAAATTTATTTAACTATTAACTTAAATTAAATACAAATCTAGGGTCGTTACAAACTTCCCCTCTTAAAAGAATTTCGTCCTCGAAATTCGCAGGCACGAAAACAAAGACAGATGAAGAATGTTTCATCTAATCAAACTGAACATTTATTCTGCATTTGGCTTACCAAATCAGAATATCAAAATCAGATACGAGAACGAATATGTTTAACAATCAACAAAATACTCGGGTTATCCAGATCTACGAAATATGCAGGGGCATCGGTCAGTCCGAAAGGATAACTAACCATCCGTAGAATAAATCGGAATCCCAAAGAATAGACAGATATATGGATACAATTTCAAAACTTTTAGTTTAAAAATCAAAATGTACCTATCAACTATAGCAATCAAAGCAACCAAGGCAACCAATACATCCAAACAAACAATTATGGCCTATCTGGAGTTTATGTCCCATATTGATATATTGAATTTCTTTCTGGATCCACCAGAAACTATCGAAGAATTCAGAAAAGATGACGAACAAAAGAGATTGATAGAGAAAAGATTACTTCCTTATTGTTACAGGGTATTGACCATTTATAATCGTATTCCCCTGTCCCCTATCTCATCCTCTTCTTGCACTCATACTCACTATCAGTGGATAGTAAGAGAATTTACTGAGGCTTACAGATAGATATCTGAGGAATACTCATTCTAGAGTTTACTTCACTCTATCTCTAATGAGCTACTTAATGTGTTATACTCCTGAGCTAAAGTTCAACCTTAGCTCTGATACCACATGTGACGACTCGGGTTTTGCCCGCTCGAAAATCAACATCCGTACTTCACATTGTACTAGAATGTCGCAGATTCGACCGTTCAAATCCGATTCGCCGGAGCTATAACACAATTAAGTAAATAACACAGCGGAAGAAATGAATAATACATTGATATACAACACTGATACAATATCTGATACAACAGAGTGATACAACAGATACCAATATACATAAGCGATATGATACAAGAAATAGCAGCGGAAAGAAAAGATAACAACAGCAGCGGAACAATATCAATAGAAGTGATAACTCCAAAATGATTTTCAGACAAGAATGAATCCACAACTCCAAGATAAGCAACTCCGATGAATGAACTAGCTCCAGATAATCTACTAAACCTGAATATCTGAAAAGAAACCCAACTCTAGACTGCTCGTGTGGAAAATTATGAGCACCCAGAGTTTAGGAAGGGAACAATAAACTCCGAGTCAGTCGTGGGACTGGTGTGAGCAACAAAAACAGTTTATCTTTAAAACAAACACAAAAGAATATTAAACATTGAAATCCGCAATGCTTTTTAGAAAATGAAACTACCATAAGACCTCCCACCACACACACAATGCAAACGCAGAATTGGAGGAGATTTCTTCTTATGATAGTCAAAGATGCTTACTACGCAAAATCAAATCATTTTTGATATTATTATTAGTGCATAGTGTAGAAATCATTTCGAAAGTATAATATAAATCTTAGCCAGCATAGGCATTCCGCACTTATGCCTACTATAGCTACTATGTTCAATAGCAGGTTACCGCCACATTCCATAGCAGGTAATACAACTAAAACCGTACACGTCGCGTATTGTTTCTTTGGATTTCCAACAAATGGTCAGGCTAAGGAACTTCCTATCCACGATGGGTACGTCCCTGGAATAGACGACCCGAGAACCTAACCGGATCTCTGCCAACACAAGGCCGGGTTACCTCCGCAAAAATAGGTAACTACTGACACGCGTATGCCATCCCCCGATCGTAACCGATCTTCCCGAGGATCCCCGATTTCCAACAAACCACATCAAAATAATAATGCAGCAACCACATAGGTTAAGTATCTGGGCTCCATACCATGATACCACCTCTATCCAGAAGGAATGACATACACTAAGGGGCGCTACTCCCTAGAACCTTGCCGCATCCTTCCTGTTTCGACCATTTCCGGGGTGTGAGGCTCGACGAAGTCTCGTCCACAAAGCTACGCTTTCTACAAAGCCATGCTTCGGGTCAAACAAATGATCAAAGTAATGATCACAAAGATATAAGATCAAACAAATGATCATATCGCAAATGATCAAACACTGATCATCACACAGCAACACTCAGCATGCCACATTACCAAATTGGGATATATCGCTGATAAATTTCAACTACATAACCTCTAAGCTCGTACGTCTCAGAGAAGGGTGTTAAGCTAAGAGAATAAATTCTCCGCCACCAAACAGATATGTATTTGAAAGAAATCGGCTTTATATCTCAAAGTGTAATGTCAGACATGTAACCATACAAGTCTGTTCCGGGTTCGAACAGAACCGAAGGCACTTCTCACGAAGCCCTTGCAAATCCGGATAATTTCCAATCACGTCCGGACTTCCCGTCACTAAGGGTGATAAAACCTCTATATCGGGGATCAACCGATGCAGAGTAACTCGACGGTAATCCTTCCGTTTTCAAAAATATCCGGTCTTCAACACCGGTCTTCAAATGCTATCCATATACGACGTATCACATATTCGGAATGGGTTATACGACCCAAAGGTCCTTTCCCGGCTAACCCGAATAGTGAGCGCAATTTAAAATCATATGGATATGAGATTTCAATTAAGTCACAACTTATTACCCAAAACTTCTCTTTTCAAATGGTTTAACAAATTACCATTTTCAAATCTTTAAACAAAAAATTCAGTTCACAAAGTTAACCCTATTCACAAAGATTCATTCATAGATTTTCAAATCAATTCCCTTTTCAATTAGAATTAACTCATCTAATCTTTAAATTAAAGATTTAACTTATAGCTTTCAAACTGTTTCATAACTTGGAAATTATCTTCATTTTCAAACTAGAAATCATTTCAACACAAATTGGAAATTCATTTCTTATGTGAAAGCTTTTGTTATTTGAAAACAGGTAGTTTTCGTTTTAGAAAAATTCAATTTTATTTATACGAGTTACAGCCTTTGAATTTAAATTCAAATTCCTAAATCAATATAATTAAAACAGTTTAACCCATATGTAACTGGTATAACATCTTTAATCCCTAGTTTCAAATCATAGAATTCAATTTCAAATCTTGAATTTAAGTTTAAATCAAATTATTTAAATTTCCAAAACTTGATTAAGTTATTCAAAATAACTTTTATTTTTGAAATTCCATTTCAAAAGCTTTTCACTTTAAACTCAAATCTCTAATTTCAAAAATCAATTGAAATTAAAATTTCAATTTCAAAAAACATCAAATTTAAATTATCTGTGACTTAACCGATTTCTACGTGAAATCCATATTTGTGTGTGTATGGTGTAGTCCAGGGTTTAACACACAATAGTGCAACATCATACAGTCATCACAGATCAGAATATAGAAATATAGTTGATAAACGATATAGCTATAACGCTTATCGTTCATCCACAGATCACAGATATATATCACAGATAAGTAAATTTCAGATCACAACATAAATCAGGGTATATCACAAAGCATCATATATCAGGGATATCAAACAATCAAACCATCCAATATAATCCAAGCATCCATAAGTAAGGTCAGTTGGTTATCTGATAAATTCAAATCAGATTTATTTCTTATGAATTATTAATCCTGGTTAATTAACATTAATTAATTTCAAATCATTTGATTATTTGTCCTTTAATCATTTCATTGATCAATTTTAATCATTAAATTACCTTTAATTAAGTAGTTATCTTCAAGTAATTGATTATCTTTAATTACTTATACTAATTAATTATCCCTTAATTAATTTCAGTGAGTAATTACCCATTAACTACTTTCATTAATTGATTTTCCCTTGATTGCTTATATTAAGTAATTAACCTTTAATTAATAATTTTTTTAAAATCTTAACTATTTATTTATCTATCCTTAATCATTGATTAATTAAACTAATCAATTAATTAACTTAAATTAATCATATTACCAAAATTAATTACTATTTAAAACCACAAAAACAAAAAAATACTTTATCTTTCAAACTTAATTACAACTTTTAAATTTATAACTTTCAGTTTAAATTCAAACTCAAATACTTTTATACTTAAAAGTTTTAAACCCAATTTAGATTTCAAAATTTAAATTATCTCAAACCTCAGATTCAACTACTTTGAATTCATATTCCGTTTCAGATTTTAAACTTAGTTTAAATTTCCAGTTTGCATTTAAACTTTACTTTGAATTTAAAAATAACAAAACAGGTTTCTATTTTCATTTAAAACCTGGAATAACATCAATACTCAAGCCACTCGAATTTTACTTCGAGACAAAGCCTTAGCTGCTTCGAGTTATACGCGACCTTATTTTGCTTCGAGCAAAAACATGAATTCCCCGAGTCGCCCCCGAGTTTCCACCTCGTCTTCGTCTTCCCCAAAATCTCGAACGCAACAGATACGTATCGTCTCGCGTGCACATGCACACTTTGTCGGAGACTCTCCGTCCATCGCCACTCGTTCCAGCAAGTCGACAATGATCTCGACTCTAAATTCGACAACCCAGGTTTTCGAATAACCCAACCAATCAAAATCGAGTTGCCTCGATCAAAATAAACACAGCAGCTATCACCAGAAACCATCTCGATCCCCCTCCCCCGACCATCAGACGCCACAAGACCCCGGCCACGTCACGACAACACGTAATTCTTCCATCCCCCAAATGCTTGTGACACTCGATCACGATTAGGCGACGAAAACAAGTTTTTACAGAGCATCGAAAAACATTCGAACAAAACCCTACTTCCAATTCGTCACAAACGTACTTGCATTAGAAAAATTATTTAGCATTTTTCCTATGTTAATACATCTTCAAGGTTGCTTCATAATAAATTTCAACAATTAAAATTAATCGAATCAACCGATATTGACAAAAATGCTACTTTTGTTCATACCCAAACTACACCTTCAATATTGATCAAAATATCATCGTTTCTATTTTAAAAATCCTAATCTTGTATGTTAAATCAAGATATGGGATCAAATCTTCCAATTAAAACATTCAAATTTTTAGCTTCGGATTTCTTTCTTACTTAAAATCTGTATAAACAGTTTCTAAATTCCACTGCATGCTTGAAACCATTTCCAGGTTAAAATCTAAGTTTAAAACAACCTATTTGGTTATGAACTCTAAGCTTAAGATGTTATATATGAAGATGTATGAGTTTCTTTACGTTTTCTTTGCTCAAAGATTTGAAATATTGAAGAACATCATATAACAGACTTCCAGTAAAACAGCAACTTCTCAGAACAAATACATAACAGCATAATATTTTCTTGAACCAATAATCTAGATTTAAATTTTCAAAACAAGTCAGGCTATTAAAATAGGAGTTGCTCACCGTGGTCAAAAGAAAGAACAGAGCATATTTTCTTGAAACAGCAGTTTAAACTTCCTGGTTGAAATCTTCCACTTGATTCTCTAGTTTGACTTTATTGTATTATTGTTGAAGTTGAGATTTGTTTTTATGTTTTGAAATAATATTGCTTTAGATTTTTACTCAGTTTTCACTTAGCTTGATGGATGAAAATGGGACGAGAAGGCTGGTAAAAAAAAGAGTTACAGTGTGATAGAAATAATGAGTTTGTGCAAATTTCTTTAGCAGGGATATTTTTCTTCTTGCTTGCGGCTGAAAGGATTTTAAAACAAATCGAATTGACTTGTTTATGTTAGCATTAAATGCTCCAGTACTTTATGTTCCTAGATGTGTTATATTTTCACATCTTGCCTGCATATATACACGTACTATATGTTCATACATATCTTTTGTTTCATTTCGGCTGAAGATAATTGTTTTGGGTTGAGTTGCCTAGTTGTACTTAGTTTATTTGCACATTCCTATATTTATCTTGTTCCTTGTTTTGCAAGCTTCACTATATATTATTTGTTTACTTGCTTTGCTTCTATACTTACCTGCATATCCTTTTTTTATTTATTACTCTTTTATTTTAAACTTAATTATCAAATACTAAATTTACTTATTACTATTTCAAACCATAGCTTCTTTCAAAACACACATATTTGTATATATATTTATAAGTAATTTGAAATGACAATTTCTATTTAAAAATAAGAATTCAATTGTAAAGACATTCTATTATTATTCAACTCTATATTTATTTTTAAAACCATTTATTTACAATTTAAATTCAAGTCAAAATATATATATACAATATTTTAAATTGAAATGATTCATACAGAATATACTTGAATCCGGGGAAACTCGCTCCATTTTATCGATTTATTTTACTATTTTTATCCAAAAATTTATTTAACTATTAACTTAAATTAAATACAAATCTAGGGTCGTTACATAAACAAATCCTACGTGTCAATAAATTTAACAGTTAAAGGGGTCATATTATATAAATGTCATTTAATCAAATTTAACACATATATCAAATCTAACTATCCTACGTCAATTTCAATTTCAAATTATTTATCACTTACATCATTAACAATTTAACGTCCAATATAAACATCAAACAATCGATCATTTAACAACCAAACCGGATTATCATTGCATATATAACAGATAATGGTGTCAGATGCCACAGGTGAACTGATACAGGTAATAACAGTGTAAATATCAAACAGCAGCATATTTCAATTGTCGTTTCAATCGAAATCAAATTTAATAAATAAAAGAACGTTAATCGTGAGTGATTGCTCACCTTTCGAGGCTAGAGATGATTCGACAAATGGAATGAGCTACGAATCCAAGCACGAATTGCAAAATAAAGCACGATGGACCCGAGTTCGACGGACAAAGCTGATAGATAAGAATAGACGGACTCAAATCAGAATCATCATGACAGAAATAGAATATATATATCATATGTTTATTTTCAAATCAATATTTAAATTTAAAACAAATATTAAAATAACATAACTAATTAAAATCATTGTTAAATAATATATTTGAGATAAATACTCATATAGATATAAACATATCACATGTAAAACAACAATCTTTTATGAACCATATAAAAAAAAACATATATATATATATATATACACACTTATATCCACACGTGCAAATTCAGAATTATAGGAATAGCATAAACAACCTATATAACTAATATGTATAGCTTTCATAGTATACCCTTAGACAAACAGAAATATAACAGAACATATTTTACTTGAAACAAATATGTAACAGCAATCTAAACAGAACAAAATATAAAATATATGCATTTATATACAAACAGTAACATACAATCCACTATGTATATATATATATATATAAACTTAAATATATAAACCAACATACTGCTCTACTTATAAAATACTTCTTTATACATTCTTAGATAATATACATAAATAAATCTTTAGCCTTCATATATTATATAAACATATAAGCAAACAGGTGGTGCGCAATTGTATCGACTGTATAACATAATAAAGTATAACGTATATAAAGCTGTAAACATATATAAAGAAGACTGGAATGAAAAAAAAAATCAACAAGGCCGTAGCAGTTTATATATAACTTATATACAAAACTATATATATAAATCCACATATATAAACAACAATATATAAATATATATAACTAACATACTCTTCCTTGACCTTCTTCCCAAAACCAAAACAACTTTATAGAACTTATGTATAGTCTGTATTTATTTAAACAACATATCCTTTTAAAAAACTTATGTGTACTATATCCAGATGACTAAATCATATATACCAAAATATATTAAAAAAATCTGTTATCTGCATAACTAGAATGTAACCAAACTGTTCTGTGTACAACTTACAGATTCACACAAGCTAACCTTATTCAATATATATGACTAACTTATACAAATATAGATATAATGATATATAAACTGACGTATACACTTACGTATATACTTATTTATAGGCCATGCATGAAAATATAATACAATATATGTACAATAAAACTTTGAACAAAAATATATATATATAACCTTAATAAGATAACATCTGCCAAAGAGAACAGCCGGAAGGAAGGAAACTGCGGCTGTTGGTGTTGAACGTGGATTGAGACGGGGAGAAGCTTCGGCCATGTGAAGCTCGGCACATGCAGGGGCTGTTGTGCTTTGGGTGCTCGAAGCTACCTGATGTGGATTGATGGAGTGGGTACGCAGACGGAGGGAAGAACGGCGGTACATGGTGGATGGAGCAGTGGAGGCGCTGCAGTGACGAGCTGAGGCAGTTGTTGGGTCTTGTGGTGGTCGGAGAAGGTGAGATTTGAAGGAGGATGGTTGCTGGCCTGGGGTTTGAGGTGCTGATGGCGGTTCAGGTGATGTGGGAAGGGATGGTGTTGTGCGAAGTCGGGAGGAGGAGGGGAAGAGACGTGGAGAACCGGAAGGTATGAGGATCAGCCATGAGTGAGGGAGAAAGAAAAAAAAACGTGAATAGAAAAATGAAGAGGAGACGCTGAGTTTCAAAAGAAGTGAACAGTTGGCTGATAAGAATGCACAAGCTTTATTAATATTTATTAATAGACTATTCATATACTTATATTCTTTTCTTCACAGAGAAATGAATGAACCATAAAAGCAACAGAGAAATGAAATTAAACATTGGGAATCATAGAATGCCAAGGCACGAGAATTAATAGAACTAATGAAATAATAAAAGCAAATTACCGTTGATTTTGAGCCAGTGGAGATTTGATCGGTCACAGAGCACGAATAGACTCGAACGGGTACCGATACGGTTGACCGTTTTCCGATTTTCGGGACGTGCCGGACTCTGAAAACATAAACGAATATACTGCCGCGATCAGCAGGACGTGACGATTAGAACGGTATACAAATATCAGTGGTACGCTTTGAATTATAAAAATTCGAATTTTCTACCAGCGGAAAACGCAAGAAAAACATTGAAAAATAAGATCGACGGAGCCAAAGATGTTCGAATTTGGAAAAATGACAAACTAACATCTTGCTCATAAGATGGTTTAGAATTTTTCTATGTAAAAATATTTAGGTTTCGGAAACATTTTATTTTCATTGCTTTTTAACTGATTAAATTGAAGTGAATTTACGCGCGAAATAAACTTTCATATTTTCGGACAAAAATTTACCAGTTGCTATGTTTAACTAGACGTATTCCAAATATCAAATTTATATTTCGAAATTTTATCGTTTAAAATTTCGCAAAATTACAACTAATTACGTTATTAAAACAGTTGAAATTTACGGGTCGTTACACTCTCCCCCACTCAAAACTTTTCGTCCCCAAAAAGGAACGAGGTAGGAGAACGGAAACAACCAGAAAGAAAAACAGATTTGAAATACAAAATAACAATTAATTTAAACCAAATAATTTCAAATTTAAATTAATTGATATTCAATAATTGATTTAATCCATTTGATTTCACTAAAATCAATCTCAACTATTTCTAAATTCATTATCTTCTTATCCAATTATCTTAAATTTACAATTTCTAAAACCATAAATTTGAATAGTCTTTAGTATAATTATATTTTTTAGCAATTTAAATTTTTCTTTATTCCAAATTACTGTTAAATTTTATTCTACTTAATATATCTACTCATATATATTTAACCCATATAAATTAATTTAAAACATAAAAGTTTCGATTTAAATTAATTTACATCTACTAATTTCTTTTAAATTCTTAAATTCAAGGTATTTTCATATGTTGATCAAATTTCAAATTATTAATTCTTTCAAAACAAATTTTATTTCATCATTAACTGAGTTTACTTATTATCCTATCTAACTCTATTAACGTCTTTATAATCAAAATTTAGTGTATAACATTTATTATAAACACTCAAATTTTATTTACAAATTCAATTTATCTTATATATTATCCAATTACATATTCAACTTCTGAATGATTTAGGTAAGTTGTATTAGAACGCAGTTGAACAATATACAAATAAAACTTTTCCAATTCAATTATTCAAGTTTAAATATTTATTCCAAATTTTGGTTTTATTTATAATTAAAATCATCCTTAAACAAAATTTAAGAATTAGATTTCCGATTAACTTTAAACAATTTAGAGATATATATAATATATTTATTCCAAATCAAATTAAAATTTTAAAATAAGATACCTATATATATGTAAATCAAATTATACTGAAGAAATTCAAATCAAAATATTTTTCAAAACAATACCATAGCAAAACTACAGAATAGTATCTCCACTTCGAAACTCGAAAATGAATGTCGATGATGCGGCCGCCATCACCGAGATTATTTTCCAGCGACAAAGAGAAGAGCACTGATTTCAATATTTTAAAATTCTTTGAAAATGGTTTCTATTTGAAAATACCTTCAATAATATACATTTTAAAAATTTAAAAACCAAAGCTTGAAATTACTGGAAATTAAATTCTCAAATTCTAAATTTTTAAATTCATTTAAATTTCAAATCAGTTTATAACCCATGTTTAAAAATTCATTTATAGAACAATAAGTGATAATCAATTATTATCATTTCAACAACCAATTTAATTAACTTATTAAATTTTAGAAAATTTTACTCATATATATTGATAATATATTCATACAAATTTATTCCATTTTCCAAATTTGAAAATAATATTGTGTTAGTTTGCTCTGTTTAAGTGTTTTGGAAATCCTATCGATAGCGTTGATCAGACGAATCGATCGGAAACCCAAATCAACATCAACAACTCAAACAACACAATATATTTTAAACATTTTAAATATTAATTTACAAATACACTTCCTCGCTCGACTATAAGAATAGATTTCAAAGCAAAGATAGAGATTCAAATTTGATGGACTCAAATCAAAGAGAATTTTGATTCGAAAAATAAGTTTGAAACAGAAGATAAGATAATTCAATTTCCGCAATCGGGAGATGGAGGAGTTTATTTAATTCACGGGCAACTTTAACCGGGTCGACCGTAACTTCAAGAATAAGATCGATGCTGAATTTCGAGGTAAATCAACACTCGATCTCAAGGAATGGAATTCAGGTATAGCAGGGAATAGATAGCATCGTAAACCGAGGATACAGAAATCTTTGGTAAATCGATGCCTATTATAAAGGAGTTTCACCCCTTTTTCAAATCATTCGAAGTTTGGCGAGACCGCCGATTCACTATAAGGGTCGTTCGAAGTGGAGTTATGTGATGCTCAAGAATTGAAAGAAGACGAATAGTGAAGGACACAAATGAATTTTTTTTATGGAACCGCAGGGAACGTTCCAAAATTCAAAGGAATCGAGTCAAAAGGAAAATATTGAAACTCGAATGAGAGTGATTCTATAAATACATTTACCCTATATGTTAAGTTTTGCCTAGAGCTACCAAAGCTCTGATACCAACTGTAACGACCCGAAATTTTGGACCATTCGCATCCATTATAAGTGTATAGGTAGACACTCCTGCCGGAATTGAATTGCTCAAAATACTGCGTTGTTAATTTAAATTTGGCAAAACTGAACATATACAGTAAATAAAATAATCACAGATCACAGACACAGAGTAATAATTGCAGCGGAAATAAAAGAGATAGTAGTTCATGAAGCTACTATATGAATATATAAAATACATCAGAGTTTACAACAGAAGAGTAATACGATACATCAGATACAAATCAGAATACATCACTAGAATCATCGAATACTGAAAACAGAATAGATGGCTGGATCTTCAAGCAAAGCTCCAACTCCAAAGGTGAGTCTCGAATACTGGTACACTCAGTCTGACCCGAGCGTAAAGCAAAACACAAAACACTCGAGTCAGGATTAACATTCTTATATTAATAAATCCAACTCAAGTGAAATAGCAATTGAAATACGAGTAACTCAAAGGATGTTTGGAATAACCATCCTTTAAGGATCCGTTAAACTATCTACTATGTAGTAGTGTACGATAAGTAGATAATGTCTATCAGTAATAATAAGATATCAAAATAGTGTTAAGTCATGGCCCATTCCACCCTTAACACATTTTTATTCCCAAAAGCATATACAAGACCGTAGTTTCCCCAAAACCGGAAGTCACCAGAGGGCAATCCATATACTAAAGGTACAAAACAGATTCGTAGTGGTCGCGTATACAGAATACAAGTATGACAAGGCACATGAGGCAATACCCAAGGTAGTGATACTACCGTTTGCCTGATCCGGACTGGTGAGAACGCAACGCCGCAGCGCCCGCAACACCGTGAAACAACACTCCCAAAATCAAGGGTGCACCAATCGACAACAAGTAATGAGTAGTTCGAAGAAGTGTGTTCACTTGAGGTAGCTAATCCTCCATTGGCCCGGCACGGCTCCTGTTTTAGTCATTTCCAATTTGACACAAGTGTCAAGACTATCCATCATCGTTCTCTTTCTTCAGTCAACACGTACATCATTCCAACCACTTCATTCTGGATCATCACTCCGCGTATAGTTATTAAAGTGGTTTTCGGTTTAGATAGAGAGTATATCCATAACCGATTCCGGTCTCTTTAATAACGTTCGAAATTATTTCACCGATTGGTCGTTTATTTATTTCAAAACCAAATCAATTTCAATTTCAATCAGAGTTTATAAATCAACATTTCGTTTGTCTTACTAAACCAATTTCCATAATTTACGTTTCGAAACTTCCAAATTACCATTTCAAAATCTTATAATTCAAATTCAAGTTTTATTTAAAACGATTCAAATATTGATTTAAATTCGTATATAAGTTTCATTTCGAAAATCATTTAAATTAATTTAATTCAACATTCAAATCAATTTAAATTCATTTATCGATTTCACTCAATATTCATTAAGTAAATTTGCCATTTAAAACAATTTCTATTAAATTTCCAATTCATTAAATCCATTATTTGAATTCAACTTCATTATATCAAAACTTACAAATTGAATTAAATTAAATTCATCAAATCAAATTCTTTAAATTTCAAGTCTTACATTAATTTCAATAAATTGCATTTTGTTTCTTGTTAAAGAAATTCAATTTCACTTATTTACTTACTTAAATAATTTTTCAAAAACTTAATTAATAAAGAACTCAATTTCAATTATTTACGAAGTAAAAATTTACTTATTCAAAAGTTCCATTTTACTTATTAAAGAATTCAATTCAATTTAATCATTAAATAATTCAACCTTATTTAATTATTAAATAATTCAAAACTTAATTATTAAATAATTTCAAACTTAATTATAATTTCAAACTTAATTATTAAATCATTTCAAACTTAATTCAATCATTTCTCAAATTTAACATCGTTCTTTCATCAATTTCATTTGTTAATATTTTGTTTCAGATTATTAAACATTAACATTTTCCTTTCATTAAAAATTCAAGTTTCAACTTCATTTCAAACCCATATTGTTTATTCAAATAAAATCTTCATTTTATTTTTAAATCAAATTATTTGACCAATCAGGTTTTATTTAATTCTCTATCCAAGGTCAAAGTTCAATTTGGGTATTTATCATTTCAACCCGATTCCAATTCAATTCAAAATCAAAGCATAGCAAAGGGAACTTGCAGTGTGATAACTGGGATGGTGTCAAAGTAAATAAACAAGCAATAACAATAATCAATATCAATCCAATAATCAATTTAAATAATCCCGAAATAACCGTATTAATTCGCATTGTTATTTGTAGGAATTAATATAATTAATTCTAGAATCTACACTATCATTTCATGCAGATTAAAGATTATTACATTACGGTTCTTCACGTGTCATCTATTTACAATTTCATACATCATCAATTTAACAACATACATTCAGTGGTTCAAAGTGTAATTAAACAAATCCTACGTGTCAATAAATTTAACAGTTAAAGGGGTCATATTATATAAATGTCATTTAATCAAATTTAACACATATACCAAATCTAACTATCCTACGTCAATTTCAATTTCAAATTATTTATCACTTACATCATTACAATTTAACGTCCAATATAAACATCAAACAATCAATCATTTAACAACCAAACCGGATTATCATTGCATATATAACAGATAATGGTGTCAGATGTCACAGGTGAACTGATACAGGTAATAACAGTGTAAATATCAAACAGCAGCATATTTCAATTGTCGTTTCAATTGAAATCAAATTTAATAAATAAAAGAACGTTAATCGTGAGTGATTGCTCACCTTACGAGGCTAGAGATGATTCGACAAATGGAATGAGCTACGAATCCAAGCACGAATTGCAAAATAAAGCACGATGGACCCAAGTTCGACGGACAAAGCTGATAGATAAGAATAGACGGACTCAAATCAGAATCATCATGATAGAAATAGAATATATATATCATATGTTTATTTTCAAATCAATATTTAAATTTAAAACAAATATTAAAATAACATAACTAATTAAAATCATTGTTAAATAATATATTTGAGATAAATACTCATATAGATATAAACATATCACATGTAAAACAACAATCTTTTATGAACCATATAAAAAAACATATATATATATACACTTATATCCACACGTGCAAATTCAGAATTATAGGAATAGCATAAACAACCTATATAACTAATATGTATAACTTTCATAGTATACCCTTAGACAAACAGAAATATAACAGAACATATTTTACTTGAAACAAATATGTAGCAGCAATCTAAACAGAACAAAATATAAAATATATGCATTTATATACAAACAGTAACATACAATCCACTATGTATATATATATAAACTTAAATATATAAACCAACATACTGCTCTACTTATAAAATACTTCTTTATACATTCTTAGATAATATACATAAACAAATCTTTAGCCTTCATATATTATATAAACATATAAGCAAACAGGTGGTGCGCAATTGTATCGACTGTATAACATAATAAAGTATAATGTATATAAAGCTGTAAACATATATAAAGAAGACTGGAATGAAAAAAAAATCAACAAGGCCGTAGCAGTTTATATATAACTTATATACAAAACTATATATATAAATCCACATATATAAACAACAATATATAAATATATATAACTAACATACTCTTCCTTGACCTTCTTCCCAAAACCAAAACAACTTTATAGAACTTATGTATAGTCTATATTTATTTAAACAACATATCCTTTTAAAAAACTTATGTGTACTATATCCAGATGACTAAATCATATATACCAAAATATATTAAAAAAATCTGTTATCTGCATAACTAGAATGTAACCAAACTGTTCTGTGTACAACTTACAGATTCATACAAGCTAACCTTATTCAATATACATGACTAACTTATACAAATATAGATATAATGATATATAAACTGACGTATACACTTACGTATATACTTATTTATAGGCCATGCATGAAAATATAATACAATATATGTACAATAAAACTTTGAACAAAAATATATATATATAACCTTAATAAGATAACATCTGCCAAAGAGAACAGCCGGAAGGAAGGAAACGGCGGCTGTTGGTGTTGAACGTGGATTGAGACGGGGAGAAGCTTCGGCCATGTGAAGCTCGGTACATGCAGGGGCTGTTGTGCTTTGGGTGCTCGAAGCTACCTGATGTGGATTGATGGAGTGGGTACGCAGACGGAGGGAAGAATGGCGGTACATGGTGGATGGAGCAGTGGAGGCGCTGCAGTGACGAGATGAGGCAGTTGTTGGGTCTTGTGGTGGTCGGAGAAGGTGAGATTTGAAGGAGGATGGTTGCTGGCCTGGGGTTTGCGGTGCTGATGGCGGTTCAGGTGATGTGGGAAGGGATGGTGTTGTGCGAAGTCGGGAGGAGGAGGGGAAGAGACGTGGAGAATCGGAAGGTATGAGGATCAGCCATGAGTGAGGGAGAAAGAAAAAAAAACGTGAATAGAAAAATGAAGAGGAGACGCTGAGTTTCAAAAGAAGTGAACAGTTGGCTGATAAGAATGCACAAGCTTTATTAATATTTATTAATAGACTATTCATATACTTATATTCTTTTCTTCACAGAGAAATGAATGAACCATAAAAGCAACAGAGAAATGAAATTAAACATTGGGAATCATAGAATGCCAAGGCATGAGAATTAATAGAACTAATGAAATAATAAAAGCAAATTACCGTTGATTTTGAGCCAGTGGAGATTTGAATGGTCACAGAGCACGAATAGACTCGAACGGGTACCGATACGGTTGACCGTTTTCTGATTTTCGGGACGTGCCGGACTCTGAAAACATAAACGAATATACTGCCGCGATCAGCAGGACGTGACGATTAGAACGGTATACAAATATCAGTGGTACGCATTGAATTATAAAAATTCGAATTTTCTACCAGTGGAAAACGCAAGAAAAACACTGAAAAATAAGATCGACGGAGCCAAAGATGTTCGAATTTGGAAAAACGACAAACTAACATCTTGCTCAGAAGATGGTTTAGAATTTTTCTATGTAAAAATATTTAGGTTTCGGAAACATTTTATTTTCATTGCTTTTTAACTGATTAAATTGAAGTGAATTTACGCGCGAAATAAACTTTCATATTTTCGGACGAAAATTTACCAGTTGCTATGTTTAACTAGACGTATTCCAAATATCAAATTTATATTTCGAAATTTTATCGTTTAAAATTTCGCAAAATTACAACTAATTACGTTATTAAAACAGTTGAAATTTACGGGTCGTTACAAACACCATCCCAGTTATCACACTGCAAGTTCCCTTTGCTATGCTTTGATTTTGAATTGAATTGGAATCGGGTTGAAATGATAAATACCCAAATTAAAACTTTGACCTAGGATAGAAAATTAAATAAAACCGATTTGGTAAAATAATTTGAGTTAAAATAAAATAAAGATTTTATTTGAATAAATAATATGGTTTTGAAATGAAGTTGAAATTGGAATTTTAATGAAAGGAAAATGTTAATATTTAATAATCTGAAACAAAATATTAACAATGTAATTGATGAAAGAATGTTGTTTAATTTGAGAAATGATTGAATTAAGTTTGAAATTATTTAATAATTAAGTTTTGAATTATTTAATAATTAAATAAGATTGAATTATTTTATGATTAAATTAAATTGAATTTTTTAATAGGTGAATTTTACTTCGTAATGATTGAAATTGAGTTTCTTTATTAATTAAGTTTGGAAAATCATTTAAGTAAGTAAATCAGTGAAATTGAATTTCTTTATCAAGAAATAAAATGTGATTTATTGAAATTAATGCAAGACTTGAAATTTAAAGAATTTGATTTGATGAATTTAATTTAATTCAAATTGTAAGTTTTGAAATAAGGAAGTTGAATTTAAATAATGGATTTAATGAATTGGAAATTTAATAGAAATTGTTTTGAATGACAAATTTACTTAACGAATATTAAATGAAATCGATAAATGAATTTAAATTGATTTAAATGTTAAATTAAATAAATTTAAATTATTTCGGAATGAATCTTATATACGAACTTGAATCAATATTTGAATTGTTTTAAATAAAATTTGAAATTGAATTATAAGATTTTGAAATGGGAATTTGGAAGTTTTGAAACGTAAATTATGGAAACTGATTTAGAAAGACAAATGAAATATTGGTTTACAAATTCTATTTGAAATTGAATTTGATTTGGTTTTTGAAAGTTATTAAACGACCAATCGGTGTAATAATTACGAAGGTTATTAAAGAGACCGGAATCGGTTAGGGACATACTCACTGTCTAAACCGAAAACCACTTTAATAACTATACGCGGAGTGTGATCCAGAATGAAGTGGTTGGAATGATATATGTGATGACTGAAGAAAGAGAACGATAATGGATAGCCTTGACACTTGTGTCAAATTGGAAATGACTAAAACAGAAGCCGTGCCGGGCCAATGGAGGTCAGCTACCTCAAGCGAACACACTTCTTCGAAACTATTCATTACTTGTTGTCGATTGGTGCACCCTTGATTTTTGGAGTGTTGTTTCGCGGTGTTGCGGTCGCTGCGGCGATGTGTTCTCACCAGTCCGGATCAGGAAAACGGTAGTTTCACTACCTTGGGTATTGCCTCATGTGCCTTGTCATACTTGTATCCCTATACGCGACCACTACGATTTGTTTTGTGTTATACCTATGGAGTACTCCCTGATAGCCCACTAGTTTACGGTGGAGTTTACAGTGCTGTATAGACTATAACGCTTATATAAAAAATGTGTTAAGGGGGATAATGGTAACGCCTTAACACTATTTTGATACCTTATATTACTGATAGACATTATCTACTTAGCGTACATTACTACCTAGTAGATAGTTTAACGGATCCTTAAAGGATGGTTATTCCAAACATCCTTTGAGTTACTTGTATTTCAATTGCTATTTCACTTGAGTTGGATTTATTGATATAAGAATGTTAATCCTGACTCGAGTGTCTTGTGTTTTGCTTTACGCTCGGGTCAGACTGAGTGTACCAGTATTCGAGACTCACCTTTGGAGTTGGAGCTTTGCTTGAAGATCTAGCCATCTATTCTGCTTTCAGTATTCGATGATTCCAGTGATGTATTCTGATTTGTATCTGATGTATCGTGTTACTCTTCCATTGTATCTGGTTTAACTCTGATGTAACTTATACATTTATATAGTAGCTTCATGAACTACTATCTCTTTTATTTCCGCTGCACTTATTACTCTGTGTCTGTGATCTGTGATTATTTATTTACTGTATATGTTCAGTTTTGCCAATTTAAATTAACAATTCGGTATTTTGAATTATTCAAGTCCGACATGTGCGTATGCGAATGGTTGAAAATACTGGGTCGTTACAGCACAATTTCATTTTCAAAACCATAGTACGTTTCAAAGTTATAACAACTCTGAAACCCAACACTTTGAAACCATAATATTTTGAAATCATAACAATTTAGAAATGTTATTCTTTGAAAATCATAATACTTAGAAAGTCATAACACCCTTTAATTTAATATTCATTTAAACCATTTAAATTCAATGTCAATTATTATTCATTTCAAAGTTGTAGCATTTCTAAGTTCATTCATTCAATTATAGAATTTCCAAAACATTGTAAATTTCAGTTACAACAGCACTTATAAAATGTTACGGTAGATATAGTAATATTCCAAAACATTGTCAAATTCAGAAACAGCAGCACTTACAAAGTGGTATAGTAGATATTTGGTTATTTCAAAACAGTTTAATTTCAGAAACAACAGCACTTACAAAGTGCTGTAATAGATATTTAGTTATTTTCAAACAACTTAGTTCCAGATACAGCGACACTTATAAAGTGCTGTAATATATATCTAGTCATTTCAGAACTTAGTTAAATTTCAGAAATGATAGCACTTAACAAATGCCATCTAAAACCACAGTATTTTGGCAATGCTACCAATAAAATTCTAGATTTTATTATTACTTTTCAAAAACATTAAAACTTCAATTTTAGCCATTTTTAACTTATAAAAGCATATCTCATGCTTCAGAAAATATTCATTTGGATATCATTTACCTTATGATTTAAATAAAATAAAGTTCTATAAACAAATATCCAATTTAAACCATAATTCATGTATTATGTCAAAAGTAACTTATTTTACTTAACTTTTTATTTTAACAAATAAATTAACACTTTATTTTAAATACCCATTCCAAAAATAAGATATCTTATCACCAAATTAAAATTATAACTTCCATTTGAAAACTAAATTTTCAATTATCAAGTTAAGTCATAATTTAAATACATTTTGACCATTTACTTATACATTTTTACTTATAGAGAATCACTATAACTTTATTATACAAGACATGTCCATTTCATAAAATAAAATTCATTACCATTACTAGGTTAGATTTAAAATTCCATATTAAATCCAATTATATTATTAAGTTATTTATCATCAATAAAGGTCTTAAAAATTCAATTTAAAACCAATAGATTTTTATAATTTCAAATAAAGCCACTTATAGACTTAAAAATTTTTAACTTATAGAAAACCAATATCTTCTTATATTTTAAATCATTAAATCAAATCTTTAAGCTCAAATTTCATACATTTAAAAATTCAAAATACTTAATAATGTTAGGAAAATATTATTTAAATTATAACCATAGGCCTGTATAATATTTTCTAACCTAGGTCAAGTGATACGGATATGTATCATTTCAATCCGTAATTTAAAAAAGAAAATCCGGGTTCTATCATTTCAAACGCGCAATCCCAAGTAAATCAAATACAATAAAAATCACTCAAGCCTATCATTTCAGCTCCTAATGATTTTTTTTATTCTAAAGTCCGTTCGGGTATGTATCATTTCAACCCATAGTGAAAGGGAACTTGCAGTGTGAGATACAAAAAATAAAATGAATAGTAGAACATATAATATCATATTAGATGGTGTAACAAATATTATAACAAAATTTAACATCATATAATCATATCACAGGCATATATGAACATATTAACATAACATATAAATTTCTACAATTCACATGCCATTGTTTCACAATTATAAAAGTACGTATGTCGAGAGTGATAAACTCACCTTTTAAAGCTAAAGGTAACAATTCTAGAACCATAACTGAAACTCCGAAAAGCACAATAAAGCACGAATAAGATTTTTGAGTGAATGAAGAGCCAAGATTCAATCTTGTATACAACCAAATACAACAATCATAAATATAAGATTCAACACAAATTGTAGAAATCAAAACAGTGGAAAGATATGAACAAATGACATAACCTTGCTTCAAACATCAGGTGGGCTCATCCATAGTCTCACAGGGGCTAGACCATCATCATGTGGCTCGATCACATCATGTTGTGCTCGGCCAAAGTGGTTTAAAGGCAAGCAAATGCACGACCATGGCTTGGAAATTGAAAGGATGGAGGTTACAACTTCATTGGAAGGCCAAAAGGTCAAAAGTATGCAACATTTTGGTTTGGCCATAGGCCATAGTGGCTCGGCCCTGGCTTGTATCTTGGTCAAGGCACACGGCAAGGAGTGGGTCATGGCATGGTGTGGAGGAGGTGGTGAAACAAGGAGTGGCTGAGGCAAAGGAGGAATGGGATGTAACATATGTTCTCGGCTAGGATTTAAACAAGGAGATGGTGATGGATCTTGATCTAGGGTTCACGGCCATGGCATGGGGTGATGGAGGAGGTGATGGTCGATCGTAGGTGGAGGTGGAGAGGGGATGGTGGTCGGCACAAAGGTGGAGGCTGAGCATACATGGAAGAAAATAAAGAAAATGGAAAAAGAAAATAGAAAAAGAAGAAGAGGAAGCCATGGATCTTGCATATTTTTTTTTCTTCTAGAAATACAATGAGAAAGTGGAGATGAGAATGAGATGTTTTGGGAAGTTTTTATGCGTGATAGGCAAGAGAAATTCACGGCTAGGTTAAAGGAATGAACGGCTAAGGTAAGTAATAAAGAGGTTAGGCAAATAAAAAGGCAAAAGCTTGAATAGTTTGGAAAATAAAAAGGCAACAAATAACTGGATGTATTTAAATTTTTATTTGTTAGGAAATGAGAAATAAATCTTGTACATGATTTGAGATAGAAATACATGGCCAAGAAAGACAATAGTGAATGGCTATGGAGTGTAAATGCTAGAAAAACAAAAGACAATAATTTAAAACAATGTGACCTATGTCTCTTAAATTTCTCCAAGCCATTTATTTGCACAAATTTCTTTCTAGAAATGAAATGAGAAATGGGAAATGAAATGAGAAGTAAATGTGTACGTGAATTATGAAGTGGAAAGCACGGATAAAAGATGGTTTGGACGGCAATCAAAGGAGTGAATGCTAGGAAAATAATAAAGAGGCTAGGCAAATAAAAGGCAAGAATTTAAACAATGTAACGTATGTCTCCTTGATTGTTTTCCAAGCCATAAATAAAAAGACATACACTAGAAAAATCCAATAAATAAAATAAAGTCTAGACAAAACAAAATAGAAAAATAAAGAGATGGACATAGGGAAAATATAAAGTAAAATACAGAAAATAATTATGTGTAAAACGCTGTGTTTTATACAATTCAAAATGTATAAATCAGAATTTTACAAAACGAAAAGCAGAATAGATATCAGAATTATATTCTGCTTCAAAGAAAAAGATTAGAAATTAAGAATTCAAATTTAAAATTTTCAACTGAAAGTCAAAGTTTGACCAAAGTTGACCAGAATATAAAATTTTCAGAAAATGTTTATTTTATTTTATTTGGAAAATAAATTACAATCAAATTCCAAACTTACATTGAAAAATTCTAAAAATTTAATTTTAAATTATTTAAAAATCAAAGTTTCAAAATAAAATTTTAATTAAATATTTACAAAATTATGGGTTGTTACACTGAATGTTTTGAATTGGAGTTTGTTGGAAAAACTGGTTTTGGTTTTGAAATTCAAAGGGACTATTTGATATATCAAACGTTTTGGGTGTAATTGATTTCAAAAATGATTTTGAAATGCTTAAGTAATTGTTTAAACTTTGGAGTTTATTTAAAAATGTTTATGGAATATAAATAAGTTTGAAAAACTTATAAAATTTGGAATTTGATAATGAAATAAATTAGTAAAGTAAATCAATTAAATGAAGTGAATTGGAAGAAATCGGTGAATAGAATATTAGTAAGTTTGATAACTTAAGAAATTTTAAAATTTGATTTTGTAGAGTGAAATTTAACTTGAATTAAGTTAAATAAAAGTAAATTTTGAGGGAATAAGCCTAAGTAGGCTAAATGAAATGGTTAGTGAAATAAAATTTATTAAGTTGGGAATAAATTAGTGGATGAACAAATTAATTTAATTAGTAAGTAAATGGAATTGAAATTGAATATTGGAATGATGATTAATTTGAATTATGTTGAAAAATTAGTTCGAGTGGACTAAATAAAATAAAAGTTTGGAAATAAAATTTGATTGAGATTTTAAGAAAATTAGTGAATGGAACAAATTAATGAAATTGGTTAATTAAATATGGTTTGAGATATGGTTGATAGAATTCAATATGTAAGATTTGGAAGGTAAATTGAGTTAAAATGGAATTGAAAAAAATTAATTTGAATAAAAATGAATGTAAAATTAAGTGATGAAGTGAAAATAAATATGGGAAGTTGTATAAAATATTTATAATAAACTTAATAAATTGATGATGAAGTTCTTAACCAAATTGGTATTGGGAAATATACCGAGTAGGTATTCGAATGAAGATTAAATAAAAGTTGTGGAAAAGGATAAGTGTGAATAAATGAATGAAAATTAAAATAGATATGAATAGAAAGAAATTGATAGAGCTAATAATCAATTAGAAATTAACATGTAAGTTGTACGTGTATTATATTATTCGCATAACGGTTTGATCCAGATTCGAGCACATAATTTCAAGATAGTTATATCGGTCCGAGTCAGGATTTTTCACTCGATTTTCGACGACGAACCGTGGATATGGATTTTTGATTAATTTTGGAATTCTTTATCATAGTATATGGCTATGGAAGGAGAATAATGGGTTCTAATCAAGGAACCAGATCTGAGTCCGCTCTAGAGAGTCGTGTGAACGATACTACTTCGGAAGTGAAATTGTGTGGTCGAGTGAGCGATCAGAGTTGATATTGTGTATGAATGATATATGTACATCGTACGGGCTTAAGTAAAGCGAATATTGAAAATTTTGAAAAGGAATAAACAAAATGGTTTTGAATGGCGTGATTGAATACTATTGGTAAATAAGGTGTAGGTATAGGAAGCAAAAGCTAAATTGATGTCTTCGATTTCAGAAGTAAAAATTAAATTGCCCGGTTGAAAGGTATGTGTTTAAATTGTTGCATGAAATTGATGATTTTCTGATAACCACTTGGCTTTTGTTTTCTTTTGATGATTTGGGGCCATAGAGGCAGTTTTGTAGTTTTTCGGATCTAGCCGCGCAAAGGAGACGCTGGCCAATTTTTTTGAAAATTTAAGGAGTTCGAAAAAAAATTTAAAGAAATTTTGATAATTTAAAAATTGGTTTTAAATTATAGTTTGAATGATTGAGGGGACAATTTTGGTTGTAATCTATGGATTAATTTGGAAAATTAGTAGGAGTGATAATGTAGTTTCAATAAAAATTGATTTGGGAAAGTTGTTTAAACTGACTGGGTTTTGAAAAAGTAAACGAGTTTTGGACCATTCTTCTTACCTAGCAATTTCGAGGACGAAATTCTTATAAGAGAGAAGGAATGTAACGACCCAGAATTTTGCATATTTGAAATTGGAATATTTAATTGATTTTAAATATTTAAAAGTTAATTTTTAACTTGAATTTCAAATATAACTATTTATGAGATAATTTAATTATTGAAAATTGGGTTAATTATTGAATCTTGGTTTTTAAGCTTGTTAAAAATAATTTAAAGGCTTATAAAATTTATATTGATAATAATGAAGATAATAAAAGTTTTAAAATTGAATTTAAAAGTGATTTGTTCAGTTTTGAAAATATATCTTGACATTTAAAAATAGCCTTCCAGGGCAAAGTCTCGGAATTCGACGAAACCAGTTCCATTGGATCTGTAATAGAGTATTATTATCAGATTTCAAGTTTCGTAACGTTTGGAGATAACGTTTGGTCATACTATATATAAACGCGCTGAAATTTATATCGAAAATTCAATATAATAATTGGGTCCAAAAAGCTATCTTCTCCATACGATCGAATTAGGACTCAAAACCTTTTCCATTGCGTTTGGAATAGGGGTATAACATTATGAACGCTTAGCGACATGCCTCGATAGGAGGTCAAAATTTTAAGCTGCGGATTCGAGACGATTTTAAATTTTACATTATATATATATATATAATTGATTTGACGAATATTTTCACATCGGAACTTTTTCCTTTCTCTTCAAATCACTGTAGCAAGCATATTCAAACACGTTTCCCTCCTTTCACTTGTTTAAAACATCACAGCCGAGTATTCTCAAGAGAAAAAAATATATACAGTTTACTTAAAAATCCATATCGAATTGAATACTCAACCGAAAATCTCCAAATAAAATTTTAAATTCATGTTACACCATGGGCTTCGATCTGGGATGAGGTGAGGAAGGCGCAACAATGTTGGGTTTTGTTCGAAATCGAACGCAGTGGAAGCGTTTGGCTAGGGTTTTGATGTACTCGAGATGAAGGTGGTATTTCGTGGAGTGGTGGCCGTAGTCGTGTTCAGGTGGTCGAGGCGCACCTAGGGGGTGATTTTGGAGGCGTGCGGTGCTCTGTGGTGGAACGCGACATGGTGGAGCATGGGCAGATCGCGTTTTGCAGTGACGAGGCGGAGGAGGGAATGATGGTATGGTCGAGTCGAGTACGATGAGGGGGGTGTGTTGGCGAGGTTAGTTCGTGATTTTGTCGAGTCGTTCGTGGTATCAATGTGGATCGTGCACGCGACAGTGGGTTCTTCATGTTCGTGCACAGGCAAAAATAAAAGGAGGGGGAAGAAGATAGTTGCTGGTTTGGGCCGACAATGGGTAATGGGCTTGTTTTATAAAATAAAAAAAGGAGTTGTAATTTTATATTAAAATTCTTGTGAACTTATAAAGTTTAAATATCTTGCACACGAGGTCCGATTCGGACGATTCAAGATGCGTTGGGATCTTGTTGACATCGCCTACGCATAGGAAGTGGTTTGGACGAATTTGGAGCTTCTGAAATTTTTAGATAATTTCAAACCCATTCGGATTCTATCGAAAACGGAACGCGAAAACGACAGTAAAAATAAAGGTGAGTTAATCTCACTCAACTTTGGATTTCCGTAATTAATTTTAAATAGTTAAAATTAATTATTGATTGATTTGGTTGAATTGATAAATTATTATCAGTGTAATGTGATATTGTATATAGTAGTATATATTGGAGTGATTGATATTCCCGCATAATAGCGGATGACCCTATATACTGCGATATCCCCCTCGAAGTGGGATTGGTATTTTTATACTATATTAACATTTGTGGATGCAGGGAAAACAGGTTGGAGGGATCCAATGGGATTCCTCAAAATGTTGAAATTATTTTGATATTCAGTGATATGATTTATTTGAATAATCTTTGATAGATTATATTGGAAATTGAATTTATTGGATGCTATGGTATTGCTAGATAGAATCTTTGCATTTTAAAATACCATAAATATGAATATTGAATTTTTAAAGGAAAATAAAAAGATAATTTTAAAGTAACATATTTATAGTGAAGTTGGATAAATTAAAAGTAATGAATTTGGGAAAAATAAATAGTTTGATTTTAAAATCCTAGTTAATAATTCCGGAATACGGAAAAATAGAATTTTTTGAATAAATGTGAAAAAAGGTTTTTCTAAAAATAAGAACTTAAGCGATATTGTTTAAGTATAAAAGAATTTATTTTTAAATTTGGGATTTAAATAGTTTGGGAAACTAAAAAGGGAAAATTGAAAATAAAATATGAAATTGATGTTCCAGATTTAAATAAGATTTTAAATTATAAAGAGGAAGGGAAATCTGAATTTAGTGGGCTTTGGATATATATTGGGTTTATTTAAGAAATTAATTTAAAAATGGAGTTTAAATTAGAAAATGATTTAAAATCGAATAAGTATTGGGAAAACCCTTATAAATGGGAAATGAGACCATGGAATTTTTAAACGAAGTATATAAATAAAGTGAAGTAAATTATCAGTGGATAAATTGAAATTATAAATTCACGGTGAAGATTTATACGGAGATGGGTAAATCGGTTTAAAAATAAATGTAGATTTACTTTTAGAAATGTAAAAAGGGATTTACGGAATTGGGATGTAAATCAAATTGGGAATAAATCGAAGGAGATTTATAGATGTTAGACTGGTTATATGGGAATTGGAAAATATATTTTTATCGAGAAAATCGGTTATTTAAAAAAAAGGGAGGATTTTCAAGTATTAACTAGAAAATTTAAAAGTGTTAGAGAATATTTTAGAAAATTAATTATTTAGTTGTTTTAAAGTTGTTTAAAGTATATTTAAATATTAATGAAGTTAGTTTATAGTAAGTCAATTATTATTTAAAGATTAATCAGTATTATTATTTTAAAGGGATAAACTATTCAATATTAATATTTTATATAATAACTTTTATTTAAAGTAGTTTTCCTAGAGTTTAACTTGGAAAAATAGTTATAGAAATTTCATAAGTATTGTTCAGAAAATTTTTAAACAAAGTTTTCGGGAAGTATTGGTATACTTGCATGGCGTAATCGGAGGCAGTGAGTGCCTGTAGTTAAGTCTTGAATTTCTCTGCGATAGAGACGTAATGTAACAACCCGCATATCTATCGATTTTATATTTAAATATTTTATCGTTAGTCGGATGTTAGTCCGAAAAGCTACTTTTTGCATACGGTCAAATTTGGACTCGAGACCACCCCCATTGAGTTCAAAATGACGTTTGCGATCTTTTTAAGTGTAAACTTCGATATGTTTGGAGATAGTGAACTTTTCGGCACTTTTTCCCGCCTTTGACTTTGGTTTGGACTGCACCCCTTTAGTTCAGCCCAACCCTCTTTCTCATTTGTTCAAACACTTCAAGCTTTGTCAAAAATGGTGGTGGGAAAGAGAAATTAAAACTCCCAACTCAAATTCTATTGCAAATCCGAGATTCAACATCAAATTCAAGTAGAAGATTGTGGATTCAAGCTTTGGATTGCTTCTCCTTGCTTTCAATCTTCATCTTCATCAATTTCGTGGAAAAGGTGAGATTTTTGATCTCACATCTTGCCTATGATTGTCATTGGACTGTTGGGAATGATTCCCTATCACTCTAGCATCAACATTTGCATTTGGTTTGGATTGGATTGGCGAAAAACTTCAATTTTCAGTGTTTTGGTGATTTTTCTGGCCTTAAGTCGTTTCTGGCCATCGCTAAGTCGTCCACGAGTTAAGCCTAAGTCGTAAGTCGTTCGCGAGTTAAGGGCTTAAGTCGCGCGCGTTGAAAAGTCACCGCCTTTGTATTTCTGTTCGCCTGTGCTAAGTCGTTCACGAGTTAAGCCATAGGTCGTCCACGAGTTAACCCCTTAAGTCGTCCACGAGTTAACCCCTTAAGTCGTCCACGAGTTAACATCTTAGGTCGTCCCCGATTTAAGACTTAAGTCGTTGCCTTCTGCTATCTCGTCCTGGCTTAGGTCGTACTGAGTTAAGTCATTAGGTCGTATAGACCTTAGCTCGTAGCTCGTATTTGAGCTTAAGTCGTTAAGTCGTATCGACTTTAAGTCGTTGGGTCGTACACCCTCTTAAGTCGTAAGTCGTTCGCGAGATAAGCAAGTACTAAGTCGTTCGCGAGTTAAAACCTTAAGTCGTAGGTCGCCTCCGACCTAATGTTTCCCCTGCTATTTCACTAGGTCGCTTGATCTTAAGTCGTAGGTCGTCTCCGACCTATGCCCCACTAAGTCGCATCCCACTTAGGTCGCAGGACTTTGTTAAGTCGTAGGTCATCTCCGACCTTGTCCTTAGCCATGTTAGTTCGCGTGAACTCTTAGGTCGTATGACCTACTTTTCCTTAGGTCGCTGGACCAGCTTGCCTTCGCTAAGTCGTACCGTATTACTCTGCGTAGGCAATCTTATCTGAAAAGCATTCATTAGAACTTCCACTTTGATGCATTTTGAGCTGATTTCCTTGGATTTTATTCACGTCTCCGAATGTGAATTTTTGTGATAGATTGTTCCAACAATCATTTTATGACTTGTCACTTTAAAGATATGAAGGTTTTAATACTAGTAGTAAATATCAAAACTCTTTCATCAAATCGATTTCAACACTATTTTTAATATCAAAAGTTCGTTTTCTCAAACCGATTTCCAATCTACTAATATATAAGCCTTTACTTCACTCGAACGAGAAATCGACTTAAACGACTTAGTAAAACGAGTGGTATGAAACGCTTGCGTTCACTTCGTCGGTTAGCTCTTGGACTTGTTCGATTGAACCCTTTTGTGACAATTTCCTAGTGAAGATCTACAGTTTGTTCGTAAATATTTAAGTTAAGCAAGTTGTTATGGGACATGAAGCTAAACTCATATATTTACTAGCTTAGTGTGATTGACACTTCCTTATGATCATGACGATCATTCTTGTGATTTAGACTAGCGATTGAGCGATGTCTCTTCGTCCGTGTGTTCGGACTTGCCTTCGGGCCATCCGTGTGTTCGGAAAAATTAAATGGATAGCTTCCATGAGATAGCTTCTCGTCCGTGTGTTCGGACTTCCCCCTTTTAGTGATTTCTGGATTTCGTGTGTTGATTTCTGGGATTTGTTCTGGATTTCGTGTGTTGATTTCTGGATTTAGTGCTTCACCAACTTTTGTGGTTTTCACTGATATGATATCAGTTTTTGTGTATTGGTGAATTTTGTGTGTCATTACCTTTTTAATGTGTTTGGATCTTTGAGAAGATTCTCGTGACATTGATTAATCCCTTGTTGATTATCATTTACATACTTATAGTAGTATGCCATCATGGTTATTATATGTTTATGCCATACCCCTTATCCTATATCATGTCATCTGATATTTATAGTTAGACTGATCCGTTTATTATTTTCTTATAAATAATACTCGGGTCAGACCGAGATGTTACAGGTGCTTCTGCTTGACTTCTCTTCTGGATTACTCTGACTTTTGGCTAACTACATAGATTAGTAGTTTTTGGTTGTACACCTTTGAGATATAGACTCTATGTTATGTACTTATTCTTTTGTATAGCACGTGATGCTATTCTTTTGTATTATAGTGGATCTTTCTGACCACTACTCTGATGTACACTTTCATGTGTTATATATTTATTCATATCTTCTTCCGCCTTTGTGATATGGATGTCTGTGACTGATTTATGTTATGATTATTTCTATGTTTGTTTCCGAAGATTATATATAGCCACCGTGTGATAGCTTTGTGTTTGTATCGGTATGTCGGATTTCCTCCTTAAAAGATATGCATTCTATTCTATCTGACGTATCGGTGCTCGCACAAAGAAGTTACATGGATGGTCGCTCCTCCACAGCCTTATTCTCCGTGCTAATTGACAGCACTACATCGTAGTGTTCTTGGTTAGCATGGGTATAGAGGTGGGGCGTCACACGTAACCATTGAGCTGTGAATCCCTGCTTTGATACTGCAGTGGTACTTTCCAAATTATTTTAAAAAGGTTTTCCAAGTATCTTTGAAAGCATAGTTTTGGTGAATTTACTTAACTTGATAAGATAATTACATATTTTGGATAAAGAGATTTAATTTATTAAAGTTGTATTAAAAAGAGATTTGGAGTTATTTAGTGGAAAAAAATGAAGTATTTGGTTGAATGATTGTTTATTTGATAGTTAAATAACCAACTATCAAATCTGGACCCAAAATATAACTTTGGAAATATCTAGAAGAAATACGGGAATTATATGGTACAGTTATCATTCGAGGTGCTATACTGTACGTATAAACTCGTTTCGTTCTTCTAGGACGTTATAAGGAAATCCGTCCATTAATCATTAGTGGGTGATCTGATTATTTCCTGAAGAACCGTAGTTGAGTTTACCGAAAAATATCGATGTTGTTTTCGGAGAGACCGGGATCAGATTAGTTATCCGAAAACCACTTCGTTCCAACGAGTACGTTTTCGATGTGAAAACAAGAACATGGAGTCAAAGATGGAGCAGTGAAGTTTATGGTGTAACATCCCGCCTTTTTGTACGTTTTAAGCAGACACACATGCCGACTTAAACCATACAGAAGGGCGGATTGTTATTGGGGTGAATAAGAAAAAGCAGAGAAAGAAAAAAAACAAAACAGAATCTTGCAGCGGGATGACAAAATATAATAACCAAATAACAGTTCATGAAGCTGTATACAAAACATTTGATTATACTTATACAATATAAAATCAGAGTTACACATATCAGAGATAAATAAATAAATAATGCAGCAGAATAGTATAAATGCAGTGGAATAAATATAGTAAATAATAGTAGTACAAATCTTCGTCTTCGTCCTCCAGAAATAAGGTCTTCAAATCCTGAAATGCTCAGGCTGACCCGAGCGAATTGAAAAGACAAAACACTCAAGTCAAAACTAAAAGATCTTATGTAAGTCAAATCAACGGTAAATAAATATGAGTGTAAACGGCGTCGGAGATGTTTACAGGGTTTGACATCTCTTATCCAGTGTTTAACGTGAGTGCGGTAGCTTAAGAGATGTTCGGGATTCACATCTCCTAAGGATCCGTTAAACTATCTACTATGTAGTACAATACGCTATTATAATATGTCTACAGTAAGTTAAACTATTAAAATAGCGTTAAGGCATTACCCATTTCCCCCTTAACACATTTTTATATATTCCCATAGTCTATACAGTACCGTAATCCCGTTCGTATTGGACGTCGTCAGAGGGCACTCCATAGGTATGGTATAAAACAAACTTGTAGTGGTCTCGATAGGTTAGGTGACACGGCACAGCTAGGCAATGCCAGGGTAGATATACCAATTACACTTCCGGACTGGTGGTAACGCATAGCAGCTACTACCACCCACCTCGGAACACACTCCCAAATCAAAAATCGAGGGTGGCAACCAAATCAATCGCAAAGTCAGAATATAGTATCGAACGAATGTGCCCGATCGAATGAATGACCTCACTTGGCCCGTCAATTGCTCATGTTTTAGCCACCTTAATCTAACTCATGGGAGTCAGGTCCATGTATATACCTCATATAGGATCGTCGCCAACCATCCTACTTCATTCTGGAATCTCCACCGCGTACACAGTGTCAAAGTGGTTTTCGGTATTGGCAGAGAGTATGACAATATCCGATCCCGGTCTCTTTAACAACCAATCGCTTATTACACACCGGATGGTTCTTTTACATTTCCAAAACCATTTCATAATTGATATCAAAATATCATATTCAATTCAAATCATATCACTTTCGAAATCATTACTTACTTTCGAAATCATATTCACCTTTGAAATCATATCACATTTGAAATCATAGTTCGAAATTATATTTCCTTTCAAAAGTCATATTTCCAAAATAGGCTAAACTCTCATTTCAAAATATCATTTTAAACCAAATATGTTATTTAAATCCCAACTTAGGTTATAACATCATTAACCATATTCACTTAAAAATCGAGAATTTGAATATAAACCCATCCATTTTACTTGGTTTGGAATTTAGAAGAAAATAGTTATAAATAGTTAATATGGATTTAAGATTAAATAGCTTTAAAATAGATTAATTAGATTTAAAATTAGTTAAAACAGGTTAATTAGTTTAAATAAATTAAATGGTTTAAAATAGGTTAAAATGATTTAATATAATTAATACAGGTTAAAATAGTTTAATACTTTGAAAATCTTAATAATTAGAAATTTTGAAATAATATATTTTTAAAACAGTTTATATTAAAACTTGAATTTGGAATTTATATCAAATTAAACTATTCATTTCATTTCAACGCATTTGGACCATTTTCAATTTCCAAGTCAACAAACCAAATTCCAAACCTTTCAATTTAACATTTCAATAAACCATTGAATTTCATATCATTTCAATCCATGTTCAAATATCAATTCGGATTACTCCAATTTCAAAATATTTCAAAGTTATTTTCAAACAACTTCAATAACTTAATTTCGATAGAATTTCATTTATACTTAAAGTTTAACTTTAAACTTCCAATTTAATTTCTTAAAGCAATTCCTTTAAACCATTTCACATTTCAACACAAAACTTGATTTTCCAATAATACTTCAATTTATATACATCAAATTTTTTTTTCAAGATATTATTTTTATTAATTCAAAAATTTAGAAGTTCAAAATCATTAAATTTAATCAATCCGGTGTCCGTATATAATTTTCTACCCTAGGGTCAAGTGATACAGATATTTATCATTTCAATCCGCAATTTAAAATGTTACGGTTATATATATCATTTCAAACCGCAATCCCGAATTAATATAAAATCCATAAAATCGCTCGAGTCTATCATTTCAACCCATAATGATTTTTCACTAACCTATAGATCGTTCGGGTATGTAGCATTTCAACCCATAGTGAACTTGCAGTTTATAACGATATAAAATAAAACATCCAATATCAACAATCAAACATCCATCACAATCATCATCCAAATCAATCAATCAATATCAATATAGAACTGGTAATCAATAACAGGTATTTAACCGGCAATTTATATTCAATAATAAATTAAATAATGATTTAATTCAAATAAATTCAAATTAACTGAGATGATGATTTAAAATATACCAAACAGTCATAAATAAATTTCTAATCAAATCATAAATTTAAATTAACAAACATAAGAAATTTTAGAAGTTGTGAGTGGGTTAAAACACTCACCTTTGAATTTAAATCGAATTTAAATCCAACTTAAACCCAAAATTTGAACGGCCTCAGAATTCATCCAAATCACTGTCAAAATGTCCGGAATTTTATTACGATCCCAACGCAAGAAACCGCGCGTGAATCCAACCTTGTATGTAAAAGATATTAAGATTACAAGATTTGAAGTTTGAAATTTTAATTAAATAAAATAATATTAAAATTTGCCACGTCACTATCTTCCTCGACACAGCAAAGACCAGAACGAAACCCTAACCTAAGTCTAACTCGTATGTGCCGCCACCCCACGAACGCGCGCGCCACCTTGTTGGCCATCGCGGCCGCGCCCTACGCCACCAGAGGACAACTCGACCTCGCCTGTAACCCCCCGATGCCCCTTGATCGCCAACGTAACCTAGCCACCGCTGTTGATTTATAAACCTAATCGAACTTCTGCCGTTGATCTAGCTGGTAGTTGACCAAACGAATGGCCCAGATGCCCTCCACTTGTTCCACTCTACGCAACCATAACCTGCGTTCCACGATCCGACAAAGTTCATCACGACGAAGTGAACGGCCAAGAATAGTTCTTCGATTTCTAGAAAAATAGTGGTTCAATTTGGAAAACGAATTACAAATCTAAGATGCGCTCGTCGAGAGCTTCAAATCATATATAATTCGATATAGTTTGAGGAGTTTGATTTTCAATTTGATTTTTTTGATTTGGATTTGCAATTTGAGAATCAGGGTTTGCAGCCATTGGAAAGAGGAGTTGAGAAGGAAATGTACGTACAGACAAATGAAATAAGAAGTAGCCTAGGGTTTATAACAGTCTAAGCAGAGCTGAAAATAGAATGAATGGACAAGATTTGATTTGAATTGGAACGATAAACGACCCTAAAAGCCCGTTCTGCCTCCGGAATGAAACTGGGTCAACTCATATATCAAAATAGATGTTTTCGATAATTTTAAAACCAATGGAATAGGTTTCAAGTCCTAATTCCATTGTGTGAAGAAGTTATGTTAAAATCAGCTTATTTCAAATTGATTTCAATTAAATTGATTTCTAGGCGTTTCGAGCCCATGCGATCAACCGATAGGTCCGATCGACACGAAACTTGAAATCCTACAATAATTTACCGTTGCGGATCCGATGAAACTGGTTTCGTCGGAATCCGAGTCAGTGGCCAAAATGGTTATTTTCACATTAATTAAATTAATTAATATTAAATTAATTAATCACTTTTCGATTCAATATTTAATAATTTACAATTTCTATCACTCTGGATTACTTAGTGATTTATAGTCCTTTAAAAAAAATTCTATATCAGTTTACTGTGGAATATTTCCCAATTTACCTTGTTTAATCTTAATTTCAAAAATTCAGTAATTAAAATAAGAATTCCAAAATTTCATTTATTTGATTTTCAATCCTGTTATTAAATCAATTATCATCTTATGGATATAATTACCATTGGTTTATATCTTAGTGCATTAATAATTTCCAATTTCATCTTAATTTCAATTAACATAGTATTTAACTTCATTTACTTACAATAAATCCATTTATTATGAATTGAATTCCAATTATTTATAATTAATTCCAATAAATTGATTTGATTCAATTCCAATCTTTTTTATTAAGTCCATTATTACTCTATAAATCTAGTTAACCTTTGTTTTACCTTTCATTACCTTAATATACTCCAATTTAACAACTTCTAAACATTGTATTACATTTCACATTAATGTAACATTTATTTACATTTATTTAAAATTGATTTCAATTTCAATTCAACTAACTGAATAAACAGGTAACTTATAATAATAGTCACTATTTACTTTTAATTACGTTTATAAGTTTATTACTTACAGCAAATGTTACCATTTCTTTCATCACACTAATTTATTTCATTTCCATTCATTACACACTATTTTATCAATAAGTCAACATTTTAAATTATCAATTACCTTTTATATCCCATTATAAATTAATGCACACATTAATACAACAAATATTATAATTCTTTACACAATACTGGTTTTATTCAATTACCATTAATAAATTAAATATTTACATTTGTTTCCTTATATTCAATTTATAACCAAGTATAACATTTTACATTATTTCATTTATTGTAATTTCATTCAATTTATCAATAATTAACTTTAATTATCATTGTTACATTTCATTTTAGTGTTTATTACATTACTAAATCTCCAATTTTTATTTCTTTCAAATTTAATTATCAAAATCTTATTAAATTAACTAATTTAAATTATCAAAATTTACGGGTCGTTACACATGGGCTAATCGCTACTAATCCTGAGGGTGATTTCAAAATGGATGTAGTAGGAATAGTGCCTTCGGTTTCGTTCGGACCTGGAACGGATTTGTATGGATGAATGCTATCAGTACATTGTCATTAGAGGACAACGAGCATTCTAAGTGAAGATTCCTTAAAAAAGGTAATCGTAGCCTCTAGCCTCATCAACCGAGAATGACTAAAAAGAAGGGGAGATGCAGCAAGGCTAAGTGGGTAGCACCCAATTAGGGTATGTTTATCACCTTTCTAGATACCCTTGGATATTATTTCTACGATTTATGAAAGGATATCAACTTTCTAGATACCCTCGGATATTATTTCTACGATATATGAAAGGAGCTCGAAAAAGAGTAGAAACACCCAGGGTGATAGCATATTCGGTTTATCTAGGTTAGGGATAGTCCGATCTTGTGTGGCAGGGGATCCCGGTGTGGTCCTCGGTACATTGTTTCTAGACATATACTATGACAGGTGATACCCCAGTACCTAGTCATTCGTATGGAATCCATTCTCCAATAAGCGCCATACGGTTTTGATTGTGCCCAACTGTGCTGGAACGTGAGATGCAAGCATTTCAGCTATTTGAATAAGTACTTGTACTTAGACACTATCATAATATCAGAGGATTTGATATGAAATGTTTTGGTTATCGTAAGGTAAAAACGCGTCGTGTTTATTTGTGGCGTGGTCTTACGAGATACCTTTGATTTTCAAAGGATTTTGGTGTGTGTTTTCAATTTGAGTGTGTTTTCTCACGATGGTTTTCCAGGCTGACTCGGGTGTTATTTTTTTATAATGCTCGGGTCAGACCGAGTATTACAAATACAGGATAGGATGCTATGGAGCTCAGGAGACGAGCTGGATGACGAGACTTATCACACGTACTTGATTTTATTCCGCTGTGTATTGTAGGCTGTATATTCAGCATTTGTGAGGAAAAGTTGTTATAACTGTCCAGTATTGAGTTTATTGATGTGTTGTACTCTGATGATGTAATATGTAAATAACAGATATGGTTTTCTTTTTGTATAAAGACCAGTTGCTATCCATTATATATTGTTCCGCTGCGATTGTGAGATTCTGTGGTGTTGTGTCTATTTTCTTCTTTTACCTCTTTCTTCTTTTCCATAACGATATGGTATTTCTGACATTCGATTGCTCGACATGTAATACAGTGGATGTATTGATGTCGATTTTCGGAGGTTGAAAATCCCGGCCATGAAATTTATAGCAAGTGAAACAAGTTTAATTTGTTATATCTATGTTTAGTAAATGAACAAAATTATTGTATACATTCTTGGCTTGTAATGTAATAATATACAAGTGTGTACTTTAAGCCTTGGCATGTTTAAATCGAAATAAGAAAATGCTGTAAAATGAGATCAAATTGAAAAAAAATGTTTATAAACTTAATTAAAATTTATGAAATGTGTCATAAATAAATTTGAATGTAAAAGGTGAAAACTAATTGGATAAACAAATATTAATTAAAAGTGAAATGATTGTAAATAAAGTCATGACTTGTAATTGTTTATGAAATAAATGGATGTTGCAATAAATAGCTATAATTAAAATTGTGCTAACTCTAAACTCGAGTAATGTCTTATAAAAAAAGTTAAGCCTTTATAAATTGGTTATAAACTTAACGAAATTTCTTGTGAAATGATTCACAAATAAATGTAGTATTAAATGAGAAATATTACTTGTGAAAATGAATGTAATCTAAAATGAAGAGAAATATAAGCAATGTTGAGAACGAATATATTAGTGTTTATATTAAATGGAGAAATTCTGTGAAACAAATATTAAAGTATGAAGTGATATTTGTGTTAATAAACAAGATTAATAATGAATTTAAATTAAAATGTAATTGTGATGAAAAAAATTGGAATAAATACGTAAGTTGTACATATATTGTTTTATTCACATAACTGATTTGATCTGGATTTGAGTACACGAGTTCGAGGTGAACTACACCATTTCGTGTTAGGGTTTTTCATTCGATTCTTGATGGCAAATATTTGATATGGATTTTGGTTTGATTCTAAAAATTCTCTATCATAGTATATGGCTATGCAAGGAGAATGATGGTTTCCAGTCAAGAAACCTTATCGAAGTCCGCATTAGGGAAGTCGAATGAACAATACTAGTTCGAAAGCGAACTTGTGTGATCGAGCGATCAAATGTGATATTGCGTGATGATGACATATGTACATCTTATGTTCTAATATAATTGATATGCCTTGACGCTGAAATTGAAAGTAGTTGGGTTGGATATCCTTTGTAATTTAAATTGAATTTTTTATATGCAAAACTACTATTAAACCATTTTACAAAACTATTTTTTCTTTTATTTTATCTTATTCAAAACTATTTTTATTCTATTTTATATGCAAAACTATTTTATATTCAACTATTCTAAATTCAAAACCTTTTATAAAGCAAGGGTGTTCAATCCCATATGGCTCTTCTGCAGCGCAATTAATTTTGGAAATTTTTTTGATTCTTATATAAGATGGACTTTATATATAAGTATAAGGTGATTTTGAAGACTATTGCTTTGGAAAGTATTCGATCTGAAAATGAAATCTTGTATATAATGGAATTTATATAAGTTTGATAGTTGAAGTTATGATTTTGAAAGGGTATTATATATGGTATGTTATATTTTAAAGTAAAAGGTAAGGGGAAGTACCCTCCGCGGAGAAGTATAGTATGATATGCTTCGACCGAGATGGACTTGGGGAATCTAGGAATGTATTCGACCGATAAACCCTAATATACTTGGGTGAATTTAGAAATGGATTCGAACGGATATGGTTGTCCGGACTTAAACTCATGAGTTCCTCAATTTTTTTTCCAGGGTAGATGGTTCTTTAGTTTACCCAATGGAGGCGCTTTCGATCCTGGGATTTGTTGTTTATGGTTCTTCCGGGAAGGAAGTACATCCATTGCGTAAATCATTGAATCAGTACTTACCACTGCAGCAAGGGTCGATGGTCCTTTGTTTACGAAATGGCTACAATATTTTTCTGGAATCCGGAAGGTGGAAGGTTCTTCTGGAAAGTTTTGTGTCCATTGCGTAAACACTGGATCAGCAACGGGCCATTGATATCGTAACATCATCATTTGACATCAGATTTTGAGCGGTACTTCTCATACCTGTTTTTAAGTATTTTTCACTGGGTGTTGAAATAGGTCTACTAAGTACTTGGAGATTTCTAGTCTTACGCCTGATCAACATATGACCAGAGTCTGCAAGAACAAGGATAAACTTGTTAAACATCAAGTTATAAAAGTATTTTGATAAAGTATTATATAAAAGATACTTTGGTCATTTTTTTCTTTTCTAAATACTTTTAAAATGATTAAAATATTGTTTATTTATGTACAACATGGTTTAATAGTTAATTATTAGTGCTGTAAATATTGTGAGAAGTTATTAATTAAATAAAATATATTTAAAGTTAATGATTATTGATTTATAAATGATGTTTTAAAAGTACTTCTAGATTTAAAACTGATAAAACTTATAAATAATGGATTTAACGTTTTCAATAACTCCTTTTAAAATATAAGTAATAATGTAAATAATTATTTTCAAATAGTTACATATATTTATAAAGATGTCATTTAAGATTTTTAAATGGTACTTATAAACGAAGCAAGAAATTTTACGGATGAATTTTGTAAAGTATTAAAGTCTTAAAGATGATTGATTTGCAAATGAAGTTTTCAAATGAATATTTGAAGTAAAATTTATGTAAGTTCTTTGAATGTATAATTTTAAAATGTTTTGGGAAATCTATTATAGTAATATGCTTGAAAAATAACTTGGAATTGCTATTTTGATGTATGGTTTGAAATATTTACTTGATTTCGAAGTACTAATAGTTGTATGTAATATATTTATTTGATAGGAAGTGAAATTTTATAACTATTGATTGCAAAATAGGATTTATAAATAAAAGGAATTTAATTGGAACTTGAGAACTTAATTTCCGTGGTTGAAATTTGTTTTCAAGGGATTTTGGAATATAATACTAGTATTATTTGGAAGTATTTTGGATAAATATTCTCAAACGTGATTTGAAAGAAACGTTTTAAAAGAAATTTTAAAAGGAAACAAGTTCTGTACTCCCCACTTCTATCGTTGGAAAATAATTTTGGTGATGAGTGCACGTATTATCGACGTTCAATTTTGAGTTTCAAAGTGGGAAGGCCGTTGTAGTAGTTTTACTGCACATTAGTTTGAAAAAAAACAAATCCTAATTTGGTATTTTTAAATAATATTTGATATATAAAAGCTATGAGTATATATATTACTTCATATGATTTGAAAATGAACCCGGCATTTAGTTATTAAGTTTCTATAAATTATAGATTCCAATTATTGTAATGAAATGAAATCTCAACCATTTTATTAATTGGAAACTTCTAAAATTAGAAATAAGGAATTAGATGCTAAGTGAATAATGAAATATATAAGAAATTGGAATTTGTAAATCGTAAATCAAAGGATATGAAATTTAGAAGATGTAATTATTGAACATTTTGTTAACTAAAATGGTTGAGATAACTTGTGTAACATTCAATTATATTCTATAAAACATATATATAACTTACCAGAAATGTTTAAAAAGTTGTAATGTTAAATAGAAATATGTAATAGAATATTATACAAGTAAAACTTAAGTAATGAAAGTGTTCAAATGGAACTATTTCTATAAATAAGAATTTTGATGTACAAGAAATGTCACAAACGTAAGTTAATATTGTGAAATGCTTGTAATCAAATTAAATAGTAAAAATTAAATACTATTTAGGTAAATGATTATAAACTCAAGAAAATGATTGAAATGATTTACCGATGAATATTAATATTAAATGGGTATCAAACGTTATAAGTAAGTAATAAATGTGAAATAAACTGTAATAAGATGTATGTAATACTTCAATAACGAATTCATTAGTTATTTTGGACACTGAATGTGAAATAATTTATGTAAGTACATGGGTAAAAGACATTGTATGAATGAACGGAAATAAATAAAAAGTAAATAATGATGTGAAAAGAAACTAATTGAATAAACTTAAATAATGTGTTGAAACTCTTGGTTGTTTTGGCTTATGGGATGTTTGGAAAAGGATAGTTCTAGTTGTTTAAGGTTGTATGAATAATCCGTTGAGTAATTATCCAAGGCTGTTGAGCGTAGGGTATACTTGATGGTTATTTATCACCTTGCACGATTAAAAGTTTCTAAACTAAACAAACCATTGGTTTTGCTTGTTATGGATGTATGATGGATTCTTTGGTTGCATAAATGGTTGTATTGTTTATTGTATATGTTTTATATTGATTTGCTTTTGTTGCAAATTGAAAACAACTAAATATTTCTCTTGAATAAAATTCTCACTTTTTGAGATTATATAAGTGAAATACAGGTTATGGAAGCAATAGCTACTGCTTTTGGTTTCATAAATAAAGCGTGTTTACCCGACAAATAGGTACGTTTTCGGATTACAGTTTTATAGCGATATTATATTATTTTCCCATGGTTTGGGATATTTTATTTTGAAATATGATATATATATATATATGGTTATTATTGATATTATTATTTCTCTCGGACCTCTCCGTACAAGAGAGACTCTGCCGAAATTTTCCGTGAATTTTGGACTTAGAAAATTTTGTGAGGGTGAAAATATTTTCAAACTTTAGTAAACTTGAATATGAAGATTTAATTATTATTAATTAGTATGTTTTATTTAAAATACTTAATTATGTAAATTAATTGTTTATAAATTGAATACTTCGAATAAATTATATTAATCCCTTAAATTCCTTCTTTGCCTTTTCGAGGATGAAAAGTTTTGAGTGGGGGAGAGTGTAACGACCGTAATTTTCGATAATTAAAAACTATTAAATTTAATAAGATTTTAAAATAATAATATTGTAATAAATTGAAATTCATGATTTATTAATGAGAAAATAATTAGAATATGATTTAATATTATTGTTTGAATGTTCAATTATTTAATGTAATTACAATCAATTGAAATAAATTTTAGGTTAATTTGGTTATAATTGTAAATAATGAAATAAATTAAATGATGTATTTAATGATGACATTGTATGTTATTAATTGAAATAGGTTTATTATTAATTAGGAAATCAATTTATTTGTACCTAAATTTATTGGGTTTTTTTCATAAATAATAGACATAGAAATTTGTTTGATTTGTTAGTATATAATAATTGCTTTAATTATCATTTTGTTATTTAATCCGTTTAAATTAATTTAGAAATCGATAAATTTTTATATAATTGAAATATTGCACTATATAAAGACTTAGAAATGTGTTTGATTTGTTAGTGTATAATAATTTCTTTAATTATCATTTTGTTATTTAATCCATTTAAATTAATTTAGAAATCGATAAAATTTTATATAATTGAAATATTGCAATATATATGGTAAAAGATGTTAACTATAGAATAATGAATGTAATTAAAATGTAAATGAATGTTTAATGAATATATATGGTATTGAATGATTAAATAATAAGGATTTAAATTGAAATAAAAGAATTTGATCGAAATTAAATTATAATTAACTGAAATTAATTTGGAAATTAATAAATTTGAATGTAATTAAATACTACATTAATATGTTAAAGGATGATAACTATAGAATATTGATGTAATAAAATGTAAACCAATTTTAATTTTATTCATAAGATAATAGTTGTATCAATAATAAGAGTGAAATCAAAATAAATGAATTTATTGGAAATTAAATTATAATTAACTGAAAATTTATTGCAATTAAAATTGAACGTTGAAATTTGTGCAATATATATATTGAAATTAACATGGAAATTTGTTTCAAAAGATTTTAGATGTCTTGGTAATAATAAAAAAAGATAAAAATTATTGACTTTTAAATAAAAATTTAAAAGGTGATTTAATTAATTTAATAATAATTTATTTAATTAACGTGAAACTAGCCATTTTGGACACTCTCTCTGATTTCGACGAAACCAATTTCATCGGATCCGTAACTATGAATTATTGTAAGATTTCAAGTTCTGTAGCGATCGGACTTGTCGTTTGATCGTGTGGGCTCGAAACATGTAGAAATCAATTTAATGAAATCAATTTAAAAAAAGCTAATTTTAAAAGCTAACTTCTTCATACAGTGGAATTAGGACTTGAAACCTGTTCCATTGAGTTTAAGAATATCGAAAACATCTATTTTGATATATGGGATGACTTACTCTCGTTACGGGAACGGAACGGGCTTTTCAGGTCGTTATTGTCGTTTCGAACCAATTCGATATATTGTTCATTCTTATCGGGCCTTGTCCATATAAATAGCATTGTTTCTCAAACCCTAGTAGTTTTTTAGTTTATTCTGTACGTACAATTTTATCTGCCTATTCCCTTCTTCTAATGGCAGAAACCGAATTCCAATTACAAATCCTAATCCAATTTCAAAAATTAAAACTCTCCAAACCCTATTATATTATATACCGTTTCGAAACTTTCGAAGAGCGTAATCTAGATTTGTTGTTCGTTTTTGCAATTGAGTTTTGATTTAATCAGAATTGGCCAAAACATTCTCGGACGTTCATTTGGAGGTTGATCAACGGCGATGGATCGTCGATTCGAGGGTATGGTTGCATGGAGATAGGCGTGTGGAGTTTATCAGTGGCGTTCGTTTGATAAATTGATGGGTGGATCATCGTGAATAATTCAATTAGGGTTCATGTAAACGGCGGCGGCTTCTCCTCTTTTGACGTCGATAGATGGCGTTCGTGAGAGGTCGAGGGTGTGGCGGAGGTCGGCGCTCGATGGGTGGTGGTCTGGCAGGGCCGAGGCTGGAAGCGACTGTCCGTAACGGCGTGGGTGGCGGTGGCTTCAAGTCGCGTGCGTGAGGAACAATATTCGTTAGGGTTTCAACTGTTGTTTTAGAGCGATGGTGACGTGGACGCGGTAAGGTTTTTTTGTTTTTTTTTTTTTGTTTATTTAATTTAGATTTAATTTTAAACGTTCAAATCATCATAACTTTTATATACATGCTAGGATTTACGCGCGGTTTTTTCTGCTGCGATCCTATTGAAATTTCGGACATTTTGGCACTAGTTTGGTCGAATTCCGACACTATTGATTTTTGGGCCTTCATTTGGATATTAAATATATTTGAAATCAAAGGTGAGTGTTTTAACCCACTCACGAACACTAAATTATCTTATGTTGGTTAAATTTAATTTACGATGCGGTTAGAAATTGATTGGTTACTGTTTGGTATATTTTAAATTGTCATTCTAGTTAAATCTGTAAAGGCCCGTATCTCCGTACTCTTTGAGTCGACCATAATTCACATCAGTTCAACTCAAATTGAATGGAAATACGAATATTTAGGGGTGAAGAAGGAAAGATAGAAGAAAAGAAACAAAACAATAATAACACAGAATCTCATAATCGCAGCGGAACAAAATATAATATATAGTAACAGATCTTTATACAAAGAATCAATAACTATTTTATATTTACAATCATCAGAGTACAACAATCAATATATCGATCTGGACAGTTAATATAACTTGTCTTGATATACATAACTCACACAGCGGAAATAGTCAAGTATGTGATATACGTCTGAAATCCTCCAGCTCGTCTCTTGAACTCCATAGCACTCTAACCTGAATATGTAATACTCAGTCTGACCCGAGCATTATAATAAAATAACACCCGAGTCAGTCTGGAAAACCAGCATGGGAAAACACACTCAATTTGAATTATTAAAGTTATCAAAACCCTTTGAAAAACAAAGGTATCTGGTAAAACCGCGTCACACATAAACACGATGGGTTTTTCCCTTCGATAACTGAAACATTTTATAGAAAATCCAGTGATATTATAATAGTGTCCAAGTACAAATACTTATCCAAATAGCCGAAATTGTTACATTAATTAAATTCCAGCATACTAGGCTCTACAAACAAAACCGTAAAGGCTCGTATTGGAGAGTGGATTCCATATAATGACTGGGCTACTGTGGTACCGCCCATCACAGTACACCTCTAGAAAAATGTACCGAGGACCTCGCCGGGATCTCCTGCTACACAAGACCGGCCTACCCCTAACCTGGATAGAACCGAATATGTTATCACCCTGGGTGTTCCCACCCTTAAAAATCGAGTGCTCCCTTTTTCCTGCACAATCATATCCATAATTTATATATATTACCGAGGGTATCTAGAAAAGTGATAACATACCTTAATTGGGTGTGATCCACTTAGCCTTGTTGCATCTCCCCTATTTTTAGTCATTCCCGGTTAATGAGGCTTGAGGCTAACGTTTTCCTTTTAAGAACAATTTCACTTAGATGCTCATCGTCCTCTAATGACGATGTTCTTATAGCATTCGTCCATACAAGTTGCACTAGGTCTGGACAAACCGAATCACCGTCTTCACTATCTTTACGATATCTATTCGTAACGTTCAAACCAGATTGAAGTGGTTTTCAGATAATTAAATCCGATCCCGGTATCTTCGAAATGATTAACGAAATTGGCCAATATTTGATAGTCGGTTATTTAACTATCAAATAACATCCATGAGCAGTCACTAGGCCCATACTATAATTTTCTTCCAAAATATTCATTTCAAAATACCTTTACAATGGTACATACATTCAAATTCCTTTCTATATTCCAATATTTAAAAACAATTTCAAATACTTAAATCCATAACAGGATATTCCCAAACCATTTCAACATTTAGAAATATTTCCAAATTTCCATTTTTATACTTAGGAAAACATTATAAATCTTATTTTCCAAAATCATTTCCAATATCAACGCTTCAGAAAATATTTCGTAACTTATCTCATAAGTCTTTGGAATCATTAATAAATTCCCTTTAACAATTTCCAAAACCCAGTATACTTATTTATAACCCTATCCAATAATTTATTACTTCTTTTATGAATTCAGATTTCATTTTTCCGAAGTTTCCATATTCAACATTTTGAAATTCTATTTCCTCCAAATCTCTTATAAAATTCCTCTCCTCAAAATCATATCCATTTATAAGCCCCATTTTAGAATCCCGAGAGAATTATTTAATAAAATTTTCAATCACTTCAAAACTCTATATATATAATAAGTATTTAAAAGAATAATAATTTATTTTAAAATAATGAGTTTAAGTAATTATTTAAAATATCTAAACTCTTTTTATAAACATCAATAACTCATTTTTAGAAAAATAAATCAATTTTCAAAGCTGATTTTAAAAATTAGAATTTATTAAAATAAATATTAAGTATTTGAAAAGTTCGCTTTTCGATGTACTTTAATTCTACTAGTTCAGAATTTCATAGTTTGGTATATTACATTTTCCTTTTTAAAACAAACTTAAATTCCTAAAATTAATGATATATTTTTAAAATTCCAATAACCAATTCAATTTATAAATCCTCTCGATTTACACCCCATCGATTTCAAAATTTTCAATTTATAAATTCCAATAACCAATTCAATTCAATTTATAAATCCACTCTATGGATTTTATATTCCCAAATTTTCATCTGTTATCGATTTACTTTATTTATAAACATCGTTTATAAATTTATAACTTCTCTGAGTTTCACTTTTTATAAAAATAATCTCATTTATAAAATTCCATTTTATAAATTCCATTCCTTATAAATTCCATCCATTTCTGCCAATCTATTTTTAATATCGATTTCAACTTCTTTTCATATTTTCCAGAATATCGTTTAAAAATCCCTCGTTTAAAAATCCTTTATTAAAAATTAGTTTAAAGTTTCTATTTTAAATGTTTTTACGAATAGATGAGTACAACCCCAATATAAAATTATATATTTTTCCAAATCAACTATCTTTAAAATAATCCAAATTTCGATATATATGTTTTTATATTGAAACTCCCCTTTTAAATTCCTTCAAATTCCAAAATAATATTTATGGTAGTAAAATACCAAAATTCAGGCCAGTGCTACTATAACATCTAATAATTCACATCACAACAATAATCTATAATAGATTATTCTAACACATCATATATTATTATATATGAAAAACAATCAATATAAATTTGAGGAATCCAGTTGGATCCCTCTAACCTATTTCCCCGCATCCACAGATGTTAGTACAACATAAAAATACCAATCCCACTTCGAGGGGGATATCGCGGTATATAGGGTCATCCACTATTATGCGAGGCGCATAGGGTCTCATCCGCTCCAATCGGCGGGTATATATCCAACTGCTAATATATATACTACTATATATATATATATATATATTATAAGTTCCAAACTGGTAATGTAACGACCCGCCATTTTGGACCATTCGCATCCATTATAAGTGTATAGGTAGACACTCATGCCGGAGTTGAATTGCTCAAAATACCGCGTTGTTAATTTAAATTTGGCAAAACTGAACATATACAGTAAATAAATAATCACAGATCACAAACACAGAGTAATAAATGCAGCGGAAATAAAAGAGATAGTAGTTCATGAAGCTACTATATGAATATATAAAATACATCAGAGTTTACAACAGAAGAGTAATACGATACATCAGAGTTAAACCAGATACAACGGAAGAGTAACACGATACATTAGATACAAATCAGAATACATCACTGGAATCATCGAATACTGAAAGCAGAATAGATGGCTGGATCTTCAAGCAAAGCTCCAACTCCAAAGGTGAGTCTCGAATACTGGCACACTCAGTCTGACCCGAGCGTAAAGCAAAAACACAAGACACTCAAGTCAGGATTAACATTCTTATATTAATAAATCCAACTCAAGTGAAATAGCAATTGAAATACAAGTAACTCAAAGGATGTTTGGAATAACCATCCTTTAAGGATCCGTTAAACTATCTACTATGTAGTAATGTACGATAAGTAGATAATGTCTATCAGTAATATAAAGATATCAAAATAGCGTTAAGTCATGGCCCATTCCACCCTTAACACATTTTTATTCCCAAAAGCATATACAAGACCGTAGTTTCCCCAAAACCGGAAGTCACCAGAGGGCAATCCATATACTAAAGGTACAAATCAAAATCGTAGTGGTCGCGTATAAATGGAATACAAGTATGACAAGGCACATGAGGCAATACCCAAGGTAGTGATACTACCGTTCGCCTGATCCGGACTGGTGAGAACGCAACGCCGTAGCGCCCGCAACACCGTGAAACAACACTCCCAAAATCAAGGGTGCACCAATCGACAACAAGTATAAGTAGTTCGAAGAAGTGTGTCCACTTGAGGTAGCTAATCCTCCATTGGCCCGGCACAGCTCCTGTTTTAGTCATTTCCAATTTGACACAAGTGTCAAGGCTATCCATCATCGTTCTCTTTCTTCAGTCATCACGTACATCATTCCAACCACTTCATTCTAGATCATCACTCCGCGCATAGTTATTAAAGTGGTTTCGGTTTAGATAGAGAGTATATCCATTACCGATCCCGGTCTCTTTAATAACTTTCGTAATTATTACACCGATTGGTCGTTTATTTATTTCAAAACCAAATCAATCTCAATTTTAATTTAAATTCGTAAATCAATATTTCATTTGTCTTTCGAAATCAATTTCCAAAATTTTCGTTTCAAAACTTCCAATTTACCATTTCAAAATCTTATAAATCAAATTCAAATTATTTAAAACAATTCAAATTTGGATTCAAGTTCGTATATAAGTTTCATTCCGAAATCATTTAGATAAATTTTATTTAACATTCGAATCAATTTAAACTCATTTATCGATTTCATTCAATATTCGTTAAGTTACTTTATCATTCAAAACAATTTCTATTAAATTTCCAATTCATTAAATCAATTTCTTAAGTTCAACTTCATTAAAACAAAACTTACAATTTTGAATTAAATTAAATTCGTCAAATCAATTCTTTAAATTTCAAGTCTTACATTAATTCCAAAAATATCACATTTTCATTTCTTGTTAAAGAAATTCCATTTCACTTATTTACTTTCTTAAATAATTTTCCAAAAACCTTACTTAATCAAGAAAACTCAATTTCAATTATTTACGAAGTAAAATTCACTTATTCAAAAGTTCAATTTTCTTATTAAAGAATTTCAATTCAATTTAATCATTAAATAATTCAATCTTATTTAAGTATTAAATAATTCAAAACTTAATTATTAAATAATTTCAAAGTTTAATAATTTCAAACTTAATTATTAAATCATTTCAAACTTTAATAATTTCAAACTTAATTATAATTTCAAACTTGATTATAATTTCAAACTTAATTATCAAATCATTTCTCAAATTAAACAATATACTTTCATCAATTACATCGTTAATATTTCGTTTCAGATTATTAACATTTTCCTTTCATTAAAAATTCAAATTTCAACTTCATTTCAAAACCATATTATTTATTCAAATAAAATCTTCGTTTTATTTTTAAATCAAATTATTGACCAATCGGGTTTTATTTAATTTTCTATCCTAGGTCAAAGTTCAATTTGGGTATTTATCATTTCAACCCGATTCCAATTCAATTCAAAATCAAAGCATAGCAAAGGGAACTTGCAGTGTGATAACTGGGATGGTGTCAAAGTAAATAAACAAGCAATAACAACAAACAATATCAATCCAATAATCAATTTAAATAATCCCGAAATAACCGTATTAATTCGCATTGTTATTTGTACGAATTAATATAATTATTTCTAGAATCTATACTATCATTTCATGTAGATTAAAGATTATTACATTACGGTTTTCACTTGTCATTCAATTACAATTTCATACATCATCAGTTTAAACAACATATAATTGATGGTTCAAGGTGTAGTTAAACAATCCTACGTGTCAATAAATTTTAACATTTAAAGGGGTCATATTATACAAATGTCAGTTAATCAAATTTAACATTTAACTATCCTATATCAAGATCAATTTCATACTATTTATCATTTTAACATTAACAATTTAACGTCCAATATAAACATCAACAATCAATAAATTATCATCCAACTGTATTATCATCGCATAAATAATTAACAGATACTGGTGTCAGATGTCACAGGTGAACTGATATAGGTAATAGCATATATAACAGTGTAATTAACTAATAGCAGTATATTTCAATTGTCGTTTCAATTGAAATCAAATTTAATAAATAAAAGAATGTTAATCGTGAGTGAGTGCTCACCTTTCGAGGCTAGAGAGATGAACAATGAAACGAGTTACGAATTTGATCACGATCTAGACAATCGAACAAATCCAAGCAATAATCTCAAAGCGAAGTAAGCTGAAAGTGGGTTCGACGGCGAAGCTGAAAGGTAGATTGATGGACACGAATTAGGATTGTTTTGATAAATCGAAACAAGATATATGTTATAACTTCAAATCAATATTAAATTTATTTTCTTCAAAATAACAAAACTCATACATTTTAAACTCAATGTCTATTTAAACGACATCGCTTACTTTATACAATATATATTACTTATGATATAAAATATACGGTCATTACTGTTCATAAAATGAAATACTGATGCCAAAACATTTTTCTAATAAAATTTTGAAATACACATATCACTGTTAAACGGTAGTAGGTATACCAGAACAAATATCTTTATAACAAATAATACATAAACAAATTTTTAACCTTCATCTATAATACTGTGACAACATGTAACTTCAAATTTTCCACCAACAATTCTTCACTGTAATAAATCTAATCATATTATACTATATATAAAATATGGGAAAAATGACGGTTCATTACGATGAACAAACAACCGGTCAACTTCATAATATAATAATATGCAATAACACTTCCCTTATAAAATACTGTAACGTATATTTCCCTTTTATAAAAAAAAATGCAGATATATACACTACCTTTATAATATACGTTGTAAACATCTATATAACTGCATGTAATATAATTTAATATGCCTTCACTGTAGAGTTACCAAGATTTTGAGCACAGTATAAATAATATGTTAAACACACCTCCAACATAGCTTCCCATTAGCAACGCAAATTAGAAAAAGAGAGGAGCGTTCACATGTGCTAATATTTGATGCTTACTGCTAACTCGGCAGCGAAAATTTCCAGTTTATTTACTTTAAATTCTCCATTCAAAATAAGGTACAAATTACATTTTAAAACTCTATACAAAATATACGATATATATAACAGTTAGAATCATATATATAATATAACTTATACAGTTTATAAACAACATAACATACAACAATCGATATAAACTTATATATATATATAAAACAACACATACGATGTATATGCTTATATACTATAACATCAAATATATAACAAAACACTTCATAAAAAAAATAACGCACATAGTAGCTTACATAAAACTTGGAACATAAGTATATTATAAACCTAATAACTAATTGTATACTATGCATTATTAACTAAAAGAAGCGTTGGTCATATGCAACTATGCCTCAAGGTATAATATAAGCAACAGAATATGTAACAATATGAATCACCTTTTTTTTTAGAATAAGGAATAGAACTGGAAAGGCTGACACAACAAGTGGGTTTGAGGGGGGCCAGGCATGGTCGCTAGCAGAGGTGATGGGTCGGCTACCTTAACGGAGTTAGGAGGAGGTTGTCGGAAGTTGGCGGAGGCGAGAGAAGGTGGGAGCTGGTGAGTACGGCACTGTCAGGACAGGGGAAGTGGAGCAGTAGGGTGGTGGGATGACCGGTGAGGAGCTGGGTATGGACGGTAGAGGAAGTGTGGGTTCGGTTGGCAATCAGGTGGGTGAGGCTATGGGCTGCCGTGCTTGATGAGGGTGAGGCCGGTGAAGGCTTGGTGTCGAGGCCGGAGCATGCGGGTTGGTGAACAGGTTGGGCTAGAGGCTGAACGGTTGGTGGGTTTTCGAGGCACGGTGGTGGACGTCCTTGGTGCAGGCGAGGCGGGCTCGGGATGGAGGAATTTGCGGAGGGCTTGCGTGTAGGTCTGACGTGGTGGGGAGGAGACTTTGGTTTTGGGCAATGAAAATGAAGGGCTCGGGATTTAAAAGAACGAAAGTAAAATGAAGTTATTAAACAAAATGAAAATTGAACCGTTTGAATAGGCAAAAGAAAAATAAATGTAAACACACGAACAAAATAAATGAACCAAAAGAAATGTCAAACAACGAATAGTCACAGCCAAATAGCAGTTCAGAGAATATTAAAAGTAAGAGACTGTTGGTTTTTTGTTGAAATTTGAATGGTCACGTGAAGTTCAAAGATTTAAACGGTACCGAGATGGAAACAATTTTACTGATTTCACAACATACCTGAGTTCGAAAAATAAAAATAAATATACCGTTGAGATCAGCATGACGAGACGATCAAAACGGTATACAGATATCAGTGGTACGATTATCCGATCAAAAATCGATATCGGTACGAAATGCTGCTATTTTGCCGAAAATAAGATCGACGGAGCAATAGATGTCCGAATTTGGAAAAACGACAAACTGACATCTTGCTCAAAAGATGGTTTAGAATTTTTCTATGTAAAAATATTTGGGTTTCGGAAACATTTTATTTTCATTGCTTTTTAACTGATTAAATTGAAGTGAATTTACGTACGAAATAAACTTTCATATTTTCGGACGAAAATTTACCAATCGCTATGTTTAATTAGACGTATTCGAAATATTAAATTTTTATTCCAAAATTTTATCGTTTAAAATTTCACAAAATTTTAACTAATTACGTTATTAAAACAGTTGAAATTTTCGGGTCGTTACACTCTCCCCCACTCAAAACTTTTCGTCCCCGAAAAGGAACGAGGTAGGAGAATAGAAACAACCAGAAAGAAAAACAGATTTGAAATACAAAATAACAATTAATTTAAACCATATAAATTCAAATTTAAATTAATTGATATTCAATAATTGATTTAATCCATTTGATTACACTAAAATCAATCTCAACTATTTCTAAATTCAATATTTTATTATCCCATTTTCTTCAATTTACAATTTCTAAAACCATAAATTTGAATAATCTTTTATTATAATCATATTTTATTTTCAGCCATTTAAATTCTTCTTTATTCCAAACTATTTTAAATTATTCTACTTAATATATCTTATCACATATATTTATCCCATATAAATTAATTTAAAACATAAAAGTTTCGATTTAAATTAATTTACATCCATTAATTTCTTTTAAATTCAAGGTATTTTCATAAGTTGATCTAATTTCAATTTATTAATTCTTTCAAAACAAATTTATTAATTTTTAACTGAGTTATACTTATTATCCTATCTAACTCTATTAACATCTTTATAATCAAAATTTAGTGTATAACATTTATTATAAACACTCAAATTTTATTTATAAATTCAATTTATCTTATATATTATCCAATTACTTATTCAACTTCTGAATGATTTAGGTAAGTTGTATTAGAATGCAGTTGAACAATATACAAATAAAATTTTCCCAATTCAATTATTCAAGTTTAAATATTTATTCCAAATTTTGGTTTTATTTATAATTAAAATCATCCTTTAACAAAATTTGAGAATTAGATTTCCGATTAACTTTAAACAATTTAGAGATATATATAATATATTTATATCAAATCAAATTAAATTTTAAAACAAGATACCTATATATATATATCAAATTATACTGAAGAAATTCAAATCAAAATATTTTTCAAAACAAACCGTAGCAAAGCTACAGAATAGTATCTCCACTTCGAAACTCGAAAATGAACGTCGATGATGCGGCCGCCATCACTGAAATTATTTTCCAGCGACAAAGAGAAGAGCACTGATTTCAACAATTTTTTTAAAAATTCTTTGAAAATGATTTCTATTCGAAAATACTTTCAATAATATATACTTTAAAATTTTAAAGAAACCAAAGTTCGAAATCACCGGAAACTAATAAATTCTCAAATTTCTGAATTTAATTCATTTCAAATTCCAATCAATTTATAACCAAGTTTATGAATTCATTTATTTATATTATGCAATAGTCAATGGTTTACAAAACAATAAATGAAAATCAAATATTATTATTTCAGACAACAATTTCATTAACAATTTAATTTCAGAAAACTTATATTTATATATAATATAATCATTCAAAACTATTTTGTTTATCAAATTTGAAAACAACATTTTAATATAAATTTAGAAATACATTTCTTTGCTCGACGATACAGGAATGGATTTTCAAAATAAGGATAGGGATTCAAATTTGATGGACTTAAATCAAAGAGAAATTTTGATCCGAAAATAAATTCGAAACAGAAGAAAGGATGATTAAATAACGAAATAAGAAGATGGATAGGTTTATGTAAATCGCGGGCAACCTTAACCGGGTCGACCGGGACTTCAGAATAAGATCGATGCTGAATTCCGAGGTAAATCGACATTCGATCTCAAGAAATAAATTTCAGGTATAGCAGGAGATAGATAGCATCGTAACCGAGGATACAGAAATCTCCGGTAAATCGATGCCTATTATAAAGGAGTTTACTTCTTTACGAATCATTCTAAGATTGGCGAGGCTGCCAATCTTTTATAGATATCATTTAGAATGGAGTTATGGGGTGCTCCATGACTGAAAGAAGACGAGTAGTGAAGGACACGAATGAATTTCGGAACCGAGGGGAACGTTCCAAAATTCAAAGGAATTGAGTCAAAAGGAAGAGATTGAAACTCGAATGAGAGTGATTCTGTAAATACATTTACCCTATATGTTGAGTTTTGCCTAGAGCTACCAAAGCTCTGATACCAACTGTAACGGGACGCCATTTTGGACCAATCGCATCCATTATAAGTGTATAGGTAGACACTCATGCCGGAGTTGAATTGCTCAAAATACCGCGTTGTTAATTTAAATTTGGCAAAACTGAACATATACAGTAAATAAATAATCACAGATCACAGACACAGAGTAATAAATGCAGCGGAAATAAAAGAGATAGTAGTTCATGAAGCTACTATATGAATATATAAAATACATCAGAGTTTACAACAGAAGAGTAATACGATACATCAGAGTTAAACCAGATACAACGGAAGAGTAACACGATACATTAGATACAAATCAGAATACATCACTGGAATCATCGAATACTGAAAGCAGAATAGATGGCTGGATCTTCAAGCAAAGCTCCAACTCCAAAGGTGAGTCTCGAATACTGGTACACTCAGTCTGACCCGAGCGTAAAGCAAAAACACAAGACACTCGAGTCAGGATTAACATTCTTATATTAATAAATCCAACTCAAGTGAAATAGCAATTGAAATACAAGTAACTCAAAGGATGTTTGGAATAACCATCCTTTAAGGATCCGTTAAACTATCTACTATGTAGTAATGTACGATAAGTAGATAATGTCTATCAGTAATATAAAGATATCAAATAGCGTTAAGTCATGGCCCATTCCACCCTTAACACATTTTTATTCCCAAAAGCATATACAAGACCGTAGTTTCCCCAAAACCGGAAGTCACCAGAGGGCAATCCATATACTAAAGGTACAAATCAAAATCGTAGTGGTCGCGTATAAATGGAATACAAGTATGACAAGGCACATGAGGCAATACCCAAGGTAGTGATACTACCGTTCGCCTGATCCGGACTGGTGAGAACGCAACACCGCAGCGCCCGCAACACCATGAAACAACACTCCCAAAATCAAGGGTGCACCAATCGACAACAAGTATAAGTAGTTCGAAGAAGTGTGTCCACTTGAGGTAGCTAATCCTCCATTGGCCCGTCACAGCTCCTGTTTTAGTCATTTCCAATTTGACACAAGTGTCAAGGCTATCCATCATCATTCTCTTTCTTCAGTCATCACGTACATCATTCCAACCACTTCATTCTGGATCATCACTCCGCGCATAGTTATTAAAGTGGTTTCGGTTTAGATAGAGAGTATATCCATTACCGATCCCGGTCTCTTTAATAACTTTCGTAATTATTACACCGATTGGTCGTTTATTTATTTCAAAACCAAATCAATTTCAATTTTAATTTAAATTCGTAAATCAATATTTCATTTGTCTTTCGAAATCAATTTCCAAAATTTTCGTTTCAAAACTTCCAATTTACCATTTCAAAATCTTATAAATCAAATTCAAATTATTTAAAACAATTCAAATTTGGATTCAAGTTCGTATATAAGTTTCATTCCGAAATCATTTAGATAAATTTTATTTAACATTCGAATCAATTTAAACTCATTTATCGATTTCATTCAATATTCGTTAAGTTACTTTATCATTCAAAACAATTTCTATTAAATTTCCAATTCATTAAATCAATTTCTTAAGTTCAACTTCATTAAAACAAAACTTACAATTTTGAATTAAATTAAATTCGTCAAATCAATTCTTTAAATTTCAAGTCTTACATTAATTCCAAAAATATCACATTTTCATTTCTTGTTAAAGAAATTCCATTTCACTTATTTACTTTCTTAAATAATTTTCCAAAAACCTTACTTAATCAAGTAAACTCAATTTCAATTATTTACGAAGTAAAATTCACTTATTCAAAAGTTCAATTTTCTTATTAAAGAATTTCAATTCAATTTAATCATTAAATAATTCAATCTTATTTAAGTATTAAATAATTCAAAACTTAATTATTAAATAATTTCAAAGTTTAATAATTTCAAACTTAATTATTAAATCATTTCAAACTTTAATAATTTCAAACTTAATTATAATTTCAAACTTGATTATAATTTCAAACTTAATTATCAAATAATTTCTCAAATTAAACAATATACTTTCATCAATTACATCGTTAATATTTCGTTTCAGATTATTAACATTTTCCTTTCATTAAAAATTCAAATTTAAACTTCATTTCAAAACCACATTATTTATTCAAATAAAATCTTCGTTTTATTTTTAAATCAAATTATTGACCAATCGGGTTTTATTTAATTTTCTATCCTAGGTCAAAGTTCAACTTGGGTATTTATCATTTCAACCCGATTCCAATTCAATTCAAAATCAAAGCATAGCAAAGGGAACTTGCAGTGTGATAACTGGGATGGTGTCAAAGTAAATAAACAAGCAATAACAACAAACAATATCAATCCAATAATCAATTTAAATAATCCCGAAATAACCGTATTAATTCGCATTGTTATTTGTACGAATTAATATAATTATTTCTAGAATCTACACTATCATTTCATGTAGATTAAAGATTATTACATTACAGTTTTCACTTGTCATTCAATTTACAATTTCATACATCATCAGTTTAAACAACATACAATTGATGGTTCAAGGTGTAGTTAAACAATCCTACGTGTCAATAAATTTTAACATTTAAAGGGGTCATATTATACAAATGTCAGTTAATCAAATTTAACATTTAACTATCCTATATCAAGATCAATTTCATACTATTTATCATTTTAACATTAACAATTTAACGTCCAATATAAACATCAACAATCAATAAATTATCAGCCAACTGTATTATCATCGCATAAATAATTAACAGATACTGGTGTCAGATGTCACAGGTGAACTGATATAGGTAATAGCATATATAACAGTGTAATTAACTAACAGCAGTATATTTCAATTGAAATCAAATTTAATAAATAAAAGAACGTTAATCGTGAGTGAGTGCTCACCTTTCGAGGCTAGAGAGATGAACAATGAAACGAGTTACGAATTTGATCACGATCTAGACAATCGAAAAAATCCAATCAATAATCTCAAAGCGAAGTAAGCTGAAAGTGGGTTCGACGGCGAAGCTGAAAGGTAGATTGATGGACACGAATCAGGATTGTTTTGATAAATCGAAACAAGATATATGTTATAACTTCAAATCAATATTAAATTTATTTTCTTCAAAATAACAAAACTCATACATTTTAAACTCAATGTCTATTTAAACGACATCGCTTACTTTATACAATATATATTACTTATGATATAAAATATACGGTCATTACTGTTCATAAAATGAAATACTGATGCCAAAACATTTTTCTAATAAAATTTGGAAATACACATATCACTGTTAAACGGTAGTAGGTATACCAGAACAAATATCTTTATAACAAATAATACATAAACAAATTTTTAACCTTCATCTATAATACTGTGACAACATGTAACTTCAAATTTTCCACCAACAATTCTTCACTGTAATAAATCTAATCATATTATACTATATATAAAATATGGGAAAAATGACGGTTCATTACGATGAACAAACAACCGGTCAACTTCATAATATAATAATATGCAATAACACTTCCCTTATAAAATACTGTAACGTATATTTCCCTTTTATAAAAAAAATGCAGATATATACACTACCTTTATAATATACGTTGTAAACATCTATTTAACTGCATGTAATATAATTTAATATGCCTTCACTGTAGAGTTACCAAGATTTTGAGCACAGTATAAATAATATGTTAAACACACCTCCAACATAGCTTCCCATCAGCAACGCAAATTAGAAAAAGAGAGGAGCATTCGCATGTGCTAATATTTGATGCTTACTGCTAACTCGGCAGCGAAAATTTCCAGTTTATTTACTTTAAAATCTCCATTCAAAATAAGGTACAAATTACATTTTAAAACTCTATACAAAATATACGATATATATAACAGTTAGAATCATATATATAATATAACTTATACAGTTTATAAACAACATAACATACAACAATCGATATAAACTTATATATATATATATATATATATATATAAAACAACACATACGATGTATATGCTTATATACTATAACATCAAATATATAACAAAACACTTCATAAAAAAAATAACGCACACAGTAGCTTACATAAAACTTGGAACATAAGTATATTATAAACCTAATAACTAATTGTATACTATGCATTATTAACTAAAAGAAGCGTTGGTCATATGCAACTATGCCTCAAGGTATAATATAAGCAACAGAATATGTAACAATATGAATCACCTTTTTTTTTAGAATAAGGAATAGAACTGGAAAGGCTGACACAGCAAGTGGGTTTGAGGGGGGGCAGGCATGGTCGCTAGCAGAGGTGATGGGTCGGCTACCTTAACGGAGTTAGGAGGAGGTTGTCGGAAGTTGGCGGAGGCGAGAGAAGGTGGGAGCTGGTGAGTACGGCACTGTCAGGACAGGGGAAGTGGAGCAGTAGGGTGGTGGGATGACCGGTGAGGAGCTGGGTATGGACGGTAGAGGAAGTGTGGGTTCGGTTGGCAATCAGGTGGGTGAGGCTATGGGCTGCCGTGCTTGATGAGGGTGAGGCCGGTGAAGGCTTGGTGTCGAGGCCGGAGCATGCGGGTTGGTGAACAGGTTGGGCTAGAGGCTGAACGGTTGGTGGGTTTTCGAGGCACGGTGGTGGACGTCCTTGGTGCAGGCGAGGCGGGCTCGGGATGGAGGAATTTGCGGAGGGCTTGCGTGTAGGTCTGACGTGGTGGGGAGGAGACTTTGGTTTTGGGCAATGAAAATGAAGGGCTCGGGATTTAAAAGAACGAAAGTAAAATGAAGTTATTAAACAAAATGAAAATTGAATCGTTTGAATAGGAAAAAGAAAAATAAATGTAAACACACGAACAAAATAAATGAACCAAAAGAAATGTCAAACAACGAATAGTCACAGCCAAATAGCAGTTCAGAGAAATATTAAAAGTAAGAGACTGTTGGTTTTTTGTTGAAATTTGAATGGTCACGTGAAGTTCAAAGATTTAAACGGTACCGAGATGGAAACCGTTTTACTGATTTCACAACATACCTGAGTTCGAAAAATAAAAATAAATATACCGTTGAGATCGGCACAACGAGACGATCAAAACGGTATACAGATATCAGTGATACGATCATCCGATCAAAAATCGATATCGGTACGAAATGCTGCTATTTTGCCGAAAATAAGATCGATGGAGCAATAGATGTCCGAATTTGGAAAAACGACAAACTGACATCTTGCTCAAAAGATGGTTTAGAATTTTTCTATGTAAAAATATTTGGGTTTCGGAAACATTTTATTTTCATTGCTTTTTAACTGATTAAATTGAAGTGAATTTACGTACGAAATAAACTTTCATATTTTCGGACGAAAATTTACCAATCGCTATGTTTAATTAGACGTATTCGAAATATTAAATTTTTATTTCAAAATTTTATCGTTTAAAATTTCACAAAATTTTAACTAATTACGTTATTAAAACAGTTGAAGTTTTCGGGTCGTTACACTCTCCCCCACTCAAAACTTTTCGTCCCCGAAAAGGAACGAGGTAGGAGAATAGAAACAACCAGAAAAAAAAACAGATTTGAAATACAAAATAACAATTAATTTAAACCATATAAATTCAAATTTAAATTAATTGATATTCAATAATTGATTTAATCCATTTGATTTCACTAAAATCAATCTCAACTATTTCTAAATTCAATATTTTATTATCCCATTTTCTTCAATTTACAATTTCTAAAACCATAAATTTGAATAATCTTTTATTATAATCATATTTTATTTTCAGCCATTTAAATTCTTCTTTATTCCAAATTATTTTCAATTATTCTACTTAATATATCTTATCACATATATTTATCCCATATAAATTAATTTAAAACATAAAAGTTTCGATTTAAATTAATTTACATCCATTAATTTCTTTTAAATTCAAGGTATTTTCATAAGTTGATCAAATTTCAATTTATTAATTCTTTCAAAACAAATTTATTAATTTTTAACTGAGTTATACTTATTATCCTATCTAACTCTATTAACATCTTTATAATCAAAATTTAGTGTATAACATTTATTATAAACACTCAAATTTTATTTATAAATTCAATTTATCTTATATATTATCCAATTACATATTCAACTTCTGAATGATTTAGGTAAGTTGTATTAGAATGCAGTTGAACAATATACAAATAAAATTTTCCCAATTCAATTATTCAAGTTTAAATATTTATTCCAAATTTTGGTTTTATTTATAATTAAAATCATCCTTTAACAAAATTTGAGAATTAGATTTCCGATTAACTTTAAACAATTTAGAGATATATATAATATATTTATATCAAATCAAATTAAATTTTAAAACAAGATACCTATATAAATATATATAAAATTATACTGAAGAAATTCAAATCAAAATATTTTTCAAAACAAACCGTAGCAAAGCTACAGAATAGTATCTCCACTTCGAAACTCGAAAATGAACGTCGATGATGCGGCTGCCATCACCGAAATTATTTTCCAGCGACAAAGAGAAGAGCACTGATTTCAACAATTTTTTTAAAAATTCTTTGAAAACGATTTCTATTCGAAAATACTTTCAATAATATATACTTTAAAATTTTAAAGAAACCAAAGTTCGAAATCACCGGAAACTAATAAATTCTCAAATTTCTGAATTTAATTCATTTCAAATTCCAATCAATTTATAACCAAGTTTATGAATTCATTTATTTATATTATGCAATAGTCAATGGTTTACAAAACAATAAATGAAAATCAAATATTATTATTTCAGACAACAATTTCATTAACAATTTAATTTCAGAAAACTTATATTTATATATAATATAATCATTCAAAACTATTTTGTTTATCAAATTTGAAAACAACATTTTAATATAAATTTAGAAATACATTTCTTTGCTCGACGATACAGGAATGGATTTTCAAAATAAGGATAGGGATTCAAATTTGATGGACTTAAATCAAAGAGAAATTTTGATCCGAAAATAAATTCGAAACAGAAGAAAGGATGATTAAATAACGAAATAAGAAGATGGATAGGTTTATTTAAATCGCGGGCAACCTTAACCGGGTCGACCGGGACTTCAGAATAAGATCGATGCTGAATTCCGAGGTAAATCGACATTCGATCTTAAGAAATAAATTTCAGGTATAGCAGGAGATAGATAGCATCGTAACCGAGGATACAGAAATCTCCGGTAAATCGATACCTATTATAAAGGAGTTTACTTCTTTACGAATCATTCTAAGATTGGCGAGGCCGCCAATCTATTATAGATATCATTTAGAATGGAGTTATGGGGTGCTCCATGACTGAAAGAAGACGAGTAGTGAAGGACACGAATGAATTTCGGAACCGAGGGGAACGTTCCAAAATTCAAAGGAATTGAGTCAAAAGGAAGAGATTGAAACTCGAATGAGAGTGATTCTGTAAATACATTTACCCTATATGTTGAGTTTTTCCTAGAGCTACCAAAGCTCTGATACCAACTGTAACGGGACGCCATTTTGGACCATTCGCATCCATTATAAGTGTATAGGTAGACACTCATGCCGGAGTTGAATTGCTCAAAATACCGCGTTGTTAATTTAATTTTGGCAAAACTGAACATATACAGTAAATAAATAATCACAGATCACAGACACAGAGTAATAAATGCAGCGGAAATAAAAGAGATAGTAGTTCATGAAGCTAATATATGAATATATAAAATACATCAGAGTTTACAACAGAAGAGTAATACGATACATCAGAGTTAAACCAGATACAACGGAAGAGTAACACGATACATTAGATACAAATCAGAATACATCACTGGAATCATCGAATACTGAAAGCAGAATAGATGGCTGGATCTTCAAGCAAAGCTCCAACTCCAAAGGTGAGTCTCGAATACTGGTACACTCAGTCTGACCCGAGCGTAAAGCAAAAACACAAGACACTCGAGTCAGGATTAACATTCTTATATTAATAAATCCAACTCAAGTGAAATAGCAATTGAAATACAAGTAACTCAAAGGATGTTTGGAATAACCATCCTTTAAGGATCCGTTAAACTATCTACTATGTAGTAATGTACGATAAGTAGATAATGTCTATCAGTAATATAAAGATATCAAAATAGCGTTAAGTCATGGCCCATTCCACCCTTAACACATTTTTATTCCCAAAAGCATTTACAAGACCGTAGTTTCCCCAAAACCGGAAGTCACCAGAGGGAAATCCATATACTAAACGTACAAATCAAAATCGTAGTGGTCGCGTATAAATGGAATACAAGTATGACAAGGCACATGAGGCAATACCCAAGGTAGTGATACTACCGTTCGCCTGATCCGGACTGGTGAGAACGCAACGCCGCAGCGCCCGCAACACCGTGAAACAACACTCCCAAAATCAAGGGTGCACCAATCGACAACAAGTATAAGTAGTTCGAAGAAGTGTGTCCACTTGAGGTAGCTAATCCTCCATTGGCCCGGCACAGCTCCTGTTTTAGTCATTTCCAATTTGACACAAGTGTCAAGGCTATCCATCATCGTTCTCTTTCTTCAGTCATCACGTACATCATTCCAACCACTTCATTCTGGATCATCACTCCGCGCATAGTTATTAAAGTGGTTTCGGTTTAGATAGAGAGTATATCCATTACCGATCCCGGTCTCTTTAATAACTTTCGTAATTATTACACCGATTGGTCGTTTATTTATTTCAAAACCAAATCAATTTCAATTTTAATTTAAATTCGTAAATCAATATTTCATTTGTCTTTCGAAATCAATTTCCAAAATTTTCGTTTCAAAACTTCCAATTTACCATTTCAAAATCTTATAAATCAAATTCAAATTATTTAAAACAATTCAAATTTGGATTCAAGTTCGTATATAAGTTTCATTCCGAAATCATTTAGATAAATTTTATTTAACATTCGAATCAATTTAAACTCATTTATCGATTTCATTCAATATTCGTTAAGTTACTTTATCATTCAAAACAATTTCTATTAAATTTCCAATTCATTAAATCAATTTCTTAAGTTCAACTTCATTAAAACAAAACTTACAATTTTGAATTAAATTAAATTCGTCAAATCAATTCTTTAAATTTCAAGTCTTACATTAATTCCAAAAATATCACATTTTCATTTCTTGTTAAAGAAATTCCATTTCACTTATTTACTTTCTTAAATAATTTTCCAAAAACCTTACTTAATCAAGAAAACTCAATTTCAATTATTTACGAAGTAAACTTCACTTATTCAAAAGTTCAATTTTCTTATTAAAGAATTTCAATTCAATTTAATCATTAAATAATTCAATCTTATTTAAGTATTAAATAATTCAAAACTTAATTATTAAATAATTTCAAAGTTTAATAATTTCAAACTTAATTATTAAATCATTTCAAACTTTAATAATTTCAAACTTAATTATAATTTCAAACTTGATTATAATTTCAAACTTAATTATCAAATCATTTCTCAAATTAAACAATATACTTTCATCAATTACATCGTTAATATTTCGTTTCAGATTATTAACATTTTCCTTTCATTAAAAATTCAAATTTCAACTTCATTTCAAAACCATATTATTTATTCAAATAAAATCTTCGTTTTATTTTTAAATCAAATTATTGACCAATCGGGTTTTATTTAATTTTCTATCCTAGGTCAAAGTTCAATTTGAGTATTTATCATTTCAACCCGATTCCAATTCAATTCAAAATCAAAGCATAGCAAAGGGAACTTGCAGTGTGATAACTGGGATGGTGTCAAAGTAAATAAACAAGCAATAACAACAAACAATATCAATCCAATAATCAATTTAAATAATCCCGAAATAACCGTATTAATTCGCATTGTTATTTGTACGAATTAATATAATTATTTCTAGAATCTACACTATCATTTCATGTAGATTAAAGATTATTACATTACGGTTTTCACTTGTCATTCAATTTACAATTTCATACATCATCAGTTTAAACAACATACAATTGATGGTTCAAGGTGTAGTTAAACAATCCTACGTGTATATAAATTTTTACATTTAAAGGGGTCATATTATACAAATATCAGTTAATCAAATTTAACATTTAACTATCCTATATCAAGATCAATTTCATACTATTTATCATTTTAACATTAACAATTTAACGTCCAATATAAACATCAACAATCAATAAATTATCAGCCAACTGTATTATCATCGCATAAATAATTAACAGATACTGGTGTCAGATGTCACAGGTGAACTGATATAGGTAATAGCATATATAACAGTGTAATTAACTAACAGCAGTATATTTCAATTGTCGTTTCAATAGAAATCAAATTTAATAAATAAAAGAACGTTAATCGTGAGTGAGTGCTCACCTTTCGAGGCTAGAGAGATGAACAATGAAACGAGTTACGAATTTGATCACGATCTAGACAATTGAACAAATCCAAGCAATAATCTCAAAGCGAAGTAAGCTGAAAGTGGGTTCGACGGCGAAGCTGAAAGGTAGATTGATGGACACGAATCAGGATTGTTTTGATAAATCGAAACAAGATATATGTTATAACTTCAAATCAATATTAAATTTATTTTCTTCAAAATAACAAAACTCATACATTTTAAACTCAATGTCTATTTAAACGACATCGCTTACTTTATACAATATATATTACTTATGATATAAAATATACGGTCATTACTGTTCATAAAATGAAATACTGATGCCAAAACATTTTTCTAATAAAATTTTGAAATACACATATCACTGTTAAACGGTAGTAGGTATACCAGAACAAATATCTTTATAACAAATAATACATAAACAAAAATTTTAACCTTCATCTATAATACTGTGACAACATGTAACTTCAAATTTTCCACCAACAATTCTTCACTGTAATAAATCTAATCATATTATACTATATATAAAATATGGGAAAAATGACGGTTCATTACGATGAACAAACAACCGGTCAACTTCATAATATAATAATATGCAATAACACTTCCCTTATAAAATACTGTAACGTATATTTCCCTTTTATAAAAAAAATGCAGATATATACACTACCTTTATAATATACGTTGTAAACATCTATATAACTGCATGTAATATAATTTAATATGCCTTCACTGTAGAGTTACCAAGATTTTGAGCACAGTATAAATAATATGTTAAACACACCTCCAACATAGCTTCCCATCAGCAACGCAAATTAGAAAAAGAGAGGAGCATCCGCATGTGCTAATATTTGATGCTTACTGCTAACTCGGCAGCGAAAATTTCCAGTTTATTTACTTTAAAATCTCCATTCAAAATAAGGTACAAATTACATTTTAAAACTCTATACAAAATATACGATATATATAACAGTTAGAATCATATATATAATATAACTTATACAGTTTATAAACAACATAACATACAACAATCGATATAAACTTATATATATATATATAAAACAACACATACGATGTATATGCTTATATACTATAACATCAAATATATAACAAAACACTTCATAAAAAAAATAACGCACACAGTAGCTTACATAAAACTTGGAACATAAGTATATTATAAACCTAATAACTAATTGTATACTATGCATTATTAACTAAAAGAAGCGTTGGTCATATGCAACTATGCCTCAAGGTATAATATAAGCAACAGAATATGTAACAATATGAATCACCTTTTTTTTAGAATAAGGAATAGAACTGGAAAGGCTGACACAGCAAGTGGGTTTGAGGGGGGGCAGGCATGGTCGCTAGCAGAGGTGATGGGTCGGCTACCTTAACGGAGTTAGGAGGAGGTTGTCGAAAGTTGGCGGAGGCGAGAGAAGGTGGGAGCTGGTGACTACGGCACTGTCAGGACAGGGGAAGTGGAGCAGTAGGGTGGTGGGATGACCGGTGAGGAGCTGGGTATGGACGGTAGAGGAAGTGTGGGTTCGGTTGGCAATCAGATGGGTGAGGCTATGGGCTGCCGTGCTTGATGAGGGTGAGGCCGGTGAAGGCTTGGTGTCGAGGCCGGAGCATGCGGGTTGGTGAACAGGTTGGGCTAGAGGCTGAACGGTTGGTGGGTTTTCGAGGCACGGTGGTGGACGTCCTTGGTGCAGGCGAGGCGGACTCGGGATGGAGGAATTTGCGGAGGGCTTGCGTGTAGGTTTGACGTGGTGGGGAGGAGACTTTGGTTTTGGGCAATGAAAATGAAGGGCTCGGGATTTAAAAGAACGAAAGTAAAATGAAGTTATTAAACAAAATGAAAATTGAACCGTTTGAATAGGCAAAAGAAAAATAAATGTAAACACACGAACAAAATAAATGAACCAAAAGAAATGTCAAACAACGAATAGTCACAGCCAAATAGCAGTTCAGAGAATATTAAAAGTAAGAGACTGTTGGTTTTTTGTTGAAATTTGAATGGTCACGTGAAGTTCAAAGATTTAAACGGTACCGAGATGGAAACCGTTTTACTGATTTCACAACATACCTGAGTTCAAAAAATAAAAATAAATATACCGTTGAGATCAGCACGACGAGACGATCAAAACGGTATACAGATATCAGTGGTACGATCATCCGATCAAAAATCGATATCGGTACGAAATGCTGCTATTTTGCCGAAAATAAGATCGACGGAGCAATAGATGTCCGAATTTGGAAAAATGACAAACTGACATCTTGCTCAAAAGATGGTTTAGAATTTTTCTATGTAAAAATATTTGGGTTTCGGAAACATTTTATTTTCATTGCTTTTTAACTGATTAAATTGAAGTGAATTTACGTACGAAATAAACTTTCATATTTTCGGACGAAAATTTACCAATCGCTATGTTTAATTAGACGTATTCGAAATATTAAATTTTTATTTCAAAATTTTATCGTTTAAAATTTCACAAAATTTTAACAAATTACGTTATTAAAACAGTTGAAATTTTCGGGTCGTTACACTCTCCCCCACTCAAAACTTTTCGTCCCCGAAAAGGAACGAGGTAGGAGAATAGAAACAACCAGAAAGAAAAACAGATTTGAAATACAAAATAACAATTAATTTAAACCATATAAATTCAAATTTAAATTAATTGATATTCAATAATTGATTTAATCCATTTGATTTCACTAAAATCAATCTCAACTATTTCTAAATTCAATATTTTATTATCCCATTTTCTTCAATTTACAATTTCTAAAACCATAAATTTGAATAATCTTTTATTATAATCATATTTTATTTTCAGCCATTTAAATTCTTCTTTATTCCAAATTATTTTCAATTATTCTACTTAATATATCTTATCACATATATTTATTCCATATAAATTAATTTAAAACATAAAAGTTTCGATTTAAATTAATTTACATCCATTAATTTCTTTTAAATTCAAGGTATTTTCATAAGTTGATCAAATTTCAATTTATTAATTCTTTCAAAACAAATTTATTAACTTTTAACTGAGTTATACTTATTATCCTATCTAACTCTATTAACATCTTTATAATCAAAATTTAGTGTATAACATTTATTATAAACACTCAAATTTTATTTATAAATTCAATTTATCTTATATATTATCCAATTACATATTCAACTTCTGAATGATTTAGGTAAGTTGTATTAGAATGCAGTTGAACAATATACAAATAAAATTTTCCCAATTCAATTATTCAAGTTTAAATATTTATTCCAAATTTTGGTTTTATTTATAATTAAAATCATCCTTTAACAAAATTTGAGAATTAGATTTCCGATTAACTTTAAACAATTTAGAGATATATAAAATATATTTATATCAAATCAAATTAAATTTTAAAACAAGATACCTATATACATATATCAAATTATACTGAAGAAATTCAAATCAAAATATTTTTCAAAACCGTAGCAAAGCTACAGAATAGTATCTCCACTTCGAAACTCGAAAATGAACGTCGATGATGCGGCCGGCATCACCGAAATTATTTTCCAGCGACAAAGAGAAGAGCACTGATTTCAACAATTTTTTTTTAAAATTCTTTGAAAACGATTTCTATTCGAAAATACTTTCAATAATATATACTTTAAAATTTTAAAGAAACCAAAGTTCGAAATCACCGGAAACAAATAAATTCTCAAATTTCTGAATTTAATTCATTTCAAATTCCAATCAATTTATAACCAAGTTTATGAATTCATTTATTTATATTATGCAATAGTCAATGGTTTACAAAACAATAAATGAAAATCAAATATTATTATTTCAAACAACAATTTCATTAACAATTTAATTTCAGAAAACTTATATTTATATATAATATAATCATTCAAAACTATTTTGTTTATCAAATTTGAAAACAACATTTTAATATAAATTTAGAAATACATTTCTTTGCTCGACGATACAGGAATGGATTTTCAAAATAAGGATAGGGATTCAAATTTGATGGACTTAAATCAAAGAGAAATTTTGATCCGAAAATAAATTCGAAACAGAAGAAAGGATGTTTAAATAACGAAATAAGAAGATGGATAGGTTTATGTAAATCGCGGGCAACCTTAACCGGGTCGTCCGGGACTTCAGAATAAGATCGATGCTGAATTTCGAGGTAAATCGACATTCGATCTCAAGAAATAAATTTCAGGTATAGTAGGAGATAGATAGCATCGTAACCGAGGATACAGAAATCTCCGGTAAATCGATGCCTATTATAAAGGAGTTTACTTCTTTACGAATCATTCTAAGATTGGCGAGGCCGCCAATATATTATAGATATCATTTAGAATGGAGTTATGGGGTGCTCCATGACTGAAAGAAGACGAGTAGTGAAGGACACGAATGAATTTCGGAACCGAGGGGAACATTCCAAAATTCGAAGGAATTGAGTCAAAAGGAAGAGATTGAAACTCGAATGAGAGTGATTCTGTAAATACATTTACCCTATATGTTGAGTTTTGCCTAGAGCTACCAAAGCTCTGATACCAACTGTAACGGGACGCCATTTTGGACCATTCGCATCCATTATAAGTGTATAGGTAGACACTAATGCCGGAGTTGAATTGCTCAAAATACCGCGTTGTTAATTTAAATTTGGCAAAACTGAACATATACAGTAAATAAATAATCACAGATCACAGACACAGAGTAATAAATGCAGCGGAAATAAAAGAGATAGTAGTTCATGAAGCCACTATATGAATATATAAAATACATCAGAGTTTACAACAGAAGAGTAATACGATACATCAGAGTTAAACCAGATACAACGGAAGAGTAACACGATACATTAGATACAAATCAGAATACATCACTGGAATCATCGATTACTGAAAGCAGAATAGATGGCTGGATCTTCAAGCAAAGCTCCAACTCCAAAGGCGAGTCTCGAATACTGGTACACTCAGTCTGACCCGAGCGTAAAGCAAAAACACAAGACACTCGAGTCAGGATTAACATTCTTATATTAATAAATCCAACTCAAGTGAAATAGCAATTGAAATACAAGTAACTCAAAGGATGTTTGGAATAACCATCCTTTAAGGATCCGTTAAACTATCTACTATGTAGTAATGTACGATAAGTAGATAATGTCTATCAGTAATATAAAGATATCAAAATAGCGTTAAGTCATGGCCCATTCCACCCTTAACACATTTTTATTCCCAAAAGCATATACAAGACCGTAGTTTCCCCAAAACCGGAAGTCACCAGAGGGCAATCCATATACTAAAGGTACAAATCAAAATCGTAGTGGTCGCGTATAAATGGAATACAAGTATGACAAGGCACATGAGGCAATACCCAAGGTAGTGATACTACCGTTCGCCTGATCCGGACTGGTGAGAACGTAACGCCGCAGCGCCCGCAACACCGTGAAACAACACTCCCAAAATCAAGGGTGCACCAATCGACAACAAGTATAAGTAGTTCGAAGAAGTGTGTCCACTTGAGGTAGCTAATCCTCCATTGGCCCGGCACAGCTCCTGTTTTAGTCATTTCCAATTTGACACAATGGTCAAGGCTATCCATCATCGTTCTCTTTCTTCAGTCATCACGTACATCATTCCAACCACTTCATTCTGGATCATCACTCCGCGCATAGTTATTAAAGTGGTTTCGGTTTAGATAGAGAGTATATCCATTACCGATCCCGGTCTCTTTAATAACTTTCGTAATTATTACACCGATTGGTCGTTTATTTATTTCAAAACCAAATCAATTTCAATTTTAATTTAAATTCGTAAATCAATATTTCATTTGTCTTTCGAAATGAATTTCCAAAATTTTCGTTTCAAAACTTCCAATTTACCATTTCAAAATCTTATAAATCAAATTCAAATTATTTAAAACAATTCAAATTTGGATTCAAGTTCGTATATAAGTTTCATTCCGAAATCATTTAGATAAATTTTATTTAACATTCGAATCAATTTAAATTCATTTATCGATTTCATTCAATATTCGTTAAGTTACTTTATCATTCAAAACAATTTCTATTAAATTTCCAATTCATTAAATCAATTTCTTAAGTTCAACTTCATTAAAACAAAACTTACAATTTTGAATTAAATTAAATTCGTCAAATCAATTCTTTAAATTTCAAGTCTTACATTAATTCCAAAAATATCACATTTTCATTTCTTGTTAAAGAAATTCCATTTCACTTATTTACTTTCTTAAATAATTTTCCAAAAACCTTACTTAATCAAGAAAACTCAATTTCAATTATTTACGAAGTAAAATTCACTTATTCAAAAGTTCAATTTTCTTATTAAAGAATTTCAATTCAATTTAATCATTAAATAATTCAATCTTATTTAAGTATTAAATAATTCAAAACTTAATTATTAAATAATTTCAAAGTTTAATAATTTCAAACTTAATTATTAAATCATTTCAAACTTTAATAATTTCAAACTTAATTATAATTTCAAACTTGATTATAATTTCAAACTTAATTATCAAATCATTTCTCAAATTAAACAATATACTTTCATCAATTACATCGTTAATATTTCGTTTCAGATTATTAACATTTTCCTTTCATTAAAAATTCAAATTTCAACTTCATTTCAAAACTATATTATTTATTCAAATAAAATCTTCGTTTTATTTTTAAATCAAATTATTGACCAATCGGGTTTTATTTAATTTTCTATCCTAGGTCAAAGTTCAATTTGGGTATTTATCATTTCAACCCGATTCCAATTCAATTCAAAATCAAAGCATAGCAAAGGGAACTTGCAGTGTGATAACTGGGATGGTGTCAAAGTAAATAAACAAGCAATAACAACAAACAATATCAATCCAATAATCAATTTAAATAATCCCGAAATAACCGTATTAATTCGCATTGTTATTTGTACGAATTAATATAATTATTTCTAGAATCTACACTATCATTTCATGTAGATTAAAGATTATTACATTACAGTTTTCACTTGTCATTCAATTTACAATTTCATACATCATCAGTTTAAACAACATACAATTGATGGTTCAAGGTGTAGTTAAACAATCCTACGTGTCAATAAATTTTAACATTTAAAGGGGTCATATTATACAAATGTCAGTTAATCAAATTTAACATTTAACTATCCTATATCAAGATCAATTTCATACTATTTATCATTTTAACAATAACAATTTAACGTCCAATATAAACATCAACAATCAATAAATTATCAGCCAACTGTATTATCATCGCATAAATAATTAACAGATACTGGTGTCAGATGTCACGGGTGAACTGATATAGGTAATAGCAAATATAACAGTGTAATTAACTAACAGCAGTATATTTCAATTGTCGTTTCAATTGAAATCAAATTTAATAAATAAAAGAACGTTAATCGTGAGTGAGTGCTCACCTTTCGAGGCTAGAAAGATGAACAATGAAATGAGTTACGAATTTTGTAACGACCCGTATTTTTACGGATCGAAAAGTTCGTTAAAATCTGGAATTGTCAGCATTTTTAAGTCGTTTCAGATTTTGGCAGAATTTTGCCTAAGTCCTAAGTCGTAGCCGACTTAGGAGTTTCGGACGAGTTAGCGAGTTAAGGCAGTTAGGTCGGCAACGACTTAGAGCGTAGAGAAGTTAGGTCAGTTGGACGAGTTAGCGAGTTAACGACCCAGTAGTAGACGACCTAAGAAGTTGACCGACTTATGGTAGTAGACGACTTAAGAATAGAGTTAGGTCGTAGTGACCGACTTAAGAGATAGTAGACGGCTTAAGGTTAGGACCGAGTTAAGAAATAGGTCGTATTATCTTAAGTCGTATGTGGGTTTAGGTCGTGGGTTAGTTGGAGCGACCTATAGAATATTAAGCAACCTAAGTGTTGACGACTTAAGGAATGGCCGACCTAGTGGATAAGCAGTGAGCGACTTAGGAGTTACGTTAGGTCGCATAAGAGGTTAGGTCGATATGTGTTAAGTTGTAAGTTTGTTAGGTCGCGAGGGAGTGTACCTGTTAAGTCGTTGGGTTGCTGTAGCATGTGTTTTGATAAGTCGTAAGCGTTAGGTCGCAAGCGACTTAAGAGTGATCTGTTATGTCGTAGCCTACGTGTTAAGTCATAGACGACTTAGGGGCATAACTGTTAAGTCGTAAGTCGTATCTTCTGTTAGGACGCGCATATTAGTTAAGTCGTAGGTCGACTTAATAGTTAGGTCGTATGCGCGTGAGTATTAGGTCGCGTATGGGCTTAATAGTTAGGTCGTTGAGGTGTTATCTGGTTAGGTCGTAGGGTTTTGTTAAGTCGTAGGTCGGTGGGGCTTAGGTCGGAAGTTTATAAGTCGGAGACGACTTAGGAGATAGCCGAGTTACGACTTAGTAAATTTTCTGCTATAAATAGAGGGGGGTTGTTCTCACTTTTTGGGGATCCGGATTTTGAAGCGACGAAGTGCTGCCATTTTGAGAGCTCGACTTCTACACTTCTTCACTTCTTTTCTCCACTCTAATCTAGTGCTTCCTTTCATCCAAATCGAAGATCAAGATTGAAGATTCAAGAGCTTAGATTGAAGATCTTCATCTTTTCAAGAGAGATTTCTTCGTTTGAAGGGGATTCGTGATAGATCAAGCTTGATCCTTCGCTGTCCAGATCTGAAGCGTGTTGATTTGGGTTTGTTTTGGTGATTTGGTGAGTGGTGATTATCTCTCACACGGATCCAAAGGAGTATGTCGGATTGTTGGGTTGATTTGGTGTTAAAATAGTGATTTCTATGCATTTTTGTAAACCTAAGTGTAGATCTATGTATATCCATTGTTCATGATGATTTGACAACCATTTTTGTATATGATTAACCTATGCAAGTTCATTCATCAAGTTGTAGAGATAATTCTCATGTTTTCATGCTTGTTAGACTTTCAACTCCTTAATTACGAAATTGCCATTATTGTTATAATTGTCCATTTTGCTTACATTTGAATGCTTGGTTACTTGGATTGATGTTTGACATGATTGATTGCTGTGAATTAGATGATTGTTGATTGGTTTTAGACAAGGTGGTCGAAGATGATTCAAAAGCTAAGGGAAAGGCTCTTGAATTGGGAAAGCTGCTCGTGGCATATGTAGCGGGATGATGAAGCTCTTATGCGTAGATTTGATGATGTGATGTTGAGATGAGGCTTTGCGAGGATGTGATGAAGCGAGGCAATCATGTGATGAAGACTTGGTCTAATCCAGACGGGATCATTCCAAGCATGTTGATAACTCGGTGATATGATTCGAGTTGAGGATAATGAATGGATATGAGAATAGTCGTCGAGGAGGATGACTAGGAGGCTTGGATAGCATTGTTGTTGAAGGTTCTAGCATGCTCTAAGCAAGAGTACGTTTGGGCAGATTCGATAGTCCCAACGGCCAACTGTTGATGGTCGAGTACTCTGGGCAGATTCGATAGTCCTAGGCACGGGCTGCGACGACGTGCGGGAGTTATGTCTAGAACTGGGGTTTCCATTAGCCCTTGACGGACGGCTGAAAGAATGTGCCGGTCATTCAATTAACGGTGATATCGAAGCAATGGTAACAGTGATAGCCAGAGTCATGGATGTTTGGTTGTATCGTCATTCGGACTCAAGAGCGGTATTTTCTGGGTGCTTATCTAATTTAGGCCTTGGTACTTGGAAAACATCGCCCTTGACTCGAATGATTATTACTTTACTTTAAATTGTATGCTCTGCTATGTTGCTTCTGCTTAGTGTGTGTCTAGGGGCTATCACTGTAGAAAGAGGTGGAGTGGGAGGGTTGTATTCCTATTCCTTTTCCTTTATGCTCTTTTTGGTATGTTGTTAGTTAATTTACTGCTCACTAAGGCTGTTGTCTGACTCAAGGCTTTATGTTTTAATTCTTATTGCCTTGGGCTGTTCGTCCATTTTTGGGACGGGTAGACTAGGTAGCAGGTGACAGGTGCTGTTCTCTTCTCACGATGCTGATATCGAAGACGAGCTGGAGGGTTGCATATTATCTTCTTATTATATGTACTGGATGTTCCGCTGTTTGTATAATCTCTGAGTGTTATGTAGTGAGGCTTGATGTATTGACTATTTGGATGTTTGTATTCAACTATTATGAAGTTTTATTGATGGGCGGTCGTCACATTTGGTATCAGAGCTAGGTTAATCGATTTTACCCAACGCTCGCTGAAGTAACTACGTATGAGAGACGTAATTGTATTTTGATGGATGAATACTATATATAATATAGTAGCTTAGTAGATTTTGAGTCCTTTATGCAGTTGTTTCTCTAGATGTTCTAATCATTCCTTTTTATAGATATTGAGAATGAGTCGAAGAGGGAGACCAGCTGCTAGGGAAGGCCGTGCTACTGAGGGGACTGCTGATTATGCAGCTATGTTCGAAGCTATGATGACTTCGATCATGAGAAGGATACCTGTTCCGGGGGCAGCAGTAGATGTTGGAATTCAAGTCCAAACTCCGAAACCAGTGGATTTTGCTAAGTTGTGCAAGGATTATACTGCTCTTGGAGGAAAGGTTTTCTTGGGAACAGAATCAACTATCGAAGTCCAGAGATGGATAGATGCTTGTAGAAGGATCTTTGGTGATTTGGGAATTGATGATGCAACTAAGAGGAAGTTGGCATCAAGGCAGCTTCAAGGGAGAGCCTCTGATTGGTGGAACTCTATTACCATCAATACTGCGGAGGAAGAGATTACTTGGGAGCAATTCCAAGCTAGATTTGAAGCTAAGTTCATTTCTACAGCGCAGAAGTCTGTTCTGTTCAAGAGGTTTGTGGAGCTCAAGCAAGAAGGAAGATCTGTTCTTGAGTATGTTTCTGAGTTTGAAGCTTTGTCCAAGTATGCCCGGTCATATATCGAATCTGCTTATCAGAAGAATGAGAAGTTTGTGACAGGCTTGGACAGTTATCTTGGGAGACAGTTGGTGGATCATTTGGACGATTCATTTGAGAAGCTTGTGGAGAAAGCTCTCAGGCATGAGAGTCTGTTTCCTAAAGAAGGATCTGTTGTTGCTGTGACCAGGGAAGAGTCTAAACCCCAGCAGGGTGGAAACAAGAAGAGGAAGCAGCAGCAGCAGCAGAAAGGGAAGGATGGCCAGAAGAAGCCGAAAGGCGAGGTGACTTGCTACAATTGTCAGTAGAAGGGCCATTTCTCTAAGGATTGTAAGAATCCGAAGGTGCCAATGAAGTGTCACAACTGTGACAAGCCGGGGCATTTCAGGAAGAATTGTCCAGAACCGAGGAGGGACAAGCAGATTGTGCAGGCTTATGCTTTGGGAGCTGTTCCGTCGTCTTCGAAAGCTCCTACCACTGAAGAGAAAGGAAAGAGTGTGGTGGTTCAAGGTACTCTTTTCCTATGTGGTGTTCCAGTTAGAGTTCTGTTTGATACTGGAGCGTCGCATTCGTTTGTTTGTAGTGAACTCGTAGGCCGGTTAGGTTTGGAACCGGATATTGTTGATAGGCCATTGGTTGTGACTAATCCAGTTGGGGGTTCGTCTTGTTTGTGTATGTTATGTCGTGGTCTGATTGTGTCGAGTCATGGTTGCTCTTTTGTTTGTGATTGTTTTGTTCTGAACTTTGCGGGGTTCGGAATTATTTTGGGTATGGATTGGCTTAGGAAGTATGCGGCAAAGGTTGATTGCGAGAGGTTGGAAGTGACAGTCGAGAATGTGGATGGGCGAAAGGTTGTGATACGATGTAAGCATGAGGAAGGCGTCTTCATGAGCTTCATGTATTCGCTGGTTGTTCCACGGGATGGACTGTCATCAGTGCCAATCGCTAATGGATTCGAGGATGTCTTTGACGAAGTCAAAGGGTTGCCGCCGCATAGAGAGATCGAGTTTCGTATAGATCTAGTTGAAGGAGCCAGACCTGTTGTGATGCCCCTTAGGCGGATGGCGCCTAGGGAACAGCATGAGTTGAAGGTGCAAGTTGATGATCTTTTGAAGAAAGGATTCATTCGGCGTAGTGTGTCCGAATGGGGTGCACCAGTTGTATTCGCAACCAAAGCAGATGGATCGCTGAGGTTGTGTGTCGATTATCGTGAGCTGAATAAGGTGACTAAGAAGAACAAGTATCCATTGCCGAGAATAAATGACTTGTTTGATCACCTTCACGAAGCTAAGGTGTTTTCTCAGATGGATTTGGCAACGGGATTTCACCAGTTGAGAGTGGATAAGGATAGTGTGCCGAAGACTGCTTTTAGGACACCATCCGGTTTCTTTGAGTGGCTGGTAATGCCGTTTGGATTGACTAACGCGCCAGCATATTTTGTGGATCTTATGAATAGAGTGTTCAGAGATCAGTTGAACAAGTTCGTACTTGTGTTCGTGGATGATATTCTGATTTATTCCAGAACGGAAGAGGAGCACAAGACGCACTTGCGTATTGTTTTGGAAATCTTGCGGAAACATCAGCTGAAGGCTAAGTTTTCGAAGTGTCACTTCTGGAAGAGTGAAGTGAGGTTCTTAGGCCATGTGATTTCTGGAAATGGAATAGCGGTTGATCCCGCTAAGGTGGCAGCAATCCAGGATTGGGTTAGACCTAAGAATGCATCTGATGTGAGAAGTTTTCTTGGATTAGCAGGATATTATCGACGGTTTATCAAAGACTTCTCCAAGATAGCTGCACCGTTAACAGGATTGACGAAGAAGAACCAAGCGTTCAGTTGGGATGCTAAGTGTGAGCAAGCTTTCGGAATCCTGAAAGAGAGATTGACAAGTGCTCCTGTTTTGACTATTTCTAGTGGGAATGATGAGATGGTGGTTTACACCGACGCATGTGGTACTGGACTTGGAGCAGTGCTGATGCAGAGGGATAAAGTTGTTGCGTATGCAAGTCGACAACTGAAGCCGCATGAAAGGAATTACCCGACTCATGATTTGGAGTTAGCGGCGATTGTATTTGCTCTGAAGATGTGGAGATATTATCTGTTGGGAGTTCGATTCGAGTTGTTTACGGATCATAAGTCGTTGAAGTATCTTTTCTCCCAAAAGGATTTGAATCTTCGGCAGCAACGTTGGCTAGAGTTTTTAGCATCATATGATTTTGGTATAGCTTATACTCCGGGAAAAGGTAACGCAGTGGCAGATGCGTTAAGTCGAAGACATGCAGGATTGGGAGCCATGTTTTCAGAATGGAAGAGTCTAGAGTATTTAGCTGGATTTGACTTCAGGCCTAGATGTGAATTGGAACCTGAGATGTTGGCAAACTTATCGATAAGACCTTCTCTTGTGGAAAGGATTGGCAAGAGCCAAAAGCGAGACGATAAGCTTGTCAAGATTATCCGTGAATTGGAATCTGGATTGGATCCAGAAAAGGATAAAGGATTCGAGGTCGATCGAGAGGGTTGGCTTCGAAAGCAAGGACGACTAGTTGTTCCCGATATAGATGAATTGAGGAGTGAAGTCCTGAAGGAAAGTCATCACTCGAAGCTGACAATTCATCCAGGTGGAAATAAGATGTATCGGGATATGAAGAGAACCTACTACTGGGAAGGCATGAAGAAGGATGTTGGAAATTTTATTTCCAAATGCATGAACTGCCAGTTGGTAAAGGCTGAACAGAAAAAGCCAAGTGGATTGCTTCAGCCATTAGAAGTTCCTACATGGAAGTGGGAGCAAATATCGATGGACTTTATTGATGGATTACCTAGAACCAGAACGGGAAATGAAGGGATTTGGGTCATTGTGGATCGTCTGACTAAGAGCGCAAGATTCATTCCTGTTCGATCGACTAGGACTGCATCAAAGTTGGCTGAGTTGTATGTTAAGTGGATAGTTCGATTCCATGGTATTCCGAAGAGTATAGTGAGTGATCGAGACCCATTGTTCACTAGTGGATTTTGGAAGAGCTTCCAAGAAGTTTTGGGGACTGAGTTGTGTTTGAGTACAGCTTATCACCCTCAAACAGATGGTCAGACCGAGAGAGTCAACCGAGTTTTGGAAGATCTCCTCAGAGCTTGTGTTTTGGACTTCGGAGGATCATGGGAAGATCACCTTCATTTGGTGGAGTTTGCGTACAACAACAGTTACCAGTCAAGCATTGGTATGGCACCGTATGAGGCATTGTATGGAAGACCGTGTAACTCTCCGACATGTTGGATTGACACTGGAGAAAAGCTGATGCTTGGGCCAGAGATGATTCGACAGACTACGGAGTGTATAGAGATCATTCGGCAACGAATGAAGGCAGCCCAAGACCGTCAGAAGAGTTATGCCGATAAGCGTCGAAAGGATTTGAATTCGACGTAGGAGATATGGTTTTTGTGAAGATTTCTCCACTGAAGAATGTTATCCGATTCGAGAAGAAAGGAAAATTGACTCCGAGATTTGTTGGTCCATTCCCGATCATCGAGCGAATTGGAAAGCTCGCCTATAGACTGGAATTACCTGAGAAGATGTCGAGTGTGCACAATGTTTTTCACGTATCATATCTACGGAAGTATGTGCACGACTCGAATACCGTGGTTTCTGCTGATAGCTGTGAAGATTTCGAAGTTGATCCAGTCGATAGAAGACCTCGTAAGCCGCTTCGTGTTGTTGAAACCGACACGAAACAGCTTAGGAGGAAGATAGTTAAGTTGCTCAAGATACAATGGAGTGAAGATGATAACGACAGTACGTGAGAGGTGGAAGAAAGGATGAAAGCAGCTCATCCTGAACTCTTCAAGGTATGGCCCTAAGGTGTCGTGTCATCTCACGATATTGTAACTTGTTCTAGTTTTATAATTCTGTACGCTAAGCTAGAATTGGATGCATGGTTTGTTGATTGCTATGGATGGTAGGCGTATAGAATAGTCTTTGATTGCTTTGTTTGCTTGGAATTTCGGGGGCGAAATTCCTAAGGGGGAGAGAATGTAACGACCCGTATTTTTACGGATCGAAAAGTTCGTTAAAATCTGGAATTGTCAGCATTTTTAAGTCGTTTCAGATTTTGGCAGAATTTTGCCTAAGTCCTAAGTCGTAGCCGACTTAGGAGTTTTGGACGAGTTAGCGAGTTAAGGCAGTTAGGTCGGCAACGACTTAGAGCGTAGAGAAGTTAGGTCGGTTGGACGAGTTAGCGAGTTAACGACCCAGTAGTAGACGACCTAAGAAGTTGACCAACTTATGGTAGTAGACGACTTAAGAATAGAGTTAGGTCGTAGTGACCGACTTAAGAGATAGTAGACGGCTTAAGGTTAGGACCAAGTTAAGAAATAGGTCGTATTGTCTTAAGTCGTATGTGGGTTTAGGTCGTGGGTTAGTTGGAGCGACCTATAGAATATTAAGTGACCTAAGTGTTGACGACTTAAGGAATGGCCGACCTAGTGGATAAGCAGTGAGCGACTTAGGAGTTACGTTAGGTCGCATAAGAGGTTAGGTCGATATGTGTTAAGTCGTAAGTTTGTTAGGTCGCGAGGGAGTGTACCTGTTAAGTCGTTGGGTTGCTGTAGCATGTGTTTTGATAAGTCGTAAGCGTTAGGTCGCAAGCGACTTAAGAGTGATCTGTTATGTCGTAGCCTACGTGTTAAGTCATAGACGACTTAGGGGCATAACTGTTAAGTCGTAAGTCGTATCTTCTGTTAGGACGCGCATATTAGTTAAGTCGTAGGTCGACTTAATAGTTAGGTCGTATGCGCGTGAGTATTAGGTCGCGTATGGGCTTAATAGTTAGGTCGTTGAGGTGTTATCTGGTTAGGTCGTAGGGTTTTGTTAAGTCGTAGGTCGGTGGGGCTTAGGTCGGAAGTTTATAAGTCGGAGACGACTTAGGAGATAGCCGAGTTACGACTTAGTAAATTTTCTGCTATAAATAGAGGGGGGTTGTTCTCACTTTTTGGGGATCCGGATTTTGAAGCGACGAAGTGCTGCCATTTTGAGAGCTCGACTTCTACACTTCTTCACTTCTTTTCTCCACTCTAATCTAGTGCTTCCTTTCATCCAAATCGAAGATCAAGATTGAAGATTCAAGAGCTTAGATTGAAGATCTTCATCTTTTCAAGAGAGATTTCTTCGTTTGAAGGGGATTCGTGATAGATCAAGCTTGATCCTTCGCTGTCCAGATCTGAAGCGTGTTGATTTGGGTTTGTTTTGGTGATTTGGTGAGTGGTGATTATCTCTCACACGGATCCAAAGGAGTATGTCGGATTGTTGGGTTGATTTGGTGTTAAAATAGTGATTTCTATGCATTTTTGTAAACCTAAGTGTAGATCTATGTATATCCATTGTTCATGATGATTTGACAACCATTTTTGTATATGATTAACCTATGCAAGTTCATTCATCAAGTTGTAGAGATAATTCTCATGTTTTCATGCTTGTTAGACTTTCAACTCCTTAATTACGAAATTGCCATTATTGTTATAATTGTCCATTTTGCTTACATTTGAATGCTTGGTTACTTGGATTGATGTTTGACATGATTGATTGCTGTGAATTAGATGATTGTTGATTGGTTTTAGACAAGGTGGTCGAAGATGATTCAAAAGCTAAGGGAAAGGCTCTTGAATTGGGAAAGCTGCTCGTGGCATATGTAGCGGGATGATGAAGCTCTTATGTGTAGATTTGATGATGTGATGTTGAGATGAGGCTTTGCGAGGATGTGATGAAGCGAGGCAATCATGTGATGAAGACTTGGTCTAATCCAGACGGGATCATTCCAAGCATGTTGATAACTCGGTGATATGATTCGAGTTGAGGATAATGAATGGATATGAGAATAGTCGTCGAGGAGGATGACTAGGAGGCTTGGATAGCATTGTTGTTGAAGGTTCTAGCATGCTCTAAGCAAGAGTACGTTTGGGCAGATTCGATAGTCCCAACGGCCAACTGTTGATGGTCGAGTACTCTGGGCAGATTCGATAGTCCTAGGCACGGGCTGCGACGACGTGCGGGAGTTATGTCTAGAACCGGGGTTTCCATTAGCCCTTGACGGACGGCTGAAAGAATGTGCCGGTCATTCAATTAACGGTGATATCGAAGCAATGATAACAGTGATAGCCAGAGTCATGGATGTTTGGTTGTATCGTCATTCGGACTCAAGAGCGGTATTTTCTGGGTGCTTATCTGATTTAGGCCTTGGTACTTGGAAAACATCGCCCTTGACTCGAATGATTATTACTTTACTTTAAATTGTATGCTCTGCTATGTTGCTTCTGCTTAGTGTGTGTCTGGGGGCTATCACTGTAGAAAGAGGTGGAGTGGGAGGGTTGTATTCCTATTCCTTTTCCTTTATGCTCTTTTGGTATGTTGTTAGTTAATTTACTACTCACTAAGACTGTTGTCTGACTCAAGGCTTTATGTTTTAATTCTTATTGCCTTGGGCTGTTCGTCCATTTTTGGGACGGGCAGACTAGGTAGAAGGTGACAGGTGCTGTTCTCTTCTCACGATGCTGATATCGAAGATGAGCTGGAGGGTTGCATATTATCTTCTTATTATATGTACTGGATGTTCCGCTGTTTGTATAATCTCTGAGTGTTATGTAGTGAGGCTTGATGTATTGACTATTTGGATGTTTGTATTCAACTATTATGAAGTTTTATTGATGGGCGATCGTCACAAATTTGATCACGATCTAGACAATCGAACAAATCCAAGCAATAATCTCAAAGCGAAGTAAACTGAAAGTGGGTTCGACGGCGAAGCTGAAAGGTAGATTGATGGACACGAATCAGGATTGTTTTGATAAATCGAAACAAGATATATGTTATAACTTCAAATGAATATTAAATTTATTTTCTTCAAAATAACAAAACTCATACATTTTAAACTCAATGTCTATTTAAACGACATCGCTTACTTTATACAATATATATTACTTATGATATAAAATATACGGTCATTACTGTTCATAAAATGAAATACTGATGCCAAAACATTTTTCTAATAAAATTTTGAAATACACATATCACTGTTAAACGGTAGTAGGTATACCAGAACAAATATCTTTATAACAAATAATACATAAACAAAATTTTAACCTTCATCTATAATACTGTGACAACATGTAACTTCAAATTTTCCACCAAAATTCTTCACTGCAATAAATCTAATAATATTATACTCTATATAAAATATGGGAAAAATGACGGTTCATTACGATGAACAAACAACCGGTCAACTTCATAATATAATAATATGCAATTACACTTCCCTTATAAAATACTGTAACGTATATTTCCCTTTTATAAAAAAAAATGCAGATATATACACTACCTTTATAATATACGTTGTAAACATCTATATAACTGCATGTAATATAATTTAATATGCCTTCACTGTAGAGTTACCAAGATTTTGAGCACAGTATAAATAATATGTTAAACACACCTCCAACATAGCTTCCCATCAGCAACGCAAATTAGAAAAAGAGAGGAGCATTCGCATGTGCTAATATTTGATGCTTACTGCTAACTCGACAGCGAAAATTTCCAGTTTATTTACTTTAAAATCTCCATTCAAAATAAGGTACAAATTACATTTTAAAACTCTATACAAAATATACGATATATATAACAGTTAGAATCATATATATAATATAACTTATACAGTTTATAAACAACATAACATACAACAATCGATATAAACTTATATATATATAAAACAACACATACGATGTATATGCTTATATACTATAACATCAAATATATAACAAAACACTTCATAAAAAAAAATAACGCACACAGTAGCTTACATAAAACTTGGAACATAAGTATATTATAAACCTAATAACTAATTGTATACTATGCATTATTAACTAAAAGAAGCGTTGGTCATATGCAACTATGCCTCAAGGTATAATATAAGCAACAGAATATGTAACAATATGAATCACCTTTTTTTTAGAATAAGGAATAGAACTGGAAAGGCTGACACAGCAAGTGGGTTTGACGGGGGGGGGGGGCAGGCATGGTCGCTAGCAGAGGTGATGGGTCGGCTACCTTAACGGAGTTAGGAGGAGGTTGTCGGAAGTTGGCGGAGGCGAGAGAAGGTGGGAGCTGGTGAGTACGGCACTGTCAGGACAGGGGAAGTGGAGCAGTAGGGTGGTGGGATGACCGGTGAGGAGCTGGGTATGGACGGTAGAGGGTGTGTGGGTTCGGTTGGCAATCAGGTGGGTGAGGCTATGGGCTGCCGTGCTTGATGAGGGTGAGGCCGGTGAAGGCTTGGTGTCGAGGCCGGAGCATGCGGGTTGGTGAACAGGTTGGGCTAGAGGCTGAACGGTTGGTGGGTTTTCGAGGCACGGTGGTGGACGTCCCTGGTGCATGCGAGGCGGGCTCGGGATGGAGGAATTTGCGGAGGGCTTGCGTGTTGGTCTGACGTGGTGGGGAGGAGACTTTGGTTTTGGGCAATGAAAATGAAGGGCTCGGGATTTAAAAGAACGAAAGTAAAATGAAGTTATTAAACAAAATGAAAATTGAACCGTTTGAATAGGCAAAAGAAAAATAAATGTAAACACACGAACAAAATAAATGAACCAAAAGAAATGTCAAACAACGAATAGTCACAGCCAAATAGCAGTTCAGAGAATATTAAAAGTAAGAGACTGTTGGTTTTTTGTTGAAATTTGAATGGTCACGTGAAGTTCAAAGATTTAAACGGTACCGAGATGGAAACCGTTTTACTGATTTCATAACATACCTGAGTTCGAAAAATAAAAATAAATATACCGTTGAGATCAGCACGACGAGACGATCAAAACGGTATATAGATATCAGTGGTACGATCATCCGATCAAAAATCGATATCGGTACGAAATGCTGCTATTTTGCCGAAAATAAGATCGACGGAGCAATAGATGTCCGAATTTGGAAAAACGACAAACTGACATCTTGCTCAAAAGATGGTTTAGAATTTTTCTATGTATAAATATTTGGGTTTCAGAAACATTTTATTTTCATTGCTTTTTAACTGATTAAATTGAAGTGAATTTACGTACGAAATAAACTTTCATATTTTCGGACGAAAATTTACCAATCGCTATGTTTAATTAGACGTATTCGAAATATTAAATTTTTATTTCAAAATTTTATCGTTTAAAATTTCACAAAATTTTAACTAATTACGTTATTAAAACAGTTGAAATTTTCGGGTCGTTACAGGTAATAACATTTAAATTCAACCCGCATTCAATAATTTATTTTAACTTTTTGAAATAAATTCTAGTAATCCAAATGAGAGAGAATTTCTCACCTTGATTTTAAAATTGCAATCCACTCCAATTTAACTCTATTGCGTAGAGCTCGCAGCTACAAATCCAAGGAACTGACTTCGAGATTTTTGGACCTCGTATAAACGTTATACAATTTCATAAACATTTGATTTTTTTTATAATTTAAATAATCTTATATTTACTTTATTAATAGATAATTACCTTACTGACAAAACCCCTTCTTCCCTGTCGCCTGAACCACGCATCATGCTTGGCCACTGCCGCCACCATAACGATCGCCAAAGCCTTCCACCTGGACTCATGTACCACCGCCAACACTTGACATCATCTCCAAAATCGCGACTCAAGGCAACTGCCCAACGCTCTCACGCAACAACCCAACTTCGAACTGCCAGGTCGCCACCTTGAGCTAGAAAATCGCGATACCATCCTCCTAACCCTAGCTGAACCCTCGCGCAACCTCCCCTTACCGCTGCTCGCACCGCGCCTCCCCAAAAACAAATCTTGACCTGGCTATTTGTCGCTTCCCTAGACGATGCGACTTTTCCTCCTTCATCGCGAGCCACGAATCCCTTCGCCTAACATCACATGCGACTCACGACGCCTCGCTGCCACCAATCGAAACCTTCATCGACCATAAATCCCACCGCCTCGCGCACGCAACCCTGCCCTTGAGTTCATCGCTCTCCTGATGTCGCGCGCGTATCGACTAAACCATCACGATTTAATTGCATTGTTTCTTTTTTTCTCTTCTGTGGTTTTTGATTTTGAAAAAAAGGAGATAGGCATGATTTTAAACGTGAAGGAGATAGAATGCGATTGAACTGAAAGAGGGAAAGGTAGCATGTTTGAATAGAGAAGGGTGGCGTGTTTGAAAAGGAACAGTAGTTGACTAGTCAATATATAAATAAATAAATTTCTAAAATATCTCAATTTATGCAACTCAAAATTTCGAACCCCTATTTAGGCGTGCCGCTAGTCGTTTATAATGTTATATCCCTATTCCGAACGCAATGGAAAATGTTTCGAGTCCTAATTCGATCGTATGGAGAAGATAGCTCTTTGGATCCAATTATCATATTGAATTTTCGATATTAAATTCAACACGTTTATATCCCGTACGTCCAAATGGTAAATCCAAACGCTACGAAATTTGAAATCCGATAATAATACATTATTACGGATCCAATGGGACTGGTTTTGTCGAATTCCGAGACTGTGCCTCGAATCGCTTTTTAACGCATCGATTAAATCGACGATTTCGAAAATTATCGAAATCACTTGAAATTTCAGTTTTAAAACTTATTAACTAAATTATAATTCAAAATCCAGTATTTAAACCATTTAAATATTCCAAATTAAACATCGAAAAATCCGGGTGGTTACATTCCTCCCCCCTTAAAAGAATTTCGTCCCCGAAATTGCTAAGGCAGGAAAATGCTCCAAACCCATTAACATAACAAAATCCACTTAGTTAACACTCGATATTCCACCTTTCTAAATCTTTTAATCTCAACCCAAACAATTAGTTTCCATCTTCTAATTCAAAATCCTTTATTTCGATTTCAATTCAAAAATCATCCTTTTTGAGTTAAAAAAATTTCAAAAAATTTCTAACACCTTAAATTTCCGAAATTTTTTGGCAGATTCTCCTTTGTACGGAGGACCTTTTGCAATATGACAAGAGAGATAAAAATATATACATCGACCCACATGGTCGAAAAACAAAATATATATCAATATTTATATTTTTTGCGGTATTTAATCCGAAAGCGTACCTTATATTAGCATTTTTAAGCGAGCGGTAGCCCAATAGCCTCCGGGTACCTATATTTACTCAATTTAAATACATAAGTACTAAACATGAAAATTTAATAACATTTCATTCGGTTAAATAGTTAAACACATGAATTGCATAAGTAATGCATGCTATACATATATTTATAAGTAATTATAAGGCTCTGATACTAATTTGATTACTTTCAATCGATCCATATACTTTTCATTCAATTCGAAATGATTTACAACCCAAATATTTGCATTCAATCCATATTTATACCAAACAAACTCATATCCATTCCAAATTGATTTCAAAATCAATTTATTCACCTTCCATTTAATCGTAGAATTTTATTTACTTTCGTTTACGTCAAACGACAATTTTTTCCTATGCAAATTCAGCGATATTCATTTAATAAAATAACCATTTCAGTTTATAGCTATTTTAATTGATTTCATATCAATTCATATTCAATGTTATTCCATTTCAATTTGATTCTCAATCAATTCACTTGCATTTTATCCATATCTACTTTCATTACATTCATATCCATTTTATTTAGCTCGGAATCACTCCATACTACTTCATTAATAACCATTTCACAAATTTATTTGAACCAAGCTTTCATCCAACAATATAAACTTGAGTTAATTCATTTTATTCCTACTTAATTCAATTATATACTTAAGCTCATTTCTATTTCAGTCAAATTCCATTTCAATTTTAGATTGATTCTTCTTCAATCAAATTATATTCCATTCACTAATTAATTTGATTAATTCATTTACTTAGTCCACTTCAAATTTTAATTCCATACTCAAATTCATTTAATTAATATCCCAAGTGATATTCAATTTATTTACACTTCAATTGAATCTATTTATAACTCAAGTCATCACCATTTCAATCCAATTCCATTTTATTTGATCACATTTCCAATTTTATTTAATTCACTTATAATTAAGTCGGATTTTATTTACCACTCACGTTCAAATTCCAATATTCACTTTTAATCCACAATCCAATTTTATTCAATCAAGTTAAGTTCCATTTTTGTATTCAATATATAATTTTTATTTCAAAAATCACTCCATTTAATTTATTTGAGTTCAAATTTATTTTTATAATTCGAGTTTGGATTTTATTTCCTTCACCAAAATATCAAATTATTTTTATTTTTATTTCTCCATTCCATTTTTCCAATTTATAAATTTTACAACTTATTTTTCTCATTTTCATCAATTCTATACTCGAATACATTCACCGTTTATTTTTAACTCAAGATCTTACATTACTTTATAGCCTAAGTATATTCTTATTCCACTAATTCAAATTTTTCCACGCTTCTTTACTTATATTTATTTGTTCCATTCACTTATTCATATACATATGCTTTTATATTCAGTTAATCTCATTACATTCTATTAATTTCATTCCATTTATTATAATCACTTCATTTATTGATTTACTTTAACTTTGCTTAAGTTAGATTCCAATTCCAAAATCCAATCTTATTTAACTTAGCTCAAGTTAAATTTTATTCTTTTTAACTTACTCAAGTTAAAATTTATTTCCAAAATTCAATTTTTATATTTTTCTTTAAAATCATATAGGATCGATTTCACCCTTGAGGAGGGGTGAATAGGGTGATACTATTAATTATAAAATTTATTGCGGAAGTATATAAAATAATTTCAACACAGATCACAGCAGAATAATAGCAGCACAGATAAAAGCAGAATATAAAAAACAGAAAACAGAACACACAGATTTACCCAGCTTCGGCAAAACCCTACCTACGTGTTGCCCCCAAGGTTTCTACTAGAAATTAAGTAGTCTGACGCTTACACACGTAAACTCACGACACCCGCTATCGACTAACCTTAACTCTACGCTCAAGACCCTGCCACAACTCAGCCACTGAGTTGCGAATTCTCAAACTACTCCACGTAGTTTGTCCCTAGTCACACGACTAGTAAATACATAATTTTCAAACAAAAATTTAAAAAACAAAAAACAAAACTATATAAAACAAAGCCCTTTTAAATAAAAGGATTCTTAGCCCAAATTTTAAATGAGAAACTGATACGTTTAAGTGTGCTCTCCTTTTTCTTTCTTTGGCCGGTATGTGTTTAGTTTATCGCTTATTATCTTCGGCCGTATCTACTTCCTTGGTGAATAAAAATGGCTACTGTGAATATTAGGGCTTTTGTTAATTTTGAAGAAGCCGATTGATTGTTGATCGATTACATTTGCTGTTCTTCTGATTTGCTTCGGCAATCGATCGTCTCCTCGAGTTGCACTCAGCTGCTTCAATTTGTCGAGGTTGAATGATGCTTTGAATTTGGTACATTTGTCCCCTTTTTTATTTATATTACCATCGACTTTGATTCGAGTTCCTAATTGATTCTATGCACTGTGATATTGCTTGAACTCGAATGGATTCGTAGCCGATGATGTTAAACATTAATATAGGGTTCGAACCCCTTGATTTTCGTTCGTCTGATAATTTGCTCGGCCGTTTGATTTTGATCGTATGTTGTGATTTATCGCTGACTTGTTCAAATTCGTGTATTTTGTTTGCTTGTTTCTCATGGCTTGATTTCTTACGTGACCACCACGGCTTGTTTTATTTCTGACTTGTTCGTTCTTTTTGCCTTGGTGATCACGGCATTGATTTTGCTGGTTAATTCGGCTATGGTGATTTCTACTGTGACTCTGACTTATTTGATATTATCTGACCACGGTTTTGAAATTATGTTGACTTCGGCATGACTATGGTTTTGATTTTGGTTTGAAACTGCTGCTTTGAATTCTCTGACATTGGATTTGATTCCATTTTGACTTCGGCCATTTTTATTGCTTGATTATTTCTGTGTGTCTTCATATATGTGCATACATACATTTGTATGTGTGTATGCATGTATTATTGAATTTGCACAGTAGTTTAATAATATGTAACGACCCGTATTTTACGGATCGAAACATCGTAAAATAATTAACAATTGGTTGCATTGTTGATAAGTCGTTCAGAATTTTTCTAAGTCCTAAGTCGGTTTGGACGAGTTAAGAGATAAAAGTCTGGGTCGAGTTGCCGACTTAAGGTTTTGACCGAGTTAAGAAATAGGTCGTATTGTCTTAAGTCGTATGGCGGTTTAGGTCGTGGGTTAGTTAGAGCGACCTATAGAAGTTAGCGACCTATAGGAGTTAGCGACCTATAGGGTTGAGCGACTTAAGGACTTAAGGATAGGCAGCGACTTAAGAAGGTTAGCGAGTTAGTGTAGTTAGGTCGGCAACGACCTAAGTAGTTGTGAGCGACTTAGTAGTTGTTAAGTCACGAGCAACTTAAGAGTTGATCTGTTTTAAGTCGTAGACAACTTAAGAATTTACCCCGGTTAAGTCGTAGCCTATGTGTTAAGTCGTAGACGACTTAGGGGTTGAGTCGTAACCCAGTTGTTTGTTAAGTCGTAGAAGCATAGATCTGTTAAGTCGTATCTTCTGCCAAGTCATAAGTCGTGACTAGTGGTAAGTCGCTAGGTGCGCATGAGCTTAAGTCGTAGACGACTTAAGGGAGTTAAGTCTTAGGTCGTAGGGGATTTGGGTTTTGTTGAGTCGTAGGCGCATGCTATAAGTCGTGACCGACTTAGGAGATAGCTGTTATGTCGTGAGTCATAGACAGGTGAGCATTAGGTCATAGAAGCCAGAAGTTGTTAAGTCGGAGCCTCTGCTAAGTCGGTAGGTCGTAAGTCGGAGGGAGATAAGTCGGAGATGACTTATGGAGACGGCCGAGTTAGTGAATTTTCAGCTATAAATAGGAAGGGTTGTTCTCACTTTTTGGGATCCGGATTTCGAAGCGACGAAGTGCTGCCATTTTGAGAGCTCGACTTCTACACTTCTTCACTTCTTTTCTCCACTCTAATCTAGTGCTTCCATCCATCCAAGTTGAAGATCAAATTGAAGATTCAAGAGCTTAGATTGAAGATCTTCATCCTTTGAAGTGAGATTTCATCGTTTGAAGCAGATTCGTGATAGATCAAGCTTGATCCTTTGCTGTCCAGATCTGAAGCATGTTGATTTGGGGTTGTTTAGGTGATTTGGTGAGTGGTGATTATCTCTCACACGGATCCAAAGGAGTAGATCAGATTGTTGGCTTGATTTGGTGTTAAAATAGTGATTTCTATGCATTTTTGTAAATCTAAGTATAGATCCATGTAGATCCATTGTTCATGATGATTTGACAACCATTTTTGTACATGATTAACCTATGCAAGTTCATTCATCAAGTTGTAGAGATAATTCCCATGTTTCATGCTTGTTAGACTTTCAACTCTTTAATTACGAAATTGCCATTATTGTTATAATTGTCCATTTTGCTTATATTTGAATGCTTAATTACTTGGATTGATGTTTGACATGATTGATTGCTGTGAATTAGATAATTGTTGATTGGTTTTAGACAGGATGGTCGAAGGTGATTCGAAAGCTAAGGGAAAGGCTCTTGAATTGGAAAAGCTGCTCGTAGCATATGTAGCGGATGATGAAGCTCTTATGCATAGATTCGATGATGATGATGTTGAGATGAGACTTTGCGAGGATGTGATGAAGCGAAGTATGATATGAGATAGTCTTGGTCTAATCCAGACGAGATCATTCCAAGCATGTTGGTAACTCGGTGATATGATTCGAGTTAAGGATAATGGATGCTCGAGAGGCGCTTGAGCTAGTATGGAAATAGTCGTCGAGGAGGATGACTAGGAGGTTGAGATCTCATCGTTGTTGAAGGTTCTAGCATGCTCTAAGCAAGAGTACATGGGGACGCCCAAAAGACTAAGTTGATGGTCAAGTACTCTGGGCAGATTCGATTATCCTAGGCACGGGTCACGATGACGTGCGGGAGTTATGTCTAGAACCGGGGTTACCATTAGCCCTTGACGGACGGCTGAAAGAATGTGCCGGTCATTCAATTAACGGTGCTATCGCAGCAATGATAACAGTGATAGCCAGAGTCATGGATGTTTGGTTGTATCGTCATTCGGTTTTAAGAGCGGTAGTTCCTGGGTGCTTATCTGACCTTGGTATAGACCTTGGAGTTGGTACTTGGAAAACATCGCCCTTAACTCGAATGATTAGTACTTTACTTTAAATTGTATGCTCTGCTATGTTGCTTCTGCTTAGTGTGGGTCTGGGGGCTATCACTGTAGAAAGAGGTGGAGTGGGAGGGTTGTATTCCTATTCCTTTTCCTTTATACTCTTTTGGTATGTTGTTAGTTAATTTACTGCTCACTAAGACTGTTGTCTAAGTCAAGGCTTTATGTTTTAAATCTTATTGCCTTGGGCTGTTCGTCCATTTTGGGACGGGCAGACTAGGTAGCAGGTGACAGGTGCTGTTCTTGCTTCCCACGATTGCTGATATCGAAGACGAGCTGGAGGGTTGCATATTATCTTCTTATTATATGTAATGGATGTTCCGCTGTTTGTATTCTCTGAGTGTTATGTAGTGAAGCTTGTTGTATTGACTATCCAGATGCTTGTATTCAACTATTATGAAGTTTTATTGATGGGATTTTATTATGTGAAGCTTCACTATACATATATGTTCTATTGTATTTTGTCCATGCGCTGTGAGTAATACGATAGATTCTATTGTTTTAATTTTCCTTGACAATCGTTCATGGTCGCCTGGCACACTTTACAGCGCACTATCTCTAGATTCCGTGCGGGGGTCATGGGCGGTCGTCACATAATAATTCTAGTTAAATTCCATTGTTCACTGGTTTCTTGTATCCACACATCTCTGATATACTATCTCGAATTTATCTTCGAGTTCCACTGTAGTTTTCTCACTTGTTGTTGTGATGTTTTGAACTGTTACATATATGTGTGTGTACCTGGTTTCGCCTTTGTACATTTGTTTGCACTGCTTCATCATGTCACCATTTATATGTGCACTGCCTATGTATATTTGCACATCTGTTATCACACTGGTTCATTATTGACTTCATTGTTGTTTTACTGTGTACATTTGCTTGAGTCTGGTTTGGTTTATTGTTCTATTTTCTTGTCTCTGGACATCTGAATTTCCAGCTGAAGCTTGTACTGTTCATTCGACTTCATTGTATATGCACTTGGTTGAACATGTTGTACACATATGCTAACTTATATGCATTGTTTGGTTCACTGTTTTTTACTGGTGCACTTTGTTTCACTGCATATTGTTTTGGTTTTGTTTTCTTGTATATCCTGACTGTCTCGAACTCCATGTCTGGTTTGCTCCTTTGTTTCAGTGCTTATATATGTTCACTGATATATATGTCTTCAAGTGTATAGCACTGAACCTTTTTGGTCGAGACTTGTTTTAGTTGTCTTAACATTTTCTTGAACTTGTGCATTTTTAATTGCACCTGTGTTGAACCCAGTTTTAAAGCTCGGGTTTGACCTTGTGCTCGTGTCGTGATTTTATTTGTATTTCACTTGAGTTGAACCCGACTTTTGATTTAGGTTTGACCTTGTGCTCACCTGTCCCTATAGATTTATCAATTGTATATCGGTGTGCACGGCCTTGTGGCATATACAGTTATACACTGTGCATGTCACAAGCTGTTCGTGTATGATGAATTCAAAATTAAATGATGACGAACAACCCAAATAACTGAGGCAAATAATATTTTCAAAATGACATTTTATTTTTACACTGCAAAAATATTTTATTTTCAATTTTACTATGTCAATGTATATTTTTGCAGATTGCTCAGATGCTGGATTCAATCTAGAATGGAGTTGAAGATAAATACAAGTTAACGAGCGATATGTAGTGAGGACAGTTATGTAAATTGAAATTTATTGTAATTGCAAATTGTATATATATATATATAGTGAGAGCTTGAATTTGTACTATTCAAAATTGTAATAAATATTTGTTTGAATTATATATCCGTTTGAATTAAAATTCTGTGTTATTTATTTTATTCAGCAAATATTTATTTAATTATGTGAAAAATAAAATAGTACATTAACAAATACATTTAAATGAATATATATATATATATATGTTTATTATCATCAAATAAAAATCATATAATCGCATATTCAACAATCTCCCCTTTTTGATGATAACAAACATATATTTAAGATTTTGAATTTGTTAAATGTATTTTGTCATTCAATTTGCTCCTCCTATTTGAATGCTCCCTCTCTACATAAAGCTCCGCCTTCATATATGCACGTAAATAAAAATATGCAAATGAGCTTAGTTGCAAATAGAAAAATATTTGACCTTTATTTGACAAAATCTTAACTTTTCTCTCCCCCTTTTGTTATCAGCAAAAGAGTAATAGTGTTAGAAAAATAGAGATAAAGTGATAGACATTAATACAATATTAAAACTCAATCGTGTATGAATATTAAATTTCAATAAAAAATCAAACAAAAATCATAAATACTCTGTTTGACGCATATTCCACTTTAGAGTGATAGGGTTGATGTCATCATATAAAACCATATAGCTGTGTCTATTTGTGGTATATTTATTTAAGGAATTTGAATATCTACTAACCATGCATAACCGTGAGGACTTTTAAATGGGATTAGAATCAACTTGTTTATTTAATCAATCAATTTTGATATGCGTTCCATACATGCATAACCGTAAGGACTTTTAAATGAGCATGGAAGTACATAATCAAAAATTCCAAGTAATTCATCCATGCATAACCGTGAGGACTTTTAAATGAGAGTGAATACTTTGGATGTTTTTATTTTTTTTTATTTTTATTTGTTAAAAATATAATGAAATGAAAAATGAATGATTTCCGTTAAAATACCATATATTGACTTACTATATTGGATTTTGACGAGTGATGGTTGATAGAAATATGATAGAATTAGAGATGGTCATGGAATTTTTACCAACAAAAAGTTTTTATAACTCTTGTTTAAATTTCTAAAGAAATTTACTAATTATACTATATCGAGTTACAATATATGATTAATATCAACACTCATCACTTTTTCAATCACTATTTATCTTTTCGATAATTAGTAGGGGGTCAGATTAGTTAATGTAGTTATTTAAAATCAATTTCAAAAATAATTATAAAATCAAATTTTCTGAAATAACTAATCTGAAACAAGGTCAACAAAAATGATTTTCTAGAAAGGGTTTTATAAGAAAAAAATGTCTGTTATTTGAAATGAAAAAAATATGCAGATATTTTCTTTGAAAAAATGATGCAATTACTGAATGTCTCAACACAAGTCACGTTCCACTAGTAATTTTTCCATCAACTAGATTACCAATGTAATATGCATCTGAATTTCTCTTTCACTCGAGATTATCATTAGTTGAATGTTATAGACCAGACCGTGATGTGTTGAACAAAATATCTTAAAATCATTTAACAGCTTTTGAATGAATTTCTTTTGAATTTGAATTGAAACCGTGGAAATAAACAAGCAGTGAACATAGTGTCAGAACAAATATATCCACTTGTAGCATGAGTAATCAGTAATCAATAAAACATCATCATTAATTCAAGAAATAGTTCAAAGATGATTATTCAACATTTTGAATAAGTCAGAATCAATATCAGCATTCATTTCTTTATCAATAACTGGCTGAATTAAATTATGGTGCAGATTATCACATTTAATAAATCGTTTAAGATAAATATACCGTTACCTGTTTTACCTTTACCGATAATTTTTAGTTGTTGCCCATTGTGTTTCTGCCACCTTTATACTAGGCTAAGGAACTTTGATTTGTTGCCCGTTGTGTTCCTGGAACAGCCAGAATCCAGATAACACTATTGTTATTCCTTAGCCTGCCACCACACCTACACGATGAAATATTTTTGTGACCTATTTGTTTTTATAAGTCCATGGTTGTTAGTGGCAAAGGATTTTGAAAAATAATTTTGAGGAGACCCAAAACTATTTATAAATGTCCCTTTCGGCACCCAAATTTGTTTGACTTTGAGGGATTTTATATTTGTGCCTTTTGGAACCCAAATTGAAATGGTTTTCATGTGTTTGGGTCTATACCAACAAATATTTTGATTGTGCCTAATTTTTCTACAAATTGTGCACTCGGATTTGACTTTATTAACTTTGCGTTTAACAGGTTCAGATTGATTATATCCAAGTCCTTGTCTAACTGTATTAACAGTTTGTTTCCCTAATAGCATATTCAACTATCTTTCACTTTTGGAAAATTTTCCTAAAGTCGTCGACAGTTGTTGGACTTGTGTTTTGAGTGATTCGTTTTCGTTCAATAACTGAGTGCACCTTTTAATAGAATTTTCTCTTCTAGTGTTTTTACTCTCTTTCAAAATCAGAATTTTATTTTCAAGCGATTTAATTTTAATTTTTGATTTTCTAATCTCTTCTTCGAATGTTGGACACTTATCACACTTAGGGCTTTTGCTTTGATAGTTTTTAACCAATTGATCAAGCTGTTTATTTAAATCTATCAAAGTATTTTTTGTGATTCAAATTTAGCATATTTCTCCCTTAGTCTTTCAAAACAGCCATTTACTTCGTGGAAATATATAAGTAATTCAGAGTGAGTGAGTTTTGATACCTTGCTTGGCTCATCATTATCATCGCTATCAGTTATATTACCTCGAAGGCACAGATTTGCATTTTCACTGCTAGTACTTCTATTATCTTCATCACTTGTATTCCACGTGGCTGCAAAACTTCTTCGTTTTGATTTCATTTCTTGGCCGTGTCGATTCTGAGGACAATTGGGCTTGATGTGGCCAGGTTTATTGCACTTGTGGCAAATGATCTCCCGTTCTTCTGGGTTGTCTAGAACTTTAACTATTCTACTTTTCAATTGTTGATTTAGAGCTGGATTTCTGTATTTGCGGTTCCATTTTTTGAATTTCTTCATTAATAGTGCTAGCTCAGCTGCTCCATCATCATCGTCATCAGCATCACTTTCAGTTGTTCCTTTGAGAGCTATTGATTTCTTTCGAGTATCGCCTCCTTCTCATTCTTCCTTGAATTTCATCTCTAGCTCATAAGTGGTGAGATTTCCGATGAGTTCTTCAACTTTGAGTTGTTTCAAATCTTTCGATTCTTGAATGGCAGTCACTTTTGCTTCAAAACTTTGTGGAAGGACTCTGAGGATTTTTCGAACTATTTCCAATTCTGTGTATGATTTTCCAAGAGCATTTGATTTGTATACGATATTGGAAAGTCGTCCGTACATCTCTTTAACATTTTCTTTCTTGGCCATTGTGAAATTCTCGTATTCGTTACTCAGCATGGCAAGGCGAGATTCTTTGACTTGAGATGTTCCTTTGTGAGTCACTTCAAGTGTGTGCCATATTTCCTGCACAGTTAGACAATGTGAGACACGATTAAATTCAATATGATCCAATGAACAAATAATAGAATTCATAGCTTTAGCATTTGCATTCTGTAACTTATTTTCTAGATCTGTCCATTGATCAATTGGCTTTTCTATTTCCTGATTATCTACAATATAGTTGGTATTCTATATCCTGTCTCAACTATATTCCAAGCATCAATGGTTTTTAGAAAAAATTTCATTCTATTTTTCCAGTAAGCGTATTCACCATTGAACATTGGTGGTCTAACTATGGACTGACCCTCAGCAAAAACGTTATTAAAAGAAGCCATTTTAAAAATTCAAAATTTTAAAATGAAATTTGGTTTTTGAAAAATCAAAATTTTAAATCGAAAATTGGCTTTTGTTCCAAGCTCCGATACCACTTGTAGGATCGATTTCACCCTAGAAGGGAGTGAATATGGTGATACTATTAATTATAAAATTTATCGCGGAAGTATATATAAAATAATTTCAACACAGATCACAGCAGAATAATAGCAGCACAGATAAAAGCAGAACATAAAAAACAGAAAACAAAACACACAGATTTACCCAACTTCAGCAAAACCCTACCTACGTGCTGCCCCCAAGGTTTCTACTAGAAATAAAGTAGTCAGACGCTTACACTCGTAAACTCGCGACACTCACTATCGACTAACCTTAACTCTACGCTCAAAAACCTGCCACAACTCAGCCGCTGAGTTGCGAATTCTCAAACTACGCCACGTAGTTTGTCCCTAGTCACACGACTAGTAAATACACAATTTTCAAACAAAAAGTTACAAAATAAAAAACAAAACTATATAAAACAAAGCCCTTTTAAATAAAATGATTCTTAGCCCAAATTTTAAATGAGAAACCAGAGCGTTTAAGTGTGCTCTCCTTTTTCTTTCTTTGGCCCGTATGTGTTTAGTTTATCACTTATTATCTTCGGCCGTATCTACTTCCTTGGTGAATAAAAATGGCTGTTGTGAATATTAGGGTTTTGTTAATTTTGAAGAAGCCGATTGATTGTTGATCGATTACAATTGATGTTCTTCTGATTTTCTTCGGCAATCAATCGTCTCCTCGAGTTGCACTCGGCTGCTTCAATTCGTCGAGGTTGAATGATGCTTTGAATTTGGTACGTTTGTCACCTTTTTTATTTATATTACCCTCGACTTTGATTCAAGTTCCTAATTGATTCTATGCACTGTGATATTGCTTGAACTTGAATGGATTCGTAGCCGATGATGTTAAACATTTATATAGGGTTCGAACCCCTTGATTTTCGTTCGTCTGATAATTTGCTCGGCCGTTTGATTTTGATCGTATGTTGTGATTTATCACTGACTTATTCAAATTCGTGTATTTTGTTTGCTTGTTTCTCACGGCTTGATTTCTTGCGTGACCACCACGGCTTGTTTGATTTTTGACTTGTTCGTTCTTTTTGCCTTAGTCATCACGGCGTTGATTTTGCTGGTGACTTTGGCTATGGTGATTTCTACTATAACTCTGACTTGTTCGATATTATCTGACCACTGTTTTGAAATTATGTTGACTTCGGCATGACCACGGTTTTGATTTTGGTTTGAAACTGCTGCTTTGAATTCTCTGACATTGGATTTGATTCCATTTTGACTTCGGCCATTTTTACTGCTTGATTATTTCTGTGTGTCTTCATATATGTGCATACATACATTTGTATGTGTGTATGCATGTATTGTTGAATTTGCACTGCAGTTTAATATTAACTCTAGCTGAATTCCATTGTTCACTGGTTTCTTGGATCCACACATCTCTGATATACTAGCTCGAATTTATCTTCGAGTTCCATTGCAGTTTTCCCACTTGTTGCTGTGATGTTTTGAACTGTTACATATGTGTGTGTGTACCTGGTTCCGCCTTTGTACATTTGTTTGCACTGCTTCATCATGTCACCATTTATATGTGCACTGCCTATGTATATTTGCACATCTGTTATCACACTGGTTCATTATTGACTTCATTGTTGTTTTACTGTGTACATTTGCTTGAGTTTGGTTTGGTTTATTGTTCCATTTCCTTGTCTCTGGACATCTGATTTTCCAGCTGAAGCTTGTACTGTTCATTCGACTTCATTGTATATGCACTTGGTTGAACATGTTGTACACATATGCTAACTTATATGCATTGTTTGGTTCACTGTTTTTTACTAGTGCACTTTGTTTCACTGCATAGTATTTTGGTTATGTTTTCTTGTATATCCTGACTGTCTCGAACTCCATGTCTGGTTTGCTCCTTTGTTTCGGTGCTTATATATGTTCATTGATATATATGTCTTCAAGTGTATAGCACTGAACCTTTTTGGTCGAGACTTGTATTAGTTGTCTTGACATTTTCTTGAACTTGTGCATTTTTAATTACACCTGTGTTGAATCCAGTTTTAAAGCTCGGGTTTGACCTTGTGCTCGTGTCGTGATTTTATTTGTATTTCACTTGAGTTGAACCCGACTTTTGATTTGGGTTTGACCTTGTGCTCACCTGTCCCTGTAGATTTATCAAGTGTATATCGGTGTGCATGTCCTTATGGCATGTACATTGATATACTGTGCATGTCACAAGCTGTTCGTGTATGATGAATTCAAAATTAAATGATGACGAACAACCCAAATAACTGAGGCAAATAATATTTTCAAAATGACATTTTATTTTTACACTGCAAAAATATTTTATTTTCAATTTTACTACGTCAGTGTATATTTTTGCAGATTGCTCAGATGCTGGATTCAATCTGGAATGGAGTTGAAGATAAATACAAGTGAACGAGCGATATGTAGTGAGGACAGTTATGTAAATTGAAATTTATTGTAATTGCAAATTGTATATATATAGTGAGAGCTTGAATTTGTACTATTCAAAATTGTAATAAATATTTGTTTGAATAAAATATCTGTTTGACTTAAAATTCCATGTTATTTATTTTATTCAGCAAATATTTGTTTAATTATGTGAAAAATAAAATAGTACATTAACAAATACATTTAAATGAATATATATATATGTTTATTATCATCAAACAAAAATCATATAGTCGCATATTCAACAAATCATTCACCATTTATAAGTTCATAACTTATTTCCTTATATTTCTAGAACATTTAATAAGGATTTCAAAATTCAAATAATCGGTATTTATTTCAAATCACTTTGAAATCAAATACACACACACACACACACACTCTCTTTGGTTTAACAACCACTTCCTTGGATTTTCAAAATCAACCTGATTGATTTTTTTTCTTTTAAAATAATTCCTTTCAGAATTTCCAAAACAACACTTATTTTCCTAAAAATCTCCATATCAAACCATCCTGGTGGCAATCCGTCACTTAGAAACTCGAAAATAAACACTGAGATGCGGCCGTCATCACTTGAGTTATTTTCCAGCGATTGTAGTGAGTTCAATGCTTTCACTTCCAAAATCCATTTAAAACCATTTTTCTATTCAAAAATATCTCCAAAATAATAATACTATTATTTATTTCCAAACACTTAGGAAATACATCCAAAAATCTCCGGGATTTAATTTTCCAAATTCTGGTTTGAAACCATTTTTAGTTTTTAACTCATTTGTATAATTCATACTTATATTTTTTTGAGAAAAATGTGTGATCTTCTATAAATAGAGGAGAGCACACATGCAACTATATATATCACAATAATAAGGCGCTGCCAACATGCCTGGCAGGTAACAAAAAAACTAAATACAAGTATCAAAGAAAAACAGGTATCCCTAAGATGAGTTCCGACAAGGCCGCCACCCATCTCACCCCGATATCGAGTTCCGGCATGGCCACCACCCGATATTAAGGTGTTAGAAGTACCTAAAAAAAACTAAAGATAAGCCCAAAGAAGCTGTATGCCGTTACAAACTAAAAAGGAAGCTCCATGCATCTGGACCTGGAGGACTGGATGAGCAACTACTCTGAAGTGAAACTGAATGTGATGCTGAATGGAAGATCCGCTCTGAAGACTCTGTATAAAAGGAAGATAGCAAAGCAGAAAAGTAGATCCACCTGAAAATAGTACACCACAATAGAGATGAAAGTGTCCTGCCTCTGTGATGGAACCACAAGTGATCCTGAGAGGAAAACTCTGCTCTGATGACCTCTCTACAATCCAAAATCCAGCTAATCTGAAGACATGAGTACCTGCAAAATGAACCTGACACCCTATAACCCATACCTGTGTCTGAAAGATGACTAAGAATAAAGTTAGAATGATACATATATATGTATATTTATATAATTTATATAAATATATATTTATTAAGAAGGTAGGAAATATAAACCTAAATAAGACTACTTGGACCAATACTAAATAATTGAATTACTTGTAAACTAAGACCAATAATGACAAGTATAATAGGTGAAACTAAGCTTTAAAAAATTCTTATGAACCTTTGATCATAAGTAAGTAATGATTAATAGTGGAATCATCATATAAATTTGAAAAAATATTAATACTACTATTGTGAATATTAAATATATTATTATTATGTTTAAAAAAATCAATATTATAGCTAACCTTATTAAGATACCCTTTAAATAGATTATTTTTAGCTAATTTATATTTAGGATTAGAAATCCAATTAAAACAAAATGAATAAATTGTAAAAATCAATTTGTTAAAATGACTACTATTATTATTAAAAATTCTTTGATTTCTTTCAAACCAAATATACCAACAAATAATAATGAATAAAGTGTCAAGTAAAAATCTGATATTCTTTTTGAACTTAAATCTAAAATTATTCCAGTAAAAATCACAATCCGAAATTTTAGTTATAATATTAAAGTTAAAAATTTTAAGAGTATTATTTAGTATGTAATAAGAATCCATGCAATCATAGTATAAATGTTTAGTATCTTCAAGATGCAAATTACAAAAATAACAATTATTATCATTTTGAATGTTTTTCTCTTTAAAAATTCAACTGTATTAAGTTTTCCATGCAGTATTAACCACGTGTGAATTTTAGGTTTAGGAGGAGCATTAGATTTCCAAATAAATTTAAAAGGGTTGCTTATTGTACCCGAAAAATTAATAAATCTGTAAAAAGAATTAGAAGTATATTTCTTACTCTTATCCCATTTTCAAGTAATAATATCATTATCGTTATCAATATTATAAAGATTTAATCTAGCATAAAGCAAAGTAAGTTGCTTAAAGGTAGAACCTACTAAAATTCTGTTAAAACTAAAATTCCAAGGAGGATCATTTTCAGGAGAATAAACTTCATTAATTAAAGCAAACTTAAAATTACAAATTTCATAAAGCTCTTTAAATTACAACTTAAGAGGTAAGATCAAAATCCAACAGTCATGCCAGAAAGAAGTACAATTACCAAAATGAACTATTGTATTAATTCCTAAGTTAAAAATATCATGACATTTTAAAATATTTTTCCAAAAATTAGAAATATTTTGAGTGACTAGAGAAGCAATTTGATAAAAATTGCTATTTCCATTATAGTGATATTTAGAAATGATCTCTTTCCAAATGGCGTTATCATTAATATTCTTAAACTTCCATAACCATTTACCTAGTAAGGACAAATTCATATTATGAAAATTAATAACTCCTAAACCACCTTCCTTTTTAGCTTTACAAATAGTTTCCCAATTTACTAAACATTTTAAACTATTATTAGGATTTTCCCCACTCCATAAGAAATCTCTTCTAATTTTATCAATAACCAAATCTGGAAATAGATGCATGGACATCCAATATATCGAAAGGGCTGATAAAACCGAATTTATTAAGACTAGTCTACCTGCTCTAGATAAAAATCTCACATTCCAGTTAGAGATCTTATTTTTGATTTTATCAATGATTATGAGCCAATCATCATGTTTGAGTTTGGTAGGTCTAATCACGAATCCAAGATAGTCAAAAGGAAATTTCATAGTTTTGCAATTTAGAGTATTAGCAACTAAGTTTTCAACTTTTTCTAAGTCATTTAAAACTAAAATAGAACTTTTGTCGAAATTTATTTTTAAACCTGATACAAGTTCAAAACTATATAAGATAAACTTAAGAGTAATAATGTGTCTAGGTAAATAGGAAGAAAAAAGCAAGGTATCATCGGCGAATTGGAGAACCGAAATACCATTATGCGAAATGTCATTGCTTACATTTCCTAGGGACCAATTTTCCACAGTTCTTTTAATAATCTTAGCAAAAACATCAGCAGCTAAGTTAAATAATAAAGGCGATAAAGGATCCCCTTGCCTTTAACCTCTCATAGATTGAATTTTATTATCTAATATACCGTTAACCATAATACTAGAGTTACCAGTTCTAAGCAAATTCTTAATCCAATTAATCCATCTATGACCAAAACCTCTAGCATGAAATATATCTACAAGAAAATCCTAATCTACCGAATCGAAAGCTTTAGCAAAATCCAGTTTTAAAATCGCACAAGTTATGTTATTCTTACAACAGTGATTGATATATTCTTGAACAACTGCCACTCCATCGGTGATATTTCTCCCTTTAATAAAAGCTGATTATGAACAGTCAATTATTTCATAATTCATACTAATACAATCTCCATTTGGCTATATATAACCATTTAAATTTTATATTCTTGTCTTAATTAAAATAATAACATCCAAACACGCCAATATACTATAATAATTTCAAAAAAAATTATTTATTTTATATCAAAATAAATTTTGGGTAAAATTATTTCATTTACCCACTTTTGAAATAATACCTGTTAGTTTACCGTGTTTAGAAACTCCTATTGATTTAGTCGCGTCCCACTACTCGATCAGAATTTATATGCCACTTAACAGATAAATCAACACAATACAAAACGTTTTATATTCACTAACAAATACGTGCTCATATCTATTAATACTCTCAAACTCATTCTAGGGCACTACTGACCCAATCTCCAATGAGTAATCCCCACCAAAGCCAAGGTTCTCACTTAACCTTCAGCTCCGATACTAAATGTAAAGGCCCGTATCTTCATACCCTTTGAGTCGACCATAATTCACATCAGTTCAACTCAAATTGAACGGAAATACGAATCTTTAGGGGTGAAGAAGGAAAGATAGAAGAAAAGAAACAGGACAACAATAACATAGAATCTCACAATCGCAGCGGAAAAAAATATAATATATAATAACAGATCTTTATACAAAGAATCTATAACTCTTTTATATTTACAATCATCAGAGTACAACAATCAATACACCAATTTGGACAGTTAATATAACTTGTCTTGATATACATAACTCACATAGCAGAAATAGTCAAGTACGTGATATACGTCTGAAATCCTCCAGGTCATCTCCCGAGCTCCATAGCATTCTAACCTGAATCTGTAATACTCAGTCTGACCTCAGCATTATAATAAAATAACACCTGAGTCAGTCTGGAGAACCAGCATGAGAAAACACACTCAATTTGAATTATTAAAGTTATCAAAACCCTTTGAAAAACAAAGGTATTTGGTAAGACTGTGTCACACATAAACATGCGGGTTTTTCCCTTACGATAACCAAAATATTTTATAGAAAATCCAGTGAAGTTATAATAGTCTCTAAGTACAAATACTTATCCAAATAGCCGAAATTGTTACATTAATTAAATTTTAGCATACTAGGCTCTACAAACAAAACCGTAAAGGCTCGTATTGGAGAATGGATTCCATACAAAGACTGGGCTACTGAGGTACCGCCCATCACGGTACACCTCTAGAAAAATGTACGAGGACCTCGTCGGGATCCCCTGCTACACAAGACCGTCCTACCCTTAACTTGGATAGAACTGAATATGTTATCACCTCGGGTGTTTCCACCCTTAAAAACCGAGGACCTCGTCGGGATACCTTTTTCATGCACAACCATATCCATAATTTATATATATTTCCAAAGGTATCTAGAAAAGTGATGACATACCCTAATTGGGTGCGACCCACTTAGCCTTGCTGCATCTCCCCTGTTTTTAGTCATTCCCGGTTAATGAGGCTTGAGGATAACGTTTTCCTTTCAAGAACAATTTCACTTAGAATGCTCATCGTTCTCCAATGACGATGTTCTGATAGCATTCGTCCATACAAGTTGCCCTGGGTCTGGACAAACTGAATCACCGTCTTAACTATCTTCACGATATCCATTCATAACATTCAAACTGAATCGAAGTGTTTTTCGGATAATTAAATCCGATCCCAATCACTTCGAAACGATTAACAAAATTGGCCAATATTTGATAGTTGGTTATTTAACTATCAAATAACATCCATAAGCAGTCACTAGGCCCATACTATAATTTTCTTCCAAAATATTCATTTTAAAATACCTTTACAAAGGTATATATATTCAAATTCCTTTCCATATTCCAATATTTGAAAGCAATTTCAAATACTTAAATCCATAATAGGATATTCCCAAACCATTTCAACACTTAGAAATATTTCCAAATTTCCATTTTCATACTTAGGAAAACATTATAAGTTTTATTTTCCAAAATGGTTTCCAATATCAACGCTTCAGAGAATATTTCGTAATTTATCTCATAAGTCTCCGGAATCATTAATAAATTCCCTTTAATAATTTTTGAAACCCAGTATACTTATTTATAACCCCATTCAACAGTTTATAACTTCCTTTATGAATTCAGATTTCATTTTTTCGAAGTTTCCATATCCAACATTTTGAAATTCCATTTCCTCCAAATCCCTTATTGAATTCCTCTTCTCAAAATCATATCCATTTATAAGCCCCATTTTCGGATCTCGAGAGAATTTATAAATAAAATTTTCAATCACTTCAAAACTCTATATATATATAAAATAAGTATTTAAAAGAATAATAATTTATTTTAAAAAACTAGTTTAAGTAATTATTTAAAATATCGAAACTCTGTTTATAAACATCCATAACTCATTTTTAGATAGACAAATCAATTTTCAAAGCTGATTTAAAAACTAGAATTTATTAAAATAAATATTAAGTATTTGAAAAATTCACTTTTTGATGTACTTTAATTCTACTAGTTCAGAATTTCATAGTTTGATATATAACATTTTCCTTTTAAAAACAAACTTAAATTCTTAAAGTTAAGGATATATTTTTAAAATTCCAATAACCAATTCAATTTATAAATCCTCTCGATTTACAACCCATCGATTCCCAAATTTTCAATTTATAAATTCCAATAACCAATTCAATTCTTATAAATTCACCCTACAAATTTTATATTCCCAAATTATCATCTGTTATCGATTTCCTTTATTTATAAACATCGTTTATAAATTTGTAACTTCTCTGAGTTTCACTTTTTATAAAAATATTCTCATTTATAAAATTCCATTTTATAAATTTCATTCCTTATAAATTCTATCCATTTCTGCCAATCTATTTTTAATATCGATTTCAACTTCTTTTCATATTTTCCAAAATATCGTTTTAAAATCCATCGTTTTAAAATCCTTTATTTAAAATTATTTTAAAGTCTCTATTTTAAACCTTTTTACGAATAAATGAGTACAACCCCAATATCAAATCATTTATTTTTCCAAAGCAACTTTCCTTAACATAATCCAAATTTCGATATAAATGTTTTTATATTCAAAATCTCCTTTTAAATTCCTTCAAATTCCAAAATAATATTTATGGTATTAAAATACCAAAATTCAGGCCAGTGCTACTATAGCATCCAATAATTCACATCACAACAATAATCTATAATATATTATTCTAACACATCATGTATTATTATATATGAAAAACAATCAATATAAATTTGAGGAATCCTGTTGGATCCCTCCAACCTGTTTCCTTGCATCCACAAATGTTAGTACAACTTAAAAATACCAATCCCACTTCGAGGGGGATATCGCGGTATATAGGGTCATCTTCTATTATGCGGGGCGCATAGGGTCTCATCCGCTCCAATCGACGGGTATATATCCGACTGCTAATATATATACCACTATATATATTATAACATCCAAACTAATAATGACTTTTAAATTCAACCTGCATTCAATAATTTATTTTAACTATTTAAAATAAATTCTAGTAATCCAAATGAGTGAGAATTTCTCACCTTGATTTTAAAATTGCAGTCCGCTCCAATTTTAACTCTATTGTTTAGATCCCGCAGCTACGAATTCAAGGAACTAACTTCGAGATTTTTGGACCTTGTATAAACGTTATATAATTTCATAAACATTTGATTTTTTATATAATTTAAATAATCTTATATTTACTTTATTAACAGACGGTTACCTCACTGACAAAACCCCGTCTTCCCTGTCGCTTGAATGCCGCATCACGCCAGGCCACTGCCGCCACCATAATGATCGCCATAGCCTTCCACCTGGACTCGTGCACCACTGCCAACACTCGAAATCAGCTCCAAAATCGTGACTCAAGGCAACTGCCCAATGCTCTCATGCAACAACCCACCTTCGAACTGCCAGGTCGTCGCCTCAAGCTAGAAAAATCGCGATACCATCCTCCAAACCCTAGCTGAACCTTCGCGCAACCTTCCCTTACTGCTACTCGCGCTGTGCCTCCCCAAAAACAAATCGTGACCTGGCTATTTGTCGCTGCCCTAGACAACGCGACTTTTCCTTCTTCATCGCGACCCACGAATCTCTTCGCCTAGCATCACCTACGACTCGCGACGCCTCGCCGCCACCAATCAAAACCGCCATCGACCATAAATCCCGTCGCCTCGCACACGCAACCCTACCCTCGAGTTCATCGCTCTCCAGATGTCGCGCGTGTATCGACTAAACCATCGCGATTTAATCGCGTAGTTTCTTTTTTTCTCTTTTGTGGTTTTCGATTTTGAAAAAAGGAGATAGGCGTGATTTTAAACGTGAAGGAGATAGAATGTGATTGAACTGAAAGAGGGAAAGGTGGCATGTTTGAATAGAGAAGGGTGGCGTGTTTGAAAAGGAACAATAGTTGACTAGTCAATATATAAATAAATAAATTTCCAAAATATCTCGATTTACGCAACTAAAAATTTCGAACCCCTATCGAGGCGTGTCGCTAGTCGTTCATAATGTTGTACCCCTATTACAAACGCAATGGAAAAGGTTTCGAGTCCTAATTCGATCGTATGGAGAAGATAGCCTTTTGGACCCAATTATTATATTGAATTTTCGATATTAAATTCAACACGTTTATATCCCGTACGACCAAACGGTAAATCCAAACGCTACGAAATTCGAAATCCGATAATAATACATTATTATGGATCCAATAGGACTAGTTTTGTCGAATTCTGAGACTATGCCTCAGATCGCTGTTTTAATGCGTCGATTAAATCGACGATTTCAAAAAATTTCGAAATCACTTGAAATTTCAGTTTTAAAACTTATTAACTAAATTATAATTCAAAATCCAATATTTAAACCATTAAAATATTCCAAATTAAACATCGAAAAATCCGAGTCATTACAAAATCTGACTTTTAGTTAATTTAATTGCCATTTAATTTAATATTGAAATTTAAATTGCCAGTTAAACACCTATTATTGATAACCAGTAAATTGTTGTTAATTATTGGTTGATTTGAATGATGATTATGCTTTATGTTCAATTGTTGATATTTGGATGATTGGATGGGTATTATTGGTTGACATTTTGGACGATTGGATGTTTATTTATGTCTATATATCTCTGTTATCCCTATGGGTTAAAATGATACATACCCGAACGATTTTATAGATTAGGGAAAATCGTTATGGGTTGAAATGTTAAACCCGAGTGATTTTCATTGATTGGAAATTTTGATTTGGATACTGGTTGAAATGATATATATCCATATTATTTCTTGAATTTGGAGTTATGTATTGAAATCTGAATTATTTGAAAGGTTTAATTTTTAGTTTAAACTTCAGATTTATTTTAATGAAAGTGGTTAAAATTGGTATTTCAAATTATTTGCAATCTCTTAATAATTATATCCATGTTGTACAATTGATAAGAGATGGAAATCCAGTAACTTGTAACGACCCAGAATTTTGAACGAATTAAATTGAGAATATTTAATTAATTTTAAATATTTGAACGGTAATTTAATTTGAATCCCGAATATAATTCAAAAATTGGCGATTAAATTTTATAATTTAATCTATTGAACTGGATAAAAATTTGAATCTTCAGTTTTAAGCTGAAGAAAAATATTTCAAAAGCTTTTAAATTTCGTATTGATAATACTGAAGATGATAGAAGCTTCAGAATTTAATTTCGAACTGTTTTGTTCAGTTTTGAATTTATATCGTTCAACCGGTATTTAGAAATAGTCATTTTTCAAACAGTCTCGGAATCCGACGAAACCAGTTCCATTGGGTCCGAAATATCGAATTATTATCGGATTCCAAGTTTCGTATTTTTCGGAGTTCGTATGTGAGAATACGACACGAAAATACATTGAAGTTTTTATCGAGATTTAAATTTAAAATTTTATTTAAACAATTACGTTTAAAAACTTTTCTTTCCTTCATTCACGCCTTTAAACACGCGCCTTATCTCACGCCCAAATTCACGCAATCCATCACGTAACCCATCCCTCCATCTCAGTTTTAAAAATCAAACGAAATCTTCGTTCAACAAAAAAATCGTTCAAAAACAAATAATGGCTGTCGAGATAAAATCATATCCTCCCCTTTTCAGATTTTATTCCAAATCAAATCCATCTTCTTGTATTCGAATCCATTCAAAATTTAATTGCCAAATTCCTCTATTCTCGAAATCGTTAGGGGCGACCGAGTGTTTGTAAATCACGGTCGCGAATCGATTCGACGCTCGAGTGCGATGGCTTCAGGGTACCGCGAGATGTTGCGAGGGTTGTTCGCAGATATGGTCGAAGCGACTTCGACGGTCGAGCAGGCGATGTCGGAGGTCGAGATGGAAGGGAGTCGCGAGTAGGAGGGAGGGCTCGTTTTGGGATGTCAGGCTTGCGCGGCAGTGGGTGATAGGAAGTCGCGTTTGAATACGATGGAGAGGGGCGGTCGCGTAGTTTCGCTGGAGCAAGAAGGGCAGATGGGGGTAGTACGTGCGAACGCGAGATGCAGTGAAGTGATGGTGTGGTGTCGCGATGGGGTTCGTGGTGGCGTTCGATCGAAATTGGCTCAAGTTCGAGTATTACTGGGGTCGCGATCGAATTGGGCAGCTTGGATTCAAGGTGGCTGGGGTTTCATGGCACTCGCGAGTGGGTTGGGTTACTTTTCTTGCTGGTGACAGTAAGGTAAAATGATGTTGTTTTGATTTAATAAATATATTTATATAAATTCACCTACACATTTTAAATTTCATACAGTTTTAGAAAATTTGATTAGTTCACTGAGAATGCTAAATAATATAGTTATTGTAATTATTTCTCTTTCAAATTTAAAAATATATGGAATTAAAATGTTGAAGAGTTTATATTAAAAATAATGGGTTCGAATGTTAATTTAACTTGTATAATATTTTGGAAGTTAATTTGGAATTTTAAAATGTTAAGTAGTTATTTATAAATCAAAACTAATATAATTTATTTAGTGGAATATTTATTTAAAGGAAGAATAGTTTTGATTTAAATTTTTGTTAGATAAATTTATTAAGAGAAAAACTAGGTTAAAATAAAATCATTGAATGATTTAAAATTATATAAACGGAAATTTGTTTGAAATTGGATTGATTATATAAAATAAAATTTTACTAAATGGAAACGGATGGTTCGATTTATTTCAAATATTAATCGATTGTATAAAATTATTTATACAAGGTATAAATCGAGAAAACAAGTCTGGGGTGGAAATGGATTGCAAAAATTAAAAAGCTAAGGTGAGATCTTCTCACTCAAGATAAATTTTGTATTGCAGTTTTTTATTGATTGATATGATTGCTGATTGGATGAGATATTAGATATGATAGGATATATCTATATATATAGCAGTATATACATATTGGCATATGTATATATTGGATTGATGATTTCCCGCCTCGTATAGCGGATGAGACCCTATTGCGCCGTTAGTAAGCGGATTTATAAAAAACCTATATACCGCGATAATTCCGTACTGGAGCGGAATTGGTATTGTGCTAACGTCTTTGGATGCAGGGAAACAGGTTGGAGGGATCCAACTGGACCCCTCAATATTGTTGTGAATTTATTTTATTGTGATATGATAATTCTGTGAATGATTATATTGATACGATCGATGATATTGATGATTGGGAATTGTTTGAAAATAAAAATTGGCCGAATGGATGTTGATATCATTGGATTCCAAAATATACGAAATTAGATTTTTGAAATCAAAAATAGGAATTTCTAAATGAATCAATTTTAGAAATTTAATAATTTTGAAGAAAGGAATTTTTAAAGTATAAAAAGTTAATTTTTAAAATCTTATGGAATAAATTCCAGAATAAAGTGAAATTGCTAAATAAAAGGATTTCATAAAACAGTGATTATAAATTGAAGGATTTAATTTAAATTTGGATTTTAAATAGATTGAAAGAGACAAAGAAATTTATTCTCTTCAAAAGGAATTTATTTAAAATGAAATAAGTTGGAAGTCCAATTAGAAATTAAATATATGAATTGAAATAACTTGGGAAATCAATGTAAAAATGATTTCAAATTGAGGAATTCTTTTAAAAATAGAATATTGAATAAATTGGAAAGAATAAGGAAAATTATTTAGAAATGATAAGATTTTGGAAATCAATCTGTAATTGATGTAGTATTTGGAAATGACGTTAAAATGGGTTTATAAAAGGGTAAATTTTACCGTTGTAAAGTTTTAAAAGAATGATCTTTGTAAATAAATGAAATTATAAGTATTTAACTTATAATCTGGATTGTGGTATATAAATTGAATTGTGAATTGAATTGGTAAATAAAGAAGATTTATAAACTGAAGTTTTTATAAATAGAAATAGAATTTATAACCGTGTTTAAAAATTCGAAATCGATTGAATTTGATAAATTAAATATAGAAGATTATCAAGGAAGATATATTCGCGATTTTGGATAGCGAATTTTTATTGAAATAAAAAAAAATGTGTGGAAAAGATTGAAGTTGGGTTAAGTAAATTATATTCACGATTTTGGACAGTGAATATATTGTTAAGTAAAATAGATATGGTTTTGGGAAAGTGATATTTGAAATGAAGTTAAACATTTTAAAGATGTTTTAAATGTATTATGAATCGAAAGCATAGATTTCCGCAGTTCTTGTTGAAATAGACGTTTTCGAGAAATAAGGAAATGATGGACTATAACACTGTTGTTATAGTAAATGGTTTCCGAAAGGAAATGTTTTGATGTAGTATTGGGATTCACATATCTATCTAAATTCCGAATCCCTATACTAGTGATTTTGAGTCGTCGTAACGATGTTTTACGCAACATTCGTTTTGACTCAAATAGATGTGAAATTTATGATTTCCTTAAAGAAGAAATATATACTTAATATTGATTTAAGTATATCGAATATTTTCAAATGTTGAAAATAAATGATTTGTGAATTACTTATTTTTAAATAAGTATGGAAACGCTTTTCCAACATGAAATGAACTGTTTTGAATTTTATCTTTTAAAGATAAAATGAAATGTGAATATTTGAAATTTGTTTTTCAAACGGTTAAGTGTGGAAATTATATATCTAGTAAAGATATTTTTGAAGATAAATAATTTGGAAAATTATTTGGAATCTGATGATGTTGCGCATCTTTATTGATAGTTAAATAACCGACTATCAATAATTACCTTTAGATAGGTATTGGTTGTGAATTGGATGAATTTGAATGCCACACTTATTTTTGAATAAACGCTCACTATTCGGGTTAACCGGGAAAGGACCATGGGGTCGTATAACCCATTCCGAATATGTGATACGTCGTTATGAATTGCATTTGAAGACCGGTGTTGAAGACCGGATATTTTTGAAAACGAAAGGATTACCGTCGAGTTACTCTACATCGACTGATCTTCGATTTAGAGGTTTTATCACCCTTAGTGACGGGAAGTCCGGACGTGATTAGAAATTTATCCGGATGTGCAAGGGCTTCGTGAGAAGTGCCTTCGGTTCTGTTCGATCCCGGAACAGACTTATATGGATTGTGTGTCTGACGTTACAATTTGAGATGTAAAGCTGATTTCTTTCAAATACATTTCTGTTGGTGGCGGAGAATTTATTCTCTTAGCTTAACACCCTTCTCTGAGACGTACGAGCTCAGAGGTTATGTAGTTGAAATTTATCAGCGATATATCCCAATTTGGTAACGTGGCATACTGAGTGTTGCTGTGAAATGATCAGTGTTTGATCATTTGTGATATGATCATTTGTTTGATCTTATATCTTTGTGATCATAGGTTGATCATTTTGTTTGACCCGAAGCAGGGCTTTTTGTAGAAAGCGTAGCTTTGTGGACGAGACTTCGTCGAGCCTCACACCCCGGAAATGGTCGAAACAGGAAGGATGCGGCAAGGTTCTAGGGAGTAGCGCCCCTTAGTGTATGTCATTCCTTCTGGATAAAGGTGGTATCATGGTATGGAGCCCAGATACTTAACCTCTGTGGTTGCTGCACAGTTATTATTACTTTGTGGTTTGTTGGAAATCGGGGATCCTCGGGAAGATCGGTGACGATCGGGGGATGGCATACGCGTGTCAGTAGTTACCTATTTTCGCAGAGGTAACCCGGCCTTGTGTTGGCAGAGATCTAACCGTAATGTTAGGTTATTTCTCGGGTCGTCTATTCCAGGGACGTACCCATCGTGGATAGGAAGTTCCTTAGCCTGACCATTTGTTGGAAATCCAAAGAAACAATACGTGACTTGTACGGTATTAGTTGTAGAACCTGCCATTCACTTATGGTGGCGCCCCACTGTTTGGATGGTAGCTATAGTAGGCATAGTTCGAAATGTCTATGTTGGCTAAGATTTATATTATACTTTCGAAATGATTTCTACACTATGCACTAATAATAATATCAAAAAGAATTTGATTTTACGTAGTAAGCATCTTTGACTATCATAAGAAGAAATCTCCTCCAAGTCTGCGTTTGCATTGTGTGTGTGGCGGGAGGTCTTATGGTAGTTTCATTTTCCAAAAGCATTTCGAATTGACTTTAAAGTTATCCTGTTGTTTATTTTAAAGATAAAATAACTGTTTTACGATCTCACACCAGTCACCATGACTGACTCGGAGTTTATTGTTCCCTTCTAAACTCTGGGTGCCCACCAAATTTCCACACGGGCAGTCTAGAGTTAGATTATCAGGATATTCTGGATATTCTGGAGCTTTGGAGATAAGCTGGATGACGAGACGTAGTATTTGTATCTGATATATTTATTCCGCTGTGTATTCTGTATGAGGACAAGTTTATATAACTGTCCATTGATGTGATGTATTGTATTGAGTTGTATATTGACTCTGATTGATGTATATATAAAACTGATATAGTTCTTTGTTTTTAAATGATATTCATTTATCTATTATATATTGTTCCGCTGCGATATGTGAGATTCTGATATTGTTTTCTGTTTCTGCTCTTGTTCTGTTGTTGTTCTTCTTTCTTTTTCTTCTATCTTCTTCTTCTACCTTTTTCTTCTTTCTTAAAACCATAACTTTTCGGGTTTTCGGCATTCGATGGCTCAGTAGTCGATAAAGTGAGTATCGATGTTGAATTTTCGAAAGTCGAAAATTTTCGGGATGTTACAAGTGGTATCAGAGCATATGGTTAAGCGACAACCCTGCTCTGTTGGGTGTTACTCATTAGAGATAGAGTCAGTAGTACTCTAGAATGAGTTTGAGTGTAATAATAGATACGAGCGCGTATTTGTTATTTGAATATAAAATTTGTTTTATATTGTGATGATTGGTTTGTTGAGTGATATATGGATTCTGGTCGGTATTGTCCGTACAACTCTATCGATAGGAATCTCTAAACACTTGAATAGAACAATTCGGCACAGTATTGTTTTAAATAGGGTAAATGAGATAATTTGCCCAAAACTATTTTTGTATAGAAAGGAAATGATTTTCTATAAAGTACTATAGTATATGGTTGCATGGATGTTAGGAAGTAATAATAGTAAATTATTATCATTGAAATTGAATAAGAAATTGAAATCGTAACTCCAAAGTTAAGAAATAAAATCCATATACAAATGAAATTTGAGAATGTAAATTTTAAATGTGATTTGTAATTTGAAACAGAGTTCCAGAGAAGTTTTTGGAAATGTTTTGAAAGAAATTTGAAAAATTTTGGAGATTTGGGAAGTTTAAATCTTTTTGGAGTTGAAAATGAATTTCAAGGGTTTTGAAAAATGTTTTGAAGGAATGAGAAGCTCTAAGCTCTTTTCGGTCGCTGGAAAATAATTCCGATGATGATCGCGACATCACCGGTGTTCATTTTCGGGTTTCCAGAAGAGGAATTGCTGCCAAATTGTTTTAAATGGTAGTTGTTTGGAAAATTTGGGTTTTGTTTGGAAATTCAAATGAAATTTGAATTGTTTTCAAATGATTTTGAAAAAGTGGGAACGACTCTGGAATCATATTTAAAAATACTTACGAAATGTTAATAAGTTGATAACTTATAGAATATTTGAATTTTGATCAGAATGAAATTCAAATTGAAGATGAATGAATAAATTTCAATTGCAAGTGCCAGGAATTGAAACTGAACGTTAAAAACAAATTTGAATAAAATTCCAAGAAGATAATTGAAATTAAAAGTCGTTAATGAAATGAGACTTGAATCAAGTGGAATAAAATCCAAACCTGAGAAAACTGAAATGGATTGAATCCGAATAAACTACTTGGATAATTAATAAATTCATGGAATGGAAGTTGAATTAGATAAATTGAGACTTGAATTGTGAACTAAATAAAAGAGATGGTTCGAATTTAAAGATAAATTCAAGTAAGTAGAAACAGATTTAAATAAGAGGATTCGAATTTGAAATGAATTAGTAATTGAAACTAATCTAAGAATAATCAGTTATGAATGAAAGTTAATTGATAAACTCATTATTCAGAAGAATCCAAATTAGATTGAAATTGAATTCGAATGAGATTTGAAATGAAAAATTGAATATGTAACTTCAACAGTGAAGTAAAAATGATATAAGCAGTCTATGTTGAGAATTTTGTAATCGAATTTGCAAAATGGTTTGTATGTATGTAACTAGATATTATGGCTAGTAGGTATACAGGTATTATAAAGGAATTGGAGTTGAATTGCAAAGATAAATTTGAATTGCTCGGAAAAGGTACGTATTTGAGTTTTAATATGAGTTTTTGATGATTTCTCTCTAGCCGCTTGGCTTTTTCTTTTTCTTTTTGAAATCTGAGAGTCCGTAGGGACGTTTTGTAGTCGTACCGTATTAGCCGCGCAAAGGAGACGCTGGCGAAATTTTTCGAAAATTTAGGGCGTTAGAAAATTTTTTAGAAAAATTGAAAGTTTAAAATTTGAATTTGAATTTGAATTTGAATTGTTAAGCAAACAATGTTGTTTTGAACTTAGAGTTGAAGTTGAAATTTAGTTGATGAATAACGAATCTTTAGTAGAAAGATTTGTTTTGATGAATTGATAAAACTATTTAGATTGCGAAAAATAGTAGACGAGTTAAGGACCTTTCTTTCTTAACTTGTAATTTCGAGGACGAAATTCTTTTAAGGAGGGAAGTTTGTAACGACCCAGAATTTTGAACGAATTAAATTGAGAATATTTAATTAATTTTAAATATTTGAACGGTAATTTAATTTGAATCCCGAATATAATTCAAAAATTGGCGATTAAATTTTATAATTTAATCTATTGAACTGGATAAAAATTTGAATCTTCAGTTTTAAGCTGAAGAAAAATATTTCAAAAGCTTTTAAATTTCGTATTGATAATACTGAAGATGATAGAAGCTTCAGAATTTAATTTCGAACTGTTTTGTTCAGTTTTGAATTTATATCGTTCAACCGGTATTTAGAAATAGTCATTTTTCAAACAGTCTCGGAATCCGACGAAACCAGTTCCATTGGGTCCGAAATATCGAATTATTATCGGATTCCAAGTTTCGTATTTTTCGGAGTTCGTATGTGAGAATACGACACGAAAATACATTGAAGTTTTTATCGAGATTTAAATTTAAAATTTTATTTAAACAATTACGTTTAAAAACTTTTCTTTCCTTCATTCACGCCTTTAAACACGCGCCTTATCTCACGCCCAAATTCACGCAATCCATCACGTAACCCATCCCTCCATCTCAGTTTTAAAAATCAAACGAAATCTTCGTTCAACAAAAAAATCGTTCAAAAACAAATAATGGCTGTCGAGATAAAATCATATCCTCCCCTTTTCAGATTTTATTCCAAATCAAATCCATCTTCTTGTATTCGAATCCATTCAAAATTTAATTGCCAAATTCCTCTATTCTCGAAATCGTTAGGGGCGACCGAGTGTTTGTAAATCACGGTCGCGAATCGATTCGACGCTCGAGTGCGATGGCTTCAGGGTACCGCGAGATGTTGCGAGGGTTGTTCGCAGATATGGTCGAAGCGACTTCGACGGTCGAGCAGGCGATGTCGGAGGTCGAGATGGAAGGGAGTCGCGAGTAGGAGGGAGGGCTCGTTTTGGGATGTCAGGCTTGCGCGGCAGTGGGTGATAGGAAGTCGCGTTTGAATACGATGGAGAGGGGCGGTCGCGTAGTTTCGCTGGAGCAAGAAGGGCAGATGGGGGTAGTACGTGCGAACGCGAGATGCAGTGAAGTGATGGTGTGGTGTCGCGATGGGGTTCGTGGTGGCGTTCGATCGAAATTGGCTCAAGTTCGAGTATTACTGGGGTCGCGATCGAATTGGGCAGCTTGGATTCAAGGTGGCTGGGGTTTCATGGCACTCGCGAGTGGGTTGGGTTACTTTTCTTGCTGGTGACAGTAAGGTAAAATGATGTTGTTTTGATTTAATAAATATATTTATATAAATTCACCTACACATTTTAAATTTCATACAGTTTTAGAAAATTTGATTAGTTCACTGAGAATGCTAAATAATATAGTTATTGTAATTATTTCTCTTTCAAATTTAAAAATATATGGAATTAAAATGTTGAAGAGTTTATATTAAAAATAATGGGTTCGAATGTTAATTTAACTTGTATAATATTTTGGAAGTTAATTTGGAATTTTAAAATGTTAAGTAGTTATTTATAAATCAAAACTAATATAATTTATTTAGTGGAATATTTATTTAAAGGAAGAATAGTTTTGATTTAAATTTTTGTTAGATAAATTTATTAAGAGAAAAACTAGGTTAAAATAAAATCATTGAATGATTTAAAATTATATAAACGGAAATTTGTTTGAAATTGGATTGATTATATAAAATAAAATTTTACTAAATGGAAACGGATGGTTCGATTTATTTCAAATATTAATCGATTGTATAAAATTATTTATACAAGGTATAAATCGAGAAAACAAGTCTGGGGTGGAAATGGATTGCAAAAATTAAAAAGCTAAGGTGAGATCTTCTCACTCAAGATAAATTTTGTATTGCAGTTTTTTATTGATTGATATGATTGCTGATTGGATGAGATATTAGATATGATAGGATATATCTATATATATAGCAGTATATACATATTGGCATATGTATATATTGGATTGATGATTTCCCGCCTCGTATAGCGGATGAGACCCTATTGCGCCGTTAGTAAGCGGATTTATAAAAAACCTATATACCGCGATAATTCCGTACTGGAGCGGAATTGGTATTGTGCTAACGTCTTTGGATGCAGGGAAACAGGTTGGAGGGATCCAACTGGACCCCTCAATATTGTTGTGAATTTATTTTATTGTGATATGATAATTCTGTGAATGATTATATTGATACGATCGATGATATTGATGATTGGGAATTGTTTGAAAATAAAAATTGGCCGAATGGATGTTGATATCATTGGATTCCAAAATATACGAAATTAGATTTTTGAAATCAAAAATAGGAATTTCTAAATGAATCAATTTTAGAAATTTAATAATTTTGAAGAAAGGAATTTTTAAAGTATAAAAAGTTAATTTTTAAAATCTTATGGAATAAATTCCAGAATAAAGTGAAATTGCTAAATAAAAGGATTTCATAAAACAGTGATTATAAATTGAAGGATTTAATTTAAATTTGGATTTTAAATAGATTGAAAGAGACAAAGAAATTTATTCTCTTCAAAAGGAATTTATTTAAAATGAAATAAGTTGGAAGTCCAATTAGAAATTAAATATATGAATTGAAATAACTTGGGAAATCAATGTAAAAATGATTTCAAATTGAGGAATTCTTTTAAAAATAGAATATTGAATAAATTGGAAAGAATAAGGAAAATTATTTAGAAATGATAAGATTTTGGAAATCAATCTGTAATTGATGTAGTATTTGGAAATGACGTTAAAATGGGTTTATAAAAGGGTAAATTTTACCGTTGTAAAGTTTTAAAAGAATGATCTTTGTAAATAAATGAAATTATAAGTATTTAACTTATAATCTGGATTGTGGTATATAAATTGAATTGTGAATTGAATTGGTAAATAAAGAAGATTTATAAACTGAAGTTTTTATAAATAGAAATAGAATTTATAACCGTGTTTAAAAATTCGAAATCGATTGAATTTGATAAATTAAATATAGAAGATTATCAAGGAAGATATATTCGCGATTTTGGATAGCGAATTTTTATTGAAATAAAAAAAAAATGTGTGGAAAAGATTGAAGTTGGGTTAAGTAAATTATATTCACGATTTTGGACAGTGAATATATTGTTAAGTAAAATAGATATGGTTTTGGGAAAGTGATATTTGAAATGAAGTTAAACATTTTAAAGATGTTTTAAATGTATTATGAATCGAAAGCATAGATTTCCGCAGTTCTTGTTGAAATAGACGTTTTCGAGAAATAAGGAAATGATGGACTATAACACTGTTGTTATAGTAAATGGTTTCCGAAAGGAAATGTTTTGATGTAGTATTGGGATTCACATATCTATCTAAATTCCGAATCCCTATACTAGTGATTTTGAGTCGTCGTAACGATGTTTTACGCAACATTCGTTTTGACTCAAATAGATGTGAAATTTATGATTTCCTTAAAGAAGAAATATATACTTAATATTGATTTAAGTATATCGAATATTTTCAAATGTTGAAAATAAATGATTTGTGAATTACTTATTTTTAAATAAGTATGGAAACGCTTTTCCAACATGAAATGAACTGTTTTGAATTTTATCTTTTAAAGATAAAATGAAATGTGAATATTTGAAATTTGTTTTTCAAACGGTTAAGTGTGGAAATTATATATCTAGTAAAGATATTTTTGAAGATAAATAATTTGGAAAATTATTTGGAATCTGATGATGTTGCGCATCTTTATTGATAGTTAAATAACCGACTATCAATAATTACCTTTAGATAGGTATTGGTTGTGAATTGGATGAATTTGAATGCCACACTTATTTTTGAATAAACGCTCACTATTCGGGTTAACCGGGAAAGGACCATGGGGTCGTATAACCCATTCCGAATATGTGATACGTCGTTATGAATTGCATTTGAAGACCGGTGTTGAAGACCGGATATTTTTGAAAACGAAAGGATTACCGTCGAGTTACTCTACATCGACTGATCTTCGATTTAGAGGTTTTATCACCCTTAGTGACGGGAAGTCCGGACGTGATTAGAAATTTATCCGGATGTGCAAGGGCTTCGTGAGAAGTGCCTTCGGTTCTGTTCGATCCCGGAACAGACTTATATGGATTGTGTGTCTGACGTTACAATTTGAGATGTAAAGCTGATTTCTTTCAAATACATTTCTGTTGGTGGCGGAGAATTTATTCTCTTAGCTTAACACCCTTCTCTGAGACGTACGAGCTCAGAGGTTATGTAGTTGAAATTTATCAGCGATATATCCCAATTTGGTAACGTGGCATACTGAGTGTTGCTGTGAAATGATCAGTGTTTGATCATTTGTGATATGATCATTTGTTTGATCTTATATCTTTGTGATCATAGGTTGATCATTTTGTTTGACCCGAAGCAGGGCTTTTTGTAGAAAGCGTAGCTTTGTGGACGAGACTTCGTCGAGCCTCACACCCCGGAAATGGTCGAAACAGGAAGGATGCGGCAAGGTTCTAGGGAGTAGCGCCCCTTAGTGTATGTCATTCCTTCTGGATAAAGGTGGTATCATGGTATGGAGCCCAGATACTTAACCTCTGTGGTTGCTGCACAGTTATTATTACTTTGTGGTTTGTTGGAAATCGGGGATCCTCGGGAAGATCGGTGACGATCGGGGGATGGCATACGCGTGTCAGTAGTTACCTATTTTTGCAGAGGTAACCCGGCCTTGTGTTGGCAGAGATCTAACCGTAATGTTAGGTTATTTCTCGGGTCGTCTATTCCAGGGACGTACCCATCGTGGATAGGAAGTTCCTTAGCCTGACCATTTGTTGGAAATCCAAAGAAACAATACGTGACTTGTACGGTATTAGTTGTAGAACCTGCCATTCACTTATGGTGGCGCCCCACTGTTTGGATGGTAGCTATAGTAGGCATAGTTCGAAATGTCTATGTTGGCTAAGATTTATATTATACTTTCGAAATGATTTCTACACTATGCACTAATAATAATATCAAAAAGAATTTGATTTTACGTAGTAAGCATCTTTGACTATCATAAGAAGAAATCTCCTCCAAGTCTGCGTTTGCATTGTGTGTGTGGCGGGAGGTCTTATGGTAGTTTCATTTTCCAAAAGCATTTCGAATTGACTTTAAAGTTATCCTGTTGTTTATTTTAAAGATAAAATAACTGTTTTACGATCTCACACCAGTCACCATGACTGACTCGGAGTTTATTGTTCCCTTCTAAACTCTGGGTGCCCACCAAATTTCCACACGGGCAGTCTAGAGTTAGATTATCAGGATATTCTGGATATTCTGGAGCTTTGGAGATAAGCTGGATGACGAGACGTAGTATTTGTATCTGATATATTTATTCCGCTGTGTATTCTGTATGAGGACAAGTTTATATAACTGTCCATTGATGTGATGTATTGTATTGAGTTGTATATTGACTCTGATTGATGTATATATAAAACTGATATAGTTCTTTGTTTTTAAATGATATTCATTTATCTATTATATATTGTTCCGCTGCGATATGTGAGATTCTGATATTGTTTTCTGTTTCTGCTCTTGTTCTGTTGTTGTTCTTCTTTCTTTTTCTTCTATCTTCTTCTTCTACCTTTTTCTTCTTTCTTAAAACCATAACTTTTCGGGTTTTCGGCATTCGATGGCTCAGCAGTCGATAAAGTGAGTATCGATGTTGAATTTTCGAAAGTCGAAAATTTTCGGGATGTTACATAACATCTCTGAAACCATTGCACTAATATTTCTATTTTACTTATTTTTATTTGACTTACATAAGATCTTTTAGTTCCGACTCGAGTGTTTAGTCTTTTCATGATGCTCGGGTCAGTCTGAGCTTTTTAGTGTATTGAAGACTATTTTTTGGAGGACGAAGACGAAGATTCATTATATTATTATTATTTATTATAATTATTCCACTGCATCTTGTGTTCTGCTGCATTATTTGTTTATTTCTGCTGTATGTATAACTCTGATTTGAATTGTAAAAGTGTAATCAAATTTTAATATGTAAAACAACTTCATGAATTGTTTATTTGATTATTATATTTTGTCATTATGCTCCGAGATTTTGTTTTTGTTTTTCCTTCGTTTTCTCTTATTTTCTTATTTACCCTATTAATAATCCTCCCTTTTGAATGGTTTGAATTAGACATGTGTGGTTTATTGTCGATTTAAACCATCTAAAAAGGTGGGTCGTTACATTTCACTACGGCCATTTAATTAATGAGAAATATTCATCTTGACTAGCTACTTTCATTTGTACAGGTCGGTTCATGCTATAGAAAGAATTCAACCAAAACATGACAAGTGGGCAATAATGATTATAATGGAGATAGTTCGAAAAGATCGATTGTCAACTACAATCAAATTTAGGTGCAAACTGTATATAATGTGAATCATGCTTCTGCCTTGAAATTATGCTAAAATGTCGGACATAATACCGCTTTTAAAAGAAAATTGTACGCTTAGATAAACAGTTTAATGTCATTCTTATAATATTGTACTTTATGTTCTTGCAACTATCATGCGTTCTCACCTTTAGTATTATGATTATTATAAAATTTGTGCATACTATGGTTTTCTTTTGAGATAAGTAAATTAAGTTACAAACTTGAATTTTGTCCGTGGTTATGGAATTTTACACTATTTATGTTCTCTTCGTGCCTTTGCTTGATGACAAAAATATGGAAGTTCACTTTTATTTTCCCTAGGGCAGATCGCATTGATTGTTACCATGTGAAGACGGTCAAGTGATATATTGTCAAATTTATTACATTGTAACTGCTACAATGTTATTTCTATTTTTATTTCATTTGTTGCCAGAATACTCTATAATAGGATCAAGAGTACACTGGCAATGATCATAATGTCTGTTTTTAAATTATATGTGGCTGGTGTTGGTTGGGGGACATGTAGATGGCAGAAGCATACTATTCTTTAGTAATTTTGTGCAGTATGAACATCAATGTAGTTGGTAATGGAAGAAGTATACAATCTTTAATTGCATCTGATATGAATTTTTGGTTTACCATTTGCCTTTGCTTTATGATTTGAACTATATACATTTGGTAATCAAGTTTTATTATATTATCGTTCAACTGTGCTATTAATAAATTTATTATACCTTTTTCTTTGTTATTTACTTTCTTTATCAAGCCTCTGTCCAAAAAGTGGATCAGTTTCAACTGCTCAAGGTTTTCTAGAATCATCAAGGTCTTGGATTGGAATTATCTATTCAAATAAAAAAAATGTAAATTTACTAGAAAAACAATACATTTACATTTGGCATCTACCTCCATATTTTGTGTTATACGGATGTTCAACAAATAAGAAAGCTGCAAACTTCATAGGCATCTATTAGAAGACTTCTTCAACTATTTAGCTTATACATACATGAATGCATCCTTGCGATGTTTAGTAAGACATATTCATATGATGTAAATGCCCTGACCTTTTTTTATAGGACAGTTTATTATTAGTGTACATGATATTTATTGTGTCAATAGACATTCAATTATCATTTTTCAAATATATGTAGAAGATTCCTTTATTTGATGTTCAGTGAATATATATAATTCACATTTGAAAAGAATATACTTTGATGTTAGTAAATGTACACAATTTACAAAAATGTATACAATTTATAGTTCCAAGTGAATATATTGTAGTTGCAGTATGTTAGAACATATTTCAGTACTTGAACATAGTAATAACCCTTTTTTCTTTTTTTATGGAGTAAGCAATAACTTGCAGCTATGAAAAGTGGTCCAATGTTGATACAGGTTTTAATTTAACTTTTGCTCTTCAATACTTCTCACAATATGATGAAGTTTGAATGTAAATTAATGTTATTTATTTCATTATTTTAATTAATCATTATAAGTTATTTAAATCATAAATAGCCAGTAGGAATGTCAACGTCAAAGATTAATATGAGTATTTTTATCTCTAGTGTACATGTAATTTCATGGGTAAAAAAATAAGAGACATTATGGATGAACACAATATATATAAAGAAATAACTTTTATAAAATAGGGTGTATTCGAGATTTGGGCTGGTCAGTTTCAACTTTCGATGCGTCGAGAATTGAAACCGGCCAATCCAGAAGTTTGCACTGTTTAGTTAAAATGATAAGAAATGAAACCGTCTGGACATGATGCATTATGTCGGCATTATGATGTCATGAACAGTTTCGTTGTTTCAGAAGTTACCGCTTGGACCTTTCATATACATTGGCAATCATAAAAATTGCCAACGACTCCGAAGGGGTCTTTAAGTTTAAGTGATGCATTCCAAACTAGCCATAATAATAATTTAATGGAAGCCACCTTCCAAATTTCAAAATATAAACATGGTCGTATATCATAATCACTTTCAAAGTGAAATTTCAAAAAGCCATGGTGGAAATCATGTTCATTGAATTCTCGCTGTTAATAAAATTGTGAAGTGATGATGTATGTAGATACATTTTTGCTCACAGCCCACATTAGTTAAAAGAGCATATACATGTAAAAGTATAAGTATTATTTCCATTTCCAGTAGTGTAAAATAAACCAAAACAAATGAAACCATGAATGCTTTCAAGTTATTAGCTCTATGAGTGTTTCTTTAGTTGTCTTGGTCTACTCGGTTATTGCTTCAGGTTTAGTTTATGAGCAATGGTATTATCAAATCTACTTTCACATGTGCAACTATAAAATGCATGCACGTTGTGATTTGATGTAGGCCCACTTAGGCGTGCATATATACTCGTATATAAAGAAAAAAATTTACTCACCTAAATCAAAAGCTAAAATATATTTGGTCAAAATAAGTATAAACCTTAAAATCTATTTGCTCAAAATGGTATTTCAGTTTTTATAAAACCCAAGCTTCTACAAATAAAAATAATAATAATAAAATAGGAAATTAGTTCCTTACGATCATACTTAAAATTTTCCAAAATGTCTTCAAACTACGATTCAACTTATTCGTCTATCGATTATAGCTTACCTTCCTTTAAATGCTCTTATTCACCTCCAGCCAAATAAACTCCACCATCGAATAAATCATCTTTAGTAAAGATCATTCCATCACCTACATACCACACTGGTTACTCTCCAAAGGGTAAGAAAGTCAAACAATCAATCAACCTTGAATTGTCATATTGAAATACCAAAATTGATGAAAATTTTCACTACAACAAGATATGATAGGAGTTCAAAAGGAGATGTATTACAAGTAACGCAGACAAGGAGCACACCTTAACTTTCTTGAGAGATGTGTTTTGGCAATTTGTGGATATTCACCAACAAAAAACAGCATACAGAAAAATTCTCCTCGACTAATGGAAAACACGGTAAATAAATACGACTCCACTCCAAGAAATTCTTGGGAACAAGGATCACCGAACAACGATTGGAATCACACTTCAGTTTGAATACATATATGGTCTCCCCTTAAGCCTTTGAATAAGCAAATGATGATTGAACCTAGCTCATGGGAAAACTTTCTGAAGAAGAATCCGAGCCAAGTGAAATTAAATAAATTTTTAAGTGTGTGTATGTGTGTGTGTGTATAAAGTCGATTATTGTTTTAATATTTAAAAAAAGCTTGTAATGTTTCAGTTGAAATAGATAAAATATATCATAAACAAATAAATTAGAAAGTCCAAAACAATATCTAGAAACAAAACTCAAATAAGAATCTGAACTTTTTAAACAAACAACAGGTTCAGTCGATTGAATGCCCTAGTTTAGTCAACTGAACGAGAGGAAAGAAAAATAATGTAACATAGGTTTAGTTGACTGAATTGTTATTCAGTCGACTCTATAAATAATTTTTTTATCTTGAACTTGACATTTTGGTCATTCGATTGACTTCAATATTCAGTCGACTGGTCGAATAAAAATAAAAACTAATATTTTCAAATTCAGTCGTTTGAATTTTTATTTCAGTCGATTCTATAGACAAGAAAATTTAGTTCCCGAACATTCAATCTTAGTTAGTCGACTGAGTGACTATTCAGTTGACTAATACAGTAGAAAAATTTATTTCCAGAGCAGTTTTCAGTCGACTGAATTGTCCTCCTAGTCGACCGATCAGGTATTTTTTAGTTTTTTAAAATAAAAACCCATTCAACTTCACATCTTTTGGGACAATTACTCATTCAAAATTCTTGCCTTTATTCAATCCATCACGTGTTCTGACTTTACTCTTTCATCTCCTTTCCCAAAGAGATAAATAAAATCAAATTTTCCTTCCTAAACAAATCATTTACAATGCCTCCAAGATGTTCAAGAGAATCATCTACAACAACTGGACCATTAGAATCTCAAATCAGAGGCTGGCTATACAATGATGTTGCTGTCCAAAGGTTCACTAACATGAAGAGCATGAGGATTTTCAAAGGATCATTCATCCACTTTAGAGATTTTGGAGGCTATGCTATTCGAGAATTCGCTGAAGCAAGCTGTAACAACCCCACCACTATGCCCAGTTTAGCAAAGGATATTAAAAGTAATATCGTTCGCTAATCCGGAGAATACAGTTGTTGAAGGGCGATCGAATGTGAATATATCTTTATACTAACACTGACACGTCATTTATACCTTTTTCTTAATATCTGAAATTAAATTGGATGTATACAGTATCAATACAAAGTAATAAACACACCGATTTAATAGTATTCAGAACAGAATAAAATATGAGACAAATATCAGAGAAACACAGATCACAGCGAAATAATAATTTTGTTAACTTATACAAAGTTCGAGTCTACAAAATAAAATACTGGACTCAAATAATATATAGGTGACAATTCTATAATCTCAACTATACAAAGTCCAAATGGTTAAATGAGATAAACTAGAAGTCCAAATAGTATATCTCCCCAGCTAGCCCAATCATCCAGAGGACTACTTGTAACCTGAAAAGTCTCGGTCTGACCCGAGCAAAATAACACTCGGGTAAGACTATCTCTAAATATCATAAGGGTGAGATATTGATAAAAAGAATATATGACTTAACCATATCCAAATAAGTCATCTCAATTAAGTATGCCCAAACATTAATCATATATGCATGTTAACAAAATTTATGACTTAATCATAAAATAAGTCATATCGAATAAACACGCCTAAGCACCATATATATGCCAAATTCAACTTAAAAATAATAAGGCATATAAAACAAATCACCATTTCACAAATTCATATCAAGTCTCCAATGGACTATCCTCTAAAATATGGTGATAATCAATTCAAAATTCTTCAGAGCCGAAACAAAAGGATACTAAATATCCATGCCAAAATCTCTGAAGAATTAATCGTCAATAATGAAATAATAATGGTAGTCAACTACCAGTATGAAACAGTGCGACACGGGATCTAATCAGTCCCAGACTGTAGAAAAATAAACCCCGCCACATACCTAACCACAGAAATAGGATACAGTCTAACCAAAGAAATAGACTGGCTATGTGAATTTACCTAACCATAGAAATAGGTAAATATTGTCCACTGGTGAGAAAAACTGATAGGGTTGCAATATAATACCTGTCCAAAACAGAAAGGGCGGTCGTATTATACCAAAACAGACCTAACAACATAAATAGATCTGCCTACCCAAAATCTAAGTAAGATTGACTCTCAGGTCATTGGAAAAATAAGCTGTCGTCTCTTAGGAATCTATCGGCATACTAAAAATCCGAACATCCCAAGATATACAACTCTAAAGTGTTGATTACTGTCACTATGGTAATTACAAGAATTTAGCTAACTGTCCCATACCAGAAAGTAAATTCAAGTATTTACTAAAAGCTAGTAATTTCCACTAAAACTTTATTTAACAAATTATAATGATAATCAAAAGAATTGTACAAAGTGTCCCATACCACCCGACAATTCAATCGTTTATTAAAATTCTTTATTTCATAGAGAATCACGAAATTATTCAGAATTCCAATTCAAACTTGCATAAAAATAACCAAAAGCTAAATACAATAAAAGCCTACAATGGTTTATAGGTTGAAAGTAATTAATACAATTTTATCATATAGAAAGTGATATTTAAATTGCTTTACCTATAGTTTACTTTCAAATTTATCACTTTTAAAATCCTATAACCCATATATATAAAACGAAAGAGTTATAACGTTACAAGTCTTAAAATAAAATTCTTTTATTAGAACTTTGAATCAAAACAATATTTTCATAATCAATAATTTACTTTATATTCAAATCCATATAAATATGTTTATAATATTACTTCATAAACACTTTAAACCCATAAATTATTTGTAAACATGAAAATCTTAGTTAAATTTATTTAGAAACAAAGCTTTACTTTTCACAATTTATAACTTACTTTATTTCGAAATTCTATTTAAATGTATGCACATATAAATAAAGGTATAATTTTCCAAAGGCCTTCTTTAATTTTTACCCTATATAGATATATATATATAATTACTTAAAATAAAATTTTATCAACCTTAAAACTTTATTCTCGCTTCTTTTTAAAACAAAACTCTTTATATACTTAATTAATAGTGTGTGCACACTTTAAAATAAATCATCAAAAGGAACTGAAATTCTAATAATCAAATGACTACTAGAAATCAGAAGTTAGCATAGTCCAAAACAAGCTCAAAATTCAAACAACAAACTCATTTAAAATTCAACATCTAGAACCAACATCGTTGTATAAAATATAATTCCATAATATGGAATTATTTTGCGACCCAAGTTACTTATCGACAACTCTGGTCACACAATAATGTATAACAACCATATAATCTAACTACAACTAATCACACGTATTTCGATAGTTTACAAAATCAAGCAATTTCATAATCGATAATTTACTTTCAAATCCACTATTTAGAACATACAATTTAACCTACTCAACTATCAAACTAATTGAAACCATAGCATGCAATTTTATCCCAAACATTTCAATCAATCATTAACCAATTTTTAACGCATAATCACAATCAATAAAATGCAAATTATGTTGATATAGAAGTATGAGTTAATCAACTCACCGAATTCATTGCTTGTCGAAATTCCCAATAACATCCACTAACCACCATCGCTGCTTTTCTTTTCAACATATGTTCCAAACCCTAGCACGCTTGTAGCTTCCTCAACCAGGCTTCGACATCGTCCCCTGCTTGAAGTTCGCTCTGGCATCGCTCAATTCCATCACCTCACACACATGAATTCACACTCGCCCGCATCGATTTTCGCTGCCAGGAAAGCGCCTTGAAGCACGCAACTCCCCTCCAATCGCCGTTGGCTGCTGAGCACTGCGCGCCTTTCTTGATTAGCTGCCATCGACGTGCAGCTCGAGATCATGCCTCTTCTCTCGTGCGTGATTTTTTTTCCTTGCACGTTAAATTTTCAAATTAGGGGATTTTGGCTAAGGCAGGAAAAGGGAAGAATACGTTTGGGAAAATAGAGAATGGGTTAAGGTATTAGGACTTAATTACATATAGGACTAGTTTTAGTTTAATTGGGTTGGGCTCCATTATGTTTCTCATTTCTATTTTTTTTTTCAAGTTATTCCCCAATTTTATATGTAAATCTGTTCTAATTTAAATTAATTTGATTTACACTTTATTCGAGAATATATTTTCAAATTAAACAGTCTCTTTCAATTTGATACTCATGTATCTTTATTCAATTATTTATCATATTAATGTAAAATAATTAAATTTCCATCTATAACGGTCATATAAAAATTGTATATGTTTTAAAAATACTCTTGTATTTATTAAAACGTTTTTTTTTCTTTTTGTATTTTCAATTATTATCAAAAAAATTGAATTCAAATACTTCTGTTTTAATTAAATTAGTTTAATATTATAGCTTCGAAAAACAAGGTTGTTACAGACTTCCCCCCTTATGAAAATTGCGTCCTCGCAATTACTTGTAGGGAGATGTCGCACTAAACTCTAACATCAACTATTTTCGAATTTTACTATTAAGTTGAAACTCAATCAAAACCTTAAGTAGTTAATATTATAATCAAACTTATCATATGTTATAAATTTAAATAGATTCATTTATTGATTTCCGTTTCTTTGTATACGAAAATTTATTGAAAATTTTCTAAGTATTAAAATTTTTGGAAAATTTCGGCAGAGTCTCCTTTGTACGGAGAGCTTTTTGCAATTTCACAATTATAATATATACAATATACATCAATCAAACAGTCAGAAACACAATATATATTAATATTCCTAACAATTCTGTATTTAATCCGAAAGCGTACCTTTATTTTAGCATTTAAAGCAAGTTTGCTTATTATCAAGCGAGCAAAAGCGAGCGAACGTTGCCAATTTATTCATCTATGCTTCAATTGAACCTTTCTCAACTCAAATCAAACATTAGTCTCATATATGATAAAGTATGATAAATATGCATTTACACAATGTAAATAAAAAACATGACGTTCATGTTTAGGCCATTTCTGACTACATTTAAAAACTCAAAAAACACAAAATCAAGTCATACTTTTCAAAAGTCAATTATTATATAGTGTGTTAGCTTCGCAAAACAACTTCTGGATCGTAAAAATATGAATCACATCTCAACTTATCGAGCATTTTCTAACAATTGGTACTGCAGATTTTTAACTTTAAACACATGCCCACTTAACAAATTTGGGTTTGTAGCCTAATAAACGTTCAAATTTTTTAGAACACATAAAATAAAAGTTGTTGCTTAGGTTATATGCTTTCCAGAAAGTGCAGATTCATGAAAATCGGATAAACAAATCAAGAGTTATGGCCAAAGTGCTTCAGCATTGAAATTTTGGAAATAATTATCCTGACCGAATTTTTGATTTAAATCTAAAGTGATTTTAACACCAACAGATTTAAAAATTTTCAAAAATGACAAACACAAAAGTTGTTCTACATTAAAATACCTTTCAATTGAAAAAGGAATCATCAAAATCGGATAGATTAATCAAAAGTTATTCCCATTTTTGTTCAGCACTTTCAAAGTATAAATTTTCTAAATTTTATCTCCTTTCAACATATGTACAAAAGTTTTAAAAGATATAACAGTAAACTTTCATCTTGTTAATATTATAATCATGGAAATATTATACAGCAGTACAAAGCAAGGTTATTAAAAAGGCAAAATGAAAGGACAGTAGGAAAGAAAACATGATACATGTGTAAAGTTATAATCTATGAACCTGACAGCTATTTATTTCTTTGCAAATTAACGTTTCTAAAACTAAAATCACAAAGGTCAATCCTCTTCAATAAGAAAGAACTAATACCAAAACAAAACAGCAGCCAAAAAAAAAAAATGAACAAAGCAAGATGATGTATGGAAATACCCAATGGTGTTCAAAACAGCACTCTCATATGCACAAATGTGTATCACGCTTACGATTAACTGAATGTTATTATTTACTTATTGATTTATTAATCTGAAAAAAATATAAAGCACCTAGCATAGTTCACTAACAGGTACCCATTTTACTAGTTTACTACAATGGATGTGGTTACAGTTTTCAGCCTAAAGCTACAACAAATTTATTTTCATACTTCATGAGGGATTTTAAATTTAATGGACTCGAGAAAAGAAATCCATTACAACAGTCCGCTAGTCAACATCGATGTTAGGAACAATATGAACCGATGATAAACTAGACTTATCGAGGTTTGAATTCTGAAACAAATTCCATAGAATTAAAAAGAATTTCATCTTCAAATTTAAAATCAACGATTCAAGCCTTACATCGTTATGATTCTAACTTGTTTAAAACCAATGTGTTCCCGTTAGTTGCTACTCCCGGTCCTGGGATTAGTAAATCACACATGAGAATAGCCAGGTTCCAGTCTTTTTATACTACCAGGTATTTTGACGTACTGTTAATGCAACTATAAACAAAAATATATACATAGGATATTATGGACAGCTTTAAGTACATATATTAAAAACTATGTTTGTATATACATCCTGACATTTGAATTTATTGCATTATGCAGGTTATGCATATGTACTCACAACTCTCGATATTTTTGTTCAATCTCATTTTCTCTTTTTCTAGAAACTTCGGATCCAAAATTGACAGTGGATGGTATTTACGCAGAAAAATGCATTTGCTAGCAAATAATGTAAATGATAATTGCTTTATGTAAATACTTGTACCGTGAGAATAGCCAGTGCAAAATTAAATTATTTAGTTTTGATATGACACTTTTTTAACATGAAAAACCGTTGAACGGAAGGGAGTATAGATGAAAAAAATATGGAGACTTTGACATAATAAATAAAAACTGAGAAGATGAAGATCATTTAATAACTTTTGTTAATACGAACTTCTTGCATTTTAAATAAGAATATGCAAAATTTCATGCATTCAATACAGATAATTGCACTTTGTTGTTTCTATTTTTAGAGCAAATACTTGCACTTGGCATACATATAGAGCAAAAGACTATTTATGCAATATCTGTATTTTTCAGTAAATAGTGCAAATTACAATTGTTTAATGCAAATAATTGCACTTTGAAAATAGATAGTATATACCGTATAACTCTTTCGAGTCAATATACTAACACTTTCTAATAGACAGTAAACTAAAATTATTGATTGCAAACATTTGCAATTTGAAGTAGTTAATGTAAAGGTTCACATTCACATTTTGGCATAATTATGTAAACGGCTTCCAATATACCTATTTATATTTTCATAGATTTCAGATATAAAAAAAAAATTACTTGAGCTGTAATGCATGCATATGAACATAGCTCCAAACAACAATAAAAGAAAACACCAATCAGATCTATCTTGTATCTTGCATGAATTGTAATATCTACCAATACACATAGTGTACACATGTATATTTTCAAAAATTAGAATTTCATTAGCCGTGAATATTTTGCATTTTATCTTCTAAATAGCAATAAAATAAAGAATTTTCTAAAGTGGACATAGATCGAACGACCGATAATGATAACCATAATCTTAATCTCTTCATTGCATCATTATTAATTGGTTCTTTGTTTGTTTTTTTTTCCAAGTGTACAATATATTTTCTACAATTTGCCAAGCAAACCCATAATGGAGCTTTAAAACTACAACTGAACGCCGAAAAATTTAATATCAAACCTTTAGTTTTTTTTCCAAGTAATGTACTCTTAATTTAAATACTTTATTTTATTTATTAAAATACCCCAATGCATCTCTTTCTATAAAATATTACTTATAAAATATTATTACTCAAAACATTTTATTGTCCAGAACACTGTGTCCGAATGTCTCGTCTAGTGTTTAGGAAATTCCTATCGATAACGTTGATCAGACGCATCGACTAGAATTCTTAAAGCACTCAACAGACAATTTAACACAAAATTATTTTCTATAAGATATACATATTTCTTTTAATACTTTAGGCTTTTCTAAATATTTGCTTGTTTATAATAATATAATCATATTCCCTATATATGTATATCCAATATCAAAAAGATTTTAATTTAAACAGATACTTGCTTCATATAAAATCCTTTCAATTAATCTTAGATTTCCATATAAGAATAATTCAAAGATCACAATTCCATAGTACACTCATTCATCAATAGATACTTCAAGCAAACATCAACTTTTAAATTTATCGTAACATTTAGTTAAGTATACTTATGAATTAATATCCCACTTTATATAAGTTTAAATTTTCAATATTACTTACGGTAATTGCACTACTGAAGACAGCAAAAGTTTTTTTTGTCATTGAGTATACTTTCCAATTCCATATTTAATATTTGCTTTTATAAAAGTTCTTTCTATCCATTTCAAAATTTAAATAAAATAATTCTTAACAAATTTTAATTCCACAATACATCATCATATTTATTTGGTTGTACCAATAATTACAATTTCATTTTATATCAAACAAAGTTTTCAATTTTCTTTTCGGTAACCACACAAATAAAGATACCGTAATGTTTAATAATTAATATCGAGCAGGTTATAAATTTCGAGATGAAAATTCCTACTCAATACTAATTCAACAATTATTTAGAAATTTCAAAACAATCAAACATCCATTGATGCAAACAACATACATTTCAATCAAACAAATAACCGCCTTCAACGGAAAGCTATTTTCCAGCTTTCGCGGCGCACTCTGATCCCTAACAAATCAGGACACAATAATTTAATTCTAAGCCATCTAAGGTCTCATCTATATTTATTTCTCAAATCTTACTTTTAATAAAAGTAAGTTCCAATATTTTCATAACAATAAGTTATATAGTATTATCAAAAGATTTATCAAATACGTCCCAATGATTATTCCCAATAATCATTTATATTCCTACTCCTAATAGTTAATTAAAGTACTAACCACTACACACCCAAGGGACGGGACTCTAAGTAATCTAGGTTTAGATCTCGACTCTGTACAATTTATATTCTATAATATTCTGAACACAGCTCTGATACCAAGCTGTAACAACCCCACCGCTATGCCCAGTTTAGCAAAGGATATTAAAAGTAATATCGTTCGCTAATCCGGAGAATACGGTTGTTGAAGGGCGATCGAATGCGAATATATCTTTATACTAACACTGACACGTCATTTATACCTTTTTCTTAATATCTGAAATTAAATTGGACGTATACAGTATCAATACAAAGTAATAAACACACCGATTTAATAGTATTCAGAACAGAATAAAATATGAAACAAATATCAGAGAAACACAGATCACAGTGAAATAATAATTTTGTTAACTTATACAAAGTTCGAGTCTACAAAATAAAATACTGGACTCAAATAATATACAGGTGACAATTCTATAATCTCAACTATACAAAGTCCAAATGGCTAAATGAGATAAACTAGAAGTCCAAATAGTATATCTCCCCAGCTAGCCCAATCATCCAGAGGACTACTTGTAACCTGAAAAGTCTCGGTCTGACCCGAGCAAAATAACACTCGGGTCAGACTATCTCTAAATATCATAAGGGTGAGATATTGATAAAAAGAATATATGACTTAACCATATCCAAATAAGTCATCTCAATTAAGTATGCCCAAACAATAATCATATATGCATGTTAACAAAATTTATGACTTAATCATAAAATAAGTCATATCGAATAAACATGCCCAAGCACCATATATATGCCAAATTCAACTTAAAACTAATAAGGCATATAAAACAAATCACCATTTCACAAATTCATATCAAGTCTCCAATGGACTATCCTCTAAAATATGGTGATAATCAATTCAAAATTCTTCAGAGCCGAAACAAAAGGATACTAAATATCCATGCCAAAATCTCTGAAGAAATAATCGTCAATAATGAAATAATAATGGTAATCAACTACCAGTATGAAACAGTGCGACACGGGATCTAATCAGTCCCAGACTGTAGAAAAATAAACCCCGCCACATACCTAACCACAGAAATAGGATACAGTCTAACCAAAGAAATAGACTGGCTATGTGAATTTACCTAACCATAGAAATAGGTAAATATTGTCCACTTGTGAGAAAAACTGATAGGGCTGCAATATAATACCTGTCCAAAACAGAAAGGGCGGCCGTATTATACCATAACAGACCTAACAACAGAAATATATCTGCCTACCCATAATCTAAGTAAGATTGACTCTCAGATCATTGGAAAAATAAGCTGTCGTCTCTTAGGAATCTATCGGCATACTAAAAATCCGAACATCCCAAGATATACAACTCTAAAGTGTTGATTACTGTCACTATGGTAATTACAAGAATTTAGCTAACTGTCCCATACCAGAAAGTAAATTCAAGTATTTACTAAAAGCTAGTAATTTCCATTAAAACTCTATTTAACAAATTATAATGATAATCAAAAGAATTGTACAAAGTGTCCCATACCACCCGACAATTCAATCGTTTATTAAAATTCTTTATTTCATAGAGAATCACGAAATTCTTCAGAAATCCAATTCAAACTTGCATAAAAATAACCAAAAGCTAAATACAATAAAAGCCAACAATGGTTTATAGGTTGAAAGTAATTAATACAATTTTATCATATAGAAAGTGATATTTAAATTGCTTTATCTATAGTTTACTTTCAAATTTATCACTTTTAAAATCCTATAACCCATATATATAAAACGAAAGAGTTATAACGTTACAAGTCTTAAAATAAAATTCTTTTATTAGAACTTTAAATCAAAACAATATTTTCATAATCAATAATTTACTTTATATTCAAATCCATATAAATATGTTTATAATATTACTTCATAAACACTTTAAACCCATAAATTATTTGTAAACATGAAAATCTTAGTTAAATTTATTTAGAAACAAAGCTTTACTTTTCACAATTTATAACTTACTTTATTTCGAAATTCTATTTAAATGTATGCACATATAAATAAAGGTATAATTTTCCAAAGGCCTTCTTTAATTTTTACCCTATATAGATATATATAATTACTTAAAATAAAATTTTATCAACCTTAAAACTTTATTCTCGCTTCTTTTAAAAAAAACTCTTTATATACTTAATTAATAGTGTGTGTGTATACACTTTAAAATAAATCATCAAAAGGAACTGAAATTCTAATAATCAAATGACTACTAGAAATTAGAAGTTAGCATAGTCCAAAACAAGCTCAAAATTCAAACAACAAACTCATTTAAAATTCAACATCTAGAACCAACATCGTTGTATAAAATATAATTCCATAATATGGAATTATTTTGCGACCCAAGTTACTTACCGACAACTCTGGTCACACAATAATGTATAACAACCATATAATTTAACTATAACTAATCACACGTATTTCGATAGTTTACAAAATCAAGCAATTTCATAATCGATAATTTACTTTCAAATCCACTATTTAGAACATACAATTTAACCTACTCAACTAACAAACTAATTGAAACCATAACATGCAATTTTATCCCAAACATTTTAATCAATCATTAACCAATTTTTAACGCATAATCACAATCAATAAAATGCAAATTATGTTGATATAGAAGTGTGAGTTAATCAACTCACCGAATTCATTGCTTGTCGAAATTCCCAATAACATCCACTAACCACCATCGCTGCTTTTCTTTTCAACATATGTTCCAAACCCTAGCATGCTTGTAGCTTCCTCAACCAGGCTTCGACATCGTCCCCTGCTTGAAGTTCGCTCTGGCATCGCTCAATTCCATCACCTCACACACATGAATTCACACTCGCCCCCATCGATTTTCGCTGCCAGAAAAGCGCCTTGAAGCACGCAATCCCCTCCAAACGCCGTTAGCTGCCATCGACGTGCAGCTCGAGATCATGCCTCTTCTCTCGTGTGTGATTTTTTTTCCTTATACGTTAAATTTTCAAATTAGGGAATTTTGGCTAAGGCAGGAAAAGGGAAGAATACGTTTGGGAAAATAGAGAATGGGTTAAGGTATTAGGACTTAATTACATATAGGACTAGTTTTAGTTTAATTGGGTTGGGCTCCATTATGTTTCTCATTTCTATTTTTTTTTTCAAGTTATTCCCCAATTTTATATGTAAATCTGTTCTAATTTAAATTAATTTGATTTACACTTTATTCGAGAATATATTTTCAAATTAAACAGTCTCTTTCAATTTGATACTCATGTATCTTTATTCAATTATTTATCATATTAATGTAAAATAATTAAATTTCCATCTATAACGGTCATATAAAAATTGTATATGTTTTAAAAATACTCTTGTATTTATTAAAACGTTTTTTTTCTTTTCGTATTTTCAATTATTATCAAAAAAATTGAATTCAAATACTTCTGTTTTAATTAAATTAGTTTAATATTATAGCTTCGAAAAACAAGGTTGTTACACAAACCATATTGACCATCTCATCAACTTGGAAGCCAACAATCTCAAGATCTACCCATTATTAGTAAAGTTGTTTTATGCTAACTTGAACTTAGATATCATGAATCCACATAATAGAGAAAATTGTACATGGAATCTTGTTTATAGTGTCAAAATTTATCTACCTATAGCAAGATTAGGATCTATTTTAAGTTTCCCTTCAGAAGGAGAAGACTTAGATGACATCGAAGTAGATTTGAACAATCATGATGAAATTAGCCATCTGTTTTTAGCTAATAACTTAGAAGTGTTGAAAGAAAAATTATTACTCCAAAAGCTAGAATTTTGCATAGAGTACTTACTCATTCTATACAATCACAGACCGGTAACTATGAAGTGGTTTATAAACACAACTTTCAAGCTCTTTAAACAATATATGGTCATCGAAATGTTAATTCGGCAAAGGTAATAATGGATGAATTCGAAACATTTCATAACCGTAGAGCCAAAACAATCCATTATGGAGAATATATCATGTGTATCTTAATGAGCTTTAAAGTACCTCTTCCATATTCCAAGTTTACTATAGTTGGTTGTTTAGACTCTAAAACTTTTAGTCTCATGAAACTTCCACAAAGAGTCGAACAACACAACATTACATTATTCGAGCAATGGAAAGCAAATAGAGAAGCCAGTAATCCCCAACCTACCAACCCTACTGCAGCTTCCTCCTCTCAAGCTTCTCAACCTCCTCAAACTCAACATGATGAGAATGACATATAAGAAATATCTTTGTAACATCTACCACGTCGGGCCTATGTCACTCTCTCCCGCAATCAAAGTAAGCTTGAACAACATATTTTCCGAGTTGAGCACACTGTCACTAAGATGGATAACAAGCTTGATTAAATTAAAGGATTCTTGAACAACATTTAGGATAAAAGGTCATGAGCTTTATCCTCTTCTACATATACACCCTTTGAAGAAATTTCTCAAAATCCCAAGCATTTAACTTGGACATCATCTGAAGAGGAAGAAGGAGAAGATTCGGTTAAGCAGGGATAAACAAGCAGAAGTCATGAGTACTGTAGCTTGGCAAGATGATATTTTCTTTCATTCTTTATCACTTATGCATCCTATTTTCATTTTATTTCTAAGAAACTTCAATCGTATGTTGATTGACGACAAGTTGTTTGATGTTATGCAATCATGATCGTGACAGTATTTTATTGTTATTCATGACATTTTTTGGGTTGTTTTATTTAATAGTCCTAGTGACGTTTGTGTTCTCTTATGAAATGTTTTGCAATATCTGCATTGTGATCGTTCTTCGTTTCTAAAATTTTCTCATCTTTAAGTATTACTTATACAAATTTTCTCTTACTAATTTCCATTTCCATTTTTGTTGATGACAAAGGGGGAGAATAACTATGGCCATACCAATAAGGGAGTATAGACATAGGGAAGAACAATCTATATATCGATTACTTTAAAATGTATAGTTTTCATCATCAAAAAGGTGGAGAATGTTAGAACCTCATATTTTGGTATTTTGAGAGTGAAAACTATACAATATTATACTATGTAAACAAACCACTTATGCAGAAAAAGTTCAATCAAACAAGGAGATGAACTCAACAAAAAGAAGACTAGGATGACACAACCAATGAAATATTAGTCTAAACGTCTTAGTCTAGAGTTATAAAGTTGTTAAAATCTCTTCTAAGTGGTATTTACAAACACACACATCATAAACTATTGTTAGAAAGCAGAAAAGTGAAAATTTGCATCAGTCAGTCGATTGAAACACCTCTCTCAGTCGACTGACCGAAAGAATTTTTAAAACAACTTATTCTGACAGTTTCAGCCAACTGAAAATTCTGACTAGTCAGCTAGACATGTTTTGTGACGCCCCACCTCTATACTCACACTAGCCAAGGACACTTCAGGGTAATGCTGTCTACTAGCACGAAGAATAAGGCTGTTTAGCGACCATCTGTGTAGTTGGTTTTAGAGCAAGAACCGATATGTCAAATAGTATATCATGCATTTCAATTCAAGAGGAAATCTGACATATCCAATCCAAACTCAAATCTACTACACAGTGGCTATGTGGCCTTCAGAATCAATATAAAATAAACATAACACAAAATCAGTCACAGATATTCATATCACTAAGGCGGAAACAGATATGAATATAATACATAGAAGTGAACATCATAGTAGTGGTCATACAAGATCCACTACATCACAAAAGAATAGGTACATGTTCTACACAAAAGAATATGTATACATCAAAGAGTCTCTATTTCATATACATGAAAGACAAAAACTACTAATGCTAAAGTAGTTAGCCAAAAGTCAGAAGCTAATCCCTGCTAAGAAGTCAAGTGTAAGCACCTGATAAACCTCGGTCTGACCCGAGTATTATTTAAGAAGAAAAATAATAAACGGATCAGTCTAGCTATAATTATCATGTAAGATGAGATAGGATAAGAGATATGACAAATATATATGATAACAACATAAATCATACAATATCTCAAATTTTCTCAAACACCAAAAAGACCGTCATATTCTTTATTTTATTCACCAAGTCATAAATATTGATAAAGCTTATCAATGCAAATCAAAAATATTGGTGAAACACAAATTCCAAAAATCATCAATTAGAAATCCATAAATCACAAAAAAGGGGGAGGCCTATCACAACGGGAGCATGAAAACTCACCAACACGTGTATCACAAAAGGGACGCTATCCCATAGGTCGCTAACCCATAAAAATACGGGGTACAGTTCTCCCTTGAGGACAAATGAGCCGAACATCGATGCACCAAAAAAGATACGCCCCATGCACAGACTCATTGAGCCGATTGCTCCACGAATGGTCAAAAGACCATGGGTCGCTGCCCCACCAAATTGAGCCGAAGCTCCACAGAACGGGGTATAGTCCCCCACGCGGACAATGAGACATCACATAACGCTAGTCTAAACCACAAAATGATCATCATAGATCAATAAGTGTAAATTACACCAAGCTAGTAAATAAATGAGTTTAGCTTCATATCCCATAACCACTGGCTTAATTTAGATATTAACGAACAAATTATAGATTTCCACTCGAAAATTGTCACCAGATTTCAATCGAACAAGTCTAAGAATTAATCGACGAAGTAAACGTAAGCGTTTCATACCACTTTTTTTGCTAAGTCGTTTAATTGGATTTGTCATCCGAATGAGGTAAAGGTTTGTATATACTAATAGATTGGAAAACGGTTTTCAAAAAAGAGTTTTGTATTAGAAGTGTGTTAATATCATTTTTTGTGAAAGAGTTTTAGTATTTACTACTAGTATAAAATCCTTTGTATTTTAAAGTGAGAAATCATAGAAACGATTGTAAAAACAATCGATCACCAAAAATCCACATTTCTATAACGTGAATGAAAACCATGGAAATCGATACCAAATCCTTCAAATGGAAACACCAAAAATCCAGAAAAGAAATCATCAAAGTCGATAATGAATGACAATAACTAATCGGATCATCATAAATCGATAAAAATGGAAATCCACATAAAAATATACCATAATCCAGAATTTTACAGCGCAAGACGTCTGAGGGTTTTCCCAAACGTCTGAGTTGAAGCTCAGGAAATTCATTCTAGGTCGCTCAGACGTCTGGGGATGAACCTCAGACGTTTGGGGATGAACCTCAAACGACTGACCTTGAGTTCTGAAATTTTATTTCCTAAGCCTCAAACGTCTGAGTGTTTTCCCAAACGTCTGAGCTGAATCTCAGGGCATAATTTGCCTAGCCCAAAGATGGGCAAACGAATTTGGAAGTTATCGAATGAGCGACAGTGGCTAGGGATTTATGCCAAGCGACAACCCAGCCCTATAGGCTCTTCAGTACACCCCAAACAACATGTCCAAACATCCAGAGAAGGAATTTTATAGATTTTGACTTCAAAATACCAAGATTGGAAAATTTACCAAACCAATTCAATTCAAAAGCAATTGAATAAGAAATAGATGTTAGGAATTCATACCTAACATCAATGAAAGCTATAGACATAGATGTGAGTTCAAGAACTCACTTTTAAAACCCAAAATAGAAATGAGAAGCTCTAAAACAAGCTAAGGTTGATTTCTCCTCAACTACACCTCAAAGATCATTAACCTATTATCACATGCAAGGATTTTCCTAAGTTAGGTTATAGGAAAAATCTAGAATTGAAGAGGAATTGAGATGGAGAAGATGAAGAGGATGCTTACCTATGCTTCTCCTTAATTTTAGAACTTGAATTTGAATTTCCTAAGAATATAGGGCTTAGGAATTTTGATTTCCCCTCTTTTCCCCCATTTTTCCTTTTGCTTTGGGTGTTAAGAAATTTTGAGAGGAATGAATGAAGAGGAGAGGAGTTAGGGTATTATGTAGAAGGTTTGGGTTATCTTTTTGGGTTAGTGGGCTAGAACACAACACAAAGCCCAAATAAAAATACCAAAATCCTAATAAAGTCCAAACATATCAAATGTTTATACTTAAACAAGTTGCAAACATCGTTTTGAACTCAATGAAAGTGGTCTCGAGTACGGATTCGACTGTTTACAAAAAGTCACATTTCGAACTTTAATTCAACCAACGATGCTATATTTAAATAAAACATTTAAATATATAATCGTAAAATTTGCGGGTTGTTACAGACTCCCCTCCTTAAAGGAATTGCATCCTCACAATATTTAAGAAGGAAATAAGGAGTAACAACCATTTTGTGACATAACAACACAAAAGGAAAAATTGAAATGAGAAGTTCACTTTAAGGAGCACGAGAGAGTAAATCAGGATGTGTTCGCTCGATGAATTCTCTAGATTCCCAAGAACAATCCTTAGGATTTGCGGACCATTGAACTTTCACAAACGGAACATCTTTATTGCGAAGGCGTTTATCCTCCGTTGCAATGATACGAATAGGATGTTGCTCACAAGTCAAATTAGATGAAACCTCAATTTCTTCAATAACACTAGGATAAAGAATAGAGTCGCAATATCTAAGGCGTTTACGTAGTTGAGAGACGTGAAATACGTCATGAATAGCGGAAAACTGAGCCGATAACGAAAGATGATAAGCCATGGAACCAATGCGTTCAGTGATGGGAAATGGGCCAATATATCGAGGTGCTAACTTTCTCGATCGACTGAAACGCACAACACCCTTCGTTGGTGAAACACAAATGAATACCAAATCTCCCACAGAAAATTCTAAATTCCTTCTTTGGTTATCGGCATAGAATTTTTGTCTACTTTGAGCTTATTTCATCCTACGACGAATAAGGTCAATCTTTTCTGTGGCATCTCGAATAAAACTGGACCTACAACCAACTTCTCACCAGTTCCAAGCCAACACGAAGGAGATCGGCATGGCCTTCCGTAGAGTGCCTCGAAAGGTGCGATACTAATACTAGATTGTAAACTGTTATTGTAAGAAAATTCAGCAAGGGAAATATGATCTTCCCAATTTCCACCAAAATGAAGAACACATGCACGAAGGAGATCTTCAAGAGTTTGTTCCCAAAGCTTTTTGAAGACCCTTCCAAAATCCACTAGTAAATAATGGATCACGATCGCTAACAATAGAATTAGGAACTCCATGCAATTTAACATTTCTTTAACATAGAATTTAGCTAAAAGAGGTATGGTCCGGTTGGACCGAACAGGAAGAAAATAGGCGGATTTGGTAAGTCTATCTACATACACCCATAAACTGTCATGACCTGAACGAGAATGGGGAAGACCGTCAATAAAGTCCATGGAAACTTGATCCCACTTCCAAACGGGAATGTCCAAAGATTTTAATAACCCACTAGGCCTTTGATGCTCGGCCTTTATGAGTTGGCAAGTCATGCAACACTTAATAAAGTTAGCAATATCAGATTTCATTCAAACCTAATAAGAAAGTCGTTTCACGTCCGCATACATTTTACTACTACCGGGATGAATGGTAAATTTAGAACGATGAGAATCTTCTAAAATGTCTTTACGAAGATCGCTAATATTTGGCACAATAAGTCTACCAAATTTTCGAATGCCCCCACGAGCATCGATTTCAAAGTCTTTCAGACCATCAATATTATTTTTGTCCCTATAACTTTGGCTAAGATAAGCCAATTCGGGATCGTGCTTTTGAGCATCAAGGATGCGGTCTAAAAGAGAAGGATGAGCCTCAAGGCTACATAAAACAAGAGATGAACACGAATTGGATTCACGATCTCGAATCTCACAAGTGGACAAAGTCTCGAGATCATTTCATTTAGATATCATCATGGAAACAACTGCGTGTTGCTTACGACTAAGGGCATCGGCAACACGATTTCCCTTTCCGCAAGTATAAAAAATATCAAGCTCATAAGATGCAAGGAATTCGAGCCAACGTTGTTGGCGCAAATTAAGTTCCTTTTGAGAGAATAAACACTTTAAAGATTTATGATCGGTGTAGAGAACAAATTTCTCCCCCAAAAGGTAATGACGCCAAATTTTAAGGGAGAAAATAATGGTTGCGAGCTCTAAATCATGAGTGGCATATCTAGTCTCGGCAGGCTTTAATTGCCTAGATGCGTAAGCGATAACACATTCCCTTTGCATGAGAACAGCAGCCAAACCAACACGACTAGCATCGGTATAAACAATCAAGTCTTGGTTCCCTTCGGTAGTCACAAGAATAGGAGCATCGGAACGGAGTTCTTTCAATTTTTGAAAAGCAACTTCACATTTGTCCGACCAAATGTACTTAACTCCCTTCTTTGTCAAACTAGTAAGTGGTATGGAAATTTTAGAAAAGTCTTTTATAAACCGACGGTAATAGCCCACCAATCCAAGAAAATTATGAATTTCCATAACACTCTCTGGTCTCTTCCAGTTTTGAATCGCCTCGATCTTTGAAGGATCCACGGAAATACTAGACTCAGAAATAATATGTCCTAAAAATTTCACACTAGATTGCTAAAAATGGCACTTAGAAAATTTTGCTTTCAATTGATTGCTCCTAAGTGTTTCAACATAATGCGAAGATGTTTTTCATGCTCTTCCTCGGTTTTAGAATAAACTAGAATATCATCAATAAAGATAAGAACAGATCAATCGAGGAAGTCTTTGAAAACTCGGTCCATATGGTCAACAAAATAAGCTGGAGCATTTGTTAAAACCAACTGGTATAACAAGCCATTCATAAGATCCATAACGAGTACGGAATGATGTCAAAGGAATACTATCCTCGACAATTCTAAGCTGATGAAAACCGGTTGCTAAGTCTAACTGCAAAAAGACTCTAGCACCACTAAGTTGATTGAATAGATCATCAATCCGAGGTAAGGGATATTTATTCTTAATGGTAAGAACATTAAGCTTGCGGTGGTCAATGCGAAGCCTAAGTGTACCATCAGATTTCTTCACAAAGATAGCCGAAGCTCCCCAAGGAGAGGAACTAGAACGAATAAACTGTTTTGCTTCCAATTCAGATAATTGTTTACGCATGTCCTCATTTTCCTTACTGGACATACGATAAGGAGGACGAGTGATAGGTAGAGCTCTAGGGATTAGATTAATTCTGAACTCAATTTCTCGCTTAGGTGGTAATCCTAAAACGTGCTCAAATATATAGGGAAATTCATGAACAATGTGAATGATGGAAATGAAATCTTCCTCATCATCATTGTCGTCATCATGCAGATTTAGAGAATAAAAGGATGCTATTGAATTAGAATCTGAATCTTTAAGAATAATAGAAATCTGCTTAACAGATTGGGGATGTCGAAGATGGATAGCCTATCGGGACATAGGATGTGGGCTTCATAAAGATTACGCCAATTCATTCCCAAAATCATTCTGAAACCTAAGTAACGTATAACATGCAAATCGGCATGGAAAGCATAATCACATAAAATAATTTCAACATCCTTACAAAATAAACCGAGTGTTGCGGATCCATCAATCGGATTCGCAATTCTTAATGAAGTCATCAAGCCCATAACATTTAAAGAAAAAGTATCAACAAGTTCTTTTGATATAAAAGAGTGAGATGCACCCGTATCAAGAAAACTCGAATAGGAAGATCATGAAACATAATAATGCCATCAAGGACAGAATGAGAAATACCTTGACCCAGAGAAGGGCCATTAGAAGCTTGCACAACATTCAGCTTTCCCTCTTTCTTGCTTTGAAGTTTGGGACATGAAAATATATGATGACCCAAACTTTTGCAATAGCAGCAAGTAAGGGACCCTGGATACTTATTTGTATAGTGGTCCTTAGAACCACAATTGTAGCATTCTCCACGATTAGGGGTAGGAGCCTTTGCTACCGAAGTTTCTTGCTCCCTTTCTTGTTGGGATTATGTTTGAACTTATTATCGCGATGCCTCTTCTTGTTGTTATTGAAGTTCTTTTTGGCACCCCCAACATCACCATCGCTTTCTTTATCGGCCTCTTCAAGTCGAAGAGCGATATCTACAAGCTGATCGAAAGGCACTTCTAGTTTCAAAAGTAAAGCCTTTTTGAAGTTCTTATTCAAACCATAGATAAACCTTTGATTCTTCTTCAAAGGGGTATTAATATACTCGACCCCATATTTAAAGAGGGATTCCAAAGATGCGACATAGTCTGTCACAAAGATTCACCTTGAACAAGGTCAATAAAACGTCGAGCTAAAGTTACCTTTTCTGCTTCAGGTACAAAATTTAACTCGAACCTTTCCCGGAATTGCTTCCAAGTAAGATCCGCTTCTACAATTTCCAAAATCAAAAGCTCATACCAATCTAATGCTCTCTCCTGGAGCATGCTAGAAGCCACTTGGACTCGATGTAAATCTAAAAGATTCATCCGAGAAAAGATGCGATCGCATGTTCTAAGCGAAGCTTGGACTTCTGTAACACTTTCGGAACCTTTGAATGGCTTTCCACCGAAATTGGTGTAATCAACGCACAAGCATGCAAACCCAGATTTAGGATGAGTAGGCTCAAGAATGGGTCCAGCAGCTTGGGTATTCTTTACAAGATCCAAAGGTTGTTGAGCAGACATGAATACGCCATCCTGAGGAGGACCACTGGATTGACCAGTGCTAGGACGGCCAGGTCTAACCATTTCTCTTCTATAAGAAAGAAAGAAAGAAGAGAAAAAAGGTTATTCTCAGAATGAATATCAAACAAACTTGATTGATAAAACAAGGCATCATAAAAGAAAATAGGATAGAATGGGTCCTAAGACTCGAATTAAATCCTAAGGCACGATTCCTAAGAGAGACTTAGGATAATGATCCTTGTTAGATTATTCTACATTGTTCCGAAGTTTGGCTCTGATACCATGCTGTGATGCCCCACCTCTATACTCACACTAGCCAAGAACACTTCGGGGTAATGCTGTCGACTAGCACGAAGAATAAGGCTGTTGAGGAGGGATCATCTGTGTAGTTGGTTTGAGCGATAACCGATACGTCAGATAGTATATCATGCATTTCATTTCAAGAGGAAATCTGACATATCCAATCCAAACCAAATCTACTATATAGTGGCTAAGTGGCCTTTAGAATCAATATAAAATAAACATAACATAAAATCAGTCACAGATATTCATGTCACTAAGGCGGAAATAGAGATGAATATAACACATAGAAGTGAACATCATAGTAGTGGTCATACACGATCCACTACATCACAAAAGAATAGGTACATGTTCTACACAAAAGAATATGTATACATCAAAGAGTCTCTATTTCGTATACATGAAAGACAAAAGCTACTAATGCTAAAGTAGTTAGCCAAAAGTTAGAAGATAATCCCTGCTAAGAAGTCAAGTGGAAGCACCTGAAACACCTCGGTCTGAACTGAGTATTATTTAAGAAGAAAAATAATAAACGGATCAGTCTAGCTATAATTATCATGTAAGATGAGATAGGATAAGAGATATGACAAATATATATGATAACAACAAAAATCATACAATATCTCAAATTTTCTCAAACACCAAGAAGACTGTCATATTCTTTATTTTATTCACCAAGTCACAAATATTAATAAAGCTTATCAATGCAAATCACAAATATTGGTGAAACACAAATTCTAGAAATCATCAATTAGAAATCCAGAAATCACCTAAAAGGGGGAGGCCTATCACAAACGGAAGCATAAGAACTCACCAACACGTGTATCACAAACGGGATGCTATCCCATAGGTCGCTATCCCATAAAAATACGGGGTACAGTCCCTCCTTAAGGACGAATGAGCCGAACATCGACGCACCTAAAAAAATACGCCCTATGCACAGACTTATTGAGCCGATTGCTCCACGAACGGTCAAAAGACCATGGGTAGCTACCCCACCAAATTGAGCCGAAGCTCCACACAACGGAGTATTGTCCCCCACACGGACAACGGGACATCGCATAACGCTAGTCTAAACCATAAACTGATCATCATAGATCAATAAGTGTAAATTACACCAAGCTAGTAAATAAATGAGTTTAGCTTCATGTCCCATAACCACTGGCTTGACTTAAATATTTACGAACAAATTGTAGATTTCCACTCGAAAATTGTCACCAGATTTCAATCGAACAAGTCTAAGAATTAATTGACGAAGTAAACGTAAGCGTTTCATACCACTTGTTTTGCTAAGTCATTTAATTGGATTTCTCATCCGAATGAGGTAAAGGTTTATATATACTAATAGATTGGAAAACGGATTTAAAAAAAAGAGTCTTGTATTAGAAGTGTGTTAAAATCATTTTTTGTGAAAGAGTTTTAGTATTTACTACTAGTATAAAAACCTTTGTATTTTAAAGTGGCAAATCATAGAAACGATTGTAAAAATAATCGATCACCAAAAATCCACATTTCAATAACGTGAATAAAAACCATGGAAATCGATACCAAATCCATCAAATGGAAATACCAAAAATCTAGAAAAGAAATCATCCAAGTCGATAATGAATGACAATAACTAATCGGATCATCATAAATTGATAAAAATGGAAATCCACATAAAAATAGACCATAGTCCGGAATTTTACAGTGTAACACGTCTGAGGGTTTTCCGAGACGTCCGAGCTGAAGCTCTGGAAATTCGTTCCAGGTCATTTAGACATCTGGGGATGAACCTCATACATTTGACCCTGGGTTCTGGAATTTTATTTCCTAAGCCTCAAACGTTTGAGTGTTTTCCCATACGTTTGAGCTAAAGCTCAGGGTAGAATTTACCTAACCCAAAGATGGGCTAACGAATTTGGAAGCGATTGAATGAGCGACGGTTGCTAGAGATTTATGTCAAGCGACCCAGCCCTATAGGCTCTTCAATAACCCCCATACAATATGTCCAAACATCCAAAGGAGGATTTCTATAGATTTTGACTTCAAAATACCAAGATTGGAAAATTCACCAAACCAATTCAATTCAAAAGCAATTGAATAAGAAATAGATATTAGGAATTCATACCTAACAACAATGAAAGCTATAGACATAGACGTGAGTTCAAGAACTCACTTTTAAAACCCAAAAATAGAAATGAGAAGCTCTAAAACAAGCTAAGATTAATATCTCCTCAACTACACCTCAAAGATCTTCAACCTATTATCACATGCAAGGATTTTCCTAAGTTAGGTCATAGGAAAAATCAAGAATTAAAGAGGAATTGAGATGGAGAAGATGAAGAGGATGCTTACCTAAGCTTCTCCTTGATTTTAGAACTTGAATTTGAATTTCCTAAGAATCTAGTGCTTAGGAATTTTGATTTCCCCTCTTTTCCCCCATTTTTCCTTTTGCCTTTAGTGTTAGGAAATCGTGAGAGGAATGAATGAAGAAGAGAGGAGTTAGAGTATTTGGTAGAAGGTTTGGGTTATCTTGTTGGGTTAGTGGGCTAGAACACAACCCAAAGTCCAAATAAAAATACCAAAATCGTAATCAACTCCAAACATATCAATGTTTATACTTAAACAAGTTGGAAACATTGTTTTGAACTCAATGAAAGTGGTCTCGAGTCCGAATTTGACTGTTTACAAAAATTCGCATTTTGGACTTTAATTCAGCTAACGATGCTATATTAAATAAAACATTTAAATATATAATCGTAAAATATGCGGGTTGTTACATGTTTTCAATCGATTGAAATAAAAATTTCAGTCAGTTGAAACTGCCTATTTTTGAACTATTTACTTTCTAATTTGAAACGTTTCTTTCTATTTTAATTCAATCGACTGGTTCAATTCCTTCAAGCGACTGAACGGTCGTAACATCCATATTTTTCAAATTTTTGAAGAGGTGCTCTTCTCCATGAAGAGTTATTCCACTTCATTAATGGTTGCAATCATTTCTCTAACATTTGCAACTAATAATTATCTATATAAAGCAATCCATTTTAAAGATTTAATTCACAGGTTTACATTATTTCTATCTAAATCTTGAATTACTCTCAAGCATTCAATTCACTATATCACTTTAAGTTTTTGATCACACATTCGTTCAAGAATATTTTCTTATGAGCAAATTACTTCCCTTCTTCACGAGTGCACATTATACCACAAAGAAGAAGATCATAGGAAGATTGTACTCATTGGCTAATCCATGCTATACAAGAACATAAGAAGTCGCAAACAATTCTACTTATTTTGTAGATGAAGTCCTGTTAGAGTTTATCAGGCACAAAGTCCTGTTCGGTAGCTTAGGCGAATGTAATACCTATTCCTTCGGATTAAGTGAGGGTTTCGCTAGTTAATTCCAAAAGGAGTGTGAGACTGGACATAAAATGAGAGTTTGAAGCGGTATAAAAATCTCCAATGTTATTTACTTTATTGCTTTACTTTTATGTTACTATTTTGGCACAACTTAAACACTTAGATAAATATTCATATTACTCGATCCGCATAGACTTTCAATAAGATGCACTACTACTACAGCTAAACACGTAGGTAAGCAATCAGGGCAGGTTGTTACTTCCCTCAGATTCAACATGATCAGTACTAGACAGCAAGAACTAGAGAGGCCAAGGTCCATCACCTATCCATGAATATATAAGAGACATGATATAGTTAGCCACCAAAATATACAGTCTTGAGACAGAATTGAAACATCCATTATACCTTTCAATCCAAACTGCCTAGCAAAAAGCCAATGCCAGATTAGCCTCAATGATGGGTGTCCAAAACTGGATGGGGTTGAGATCAGGAAAACATGTAGGTATGTGGAGATTCGTCGCACAGAGACCCAAATTTGGAATGCAAAATCACACTTTTAACAAATGTAGGGAGAAGAATCCATGAAGCTACCACAGAGGGAACACAGATGAGTAGAACCTAACTGTTTAGATTCTAGATTTGCAGTAGTGTTTAGTTTGTTGAGTAAAATGAGCCACATATGAATCTTAAATTTAAATGGAGAATGAGACTATGGAATATTAGTTATGTTAAGACACATACTAGAGAAATTATAAAAGCCATAAAGTGATTTCACTAAGAAACCTTACCCACATTTAAACCCTAGATGAAGTTGTCATCTTCTTACGTTAATGATATTAAGGAGGATGCACTAATAATCTTACAGACATCTTTGAGGTTCTCACCAACAATCATGTTATTGCAATGCAAGCAGCAAGACCCGTTAGAAAAGACCTGGTTTACTGAAATGTCCTGGTTGGATGCGAGGTAGAAAAGGTTAAGGTACAATGATGAATGAGTGACCCCTGACAACCGGGAATCAGTCCGGAAGGCAGTGTGGAAACCATTGCCTATCTTGATCCTTGAGCAAATCCTGATCTCTCTACAACAAGTGATGCCCTTCGAGAAGGAGGAGGTAGCTTGAGGAGGAGATGAATTGAGATCAACTAAAGTGAAGTGGCCTTGATAATAACATTGACATATCCAGATTGCCCAGGGTTTGGAGCAACCTGACAGTAATTGCAATCCCCGTTTTCCCAGTAAAGCTTTATTAAAATGATGAAGATTAACCACTTCTAGACCACCATCTTTTTTAAGTTTGCATACATGATCCCAAGAAACTAGTCAATTTGAGGAATAAATGGAATTAGAACCCTTCCATAGAAACGCCTTTCAAATACATTTTACTAATGACCCAATTAGGCGCTTTGAAGAAAGATAACCAGAAAGAGGGGAGAATGTACCAAACTTTATCTGTGGAATAATTTTTGTCTCTCATTAGACATAGAATGGATTAAGGTTTGTTTGTAACAATAATATTAAGAATATTTAATGCAGAAATAAAAAAAATTGTTATGGTGCTTTTAATAATGGTATTTATGTTCGTAATACGAATTGTGTATTTGCTATTGAAAATAGTAACGCGTATAAGTAAATGATAGTACCTTTAGCACTGCAAACTAGGCCATATTAGCAAGAAATTAGTTAACAAGTTAAGAAACCAAGGGTTTCTATGATCATTTGATTTTGAACCATTTGATACTTATGGATCATGTCTTAAAGGTAAAATGGACAAGCACCCATTGATGTACTCTTAGGACGAGTACATATTGATGTATTTAATCCCATGTCTATAACTACCAAAGTGGAACCTCGTACTTCATAACATTAACTGACGGTTTATCTAGATATGGATATATGAATCTAATGTAACAATCAGAGGTCTATGATAAATTCATTGAATATAAGAACATGGTAAAAAAACAAGACTAATAAGAAACTAACATTACTTCGACCTGATCGAGGCAGTGAGTATATTGGATTTGATCTCTAATTGTATGTAAAAGAGAATGAGATTATCTTTCAAGTCACTTCTCCATATACTCTGCAACAAAATGATGTTTTGGAAATGAGAATTAAAAATTTCTTAAACATGGTTTGATTGATGATGAATGTCATTGAGTTGCCTCTTTCATTTTGGTGACATGCTTTAGAAATCATGGCGTATATGTTGAATAGATTATGATCTATTTATTTGCCTACGACTCTACAAATTTATGGACTAGAAAGAAACCCCACCTTAATTACTTTAAGATTAGGGATATTCGGCTTATATTAACAATGTAAATCCTAGTAATCCTGAAGAAAGATCAGTCTTATGTAAGTTTATAGGGTATCTAAGAAATTATCATGGATACATATTCTAACATATGGAATACCAAAAGTGTTATCAACAAATTTCCCACAGTCTCGTAGTAGGCTTAGATAATTTAACGATTGAATCAGATCGAGAAGCGATGAAGAAATGGACCTAAGGACTTGGGAAGCATTACACATAGAAGAGATGAGGGAAATACAAAATGATAAATGGAATACCCCAATTTGACCACCTCAACTAGTTGGCTATAACTTGGGTCCGAGTTGACTTATGATGAGTTGAGAATTATTTAAGATGACGAGCTAACACAGAATGCTCAAGAAGTAAGCAAGGCCAATGTGCAATAAGAAAATATGGAAGAACAAGACATGATGGAACAAAAGTTGCAAGGGTCAACTTGGCCTCTTTCGGTCAAACCCTGAGCACGGGCTTGAACCTAGGAAAATGATAGGATACTCATGTAAAGCTAGAAAAAAAGTGGAAACATGCACTTAATGCAAATCCTGGACAAACTCGAGTCAAGTGATTGATCGGCCTAGGTTAACACGGTGATGAATTTAAGCCTACAACTCGGTGATGAGTTGTAATGTCTTGGATTGGGATTGCCTTTCAACTTATGTGGATCGATGTTGAAATCTTGGAGAACATTTTAGAGCATTTTTAGGATATTATTCCGGGAATTTTCATCTATAAATAGGAGTAGAGATAACTTTAAAAAGGAATTTTAACTTCTTCTTCTTTCTGAACTCCTGATTTCGATGAGTTGTGAATTATACTCTATTAGATCCTTACCTAGTTGTAAGCAACGGAGTTGTAAGAACAGCTTTGTAAAAACAAATGATAATTAATACAAATTGACTAAGTGGACGTACGTCGAAGTATTCTCTGAACCCCTATAAAAATTGTATGTTCTTCTCTTGTATTTGTTCTATTTTCTTTTCTAATTTTCATACTTGATATTTCATTGGGTGTTTGTGCCATTTTTGGTCCAACCATTTTGGTGCTTTCATTGAGAAAAAATGAATTTAAGGACTTGAAACGTGATTTGAAGAAGATAAAGAGGAATAATACAAGATCTATTACTAGAAGAAGCCAAGAAGGACCCTGGGGTAGCCAGGAGATGTCCTCAGACTCAAATCCATCAATCTATATGATTACAGAAGAGACGGAAAGGATGATGAAGGAGATGCAAGATAGAATGATAACTTGCCAAGAGGAAATGCTTGACGAATTCTTCAGAAGAATGGAAGAGCAAAGAACAACTAGAATTGCTGAAAACAAGAACCAAAGGCCAAATGGTGGAACTAGTGCACCTGATAATGCAACATATGGAGTTAAAGCCAGTCCTCTGGAGTCCTCACAACTCGGTGCTAACCCATGTTTACAAGTCAGTGCCTACCCATGTTTACAAGTCAATGCCGACTCATGTTTACAAGTTAGTGCTACCCTAAGGAGGCAGGGGAATGATTGATGTTGACTTGGGATAGGATGGAGCATGTCCACAAGAGTTGGAGCCGGGAGTTCCCTATAGTAACATAGGCGAGATGAAGGTATAGATTGAAGACTTTCATTGAATGACAATGACAAAATTCTAGATATGATAAGACTTGTACTGAGAAGTGGACCCTAGGAATAAAGCTTAGAGGAAGTAAATAGGAATCCATTCACCCCAAGCATCCAGTAGGACAAGTAATCCACCCGATTTCAAGCTATCGATATTGGAGACGTATGACGGAAGGTCAAATCTAACCATTCACTTGATGAGGTATATCCGAATTATGGAGGTGTTGGGTAAGTAATGGGATGGTGCTTCCCATTATATTTGATGGATTTGGCAGTAATATGGTTCAGACAACTGGAGAATGGGCCCATTAGTACATGGATCGAATTGGTAGACAGATTCATGAAATGATTTAGAGTTCATATTGCATGTCCGAAGAATGTGATGATTCTTTCGAGCGTGAAGCAAAGGGATGAAGAGACCCTATGAAGGTACTTGATTAGATTTAATGCACCAGTCATTACAGTCCATAAGCTAGATCCATCGATAGTTGTAATGGCAGTAGTTTTAGGAGTTGCGAGTAAGACTAATTTTAAGTTGGTTTGGAGAGAGATCAACCAGTGGATCTAGTGGAATTTTATTACTAAAGGGAGAGTATTTGTTCTAGGAGGATGCAGAAGCTAAAGGTGCTGATGTGAATGCTGTAAGTGATGGAGGGCCATCCGAAACATGATATTGAAAGGACAAAGGAAAGAAAAAAGCCAATGATGGCTTTGGAGGACCAAAAAGAATGTAGAGGGAACCAAAGTTTTCCTCTTATACTGAATTGACTAAAACCCTATAAAGGATTTACTTGGATACCAAGGGTAGATTCCCTACCGAAAGCAATAAAAAATATAGCCCATATATTGGGAGAAGAGGTATGGAAATTTTTTCCTATTCCACGAGCGGGATAGGCATGTAATAAATGAGTGCAGGCATCTGCGAGATCTGATCGAGAAGCAGGTTCAGAGGAACCCGCTACAACAATATATGAGGAATTAAACTTTAGTGGCGCAACAGGAACAACCGCCATCTACAGTGGCATATCTAAATTTGGCTAGGGATCTGGGTCAAGGATAATTATTTCATGATCAGGATGAACTGGGATTTGGTATGATGTCTATACCGTTTTTTCTTTGAATAAGATTCAAAGGATTACTACCAGACCACATTCACATGCACGGAATTCCAATCATTCCCCAAACACACTCAGAGTTTCGACCGAGAGTAATCTTAGATCGGATTGGATGCTTTGATGTTTGTTTAATATATTGAGTTAAACTCGATAAATGAATGACCGATGAATTTATGGACTTAAAAATCACTTAAACACGATGATTGACATTGATATTACAATGGAATACAAAAGGAGTGCTGTTATTATTTATGTCAAGTCCCTTTGCCGGAGGTGAGTGGATAGACTCATATAGAATAGCAAACCCTCTCGCTAGAGAGTGAGAGGATGTGTGCGCTCGGATAGCAAATGCCCTCACTGGAGAATTAGTCGATGGGTTTGCTCAGAGTGCAAACCCCCTCGCCACAGAGTGAGTAGATGGGTGCACTCGAATAACAAGCCCCTTTGCAAAGAGTGAGTGGATGGGTGCGCTCGGATAGCAAGCCTCTTTATTGGAGAGTGAATGGTTGGGAGCACTTGGATAGAAAGCCCCTTTGCTGAATAATGAATGTATCGGTGCGCTTGGAAGTGAGTCACTTAACTAGATAGTGAAAGGATGGACTTGCTCGGATTGTGAGTCTCTCAATGGAGAGCGAGGGGATGGATTTGTTTGGATATTGGATCCCCTCATCGGAGAGCATGAGGATTGGCCTCAATTTGGATATGTGATTCAGAGATATTATAAATTGGATTGGATATATGATCCAGAGAGATCAGGAATTGGATTGGATATATGATCCAAAGAGATCAAATATTGAAAAATTTATTATTATGTGATCCAAAGAGATCAAAATATATGCTGGATGTTGATAATGTGATCGTCAGAGATTAAAACCTAAACTAGATGTTTATTATGTGATTCAGAGAGATCGGAAACAAGACATTAGGATTTAAACTCCACCTGACTTTAAAATGATTTGATAACGATTATTGAATTATGCCATTGCCTCGATTCCATTGGACTTACTTATAGTGGGCTACCAGGCGTTACTAGACAATTTATAAGTAAAGATCCAATCGGTGGTAATGAGCACTGATATTTGATAGTGCCTAATCGTATGTTATATTATATGTTTGCGCCAAAATTGGTCACAAACCCCGAATGTTGTGAAAGCACCAGTGTATGAATATAAATCAACAATATTCACACACAAATCTCAAATCTAAGCAAAGAGAGTATCACAATTCAGAAATAATGAACATAAACACGAGATTTATAGTGGTTCGACGATCTTGCCTACGTCCACTCTGAAGTTGATGATTTTATTGATGTTCACTTGATGATTACAATTTCTTCTGATGTAGTACAACTGATTATATGATTATAATCTGAATCTAAGGAAGCAGTGGTGATTCTGAGTAAATCTGGCAGAGTCTGGGCGCTCTTTAGCTCCTAAAATTGTCCGACCCCTTTTCTGAATGACCAGGGGCTCTATTTATAGGTGTAAGAGGCTGATATTTCGCCTAAACTGAAGGGAGACCAGTTCTGGCACGTGAGGGGGCCCACATGCCCGCTTTTTGGAAATCCGGGCCCACTTTGGGATCGATTCGAAGCTATGTTCGAATCGATCAAGAAATTGTCCAATCGAGCTGAAATTTGGCGTGAACATTCTTCAACATGTGTTCAAGCTACTGTGAAAATTTCATAGCATTTGGACATGTAGATCTCAAGTTATGATCGATTCAAGATTGCATTTCTGGTGGTTACGCGTACGTTCGAATCGATCCCTTCGAATCGATAGGGTCGAATCGATGGTAGGTGCATGTGCATGGTGATGTGGCGCGCGTGTTTCTCGTATCGATTCTCTTTTCACTCCGAGTTGACTGGGTCGACTCCATCATTTTCGCTATCTTGACTTAGTGGATTCGAGGGATTTCTCTACACATCGATTCGAAGGGAAATCTGTTCGCATCGATTATAGTGTGCCTTGGTCGATCGATACGAAACTCTCATAATGGGATGGATTCGAAGCAGGGAAACTCCATGGATTCGAAGTACTCCATCCTGAAGGATACGAACCACCGAGCGCGGATGGATACGAAGTGCATCATCCTCATCGATTCGAAGGTCTTCATTCTGAAGGTTACGAAGTGAAGTACTTCCGTGGATTCGAAGTACTTTGTCTTGATGGATCTGATAACTGAAGGATTCGAGCATGGGTTCGACCGATGGATACGAAGCTTGACCATCTGAGGGATTCGAATGAGGTGGTAATCGATCGATCCGGAGCAAACAGATCCTGATGGATTCGAACATAGGCTTCACCTATGGATTCGAATCAGGGGGAATCTTCTTCATCTTGTATCGATCATAAGTTGAGCATACGAACTCGGATCGTCTTGAAACTTGGAACGTTGGTTCGCATGGCTTTACTTGTCATGTCTTATTAATTGTAGCCTGATCTGGACTCGGACAAAATTCATCGATATCTACGGTGAGCTTGTGATGTAAATGTCCTACAGGATGGACTGTCATTGATTTCTAGTCAACTTTTTGGTGTCACGGCCTTGCCAAAAGGCGGGATAACATTTTCCCCCCAAAACATGCCTTGCGATAGAAAGGTGTGTTTTGTAATGCCATAGGTTGGATGTTCATATCCAGTTGATGACCTGCAAAGAAATTGATAGTTTTATCTGACCACGAATGACGATCGTTCGCGACCGTATGTCATTTGAGGTAATATGGGACCGTTCGAGGCGGACGCCGTTTGCGGTAAATAAAGAAATGGGACCGTTCGCGGTCGGATGTCGTTCTAGACGAGTTGTGACCGTTCGCGATCGGATGTCGTTCTAGACGAATTTGTGACCGTTCGCGGTCGGGTAGTGCACGAGATAAAAGGTGATCGTTCGCGATCGGATGCCGCATGAGGCAGAATGTGATCGTTCACGATCGAATGTCGTACGAGGGAAAATATGATCGTTCGTGATCGGGTGCCGCACGCGGCAATATGTGATCGTTCGCGATCGAATGTTATTAAATGAATTGTGACCGTTCGCGGTCGGGTGCCGTTTGAGGCTAATGGTGACCGTTCGTGGTCGGGTGCCTGTTCGAGGAAAATGATGACCGTTCGTGGTCGGCTGTCGTTCTAGACGGATTGTGACTGTTCGAAGTCGGATGTCGTTCTAGACGGATTGTGATCGTTCGCGGTCGATTGTTATACTAGATGAAGTGCGACCGTTCGTGGTCGGGTGCCGTTCGAGGCAAATGGTGACCGTTCGAGGTCGGGTGCCATTCGAGGCAAATGAGTGTGCCCGGGGGGGACTTAGTATTATCGATGCCAGGTTCACGTTCGGGTGAATTTCTGAATCAGCGATCGTGGCGGTTCGTCACCACTCAAGGTGTGCTTGTGGACCGTTCGCGATCCAAAGCATACGCAAGTAACTTCTTCTACATGATTGCAAATATCAAATTAACGTTCACAAAAATATCCAAACAAGCAAAGTCTAAATGTCCAAATTAACATGAAACAAAAGCAAAGCAAGGATGTCAAAGTGTAAATTCTCACTTCGAGACGGTCAATAACCATTCAGAGCATGCATGTGGATCGTTCGCGATCTCATACATGTGTAAATGGTTTGATGTTGTTAGTGAGAAGTTTACGACTCGTTCATCGTTATTCAAATCAATTGATAACCAAACGGTGTCTTGGTTCAGGATCACCCCTAGCTGATGTAGACGGTGGTCGCTCTGGTTCCACCGTTGGTGCTCGCCTCCTCACATACTGAAGTAGCCTACCGTTCCTGATATGCCCTTCTACCTCATCCTTCAGGTGTCTACAGTCATTTGTGCTATGACCATTCAGCTCGTGGAATAAGCAATATTTGTCTGACTTTCTCTCGTCGGTAGTCGGATCCCGTCGTATTGGTTTACGATAGGCAACTTGCTCTCGGGTGTCTTGGTAGATTCGCTCCAAACCCTCGTTCAGTTCTGAATAGGTGGTAAATCGCAGCTCCCTCCATTGTCGCTTTGACCTGTCATCATTTTCTTCAGCCTTTCGCTTCCCTTTACCAGTCTCCGCACCTTTTCCAGGTGAATTACCGCCTCTAACTGTGTAAACATCGATTTCTTCTTCTCTCTCCGTACGAGCATCCTCTAATCGCAAAAACTTTTCGGCTTCATGATAAAACTCTCCCAGGTCCGTAGGTGGATCCTTAGTTAGTGAATTCTTGAACTCTGTGCCATCAGATATTCCAGATACAGCTGCCATCATGACCATAGATGGATCTCGTCGATCCACTGATGCTGCTACTGCATTGAACCGCGTTAGAAAATTCCTCAAAGACTCTCCAGCTTTCTGCTTTAGCGTTGCCAAACTCATCACATTCTTGGGTCTTGCAATGTGGACCCTAAATTGCTCCATGAATCTTTCAGTTAAATCTGCCCATGTTCTTATGGAGCCATTCTCCAACTGCCTAAACCATAATGCTGCGATATCTTTTAAATACAATGGAAAGCACCGGGCCATGACTTCCTATGATGCCCCCAGTACCTCCATATGACTCATATACTTCATCAGATGGACCGCAGGGTCCGTCCTCCCATCGTACATCTCCACTGATGGTAACTTGAATTCTGGTGGGTTCCTAGCCATCCTAATCGCAGGAGAAAAGGGACTCCTGTTCACGTCTTCAAGATCTCTATTTACTAATCCGCCTCTCATGGCTCGCCTGACCATCTCTGCCAATCTATCATTGTCTCCACGCTGTAGTCCTCGTTCACTACCTTCGACCTGCCCCCCGAGTCCGTGTGAGCTTTCAGGTGTCTGCCCCCCTGGCTGAGCGTCCATCCCTCTATCGCCGCCAGGTTGCTCGGATGTCCTTGTCTCTCTTCCCGGGTTCGGATCAACATGCTCTAAGCGTGTGCCCCCCAGCTCCGGCCCTGCGCCAGATGGTCCTGCTCTGTTTTGCACTCTGGTTGTTCCTTGATTTTGCGCTCCAAGTTGTCCAATCCGTTGAAGCAAATTCTGGATCATTTCCTCCTGTCTCTTCATCATTGTCTCCATCTCATCCCTGGTGATGAAGATCGATGCTTGGTTTGCCCCCGAGGAAGCCTCTTGACTCCCTTCATGCTGACTTTGCTCTGGCCTTTGTCTCCTACTAGTTTGCCTCGTCATATCTTCTCAGATCTGAGCTCTTAAGTCTTTGAATTCAACTTCTAAATGATAGAACCCCTGAGTTCAATTCTCAGTGAAAGCACCAAAGTGTTTGTGCCAAAATTGGTCACAAACCCTGAATGTTGTGAAAGCACCAGTGTATGAATATAAATCAACAATATTCACACACAAATCTCAAATCTAAGTAAAGAGAGTATCACAATTCAGAAATAATGAACATAAACACGAGATTTATAGTGGTTCGGCGATCTTGCCTACGTCCACTGTGAAGTTGATGATTTTATTGATGTTCACTTGATGATTACAATTTCTTTTGATGTAGTACAATTGATTATATGATTATAATCTGAATCTAAGGAAGCAGTGGTGATTCTGAGTAAATCTGGCAGAGTCTGGGCGCTCTTTAGCTCCTAAAATTGTCCGACCCCTTTTCTGAATGACCAGGGGCTGTATTTATAGGTGTAGGAGGCTGATATTTCGCCTAAACTGAAGGGAGACCAGTTCTGGCACGTGAGGGGGCCCACATGCCCGCTTTCTGGAAATCCGGGCCCACTTTGGGATCGATTCAAAGCTATGTTCGAATCGATCAAGAAATTGTCCAATCGAGCTGAAATTTGGCGTGAACATTCTTCAACATGTGCTCAAGCTACTGTGAAAATTTCATAGCATTTGGACTTGTAGATCCCAAGTTATGATCGATTCAAGATTGCATTTCCGGTGGTTACGCGTACGTTCGAATCGATCCCTTCGAATCGATAGGGTCGAATCGATGGTAGGTGCATGTGCATGGTGACGTGGCGTGCGTGTTTCTCGTATCGATCCTCTTTTCACTCCGAGTTGACTGGGTCGACTCCATCATTTTCCCTATTTTGACTTAGTGGATTCGAGGGATTTCTCTACACATCGATTCGAAGGGAAATCTGTTCGCATCGATTATAGTGTGCCTTGGTCGATCGATACGAAACTCTCATAATGGGATGGATTCGAAGCAGGGCAACTCCATGGATTCGAAGTACTCCATCCTGAAGGATACGAACCACCGAGCGCAGATGGATACGAAGTGCATCATCCTCATCGATTCGAAGGTCTTCATTCTGAAGGTTACGAAGTGAAGTACTTCCGTGGATTCGAAGTACTTTGTCTTAATGGATCTGATAACTGAAGGATTCGAGCATGGATTCGACCGATGGATACGAAGCTTGACCATCTGAGGGATTCGAATGAGGTGGTAATCGATCGATCCGGAGCAAACAGATCCTGATGGATTCGAACATAGGCTTCACCTATGGATTCGAATCAGGGGGAATCTCCTTCATCTTGTATCGATCATAAGTTGAGCATACGAACTCGGATCGTCTTGAAACTTGGAACGTTGGTTCGTATGGCTTTACTTGTCATGTCTTATCAATTGTAGCCTAATCTAGACTCGGACAAAATTCATCGATATCTACGGTGAACTTGTGATGTAAATGTCCTACAGGATGGACTGTCATTGATTTCTAGTCAACTTTTTGGTGTCACGGCCTTGCCAAAAGGCGGGATAACATTATATATTAAATTTTGAACGAGCACGAGATGATTTTGATACTAATGTATGACAACCAAAATCCCAAACAAACATGGGATGATATTAATATTGATATTGATATATGATAGTTAGCTCTCGGGAGAATGCAGGATGATTTTGATTTACAACATCCAATATATGATATGATAATTTCAAGGGAACACAAAAAGATTATGGTTTCTTACTAAAACTTAAGCAAGGACCCAAGTCCATAGCTATAATGGTCTACAACGATCTTTGATTTACAAGCAAATTCAAAGGAATTGGACGATTCACCACGATTGGTTAAGCCGATAGCCATAGAGCACGTCCACTAATGACTCGCTAACTTTGATATTTGTTCTTAAACAATGCATACCTTGTATTCACAAGGTGTACTTTAGGGGCAAAGTGTTATCGACAAATTTCCCACAGTCTCGGAGTAGACTCACATGATTAAACGATTAAACCAGACTGAGAAGGGATGGGGAAATAGACCCAAGGACTTAGGAAACATTAGAAAAAGGCAGGATGGAGAAAATAGCAAAAGATAGATGGAATAAAACAACTCAACCACCTCAACTCGAATGCTACAACTCGGGTCTGAGTTGACCCACGTCGAGTTGGGAATTGTTCGAGTTGATGAGCTAAGATGGAATTATCAAGAAGGAAGCAAGGCAAATGTGCAAGCATGAGTGAATACGGGAGAACAAGACATGATGGAACTAAAGTTGCAAGGGTCAACTCAGCATCTTTTGGTTGGACCCGAGTTTAGCATGAAATAGAACCTAGGAAAAATTATAGAAATCTAGGGTAAAGTTAGAAAGAAGAAGTAGAAACATAGACTTAATGCAAACCTAGACAAACTCTAGTCAAGTGATGGATTGGCCTGGTTCAACTTGATAGTGAGTTGATAGCAATAATTCAGTGACAGGTTGTAAAGTCTTGGATCGATAGTGGCATTGGACTAATGTGGAGCGATGTGGTGAACATGGAGAATGTGTTGAAGCATTTTTAGGAGCTTATTTTAGGAATTTTCATTTATAAATAGGAGTAGAGCTTACTTCAAAAATGATTTCTGGTTTTTTTCTTCTTTCTGAATTGATTTCGACGAGGTTTGAATTACAAATCCGAGTTACACTCTGTTGGATCTTTACCAAGTTGTAAGTAACTGAGTTGTAAGAACGGCTTTATAAAAAAAGATAATCAATAGAAATCAACTAAGTGGACGTAGACCAGATTATTCGCCAAACCACTATATAAGTGTGTTCTTCTCTTGCATTTATTCTCTTTTCTTTTCTAATTTTCAAATTTGATATTTCATTGGATGTTTGTGCCATTTTTGGTCCAAAAAGAAAAGATTTTTCTTTCTAAATATGCCTTTTTTGGAACAGGAATTGTAACGACCCGTAAATTTCAACTATTTTAATAACATAATTAGTTGAAATTTTGTGAAATTTTAAACGATAAAATTTTGAAATATAAATTTGATATTTGGAATGCGTCTAATTAAACATAGTAACTGGTAAATTTTCGTCCGAAAATATGAAAATTTATTTCGCGCGTAAATTCACTTCAATTTAATCAGTTAAAAAGCGATGAAAATAAAATGTTTCGGAACCTAAATATTTTTACATAGAAAAATTCTAAACCATCTTCTGAGCAAGATGCCAGTTTGTCGTTTTTCCAAATTCGGACATCTTTGGCTCCGTCGATCTTATTTTTCAGCGTTTTTCTTGCATTTTCCGCCAGTAGAAAAATTCGAATTTTATAATTCAACCGTAACACTGATATCTGTATACCGTTTTGATTGTCTCGTCGTGCTGATCTCTACGGTATATTCAATTGTCAATTTCGATGTCCGATGCACGGCGGAATTTGCGAAACAGATAATCGTACCGGTACCCAAATTTCACGCTTTTGGGGTTTCTTGTCCTTTTGTCTATCAAACCGTTGAAACAAACAGCCATTAGTCAGTATTATTCCTCAATTCTCGCGTTGGACTCTTACTCTTCCATCATTTCAGTTTACATTGCTATTTGTTCCACTTCTTCCTCTCTGTTCACTATTTTCCTATTTCCCAGAACAAACCAAGAAAAATAAAGGGAACACAAACAAACGAAGCTTTCATTCACTTTACTTTGTTTACCTACTGCCTTCCCACCCTCTCTCTCTTTCCCTTCTCTTTCTACAATACTCACGCCATGCTCTACCTATTCCGCCTCCCCTACAAGTGCCCACACCACCGTTCCTCTGCCCCATGGACGCAGCCCACACCCCAACCACCACCCACCTTCGCTCCTCGACCTCGCCACCGCCAGGCCTCGCCCACACAGACCATTGTCACCCACGCCACCCTCTGCCCTCCATGATCCGACCCCATGCATCCCACCTCCGCCATGTCCGCCTTTCTCGTCCACCCACCACCAGTTCGCTGAACCCAAGCGCTCCAGCCCTCCACATCACAAGCCTCCTGCCGATGAGCCCACACTAGCAACATCCCCTTCTCACGACCGACCCCATCAAATTCATCTGCATCATCGCCTTCTACTTCCTCCAGCCTCTCCGAGCATCGAGCCTCCTTCCCAAGCACCTCGTGGCCGAGCTCAGCACACGTCTTCTCTTCCTTTCCTCGCTAGGCCTTCGCTCCCTTCTTTTAATGGGTAATATATATATTATTTTATTTAACATTTAAATACTTGTATTATGTATATATATAAGCTGTAAGGGTTTTCAAGTTATATGATAAATATGGTTACTGTAAGTGCTAAATATGGTTACTGTACATATAATATATTATAGAAGTATGTAAGTTTATAAAGAGAGTATGGGTTGGTTATAAATGTTGAAAATATAATATATATATAAGGCTGCAGTGCTATGATAATGACCGTATAGATATTTTACTTTTGGTTTAGTGGTGTTCTGAATATGAGTTCTTATGTTGTGTTTGCAGTAATCGTTTTAAGATATAGTATATATAAATATATATATACACTTTGATTTTTTTTATATATGTGTTTGTATTATAAAGTATGGGTTATAAGCTTGTCTGTTGATTTGGTAATATATATGTATTCTGAGTTGTAATCAGCTATTGGCTATATGGTAGATATGTTGGTTTTAAAATATGAGTTTAAAGTATTTTTTTTTATCATTTCAACAATATATGTTTACAGTAATTATATATATTAGCTTGTAAATAAACATGGGTTTTGAAAAGGGATGTATATATGTTATTTTAAAATTGAGTTTAAAATTTTTATTTATTGATTTTAAAATATATTATATATATATGCCATTTATATTAAAGTGATTCTGATTTGTTCTCATCGATTCTTGTGTCAGCTATTTGACCGTCAAGTTCGTGCCTATATAACTTTGCTTCGGAATTTCGTGTTCGGATTCATAGCTCATTTCATCGTCATATTTTTCTAGCCTCGAAAGGTGAGCACTCACTCACGATTAACGTTCTTTTATTTATTAGATTTGATTTCAATTGAAACGACAATTGAAATATACTGCTGTTAGTTAATTACACTATTATATATACTATTACCTGTATCAGTTCACCTTTGACATCTGACACCATTATCTGTTAATTATTTATGCGATGATAATACAGTTTGGCTGATAATTGATTGATTGTTGATGTTTATATTGGACGTTAAATTGTAAATGTTAAAAAGATAAATAGTATGCAATTGAAATTGATATAGGATAATTAAATGTAAAAATTCGATTAACTGACATTTGTATAATATGACTCCTTGAACTGTAAAGTTATTGACATGTAGGATTTGTTTAATTACACTTTGAACCACTGAATGTATGTTGTTAAATTGATGATGTATGAAATTGTAAATAGATGACAAGTGAAACCGTAATGTAATAATCTTTAATCTACATGAAATGATAGTGTAGATTCTAGAAATGATTATATTAATTCGCACAAATAACAATGCGAATTAGTACGGTTATTTCGGGATTATTTGAATTGATTATTGGATTGATATTGGTTGTTGTTATTACTTGTTTATTTACTTTGACACCATCCCAGTTATCACACTGCAAGTTCCCTTTACTATGTGTTGATTTTGAATTGAATTGGAATCGGGTTGAAATGATAAATACCCAAAATTGAACTTTGACCTAGGAAAGAAAATTAAATAAAACCCGATTGGTCAATAATTTGATTTGAAAATAAATTGAAGATTTATTTGGAAAAATAATATGCTTTTGAAATGAAGTTGAAATTTGAATTTTAATGAAAGGAAAATGTTAATATATAATAATCTGAAACAAAATATTAACAATGTAATTGATGAAAGAAATGTTGTTTAATTTGAGAAATGATTAAATTAAGTTTGAAATTATAATTAAGTTTGAAATTATTAAACTTGGAAATGATTTAATAATTAAGTTGAAAATTATAATTAAGTGAAATTATTAAACTTTGAAATTATGCAATAATTAAGTTTGAATTATTTAATAATTAAATAAGATTGAATTATTTAATGATTAAATTAAATTGAATTTTTGAATAAGTGAATTTTACTTCGTAATAATTGAAATTGAGATTTCTTTATTAATTAAGTTTTGGAAATTATTTAAAGTAAGTAAATAAATAATTGAAATTGAATTTTCTTTAACAAGAAATGAAAATGTGATATTTTGGAATTAATGTAAGACTTGAAATGTAAGGAATTTGATTTGACGAATTTAGTCTAATTCAAAATTGTAAGTTTTGTTTTAATGAAGTTGAACTTAAGAATTGGTTAAATGAATTGGAAATTTAATAGAAATTGTTTTGAATGATAAAGTAACTTAACGAATATTGAATGAAACCGATAAATGAGTTTAAATTGATTTGAATGTTAAATAGAATTTATTTAAATGATTTCGGAATGAAACTTATTTACGAACTTGAATCAATATTTGAATTGTTTTAAATAGAAATTGAATATGAATTATAAGATTTTGAAATGGTAATTTGAAAGTTTTGAAACGAAAATTTGGAAATTGTTTTAGAAAGACAAATGAAATGTTGATTTACGAATTCTATTTGAAATTGAAATTGATTTGGTTTTTGAAATATATAAACGACCAATCGGTATAATAATTACGAAAGTTATTAAAGAGACCGGGATCGGTAATGGATATACTCTCTATCTGAACCGAAACCACTTTAATAACTATACGCGGAGTGTTGATCCAGAACGAAGTGGATGGTTTTGGTGAACGCGTTGACTGAAGAAAGAGAGCGATTTTGGATGACCCCTGACATGACTAAAACAGGAGCCGCGCCGGGCCATTGAGGTTCGCCACCTCTAGCGGACACACTTCTTCGATACCATATCTATTACTTTTGTGATTCGATTTGGGTGCACCCCTCGATTTGGGAGTGTTGTTTCGCGGTGTTGGGGTAGTAGCTGCTATGCCCAACATCAGTCCGGATCAGGCAACTACTAGTATCCTAGTTGGTATCGCCTCATGTACCTTGTCATACTGATTATCCTATTCGCGACCACTACGATTTTGATTTGTACCTTTAGTATATGGATTGCCCTCTGGTGACTTCCGGTTTTGGGGAAACTACGGTCTTGTATATGCTTTTGGGAATAAAAATGTGTTAAGGGTGGAATGGGCCATGACTTAACGCTATTTTGATATCTTCTTATATTACTGATAGACATTATCTACTTATCGTACACTACTACATAGTAGATAGTTTAACGGATCCTTAAAGGATGGTTATTCCAAACATCCTTTGAGTTACTTGTATTTCAATTGCTATTTCACTTGAGTTGGATTTATTAATATAAGAATGTTAATCCTGACTCGAGTGTCTTGTGTTTTTGCTTTACGCTTGGGTCAGACTGAGTGTACCAGTATTCGAGACTCACCTTTTGAAGTTGGAGCTTTGCTTGAAGATCCAGCCATCTATTCTGCTTTCAGTATTCGATGATTCCATTGATGTATTCTGATTTGTATCTGATGTATCGTATTACTCTTCTGTTGTAAACTCTGATGTATTTTATATATTCATATAGTAGCTTCATGAACTACTATCTCTTTTATTTCCGCTGCACTTATTACTCTGTGTCTGTGATCTGTGATTATTTATTTACTGTATATGTTCAGTTTTGCCAATTTAAATTAACAACGCGGTATTTTGAGCAATTCAACTCCGGCATGAGTGTCTACCTATACACTTATAATGGATGCGAATGGTTCAAAATTCTGGGTCGTTACAGTTGGTATCAGAGCTTTGGTAGCTCTAGGCAAAACTCAACATATAGGGTAAATGTATTTACAGAATCACTTTCATTCGAGTTTCAATCTTTTTCTTTTGACTCGATTCTTTCGGATTTTGGAACGTTCCCTCGGTTCCGAAATTCATTCGTGTCCTTCACTATTTGTCTCTTTCAATCTGGGGCATCCCATAACTTCACTTCGAATAATTTTTATAATGAATCTACAGTCTCATCAGACTTCGAATGATTCGTAAAGGAGCAAAACTCCTTTACAATAGGCATCGATTTACCGGAGATTTCTATATCCTCGGTTTACGATGCTATCTATTACCTGCTATACCTGAATTTCATCTCTTGAGATCGAGTGTTGATTTACCTCGGAATTCAGCATCGATCTTATTCTTGAAGTTACGGACGATCCGATTAAGATTGCCCGTGAATTAAATAAGCTTATCCAACCCGATTTTGTTAATTGAATCATCTTATTTTCTTTCGAACTTGTATTCAAATCAGAATTCTCTTTAACTTGAGTCCATCAAATTTGAATCCCCATCATGTTTTGAAATCTATTCTTGTATAGTCGAGCGAGGAAGTGTATTTGTAAATTAATTTGTGTTGTTTGAGTTGTTGATGTTGATTTCGGTTTTCGATCGATTCGTCTGATCAGCGCTATCGATAGAATTTCCAAAACACTTGAACAGAGCAAACTGACACAATATTATTTTCAAATTTGGTAAATGAAATAAATTTGTTTGATTATACTGTAAAAATATAAGTAAAATTTTCTGAAATTTAATAGGTTAATTAAAATTGTTTGTTTGAAATGATAATATTTGATTATCATTTATTGTTCTAAATAAATTTATAAATACGGTTTATAAATTGATTTGGAATTTGAAATGGATTTAATTTAGAAATTTGAGAATTTAGTTTCCGGTGATTTCGAACTTTGGTTTTAAAATTTTAAGTATATATTATTGAAAGTATTTTCGAATAGAAATCGTTTTCAAAGAATTTTAAAATGTTTAAATCAGTGCTCTTCTCTTTGTCGCTGGAAAATAATTTCGGTGATGGCGGCCGCATCATCGATATTCATTTTCGAGTTTCGAAGTGGAGATACTATTCTATAGCCTTGCTACGGTTTTGTTTTGAAAAATATTTTGATCTGATTTTTTCAGTATATTTTGATTTATATATATATATGTATGTATATTATTTTAAAATTTAATTTGATTTGATATAAATACATTATATATATCTCTAAATTGTTTAAAGTTAATCGGGAATCTAATGCTTAAATTTTGTTAAAGGATGATTTAATTTATAAATAAAACCAAAATTTGGAATAAATATTTAAACTTGAATAATTGAATTTGGAAATTTTATTGTATATTGTTCAACTGCATTCTAATACAACTTACCTAAATCGTTCAGAAGTTGAATATGTAATTGGATAATATATAAGATAAATTGAATTTATAAATAAAATTTGAGTGTTTATAATAAATGTTATACACTTAAATTTTAATTATAAAATGTGAATAGAGATAAATAGAATAATAAGATAATAAAATAAATTTGTTTTGAAAGAATTAATAAATTGAATTTTGATCAACTTATGAAAATACCTTGAATTTAAAAGCAGTAGTGAATATAAATTTATTTAAATCGGAACTTTTATGGTTTAAATTAATTTATATGGGTTAAATATATGGGAGTAGATATATTAAGTAGAATAAATTTAATAGTAATTTGGAAAAAAGAAGAATTTAAAATTGTTGAAGAAAATATGATTATAATAAAAGACTATTCAAATTTATGGTTTTAGAAATTGAAAATTTAGGATAAATGGGATAATAAGATAATGAATTTAGAAATAGTGAGATTGATTTTAGTGAAATCAATTGGATTAAATCAATTATAGAATATCCATTAATTTAAATTTGAATTTATATGGTTTAAATTAATTGTTATTTTGTATTTCAAAAATCTGTTTTTTCTGGTTGTTTCTATTCTCCTACCTCGTTCCTTTTCGGGGACGAAAAGTTTTGAGTGGGGGAGAGTGTAACGACCCGTAAATTTCAACTATTTTAATAACGTAATTAGTTGAAATTTTGTGAAATTTTAAACGATAAAATTTTGAAATATAAATTTGATATTTGGAATGCGTCTAATTAAACATAGTAACTGGTAAATTTTCGTCCGAAAATATGAAAATTTATTTCACGCGTAAATTCACTTCAATTTAATCAGTTAAAAAGCGATGAAAATAAAATGTTTCGGAACCTAAATATTTTTACATAGAAAAATTCTAAACCATCTTCTGAGCAAGATGCCAGTTTGTCGTTTTTCCAAATTCGGACATCTTTGGCTCCGTCGATCTTATTTTTCAGCGTTTTTCTTGCATTTTCCGCCAGTAGAAAAATTCGAATTTTATAATTCAACCGTAACACTGATATCTGTATACCGTTTTGATTGTCTCGTCGTGCTGATCTCTACGGTATATTCAATTGTCAATTTCGATGTCCGATGCACGGCGGAATTTGCGAAACAGATAATCGTACCGGTACCCAAATTTCACGCTTTTGGGGTTTCTTGTCCTTTTGTCTATCTAACCGTTGAAACAAACAGCCATTAGTCATTATTATTCCTCAATTCTCGCGTTGGACTCTTACTCTTCCATCATTTCAGTTTACATTGCTATTTGTTCCACTTCTTCCTCTCTGTTCACTATTTTCCTATTTCCCAGAACAAAACAAGAAAAATAAAGGGAACACAAACAAACGAAGCTTTCATTCACTTTACTTTGTTTAACTACTACCTTCCCACCCTCTCTCTCTTTCCCTTCTCTTTCTACAATACTCACGCCATGCTCTACCTATTCCGCCTCCCCTACAAGTGCCCACACCACCGTTCCTCTGCCCCATGGACGCAGCCCACACCCCAACCACCACCCACCTGCGCTCCTCGACCTCGCCACCGCCAGGCCTCGCCCACACAGACCATCGTCACCCACGCCACCCTCTGCCCTCCATGATCCGACCCCATGCATCCCACCTCCGCCATGTCCGCCTTTCTCGTCCACCCACCACCAGTTCGCTGAACCCAAGCGCTCCAGCCCTCCACATCACAAGCCTCCTGCCGATGAGCCCACACTAGCAGCATCCCCTTCTCACGACCGGCCCCATCAAATTCCTCCGCATCATCGCCTTCTACTTCCTCCAGCCTCTCCGAGCATCGAGCCTCCTTCCCAAGCACCTCGTGGCCGAGCTCAGCACACGTCTTCTCTTCCTTTCCTCGCTAGGCCTTCGCTCCCTTCTTTTAATGGGTAATATATATATTATTTTATTTAACATTTAAATACTTGTATTATGTATATATATAAGCTGTAAGGGTTTTCAAGTTATATGATAAATATGGTTACTGTAAGTGCTAAATATGGTTACTGTACATATAATATATTATAGAAGTATGTAAGTTTATAAAGAGAGTATGGGTTGGTTATAAATGTTGAAAATATAATATATATAAGGCTGCAGTGCTATGATAATGACCGTATAGATATTTTACTTTTGGTTTAGTGGTGTTCTGAATATGAGTTCTTATGTTGTGTTTGCAGTAATCGTTTTAAGATATAGTATATATAAATATATATATACACTTTGATTTTTTTTATATATGTGTTTGTATTATAAAGTATGGGTTATAAGCTTGTCTGTTGATTTGGTAATATATATGTATTCTGAGTTGTAATCAGCTATTGGCTATATGGTAGATATGTTGGTTTTAAAATATGAGTTTAAAGTATTTTTTTTTATAATTTCAACAATATATGTTTACAGTAATTATATATATTAGCTTGTAAATAAACATGGGTTTTGAAAAGGGATGTATATATGTTATTTTAAAATTGAGTTTAAAATTTTTATTTATTGATTTTAAAATATATTATATATATATGCCATTTATATTAAAGTGATTCTGATTTGTTCTCATCGATTCTTGTGTCAGCTATTTGACCGTCAAGTTCGTGCCTATATAACTTTGCTTCGGAATTTCGTGTTCGGATTCATAGCTCATTTCATCGTCATATTTTTCTAGCCTCGAAAGGTGAGCACTCACTCACGATTAACGTTCTTTTATTTATTAGATTTGATTTCAATTGAAACGACAATTGAAATATACTGCTGTTAGTTAATTACACTGTTATATATACTATTACCTGTATCAGTTCACCTTTGACATCTGACACCATTATCTGTTAATTATTTATGCGATGATAATACAGTTTGGCTGATAATTGATTGATTGTTGATGTTTATATTGGACGTTAAATTGTAAATGTTAAAAAGATAAATAGTATGCAATTGAAATTGATATAGGATAATTAAATGTAAAAATTCGATTAACTGACATTTGTATAATATGACTCCTTGAACTGTAAAGTTATTGACACGTAGGATTTGTTTAATTACACTTTGAACCACTGAATGTATGTTGTTAAATTGATGATGTATGAAATTGTAAATAGATGACAAGTGAAACCGTAATGTAATAATCTTTAATCTACATGAAATGATAGTGTAGATTCTAGAAATGATTATATTAATTCGCACAAATAACAATGCGAATTAGTACGGTTATTTCGGGATTATTTGAATTGATTATTGGATTGATATTGGTTGTTGTTATTACTTGTTTATTTACTTTGACACCATCCCAGTTATCACACTGCAAGTTCCCTTTACTATGTGTTGATTTTGAATTGAATTGGAATCGGGTTGAAATGATAAATACCCAAAATTGAACTTTGACCTAGGAAAGAAAATTAAATAAAACCCGATTGGTCAATAATTTGATTTGAAAATAAATTGAAGATTTATTTGGAAAAATAATATGCTTTTGAAATGAAGTTGAAATTTGAATTTTAATGAAAGGAAAATGTTAATATATAATAATCTGAAACAAAATATTAACAATGTAATTGATGAAAGAAATGTTGTTTAATTTGAGAAATGATTAAATTAAGTTTGAAATTATAATTAAGTTTGAAATTATTAAACTTGGAAATGATTTAATAATTAAGTTGAAAATTATAATTAAGTGAAATTATTAAACTTTGAAATTATGCAATAATTAAGTTTGAATTATTTAATAATTAAATAAGATTGAATTATTTAATGATTAAATTAAATTGAATTTTTGAATAAGTGAATTTTACTTCGTAATAATTGAAATTGAGATTTCTTTATTAATTAAGTTTTGGAAATTATTTAAAGTAAGTAAATAAATAATTGAAATTGAATTTTCTTTAACAAGAAATGAAAATGTGATATTTTGGAATTAATGTAAGACTTGAAATGTAAAGAATTTGATTTGACGAATTTAGTCTAATTCAAAATTGTAAGTTTTGTTTTAATGAAGTTGAACTTAAGAATTGGTTAAATGAATTGGAAATTTAATAGAAATTGTTTTGAATGATAAAGTAACTTAACGAATATTGAATGAAACCGATAAATGAGTTTAAATTGATTTGAATGTTAAATAGAATTTATTTAAATGATTTCGGAATGAAACTTATTTACGAACTTGAATCAATATTTGAATTGTTTTAAATAGAAATTGAATTTGAATTATAAGATTTTGAAATGGTAATTTGAAAGTTTTGAAACGAAAATTTGGAAATTGTATTAGAAAGACAAATGAAATGTTGATTTACGAATTCTTTTTGAAATTGAAATTGATTTGGTTTTTGAAATATATAAACGACCAATCGGTATAATAATTACAAAAGTTATTAAAGAGACCGGGATCGGTAATGGATATACTCTCTATCTGAACCGAAACCACTTTAATAACTATACGCGGAGTGTTGATCCAGAACGAAGTGGATGGTTTTGGTGAACGCGTTGACTGAAGAAAGAGAACGATTTTGGATGACCCCTGACATGACTAAAACAGGAGCCGCGCCGGGCCATTGAGGTTCGCCACCTCTAGCGGACACACTTCTTCGATACCATATCTATTACTTATGTGATTCGATTTGGGTGCACCCCTCGATTTGGGAGTGTTGTTTCGCGGTGTTGGGGTAGTAGCTGCTATGCCCAACATCAGTCCGGATCAGGCAACTACTAGTATCCTAGTTGGTATCGCCTCATGTACCTTGTCATACTGATTATCCTATTCGCGACCACTACGATTTTGATTTGTACCTTTAGTATATGGATTGCCCTCTGGTGACTTCCGGTTTTCGGGAAACTACGGTCTTGTATATGCTTTTGGGAATAAAAATGTGTTAAGGGTGGAATGGGCCATGACTTAACACTATTTTGATATCTTCTTATATTACTGATAGACATTATCTACTTATCGTACACTACTACATAGTAGATAGTTTAACGGATCCTTAAAGGATGGTTATTCCAAACATCCTTTGAGTTACTTGTATTTCAATTGCTATTTCACTTGAGTTGGATTTATTAATATAAGAATGTTAATCCTGACTCGAGTGTCTTGTGTTTTTGCTTTACGCTCGGGTCAGACTGAGTGTACCAGTATTCGAGACTCACCTTTTGAAGTTGGAGCTTTGCTTGAAGATCCAGCCATCTATTCTGCTTTCAGTATTCGATGATTCCAGTGATGTATTCTGATTTGTATCTGATGTATCGTATTACTCTTCTGTTGTAAACTCTGATGTATTTTATATATTCATATAGTAGCTTCATGAACTACTATCTCTTTTATTTCCGCTGCACTTATTACTCTGTGTCTGTGATCTGTGATTATTTATTTACTGTATATGTTCAGTTTTGCCAATTTAAATTAACAACGCGGTATTTTGAGCAATTCAACTCCGGCATGAGTGTCTACCTATACACTTATAATGGATGCGAATGGTTCAAAATTCTGGGTCGTTACAGGAATTTCTCTTACAAGAAATTCATGGCAATAAGATAAACTTGGATGAGATCTAAGAAACTTCCATAAAGATCAAATATATAGACAGCAATTCAACATTAGTTTAAAATTTGAAACCGACTACAAGGTTTAGTTAGGGAATCTCACATGCTAGAGTTATACTATGGGTTTCTCATTGATGGAGAGAGAACGGATTGTTTCATTCATGATAGTGATCCCCATACACACCAATAAGCTTTAGAGAGTAAAGACTAGTCTTGATGTGATGAAATCCGAGCTAGATTTCATATATAAAAAAGAAGTATGGAATTTGGGAAATGTACCTGAAGAGGAGAAAACAATTGGTTGTCGATGGATATTTAAGAAAAATATTAGTGTAGAAGGAAAGGTTGAAACCGATAAAGTGATGTTGGTCTTGAAAGGGTTTCATCAAATTCAAGATGGTGATTATGACGAAAAAATTTCACCGGTCATCATGCTTAAATCCATTCAAATACAACTTGCAATCTTCACTTATTATGACTACAAAATTTGGAAAATGGACGTTGAAACAATATTTCTTAATCGAAGAGACTATTTCTGTTCACAGCCAGAGGGTTTCGAAGTTCTGGAAGCAACGATAAGGCATGTCGACTCTTAAGATCAATTTATGGTCTTAAGCAAGAGCAAGAATCAAGAAGTGGGAATAAGGGTTTGACAAGATAATCAAATAGTCTGATTTTAGTCAAAACACAAAGGAAGTATGTGTATACAAGAAATAGCAAAATAGTGCTGTAGCATTCTTTGTATTATATGTTGATGATTTGGTACAGATTAGTAATAATGTATCGATGCTACATTTAGTAAAAGCTTAGTTGTTCAATAATTTCTCTGTGAAAGGTTTAGGCAAGTACTCCTATATACTAGGTATGAAGATCTATATAGATAGATCTAAAAATATACTAGCGTTATCCCTACCAATGTACAAAGATACCATACTAAAATGACTTAGTATGGAAAATTCCAAATGCAAAAATAATCTAGTGCGATATGTAATTGTCCTTTCTGTTAGCCCAAAAAATGGATCAACACCCTGGAGTATAATGTGAAAACACCAGCCCTGTTAGAAAAGAAAAATATAATAGAGAATGAAAGAAAAGTAAATGAGACACAGAGATTTTTATAGTGGTTCAGCTGTTAACTAAGCCTACATCCACTTTATAACTTTGCGTTTTGATTTGATCTTGATATAGTATGATTACGAAGTGACTGAAGGAGAATTAGTCACAAGTACAAGTGTTAGACAGATTCTAATTCCTAGAATTGCTTAAAGGAACTTCCTTAGTGACTATGGAGTAGAGAAAGAGTTGAATAAATGAAAGGGCTTTCATGTAGTAATGGCAGAAACCAGATCCTCTCTTAGTTGCTCTTTGGTTTGCATTTATAGTGGTAGTAATCATATTGAATTAGAAGCTCACTGCTAATGAAGTCTAGAAACCAATCCAAGGCAACACAAGAAATATCGTGACCCCGGAGTTAAGGCCTAAATTTGATGCTGAATCAAGCCATTAGATTCGGTACCGAATCTAATCCTTGACATAGGATGGCCAAGTCCTTTTGAATTGAGCTTAATACTTCGTCTAGATGTCCTCCATGCAATTTGGTGGATTTTAATGAGTATTAAACTTCCTTATTTCCTGACTTGGACTAACCTGCAGTTTGGACCATCATGTCTTCATTCCTTCATTCTTGAGGATATACTCTCTAGAAATCTATGAAACTTCACCAATATACATAGGAAGACTAGTGGATTACTTGTGCAAAGTGTGAATATGCAAAGACTAAGCACCTCTATTCGGTACCGAATTAAGGATGTTAATTGGGGCCGAATATTGCACTTAGCATCTTTTGGATCCATACTTTTTCGTGCATTTCCATTTGTCCTTCTGAGTTGCCAAGTTTTAGGTCGATCCATCATTATATCGATGTTCTAACTTCTATTGACTTCTGCTTGATTAAAAACCTAGTTAATATTTGCCCCTAGTACATTTTCGTTGGAAACAAAGTGTTCTCTAGAATAAGACAAGATTTGGATTACTATCCTATGAATTTCAGTTGATTGTCAAGTTCCATCTCGAGATGTTGTTTTCAACTGATTGACTTTCGACCTGCTATTCATTTTTGATTTCAACTTGAATTTCAATTCTTTGTACTGACAATGCAATCTTCGCTCCAAATGTTCCATAAGACTTTAAGTCGGCATGTGGTTCCATTAGGATGAATTAGAGTTGATATGGGTTAAGGAGGTAAATTCGGTATCGAATTAAGGGTCTTAATTCGTCCCGAATTAAGCAATTAGCTATTTTTCAAAAAAAATATTTTCTTGGTTATACTATTCCCCTTAACTACTCCTTACTTGTATCATTTCCAGCTTGAGTTTAGAAACCTTCAAGCCGATTCAAGCCCTAAGCCTACCAGTGCCGACTCAGGCTCTAGCTCCACCACTATTCGTCCTTAAAACTTACCACCAAGCTCCGCCACCTTTTTTAACATCTCGTTACTGCCTGGTGTCCTCGCGCTACTTCGATTTGCCAACCCCAAGTGTCAGATCCGAACTAATTCTTAAACCCTAGGCCGAACATATCCCTTACTTGGATTGAAGGTCGGTGGTGACAAACTGAAACTTTGGCGATGGTGGACTCATGGTCGGGTAAAGGTGGAGATAGCGATTAGCTTTGGTTGATTGTTATTTTAGAGAAGGAGATGGTTGAATTCGAACTTGACTTGTTAGCGATGTAACTAGGGTTTAGTTTCATATTGGACATGTATGACTCGATACAAGACATGCCTTCTAATTTCAACCATCTCGTTCCATGGAATCGACAAAAGGTAGATCGTCGAATTAAATCTGATATGACGATTCGCCATAGATTCAGACATATCAGATAGCTTCATTGCTCTGCACATCCTATGTCTCTGAAAAAGAAAGAACTTTCTGTGTCGCTCTGGACAACGGATCGATAATGGGTAAGTACATAAAAAGTGATTTCAAAGGACAATACAGATCGTTTTTTCACTACGAGCGAGCTACCTATATAGGATGGACCATTTGTTGTGTTCAAGGCACTGGACTCATTCCGTATATATAACACATTACACCTGCCCTGTTCAACACTTGAAATCTGATTGGTCAACGCACGCCGACTTTCTTTGGATTTCAAGCATTAATTACATGTGGATTCTTATTAGAAATAGAGCATACCTAACCGTGCTCAACAAGTTTTATTATCTAAAATGACGTGTCAGTCGACACGTCGTAAGTCCATTGGTGGATCGTCCATGCCTTCAGAAGTCAAGTCAACAACTACCCCTGCTTTCCCATCCATTCCTGTGGGGCCAAGTCAACCCATAGCTTCTAATTTCTATGGCCCACTAGTTCCAGTAGGACCTGTACTTGACAAGTTGCCTCCTGGATTGAGAATTCTAATCAACCCTCCGGAGCAAGCGCCTTCAACTCTTATAGCTAAAATGCTTGGGAATATATGCATACAGCACGACATCCCTGAGGGTGACATTCGTCTGCCAACTCGAGCTTAATTTGCTCATAACCCTCCAGTAGGTTTTATTGCTTGTAATTAATACATGTGCTTGAGTGGTGCTACACCGCCGTTCAATCGGTTCTTGTATATAGCGCTTCAAGATTTAGGATTGGCATTGTTTCAAATCCATCCCAACGATTATGCGCTCCTAAGTTCCATAAACATTCTATTCATGAGCAAACTTGGGCGTCCCCCAAGGCTAAACGAGCTCACATTTATTTTACACTTCAAGAGAAGGCAGGATTGCCCGTCCTTTATAAAAATCGAAGCCTAGAGGGGATGTAAACTAATAAAAGACCTCCATAACAAGCGTTCAACTTTCAAGAATGAGTTTTTCTTTGTTAGGCATTTAGAAGGCTTCAACCGCTTCTATTTATCTGGAAGTAGTCTTGATTCCCTAGCATTTTCCATTTCGAATGATTTTTCAACTTCATAACTTTTCGTAGTTTTGTTACAGCCATCCTGAAGCGAGAGAGCAACGGTAAGCTTAAAGCGGTGCTTGAAACTCTCAAGGTTGTGAAGGCCTCTCAGCGCTCAGTAGAGTTTCTTCTAATGAATGAGAATCTCCAAGAGTTTTTCTTGCTTCACCCTAATAGATTAGCTATAGATGATGAGCCCTCAACTTGGAGTGGCCCTAGGAGACATACTCATTCCTCAACCTATGCTTATGACTCTGACGAGGAGGCTCAAGAAGATGTGGCTGGTCCGTCATAGGAAGCATAGCCTAAAGAGATTCCTAGAGCTAACATAGACTTACCCTCAGGAGATGACATTATGGGGGACAAGGATGAGACCCACATGATGTCTTTGATCCCCAAAGAAGAAGACGAAATGTTTCAAAGAAGATATGGGAAGCAGCTTATGATTGAGGTAGGAGAGGAAGAGGGCTCAGACGGTGATGATAGCGACTTTCACATTCCGTAGAAAGAGATGAATCTTTCGGCAAGTTATCGGGAATGAGTCCTGATCTTCCTAAGTTGCCTTCCCAAGACTTGTTAATTATTGAGGTATTAAGCCCCCAAACTACTAATTTCTCCTTTCCAAGAACAACTAGCTACTGAGACCCCATGGTCTGGCGGAGGTTAAGCTACCATGACCTCCGTTGAAGATTCGTCTACTTCCGATTTCATGAGAGATGTTGCAATCTATGTAGATTAACACGGGGATATCTCCATTAGTGAATGATAGTTGAGATTGGCTCGGAGATTGACATTTCCTCAAGCATATTTATAGGCAGTGGTGAAAAGACTTCGACCCTTAAACCCTACTGATATAGTTGTCAGAGTGTATAAAGGGTCATCGACACTACATGCTTCACTTTAGGATCACAAACACACATCTCTACATCGCGTTAAGTTCCTAAATTTGAGTATTAACTTCATTCTTGTTTTCACTTCAGGTACCATGGGACGTGGGTTATACCATCTGTTATGTCAAGGCACTAACTCCTGCAAAACTAAAACTTCTGATCTGGCTTTCCGCCCTCCTTATGAAACGGATGAGGAGAGAAAGGAGTGCATGGAGGATGAGGCTTGCCACCTAGAGCGAGAGTGATAGAGGGGAAGAAGAGAGAAGAGAAAAAGAGACGATGATAGTAGTGCCCTCGACGACATACGCAAGTGACACAAAGACTTTCATGACCACCGCGGGCCCTCATTATCGATTACTCCTCCCCGTACTGATGCTCGGATTGCTAAAATGCCAACAATTCCATCTTCTCAAATAGGAACCGTTGCAATAGCCCCTACTTCTTCTAGACAAACCAAGAAGTTCATGCTTCCGCTAGGTCCACCAATGCTTCAAGCTATCTTTCCAAATATGTTCTTGAAGGGAGTCAAGTTTGACAAGAAAATAAAGCCCCTTAATAAGGTCACTTTTATCAACAATCTAGCGATAGTCCGTGAGGACTTAGAAGTCGGGTGTGATATGCAACATTTAGTGAAGGCCCTTTCAGATGTAAATCGCATTATCTATCTGGAGATCCTCTTGTTTGAGGCCGAAAGGAAAGACCATGCTAAGGTGATCAAAGATCGTGATGATAAGATAATCTAGTTGAAGACTGAGAGGGACATAGCCCTAAAAGGAAAGGCTGCCAGCGATAAGTTGTTGACTAAGGAAAACCAGGCTCACGATAGAGCCATTATAGTGATAAAGGATCAACTTAAAGATGCTCATATTGAATCCAGAAAACTGAAAGTGCAGCTTACGGAAGCAGAAAACATCATTAAATCTCAGAACCAAATATCACTAGTCACGCTGCTGTCATTGCTGACCAAGCCACTGAGCTCATTCGTCTTCGTGAGGAGAATGCGCGGTTGGTAAAAGAGAAGGAAGAGGCTGCATTCGGCAAATTGGCAAAGAAAATCGAGCATTTATGCACTAGGTCAGAGCTTGTAGAGCTATGATTGGAATACAACGATACAATAAACCAAATGAATGCCAGTGTGCTTCATCTTTATACTAGTTGTATGATGAAGAAGGGCAGCTTGGAATGGCTTGGTAATAACTATTCCCGGACTCTTATCATGCTTTGGGAGGAAGTATTGGTCAGGTCTAAAGAGGCCAAGGATATGCACTCTGAGGAGGAACCGAGGGCTACTAATCTCAGTCCTGAAGCTATAGACTTCTTGGCTGTCGGTAGAGAGATCCTTAGAGAAGAGAGGAAGAAAGAAGCTGCTGATGCTACAGTCAAAGCTCTTGCTGGCCCAAGCTCTTCGAGTCAGCACCAAACACTTATTCATACTTCTCAAGAGCAAATGGCGACCATCCCCATTTCCGTGGCTATTATTTCTGAAGCTGCTCATGCCCATGCAACTTCCGTAGCCTTGGGTGAGCTACGCCCTTTTTCCAATTATAGTATGACATTTAGAGATAGGGACTAGTAGTGGAGCCTTCGAGACTGAAGTTCATGACCAAACCTCTGGCTCAAGTATTTCTCTCATCTCTCTGGTTCTCCAAACACTTTGATTTACTCCAAAATCCTTTTCTAAATTGTGCACCCCTCTCTCCTAACTTGTAGGTTAGCCAACTCTCCTGCCTCCTTCTCCCGCTGTTTAGGGTTCAGGACCTATTGTTATTTTCACTACTTCCACCGTCGTCTCTGTTGCGGCTTCTGGCATAGTTCATGTCCTCAGCTACGGGCCTGAGCCCCATTCCAAAAAGGTAGAGGCACTACAGAACTTGGAGGTTGTTCAGCGTCCATGGATGAAGAGGTGGTGGTTAGCAGCGAGTTGGGGCTAATAGACAGGATAACCATAACAAAGAGACTGGAGGAGGAAAAGAAGGGGCTGTAGATGAAGAAGGAAAAGGAAGAGAGGAAGCGCAGGACTCCCACTACCATCACATTAAAGGTGTTGAAGGAGGGGAGTTCAGTTGAAGGAGGGTCAGAGGGGTACGGCTCCCCTGCGGGAGGAGAGACTGACAAGGATGGCAGAAAGAAGTGCCCAGTTTGCCTAGGCAAGGGAAATAAAGGATTCAGAAAAGGAGGGAAGAAGTGATGGGCTTGAGTATTAGTGCAGCCGAATTTTTGTGGTCTTTTATTGTTTGTGTTTTTTTTCTTTTTGAGTCTTGTACAAGTACAAAGTCTATACTTAGCATCTTTTTTCCCCTTTTGTTGTAGTGTCAGTTACGTCTGTACTTCTCGCTTTTTGACGTCCAAACTGGCCGATATTGTGCAGGTACAGTCCCTGCTATTTCGTGTTATACATAAAATGATATAAATAATGAAAAGATTAGCATTTCTACTGTTATCTCCTCTGTGTTTTTTTCTATATTCTATGTATTGTGCATGTCCGTATACTACTGACGTGTACATAATACAATAGCTTTTCTTGAAATTTCCATATTATATACTGATATATTGTGTTATATACAAAGTGTTTATTTACCGCAATTCTATGGTGTAAATAGTGTAACTTGCAGTTATTTAGTTTACTAATTTACTAGCTCTATTGTAGCTGCCAAAATTTTTATTCAGTGTAAAAGAGTCGTGGAGTGATTTTAATTCTGACCAAGTGTTAACATGTTGTGTGCCCCCAGTCTATGGGACTGGTTACTCCGAACACTTGGTATGAGGTCGGGTGCTCTAGGCGACTCTCTGGTTGCTCCCAGTGAAAGTTTTATAGCAGCTCCTACTTTCAAGAACTTGTAATTTGGATGCTTGATTTCGAGCACCTTGTACTTTGATTGCAGTTGATTCTCTCCAAGCTCGGTACCAATGTTCTATCCATGCATCAGTCTCTATTTCCAAAGACCAATGGATAGCTCAGTCCCTTGGATTCTCTTTTAACTTCGCTTATCTTCGAGCAACGTCGAGTTTTGGGAGGTGGGGATTGATTTCTACCAATCTTGCAACTGGTGAATTTCCCAATGCTGCTAGAGCAGCATCGGTACTTAGGCAATTTTGACAGATTGACGATGTTATCGAAGTAACATCGATGATTCAGAGCAAACTTGAATGCTGTTCCATTGGTTCAAGTGGCAATACAATGGATGCTTACTTGGACGTAGTTCTATCAGTCCAAGGTGCAAGAAAGGGAGTGCACTTGAATGTGGTTCCATCAATTCAAGTGGAAAAAGGATGGATGCTTACTTGGATGCAGTTCCATCACTCCAAGAAGCAAAGAAATGGAGCGCACTTGAATGTGGTTCCATCGGTTCAAGTGGCAAAAGAATGGATGCTTACTGGTACGTAGTTCCATCAGACTAAAAAACGAAGAAATGGAGTGTACTCGAGCATGGTTCCATCAATTTAAGTGGCAAAAGAATGGATGCTTACTTGGGCGCAGTTCCATCGGTCCAAGAAGCAAAGAAATGGAGCGCACTTGAAAGCAGTTCCATCGATTCAAGTGGCGAAAGAATGGATGCTTACTTGGACGCAGTTCCATCAGTCCAAGGAGGGAAGAAATGGAGCGCACATGAACGTAGTTCCATCGATTCAAGTGGCAAAAGAATGGATACTTACTTGGATGCAGTTCCATCAGTCCAAGAAGCGATGAATGGAGCGCACTTGAGCGCAGTTCCATCGATTCAAGTGGTGAAAGAATGAATGCTTACTTGGATGCAGTTCCATTGGTCCAAGAAGCGGAGGAATGGAGCGCACTTAGACGCGGTTCCATCGGTTTAAGTGGCGAAAAGATGGATGCATACTTGGACGCATTTCCATTGGTCCAAGAAGCGAAGGAATGGAGCACATTTAAACGCAGTTCCATCGGTTCAAGTAGCAAAAGAATGGATGCTTACTTTGATGCAGTTCCATTCGTTTAAGAAGCAAATGGATGGAGCATACTTGGGTGTGATTCAACCGGTCCAAGCAGTGAATGAATGGTTTTCGAGTCGATATGACTTTGTCGACTCAGTAGGTTGCTTACATGAATGCGGTTCCATTGGTTCAAGAAGCGAATGGATGGAGTGCACTTGGACGCGGTTCCACCGGTCCAAGCAACAAATGAATGGTTTTTGAGTCGATCTGACACTGTCGACTCAACAGGTTGCTTACATAAACACAGTTCCGTTGGTTCAAGAAGCGACGCACGGATTATAGAGCGCATGTAAGGGTTTGGACCTTTCCGGCTTTCCCGGAGCAACACTGGTTCTCAGAAGGCAACGATCGATTTTCCCCATCGATTTGGTGGTTTCAGCCGATTTGACCATCGGCTTGGCGGTTTAGCCTATTTACAATGCCTTTAGTGTCCCTTGGTAGCTTATTGGTGAACATAGGAGTTACATAGGCAGTGTCGATCAAATTTCCATTGTTTTCAGATACTGCTTCAATCCTGGGCAACTAGTGAATGACTAGTCTTCCATCATTTTGTTGGGGCCCTCTCCGTTGGGTCCAAGCACTTTCCCTTGAGTAGTTGGATAATGGAGCCTCATGGCTCTCATGCTATTCTACGGTTTCTTCACGTATTGTTGGAGTTTGATGTTCCTTATCAAATCCTCAACCACGTCCATCAGATGCCGACATTCGTTGGTATTATGTCTGTTGTCTCATGGAAGCGACAGTACTTCCCCAATTGCTTCTATCGCTCAAAGGCTTCTTTCTTGACCGGTTTATTGTAGCACTCAGTTCCCCGAGTAGCAAGATAGATATTCTTCAGATTATTGTTCAACGGTGTATAGTCCTCTAGTCTGAATTTCCTTAGGCGTTTTTGCATTCGCGTTTCATACATCACCAGAGTTTTGGTTTCACCTTTTCTAGTTTTCTTTCTTCCCTGCATCTCCCATAGTATCTACAGAACTGTTTCCATCCTGCTTGATCACTACGTTATTCTGAACCAACTCCTTTGGTTGCACATTGGCGGTCTTGCATTCTAGAGTGTCTGCCTCTTCCAATCTCAGATACTGGCCCGCTTTTCGATTAAATTTTTTCATGGTAGTGGGTTGTTTCATCGTAATCCATCTGCCAAAATCTATGTCTGGATGAATAGCTTGGACCAAGGCCATGAACACCGTATCCTCGTTTGGATTGCTTACTTCGATAACTGCAATGTTGAATCGATTCATATATGATTCCAATGATTCATTGGGTCTTCGGAAAAATCTAGACAGAGACATCATGTCTTTTGGCTGAGCCATATAAAGTCTAAACTATTCTATGAATTTCCTTGCCAACTCATCAAAGGTGGATATTGATCTTGGTGGGAGTTTGGTAAACCACATTGAAGCAACTCCTTCTAAGAAGATAGGAAAACATTTGCATCGGACAACATCCGTTGTCCTGGCTCCATCCATATGCCAACTGTATTTGTACAAGTGTGGGTTACTACGCCATAAATGGCCTTCTACAACACAAAAAAAATGTTGGCTCAGGCTCGAAAAATGTTGCCATAGGTCTATGGCAACACTTTTAGGGTGATGCAATTTTTGTCGTTGCCTTATACCTCAAAGGCAACATTTTGACTATCTAAGGCAACATAAGTAATATTGTTGTAATAGAACCCTATTTGGGTCAATGGCAACACCCATAGGTATCTGTAGCAACATTCCAAAAATGTTGCTATAGATATTAACTTTCTGAAGTTGTGGGACCCACATCTTGTGGGGCCCACAATGTGGGGCCCACGGCCCAACTGGGTCCATCCCTATGGAAACACCTTGAATGACTATTGCAACATTATTTTAAGCAACATTTATAACCCGGTGGCAACACTATTATGAAGCTACTGCAACACTATCCTGAAGCTACTGCAATACTATTCTGAAGCTACTGCAACACTATACTGAAGCTACTGCAACACTATACTGAAGAGACACTAAGAGCACATAGAACAGTACAATATCACATAGAACACTTGCATAATAAACAGTACAATATCACATAAAACACTTGCATAATACACAACATAATACACGGTACAAATAACAATTCATACAGCAGTACACATCACAATTCATGTCAGTTACCCCAAAATATCCAGTTACCCCAAAATACTACAAAGCTACCCCAAAATATCCGGTACACATAACAATTCATAAATGAAACTTAAGAGCTGGTGCCTCCAGTCAGATTATCAGTCTCACTGGACATGATTGTGGAAGTTAGATCCTCTACATTGATGTTCATCTCCGGGTTGGCATCACCTAATTTCTTAAGCACCCTAGCCAAATTCTCTTGTACCTTCTGATTTACCTTGGATTCTAGTTGTGCTTCCATTTCTTCGACAAGCCTTTGCCTTAAGTCATGTACGTAAGCATTTGTTAGAGCCTCGGTTGATTGTTTTGCACACTTTGCACGCCTCCCTATATGCAAAGGACGACCCTGTGATTTTCCATTCGAAATTACTGTTTCAACATTATTTCCTCCTTCTCCACCGGCCATTGCCTTTTGAACTAAGTCCTACAAAATAAAGCCACATCAAAATTACCCTACAGTAACTGCAGAGAATGTAGCAAATGCTTACATATGGATTGTGTACAGCAAATGCAGAGAAAGCCACATTTTGGAAAACAATTTGTTTATGTGCATGTAATTAGAAAACAATTTATAACATATATACTAGTAAAAACTGGAAAACAATTCCGTCGACAGCCAGCTATGGCTTCGTCATCTGGATTCTGAGGCTTCAAACGGCCATTCATTTTATTTATGCACATATGTGTATTACTATAGACATATATTTTTATATAAACCAAGTCAGTAATCCCTTTAACCAAATTCATTTCTTCATTTCCAGTTTTTGTGTCATTTCTAGCCATACGCAAAAGCAAGTCCTCTTCATTCGACTAGAAAAGGAAAAAAATGGCTGAGGGTTCAAAATTCTTAATCTCACAATATACTCAATTACAATTTCCAAAGCAAACATCTATGCCATTAGTACGTTTGCGAAACTCAGGTTCAACAAGTGTTTCAAGGACAGTTTCAAGGACATGAGCAAGACATGAACAATGTGAAGCATGTGCAAAACAGAACAAAATTATTACAAAACAGAATTATTACTTACAAGTTTGTACTTCATTACTTGAGGATTAAACATGTACTCACGTCCATCTGTTCTCTTACGACTTTTAAGAAAAAGTGCTGCATCGGATGGTGTCTCCTGATACAAGTTCAATAGATAGTTTAGCATACACTCTCTTCAGTCAAAAATGTAAAGTATCACATACCATCTTATGACGAAGCTGGGCGAACGACTTTGGACCAGCGGTGTGTGTGTCTTGATACGACTTACGACTATCAGAATTTTTCAGGGCTTTTTGCTAAAAAATACACAAAAAACAAAGTACTCGTTTATCTCACAAAAAAAAGTACTCGTTTATCTTGCGAAATAAATAATATGTACGTATACCTGAATCTCATCATCTGCCCAATACCTCAAGAGCACTTTAAAATCCTCCACTGGGATGTTGTCCGGCTTGTTTTCTAGCCTCTCCTCATCAGTCTTATAAGCTTTATAATGAGCTGTTTTTATGCGACTCTTGTACCCCCTCCAACAGTCACGAATAGACTTTAACACCCAGTTTTCACATTCATCCGGAATAATATACCGTTGCTTAAATATAAATCAAAGATAAAAAAGAATAAATAAATCAAAATTCAGCTACATTATAGTTAATAGATCAATATTACTTATTAAAGTAAAATTCAGCAACATTATAGTTAATAATAGATTACCTTAACATAATCCCATAGAGATTTCTTCAACTTTTCAGGAACATCCGACCAAGATTTATACGTAAGTGGCACAGACCTTTTCAATGTTCCTAAAAAGTTGCTCAGTTCAGATATTACTTTGTCATCATCTGAAATAGGTTGGAACCACTGGTTCATCATAATTACAACTCTTTTGTCATTCGCCCTTGTATGAACATTAAACATCTTTGTGTGACCTCTGAGTCTTTTAGGAACTTCACCTTTAATTAAAATGAAAAGTCCCGTCAAATAATAACATAAATCATAATGTAAATTCGGTACTTAAATATTAATCCTACTGTAATATTAAATATTATTATCACATCAATTCAGTACCTGCTTCAACTTCTTCATTTTCAATGTCTGGCAAGACATTCTCCGCAACATACTTATTTGCCATACCACTTGCACTAGCTTTTGCAGCATTTTTCTTTTGTCGTTCCCGCAGAGCCAAATAATCAGCCATTGTTCCTTTTCCTTCAACATCCTTCTCAGTTGAACTTACTACCAGGCTTGGGCTTGTGCTTCTCAACTTTTCCTTTTCCTTTACGATACCACTAGTTGAACGAGTTTGTGGTCCACTAACAGGCTTGGGCTTCTCAACTTTTTTAGTTCTCTAAATTGTATATATAAGTAGGAAATAAGATTGGATTTTATAGTTATTATCTTAATAAGCAGAAAAAATAAGATATGTAGCTATCACACACCTTTCTTGGACTTTGTGAAGTATCATCTTCACTATGCTCCTCATGGTCCGGATTATATTCCTGATCACTATACACATCCTCTTGCATCTTTTCTTTTCCTTTATCTTTTTTTGGTTTGCATTTCTCAGTTCAGCTGAAATTGCAGGCACACCTAGAGAAGCAAGAACTTCATTGTTCCTCATCACATTAACAGCTCTATGTACTTCATAATCTTTTATGTTCATCATCAACTTAGCAGCTCTCTGTACTTCATAATCTTTTAGAGATAGTGGAGGTGTAGAATACTCATTTGGAGGTGGTGGAGGTGGTAGATGAACATCCTGCAAGTATATAATAAATAGGAACATCATAGTAAGTATGCTGCAAGAGTGGTAAAAAATATTCAAATTACAATAAGATCATCGTAATAAGAATTCTTCAAACATGCATGCCATTTTCATCCATATCTTCTTCTTCCGATGTTGGTAAACGTGATTCCAACTTCCTCTTAACACTTGATGAGTTCAGATTCACTATTGAATCGCTGATTTTTGGTTTTTTTTCTGTGTCATCTTCTGAGGATTTACCTGATCAGCTAACTTTAGATTCACGGTTGCATTGTTGGGTTCTAGATTATTCAGCCGTGTCGACTTTCGAGGACTCCTCACCTTAGCTAACTCTAGATTCTCGGTTGCATTGCTGGGTTCTGGATTATTCAGCCGTGCCGACTTCCGAGGACTTTTCACCTCAGCTAACTTTAGATTCACGGTTGCATCGTTGGGTTCCGGATTATTCAGCCGTGTCGACTGCCGAGGACTGTTCACCTCACCTAACTTTAGATTCACAGTTGCATTGCTATTCAGCCATGCTGACTTCCGAGGACTGTTGACATCAGCTAACTTCTTGTTTTTTTGGTTCTGTTGTAGTTGATGAGCCGTCACGTACTGTCGTTTCACTGGTTTTGTAGCTGCAACAATACAATGATATTATAATCATAATCTTTAAATGTTATAATCAAAATATCACAATAATTTTTTTTGCTATATCAAAATATCACAATCTGTAAATGATATTAACTATCCATTTATATATACCTGTAACCAGATTCTGCCTTGGCCGCATGATTACATGCGGCTGCATTTGCTTTAGTGGCTCAATTGCAGTATCGACAATGTTGTCGATATAAAAATCCAAGTTTCCACCACTGTTAACTCCTTTGACTAATTCGGAGAGGTCCGCATCATTCGTCACTAACTTCCACCCACCCTTCTCACCATTTCTCATATAAATTCCTCCTATTTCGGTGTATTGAAGGTCATCCTTCACAAACTCCATGAGCACTGTGTACGAGAAGTAGTCAGGATCAACCCTCTTTACCACAGTATCGGTTCCACCAACATATTGTGCCTTCTGAAATGCACCCTTGTGATGAAATGTGAGCTGCATGAGTTCCCCCATCCTATATAAAATGGATACAGAATCGTGAGTTTACATTGGAAGCAAGATATGAAATAATAAAATGGGCAGGTATATTAAGTACATATGTGTATGAAGGTATATAAAGCACTAGAAACAACAAGGGAACACATAAAATCAGAATAACTTACAAGCAGTCAAGTAATTAAAAAGTAGTAAATTAATTATGAAAATCAACAGATACATAAGTCGTCCCTTAATTAAGAACCAATACATAAATAGAAGTCACTTGATATGTCTACATAGAAATCAAGAGGAAGTTTCCTCTATGCTAGGCGGAATGAGGATTTGTGTTGCCCGGACGTCATCTCTATACCATCTTACATCACTAACTTGATTTCCTATTCCACTACCACATTGAATATCATGTAAAACTGGATCATCTTCATTTCCATTTCATTTTCGACATCACACCAGTCCCTCGGCAATTTCTTGACAACATTATAAAGTGCCGTATCAGTTGGATCTTGTACATAAAATACTTGTTGTACTGGTGAAGCCAAAACATACGGATCAGATTTCTGGCACAATCTATTAAAATTAACTCGAGTCATCCCATACAAATCTTTCTCTTTTTGGTACCAGCAACACTTAAATAAAACCATTGAAATTTCTCCCCAATAATCAATTTCTAGTATTTCTTCAATTGCTCCATAGTAACTAACATTACCAACCAATGGATTTTGATCTTTTGAACTTGCAAAGCTAGTGGTCAAGGCAGTCAAGAATACACCACTATTCTGTGTTTTACACTTAGCATCTCTATATTTTGTATGGAATCTGTATCCATTAATAACATATCCACTAAATTTCCTAGCTGTCCGATTAGGGCCCATTGCAAGCACTTCTAGCTCTTTCGAAATGTCCTCTTTTTTCCCAACCTCATCCTTCAGCCATTTCCAGAATTCTTCAGTATGTGCTCTCTCTCTCTTTTATATCTTCTCGATATTGCATGACCATCAATTAAAGCTCGATGTTCCCTATAATAATTATGATGGTATTAATATCAATAAAGAAATATTCTAATTCTTTAGTACTTGCTAGAATAAAATTAGAACATAAAAACTTACTCTTTTAAATTATCTATTTCCTCGTTACCACAATTGAATAGAATGTACCGAAGACATGCCATCCACTCAGATTCTTTTAGATGAATAGCTTTTCCATCTTTATTTCTTCTTGTACCAATAGCATATTCCATATTTTGTGGACAACTTTCAAATTTAGGTACTGCATCACCACCGCTTAAGAATCTTGAGCATAATGTCAAGCATTCTTCTGCTAAGTAACCTTCGGCGATGGAACCCTCCGATTTAGATCTGTTGCGCACATAAGATTTGAGTTTAGCTAGATAACGCTCAATCAGAAACATACATCGAACGTGCACAGGTCCACCTTATTCAAATTCCTTGCACAATTGAACCGTCAAGTGAACCATTATGTCAAAGAAAGCCGGTGGAAATATCATCTCAAATTGGCAAAGAATTTCGACAATTTCTTGTTGTTGCCTCTTCACATCTTCCAAGTCAATTACTTTGCCCCAAAAACCTCTTAAGAATGCACCAAATCTTATCAGAGGCAATGCAACCTCAAGCTTCAGTGTTTTTTCACAGCAAATTGCAACAAGTAGTGAAGTATAAAATGAGCATCATGGGTCTTGTACCCTGAGATTTTCCTTTCCTTCGTGTGAACATATCGACTGATATTGGCTGCACAACCGTATGGCAATTTAACATTCTCCAGTACTGAGCAAAATATTTCTTTTTCTTTATTCATCATGTCAAATATGGCAGCCCTAATCTCAAAGTGTTCACCGTCATTTGATAAAACGGGATGCATGACCTTCCTGATGCCCATTTCCTGTAAATCAAAACGAGCATTCAAATGGTCTTTTGACTTGCCACTAATATTTAGCAAAGTACCGAGTATGTTGTCGCATATGTTTTTCTCTATATGCATAACATCAAGGTTATGTCGCAATAAATTATGGCTCCAATACGGTAAATTGAAAAATATTGACTTCTTTTTGAAAGGGGAATCCTTTTTCTTCCCAAAATTATTTTCAAAGTCACGCAACAGTTCTTCAATGTCTGTTCCTGATAAATTTCCTGAAATCTGTCCTATTTCAACTTCACCATTGAACCTCCTCTTACCAAACCTCCACTTGTGTTTCGGATCCAGAAATTTTCTATGATTCATGTAGCACATTTTTTTACTATGTTTCAAGTACATTGAAGAAGTCTCATAATGGCATACAAGACAACCCAATTTACCCTTTGTGCTCCAACCGGATAACATTGCATACCCCGGAAAATCGCTAATGGTCCACAACACACTTGCACGTAACATGAATTTTTGATCAGTAAAGGCATCATAAGTTTCTATGCCTAGATCCCATAATTCTTTCAACTCTTCAATTAGAGGCTGCATATATACATCAATTTTATTCTTTGGAGACTCTGGACCGGAGATGAGTGTTGAAAGAATTAGATTTTCGGGCTTCATGCACAACCAAGGTGGAAGGTTGTAGTTAACTAATACAATTGGCCATGTATTGTAAGTTGTACTCATTGTACGAAAAGGATTGAATCCATCAGAGGCTACACCCAATCTGATATTTCTATTTTCTGATGAAAAATCATGATACATAGCATCCATCGCCTTCCAAGTTTCGCTATCAGCTGGATGTCTAAGTTTTTTTTCGGCCCATAGAATGCCATCTCATAAGTTGTGAATACTCCTTGCATATAAACAGCCTTTGCAGCCTTGGTTTTAGCGGAAAGTAACGCATCACTTTTACCGGGACTTTGTGAATCAACTTCTCTGGATCATTGTCACGGGTGCCTTTCTTTTCCTCTTCCCACCTCGAAATACCACAAGAGTTACAGACATCTTTATCTTCATTTTCTGCCCAATAGAGCATGCAATCGTTTGGACATGCGTGTATTTTTCTGTAATCAAGACCTAAATCTTTAATGATTTTCTTCGCGGCTCTAAAAGATAAAGGTATGTGCGCCTGTGGAAAAGCCTCTCTCATGAACTATAGTATATCCCCAACTGCAGACTCTGTATTTCCATGTACACATTTTAAAGAATAAAGCCTGATGATAAAACTTAATCTTGAAAATTTTGAACAGCCAGGATATAATGGCTGCTTTCCATCTTCGACAAGGCGATAAAATCTTTTAGCATCGGCATTTGGTGCATCAGAATTCTCATCTTCACAGTTCTGCATATTTCCATGAGTACGGTGCAACATTTCACCTAGATTATCTCCAAAATCACCAGCATCACAGTCTATATCTTCATCACTCCTTCCAAAATTTGGGTGAGGAACCTCACAAATCCATTTCACATACAATGGAGATGGACCATTGCAGATGAGATGATCATAAATTATATCTGGACGATGCCACTTGCTATTTTTACAATTCTTCAATGGGCACGTCATTTCATCGCCTACGGCGAATTTAGAAAAACCGTTTTGTATAAAGGCTCTTATCCCGCTAATATATCCTTCACTAAACTTTGGAAGTTCTATCCAAATGTTTTCGCTGTCCATCACTACAATTATGAATATGAGTATTTTAACATAAAATGATAAAATTTGTGTGTGTGTCCAACAAGAGGAAACCTAGACAAGTCGAATTGTTAATTCAGGCCGAATTAAGAATTTATAAGTAGTTTAAATCGAAACCCTAAAGTGATGGGAGAGAGTGTTATACCTCAAAATCGAAATTGAAGCCCTAAAGTGATGTGAACAATGCTTGAACCCCCAAATCGAAGCGAAATCGCTGAACAAAGCTTGAACCCCCAAATCGAAGCCCTAATCGAACCAAAATCGCTGAACCCCAAATTAAGAATGTTCGCTTGAACCTTTGTAAGAAGACAGAGAAGAATGAAAATAAAAATTTATTTGCGGGGAATTTTTTTCTTCGCGGCTCTAAAAGATCAAGGAGTGGTGTTCGGATTGATGAGGTGTCACGTTCTCCAACGTAGGATTTGCCTTGGTAGATTGGCGCGGATCGGTGCGAAAGATATGCAAAGGTCTGCTATAGCAACACTATAAAAAAATGTTGCATCAATTACACTTGTTTAGCTAGAGAAACACATTTTTATGGCTAAGGCAACACCAAAAATTCAACGTTGCAGTAGGACCAAAATTGTATAGCTATCGCAATATTTTACCTGGCAACACCTTGCAAAAATGTTGCAGAAGGCCATCTATGGCGTAGTAGGTACAGTTGTCCCATTATAGGATGGTATAGTGGCATAGTAAACTTTTCAGGATATTCTTCCCTTAGGATTTTTTAGTGAATGAAGTTCGGCTTGGTGCAGAACCCCAGTCGTCATCCTTTCTGCCTTTAGTTTCTTCCATTAAGCATTTGACCATATCCTCAATGTATGCCTCACTAGTCTGGTAGTCCACAAGCCGGCTGTCAGAAGCTTTTGACTTAGTAAATGGCCTTGGTTTGCAAACTGAAGCCTAGGTCCTTCATTTTCTAGGAGAACCACTCCTGTAAAACCCTGTTGGCATGTGGGTAGCCTTATCGCGGTAGTTTGAACTTCTTTTCCAGCAGTTTGCCTGCCTATGTCAACATTCAACTCCAATCCCTTGTCGTCAAGTTGCATGTCATCTTCAGGGTCAGATAGGAGCATTGGAACATTTCTTGGTGGAGCATTCACTCCAAGATTTGGGTATACAACAGGTTGTGCTCCTGCAGGTTGAGTACTTCCATTCCCTTCAATAATGATTCTAGCAGCTCCACCAACCATCTCCTCTTGCTTTTGCTTGCCATCCCTCTGATGCAAGCTTGAGACTTTTGTTCCACAGCAACAGTAGTTTCTGGCCTAATTCTTTGAGCGATTGGTAGTTGTAGTGCTAGTAGAGCATCTATCTTATCCATAAGAGTTTTTGGCTATCGGCAATTTTCTAGTTGAGCTCATTGACCATCTGGTTAAGTTCTTCTTTGGTCATTACCTCTTGTTAGTTAGAGGATCTCAGAGCTACATTACCGGTATTGTTTACTTCAATTTTTTGAGGGTTGGCTTCATTACCGCCAACTGTTACTCCTTTTGATCTCCTAGAAGCGCTTTTCTTCCTACCCACCATTGATCTTGACTGGCAAGTCTTCAACCCCTTTTCAAAGTAGAATTTGTGGATTTAACTTCTGAACCTATCCAATCTAAAGTTGGGAGCTAGATCTAAGCCTGGTTCATTAATTTTCGGTGAAAGCACCAAAATGTTAACCCAAAAAATGGATCAACACCCTGGAGTATGATGTGAAAGCACCAGCCCTGTTAGAACAGAGCAGATATTTTAGAGAATTGCATAAAAGTAAACGAGACACATAGATTTTTATAGTGGTTTGGCTGTTAACTAAGCCTACGTCCACTTTATAACTTTGCTTATTAATTTGATCTTGATAGAGTATGATTACAAAATGATTGAAGGAAAACTAGTCACAAGTACAAGTGTCAAACAGATTCTAAGTCCTAGAATTTTCTAAAGGAACTTCCTTGGTGACTATGGAGTAGAGAAAGAGCTGGAGAAATGATAGGGCTTCCACGTAGTAATGACAGAAACCAGATCCTCTCTTTGTTCCTCTTTGGTTAGTATTTATAGTGGTAGCAGTCATATTGGATCAGAAGCTCGCTACCAATGAATTCCGGAAACTAGTCCAAGACAACACAAGAAATATCGTGACCTCCCGAGTTAAGGGCTAAATTCGCTGTCGAATCAAGCCATTAGATTCGATACTAAATCTAATCCTTAGCCGTAGGATGGCCAAGTACTTTTGAGTTCAGCTTAATACTTCGTCGAGATGTCCTCCGTTCAATTTGGTGGATTGTGGATGAGTATTGAACTTCCTTCTTTCTTGACTTGGATTATCCTGCAGTTTGGACCGTCACGTCTTCATTCTTGGGGATCGACTCTATGAAAATCTACAAAACCTCATCAATATGCATAGGAATACTAGTGGATTACTTATGCAAAGTGTGAATGTGCTTAGACTTAGCACCTATATTTGGTACTTAATTAAGGATGTTAATTCGAGTCCAATATAACACTTAGCATCTTTTGGATCTATACTTTTCTTTGCCTTTTCATTTGTCCTTCTGAGTATCTTTGCCATGTTTTAGGTCATTCCATCTTCGTATCGATGTTCTAACTCCTATTGATTTCTTCTTGGTTAAAAACCCAGTTACACTTTCTAAAAAGGACTGGCCGTCTATGAATAAGGAAAGGCAATACCTAACTTGGATTCCTTATGCTTTCATAATAAATCGATCATATACGTCATGTTATACAAGGTCGGATATTGCTATTTTACTAGGTGTAGTAAATCGGTATTAATCAAATCTATTAGAAAATTGTTGGACGACGGTTAAGGTCATCCTTAGGTATTTGATAAATACTTAGGATTTGTTTCTCATTTATGGAAACAATGAACTCCTTATGCAGAGGTTTTTGGACTCAAGTTTTCAAAGCTATATTGATGATTGTATGGCCTATTTTGGTTTATGCTTAACCTCAATGTAGGGGCTATTAGTTGTAAGAGTTTCAAACAAGAAGGTGTGGCTAATTCTACCATGGAGGTTGAGTACATCGCCTTGAAAGATGTTGCAAAAGAAGCAGTGTGGATGCGCAAATTCATTAACGAGATAGGAGCGATCCCAAACATTGAAGATCTTATGCTATGGTATTGTTATAATAATGTAGCAATGCGGGTTTCCATGGAACCACGAGCTCATAAGAAGTTGAGACACATCCTCAATAAGTACCACATGAAAAGCAGTTTATCAGTGATAGAGAGATTGTAATTAAGAAAATATATACAAAAGATAACATAGAAGATCCACTCCAATAGGCACTTTCTTAGTTTGTTTTATGAAGACTGATATAAGGCATGTGGATAACGCTCCATAATTGGCCTAAGTGCATGTGGGTGGGGATTGATATAGTTAAGGGTGTGCCCTATGAGCAATTATGTAGTTTTTTATATAAACTAAACTTTGTAAACAATCTTATTCGCAATAAAGTATGCTTTTAGGTTTTTCTATTATATGTGTTTATATATTCTAATATAAATAATGAATTAATCACATTAAACATGTATAAGTATAATATCCTTAGGAGTAGTGTTTTATCGATTGCAATTATGAATGTACTCGTAACCATTAGTATTGAATCAACATAAACAAAACACCAACTCCTTAAATTTTCCCAGTCAATATGTATCGAGAAAATAATATCGATACATACATAACGCTATTCATATGATGGACACTAATGTACCGATGACCGTTCCGCGAACCACCCGGTTAGATACTTGTGACTATTCGGAACAATCACAGAACGACTCGGTATGAGTCTTCTATAGGTAAAGTCTTTTAACTTGAGAGTACTGTCAATCTTGAGTACATAGATTATACTTTGACCATGGTTAGTTGCATAGCAGTGAGACCATGTTATAGCCATAGTTGCATAGAGGTTGAACTACTCAAAGTGAAATACTAGTCAAGACATTATTCATCTCATTCGTTATAGAATGTCAGTATCATCGTAATTTGTAAGTCAACTTGCAATCAAAATCTATATCCAAAGTAAATCTCTTAATCGATAAATGTTACCAAATTGGGCCAAGGACTTTAAAGTGACCTATGCAATTAAATATGGATATTAATAGAGTTTTGGACCATAGACCAAACTCTAGATATCTAAATGATATACTGTTGATGAAAAGAATATAGTATAGATTGTTGTTACTAGATGAGCTTATTTTAGATCAGAAATTAAATTTCATTTAAACGGAATGTAAGCAATGAACTTGGCCCAATGCTATGCTTCAATACAGTCTATATATGCTTCAGTATTTAAATTATTTAAATATTGACAAAGGACAAAGTTCACACTAGAGAGCCAACATAACTGCATTAATAATCGAGTTAGATCAATGGTTATGTTACTTTATAAATGTTATAAGTTAATAATTAATTAATACAAATGTAGTATTAATATTTTATGGCTATTTTAATTATTTATTTAACGCTTATGAATAGAAATATTTACAAAAGTTATACAATGGTTCGACCGATTAAGGAGTTAGAAATTACATAATTAAAGGTTGGTTCAGATGGAAGTCTTGGCCTTGTTGACCATATTGCTTGGTCATGCATAGTGCCGACCATATTATATAGATGGGGAAACTAGGCTTAGTCTTCAAAGGAAAGAGAAAACGGAGGAGAAAATTTGCTAAACCTTTGTTATAAATAGTTCAGCCTCCGCACCATTTTCGCTGCACCTTTTTCATCCCTTAGCTGCCAATTTTGGCCATTAGCAAAGCCTTCATTTTAGCGTTGTAAATAAAAGTAGGGAGGACATTACGAAGCTTTAAGAGGAAGTAGTAAGCAAATAATATGTTTGACTCTCGATTGGACCACATTAGCGAACGATGACTATAGATCTATATGTTTAAATGGTCATACTATATCATCTTGGCACATTAAAATATATTCAACCATGATTTTTTTAATATTATTTTCATGTCATTTAAAAATATGCATTAAATAATTAAATTTTATTACTCATATGTATGTGTGTATACAAATTTATTTAAAAGAATATCACATCTGTGATTTTTTATTTTTTATATATTTATATAAATATTTTAAATAGAATCATTTTTCCTAAATTATGTCTTACAATTTTAAAAATAGCCTCCTCTTCGGAGGGTGATTAGTGTTGCATTTGTATTAGTAGTATAGGCATTTTGTCTAGAATAGCGTTGTGTCTGTATTAGTAGTTTAGGCATTCTGCCTATCTCTTTTGCTTGTATGTTGTTTAGTGGTTCTGGTGCATGTACTGAATACATGTTCCTTAATTCATTTATAGAAGTAGACGACCCACTATAAGCCGGCTAGTCTTGCTAAAAAGATATCTTTACCATTTTGAATACAAAATCATATATATATATACATACGTACATACATACGTATGTATGTATGTAACTCTATGTGTGTGTGTGTATTTTATAAGTGCATATACAAATATGTGTATATGTACATATATGAAATTATATGGATAATTAATTAAAAAAATAATCATTGGATCACAGTAATAAAAATAATAATATTTTACATATATCGCTCTTACTATCAAAAAAGAATATATATATATGTGTGTGTGTGTGTGTGTGTGTGTATGTATGAATGTATGTATTAAAAAGTGAAATTAATTTTAAAATTAAAGTTTTGCGTTTTTGAAACCTTATTTAGTTTTCGACCAAATTAAAAATAAATAATATTTGTTGGAGATTGTAGCAATAAAATAAATTAGTCGTTATTATTTGAATAAGTCAAATATTTTGGAATTTGATATTTAAAATTATTTTATATTTAAGATTTGAAAATAATTTTAATACATATAATATACAAAAACAACTTATTCAATATAAGCTTTATTGCAAAATGAATTATTATTTATAATAATATTTATATATACATATTTAAATTATAAGTATATATTTTATACACACACACATAGATATATATAAACACACACACACACACACATATATATATATATATTAAATATAATTATAATTTATAAACTTTTAATGTGCCAAAAAGATTTAATTAGTTTCAAATATAAATCTAATATGAGTTACTTTATGACATTATGTTAACATTATTTTCACCATACATGACATTTTATTGACCTTAGGAGAAAACTGTCAATTTTCCTTATGAACCTCTAGGATAGTTTGTATATTTATTTGGTTATGATTTTCATACTATTAATATGAATATCACAAAATATTAAAACATGAAATTAAATTTATAGATCAATATCAGATTAAATTATTTGCTATCTTGATCCTAAACTAAGCAATATCTTGACGAGTTAGAACCATTGAACGATCGTAAAATAAAACCAAAAGTCCAGAAATTCAAGTCCGGAAACCAAAATTTAGGTGAAGTCGAAAAATCGATGTTGAACCTTGCTTTCCACTAGAAGGTACATAACCATTCTTCACATAGGTTAAGTGGTGAAAGATAATAAAGGTAAAGTACAAGTTGAAGTCACAACTCAGTACCGAGCCATGCCCCTCAATTCAATACCGAGTCATGAACGATGAGTCAACACAATGATTTCAAGAGAATGAAGTAAAGTATTTAAAGGTGGAAATCCCATAAATCGACACCGAATTATGAAGCACAACTCTGTACTAAGTTGAAAGTAAATTGCTAGTCTGGTTGTGATCTTCCTTTGGAGCATCTTGCTGAACATGGAGAATGTGGAGAGAAAGTTCCAATGCTTATTTTGTTGATCTTTGTTTATAAATAAAAAGAAGAGTGCTCTAGGAAAAGACCAGTTTCCTGATTTTTTGAATTAATAAATTTTACCCCAATATTATGTTGGATTCTTATCCGAGTTGTAAGCAACCGAGTTGTAAAATAACTCTTGTAAAAGAAAGCAAGAATCGACAACAAAGTTGACAATGGACATATGCTATTGATTATGGTCGAACCACTATCAATTCTGTATGTTCTACCTCATTTTAGTTTCTTTAATTCCATAACTACTACTTATCGATCGCTTGGGTGTTTGCTCCATTTTTGCCATAAAATTTTTGGTGCTTTCATTGAGAATTTTCAAGATTCTCACCCGTTGATCTACCTTAAAACTTTGGATTTGAGCTATCCACAAGCTAGATCTAGAAAGTTATTACTATAAAAATCTTTGATTACTTAGATTTGAAAGAAGTAATAGAAGAGTCATGGCACCTAGGAAGGACAAAGAGAATTCAACTACTTCAAGACCCACTAGTGATTTTGAGAATGAAGGCTTTCAACATGAAGAAGAGACAAAACAACTCGCTCATGTTGAAGTTCCAAGCACATCAGAGATGGCGACTAGAGTAGATTTGGGCCGCATGATTACCGAGATGAACAAGAAGATGTCAGGGAGTCAAACTGCCATCCTGAAATAGATGGAGAGAAATATTATTTTGATGATTCAACCACCTCACAGATGAAAGAAGATGTATGGAGATTCATCATCTTCTGACATAAAAGAATCTTCTTTATATGACAAATGGAAAGAAGAAGAAGAAAATAGGAGAAGCTAGGACATCAAAAATGGGGTTTGGGAAAGCCCCAGCTGACAAATTACAACTCGGCATCGAGCCATCACGACTCGGTACCAAGTTACGAAACTGAGTTGTGGATGTTGACTCGGATGGTGAATTTCAACAGAAGGTCAGTGCTAGTGTTGAGAAAGTTACTAGCGGTTAGAGTGGTAGTGTTTAAGTAAATGTCACTAAACCATCAAAGAGAAAAGGTAGACAACAAAGAGCTAGACGAACGGTACACCCAAAGACAGGGGAACCCAGACATTATAGAACTAACCGAAATGCATTTGCGAAGCCAAACACTTGAAGAAGTCCCTGATGATTGTTGTCCAATCGATCCAACTGATCCAGAGTATATAAATGACATGGTAAATAGGCTAGTGAATGAGAACCAGCACAAAATAATGATGAATGGGGCTCGATGCCCAGTAGAACTCCATTCATAGTTGATATCTTGCAAAAAGGTTATCCATGGAAATTCGTTATGCCTATGGTGTTGTTGTACAACGGGCATAGTCCCTAGGCAACATCTGTTAAAGTATGAATGGTACATGGATGGTTCTCGAGCGACAGACGTAGTAAGGTGTAGATGTTTTCCTATATTTGTGGATGGAGTAACTACGATGTGGTTTATTCGACTCACTTCAAAGACCATATGTTCGTTCGATCAGTCAGAAAGGAAGATTATGAAACAATTTAGGCTTCACACTGCTTGGTCAAAGGATGTGGTGTATCTTGCATTTTTAGGGTCCCGGAGAGACTCTAAAGGGATTTATTAGTAAATTTGATACTACTAGATTAAGGAGAAAATTTTGAAGCAAAATACTGTGTTGATGGCATTGATTCGAGGGATACACCTGGATAAAGATTTTGGTAGTGGTAGACCTGGTCATCGGAGAAGCTGGCTATGGACCATCAAGTGAAGTTGTGCAGAGAAACATTACTATAAGGAAACGGTTGAGAGCATTAAGAACATTGCAGGTAATGTTGGGAATAATAACAATCGGAAAAAAAGGAACCATGGTGCTAGTGGAAAGAAGCCGAATTACAAGAAGCATCCAAGATATCTAAAGCTTGAATATTATACCCCGTTGAATGAGACTGTAGAAATTTTTTACCTTACTATGTAAGGAACTGATAAATTACAAGAAGCCGCCTTAGAGGTTGGCAACTGAACGATAATGGCTCTCAAGGAAGTATTGTCGCTTCCATGAGATACATGGGCATAATACCAATAAGTGCCAACATTTAAGGGATATAACCAAGGATTTAATCAGGAAAAAAAGTTGCAAGAATATGGAAAAGGCCCACAGGATGGCGGGCAGATAGATAATAGATCCCAAGGTCAGATGGCCGAATGGAAATAGGATGGGCCTAATGGTGAGAGATCTAGGCAGGCTAAAGAAGAATTGTAATCAACACTTCATTAATGGACTTTATCTAGTCGAGAAAAGTTGGAATGAGATGGAAAGATATGGATGTCTTTTGAAGCATGTTGTGTAGAAGAGTTGTTTTTCTGTGGAAAACATAGCTTAGGTAAAACTACTAAAAATGATGACCGATGATATTGTCTTTAAAAATTGAGATGTGGATAGGGTGCAAGTGCCAATGCATGACCCCTTTGTGATTACGGCCGTAGTTGGGTCGGCAACTATGCATCGAGTCCTGATTGATTGTAGGAGCTCGGTTAATTTTTTTATTTAAGAAATTTTTTGATCGGATGGGGATGACCGAGAAATACCCAAAGCCATGTAAAGCTCGTAAACAGGGATTTATAAGAGAGGCTAAGGAGCCTATAGGTTGGGTTGATTTGTCAGTTGAGCTAGGTGAAGAAGACCGCAAGATGGTATGGGTTCAAAAATTTGTTGTGATTGATACATACTCAACTTATAATGCTATTTTGGGCCTACCGTCCCTTGCCAATTTCAGAATTGACCTTTCCCTATGGTGCTTAACGCAGAAGTTCCACACCAATAATAGGGTAGGAGTTATCCAGGGAGAATAGAGCATAGGTCATGAATGCTACGTCGTGGAGCTCGAAGAAGCGAAGCGATATAAGAAGGGAAAGGGTGAAGAGAAGACCATCTACATCAAGATGATTGACACATTGCAAGCCTAAGCCCTTGCTTGGGTGCCATAGTAAATTTCACAAAGCAATGGATTCATGGAAAGAGCTAAAGGATGCAAGGGCGACATCGGCAGAGCGAGCGATCAACATCCCGGTTAAAGAGGATGACCCTACTCGAGTCTTAAAGATGGGTCTCGGCTTTGACTGAAGATGAATAAGGAGTTGGTAGGTTTTCTCCAAGAAAACCTAGATGTGTTTGCCTTGACACATTCTGATATGTGTGGAATATCACCAGAGATAGCGTGCCATACATAAAATGTAGACCCACGGTGCCTTTTTGTGAAACAAAAGTGTCACAGCCTGGGTCCAGAGCGATCCGTCATGTTAAAGGAAGAAGTGGACAAGTTAAAGGCACATAGCTTTATTCGTGATGTTATATACCCTAAATGGGTATCAAATCATGTGCTAGTTAAAAAAACCAAATGGAAAATGGTGGACATGCATCGATTATTCTGGTCCGAATAAGCCATGCCCAAAAGATAGCTTCTAGCTACACAGAATTTACCAGCTTGTTAATGGAACAACTAGACAATAACTATTATCCCCTATGGATGCGTACTCCGGCTACAATCAAATAGAAATGCATTACCAAATCAAGAGCTCACCGATGACATTATTGATTTGAGACTATATTGTTACTATTCGATGTCGTTCGGCTATAGAACATTGGAGCCGCCTACCAAGAATTGGTAAACTCAATGTTTAAAAATAAAATCGAACATACGATGGAAGTCTATATGGACAATATACTAGTGAAGTCAAACCGATCGATAAACTACATGCTTGACCTCTCAAAGATGTTTGATGTACCTCGAAGGTAATGGGTGAAGCTTAAACGGAGTGCAACCTTGGTATGTAAGGAGTCCAAAATTCAAAGACCCACATATTATATCATTAAGCTATTTATTGAAGTGGTGAAGAATTATCCAAAGTTAGATAAGCTAATTATCGATCGCTTCGAGGATGTTGCGACCATACTTCCATGCTCATCCGATAAAATATTGACTGTTCGACCTTTAAGGAAAGTTTTGCACCGACCCTAGACCTCAGGAAGTTTATTGAAGTGGACCATTGAACTGGGCCAGTATGATATAACCTACCATTATAGGAGGGCAATATGAGGATATGCATTGGTTAATTTCATTGTTGAGTTCACCTTCGTTGGGAAAAGATGTGGTTCAACTTGCTTAATTGAAGTTATATACAAATAGAGCATCTAACGAACGTTGATTGGTCCAAGAATAACGAACGATATGTATGCCTTGAAGTTAGAGTCCCCATAATGAATAACGAAGCTAAATATGAAGCGTTGATCGCAGGAGCCAAGATAGCTAAGGAATTGACAGTCAAAACATTGCATATATTCAGCGACTCTCAGTCGGTGATCTATTAGATGAAGAAGGAATTTCAGGCTAAGGGAGCGAGACTCTCCCCTTACCCGATGATGGTTCTGGAATTGATAGATGATATCGAATATTACACGATAATCCACTTTCCAAGAAGAGAATATGAACCCCGACTCAGTAGCCAAACTATTTAGCTCTGGACATGTGTATCTGATGCAGCAGCGGATAACTGAAATGGATAAATCTGTGAAAGTAGAAATCGATGGAATATAAGATACTGAATGGCCCAAATCCATTGATCCAAAGATACCGGATTCTAGCTATCCCAAACACGTTGATCGCGCACGATACCGTGTTTAAAGATCTACGATTCTTCGACGTTGATCTAGCGCACTAGATTCCGTGAATCGGCTTCTACGATCGTTGATCCGAGCGCACTCGAATGCCGAAAGAGGAGATAGGAGATCACACTCAACTACCAATTTAATGAAAGCACAAAGCTAACAAACAAAAGTTTTATTCAAAATCAACCAAAAGTTACAAATGACACCAACCGCCTATTTATAGGTTACAACTCATCACAACACAAATTTGTACAACACATAGGTCGTTCACGACCTAACAACCCTTCGACCTAAAAACAGACGACCTAGAACAGACGACCTAAAAAGGAGACAAACAAATACAATACAACATATACAAGTTACAACACATAAGCGACTCAAGAAATTACACATAACGACCTAACATACACAGCCGCAGCGACCTAACTTCCTCCAGCGACTTAAGACCAGCGGCGACCTAAAGAAAACTGGCTTCACAGCGGCATAAGGTCGAGCGACCTAAAATACAAGGCAGAGACTTAAGCTTCAGCGACCTAAGAAAGTAGCTTCTGGAACTCTTCATGCGACCTAAAATTGAGCGACTTAAGTTAGGTCGTTTGCGACCTAAAGAATAGAGCGACTTAAGTTAGGTCGTTCGCGACCTAAAGGAAAATGCGGCATTGCTGATTGAGCTAACTCGTTAGGTCGTTCGCGACTTATCATAGGTCGTAGGTCGTAAAGTTGCATCGTTGAGCGACCTAAGGAAGATAAGTGATATGTGATCTATTCTAACTCGCTAGGTCGTTTGCGACCTAAGACTTTAACTTCCAACGACTTTTCCCACAGTTTTAGCTCGTTACCTTCCTTGTTAGGTCGCACACGACTTAACAGCACGTTAGGTCGGTCGCGACCTAAGACTTTATCATTCTGGGCTGCATCATCCTCCCCTGGTTGGGAAAAATTCATCCTCGAATTTGCGCCCTCCTCTTCCACAACAAGCTCATCCCCATGATACAGTATAAGATGTTTAACATTAAACACGTCAGAAGTGTACACATCCTCAGGCAGCTTCAACTTATAAGCGTTTTCATTGATCCGTTTCACAATCGTTACAGGACCAATCTTTCGAGCTTTAAGTTTATTGTATGCTCCTACTGGAAAACGATCCTTCGTTAGTACAGCATATACTAAATCTCCTTCATTAAATTCAACATTTCTTCGCTTCAGATCCGCAGATCGTTTATACTTCTCATTTGCTTTCTCCAATCGTTCCTGAACGATTCTATGGCATTCTTCCAATCCATCAACAAAATCAACGGCCCGCTTAATTGTCCCCTTCAGTTGTGGTACTATCGTTAAATCCAACGGCCCCTTTGGTAAGCTTGAATATGCAATCCGAAATGGACTGAAACCCGTACTACGATTGATAGCATGATTATGTGCAAATTCCGCCTGACACAACTTCATATCCCAACTCTTCAAATTATCTCTCACAAGACATCTCAGCAGGTTTCCCAATGATCTATTCACCACTTCCGTTTGCCCATCTGTCTGCGGATGATAGGCGCTACTAAAATTCAGCTTCGTTCCAACCATCTTCCACAAACTTAACCAAAAATGGCTTAGAAATCTAGTATCCCAATCAGAAACAATAGATTCAGGTAGCCCATGTAATCGATACACCTCTTTAAAGAATAACTGAGCAACACAGACGGCATCAGCTGTCTTTTTACAAGCTATGAAATGTGTCATCTTCGAAAACCTGTCCACTACAACATATATCGAATCATTCCCCCTTTGAGTTCTAGGTAACCCCAAAACAAAATCCATACTGATATCAACCCATGGTCTAGTCGGCACGGGTAAGGGCATATACAATCCCGCATTCGTCGCCGTCCCTTTGGAAACTTGGCAGATATGACATCTCTCCACAAACTTCTCAACTTCCCGTTTCAACGAAGGCCAATAATAAGATTGAGAAATCAATTGCAAAGTACGATCTCGGCCCACATGACCTTCCTCATGCAACTCCTTTACCATCTTCATACGTAAGCTGCACTCTGGTATGCATAATCGATTCCCTTTAAAAAGAAAACCATCCACCATTACAAACTCATCCGTCTTCCCCTTCTTGACTTCATCTACATACTTCGCAAAGTAAGGATCATCAACAAATAATTCTGGCAATACATCAAACCCCGTCACTTCAACCTTCATTGTAGTCAGCAAATGATTCCTTCGACTCAATGCATATGCCACTCTATTCGTAATTCCCGATTTATGCTTCACCACAAATGTAAATTGTTGTAAGTACGCAATCCACGAAGCATGCCTTGCCGCAATCTTGTCCTGTCCCTGCATATGCTTCAACGCCTCATGATCAATATATAAAACAAATTCTTTATGAAACAAATAATGTCTCCAATGTTTCACAGCTTGCACAATAGCATAAAATTCCACATCGTAAGTATTATATCTCATCTTTGCTCCCGATAGCTTTTCACTAAAATATGCAATAGGACGTCCCTTCTGACTTAACACCCCTCTAATTCCAACCTTCGATGCATCGGTATGCAATTCAAACAACAACTAAAAATCCGGCAACACTAGAATTGGTGCTGTCGTCAAAAGTTCCTTGATTCTCTCAAAGGAAAATCCTGCTTCCTCCGTCCATGAAAATTGCTTCCCTTTCATACAATCAGTAACTGGTGCCATCACGCTACTGAAGTGTGGAATAAACCTTCGGTAGAATGATGCCAAACCATGAAAGCTTCTAACTTATGTAATCGTCATGGGTTGTGGCCAATTTCTGATTGCTTCAATTTTATTCTGATCCACCTGTATACCTCCATCCGAAATAACATATCCCAAAAATAAAACACTATGCATCATGAACACGCATTTCTTCGTTGCAGCATAAAATTGTTCCTGTCGCAATATCATCAAAACTTCCCTCAGATGTTGCAAGTGTTCTTCTGAGTTTCTACTATATATCAGTATATCATCAAAATACACCACCACGAATTTCCCAATAAATGGTCTAAAGATTTGATTCATCACCCGCATAAATGTACTAGGTGCATTCGAAAGACCAAACGGCATAACCAGCCATTCATACAACCCTTCTCTCGTCTTGAATGCTGTCTTCCATTCGTCCCCTGGTCTAATTCGAATTTGATGATAACCAATTTTCAAATCAATTTTCGAAAAGATAGTAGCTCCACTAAGTTGATCCAACAAATCATCCAATCTAGGCATAGGGAATCTATATCTCACTGTAATCTTGTTTAGGGCCCGACTATCTGTACACATCCTCCATGTTCCAACCTTCTTCGGTACTAACAAAGCTGGCACCGCACAAGGACTTAAACTTTCCTGCACACGCCCCTGCTCAAGCAACTCTTCCACTTGCCTTCTCAACTCCTCGTGTTCCTTTGGACTCATTCTGTAATGTGGTCTATGAGGTAACACAGCTCCTGGAACAAGGTCAATTTGATGTTGAATGTCTCTAAACGGCGGTAACTCTGTTGGTAGCTCCTCAGGAAATACATCGTCAAACTCTCCCAGCACTGGCTTTACTTCTTCAGGAATCTCAACCACTTCATTACTCTCACGTCCAATTAACAAAAACACTTCAGGCTCCTCTTCTACTTCCTTAACAAACTCCTTCAAAGATAGCAAAGTTTTAAGTTCTTCAATCTCTTTCGACTTGCTTTCTTCGTGTTGTCGCTTCTTAGGAATTAAAGTAATTTTAGTACCCTCAAACATGAAACTATAACTATTAGTACGACCATCATGTTGCACAGCTCTATCATATTGCCACGGACTCCCCAGCAACAGATGACATACATCCATGTCCACAACATCACACCAAATTTCATCTTTGTATTTCTTCCCAATTGAAAAATTAACACACGCTCTTCGTCCAACTTTCACCTCCCCACCTTTCCTCAACCAAGCTAACTTGTAAGGTTTCAGATGCTTCTCAGTCTTCAATGCTAACTTCTTCACAGCCTCTGTAGAGATAATATTGTCACAATTTCCGGCATCAATAACAAACTTGCAAACCCTTCCCAAGATAGTGCATGTTGACTGAAAGATGTTACTTCTCAACCAACTAGTTTCTTCCTCCTGCTTTGGTGTTAGACAAGATCTCTTCATCATCAATGAATACCCTTCATCTCCCGACACATTTTCTTCCTCCTCATCATGTAGTGAATTAGAACATTCAGCCTCTGCATCCTCATCTTCCACTTCAGCAATCATTATTCTCTTCTTTTGTTTTGGACATTCGCTGCTCTTGTGACCACTTCTTGACAATTATAGCATTTGAAATTGGTGTTGACTTTTGGTTTAGCCATTTCATGAACAACTGGCTTACTCGATGCTTTAGGAATATTAGAACTACTACCCGCTCCTTTGTTTTGCCCTGTAAAACTGGGAAACACACCTCCCCCACGTCTACCTTGTTTCTCCCAAGCCAACGCCTTTTGATGTGCTTCTGCCACAGATCTAGGGTCGAACATATTCACCATATCCTGGATCTGTGTTCTAAGTCCATGAACAAACCTAGCGGTCAATTGTTCTTCCGTCTCCATAATGTCATTTCGAGCAATCAACTGGTAGAACTCATCGGCATAATCAGTAACCGTCTTCGTCCCTTGCCTCAGGTTTTGTAATCTCTGATACATTAGTGGTTGGTAATTGTAGGGTAAGAAAGTAGCCTTCATCAATTTCTTCATCTTTTCCCAAGCGACAATCCTTGACTTCCCCATCCGCTCTCTAGTAAGTTTGGTTTGCTGCCACCATGCCATAGCTCTCCCCCTCAACCTAGTAGCAACCAACTTCACTTTACGATCCTTCGGAACCTCCTTGAAGTCAAATATTTCCTCAACATAAGCTAACCAATCAAGAAATTCCTCGGCCTGCATACCTCCCTTGAATTCCGGTATTTCAGTTTTCATCCCAGACTCCCACTTGTGATCATACTCCGACTGATTCCTTCCTTGTCCTCGTCCTCGTGCATAAACACTACCACCATCAAACTCCTCTTCAAAATCTGATGCATATCGATGTCGATCCTGACCACCAATATCTCTACTACCATCATTCCTCCCACCAACATCCCTTCTATCTACATTTCTCCGATCACGATCATTCACATTCCTATCACGACTTCGATCATTAACATTTCTATGACAATCTCGACTCATACTTCTATGATCACTGTCAACACTTCTCTCTCGATTGGAATGTGGTGAAACTCTACTTCCCCCATGGTTAGATTCAGGTGAAACCCTTCTCCGATTTTGATTCATCTCCAACATCATCTTTTCTAATCGACCAATCCCTTCATTAAGCTTCTCACTAAAGTTTTCGTTTATTCTTTGCTCCATCTCATCAGCTTCTTCTCTTCTATACAAAGCTTCAACGTTCTGATGGCGATTAGCTCTTCTTGGAGGCATGATCGATTTTCACAATCACTTCAACAAATTCAAATGTAATCTTCCAAAACTTCAACCCAATTAGCTCGAATCAAGGTCAAGCGACCTAACTTAGCTCGCACGTTCCTTGGCTTGGCTCGGCTTGCACTAACTCGCACAACCACTTCAACAACTCAAACTCCTTGGCGCGCAAATCTTTCCCACGCTAATTTCAAACACTTCTCAAACCTTTGATCCAAAAAGATCGAAAACTCCAACCTTGTTGCAACTTCGCGATGAACACAATGAACACCAAGCTTCTCCAAATAAAATTGGCTCCAAGACTCGGCTTAGCTATGATTGGCTAAGTCTAGCTCTGATACCAAATGATGCAGCAGCGGATAACTGAAATGGATAAATCTGTGAAAGTAGCAATCGATGGAATAGAAGATACTGAATGGCCCAAATCCGTTGATCCAAAGATACCGGATTCTAGCTATTCCAAACACGTTGATCGCGCACGATACCGTGTTTAAAGATCTACGATTCTTCGACGTTGATCTAGCGCACTAGATTCCATGAATCGGCTTCTACGATCGTTGATCCGAGCGCACTCGAATGCCGAAAGAGGAGATAGGAGATCACACTCAACTACCAATTTAATGAAAGCACAAAGCTAACAAACAAAAGTTTTATTCAAAATCAACCAAAAGTTACAAATGACACCATCCGCCTATTTATAGGCTTACAACTCATCACAACACAAATTTGTACAACACATAGGTCGTTCACGACCTAACAACCCTTCGACCTAAAAACAGACGACCTAGAACAGACGACCTAAAAAGGAGACAAACAAATACAATACAACATATACAAGTTACAACACATAAGCGACTCAAGAAATTACACATAACGACCTAACATACACGGCCACAGCGACCTAACTTCCTCCAGCGACTTAAGACCAACGGCGACCTAAAGAAAACTGGCTTCACATCGGCATAAGGTCGAGCGACCTAAAATACAAGGCAGCGACTTAAGCTTCAGCGACCTAAGAAAGTAGCTTCTGGAACTCTTCATGCGACCTAAAATTGAGCGACTTAAGTTAGGTCTTTTGCGACCTAATGAATAGAGCGACTTAAGTTAGGTCGTTCGCGACCTAAAGGAAAATGCGGCATTGCTGATTGAGCTAACTCGTTAGGTCGTTCGCGACTTATCATAGGTCGTAGGTCGTAAAGTTGCATCGTTGAGCGACCTAAGGAAGATAAGTGATATGTGATCTGTTCTAACTCGCTAGGTCGTTTGCGACCTAAGACTTCAACTTCCAACGACTTTTCCCACAGTTTTAGCTCGCTACCTTCCTCGTTAGGTCGCACACGACTTAACAGCACGTTAGGTCGGTCGCGACCTAAGACTTTATCATTCTGGGTTGCATCAGTATCTTATGGGACTAGTTCTAGTAGAGGTTTTATTGGCTCCAAGCATCGATCAAATAGATGTTAATTGAATATTAGGGGCCAAGGTAGATAAGGGGTCATGGATAATTCCAATTAAAGAGTATTTGTCGAAGAGAACTCTCCCAAATGGAAGAAACAAATGATAGAAACTCCTGCGCAAAGTTCCATGATTTATCATTTAAGAAGGAGTACTGTATCGAAGAGTATTCTCCACTCCCCTACTATTATGTATCAACAAAGAGGAAGGCAAGAAGGTGCTTGCTGATGTGCGTGAGGGAAGCTATGGTGATCATGCCAGGGGTAGACTTCGGCAAGGAAGATTCTTTGCTACGGATACTTTTGGCCAATGATCAACCAACTGCGGCTGATTATACTAGAAAGTGCGATGGAAGCCAAACGTTTGGTGAGATTTCTAGAGCCCCATCCCCAGAGCTTACGCAAATGTCAGCCCATGGCCATTTGCAGTTTGAGGACTGGACATCATTAGTGTACTACCGACGTCGAAAGGTGGAAAGAAGAATGCCTCAATGCAGTGGATTATTTCACAAAGTAGGTCGAAGCGGAAACACTAGCCATGGTACTATGAAGAAAGTGATCAACTTTGTTGTGAAGAACATTATATGAAAGTTTGAAGTTCCATGGAAGATTATCACCGACAATGAAACCCAATTTGAGTGCACCAGGTTCAAAGATTTTGCAACAAGTATCAAATTGAAAAGAAATTTACGAAAGTAACACATCTAGAAGCTAATGGACAAAGTAATAAACAAGATCATCAAATCCATCCTGCAGAAGGAATTGATGAAGGCCAAGGGAAACTGGTAGTGATAATGGTAATAATTGTAAAATATCATACACTAATCGAAATACGATACCATCATGAAACATCAAACATATGTGATAATTACAACTTACAATTAATCGCACATTCGACAAACCTTAAAATATTTATTACATCCATTATTATCTTAAATCATTCTATTATTATTCTCTTAAATCATTCTATTGTTGTTTACTGTAAATCCACCTTTATTTGTTTATCTAGAAAATAATAGTAATTTTTTCAAAATAGTAATATGTGATATTTACATCCGTTATTCTCTTAAATCATTTTGTTGTTGTTTATTGTAAATCCACCTTTATTTATTTATCAATAAAACAATATTAATTCTTTCAAATCAGCAATACACTTCAAATTTCTTTATTTTACTCCATTTTTCAAATATCCCAAAACATCGTATTTTAAATTTAAAATAATGATCTTCAGCAAATTCCATTTTGAAACTATACTATTATTTAATACCTCATTCTAAGTATAAGCTATCCAAATATCAATTAAATAATAAACTTATTTAATACCATACTTTAGTTTTAGTAAAATTTGTTAAATCATCATTATTTACGAAAACCATATATATAACCTTATTTACTATTTATTTATCTAATTCTATCATTATTATTCATTTCATTTCAATTAACTATTTTCCAATTAATCGAAAATTAATAATTATTAAACACTCAAAAACACAGCAAATGACAATAATTATCCAATTAGTGCAAAATACATTCAAAATATTATAATAATTAAACATTCATCCATAGAACATAATTTACATCAACAATTATTATTATTCATCAATATTTATATATTTTATAATTTAAACTTGAATTAATTAAATTAATAATTCATACCAATGCGCTTTTTTAATAGTCTCCATACTCAACAAAACTAGCGCCAAATTGTTCGAAATTTCGATACGAGTCCAATGGAAGAGACCGTGTGTGAATTGGAATTCGTATGCACAAGATATGAAGGTTAGAACTTTTAGAGACTAATTTGCAAATATAAAGATTGTAGGGTTTAAATTCGAAAACAACCTTCTTCCCAAACGTGGACGTGTATGTGAACCCCTTTACCGCACCCAACCCCGCTACTTTGACCAACGATAGTCGCCTCCTTGGCCAACTTTAGCCCCACCAACCACATTAGCTCGACGGAGCTCGCCGCCATTTACTTATAGGAACACCTACCAACGCCTCCGCCTGCCCCTATCAGTTGTCGCCATCTAAACTTTAGGGTTTTCTGAACTCTAATATGCAAATACCAACTACCACAAGTGGTTCTAGGCCATGAGACCACTGCAAATCAACTCCACTTGGCATCCTCTTCAAAATCCCTCAATCAATTTCGCCAATTGACACCTTAATCGAAAAACCCAATCTACCTATGGTTCCACCATCTGGGAGTTTTGACCGAGATTTTTCATTGACTTTAAGACTTTTACGATAAACACTAGCCGTTGATTCGTCTTGTCAAGAGCTTCGAAACAACATACAATTTGATAGGGTTTGGTCACTTTGATTTTTAAAATAATTTGTAATTAGAGATAATCATCGGCCACTAGCATGTGATTGGAGAAATTTCAGAATTAGGGAAGAAAGCTAAAGATAGAGGTGATAACTAGGGTTTTGTAGTCTCACTTATATAGTCGTTAGGCTGGGTTATGGATTGTTTATCTAGTTTGGCCCGAAACAGCTACATACGCTATTTAAACACTATATCGCCTCTATTTCGCAAACTGTAATTCCAAATATATCAAAATTATATATCAAAATGATTAGATTAGCAAGACCTTTGCAATGGTTATAAATATTATACCCAATTCATTCTTTTATTAAAAAATTATTTTTAATTACTTTAATATTAACAATGTTAACTTTTCGAGCGTTACAATCTCGCCTCCTTAAAAGCATTATTCCCCCGCAATACAACGTTCAATCAAAATTAACAAATTATTGCTCTAATCACAAAATATGGAGAAATACACTAATCACAATTTAATTACTTATAAAATATATAATGACCAATAACATTAACATATCACTGCCAAATTCATCCATAAACTGAATTTAAATTTCCACCCACATACACTATCGTACACTACACTTTCTCAACCATACAACCCAAACTATAGTATGTAAAATAATTTCATTAATAAGAGTAAAACAATATCAACCGTAGATTAATTCATCCCATGCATTCCAATAATTCAACTATGATTAAATTCCACAACAAAATGTTGGTAATCCAAAACATGCATATGCCCATAAATGAATAAACATGAATTAATAATCAACATTGCTCATCCAAATATACACACATATTCAAAATAATGTGGTACCATCACCATACTAACTTATCAACCAATAACATGTGCATGTTAATTTATATGCTAAATATACACCCATTATAATATGCATACTCTTAAAATATTAATGATCTTCCTTATAGTCTCATCCTCAAGATATCCGGTGTACCATTTCATACCTAACATCCAAAAAAAATTGTGTACCTACCTATGGCAACATCCTCAAAATAGTATGTCTCTAATCATGGCTACACCCTTCAAATGATTTGGTTTTCCACTTGTACTACAACGACATGAATCCTTGCATCACTTGTGTGCTTTGGATTTATGATAATTCACATGACCATTCTTGTGCTAAGGATTATTAGAAAAATCCCCATTTTATGCGTACCCAAACATCATCTCAAAGTTGACATTAGATCCATTCCATAGATCTAAGGTATATGGATCCATTCCTCAGATCCTGGGTAGCCATTCCAAGTACCCAATGGGTTTCCTCACAAATACTCATGCTTACGAGTATGTTAGAAAACACTCCGAGTATCAACATCCCCTAACACGCATATTCGAGCCCTTTCCTTACTCTATGTAGTTTCCATTCATCCTTAAGGAACCATTCCACATTCCTTTCTTTCCACGATAGAACCACTCAATATTTTGTCCATGGGTCTCCCTTCCTAGAACCTACCGTCGTGGAGAATCATCTTCACGACTCCCTTCAACTCGAGCCGTCATCTTCGGAACATTTCTAACTATCCTCATTCCATTTTTCCATAGTAGATCACTTCCTCATTTTATTCACGAGCTCCCTTCCTCGAACTCGTCCCTATTCCATCTTCCATGGTGATTTCTCCAACTAATGACTAGGATAGCTCACCCAACATACTAAAGAGGAACCTTCTAGCAAGGAGAGTTCCAATACACCTTAAAAGCAAAATGTTTACCAAAGCATTTTTATTTTCAACTCAAAGCTTCTATCTCTCTTTTAAAACAAAAGTCCTCCCCTTTTTTCTTATAAAAATACACTATTAATTTATAAAATAATTTATCAAAATATTTTCTATCATTTTAAAGTAATTAAAAATAATATTGAGAAAACATTGTCTTATATAAGAAATCAAATCATCCATTGAAATAGAAACTCTCTGTTTTAAAATATTTATGGAAGCCAAAAATAGGTTTTTGAAATTCATATTTTAAAATTTTCGTTTAATGGACTTCCTGCCTATCCTTGGTTCCTTAACAGTATCCATCAAACCTTTTGTCACTAATATCCTTTAACCACTATACTCATCTTCATGGAACCTCTTCGCATTTGTTAGTCAAATAAGGTACATACAATTACAATATGTAAAATAATAAGCAACCAAGTGAACAAACAAACAACCAAACAAACAACAACCAATCAATACAAACAAGCAACAAGCAAACAAATAATTAATAACAACAAATACTTGCAAAAGAGACCGATCAAACAAGCACAGCCTGAATTAATAGGTGAACATCAAACAAATAAGCAAATAAGTAATATAAATAATCAATCATAGTATAACAAACAATTAATAACATAATACAATAAAGAAAAATAACTCGAACAAGTACAAGATAGATTAATTAAATAAACATTCAATAAATCTATATTATTATGTTATTACTGAGTTGCATTTGAAGGGCGCACAAGCCCCCTTGGTATTTTGTGAAATGAACAGTCGCGCTTTATATTTCTTCCTTTTACCACCCCGCTCTCTGCTTCATCATCCTTTTGCATAAACTAAAAATATAAAATACTAGGTTTCCAGGCGATTCTTCCGCCCAGTTTCTTCCAACATGGTTGTCTGAGTACAATCGTGCTTCCCTTTCCTCCTTTTTCCCTCACCATCAAAATTGGTTTTGCTTTTCTTTAATCGCGCCTCTCCCATTCCTCCATTTTTCCATCCCTAAAAAATAATGTACCCACTCCCATCCTTCCTTTTTCTCGACCTAAAAAATAACTTAGCAGCCGATTACATCCTTATCTGCTCTGCCCACCATCATCGACGCTTATTTTCAATGTTGCCTTGGTAGTTCGAGTTCATCAAAGGCTTGTCTTCCACTTTGCAAGCTCTTCTCCCGATGTAAGCACCTATTCTTATTCTTTTTGGCAATTGATTTTGAATTAGCTAGGCCCCTCTTCTTGGTGGTTCGATGAAGAACACTTATGGTAGTTCGATTATTAAGGGAGGTTTTTGGCTAGGCTTTGATTTCATCTGTTATAGGATAGAATTTGAGTTTTTAGTATTTAAATGTTCATAACAAAAGGTAATTTATTGAGCATGTGGAAAGCTATCACATGCAGTGTAAAAGTATAAGGTAAATTATTGCCCAACATTTAATATAGAATTTGGTACATGCTAGAATGAATAGATATTTTTTGAGTGTTCAACTAATTTTTCATAATGTACCGGGTACCACGTTACTATGGTTGAATCTTGTGCAATGCTATAAAAATATGATTTAATTCTGCCAATATGTTTTCACTATACCAAGAAAATTTGCATAACTGAGATGCTTGCATAATATAAGACAATAGCCAACCATTATAAATAGATATAGTGCTTTTATTGTGGCATTTAAATCCAACAATTTAAAATCTCAGACCCAAAAAAACTACTGCTTGGTCCTCTTGCATGTATTTAAGTTTCCTTTCCTTCTATGCTGCTTTGCGCATTAGTCATGCTGCATTAAGCATACATTATCTAAAGTAGTCACTCTTCTATTTGTAATTTAGTCAAAAAGAAGCCATAGTAAACATGAAATTAAATTCATTCATGGTTACATATAACTGGAGTAAACATATTACGGTTTTAATAATTCTGAATGACTAAAACTGGAGCACCGGTATGATAATTTTAATATGTATCCCATAATTATTTACTACCTGGTTGAAAAATAACTTTATAATGTAATCTCGGTTACAAGTTCCAATAAATTCATATCCTTGCTACTATATACTACGGTTAGCCACTCATTTCTCTCCATTCACAGTGTTTTAGCTGTACACGTAATTTTAGTGGACCAGCTATATATAATATATATGTACAATTTCAAGAAAATTTCAAACTGAAAAAAGGAAAATAAAACTGGATAGTTATTGGATAACTTTACTTTTATTGCATATCAGATTGACCATCCTAGCTAATTTTTATTTTTTAGTCCTATATTATTTTTGATGCAGCAAACCATGTGTTTAATGCATCTAACGGACGTGTATATTAGTAGTATTACAAATTTTACTGTCTTTCTCTTTAGTTGTACTTACCCTCCATCGGTGCAATCATTTTTTTTTCAACTGATCTAGAACTCACTCCGATAAAAGAGGACAACAATTATATTTCTTCTAACTAATAACAACTAACTTTACTTATATTTGTCTAGAATTTCTACGTACAACAGCATCTACTGATAGGGGAACACATGATTGCACAAAATGAATTATTAAGCCGTAGCTGTTTAGTTCTGATGTTGTTTCAATTTTTAGCTTCCTATATGATCACTGTATTGAAATTCATAGTAAATTTATGCATCATAAGTTTTGGTCCCCAATTCTCCCTACTCAATGCAATTCAGCCATATGCAGTATCCTAGCTACATGTGGTGTGCAATTATTGAATTGAATTCATGATCCATTACCCAATACCGAACTTAGTTTAACCATTATTTTTTCATTTTCTAACTTTTATTCTCTGTTTAACTTGGCTAACAACTGTGCTTGGACTGCTGCACACTTCTTATCTCTAGCTTGGGAATGTAAAACTTTCTTAGAACATAATATTCAACCACGCATAATGTGAACTAACGATATGGTAATAACAATTACAGAACATTGTTGCAAATGTTTGTATAACAACTATCACTGCTTTTACAAAGCAAAATAAATTTGTGACCGCAAATAAATTTGCATACTATAATAAAGGTGATCAATCTTGCAGATGCCATTTTCTTCCTTCTTGGTCTTACCATGTGAACCATAGGTGTAACTATTTAATCAACTCATTGAATTAAAATGTCACCGACCATTTTAGTTGAAGTTTTTCTCAAACTTCGATTGAAAAAACTTGACAAGTTTCATTATTCAAGTTCAGGTGGTTAGCGATGAGTTAGGCTGTAGCTATTGAACAATAAAAAATTTATATGACGTGAATGGTTTATGTGTTTGAATTAACAACAATTTCCCTTTATTTTCAGGTTGTAGTGCTACTATCTCGAAGTCAGCTAAGAAACGTATAATTTCACTTCAAACAAAGAAGGTTTTAACAATTCTGAATCAATATTTACCCATAATTTATTGGAAATAATTTGTATGTAAGATATTGCGACTACTTTCGTTTAAGTTCATAAATTTATAAAAGACATTGTAACTACTTCAACGAAGAAAGTTATGTACTAATTTTAAACGAGATGGTCTTTAGTAATTTCTTCTTCAGTTCCAAAGCGTAAGTTAAGCTACCATAAACATTTCGTAATGCATTTAGATGAACATTAAATTATGATCAATCTTTCAGGATCATGCATGCAGCTTTGGTTGAATTATGAGATAGTCTAATTTGTTTGTACATGTTAGGTTCCTCTTAGCAGCATCATTTAATTTTGGATTTTTTTAGTTGATGTTTTTAGACGTGGCATGATTTTGCTGTTAACATAACTTAGTTTTAAGTAGCGTTTTTTGATTCAAATTATGGAACATTGTTTCTATACCACTTTATATTGTGGTTTATTGTTAATTAATTTTCAAAGACCATCACAAAGTAAGTTTCCCAAAACTTAAATGATTCAATGGTTATCTTTAAAAATAAAATCAGGAGTTTTAATTTATAATCTTCTCCTTATTATTTATGTTCATGTGTGGATCTTATATATTATGTTGGTGCTCGTAAATAGTCAAGTAATCGCTCCAAATGAGTCTTATTTGCTTCTTTTTTCAGAAAATTACATCATTTCTTCAATTAATGTGAAACATTTACAGGTACCAAGTAATACAGTCCCATACCTCTATACAAATTTGGACATTATTGAGGGGTGCAAGCAGCTAAAATAGTAAGAACCCTTTCCTCTAATAATCACTATCATGTTCGACACTTTTTTTTTGAAAATTGATAAAAAAAGGGCCCGGCCCAAAGTTTACAAGTTAAATCGGGTATAAAGAAACAAACCCGAAGCCATTACAAACACAGCAACCCTAATTATACGAAGCCAATACGCCTCCATCTCCCCCATCAAATTAGAAATGGCAAATCTATCTAAAGCTCGAAAAGAAAGAAAAAATGGAGATCTCAAAGCTCCAAGACTCAAGGAGGTCTCAAATCCTTCTTATCCATGCGACGCATATCCAAGGGCTTGAGCTCCTTTCCTATGAGTCCCAAAAGAGCAGGATTTGTGTCTGCATCTTCAAAGTTGCTATCTTTGTTGTTCAAAATACAGAGATGGCTGGATTTATCCTACTCCCTCCTGCTAGACTTGCTATTTTTCATCAGATCGATATTGACGTCCACTGGGTAGCTGCGAATTGTTGATTGAGCTTTCGCCCCTTTTCTCGCTACATTACTATTCTCCAGATCCTCTGCAGAATAGTAATGGGTAGTTGAGTTATCGTCTTTTTGTGCAAGGGTAGCAGATGATTTGCTGCTTTCACCTTTACTCCAGAAAGATAAGTGATAAACCTTATTATTTAATAAGCTCTTATAGAAAAAGCCTTCCTTTTTGCCGACTTTAACTTTTGTTTGCTTGTAATCCTCAATAGACATCATCGTTAATTCCTTGGAAACACTGCTGGTTGTGTGGTAGTTCTTCAGATCTGCATAAGGTAATAATCGAGTATTACTGTTCGCAATATGAAATAGGTTAGAATTAGAATTAATATTTTCATGTCTACTTCCCTTGCAGGTGATAGCCTTAGCAGCTGTAGATGGCCGCCTCCAGGAAGATAGTCCAAGGGGGTGTTGTCTTGTCTTAGCGGGGTATTAACCAAGCCAGTTGCATGTAGATGACATTGGCAGCCTCTATGACTTCTACAAGGGATATGCGTAGCGTATTTCCCTCTGAGTAAGAAGTCATTAACTCTATTCTCATAGTCTTCAACTTTATTTGCAGTAGATAAATCTGTATCTTTGTGAGAATTCTGTTTGTTGGCTTTTTTATTGAGAATCAGAAAGTCAGAAAATATATTATTCCTAATTTGAGTAATGCCAATCTCTTTTTTGTGATGAAGTCTTTGGTTTCTTTCTTTCCAAATATGGTAAATGGCAGTAGTTAGCATAATTGAAGCTCTTTTAAATTCTGTAGACTTGGGTTTGAAGCAGTGTTGGATGTATTTGATGCTTTCACTTATGCTTTGTATTGATTGGTGTTGATTAAAACCCAGAGCATTTTTTGCAATAAACCAAATATGTTTTGAAAAGGCACAGTCAAAGAATAGATGGTCTGCATTTTCCACTCCATTTTTGCATAAAAGACAGTATTTATCTGCATTTTTATTCCACTTTGCACATCTTTCTAATGTGGGAAGTCTATTGAGTATGGAAAAATAGGAACAATGTGCCATTTTTGGGCAGTTTGATTTGCACCAAATAACTTTACTCCAATAAACTTCAGTTTCTTCACCTTTCACAAAATTCCATACTTTTTTAAAGGAGAAAACGTCTTTTGTACAAAGCTTCCAAATCCAAGTGTCTCTTTGAATATTGCTGTCAATTATCACTTTTTCATATGTGTGTTTACATTCCAGTTCTGGTTTTAAATAATGCTCTGCACTTTATCATTAGCACCCCCAAGTAGGAACAAGTTATTCCAACCAAGCAAATCAATAAGAGATTTTCCAAATATCCAGAGGTCAAACCATAAGCTAGTAGAATTACCATGGTCGATGGTAAAGCCCTATCTGACATATTTAGCCTAGACCTGGCACTAGAATATGAGGTAAGCACTACATCATACGCTTACATATGTGCCGTTTGTTTAGCGTAACACCATTAATATCATATGTTTTCTTTCAACGATGAAATATTTTAATAACCAACCACTTACCTAGAACAAAGCTATAACAATTTCGATCAGCTTGCATTTTCCCTAGCTACTTTTGGGATCTTTCCCAATTACGACACAACTGGGTCCAAACAATTAGTCCCTAATAACCATTGACATGTCATTAAGAGCGGTTGTTTGGACATAATTAGGTGTTACTTTCTCACATTTCGAATGTAGAAATGTGCTTGTTCTGTACTACTATAAAATTCCATATGTAGTAGCCCCTTTATGTATTTTACTAAGGCATTGTGTCCACCCAGTCTTTATTAACGACAGTTGGATCAGACACTATCCGTTGACTGCTTTTGGTTTGTTGACCAACAACAACTATAATATCACTACATAAACATTATTGCTAACTTTTCATTACGAAGCGAGAACTAATGATAATAACAAAAAAAATTGAATTATTGTTATTACTTTTCTGTGAAACGCCAGTATTGCCTATATAAATTACAATACATGTATGTGCTTATATATATATATTTGTGTGTGTACACATAGATATGTGTGTGTGTGTGTGTATGTATGTATGTTTATATATATTTCTTTGTGTATACATCATGTGTTAGCAATTTCTGAGTATAATGCATGTTTATGGAAGCATGATCCAACCCAAGTCCATTTTTAGTACAAGTCCCATAAATAATGGTTGTCATTTAATCTTACTACTAAACTAATAAAATCACTTTTACTTTGGAATCCAATTTATCTTAATTTACATGAACTCTACTCCTTCTCATCACAAGGGGTATGGAGTAATAAGCTTAATTGCCACATATGCCACTTTCTATATATGTCAGGCCTACATGTTCTTTATTTAATTAGGATATCTGAACCCGATAAAGATAATCCTTTTGATACTATAGATTTGGATGTACAAGTTATTGCTGCAAGCAACAAAACCTGCATATTGCATATGTTGTGGGTGTTAGATATGATACCTGATTTCATGACCGAAGAAGATGAAGCTATTGGAGAAGTAGCAGCAAGGAGAAGGCTGAAGCCCTAATTACCCTAGGTGCGGTAGAAAGAGCGATAGCCAAGAAGGAGAAGCTCGTGCAGGAAGAAGCTAAAACCCTAGCATGAAGTCGCAGTGCTGGGTTTTTGTTCGGTGATTGTGCCGAACGAAAAAGGTCGTTCGGGGACAGAGGTAGTAGAAGTGGAGCGGCAACATGAATTTGATGGAGTAATATTTTCATTTGGTAGTGAGGAATGTTTTGGAGTGGTAAATATAGATGCCGAACCAGTATTCTCGTTCGGTAAATATGGATGTCGAATAAGTATTTTCGTTCGTTGAGGAGTAGGCATACCAGTCCAAATGAGCTGCTGATTGCCGAAACAAGTTTTAAAGAGAACGCCGAACTAAAGCATGCCGCTCCAATGGGAATACCGAACCAAATATTTCATTCAGCGATTGGGACATGCCGGTCTAGATTTGAGATGCTGAAGGTCGAACCAAATATTTGGTTCGGTGTTAGAGCATGCCGGTCCAAATCATACCGGACCAAACCATGTGTGCTCTTTGCCGGTCCAGATGGATGTCGAACCAAATCTCAAGGCAGCTATATAGGAGCTACCCATCCTCATTTCTTCACTCTATAAATAGTGGAGCTCCTGGACAACAATGGTAGCTATCTTAGAGAGCTGAAACTCTATAGAATTTTGTCTTTATTGTTAATTCTTCTTATGTATAGCCTCCAAAAGTGAATCAATCTTGTAACTCTAATCTTTCAGTGATTAATAAAATCTCCTCTCCCTAAGTGGACGTACATTGCCACGCGGTAGTGTGGAACCACTATAAATACTGGTGTTATTTTTTTTACATTGCATAGATCTGTGACTGTCTGTTCTGGTGTTTATCTCTGTTTGTTTCATCTCACTACAATCACGATCCAGTTATTTTCCACCGCGTTGGGTTTTTCATTCCCTTAGACTGATCATCTGAAGGGATTTTCCCCCAACAGTTTGGTATCAGAGCTGCAAGGTTGATTGAGGAGTGTTAGACGCTATGGCAGGAGATGAAGCGATTCCAGTTGTTACAAGTCCATATACTAGAGAAATGCATATTGCGTCAGGATCACAGTTGGCAATTGAGAAATGGAATGGGGATAAAGACTTCGAGAAGTGGCAATGGAGGATGAAGGCTGTTCTAATGAAGAATGAAGTCCATCCAGTAGTGTTTGCCCCTGAGGAGTTGACAGCTGACATCTCAGTCGCGGAAAGGAAGGAGATGGAGAAATGGGTGTTTACTACTTTTCAACTAGCTATATCTCAGAGATTAGCAGTTAGACCACTACTAGGGGCATTTGGACTAAGCTAGAAAATCTCTACTTGAAAAAATCTCTGACTAACTGTCTGATATTATTGAAGACATTTTTCACCATGCAGATGAGAGAGGGTACTTCAGTGAAGGAACATCTTAATTTATTTGATGATCTTGTGATGAAGATGAAGACTGTTGACTTGAAGATGGATGAGGAGCAAATGGCAATGATTCTTTTGTGTTCTTCCGGAGCGATACACAGGTTTCGCTAACAGCCTTATCTTCGCTAGAGACACATTGGGAGTGGAAGGTGTGAAGTCAAGCCTTCTATCCGAGGTCTTGAGAGATCATATGAAGGAGATAAGTGAAGGAAGTAAAGGTGGAAGTAGTAGTCATGGCCTGTTTGTTGAAAGAGGTGGAGAAGATAAGAAGAATTGGCATCTAGAGGGCGTTCCAAGTCCAGGAAGCCCGGCAATGGTAGGAGAGGAAAGTCATAGGATGGGAAGTGCTTTATCTGCAAGAAACCTGGTCATTGGACAAAGGATTGTCCAGATTTGAAGAAGAAGGAAGAAGACGAATCTTCATCATTTGTGGTGGAGAAGTCTGTATCTGACGATGTGTTGTCTACAGCGGTATCAGATGTCTCAGACCATTGGATGCTGGACTCGGGGGCGTCCTTTCATAAGACGCCTAATAAGGATTACTTCGGTTCTTTCGTTGGACGAGAGGGAAGCTCTATTCGGGTAATGATGCTTGCTGTAGAGCAATGGGTGAAGGTACAATAAGGATCATGATGTTGGATGGAGTGATACACACTTTGATAGGTGTCCGATATGTTCCAGGTCTTCGGAAGTCCTTAATTTCTTTAGGACAATTGGCATCTTTGGGATGCAAGGTAACTATCGAGAAGGATAGTCTGAAGGTTTCGAGAGGTGCACTAGTTCTTATGAAAGGAGATGTGTTTCAAAATCTGTATTTGCTGAAAGAAACCATGGTTCTTGGAGAGTCATGTGTTGGAGTAGATAGTTCTTATGCATTGGATGCCACAAAGCTTTGGCATCTCAGGTTGGGTCATATTTCATAGAAGGGCTTAGAGTTGCTTCGGAGATGGAAGATGATCAAAGGAGGAAGCTTCAACAAGATGAACTTTTGCCAAGAGTGTATGTTAGGCAAGCAAACTAAAGTATCTTTTGGAGTTGGACTTCATAGATCGAGGCAAGTATTTGAGTACGTGCATACAGATGTTTGGGGACTGGTTGCCACTCATTCTCTTGAAGGAGCAAAGTATTTTATCTCTTTTATTGATGACTTTTCTTGAAAAGTATGGGTGTATGTGATGAAGGCCAAATCAGAAAGTTTTGAGAGCTTCAAAGACTGGAAAGCGCTTGTTGAGAAACAATCTGGTTCTAGGTTGAAGGTGCTGAGATCTGATAATGGCGGTGAATTTGTCTCTAGGGAGTTCCTCGACTTTTGTAGATAGCATGGCATTCAGAGACATTTTAGTACACCCGAAGATCCGCAATCCAATGGGGTTGCAGAAAGGATGAACATGACTCTACTGGAGAAGGCTCGTTGCTTGAGATTGATGGCGGGCTTGTCTAGAGGGTTTTCGGCTGAGACATTATCAACTACGGCACATATCATAAATCGAATTTCATGCGTAGCCATAGATCGGAAGATTCCAGAGGAAAAGTGGAGAGGTAAAGCAGTGTATCTTGGTTACTTTCGAATTTTTGGTTGTCCTATGTACGTTCACCATACAGGTGATGATAAGTTGGAGGCTAGAGCATACAATGGCATACTAATGGGATACACTGATGGTATTAAAGAGTATTGAATTTGTAACCCTGTTGATTGGAAGATTGTTCATTCTAGACATATTACTTTTGATGAGTCTGCTATGTTCAATCCGAAGGAGAAGCTACCTACCACATCAGAAGATTCTGATAGGCCTAAGGAAATGGAAGAAGTTCTCGTGTTCTAGCCAAATAGTAGAGTTGTTATTGATGCTGTCGAGGAAAACGCGGTTGATGAAACATCACAGGATAGTCCACATGTACCTTCTAGTAGTGCTGGTGATGTACATGAATCTAGAGGAAGTTCAGTTCAAGGTGGAGCTGAAAGGAATTTAGGCGAAGCAGTATCAACTTGGGTTAGTCGTAGGACTATTAGGCTGCACGAAAGGTATATTGATTGGAAGTTTGCAAACCTTAGCCTTGGTGATCTATTTGACTATGCCCTACATGTGGTTCTTGAGGAGTCGCTTGACATGATGAAGCTTTGAAGTCATGTGAATGTTAGAAGTGGATGTGCACTATGGAAGAGGAGTTAGAGTCATTGAAGAAGAACAAGACTTGGGATTTGGTACCACCTCCTCAAGGAAGCCGAGCCATAGGTTGCAAATGGGTATTCAAGGTGAAGGGTAATGGGAAATACAAGGGTAGACTAGTTTCTAAAGGGTTTTCACAAAGAAAGGGACTGGAGTATGATGATATATTCTCTCCAGTAGTGAGTCATACGTCCATCCGCATTTTGCTCACTATCATTGCAGCTCATGACTTGGAGCTGGAGCAACTGGACGTGAAAACCGCTTTCTTGCATGGAGACTTGGATGAGACCATCTACATGAAGCAGCCAGAAGGATTTGTTGTAGACGGGAAAGAAAATCGGGTTTGCAAATTGAAGAAGTCATTGTATGGACTTAGGCGGTCGCCTAGACAATGGTGCAAGAGATTTGACTCTTTTATGCTTTCACTTCATTTTGATCGTAGCATCAAAGACGCTTGTGTGTACTTCAAGCATTTAAAGAATGGTAGATGGATGTACCTACTCTTGTACGTGGATGATATGTTGATTGCTTCCAAGGATAAAGCTGAAATCGATAGTTTGAAGTTAAAGCTAAAAGCAGAATTCGAAATGAAGGGCCTTGGAGAAGCAAAGAAAATTTTGGGTATGGAAATCCAAAAGAATAGAAAGCTAGGACTTTTGAGCCTCACTCAAAAGGAGTACATTCGAAAGGTGCTTGCTCGGTTTAGCATGGAAGGGGCAAAGGCAATCAACACACCTATGCCTTTGCACATACAGCTTTCTAGTAAAGGCTCTCCGATCTCAAAAAAGGACAAGGCTTATATGATGAAGGTCCTATATGCAAATGCAGTTGGCAGCTTGATGTATGCCATGGCTGCACTAGGCCTGGCATTGCATAGGCGGTTGGATTGATTCATGGCGAATCCAAGAAAGATGCATTAGGAAGCAGTGAAGTGTATCTTCAAGTACCTTAGAGGAACTCCGAACCATAGACTTATCTTTGGCGGTAGAGGAAGAGATTTCAGCTTGGTTGGATTTTGTGATTCCGACTATGCCGATGATAGAGATCGAAGGAAGTTAACCTCCGGATATGTGTTCACCATTGGTGGGACATCAATCAGTTGGAGAGCAAGGTTGCAGACGATTGTGGCTTTGTCCACTACTGAGGTAGAGCTTATAGCCGCGGTTCAAGCAGCTAAGGAGGCGCTTTATTTGAGGCGATTGTTGTGTGATTTGGGCTTCGTATATGAAGACGTGAATGTGTACTGTAACAGTCAGAGTGAAATTCACTTAGCTGAAAATATGACGTTCAGGTCAAGGACGAAGCATATTGAGTTGAGAGAGTCGATCATTGTCTCGATGAGTGAAGAGAAGTTAGTTCGTCTTTAGAAAGTTCACACAAAGGAGAATGCAGCAGACATGTTTACTAAGTCGTTGCCAATTGCTAAGTTCGAGCATTGCTTGGACTTGATTCGCTTAATGAAGTGCTAGGTGCCACAGGGTGGCACGAGGGGGAAAGTTGAGATGGTTCATGGAGACATTTGTTTTCATGGTGGAGATTGATAGGTTCTACATGGAGTGGGTACTTCGAACACTTTGTTGACGGGCGGTGGCCTTGCCGGAGTTCGTTGGTAGAGTGCAATGGGTGATGGCATTGCCCAAGCTCATTGGATAAGTATCCATTGCTTGGAGCATGAAGGTGTAGATGGAGTCGGAAGGCTTGCATGAAAATTTGGTATCTAGGGGGAGATTGTTAGATATGATACCTGATTTCATGACTGAAGAAGATGAAGCTATTGGAGAAGCAGCAGCAAGGAGATGGCTGAGGCCTTAATTACCCTAGGTATGGTAGAAAGAGCGATAGCGAAGAAGGAGAAGCTCGTGCATGAGGAAGCTAAAACACTAGCATGAAGTCGCGGTGATGGGTTTTGGTTCGATGATTGTGCCGAACGAAAAAGGTCGTTCGGTGGTAGAGGCAGTAGAAGTGGAGCGGCAACATGAATTTGGGGGAGTAATATTTTCATTCGGTAGTGAAGAATGTTTTGGAGCGGTAAATATGGATGCCGAACCAGTATTCTTGTTCGGTAAATATGGATGCCGAACCAGTATTCTCGTTCGGTGAGGAGTGGGCATACCAATCCAAATGAACTGCTAATTACCGAAACGAGTTTTAAAGAGAACACCGAACTAAAGCATGCTCCAATGGGAATACCGAACCAAATATTTCATTCGACAATTGGGACATGCCTGTCCAGATTTGAGACGCTGAAGGCCGAACCAATATTTAGTTCGGTGTTAGAGCATGTCGGTCCAAATCATACCGGACCAAACCATGTGTGCTCTTTGCCGGTCCATATGGATGTCGAACCAAACCTTAGGACATCTATATAGCAGCTATCCATCCTCAGTTCTTCACTCCATAAATAGTGGAGCTTCTGGACAACAATGACAGCCATCCTAGAGAGCTGAAACTCTGCAGAATTTTGTTTGTATTGTTAATTCTTCTTATGTATAGCCTCCAAAAGTGAATCAATCTTGTAACTCTAATCTTTTAGTGATTAATAAAATCTCCTCTTCCTAAGTGGACGTACACTGTCTCGCGGTAGTGAACCACTATAAATACTGGTGTTATTTATTTTTTTCCTACATTGCAAAGATTTGTGATTGTCTGTTCTGGTGTTTATCTCTGTTTGTTTCGTCTCACTATAATCACGATCCATTTGTTTTCCGTTGCGTTGGGTTTTTTATTCCCTTAGACTGATCATCTGAAGGGATTTTCCCCGGTAGTGGGTAATCAAAGTACTTTAGTGTTGTAATCATCTAACTTTCAGTGTATTATTTTAGGAATTTATAAAGACCAACGTTTATATCATGTTGAACGTTCTTAGCTCATACAAGTTCAACATCGAACCATTCTTTGATAACCCGAGTCTGGGCAATCAAGTAACAAACATAGGTACTTTCAAATGTATTTGTTCCTTCAAATGCAATGGTTTATCATTTACTGAGCTAGAGTGGACATGTATGTGTTAATGTAATGTACTTTTTCCTTAGCAAATTTTTGACAAGTACACTGAAAGTTACTACGTATTCTCGCAACACAATGTTTAACAGGTAGACAATAAGACACATTGCTGCAAGTTTCCGTTTCTGTTAAATTCATGTTTTGGTCTACTCTATACATCATTAACTACTTCATTCCTTCTCCGCTTAATTCTTCTACAAACGCCTCACATTCTATTCTAAATTTTACAAAATTATGGACTACATTCAACACTGAATGTGGTGCTGAACGTCTAGCCTCAGCTTAACTATATATATTGCAGTTCTAATTGTATGTTATGTTGTGCCTTATGCATTAGTACTTATAGTTCATTAATATATGCAAAAGTTAATTTTACGCAGATTTAGCTACTACATGACTATTGATTGTTTTGCTGATATTTAACCACATTCTGTGGATTGTATTGTTTTGCAATACCACATTGTCATAATGATTTACTTAACAAATATCCAAATAGTATTTCGTTATGTATCACATACTGAAGTCTTTTTTAGAGATAACTTCTATATTCACTTTTTACAACTTAGGTGACTATAAGTTTGCAGATGTCATTTTGGTTTGTAATCATAATGAATAACGAAGTTTTTCTCTAATGATGTATATATAGGCAGCAATACATAATCGTATAAAATTACTCTAGGATGTAATAATGTTATTCTTCCCTTCAATTTACATCAAATGAAACACTGGTCTTGCTTTTAGTTTAATCAAAATCCTAGTGTGCTTCTGCTGTAGATACCTCAAACTAATGCATTCTTTTTTGTTTTTGTTTTTCGAGTTCCAACTTTTGAGTCCACTGTCAAGAGCGAGATTATTTTTTGAACGAATCAGCCTTGGTTTTCTTCACTACCGCTTGTACAAAAAATAAAAAAAAAGGTCAAAAATGGCGTACCTTCTCTGATTTTTCTTCCTACCCTTCTCGATTGCTAATTCCAGATCGCGTTTCTCTTATTCTGATTTTGTTATTAGCTTGTGCTCTGATCTGACCTTCCCCAATTGGGTCGCTATGAAATCTTTTGAGGGTGAGGGTGAGGGTGAGGGAGAGTTTGTACTCAAGGGGTCCTTCCTCCGGCCTTGTCCTCCTTTCGCCTTGATAGCTGCCGCTCTAAGAGCGGTGGTCTATGGCCCTATTTCCGTCGTTATTTCTGGTAGCTCTTCTGTGGAGATTCGAGTTTATTCGCTGGATGCATTTATTCAGCTATCTAGATTTTGATTTCTGCTAATTGATAACAGCTTCATGGAATTATACCCCAGCACCGAGCTAGGGTTAATGTCGCGACCCTTATTTCGCGTGAGATCTATTATAACTCCGGTGCCGGAATCTTGGGCGGAGGTCCCTTGTGCGGTTGATCTTTGGCCAAAACGAGATTTGACCACTTGTTTTGTGCCTAGGCTGCATTTTAGCGATTCTTGCTCCTCCTCGTTGTCGGAGGACCTGAACTTTTTGTTCGGTTCAAATTCTTGTGGCATTGTAGTGGGCCTAGGGCTGGTCAGCAGTGCTTGCTCGCCAGGTGATGGGGATTTGATCACCCCACTCACCGATGGTTATTCTGCCTTACCTGGTTTGGTTCGTACCCCAGTGGCAAAACGTCGTCGGCGGAGGTCGCGGCGGTCTTCTCGACCTTGTACTCATGTCCCCTTTTCGGCTGTGGATGGTTGGTGGGTCTCGGCACAAGCTTGATATGCCTGCTGTTTCTTCAGTCAGCGGTGCTCTGCCTGCTGTGGGCAAGATGTCTGGTAGCGATGATCTGTTGGTTTCTCCTTGGCCTTTGGTTAGTGCGGGATTGCAGACTGAGTCCGTCCTCGTTGGTAAGTTTGACTCACAACCTTTATTGGTCTGTGATGCTGGTCCTCAGGTATGTAGATCTCCTGCTTTTTTGCTTAGTATCGTTATAGATTGGTTCACTCCTGTTTGCTCGTTTTTAGTTATCGGTTTAGAGTTTTTGTGCATGAGCCTTGACACATCTCGATGTATGCTCCCTGACACTGTTTCCCCATCTTTGGCCGGTAGCGTGTCAGGTCCCCCTTGTTGTACTTTGACCGTGCGGTCTAGCTTTGATCGTTTGCATCTTTTTCATTGCCTCTTGGCCTTGGGGCTTTGTGTTACATTAGCTCCGTAGGGTTTCTCTTGCTCCATTGGTGGTGGCCGGTTCAGGCTGCTCTTTCGGGGCGCTCTGATTGGGCAATGTTTCTGGTTTTTTGAGTTGAGTCATTGCGAGGCCGCCTCTGTGTCGTCATTGACTCTCATGTGTTTCTTTTGGCTTCCCGACGCTCGATGGTCCTTCTGGATTCTACAAAGGGCCTGGAGCGCTAGGTTCGGGCGGGTTCCCAGTTTGGACCCCATAGTGGTTCCAGTTTCGGACCACTATACGTACAGTCTGGGTTCTTGCCGATCTACTTTGTTCCACCCTCGTGTACCCTCTTAAAGGGATGACCCACGAATCTTTCCTGTCACGCGGGGCTATCTCTTCTATGACAGTCCGACTTTGGCAAGGTTCTTACAGCAACGTGGGATGCGTTTTATCAGATCCCCTTCATCCCTCCGCTGTCATTCGGAACATCCGGATTCATCGGATCGCCCGTGTTCATCCTCCTCTATCTGTTCGTCTTTGTGTTCTCTTCCCTCTTCTTCCTGTTCTCTGTCCATCTCCATTCCTTTGCTTAGCAAGGCGGAAATAGCGATAATCAATGATCGACTAGCCTGTCTTACTAAGAACTCAGCCCCTGCCCAGTGGAGAGAGTCGAGGTCTGATTCTTCGGCGTTTAATTCTGGGGTATCTGATGAGTCCCGGTACTCGGTTCCCCCTCTCCGTTACTCTCGCCGCAGGCCACGTGGCCCCCCTTCTACTCATCGCATCATTCGCACACGCTCTATAGCGGCATCCGAGAAGATCGACAGATCTTCTCGATCTTCGTGGTATCTTATCTGAGTTGGTCTTGTTCTTCCGTAGCCTATCTGCATGTTCTCTTCTGCTTGTTTTTATTTCCTTCCTCCACGTCGAACTTTCTTTTTTGGAATGTTCGTGGTATTGGCAACGAGGAGTTTTCAGCTAGGTTGAAGCGCTCAGGAAGCATTCGATCTGCTTGGTCGCTCTTTTGGAACCTCTAGTGGGTCCAAAGGAAGTAACCAAGTCCGTTCTATTCCTTGGTTTTGGCGGTGCCGTAACCAATGCTCTGGTAAGATTTGGATCCTGTGGTCCAAAGCCCTTGTGGTTCGTCCTATTTTCGATTCCACCCAGCTAATGCCTATGGCTTGCTCTTCCCCTGCTTTTGCTTCCTCCTTTTTATTCTCGGCGGTCTACGCCAAATGTGATCGTTTGGAGAGGTTGACTCTCTGGGCTAATATTCTTTCGCTTTCCGATTTGGGATTTACGTCTTCGGTTTAGGCGGTGACTTCAACGTCGTCGCTTGTCAAGCTAAAAAGCGTGGAGGTGTCGCCTCCAACCGTTATGCGGTGGTGGATTTCAACTCTTTCATTGTCAGCTCGGGCCTATCCGAGATTCCCTTTGTTGGGTCTGCTTTTACCTGGTCTAACAACCAAGGGAGACCAAACCGTATTCTCTCTATATTAGATCGTGTTTTTGGTTCTGAAGATTGGTTCCTCCTGCCCTTCTCCTTCTCCATCTCTCACCTCCATAGCACCTTTTCTGACCATGCTCCTATGATTTTACGATGTTCCCCTCTCTCTCTATCGGGTCCATCCTCCTTTAAGTTCCAGAGTATGTGGAGATCTCATCACTCCTTTCACCAAGTGGTGGAGGCATCTTGGAGTTCTCCAATCGTTGGCTCCCCCTCTGTTCTCTTTTCACGAAAGTTTAAACGTCTCAAGGCTTGCCTTAAGGTTTGGAACGTCCAAGTTTTCAAGAACATCTTCGATCGAGTGCGGGCGGCCGAAGAATCTCTTATCTCAGCCGAATCTTTGTTGGATGAGGATCCGTCCGCTGCCAACAAGGAGGCGTGGGCATTAGCCCATATGGCCTTCTCGTTTGAGTTGCGTATCGAAAATGACTACCTTCGTCAGAAGGCTAGGGTCAAGTGGGTGGTCGAAGGCAATACGAACTCCAAGTTTTTCCATTCCTCTATTCGTAAGAAGAACTCCCTTCTTACCATTCGTGAGATTCTGCATCCTGATCTCTCTGTGGCTTCTTCGCCAGAAGAAGTCAAAGAGACCATCCTATCTCACTTCCAATCCTTTCTGAGCGCTCCCTCTGCTTCGATTTCCGATCTGGCCTTATTAGCCTTCATTCCCAAAATGGTCCTTCCTTCGGAAAGTACGGACTTGTCGATACCTCCCTCTCTGGAAGAGATCTGTGCCTGCGTCTTTTCTCTTTCCAAGGATATTGCTAGTAGGCCGGATGGTTTCAACGGAGTCTTTTTCAGGAGTGCTTGGCCTATTATTCAGTCATACTTTTGTCTGGCTGTTCAATACTTCTTCTCGGGCGGTTCTCTGCCGTTAGGTTGGACGTCCACCAACCTGATTCTTATCCCGAAGTGCGATAACCCGCAGTCTTGCGTGGATTTTCGTCCTATCAGCTTGTGCAACTTCTCTAACAAAGTTATCTCGAAGGTTCTGGCCAATCGCTTGGCCCCGTTCCTTGATCGCCTCATATCCCTTCTCAATCGGGGTTTGTTAAAGGCCGTTTAATTACTGATAACGTCCTGCATGCTCAGGAATTGATTTCTCAGCTTGATCGAAAGGTCAGAGGTTCGAATGTGGTCTTCAAGCTAGATATGGCTAAGGCTTATGACCGCATGTCCTGGTTTTTCATCATCAAGGTTTTACGAACCTTCGGCTTTCCCGAGTCCCTTATCGACTTGGTGTGGAGGCTTATTTCCAACTGTTGGTTCTCCGTTCTTGTTAACGGTTCGACCAATGGGTTTTTCCAGGCGGGTAGGGGCTTACGTCAAGGAGACCCACTGTCGCCTTCACTGTTCATGACCGCGGCAGAGGCTTTCATTCGAGGTCTTCAAACCCGGACGGTTTATGGTCAGATTCAGAGGTTTGGCATTCCTAGGGGATGTCCGCTTGTTTCATCCTTATCCTTTGCTGATGACATTGTCATCTTCTCCAACGGGGGCCGTTCTTTTGTTCGTCGGCTCCTTCGTCTCATCTAGCAATACGAGAGGAGTTCGGGCCAGCTCGTTAACTCTTCCAAAAGCTGTTTCGTCCATGCGAAAGACTTGTCTCCCTTAAGAGCTTCTTAGATTGAGAACTTTTCTGGATTCAAGAAGACTTCCCTTCCTTTGCCTTATCTTGGTGTTGTCCTTTACAGAGGTCGGAAACTAAACGCTATTTTCAAACCCTTGACCGACAAGGTTAGGGGCAAGATCATCCGTTGGAACGCGACTCTCCTTTCTCAGGCAGGTAGACTAGTTCTCATCAAGTCTGTCTTGGACTCGATGGGTACTCATGTCTTCGCTGCGATGACTCCTACTTCGTCCTTCTTCCGCTCGTATCAGGCCTTAACTTCGTCCTTCTTTTGGGGTAAGAAGGATAGCGTCCGTCGGCACCACTGGGTTTCCTGGGCCTCCATTTGCCGTCCCAAATGCGAGGGGGGCTTAGGCTTGCGCAACCCAAAGGACCTCTGTGCGGCTTTTGCTTGCAAGTTGTGGTACATGTTTGGGGCAAACAACTCCCTGTGGGCGTCGTTCCTTCACGCAAAGTACCATAGGCTTGCTGGTGCGGGTTTTACTGGCTCCTCCTCCTACGCTAGTGAGACTTGGAAGCACATGCAGTCGGTGAATGGGTTTGTTGACTCTCATGGCGGCTTATCCGGGTGGGATGGCGGCTCGTTCTCCGTTTCGAAAGCTTGGAACTCGGTTCGTATCCCAACTTCGATTCGACCTTTGTTTTCTTTCATCTGGAATTCTCGCATCCCCCCCAAATTCTCTCCGTTTATGTGGCGCTTGCTACATGATGGGCTTCCATTAGACGAAAATCTCCAGAGGATTGGCATCCCTTCCGTTTCCCGCTGCAGGTGCTGCGGTTCTGGGGATACGGAGTCCTTGAGTCATTTATTTTTTGCCAGTTTTTCAGCCAGGGCAGTCTGGAATTACTTCGAAACCTTGTTGGTATCCGGGGAAATGCCCTGTCTCCCTCTGATTTACAGTGTAGCTGGTGGTCCGGGACCTCCGGTAAATCGCTTCGTTCAATTCTTTTTCGCCTGATTCCATGCCTGATCTGCTGGCACATCTGGTGTGCACGGAATAAGGCAACTTTTGAGGATTCTCCTATGGATCCTTCGTCCATTATCCATCGTGTTAGGAAAGATTTCTTCCTTGCATTTCGCGGTAGACCATTTAGGGGCACTATTGGTCTCCGCTGTAGGCGACTGGAGGGTCTGTTTTCCATCGCTTCTGTTTGGTCTACCGCTAGAGCGGGTATTGGCTGAGGCCGTGTGGGGGACGGAGAGTTTCGATGCTCTAACCCCCTTCCCGATCCCCCCCCTTTTTTTCTATCTCATTCCTGCTTGCTAGTTGCTCAGGTGTTGGAGTTTCAGGTTATCTTCCAGACTGTGCGATCTTCGCCAGATTGGTTGTAGCTTTGGAGGAGGGCCCTTTCTTGTCTCGGGTGTTGGCTCCTTATGATGTTGGCTTTTCTGCGAGAGAAGAACTGATCACACTTCTCTGGTCTTTTCAGTGCTTAGCCTCGGTGCTCAGTTCGGGATTCTACTAACGTCATCATTGGGCGGTGGCCTTGCCGGAGCTCGATGGTGATGTTAGATGGGCGGTGGTTTTTTTGGAGCTCATCCTGGATTCTCTGAGCGGGCATTTCTTTTATGATGGCTTGGTTTTATGGGTCTTTTTCTTTAGCTGATTTCTTGATGTATTGGTGGTTTGTATCCGTTTTTGCTGTTGTTTTCGTCTGGTCTGTTTCGATGTGCTTTAGCTATTCCTGGTTACCTGTCAGGCATGTTGGCAGCTTTTGGTCTTCATTTTTATATATATATATATATATATATTTGTTGGTAAAAAAAGAAGTATCATGTCATAGATGATTGACTGTAGTTCAAACAACCTGCGGAGAACTGAAACAAACTAATGACCAAAAGCATCGAAAAAGAAATACTAGAAAGAAACCAAGGACTAAAACGTTAAAACATTGAAAAACTATAGAGGCATTGAAACACTACCGAAACATTAAAACACCAAAAAGAAATGAAGGGCTAAAATAGTTCTGAGGCATTAAAGGTGAGCTCTAAAACAAACTGAGGGCTGACTGCTGAAATACTAAAGAGGTAATTGGCTGAAAACTGGTACCAACTGAGCAGAAGAGTGAACGACTATTGAAACATTTGTTATGAAACAAACCAAGGACTGAAGCGAACTTATCCTATGCAGCTCAAAACTAAACTAAACAACTAATACAAAAATTGGATTGGGTTGAATCCGATGGGTACTTGATAGTTGAAGCACAATGCAGCAATAAACATAGACTAGACAACAATGGACATCAATAAATATTTGAACCACAATTGGAGTGTGCTAGCTAAGTGGACATGAGAGGGGATAAGTCTCAGATTTATCAAAAATGAATAAGACATGACTGAAGAAAATTGGAAGCAATAATGTCATGTGTTCTAATAGGCTGAAGGTCAAAACTAAACTGTTGTTAAAGCAAGCTCGCAACGTGAGACACATAAAACTGAATGAATAATCATAGAATTGAAAGAATGACTTAAGCATACATTTGAAGCCTACATGCAGTGGTTGAATTCAATGGACTGGAAGAATAATTCTTATTGAAGCTTGCATACATCAATATCCCATGGTAGTTGGGCTGAATGTAGCATATGCACCAGTCATGCATCGTGTTAAGTTTCGGCATTCCCGCGTACCATACGCGTTCGCTTCATCGTGTCTAGCCGGACTCAACGGTCGAAGTCTCCGATGTCAGCGTCCCAATTGAACATCAATCCATGACTGGTGCATAAGCTGCTATTCCGAGTTCTCATAAGCAGGGGGAAGCGGCTGCTTAACCATATCTCCACCTTGACGAGCATCCCATGCTCAAGCCCCTTAGGAGCCATGCTTCGGTCATGCTGCATCATACCGGTCTCATTGAACCATGGAGCTTTGATACCATGATAAAGAATCGTATATTATCACAAAACCAATTGGTTATGTGAAAGGAGGTCTCTTAGTATTTATGCATGATTTATATTGTAAATTGTCCGATGTGGGACTAATTTTAACACGCCTCTGCACGTGTGGCGTATCATCAGCCAAACACGTGGACATTCAATGAGGGTGACGTGTGACACAATTAAACCCGCTTTGATACCATGTTAGAGAACCATATATTATCACAAAACCAATTGGTTTTGTAATAATATATGGTTCTCTATCATGATATCAGAGCTCAATAGCCTCCATCGAGCATATAATCTGGTCTTGGCACAATATAGGTGGATTTGCTTTAAGCGGACATAATTTAAGCATAACACAGGTATTTTTTATCACTAATGTCAATTACTAACTTCATTTTTTATTTTATTAAATTTGAGTTTCGATTACCTATTTACGATCAGACTAAAGCATTTGTTGGCTATTGAATATAAGTTGGGCATGAACCATAAATAAGTTGCAAATTTTGTTAAATAATAGTAGATTGATGCAAATTTAGTGCATGCAACATATTAATCAAGTATCATGCAGATTTACTCAGTAAAAAATTTCTTGATACTGCTACAAATTTGAAGGTTTCATTAGCATGGGAGCGAATGGTGCATTAATCCATGTTTGCTTGCATTGACCTACAACTGCCTCAAATTTTGGTTGTGCTATCTCACTCTGTATCTCATACAGTTAATTCTATTTTACATTTTGCCATTTAATGTGATATCGTTGCCCAACATTCTATATATTAAATTGGTCATTACCTCCGATGTTAACTTAAGTAAACAATGCGTGATAAAATGATATCAACATCATCCATTTGACATCCTTACAACTTAATAACAAACAATTTTCTTTTTATCAATTTTTAATATAATTTGCCTATGAATTGGCTGTTTATAATCTGAACAATCAAGGTTCATCACGTGATTCTAGAACTCACGCATAGATACAGATGTGAAAATTCCAAATGTAATGCATCTGTCAATAGATCAAATAAAGTGATTTTGTAGTTTTATATATTTGTGTACAAATTCCATGTAGATTATCACTATAAAAAATATGTCATGGTCGAAATAAATTGAACATGGCCAGTGCTGATCTGGCACTACCGGCATTCAAATTTTCTTTTGCTGGTTTTCTGTCATTGAAGTTTAAAGATTTATTAACTTACGTATCATTGTCTGTCTTAGAAAATAGTTGTTCTAATTTTTGTTTTCTATTTTTATATGCACAGAAGCGTATTCTCATTTAATTGTAGCTTTGCCTACTAGAAAAGGGTCAAATAGCGATCGGGGGGGGGGGGGGGGGCGGTGACGGCTCTCGACGGGCCGTCGGCGGCCGTCGGAAGCCGTCGGAAAATCGCGAATTACAGCAGCCAGCCGAGCCTTTCTTCCTCATTTTCCAGCCACATCAAAAAACCCAAAAAACCCGCAAATCACCATTTTCGACCTCCAATCGCTGATTTCGTGCTTTTTCCTCCTCCCCGCTGTGAATTCAACACCTCTTACTCTCCAGCTAAGGTATAATCTCTTATTTTCGTGAAAAATTTAGTTTTTACCCTAATTCTAGATTTGCATAAGTTGATAAATTAGGGCTAATTGGTGATTGAAATTGTTTCCAATTGTATTATAATAGTTTCTAGCATTCCATGATATACCTATTTCATCTTTTATCGTGAAATTGTGAAAAACATGTATAATTTGTGGTTGTTCGTGTATATGGAAATCGTTGCGTATGTCTTGGTTGTACCATTGTATATGTGTGTAGCGCTACACACACAAAAAATGCGTCGAACGAGCCTTAAGTTGATGTAATACGTCGAATAAATGTGTTAAATTAAAAAAATATTTTTGAAAATGTAAACAGTTAGTAAAACTGTATTTTTTCGTAAAATGCGCACATTTAATTAACTAATGTCTCTAGACAGTTTTTGGCCCTGTCTGACGAGTGTTGTACATGATCGTTATATAAATAGTCATTTTTTCAAAAAACGACCATTTATATTCATCTGGTACAATGTTTATTGGATTTGTCCCTGTATTGGACAAGTTATGAACACAGTAAGCATTTACATTTGTGGAAATTAGCCACAAGGGCCTCTTTAGCTAGTGCAATTAGTTTCTAGGACGCACAACTGAAATAATTACTTTTAAGGACAAAATGCAAAATAATTAGTTTATAATGCCTAAAAACCTATGAAATTATGTCCTTGAAAGTAATTGGACTGCTGACTTTGTCCTTAAAAGTAATTATTCTGCTGACTTTGGCCTTGAAATTAATTTCTATGGATGTGTGTCCTAGAAACTAATTGGACTGCAAAGTTTGTCCTTCAAGTGAAATGCCCTTTTACATTTTGTATACTACTTCGTCTCAAACGGTTCATAAAATTCGGCCTAACTTTTGTTTTTTGTTTCCTGCGTACACGCATTTGTGTACAATGCAGGGAACAAAAGGGAAATGCTACCGAAATTTTGTTGAATCGTTTGAGACGAAGTAATATATGAAATGTAAATGCTTACTTTGTTTGTAATGGGAAGTAGGATGTCTGACCATGGAAAAAAAATTATACAATTTTTTATATCGATACGTTAAAAAATAAAATGTGCCATATTTGAAAATATTTTTAAATTTGTGAAGTTGTTCTTTAAATTCAAATATTATACGACCATGAAAATAATCTTTTTCAAATTTGTATTCTTGAAAATAAATATTAAATTTTGAACTTCTCATTTTCTCAAATAGGAAAAATGATTGATTATCTTGTTGATCGGAGGAGATGGATGTACCAAAGAAAAGGACTGAGGGACTCAATAAAAGAAGATTTTTATAATGGTATAAACGTGTTTGTTGAATTCGCTTTAAGTAATAACGGAAATGATCCAGAAATTCGTTGTCCGTGTAGTAGGTGTAGACATTTAAAGTATTTGTTGCCAGATATTGTGAAAGTTCATTTGTAACAAAACGGTTTTGTACACGAGTATTATGTTTGGGATCGACATGGAGAAGTTGTAGCAAATACTTCTGTAGAGTCTGAAAGTGTCGTTAACGAAATAGTTAGGACGACCCGTATAGAAAATATGGTCGAAGATGCAGCACAATCAATGTTTCCTATGGTTGAATTTGACGACGACGATGGAAATGTTGAAGAAGCAATTTTTTTTATGATTTACTAGATGCTGCTAAGAAACCTATTTGGGATGGTTGTAAAAGCGGCACTCAGCTGTCAGTAATCGCAGAATACATTGCGATGAAGTCAAAATACAACATCACTGAAGCGTTTATGGCTGTTGTACAAGCTGCAAAAAGACATATGCCGCCCAATAATCTAATGTGTGAAAATCACTATGAAGTTAAAAAACTTATGTCGGCTTTTGGTTTACCTTATCAGAAAATAGATACATGTTTAAAAGGCTGCATGTTGTTTTGGAAAGAAGACGCAAACCTTATAAATTGTAAAATTTGTAACCAGGAGAGATACAAACCAAGAAAAAAGAAGGGGAAGGAAGTTCCGTACAAGCGTATGCATTACTTACCCATAACTCCAAGACTTCAAAGATTATATGCATCTTCTGTAACTGCATCTAATATGAGATGGCATAGTGTGAGAATAGAGGAAGAGGGTACGTTGACACATCCGGCCGATGGAGAAGAATGGAAGCATTTCGATAAAACGTATCCAAATTTTTCAGCGGAGAATCGAAATGTTAGATTAGGATTATGTACGGACGGTTTTTCTCCATTTTCTCAATTTGGTTCTAAATATTCATCCTGGCCCATTATCGTCACACCGTATAATTTACCTCCATGGATGTGTATGAAAACGCAATATATGTTTCTTACTGTTGTCGTTCCTGGCCCCGACACAAGAATCAATGTATATTTACAACCGTTGATTGAGGAGTTAAAAATACTATGGAACGAAGGAGTAGAAACATACGATGTGTCCAAGAAGAAAAATTTTCGTATGTTTACTTCTTTGTTGTGGAATATAAGTGATTTTCCTGCCTATGCAATGCTTTCAGGATGGAGTACCGCCGGTCGTCTAGCATGTCCATATTGCATGGATGAAACACGAGAATTTTCTTTACCTCATGGTAAGAAAATTTCATGGTTTGACTGTCATCGATATTTTCTCCATGTAAATCATCCCTTCAGAGGAGACAAGAAAAACTTTTTAGCTAATAGAGTAGAAACCAGACAACCACCGACGATATGGTCAAGCGAAGACATATATGAACTTGTTAGGGACTATTCAAAGATATATGAAACTGGAGAGCAAACAGAAATTGAAGGCAAATCAGTTGTTCATAACTGGTGCAAACAAACTATTTTTTGGGAGTTGCCGTATTGGAAACATCTTCTGCTTCGTTGTAATATAAATGTGATGCACAATGAGAAAAATGTATTTGATAATGTTTTTAACACAATTTTGAATGTGAAAGGGAAGACGAAGGATGATTTGAAATCAAGACGTGATATAGAAGAATTATGCAAACGTCCTGAGCTTCGTATGAAACCAAATGACAGTAAAAAACCCAAAGCATGTTACGAATTAGATAATAATCAAGTTAAAGCTATGTTAAAACGGGTGGAAGGGTTAAGGTTTCCTGATGGGATATCATCAAATCTTTGTAGATGTGTTGACTTTAAAAATGGTAGATTGAGCGGAATGAAAAGTCACGACTGTCACATAATGATGGAAAATTTATTTCCCGTTATGTTCAAAGAACTACTGCCGTTAAAAGTTTGGAAGGTGTAACGGAGCTTAGTATGTTTTACAAAGAGCTTTGTTCGACTACTTTAAAAGTGCAACGTTTACGTAAACTTGAAGTGGATATTCCTATATTGCTTTATAAATTAAAGAAAATATTTCCGCTAGGTTTTTTTTGTAATGTAATGGAACATTTACCTGTTCTTCTCCCATCTGAAGCACGACTTCGAGGTCCTGTCCAATATGGATGGATGTATCCATTTGAGAGGTATGTAATATGTTATCACGTAATTTAATTGCATTTGAAAGATGAAGTTAATATAAATTAATTTTGCATAGATATTTGAATCATCTAAAAAAAAGTGAGGCAAAAAGCACTAGTTGAAGGTTCGATATGTAAATCTTACATCGAAGAAGAAGCTTCGTTCTTTTTCTCTCACTATTTCAGTGACCATGTGAATATTTCATTTGAAAGTGTTCCTCGTAATGACGAAGGCGACGAACAGGTGTCCTCTCAAGCAATGTTATCTATTTTTAGACAACATGGTCGGCCTTCTGGAAAATGTGTAGAAATATGGCTAGACGATAGAGATCTTCATGTAGCACACACTTATATTCTTCTAAATTGTGCCGAGGTTGCACCGTTTGTTAGGTAATCTGTAATAATAATTTGTGTTTTATTCTTTTCTATAATGCATGCGCATGTATAACCTAATGTAATAATTTGTTTATATAAACAGTGCTTATGAACGTGAACATCCGAACGGAGATCTCAATAAAGAATTTTCTGGTTGGTTTTCAAATTATGTTTATGAGCCAAGAAATTGTGTTGTTGACGAAGGGTTGAAATATCTTGCGATGGGACCAAAAAGAGTGGTCAAGACATATCCAATATATTTCGTCAATGGATATAAATTTAACACCAAAGAATATGGTGCAGAAAAATTAACAAATAATACTGGTGTATTTGTTAAAGGTAGTGACGATCCGGAAAATCACTTAAATGATTTTTATGGCGTTCTAACACAAATTGCAACTGACATATTGCTCACGACCCGCGGAGGAGGTGTTTCTATTTAGATGCAATTGGTTTAGATATGTTCCAAATTCTGGAATTAATGTGCACAAGGATTATAATCTTATTGAAATAAAGCATACATCGCACTATCACAAGTATGATCCTTTTGTACTAGCCAAACAAGCATTGCAAGTTTATTACGCTCCTTATCTGTCTCTAAAAAGAGATAAAGCAGATTGGTCTGCAGTTTTTAAAACAAATGCCAGATTCACATTCGATGGGAAGAATATTCCGAACGAACAAGCTTATCAGGCAGATCTTGAGCAAAATAACGAAATAATAATTACAGACGATCATATAGATTTTGGTCCTTTGATCGATGAATCAAATGTTTTGGTAGAACCGTTTGACGGTGCAGAGGAAAATATCGTAGAAAACGAGACCGAATCTGAATCAGAAGACGATGATGACTGATATAAATCTGAATCTGATTTTTTTGCAATTGATGTAATTATGTTGAATTCTTGATGTATTATGAAATTGATGTGACTATGAAACCAAATCTGTTTACCATTGTTTACATGTTTTATGTCATTTCCATTTGTTATTTATTTAGCAGTTTTAATAAAAATGCAATGAAATATGCTTATCGTCGGAACAGTACACCCATTACGAATCAGGTATAACACACTTCCATTTCTATTTCCATTTCAGTCATTAATTAAGCAATTTATACCATTGATGTCATTTACATATGAAATATATTTCATTATCATGTTATTATTCTCTTATATAATGATGTGTATATATGTCACAGGTTTATCATAATGTCATATAGAGGTAGGAGCTCTTCACGATCATCAGGAGGCGATGGCAGTTGCCTATCGCAAGAGTCACAACGTCCAGTAGTTTCGTTAGTCCCTAGAGCAGAGGAGTAAGAATTAAATTTTCTTTAGCATCTTATTTTTTATGATATACGTACGTACTTATCTATATCGTATTTAAAAACAGGGGGTTCGACCTACTTCCCTCGAAGGTTGTGCTGAATGTCTCTAGAGCTTCTTATCGCAGTAGGATGAGTGCTTGCTGGCCGAAGTGGGATAACATCCCTCCTCACATCATAGAGTGTATATGGCAGGATGTCCTAGTATGTATATTTTTTTGTTTTCCATTTTTAATTCGTTTTTGTCGTTTTTCTATTGTTTATCATTTATAGTGTAATCTTTTTTTTTTACTTTTTATCGTGAAACACAGGCTGAGATAGACATCCAGACAGACGATATGCTGCTGGCACGAGGATAATGGATGAAGAAGATGCGCAAGAACTATAGGGACACGACATCTGAAATTAAAAAATCCGGTAAGAAACCACGGTGGATGGGGGAGAGCGTATGGCAATCATGGTTGGGATACTGGGAAACGGACGAGGCGAAGGCAAGTATACTAAATTTTTTTGAATTATTAATTTGATGTGATCGAAAAATAATGTATCAAATTTTGAATGTATAGGCAGAGTCGGATAGAAACTCTGCAAACAGAAATAAAAATCCCATCACTCATCGTGGAGGGTCGAAGTCATTTCAGCAGTATCGACAGAAGTTGGTAAATTTACTGAATGATAATTGTAAATAGTTTATGCTATATAATTTTAAATGTATAATAATTGTATGTAAAAATCAACTTCAGGAAGCTGAGGCGCATGGTCTCGTGGGCTATATGGACGTGTTCACTCGTACGCATGCTATTGAGCATGTAAATCCGGACGGAACTGTTTCGTATACATGGCAGGACGATAAATCCAGCAAGAGCCATGTAAGCATATTTCATTTTATGCAGTATTAGTAATTGTTCTGCTTGTTAAACTATAATGAAATAAGATATGATGTTATTAATTTGTTAATGCAGGAAAGGTTTATGGAGCAGCGCCAGAAACTCCTTGCTGATACAGGTCGAGAACAACTGACGACTGATGAGGAGGATGCTATTTTTGAGTTCGTTATGGATCCAGGAGAGCATGGCAAACGATACGGATTTGGCAATCAAGTGGTAAATAATTTATTTTACTGCTAATTTGATATTTAAGTCAAAATTCTATGTTGGAATATATAATTTTACCTTGAATACTTCAAATATGCTATTTGGACCTTTTCAAAATAATAAACTTGAATTTTATTCATTTACAGAGATATGCACATACACTTACAGAGATCACACAGCTAAATTTAATATTTATTGTAGGCCAGCAGTCAGAGACGGGGTCGGCGGAATAGAACTCAGAGTGATCTAGCAGATATAGAAGAATTGCGGGCTAGAGTGTCCCAGCTGGAGGAGCAGAACCGCCAACAGGTCATGTAGACCACACAGTTGTTAGAGCACATGCAGCAGTTTGGTGGCCGCTTCCCTTCCTTGGCTGGCTCTGGAGGAGATTGATTCATTGCTTGCTTGCTTTTTCAGGTATGATTTTTTTAGTTTTGTATGATTTGGTAGACGGTGGAGGTAGCTGTTGATTTTTGTATGATTATGTTTGATACACTTGGTTGTGTGGTTGTATGATGATGTAGATGTTGATGATGTTGTGTATGTATGACATGGTAGAACACTTATTGTTGGGGTTGTTGGAATGGTTATGTATATTATGTATTTTATTTTAATGTAATTTGATGTATTTGTATGTTTGATTAACTTTGTGTAGTTTGGGTTTTGATATTTGGTTGGTATATTGTATACTGGATTGTGCAGTATTAGTGTAATAGTGTTTGGAAGAGAAATGTGTATGGAAGGCTATATTTGCAGCAATAATAAAAAAAACAGCAGATTTCCGACGGTTTCCGACGGCTTCTGATAGTTTCCAGGTAGGCAATTTCCGACGGCTTCCGACAGCCTGTAGAACATTTTTTCCGGCGGTTTCCGACGGATCTCGACGAGTGTAGGAATCCGTCGGAAGCCGTCGGAAATACGTACGGCACCCTCTGTCGGAAGCCGTCGAAAACACTACTCCCTGACGCCGTATATTCCGACGGCTTTTCCCGACGGCCGCCGACGGCTTTCGACCGTCGGAAATCACTGTTCTCCTTGTAGTTACTGTTATTAGATTGAAATTGTACTATGCACAAATTACGAATATACAGTGTTTATTCCAATATTGGATTTGAAGAATGAAGCTCTTTAGTAAAATACCGATGAGAAGAATGATTCTAAGAGGTAGCGCATTTCAGGTAATATTTTCCTTTATCTTTTAAAAACGCAGGGTCAAGTTGATAATATCATGGATTAATTTTAAAGCATAATTTTCGAATCTAGTTTGTTTTGGTTTTCATAGACAAGAATTGAGTCTAAATTTTCATAAAAAAATCATCAAAAAAAATTAAGATCAAAAAGTTGTAAATAAGATGCTCCATGTGAAGGAAATGATTAGAACAAATATGCAAGAAATAGCATATTCTGTCACTCCTGATCAAAACTCTACTAAAGTTTCTTACTCAAGCATTAATGCATTTGGAGAGATGGCGGGAATTGTTCAAGCTCCTACCAACAAGGTTAGTGAATATGTATATTTGAAATTCTTTTTCTTCCATATATGATTAAAGACTTCAAAATGTCAATGTATGTTTTCTTTAAAACTTAGAAAGGAATTTTTTCATACACAAATGAGGAATGGGTTTTGCCTCGTACCAGCTTAATGAAAAGTTATATATATTCTAACTCAATACAAAACTAATGATCATTAGTTTTACCATAAGTATATGTCCTAACTCGCCATTGGTAACCACTTCTTAACGATACCATTATGGTTTACTATATAAGTGTAAAAATCTTATAAACTATTTTTAATGATTCAATAAATTTCAAAATATTTAGTAACAGTTAACTATTATAATAATCAGGAAAAAATTAGAAGCTATTGGTTTGTTAGAAAATTTGGTTATTAATGTGTTCGAATTTTTTTACACTCTTTCGGTGGTGTGTAAAACATATAATATTATCAATTTGCCTAATGTTTGCCTTTGTTACTTTACTTTGTATATTATATATTTTTAGTAGTATTTGATCAACTAATTCAATACATCATACTCTCTCGGGTAATTGGTTGGTGGTGATTAAGCAAGTTTATGATAGACTTTGTATGAACACTAACGTGTACTGTACTGTAAAAATATGGGGCATCCAAGAAATCTTCGCCTGAACTAAAGAAGCCCAAGGGTTGCATTGGATCACGTAGCCAAGACATACATGTAAAAATATGTTGTGAACCACATGTACCGAAAAATTAGTGTATGTTACACAATTTAAATTGGGATACGGGTATCTAATATAAATGATAAACCGATGAAACATTGTTATGTACTTCATGTTGTTTGTTTACTGTAGTTTTCAACTTAATGACAAGCACCATTGTCCTAGAGGTTAAGTGATTTGGCTTTGGTGCGAAAGGTCACAAGTTTGAAACTTGCGTAGCATGATTCGAACGTTTATTGACATGCGATATGTTGTCACAGTGATTTGTTGTATATAAAGTAACATTTAAAAAAAATCAACATAATTAGGATGTAGGATTCAAATACTACAAACAATATACATATTCAGATCATACATCTTCCTTTGAAAATTAATCACAATGATTTTTCGTCCATCTTCTTTGGGTAATAGTTGATAAACCATAAGGCTATGATTAAGAAGGAAATTTATCTACCATGAAATCAGATGTTTACGTATTTTCCAATACTTTTTCAAGCAACAATATTATATACAAATCAGTGTATTTAAAACAAATATTACTATAGTATTGAATATTTCTTCATATGTTTGATAATGGATAATGCAATCCTGCTTCTTCATATTTCTATTATGTTTGGCAATGTATCAATTGATAATAGATAAAAAAAAATTGATATATCTTCATTATGGTACAAATCAATACAATTCATTTAATAATGGTGACCAAATCAACTCGCGTTTCTTTTCTTTTGTACAATGCATTTTTTGTTTTTGTTCAATATACCTTGAGAAGACGTAATAATTTATAAGCAGTGGAAGATAACATAGTTAAATGTCTGGATTCAATTTTACCAATTAGCCAATTTATATGTATTTGTTTTGAACCATTTTGATCAGGAATTTAAAGACTTTTTGTTGATTAAACCAACAATTTAAAGTGCTTCCGTTTGGATTGAGTCAAACATTTCAGTTAAACCATTATAGCAATTGAAGTGGAATCCAATTCTTGGCCGATCAAAATATTGTAATAATGTTTCACACCATCTGTAAATAGAATATTATGATTATTTTAAAAATATTTTAATTTTCTAAGTGCAATTAAAATTATTTTTCCATACCCATGTGCGAAGCACGGGTTCGCACTAATAACAATTAAAACCGATCATAGTAAGACAGACTATCAACAACATGATACAACCAAAAGAGATTAATTCAAACGAGCACAACATAATTGATAAATGAACATGGGTAAATAAGAAGCTAAATCTTATTAGTTGCAATTAATTCAAAAAACAAAAAATGCAATACAAACATTTCATTCAAAGTAAACAAACATAACCAAAAAGGTGATTATCCCAAACATCGATATGGATAGTCCCTTATTCATATCCCAACTCTCTTCACCGAAGGGAATAACCAGACGTCCCCATAGCTCATTAGGGAAAATCGGACACAACCACAAGGGTAACATCGTCGCAATGGGATCAGTTAACTCAAAACTCATCTTACCCCATCATCTTACACCCCATCTTGAAAAAACTTTTTATAGTTCTCATTTAAAAACTTCAAATAAAACATCCTTTTAATAAAATACCCTTTTAACAAACACCGCTAAAGTTTGTTATTTAATAAAATATTTTAATTTTCAACCATTTACTTTTCAAATCAAATCATCCTCATCTTAGTAAAATATTATTCTCAAGGTACTGTAAAACTAGCTGCTTTATAATACATCATTTCCTAATATTATATCTCCAGATATATCCTTAATAAAATAATTTTCAACTTAGGTCTTTTTCATACAAAACCTTTGTCCAAAAATTTATTTTACCACATTCTTTATCTAAAAGGATAATTCTCAAATAAAGATACTTCAATCAAACTCTTTTCAAATATTCCCACCAATAAAATAATTTCTCAAACAAAAATATTTACACTATATTAAATAATTCCATTAAAATAACATACCTTTCTATAGGAATAACTTCCCTATAAAGTATCTTTACAACAAATCACCTTCAAATCATGTAATATTCAATGTAAAGAATATTTGAACAAAATATCATTTCTTTAAAATAAGAGTTCTCACTAGATACTCACTTACAATGTACTTTCAACAAATACATTTTGTTTAAAATCCTTTGTTATCATTAAAATAGTTTCCTTCCTCAAAATATCTTTTTAACCAAATACTTCTTCAGTCTTACAGTATAATTTAATGTATCTTTTAAAGAAAAATATTTCTTTTATTCTAAAATCTAACCCAACAAATATTTTTACAAAGTATTCCTATTCATAGTGAGTATACAAAATATTTCTTCAACATATACATTGTCAAAAGGATGTTCCTAAATAAACAATTTTAGCTAAGATGTGCTCATTAAAATATTTCTTTCAAATTAAAATATTTTCAACTAGAACACTTTCAACCAAAAATTTCTCTTTCCGTAGATAAAACCTTCCTTTATTTTCATATAGTTTCCAAACCATGACACCATTATAAAAATACTTTCCAAAAGTTGTTTTAAAAATAAACAAATTTTTCTCATACTAAAATATTCCTTTAAAGACTTAATTTAACTTCCAATATCAAGTTAAAACACCTTTTTACTAAAACACTTTCAAAATATATAGTCTAACAATATTTACTCTGTCTTACAAAAAGTGTCTTCGTAAAAACATTTCATTTCACCAAATTAAATCCTTTATTTTTCAACAAAAATTTTGACGAACCATTTCATGTCAAAAATAAACATTTTACCTTTTTAATGAATATATTTAAAAACTAGGAATCTATACTCCGTAAATTTTCCAAATAAATATTGTTCCGTTAAAAATAAACAGGAAATTATTGTCAAGGACAAAATTTCTCAGCATTTTAACCTCAAGGACAGACCTTTAGTATTTTAGTCTGAAGGACAACTTTATTTAGGTATCAGTTTTTACAGTTTTTAGGTATCAGTTTGTAGTTATCAGTAGCAGTTTTTAGGTATCAGTTTTTAGTTCGGTAGCAGTTTTGGAAGAATTTTTGTCCTTATGAATAATTTTGAAAGATGTTTGTCCTTATGAATAATTTTTTTGAGAATGTTTGTCCTTATGGTTAAAATATTGAGGTCGTGTCCTTGAGGCAAAAAATATACAAATTTTTGTCCTTTAAATTAATTCCCCCAAAAATAAATGTGGTTCCATCTTATTAAGGTCAGGTTTCAATCAATTTATATCAGGCATGTATCACTTGGGTTATAACCAACACTTAACGCTCTTATTTTATAGGTTTTTATCCTACCCTATTCCTACTTTATTTATTTTACACACACAAGTCACCATTTTAGAGTGAGGTAACAAATAAACCATACACACAAAGCATATAATGTTCAATCAAAATGCTCTCTGATTCTATATTTAACCCAACCTAAGGTGTAAATCATTATAACCTAATGGTTAGACCTACCTAAGACTTAGGGATCACTAAACCTAAGCTCTGATATCAATTGTGACGACCCACTATTTTTAAAATCTGAAATCAATTATAAACGACATCAAAATACACTTACAACTAATTTTAGATATTAAAAGCAGTGGACCATAGGCAGATAAAAGTTTAAAAATTCTAAAATAATGAATAAAATGGAAACTCCCAGCGAAATTTAAACAAAAAAGAAGACACATATATACAATCTCATCTCAATACTTGAAGAGTATAGAAATTCAGCACATTAGGGATTATACATCTTTCAATATATTAATTATAAAAACAATAACTATAAAATTTTAATGCAAGAGATATACCAATCTATCCATTGAATACGAGTCCTTTCAAACCATTTGCTCCCCCCTTTGCTTTCTCTTGCATATATGTGTGTGTGTGTAGAATAAAAGGAAAAAGGTTTCAACTATGTTTGGACTGCGCCTAACCCTATACACCCTAGCCCAACATAAGAGATCCGGTGGTTATTGCATAGGAAAAGATTGCCTACGTACCCCTTACAAGGGATCAAGCCCAGCTCTATTTCTTGCTCTTCTCCTGCATCCAAATACTTGTTAGTATATTGCAATCATAACATTCATGCAACCATTACAACCAATGCAACCAATGCAGCCAATGCAAATAGTAAAAGAAAAAAAATAGTATTTCTACTCATCCATCTCGATAAATCGTCATGCGGGTAAAATAATAATAATAATGGTAGCATACAACCATTAATCATCAGCAACATTCAATGTCAATCTTAATCATCAAACAAAAAATTAGCGACACAAATATACTTACATATATACTAATCATCCATTTTAATAATGCATCACCAATGTAAGTATAAACCATCAAATGTGCGATAATCACCCCATAAAAGTGAGAGAAATCAATCATCAAATGCGTACTAATCCAACAAACATTAGTAACACAACAACTATCGTCAAATAACCATAATTACCAACCCATCAACTAGTAGATAACAGTAAAATATCACACACTAATCAAAATATGATATCATCATCAAACATCAAGCATATGTGATAATTACAACCAACACTCAATCACACATTCAGCAACCATCATCCATTGTTCTCTTAAATAATTTTTTTATTGTTCACTATAAATCCACCTTTATTTGTTTATCTAAAAAACAATAGTAGTTCCCAAAAAAGTAATATACTTCAGATTCCTTTATTTTACTCCATTTTTCAAATACCCCAAAACATCGTATTTTAAATCAAAAATAATAATCTTCACCAAATAGCATTTTAAAACTATATTATTATTTAAAAGTTCATTCTAAATAATAAAGTTTTTAAATATCAATTAAATAATAACCTCGTTTAATTCCATACTTTAGTTTTAGTAAAATTTATTAAATCATCGTTATTTATAAAAACCATCTAAAAAATATGTAAATAACCTTATGTGTTATTTATTTATCTAATTCTCTCATTATTATTCATTTCATTTCAATTGGTTATTTTCCACTTCAAATCAATAATAAATTATAATTAAACACCTAAAAACACTACAATCGACGATAATTATTCAGTCAATTCGCAATATATTCAAAACATTATAATAATTAAACGTTCATTGATAGAACATAATTTACATCAACAATTATAATTTTTCATCAATAGTTACAAATTTTACAATTTATATTTCAATTAATTAAATTAAATAACTCATACTAAGGCGCTTTTTCCAGCTATCTCCAAACTCAACAAAATAAATGCCAAATAATTTGGAATTTCGATATAAGTCCAATGGAAGAAATCGTGCATGAATCGAAGTTCGTATGCATAGTATATGAAGGTTAGAAGTTTTAGAGACTAATTTGCAAATATAAAAATTATAGGTTTAAATTAGAAAATAACCTTATTTCCAAACCTAGACATGCAAATGAAACCCTTTGTCGCACTCAAACCCGCTACTTTGACCAACGATAGCCGCCTCCTTAGCCACCTTCAGCACCGACGACCACCATAATTCGATGGAGCTCGTCACCCTCAGCCTCCTAGAGCCACCGCCGATGCCAATGCCTCCGCTTGCCCCCAATGAGCTGCTGCTACCTAAATTTAAGGTTTTTGAACTCTAAAATGAAAATTTTAACCGCCATAAGCGATTCCACGCCATGATATTACCACCAATTGACTCCACTTGTCATCCTCTTTAAAATCCTTTTATCAATTTTGCCAATCAATGCCTAAATCGAAAATCCCTAAATCCACCTAATGTTATGCCGCCTGAGAGCTTTGACCGTGATTTTCCATTGATTCGGGCACTTTTACGACAAACAGACTTAATGTGGTTTTTAGAATACCATCTCCAATCGATCTGTTAGGAATAAAACGCGTGCTATGAACACGTGAGTTTATTTAATCATTTAATTCTCCTCCCTCTTCGTTCGAAGTGCAAAATTGTGTGTGTGTTTTAAATAGAAATTATAAGTTTTTGGAAATTACTTTATTTATCATGTTATAACACAATGGCCCAAAAGTGTTGAATAATCTGAAGCATTAACCAAAAACTTAAAATTTCTATTTAAAACACACACAATTTTGCACTTCGAGCGAAGAGGGAGGAGAATTAAATGATTAAATATGATTCGGCTTATCGAGATATTCGAAACAACATATAATTCAATATAGTTTGAACACTTTGATTTTTAAAACAATTTGTAATTAGAGATAATCATCTACCATTAGCATGTGATTAGAGAAATTTTAGGATTAGGGAAGAAAACCAAAGATAGAGGTGACTGCTAGGGTTTCGTAGCACCACTTATATTGTCATTAGGCTGGATTTTGGATTGTTTATCCAGTTTGGCCTAAAACAGCTACGTACGTTATTTAAACACTATAATGCCTCTATTTTGCAAAATTTAACTGAAAATATATCAAAATTATATATCAAAACGATCAGCTCGGAATGACCGTCACAATGGTTATGAATATGATACTCAATTCACTCTTTTATTAAAAATTTATTTTTATTACTTTAATATTAATAGCATTAGCTTTTTGGGTCGTTACAACTTACTTCTTGATATCCACTTTTGAGTGAACCCGGTTGGACTGAGCACAAAAAAATATTCGTCTAAAATGATGAAGCTTGTTCGAAAGACCAATGATCACATGACAACCTTTGGATGATTCCGATAAGTTAGAGATGGGCTGTTTTTTCACTTCTTGAAGTTGAATAAATATCTTATCTGCTTTAATGTAGGCATACTGCCTAAATGGTGAAGGTAAACCATATAAATGCTATTTGGATAAGCATAACCATTTAGATGAAGCTGAGCAGCGGAAAGTTTCAAGAAGTAGAGAACAAGCCAAATAAAGTGATTGAATGGGGTGACTCCCTTAGAAAGGAACATATAACGATTACAGACTATGTATCCTTCAGACGGATCATAGAAACGTTGGAAGGGTTTGGGAACTATAATGTACTCAAAATGAATATTGTGCCTATTGCACATTCTCCTAACACCTGCTTCATCCAATGTAATCCGAAGGATTATTAAGAATTACAAAACCCACAAGATTGATATTGGCAGCAACCTCTACATCAGCTTCGCCTTCAATTACTAAGGTAACTATTTTCAAAGACTGTTTAACTGACGGTAGGAAGGTCGAGGTCAAGGAGTAGAAGAAATAAAAGTTAAAGTAGACGTTGAAGCAGAACACAAAGCTGTTTTAGGTGGGATGAACTCTAAAGTGGATGGACCAGTATCCATGGTTAAGAGACTTGCAGAATGTCTATGGTGCATAACTACCAAAGAAACTCAATATATGAGTAAGGTCAGGTTGGATGTGACTTTGATCATCGTGCTGAAATTTAGCCAAGTGTAGTGTATGCACAAGACCTAATGGATGTCAATATGTATGGACCAACTGGATCTTATGCACTAACGGGGAAAACGAGATGCAACTCAATCTATGTAGTGTATGTCATGTGTCTAGAGCATGGGAATGCGAACTCTTTATGATATAGCTTGCTAGTGCTGGCAAAACAAGCTCCGTCGCACTACAAAATTATGTTTTAGATTTAACTGGTTGTTGTATGATTTACGATAAAAAAACCATCGTCCAAAGAGACATGGAATCTTTTTTTGTAGGAACATCAGAGTGAAGTGTTTGACCCAAAGCAGTATTGAATGACTCCATTGGATGCTAGATCATGTTCGATGTGACCGTAATCTAAAACCATCCCATAAAGACTCAACCATCAATCTGCAATCGACCACGAATTACTAAAGCTAGTTAATTTTCTCCTTGAACCTGAAATTAAATTAACCAAATACTAAAAATCCTTGGCCATGCAAAAAACCCAAAGCAAAAAATCTCGAATTTGACCCCAAGCATTTGAATGGAGAAGAAAAACCTAAGTCAAGCCTAGAGAATTTGTGAATAAACTCAGTTCACTCTCTAGTGTTCTAGGCTCCTTGAATTCGAGTTCTTTGCATGTCATGGATAATTTAAAGAGGGAAGATGGATTTTGAAGTTAAGGCCAAGTGTGGCTATGGATTGATGGTTGATGCCGTTAACCCCTAAAGTGGCGGTGCTAACTACCTAGGCTTGAAGATGATGTTAATAATGGCATCAAGGCAAGAGAATCAAATTGAAACTCAAATTAGTTTTTGGGCAAATTGTAACGACTCAGAATTTCAGTCATCTGAAATTGGAATATTAAATTGATTTTAAATATTTAAAAGTAAATTTTATAAGTTGAATAACTTATATTTCAAATATAATGATTTATTTTGATAATTAAATTGTTTAATTCAATATTTGAAATTATGTAAATAATTGAGATTTGAATTTAATATGAATGAAAATGATTTATAAAGTTGTTTTAAATTATATTTGAATTAGAATGGAGTTAGGGACTTTTAAAATTGAATTAAAAGTTAATTTATAGAAATTGGAAATTTTAATATTTAATTAACGTGTAAAAATAGTCATTTTGACACTGTCTTGGGTTTCGACGAAACTAGTTTCGTTGGATCTGTAATAGTGAGTTATAATAGGATTTCAAATTTCATGCCTATCGGACTTACGGTTTGGTCGTACGAAGCTGAAACACGTAAAAATTTATTGAAGTAAATTTAATTAAAATAATTCGATTCGAAAACCTATCTTCCAAATATGATGGAATTGGCGCCCTATATATATATATTCCATTATGTTCGAAATAGGGGTAAAATATTATAAATGTTTGGCAGCATGCTTCGTTTGGAGTTCGAAATATTTTCGGATGAATAGTGTTTTGAAATTGCCTATAAATAGAGGACCTTTGCCCTTCATTCACCAAAACCCTAATCTTTTAGGGCTAGCCACCACCTAGCTTTCAACGGCCAGAAAATCATGCCCTTCACCCTCGATTTTCTCTCGATCCATCCACTTTTACGAAAAACCTTCAACTACAAAGTTGTAGAGGCCAGCGAGTTATACGGATCCAACGGCCATGATCTGGAATGGCGCAGCGATGGGAGAGAAATTGGCTCGCATTTTGGCCACGTTCGAGCACGATATATGAGGAACAGGAAGCGCCGAGTCGAGCATGGCTCTAGGCATTGATGAAGTGGAGGTCGACCAATTGTTTGGCATTGGTTGATCGTGTTTAAGTGGTCGATAGGAGGCTTGATAGTCATTTATATAACGGTGGCTATGGGTTCATTGCTCTCGTCTTTACCTGGAAATGAACGAAGATGAAGTGAAAAGGTGGGCGGCCGAGATTCTACTTTCAGTGATCAATGGCCCAGATCGTGTAAGGTTTATTATAAAAAAAAGTTTTGTAAATAAATTTATATATAAATTCGTGTAATCTTATAAATGTCATAACTTGTTCATACGAGATCGAAATCGGACGAAACAAGTTGTGTTACATTCGTATTCGTGAACAATACGCGATGGAGCTGGTTTGGATTGATTTGGAGCTGCTAGGAATTTTCGGTAAAATTAAACGTCAGTTTAATTTTATTAGAAATAAAACGCTGCAACGTCTATTGGAAGCAATGTGAGTACAACTCACTCTTTCTGACTCGCTTATATTTTTATATAAGTGAGAATAAATTTATTTTATGTTGTTTGATGATTGTTGGATGTTATGCTATAGTAGTTAGTAGTTGGATATATTTCTGCCGATTGGAGCAGATGAGACCCTATACGTTCCCGTGTATGAGCAGATGACTCTTTGTATGCACGTCTGCCTCGAAGCAGACATTGTACGTATATTCTCATATGCATATTTGATGTAGGTTACAGGTTAGAGGGATCCAACAAGATTCCTCACCATTGTTGATTATTTATGTACGCATATTGATTTATATGTCGTAACCTGTGATATTTGATGTAGGGGAACAGATTGGAGGGATCCAACTAGATTCCTCATTTTTGTTGATTATTGTTCATATATATGTGATATATGATATGTTTGGATGCCATATTTGTTGAATTGGATGTTTATCTCCTTATTTAGTGCTTGAGCAGTATTGGACCATATTTTCGGTATTTTGAAATGCTATAAAAGTGATTTTGGTTTAAAGGTGATTTTTAATGTTTTCAAAGTATTTGTGCTTATAATTATTTGTGAATTATGAAAAGGAGTTTATTTAAATTAAAACGGAATGTATGGTTTTTATTGTTTTAAATTTGCAGTTTTTATGTAATATTTGTAAATTAGATTTTTAGGTTGATTTTGTATAAAGGATATATAAAATTAACATTTTTTATAAGTTAAGTAATTGATTTTTTAAATATAGTTTTATAAATATTTATGAAACCAAGATTAATAAAATTGGAATATATGAACATCTTGTGATTAGAATTGCACAGTTTGACTATAAGACGTTTCATAAAAATAATTGATAAGTGAGAAATTAGTTGGAACATGATATTAAATTTAGGAAAGATAATTAAATGCCCATTTATAAGTATTTATCAAGGAATGATAATGTTCATTTATTATCATTGGTTGATTGGATTTATTTAATATGACACTTGAAGTAAAAAAATACCTTGTGAATTCATTTTCACAATTTGACTATAAGGTATTTGATAATAATAAATGGTGTATAGGAATTTAGTTATGAGCATGTTTGACAAATTCATGATTTTTGACAGTGAATAATCCTCTCAATTGAATTTTTATAAAGAGATTACATTCACGATTTTGGACAGTGAATGATCCTTTAAAATGAATGTGTAGTAGTAATATATTTAAATGGAGTTTAAATGATTTATGAATATTCTTATTCCATTGAGATAATTATATGTAAATGTTTTCCAATTATTGAATATTTGTGAAGTTTGTGAGTATGTATCTTTTTATAGAAATTTTGGAGTATATATATTTTAAAAGCAATTTGGTTTATAATAATTATAAAAGGGCCTAATAATTGCTTTAGTACTAGATTATGCCTATTGGCAAAGTTTCGGTTCCTAGACTTGATGTGGAAACTGATTAGTCGGTTACTTAGTACATGGCCAATTGTGTAGGCTTGATTATCATTTGTGTTGAGGATGTTGATTCGTGTAGCATGGAGTGATTACTCCTATCTACCGAGCTTCCTTCTTGGCCGAAGGATAGCAAGTTGAAAGTTGGAGACGTGATAAGTCTATGAGACTTAGTTTCTATGTAAGGTTGAGAAACGCTTTTGCGTTGTTGGTGCGAAAAGACCAGGATCAGATTTATCTAAAAACCACTTCAGACCAACATATATGCGACGATTGTGCAGGTTGGTCAATGGTATTGATATTTAGGATTTTCATAGTGAAGGACTGCTTGTTGATCGTTTGGGGTTAAAATCCCAATATACATCTAGTAGCAGTAGTCTTTTAGTTATGAAATATCCATTGCAAGGGCTGTCACTACTAATCTGTTAGGGTGGTAGGAGAGTACCTTCGGTTTGTCCTGTTCCTGGGCAACTTGTATGGACGAATGTCTGACATTGCATTTCTAAGATTACGTTCATTGGTTTTTACAAACATACACCAGTGGTGGTGGAGAAGGCAACTTCTCTTAGCTTAACACCCTCCTTGAGACATACTAGCTCAAGGGTTGTATTTTTGTGGAAGGCAATTAGTAGTCAACGGAAATGGCAATGTGGTATTCAAAGATGATGTGATATGTGATATGTGAAAGGTAATCGTTACCTCAGGCTTCATCAACCGAAAATGACTGAAACAGGGTTAGATGTAGCAAGGCTAAGTGGGTCATTCCCAATTAGGATATGATCATCCCCTTCTAGATATATTTCTTCCCGCAATGACGTTCGGGATGTAAATTATTGTGGATGTATGCTATGAGGGCCCTCGGATAAAGGTCGGTAACGACCGGGGGATGACATATTCGGTACTATCTAGTTATAGAGATAGGCTGGTCTTGTGTTGGTAGAGGGAAGATGTTCTATGCCTCGGTACATCCATCTAGAGATGTACCCATCGGAAGGTAGTCCCTTCACCTGGTCCTTTGTATGGAAATCCAAACTCCGCTACGTGCCTGCCATTTTGATTGTATTACCCACTTTGGGCTATATGCTATAATTTAATCAATGTAACAATTTCGATTATGATTAATATTATTTGTATAATAGACACTATTATAATATAATAAGATTTGATATGAAATGTTTTGGTTATTGTAAGCTAAAAACCCATTCGTGTTTATGTGTGGGCATGTCTTACGAGATACCTTTGTTTTGATAAAAGAATGCTTTGATAAATTTTAAATAAATTCAATTGAGTGTGTTTTCTCACGTTGGTTTACCAGAATGATCCGGGCGTTCTTCCTTTTCCATGCTTGGGTCAGACCGAGTATATTTTCAGGTTTAGAGTTGGTGCTTTGAAGCTTCAACAGGAGAGCTGGAAGTCTTTAGATCGTATTCCCGTATATGTTTAATTTTCCACTGCTTTGTTATTTAAATCATCAGAAATTGTAAGGACATGTTATTATAACTGCCCAGGCTAATGATTAGTGATTGTTTGTTGAACTCTGATGGATGTATGTATATTACAGTTTCTTTTTTGTAAAGATTATCCATCTATGTGATATGTTATTCCGCTGCGATGTGATATTCCGTATTGTTCTGTTTGGTTTTCTTCTTCTCTCTTTCTTCTCTTCTCTTCTTCTCTCTTCTTTCTTTCTCTTGACTTTCCGTCATTGTGTACTTTTTGGGTCGGACATGTGGTTTATTGTCGATTCAAAGGGTACGAATTTGTGGGTCGTCACACAAATTCAAATAAGTTAGTGTTAAATTGCCTGAGATTATGCTGGCAACGACAAAGATAAATGTCGGTGAAGTGGAATGCTAGCAACGATGTTAGTTGTGGTCCTTGAATCAAATGTCAACAAAACTTGAAGTCAAATTCACAAGTGGAGATAACTAAGTAAAGTAAAAAGCAAAGCAAAGAAGTAGCAAAAGTTACTTATATTATTCCCACCAAATCCGTTACCGAATTAAAGCCCACCACTCGGTACCGAGTTGTAAAAAAAAGAATAGCAAGTAGTAAAAAATAAAAGTGGAAACAAACAAAGTGGGAAGATGAAATCCTACCTAACCGAACGAAAGAAGGAGAAACATTTAGAATTTCCAGATCTAAATAGTGAATCTAAATTTAATACTTCAGCGCTTATATCATCCTAAGGATATGAATCAACAACTGTTCAAAGTGACATGTCAATCCAAAGAAGATACATTGCTTTGTGAAAATAGTTTATAGAATGGGGACATCGATTTAGATCAGAGTTGGAAGCTGATAACTCATCTTGATCCAAAGCATGTCTTATTAGCTCAAGGCATACTTTGGAAGGTAAGTGTTATCCTGCTTTTGAACCAAGAAATATCTTGACAATTTAGAGTCATTGAATGGTTGTGAAATAAAATCAGATGTCTAGATGTAAAAGTCTGGAAACCAGATTCCGAGTGAAGTCCAAAGAATCAGTGTTGAACCTTGCTTGCGACTAGAAGATACTTAACCATTCTTCGAATTGGTTAAGTGGTGAAAGAAAAAAAGGAAAACTACAAATTGAAGTCCTAACTCGGTACCGAGTCATGCCCCTCAACTCGGTGTCGAGTCATGAACGGTGAGGCAACACAATGGTTTTAAAAGAATGAAGATAATAATGAAGTAAAGTATTCTTGACATTCAATTTCTGATTTAGCCACGATCTTTCTTTGGAGCATCTTTATAGACGTGAAGAACGTGAGGTGAAAGTTTCGAAGCTTATTTTGGTGACCTTCATCTATAAATAGGAGGAAGAGTGCACTAGAAAGTGATCCTTTTCCTTATTTTATGAATTAATAGAATTTAACCCGATACACTGTTGGATTCTTACCCAAGCTGTAAGCAATTGAGTTATAAAATCAGTCTTGTAAAAAAAGCAAGAATTAGTAACAAAGTTGACAGTGGACGTAGGCTATTTATTTTGGCCAAACCATTATAAATTATGTGTGTTCTACCTCATTTTAATTCCTTTATTTCCATAACAACTGCTTACTAATCAATTAAGTGTTTGTCCCATTTTTATCGCAAATATTATTAATATATATTATTTTAAACATTAACAAGAATAAATATTTTAAATAATTAATCTACACAAATTAAAATATTATTAAAACACTTTTATTAAATAAACACTAAATGTTATTTAGTATAAACAAAATATTATTTACATAAACACAAAAAATATCTTGTGCAACTTAATAAAAGAATATTTTTTTAAATTCAACCTCTTTACTCCACTACCAGTACACCTTATCCAAATCTATGTGCTTTTTCGACAGTTGAAAATCATACTACCAATATCATAAAACCATACTATCAATTGTTTAATGTGATTTTTTTGTTTGATGATAACAAACATATATCAATTTATATATGTGTTTGCAGATTGTACTATACACATATAGGAATAAATATTCATAATGAATAATAGTACTATTGCATAGAATTTATATAATTCAATCAGTATTTTTATTCAAAATAATATTTTATTTCAACACTTTTACAATACAATGTTTTCAGCTCTCTCTATATACATACACCGGTTTCATATATTTCACATTCACATTTTTTTCTCACTACAACACTCAACACTCAGTTTTTCACTCTGTCTGCACATCTGCATCTATCTGCATTGTCCAACTCCAGTTCTTGTCCTATCTTCTGTGTACCTGTATAATTAGCAACTACAGCAGTAATCTGAAAATAAACAAATTTGAATTTGCAAAAATATAAATTTGTTTTTTATTGGTGCCTCAGATATATGGGTTATTGTCATCATTTTTTGTGTGCAATATCTGTGCATATCAGTATTCTTATCAGGGACAGGTAATTATGAGTGGCTGCAATACACACGTGTACATTTATACACGTATGCACTGCCTCGCCAACTCGTGTGCACAGTCGAGTCAAAAGACAAGCTGGATTCAACACAAATGCAATTCCAACACCAACAGTGAAACAAGTAATGTACACATGAACGCTACAGTCTCAAGTCCAACCAGACCAAATTGAAACAGAGAGGAAAATATGCACAAGTTAAGTACACAGCAACAAAGACTATGGCACCGGCAGATGAACAACAAGGAAATCAAGCAAGCATACAAGTTAATCAAGTTTCAAGTCAGAAGTACAAAATGGCCAAGCAAGTGCACAATTAACAAAAGCATCAAAGGCTGCAAACATACATCTTGAAACCAGAGTGCACAGCAGCCATCAACATGAACAAAAGATCAGAACAATGCAAAACTTCCAGATGAACAATGCAAACTCAAACTTGAAGGTACAATTCCAATGCAGACAAAGTCATGGCACACTGGAAGTACAATAAAGTGAACATGTAATCAGTAACCACTGACTCAATTCAATAAGATAACAATATCACATTCAAGTGCAGTGAAAACCAACAGCAACGTGAACCAAACAAAGCATATAAGTATATACATGTATGTATGAAATGCACAGGTACAGACTGCAACAAAATGCACAAGACAAAATGAATACATGAAGACCATATTCAAGTGCATCAAACCATCGAGCAAGAGCAACCAGACATTAAACAAGCAAACAATTCGAGCAGAACAAAGATCAAAGAAATGATGATGGCCGAAGTCATGAATATGCATATATCACAGCAGTTATAAAAAGGTACATGTCGAATATGCTACAGAGAGTCGAAGTCGTGAGCACCAGGAAGCCAGGAAATCACAAAATCAAAAATGAACAAAGTCAAAATATGATCGAAGTCGAAGTCGAAGTCGTGAGTGGATCAAGTCAAAACAAGAAATTCATGGGGCAATAAAATCAAAGCCGTGGTCATCATGAAATTAAAATCAAAACCGTGTCATCCAAATAAAAGAGGAAAGTTTCTACCGTATCGATCAAGGAAAAGATCGAACGCTTCGAAATCAAAACCATGTGAATCAAGTCAAAAATATACGTATTTGACTAAGTCACAAATATCACAATCGTTCAAGCATTATCAAGCGGCCGAGAAAAAGAATTGACAAATTCAAATGAATTCGTACGAACGAAATTATAGGAACTAGACTCCTATATAAACCAATCATCATTGGCACTTTTAATCATCGAGTTCAATCAAGCCAAAACCAGCAAAGCAAAAGGAGAAAATCACATACCGGTATCGTAGACGAACTCGAGAGGAGGAGCCGCGAACATTCGCATTGATCAGAGAAAGAAATTGAAGCATCAACAATAAATTCGACATAGTGGCACCTTCAGTTTTCACAAGCCCTAATTTGGACAAAGAGGAACAAACAAACGAAGTCACCATTTTCACAAGCAAAGCGGGCCGGAGATAAAAGGAAGAGAGAGGACAATATAATATTGGGCCGGCTAATAATAACAAGGCTTTTGTTTTGTTTAAGTTTAAAAATTAGGGTTTTAAATTTATATTGGTTTTTATTTTTTGCTCTTGTTTTTTAAAGTCTATTTTTCGAATCAAATCTTGGTAAATCACTACCTAGGTTTTAGGTTGTGTCAGATTGTCTAGTTAGGATTAGTTCAGTAAGCAGAGTTTGCGAGTTTGCAAAACTCTATAGACGGTAGCAGGGTTTGCGAGTCTGTTAGAGTGTTTGTAAGCGGGAGACTGTTTAATTCTAATAGAAATCTGGGAATGCAGCAGTAGGCAGGGCTTGCCGAAGCTGGGTAAATTGTGTGTGTGATTTACTTTTCAGCATTTTTACTTCTCTACAGTTTGTTTAAATTCGAGAAAATTTGCTATAACCCTATTCATCCCCCCTCTAGGGTTAATCTAGATCCTACAAGTGGTATCAGAGCCCGATATTTTTCTTTAACTCTAGAGTCATAAATCCACCAAATAATGCTTTTTCTGAGGGGCAATCGATTGCTAGGCCACCCATGTTTAATGGGAATGATTATGCTTATTGGAATGTTAGGATGGGTATTTATCTTAGTTCTGTTGATTATGATGTTTGGGACATTATTGAAACTGGCTATAAATCTCCCACTATAATTGTTGGTGATACTGAGATTCCTAAACCTAAGGATAGGTGGGACGCTAACGATAAGAAATTAAAAACTACAAATGCTAAAGCCATGAATGCTTTGATCTGTGCTCTTGATAAGAATGAATTTAATAGAATTTCTCATTGTAAAACTACGCAGGAAATTTGGCATACCTTGGAGGTGACACATGAAGGAACTTCTCAAGTCAAGGAGTCTCGTCTAGCCCTATTCAGCAATGAATACGAGAACTTTGTGATGGACAAAGGCGAGAGCATAAAGGACATGTTTGGACGCTTTTCAACTTTGGTGTACAATGCTAGAGCGCTTGGGAAGGTATTCACTGAGGTAGAGCTTGTGAGGAAGGTGCTACGAGTCTTACCGATGAACTTTGAGGCAAAAGTCACGGCAATACAAGAATCGAAAGATCTGAGTAAACTAAGCATGGAGGAGTTGATCGGCAACTTGATGACATATGAGCTTGAGCTAAAAACAAAGGAGGAACGCAACAACTCCGAATCAAAGAAGAAGACGATTGCCTTAAAGAGCAAAGAAGAGAGCGATGAAGAAGAAGAAAATCCAATTGAAGAGCTTGCAATGGTTGTCAATAATCTTAGAAAATGGTCAAGATTCGGGCCACGCAAGAAGAAAACGAATGGTAATAGGTCAAAAGATTCTGACAGTTCCGATAATGAATTGACTTGCTATAACTGCAATAAGCCTGGCCACTTCAAACAAAAATGCCCATTTCTCAAAAACAACAAAGGAAAGAAAAAGAAGAAGAAGGCCTTTGCAGCGACTTGGGATGATGAAGAAGGAGAGGAAGTTTTGAATAATAGCTCAGAGGAGGCTAATTTGTGTCTTATGGCAAAATCAGATTCAAAAGCAAGCTCAGAGGAATCTAGCGAGGTAAGTGACTATTCTTATAAAGAACTTGTTTTGATGTGTTATGATCTTACTAAAACAATTGATACTCTTGAATCTAAAATTGAAAAACTGATATCTGATAGGAGAGAACTTGTCCATGAAAATACTAGGTTAGAAACTGAACGTGAAAATATTCAAAACCTAGACTGTAAAAAATGCAAAATTTTAGATTCAGAATTATCAAAACTTAAGAATAGCTTTAAGAATCTTGAAAAAGAAAACTTGAGTCTTAATGAAACCATTGACACTAGGAAAAAGTATTTTATAAATAGATGCACCTCACTTGTGACTGAAAACACAACACTAAAAACCAAAGTCCAAAATCTTGAGAAAACTCTAAATAACTTTTCAAGAGGAGAAAAATCATTCAACATGTTATTGGGAAATCAACTTTTTGCTAACAACAGAAAAGGACTAGGTTTTGGGAAAACACAAGTTGATGATAATGCAAAAGGTAAGAGTGTCTTTGCTAGATGTGAAATAATTGGACATCGTGCTGAAAATTATAGTCATAGGAACAAGAACACAAAATTTATACAAGTTTGGGTTCCTAAGAATTCTACAAACAAATTTCATGTCTATTGGAACAAAAATGAAAGGACAAAACAAGTTTGGGTTCCAAAGGGATTGTTTATTCACAATGCTTCAGTCACTAATATCATTGGACCTAAGAGTTTCTCTAGGTCATCTTCCTCTCTCTCTATGTAGGTTTGTTGGCGGGCTAAGGAGCAACAAGAATGGTTTCTAGATTCAGGTTGTTCTAGACATATGACAGGTGACAAATCAAAGTTCCTTAGTCTAGAGAATTTTAAAGGTGGAAATGTGATCATGGGAGACAATAGCAAGTGTAAGATTATTGGTAAAGGTAAAGTAGGTAACGGTACTTTTTCCTTGACTAATGTTTTATACGTCGATAATTTGCATCACAATCTCATTTCTATTAGCCAACTATGTGACAAAGGTATGAATGTGGTTTTTGATAGTGATACTTGCAAAAATCATTGATAAATCTTCTAATAACATTGTTTTTATGGGCAAAAGAAAAGGAAATGTTTACACGCTTTCTTTTGAGAATTTAAATCTTTCTAGATGTTTGGTAGCCACTGACGAAGAGGCATCCTTATGGCATAGGAGACTTGGACATGCTAGCATGGGCCTCTTGGAAAAACTTGAATCGAAAGAATTAGTCAGAGGGTTACCACATCGGAAATTTAAAAATAATAAAGTGTGTAAAGCATGTTCCTTGGGCAAGCTTAGTCGATCATCATTTCGCCCTAAAAACATTGTTAGCACATCAAGGGTCCTTGAATTAATTCACATGGACTTATTTGGACCAAATGAAATTGCAAGCTTGAATGGAAAACGTTATTGTTATGTATTGGTTGATGATTATTCTAGATTTACATGGGTTTATTTCTTAGCCAAAAAGTCTGAATCTTTTGATTATTTTTCAAAATTTGCAAAACTTGTTCAAAATGAAAAAGGAGTTTCAATTAAAACTTTGAGAAGTGATCATGGAGGCGAATTTGAAAATTTGGATTTTGAAAGCTTTTGTGAAGAAAATGGTTTAAAACATGAATTTTCTGCTCCACGAACACCTCAACAAAATGGGGTGGTTGAAAGGAAAAATCGTACATTGCAAGAATTGGCTAGATCCATGTTGAGTGAGTATAAACTACCTCCAACCTTTTGGGCAGAGGCAGTGAATACTTCGTGCTATGTAATGAATAGAGTAATGATTAGACCAATACTTGGCAAAACATCTTACGAATTGTGGAATGAAAGGAAACCTAACATTTCTTATTTTCGTGTATTTTGATGTCCTTGTTTCATTCTTAACACAGGTGATCAACTTGGAAAATTCGAATCAAAGGCTGATGAGGGAATTTTCATGGGCTATTCAACAAGGAGCAAGGCTTACAGGATATACAACAAACGAACAAAAACAATTGTTGAATCAATCAATGCGAAATTCGATGAATCTGACCTGGAAAGGACGACTGAAAAGGCGGTTGACGATGGGGTAGATCATGAAGGCATTGAAGAAGGGACATCTAGTGAGAAAGCTGAAAGTAGGACTGTTGATGCTGATAGATTGAAGTTCAAATCCAATCATCCTCCTGAATTGGTTATAGGTGATCCTACAGAAGGTATACGCACTCGTTCTTCATTTGATAAAAATTTGTGTGTGTTTTGTTGTCACAGTGGTTTTATTTCTGAGATTGAACCTGATTCTGTTGAAATGGCTCTTAATGTTGAAAGTTGGGTTTTAGCAATGCAAGATGAACTTAATCAATTTGAGAGAAATAAAGTTTGGAAATTAGTTCCTAGGCCTAATGACTATCCAATTGTTGGAACTAAATGGGTGTTCAAAAACAAACTTGATGAATCAGGAAATGTAATTAGAAACAAAGCTAGGTTGGTCGCAAAAGGATATAACCAAATAAAAGGCATAGATTTTGATGAAACATTTGCTCCAGTTGCTAGGTTAGAAGCCAATAGGATTTTGCTAAGTTTTGCATGTTATAAGGGTTTCAAACTTAAACAAATGGATGTAAAAAGTGCCTTTCTAAATGGTGATTTGAAAGAAGAAGTTTTTGTTGAACAACCCCCCGGTTTTGAAAATCATGATTTTCCAAATCATTTGTATAAACTAGAAAAAGCATTATATGGTCTTAAGCACGCTCCTAGAGCTTGGTATGACTACCTTTGTACATATCTTTTGGAAAATGGCTTTAAAAAGTGAAGTGCTGACACGACACTGTTTCTATTACATAAAGAAAGTGATTTTTTGATTGTTCAAATTTATGTGGATGATATCATTTATGGTGCTACTAATGAACTCTTGTGCGAGAAATTTGAAAAAGTCATGCAGGCTAAATTCGAGATGAGCTTGGTTGGAGAATTGAAATTTTTCCTTGGATTTCAAATCAAGCAAAGCAGTGATGGTATTTTCATTTCACAATCCAAGTATGTGTTGGAACTGTTAAAGAAATTTGGAGTTGAAAACTCCAAACCATTGAGAACTCCTATGAGCCCATCAACAAAGTTGGACAAAGACGAGAAAGGAGTTGCTGTTGATCAGAAGAAATATTGAGGGATAATTGGTTCACTTCTCTATCTTACTGCTTCTAGACCTGATATTATGTTTTATGTGTGTTTGTGTGCACGTTTTCAATCTAATCCTAAAGAATCTCATTTGAAAGCCACTAAACGAATTTTGAGATATCTTTCACACACACACACAAATTTGGACTATGGTACCCTTCTTGTGAAAAATTTGATTTAGTTGGTTATTCTGATGCTGATTATGCTGGTTCATTGGTTGACAGGAAAAGCACTAGTGGGACATGTTTCATGCTAGGACATTCATTAGTTTCATGGTCAAGTCGAAAACAAAATTGTGTTGCATTATCCACCACTGAAGCAGAATATATTGCTTTAGGAAGTTGTTGTGCTCAAATTTTATGGATGATGCAAACCCTTTCTGATTTTGACTTAGTTTATAAACAAGTTCCATTAAAATGTGATAGTAAAAGTGCAATAGACTTGTCAAATAATCATGTTCATCATTCACGCACAAAACACATTGATGTGAGACACCACTTTCTTAGAGATCACATTGCTAAGGAAGACATTTGCATTGAACATATTTCAACTGAGATTCAACTTGCTCATATTTTCACAAAACCCCTCCCCGAAGACAGATTTTCCAGATTACGTTTGGATTTGGGGATTATAGAAATTGACTAATCATTTTCCATTTTTTGGTTGAAATATTCTTGGATATTTATTTTCAACTTCAATTTCTAAGATTCAAACCAGTTTTGGATATTATTCAAAGATTGATTCGAATATGGTATTCAGTAGTGGAAATATGTTTTGTTTTATTTCCTTTCAAAATAAAAAAAATAAAATAAAATTTTCATAATATAATTAACTTGGTAACTTATTCAACGATCCTTTCTATTTCTACCATCTTTCTATCATTCATAATGGTTTTGTAAAATGAGAAGAGTGATTTCTTTTAAAATAAAATAAAAAAATCTCATGCATCCATTCTCATTTAAAAGTCCTTATGGTTATGCATGGATGGAGCATGTGAGTGAATTATTTTATCATTATTCCATTCTCATTTAAAAGTCCTTATGGTTATGCATGGATGGAGTATGATAGCTAAGTATTTTCCGGATGCTTAGACTAATAAGTAACTTCTAATCCCATTTAAAAGTCCTTATGGTTATGCGTGGTTAGTAAGTGCTTATTTTTGTGCTTAAATGTCAAATTATTTCTAACATATCTCTTTTCTCATTATATAAAACCGAATCATCGATCCATTCTCTACAATGTGGAAATTGTTATCTCGTTATGATATATTATGATTTTCTTTGTTTTGCATTTGTTTTTATTTAATAAATAAATAAATAAAATAAAATAAAATAAAATAAAATAAAAAAATTTCCACTACTGTTCCATTAGTGTTGTCAGTATTTTGATGATAACAAAAGGGGGAGAAGAATAAGATTTTGATAAGAAAGTAAATATTTTTGGAATACTTCAACAAATTTGTTAAATGTTGTTAGTTAATTTTCTTTAGTTCTTTTATTCTTCTGTAATTTTCTAAATCTTCTAAATAGGGAGTGGTCTCAGTTGTAGGGGGAGCATTCATATAGGGGGAGCTAAATATTTCATGCTCAAACACATTTATTAAAACTTTAAAATCTTTAATATATATGTTTGTCATCATCAAAAGGGGGAGATTGTTTAATGTGATTTTTTGTTTGATGATAACAAACATATATCAATTTATATATGTGTTTGCAGATTGTACTATACACATATAGGAATAAATATTCATATTGAATAATAATACTATTGCACAGAATTTATATAATTCAATCAGTATTTTTATTCAAAATAATATTTTATTTCAACACTTTTACAATACAATGTTTTCAGCTCTCTCTATATACATACACCGGTTTCATACATTTCACATTCACATTTTTTTCTCACTACAACACTCAACACTCAGTTTTTCACTCTGTCTGCACATCTGCATCTATCTGCATTGTCCAACTCCAGTTCTTGTCCTATCTTCTGTGTACCTGTATAATTAGCAACTACAGCAGTAATCTGAAAATAAACAAATTTGAATTTGCAAAAATATAAATTTGTTTTTTATTGGTGCCTCAGATATATGGGTTATTGTCATCATTATTTTTGTGCAATATCTGTGCATATCAGTATTCTTATCATGGACAGGTAATTATGAGTGGCTGCAATACACACGTGTACATTTATACACGTGTGCACTGCCTCGCCAACTCGTGTGCACAGTCGAGTCAAAAGACAAGCTGGATTCAACACAAATGCAATTCCAACACCAACAGTGAAACAAGTAATGTACACATGAACGCTACAGTCTCAAGTCCAACCAGACCAAATTGAAACAGAGAGGAAAATATGCACAAGTGAAGTACACAGCAACAAAGACTATGGCACCGGCAGATGAACAACAAGGAAATCAAGCAAGCATACAAGTTAATCAAGTTTCAAGTCAGAAGTACAAAATGGCCAAGCAAGTGCACAATTAACAAAAGCATCAAAGGCTGCAAACATACATCTTGAAACCAGAGTGCACAGCAGCCATCAACATGAACAAAAGATCAGAACAATGCAAAACTTCCAGATGAACAATGCAAACTCAAACTTGAAGGTACAATTCCAATGCAGACAAAGTCATGGCACACTGGAAGTACAATAAAGTGAACATGTAATCAGTAACCACTGACTCAATTCAACAAGATAACAATATCACATTCAAGTGCAGTGAAGACCAACAGCAACGTGAACCAAACAATGCATATAAGTATATACATGTATGTATGAAATGCACAGGTACAGACTGCAACAAAATGCACAAGACAAAATGAATACATGAAGACCATATTCAAGTGCATCAAACCATCGAGCAAGAGCAACCAGACATTAAACAAGCAAACAATTCAAGCAGAACAAAGATCAAAGAAATGATGATGGCCGAAGTCATGAATATATCACAGCAGTTATAAAAAGGTACATGTCGAATATGCTACAGAGAGTTGAAGTCGTGAGCACCAGGAAGCCAGGAAATCACAAAATCAAAAATGGACAAAGTCAAAATATGATCGAAGTCGAAGTCGTGAGTCAATCAAGTCAAAGCAAGAAATTCACGGAGCAATAAAATCAAAGCCGTGGTCATCACGAAATTAAAATCAAAACCGTGTCATCCAAATAAAAGAGGAAAGTTTCTACCGTATCGATCAAGGAATAGATCGAACGCTTCGAAATCAAAACCGTGTGAATCAAGTCAAAAATATACGAATTTGACTAAGTCATAAATATCACAATCGTTCAAGCATTATCAAGCGGCCGATAAAAAGAATTGACAAATTCAAATGAATTCGTACGAACGAAATTATAGGAACTAGACTCCTATATAAACCAATCATCATCGGCACTTTTAATCATCGAGTTCAATCAAGCCAAAACCAGCAAAGCAAAAGGAGAAAATCACATACTGGTATCGTAGACGAATTCGAGAGGAGGAGCCGCGAATATTCGCATTGATCAGAGAAAGAAATTGAAGCATCAACAATAAATTCGACTGAGCGGCACCTTCAGTTTTCACAAGCCCTAATTTGGAAAAAGAAGAACAAACAAACGAAGTCACCATTTTCACAAGCAAAGCGGGCCGGAGATAAAAGGAAGAGAGAGGACAATATAATATTGGGCCGGCTAATAATAACAAGGCTTTTGTTTTGTTTAAGTTTAAAAATTAGGGTTTTAAATTTATATTGGTTTTTATTTTTTGCTCTTGTTTTTTAAAGTCTATTTTTCGAATCAAATCTTGGTAAATCACCACCTAGGTTTTAGGTTGTGTCAGATTGTTTAGTTAGGATTAGTTCAGTAAGCAGGGTTTGCGAGTTTGCAAAACTCTATAGGCGGTAGCAGGGTTTGCGAGTCTGTTAGAGTGTTTGTAAGCGAGAGACTGTTTAATTCTAATAGAAATATGGGAATGCAGCAGTAGGCAGGGGTTGCCGAAGCTGGGTAAATTTTGTGTGTGATTTACTTTTCAGCATTTTTACTTCTCTACAGTTTGTTTAAATTCGAGAAAATTTGCTATAACCCTATTCACCCCCTCTCTAGGGTTAATCTAGATCCTACATCAATAACATAAATACATACTTCCAATAGCATAATTATCACATTTTCGGTACAATTTAACTCAACTTCTGATAGCATTCATTCCATATCTCAGATAATGTTTAACTAATACTTCGATTACATTATTCCATATCCAACAACATTTATCTTATACTTTCGATAACATTTACCATGTTTCTTCGATAACATTTATCTCATACTTCCGACAGCATTTGCACCATATTTCCAATAGTATTTCAATTTTCAATGGCATAAAGCCATATCCTTTATAGATTGCAATATTGTATTATCAATTACTTTTTGTCATATCTTCAATATAAGTGAAAAATGTATGATTATAATATGATACGTAAGGAAGAAATATCAAAGGAGTAGAGAATCACCATGCATTCCTCTTCTAGAAAATTTACGGGTGCCTCTGCTTCGCTTATACTCCAATGGCATCGAAAAATATTCTACAATTGGGAAGACATATGTAGTTCCTCATGTCATCCTTTTGCCACATTGTAAAGAATTTCCTCCAAAAATTAGCATTAATTAAACAAGGCATGGTGAATTATCTTTGTTAATCATGGCATGGTGGGCGTAGTGAATTCTCTATGCCTTAGTTATTGCCTTGCCAACACCACACTCTATTTTGATGTCGTTGATGCATCGTATATATGTTATCCACTAGCGATTATAGTATTTTCCATATATTTTAGAAGCGGTCAATGTGTATTTAAATTAGTTGATTTTGATGCGTGAGAAACTTAGGAATGTGGGTTATGGAATACCCAATCACACTGATGCAAAATGGTTCCTAAGACCACTAATACAATAGAGGGGGATGAATAGTGTATATCATCTACTTTAAAAATTAACTTGTAGTGTGAAAATTATCTGCTTGAACAAGTGACAAAATCAAAAGCATAAGCAGATAGGCATAAAATGTAAATATTATGTTACAAATATAAAAATTATATACCTAAATTATTGGACCCCTAAGGAAAGCGTAAAATGGAAAGAAAACAACAAATGAGGAGAGTATTATCACAACCATAAGGAAAACAGGCATAAGACTAACAATTTTAGAGCATTAGCCGGGATCATCGAATACTACGTGAGATAGGGAAAACTAGGAGAATTTGTTAAGCAAAACTTGTCAAGAGACTAAAGAAAGTCATCTAATTCTCTAGTGGTAACTCTATGGACTTCCATCAAATTTCCATCAATAAGAATTAACTTCCAAAAAGCAAATTTTTGAAGAAAGTGTCCATAAGAAATAGTTAAACAACTATGCCATTGGTTTAGCCTCCAGTTCTGGCTAAGGAAGTTATCCAAAGAGAGATGGTCCAATTAAGCCCTTGGTAGGAGAGATTGTCAATTAAGCCTTTGGTGCTGCCTTAAGGCTTGGTTAACTTATTTAAAGATAGATGATCAATTAAGCATTTGGTCCCACCTTAGGCCTTTCCAAAGCACCCATCCAAAGAGAGATAGTCAATTAAGCCTTTGATCTTGCCTCAGGGCCTGACCAAAGTACCCATCCAATAAGTGATGGTCAATCAAAGCCCTTGGTCCTACATCCGGGATTGGCCAAGGAAACCATCCAAGAAATAATGGTCAACAAAGCATGTCAAGTAATAGCCAACCAAAGGAGATGTCGGACGATATACAAATTTTTTATTAAAATGAAACGTAGAAAGAAGTCCAGATAATCATTTCAAGAAACAGTGGAGGTAAAAAACCCACCACAAACTAGTAGGCAAAATGGTAAGAAATAATACTAAGCAAAGTACCTTTACATATAGTAAAGAAAATTCTTGACATTACAAACTATATTCGTTTTACAAATGATTATTGAACAACTACGATAACTTTTGCAAAAAGCTTATGTTTTGAGGGTTGTGGAATTGGATGATGTTGATACACTAATTCTTTCTCTTTCCCTTGAATGTCCAAAACATAAGAATGAGTCTCACTAGTTAAAACTGCATTTTTATATAAAATAAGAGGTCCACCTATGTCCTTAAGAACATTCAAGCATCCATACAAAAAGAAGTTCTAGTATCTCTAATAACTTGCGGCTACAGCCTTTCTTAATTGATAATCTCTTTTGGGTCTAAAAATGAATAATCAGTCTTTAAGTTGAAAGCGACGATGACTTCAATCAAGTAGTCTACTAAGGAATCTTGTTGAGAAACCAAGGGGTAAAAAATTGCATCAGTTCTAGTTGATCTTTAAGTTCTTTTACCTCTTTTGTCAAAGTTTCACTATAAAAGAAGGGTTAGTAATGTGTTGGATCGCCATGAGTAAATATTTCTTTAACTTTTTCTCTTTACGATGAATAACATCAAGGGTATCTATTGAGCCAATTTGAGTAGTTATTATCTACTCTCTAATTTTGTTATCACCCTTCAATTAAGAAATTTAACGGGATAAACTTTTACTATCATTTTTGATTTTGGACCTTTAAAACAAGCTCACTTTTCTCACGTTCCAACTTCTGAAATCTAAGACTAGGAAACTCATCGGAAAATTTGTTGTTTCAATATTCTTCTAACTTCTAGTTACACTCAAACTTAAACGGCCTGCCTAATCCGGAAAATTCTTCCGAATTATCCCCTGAAAAGGAGGATACCGTGTTAAATGAGATGAAGAGAATGATCACAAAAAGTTTTCTTATGAGATTAAGCTGGGATATGGGTAGGAAGATCCATCTCTCCTTCAATTAAAATAAGCTCATAAGATTGGCATTCATTTTTGAATTTCAACATCAGTATCTAAATCCAGTATCCGTTGATTAAGTTGAGAAACTCTAGTATCATATTCAGGTTGTTGAGCGTGACATCTTAAATTCATTTTTCTCGTCAGCCTTATAATTTCTTTATATTTAGAATATATTTCTTTTCAAGCTTAGAAATCATTTCTTAGGAAACTCTCAAAGTAGACTTTGATTGTAAATATTTATCATACCACTTGTTTGTTCCAGCTTTATCAATTGATGGTAACAAAAGATATAACGGGAAGGACAATTCTCCATTTGAAACTAACTTAGGTTGGATATTATTAAGACACTGAGTGAGGTTAGGATCATCAAGTGATAAAGGCAGATCTCGATCCTAAATCAAACATAACATAACAATCAAGATAGGTACTTAGTAAATTTAAATAACACTAATAAAAAATTTCATTGATAATGTTGGATTACAAGTAGCATCAATACATCTAAATAAGACCAAATAAAAGTTACTTCACAACTAATTCTTAAATTTGGAAAGTGCATCTTGAATTTTCTAATAAGACAAAGGAGAAATAGAAAAAGTGGCAGGAAAAGGAACTTTGACACTAGGAGGAATGCTAACGGGAGGAAAACTTCAACAGTCCCATTCTTTCAAAGAAGGACTAATTTGTTGATAGAACAATTTTGCATGATTAGTTCTAATCTCGTAAAGATATTGATCTTTCTAGTCCCTAGAAAACTAGAGTCCAAATTAAGGAATCGTGTATATGTACGATGAAGGCCATGAAGAAGACAATATTTTGCTATGTGGGACTTTTCAATCGAGGAAGAAATTTCCCTAAAGGTTCTCTTTAACTTACCCAGTTTACTTGAAATGTCTTTTGAGATGGAAGACAAAGTAAAATTGGGTAAAACTCAGAAACCTCTATATCAAGAGTAAGTTAAATCTTAAAAATCAAATCATAGAATTTACAAAATAAAGATCATAGATACATTAACAAAAGCATGACCTTCTATTATAGTTAAACTATAAAAATTACAGGGGTTTCTAGAGTATATATCCCTTATAATACATAGAAATAAATCTATTTTTGTTAGATTTAACTTTATCCAATGGAAAAGAGTCAACCATAAAAGGAGTAGTATTGGCTCAAGGCAAGTCCCAACATTCCCGATAAGAGCGTCAGAACCACACCCCCAAGATATCTTTTATGATGACATCTAATTAAACTGCCGTAGTTATCACTTAAAAAGGAAAACCCAGTTATGGAGAATCTGTTATAAATAAGGTAAAGGCAATTAATAAGTTTGTCTATGTCTTCAATAAGCATCTAAAAGAGGACAATGAGTTCCTCGTTTTCTATTTGGAAGTTCGACTGTTGATAACGAGACTTTTGGAGAAGTGGTGCAAATATTTTGTTCTTAAACCCCAACAAACACTTAAGGCATTTTGTAACACCCCAAAATTTAAACTGAAATTTAATAAGGAAATTAAACTAAAATAAAACTAGGTCTTAAAAGGAAATTTTCATAGACGTCTGAATTTAGCTACGAAACTTGTACCATTGTGTTCAGAGCGATTTTCCGAATGATTTTCATACATAACACTTCGTAATTTGAGTTGGTATAGAGGAGCTATGGGCGTTAGAGCGAATTAGAAAATTTAAAACTTAAAAATTAAAAATAATCAACGACTTAGGTCGACCCAAGAAGGCCCTACGCCGACTAGTAGCGGTCGACCAAAGCATAGGCCGGTTGACCCAAAATAGGAAAAATCGAACAATTTATGATATGGAGTGACGTGATGAACGATGGAGATTAGTTGCTAGCAAATGAAGGCTGAGATAACTTGACCAGATCTTCCCTAAGCTAATCTAATGGCCCTAATCCTAACTCTAACTGTATAAATACATCATTTGTGAAAACTTAATTCTCTTGCTGAAATTTTACAATAACGACACTCGGTCTAATTTTCCTCAATCTGTAATTTTCTAGAACCCTAAAATTAAAACCTAATTAATCTAAGAGGCTAGAGAAAGCAATCAAGGTGGGACTAAGGCTATGTAGGAAAGGAGCTATCGATTAGAGGCTAAATTATCAAGTGCAAGAGCTTAGGCTAGAGGTGAGTGGGCACAAATTTGATAATTTGATTACTGTAATTAAAATTAAACTATTGTAATTGACCTAGGATGTTAGAACCCTAATTGAATATGTTAGGAACCCTTAATTCAAATCTATAACTCTAGAAAGCTAAATTGTCAGTACACTGTTTAATATCAAATTCATGTATAACCTCTTGCAAACCCTAAATTTACGAATCCCAATTTGAATAGTAAATTGAATGTGAACTGTTCAGTAATTTAGGTTAATTAAACTTTGCTAATAATTGGAATTAAGCATTGAAGGAATCGACAATCGAATGCAGAAACCCCAGATTAACTTCACGATCGGTCGACCAGGGAACCCTAGCGGTCAATCGATAACGGTCGACCGTAGGGTAACACTGTTCGACCGTTCAATATGAAAAATGCAGTATTTGAACCTTGGCCTAAGGCCTAAGTTAAACATTAAAAATTATGTAATTTTGTACAAAATTATATAAGTGGAAAACTGATTGTTTAGTCCTATTTTGTGCTAAGTATACATGCCAGTGACAGTAGGGAATTTAGTACACTATCAATGGACAATAGGTCATCGTGGTTTAGGTAATTGTTAAATTCCAAAATAGGAGTTAGGAGTTGACTAGCGCGTTTTATTTCACAAGCACTAAGGGGGTGTTTCATAATGGACGCATAACATTAACGGAGACACCACTAAGGCATAAGGCTCCGAAAGAAAGACGCAAGTTGAATAATCAGATTAATGAGTTATTGGACAAGTGTTTTATCAAAAGGAGTATTTCCAAATAGGGAGCAACAGCCGTCTTTGCCGCCAAGGCATATAGTTCTCCGAGACTTTATGCTGATTATAGGGAGCTAAATAAACGAACGAAGAAGAATCGCTATCCATTACACCACATAGACTGTCTCTTTAATCAATTGGTTGGAGCTAGAGTATTCTCATAGCTTGACTTGGCTACCGGATTCCATTTGTTGTGTGTAGCCTCGAACAGTATCAAGAAGATTGTGTTCCATACACCCGATGGATTGTATGAGTGGTTAGTCATGCCCTTTGGAATGACCAATACACCTGCCTATTTTGTTGATTTGATGAGTCGAGTATTTTTGTGGTTTCTTAACAAATTCATCATGGTATTTGTGGATGATATTCTTGTATACTCGAGGAGTAAGGAGGAGCATATGTTGCATTTAGGAGAAGTGCTCAGCCCACTCTGTGCACACAAACCGAAGGCGAAGTTTTCTATGTGCCCCTTTTGGAGAGAAGAGGTACACTTTTTGGGACACATTGTCTTATAAAGTGGTTTAGCAGTTGACCTTAGTAAAGTGGTAGCGGTTTAAGATTGGCATATTCTGAAGAATGCCACAGATGTGAGAAGTTTTTTAGTTTGGCAGGCTAATATCGCAAGTTCATTATGGTCTTCGTGCAGATCTCTACCCCACTGACCTATCTTACTAAGAAGAATCTAATTTTTTCAAAGGATGCAAAGTGTGAAGATGCTTTTATCAAGTTGAAGTAGGCATTAACTAGTGCGATAGTTTTAGTGCTACTGGATAGGAAGAATCCATTATATTTTGTATTGACGCCTGTGGAACAGGTTAGGCGCAGTATTGATGCAAGAAAGAAGGGTGGTGAGTTATGCGAGTAGGCAGTTGAAGACCCACAAGAGGAACTATCCAACACATGACTTTGCGCTCAAGTCATGAAGGCATTATCTTTTAGGAAGTAGTTTGAGCTATTTACGAATCACAAATCCTTGAGGTACTTGTTCTCCCAAAAGGACTTGAACTTGAGGCAGTAGAGGCGGATAAAGTTTTTGGCATTATATAACTTTGATTTCTCTTACACCCTGCGCAATTGTAATGTAGTGGTAGATGCTTTAAGTAGACAACATATAGTGTAAAGTCCCTTATTTTTAGAGGGAAGACATTTGGAGTTTATCGCTACCTTTGACTTTTGACCATCATCAAATATTACCTCGGGATCACTAGTAACTTTGGATGTTCTGCCTACATTGATGGAGCGTGTTGGATCTAAGCAGAAGAAGGATAAGGAGCTAGTAGACATTATGGAGAGGATTGCTGGAGGAGAGTCATCGAGTCACTTGAGGCGTTATGCCATTGACTAGAGAGGATGGTTACAGAGGGATGATAGGCATTCTGTTCCCCACGGTAGGAATTTGATATATGTGGTACTAGTAGAGTCTCACTATTCTAGGATGACCATTCATCCCATTGGAGAGAAGATGTATCACGATATAAAGTGGGTTTTCTATTGGCCTGGTATGACGAAGCAAGTAACGGAGTATGTAGATAGATGTATGACTTGCCAGAGGGTAAAGTCGGAGTAGAAGAAGCTGGGAGGATTGTTGCAGCCATTGGAAATTCTTCAGTGGAAGTGGGAGAATATTTCCATGGATTTTATATATTGTCGACCTAGAAGTAGGAGTGGGAATGAGAGCATTTGGTTCATAGTCGATCGGTTGACCAAGTGCACTCATCTCATACCAGTAAGGAGTACTAGGATGGCGACGTTGTTGGGGGCACTATACGTGAGAGATTTTGTTATGTTGCACGGAGTTCCTATTAGCATAATTAGCTACCGAGATCTACTTTTCACTAGTGAGTTCTGGAAGAGTCTATAGAAGGCTTTGGGGATTGAGTTGAGTTTGAGCGCTACATATCATCCATAGACGGATGGGCAGAGGGAGAGAGTGAATCAGATTTTGGAGGACTTGCTATGGTTGTGAATTTTTGACTTTGGGGGTTCATGGAAGGATTATTTTCCATTAGTAGAGTTTACATACTACAACAATTATCAAGCTAGTATTGGAATGACACCTTTCAAGGCATTATATGGTAGACCCTATAGATCATCGTCGTGTTAGTGGGATACGACGGATAAGATTATACTTAGGCCAGATATGGTAAGAGAGACATCGAAGAAGGTAGAATTGATCCATAGAAGGATGAAGACTGCTTAGGATAGACATAAATCTTATTCTGACAAAGGGCATACGGAGTTGGAATTCATAGTGGGAGACATGGATTCATGAAAGTTTCACCCCTTAGGCATGTGATGAGATTTTGTAGTTCTGCGAAGCTAACACCAAGATTTATAGGTACCTTCCCGATAGTAGCTAGAGTATGGAAGTTGGCATATAGAGTATAGTTTCCAATGAAGTTGGTAGGAGTACACGACGTTTTCCATGCATCGCACTTTCGAAAGTGCTTACACGATATAACTACCATGGTCAAGCGAGTCGGTTAGAGGAGGTTTCGATTGAGCGAGAGTCACTTGTTCACCGTGCACCTACTCGTATACTAGTGCACGGTACAAAGCGACTCTACAATAAGGAGACATACTTGTTAAAGTCTAATGGGGAGACGACCCAGTAGAGAGTACATGGGAGCCCGAGGAGAAAATCTGCGCTACCCACCCAAAACTCTTGCCCGGTACATTACCAATCAAATTCTCATAAGTATAGATTTCTTAAAATGGGACATAGGTGGTATACCCTTTAGGTCAAGACCACTGGATGTTAGGAATGGTTTTAAACATGTCGATAGGATGTGTTATGGTTGATGGATGTTAATGGATGTATTGTTGCATTGTGCTCTTTGATACATTAGGACAATATATCCTTTAGGTACACACATGCACACTTACGTCTAGTTGCATGTCATTTCTTGATTCTTAAATGCTAGTAGATGTTATGCATATGGATGTTGCATATGAATTGTGTGGTTCATACATATAGAAGTGCAAGTATATCTTCTTAGGATGTTGCAAACATTTGGATGCATGTCATGATAATTTTCGCATAACAGGAGGACGTGAAGCAGTAAACCACCTACTTTTACATTAGTACGGATTCACATGGATTTCACATCGCATATATATGTACATGTTGCTTCAGAAATTTTTAAGGACAATGATTGCTCGTGAATGATGATTGAGTAGATGGTTGTAACTATTGGTTGTTGTGTGTATGAGTTGCATTTTTCCATCCTTAGATATTTCGAGGATGAATCCTTTTAAGGGGGAGAATATAACACCCTAAAAATTAGATGGAAATTTAATAAGGAATCTAAATTAAAATAAAATAAGATCTTAAAAGAAAATTTTCATAACGTCTAAATTTGGCTACGAAATTTGCACCATTGTGTTCGTAGCGATTTTCTGAAAGATTTTCATATATAACACTTCATAATCCGAGTTAGTATAGAGGAGTTACGGGTGTTAGAACGAATTTGGCAATTAAAAACTTAAAAACTAAAAATAATCAAAGCCTTGTGTCGACCCAAGAAGCCCCTAGGTTGACCGGTAGCAGTCAACCAAAGCATAAGGGTGATCGACTCGAAATGGGGAAAATTGAGCAATTTATGATCTGGAGCGAAGTGATGAACGGCAGTGATTAGTTGCTTACAAACGAAGGCTAAGATAAAAGTACAAGATTTTCCCTAAGCTAATCTAATGGCCCTAAACTTAACTCTAACTCTATAAATACAACATTAGTGAAACCTAATTCTCTTGCCGAAACTTTATAGTAACGATACTCTGTCATATTTTCCCCAAACTCGAAAATCAAAACCTAATCAATCTAAGAGACTAGATCAATCAAAGGGGAACTATGGCGATCTAAGAAAGGAGCTACCGATAGGAGGCCAAATTCTCAAGTGTAAGAGCTTGGACTAGAGGTGAGTTGGCTCAAATTTGATAATCTAATTAGTGTAATTAAATTTAAACTATTGTAATTGATCTAGGAAGTTAGAACCCTAATTGAATATGTTAGGAACCGTAAATTCAAATCTGTAACTCTAGAAAGTAAATAGTTAGCAAACCGTTTAACATCAAATTTGTGTATAGCCTCTTGCAAACCCTAAATTTACAAATCCTAATTTAAATAGCTAATTGAATGTAAACTATTCAGTAATTTAGGTTAATTAAATTGTGTTAATAATTGGAATTAAGCGCTGAAGGAATCGACAATCAAATTTAGAAACCCCAGATTAACTTCGTGACCGATTGACCTAGGAACTAGCGGTCGAACATGGGGTAACGATGGTCGACCATTCAGTATGAAAAATGAGAGTTTGAACCTTGGCCTAAGGCCTAAGTTAAACATTAAAAATTATAGTTTCGTACAATATTATGAATGGAAAACTGATTGTTTGTGTCTATTTTTGGCTAAGTACACATGCTAGTGCAGTAGGGAATTCAGTACCCTGTTAAAGGACAATAGGTCATCGTGGTTTGGGTAACGGTTAAATACCCATATAGGAATTAAGAGTTGACTAAGGCATGTATATCGCAAACACTCGAGGGGTGTTTCGTAATGGACATGCAACATTGATGGAGACACCATGTGTTAAACCGCTTTTTGGCAAGGCAGCATACATGCGGATTTAACCCAATCGACCACATGGTTATCGAGGCAGGAATATTATGGGTTTGATTCAGATGAATGGATGGACAATCAATTACGGACAGTAAACATGAATATGAAGTAAGTATTCAACATAGTCGATGGATAAACGATGCCGGGTATTTGGAGTATGGATTTCGGGAAAGGTCGAGTAGCTTTAGGTCAGCCAAAGGGTTTCTTCGAGTCACCGCGTGGTTTACTTCGGGTCGACAATGCTCTGGCTTCGGGTCGACATCAATTTGGCTTCGAGTCAGCACTGCTTGGTCTTTGGGTCGGCAAAGCTTTGTGGTCGACAATGTATCAGGTCGGCATAGTTGGAGGTGCTTCGGGTCGGCATCAATGTGACTTCGGGTCGGCATTTTACTTTGGGGTCGGCATGCACATTGGGGTCGGCTATAGCACATCAGGTCGGCATAAAGGGATTACTTCGGGTCAATGTGGCATTTACTTCGAGTCAGTATCTATGATGCTTCGGGTCGACACTTGATTAGCTTTGGGTCGGCATTAGACTTGGGGTCGGCATTGGGATGGAGGCGCATCACTTCGGATCGGCTATTACAAGGGGTCGGCTATTACAAGGGATCAACTATGGATTCACAATGGGCCAGCATTAGGAGTCGAGAGGGATCGACTATGGATTCATTTCGGGACGATGTGGCATGTGCTTTTAGGTCAGCACTTGGGTCGGCATTAAGGAGTTCGGATGGGGTCGGCATTTGTCTTACCTCGGGTCGTCCACAAGTTTGCTTCGGGTTTGCACTGAATTTTCTCCAGGTCGACGTATTTTCTACTTTAGGTCGGCGTACTTGGATGAGTTGGGCTCGACGGTCGCGATGATGGGCCTTTGTAGGTGAGGAGGCCCTATAGCCAAGATTTCACCTATAAATATAACAAGCAGGGCTTCAGAAAGAGGGATTCTCGTTCTGTTTCTCTTCATCTTCCACCTAAAGGCCACTCTATCATTTTTTATTTCAGAAATTCCGGAATGTTACTGTAATCAATTCTCTAATAATAAAAAGGACTTTCCTGGAGTGGACGTAGGCCGGAGTTAGCCGAACCACTATAAATCTGGTCTTTATTACTGCTTTCATTTTAATTTTGATTATTCTTCATATTATATCCTCCACATATATTCTATCTATGATCTATGACTAGATATTGGTGCTTTCACTTGCAATTGGGTGTTGGTGGCCAATTTTGACGCCAATATTTTGGTGCTTTCATTGAGAGTTGAACTCATGGATTTAGAAGCTAGGATCTCAGATCTAGAGGCTTGGATAATTGGATCTAGAAAGCAATGGCTAGGCAATCAACAAGGAGACAAAGAGCAGGGACAAGATGGAAATGATGACGGATGCAATGCAGGGAAGGATGCTCGGAAGGCAGGAGGGAGTGATGCAGAACCTACTCTAATAGATTGGACAAGCTGCAAAACCAAGGGAATGGAGTAGATAGGAATACTAGAAATGTGGATCACGAAGTTGGAGCGGCAGGAGCAGAGGAAGTCCAGAATCAAAACCAAGGAAATGGAACAACCAGGATACAGGATGGAGTGGAGCCATTGGGAGCTGCCCCTAAACTTGGGGGCATGCCCCCCGGATCATATTGGCTCGATTCCAGGCAGGATACTGGGCAGTGCTATGTAGTTTGGTGTTGATCAGGATATGGATGCTCGTCCAGAAGGGCAGGTTTCGGGATTCCCTCGTGGACTCGGGGGTAGGATGGGAATGATAATCGGAAACCATTTATGGATGCTGAAATAGCTGGAAATTGAAACCCAGGACATGGAGCGGAAATTAGCAGGCTTAGATATGGATTGGATCTACTGGGGGCAAACCCCTACCAAGGAGAACGGATTAGCACAACTCCCCATGGAATTGGGTGCATGGATTTGAATGGCTTTGCTTAGAAATGGATAGCAGTGATGGAACAAGAGCAGTCACCATCCGCCACAGATCAGAGCTAGTCCGGATTAAGGGCACATGTCTTCGTCTCTTGATGGCATGAACTAAACAACCAATAATAAATCCTACACTAAAACGGATGAGTCACTTACACATGTACGGGATCGCGAATGGTACTTAGGCATGCTTTAAGTTGGCGATGAACCGCCATAACAAATGATTCAGAAACTCACTCGAACGTGAAATCTGACATTTGTGATCCCGAGTCTCATCGGGACACTCACATCTCGCCTCGAACGGCACCTGACCTCGAACGGTCACATTTTACCTCAAACGGCACCCGATCTCGAATGGTTACATTTCGCCTCGAACGGCACCCGACCTTGAACGGTCACATTTCGCCTTGAACGACACCCGATTTCGAACGGTCACATCTCGTCTCGAACGGCATCCGACCTCGAACGGTCACATTTGGCCCCAAACGGCACCCGACCTCAAATGGTCACATCTAGCCTCGAATGGCATACGACCTTGAACGGTCACATTTCTCCTCGAATAGCACCCGACCTCGAACGGTTACATCTTGCCTCGAACGGAACCCGACCTCGAAAGGTCACATTTTGCCTCGAACAGCACCCAACCTCGAACGGTCACATTTCGCCTCAAACGGCACCCGACCATGAACAGTCACATCTCACCTCGAATGGCACCCGACCTCGAATGACACCCGACCTCGAACAGTCACATCTCGCCTCGAACAACACCCGACCTCGAATGGTCACATATCGCCCGAACGACATACGATCCCAAACGATCGCTATTAACATTCAGTTAAAATCATCGATCTCTTCATAGGTCATCAACAGGTTCCGAACATCGGGCTTATGGCAATACAAAACACACCTTCCTATCGCAAGGCATGTTTTTTGGGGCAAAGTGTTAATTCTCCTTTTGGCAAGGCAGCATACAGGCGGATTTAACCCAATCGACTGCACGGTTATTGAGGCTGGAATATTATGGGTTTAATTCGGATGAATGGATGGACAATCAATTATGGATAGTAAACATGAATATGAAGTCAGAATTCAGCACAGTCGATGGATAAACGATGTCAGGCATTTGGAGTATGGATTTTAGGAAAGGTCGAGTAGCTTTGGGTCAGCCAAGGGGTTGCTTTGAGTCACCACGTAGTTTACTTCTGGTCGGCAATGCTCTGGCTTCGGGTCGGCATCAATTTTGCTTCGGGTCGGCACGGCTTGGTCTTCGGGTCGGCAAAGCTTTGGGGTCGGCATAGTTGGAGCTGCTTCGGGTCGACATCAATGTGACTTCGGGTCGGCATTCTACTTTGGGGTTGGCATGCACATTGGGGTCGACTATGGCACAACAGGTCGACATAGAGGGATTACTTCAGGTCAATGTGGCGTTTACTTCGGGTCAGTATCTATAATGCTTCGGGTCAACACTTGATTAGCTTGGGATCGGCATTGGACTTGGGGTCAGCATTGGGATGGAGGCGCTTCACTTTAGATCGGCTATTACAAGGGGTCGGCTATTACAAGAGATCGGTTACTGATTCATAAGGGGTCGGCATCAGGAGTCGAGAGGGATCAGCTATGGATTCACTTCGGGTAGGTGTGGCATGTGCTTTGGGTCAGCACTCGGGTCGGCATTGAGGAGTTCAGATGGGGTCGGCATTCATGTTACTTGGGGTCGGCATTCGTCTTACTTCAAGTCATCCACAGGTTTGCTTCGGGCTTGCACTAAGTTTTATTCGGGTCGACGTGTTGTCTACTTCAGGTCGACGTACTTGGATGAGTTTGGCTCGATGGTCGCAATGGTGGGCCCATGTAGGTGAGGAGGTCCTATAATCGAGATTTCACCTATAAATACAACAAGTGTGGCTTTAGAAAGAGGGATTCTCATTCTGTTTCTCTTCATCTTCCATCTAAAGGCTACTCTGCCATTTTTAATTTTAGAAATTCGGAATGTAACTGTAATCAATTCTTTGATAATAAAAAGGATTTTCTTGGGGTGGACGTAGGCCAGAGTTAGCCGAACCACTATAAATCTTATCTTTTTTACTGCTTTCATTTTAATTTTGATCATTCTTCATATTATATCCTCCACATATATTCTATCTGTGATCTGTGACTGGATATTGGTGCTTTCACTTGCAATTGGGTGTTGGTGGCCAATTTTGATGCCAACACCATGTGAGTTAGCCCGGTGCTAATGGGGGATTCTAAAGGACAATCAGGTCTAGTGTAGCACGATAAGAGGCTAAACAATAGAAAGGAGACAAGTACTAATGAGAGTTTTTATACGTACGGTTCCGGTGCGACATGGTACAGGTGGACACCGGCATAGTACAGTAAGAGGCAATTTGCACTAGATAGAGGGGTGAACAGTCGGTCACATAGCGAGTTTGCATTTCAGGGTTCTCCTTCTCCAACTGTAGCGATGATAGGTAGTTATAAGGGAGCAATTCCCTTAATCGTCTATGGGCGGTATTTTCTCATTGGATAACTCTAAGGACGTTGTCCAATCATTAATTTGAGGTTCGATTTATAGTTCAACCCATTGTGTTAAATAAAAATCCTTAGGAATTGGACCTTAGGAATTCATGGACACTTGTTACATACCCTATATCACTTAGAATAGTTTTAAAGTTAATTACACTTAATCATTACATATTTAACTTGTTCTCATTCACCAAACTTTTGTCTGACCCAGTCCTTTTCAATCTTTCTCTCATCACCGGTAGACCGGACAGTGGGTGATTTGCTCGTTTTGAATACATAGAGAGAGTCATGATTTTCTTAGAGTCTGCTTTACTACATCTTCTCTTCATGTATCATTTTATCATGTATATATAGTTATTTTCTTATATCAGATGTTGAGGGATATTTTGCAATGTACTTTGATTTGGATCACGTACTGATATTTTTCTGAGACTATGATTTGATATTTTCCGAGACCGGTATTTTCTATGATATTTACATATTTATTTCCTTATGTTGTGAGTTGTGAAAGTTTACTTAATCTTAGATTATATATGCTTGTCTTAGTCTTTGATTTGTTTAAGTTTTAATCCGACGATCCGCATTTCTCGGCGCGACGCAAACTATCGGTTTGTTAGGAGGTTCGGCTCGTCACACGTTTTTAGAGCTTTATGTAATCATCATTAGACTTCGTTAATCTTTACCAAGTTTCCCCCCTCATGGTTATGTCTTAAAATTACATTTTTAATCTTTTCTAATAAAATTTCAAAATAATGTCCATGCCTCCATCTTTCCTTGTAATAACAATAGTTTTTGAAATCCAATAAGAAAAATCAAACGAAAACAAATACGAAATGATCATTGAATTACCTGAGGAGGGTGAAAAAAAGATTTATTTTTCCAAGAGGAATAGCATTCACAATTTGAGAAGTCAATGAATCAAGAATGCCCAATCTGGGTGAATAAGACTTATCAAAAGGATCTTTAAATAATGAAGCTTCTTCAGTCCTAGGTTCAGTAGGAAGAGAGGAATGGTCAATATCATGACCTTTTCTGAAGCTACTATCTCCTAAACCATGATTGTTCAGGTCATCGTCATCCTTATCTTTTATCGATGACTTATCCCTAACATTATTATTATCCCCATCATCGTTATCATCACTATATTCATTATCATCATTGTTAGTTTCACAATATCTATAACGATCCGCTAGACTTTCATTTGGTATCAGAGCAAGATCATTCATAAACCATAACTAGTTGATTGAATAATTTTCAATATGGCACATATAAACACTTTTCTCAAAGGTCGGTCTACTGCACGACCCCCACTATTTATTGGAAGTGATTATAATTTTTGGTCAACTAGGATGAAAATATATATGGAAGCGAACGATCATGAAATTTGGGATGCCACACAAACTCAATATGTAGCACCAACTACACCATTAAATACATGGACTCCTGAACAAAAGAATGACGCTATGAATAATTCAAAAACCATGATTAGACTATTTTGTGCTTTAGATAAAAATGAATTTACTCGAGTTATAAATTGTAAAATAACATATGACATTTGGCACACACTACAAGTCACTCATCAAGGCATAAACAAGGTTAAATAATCTTAAAGTGCTATGTTAAAAGGTCAATTTCAAAATTTTAGAATGAAGAAAAGTGAATACATGTCTGATAAGTACTTCTATCTTTAATATATTACACATGCACTTGTAGGATTAAATGAAACCATATCTGGATTTGAAATTCTCACAAAAAATTTAAACTCTTTGTCCAACGATTGGAAAAGAAAAGTGTTAGCTAATGAAGAAGTCAAAGATCTGTCATAACCCAAGGTTGAGGAGTTAATCGGTAATCTAATGGCCTATGAAGTAAACTTGCAGGCTAGAAAAATGTAGAACCAGGAGAAAAGGACTACTGCATTTCAGGTTAAAGAGGATTCTGATATAAATGAAGATGAAATGGCTTTCATTGCGAAGAAATATAGAAAATTTAAAAAGCAAGTTAAGAGAGTCAACAACAATGGAAACAATAATTCAGGACTAAAATGCTTTGGGTGCAATAAATTTGGTCACATAATAAAGGAATGTCCACTTTAGAGTAATGGGAACAAGGAATTCAAGAGTAAAAAAATTTGAAAATTCAACAAAAAGAAGAGGCCGGCATTTCAAGCCACTTGGGATGACTCTAATTCCTCAACTTCTTCTTTGAAAAGCGATAGTGATAATGAGCAAGTAAATGTCTCTTCATGGCTATAGAAGATGAGGTACAATCTGACTTAAAATATAATGAGCTTTTTGAATTTTGCATGGAATTAGAGAAAAATTTAGAAATTTTTGAAAAAATCATAAAAAAACTTTAGTTAATTTAAGTAATGCTGAATTAGAAATAACTATGTTAAAAGATGAGAAAGCTATTTTAGAAAAAGTAATGGTCATCAAAAGCTATCTACAGAAAAAAATTTGTTTCTGATGGATCGTAGGAATAGATGGGAAATAGTTATAATTGAAATAGTAGAGTAAGAGATTTGATAAAGAAATTATTATTAGAAACTTAGAACTATAGAAATTTTATTACTTTCCAGTAAAGTTGCAATGTGCGTATGAGCCTATATTTATACGCTTTATTTCAGAACAGAATAGTCTATATAGAAGTTTCTAGATAGAATAGTCTAGATAATTCAAGGATTAGGTAATTGATTGTTATAAATAATTTTCTCTATCTTTCTAGAGAACTCTAAGAGAATGTTCTCTAACTTTCTAGAAATTTGCATCACTCTTCAACACTCATCCTTGATGCAAATTTTGAAAACTCCAAGAGCAGTTCGCAGTTACTTAAATTTTTCTCTTTGCAATGGCTTTGTGAATATATCTGCAACTTGATCCTCCCTCATGCAGTGTTGAAGTTGGATTTTCTTAATAGCCTCCACTTCTCTGATGAAGTGATATTTTTATAGGTTTTGTTCGACTATGATGAACTGAATTTTTCGTCATTGCAATTGCTAATTTGTTGTCATAGCAGATTTTATAAGACTCACTTTTTTGTTTATCCATTTTTCTAATCATTTTTTATCATTCGGACAATACTAACTCCAAAGTATTATTCTTCTCAATCATTTTTATCTCTTCTTTCATTTCCTTGACCCATAGTTCTTGCTTTGATGCTTCTTCATAGCTTTCAGGCTCAAGTATGGCTAAATTGCAAGTTTCATATATATCTAATAAAGATCTTACTCTTTTCATGTAGACTCCGGTGAAGAAGTTTGTTGTTGAGGAGGTTAAGGGGGAATATCTGGCTCTTCTAATACTTCTTCCACCTTTATTTGAGTTGTTGTACGGGCATAGAAATTTTTTTCTCTCAAAATTTTCTTCATTCCAATTCTAAGCAATGTTCTCGTCAACTTCGACATCTCGACTAATAGTGAGCTTCTTTGTTTGAAAGTTATAAACTCTATAGCCTTTTGATTGTGAGCTATACCCCAAATAGATTCCTTGTATAGTCTTGTCTTCTACCTTGTGTCTCTTTTCATCCAGAACGTGTATGTAGCAAATAGATCCAAAAACTCTTAGATGCTTAGCAGATGGCTTTATTCTATTCCATGTCTCTATAGGAGTCTTGTCTTGGACAGCTCTAGATAGACATCTATTGAGTATATAAACGGCAGTGTAAATAGGTTCTGCCCAAAAATTGTTGGGCAAGCCCTTCTCCTTCAACATTGATTTAGTTATCTCCATAACTGTGCGATTTTTCCCTTCAGAAACTCCATTTGTTGTGGAGTATATGCAATTGTAAGTTGCTGCTAACTGCCTTCATCATCACAAAATCTCCTAAATTCCTGGGAGTTGTACACTTTGCCACATGGGATTTTTACTCTTTGCCATGATCACTTCTAAGCCTCTTTATACGTTTTCCACTTTGATTTCAACTAGGGCCTTAAACTTTTTAAATATTCCAAAAACTTTTGATTTTTCTTTGATGAAATAGACCGATTTCATTCTAGAAAAATCATCAATGGATATGATGAAATACCTGTTGTTATGGAATGATTGCATCCTCATTGGTCTGCAAACATCAGTGTGGATTAATTACAATAAGTAATTTTCTCTCCATGTGTTTCCTGTTGCAAACGATGATCGATGTTGCTTCCCGAGAAAACATCTTTCACTCGCTTCATTATTTTGGGAAATTTCTCATCATGTTCTTTTGACATAACAACTTCAAAGCTTGAGTATTGAAGTGACCAAATCTTTAATGCCTTGGCCATGGGTCACCAATTTGAACTTTCATAGCGATGTTAGTAGTATATTTAAAGCTTATTCGAAAGCTCCTATTTATCTTCTCTATTTTTACTTAGACTATCTCTAGTCTTTTGTTATTTTTATCATATATTTTGCACGCGTCTCCTTCAAAATGAAGAACATAACCTTTCTCCTCCATTTGGCCAATGCTTAACAAATTTTCTTTAAAATTTAGAATTAGTAAAACATCGTTTATGAATGTTGTGCCTTTCCTTGTTTCTACCATAACTGTACCTTTGCCTTTTGATTCTACAATAGTGTCGTCTCCTAATTGTACTTTCACTCTGACATAGTCATCAATATCTTTGAAGATACTTCTACCTTTGGCCATGTGATTGTTATAACCACTATCTAAGTACCAGTTTCCACCATGTACCTCATTGGAGTCTTGGGTAGCATAAAAAAATGCCGATCGTTATTATCTTGACGTGGCTCATGATTGGTCTCTTCAATGAAATTTTCTTGATGCTTATTGTTATAAAACATTTCTTCTCCATATGTCAAAACATTCTACAATGTATATACTGTGGCTTCCCATGATACTGATAGTATTTCTCCAAATGATTTTCCATTTTACAATGTCCACAGGGAGAATATTTGTCTTGTTTGTTCATAGCTTTAGAAGTTTCTTTGTTTCTAAACTTTTCTCGTTCCTTTTTTATGTCCTTTATTTTGATTTAGTCATTTGAGCTTTGATTGAAAGGCATTTTCTAATGAGTCTTCATCATGCCTACTTAACCTTTGTTCGAATGCTTCAAGAGAGCTAATTAATTCAGTTACCAATAAAGTAGAAATATATTTAGTTTGTTCAATCATTGTCACGGTTGGATCATACTTAAATGGAATAAAATTAAAATTTTCTCAATAATTCTCTTGTCGAAAATGTTCTCTCCATAGGCTCTCATTTGACTAACTATTTCTTTTTTAAGTAGTAATCCTTTACGGTCTCGGACTCCTTCATTTTTATTAATTTAAATTCACGCCTTAAAATTTGAAGTTTAATGGCGTGTACCTTTACACTTCCTTGAAACTCCCCCTTTAATGTGCTTCAAGTTTGTTTTGCGCTTGTAGCCTCTATTATTCTTGGAAAGATAGTGTCAGCCATCGCTTGTTGTAGAATAAATAACGCTTTTGAATCTTTTTGTTTATTTTCTTTCAACTCTTTTTTCCGAGTTTGATTAAGCGTTAAAGCGTCTACAGGAGTAATAAATCCTTCTTCTATAATAACCCATAGATCTTGAGAGCTAAAAAATGTCTTCATTTTAATGCTCCAAAAATCATAGTTTTTGCCTTTGAAAATGGGAACTGGAATAGATGAAGGTTAAACGATATTAGCCATTACTTGGGAATTTTTTGGAAGATGGAGTAGAATAAAAAAGGAATTTTTTATTTGAAGTTAGATTGTATTTCAACGCCCACCGTGTAATCAAACAATGCTCTGATACGACTAATAGATAGTAGGAATAGAAGGGAAATAGTTATAAAATAGTTGAGTAGTCGAAGTAGTAGAGTAAGAGATTTGATGAAGAAATGATTATTAGAATTTTTAGAAATAAAGAAATTTTTTACTTTTTCGTACAAGTTACAATATGCATATATGCCTATATTAATAGGCTTCATTTTACAATAGAATAGCCTAGGTAGAAGTTTCTAGATAGAATATTCTAGATAGAATAGTCTGGATAACTCGGGGATTAGGTAATTGATTGTTATAAATAATTTTTTCTATCTTTCTAGAGAACTCTAAGAGAATGTTCTCTAACTTTCTAGAAATTTACATCACTCTTCAACACCTTCTGAATGAAACTGAATTTTTGTTTCAAGAAAAATTAGATTTATTTAAAAAAATGTAGTTTATTAAAAGATTTAAATGAAGATTTGAAATTTTCAAATAACAATTTAAATTCTATAATTGACTATTTGGAAAAAAGAAAATGATATTTTAGAAAATAAAAACATTAGTTTATTTAAAGAATTAAAGATTTGGAAAAGTCACAAAGTTCATTTGAAAACATGACGAATAAAATTTCTGTGCTTGAAAATGAGCTTAACTCTTATGGAAATGAAAACGTCGAGTTAGCAGAAGAAAACTATGCATCAACTTCTAAAATAGAAATTTTAAAATCTGAAAATTTAGATCTTAGAGAAAAATTAGATAAGCTTTCTACAAATGTTTCAAAATTTAATAAAGGTCAAGAAAAATTATCAAATTTAATAAAGATTTCTAGACCAACACATAATAAGAATGGTTTGGGTTTCAAGAAAAATAAAGAAAAGAAAACTCTAATGAACTATAGTTCTCTATATGCAAAATTTAAAAAATCAAGTGATAAGCCTAGAAAGGAAAAAGGAAATTTGGAAAATAAGTTAATTAAGATATGGATTCCAAAAACAAAGAACAAACAACTTAGAAAGGAACACATAGATAAAAAATTTCTCCAATGTTCACAATAATGTTAATCATTATTTCAAAGGTTCTACCAAACCCTCCTGGGTATGATTACCTAAAACTTAACCTCAGGATCCTAACATAGGAAGTGGGAACCAATGAATTTACTTATTTTTTGCAGGTATCCACTCACATTAGCGAAAGGAGAAGATGGATTCTGGATAGCATATGCTCCAACCATATGGCAGGAAACTCAAATATGCTAACAAATATCAAACCGACAGATGGAGGTACTGTTTCTTTTGGTGATAATTCCAAAGGATATATCATTAGAATAGGGGACATCGGCAATGTTGATAATCCAAATTTGCCTTTAATTACTAATGGTTATTCAGTTAAAAACTTAAAACATAACCTCTTAAGTATTAGTCAATTATGCGATAAAGATTTTAAAATTAATTTTGAAAAAGATAATGTAATATTTCCAATCAAAATGAAAGACTGGTTTTTAAAAGCATAAAAAAATGAAATATTTACATATTAAATTATGGAAGTTAACAGTGACATTAACATGTGCCTTGTAGCAAACTTTAACGATCCATGGCTTTGGCATAAACATTTTTGTCATATTAACTTTAAATTATTAAATAAATTAACAAAATATGAAATTGTAAGAGGTCTTCTTAAAATGAATTTTAAAGTAAGTAATTTATGTGATGCTTGTTAAAAAGGAAAATTAACAAAATCATCTTTTAAATCTATAAATGAACTATCAACCCTAAGAATTGCTTCACTTAGATTAATTTCCAACTCAAGTTAGGTCAATAAATCATAATAAATATGTTTTTATAATAATTGATTATTTCTCAAGATATACTTGAAATTTGTTTTTAAAACATAGAACCGATACTTTTTAAACGTTTAAAAACTTTCCCGCCCTCGGTCCAATCCAAACTTACTCCATCGCCCCCACCTGTTTCTCCTCCCGCTAAGCATATCCATCCTAAACTTGTTCCTCCCATCCTACCTCCCGATGACCCTTGCCCTTCTCCTAACCTCGCTTCTACTGTCCCATTCATCCCCGTTTCTTCAACTCCTCCTCCCTCTGCCCCTCTGCTTTCTATGCCAAGTCAACTTGACTGGACTTCACTTTTCAAGCATAAACCGCACAATGTGGGGAAGTACACACCAATAACTTGATTAATGAGTATGTTGGTGATGCCCTAGTTCCTCCATAGTCAGTGCTTTTAGCGGATCGAGAAGTATGGTGTGACCATCTTGTTAGCTTTTTCCTGGATAAGCCACTTTCTTATTCTACAGTGATCTATCATCTTAAGAAAATTTGAAAGCTGAAAGTTATTATAAAAATTGAATCGGATTGCTTTTTTTTTGGTTTTACTCTCGAACGAAGAAGATAGAAGAAAAATAGTAGAAGGAGATCTAATCCTGATGAGGAACAAAATGTTTAGTGAAGGAATTGGATCCTATAGTGAGTAAAGTGTGTGGATCCATTAAAGATGTCCCCATTTGGATTCATTTGTCCAACATCCCTCTCGTAACCTGGTCGCATATTGGTATCAACTGGTTGCGAGGAGGATAAGGAGGATGATATGCCTTGATGAAAGCACTGAGAGATTTGAAAGAATCACCTATGCTAAAGTTCTTGTTTAAGTAACCCCTCTTTTTGACATGGTAACAAGCATCCCTATTCGGTTGGATGATGAACTGAGTAGCATGTCCAAGTGTACTATCAATGGAAGCCGAAACCTTGTAGTTTATGCAATCTATTTGGGCATTTAAAGGAACTTGCTTAAATGAAAAGAACTTGGAGGAGGTTATGGTTGTAAGCAAAGTGTGCGATGCAGGAGACAAAGTATTGAAGAGCAAGGCTGCTATAGAGGAGAATAAGAGAACTGCTAGACCAAATAATGTGTGGAGGAGATTTAGAAACTTTAGCAAAGCAAATAAAGGCAAAGTGAATGTTGCAGGTAGGGTAGATAAGGTTGTTCAAGAGAAGGGAAGTGGGGGAGAGAATATACAAGGTGTTGTACAGGTTAATGGCCATGACATTCATAAAGTTGTGGATGATTCTAAAGTTGCAGATGAGGGGACTGCTGCTAGCCATATTAAATCTGAAGTTTTGATCTCAAATAAATTCCAAACATTGCAAGATTTGATGGGTGATGAAGCTGATAATGCTAGTGAATAGGGTGATCAGTTGGTAGATGGAGTTGCTGATGATAGTGATACTTTGTTGTAGCATGATGTTGTAGGATCTAATCTATCAGCACCTGGGCTGAACCATTTAGTGGAACCCTTGTCCATCTAGATGAACACAAGCATTTAGTCCAAAACACTATGTGGCTCAACAGGAAAACAGATTATATCTCCTACTCTAAACATTAACAATGTGTATGCATTTGTGCTTGCACATAGGGAAGGGCAAGTGCATGTGAATGTTGATATTAATGATCCTTTATTTCCTTTAACTTCCAACCTAACAACCCGTCTCTCTCTCTCCTATTAACTCTCCTAGTCTTTCTCCTTTTTCCAGTCCAAACAACTTCCAGCTATTTGACAACCTTGTGATGAATGTTATTGAGGACCCATTTGCTGAGCCCTTCTACTAAAATACCACCTCCTCCTGGGTAGATCCCACCATCTAATCCATCTTCCCCTTCACCGACTCACAGTCATAAAACCAATCCTATCATTCCTATCTTAAACTCTCCTGGCCCCTGACCCTAACAAGAAGAAAACCAAACCCAAGAAAAAAAGATAAAGTCCTCTATTCTAAACCATGACAAGAGTAAACATGTTGATCTTGAAGAAACTGTCCTGAAACAGCTTCATTAAAAGCTTCTACCAAAAGAAGAATGAGAAAAAACAAGAGCCCCGCCCCCCAAATAATCATCATGTACACAAGCATAGCAAGTTGGAACATCAAAGGAGCTCATTAGGAAATTAAATTGCATCAAGCTAGACATTTGATTATTGAAAATAATCTTGGCATTCTTGCTCTCCTTGAAACTAAACTCAATTTGAAGCTAACTGTTAAAGCAGTAAAAATCATTGATCCTTCTTGGTCTCTACATCATAACCTGGAACAGGCACCTTATGGTCGAATCATGGTCCTCTCCGATCCTTCTATACGCTTCCTCACCGCTATCTTACGCCATAGGCAATTCTTTCACTTTCATGCCCATCCCCTCCCAAACTACTCTTCTCTCTACATTACTTTTATGTATGTTGATAGCTGTCTAACTCTTAGACAAGTACTGCTTGACTACATTCCCCACTTAAGGCAAAAAACTCACCCTTGGTTTGTCCCGAGGACTTAAATTGTATGATCAGTGCTATTGACAGGTGTGGTGGCAATCCCCTCAGCCTTAAAGACATTTCACCTTTTAATGGATCTATATCTCACTTTAACCTCCATGCTACTAGCTTCATTGGACCCACATACACCTAGCATAATAAAAGTAGGTCAGTTTGTAGAACTCTAAGCTGAATTGACCTTGCTTTCATCAACACTACCTCCTTAATCAGTGTCCCGGTTTCATAACCCATGTCCTCCTCCCTCTTATCCGACCACTCCCCTATCATCTAGTCATCTGGGAGCTCTGCCATTAAATATAAATCAAGTTTAAATTTGTTTGATTCATGGACTAAGTCTCTTGATTTTTTTAAGGTTGTTGCAAATGCATGGTCTAATATTTCTATGGTAACAAAATGTATATCTTTCAATAGAAGTTAAGGGTGACCAAGGATGCTTTAAGTGCTTAGTTTGGAGATAACTTTGGTAAAGTTGAGGAGCTATCTAGGAACCTGAAGGACCAACTGATGATGGTCCAGCTCAGCTTTTTGGATCAACCAAGCAACATATAATTATCCGAGCTAGAGCATGACTTGACATTGAAGTATACAGATGCTTTGACTGTAGAACTACATATGAAGTGGCAAAAATTGAGGAAGGAATGGAACTTGATGGGTAACAGGAACACTAAGACATACCATGACTCTCTTAAGCTCAAGCAAGCCAAAAGCAATATCTATCACATTTCTGATGTTTTGGGTAATGTCCATGAAACCCCTGATTCTTTTGATGCTGCCTTTTTAGATTTTTACAATAACTTTCTAGGTACACTTGACACTCATAACCCAATTGTTGATGACCTATTTTCAACTCCTTTTCCCAATTTAAATTCTTATGATATAGACATCCTCTTAATCGGATTCTGAACAAATGCAGGTTGACCGAAATCCAAATAAGGAAAAGAGCACATCACTTAATAAGGTAAAAGCAGACACTTCAGTGGAAAATGCAGAAAATACTAGCAATGAGAATCCAAATTCTCAAGGCAAGTCCCAAAAGGAAGCATCAGATAAGTTTCAAGCAGATTCTGAACAAGCAAACACTCAGGAGCATACTGCAAGTTTGGAAAGAAACTCGCAAGATCCCATTCAGAAAGATTTAAGCGCTAATCTCTCTACGCTTGTAAATCACTTAGCCCCTCAACCCAAAAAAAACGGTTTCACAACAATCCATTCAGAATGCAGTAAGACTGATAGCTTCTAGCTCTTCAGCATCTAAATCTCCACCTACAAAGAAGAAAAGGAGAAGTAGACTGAAGAACATTCAGGACATTATGGGTTTTGAGAATGCAGAGGATGCAGAGTTTAGGAAAAAATACATCATTAAAAATAAAGCATGGGATAAGCTGAAAGTCAGTAGCAAAAAATCCTACAAAAAAAGAGGCAGAAACTTGAATATAAGAGAAGATGAGGAAAGCGGTTGTAGTGATTCACTGTAGTTGTCGCTGAATCAACTTACCGCACAGTTAGCTAGATCATTTTGATCAGACGTAAGCAAGCAATGAGTGATCTTAAAAACTCGAGCAACTTCAATGGAATTAATGACTTCAGTGCAGATCCTTGGATACGAGATGTTATTAGAGTTCCTCCTTGAAGAAGGAAGAAGCGCTGAATTTGGGGAACTGATCGATCATCTTAATCTCGTTTAACCCTAATTTGTTATAGGGCTCTGAAGGAATGGAGTTGGATTTATTTGCGGCTAAGGTTTTGTGTTAATGTGTTTATGGGTTGTAAATACGGGTACTTTACCGGTCTATTGGGCCTTGGGCTGATGTATTTTATTTACTCCTTCAAAAAAAAAGTAACTAATAATGAGATTAAAGTGGTTGTCTTTGAGATGAATAATGCATCATGTGGTTGCCTAGATGGGTTTAATGCCCTTTCCTATATCCACTGTTGGGAAATAATAGCTCCTAATTTATTCCTTGTTGTTCATAACTTTTTCAGCCATAGAAAAATGATTAGAGGCATCAACTCAACCAAACTAGCTCTAATACCCAAAACCAACCAACCTACCTCCATCATATCCTATAGGCCTATAGCATGTTATAAATAATTTATAAATGCATCTCTAAGGTCATTTTTTCCAAGCTTAAGCTTGTTCTTTCTAGTTTAATTTCCGCAAACCAGGCAGCCTTCCACCCAAACAAAAGCATTCTTAATAATGTGTTGGTCTCGCATGAACTTATAAATGGCTATAACAGATCCTACATATCTCCTAGAGCTATGCTTAAGCTAGATATTAGAAGCACATATGACTCAATTCAATGGAAAACAATTATGGAAATTATGGCCAAGACGAATTTCCCATATCACTTTGTAAGTTGGATCTATTCATGCATCTCAACTGTCTCCTATTCCCTAGGTATAAATAGCCAAGGTGTTGGTTATTTCAATGGCACACAAGGCATATGGTAGGTGGATCCAATGTCCTTGTATCTATTTATACTAGTTATGGAGGTCGTCACTCAATTGAATAATAAGGTTTTTGTCAGTAAGGAATTTGTTTTACATCCTAAAAGCAAGAATCCATGTATTTCCTCCCACCTCTTTGCTGATGATATTATCTTATTTACCAAGCCATCTGAAGACTCTCTGAATTGTATCAGCATGATACTCCACTCCTTTCATAGGATAACTGGTCTACAAATCAACCAGGATAAATCCTACCTAGCTATAGCTGATCTTCCACCCCTACAAAGGCAAGCCCTGCATGATCTATCTTCCTTGCCTTCCCTGTGTAGCGGTGTTAATCATCTTGGCATCCTAATGTCCTCTAAAAAGATTGGTTGCTTGAAATGTCTTCCTTTATTTGAGAAGATTACCAAAAGAATGAACAGTTGGATTAATCAGAATTTAAGTCAGGCGGAGAGGCTGACAATTATAAAAGCCATTATCCATGCAATGACAGTGTATTGGAGTAGGTCTTTCTTGCTTCCTATCAAGCTTGTTAACTAGAGTAGAAATGTAATGAATCATTTCCTATGGATGGGCAACATGTTCTCAAGAAAATTGGTCCCTACGTCTTTTAGGAAAGTGGAAAAACTTAAGAAATTTGGTGGGCTGGGCATTATGAGTATCAATCAATGGAATTTGGCTGCATTCTCAAAGCACTTTGATAAACTCATTAATAATAGGCATAGCCTTTAGGTCAGGTGGGTTAAAATGCATCAATGGTCGCAAAAACTTTTGGATAATGGAATCATCTCCTCTATGTGGCTAGGTCTAGAGGTCTATCACGGAACTTAGCCTTATCTTATTACCTCATTTGCTGTTAACCCTAGCTATCAGTAGCTCCATAAAGTTTTGTCTTATGCCTTAGGCATGTAAGGGCCTGACCTTGGCTAATGTCTTTAGTTTTGCTGACAGGTGCCAGACTGGAAATTTGAGGCAAGAGCTTATGACTATGTTTCCAATGGCTCAATTTCTTTGCCATACTCAAGTAACCCGAGAGTTCAGTTATGATGGAATGTTATTATTGGCTCCAAGTTAAGACAAGGGGAGGATGAATACGTCTGGACTAGTGACGCTATGGTCCAATCTATAGCCAAAGTATATAACGCTATCACCTACGATGATAGGGACAAAACTTTCTAGTGAAATAGTAGAGTGTAGAACATTTAGCACTTAGAAATCCAACATTTTGCTCTCGAAAGTCCTTAAGAATGGTATCTTTACTATGAGCAAGTTGCAAAACAGGGGTGTTGTTGTTGTTAACAGATATGTTTTCTACAAGAATCATGTTGAGGATAGTTTACATTTATTCTTTGACTGTAGGTTTACTTTTAAAATATGGAGCACTGTGCTTAACAAAGGTTGCTTTCTTGGCCCTTTGAGAGTGAGCTCGGATGAATGGAAGAGGTTGTTCAAGGTTATAAGGTGGAGGAATGAGGAGTCCCTTAGGATGTTACTATTATTGAAGGTTTTTGTTTTAGATATCTGGAATAAGAGAAACTTGCGGGTCTTCGAAAGGAAGGCTGTCTCTAAAACTATAATGTGTAATCAGATTGTTAAAGTTTATGCATGGTCTTGTAGTGCATGGAGTGTAAACTAATCAGGCCAAGCCTGTGGTATGGGACTAATGTGTAGTTCTTGTTATTTTTTACTCATCATTTTTTTATTTCCCTCTTGTGTTTCCTTGTTTCTTTTCATGGGGTTAAGCATGTTTAATCCCATTTTTTATTAAGTATTTAATAAACTGGAAATGGCCTAGTCAACCCTAATAGCTTTGCTAAAAAGCTTTGTAAGAAGGATTCAAAAATTAAAAGATTTAAAAGCTAAAAATATCAGAAGCGATCATGGAGGAGAATTCAAAAATGATGATTTTGCAAATTTTTGTAATAAAAAAGGAATTAATCATAATATTTCTTTTTCCAGAACACCATAGTAAAATGGTGTTATGGATAGACAGAATATAGCTTTACAAGAATGCACTAGAATGTTACTAAATAGCACTAATTTACCTCATAATTTCTGGGCTAAAGCAGTCGCTACTACATGTTATGTTATAAATCTTATATCAGTAAGACTAAAAAGTAATTGCACCCCAAATGAACCTTCTTATCAAAGAAAACATAAAATATATTACTTAAGAATTTTTGGAGCAAAATGTTTCATTTTAAATACTAAAGACACAATCTAGGTAAATTTGACTCTAAAACCGATGAAAGTATTTTATTGGTTATTCATAAAGAAATAAAGTTAATGGAATTTTTAATAAAAAATAAATACTATTGAAGAAACTTTACAAACGTCCTTTGATTAAAATTTTAACATCTCTGAAGATGATGGTGAAATATCAAATATTAACTAGTCTACAAATATCACTAGAAATATAGAAAAGGATAAACTTAATGAAGATTCTCAAGAAATAAATGAGACTTGAGAAAAAAATATAAACAAAGATCCCCCTCGAATTTTAGAAGATTGTCTTATCGAAAATATTTTAGGATATGTATGTACTAAAGTCTTTACTAGAAGACAATTAAATGAAAGGAGTCACATGGCAGTTATTTCAACAATTGAACCTAAGAACTATAAAGAAGCTTGCAAAGATAAATACTAGATTATAGTAATATAAAAAGAATTAAATCAATTTGAAAAAAAATAATGTATAGGAATTTGTAACACCCCATATTTTTATTACCTTATTTAGGACATTTAATTAAGTTAGGTTAAATTAAATAATGTGGAGATTAATAGGTTGAGATTTAATTAGTTAAAGGTACCTGTGCCATGTTAAGTGGGTTAACTAAAATGAAATAATACTAGATAATGTGTTAGGAAATGAGAAGGGCATTATGTGAAATAGTAAAACCTTATACCCTAAACCCTTATGAGATGCAAACTCACGTTCATTCATTCTCATTTCGCTAAAAACCTAAATTGCTAAGGCCGGCCACCATTTCCATTCTCAAGAGAAGAATTAAAACTAAGATTCAAGAGGAAAGAAGAAATCAACTAATTCAACACTCAAAAAATTTCATCTATAATCTCACAAGCTAAGGTGAATAATTACTACACCCTAATTCTTTTAGTTTTCGGCTTTGTGATTAGATCCAAAATGTTTTTGCTATATTATTGCCATGTTTGATGTTTAAAGATATATATATATATATATTTATAGTTGGTAAAATTATAAATGTTTATTCGTGTTTTATGATATGTTTAACATGAAAAGCCTATTTAATGACATCTGAATACCTTGGAAATCCAAATATAGGTTTGGAATAATATTTTAGAGATAGGTTTTGATTTTCATATTTTCCAATTTATTATGAATTTTATATGAATTTTCGAATGAAGAAATTTTTTTATTGGGTTATAAATTATTTTCAGCTAAAATAATAATTGTTTGGGTTTGAGATTTTAATATGTTAGGCAATATATTAAAATAGATTTTCTGGGAATTTTCCAAAATTTTCCTAAGTCATTTGAGGGATATATAAAATTATTTATGGTACAAGAGTTAAATGTTTTATATATTTATAAAGGAGAAGGGGCATTTTGCAAAATAAAATGATTTACAAATTATGGTAATTGTGGCAGCACATTTCTGAAAAGCATTTTATTAACCAATGAAAATTTGACAAACAAAGGCAGGTTAGTTGAAAAGTTTCCCTTTTAAGTTTAAAAACAAAAATCACTCTTTTTCCATGTTTCCGCCTATACGACAGTTTACCTTCTACCCAGACCTTTCGTCTCAGTCGAAAGGTTAGCTTTCGATAAGGTCAAAGTTCAATGCATAAGGTATCAAGTAATTGGTATGTAATGAATTGAATATAGCTGAAAGGTTCTAAGCCGAAAGGTTGATGGCCTAAGAGGTTGGAATATAATTGTTTTGTAAGTGAAAAGCTTTCGCCTGCTTTGCTTTTGAATTTGAGCTTTCGACTTGGTCGCTTTCGATTTGGTCACTTTCGACTAGGTCAAGTTATTTAAAAGAAAGACTTTAAACCTTTCGATGTAGTCGATAGGTTATTGTTGTTTCCGCCATTACTTTGTTATGAAACCTTTCGACATCACCGAAGGGTTTCTATCGCTTTTTATAAAGGTTTTACTTTGAACCTTCCAACCGAGTCGAAAGGTTTATCTCTTTTTAAAACTAGTCGTTTCTCCAATGCTTTCGGAGGGAAGCTTTCGACTTAGGTGGTTACCCTTGTTTTGTAAAGTATAACCCAATGCTTTCGAAAGGTTGTTTAATAAAGACGAAAGGTTTTAAAAAGAAGGTTTTTGGATTGTTTTAAGTTGAACCTAGTATACCTTCGAAAGGTTTATGTTTTAAAAGATTTTAAGCATTTGAAGGGTTTATTCCTTGTTCTGTTTCGAAAGGTTTATTAGATGTTTTCGAAAGGTTTTTGAGGGAAGGTTTTCAAAAAGTTTTTCTAAGGCAATGACTTAAAGTGATTTTAAAGAAGGATGTCTAAAGTTTATAGCATCCGAAAGGTTTGCTTTGAATGAATTCGAAAGGTTTGAGAAATGATTTCGAAAGGTTTAAATATTGATTTTGAAGGAGCTAATTTCTAAGTATGAAAAGAGGTTCTTTCAAATGGTAAAGTGTTTACATCAACTAAAATTTGAGTAAAGGATATATATCTAATATGGTAACATGATTTGAGTAAAGTATAAAGATTTTATTCTTTTCCTTGTTTTAAGTTTGGTTTAAAGGTTTAAATCATTTTGAAATTGTTTTCAAGGAAAATTATGGGAGGGGATACTTAAGTATAAATGACTCAGATATTAGAAAACCAGATGGGACTAGTATGGGGTCGCGTCCTATACATTAGCTAGTAGCCTCAGCTAATTGTTGTCCAAAATTCCAGTGTGTAGGGCTTGGTCACAAGTAGACTAAAATTATGAATACACACCGAAAGGAATACATGTTATATACAGATAGGTTATTGGTTAGCCAGAAAAACCATTAGGATTGGGAAGACCTGGGAGATGATTAGGGATATACCGTCTAAAAGAGAGATATTTAACAGATAGTCAGTACAGACTGTCCTGATGGGAAATGTTAAACAGATAGATAAGGATGGATAATCCTGAATATGAATATCTAACAAGTGTTAGGTTAATTTTGATTATGTTGTCTGGTAGGCCCGAGTCAGCCAAAGGTTAAAAGTTATCCAAACAAAACTTTTGTGTTTGAATAGATAGTTCATTATTACCTGATAATTATATATGTTTGCATAATGTTTATTTTGTAGTGTTTAATCATTGTGGATGCAGGAGCATAGTATATGGTTATATGAAAGGATTTGCAAAGACATGTTTTAAAAAGGATGTTAGTGAGAGGAAACCCGTTCCACTAAGCGGCGTGGTCACACTTAACATAATTAAACTGGGATGTATAGTATTATTCATACCAGACTTTATGTCTGACTCGAAGTTTATGTTTTCCCCTTAAACTCTCGGGTGCTCAAAATTGATTTGAGTAGTTGAGATGTTAAGGATCTTTTCAGGTTTTAGAATGTTGACGAATAAGCTACCGGAGGTTGCAGGAGGCAACGTATACCTACTTAGGATTTTCTATGTTTTGATGGATTTTCCGCTGTGTTATGATGTATTAGGTCTAATATGATCATACGACTCTGATCAATCGAGGGGGTATCTTCATATACCGCTCTCGGCATAATTTGTAATAACCATATTTAATCTGTGCCTGGGAAAACGATTTGGGTTATGTGAAATGAATGTGGAACAATTTTTATTTGGAAATGTAATGAAGTGATTTGTGGTTTTGAAATCTGTGTTTTATTTCATATTCAAGTGCTTCTTATATTATTGATACCATTAACATAGCCGTATTTAGTCATTGGAAGCTAATACTATAGATGACTGTAGTATCTGTAGCGCTTAGTTTTAGGCCTCTAGATAGGGGATGTTACATAATTAGCGCCCAGACCTAATGATCAATCAATAATAGGAAAAAAATGGGTATATACAAATAAAAGTGATGAAAATGGTGAAATTATTAGAAATAAAGCTAGGTTGGTTACTCAAGAGGAAGGAATCGACCATGACAAAACTTTTTCTATTGTTGCACGTCTTGTAGCAATTAGAATACTATAGCTTTCGCTTGTCACCATAATATAAAATTATATCAAATGGATGCAAAAAGCGCTTTCTTAATGGTTTTATAAAAGAAAATGTATATGTTGAGCAACCACTCTTATTTAAACACGAAAAATATTCTGATCATGTTTTTAAACTTAAAATGGCACTCTATGGTCTAAAACAAACACCACGTGCTTGTTATAGTAGACTTAAAAAACTATTTACTTAACTTTGGTTTTGAAATTAGTAAAGTAGGCTAAAACCTCTTTATAAAACATAAAAATAATGATTCATTAGCTGCCAAATATATGTTGATGACATTATTTTTGGATAAACTGATTAAAAACTTTGTACGGACTTTTTAGAAATAATGAGAAAAGAAATTAAAATATTCCATATGGAAGAACTAAATTATTTTCTAGGATTACCGATTAAACAATCAAAATATGGTATTTTTATTTCACAAAAAAATATTGTAAAGACTTGATCAAAAGCTTCGAGTCGAAAATATGACTGGTAAACCTACATTGAGAAATACAACTATTCACATAGATAAAGATAAAAATGGTAAGGATGTCGATCAGAAAATGTTTAGAAGTGTTATTGGATCCTTTCTATATTTAACAACCAGTCATCCTGATATAATAATGAGTGTGTGTCTATGCACTAGATTTCAGGCTAATCCAAATGTGTCACACTTACAAGCTGTTAAAAGAATTCTAAGATATTTAGTTGGAACATAAAATGACATTCTTTTCTATCCAAAAGGATGTCCATTCGAATTAGTATCATATAACAATCTTATTTTAGTGGATGTCATACAGATAGAAAAAGCACTAGTTGCACATGTTACTTTATAAGTCAATCTTTAGTTTCATGGTTCAGTAAAAAGCAAAACTACATATCTTTACCTACTTCTGAAGAAGAATGTATTTCAACCTCTTTAGCTTGTGCTCAAATAATTTGTATGCAATAAACATTAATTATTTTGGTGTACACTTGAGACGCCTATATATACGACACCACAAGTGCAATTAATTTAGTCAAGAATCTAGTTAATCATTCAAGAACTAAACACATCGATATACGACACCATTTTCTAAGAGACCATTATGGAAAAGAAAATATTTCTTTAAAATTTGTAAAATACCAAAAATCAAATTGCATATATGTTTACTAAACCATTAAATGAAACTACCTATATTAAGTTACGTCGAGAATTAGGAATTTGTTCACTAACATAGTTAATATAATATTTCCAATATTTTAATTTAAAATTTAGTCAAGTATAATAATATTTATACTTAAGAAAATCCTTTTTGACTATGTTATAAACTTAAGTATATATTTAATGGACATCTATAAACTTAATTAGACATCTTTAAAAATGATTATACAAATCTTTAAATAAAATTAAAATAAAATGTACTTAAAAAATTTAGTTAGAAGTTTTTGGAAGTTAAAATAAAATTAAAATTTATAATTATAGATTTATAAGTCACACAATATTAAACAATAAAATTTTTTAGAAATGGCATTTTATGAAAAAAATTAAATTAAATTCCTAGTAATATATATACACACACACACATATACAAATAAAATACTATAATATAAGTATGAACTTAAAAATAAAATAAAATGTAAACTATAAATTATTATATTAATTCTTAGCCTATTAAAAACAAACCATGATGACAAGCACCTTTGTCCAAGTGGTTAATTGATTCGGCTTTGGTGCAGGATGTCACAAGTTCGAAACTTGCTTTCGAACGTTTATTTGACATGGGATATGTTGTCCCCATGATTTGTTGTATATAAAGTACCAGTTCAAAAAAAAAAAAAACAAACAAACCATGATCTATAAAAATTACGTCGACTGGTGCACCGGTGCTAGTAGACCGGTCCACCGGTGCAGCTGTTTTTTGTAGATCCAACAATTAATTTTAACTCGGATTTATCCTCCTCTCCTCATTTTTAATTCATTTACATGATTTTTACTTCCTACCCCATTAACCTTTGCTTTAAAAATCACCAAATCTCCTAATTTTTTCATCCAAAATCATTACTTTTCATCATGGGAAGAGGCAAGAGACCGATCTCTTCAACATCTTTGGACATATTGATGAATTTTCATGAAAGATATGAAAGGATGGTTCAAAACCAAAAAAGAGAATTTAAGATATTAAAAGTGGTTATGATGAATGAATTGTTAGGAGGCCGCTCGATAAATCAAAATTCACTCTCCTTATATGATATTTGCAATCTTTTTACTAGAGCACGATAAGTGTGTATTATATACATGAATGATCATAAGTTAGACATCTATCCCTGATGCATTACACCTTTTATGCAAATCTAGAAGTTAATCAAGACGATAATGGACTAGTGCTACATACAAATTTTAGAGGAATTAACATTGAATTTAGCAAAGGATTGTTAGGAGCAATTGTAGACATTTCTTCCCAAGGGGTCAATTTAGATAAATTGGCAACGGATGATGAAAATATTATGTGAAAAATAATTGAAAGACAAAATGTGAATTGGACTACTTCGAATTTAGAACATTTAGCTCGCATAGTTATTAGAATTCTCCAATATAATCTAATCCCCAAAACAAGCTGTTTTGACAAGATTTATCCGCAAGTTAGAAAGGCCACTTATGCCATTATCAGAAACATAGGAATAAATTAGGCACATTCGGTCATGGAAAATATGATTGAAAATAAATTGGGTGAAAAGCGTCCATATAACCCATACGGTAATCTTATTTCTATCATACTCAGCCACTTTGGTGTGCCTTTAGATGTCGAGACTCCTCTCAGACCTCATTATGCTTCTATATTTAACGCCAAAGTTTTAGAAGCAATGAAGATTTCTATGGTTTTGGATGAGATTCATACAGAGATCCATGTATATCATTTAGTAGAAAAAAGTATTCTCAGCTCTTCCTATCATCAAACCTCTTCACAGCCTTCATCTAGAGAGGATCGGATCATCTCGATGCTAGATAGACACGAGCAACTGATATGGTCTATTATGAAAGAGCGAAAAGAGCAAAAAAAGGAGTTGGGCTTTATTCGATCTTTACTTACACTTCTGTATGGATTTGTTCATACCAGGGAGAGTGGAGTAGGGATGAGCATTGAGGGTAGTTCTCTTCAGCCTCCTCTTGTATCTCCGCCGCCAATTCATGACTTTTAGATAGGAGTACGAGGCATTAGTCCAGCAGGACCATTACTTCATCAACCTACTGGACCTACCAGGATGGGCACTACAGCTAGAGGACGTAGACCATGGGCAACTTTCACTCATGCATCAGGTTCTTCAATTCGCCTACCACACCCTCCTAAACATCATATTGGTTTCACCGAGTCTGATTTGACTACTCCCATTGATTATTATGATAAGGCTATAGCACCTCCTTATTGGTATAATCTTAGACAACTATTTTTTTTGCATCATGTCTTTACATCTGTTTATTTTTGTCTGGCATTTGGTCTAGGATATGTGTTGTGACATTCTATGACTTATGTTTCGTTGTGACTTTAAATCTGTAACTTTTTGTTTGGTATTGAGTATGCATTGTGACATTTTGTTCTGTGATGTCCATTTTTGTGACGTTCATTCTGTAATGTCCATTCTGTATTATTCATTATGCGATTTTCATTATGTGATGTTCTGATGTCCATTCCATCATAAAAAATTTCATGTATTTTTCTCCTTTTTGTGCTGACAAATGGGGAGAAATATTTGAACATATGCATACTTTTAGGGGGAGTTATAAAATATATCATGTGCATATTCAGGGGGAGTTTTGCATTCATATCAGCATTACTATAACATTCTTTGCATGAATACCTAATCAGTTGTCATCATCACAAAGGGGAGAATGTTAGTAAGATTTGCTAGATTTTGATGATGACAACTTCATAAACTAGTTTTAGCTGGAGAACAAGAAGGTAAGCCATCATAAAACTCTAAATGAATAGAAGACTGCATGCAACATTTTTAGAGTACCGTCAAAAGGAAGAAGACTTGAAGCCTTTTCTATGTGAGTTGGTATAAAAATATATTGTTAAAAATCACAAGAATAATATATTATCATCACAAATCCTTAAGATCTTAAACATAATTTTAATTATTTTTTGAGATTTTTTTAATATTTTAAATAAGGTTATTTTTTGGAAAACATACGCATATCGGTGGATCGGTGTTAGGCCACCGGTGCAGTAGTGCACAAAAATTATTTAGAAACCTGAAGCGTGTATAAAATATTTTTTCTTCCTGAAGAGTCGCGTTTCTTCGTTCATTTTCAGAGGTGACTCTCTCTTTACACTCCAACGGTAAACGATGCAACTCCTCTTGCTACCTTTTGATTTATATAAATAGACTGTTTTCAAAGAGGAATTTACAACTTTGCTTTCAGATTCTCAATTCTAATTTCTAAACTCTACTTTACCAAAAGCTTTCAAATCAGTACATTCAAATACATAATCAGTTTTTTAGATTTCAACATCCTAAAACTTATGCACATTCAGCTATAAAATGATTCTTGTGAGTCATAGAGCCATTGAATTGCATTCGACAAATCGGTGTATTCAAATATGACTGCTGCCAAAGATTGGTTTTGTATCAAGTTTTTAAAATGACCACTTTAGCGGCACGGGCATTGTATAGGCCCATTCCTCTGGCTGAAGTGAGGGCGATAGTGAGTAAAAATCCAAAATAGAGATTTTGAGACTGGACGTAGGATGGTGGTCCGAACCAGTATAAAATCCCGATGTGCAAGTTCGTTTTACTTTATTTTATTTTTAGTTAGCTTTTTAATGTACATATACACATACATTAGTAGCTTAGCCATATACACATGATCCACTAGACTTTAATTAGAAACTCTTATGCCAAAACTTGGTAAGAATGTATCAGCAAGAGATGGGGAGTCAAGACCCATTTGTTTAAGCAAATATGCCAAGGAATTCCTTGGAGGGAACTTATTTTGCAAAAGGTAATGCTTTGGGAGGATGTAACAATAGGAATGGTAACTAAGATAGCATATGATGAAAAGGTAACAAGTATTAGTGAAGACGAGTTGTTCTTTTAGGTTTCTTGATATGAAAGGAATCAAATGGAACCATGGAATGACCTAGACCCCTTCAACACTTTCAAGATTTTGCTACAAGGAAGACATCACCCATAGCGGTAGTAATGGATGAAGTAGCCACTCCCAAGGAGGGAGGTAATGGTGGTGTACTAGAAATATTTGGTCAAGTGGCAACATCCATTAAATCCTTTTTTTCGATTAAGGAGCATGATCAACTAAACTAACACTGTAAATATAATAAAAAGATAAGAAATTGACAACCATATCTAGGACTAAAAGTAATAGTAGTATCATGTAAACTTTGTGAGTATCCGGGACTATAAGAAGACAAACATTGAATCAAAGTTTTGATAGACAAAGTGAGCTTTGTAGCAACAAGTGATGAAGTGCTATATTTATTCAACTTTATCATAGGGGGTTCACCTAAAACTCAATGAAAAGGCCTAATCGAAGAGTATTTTTTGATTTTTATTCAGTTAGAACTCTTAACTAACTATAGAGTACATAATTGTTTGCACTAAAAGTTGGCTCAAACACCCAATAGATTTTATGTAGAGAAATAAAGTGAAGAACTAAAATTAAAACAGAGGAAACAAGCAGAAAATGAGAACACGCAATTTATAGTGGTTCGGTGTTGATTACCTACATCCATTTTAATTAAATCGGTTTATTAATCACTTATTTTTCTGAGTATAGGGGGATCAGATTGGATTGATCTTTGACTACCACGGAGTACAAGTGAAACAGCAGCATAAAGATCCCTCAAATGAAAAATAAACTCTGTATTTATAGCGGTACACAATCGAATATCTTCCTGAAATTTCACTAGCAAGATCTCACGATGTAGATATCACCCAAAAAATTTCACTTCCAAATTCTTAATGATAGAGGATCAATACCGATCGGTTCATATGGCCACGTGGCAGCTCGCGATCACTCTGGTGGGTCCTTCTCCATGCTAGTTTCATGTTTCCAAAGTTGATTGCATAATTGTCTTCATGTATTTGCAAATATCAATCGATTCCCATTAAGTTGAACTGTTAGTTGATGTTGTTCATGACCATCATGATACGATCTGATCGCCTACCTATGGGAAGGGATAGGTACCGATCCCCAGCTTAGGGGAGGCACTAATCCATATGTAGAATATTCCGAAGAGTCTATCTCTTGGTCTGGCTTGATCGTTGCTTCATACCATTATCTGTGCTTGATCTATGGACTCCATGATCACCTCTCTGGGCTGCTTCCCTTGTCTATCATCGAGTATAACTTGTCCAATCAATCTGCATATAGCTGGGTCAAAAGGCGAGATAACACTTTCCCTCCAAAGTATTTCTTGTTTCAAACATGTTGTGCTTTGAATCGAAACAAGTTAGAGTTGCCGAAAAGGATTCCATTCAGTTTTCTAAACATTCATTATCCTTTCATTTAATTTTCTCTCCGAAGAGTCATATTTCTCTTTTTATTGCGACCCTTGTCGATATTAGTCAGTATAAATCCAAGTAATACTCAGTCTTTGTCTCGCTCGGTTCCATTGAGCTAGTTGATTAAACTAGTAGGTCTCGGCTATCCATAGTGACTTCTTTTCTGAGAAATCCAGGTTAGAATTCAATTTCTATCGATTTAAGAAATTGAATGTTGGGTATGTATACGTGCATGCTCATGTACACACTTCGTTAATGGCTCTCGAACATGTTTACATGTTTATGGGTCGTTGCCAATTCTTCGTAGTTCAAACGCAATTGCATCGCACTTTTTATTTTTTTATTTTATTTTAAAAAAAAGCATTGGTAAGGGATCGATACAAATCCCCTAAGTGGGGGACCGAATCTGATCCCTTCACCTGCATGGGCTTAGCCAATTTAGGCTATACTAAAGCGTACCGAACCCATATATAAGCTAAACACTTAGCTTTTCTCACTTCACTTGTTTCATTTTGCTATCAACCAAATCCTGAATCCTTTCCATCGCCACCTTTAGAGAGTTTAAGCAAGAGAAACCAATTCAAAACCCTTTCCATATGTCACTGATCTGATCGTTTCTCCTTCCATTACCTCCGCCATCGCTTAAGACCACATCCCTACATTTAAACAAGTCCTTTCATCCCCAAAATCAAGTCGTTTTTCAAGACTCAGTTGTTGATTCAATTCATTTTAGCCACTCTTTCATCATGACCCAGTAGTACGTATTTGCACAGGTGGGTTTTCAACTTGTAACATGCGATTTGGGATTAGGGTTTTGTGATGATGTGATGGGATGTTTGGGATTTCATTGGTGGTCATGATGTTCTGGATTGGTATGGATGTATTGGAGATGAGGTGGAGTTGCGGATGAATGTGGAATAGCATGGAGTTGAGATAAATATGGAGACGAAGTCTAGGCAAATTCTAGGGGATTGGTGTAATGTGTTGGAAGGATCGGTTGTTAGCATGTTGAAGATGGAGATCAAAATAGAGGGATTGGTTGTTGGTTGTCATGGAGTGATCGGTTCAGGCCTATCGAAATTTGAAATTGGTTAAGACAAGACTGCCTAAGCCAAGGATCGGTCACAATCCCTTGCTTTATGGGGACTTAGCCATTTTCCAACATATGTGAACGTGACACTCGAAGTTTCTTGCATAAATGGACCCAAACTCGAACCTTAAGAGCACGAGCATGGATGAACACCTACGTTTGGACTTGAATACAAATGCGTATGACTTTAAACTAGGACATGAACACTTGAGATTTGGAATAGGACTTGAACATGGTTTAGAGACTTGCATAAGATCTCAGACTCGAACATTAGGACTTTACCTTCGAACACATATGAATTGAATATGCATAGTATATGTATTGAATACAAATACCACACTCCAATATGCCAATAATTGATCCCAGATTTCATATGGAATCCATAATCATCAACATGAATATCGGTTGGGACGGTCAGCGATGATGGTCACTCCGGTCGAATCCTAAAGCCTCGTCACAGCTGTAGCTTAATCTTGAATTGTTTATTATTGTGCTGCACAACACCGCTCCATACCACACTAGTTTACCTTTACACATGTGGGATAGGTTTTTTCTCCAACAATGACTATCTACTGAGTTTGATAGCTATGGATTCCAAACGCTTGGAGCTTATAGCTGCTATAACTACTGAACAGACTGCTTCACAAGGCGATTCTGATGCTAAGTCAAGCTCCACAATAATATCTCCTCGGCACACTCTAGGCAATCAATTAGAACAACCCGAAGTTCTCAACGAGTGCCTGAAATTCAGAGGAATCCAGAAGTAGAAGATGAACAAGCCTCTGACACTTTTGAAGATGCCGATCCAAAAGATTCCGTGCCTTCAAGAGTCAATGAGGCTTCTCTCCCCAGACTTTGCATCAAACATAGGATCCCATATAAGGATGTACCAGTCCCATCTTGTAACAATAGAGCTCACTCACCATTGGAAAGATATATTGCCTATAATAGGTATATATGCTGGGTAGGATGCATCCCGCCTTTTAATCCATCCATTCGGAAGATGCTACTTCATTTGAGATTGGATCCGGCCCAGTTGCATCCAAACAGCTATGCATTTCTTTATTATACATATATGATATTCCTCGAATTCTTATATTGTGAACCAACTCCGGAGAACATTAGATTCATCTTCAATTTCAAGTGACGAAAGGGAAGCCTCTCATATGCACTTCTTGAATCTATCAGTAATTACCAGCTCATGACTGGTGCTTGGAATAAGCTAGTGCTTTCAAGAACGAGTGGTTTTATGTGCGTTGCCCACCAGGTTTCATGGGACAATGGCTAGAAGGATGTAAATGTAATTTTACTCAACCTTATGTGCTTGTATCCAAGTCGTACCTTGAACTAAGAAGCTCTTTCAATTTTGCAGGTAGCTATCCACATCCCATTAGTGATAGTTATTCAGTGGTAGTCACTGAGCTCAGGAATACACCTTCGAAAGATAGAGATGTTAGATTCCTTATTACTAATAATCATCTCTTTGCCTTTGGCTTGTTAGAAGAAGGGCGTAGCACCAGATTAACAAGGAATGCCAATGAGGAAGTGAGAGGAAGAAGAGGCGCTGCTCAGCAGGGAGGTGGCGATGTTAATCATGTCGTGCCCCCAGTCGAGGAGGTTTAGGATGATGCCCAAGAAGGAGAAATAAGGGACAATGCTAATGAGTCTGGTCATGATGATGTGGGCTCAAGCCATGAGCTTGCAGTTGGGTCCTTCCAAGATACACAACCTCCCACCTCTGAGAAGAGAAAAGGAAAGAGGTTCGTTTATAAGCTTCGATAAGCGCAGGTCACCAAGAAGCCCAAGCAAACCATCATTACTACAGATCTCTACTTCTTTGCCTCCAGATAAATTACTAAAGAGATAGTTGGAAATCCCGATACCAGAGGATGTTAGGTGTTATGATTTTGCTAACATTAGCCTAGGGGGATCCGATTCTCCTATTTAAATTGGTGCCGATATTCCTCCCACTAGCAAGGGGGAGATCACTCCAGCTATCAAAGCTCCAGTACCTGGTCCGTTGGGGGCACACTAAGTCACTTACGATCACATACACTGCATCGTACGACACATATTCATCTTTAATTTTACTGATTCATATACATCTATGTTTTATTCGCAGGTTCCATGGAGCGCTCTCACAAATATGATCGGTTGAAGAAATCATCATACTCTCATCCATATTATTTTGAGTCCAGTCGAGGTTCGGACCACGGTCGTCAGCCTGGCTAGGAAAGAGAAAGCCATGACGGAAGGGAGGATTGGGATAGGGGTCATCAATCCAAGGATTCGTCATCCAAGCATAAGTTAAAGTCCAAGTCTTATCATCTCATCACAAGGGTGCTGATCCGCACCTCACCGTTTATAGTAGAAGCAAGTCATTATCTCACACCCCTACTTCGGCTACTGTTATCCGGCATTTTGACCCGGCTATATCCGAACTGATCGGACAAGTTAGACTTCATGATCATTAAGGCAAAATGCCCAGAGAGAAGGTTATCAGGATTGGAGATCGATTATGGACAAGACTATGGACGATAGCCATACGAACTCATTCGAATAGGATTCTAGAATTGGCCAAGTATGAATTTCATACTTCAATTGAAAAAACAATTGGGTACGATCGTTTTTCACAAAGGGTCAGCTATGATCCATCTTTATTATGGATCGGCTATGATCCATCTCCAAAATCTATCGGCTATGATCGAGCTTTAAAATGGATCAGCTATGATCCATCTCCATTATGGATCAGTTATGATCCATCTCCAATATTGATCGAATATGAAACATCTTCATTATGGATCGACGTGAATCGATATGGATACGGATCGAATGGATTGACAGTACAAATTAACGATGATTGATTAATATCTCACAAACGTAAAATCGAAAAGGCATAAAACATCAGAAACAGGTTGTAGAGGATACGGGGACCCACCATATCGATCACTGGGCCCCACATGCAAATAAAAATGATCGGCACCGATCGTTATTGGTTTGCGATCGACCGTAAGTTTTATGGGTCGGGTTGTTTGGCTCTAAAGGTTCTTCTAACGAAATTTCAACCCGATCCATACATGGCTTCTCCTATAAATACAATGGCCACTCTCCACAAAGGAGACCTTTTTTTCCACTATCCAGGCTCCGCCATTTTTATTCTTCATTCTTTTACTAAAGGATCCCTGCTGACCCAAACTTTATTGTAATCATAATCAAGTGCAAGATTAATAAAATACAAAGTGGATGTAGGCCAAGATTGCTGAACCAGTATAAAATGTGTGTGTTTATTTACTTTCACTGTAATATTTTTATTTAGTTTATTATTTAATCTCTATGAAATTCTATTGGGTGCTGATACCCATTTTTGGCGTCAACATTTTGGTGCTTTCACTGAGAGATGAATTTTCAACTTGATTGGATTGTATCATCTACTTGTGGATTCCCATAATCGCGAGATAGATCCAGCTTTCTACCATTAAGTTTCCTATTCTACTCAGATTTGAAAGAAATCTATAAGCAAACTACCTACAATGTTTTCTAGGAAGGAAAAGGTCATAGCTACCTCCTCACGACCTAAAGTGGTAGAGAACATGGAGATCGGTTATAAACAATGGATCGGATCAGGTTAACAGATCACTCGAATTGGCGGCACAAACCAATGATGATCACTCCATAACTCGACAAATACAAGGGAGATCGATGAAACGACTTCCGAAACACAAGGTAGAGGTATAGAAGGACCCACCATATGGAGTGCATGTGTCACTTGGCACTTTCAATGGATAGGGACGATCCATATAGAAGCGTGTGATCGATCGCTACTCCAACATTTCAATGATCTATTGTTTCAACAACTGCAACCGATTGTTTCAATTACAACTGATCGATCCCTCAACCATGCTCTACACTACCAATCATTCTATCCACCACCGATCCATTTAAGCTTGAAATTTGGTTAAGTATCCATGTGAATATGGATTAGGTACGTTCCATACCTAGTGGTTCCATATCGATCGCTACTCCAACATCTTCAATGATCGAGAATTTCAACAACTGCAACCGATCATTTCAACTACAACCGATCGATCTCTCCATAACACATATTGCAGCTGATCATTTTTCCAACCAATCATATTTCCAACCGATCGTTTTTCCAATCGATCGTTTTCAAGTCAGTCGTTGCTATAATATCTACAACCGATTGGTCATATCCATATCCATATCCACTAAATCAACTTAAAGATGATGCATTCTATCCACTTCCCTTATGTCCTGTGACTATAGGGCCATAGGGGATCAAGCGGCAGCTGCTGAAATGCAGCAAAGGAATGGACAAGAAACTACTACTCAAATGATACTCCCAAAGGCTGGAGAACCAAGGTAATATGACTAGAAGCGGACTTTATATGTTCCGACCCGAAGTCAAACTCGGGTGATCACCCATTCGACCCGGAGCAAACCTAGGAAATTCTGGCCCAAGGTCAAACTTGGGTAAAACCAAAATTTTCTCTAAGTAAACACCAATATGACTCCAAGCACCGTTCATCACCAACCCAGCACTTCATATTCAGCAACTCCAAGCGAACCAGGGGCTGACTCCAAGCAGATAGCAAATTTTCTCGGGTTGGACTCCGAGTAAATTATCATCAATCCGTCAATACTGTTCCATGTTGTTTTAGCCTTAACTCGGGCATACAGACTCCAAATGACTTGAAACTTGGTGTGCAACCTCAAGAGGCCTTCCTTGCTGCCTTCTATGGATCATACCCTAGTTGGGTGAAAGTTTGGGGATTATCAATAATCAGTGACCCCATCATAACTAATTCACCATTCGATCGACATTCTCAGCCATTCAAATTTTGGACAACCATGCATACATCATTCACAAGCATTACAAGCAGACGTAACTTGAAAATGGAACGAACTGACGACGATTGGAGCATCTCCCCCAATCGAAACCTAATCATCGAAGCCGTTTAGCGTGCAAAATATCCGAGGAGATTCAATGTGCCAACCATGCGAGCGTATTCTGTAAACATAGACCCCTTAACAACATCTCATGAAGTATAGTGGCACATGGATCTTGCCAGAGCGACAGATGCCATCGAATGCAGATGTTTTCCCTTATTTTTTGAAAGAATAAAGATCATGTGTTTTATGCAGTTAACACCTAGGTCCATCTCCTCATCCGTTCAACCAAATCAGAAGTTTGTCGAGCAATTCAGGATGCATGCGACTCACACCAAGGATGTGATGTCATTATTCGATTTACTCCAGATGCCAGGTGAGCCACTCAAAGACTTCCTAAAGAGATTCAACGTCATCGTCACTAAAGTGAGCAATCCCAGCGAGAATATCATACTAATGGCGCTGATAAGAGGAATCGACCCCAAGACAGACTATGGAGACTACTAAGCTGGAGAGCCTCCAACAACCATGGATCGTTTTTATGACAAAGTGAACCAGAACCTAAGTAAGGAGGAGGTAGAGTAGACTAGGAGAAAGAACGATGTAGGCCCATTGGTTGAAGAAATTCAAAGCAAGGGTAGCATTGAGGGCTTAAACGAGGACTCGGATTCTATGAGACAACCCAGAATCCCAAAATTCGACTCATATACTCTTTTGAATGATTCAATCGAAAACATCAAATTGGAGACTCACGACTTGGAGCAATACTGGAAAACCAGCCTCGAGATAGTCCGATGAAACCCAGAAGAAATCCAAAAATGTTGTATATTTTAAGATACACACGGTCATAACACCGATGACTGTAGACACCTCTGAGATGTGATCGAAAAGCTGATCCGGAAAGGTGACCAAGTACTTAGAGTTGGGCGCCAACTAACCTCCACAGACCATGATCGGACCTTTAGAGGATCATCAAGATGAGCGTGATTCAACTGCTCATCAGCTACCATATGCCCCTGACTTGGGGGCAAGGACTCGAAATGGAAAGTGAGTGTGACTCGACCATCCACTTCCTACTTTGTGATTCAATTCTAATAGAACATTTATGCCTTACTCAGATTCCGATAAGGTCAAAATCCAACACAAAGTGGACACGACTGACCATCCACTCATCAACCTCCATGCTTGACTTCAAGATTAGAGTATCACTTAGAGTGGATGCAACCCGACCATCCACTCCCCAGCTCATACTTGAAATTCGCCAAAATACTTATGCCTCTCCCAAAGCTCAACAAGACCAAGGTCCAACTAAAGTGGATGTGATTTTACCATCCACACATTTACTCCTTCCCTGGACTTAAGAGGCGGCCTGGGAGCTTGACTTAAAGTAGGCGTGACTGACTGTCTACTCATCAGCCGTCGCCCTTGGAACATGGACACGACTGCAACGTAAGGTGGATGTGACTTGGCTGTCCACCCAACAACTCTTTCCCTTGACTTGCCGGGAGGAGTACGGAGCAAATTGGATGAGACCTAACCGTCCAACCCAAGCATGGACCATGGATGTGGTCCGACCATCCATGACTTAATCCCTAAGTGGGCATGAATCAACCGTTCACTTGCCAACTTTTATCCTCGACACTAGGCACAGAATTCCTTCCCACGAATGAACATGAGTCTACTGTTCATTTGACGACTGTTACCTTGAATTGACAGGTGGAATATAAACATCAAATGAGTATGACTGAACAGCCATCATAAAAATATGGACCCCAGAGTGTGGACCAGAGTATAAGCATAAAAAGATGGATGTAGTTCGACCGTCCATCAACCAACGCTATTCCCCAGAGTGTGTACTGGAGTATAAACATCAAACGGGTGTGACTGACCACCCATCATAAAAATTTGGTCCCTGGAGTGTGGACCGTAGTATAAACACAATAAAATGGACGCAGCTCGACCATCCATTGATCAATTCTGGTCCCTTATCGCAGTCTGGAGTATAAATACCATAAAACGTGGACGCGGTTCGACCGTCCACTCCTCAATCCTTGCCCTTGACTTAGGGGAAAACATGCGACTCAAAGTAGATGCGATCTGACTATTTTCTTTTCTACTCAAGCTCAAAGTTCGATAGAACACTCATCTTACTCTTATGGCTCGACAGAAGAAGGATCCGAATGAAAGTGGACATGGTACGACCGTCCATGTGTCAACTTCTACCCCAAATGCAGGGGGCAGTTTAAGAGCCCAAGCTATAGTTGGACATGATTCGACAATCCAATCCAAGGAGGATGTGATACGTCCATCCATGACCTTGCTCGCGCTTGAAGTATGGCAAACTATTCAAGCTTGGCACGAACATTGGCAAGCCTAAAATCCAAACCCAGACATGGATGTGGTTCGATCATCTAGTAAATAACTCTAGTCCCATAGTGTGGATTGGAGTATAAACACCAAATGGGTGCGAATGACTGCCCACTAACAAACTTTGGTCCCCGAAGTGCGGATATGATTATAAATAAAAAGATGAGTACGGTCCGACCACTCACTATTCCATAAACTCTGATTTGAACTCGACATGAGAAGTATAAACTCACTATGGATGGAATTCGACCATCCACGAACTAACTCTGCTAAAATAAGACTGGGGCAGGAGTACAAGTTACTGAAGGATGAATATGATAGCTCATTATAGATCCGGCTTGGTGTTTGTACGACTTAAGACAAAGACTGTAAGGAGGCCTTAAAACAAAACTAATCGGAACGACGTCTAAAGTTACGGGTAACTGACTTTATCGTGCCATCGAATCGACAGGAAATATCGATCCAAACTTTCTATATCATGCCGGTGGATTGAAGGTAGGTATCGATCCGCACCAACCACAAATGGATGTTACCCGAACATCCATCAAATAGCTCCGGTCACCAGAGCATGGATAGGATAATAAACCATGAATGAATGTGACTTAACCGTTCATTACCCATCACCTTCCTTTGATCTGTTAGGAGGAGTAAAAAACCAGATGAGCATGACTCGACCGCTCTTGAGCTAATTCTATCCCTTGGTCCGATAGGAGGACATAAATAAAAATAGACGTGACTGACCGTTCATTACTCAGCTTATGCCCAAAATTCGATGGGGGCATTGAAGTCTTCCTCGAGGAAGGAAAAGCCAAAATACAATCCAGAATAGGCATGACTCATCCTTCCATCAACTAAGTCGATCCCACGATTCAATGGGAAAGAGTGCAAAACCAAAACAGATGTGACATGCACATCCGTTTATCGACATTTACCACTGACTTGGGGGGTACGAGCGAGAATCAAGATAAGTGTGAGCTGACTATTCATCGATCAACTCTAAGTATTCGAAGCTTAGGTGGGAGTGTAAACACGACTAGGACAAGACTCGGCCGTCCATGGAGTACATTTATCAACTCGAGACCCGAGGTTAAAAGTGTGATCATCCAAAAACTGACTACGGTAACTCAATACTATGACTCATACCTAGCGTTTACAATGACTCGAGGCTACGACTGAAAGGATGCTTAGAGATAGAATCATCAGATCGATGCCTAGGCTCATGGATGACTGGCTATCATTCGAACCTGAACGACGAGCAACAGATTGTGAATACATTGAATAGAAAGCTTATTACTCAAATACACAAGTGGATTCAAACTCAAAGAAAGAGCCAGCTATGCAGCTGCGCGCAAAACGAGACTGAACCGTACTCGACATTTAATTTGACATGCTTCTTAGCCTGATCTTCAGCCATTGCAGATAATCACTCAAAGCATCTAGAACTCATCACTATCAGACACACCAGCTCATCGCGAGATTCGAAAGTTCAACCGGAGCGACCATCATAACATGCTGTCCTAATCGGCTCTCATGCCATTGACTATGCATTAAATAAATTGTTGAACATGGGGATTGAAATCAAATTCAATTAACATTTTCCACGCGTACATACACTACCAAAGTGTTGAGATTACAAGACCTACCTAGGCAAGGGGCCGACAGTGATCCCATCACCTATGCGACTTTGCAAACCCAATTCAAATGTCCCATATGCTAAGTAGAGTTCAGTGCGATGTTGTGCAGTTCCGTACAAGTACAAATATGCTAATCTATTTAAGTCCGAAGTAGTAGACATCTGATTCAAGGCCATATGCTTGTTCAAGTATGCAAGTCATATATGGCATGTCCCATTGTTCGATTTTAGTTTCACAATGGTCTAATATGTTCATGTCAAACCAAAAACTACTTAAGTCCCACTAAAACAAGGGATCGAAACCGATCCCATTGCTTGGGAAAATCTGCTAAAGCATTTTTTGGCTTATAACATAAGGCCAATATCAAGCAACAACACCATAATCTGTTCTATAAAGACATAGACTCGAAAGATGAAGAAGAAGAGCCAAAGAATCCAAGGCTGCACCCGCTGAGCAAATGATCGACATTACGGTTAGCCACGAGGACCCATCATGGGTCTTGAAGATTGAATCACAACCTAGTGCAACAGTAATGAAGGAATTAGCTAGCTTTCTCTGAGTGAACCTTGATGTGTTCACTTGGACTCATTCTGACATGTGTGGGATCTCGCCCACCATCGCGAGCCATGCATTGAATATCGACCCGAGGCATGTCCCAGCGAAACAGAAAAGGCGTGGCATGGATTCGAAGAGATCTACCACTCTTAAATAGGAGGTGGATAGGCTCACATGCAATGGGTTTATTCGCGACACCCTCTACCCAGAATGTGTATCAAATCCTGTACTTGTGAGAAAGGCGAATGGAAAGTGGCAAATGTGCATTGATTATTCAGATTTAAGCAAGGCATGTCCAAAAGATAGTTTTCCCTTTCTAAGGGTCGACTAATTGGTGAACTCAACCGCAGGACACGAGTGGCTATCTTTCATGGATGCATACTTCGGATATAATCAAATTCCGATGCACATCCCCGACAAGGATCACACCCGCTTTATTACCGATGTGGGATTGTAGTGCTATATGGTAATGCCAATCAGATTGAAGAATGTTGGAGCACCCTATCAACACCTTGTTAACTGAGTATTTAAAGATTAGATTGGAAATACGATGGAGTTATATATGGATGATATGCTCGTGAAGTCACGACGATCAAGTGACCACATTATAAACTTAGCAGAAATGTTCTACATCCTTCGATATACAAAATAAAGATCAATCCTCTGAAATGTACTTTTGGTGTGGCATTGGGAAATTTCTTAGGTTTCATTGTCAATGCTCACAGCATCGAAGCTAATCCTAGAAAGATTCGAGCTATTCGCAACATCCAAGTGCCAAAGACTATTAAAAAAGTACAGAGTCTAAATAGGAAGGTCGCCGCCCTAAGCCGATTCATCTCCAAGGCCACTAATAAGTGTATTCCTTTCTTTGACTTGATCGGGAGAGGGAAGAGGGACTTTGAATGGACGTAGGATTGCATAGATGTATTTCAAACTCTGGTAGATCACTTAGAGAGACCTCCCATCCTATCCAAGATGATGGATCGTAAAGACTAATACATCTACTTAGCGATGTCGGTACATGCCATAAGTGTTATGTTAGCAAGCGATTGGCAGGTGCTGAGAGAAACTACCCAAAGCTCGAAAAGCTCATATATTGCCTGTTGATTGCGTCATGAAAGCTCAGTCCTTACTTCCAAGCTCACTCCATCAACATCTACACAGACCAGACGTTACGACGGGTCCTATAGTGACTTGAGATGTTTAGAAGGTTGCTCAAATGGAATATCGAGCTAAGCCAATTCGATATCACTTATCTTCCTCGGAGAGCTATCCAAAGACATACATTGGCAGATTTCATAGCTGAATTCACTACACCAGACGTCTCTCTGAAGAGCAGTGGAGAACCGACCAACCGATGGAAAATATACATAGATGGAGCATCCAACGGTCAATGTCCTGGCACCAGAGTTGTGTTAGTGACTCCTAAGGAATGATCGATATGTTATACCCTAAAACTCGGCTTCCTTGCAACAAAAAACGAAGCTGAGTATGAAGCCTTGATCACCGGGCTCAAACTTGCCGTATAACTGGGAGTGAAAACTTTATAAATCTTTTGTGATTCCTAGTTAGTAGTATGCCAAGTTAGGGGAGATTATCAGGCTAGGGGGTAGTGACTTGCTCCTTACCTCGGCCAGATCCAAGAGCTACTATAGACTTTGAGTATTGCACCATTACACACATTCCAAGAGAACAAAATGAGAAAGCCGACACACTGACCAAGCTAGCCAGTTCCGAGGATGTGCAGCAGATGGGCTTGGCCCCGATTGAAGTACTGAATGCTCCAAGCATCAAACAGATGTAGATTGATTGGGTTCTGGAGACGGAGCCGAAAAGGGAATCATGAAGGACTGCTATCAAAGGTTATCTACAACAAGGAATCCTTCTTGGAAGGAGGAATGGAAAACGACAGATCCTCCTCAAAGTTTCATGCTGCACCATCCAAGAAGGAGTCATGTATAGAAAGGTTTTCCCCGTTCCCCTGCTTCTGTGTATCGCCCATGATGAAATTAATCAAGTCTTGAGAGAAGTCCTTGAAGGAGAATGTGGCGATCATACTGGAGGGCAAATCCTAGCAAAGAAACACACCACTATGGCTATTACTGGCCAACTTCAATGGAGATGCAGTTGATTATGCTAGACGATGCGCCAAGTGTCAGATGTTTGTAAAAATTTTGAGATCCCCACCGATGAAAATTACTAAAATGGTCAATCCATGGTCGTTTTCCACTTGGGATATTAACACCATTGGCTCCTTGTCGATTTCTACAGGTGGTGCGAAGTACGCCATCGTAGTAGTTGATTACTTCACCAAATGGGCTGAAGCTGAACCTTTAGTCGCGATCATAATGAAAAAAGTAATCAACTTTATTTTCCGACACATCATCTGTCATTTTTGGTCTTCCCCGAACAATCATAACTGATAACGGGACCCAATTTGATAGTGCTAAATTCAAAAACGTCTGCCACCGACATCATATTGAGAAAAGATTCATGGAAGTTGCTCACCCTCAATCTAATGGACAAGTCGAAGCTATTAACAAAATTATAAAGTCCATTCTGAAGAAGCGTTTGGAAAAGGCTAAAGGCTAGGGGGTCGATGAACTCCAATCAACATTATAGGCATACCGAACCAGCCACAAGTTCATGATTGACCATACTCCATTTTCCCTTGCATACGACTCTGAAGCTATGATTCCTATAGAACTTGAAGTTCCTTCACATCGAGTGACTTATTACAACCCCTATTTCATTATAACAAAAAATAAACAAGGGATTGCAATCTAATTGCAATTAAGCTACAAGGAATTTGCGACGACCCGTGAGCATATGATCACGTCTGGGAGTCAACGACAGAGACATGTGTGTGAATGTGCATATGAAAATCCCAAACAATTCAATTTTTGAATCAACATAAATTGAATTCTCACCCGAGGTTTCAAAGATAAAACTGGATCAAATAGCCAAAGCTTAATAGCCTTGTAGAACCAGACACAAATAACAACTGATGGAATACGATCCTGAATTTATACCATTGGAAATCGACCAAGCGTCACGACGATCAAAAAGAGATACAACACTTTGAGAAAATACTTCAATGGAAGGATAGCAACTACTTAGAAAATTGAATGGATTTCTTTCAGATGACTCTAACTTGCTTCAATTCCAAGCACGTCGTGTTTGACACATGACATACTTAGGGGGCCAATGTCATCCGGCATTTTGACCTGACTATATCCGAACTGACTGGACAAGTTAGAATTTATGGTAATCAGGGCAGAAAGCCCAGGGAGATGGTTACTAGGATTGGAGATCGATTATAGACAAGACTATGGATGATAGCCGTATGGATTCACGCAAATAACATTCTGAAATTGGCTAAGTATGAATTTCACACTTCAACTGAAAAGACAATCGGGTACGATCATTTTTCACAATGGATTAGCTACGATCCATCTCCAAATGGATCGGCTTTGTTCCATCTTTAAAATGGATCAGTTATGATCCATCTCCATTATGGATTGGATATGATCCATCTCCAATGTGGATCGGATATGGAACATCTTCATTATGGTTTGGTGTGAATTGATATGGATACAGTTTGCTTGGATTGACAGTACAAATCAACGATGATCGATCAATATCTCACAAACGCGAAGTCGAAAAGGCATGAAACTTTAGAAACAGAAATTAGAGGACATGGGGGACCACCATATCGATCGATGGGCCCTACATGCAAATAAAAACGATCGGCACCGATCATTCTTTGGTGTTCGATCGACCCCAAATTTTGTGGGTCGGGTCGTTTGGCTTTGGAGGTTCTTCTGATGAATTTTCAGCCCGATCCATACATGGCTTCTCCTATAAATACAGCAGCCACTCTCCACGATGGGGATCTTTTTTTCTACTGCCCTGGTTCGGCCATTTTAATTCTTCATTCTTCTACTAATGGATCCCTGCTGATCCAAACTTTCTTGTAATCATAATCAAGTGCAAGATTAATAAAAATACAATGTGGACGTTGGCCAAGATTGCCGAACCACTATAAAACTTGCATGTTCATTACTTTCTCTACAATGTTTTAATTTCATTAATCATTTGATCTCTACGAGATTCTATTTGGTGCTGATGCCCATTTTTGGCATCAACAGCTACACTACCCGAGCAACATTTGGGTTTTTCCGGCATGCAACAATCTTTTGAATGCCAGACATGGTGCTTTCTTATGTTAATGAAAACGATCCCTCTTAGTTCCAACTTCTCTCAATGCCACTGCTGTAGAAATGATGGTCGAGCTCAAAGCCAGATTTCCTAAGTTATGCTTAGATGAATTCAAATTTGTTCCTGTTTTGCATTCGATTCCTCCAAAAGCCAAGGACACGGTGCTTTCTTATGCCAATGATGTCTACATCCAGCATGGGATAATTCAACATGTGGTTGAGAGGATTTTCAAAGTGCCGATTGAAAGGAAGCACGAGATCAATCCCTTAACTCTCGAAGCAATTCATGACAAAGACATCATCAATCACTTGGATGAAGAAGTCAATGGGCCGACTACAAAGCTGGCCGATGCTAAGAAAAGACCAGCGAATCTTCTGATTTAGTTGAACATTCGATGAAAGTGCATTAAGTTGAACAGGACACCATTGTTCGCCACTGTGGCACTTTAGCCCTTGAGAATGACATTTTGCAAAAGGAAAAGGACGGGCTAAAAAAATAAAGCCTTAGCTATTCGCATCAGGCGGCTTGAGGAGGAACTTGAGAGGGAAAAATAAGAGAACCTTGAGGCTCAATTAGAGTCTCAAATATATTATGACGAAACCGTCGAGGCTCGCCTGACTAAGATAGAGGCCGATAAACAGCTTCAGGGAGATCTTCTTTAATTTTGCACATGAGGGGTTATTTCTTGGTTTCGTCCAGTCATTAATAACTTGATTATTTTTAGATAATAGTAGATGGAAACAACGCTCGTAAGGAGTCCTATCGAAACCAAGAAATATAGGCCTACCTGCCATTCACACCATAATAGGTGGATTTTTCCAAAAAACCCTACCTCCATGAGCTTTGGCAATGTTGTTGATCAATTCCATGATAAGTACTGTTTTACCCACGCCAGCTCCCCTAAAGAGTCCGATAAATCCTCCATGGCGATACAGAGCTAAAAGATCCACCACTTTAATCCTTGTTTCAAAGATTGATAAGTTCGTATCTAATTGTATAAAAGCAGGCACAGATCTATGAATAGGCGATGTTGTAGCAAATAGAGTCCCTCAAAGAAGAAGCTAGGAAGGGAGGTTGGACAGAGATAAGGGAAGATTTTGATCCTCTGTTTATACAATATAATACAAATGTCCTCATGTACCGCAACCTTCGATTCCTTAGAGAGGGATATCCCAAGTCGCTAGTCGAAGCTTGGAACTATATTGTTGAGCTGAAGAAGAATCCCCTTAGTGGTGCTGAGGTTGATGAGGAGCATCTTTTGTGCGAAATCTTGCGCGATGAAGAGCCTGATGAACTCAAGGCTGTTCGACTTAGTTTAATCTGTGACCAAGCGATCACCAAGAAGGGGAAGATGGCGACGAAGCTTTTAGGTCTAACTCTCAAGACCCACTCACATCACAGGCAACTGGTGCCTCTACTTCTTATGCCCCTAAAAAGGAGATAGGCTATGATCCAGATCATCCTGAAATCCACAAGTCTTTTTCTATCTCTGATTCTTGAAGATAACACTCCAGCTTCAATCAAAGGCCAATCCAATGAAGGTGTATCTCTCACCTCCCCGATGTTCGAGAAAGTTTACATCTTGCAGACAAAAGTCACGGACTTACCCATTGAACCTTTTGAAATTGCAGGTATGTCTGCACCTGTACATGCTTCTGGTGGTGAAGCCATCCTAGGATAATAGGCACTGATCACAGAGTCTACAGTGGTCGCCACTTCACAAACATTCTCGACCGTCCAATCCACTGAGACTCCCGACCCGGATGATGAAGTCACAAAGGATTTGAATGAAGAAAAAACCGTTGATCAATAGGCCAAGGATAAGACAGATGACGTCGCGGTGACTCCTGACTCTGAGCACACGGACAAGCACAGCTTGAAGGAGCGAATTGAGAAGAAAGAGCTGGACATGCAAGCCAAGAGGTAGCGTGCTGAGATAAATGTCACTCCACTCCAAGTCATACTACCTAGCGGTATCATCCCTGAAAAGGTCGACCCTTGCGTACCCAAAGTGAGTCGCTTCCATTTATGTCTCTAAAAGTATTTCACCTAAGGGTGGTAAGGGTGAAGGAAGGTCGGAGATGAAAGGCAGGGGTGAGAGCTCCAGTGAGTCTACCCTGAAGAAGCCTAAGAAAGACAAAAAAACAGCCGTCAAATCAGCTTAAGTTATGTATATCTAGGCAGCTAGTTTCTTTTTGTTGGCCATGATTTTGTAGGTATGGCTCGACCCTCTCTTTTGGTTTCTAGTTCTAGGAATAAACTTGTACTTAGCTTTCCAAGTTTTTTCTTGTGAATAAAAACTTCTTTCGTTTTAGTTTAACTTTTGTGTGAATTTGTTTAAGTGTTACATTTTCCATTTAATGTACTTGTAATTTGTTGCTTGTCATTTAAGTTGCAATGTCAATTGTCGCTTGTTACTTCATGCGTCAATCCGATAAATCTATCTTAAAGCCTTTTCTCGGTCATGGCCTTGAGTTGCATTAAATGCTAGGCATAAGCCATGGTGTTATGCTGTCATATTCCGCGGTTAAGTGATTATACTCCTGTCCCCAATCTCGGGTTGGTGGAGTTAATAAGGGGACAGTCGCATCCCATCCATTATGAGTTTGTACTCCCCCTATTGAGTTCAGGTCAGAGTCGGCAAATGAGTGGTCAAATTGCACTCATTCGTTTGTTTATACTCTTTTCCGCACTATAGGGTTCAGAGTTATTCAATGGGCGATTAATCACACTCGATTGATGTGTATACCCTAGCCCACACTTTGGGGAATGGAGTTATTCAGATAAATGGTCGAATCACATTTTTCTTGGTTAATCCTTCACCCCTAAGTCAAGGGAAAAAGTCAAAGAGTGGTCAGTCGTACCATGTCTACTTCTACTTTATATTTCTCCCACCGAATTGCGAGACAAAAATTAGCTAATGGATGATCGAGTCACATCCATTATGTGTTTTGTACTAAGCCCATTGGATCGTAGGCAAGATTTAACGGATGAATAGTCGAGTCATGTTCATTCTGACCAATTCGGTCACATACCCGAGAATGTGGTTGGCACCAGACTCAGGTGCTCGCTGGTCTATATTTGGCGTACATAGATGTAAGTCGGTCGCATATCACAACTATTATACTATGCATTAACATTCACAGATATAGATAAACTTCAAATTTTATTGCCAATTGAAAGAGAAAGTGACAGAGTCTTTCTTATTACATGGCTTTAAATTGCAAAAATAAATTCTGAATGACATATAAATGAACGAAACAAAATCAAGTGAAATAGCATCGTAAATGCTCGCTATTCCATGCTCTAGGGAGTGCAATGTCATCGATAGTCATTAGTTTGAAAGTTCCATCTCCTAGCTTCTGATTGATGACATGCGGTCCTTCCCATCTCGAACCCATGTCGGTGGGGCTAGGAAAGATTCGTTTTAGAACAAGCTCGCAAATTTCGAAGATCCTAGCTCAGACTTTAACATTATAGTATTGGGCGACTTGGTGTCATTGTGAAGCTGCCCCCAAATCGGCTTATTCGTGCTTCTCATCGACAATGTGTAGAGATTCCAAAAGGAGATCTATATTTATTCTTGGGTCATAGTAAGTCACTTGATGAGAAGGGACTTCAAGTTTTATAGGAAACATGGCTTCAGAGCCGTAGGCTAGGGTGAATGGAGTGTGGCCAATCATAGACTTATGGGTGGTTCTGTATGCCCATAGTGCTAAAGGGAGTTCATTAACCCGCTTGCCTCTAGTCTTTTCCAAACGCTTCTTCAAAATGGACTTTATGATTTTATTAACAGCTTCCACCTATCCATTAGCTTGAGGGTGAGCAACTGTAGTAAATCTTTTCTCAATACGATGCCGGTGGTAGAAGTCTTTGAATTTAGCACTATCGAACTAGATCCCGTTGTCAGTTATGATTGTTCGTGGGAGACCAAAACAACAGATGATGTTTCAAACAACAAAGTTAATTACTTTCTTCATAGTGATTGTGGCCAATGGTTCAGCTTCAACCCATTTAGTGAAGTAATTGATTGCTACATTGGCATACTTTGCGCCACCTTTGGAAATCGACAAGGAGCCAATGATGTCATGCCCAACGTAGCAAACGACTATGGATTGAGTATCCGAGTAATCTTCGACGGTGGGACTCTCAGAATCTTTGCTAATATCAGGCACTTGTTACATCATTTACCATAATTAGCTGCGTCTCAATTGACAGTTGGCCAGTAATAATGACAGTGAAGTATATTCTTCGCTAAGTTTTGCCCCCCGCTGTGATCGCCATATTCTCCTTCATGGACTTCTATTAATACTCACTTGATTTCATCGTTGGTGATACACCAAAGCATGGGGATGGAAAAACCTTTTCTGTACATAATACCTTCTTAAAGGATGTATCGTGGAGCTTTAAGGACGACATGATGTTTTTCATTCCTTCATTCAACAAGGATTCCCCTCTGCAAATAATCTTTTATCCGAGTCATCCATGACTCCTTTTTGGGCTTTGTCTCTAAGACCCAATGAATCTCCATTTGGACAATGCTCGGAGCATTAAGTATTCAACTGGGACCAGGCCCATCTGTTGTGCATCCCTAGAACGGGCAAATTTGGCCAACGAGTCAGCTTTCTCGTTCTATTCTCCGAGGATATATGTAATAGTGTAATGCTTAAGATCGGTTAGTTGCTCTTGGACCCAGTTGAGGTAAGGAGCAAGTCACGCTCCTTTGGCTTTATATTCTCCCCTGACTTGGCATACTACTAACTGGGAATCATGGAAAATTTGCAAAGCTTTTACTCCCTTTTCTTTAGCAAGTTTGAGCCCAACGATCAAGGCTTCATATTCAACTTTGTTATTTGTTGTAGAGAAGTCGAGTTTCAGGGCATAACAGATTGAGCATTCCTCAGGAGTCACTAGCACTACTCCAATGCTGGAACACTGAATGTTGCATGCTCCATCTGTGTATATTTTCCATTGGATTGTGGGTTCTTCACTACTCTCAGGAGAGTCATCTTATGTAGTGAATTCAGCTACAAAGTCCGCTAGCACCTATCCATGGATGACTCTTTGAAGGAGATAAGTTATATTGAACTGGCTCAATTTGATGTGCCATTTCAATAACCTTCCAGACGTCTCAGGTCGCTCTAAGACATGTTGTAATGGCTAGTCGGTGAAGACATAGATGGGGTGAGCCTAAAAATAAGGGTGGAGCTTCCTTGATGCAATCAGTAAGCAGTATGCGATCTTCTCCAATTTCGAATAATTTCTTTCAGCACCTGTCAACCGCTTGCTAACATAGTATACTGGCCTCTGGATCCAATTCTCTTTGCGCAGTAGTGCAGCACTTATAGCATGCATCGACACCACTAAGTAGATAAATAAGTCTTCATGATCAAATGACTTGGACAAGATGAGGGGTCTCTCTAAATGGTGTACCAGAGCATGGAACACATCAATACAATCCTACGACCATGTGAAATTCCTCTTCCCTCTTCTGATCGAGTCGAAAAGGGAATGCACTTATCTGTAGCTCTAGAGATGAACCAACTCAAGATGGCGATCTTCCCATTTAGGCTTTGAACCTACTTAATCATCTTCGGTGCTTGGATATCTCTTATCACTTGAATCTTTTCGTAGTTGGGTTCAATTCCATAAGAGTTAACGATGAAACCTAAGAATTTCCTTGACGCAACGTGGAAAGACCATTTCAAGTTGTTAAGTTTCATTCCATATTTTTGAAGAACACAAAAGATCTCCCCCAAATCATCGATGTGGTCATTTGATTGTCGTGACTTCATGAGCATATCATCCACATATACTTCCATTGGCCATCCGATCTTTTCTTTGAACATCTGGTTGACCAGTCTTTGATAAGTAGCTCCAATGTTTCTCAGTCTAAAAGGATCACAATGTAGAAAAATAACTCCAAATCGATAATGAAGGTGGAGTGTTCCTAGTTTGGGACATGCATCGAGATCTGGTTGTATCTGGAATATGCATCCGTAAATGAAAGTAGCTCATGTCCAATGGTCGAGTCTACTAGCTGGTCAGTCCTTGGAAGTGAAAAGTTGTCCTTCAAGCATGATTTATTCAGGTCTGAGTAGTCAATGCATGTCCTCCACTTCCCATTAGCCTTTCTTACGAGTACTGGATTAGATACCCATTTTGGGTAGAGGGCGTCGTGGATAAACATGTTGTTCTTGAGTTTATCCATCTCCTCCTTAAGTCACGCAGATCTCTCCGGATCTATGCTACATCACTTTTGTTTCACCATGACATACCTTGGTCCAATGTTCAATGCATGGCTTATAATGGTTGGTGAGGTCCCACACATGTCAGAATGGTTCCAAGCGAATACATTAAGATTTGCCTCAAGAAAGCTAGCTAATTCTTTCATCCTTATTACACTGAGCTGCGATTCAATCTTCATGATCCGTAATGGGTCGTCATGGCTGATCATGATGTCAATCGTCAGATCAATGGTTGCAAATTAGGTTCTTTAGGCCCTTCTTCCTTATCTCTCGGGTCCATATCTTTATAGAACCGACTAAGGTGCCTGAGCCAAGGCTCGGACGCTAATTGTTAAGCTTCGTTAGTTTTGATGTAGAGAGATGTCTCCACATCCTTTCCTTTTCATTTCACTGAACATCCCTTAACTCAGCAATATAGTAGGCACGACCTACGCCTGATCTCCATGAATGATTCCCACGTCATTCTTTGTCGAGAATTTTAGTATTAAACACCAAAGAGCAACAGCTGCCCTAAATTCAGCAAGGGTCGATCGACCCAAAAGGCATTATATGGAGAGTTCACATCCATTACAATAAACGACATCACCCGCACTCTCCTACGGTTGCCGCCTCCTAATTCCACCAGTAGCTCGATGTAGCCTACCGCTTCAGTAGCAATATCGTTAAAGTCATGAATACGAGCTTTGCATATTTTTAAGTCTTTGGCTTCCAGTAACATCTGCCGTATGCCTTCTTGAAAATGATATTAACAGAACTTTCATAATCAATCAGAATCTTTCTCACCAAGACTGGGTCGATCATGGCTGAAATCACCATTGGGTCTATAGTAGCGCCTCCACCTTGTTTGCATCTCTACTTTGAAATACAATATCGTCAGTTATGGTTCTCTACTACTTTGTCGGAGCATCGTCCTTCATGTTCGAGCAGCACTTAATATCAACATGTCTTATAACATTCACATGACGTTCCATTTCGTTCCATCTTTTGTCAACAAGATATGGTCCTCCAATAATTGTGTTAATGACTAATATTCCTCCTGTCCGCTTAGGTTCCTTAGCACCATGTGAAGCTTGCCCTTTGTTGGTGTCGGACATCCCTTACCCACCATCCTATGGGGCTTTAACAAACATCTGTAACTTTCTTTCACAGCTTAACTTTTCAATGACATCACGGATGTGGTGACACTCGTCCGTGGTATGACCATAACTTTCATGGAATTTGCAATACTTCTCTATCTGTTTCTGCTTCTCCTTGATTCTTTCGGAGGTGGTTTTCTGTACTGCATAGTATTGCAGTCGATAGGTAGATGTTCTCCAATGACATGTTCAACGGTGTGTAGGTGTCAAATGTCGGGATCCTTGGCTTCCCTCTCCCAGAATCCCATCTTCGGTCGTAGTTTCTATTATCACCTCTCTTTTGCTTATTTGGTTTGTTTTGAACATTAATTTCAACTTCCCCAAAACTCTCTCCGGACTGTTTCACCATTACATTACTTTGTACTCCCTCGACACTTGGGCCTGCAATATCTCTCTTCCTGGACCGCTTCACCTCATCCTTCCTCAAGTACTGAGCTGCCTTCGCATAAAAATGGTCCAACGTAGAAGGAGGCTTTCCCGCCAACCAATCGCCAGAATCAGAATCATGGTCAACTCACTTTGTCAATGCCATTAGTATTGCATCAATTTTTGGATACTGACTTCTAAAAAAGTTGTATTAAACCTTTCCAGATAATTTTTCAACGACTCCCCTGGTGTTTGGATCAAGTTAGAGAGGGACATGACATCTTTGGGGAAACTGAGTGCATGTGGAGCTGCTCCACGAACTTCCTTGCTAATTCATCGAACGAAGAAATTGATTATGTGGTAGATTGGTGAACTACATGGTGTAACCCCTTCCAGAAAAATGGAAAAACATCTTCACTTGACTGCATCGGTGGCTCATGTGGAGTCCATGTGCCACTCATACTTCATGGGATTCTTCCTAGGGTCGGTTTTTCCTGCATAAGTAGGCATCGCAGGCATCATAGGCATATTAAACCTCCGTGGATACTATGCATGTAGGATGTTGTCAATGAATGGAGTATGACTCCTAGAGAATCCCCAATCATCGCTGGTCAGGCCTTAACTCTCTTTCAAAAGCTGTCTCACCATAGCTGTTAAGTCCGATATTTGAAGAGCTCGTGCCAGGTGGTGGTCGTGTTCCACCTTACGTGAATGACCTGATCCATGCCTTCGGACCACACCATGTTGCCTTGGTTCAACATGATCTTCATGTACCTCTTGAGCAGTAGCTCTATCATCATCTTTCAGCTGCAGTTTAACCACATTCGCCTAAGCTCCAGCGCCTTGGCCGATTATGGCACATCCAAAGTTAGCTCCTCCACCTGCCTAAAGGCTTCCTCCCAAATTTGAGGGTTCGGTGCTGATACCTTGGGGGGTTCGGTACCGATCCACATAATTTGATGGTAGTCAATCACGTAATTCCCCTACGATGGTCCCACATCATATACATCCATCTTGCTTCACCTGCTCCTATGATAGTCATCAGATGAAGAGGAGTTCTCTGATCCAGAGTATGGAGAGGGCTCCTTCTTGTCTTCCCACGTTGGTCTTTCAACTGGTACATCAGGTCAATATTGGCCTGGATTTGTAGATTGAATTGCTGATGGTTATCTAACAGTTCCTTCATCGGGACTTCAAAGTCTGCTTTGGTGATGTAATCGAGAGGATTTAGGGCATCAGCAGCCACTAGTTATACATTCTGGTCAACTTGTTGGATGCTGGTATCTTCACTCCCTTCAACAGCATGGAAAGTAGTAGACTTTCCTCTGGCCATGGCTAATAGCTTCCTTATAGACCTTCTTCAACTTTGAGTAGAAATGGAAACTTATGGGCATAAATCTGGATCTTTCTCGCGGATATAGGAATCCATAAGTAGATGATGAGATCCAACCAAGCTGAGAATTCTGTTCTCAGTGAAAGTACTAAAATGTTTGCACAAAAGATGGCACAAACACCAAATAGATTTTACGTAGAGAAATAAAGTGAAGAACTAAAATTAAAATAGAGGAAACAAGCAGAAAATTAGTTACATAGTTTTATAGTGGTTCAACATTGATTGCCTATGTCCACTTTGATGAAATTGCTTTATTAATCACTTGTTTTTCTAAATACAGGGGACCAGATCGGATTGATCCTTGATTACAAAGGACTATAAGTAAAACGACAGCATAAAGATCCCTCAAATGAATAATGAACTCTGTATTTATAGGGGTAGACAACCGAATATCAATCTGAAATTTCGCCAACAAGATCTCATAATGTAGACAATGTCACCCAAAAATTTTCACGACCCAATTCTCAATGATAGGGGATCAACGCCGATCGGTTAATATGGCCACATAGCAGCTCACGATCGCTCTTGTGGGTCTCCCTCCATGCTAGTTTCATGCTTTCAAAGTTATTTGCATAAGTCTTCATGTTTTTGGAGATATCAATCTATTCTCGTTGAGTTGAATTGTTGGTTGATATTGTTCGTGGCCGTTGTGATATGATCCGATCCCCTACCTAGGAGAAGGCATAGGTACCGATCCCCTGCCTAGGAGAAGGGATAGGTACTGATATCCTGCCCTGCCTAGGGGAGGTGCTAATCCATACTTAGAATATTATGGAGAGTCTATCTCTTGGTCTTTCTTGATTGTTGCTTCGTACCATTGTATGTGCTTGATCTATGGACTCCATGATCACATCTCTAGGCTACTTGCCTTGTCTATCATCGAGTATATAACTTGTTTAATCAATCTGGATATAGCCAAGTCAAAAGGCCAGATAACAATAATAGCTTTCCCCAACTTGTCGACATTTGCCAATACTTTAGCATAAATATCTTTTGAAGTGGAATCTATAAATATAAAATGCTTAATACAACATTATAACAATTAAACTAAATGAATAAAACATGTACGATTAATAACAAACTAAGGAGAGAAAAGGTTTCAAAAATTTCAAAGGACCATCATCTCACAAAAAAGAATTTATGACTCCTATCCTTAGTTTTGTTAACAAAATCTATTATTAGCCCACTATCAAAAGGACAAAGACTGAAAACAAAACCGTCGGATTGATATTTGACCTTTTGTAAGATATTGGGAGAACATTAAGTAGATGGACTTAAGTCCTCCATTTCAAGTTCCTTAAGCAAACACTAAAAGAGAATAAATGTAGTTCTATGTTAGGTATTAGTTGAATTGGAGCAATTCCAAAGAAAGACAAAATCATTGTGACGATATCATTGAAATGGGGATTGCATGGGTGCCAACTATGGATATGAGTGAAAGCAAAGAATCCTTCAAGAGGCATATCGACCCTACGAGAGGGACTAGGGATTATAGTCTCAACTAAAGAAATCCCAAAGTGATGGAGAAGGTAATCGGTCTCCTCTTGTTTCATGAAGTAGGACTGACACTATAAACCTTTTCTTCAAAAAATATTTTACTAGGTTTAGGAGTGCTTAGCGTTTTCTTCATAGCTCCTTTTTACTTCCCGATGTGATGCCCAAACCAATAAAACATAATATGATAATTAACAAGTGTAATATGTATATATATAAGTGGAGGGAAAATTAATTCATAATTTCAAGTTATAAAGGCCATAAATTTAGGACATAACGAGTAGCCAGGATGTGACAAAGATCAATTCCTAATAAAGAAGTAGTGCATGTTGACCTTGTAAAGCTATCTCATATTGGGATAGTGAATAGCCAATAAAGGGTTGTCGGATGAAGATTCTGTAAGCTATCGTGTGTTGAGACAAAAAAAAGAAGTTGTCGTATATGAACCCATTTAAGAACTATCGCATGTTAAGATAGTAAAGAACTATCGCACGTTGACTAGTAAGTTATTGCATGTTGAGATAGTGAAGAGCTATCACATGTTGATCTTATAAGCTATCGCATGTTGACATAAATAGCTATTACATGTTGACCTAATAAGGTGACGCATGTTGAGGGAATTGGATGCTAACACATAAGGGAAATATAAGGCAGCTGTAAAGCATTTATAATTTAATGGATATTGGGTTAACAGACTTAAACTCACCAATAAGCAATTAACCAAAATAATAAAAATTTAAGATCGAAGTGAGAATTATATGAAAAAATTATGAAACTTGTCTAAGTCCTCAAATTCCAACGACTCTTAAAAGACTTAAGTTAGCAAAAAACATGAAATCGAAACCAAAATTAGCGAAAAATGGCAACGAAAAAAGTTATTTACCTTAGAAAGCTAAATTCGGGAATTTGTATACTTTTTGAAGATTTGAATTTAAATTGATTTCGAATAAAATAGTAAAGAACTAAAGAGGAAAGATGATGAGTATTTATAGAGGAAGTAGATAAGCTATTTAACCATCAATTATAATAGAGAAAACATTTTACGGCTAAGATGTTAAACTTAAAGTATACAAGATTGATTTAAAAAGAGGCAAAAGTATATGCGTTTATGTTATAGTATAAAATACTTTTTCTAAAGGAGGGAGAAATGTTACACCTAAAATTTAAAGTATGAACAGGCTCGAGCTATCGCGAGTTAAAGATGAGCCATCGTAAATTGAGAACGTGAAAATCATCGCAAGTAAAGATGTAAAAGCTATCATAAATTGAAAATGTAAAGCCGTCAGAGAATAAGATGATTGAGTTATCGGAAGTTGATAATATGTAAGCCATCGCAAGTGAAGTGGCTATCACAAGTTGAATTTGTTTAATGCTATCACTGTAACAACTCGGATATTTTAACAATTTGTAATAAATTTAATTAATTGAAATTTTGTGAAATTTTAAATAATAATATTTTGAAACAAAAATTTAATATTTGAAATATATCTATTTAAACATAACAGTTGGTAAATTTTCATCAGATAATATGGAAGTTTATTTTATTGTGCAATTTTATTTAAATTTAAATTAGTTAAAATCGATGATGATAAAATGTTTTCCAAACCTGAATATTTTTATACAATAAATTTGTAAATCATCTTTTGAGTAAGACGTCATCCTTCGTTTCGTCAAATTTGGACTGCCATTGATCCGTTTATCTTATTTTCGACGTTTTAGCAGCAATTTCGGTACTGATATCGACTTTTGATCGGATGGTCGTACCACTGATATCTGTATAGCATTTTGATCGTCTCGTCATGCTGATCTCTATGGTATATTCTATTGTCAATTTTGAGGTCCGGAAGAAAGCTAAATTTACGGAACAACTTCCGTATCGATACCCATATTTTCTGTCTTTTGCTTTCTCTGGTCTTTTCAATTGCCCAGCCGTCTAGCCTGTTGCCTTTATTAAATTATGAAACGACAGTTGCTTTCCCCACATTTCATTTATTCTATATTTATTTTTGTTTTATTTTTTTTGTACCTCTTCATTCGCTTTTCGGTTTTATTGAAGAAAATATATATGCATATTATAATATTATATAAATGTAACTGATCGTCACCCCTTTTCAATTCCCTTTCCATCTCAAACACCTCAATCGAACAAACCACCTGTCTCATCACTACACCACCGCGCCTCCCATCGCAGAGATGCAATGAAACCTCTACCTACGACCACCTCACCAGCAGCCCCTCATAGCCGTGCGCTATTGCCTCCTTCCCCACTCGAGTCGCCTCTTCCACCATATTTCGCGCGCCAGTATCTCCTAGGAAATAACCATCGGCTGCTCCACCATGCTCCGAGCCTCTGTGCTCACCGAACCCGACTGTAACTCGATAGCCATAAAGATGTGTCGCTTCCCTTCATCTCCTCAACATCTACAGCAGCCTCTCACCGGTTCCGACCTCACACCACGTCAGCTGGCCTTTGGCCTCACCATCCACCCTTCTCCTTGATTTCTTAAAGCCATCATCACTGTGAGTTGTATATTTATATGATATATATAAGTTGTTGTTTTATATATAAGTTACTGTATATATATAGTTTATATTAGTGTAATTGATCCAAATCTGTTGATATATATAATTTGTATATGCAATATTTTATACTATATTTGATGTTATATAATATTTTATAATATATTTTATGCCATATATATACTTTATCTATTAGTTGTTCATATTCTATAAGTTATAAATAGTTTCTAAAAATATAACAAAGTAAGTTTGTATATATGGTGATTTGCATTTGTTGTTGTTTACATATACATTAGTTCTTATATATACAGTAAAGGAGAGTTATGGGAATCTGCGGGTGGTATATACTGGTTTATGTAAGTTTTCATATGTCATATCTAGGTTATTTATATACTATAATAAGTAAGTTAATATATATATGTAGGAATATATTTGTTTGTTATCTATTAGCTTATAGTTGTATATGTATATATTTGAGTCGTTTATTAGCTTGTAGACTTTAAAGAAAAAAAATATAAAGATAGGTTACTGTAACTGCTTAAAGTATGTAAATTATAGATTTGTCTATGTAAATCTTATATATAAATAGTGTTCAGTATTGAATATGTAAGTTTTATATAAGAGAAAAAAATCTGTTGATATATATATATATATATATATATTATACTGGATGTATAGAATCGGCTTGTTATATGAGTATACATAAGTTATATGAGTTGATTTTTTTACTAATCTGCTTTGTTTAAAAAGTTGTACTTTACAAGTGATATATATATTATTATATAAACTCAGACTTGATATGTTGTATAACATATAGGTTTTAATAATGTAAGTTTATTAATTTTATGTGATTATATAGATGGATTAAAATATATAATATGTTAAGATAAGCAAACAGCTATTAGTATATATAAAAATTCATATAGGTTATATTGATTTCTTTTATAATTATAGATTTTAAATATAGTAGTGAATGAAAGTTTATACCTATAGTTATACATTAGTTTATATTCATAAGTATATATTGTTTATCGAACTGATCTGATTTATTCCCATCGATTCTTTTGTCAGCTTTGACCATCAAGTCCGTGCCTATATAACTTTGCTTCGAAATTCGTGTTCGGATTCATAGCTTATTTCATCGTCAAATATATCTAGCCTCGAAAGGTGAGCAATCACTCACGATTAATGTTCTTATATTTATTAAATTTGATTTCAATTGAAACGACAATTGAAATAAGCTGCTGTTAGTTATTTACATTGCTATATACATGCTGTTATCTGTATCTGTTCACCTGTGACATCTGACACCATTATTTGTTATTTATATTGATGATATATGCTGGTTATGTATTATCTTATCTGTTATCACTCTACAAGTTCCCTATTAGTGTAGAATTCCCTATGGGTTGAAATGATACATACCCGAACGATCTGTAGAATAGGAGAAAATCGTTATGGGTTGAAATGATAAACCGAAGTGATTTTCATTAAATTGAATTTAGGATTGCGGGTTGAAGAGATATATACCTGCATATATTTTAAATTGCGGATTGAAATGATAAATATCTGTATCACTTGACCATAGGATAGATAATTATATACAGACATCATTGGTCTATATATAAATATTTTGAAAATGATTTCTGTGGTTTTGGAAAGAAATATATGGTTTTAATAAATATTGATTTCAAGATTTATTAAAGGTGATTTAATAAGTTGATTCAATCAATATAAAATATGTTTAAGTATTTATTTAAAATTTATATTTTCAAATATAGAGTTTGTAATGATTCAGGTTGAAAGGATAAATTTGAAATTGATTTGAAATTATATTTATTTAAGAATTTTACTTAAATAGGTTTGATTTGAAATTTATTAAATTTGAAATTTTAAAGATATGTTTTATAACTTGAATTTGATTAAAAGTGACTTAAATGAATATTTCAAATTTATATAAATTTAAATGGGATATTTTGTTTATTTAAATTTGTAAATTGAAGCTGTATTTAGATATTATTGAAATGATTAAGTATATATTTCAAAACTAATAATAGCAAAGTGAATTTAATATATATATAAAATTATCGAATTTAGTTTTGAAATGTTGAATATATAGACTTTGAAATATATTGAAATTTGAATGGATTATTTTATGGTTCAAATATGTAGTTGAAAATCGATAATTTGAAATGGTTTATTGAGAAACTGAATCGAGTTAAAATTGGTGATTTGAGATTTGATTAAATTTGAATTTTGGAATTCGAGTTGATTTGAATCGATTTGTGATATTTGAGGAAGCTATTTTTATATAAAGTATTTTTAAACTATATCTAAAACTGTTTATATTTTACTTTATAAATTATTTTAGTATAAACTATTTTAATATAAATCATTTCAATATAAATTATTTTATTATAAACTATTTTAACTTATAACTATTTTATATAAACTATTTTATTTTATAAACTATTTTACTATATATACTAATTTTAATATCTAAACTGTTTAAGGGGAAAGTGTTATGGATTCCAAAATGTTATGATTTCAAGCTATGATTTCAAAGCATTATGAATTTCAAGGTTTTGATTTCCAAAGTGTTTTGATTTTAAAAGACTTATGATTTCGAAAGCGATATAACTTTGGAAAGTGATATGATTTTGGAAATGGATTTATTTGAAGTGAAAATGATATCATTTTGATATAGTTTGAAAGGGAAATGATATTCTGATTTTGAAGTATAAACTATTTTGAAACAACCGCGGTGTTATAATAACGTTTGGTTGTTAAAGAGACCGGGATCGGATATAGGCATACTCTCTGTCGATACTGAAAACCACTTTAACCACTATGTATGCGGTGGAGATTCCATAATGAAGTAGGACGGCGGCGATGATCCTATATGAGGCATATACATGGACCCAACTCCCATGAGTTGGCATAAGGTGGCTAAAATAGGAGCAATCGATGGGCTAATGAGGTAGCTCCTCTTATCGGACACACTCCATCGTATGCCATTCTATTACTTTGTGATTGATTTGGTGCGCACCCTTGATTCGGGAGTGTGGCTCGAGGTGGGCGATTGCTGCAGCTCTGCGTTACCACAGGCCCGAAAGTGTAATTGTTATATCTACCCTAGCATTGCCTAGTTGTGTCGTGTCACCTACCCTAGCGTGCTTTACTACGAGTTTGTTTTGTACCATACCTATGGAGTGCCCTCTGATGACGCCCATTACGGGGGAGATTACGGTACTATATAGACTATGGGAATATATAAAATGTGTTAAGGTGGAAAATGTAAAGCCTTAACGCTATTTTAATAGTTTAATTTACTATAGACATATTATAATAGCGTATTACTACATAGTAGATACTTTAATGGATCCTTAGAGGATGGTTATCCCAAACATCCTTTAAGTTACTTGTATTTCAGCTGATATTTCACTTGAGTTGGATTTATTGATATAAGAATGTTAATCCTGACTCGAGTGTTTTGCTTTACGCTCGGGTCAGACTGAGTGGTTCAGTGTTCGAGATTCACCTGTGGAGTTGGAGCTTCGCTTGGAGATCCAGCTATCTTTCCAGCTTTTTGTTATTCAATTGATTCCAGTGATGTATTCTGATCTTGTATTTGACTATTGTATTGAGACATCTATGTATTCGAGACTTCTGTTGTATCTTGTGTAACTCTGTTATATATATAGTAGCTTCATGAACTACTATTCTTTTGTTTCCGCTGCATTATTGTTATATTACTCTGTGTTTGTGATTCTGTGATTATTTATTTACTGTATATGCTGAGTTTTGCCAAATTTAAATTATCAATCTGATATTTTGAGCAATTCAAGTCTGACATGTATGGATGCGAATGGTTGAAAATTTCAGGATGTTACAATCACAAATTGAGGTAATTGAGCTATCGCAAGTTGATGAAATCAAGCTACCGCAAGTTAATGAAGACAAGCCACCATAAATTGAAATCAAGCTATAGCAGATTGATGAAGTCAAACTTCACAAGTTGATGAAACCAAAGCCATCACATGTTAAAAACATCAAGGCCATTACACGTTGAAGATAATGCTATCACATGCTGGGAAAAATGCTGAAAACAACTCTTTAATTAGTCACGTGGCAAATCCAAATTGGACCGTGTCATGTTATGTCATCACGAAGAGATCAAAAATAAGTTGTTCCACATGTCAAAATTACAATGTGTCATGTCTACAAAATCCTAACCATCCATTTCCATGAGTTTCACGTGTTGTAGATCCGAAGACAATTTCTCTATAAGTAAACATGTATGTCCTACTAAGAAGGGGTGAATTCCAAACTACTCTTCTTCCTCATTGTCATTTTGTAACATCCTAATTGATAGAACTTGATTTCTGAAAATTAATGGTTGCCTAAATCAAATTGTAATTGGGATTTTGGAAATAAGGACTTTGAGATTTTACTATTTGCATATTGACTTATTTGATTATGGGACTATAAACATGCTTTCCCAAGGACTTACTCCCATTCCCAAGCAACTTGATGTCTTGCATATGACTTGAATACAAGTTAGGCCCAATTTCTGGACTAGTAGATTTGTTCCAACCTTTTCCAAAAAATTTCTAAAGAATATATTCATTTTGTTGGAAATATTTCAAAACTTCTTGCTCCTGGAGCTCTAAATCTTCTTTTGATTCTTTAGAGCATTTCTTGATTCCACATTATCTTTGTATTTGATGTTCCACGAATCCTATTAGCCCTTTCCAAAGATGTGTCATCTTCCTCTTTTTCTTCTTCTTCATCATCCCCTTCTTCAATCTCCATCTCATATACCTTCACTACTTTAATCCCCTCTTTTTCCTCTTTTGTCACTATTTCTTCTTTTTCGGCAAGGGTTTCATAAGGCTTAAACTCATAAGAGATGTGCATGAGAGAAATGTTTTTCTTGTTGAATTGTTTTGAATTTATATTTATTTCACCCCATAGAACTATTCTAAACTAAATGAAATTTTGGTCAAATATAGTCTATGAAAAAGTATATGTTCAAGGTATGAAATTTTCATAGTCGTAAAATCTGAGCAAAAACCCAATTAATAGATTGTGTCTCACGCATATACTTTTACTAAATTTAATAATAAATTTCAAATTTAATTAAATAATGAATACTTTGAAGTATTCAAATAAAAAAACATGTTGATTATATCAAAATTAAGAATCACCAATAATTATACGTGAGCTGAAATTATATGACTTTTAGCAAAATTGAAAAAAAGGAGTTTTCTAACTTTTTGAGTGGGATTGTTGTAATTTCATGTTCTTGATGTAATGCTTTGTTGCAAAATAAGACTCATAGGTCTAGCCTTAGATTTTAACTTTTGAAATCCAATTTTTTTCACCTTTCAATAAAACATGAATTCTTTACAAGTATTGTAATCTATCTCAAAATGTTGGAGTTCTTGTTCATCGTTTTTGCAACCAAGAATTTTACTAATTAAATGAGCATTTAAAAGAATTTCTCTCCTTTAACATTACTCCAAATTTCATAACTCATTACCTTCATAAAAAATTTCCAATAAATTAGTATAAATCATTTTTCACAAATCCGGATAGCAAACAAAATCTTTTTAAGTAGGATCGACTAAACCAAAAATTCCATTTTCTAAAGCAAGGTCTTGGAGCTTATAAAGAAAGATCGACCCGAAAAAGTTTTAGCAAATTCTGTATACTCCATATAGGCTTAAGTAGAATCATTGTCATTGAAAAGCCATTTCTTGAGTTTAATGGAGAGTTTCAGATTTCTAAAGGAGGAATCCTATTCTGAAGTAGGCATATTGAAGTTTTTGAAGAGAAGGTAGTGAAGATGTAGTTTGAAATTTGAAAATGAATATTGAGATAAAGAATGAATGGATGTGACTATATAGACAACAAATGGCATTGTGATAGCCCAGAAATATGCCTATTTGAATTTTGAGTTTAATGTAAAAAGAGACGAAAGTTCTAAAGTTTGAATTTTTAAATGATTCCTCTTTTCAGCCAGTATATGTTTACATAGTCCTATGAGTATGTCGACATACTCTTCGCATTGAGTGACATTGCTTTTCAATATAAAGTTTCTAAAAAAAATTATCCCAACTCTAAAGACCTATTGTAGAGAGATAGTATCAAAAGTAATTTCCAACAATCTACACACAAGAAATTTTGATATAATAAATATTATTCTTCCATTTTTCCCTTAAAAATAATTTTTGATTTTTCACTTAAAATAATGCATGAATATCTATCTATTAAAACATAACTTATAATTATTATCACATAAATGGCTTATGTTTAATAAATTATATTAAAAATTTTAACAAGTAAAACATTAGAAACAAGAGGATTTTTAAAATTATTAACATTGTCGATGCCAATGACATATCCCTTTGATTATCTTCAAGTTCATGATCTACGATCTTTGTATATAGTGTCCTTAATATGTGAATTTCCCACCATATGTTTTGAACATCTGCAGTCTACAATCCATTTCGGCTTCTTTATGATTGCATGATTAGCAAGTACCTAAAAAACAAGAAATAGCATATTGGTAACCTGATTTACTTTTGTTGTCCGTGAGGTTATGTTTTTGGAAGCCAAACGAATGAAAAGTTTGAACCCTTTTAATATGTAATCTTCGGATAAACGAACTTTATTAATAAAATTATATATTATCCCTTTTTATTATCATCCAAATTTCTAGGAACTCATATATTAATAAATTTATACAGGAGTTTAACTTTAACTTTCTAATTTTTGGTTTAAACTTCGTAGCCTTAACAAATTTTGGTACTTCGAGTGCTATTTTTCTTCGGTTTTGGGTATGGGGTTTTCCATGTTCATGTTTATTATTTATGGGCTTTGATAAAGATAATGATTTTTTAATTGTTTTTACCCTTGTTAAATTTATTGATATTAATTTTTATTTTATTAATACCCTTAATGTAGTTGAATAAAATTGTCTAGAGAATTATCTTAGAATATATTAAAAGATTCTCCGTTTTTAAGGATTCATTTTCTCTTTTAAGATTTTCAAAACTTTCCAATGTCAGATTATTTCCATCACTAAGTCCATTAAGTCTTTCAATTTCATCTTCTTGACAAAGTATTTCCTTAATTTAGCATTTCATTAAACATTTTTAATCTATCTATCTCTACAAAATTATTTTTGGTTGATTTCTAAGCATTTTATATCCTTTATACATATTATTTAAAACATTCATAATTTTTAATTAGAATCTCAAACCCGATCATTATCTAATATAAAGCACATGTTGGCATTTTCTATTTTTAGCTCACCATCACTTGATGATGTGTCTAAATCATCCTATGTGGCATTGAAAGTCTTCTTCCTCTTCTTATTGAATGTTTTGATATTTGAAGAGTACTTTTATTTCTTCAGATTTGGACAACCTCTTTTCAAATTGCCGGTTTCGTCACATTTAAACACTTGACAGCATTTCCATTTTCGAAAGTATCCGTATAGTTTTCTGTTTTTGGAAGTTTATTCATTTTCTAATATTTCAAGAATTTCTTGAAATTACTGATCATGAAAGCAATTTCCTCTTGATCATCATCATCTGAACTATGGTTATCATCTGTACCATTTCATGCCAGTGATTTCTTCTTATTTGCTTGATTTTCCTTTCTAGCCTGCAATTGTACTTCATAGAACATAAGATTACCAATTATTTATTCTAAATTCACGGTACTACTATCATTTGCTTCTTCTATGGCCAAGGTCTCCCAATCCGATTAACTAGAGAGTGAATTTAGATCTTTCTAGCCTAGTCCTCTTCGAAAAAAGTCTTTCCTAATGATATTAGTTCACATAAACTATCTTGAAATCTAGAATACATATCAGATATAGATTCATTTTGTTTCATTTTAAGAAGTTGAATAATCAACATGGAAACTATGGTATGTTTAACTTTATTCATGCCTTCATGTGTTCATTTTAGAGTCCTTCCAATTTCGTATGCATTTTTACAGGCCAACACTCTGTTAAACTCATTTTTATCCAAGGCATGGATTAAAATATCCATAGCCTTTGAAGCATTTTTATATTTTCTTCAATGGTCTGTAGTGCAAAATCCGTTTGGGGCACATTGTAATCAATTTATTTAACATTCCAAATATCTAATCCATTTAAATTTAAATAAAGTTATATCCTAAAAGACCAATAAATGTAAATACTACCATTAAAAAGTGGTCTAGCAGTAGATTAACCATTTAAAAATGTGTGTTAACGGTATTATTGACTATTTATCCTTTTCAAATATTAGATTATGAATACATAAAAAATTGTGTGCTCTAATACCAAATGCGGGTTAAAAACACTGAGAATTTTATACTTGATTGGGTTTTCTAATCCTACTTCAAGCTTGTACTCCCCGTATAGAATTTCACCATCACTTTTTACTTTTTGTTGAATCTGAGTTACTTTATTGTAAATCAATTGGATGAATTTAGAAAAATTCCTATTTGGAACATAGTGGGTCTATAAAGTCTAATCATATTTAATCCAATCTAGTTTATTTAAATAAAACCAAATTTTATTTATTTTATTTATTTTCTTTATTTTCTTTATTTACTTAACTAATGTGATTTAATTAAATTTTTGATGATATAATTTTGAGTATATCAATTTATACTCATGTGTATATAAAGTACATGTGCAATATATACATATATAATTAATGTATATGTGTATATATACTTGGAAACTGACGCAGCAGCGGATAACTGAAATGGATGAAACGGTGAAAGTAGCAATCGATGGACTGAAAATACTGAATGCCCAAATCCGTTGATCCAAAGATGCCGGATTCTAGCTATCCTAAACACGTTGATCGCGCACGATACCGTGTTTAAAGATCTACGATTCTTCTACGTTGATCTAGCGTACTAGATTCCGTGAATCGGCTTCAGCAGTAGTTGATTCGAGCGCACTCGAATGCCGAAAGTGGAGATAGGAGCTAACACTCAACTACCAATTTAAGAAGAGGCACAAAGCTCTCAAACAAAAGTTTATTCAAAATCAACTTACTCCTTTACAATGACCTCACATCCCTATTTATAGGGTTTATAACACAACACAAGACTTAAGAAAATTACAACACTTCACACGACTTACAAGACAAACGACATAAAAAAAATAACGACCTATACAATAGCGACCTAACAAACAAATATAGCCACGACTTAAAATTCTCGTGACCTAATTCTTCAGTCTTCTTCGCGACTTATCTTCTTACGACCTAAAGTAACAATCAACGACCTAGCATCTGGAGCTTCTCGCGACCTTCTAGAAAACATTCGCGACCTTCTGGATGACGTTAGGTCGCTGGCAACAATCAACGAACTAGGCTGGAGCTTCTCGCGACCTTTTGGAAATATGGCAGTGACCTAGGAGAAACTCGCGACCTAAGGAAGATTGTACGCGACATAAAGAAATCAGCGACCTAGGGTTATCATGCGCGCGACCTTCTTCTTCCTTCTGCTCTCGCGACCTAGAGTTATCACGCCCGCGACCTTCTTCCTCGCGACCTAGCATGGTGGAGCGACCTAAGGTAATTCGATCGTCTTGATTTCGTGCTGCATCATCCTCCCCTGGTTGGGAAAAATTCGTCCTCGAATTTAAAAGTTCTTCCTCATTGGGTTGTTCATCTCCATAATAAGGTATAAGATGTTTAACATTAAACACGTCAGAAGTGTAAACATCCTCTGGCAGCTTCAACTTATAAGCATTTTCATTGATCCGTTTTATAATTTCTATTGGACCAATCTTTCGGGCTTTCAACTTGTTATAAGCACCCACTGGGAAACGATCCTTCGTTAACACAGCATACACCCAATCACCCTCGTTGAACTCCACACTTCTTCTCTTTTTATCTGCAGCTCGTTTATACTTCTCATTCGTCTTCTCCAAACGTTCCTGAACGATTCTATGACAATCTTTCAACTCATCAATGAAATCTGACGCCCGCTTAATCACTCCTTTCAGTTGTGGCACTACCGTTAAATCCAATGGCCCCTTTGGCAAGCTTGAATATACAACTTGAAATGGACTGTAACCAGTGCTTCGGTTAACAGCATGGTTATGAGCAAACTCTGCCTAACACAACTTCATATCCCAACTTTTCAAATTATCATCCACGAGGCATCGCAATAGATTACCTAGGGATCTGTTCACAACTTCAGCTTGTCTATCCGTCTGTGTATGATTAGCGCTACTAGATTTCAACTTAGTCCCAGCCATTTTCCATAGCCTCATCCAGATATGGTTCAGAAAACGAGTATCCCTATTCGAAACAATAGATTCAGGTAATCCATGAAATTTATAGATCTCTCTGAAGCATAACTGAGCGACATTAACGGCCTCTGCAGTCTTCTTATAGATAATGATATGAACCAATTCTGAAAAACGGCCAACCTCCACATAAATATAATTATTGCCATGTTGCGTTCGCAGTAATCCCAAAACAAAGTCCACACTAACCTCCTCCCGTAATTTAGCATGTATATGCAACGGCATACATAAACTTGCATTTGTCGTGGTCTTCTTTGAAACTTGTCGATTATGGCTTCTCTGAACAGACCTTTCAACTTCCTTCCTCGGTGATGGTTCAAAATAAGACTTTGAGATTAGCTGCATAGTACGATCACAGCTCAAGTGTCTTCCTACATGTAAGTCTTTGATAAATTTCATTTGCCAACTGCAATCTGTAGTAGACAACTGACTTCCTTCGACTAGCAACCCATCAACCAGTTTTCTCAACTCTTCTTGCTCTGTTGGACACATACGATATCGTGGTCTATGCGGTACAATAGCACTTGACACTATATCAGTATGATGTTGTGTGTTCCTCAGTGGCGGTAATTCCTTGGGCAACTCTGCAGGAACTACATCTTCACATTCATTAACCACTGGCACATCCTCCTCAGAAATTTTGAGACCTTCACTGGTTTCATTCCTATTTAACATAAACATTTCCGCACTATCCTCCACTTCTTTAACAAACTCTTATGTAGATAATAGACTATTCGAATCCACCTTCTTCATTGATAAATTACCCCCTTCATCTCTTAACACACTTTCTTCATCCTCATCAAACCTCGTTGGTTGTGAATTTTCAACTTCATGTTCATCAAACTTTGTTGGTTGAAAATCGTCAACTTCCTTTTTATCAGACTTTGCGGGTTGTGAATTTTCAACCTCATGTTCATCAAACTTCGTTGGTTGAAAAACATCAACTTCATCTGTATCTAACTTCGCGTATTGTGAGTGATCAACTTTATGGTCATCAAACTTCGCGGGTTGAGAAGAGTCTACTTTATCTTCCACTTCAACACTATCTTTCACTTCTTCAACAAATTCTTTTAAAGATATTCGATTGGTTGCTTCCACCTTCTTCTCTGGCTTGCTTTCACTTTGTTCACGCTTCTTAAGGACTAAGATAAATTTGGTTCCTTCAAACATGAAACTGTAGCTGTTGGCGTGGCTATTTTGTTGTACGGCTCTATCATACTGCCATGGTCTTCCCAATAGTAGGTGACACACATCCATATCAACCACATCACACCATATATCATCTTTGTACTTCTTTCCAATAGAAAATGTAATTAATGCTCGTCTTCCCACTGTCACTTCTTCACCTTCCTTTAACCATGCCAATTTATAAGGTCTAGGGTGTTTTTCAGTCTTCAACCCCAACTTCACAACGGCTTCTTCAGAAATAAGGTTATTGCAATTTCCCGCATCAATAACGAATTTACAAACCTTTCCCAAGATAGTACATGTATATTGAAAAATATTGTTCCTTAGCCAAATAGAACCATTCTCATGCTTTGGCAAAGTACACCCTTCGTCTCTATGACCACGTATGTCTCTATGATCATGCAAGTCTCTTCTACTCGGTCTTTTGACATCACGACATGGTTCATTGTCAAACCCATGTTGACTTCTTTTCTCTTCCCCATGGTGATCTTGTCTCATTGAAATTGATGATTCCCTTTTATTTTGATAAGTTTGTGGCGACACCCTCCTTGCTTCCGTAACCGATGGCGAAACTCTGTTTCCTCCATGGTTCAAGACTGGTGACCTTCCTCTTTGACTTTGATTCAAATCCATCATCAACTTCTCCAACTTTCCAAAACCTTTATTGAACTTCTCTTCGAGGTTATCACTAATTCGTTGCTCTATTGCCTCAGCATCTTCTCTTATATACGAATCCTTAACATTCTGAAATCGATTAACTCTTCTCGAAGGCATTGTTGAATCTTCAAACACACACTTCAATACTTAGTTTTGAAAAGGATTTCATTCGGCTCCAACTAACTCAAACTCGGTCTTGATCTACAAAATGATGCACGGCTTCAACTAGCTCTCGGATCTAACACTGATAAGCTTGATTGAAATTGAACAAACACTTCTCTTTGTTCCAACAGGCTCAGTTTGAATTCTTCAATAAGAATTGGCTCCAAAGACTCGGCTTAGCTATGGTTGGCTAAGTCTAGCTCTGATACCAAATGACGCGGCAGCGGATAACTGAAATGGATGAAACGGTGAAAGTAGCAATCGATGGACTGAAAATACTGAACGCCCAAATCCGTTGATCCAAAGATGCCGGATTCTAGCTATCCTAAACACGTTGATCGCGCACGATACCGTGTTTAAAGATCTACGATTCTTCTACGTTGATCTAGCGCACTAGATTCCGTGAATTGGCTTCAGCAGTCGTTGATTCAAGCGCACTCGAATGCCGAAAGTGGAGATAGGAGCTAACACTCAACTACCAATTTAAGAAGAGGCACAAAGCTCTCAAACAAAAGTTTATTCAAAATCAACTTACTCCTTTACAATGACATCACATCCCTATTTATAGGGTTTACAACACAACACAAGACTTAAGAAAATTACAACACTTCACACGACTTACAAGACAAACGACATAAAAAAAAATAACGACCTATACAATAGCGACCTAACAAACAAATATAGCCACGACTTAAAATTCTCGCGACCTAATTCTTCAGTCTGCTTCGCGACTTATCTTCTTACGACCTAAAGTAACAATCAACGACCTAGCATCTGGAGCTTCTCGCGACCTTCTGGAAAACATTCGCGACCTTCTGGATGACGTTAGGTCGCTGGCAACAATCAACGAACTAGGCGGGAGCTTCTCGCGACCTTCTGGAAATATGGCAGTGACCAGTGTTTTAAATCTCGGATTTTGGCCAATATCTCGGGAAAATATCTCGGCTATCTCGGGCGATATTTAAAACACTTATAACTAAATAGGCTGCCAAATCTCGGATTTTGGCTGATATCTCGGATTTTTCATCTCGGCCATCTCGGGGAGATTTAAAAGCCTGGCAGTGACCTAGGAGAAACTCGCGACCTAAGGAAGATTGTACGCGACATAAAGAAATCAGCGACCTAGGGTTATCACGCGCGCGACCTTCTTCTTCCTTCTGCTCTCGCGACCTAGGGTTATCACGCGCGCGACCTTCTTCCTCGCGACCTACCATGGTGGAGCGACCTAAGGTAATTCGATCGTCTTGATTTCGTGCTGCATCATCCTCCCCTGGTTGGGAAAAATTCGTCCTTGAATTTAAAAGTTCTTCCTCATTGGGTTGTTCATCTCCATAATAAGGTATAAGATGTTTAACATTAAACACGTCAGAAGTGTAAACATCCTCTGGCAGCTTCAACTTATAAGCATTTTCATTGATCCGTTTTATAATTTCTATTGGACCAATCTTTCGGGCTTTCAACTTCTTATAAGCACCCACTGGGAAACGATCCTTCGTTAACACAGCATACACCCAATCACCCTCGTTGAACTCCACACTTCTTCTCTTTTTATCTGCAGCTCGTTTATACTTCTCATTCGTCTTCTCCAAACGTTCCTGAACGATTCTATGACAATCTTTCAACTCATCAACGAAATCTGACGCCCGCTTAATCACTCCTTTCGGTTGTGGCACTACCGTTAAATCCAACGGCCCCTTTGGCAAGCTTGAATATACAACTTGAAATGGACTGTAACCAGTGCTTCGGTTAACAACATGGTTATGAGCAAACTCTGCCTGACACAACTTCATATCCCAACTTTTCAAATTATCATCCACGAGGCATCGCAATAGATTACCTAGGGATCTGTTCACAACTTCAGCTTGTCTATCCGTCTGTGTATGATTAGCGCTACTAGATTTTAACTTAGTCCCAGCCATTTTCCATAGCCTCATCCAAATATGGTTCAGAAAACCAGTATCTCTATTCGAAACAATAGATTCAGGTAATCCATGAAATTTATAGATCTCTCTGAAGCATAACTGAGCGACATTAACGGCCTCTGCAGTCTTCTTATAGATAATGATATGAACCAATTCTGAAAAATGGCCAACCTCCACATAAATAGAATTATTGCCATGTTGTGTTCGCAGTAATCCCAAAACAAAGTCCACACTAACCTCCTCCCGTAATTTAGCATGTATATGCAACGACATACATAAACTTGCATTTGTCGTGGTCTTCTTTGAAACTTGTCGATTATGGCTTCTCTGAACATACCTTTCAACTTCCTTCCTCGGTGATGGTTCAAAATAAGACTTTGAGATTAGCTGCATAGTACGATCACAGCTCAAGTGTCTTCCTACATGTAAGTCTTTGATAAATTTCATTTGCCAACTGCAATCTGTAGTAGACAACTGACTTCCTTCGACTAGCAACCCATCAACCAGTTTTCTCAACTCTTCTTGCTCTGTTGGACACATACGATATCGTGGTCTATGCGGTACAATAGCACTTGACACTATATCAGTATGATGTTGTGTGTTCCTCAGTGGCGGTAATTCCTTGGGCAACTCTGCAGGAACTACATCTTCACATTCATTAACCACTGGCACATCCTCCTCAGAAATTTCGAGACCTTCACTGGTTTCATTCCTATTCAACATAAACATTTCCGCACTATCCTCCACTTCTTTAACAAACTCTTCTGTAGATAATAGACTATTCGAATCCACCTTCTTCATTGATAAATTACCCCCTTCATCTCTTGACACACTTTCTTCATCCTCATCAAACCTCGCTGGTTGTGAATTTTCAACTTCATGTTCATCAAACTTTGTTGGTTGAAAATCGTCAACTTCCTTTTTATCAGACTTTGCGGGTTGTGAATTTTCAACCTCATGTTCGTCAAACTTCGTTGGTTGAAAAACATCAACTTCATCTGTATCTAACTTCGCGGATTGTGAGTGATCAACTTTATGGTCATCAAACTTCGCGGGTTGAGAAGAGTCTACTTTATCTTCCACTTCAACACTATCTTTCACTTCTTCAACAAATTCTTTTAAAGATATTCGATTGGTTGATTCCACCTTCTTCTCTGGCTTGCTTTCACTTTGTTCACGCTTCTTAAGGACTAAGATAATTCTGGTTCCTTCGAACATGAAACAGTAGCTGTTGGCATGGCTATTTTGTTGTACGGCTCTATCATACTGCCATGGTCTTCCCAATAGTAGGTGACACACATCCATATCAACCACATCACACCATATATCATCTTTGTACTTCATTCCAATAGAAAATGTAATCAATGCTCGTCTTTCCACTGTCACTTCTTCACCTTCCTTTATCCATGCCAGTTTATAAGGTCTAGGGTGTTTTTCAGTCTTCAACCCCAACTTCACAACGGCTTCTTCAGAAATAAGGTTATCGCAACTTCCCGCATCAATAACGAATTTACAAACCTTTCCCAAGATAGTACAGGTAGATTGAAAAATATTGTTCCTTAGCCAAATAGAATCATTCTCATGCTTTGGCAAAGTACACCCTTCGTCTCTATAACCACGTATGTCTCTATGATCATGCAAGTCTCTTCTACTCGGTCTTTTGACATCACGACATGGTTCATTGTCAAACCCATGTTGACTTCTTTTCTCTTCCCCATGGTGATCTCGTCTCATTGAAATTGATGATTCCCTTTTATTTTGATAAGTTTGTGGCGACACCCTCCTTGCTTCCATAACCGATGGCGAAACTCTGTTTCCTCCATGGTTCAAGACTGGTGACCTTCCTCTTTGACTTTGATTCAAATCCATCATCAACTTCTCCAACTTTCCAAAACCTTTATTGAACTTCTCTTCGAGGTTATCACTAATTCGTTGCTCTATTGCCTCATCATCTTCTCTTCTATACGAATCCTTAACATTCTGAAATCGATTAACTCTTCTCGAAGGCATTGTTGAATCTTCAAACACACACTTCAATACTTAGTTTTGAAAAGGATTTCGTTCGGCTCCAACTAACTCAAACTCGGTCTTGATCTACAAAATGATGCACGGCTTCAACTAGCTCTCGGATCTAACACTGATAAGCTTGATTGAAATTGAACAAACACTTCTCTTTGTTCCAACAGGCTCGGCTTGAATTCTTCAATAAGAATTGGCTCCAAAGACTCGGCTTAGCTATGATTGGCTAAGTCTAGCTCTGATACCAAATGACGCAGCAGCGGATAACTGAAATGGATGAAACGGTGAAAGTAGCAATCAATGGACTGAAAATACCGAACGCCGAAATCCGTTGATCCAAAGATGTCGGATTCTAGCTATCCCAAACACGTTGATCGCGCACGATACCGTGTTTAAAGATCTACGATTCTTCTACGTTGATCTAGCGCACTAGATTCCATGAATCGGCTTCAGCAGTCGTTGATTCCAGCGCACTTGAATGCCGAAAGTGGAGATAGGAGCTAACACTCAACTACCAATTTTAGAAGAGGCACAAAGCTCTCAAACAAAAGTTTATTCAAAATCAACTTACTCCTTTACAATGACATCACATCCCTATTTATAGGGTTTACAACACAACACAAGACTTAAGAAAATTACAACACTTCACACGACTTACAAGACAAACGACATAAAAAAAATAATGACCTATAAAATAGCGACCTAACAAACAAATATAGCCACGACTTAAAATTCTCGCGACCTAATTCTTCAGTCTACTTCGCGACTTATCTACTTACGACCTAAAGTAACAATCAACGACCTAGCATCTGGAGCTTCTCGCGACCTTCTGGAAAACATTCGCGACCTTCTGGATGACGTTAGGTCGTTGGCAACAATCAACGACCTAGGCTGGAGCTTCTCGCGACCTTCTGGAAATACGGCAGCGACCTAGGAGAAACTCACGACCTAAGGAAGATTGTACGCGACATAAAGAAATCAGCGACCTAGGGTTATCACGCGCGCGACCTTCTTCCTCGCGACCTACCATGGTGGAGCGACCTAAGGTAATTCGATCGTCTTGATTTCGTGCTGCATCAGAAACGTATACATTCACCATTTATATGTGCATTGGTTACCTCAAAACTTTTTTAAATATAATTATAAATATTTATATAATTTCACACTTATATATTAAATAAAATAATCTTTTAAAATATTGGATTAGATTTTGACCAAGTCAATAAAATCGAAATTATAATTTAGTATCCATAATAGCTAATTTGACTTGGTAAACTATTTTTAAATTCAAAGTTAGGTCTATAAAATCAAATAAAATATCTTTTAATTAATTAAAGTAAATATATTTATATTTTACAAATTTTACTGCTACTAAAAATAAAAAAAATTAAATCTATAAATTATTTAAAATTACATAAAATAATTAAAATATATTTTCTAATAAAATAAATGTCAAAATAACACACACACTCACATACATATATATATACATAATTTTCTTTTCTAGTTTGAAAATATATTTTTCAAAAATTTCAAAAATATTTATTTTTATTTTTTATAAAAAAAGTGTTATCTCGCCTTTTGGCAAGGTCGTGATATCATCAACTTGGCTAGAAACTGATGGTTGCCAACCTTGATAATCAGTTGAATATGATACTATGACGAACCACCGTCACGACCCTTAGAAATTGACACTAATACATCATCGATATTCACGTGTCATAAATTCAAGCACCGGAGAGGCAGATTATCATGGGGTGAAAGAAAATAAAGATAGAAGATAGGACAATAACAGAATCTCACATCGTATTTAACAAGTGGAAATCATAAAGGTAGTACATATAATCACTCTCAAAGTGAGATATCAGAGTCATGATAAGTACTAACCCGGCTAGGATAGTTATAATGGCCTATCCCTACAAGTGCTGGTAGAAACATATACATGATACAAACGTAGCAGAAAGTGGTGGTAATAACAAAAGAAATCCAAATTGCTTCATGCTTCAAACTTCGTGCTCCATATGCTCCAGATACTCCAAAATACTTCTAATCAGCTAACTACTAGGCTGCCCGGGGAAAATTAGGGCATCCAGTGTTTAAAGGGAAAGAAAAATAAACTCCGGGTCAGTCATGGGACAGGTATGAGAAACTCAAAATATGCATTCTAAAACAAAAGGTATCTTATAAGACCACGTCGCACATAAACACGGAACGGGTTTTTACTTTATGATAACCAAAACATTTGCTACGGAAAAAACATTTGATATTATTTTTAATTACATTCCTTTAAAAACATTTGCAAGTAAACTTATTAATCTTAGCCGAAATTGTTACCATTATTAAATTCCAGATATGTTAGGCTCTATAGACAAAACTCTTACAAGGCGCGTTCGGAGAATGGATTTCCATACAATGGCAGGTAAGGGACTACCTTCCGTACAGTACATCTCTAGAGGAATTTACCGAGGATACACAAACAATCCTCCGCATCTGGCAAGACCGGCCTATGCCTATTCGGTGCTCATACATGGCCTGGATAGAACCAAATATGACATCACCTCGGTCGTAACCGACCTATCCGGGATCCTATAGCATACACCACATACTCGACATATAGAGAGTAATATAGAAAGGTGATGACCATACCCTAATGGTTGCGAACCACATAGCCTTGCAACGTACCCTGTTTAAGCCATTACCGGGTGATGAGGCTTGAGGTAGTGATTACCTTTCACATAGCACATTCCAATTTGAATGCCACATTGCCATACCATAGTCGCACAACTGATTAATGCCACATCGCCATCATAATGCCACATCGCCATCCCTGTTTAAGCTAAGAGAAGTTGCCCTACCACCAAGCAGATAATACGTTCATAGTGATCATTAGTGTAACTAGAAATGCAACGTCGGACATTCGTCCATACAAGTTACCCAAGAAGAGGAAAAACCGAAGGCACTCTCGTATCACATCCTGTCGGGAGTTACCCCTAGGATTAGTAGCGAGATGTCCTTTCATCGAAGATCTTAAATGAAGAACTACTGCCACATAATATTATATGGGAAATTTCCCCCGAGGGTCAGTGACAAGCAGCCCTACATTCCATCTTCCAAATCATATCCATGTCTTCATTTCGAATACATAAATTGGTTCGATGTGGTTTTCGGATAGGAATCGTCCAAATCCGACCCCGGTTCCTATGAACCAATCATTGCTAAAAGAGGTCAAGTAAATAGGTGAATAGTATTTGATTAACTCGCTCTTTTTATCAAAAATATCTTTTATAGATATATAACTCTAAAACGTTTCTTTCCAGTATATACGGAATCATTAAACCTCTCTTATCATATCCTTTGATTACTTATAACCTTTCTAAACTTGGAATAATTCGACATCATTTCATTTTTCACTTAAGAAAATATTTCCAAATCATTTCATTTAAATCTTAACATAGATTTCTTAATCCAAAACTTAAAATTTTTGTTGAGTTAAAATCATGTTATCAAGGATGTTGATCTAAAACCAGTAAATATTAAGTGAGCAAAATCTATAGAAATTATCTAATTCTACTCAATATCAATTCCCATATTCAACAAGTACTATAGGCGGGATAACGGTGACATCACCTTTTAAATTCCATGAATAGTACGCGTTCCCTCTTCAAGCTTTAAAAACGAGTATAAGAAGATTTTCTCCATAAAATCCAGGTAATTTATATTCGGAAAATCATATCTTTTATACTTTGAAGAATTTTGATCCGAGTAAATCAAATTTACAATCCCATCCATTAGGCCAGTCCGGATAGTCAGGGAGAGCAGGAAACTAGTTTTCCAAACCCAAGCCTAGACACTATCTCTCTGACACCCATAAGGCGGTCAAGTTATTTGATCGTCTCTAAATCATTTAGCATATAACCATTCCATAAATCTTTCAAATCATATTTAAAATACTTTATAAATTATTTGAAAACCTTTACAAAAGATTTGGGAAAGAAAAATTGCATTTAAAGCTATATTTCAAAAGTTACAAAAAATGCTGCGGAAAAGTGCTATAGAAAGTGCTTTTTAAGCTATATTGATCAAAACGACTTTTTATCATTGAAATTTCATTTTTATAACTCGAATCACTTTTAAAACCTTTTAAAAGATTTTTAGAATTTATTTCATATTTGTAAACAATTTTAAAATATCATTTCCAAAGAAATCCTATTATGGATTCTAAACTACAAAACTGCGATTTTTCTAAAAACTTGTTTTACTCATATTTCTAAATTTTCTTATCGAAATCTCGATTTTCCTTCTTTGTTTGAAAACTATGGATATAATAGTTCAGAAAATTCTTATCTCGAAGAATTCCGAGCTATATTCCATTCCTTATACTTATTTGATTTTTATTGCGCAAAATAGGGAACTGTCATAAATTTTGAATTACCTTTCAAAATTTACCAAAACACTTTTATATGTTTACAAAACATTTCAGACTCATTTTAAACCTTTTTTTAAAGAGGTTTAACATTCCATATACACAAATTCATTCAATAAAGGAAAGTGATTTCCTTTGTGCTTATAGACGTGTATTTCCGTGACTTGCATATATATTCAAGATTCATATTAAACAACCATCATTAATAATCATAATCAAACATATATAACATCTAATAGCATATAATACTATAGTTTAAGAGTTTCTCACCTTGGGTTTAAACAATTAACTAAAAATTGGCTATAGCTCCGCTATTTGGATTTTAAAGCTCACGATCACTTGGGCTCTTGACTTTAGAGGGACCGGCCTTGACTAGGAGGCTCACGGCCTTGGTTGTAAAGGAGGGATGGCTCGGCCTTCAATGGAAGATGCTGGTGGCCATGAAAGATAGGGAAGAAGGGTGGAGTTTGGAATCGTTTTGAGGTGCTTAGGTGTATGTAATTATATATTATAATTTTAAATTCTTTTTGGAAAAATATTTGCCATAATTTCTTTTAGGGTGGAAGCCATTAAAGAGGAGGATAAAAGCATAGAAAATGAAGAAGAATGCATATGAAAATGAAGAGGAGAAGGTGGGGTATTTATTGGAAAAGAAGAGGAGAAAAATATCTAAGATATTTTACACATATGCATCATTACCCATCACCTCAATATGCACCATCTCCATCACCTTTATGGTTGAAATAACCAACCCCCCCATGTGCATACTTGAGTGCTTATACTATGGTGGACTTTTGGTTAGCTTAGGAAGTAAGGAAAGTAGAAATATCTTAAATATTTTATACATATATGTTTTTATATTTATATGTATATATGTGCATATATGAATGATCATGTACATGAGAATATATCTTCATGTATGCACATGTATCTCCACAACGTTTTACAACTTCTATGCGTCGTATCGTTACGAATCCTAATTTCAATTTCCGGTCATATTTTCACTTTTAAGTTAATATACATATATTTGTAAACAAAATTTGAAAATAAATTTCTTATCATTTTTAACTAATTAAAATGATCATATTTTATTAATAAAACCATATAAATTAATGTTAATAATTATTTACAAAAATTATTATCATACCGATAAAGCGAAATGAATTCCTTTTTTTCTCCTTATGATTTCAAATCAAGTATATATATTTATAAAATTAATGATAAATTATTGCTTTAGAACTATTAAAAATGAGTTATCAAAATCATTAAAATAATTATTAAATCTTTTTAATCTCAAATAAATTTATTAAAGTGATATATTTGCGGTTCGTTATAGACTTCCCCCCTTAAAAGAATTTCGTCCTCGAAATTAAGGATAAGAAGGAGATAACTCGGAAACAAATATATATATATATATATATTGAAGTGATACGTATGTATAAGATATAGGAAGTGACATCACCACAAGCCGGTGAGTACACTATACAACATACAACTATGTATCCATTCTAAACTCCGGAGAGGCTTTACGCATTCTCTCCTCCGTCTCCCATGTACAGTCTGCTGCGTCACCACTCCATTGGACATTAACTAATCTTACAATTTTCCTCCTTAATCGCTTCTCATTGCGATCCACAATTCGCATAGGTTGTCTGATAACGTTCAAATTAGGCTCAACTTCCAAATCCTCTTGGGCGGCTGTTTCTATAATCTGCTCTGCATCATGCATATATTTTCGTAGGTGAGATACATGAAAGACATTGTGAACACCCGACAACCTTTCAGGCAATTCTACATGATAGGCCAATGGGCCAATCTGCACGAGAATGGGAAAAGGTCCAATATATCGAGGGGCCAATTTTCTAATTCTCCCAAATCCCACCACTCCTCTCATTGGGGACACCTTTAGGAATACATAATCTCCTATCGAGAATTCCATATTCCTACACCTCCTGTCCCCATAACTCTTTTGCCTGCTTTGGGCTTCTCTCATCTTTTTCCTGATTAGGTCAACCTTTCCCGAAGCTTCTCTAATCATGTCAGGGCCAAGTATCAACCGATCTCCGGTCTCGATCCGACATACTAGGGATCTACACGGATGACCATATTAAGCTTCATATGGGGTCTTGCCAATACTAGCCTGATAGCTGTTATTGTAAGAGAATTCTATCAGACGAAGGTAGCTTTCCCACGAACCTTTGAAATCTAAGATGCAAGCTCCTAGAAGATCCTCCAATACCCGATTTACCCTTTCTGTTTGTCCATTGTTCTGGGGTGATATGTTGTACTAATGTTTAGCTTTGTTCCCAAAGTTGTATGTAATGCCTCCCAAAACTTACTGGTAAAGATAGGGTCTCGATCACTGACTATGCTGCTTGGGACACCATGCAATCGAACTATTTCTCTCATGTATATTTCTGTAAGGCTTGCAGCAGTTCGTGTTGACTTTACAAGGATGAACTGCATGCTTTTGGTTAGTCGATCTATGATGACCCAAATGCCTTCATTCCCTTTTCTTGATCGAGGCAAACCGTCGATGAAATTTATCGATATTTGGTCCCATTTCCAAGTTGGAATTTCAAGAGGCCGTAGTGGTCCAGTAGTCTTTTGTAGATCACTCTTTATTTTTTGATAATATTGCACCCCTGCTAACATGGATGGAGATATCCCTCTTCATACTTTTCCACCAAAATGTCTATTTTACATCCTTGTACATATTGTCGACTCCTGGGTGGATATTAAGTTTAGATTGATGGCATTCTGATGTGCACGTTAATGTGCATATATTTACATCCATATTTTATCTATTTTTATTTAAATAAATGTCATATTTGGGCATTTTGACATGTTTAAAACCAAAATTCAATTATTCTCAAATCATCATATATTCATCTTCATTCAAGGGCAAAATGGTCATTTTTGTGCATGTGTCAATTTGATAATTTTTACTTGGACATTTTTATGGTTTTTATAGAAATTTGGATGCATATGGAAGAGGCTTTCATGAAGATATATGCATGCACAAAGGAATACAAAGGAATGAAGAGGAAATAACTCAAGCCCATGGTCATAGAGGACCCCACCCACTTACCTAAATCTACAATTAGAAGCTAATGGACAACTAAGTGGAGGATAAAGCTTCAGGCACATTTAATGATGGATTAATTAGTGGCTAATGATTACTTGGTGGCCACACTTTCTAAAGAGCATTTTGGGAAGCACGTTAAAAATTGAATTAGTGTTTTATGCATGTATAAATAGCCCTCTTATGTACATGTAAATATCTTCTACTCTTTCAAATTAGTTAGGAAATTAAAATGCAAATTGTAAGCTCTATGTTTCATGAAATAAAAATGGCTTCCTAGCCTCTTTCTCTTCTCTTTTCTACTTGTTTTTTTTTACTTTCATGCTCATTTTTATTCTTATGCTCTCTTTCACTTCATGTTCATAGCTTAGATTTACATTTATGCACTTAGTTTAGTTCATTTCCTTCTAGTAGTTAATCTTCTTTTTCTTTGTTTATTTTCTACTTTATTTTATTTTCAATGTTGAAATCTCTATGTGTTGAAATAATAACACAAATGAGAGGCTAAATCCCTACAATTTAGGGGTAATGAAGCTTCCTTTTATCATGTAGATTCAACATAATTTTCTATATATGATCTCTTTTATGCTTCATGAGAAATGGATGTTTATGTTTGTTTGTGTTTTATGTTGAATTTGATAGCCTACTTTGTTCATAACAAATAGGCTATGTTTATCTCATTAATCACAAATTGCCTCTTCATCTAAAATATGATCATGGCAATGAAGTGAAGTTTTAATCAAAATTTGATGATATATGTTACTAATTAATAGTAAATAGATCATGCTTAAACTAGATTTTGGTTTCATTTTCTATGCCTTGTTTCATGATAATTGAAGTAGGACTAGATTTGTATTATAGTTTGATGGTTTGATTGGTGTTAATTAATAACTCAAATAGGCCGTGCTTATGATAAATACATAACTAATCCTACTTAGATAAAAAAAGAGATCATCACTTGATTTTATGTTGATTTATGTGAAAAATATAAGAAAGTGGATTTGCCACTAAATTGAATTTTAATCACATAGATTTTAATCTCAACATTTGCTTAGCTTTCTAGTTTTCAAAACAATTTCCACTCTTGGTTTAATTTGATTGATTAGAAATTTAAAATCTAACAATTCCTTGCGGATCGACCCGTACTCGCCACGTACTAACTTTTGTATATCGTGCGCTTGCGGTTAAATTTAATTTGAAATTTATCAGCGATTTTCTAATCCGATAGAAAATTCGTCGTTAAACAAGTTTTTGGCGCCATTCCCGGGGATTTGATTTGATTTGATTTTCTATTCTTCGAATTATTTTCTTTTGATTATATTGTGTTTGTTTTGTGTGTTGAGTGCATTTAAAAATAATTATTAGTATTGTGTGTTTGTGTGATTTTTGATTGCATTTTGTTTGTGTGCTTGCTTTTCTAGTTTCTTTTGCATTTGCATATATTAAAAAAAAGACATTCACAATTTAAAAAAAAATTATTTCAATTTCACTTTCATTTACATTTCTCTTTTGATCACATATGTTTTCTTCACTGTTTTGATCATATACAATTTCGCTTTCATTTACTTCCACAAATTTCACCTACATCACACAATGCCCTGTGCATTTACTGTTCTTCACTGTTTTGATCATCTGCACCAAGATTAACCACCCTTCTGCGCATTCCCCCACTTCATTAAACTTCTTGCTGCCAATTCACTGTCAACAGAACCACATTGTCCACCTCTCTCCGATCGACTTGCCATTACAAATAGCATAGTACCAGACCATTGCCTGTTGCCTCTGTCCACCCTTCCTCTTACTTCTGCCCCTACCCATCATCTTACTTCTGCACATCCCTGCTTTCCTCCACCCATCACAAACAACAGTTCAACTGACCAACCTTCCATCTTCAAACAATAACCGCATCACCAAATCAACTTCACCCCAAGCCACATTCACAGCACCAGAAAACGTCATCACCTACCACAAGTCACTGCCTTTTGCCAATACCCTGCCTGAAACACAACCCAAAAAGGTTCAACTTCTCTATCAAAACTGCCAAAGACCAAACATCAACACCCTTCAAAACTTCTGCCATTGCTTCAAACAATTCCACCACCAGAACCACAACTCTGCCACGACAATGCAACCATTTCATAACACACCCATTAATACAACCAGTAATACAAATCTTCTATTCCATCAATACTCACTCACTACAACAAAATATGATATTAATAACGCTATTTAATAACGCGTTATTCTGAAGCGTTATTATTGACCCTTAATTATCTAGTTACCGGTTGATTTTTGTTCTCCCTACAGGTGTAACGCGCGCATCTCCCTTCCCCTTCACGTGTAACGCTGCCCCAAAACATCTCCCTCCAACTTCCCAAATTATTTTCCCTCTCCCTCCAAAACCATTCCGCCTCCCTCCAAAACGCTCAGATCTCCCTCCTCCAAATTACGTTAGCGATTCGAAGACTCCAAAACGCGTGCAGCTCCCTCCTCCAAATTACGTTAGCGATTCGAAGAAAGTAGAAACCCTCTCAAGTTTTGTCGAAGAAAGCAAACTCCTTCGATTTCGAAGCTAGGGCTTTGCGTGTAGCTCCGATCTATAGAAGCTAGGGCTTCGCGTTTTGGATATAATCTTCGATTTTGATTCTGGTAAGCGATATAATCTTCGATTCTGGTAATCTCGCTATAAATTTTCTTGCTCCTTTTTATAATTTATATTTGTTGTATTTGTAGCTTGTTTTTTCTAGACAGTAACTTTGATTTGGCTTGTAATGCTTCAAGAACAAGTTGTTGTGATGTAATTTGATAGTATATTAGTGCAATAATCATAAATCATTAAACAATTTCATGGCCATTTTGGTGTGCATCATTAAACCATGTGGGTGTAGTGTTAGTGAAAACGGTGTTGAAGATGAGATTGTTTAGTGATGGAGGGTGTTATATAAGAAATTTTGATTGCAGAGTTATGGGCAAATTGTTTACTCTATATTGCATACTACTATGTACCATACTTATATAAGAACAATTGTTATATAAGAAGAATTCTGCATGCGTACTACACATATGAAAGACGTTATGTCTACTTATAAATTGTTAAACCATGTGAGGATATAAATTGTTGAAGGCCCGTAACTTCTATGTGGTTTGTCTACTTATAAATAACTCATTCTCTTATAATGTAGACAGCTTGATTAACCAAATCCAGATTAATTAGTTTACCACTTTACAAAATTCAAAAGAGAAAAATAGTCAAATATTTGTAACTTTTGTTGCTTGAAATATGCATGTGAAAGGTATCAATATCCTATGAATAGCATATCTGCTAATTACCATCAGTTGGACTGCTTTAATATAAATTTAGCAAGATAAAAATAGTAGCACTTTCAATCTTTATCAACTATCAAAATTTGTACCATACTTATTATGCTGAAGCTATGTAAAGAGCTCCTTCTTTTTATACCAAAGCCAAAGGAATCGGTCTTAAAGAATATTCTACCACACTATTAATAAGATAAAGACATTGTGGAATTATCTTAATTACAATAGGGAGTAAAATAAAATACAATTCGATAGGTTGCAGCCAAAATTTAGAAAAGAATCAGCACAGCTTTGTTGAAAAAAGGTAAAACATTCGCCTAATCTTTACCATATATCACAAAAAAAATTACAAAACACAAAAACAGTTTGACAACGCCAAATCATAATCTATTGAAATTTTCGGCAATCACCTCTCGCATAAACAACTCGACCTACATTTGCTGTTTTAACACAACCCAACTTTTTTACACTATACCAATCTTCGACTATAATTTATCGAGTTTATATATTAATTCAACCACTCATCATTGAATTGGTAACGTACCACAAGGTTTAAATCAACTACAATCCTACTTTGGCTAATTTAGTAGATTCTGCATGTTCAATTTGGGAAATCTGTAACAATTAGGATGTTTATGACCTTTGAATGATGATATGGTAATAGCCCGCACGATATGCATGTGGATACTGTAGAAACATTTTTTCCTAGTTTCTTACCAAATACTTAATTTCTTACATTAAGACACTTATTGTATTAGATTTCATACATATACGATTTTTACGATTCGACCGATCAGACCTTTAAAACCTCCGACCTTGGACAGCCAATACAATAAAGTTCAACTTCGACCAGTTCTGGCTTCGACTCTTTACACCGTACAAATCCAGATCACCATTGACAGCCATTCTCCTATTCATGCTCTACAACCTTGCTTCTTGGATCTTCTTCGGCTACGGAAGCCATTTAGACTAGTTCATGCATGGGAACTTCCCTTTCAGTCTCTCACCCTCTCCATATCTCTGATCTGTCAGACCTGGTTGCAGCGCTGCACCCTTTCAATCACTAGTTCATCATTCACCACAGCGTCACCCCTTTCAGACCAGCTTCATCAGACCATTCTTCAATTTTAAAATATGAGTGTGTGATATGTATGTTAGTAATTAAGATTAGTTTTAATCCTCTTTGATTACCTTGTTAAAAAGTTCGGGTTCTTCCTTCTTTGTTTGCTTAATCCTCTTTGATTCATGTACCTATAATAAATCATTTAAATATTCTGTATCTTTACAGTTAATTTGTTACGTATGTCCAAAAACATTGCAAGAAATTTCCTACATCAACTGCACCTCCACATGTTCGAAGAACTCGAAGTTCTTCGACCATCCCATAATGTGTTGTGAATCAAACGGGAGATGAATGTTGCTGACAGGCATTCATTCTCCCTGGAAACCCACACTTTCTTTGTGGTTTTGTTTGGGAACCATTGTAGATAACACTATTATGTATGTATGTGTATGTGTGTGTGTATAGTGTTTCGTGGCTTGCTTCTTTCAGGATGTTGGTCTGAAACTGACTTGAAAGTGGATGGCAACAATTCTTTATTTATCTCTTTATTTGGTGATGTGGATAGTTTGTACAAGTTAACATGGTATACACAATACCTGCTGCTTATATGAATGTGTATTACCACATACAACATACTTTGGGGTATATGCAAGAAAGTACACTACATGTCTGAAGCACTTTCTTGCATTAGAAGTTGTTGAGTTTGAAGCTCCTCCCTAATCTTATTTGAAAGAAGATTGCCTTTGTCGAATTTATCTTGAGACCAGTCTCTTAATTTCCTCCTAAAACATCGGATTTGTTAATATTCTACAAGACAGTGTAGGGGTATGGTGGTGGTAGACAGTGTAGGGTTTTGTGGAATAGGGAACAGTTGAATGAGTTGTGGCAGTTGAATGAGTTGTAGTCACTGGTGGCTGTTGGAGCGGTTGCTGCAGCAGATGGTTGGAGAAATGTATGGCAAAATGTTGGAGTGTTAGAAATGCTTCAATAGATGGTTGTTGCAACTGAGAAAATTGAGGTTAACATTGCTTTAATCTATTTTCCATATTGGGAAAATAGATCAGTAGAAATAATCAATTGTAGTTTCTAGTTCATGCAGTTCATGCACTTGCTTTAATGTTTGTACACTGTAATGAAAAATATATATCACATTTCTATCTGAGCATGCACTTGTTTTAACATTTTCTGTTTCTTTGTGTTAACTTCGCAGGCTTATTTGAAAGGAAGCAAGGTCCTTAGTACGCAACTAGATCAGATCTTGCATGTTGGAACTCTGTAATGTTTGTACTCTGTAATATTTGGAAGGATTGCTTTAATGTTTCCACTCTGTAATGTTTGTACACTTATTAAATTGACATTATTTTCTGTTTCTCTGTGTTAACTTGGCTGCAGGCTTATGTTTTATTCAATGGTTATGCACTTGCTTTAATGTTTGTACACTGTAATGAAAAATATATCACATTTCTTTCTGAGCATGCTCTTGTGTTATATTTGATGATTATAATCTTTATTCGTTTATGAAGATTTAGTTTGATTGCTATTATTAAAATGTAATATATAGGCATAGCTCTTGAAAAGTGTATCTACGATTTTTATAGCGGCATATATGAGCTGTAAAAGAATTTATCAATACTATAACATGTTGATTTAATAGCATGAAATGACCACTATTGAATAAATATTTTATAGCGACAAAATGGTGTTATAAAGATTTCCAATTTCATTGAGATTTAGCTGTAGTATAGCGGCTATAATGAGCTATTGAATAAATATTTTATAGCGGCAAAATGGTGTTATAAAGATTTCCAGTTCCGTTGAGATTTAGCTGTATTATAGCGGCTATAATGAGCTATTGAATTAACGTACCAGAGCGGAGAATTTGCGTTATAAAACTAAGCTCAACCATAGCGGCATATTTTGTGTTATAAATATTCAATAGTTTTTTATAACATGTCCATATACAGCGCTTATCAAACCGCTATGGTTGTGATTAATAGCGGCTATATGCCGCTATAAAAGACACTTTTTGTTGTAGTGACTGTCATCAACATTGCATACCATCCAACTCACAGCACTGCTACAACAATACAATATCAACAACAACACTCTCTGTCAATACCTCCATCATCTCACAGCAACACTTCATTAACTCCTATCACCTAACTGTCACTGCACTGCAAGTTTTCTTTCAGACCACCTTTAAGGCCACAACATACACTCAAGATTACAACTGTTGCTTCAAGAATCCATCAACTGTACATTTAAAAATAATCCTCTTCTTTTGCCTGCAAATAGAGCCTCATCCAAACATTTCTACACTTCTGTTGCCATCTACTTCCACAAACTATTCACTGCTATTCATCGACCACTTTTATACTTCAACATCCCACCAACCATATTCATACTGGCACCACTCTACCATCCACAAATAAACAGTGACCATCACTATCACAACTACCTCCCATACTACCATACATCTGTAACGACCCGTAAATTTAACCGGTTTTAATAGCGTTATTAATTGAATTTTTGCGATATTTTAAACGATAAAATTTTGAAATATAAATTTGATATTTGAAATGCGTCTAGTTAAACATAGCAACTGGTAGATTTTCATTCGAAAATATGAAGTTTATATCGGACGTAAATTTACTTCAATTTAATCAGTTAAAAAGCGATGAAAATAAAATGTTTTCGAAAACCTAAATATTTTTATATAGAAAATTCTAAACCATCTTCTGAGCAAGACGACATTTTTCGTTTTTCAAAATTCGGACTTCTTTAGCTCCGTCGATCTTATTTTTCTGTGTTTTTCTAGCATTTTCCGCTGGTAGAAAATTCGCATTTTTATAATTCAATCATACCACTGATATCTATATACCGTTTTGATCGCCTCGTCGTGCTGATCTCCGCAGTATATTTATTTCCGTGTTTTGAAATTCGGTACACAGCGAAAACCGTGAAACGGCTAGCCGTATCGGTATCCGTTTTGGTCCTTTGAGTTTCGATGTCCATTCACTTGTGCAACGGTTGAAATTAATTGAGTACAACTTTTAATATTTCCTAAATTTAACAGCTGTCTTTTGCTTTTCCCTAGGGCCAATCTATCTCTGTTTGTCCTTTCATTTTCATTATTAGTCTGTCGTTCAAAAGAAAATTAGTATACATAATTGTGAATACTCATTTTTTTATACGAAAGTTATATTACGGTTTAGAGATGCCTGCTCATTCTCTAATCTTCCATTCTTCTCTTTCTTTGAGATCTGCTCCTCCATTTCATTCCTCATCTTCTCTGTTATAAAAATATATATGAAGAAAAGTATAAGCACCTCCACCAAGTGACCACCCCAACGCCCTGCCTCTCTCTGGCCTCAACTTGGACCCGTTAACCAACTTGCCCGGCCTCGTCCTCACTAATAGCCAATTCCCTGCATGCACAGGTACTCCATCACCGCTCTAGCTACCTCCATCGCCATCTCCGGCCCGAGCCATCAACTTCTGCCGAACTCGACTGACCACAAACCTGAGTTCCACATCTCGACCGCCACACAGAACCCACAAAGCCTCCCCACTTCGATAGCCTGTCGCCGCTTCTCCCCATCCATCTTCCCACCGAGCAACAGCGACCATCACAGCCCCTCTCTCTCTCTCTCCGTCGGCTCCGTTTTTCCCTCCTCTCTTCCTCTCCCGTGCATCAGCATGCATCCACTAGCAACCAACCCAGACGCAAGTTTATGTTCCTTGCTCCCTCCTCTTTTACTGTTTATCATTTGCAGGTATATGAGTTATGTTAGTTTATGGTATATATAGGTTGTTGATAATTATTTTCGTTCATTTCACATTATATTATGAAATATGATTTGTTTTGGAATATGAAGAAGATTTGTTAACGTGTTTTATATATAAACTTTTGTGACCTGTAGGCTAGTTTTGATTGTTTTGGTGTCTGCATTGATTTAAAATTTCTAAAGTACGATGGGGCAGGTTTATATGTAGAGTTATACAAGATAAAAAAGAAAAATATATATATATATATATATATATTATATGTGTCGAAGGTAGTCTGCATCTCTGTTTTCGTGTGCTGGGTTCCCACATATGGGTTATTGTATATATAGAGATTTTAATGTTCTAAGTCTTTATTTTTCATGAGTTGTAAAGTTTGGCTTATACGGTTGATATAAATATTTGTCCTTTATATTGATTTTTATTATATATATTTTATACACTAGTTATATAAATATACTATATATTTGTTAAACATATATGATTATTTATAAACGTAAGTGGATGATTTTAATAAGTATATGAGTATTGTATGCTTATATTCCATATAGCTTCTTGTTTGTATTCTTTCAACAGTTTAAAATTTTATTTATTTATATTAAGGTACATATGCATTGACTGTTACTTTTTAAAAGTATAGTATATATTATTAGCTTTGTTCGCCTATTGCATATGCAGTCTAGGTATGTGAGTATACCCTTTATACTTTATAATCTTTGTGTATATATTTCAGGTACTGACTTGGAGTATATTTTAGTTTATAAACATTTTATATGGTAGTATTTTCTATAATACAAAGTGTGTGTATATATATTGTTACTTAAGTATATATGGATGATTATACGCGTAATATATAAATATTTTATATTGTAAGTTGGTAACTGTATATGATTTATTTTAGGTGAAGAAATAAATAAATATATGTGTTATATAAGTATGCAGTTGTTGTTTATAAACTATTGAATATATGAAGATATTTTGTTAACTTGATTTATTTTGTGTTACATATCTATTACGTGTGTATGGGGGTGTTTTGAAGTTTTCGAGAAATGCTGCCAGTTATATGTTTGCAGTTTCGTTGATTTTGTAGTAAATATATATATATAGACATAATAATAATAATATATCCACTTTCAGTTTATATCAAAACCTGATTCTGATCTGTTCTTGTCGATCTTCCATTTATCAGCTTTGTCCATCGATCTCCTCTCCGTCGTGCTTTGCTTTGGAATTCATGCTTAGATTCGTAGCTTATTCCATCATCAAAAATCTCTAGCCTCGAAAGGTGAGCAATCACTCACGATTAATGTTCTTTTATTTATTAAATCTGATTTCAATTGGAACGACACATGAGATATGCTGCTGTTAGTTATTTACACTGTATATATTCTATTACCTGTATATATTCACCTATGACATCTGACACCACTATCTGGTTATTATTATGCGATGATGATACAGTTTGGTTGATAATTGATTGATTGATTGTTGTTTATATTGGATGTTAATGTGATAAATATTATGCAATTGAATTTGACGTAGGATAATTAGCGACTTGAAATTGATGTATATGTTGAATTTGATTAGTTAAATTTGTATAATATAACCCCTAAAATGTTTAATTATTTCACACGTAGAAAAACGGTTAATTACCCTTGAACCGTTTGAATTTATGTTGTATTAATTGATGAAGTATGAAGTTGAATAATTGATGTAAAGTGTAGAATTGCATAGAATAAATGGTGAAATAATCTTTAATCTACATGAAATGATAGTGTAGATTCTAGAAATGATTATATTAATTTGCACAAACAACAATGTAAATTAATACGATTATTTCGGAATTATATGAATTAATTATTGGATTGTTATTTATTGTTGTTATTGCTTGTTTATTTACTTTGACACCATTCCAGTTATCACACTGCAAGTTCCCTTTGCTATGCTTTGATTTTGAATTGAATTGGAATCGGGTTGAAATGATAAATACCCAAATTTAACTTTGACCTAGGATAGAGAATTAAATAAAACCCGATTGGTCGATGATTTGTTTTAAAAATAAAATAAAGATTTTATTTGAATAAATGATAAGGTTTTGAAATGAAGTTGGAATTTAAATTTTTATGAAAGGAAAATGTTAACATTTAATAATATGAAATAAAATATTAACAATGTAATTGATGAAAGAACGTTGTTTAATTTGAGAAACGATTGAATTAAGTTTGGAAATTTTTTAATAATTAAGTTTGAAATTATTTGATAATTAAGTTTTGAAATTATTTGATAATTAAATAAGATTGAATTATTTAATAATTAAATAAAATTGAATTCTTTAATAAGTGAAATTTAGTTTCTTTATTAATTGAGCTTTGAAATTGCAACTAAGTAAATAAATAAGTGAAATTAAATTTTCTTTGACAAGAAATAAAAATGTGATTTATTGAAATGAATGTAAGACTTGTAATTTTAAGAATTGATTTGACGAATCTAATTTAATTCAATTTGAAGTTTTGATATAATGAAGTTAAACGTAAGTGATTGATTTCATGAATTGGAAATTAAATGGAAATGGTTTTAAATGATAAATTTATTTAGCGAATATTGAATGAAATCGATTAATGAATTTAAATTGATTTGAATGTTAAATTAAATTAATTTAAATGATTTCGGAATGAAATTTATATACGAACTTGAATCAATATTTGAATTGTTTTAAAAAGAAATTTAAATTGAATTATAAGATTTTGAAATTTTGAATTTGGAAGTTTAGAAACGTAACTTTTGGAAAAAATTTTAGAAAGACAAATGAAATGTTGATTTATAAATTCTAATTGAAATTGAAATTTAGTTTGGTTACGAAATATATTAAATGACCAATCGGTGAAATAATGACGAAAGTTATTAAAGAGACCGGAATCGGTTAGGGACATACTCACTGTCTAAACCGAAAACCACTTTAATAACTATACGCGGAGTGTGATCCAGAATGAAGTGGTTAGAATGATGTACGTGATGACTGAAGAAAGAGAACGATAATGGATAGCTTTGACACTTGTGTCAAATTGGAAATGACTAAAACAGGAGCCGTGCCGGGCTGAATGGGGGGTTAGCTACCTCGAGCGAACACACTTCTTCGAAACTACTCATTACTTGTTGTCGATTGGTGCACCCTTGATTTTGGGATTGTTGTTTCGCGGTGTTGCGATCGCTGCGGCGATGCGTTCTCACCAGTCCGGATCAGGCAAACGGTAGTTTCACTACCTTGGGTATTGCCTCATGTGCCTTGTCATACTTGGATCCCCATATACGCGACCACTACGATTTGTTTTGTGTTATACCTATGGAGTACTCCCTGATAGCCCACTAGTTTACGGTGGAGTTTACAGTGCTGTATAGACTATAACACTTATAAAAATGTGTTAAGGGGGATAATGGTAACGCCTTAACACTATTTTGATATCTTATATTATTGATAGGCATTATCTACTTATCGTACACTACTACATAGTAGATAGTTTAACGGATCCTTAAAGGATGGTTATTCCAAACATTCATTGAGTTATTTGTATTTCAATTGCTATTTCACTTGAGTTGGATTTATTGATATAAGGATGTTAATCCTGACTCGAGTGTTTTGTGTTTTCTTTACGCTCGGGTCAGACTGAGTGTACTAGTATTCGAGACTCACCTTTGGAGTTGGAGCTTTGCTTGAAGATCCAGCCATCTATTCTGCTTTCAGTATTCGATGATTCCAGTGATGTATTCTAATTTGTATTTGATGTATCGTATTACTCTTCCGTTGTATCTGGTTTAACTCTGATGTAACTTATACATTTATATAGTAGCTTCATGAACTACTATCTCTTTTATTTCCGCTGCATTTATTACTCTGTGTCTGTGATCTATGATTATATCTATTTACTGTATATGCTGAGTTTTGCCAATTTTAAATTAACAATGCGGTATTTTGAATTATTCAAGTCCGACATGTGTGTCTGCCTATGCACTTGGCGGGTGCAGCATGATAGGGGGTTCTCGCATTTGGTTTGGTAGCGAGCGGATGACTCTTACTCCTACATGTCCCTGCGGGGTTGGTGCAATCGAGAGGCTGGCTGTAAAGGCAGAACACAGGTACTGCTGTATGCTACGGTGGGCGTTACCCCACTGACGCGGTCCGTTACAGTTGGTATCAAAGCTTTGGTAGCTCTAGGCAAAACTTAACATATAGGGTAAATGTATTTACAGAATCACTCTCATTCGAGTTTCAATCTCTTCCTTTGACTCAATTCCTTTGAATTTTGGAACGTTCCCCTCGGTTCCGAAATTCATTCGTGTCCTTCACTATTCGTCTTCTTTCAATTCTGGAGCACCCCATAACTCCATTTTGAATGATATCTATAATAGATCGGTGGTCTCGCCAATCTTCGAATGATTCGTAAAGGAGCAAAACTCCTTTATAATAGGCATCGATTTACCGGAGATTTCTATATCCTCGGTTTACGATGCTATATATTACCTGCTATACCTGAATTCCATCTCTTGAGATCGAGTGTTGATTTACCTCGGAATTCAGCATCGATCTTATTCTTGAAGTTACGGACGACCCGGTTAAGGTTGCCCATGAATTAAATAAACTCATCCATCTCTCGATTGTGGTAATTGAATTATCTTATCTTCTGTTTCAAACTTATTTTCGAATCTAAATTCTCTTTGATTTGATTTCCATCAAATTTGAATCGCTATACATATTTTGAAATCTATTCTTGTATCGTCGAGTGAGGAATTGTATTTGTAAAATTATATCTAAATGTTTTAAAAATATATTGTGTTGTTTGAGTTGTTAATGTTGATTTGGATTTTCGATCGATTCGTCTGATCAACGCTATCGATAGGATTTCCAAAACACTTTAACAGAGCAAACCGACACAATATCGTTTTCAAAATTTGGTAAACAAAATAAATTTTTGAATAATTATATTATATATACAAGTATAAATTTTCTGAAATTAAATTGTTAATGAATCTATTGTCAGAAATGATAATAATTGATTTTCATTTATTGTTTTGTAATCCATCGACTATTTCAACATCCAGATTTGAAAATTAATTTAATTTAAATTTAGAATTTGAGAAATAAATTTCCAATAATTTCAAACTTTGGTTTTAAGGTTTTAGAATGTAAGTGTATGTTATTTTCAAATAGAAATTGTTTCCAAAGAATTTTAATGTTGAATCAGTGCTCTTCCCTTCAGTCGCTGGAAAATAATTTCGGTGATGACGGCCGCATCATCGACATTCATTTTTGAGTTTCGAAGTGGAGAGACCATCAGTAGCTTGCTACACTTTTGTTTGAAATGAATTTAATTTGAAATTTCTTAAGTATGACTTGATTTAAATCATATATATATTAGTATTTGATTTAGATTTGACTTGGATATATTGTATGTATATTTATTTATCCCTAAATAGTTTGAAGAGAATCAGAAATTTAATTCTTAAATTTTATTGAGGATAAATCTCAAATATAAAATGAACCAAAATTTTGAATAAATATGTAAGCTTGAGATAATTGAATTAGAAAATTTTATTTGTATAATACTCAATTTCATTCTAATATAACTTACCTAAATTTTCAAAAGTTAACTATGTAATTGAATATTATAACAACATAAAATGATACCAAAGGAATTTTAAATAAATTTGAGTAGTTATAATAAGTGTGAATATACTTAATATATGTGGTAAGATATATTAAGTAGAATTAATTTAATAATAATGTGGAATAAAGAAGAATTAAATTTGTCGAATAAATTATGATTATAATAAATGACTATTCAAATTTATGATCATTGGAACTGTTAATTTAAGATAATTGGATAATATACAATATAAATGTCTTCATAAATAAAAGTTGAGTGCTTATAATAAAATGTATACACTTAAAGTTTAGTTATAAAATGGTTAATAGAGATAAATAGAATACTAGGTTAGTTGAATAATAAATGGATTGATAAAATAAATTGTTGTTGAAATAAATTTTGTAACAAACAATGATAAATCGAAAATATACCAAGATAATGAAATTCTTTGAGTTTAAAGTCTGTTAAATATAAATTAATTTAAATTGAAATTTATATGGTTTAAATTAATTGTTATTTTGTAATTCAAGTCTATCTTCTTCCTGGTTGTTTCTTCTCCTACCTCGTTCCTTTTCGGGGACGAAAAGTTTTGAGTGGGGAAGAATGTAACGACCCGTAAATTTAACCGGTTTTAATAGCGTTATTAAATGAATTTTTGTGATATTTTAAACGATACAATTTTGAAATATAAATTTGATATTTGAAATGCGTCTAGTTAAACATAGCAACTGGTAGATTTTAGTTCGAAAATATGAAGTTTATATCGGACGTAAATTTACTTCAATTTAATCAGTTAAAAAGCGATGAAAATAAAATATTTTCGAAAACCTAAATATTTTTATATAGAAAATTCTAAACCATCTTCTGAGCAAGACGACATTTTTCGTTTTTCAAAATTCGGACTTCTTTAGCTCCGTCGATCTTATTTTTCTGCGTTTTTCTTGCATTTTCCGCTGGTAGAAAATTCACATTTTTATAATTCAATCATACCACTGATATCTATATACCGTTTTGATCACCTCGTCGTGCTGATCTCCGCAATATATTTATTTCCGTGTTTTGAAATTCGGTACACAGTGAAAACCGTGAAACGGCTAGCCGTATCGGTATCAGTTTTGGTCCTTTGAGTTTCGATGTCCATTCACTTGTGCAACGGTTGAAATTAATTGAGTACAGCTTTTAATATTTCCTAAATTTAACAGCTGTCTTTTGCTTTTCCCTAGGGCCAATCTATCTCTGTTTGTCCTTTCATTTTCATTATTAGTCTGTCGTTCAAAAGAAAATTAATATACATAATTGTGAATACTCATTTTTTTTATACGAAAGTTATATTACGGTTTAGAGATGCCTGCTCATTCTCTAATCTTCCATTCTTCTCTTTCTTTGAGATCTGCTCCTCCATTTCATTCCTCATCTTCTCTGTTATAAAAATATATATGAAGGAAAGTATAAGCACCTCCACCAAGTGACCACCCCAACGCCCTGCCTCTCTCTGGCCTCAACTTGGACCCGTTAACCAACTTGCCCGGCCTCGTCCTCACTAATAGCCAATTCCCTGCGTGCACAGTTACTCCATCACCGCTCTAGCTACCTCCGTCACCATCTCCGGCCCAAGCCATCAACTTCTGCCGAACTCGACTGACCACCAACCTGAGTTCCACATCTCGACCGCCACACAGAACCCACAAAGCCTCCCCACTTCGACAACCTGTCGCCGCTTCTCCCCATCCATCTTCCCACCGAGCAACAGCGACCATCACAGCCCCTCTCTCTCTCTCTCTCCGTCGGCTCCGTTTTTCCCTCCTCTCTTCCTCTCCCGTGCATCAGCATGCATCCACTAGCAACCAACCCAGACGCAAGTTTATGTTCCTTGCTCCCTCCTCTTTTACTGTTTATCATTTGCAGGTATATGAGTTATGTTAGTTTATGGTATATATAGGTTGTTGATAATTATTTTCGTTCATTTCACATTATATTATGAAATATGATTTGTTTTGGAATATGAAGAAGATTTGTTAACGTGTTTTATATATAAACTTTTGTGACCTGTAGGCTAGTTTTGATTGTTTTGGTGTCTGCATTGATTTAAAATTTCTAAAGTACGATGGGGCAGGTTTATATGTAGAGTTATACAAGATAAAAAAGAAAAATATATATATATATATATATATATATATATATATTATATGTGTCGAAGGTAGTCTGCATCTCTGTTTTCGTGTGCTGGGTTCCCACATATGGGTTATTGTATATATAGAGATTTTAATGTTCTAAGTCTTTATTTTTCATGAGTTGTAAAGTTTGGCTTATACGGTTGATATAAATATTTGTCCTTTATATTGATTTTTATTATATATATTTTATACACTAGTTATATAAATATACTATATATTTGTTAAACATATATGATTATTTATAAACGTAAGTGGATGATTTTAATAAGTATATGAGTATTGTATGCTTATATTCCATATAGCTTCTTGTTTGTATTCTTTCAAAAGTTTAAAATTTTATTTATTTATATTAAGGTACATATGCATTGACTGTTACTTTTTAAAAGTATAGTATATATTATTAGCTTTGTTCCCCTGTTGCATATGCAGTCTAGGTATGTGAGTATACCCTTTATACTTTATAATCTTTGTGTATATATTTCAGGTACTGACTTGGAGTATATTTTAGTTTATAAACATTTTATATGGTAGTATTTTCTATAATACAAAGTGTGTGTATATATATTGTTACTTAAGTATATATAGATGATTATACGCGTAATATATAAATATTTTATATTGTAAGTTGGTAACTGTATATGATTTATTTTAGGTGAAGAAATAAATAAATATATGTGTTATATAAGTATGCAGTTGCTGTTTATAAACTATTGAATATATGAAGATATTTTGTTAACTTGATTTATTTTGTGTTACATATCTATTACGTGTGTATGGGGGTGTTTTGAAGTTTTCGAGAAATGCTGCCAGTTATATGTTTGCAGTTTCGTTGATTTTGTAGTAAAATATATATATATATATACATAATAATAATAATAATAATATATCCACTTTCAGTTTATATCAAAACCTGATTCTGATCTGTTCTTGTCGATCTTCCATTTATCAGCTTTGTCCATCGATCTCCTCTCCGTCGTGCTTTGCTTCGGAATTCATGCTTAGATTCGTAGCTTATTCCATCGTCAAAAATCTCTAGCCTCGAAAGGTGAGCAATCACTCACGATTAATGTTCTTTTATTTATTAAATCTGATTTCAATTGGAACGACACTTGAGATATGCTGCTGTTAGTTATTTACACTGTATATATGCTATTACCTGTATCTGTTCACCTATGACATCTGACACCACTATCTGGTTATTATTATGTGATGATGATACAGTTTGGTTGATAATTGATTGATTGATTGTTGTTTATATTGGATGTTAATGTGATAAATATTATGCAATTGAATTTGACGTAGGATAATTAGCGACTTGAAATTGATGTATATGTTGAATTTGATTAGTTAAATTTGTATAATATGACCCCTAAAATGTTTAATTATTTCACACGTAGAAAAACGGTTAATTACCCTTGAACCATTTGAATTTATGTTGTATTAATTGATGAAGTATGAAGTTGAATAATTGATGTAAAGTGTAGAATTGCATAGAATAAATGGTGAAATAATCTTTAATCTACATGAAATGATAGTGTAGATTCTAGAAATGATTATATTAATTTGCACAAACAACAATGTAAATTAATACGATTATTTCGGGATTATTTGAATTAATTATTGGATTGTTATTTATTGTTGTTATTGCTTGTTTATTTACTTTGACACCATCCCAGTTATCACACTGCAAGTTCCCTTTGCTATGCTTTGATTTTGAATTGAATTGGAATCGGGTTGAAATGATAAATACCCAAATTTAACTTTGACCTAGGATAGAGAATTAAATAAAACCCGATTGGTCGATGATTTGTTTTAAAAATAAAATAAAGATTTTATTTGAATAAATGATAAGGTTTTGAAATGAAGTTGGAATTTAAATTTTTATGAAAGGAAAATGTTAACATTTAATAATATGAAACAAAATATTAACAATGTAATTGATGAAAGAACGTTGTTTAATTTGAGAAACGATTGAATTAAGTTTGGAAAATTTTTAATAATTAAGTTTGAAATTATTTGATAATTAAGTTTTGAAATTATTTGATAATTAAATAAGATTGAATTATTTAATAATTAAATAAAATTGAATTCTTTAATAAGTGAAATTTAGTTTCTTTATTAATTGAGCTTTGAAATTGCAACTAAGTAAATAAATAAGTGAAATTAAATTTCCTTTAACAAGAAATAAAAATGTGATTTATTGAAATGAATGTAAGACTTGTAATTTTAAGAATTGATTTGACGAATCTAATTTAATTCAATTTGAAGTTTTGATATAATGAAGTTAAACGTAAGTGATTGATTTCATGAATTGGAAATTAAATGGAAATGGTTTTAAATGATAAATTTATTTAGCGAATATTGAATGAAATCGATTAATGAATTTAAATTGATTTGAATGTTAAATTAAATTAATTTAAATGATTTCGGAATGAAATTTATATACGATCTTGAATCAATATTTGAATTGTTTTAAAAAGAAATTTAAATTAAATTATAAGATTTTGAAATTTTGAATTTGGAAGTTTTGAAACGTAAATTTTGGAAATTTTTTTAGAAAGACAAATGAAATGTTGATTTATAAATTCTAATTGAAATTGAAATTTAGTTTGGTTACGAAATATATTAAATGAACAATCGGTGAAATAATGACGAAAGTTATTAAAGAGACCGGAATCGGTTAGGGACATACTCACTGTCTAAACCGAAAACCACTTTAATAACTATACGCGGAGTGTGATCCAGAATGAAGTGGTTGGAATGATGTACGTGATGACTGAAGAAAGAGAACGATAATGGATAGCTTTGACACTTGTGTCAAATTGGAAATGACTAAAACAGGAGCCGTGCCGGGCCAAATGGGGGGTTAGCTACCTCGAGCGAACACACTTCTTTGAAACTACTCATTACTTGTTGTCGATTGGTGCACCCTTGATTTTAGGAGTGTTGTTTCACGGTGTTGCGATCGCTGCGGCGATGCATTCTCACCAGTCCGGATCAGGCAAACGGTAGTTTCACTACCTTGGGTATTGCCTCATGTGCCTTGTCATACTTGGATCCCTATATACGCGACCACTACGATTTGTTTTGTGTTATACCTATGGAGTACTCCCTGATAGCCCACTAGTTTACGGTGGAGTTTACAGTGCTGTATAGACTATAACACTTATAAAAATGTGTTAAGGGAGATAATGGTAACGCCTTAACACTATTTTGATATCTTATATTATTGATAGGCATTATCTACTTATCGTACACTACTACATAGTAGATAGTTTAACGGATCCTTAAAGGATGGTTATTCCAAACATCCATTGAGTTATTTGTATTTTAATTACTATTTCACTTGAGTTGGATTTATTGATATAAGGATGTTAATCCTGACTCGAGTGTTTTGTGTTTTCTTTACGCTCGAGTCAGACTGAGTGTACCAGTATTCGAGACTCACCTTTGGAGTTGGAGCTTTGCTTGAAGATCCAGCCATCTATTCTGCTTTCAGTATTCGATGATTCCAGTGATGTATTCTGATTTGTATCTGATGTATCGTATTACTCTTCTGTTGTATCTGGTTTAACTCTGATGTAACTTATACATTTATATAATAGCTTCATGAACTACTATCTCTTTTATTTCCGCTGCATTTATTACTCTGTGTCTGTGATCTGTGATTATATCTATTTACTGTATATGCTGAGTTTTGCCAATTTTAAATTAACAACGCGGTATTTTGAATTATTCAAGTCCGACATGTGCGGATGCGAATGGTCCAAAATATCGGGTCGTTACAACATCCCACTGCCCTTCACATCCATCATCTACCAAACACATAACCTCTGTCACAACCAACTCTATTGACCACTTCCCCATTTCATCCTGCAGCTATCACCATCAACCCACTGTCTAATCCAAATTGCCCATCACCATCATACATCTCCTTCAACCATATTGCACTGCCGAACATCCCTTCCATTGTTAACAAACCATCTGCACTTCAACCTCCCCATCCAGTGCCTACAACTGTGCTCTGTGCTCTGCCATCAAACCCCCACCCTTCCAACCATTACCAGTGCATAGTGTGTCGGTACCACATAGCCATCATTCCCCCATTGCTTGCCCTGTCTTCTCCATATCATAACCCTAATCAACATCACTCGCGACTTCAGCAACATCACAGCGACCTTCAGCAAACCGCAAACAGCTCGCGACTTCACCCACTTTAACCCAACTAGCAATCGCGACACAAATCCCCTTGACCTCATACATGCAAAAAACAAACCAATCAATTGCAAACCTTGAAATGCAAATGAGTCAATTAGCCACGTCTGTAAGTGAAGGCAAAATAGGAACATTTCCAAGCCAGCCCCTTCCAAATCCCAGAAATCAAAACGCAAATTCAAATCAAGCCCATGTTGTTCAAGATAGCGACGTCACCCAATTGAAAGCTATCACAACTCTAAGTTCCGGTAAACAAATCGATAATCAAGTCGTTAATCCAAACGATTTATCAGAAACCTCTCTCGACACTTCTAAAACCACGAATGAATCTGAACAGAACGTGGAGCCAAATGTTGAATCGAATATAAAACCAAAATTCTTCATCTACTCCAGTAGAACCGCCTACCGAGTATCGTGTTCCATTTCCACATCATCTTCGACCAAAGAAACACTTTGACCAAATGGAAAAGATGTAGAAATTTTTTAAACAAGTCAAATTTAACATTCCGCTTCTTGACATCATTCAGTAAGTCCCCACTTACGCGAAATTTGTTAAGGACTTGTGTACCCAAAAGTGACATACTTAAGTGCCCAAAAAAGTCTTCTTAGCTGCCAGTTTAAGTGAAGTCTTGTCCCAATCCATGCCCGTTAAATACAAAGATCCTGGCTGCCCTATGATTTCATGTACAATTGGAGACAAGACGATAAACAAATGTTTGATAGACTTAGGTGCAAGTGTCAACTTGATTCCATACTCCATGTATGAAAAATTAGGCTTAGGTAAGCTCAAACCCACAAAAGTTACACTTTAATTCGTCGATCGTTCCATTAAGAAGCCCATAGGAGAAATCGAGGATGTGCTCATTCGAGTAGGGCAATTCATATTCCCCGTTGATTTTATCGTTCTCAAAACACAACCCGTGATAAATCCCGCAAGTCAAATTCCATTGATTTTAGGCCGACCATTCTTAGCCACCTCAAATGCCTTAATCAATTATAGCAATGGTTCGATGAAAATCTCTTTTGGAAACATGACTTTGGATCTTAATATTTTCAATCTTGAAAGCCAATCGAACGAACCTCGTGACCAAACGTTGGAAGTTAGTGCCATTCACGAAAGCTTTGAAAACGAGACACTTGACCTTAGCGACGAACGTGATGCCGAGTACGAAAAATTGTTTCACGAAATCCCCAACGAGATTGAATATACTCTTCCCTTTAAATCACTTCCAGTTGAGTCTGAATCTCAACCCAACTCTTTAATCGAGCAACTTTAGAAGTTGGACCTCAAACCACTTCCCGATCACCTTAAGTACGTATACTTAGGTGATAACGAAACATTTCCTGTCACAATTTCTGCAACTCTCTCTCTCAATCAAGAAACTTATTTACTTTCAATCCTATCCAAAAACAAGGACGCAATGGGATGGTCAATCTCCAATGCAAAAAGAATTAGTCCCGCTCTTGTTCAACATCGCATCCATTTAATCGACGATGCCAAGCCTGCTCATGACACACAATGAAGGCTTAATCCAAAAGTGAAAGATGCGGTGCGTGATGAAATTCTTAAACTTCTCGACATCGGAATGATTTACCCAATCTTTGATAGTTCATGGGTTAGCCAAATTCATGTTGTATCGAAAATGTCTGGGCTAACCGTTGTCAAAAACGATTCAAACGAACTTATTCCAACTTGTACTCAAACGGGTTGGCGTGTTTGCATTGACTATCGAAAACTAAATGCTGCAACACGTAAGGATCACTTCCCTCTTCCATTTATCGACCAAATGCTCGATCGTTTAGCCGGCCATGACGTCTACTGCTTCCTTGATGGTTATTCCGGCTATAACCAAATTCCAATCGCTCCCGAAGATCAAGAGAAAACGACTTTCACGTGTCAATTCGGTACCTTTTCTTATCGACGTATGCCATTCAGACTTTGTAATACTCCTACTACTTTCCAACGATGCATGGTCGGCATTTTTTCCGACCTGATTGAATGCTTTCTAAAAGTTTTTATGGACGATTTCTCTATCTTTGGTGATTCTTTTTCTGAATGTTTACATTATCTTGAGTTGGTTCTAAATCGATGTAAAGAAAAACATTTGACTTTGAATTCGGAAAAATGCCACTTTATGGTCAAACAAGGCATAGTCCTTGGACATATCATCTCAAATAAAGGCATTGAGGTAGATAAAGCAAAAGTTGATGTAATTGCAAACCTACCCATTCCCAAATCTGTTAATGACATTCGATCTTTTCTAGGACATGTTGGTTTTTACCGATTCTTTGTGAAAGACTTTAGCAAAATCGCTCGTCCTTTGACAACTCTCCTCGGAAAAGACGATCCATTCGATTTCAACTTCGAGTGTATCTCTTCGTTTGAACATCTTAAAAAAGAAATCATTTCAGCTCCAATCATTTGCGCACCAATTGGGATATCCCATTTGAAATAATGTATGATGCTTAGAACTTTGCAGTTGGTGCTGTCTTAGGACAACGCATCAACAAAATCCTTCACGTTATCTACTACACTGGCATGACTTTGAACAATGCTCAACTCAACTACACAACAACCGAAAAAGAGCTTCCAGCTGTTGTCTTTGCGCTTGAAAAGTTTCGACCTTACTTGATAGGTTCACACATCACGGTCTACACTGACCATACCGCTCTTCTATACCTTTCTGCCAAAATGGATGCTAAATCCCGTTTGATTCGTTGGATCCTTTTACTCTAAGAATTTGACCTTACAATCAAAGACAAAAAAGGATCCGATAATGTCATAGTCGATCACTTATCTCGTCTTCCGAACACACCATCTTCTTTGCCAATCAATGAAAACTTCCCCGATGAACAATTTATTTCAATTTCTATCGATCCATGGTACGCTGATATAGTGAACTACTTAGTCACTAAAGAAACTCCCTCATCTTAGTCCAAAAAGGACAAATAGAAATTCATGTCCCAAGTGAAATATTTCTATTGGGACGATCCATACTTGTTCAAATATTATCCCGACCAAATCATCCGACATTGCATTCCGGATAATGAGATCACGAGTGTTCTTTCGTTTTGCCACGATCAAGCATGCGGTGGACATTTCGGTCCTCGAAAAACTGTGGAAAAAGTGCTTCAGTGTGGTTTCCATTGGCCTTCTCTTTTCAAAGACTCGTTTGAATTTTGTAAAACTTGCTATCGATGTCAAATGCTTGGACGAATTTATCGACGAAATATGATGCCTCTAAACCCCATTCTTACGATCGAAATCTTAGATGTTTGGGGTATCGACTTTATAGGACCTTTTCCCAATTCTTTTGGCAACTTGTATATCCTTCTCGCTGTCGATTACGTCTCAAAATGGGTCGAAGCCATTCCTTGCAAAACCAACGACCATAGAATTGTTGTGAAATTTCTCAAAGAAAACATCTTTTCGAAGTTCGGCACACCTCGCACAATAATTAGTGATAACGGAACCCATTTTTGCAATCGATCTTTTGAAACATTAATGAAGAAATACTTGATAACTCACAAGTTATCCACTTTGTATCATCCTCAAACTTGTGGGCAAGTTGAAGTTTCAAATCGTCAAATAAAACAAATCTTGAAAAAATTGTCAACAAAAATTGAAAAGATTGGTCTCAGAAATTGACCGACGCGCTTTGGGCTTACGTACTGCTTTTAAAACTAACCTTGGGATGTCCCTATTTTATTTAGTTTATAGTAAAGCTTGCCATTTACCCATTGAAATCGAACACAAAGCGTTGTGGGCAATAAAGAACTTAAACTTTGAACTTGAGAAAGCTGACGAAAACCGAAAACTACAACTCAACGAACTAGAAGAACTTAGGAACGACGCGTATGAAAACGAGAAAATTTACAAAGAAAGAACCAAAGTTTTTCATGACAAGTCAATCCTAAGGAAAACGTTTTCGCCTAACCAGAAAGTTCTTTTATATGACTCAAGACTTCATTTATTCCCTAGGAAACTTAAACCGAGATGGATCAGACCATTTGTGGTACGAACTGTTTTTCCACATGGTGCCGTAGAAATAGAAAACCATAGGGATGGATCGATTTTCAAAGACAACGGTCATCGTTTGAAACATTTCTTGGAATAGCCAAGTAACTAAGAGGAGGAGCTTATGATTCTTCATGAGCCAAGCTACGTCTAGTAAGAATGTTAACCCTCTTTTGTAAATCTGTACATATTTTTCCTTGTTACATTCATTATGTCGTGCATTGACTGTGGGGACAAAGTCAAAATTAAGTATGGGGGGTCTCATCTTCATTTTTAATTTTTCTTGTTTATTTTTACATTTTCTTTCCAAAATTAAAAAAAATCCCAAAATTTCTAAATCTCAAAAACATTTTCTTTTTAGCATTTTGATTTATTTTGAAGAAACACTATAGGATAAGTATAAGTTTTGGTTAGTAAATTGAAATTTTTGAAAATTTATTTGTCTTAACAAAAATAAAAATGAAGTTCGATTACAAATAACAATGGTTTAACTAGTATATAGGAAGGTTCATATGTGTTAATTATGAAGTATATTCTAATTGAAAATCTTTGTTTAAAAAAGTGGTAAATTTAAAGTAAAGGATATAACATTTTTATCTTCTAAGTTAAATGGTGCTAAGATGATTTTGCAAAACTCTCTCTTTCTAAAAAAACACAAATATATATATATATAACATTTGTATATATGTATATATTTTTAACACTTAGAGTCATGTGTTCACACTCGGTGTTCATTCGCCATGTTCTGTACCCTTCTCACGTAAGCCCGAAAGGCAGTGCACGATCGGTATATCTGGCCTCAGTTTATTTGTGTTAAATGTTAACCCGCCTTTTGGCAAGGCCGTAGACAGGCGGATTTAACTAAGTTGGTTGCTCGGTTGTCGCGACGGGAATATGATGGGTTTTAGTCAATTGGATGGATAGACAATCAATCATGGATGGTAATCATGATTATGCAGCCAGGATTCCGCATAGTCGATGGGCAAAGGATATTGAATACTTTCAACTTAGGTTTCGACAAGTCTCAAATCGCCCTAGACTCGCTTCAAGTTGTATGGAGTTGAGCTTCAAGCCTTTTGGAGGAATACTTCGAGTAGAGGTCGTTCGATAGGCATGGAAGGTTGTTCGGCATAAGTGGCTCGGCCGTGTTGGTGGTTCGACGTAGGAAGTTGTTCGGCATAGGTGGCTCAGCCGTGTTGGTGGCTCATCGTGGAGGGTGGCTCGGCTTAGCTAAATGGTGGTTCAGCCTGGGTTGTCGCTTGGCAACTTCGAGTCCTGAGGCATGTGACTTCGGGTCATCACTCGGGTAGCTCGGTGGAGTATTAGGTGGATCAACATGGTTGCTTAGGGTGTCGCTCGGTGTCCTCTAGCTCCTTGCTTTGAGTCTTTGTGGTTCGGCTCCTAGGATGTAGGTCGGTATGATGGAAGGTGAATCAGTGATTGAAGTTGGTTCAGCATGCTATGGATCGGTCTTGAGGGTGTGGGTCGGTCTGGATGATGTGGTTCGGTGTGGTGTTCTGGGTCGGTCGTGGAAAAGTGGATTGGCATCAAGGTGGTTTGGTGAATATGGATCGACGTAGGTCGTTCATCATGGTTGAGTGGATCAGACAAAGGAAGGAAGCTAATGTCATTCGGTCGGAGGTGGTTTGGCACGTATGGTTCGGCATTTGAGTGGTTCGGCCGTAGTGGGTAGGTCAGCATAGCAGGAGGTCGTTGTTTTAAGGAAGGAGATTCGGCACTTGGTTTCTTCGAGTCACAGGCAATTTTACTCTGAGTCTTGGATAGGACTGCTTCGAGTCATGCCCATGGGATATGGATTGCTGGGTCCGTCGTAGTGTTGAGTATGGTTCGGCTATGGCCTTGATGGGCCTGGATTACTCAGGAAGCCCAATAACTCAGGTTTTGCCTATAAATACAGCATGTGACGACCGCCCATGACCCCCACACCGAACATAGGAATAGTGCGCTGTAAAGTGTGCCAGGCAGCCATGGACGGTTGCCAAGGTTAAATTAAAACAGCAGAATCTATCGTATAACTCACAGCGCATGGATAAAATACAATAGAAAGTATATATAGTGAAGCTTTACAGAACAGAATCTCTATTAAACCTCATAATAGTTGAATACAAACATCTGAATAGTCAATACATCAAGCCTCACTACATAACACTCAGAGAATTATACAAAGCAGCGGAACATCCAGTACATATAGTAAGAAAATAATATGCAAGCCTCCAACTCGTCTTCGTCATCAGCATCGTTGGAAAGTAAGAATAGCACCTGTCACCTGCTACCTAGTCTGCCCATCCCAAAATGGATGAACAGCCCAAGGCAATAAGAGTTAAACATAAAGCCTTGAGTCAGACAACAGTCTTAGTGAGCGGTAAATTAACTAACGACATACCAAAAGAGCATAAAGGTAAAAGGAATAGGAATCCAACCCTCCCACTCCACCTCTTTCTACAGTGATAGCCCCCAGACAAACTAAGCAGAAATAAACATAGCAAAGCAGACATTTAAAGTAAAGCAATTATCACTCAAGTCAAGGTCGGTGTTTTCCAAGTACAAACCCCCAAGGCCTAAACCAAGATCAGATAAGCACCCAGAAAACATCGCTCTTGAGACCGAATGACGATACAACCAAACATCCATGACTCTGGCTATCACTGTTATCATTGCTTCGATACCACCGTTAATTGAATGACCGGCACATTCTTTCAGCCGTCCGTCAAGGGTTAATGGCAACCCCGGTTCTAGACATAACTCCGCACGTCGTCGCAGCCCGTGCCTAGGACTATCGAATCTGCCCAGAGTACTCGACTACAATCATAGTCTTTAGGGACTATCGAATCTGCCCAATGTACTCTTGTTTTGTGTCTGCTAGAACCTTCAATAACGATGAAACCTCAGCCTTCTAGTCATCCTCCTCGACGACTATTTCCATACTAGCTCAAGCGCCTCTCGAGCAAACCATTATCCTCAACTCGAACCATTTCACCGAGTTATCAACATGCTTGGAATGATCCCGTCTGGATTAAACCAAGGCTATCTCATACCATGCCTCGCTTCATCTCATCATAGCAAAGCCTAATCTCAACATCAACATCAACATCATCAAAACTATCCATATGAGCTTCATCATCCGCCACATATGCCACGAGCAGCTTTTCCAATTCAAGAGCCTTTCCCTTAGCTTTTGAATCATCTTTGACTAACTTGTCCAAATCAAATCATCAATCAACTAATTTACAACGATCAATCAAGTCAAACATTAATCCAAGTAATCAAGCATTCAAACATGATCAAATAAACAATTATAACAATAATGGCAATCTTGTAATTAAAGAGACTAAATCTAACAAGCATGAATCATGAGCAATATCTTTACAACTTGATGAATGAACTTGCATAGGTTAACATATAGTAAAATGGATGTCAAATCGTCATGAGCAATAGATCTATACTTAAGTTTATGAAAATGCATGGAAATCACTATTTTAACACCAAATCAAGCCAACAATCCGATATACTCCTTTGGATCCATGTGAGAGATAATCACCACTCACAAAATCACCTAAACACCTCAAAAGCAACACACTTCAGATCTGGACAGCGAAGAATCTAACTCGATCTATCAAAACTCCGCTTCAATCAATGAAATCTCTCTTCGATGGATGAAGATCTTCAATCTAAGCTCTTGGATCTTCGATTTGATCTTCGATTCGGATGGAAGGAATCACAAGATTAGAGTGGAGAAAAGAAGTGAAGAAGTATAGAACTCGAGCTCTCAAAATGGCAGCACTTCGTCGCTTCAAAATCCGGATCCCAAAAAGTGAAGGCATAACCCGTGTATTTATAGGCTGGAAACCCCTTAAGTCGTCCGCCCCATTAGGTCGTCCACGACCTATCGAGACCCCACGACCTACGACCTAACGACCCAAGCCTATGCGCATCCACGACCTATCGAAACCCCGCGACCTACGACCTAACGCATGCGCGCGACCTAACAGCTCAGCCTTTACGCGACCTAACAACAACGCAGGTGCGCGACCTAACACTCACGCGACCTAACAACAACGCAGGTGCGCGACCTAACACTCACGCGACCTAACAACAACGCAGGTGCGCGACCTAACACTCACGCGACCTAACTGTACTCAGCAATCCACCTTAGGTCGCTTACGACCTAACTTCAACACAAGGTCTCACGACCTAACTATAACAAGCCTTAACTCGTCCACGACCTAACTTTCTTAGGTCGTTAACTCACACAGTCTACTAGGTCGCTATTCCTATGCCGCTAATCCCTAGGTCGGTAACCTTCTTAGGTCGGTACATTTCTTAAGTCGCCAACTTCCTATAGGTCGCTCAAATTCTTAGGTCGCCAACTTTCTATAGGTCGCTCCTATCCTTAGGTCGCCAACTTCCTATAGGTCGCTCCAATCCTTAGGTCCTTCACCCGACCTAACCTACCCCACGACCTAAGCCACCACACGACTTATCTTCCAGACGACCTAAGCTACACATGGCTTATCTTCTATACGACCCAATGACAACTGTTTTACGATGTTTCGATCCGTAAAAATATGGGTCGTTACATTCTCTCCCCCTTAGGAATTTCGCCCCCGAAATTCCAAACAAACAAGAGCAATCAAAGACTATTCTGCACGCCTACCATCCATAGCAATCAACAAACCATGCATCCAATTCTAGCTTAGCATGCAGAATTCTAAAACTAGAACAAGTTACAATATCGTGAGATGACACGACACCTTATGGCCATACCTCGAAGAGTTCAGGATGAGCTGCCTTCATCCTCTCTTCCACCTCCCATGTACAGTCGTTATCATCACCACTCCATTGTACCTTGAGCAACCTAACTACCTTCCTCCTAAGCTGTTTCGTGTCAGTTTCCACAACACGAAGCGGCTTACGAGGTCTCTCAACAACTGGATCTACCTCAAAATCTTCACAACTATCGGCAGAAACAACAGTATTCGAGTCGTGCACATACTTCCGTAGATACGATACATGAAAAACATTGTGCACACTCGACATCTTTTCTGGTAACTCCAATCTGTAGGCGAGCTTTCTAATTCGCTCGATAATCGGGAATGGTCCAACAAATCTCGGAGTCAATTTTCCTTTCTTCCCGAATCGAATAACATTCTTCAGTGGAGAAATCTTCACAAAAACCATATCACCTACGTCGAATTCCAAATCCTTACGACGCTTATCGGCATAACTTTTCTGACGGTCTTGGGCTGTCTTCATTCGTTGCTGAATGATTTCTATGCAATTTGAAGTCTGTCGAATCATCTCTAGCCCAAGTATCAGCTTTCCTCCTGTTTCTAACCAACATGTCAGAGAGTTACACGGTCTTCCATACAATGCCTCATACGGTGCCATACCAATGCTTGACTTATAACTGTTATTATACGTAAATTCCACCTAATGAAGGTGATCTTCCCATGATCCTCCGAAATTTAAAACACAAGCTCTAAGAAGATCTTCCAAAACTCGATTGACTCTCTCGGTCTGACCATCTGTTTGGGGATGATAAGCTGTACTCAAACACAACTCGGTTCCCAAAACTTCCTGGAAGCTCTTCCAAAATCCACTAGTGAACAATGGGTCTGGATCGCTCACTATACTCTTCGAAATACCATGGAATCGAACTATCCACTTAACATACAGCTCAGCCAACTTTGATGCTGTCCTAGTTGATCGAACAGGAATAAATCTTGCACTCTTAGTTAAACGATCTACAATGACCCAAATCCCTTCATTTCCCGCTCTTGTTCTAGGTAACCCATCGATAAAATCCATCGATATTTGCTCCCACTTCCATGTAGGAACTTCTAATGGCTGAAGTAATCCACTGGGCTTCTTCTACTTGGCTTTTACCAACTTGCAGTTCATGCACTTGGAAATAAAATTTCCAACATCCTTCTTCATACCTTCCCAGTAGTAGGTTCTCTTCATATCCCGATACATCTTATTTCCACCTGGATGAATTGTCAGCTTCGAGTGATTACTTTCCTTCAGAACTTCATTTCTCAATTCATCTATATCGGGAACAACTAGTCGTCCTTGTTTCCGAAGCCAACCCTCTCGATCGACCTCGAATCCTTTATCCTTTTCTGGGTCCAATCCAGATTCCAAATCACGGATAATCTTGACAAGCTTATCATCTCGCTTTTGGCTCTTTCCAATCCTTCCCACAAGAGTCGGTCTTATCGATAAGTTTGCCAACATTTCAGGTTCCAATTCACATCTAGGCCTGAAGTCAAATCCAGCCAAATACTTAAGACTCTTCCATTCCGAAAACATGGCTCTCAATCCTGCATGTCTTCGACTTAACGCATCTGCCACTGCGTTACCCTTTCCCGGAGAATAGGCTATACCAAAATCATATGATGCCAAAAACTCTAGCCCTCGTTGCTGCCTAAGATTCAAATCCTTTTGGGAGAAAAGATACTTCAACGACTTATGATCTGTAAACAACTCGAATCGAACTCCCAATAGATAATGTCTCCATATCTTCAGAGCAAAAACAATCGCCGCTAACTCCAAATCATGAGTCGGATAATTCCTTTCATGCGGCTTCAGTTGTCGACTTGCATACGCAACAACTTTACCCTTCTGCATCAGCACTGCTCCAAGTCCAGTACCACATGCGTCGGTGTAAACCACCATCTCCTCATTTCCACTTGGAATAGTCAAAATAGGAGCACTTGTCAGTCGCTCTTTTAGGATTCCGAAAGCTTCCTCACACTTAGTATCCCATCTGAATACTTGATTCTTTTTCGTCAATCCTATTAATGGTGCAGCCACCTTGGAAAAGTCTTTGATAAATCGGTGATAATATCCTGCTAATCCAAGAAAACTTCTCACATCAGATGCATTATTAGGTCTTACCCAATCCTGAATTGCAGCCACCTTAGCGGGATCAACCGCTATTCCGCTTCCAGAGGTAATATGGCCTAAGAACCTCACTTCGCTCTTCCAGAAGTGACACTTCAAAAACTTAGCCTTCAGCTGATGTTTCCGTAAGATTTCCAAAACAATACGCAAGTGCGTCTTGTGCTCTTCTTTAGTTCTGGAATAAATCAAAATATCATCCACGAACACTAGTACGAACTTGTTCAACTGATCTCTGAACACTCTATTCATAAGATCCACAAAATATGCTGGTGCATTGGTCAATCCAAACGGCATTACCAGCCACTCAAAGAAACCGGATGGTGTCCTGAAAGCAGTCTTCGGTACACTATCCTTAGCCACTTTTAACTGGTGAAATCCCGTTGCCAAATCCATCTGAGAAAACACCTTAGCTTCGTGAAGCTGATCAAACAAGTCGTCTATTCTTGGCAATGGATACTTGTTCTTCTTAGTCACTTTATTCAGCTCACGATAATCCACACACAACCTCAACGATCCATCCGCTTTGGTTACAAACACAACTGGTGCACCCCATTTGGACACACTACGCCGAATGAATCCTTTCTGTAACAGATCATCAACTTGCACCCTCAACTCTTGCTGTTCCCTAGGCGCCATCCGCCTAAGAGGCATCACAACAGGTCTGGCTCCTTCAACTAAATCGATACGAAACTCGATCTCTCTATGCGGCGGTAACCCTTTGACCTCATCAAAGACATCCTCAAATCCATTAGCGATTGGCATAGATGACAGTCCATCCCGTGGAACAACCAGCGAATACATGAAGCTCATGAAGACGCCTTCCTCATGCTTACATCGTATCACAACCTTTCGCCCCTCCACATTCTCGACTGTCACCTCCAACCTTTCACAATCAACCTTTGCCGCATACTTCCTAAGCCAGTCCATACCCACAATAATTCTGAACCCCGCAAAATTCAGAAGAAAACAATCACAAACAAAAGAGCAATCATGACTCGATACAATCAGACCACGGCATAGCATACACAAACAAGACGAACCCCCTACTGGATTAGTCACAACCAATGGCCTATCAACAATATCCGGTTCTAAACCCAACCGGCCTACAAGTTCATTACAAACAAAAGAATGTGACGCCCCAGTATCGAATAACACTCTAACTGGAACACCACATATGGAAAGAGTACCTTGAACCACCACACTCTTTCCTTTCTCTTCAGCGGTAGGAGCTTTCGAAGATGATGGAACAGCCCCCAAAGCATAAGCTTGCACAATCTGCTTGTCCTTCCGCGGTTCCGGACAATTCTTCCTGATATGCCCCGGCTTGTCACAGTTGTGGCACTTAACCGGCACCTTCGGATTCTTGCAATCTCTAGAGAAATGGCCCTTCTGCTGACAATTGTAGCAAGTCACTTCGCCCTTCGGTCTCTTCTGGCCATCCTTACCCTTCTGTTGCTGCTGCTTCCTCTTCTTGTTTCCACTCTGCTGTGGTTTAGACTCTTCCTTGGTTACAGTAACAACAGATCCTTCTTTAGGAAACAGATTCTCGTGCCTGAGAGCCTTCTCCACAAGCTTCTCAAATGAATCTTCCAAATGATCCATCAACTGCCTCCCAAGATAACTGTCCAAGCCTGTCACAAACTTCTCATTCTTCTGGTACGCAGATTCAATATACGACCGGGCATACTTGGACAAAGCTTCAAACTCAGAAACATACTCAAGAACTGGTCTTCCACCTTGCTTGAGCTCCACAAACTTCTTGAACAGAACAGATTTCTGAGTAGTAGAAATGAACTTAGCTTCAAATCTGGCTTGGAATTGTTCCCAAGTAATTCCTTCCTCCGGAGTATCAATGGTGATAGAGTTCCACCAATCAGAAGCTCTTCCTTGAAGCTGTCTTGATGCAAGCTTCCTTTTAGTTGCATCCTCGATTCCCAAATCACCAAAGATTCTTCTACAAGCATCTATCCACCTCTGAACTTCAATGGTTGACTCTGTTCCCAAGAAAACCTTCCCTCTAAGAGCAGTATAGTCTTTACATAGCTTGGCAAAATCCATCGGTTTTGGAGTTTGAACTTAACTCCAACATCTACTGATGGCCCTAGAGCTGGCATCCTTCTCATGATCGAAGTTATCATAGCTTCGAACATAGCAACATAATCAGCAGCCCCCTCAGTAGCACGGCCTTCCCTAGCAGCTGGTCTCCCTCTTCGACTCATCCTTAATATCTATAAAAAGGAATGATTAATACACCTTAAGAACGACTGCATAAAGAACTCAAATCCTTCTAAGCTACTATATTATATATATAGTAATCATCCATCAAAATACAATTACGTCTCTCATACGTAGTTACGTCAGCGAGCGTTGGGTAAAATCGATTAACCAAAGCTCTGATACCAAATGTGACGACCGCCCATGACCCCCGCACCGAACATAGGAATAGTGCGCTGTAAAGTGTGCCAGGCAGCCATGGACGGTTGCCAAGGTTAAATTAAAATAGCAGAATCTATCGTATAACTCACAGCGCATGGATAAAATACAATAGAAAGTATATATAGTGAAGCTTTACAGAACAGAATCTCTATTAAACCTCATAATAGTTGAATACAAACATCTGAATAGTCAATACATTAAGCCTCACTACATAACACTCAGAGAATTATACAAAGCAGCGGAACATCCAGTACATATAGTAAGAAAATAATATGCAAGCCTCCAGCTCGTCTTCGTCATCAGCATCGTTGGAAAGTAAGAACAGCACCTGTCACCTGCTACCTAGTCTGCCCATCCCAAAATGGATGAACAGCCCAAGGCAATAAGAGTTAAACATAAAGCCTTGAGTCAGACAACAGTCTTAGTGAGCGGTAAATTAACTAACGACATACCAAAAGAGCATAAAGGTAAAAGGAATAGGAATCCAACCCTCCCACTCCACCTCTTTCTACAGTGATAGCCCCCAGACACACTAAGTAGAAATAAACATAGCAAAGCAGACATTTAAAGTAAAGCAATTATCACTCGAGTCAAGGTCGGTGTTTTCCAAGTACAAACCCCCAAGGCCTAAACCAAGATCAGATAAGCACCCAGAAAACATCGCTCTTGAGACCGAATGACGATACAACCAAACATCCATGACTCTGGCTATCACTGTTATCATTGCTTCGATACCACCGTTAATTGGATGACCGGCACATTCTTTCAGCCGTCCGTCAAGGGTTAATGGCAACCCCGGTTCTAGACATAACTCCGCACGTCGTCGCAGCCCTTGCCTAGGACTATCGAATCTGCCCAGAGTACTCGACTACAATCATAGTCTTTAGGGACTATCGAATCTGCCCAACGTACTCTTGCTTTGAGTCTGCTAGAACCTTCAATAACGATGAAACCTCAGCCTTCTAGTTATCCTCCTCGACGACTATTTCCATACTAGCTCAAGCGCCTCTCGAGCAAACCATTATCCTCAACTCGAAACATTTCACCGAGTTATCAACATGCTTGGAATGATCCCGTCTGGATTAAACCAAGGCTATCTCATACCATGCCTCGCTTCATCTCATCATAGCAAAGCCTCATCTCAACATCAACATCATCAAAACTATCCATATGAGCTTCATCATCCGCCACATATGCCACGAGCAGCTTTTCCAATTCAAGAGCCTTTCCCTTAGCTTTTGAATCATCTTCGACTAACTTGTCCAAATCAAATCATCAATCAACTAATTTACAACGATCAATCAAGTTAAACATTAATCCAAGTAATCAAGCATTCAAACATGATCAAATAAACAATTATAACAATAATGGCAATCTTGTAATTAAAGAGACTAAATCTAACAAGCATGAATCATGAGCAATATCTTTACAACTTGATGAATGAACTTGCATAGGTTAACATATAGTAAAATGGATGTCAAATCGTCATGAACAATAGATCTATACTTAAGTTTATGAAAATGCATGGAAATCACTATTTTAACACCAAATCAAGCCAACAATCCGATATACTCCTTTGGATCCGTGTGAGAGATAATCACCACTCACCAAATCACCTAAACACCTCAAAAGCAACACACTTCAGATCTGGACAGCGAAGAATCTAACTCGATCTATCAAAACTCCGCTTCAAACAATGAAATCTCTCTTCGATGGATGAAGATCTTCAATCTAAGCTCTTGGATCTTCGATTTGATCTTCGATTCGGATGGAAGGAATCACAAGATTAGAGTGGAGAAAAGAAGTGAAAAAGTATAGAACTCGAGCTCTCAAAATGGCAGCACTTCGTCGCTTCAAAATCCGGATCCCAAAAAGTGAGGCATAACCCATGTATTTATAGGCTGGAAACCCCTTAAGTCGTCCGCCCCCTTAGGTCGTCCACGACCTATCGAGACCCCACGACCTACGACCTAACGACCCAAGCCTATGCGCATCCACGACCTATCGAAACCCCGCGACCTACGACCTAACGCATGCGCGCGACCTAACAGCTCAGCCTTTACGCAACCTAACAACAACGCAGGTGCGCGACCTAACACTCACGCGACCTAACAACAACGCAGGTGCGCGACCTAACACTCACGCGACCTAACAACAACGCAGGTGCGCGACCTAACACTCACGCGACCTAACTGTACTCAGCAATCCACCTTAGGTCGCTTACGACCTAACTTCAACACAAGGTCTCACGACCTAACTATAACAAGCCTTAACTCGTCCACGACCTAACTTTCTTAGGTCGTTAACTCACACAGTCTACTAGGTCGCTATTCCTATGCCGCTAACCCCTAGGTCGGTAACCTTCTTAGGTCGGTCCATTTCTTAAGTCGCCAACTTCCTATAGGTCGCTCAAATTCTTAGGTCGCCAACTTCCTATAGGTCTCTCCTATCCTTAGGTCGCCAACTTCCTATAGGTCGCTCCAATCCTTAGGTCGTTCACCCGACCTAACCTACCCCACGACCTAAGCCACCACACGACTTATCTTCCAAACGACCTAAGCTACACATGGCTTATCTTCTATACGACCCAATGACAACTGTTTTACGATGTTTCGATCCGTAAAAATACGGGTCGTTACACAGCATGTGGGGTTTCAGAAAAGGGATCTCTCTCGATTCTGTCTCCCTTCATCTTCTATACTAAGGCTGCTCTGCCATTGTGGTTCTAAGAACTCTGGATTGTAACTATAATTTATTTTGATATCAATAAAAAGGAAATTTCTGGAGTGGACGTAGGCCGGAGTCAGCCGAACCATTATAAATCCTCTGTTTTTACTGCTTTCTTTTATACTTTTACTATTCTTCATATTATTACTCTCTACGTACATTCTATCTATGATCTGTGATTGTTGGTTGGTGATTTCATCTGGATTTGGGTGTTAGTGATGAATTTTGGCGCTAACATTTTGGTGCTTTCACTAAGAAAGCTAGTACTCAGGGATTCTAAAGCTTGGTCTTTGGATTTAAAGGCTTAGGAACTCGGATTCTTGGGTAGTTATGGCAAGGCAATCTACAAGAAGACAAAGGACTATGACAACCCATAGTTAGGCAAGCATATAATATATATATATATATATATTGAATATTTTATAAAAGAAAGACAATTAGTTAAAATAAAACTTTTTCTCTGAAAATACTTGTATGTGTGTGAGTGAGTGTGCATGCTCTTGTGCATGTGCACATTGTTTTAGTCAGCTACATAAACAAGGCACTTTTGTGAGTAAAGGCCTTGTAAATAAATACAAAAAAATAATATAATAAATGAGTACATGACTTGTTAGTGTGTACACATTAGCCTAGTTACAATACATAAATAACTTAGGCAGATTTTAGTCTTAATTTCCATAGATTAAATAGGAGCATAGTTGCTTGTGTAGATAGGAAATGCATGAATATATAAGATGTGCGAAATATTTGATTGATACACACATATAGCTGGTTATACAAATAAGTTTATATAGATGATTAAAACCAGAAAAGACAAACAATGCCTGAGCCACAGTCATGCATATAATATGTGGAGAAATTTGCCAAAAGTAGCCAAGACAAGGAAAAAAGAGAAATGGTGGGAAAGGAAAGTGGAGAGGGTGAACTATGGGTGAAACCAGAAATGGTGATGGGATTTCTGATAAAAATAAATTACTTAACTAACCTTAAAACCCTAGTAACTCCCTTATATACATCATTATTTCCTACGGTTACATGTTAGAACCAGAAAACAAAATTAGAAAAAAATAGGCAGCAGTTTAGAAAATCAATGGCAGACCTGAACCAAGACTTGGAAGGAGAACTATGGTGAGTAAATCCTCACTTGGCAAGGAATTAAGACCTATGAAAGGCATCCATTAACCTTTAGTTATTTTAATTTATGTTTGATGCTTTGCTTGCATTTTTTTTAGTTTAGCAATTTTCTGTTGCTCCTGAGATTTTGTGACTTTCATTGCTTTGTTGTCACTCAACCTATGCTTGTTTATATATGATAATTTAATGAAGGAATAATAAATGATTTATTTATATGTTTATGAACTTGAGAAATATTTTTAGTTAAAGCATGAATTAATAAGGAAAGTAGGGTGCAAGGTAGTAAGAGGAAGGGGTTCTCTGGCTTATGTCTTGCAACTGAAAAGATGGTTAGGGTGCAATGGAATTTCCATATGCTGAGTCTTAATCCATCAGTAAGTATTCTTTGGAAATAGGGTTGAGTAACAAGCAAACACACTTTAATGTGTGGATTGATTGTGATAACCTTATTACTGGGGAACCACAATGGAATTTCACTTCTTAAAATGCTCAGATCTATGCTTTAGCTAAGGATATATCTCTGAATGAAACTGACTTGAAATAATCACAAGTGTGACTGATTTAAATTGTTAAATGTATGAATGGGTGAATGATTGATGGATGTATGAAAACTGCTAGCACATATTAGTTAGCATACAACAGTTTTGGGCATGACACTGCATATATAATATTGGGTCATATGAAAGAACTTAGTAATAAAAGTAAGGATGTGGGTCACCTCTATCAGGTTGGGTATGAGGGAAGTGGGTATGACATAGTGGTTGGCTTGCATCAAGGTTGGGGTGTGAGTTTGCACATGGCATGTTTATGCCCAAATAGCTTGTAGTGCACTGGAAACCAGGTAGTGGTTCCAGGCAGTGTGCACCAGTGCAACCATGAATGTAATACTGGACTTTAGAATAACATGAAATTATTATACATGCAAGGGTAAATAGGCTAGAAGTATATGGGAGTCCTAACATGTAGACTCAGGTTTGATACTTTGGCTCAATACCATGAATATGGTATGTGCATGTTTATGTATGATTGTGCATGTTTTGGGTGTTAGCACCAACCTGTGTGTATGTATGATGGTTGATAGGTTTTCTGAACCAATGTTGTTGATGACAAGTTAGTCTAAGAATACAAACCTGTTATTTAACAACACACACACCATTGGAATAACACTTTGTAAATTTGAACATGAGAAGGAGATTTATTACCTTGAATAAAACACTTAACCTCTGAGAACAGAAACTATAATAATGGAACATATTTCATTAGTCCTTATGAATTAAAAAGTGACTCTACTTACACCAGACATAAGTCTGACCTGTTTGTTGCTTGCATCAAATGGGTGCTTCATATGTATTATGGAGTAGATCATGAGATGTCTACATGAAAAGAGAAGGCTAAGTGATAAGATGCAGATGTGTGATGCTTAGAAGAAATTTGCTAATTCACTGAACTATGAATATTTGCTGAAGGATGTCCTTTATGTTTTATTTTAACTAGAAGACTTTCTGTAATAATATTGTATTTGTGCTGAATTTTGATGGTGATGTAATGAATGGTTTAAAAGAAATTACTATGTGATGAAATTATTCTCAGTGGAAAAAGATAGAAGTATTTAGCTTATATCATAATCTGTAAACATGCAATTTTCAAGAACTGAATAATAAAATTAGTAGTAGAACTGAGGCATATGGGAGCTAGTAATATACACATATGTACTAGTCTACTTTAGAGATTAGAACTCATTTACAAATTGACTGTAAATACTATGAAATGGGAATAAATATATAGACAGGAAATCTGAAGACATAGAAAAGTAGGAACCCAGATTTGTATAATTTTGATGTTTAAATGAATGAGCAAAGTTAGTAAATTATAACAAGACAGTATAGGGATCTAACCTAATCAAGTTGATTAACCTAAAAACTCAGGTGTAGTAAATAGCAGTTGTACATGTTTATGTGCACACAGATGCACAGAAGCATGCACAACCTCTGTTTGGCTATTTGAAAAGCAATTTTGCAAAAGTTTGAATGTGATGAGGTAACTCTCATGTTCTATTAAATGTACAATTGTCAAACACAAATAAACAAATAGGAATTGGTTGGTAAATTTGCACAAAGATTCGAATGGGAGGGGGTCTTTCCCAATTATTTTTACTGTGGCTAAAACATAGGTATTTTAGTTTAAAATAAACTGAGTTATACTTTATTCAAAAAAAAACTCTGATATTAGAATTAAAATGATTTGTATGTTTATATGTACATACAAATAGTTTTTACAAAGAAGTATATCAATATTTCTATATTGATCAAATTGGATCTTGGGAAATAAATAAAATATAAAAAAAATCTAATAAAAGAAAGAAAATAGTTGGTCTTGAAAGTAAGTAACCCTGAATTTAGCATAAACTAAATTGAGAGATTCAAATAAAATGGCAAGTATGGGAGGGTTGCTTCAGTTGGTATCAGAGCTATGTTATTAAATACATAGCCAACACAAATACTTGGTTGAATCTGTGTGCATTGTTTGTACTGTTTGCATTGGTTGTTTTACTTATTTTGTATGAATGAGTTCACAACTAGTTTAAAAGTGAAGTAGTGAATAGGAATTAGAACTAACCATACTAGAAATGTTCAATAGAGGCCTAGAGCAGTTAGGATCAATCCCCAGGCTGCTGGAGAAAGGGAGAACGATCAATCTTCTGATAATGCTGAATAGGCAACTGGAATGGCCACTGGTCCCCCAATGATTAACATGCAAGATTTTGTTAGAGTACTGAGGGATGGAATGGCACCTAGGGTAGATAATCCTCATGAGGAGCTGTCCAAATTGCTTAAAACATATACACACTTAGGAGGCAGTAGCTTTGATGGCACAGAAAATGTCATGGGTGTCCAGACATGGTTAAGAACAATGGAGAGGATCTTTGCAGATATGCAGGTTAATGACCAGAGAAGAAGGCAAATAGCTTCAAGACAACTAAAAGGCCTTGCTTTGGATTGGTGGGAAGTGATCATTGCAGGCAGGCAAGAGCAAGAGATCACATGGAATCAGTTCAAAGAAATGTTAGAAGCCAGATTTGTCCCAGCCTCAGCAAAAGCTTCATTACTTGAGGAGTTTATCAAGTTGAGGCAAGGATCTATGAGTGTCACTGAATAAACTAATAAATTTGAAGGGTTGTCCAAGTATGGGGCAGTACTAATCCCAGATGAAGTTTCAAGGAATGCAAGGTACATTCAGGGATTAAATGCTGGATTGAGTAGAGCCATGTTACCATACAAAGATAGAACCTTTGATCAAGTTATGGACTTGACATTGTCATTTGAGCAGCATGATAATGTCAGAGAAAAATTTAAGAATTTCATTAATAACAAGAAAGGGAAGAATAGAGCGCACCCATATGAGAAGAAGAAGGGAGAAGCAATGAACAAAGAAGGAAGTAAGGTGGCAAGCTCTGACAATAAAAAACCTAAAGTGATCTGTTACAACTGTGGGAAGGAAGGCCATATAAAGACCAAATGCCAAGCACCCAAGTCAACTGTTCTTAGGTGCTACAACTGTGGTAAAGAGAGGCACATGAAAAGGCAGTGTCCAGAAATGGCAAGGGTGGCTGTACTTGAAGGGAAGGACAAGACCATGGAAGCACCTAGCCAAGTGGAAGGTATATTATTCATTAAAGGCATATCCATATCAGTTATTTATGACACAGGAGCTACACAGTCTTTTATTTCATGTGACATAGTTCAGAAACTAGGGTTAACATGTGTTTTTGTTGATAAGCCATTGCATGTTAATAGTCCAATAGGTAATTTCTGCATTACAAATATGAAATGCATGCAAGTAGAATTATGTATGGGTGGTCACACCTTTATTTCAGAACTATATGTGTTGAATTACCCTAAGTTGGATATTATACTAGGAATGGATTGGTTAAAGGGTTTTTGTGCTATCATTAACTTGGAAAATTCCACAATCTCATTACAACTTCCTGATGGCAAAAGAGTTTTGGTCATGTATGAGGCAGCCAAAGATAGGGGTAAGGGCAGGATGTTCAACTTGAACAGTGGTGAGGTTGAATCAAGCCTAGAGAAGATACCCATAGTTAACCAATACGCTGATGTGTTTGGTGAAGTGAATGGCATTCCTCATAATAGACCAGTAGAATTTCAAATAAGACTTAAGCCAGGAACAAGCCCTGTCATTAAGAAGCCAAACAGAATGGATCCTAAGGAACTGATTGAGTTGAAGAAACAATTAGAAGAATTAGAACAAAAAGGCTTCATTAGACCTAGCAGTTCAAATTGGGGATCACCAGTAGTATTTGTTAAGAAGCATGATGGTTCCTTGAGAATGTGCATAGACTATAGGGAACTAAACTCAGTCACCATCAAAAACAAATACCCTCTACATAGAATAGATGATCTTTTTGATCAATTAAATGGTGCTAAGGTATTTTCCAGACTTGACTTTGCATCTGGCTTCCATCAAATGAAAGTGGAAGAAGAAAGTATCAAGTATACAGCTTTCAATACCAGGTATGGATTGTATGAATACTTAGTAATGCCATTTGGTTTGACCAATGCACCATCCTATTTTGTGGATTTAATGAATAGGATTTTTAGAGACTATTTAGATAAATTTGTACTGATTTTCATTGATGATATATTAATATACTCTAAATCAGCTAATGAACATGAGAAACATTTGCACATGGTACTAAGTAGATTAAGGCAACAAGGCCTTAAAGCCAAGTTTGCAAGTGTTCTTTCTGGAAGAATGAAATAAAATTCTTAGGCCATATAATTTCTCAAGAAAGAATTTTAGTAGACCCTAGTAAGGTCATGGCGGTGCAAGTATGGAAGAGACCAAGCAATGTTACTGAGATAAGATAATTCATGGGCATGGCTGGATACTACAGAAGATTTATAAAAGACTTTGCTAAAATAGCAACCTCATTAACTAAGATAACAAGGAAAGACCAGCCTTTCCTATGGACTGAGAAGTGTGAAGGGGCATACAACCAATTGAAGAAGGCATTGATGGAGGCACCAGTGCTGAAAATTCTAGAAGGCAATGATAATCTGGTCGTGTACACTGATGCATGTGGGTCAGGTATAGGAGCTGTTCTTATGCAAGATGGTAGAGTAATAGCCTATGCATCAAGGCAACTGAAACCAAGTGAGACCAAGTATGCAACACATGACTTGGAATTGGCAGCTGTGGTGTATGCATTAAAGCTTTAGAGACACTACCTATTAGGAGCAAAGTTTGAGCTTTATATTGACCACAAAGCTTTGAAATACTTATTTTCTCAAAAAGATTTGAACATGAGACAACATAGGTGGGTGGAATTCCTTGTTGCCTATGATTTGGACATTATGTACACACCAGGGAAAGCAAATAGAGTGGCAGATGAATTGAGTAGGCAACATGCCAAGTTGGCTACACTGATGATAGAGGAGTTTAAAATGCTATTAGCACTAACTGATGTAGAAGTGGAAAGCGTGGGAGAGCAAACTATGGTGATAGATGAGGACATGGAGCACTATGGCAAGCTCAGCCTCATCACAATAAAATCAAACTTAGTGGAAGAAGTGAACCATTCTCAAGACATGGATGCATTCCTAAGAGAGAAGAAGGAATTGTTAAGGAATGGTTCAAAGCTTGATAAGTTTGAATTGGATGAAAAAGGATTTTTAAGATACAAGGGAAGACTGTGTGTGCCTGGCACGGAAGCACTACAAAGAAAAATCATGGATGTCCATCACAAGTCTAAGTACACCATACATCCAGGTGGTACTAAAATGTATCATGATCTAAAGAGGAGCTATTGGTGGAAAGGAATGAAGAGGAGTGTGGGTGAATATGTGGAAAAATGCATGACTTGCCAACAAGTCAAGGCTGAGTACCAAAGACCCAGTGGACTGTTGCAACCTCTGGAAGTTCTAAGGTGGAAATGGGAAAGCATATCAATGGATTTCATTGATGGCTTGCCAAGATCAAAGAGAGGTAATGATAGTATTTGGGTGGTGGTAGATAGATTGACTAAATCATCACACTTCATACCAGTGAAGAGTGATAGAAATGCACCAAAATTGGCACAAGTTTTCATGAAAGAAATAGTGAAACTACATGGAGTTCCTATCACTATCATTAGTGACAGAGACACCATATTCACATCAAAGTTCTGGAGCAGCTTTCAACAGGCAATGGGGGTTGAGTTGTGCTTGAGCACAGCCTACCATCCCCAAACTGATGGCCAGACAGAAGTAGTTAATAAATTCTTGGAGGATCTACTTAGAGCCTGTGTACTTGACCATGGTGGCAATTGGGAAGACTACCTTCATTTAGCAGAATTTGGTTACAACAACAGCTACCAGAGTAGTATAGGGATGGCTCCCTATGAAGCTCTGTATGGGAGGCCTTGTTTGTCACCTGCTTGCTGGTTAGAGGTAGGAGATAAGGTGATGTTAGGACCAGATCATGTGAAAGAAACAAATGATAAGATCACACTGATCAAACGGAGAATGAAGGCAGCACAAGATAGAATGAAATCATATTCAGATAGAAGAAGGAAACCACTTGAATTTGAAGTAGGAGATTTTGTGTATTTGAAAGTTTCACCTATGAGGAAGGTGTTGAGATTTGGCAAGGCAGGGAAGCTAACCCCAAGATATATAGGACCATATGAAATCATTGCAAGAATAGGAAAGATGGCTTACAAGTTGAAGTTGCCGGAAGAAATGAGTGGAATACACAATGTATTTCATGTATCACAATTGAGAAAATGTGTACATGATGAGGCATCAGTGATTCAGTCACAAAACAAAGTGGAAGTCAGACCAGACTTGGTGTATGAGAAGAAGCCAGTGGACATTGTAGCTAAAGAAGATAAGAAATTGAGGAATAAAACTATTAAACTGGTAAAGGTGCAGTGGAGTCTAGACCCTAATGATTGCACATGGGAGGTTGAGGACAAGATAAAAGTCCAGTACCCTCAACTATTTGCAACTGACAATTAGATTAGAGGTAATTTATCATTTATGCTTGTATTCAGGTAGTTAAACATAATATTCAGTGTTGAATGTGCTTGCTTGATGTGTGCTTTGGTTGAATTAAGAGTATGTGTTTATGATGGTGTTAATATGTGACTAACACAGGAATAAGATGTTAAATTATGGGACACAATTTCTTAAAGGAAGGGTGTATGTGACAGCCCATAGTTAGGCAAGCATATAAAATATATATATATATATATATATATGTATTTTGAATATTTTATAAAAGAAAGACAGTTAAAATAAAACTTTTTCTCTGAAAATACTTGTGTGTGTGTGAGTGAGTGTGCATGCTCTTGTGCATGTGCACACTGTTTTAGTCAGCTACATGAACAAGGCACTTTTGTGAGTAAAGGCCTTGTAAATAAATACAAAAAAATAATATAATAAATGAGTACATGACTTGTTAGTGTGTACACATTAGCCTAGTTACAATACATAAATAACTTAGGCAGATTTTAGTCTTAATTTCCATAGATTAAATAGGAGCATAGTTGCTTGTGTAGATAGGAAATGCATGAATATATAAGATGTGCGAAATATTTGATTGATACACACATATAGCTGGTTATACAAATAAGTTTATATAGATGATTAAAACCAGAAAAGACAAACAATGCCTGAGCCACAGTCATGCATATAATATGTGGAGAAATTTGCCAAAAGTAGCCAAGACAAGGAAAAAAGAGAAATGGTGGGAAAGGAAAGTGGAGAGGGTGAACTATGGGTGAAACCAGAAATGGTGATGGGATTTCTGATAAAAATAAATTACTTAACTAACCTTAAAACCCTAGTAACTCCCTTATATACATCATTATTTCCTACGGTTAAATGTTAGAACCAGAAAACAAAATTAGAAAAAATAGGCAGCAGTTTAGAAAATCAATGGCAGGCCTGAACCAAGACTTGGGAAGGAGAACTATGGTGAGTAAATCCTCACTTGGCAAGGCATTAAGACCTATGAAAGGCAGCCATTAACCTTTAGTTATTTTAATTTATGTTTGATGCTTTTCTTGCATTTTTTTTAGTTTAGCAATTTTCTGTTGCTCCTGAGATTTTGTGACTTTCATTGCTTTGTTGTCACTCAACCTATGCTTGTTTATATATGATAATTTAATGAAGGAATAACAACTGATTTATTTATATGTTTATGAACTTGAGAAATATTTTTAGTTAAAGCATGAATTAATAAGGAAAGTAGGGTGCAAGGCAGTAAGAGGAAGGGGTTCTCTAGCTTATGTCTTGCAACTGAAAAGATGGTTAGGGTGCAATGGAATTTCCATGTGCTGAGTCTTAATCCATCAGTAAGTATTCTTTGGAAATAGGGTTGAGTAACAAGCAAACACACTTTAATGTGTGGATTGATTGTGAGAACCTTATTACTGGGGAACCACAGTGGCATTTCACTTCTTAAAATGCTAAGATCTATGCTTTAGCTAAAGATATATCTCTGAATGAAACCGACTTGAAATAATCACAAGTGTGACTGATTTAAATTGTTGAATGTATGAATGGGTGAATGATTGATGGATGTATGAAAATTGCTAGCACATATTAGTTAGCATACAACAGTTTTGGGCATGACACTGCATATATAATATTGGGTCATATGAAAGAACTTAGTAATTAAACTAAGGATGTGGGTCACCTCTATCAGGTTGGGTATGAGGGAAGTGGGTATGACATAGTGGTTGGCTTGCATCAAGGTTGGGGTGTGAGTTTGCACATGGCATGTTTATGCCCAAATAGCTTGTAGTGCACTGGAAACCAGGTAGTGGTTCCAGGCAGTGTGCACCAGTGCAACCATGAATGTAATACTGGACTTTAGAATAACATGAAATTATTATACATGCAAGGGTAAATAGGCTAGAAGTATATGGGAGTCCTAACATGTAGACTCAGGTTTGATACTTTGGCTCAATACCATAAATATGGTCTGTGCATGTTTATGTATGATTGTGCATGTTTTGGGTGTTAGCACCAACCTGTGTGTATGTATGATGGTTGATAGGTTTTCTGAACCATGCTTTTGATGACAAGTTAGTCTAAGAATACACACCTGTTATTTAACAACACACACACCACTGGAATAACACTTTGTAAATTTGAACATGAGAAGGAGATTTATTACCTTGAATAAAACACTTAACCTCTGAGAACCGAAACTATAATAATGGAACATATTTCATTAGTCTTTATGCATTAACAAGTGACTCTACTTACACCAGACATAAGTCTGACCTGTTTGTTGCTTGCATCAAATGGGTGTTTTGTAACGACCCAGAATTTTGAACGAATTAAATTGAGAATATTTAATTAATTTCAAATATTTGAACGATAATTTAATTTAAATCCCCGATATAATTTTGAAATTTGCGATTAAACTTTAAAGTTTAATCGATTGAAAGCTGAATAAAAATTTAAATCTTTAATTTAAAGTTGAAGAAAAATATTTCAAAGGCGTGAAAAATATATATTGATATTTCTGAAGATAACAGAAGCTTCAGAATCCAATTTCGGATTGATTTGATCAGTTTTGAAATTTAAATTGTTCAAACCGATATTTAAAAATAGTCATTTTTCAAACAGTCTCGGAATTCGACGAAGCCAGTTCCATTGGGTCCAGAATGTTGTATTATTGCCGGATTTCAATTTTCGTAATTTTCGGAGTTGATATGTGAGCACACGGAAATTTAACGCGTTGAAATTTTAAGAACGAATTTGAATTTAAATTTAAATTTAAAAAATTTAAACCTTGGACAGCATCCCTTATCTCACGCCTAGATTCACGCCTGGTATCACGAGAAAATCGTGTAAGCACGTTCCTCTGAAAGAATCACGTTCCCCTGTCTTCCCCCTCTCTTTTTAAATCACGCAACTTCATCCCCCCTATACCATTCCTAATCAAAATACAACCCATTCGAAATCAAACCAGAAATAAAACCCACACTCTCTCAAAATTCAAATCGGCAAAGGCGGCAACGATGTCGCAGTCGATTTCAAGTAGAGGGGAATCGCGACAGGGTATTGGGGGTCGAGCACGGTGGGGTTGCGGTGATTCGCAAGCGCGTAGGCGAGGTGGGTATTGGTGGCGGCGACTCATCGATGGCCGTGGGCTAGGGTTAGGGCTAGGTTGAATCTCGCGTAGGCAGGAGGAATCGCGAGTGGATGGCGATGGCGATCGTTGAGGCGATGTACGACTGGGATGAGATGCGCGTCGACGAGGGGAGTTCTGGGATTTCGCGAGTAGGGTTTCGCGGAGGCGCGTAGGCGGCGAAGTGATCTGTAGGTCGGGTTCAGGTTGGAAGCTCGTGAGGCATGCGGGGCAGTGGCAGCGCGTTCATGACTGGGGGTCGCGGTCGATCGCAGGCGACTCGCGATCGGAGGAGGCGGCGAGAGCAGCTTGGTGATGTTGCATAGGGCAGCGTCGTGGCTTCGGCGACGCTCGAAGGCAGCAGTGTAGTCAAGTTCGACTTTGATCGAATCTGGGTGGAGTTCGAATCAATACAGTAAGGTATTTACAATTTATCAAATTCAATTTAAAATATAGAACATAAATTGATATATATCTATATATATACACACATAAACACTATTGTATATTTTAGTGTAGACGTTTATGGGAAAACAGAAAATAAAATGATTTCAGTAAGATAGATTTCTACTGTAAATATATATATAGACATCCTGTAATAAAATGTATAGTCTGGTCAAAAAAAATTATTTTTGTTTATGATGATTGAAAAATATAGGGATTTTAAATGATCGAAGAGTTTATATAAAATCAAATTTTAAAATTTGAAATTTAAAAACATTGGTTAATTAAAATTATCCAATAGGAATTTAAATTATTCGATATGTTCGGATATTAATAGATTTTTTTAAATTATTTATTCAAGGTCTATAAATCAAGAAAACAAAAGAAGGATTGGATTGGATTGCAAATTTAAAAGCTAAGGTGAGATCTTCTCACTCAGATTTAAAAAAATTGATTGCAGTTATTGATTGATGATTTGATTGCTATTGGATGTGGTAGTAGATATTATAGGATATATATCTATATATATAGCAGTATATACATATTGGCATATGTATATATTGGATTGATTGATTTCCCGCCTCGTATAGCGGATGAGACCCTATTGCGCCGTTAGTAAGCGGATTTATAAAAACCTATATACCGCGATAATTCCGTACTGGAGCGGAATTGGTATTGTGCTAACATCTTTGGATGCAGGGAAACAGGTTGGAGGGATCCAACTGGACCCCTCACATTGATTGAATTTTATTTCTACTGTGATGTGATAATCTGTGAATGATTATTGTTGTTATTGAGTTGATATTTGGAAATTGTTTGAAAAGCTAAAATTTAGCTGAATGGATGTTTTGACATCATCGGATTCCAAAAATAAACGAAATTGAATTTTTGAAATCAAAGTAGAAATTTCTAAGTGAATCAATCTTTGAAATTGAATAAATTTTGAAGAAAGAAAATTTTAAAGTATAAAAAGTTAATTTTTATAATCTTATCAAATAAATTCCAGAATAAAGGGAAAATGCTAAATAAATGGATTTCATAAAACAGTGATTTTTAAATTGAAGAAACTAATTTAAAATCTGGATTTTTAAATAGATTAAAAGAAACGATTGAAATTTATTTTCTTAAAAAGGAATTTATTTAAAAGAAGATAAGTTGGAAATTCAGTTTGAGATTTAATTGGTAAATTGAAATAAGTTGTGAAATCAATGTAAAATGATTCCAATTTGAAGAATCCATTTAAAAATAGAATATTGAATGATTTGAGGGAAATAAGGAATTTATTTAGTAGTGATAGATAAATTTAGAAATCAATATTGAAATTGATTTGGTATTGAAGTTTTTTATAAATAGAAGTGAAATGTATAAAAGTTGTTTATAAATCCGAAATTACTTATTTTGATAAGTAAAATATAGAAGTTAATAAAAAGAAATTTATAAGTTGAAGTTGTTATTAAAATAGAAATAGAATTTATAAACGTTGTTTTATAAATTCGGAATCGATTGAATTTGATAAATTTAATATAGAAGGTTATTAAAGGAATTTTATCCACGATTTTGGATAGTGGAAAATTCTCGAAATAAATGTGTAGAAAAGATTTAAATATGGTTAAGTGAAGTATATTCACGATTTGGACAGTGAATATATTGTTAAGTAAAATGGATTTATTTTTGAAGAAGTGATATTAAAAAAAAAATGAAGTTAAACATTTTAGAGATGTTTTTAAATGTATTATGATATCGAATACGTAGATTTCAACATTTTTATTGTTGAAATAGACGTTTTCGAAGAATAAGGAAATGATGGACTATAACACGGTTGTTATAGTAAATGATTTCCGAAAGGAAATGTTTTTATCTAGTATTGGGATTTACATATCTATTTTAAATTTCGAATCCCTATACTAGTGATTTTTGAGTTGTCGTAACGATGTTTTACGTAACATTCGTTTTGACTCAAATTGATGTTGTTATAGAAAATAGATTTTCTTAAAGAATGAAATATATATACTTAATATTGATTTAAGTATATCGGATATTTTCAAATGTTGAAAATAAATAGATTTGTGAAATGCTTATTTTTAAATAAGTATGGAAATGCTTTTCCAATATGAAATGAACTGTTTTGAGATTTTATCTTCAAAGATAAAATGAAATGTGGAAATTGATTTGAAATTGTTTTCAAAAGATTAAGTGTGGAAATTTTATATCTAGTAAAGATATTTTTGAAGATAAAATAAATTGGGAAAAATTATTTGGAATCTGATGATGTTGCGCATCTTTATTGATAGTTAAATAACCGACTATCAATAATTACCTTTAGATAGGTATTTGTTGTGAATTGGATGAATTTGAATGCCACACTTATTTTTGAATAATCGCTCACTATTCGGGTTAACCGGGAAAGGACCATGGGGTCGTATAACCCATTCTGAATATGTGATACGTCGTTATGAAGTGCATTTGAAGACCGGTGTTGAAGACCGGATATTTTTGAAAACGGAAGGATTACCGTCGAGTTACTCTACATCGACTGATCTTCGATTTAGAGGTTTTATCACCCTTAGTGACGGGAAGTCTGGACGTGATTAGAAAATTTTCCGGAAATGCAAGGGCTTCGTGAGAAGTGCCTTCGGTTCTGTTCGATCCCGGAACAGACTTGTATGGATTGTGTGTCTGACGTTACAATTTGAGATATAAAGCTGATTTCTTTCAAATACATTTCTGTTGGTGGCGGAGAATTTATTCTCTTAGCTTAACACCCTTCTCTGAGACGTACGAGCTCAGAGGTTATGTAGTTGAAATTTATCAGCGATATATCCCAATTTGGTAACGTGACATACTGAGTGTTGCTGTGAAATGATCAGTGTTTGATCATTTGTGATATGATCATTTGTTTGATCTTATATCTTTGTGATCATAGGTTGATCATTTTGTTTGACCCGAAGCAGGGCTTTTTGTAGAAAGCGTAGCTTTGTGGACGAGACTTCATCGAGCCTCACACCCCGGAAATGGTCGAAACAGGAAGAATGCAGCAAGGTTCTAGGGAGTAGCGCCCCTTAGTGTATGTCATTCCTTCTGGATAAAGGTGGTATCATGGTATGGAGCCCAGATACTTAACCTCTGTGGTTGCTGCACAGTTATTATTACTTTGTGGTTTGTTGGAAATCGGGGATCCTCGGGAAGATCGGTGACGATCGGGGGATGGCATACGCGTGTCAGTAGTTACCTATTTTTGCAGAGGTAACCCGGCCTTGTGTTGGCAGAGATCCGGTTAGGTTCTCGGGTCGTCTATTCCAGGGACGTACCCATCGTGGATAGGAAGTTCCTTAGCCTGACCATTTGTTGGAAATCCAAACTCCAATACGTGACTTGTACGGTATTAGTTGTAGAACCTGCCATTTACGTACGGTGGTCACCACTGTTTAGATGGTAGCTATAGTAGGCATACGATACTGGTCGTATGTTGGCTAAGATTAATATTATACTTTCGAAATGTTTTCGACACTATGCACTAATAATAATATCAAAAATGATTTGATTTTGCGTAGTAAGCATCTTTGACTATCATAAGAAGAAATCTCCTCCAATTCTGCGTTTGCATTGTGTGTGTGGTGGGAGGTCTTATGGTAGTTTCATTTTCCAAAAGCATTGCGAATTGACTTTAAAATTCTCTGCTGTTTATTTTTAAAAGATAAATAACTGTTTTACGATCTCACACCAGTCACCATGACTGACTCGGAGTTTATTGTTCCCTTCTAAACTCTGGGTGCCCACCAATTTCCACACGGGCAGCCTAGAGTTATATTATCAGGATATTCTGGATATTCTGGAGCTTTGGAGATAAGCTGGATGGCGAGGCGTAGTATTTGTATCTGATAGTATTTATTCCGCTGTGTATTCTGTATGAGGACAAGTTATATAACTGTCCATTGTTGTATTGAGTTATATATTGACTCTGATGATTGATGTAATGTAATAACAGATATAATTCTTTTGTTTTTAAATGATATTCATTTATCTATTATATATTGTTCCGCTGCGATATGTGAGATTCTGATATTGTTTTTCTATATCTGATGTTGTGTTGTTGTTCTTCTCTTTTTCTTCTTTCTTTCTTCTTCTTCTACTTTTTCTTCTTTCTTAAACCCTCACTATTGGAGTTTCCAGCGTTCGATTTCTCGGCAGTCGATAAAGTGAGTATCGATGTTGAATTTTCGAAAGTCGAAAATTTCGGGATGTGACAAAGTGGTATCAGAGCATATGGTTAAGCGACAACCCTGCTCTGTTGGGTGTTACTCATTAGAGATAGAGTCAGTAGTACTCTAGAATGAGTTGAGTGTAATAATAGATACGAGTGCGTATTTGTTAGTTAATATAAAATTGTTTTGTATTGTGATGATTGGTTTATTGAGTGGTATATGAACCTTCGTCGGCACAGTCTTGCAAAACTGTATCGAAGGGGTTTCTAAACACTTGAATAGAACAATTCGGCACAGTATTGTTTTGAATAGGGTAAATGAGATAATTTTGCCCAAAACTACTTTTGTATAGAAAAGAAATGATTTTCTATGAATTACTATAGTATATGGTTGCATGGTTGCTAGAAGTAATATTATTAAATTATCATCACTAAAACTGAATAAGAAATTGAAATCGTAACTCCAAAGTTAAGAAATTAATTCACATACAACTAAAATTTGAGAATGTAAATTATAAATATGAATTGTAATTTAAAACGGAATTCCAGAGAAGTTTTGGAAATGTTTTGAAAGGAATTTGAAATTTTTGGAGATTTGGAAAGTTTACATCTTTTTGATTTGAAAATGGATTTCAAGGGTTTTGAAAAATGTTTTGAAGAGATGAAAAGCTCTAAACTCTTTTCGGTCGCTGGAAAATAATCCTGATGATGGTGGCCACATCATTAGAATTCATTTTCGGGTTTCCAAAAGAGAAATTGCTGTCAAATTGTTTTAAATAGGAGTTGTTTGAAAATTTGGGTTTTTGTTTTGGAAATTCAAATGGTTTTGAAAAAAAAAATTAAAACGACTCTGGAATCCTATTTAAAATACTTACGAAATATTAATAAGTAGATAACTTATAGAATATTTGAAATTTGTTTAGAATGAAATTCAAATTGAAAAACGAATGAATTAGTGAATGAATGAATAAATTGCGATTGCAAGTGCCAGAAAATGAAATTGAATGTTAAAATTCATTTTGAATTTGTAAGTAAATAAAACTGCAATTGAATTTGATTTGTGGAAAACGAAGTAAACTAAATCCAAATTAGATTGGAATTGTGAAATTGAATTCAAATAAAATCTGAAATGTAAAATTGAAGATAATGGATATAACTTCAATAGCGAATTAGAAATGATATAAGCAGTTATATTGAAAATTTTGTAATTGAATGTGCAAAATAGTTTGAATGCTGTAACTAGATATATATGGCTAGTAGGACATACAGGTGTTATAAAAGGAATTGAAATTTTGATTTCGAAGATATTTCGAATTTGCTCGAAAAGGTACGTATTTGAATTATAATATGAGTTTTTGATGATTTCTCTCTAGCCGCTTGGCTTTTTCTTTTTCTTTTTGAAATCTGAGAGTCCGTAGGGACGTTTTGTAGTCGTGCCGTATTTGCCGCGCAAAGGAGACGCTGGCAAAATTTTTCGAAAATTTCGAGTGTTAGAAAATTTTTGAGAAAATTTGAAAGTTAAAATTTGAATTTAAACTCGAATTTGAATTTAGAAGTTAAACAATGTTGTTTGAAACATAAAATTGAAGTTGGAAATTTAGTTGAGATGATAACAAATCTTTAGTAGGAAGATCTGTTTGAAAAGTGATTAAACTATTGATTGTGAAAAATAGTAGACGAGTTAAGGACATTTTTTTCCTACCTTGTAATTTCGAGGACGAAATTCTTTTAAGGGGGGAAGTCTGTAACGACCCAGAATTTTGAACGAATTAAATTGAGAATATTTAATTAATTTCAAATATTTGAACGATAATTTAATTTAAATCCCCGATATAATTTTGAAATTTGCGATTAAACTTTAAAGTTTAATCGATTGAAAGCTGAATAAAAATTTAAATCTTTAATTTAAAGTTGAAGAAAAATATTTCAAAGGCGTGAAAAATATATATTGATATTTCTGAAGATAACAGAAGCTTCAGAATCCAATTTCGGATTGATTTGATCAGTTTTGAAATTTAAATTGTTCAAACCGATATTTAAAAATAGTCATTTTTCAAACAGTCTCGGAATTCGACGAAGCCAGTTCCATTGGGTCCGGAATGTTGTATTATTGCCGGATTTCAATTTTCGTAATTTTCGGAGTTGATATGTGAGCACACGGAAATTTAACGCGTTGAAATTTTAAGAACGAATTTGAATTTAAATTTAAATTTAAAAAATTTAAACCTTGGACAGCATCCCTTATCTCACGCCTAGATTCACGCCTGGTATCACGAGAAAATCGTGTAAGCACGTTCCTCTGAAAGAATCACGTTCCCCTGTCTTCCCCCTCTCTTTTTAAATCACGCAACTTCATCCCCCCTATACCATTCCTAATCAAAATACAACCCATTCGAAATCAAACCAGAAATAAAACCCACCCTCTCTCAAAATTCAAATCGGCAAAGGCGGCAACGATGTCGCAGTCGATTTCAAGTAGAGGGGAATCGCGACAGGGTATTGGGGGTCGAGCACGGTGGGGTTGCGGTGATTCGCAAGCGCGTAGGCGAGGTGGGTATTGGTGGCGGCGACTCATCGATGGCCGTGGGCTAGGGTTAGGGCTAGGTTGAATCTCGCGTAGGCAGGAGGAATCGCGAGTGGATGGCGATGGCGATCGTTGAGGCGATGTACGACTGGGATGAGATGCGCGTCGACGAGGGGAGTTCTGGGATTTCGCGAGTAGGGTTTCGCGGAGGCGCGTAGGCGGCGAAGTGATCTGTAGGTCGGGTTCAGGTTGGAAGCTCGTGAGGCATGCGGGGCAGTGGCAGCGCGTTCACGACTGGGGGTCGCGGTCGATCGCAGGCGACTCGCGATCGGAGGAGGCGGCGAGAGCAGCTTGGTGATGTTGCATAGGGCAGCGTCGTGGCTTCGGCGACGCTCGAAGGCAGCAGTGTAGTCAAGTTCGACTTTGATCGAATCTGGGTGGAGTTCGAATCAATACAGTAAGGTATTTACAATTTATCAAATTCAATTTAAAATATAGAACATAAATTGATATATATCTATATATATACACACATAAACACTATTGTATATTTTAGTGTAGACGTTTATGGGAAAACAGAAAATAAAATGATTTCAGTAAGATAGATTTCTACTGTAAATATATATATAGACATCCTGTAATAAAATGTATAGTCTGGTCAAAAAAATTTATTTTTGTTTATGATGGTTGAAAAATATAGGGATTTTAAATGATCGAAGAGTTTATATAAAATCAAATTTTAAAATTTGAAATTTAAAAACATTGGTTAATTAAAATTATCCAATAGGAATTTAAATTATTCGATATGTTCGGATATTAATAGATTTTTTTAAATTATTTATTCAAGGTCTATAAATCAAGAAAACAAAAGAAGGATTGGATTGGATTGCAAATTTAAAAGCTAAGGTGAGATCTTCTCACTCAGATTTAAAAAAATTGATTGCAGTTATTGATTGATGATTTGATTGCTATTGGATGTGGTAGTAGATATTATAGGATATATATCTATATATATAGCAGTATATACATATTGGCATATGTATATATTGGATTGATTGATTTCCCGCCTCGTATAGCGGATGAGACCCTATTGCGCCGTTAGTAAGCGGATTTATAAAAACCTATATACCGCGATAATTCCGTACTGGAGCGGAATTGGTATTGTGCTAACATCTTTGGATGCAGGGAAACAGGTTGGAGGGATCCAACTGGACCCCTCACATTGATTGAATTTTATTTCTACTGTGATGTGATAATCTGTGAATGATTATTGTTGTTATTGAGTTGATATTTGGAAATTGTTTGAAAAGCTAAAATTTAGCTGAATGGATGTTTTGACATCATCGGATTCCAAAAATAAACGAAATTGAATTTTTGAAATCAAAGTAGAAATTTCTAAGTGAATCAATCTTTGAAATTGAATAAATTTTGAAGAAAGAAAATTTTAAAGTATAAAAAGTTAATTTTTATAATCTTATCAAATAAATTCCAGAATAAAGGGAAAATGCTAAATAAATGGATTTCATAAAACAGTGATTTTTAAATTGAAGAAACTAATTTAAAATCTGGATTTTTAAATAGATTAAAAGAAACGATTGAAATTTATTTTCTTAAAAAGGAATTTATTTAAAAGAAGATAAGTTGGAAATTCAGTTTGAGATTTAATTGGTAAATTGAAATAAGTTGTGAAATCAATGTAAAATGATTCCAATTTGAAGAATCCATTTAAAAATAGAATATTGAATGATTTGAGGGAAATAAGGAATTTATTTAGTAGTGATAGATAAATTTAGAAATCAATATTGAAATTGATTTGGTATTGAAGTTTTTTATAAATAGAAGTGAAATGTATAAAAGTTGTTTATAAATCCGAAATTACTTATTTTGATAAGTAAAATATAGAAGTTAATAAAAAGAAATTTATAAGTTGAAGTTGTTATTAAAATAGAAATAGAATTTATAAACGTTGTTTTATAAATTCGGAATCGATTGAATTTGATAAATTTAATATAGAAGGTTATTAAAGGAATTTTATCCACGATTTTGGATAGTGGAAAATTCTCGAAATAAATGTGTAGAAAAGATTTAAATATGGTTAAGTGAAGTATATTCACGATTTGGACAGTGAATATATTGTTAAGTAAAATGGATTTATTTTTGAAGAAGTGATATTAAAAAAAAATGAAGTTAAACATTTTAGAGATGTTTTTAAATGTATTATGATATCGAATACGTAGATTTCAACATTTTTATTGTTGAAATAGACGTTTTCGAAGAATAAGGAAATGATGGACTATAACACGGTTGTTATAGTAAATGATTTCCGAAAGGAAATGTTTTTATCTAGTATTGGGATTTACATATCTATTTTAAATTTCGAATCCCTATACTAGTGATTTTTGAGTTGTCGTAACGATGTTTTACGTAACATTCGTTTTGACTCAAATTGATGTTGTTATAGAAAATAGATTTTCTTAAAGAATGAAATATATATACTTAATATTGATTTAAGTATATCGGATATTTTCAAATGTTGAAAATAAATAGATTTGTGAAATGCTTATTTTTAAATAAGTATGGAAATGCTTTTCCAATATGAAATGAACTGTTTTGAGATTTTATCTTCAAAGATAAAATGAAATGTGGAAATTGATTTGAAATTGTTTTCAAAAGATTAAGTGTGGAAATTTTATATCTAGTAAAGATATTTTTGAAGATAAAATAAATTGGGAAAAATTATTTGGAATCTGATGATGTTGCGCATCTTTATTGATAGTTAAATAACCGACTATCAATAATTACCTTTAGATAGGTATTTGTTGTGAATTGGATGAATTTGAATGCCACACTTATTTTTGAATAATCGCTCACTATTCGGGTTAACCGGGAAAGGACCATGGGGTCGTATAACCCATTCCGAATATGTGATACGTCGTTATGAAGTGCATTTGAAGACCGGTGTTGAAGACCGGATATTTTTGAAAACGGAAGGATTACCGTCGAGTTACTCTACATCGACTGATCTTCGATTTAGAGGTTTTATCACCCTTAGTGACGGGAAGTCTGGACGTGATTAGAAAATTTTCCGGAAATGCAAGGGCTTCGTGAGAAGTGCCTTCGGTTCTGTTCGATCCCGGAACAGACTTGTATGGATTGTGTGTCTGACGTTACAATTTGAGATATAAAGCTGATTTCTTTCAAATACATTTCTGTTGGTGGCGGAGAATTTATTCTCTTAGCTTAACACCCTTCTCTGAGACGTACGAGCTCAGAGGTTATGTAGTTGAAATTTATCAGCGATATATCCCAATTTGGTAACGTGACATACTGAGTGTTGCTGTGAAATGATCAGTGTTTGATCATTTGTGATATGATCATTTGTTTGATCTTATATCTTTGTGATCATAGGTTGATCATTTTGTTTGACCCGAAGCAGGGCTTTTTGTAGAAAGCGTAGCTTTGTGGACGAGACTTCATCGAGCCTCACACCCCGGAAATGGTCGAAACAGGAAGAATGCAGCAAGGTTCTAGGGAGTAGTGCCCCTTAGTGTATGTCATTCCTTCTGGATAAAGGTGGTATCATGGTATGGAGCCCAGATACTTAACCTCTGTGGTTGCTGCACAGTTATTATTACTTTGTGGTTTGTTGGAAATCGGGGATCCTCGGGAAGATCGGTGACGATCGGGGGATGGCATACGCGTGTCAGTAGTTACCTATTTTTGCAGAGGTAACCCGGCCTTGTGTTGGCAGAGATCCGGTTAGGTTCTCGGGTCGTCTATTCCAGGGACGTACCCATCGTGGATAGGAAGTTCCTTAGCCTGACCATTTGTTGGAAATCCAAACTCCAATACGTGACTTGTACGGTATTAGTTGTAGAACCTGCCATTTACGTACGGTGGTCACCACTGTTTAGATGGTAGCTATAGTAGGCATACGATACTGGTCGTATGTTGGCTAAGATTAATATTATACTTTCGAAATGTTTTCGACACTATGCACTAATAATAATATCAAAAATGATTTGATTTTGCGTAGTAAGCATCTTTGACTATCATAAGAAGAAATCTCCTCCAATTCTGCGTTTGCATTGTGTGTGTGGTGGGAGGTCTTATGGTAGTTTCATTTTCCAAAAGCATTGCGAATTGACTTTAAAATTCTCTGCTGTTTATTTTTAAAAGATAAATAACTGTTTTACGATCTCACACCAGTCACCATGACTGACTCGGAGTTTATTGTTCCCTTCTAAACTCTGGGTGCCCACCAATTTCCACACGGGCAGCCTAGAGTTATATTATCAGGATATTCTGGAGCTTTGGAGATAAGCTGGATGGCGAGACGTAGTATTTGTATCTGATAGTATTTATTCCGCTGTGTATTCTGTATGAGGACAAGTTATATAACTGTCCATTGTTGTATTGAGTTATATATTGACTCTGATGATTGATGTAATGTAATAACAGATATAATTCTTTTGTTTTTAAATGATATTCATTTATCTATTATATATTGTTCCGCTGCGATATGTGAGATTCTGATATTGTTTTTCTATATCTGATGTTGTGTTGTTGTTCTTCTCTTTTTCTTCTTTCTTTCTTCTTCTTCTACTTTTTCTTCTTTCTTAAACCCTCACTATTGGAGTTTCCGGCGTTCGATTTCTCGGCAGTCGATAAAGTGAGTATCGATGTTGAATTTTCGAAAGTCGAAAATTTCGGGATGTGGCATGTTTCATATGTATTATGGATCAGATCATGAGATGTCTACAGGAAAAGAGAAGGCTAAGTGATAAGATGCAGATGTGTGATGCTAAGAAGAAATTTGCTAATTCACTGAACTATGAATATTTGCTGAAGGATGTCCTTTATGTTTTATTTTAACTAGAAGACTTTCTGTAATAATATTGTATTTGTGCTGAATTTTGATGGTGATGTAATGAATGGTTTAAAAGAAATTACTATGTGATGAAATTATTCTCAGTGGAAAAAGATAGAAGTATTTAGCTTATATCATAATCTGTAAACATGCAATTTTCAAGAACTAAATAATAAAATTAGTAGTAGAACTGAGGCATATGGGAGCTAGTAATACACACATATGTACTAGTCTACTTTAGAGATTAGAACTCATTTACAAATTGACTGTAAATACTATGAAATGGGAATAAACATATAGACAGGAAATCTGAAGACATAGAAAAGTAGGAACCCAGATTTGTATAATTTTGATGTTTAAATGAATGAGCAAAGTTAGTAAATTATAACAAGACAGTATAGGGATCTAACCTAATCAAGTTGATCAACCTGAAAACTCAAGTGTAGTAAATAGCAGTTGTACATGTTTATGTGCACACAGATGCACAGAAGCATGCACAACCTCTGTTTGGCTATTTGAAAAGCAATTTTGCAAAAGTTTGAATGTGATGAGGTAACTCTCATGTTCTATTAAATGTACAATTGTCAAACACAAATAAACAAACAGGAACTGGTTAGTAAATTTGCACAAAGATTCAAATGGGAGGGGGTCTTTCCCAATTCTTTTTACTGTGGCTAAAACATAGGTATTTTAGTTTAAAATAAACTGAGTTATACTTTATTCAAAAAAAAACTCTGATATTAGAATTAAAATGATTTGTATGTTTATATGTACATACAAATAGTTTTTACAAAGAAGTATATCAATATTTCTATATTGATCAAATTGGATCTTGGGAAATAAATAAAATATAAAAAAAAATCTAATAAAAGAAAGAAAATAGTTGGTCTTGAAAGTAAGTAACCCTGAATTTAGCATAAACTAAATTGAGAGATTCAAATAAAATGTCAAGTATGGGAGGGTTGCTTCAAGGACTGAAAGGAGCCAGAATGAAGGGAGTTTGGAGGCTTCCTCAGGAGCGAATCAGGCCTCGATTTTCATCACCGAAGACGAGATGGAAATAATGCTGAAGAGACAAGAAGAAATGATATAGAACCTACTCCAACAGGTTGGACAAGTTGGAGTGCAAAACTTAAGGAATGGAGTAGCATGTTATGCTAGAAATGAGGATCACGAAGCTAAAGCGACAGGAGTGGAGGCAGCTTGGAATCTGGACCAAGGGCATGAAGCGACCGGAATACAGGATATAGTTGGACCATCGAGAACGGCCCCTGAACTAGGGGCATGCCCCCCGTATCATGTAGGCTCCATTCCAGTAAGGATATCAGGCGATGCTAGGAAATTTGGCGTTAATAGGGAAGTGGATGCTCATCCAGAAGGGCAGGTTCCAGAATTCCCTCGTGGACTCAGGGGGCAGATTGGAGATAATGCACAAAGGCCGTTACTTGATGACAATGATAGCTTAGCAGATGTAATCAGACAGGCTATGAGGGGAGGATTGGTGAATAGAGACTTGGAGGATGTGAATAGGAGTCCCTTTGCTCCTGTGATCAGGCAAGCTAGAAACCCGCTTGATTTCAAACTACCAACACTGGAGATGTATGACGGGAGAACGGATCCCACTGTTCACTTGACGAGGTACATGAGGCATATGGAAGTGCTGGGAGCATCAGAGGAGGTCATGGCACGATGCTTCCCTTTGTATTTGACGGATATTGCATCATTATGGTTCAGACAGCTAGAGAGTGGCTCTATCGGCACATGGACGGAGCTGATTGAAAGGTTTATGAGACAGTTTCGGGTCAACATAGTCAGACCCAAGAACATGATAACTTTAACATCGATGAAACAATGGAAGGGAGAGTCGCTTAGGGATTTCTTAACCAGATTCAATGCGGCCGTTGCTTCGGTGGATCGACCCGATCCATCGATGGTTTTGATGGCGGCAGTTTCAGGGATTGCAGATAATTCAAATTTCAAGATATCATTGGAATGGGACCCACCGAGGTATCTCGGGGAGTTCTACCATGAGGCGGAAAGGTTCCTGAGACAGGAAGATGCGCAGGCTAAGAGAGAAGGGAGAGAGGCTGAAGCTTATGCAGTAAGGGGTGGAGGTCCACCCAGGGAAGTTCCAGACAAAGATGATAAAGAGAAAAGGAAAATGAATGATAACGGTAACACATCGAAAAGGCAATGGAGGGAATCAAAATTCTCTTATTATGCGGATTTGAATGAGACTCTGGAAAGAATTTATTTAGATACTCGAGGACGCCTCCAGTATTGGAGGCCAGCAAGGATGGAACCTTTCGAACATGAATGGGCATCGGGAAAGCATTGCCTATTCCATGAGCTGGATGGGCATAACACAAATGACTGCTGGCATTTGAAGGATATCATCGAGGAACATATAAGGAATGGTCATTTACAACAGTATATAAGGAATCGAGCTGTGGTAGTGGAACGGGAGCAGCCACTACCCACATCAGACGAAGCTGGCATAGGATCTAGGCATCGCCGCCTTATTATTAGCTGAATGGATATATGGCTTTGAATAAGTAGTAAACCCCAAAGTAAGGCGGCTAAGTCACTTACACATGTATGGGATCAAGGACGATCTCTAGGCATGCTCTGGGATGATGATATACCGTGATACTCGGGTTTATGAAAAAAAAAATTTCTATTTTCTGTGAACTCTAGTTTCTTTCTTGGTACTACGGACATTTGATTTTCTTTATTGTATGGACTTTTATTTTGTTAATTGGATTCTATGATAATTGGATTTGGATTAATAAATAATATCGGTTACACGATTACGGTCCTGACTGGAGACATGGGGCAGTAATTGAAAGGTATGAGTCCCTTCGCCGGAGAGCGATGGATTGGACTCGAACAAAATATAAAAGTCCTCGAACGGAGAGTCGAGGCCGGAGAATATAAAGTCCTTGACCAGAGAGTCGAGGTCGGAGAATATAAAAGTCCTTGACCAGAGAGTCGAGGCCGGAGAATATAAAAGTCCTCGACCGGAGAGTCAAGGCCGGAGAATATAAAGTCCTAGACCGAAGAGTCGAGACCGGGGAATATGAAAGTCCTCGACCGAAGAGTCGAGACTGGGGAATATGAAAGTCCTCGACCGAAGAGTCGAGACTGGGGAATATGAAAGTCCTCGACCGAAGAGTCGAGGCCGGGGAATATGAAAGTCCTCGACCGAAGAGTCGAGGCCGGGGAATATAAAGTCCTCGACCGAAGAGTCATGGAGAGGTCCCGGGCTTGGATAAAATGATTCGGAGAGATTGTGAATTCGGTTAATGGATACATAATGAATTAGGAATTGGATATTGACCCAGAACAGTCATGGATTTTGTTAATGATTCGGAGAGATCATGGATTCGATTAACGGATCTAAGGCTATTCAAAACACACCTTCCAAAGCAAGGCATGTTTTGGGGGGCAAATGTTAACCCACCTTTTGGCAAGGCCTTAGACATGCGGATTTAACTAAACCAGACATTTGGAGGAATACTTCGAGTCGAGGTCGTTCGATAGGCATGGAAGGTGGTTCGGCATAAGTGGCTCGGCCAGGTTGGTGGTTCGACGTAGGAAGTGGTTCGGCATAAGTGGCTCAACCGTGTTGGTGGATCGTCGTGGAGGGTGGCTCGGCTTAGCTAAATGGTAGTTCGGCCTGGGTTGTCGCTCGACAACATCGAGTCCTGAGGCATGTGACTTCGGGTCATCACTCGGGTAGCTCGGTGGAGTATCAGGTGGATCGACATGGTTGCTTAGGGTGTCGCTCAGTGTCCTCTAGCTCCTTGCTTCGAGTCTTTATGGTTCTGCTCCTAGGATATGGGTCGGTATGATGGAAGGTGGATCAGCGATTGAAGGAGGTTCAACACGCTATGGATCGGTCTTGAGGGTGTGGGTCGGTCTGGATGATGTGGTTCGGTGTGGTGTTTTGGGTCGGTCGTGGAAAAGTGGATCGACATCAAGCTGGTTCGGTCAATATGGATCAACGTAGGTTGTTCGGCATGGTTGAGTGGATCGGACAAAGGAGGAAGCTAATGTCATTCGGTCGGAGGTGGTTTGGCATGTATGGTTCGGCATTTGAGTGGTTCGGCCGTAGTGGGTAGGTCGGCATAGCAGAAGGTCGGTGTTTTAAGGAAGGAGGTTCGGCACTTGGTTGCTATGAGTCACAGGCAAGTTTACTCCGAGGCTTGGATAGGACTACTTCGAGTCATGCCTGGGGGATGTGGATCGGCTTGGCTGGGTCGGTCGTAGTGTTGAGTGTGGTTCGGCTATGGCCTTGATGGGCCCGGATTACTCAGGAAGCCTAATAACTCAGGTTTTGCCTATAAATACAGCATGTGGTGTTTCATAAAAGGGATGTCTCTCGATTCTGTCTCCCTTCACCTTCTATACTAAGGCTGCTCTGCCATTGTGGTTCTAAGAACTCTGGATTGTAACTATAATTGATTTTGATATCGATAAAAAGGAAATTTCTAGAGTGGACGTAGGCCGGAGTCAGCCGAACCACTATAAATCCTCTGTTTTTACTGCTCTCTTTTTAACTTTTATTGTTCTTCACATTATTACTCTCTACGTACATTCTATCTATGATCTGTGATTGTTGGTTGGTGCTTTCATCTGAATTTGGGTGTTAGTGACAAATTTTGGCACTAATAGTGTAAGTATATAAAAATTCTTTAACTAATAATACCTACAGTCGATAAGTGTTCACACTTGTGTGTTCACTCGCAATGCTCTGTATTCCCCTCACATCAGTCTGCAAGGCAGTGCACGGGTAATATATCTAGCCTCGGTTTACCTGAGTTAGGCATATGTAAATATTGTTAATATCAATAAAATTTTCAAACAAGAGAGGGTAAGCAATTGAAATCCAAGCACCATCTTAACTTGTTTGATTTTACTTGTTATTGGAAAGAAATGAAAATATCACTTTGATAAACTTTGATAATCAACTAAGGACCCATTTCATAGTTACACTATATTATCGACCAAAACAACGAGTTAAACTATAACCCATTTGTTACGATAACTTCATTTTTATTGGAAATTTTGACGAGTAAATGACTTAAATTTTCAAGATAATGACCAAAACCTATGTTTAACTTATTTGTGTCAATTTGAAAGTGAATCCTTCATTTATAAATACTTTCAAAAACTTGCATTCATCCCATTGTAAATAAATCTTGCATTTTGTAAATATTTTCACTTTGCATTTGGACTTTGTGGGTAGTATCCGTTGAAAACCCTCACGAGACAACACTCGTCCTACTGGGGACACCCAGAGGTTTAACGGCTTCTTGCATACGCTCAATGCAATCGTGCTCCCTATGAAAACGGATTTATCTTAGTCTTCCTTTATTCGGAGACGAATAAAAAGATAAGTGTAGGGGTATTTGATGTGCACGTTAATGTGCATATATTTACATTCATATTTTATCTATTTTTATTTAACTAAATGTCATATTTGGGCATTTTGACATGTTTAAAACCAAAATTCAATTATTTTCAAATCATCATATATTCGTCTTCATTCAAGGGCAAAATGGTTATTTTTATGCATGTGTCAATTTGTGAATTTTTACTTGGACAAATTTTATGATTTTTATAGGAATTTGGATGCATATGGAAGAGGCTTTCATGAAGATATATGCACTCACAAGGGATTACAAAGGAATGAAGAGGAAATAATTCAAGCCCATGATCATGGAGGATCCCACCCACTTACCTAAATCTACCATTAGAAGCTAATGGACAACTAAGTGGAGGTTTTTAGGCACATTTAATGATGGATTAATTAGTGGCTAATGGTTACTTGGTGACCACACATCCTAAAGGTCATTTTGGGAAGCATGCTAAAAATTGAATTAGGGTTTTATGCATGTATAAATAGCCCTCCTATGTACATGTAAATATCTTCTACTCTTTCAAATTAGTTAGGAAATTAAAATGCAAGTTGTAAGCTCTATGTTTCATGAAATAAAAATGGCTTCCTAGCCTCTTTCTCTTCTCTTTTCTACTTGTTTTTCTTTACTTTTATGCTCATTTTATTCTTATGCTCTCTTTCATTTCATGTTCATATCTTAGATTTACATTTATGCACTTAGTTTAGTTCATTTCCTTCTAGTAGTTAATCTTATTTTTCTTTGTTTATTTTCTACTTTATTTTATTTTCAGTGTTGAAATCTCTATGTGTTGAAATGATAACACAAATGAGAGGCTAAATACCTACAATTTAAAGGTAATGAAGCTTTCTTTTATCATGTAGATTCAACATAATTCTATATATGATCTCTTTTGTGCTCCATGAGAAATGGATGTTTATGTTTGTTGGTGTTTTATGTTGAATTTGATAGCCTACTTTGTTCATATCAAATAAGCTATGCTTATCTCATTAATCACAAATTTCCTCTTCATCTAAAATATGATCATGGCAATTAAGTGAAATTTAATCAAAATTTGATGATATATGTTACTAATTAATAGTAAATAGATCATGCTTAAACTAGATTTTGGTTTCATTTTCTATGCCTTGTTTCATGAGAATTGAAAAAGTAGGACTAGATTTGTATTATAGTTTGATGGTTTGATTTATGTTAATTAATAACTCAAATAGGCCATGCTTATGATAAATACATAACTAATACTACTTAGATAAAAAAGAGATCGTCACTTGATTTTAGGTTGATTTATGTGAAAAATATAAGAAAGTGGATTTGCCCCTAAATTGAATTTTAATCACATAGTTTTTAATTTCAACATTTTCTTAGCTTTCTAATTTTCAAAACAATTTCCACTCTTGGTTTAATTTGATTGATTAGAAATTTAAAATCTAACAATTCCCTGCGGATCGGCCCGTACTCGCCACGTACTAACTTTTGTACGCCGTGCGCTTGCGGTTAAATTTAATTTGAAATCTATCAGCGATTTTCTAATTCGATAGAAAATTCGTCGTTAAACCAGTTTTTGGCGCCGTTGCCAGGGATTTTATTTTATTTTCTATTCTTCGAATTATTTTCTTTTGATTATATTGTGTGTTTGTTTTGTGTGTTGAGTGCATTTAAAAAAAATATTTGTATTGTGTGTTTGTGTGATTTTTGATTGTATTTTGTCTGTGTGCTAGCTTTTCTAGTTTCATTTGCATTTGCATATATTAAAAAAAAGACATACACAATTAAAAAAAATTATTTCAATTTCACTTTCATTTACATTTCTCTTTTGATCACATACATTTTCTTCACTGTTTTGATCATATACAATTTCGCCTTCATTTACTTCCATACATTTCAACTACATCACACAATGCCCTATGCATTTACTGTCCTTCACTGTTTTGATCATCTGCACCAAGCTTAACCACCCCTCTGCACATTCCCCCACTTCACCAAACTTCTTACTGCGAATTCACTGTCAGCAGAACCACACTGTCCACCTCTCTCTGACCGACTTGCCATTACAAACAGCATACAACCAGACCACTGCCTGTTGCCTCTGTCCACCCTTCCTCTTAATTCTGCCCCTACACATCATCTTACTTCTGCACATCCCTGCTTTCCTCCACCCATCACAAACAACAGTTCAACTGACCAACCTTCCATCTTCAAACAATAACCACATCACCAAATCAACTTCACCCCAAGCCACATTCACATCACTAGAAAACATCATCACCTACCACAAGTCACTGCTTTTTGCCAATACCCTGCCTGAAACACAACCCACAAAGCTTCAACTTCTCTGTCAAAACTGCCAAAGACCAAACATCAATACCCTTCAAAACTTATACCATTGCTTCAAACAATTCCACCACCAGAACCACAACTTTGTGCCACGACAGTGCAACCATTTCATAACACACCCATTAATACAACCGGTAATACAAATCTCCTATTCCATCAATACTCACGGTCATCAACATTGCGTACCATCCAACCCAATGCACTGCTACAACAATACAATATCAACAGCAACACTCTCTGCCAATACCTCCAACATCTCACAACAGCACTTCATTAACTCCTATCACCTGACTGTCACTGCACTGCAAGTTTTCTTTCAGACCACCTTCAAGGCCACAACATACGCTCAAGCTTATAGCTGCTACTTCAAGAATCCATCAACTATACATTTAAAAATAATCCCCTTCTTTTGCCTACAAACAGAGCCTCCTCCAAACATTTCTACACTTCTGTTGCCATCTACTTCCACATACTATTCACTGCTATTCATCGACCACTTCTATACTTCAACATCCCACCAACCATATTCATACTGGCACCACTTTGCCATCCACAAATCAATAGTGATCATCACCATCCATCCATCACAACTACCTCCATACTACCATACATCCCACTGCCCTTCACATCCATCATCTACCAAACACATAACCTCTGTCACAACCAACTCTATTGACCACTGCCCCATTTCATCCTTCAGCTATTACCATCAACCCACTGTCTAATCCAAATTTCCCATTAACATCATACATCTCCTTCAACCATATTGCACTGCCGAACACCCCTACCACTGTTAACAAACCATCTGCACTTCAACCTTCCCATCCAGTGCCTACAATTGTGCTCTGTGCTCTGCCATCAAACCCCCCCCCCCCCCCCCTTCCAACCATTACCAGTGCATAATGCGTCAGTACCACATAACCATCATTCCCCCATTGCTTGCCCTATCATCTCCAGTTCATAACCCTAATCAACATCACTCGCGACTTCACCAACATTACAGCGGCCTTCAGCAAACGGCAAACAACTCGCGACTTCACCTACTTCAACCCAACTAGCAATCACGACCCAAATCCCCTCGAACCCGCAACCACATCGCGATTTCAATAATCGATTCGCGACTTCACCCTTTTCTTTTATTTTGATTGTGGGAATTTGGTTTTTGTAATCAACGTAAATTTTGATTTTTTTATGTGAATTTGATTTAGTTGCGAAATTTAGTTTAGTGAGTGAGAGAACTGTGTTTTATTTTTTTACAGAAGTAAGTTATTCTTTTTTTTAAAGCTGCCGATTTTATCTAAGTGGGCTGGGCCCTAAGTAAAAAAGAAAATATAAAAACAAAGAATTTTTGTTATTCCTTTTGTCTTTCCATCTTTTTTAAAAAATACTTTAGTTTATTTTGTTTTTAATTTGTTTTAAGTTCTTTTCCTTTAAAATAAAACTTTGAATTTGCTTTTTTAATTTGTTTTTAGTTTAATCCATAGAAAAAAAGTTTGTTTTCTTTTAGTTTAGTATTGTTTTATCTTAAAAAAAATTGTATATATCTTGTTTTTAATTTCAGGTTGCAAAAGCAGAATATCAAAAGGAAGTGCTTGCCAAAAATAATTGCTTGCTTGCTTGCTAAAAAATTTTGCCGCCTTCAAATAAAATGCTAATAAATTCTGCACGCTCTTGTATCGTGCCCCTATCTCCTATTTTTAATTGAATTGCATTGTTGGTTGCTTGCATTTGCATTTATATAAAAAATCAAATTTCAAAAACAAAAACTAACTTCATTTTAGTTGCATTGTAAATTCACGTTTAAGTTTTGCTTTGCATTCATCTTATCTTGTTTTATTTTCTAAGGGCAATACCCCAATTCACATAAGGTGAGGGATTTCATCACCCTTTCCTTAGCCTAAAAATCGCATTTCATTGTAGAATTTGACTAATAATAAAGGTTAGAAATTCGACTTAAGGGTGTCGCGAGCTCATCCAACGCTTAATTGTATCTTCACAATTGTTTTCTTTGAACAATTTTATTTCTTGGTGTCTAGGCTACGACAGAGCAATAACCATTTATAAATATTATGGTGATTCGTAAATATTATAGTGGTTGTTCCTCTGAAGGTACTTAAACATTCGGTTGCATTGTTACGGTGATTCGTGGTGCATCGATAACCCTTGCCCGTTACCTGGCTGAGAAATATTTTTGTTGATTTAAGACAAAGTGTGATTATACAATTTTGGGTTAGGAGCTACTAAGGATAGAAAATTGTAATTAAGTCCTTTGCATTCATTTAGTTGCATTAGTTCATGCATATTTAAAAAACAAAAATAATCCAAAAAAAATCCAAAACAAAAGTTGTAAATTTTACTTAACTTAGTTTTTAATCCAAAAAAAAATCCTTTTTCCATTCCTTTGAAAAATTTTAATCAAAAAAAAAATATATAATCTTTTCAAAAAGAAAAAAATTTAAAAATTCAAAAAAAAAACCAAATTCCTATTTTGTTAAAACAAAAACAATTTTTTTTTTCCTTTTGGTAAATATTTGAAAATCTGAAAACTTAAAAAAAATACAAAAAAAACATATAAAATAATTTGAAAAACCAAAAACAAAACAAAAATCAAACTTCTCTTTTGAAAATAAATTTCACTCGGTAAATAGTTTTCTTCCTTGTAAAAAAAACAACTTTCCACTTCATTTTCCAAATCTTCTTTCATTTTTAAAACTCGATTCTAACTCCTTTCTCTTCTCGACTTTCACTTGTGCATGAGTACTTGACTCGTGACACAACAACAAATCATTGGACTCGTGACTCAACAGCTAATCGTTTAACTCGAACAAACGATCCTCCCAAAATGGCGAATGAGAACGCCCCTCGAACTCTTATAGATAGAATCTTTCCCGATAGAGTTTCTATTCCATCTTGCATCACGTTGTCCGCCCCTATGGGTAACTATTTCGAAATTCACTCGAACCATATTGCCACACTTCCAAAATTTGGCAATTTCGAGCACGATGACCCCTACATTTTCTTGACTAAATTCGAACAAGTTTGCGCAACCATTAAACTCCAACAACTTTCCAATGACGGAATCAAACTTCAATTAATCCAATTCGCTCTTACAGATTACGCTGAAAAATGGTTGTACAGCTTACCATCGAACTCAATTAAAACGTGGGAAGAATTCGTAAAAGCTTTCTTAAAAAAGTTCTACCCCTTGGAAAAAACAAGTTAATCCGAAACGAAATTGTAAATTTTCATCAATTCAAGGGAGAACCATTCAGAAAATATTTTGAAAGATTCAAAGAGCTTTTGATAAAATGTCCACACCATAACTTCGAAAAATGGACGATTTTCCAAATCTTATACAATGGACTCGAAAACAGCTCACGAACCATGCTCGTATCAATGTTCCAAGGCAACTTCCTTGCCCAACATCATGACGATGCTTGGAAATTTCTGGAAAACCTCGCCGAAAAATCATCCCAATGGGAACGTTCGAACGAAAAATCAATTTACTCACGATCGAGTGCACACACGATAGGATCTTCTTTTGCGTTAGAAGCTAAGATCGACACAATGATTAAAAAATTCGATAACGTTTTCTCATCAAATCAAATGAACCAAGCTTCCCAACCGATGTATTATAAATGCAACGATCCTAATCATATAGCCGATCGGTGCCCCAATTTTGTCGAACAAATCAATGCTTTCAATAAAGGCAAAAATGACCCATTTTCTCTAATGTAAAACCCTGGTTGGAGAAATTATCCAAATTTTGCTTGGAACCAAAACAATCCCAACACGAATACGGTTTGTCCAAATTTTCAATCATTCCCGAATAATGCTTCAAATCCTCCCTTTCAGCCCAACAATTTTCAATCAAACTTTGCGGGTCCGTCTCATAATCAACCGCAACAATCAAATTTTCAACCAAATTCTACTCATCCTCTCCAAGACGATAAACGTTTAAGTTCACTTAAGAAAACTCTTGGAATGTTGACTAAAGCATCTACTCAAAGCCTTCAATCAAACATCAATTTGCAAAATTTATTGACCTCATACATGCAAAACACAAACCAATCGATTGCATAACTTGAAATGAAAATGAGTCAATTAGCCACGTCTGTAAGTGAACGTGAACGAGGAACATTCCCAAGCCAGCCCCTTCCAAATCCCAGAAATCAAAATGCAAATTCAAATCAAGCCCATGTTGTTCAAGATGGCAACGTCACCCAATTGAATGCTATCACAACTCTACGTTCAGGTAAACAAATCGATAATCAAGTCGTTAATCCAAACGATTTACCGGAAACCTCTCTCGACACTTCTAAAACAACGAACGAATCTGAACAGAACGTGGAGCCAAACGTTGAATCGAATACCTATCAAAATTCTTCTTCTACTCGAGTAGACCGCCTACCGAGTATCGTGTTCCATTTCCATATCGTCTTCGACCAAAGAAACAATCTGACCAAATGGAAAAGATGTTGGAAATTTTTAAACAAGTCAAAGTTAACATTCTGCTTCTTGACATCGTTCAGTAAGTCCCCACTTACGCGAAATTTCTTAAGGACTTGTGTACCCAAAAGCGACACACTCAAGTGCCTAAAAAGTCTTCTTAGCCGCCAGTTTAAGTGAAGTCTTGTCCAAATCCATGCCCGTTAAATACAAAGATCCTGGCTGCCCTACGATTTCATGTACAATTGGAGATAAGACGATTAACAAATGTTTGGTAGACTTAGGCGCGAGTGTCAACTTGATTTCAGACTCCGTGTATGAATAATTAGGCTTAGGTGAGCTCAAACCCATAAAAGTTACGCTTCGATTCACCGATCCTTCCATTAAGAAGCCCGTGGGAGAAATCGAGGACGTTCTCATTCGAGTAGGGCAATTCATATTCCCCGTTGATTTTATCGTTCTCAAAACACAACCCGTGACAAATCCCGCAAGTCAAATTCCATTGATTTTAGGCCGACCATTCTAAGCCACCTCAAATTCCTTAATCAATTTGTCGCAACGGATCGATGAAAATATCTTTTGAAAACATGAATTTGGATCTTAATATTTTAAATCTTAAAAGCCAATCGAATGAACCTCGTGACCAAACGATGGAAGTTAGTGCCATTCACGAAAACTTTAAAAACGAGACACTTGACCTTTGCGATGAACGCGAAGCCGAGTATGAATTTTTTTTTAACGAAATCCCCAACGAGATTGAATATACTCTTCCCTTTGAATCGCATCCAGTTGAGTCCAAATCTCAACCCAACTCTTTAATCGAGCAACTCCCGAAGTTGGACCTCAAACCACTCCCCGATCACCTTAAGTACGCATACTTAGGTGATAACGAAAAATTTCCCGTCATAATTTCTGCAACTCTCTCTCTCTCAATAAAGAAACTTCTTTACTTTCAATCCTGTCCAAAAACAAGGAAGCGATGAGATGGTCAATCTTCGATATAAAGGGAATTAGTCCCGCTCTTGTTCAACATCGCATCCATTTAATCGACGATGCCAAGCCTGTTCGTGAAGCGCAACGAAGGCTTAATCCAAAAATGAAAGATGCGGTGTGTAATGAAATTCTTAAACTTTTCGACAACGGAATCATTCACCCACTCTGATAGTTCATGGGTTGGCCCAATTCACGTTGTACCGAAAAAGTCTGGGCTAACCATTATCAAGAACGATTCAAACGAACTTATTCCAACTCGTACTCAAACGGGTTGGCGTGTTTGCATTGACTATCGAAAACTAAATGCCGCAACATGTAAGGATCACTTCCCTCTTCCATTTATCGACCAAGTGATCGAACGTTTAGCCAGCCATGAATTCTAATGCTTCCTTGATGGTTATTCCGGCTATAACAAAATTCCAATTGCTCCCGAAGATTAAGAGAAATCGACTTTCACGTGTCCATTTGGTACCTTTGCTAATCGACGTATGCCATTCGGATTTTGTAATGCTCCTGCTACTTTCCAACGATGCATGGTCGGCATTTTTTCTGACATGATTGAACGCTTTCTAGAAGTTTTTATGGACTATTTCTCTATCTTTGGTGATTCTTTTACTGAATGTTTACATCATCTTGAGTTGGTTCTAAATCGATGTAAAGAAAAACATTTGACTTTGAATTGGGAAAAATGCCACTTTATGGTCAAACAAGGCATAGTCCTTGGACATATCATCTCAAATAAAGGCATTGAGGTAGATAAAGCAAAAGTTGACGTAATTGCAAACCTACCCATTCCCAAATCTATTAAGGACATTCGATCATTTCTAGGACACGCTGCCTTTTACCAACACTTTGTGAAAGACTTTAGCAAAGTCGCTCGTCCTTTGACGACTCTCCTCGGAAAAGACTTCCATTCGATTTCAACTCCGAGTTTATCTCTTCGTTTGAACATCTTAAAAAAGAACTCATTTCAGCTCCAATCATTTGCGCACCCAATTGGGATCTCCCATTTGAAATAATGTATGATGCTTCGAACTTTGAAGTTGGTGCTGTCTTAGGACAATGCATCAACAAAATCCTTCACCTTATCTACTACGCTAGCATGACTTTGAACGATGCTCAACTCAACTACACAACAACCGAAAAAGAGCTTCTAGCTGTCGTCTTTGCACTCAATAAGTTTCGACCTTACTTGATAGGTTTACAAATCACGGTTTACACAGACCATACTGCTCTTCGATACCTTTTTGCCAAAAAGGATGCTGAATCCCATTTGATTTGTTGGATCCTTTTACTCCAAGAATTTGACCTTACAATCAAAGACAAAAAAGGATTCGATAATGTCAGAGTCAATCACTTGTCTTGTTTTCCGAACGCACCATCTTCCTTGCCAATTAATGAAAACTTCCACGATGAACAACTTCTTTCAATTTCTATCGATCCATGGTACATTGATATAGTGAACTACTTGGTCACTAAAGAAACTCCCTCATCTTGGTCCAAACAGGGCAAATACAAATTCATGTCCCAAGTGAAATATTTCTATTGGGACGATCCATACTTGTTTAAATATTGTCCCGACCAAATCATCCGACGTCGCATTCCGGATAATGAGATCAGGAGTGTTCTTTCATTTTTCCACGATCAAGCATGCGGTGGACATTTAGGTCCTCGAAAAACTGCGAAAAAAGTGCTTCAGTGTGGTTTCTATTGGCCTTCTCTTTTCAAAGACTCGTTTGAATTGTGTAAAACTTGCGATCGATGTCAAATGCTTGGACGAACTTCTCGACGAAATATGATGCCTCTAAACCCCAGTCTTATGATTGAAATCTTTGATGTTTGGGGTATCGACTTTATGGGACCTTTTCCCAATTCTTTTGGCAACTTGTATATCCTTCTCGCTGTCGATTACGTCTCAAAATGGGTTGAAGCCGTTCCTTGCAAAACCAACGACCATAGAATTGTTATGAAATTTCTCGAAGAAAACATCTTTTCGAGGTTCGGCAAACCTCGCACAATAATCAGTGATAATGGAACCCATTTTTGCAATCAATCTTTTGAAACATTAATGAAGAAATAATCGATAACTCACAAGTTATCCACTCCATATCATCCTCAAACTTGTGGGCAAGTTGAAGTTTCAAATCGTCAAATAAAACAAATCTTGGAGAAAACTATCAACAAAAATCGAAAAGATTGGTCTCAAAAATTGACCGATGCTCTTTGGGCTTTACCCTACTGCTTTTAAAACTAACCATGGGATGTCCCCATTTTTTTTAGTTTATGGTAAAGCTTTCCATTACCCGTTGAAATCAAACACAAAGCGTTGTGGGCAACAAAGAACTTAAACTTTGATCTTGAGAAAGCTGGCGAAAACTACAACTCAATGAATTAGAAGAAATTAGGAATGACGCGTATGAAAACGAGAAAATTTACAAAGAAATGGATGTTTATGTTTTTTTGTGTTTTATGTTGAATTTGATAGCCTACTTTGTTCATAACAAATAAGCTATGCTTATCTCATTAATCACAAATTGCCTCTTCATCTAAAATATGATCATGGTAATGAAGTGAAGTTTTAAACAAAATTTGATGATATATGTTACTAATTAATAGTAAATAGATCATGCTTAAAATTGATTTTGGTTTCATTTTCTATGCCTTGTTTTAGGAGAATTGAAAAAGAAGGACTAGATTTGTATTATAGTTTGATGGTTTGATTTGTGTTAATTAATAACTCAAATAGGCCATGCTTATGATAGATACATAACTAATCCTACTTAGATAAAAAAAGAGACCATCACTTGATTTTATGTTGATTTATGTGAAAAATATAAGAAGGTGGATTTGCCTTTAAATTGAATTTTAATCACATAGTTTTAAATCTCAACATTTGCTTAGCTTTCTAGTTTTCAAAACAATTTCCACTCTTGGTTTAATTTCATTGATTAGAAATTTAAAATCTAACAATTCCCTACGGATCGACCCGTACTCGCCATGTACTAACTTTTGTTCGTCGTGCACTTGCGGTTAAATTTAATTTGAAATTTATCGGCGATTTTCTATTCTGATAGAAAATTTTTCGTTTAACACATTCTGGCAATACTTCTTGCCATAAGTTGTCAACCTCCGGGACACAAATATTCCCCTTTAACCGTAATATCCCGCGGTTGTCGATTTCAAAGCTTGAATTCTGCCCTTGGCGTACTCTTTTAAAAATCCTCCTTAGCCGTTGATCTTCATTTTGCTTGTTGGCGATTTTCTCTAGAAGGGTCGAGGTAACTACAAGGTAACCTACAATGGCAGTCTTCCTACTCAATGCATCTGCTACCACGTTGGCCTTCCCGGGTGTATATAAGATATCAAGATAATATGAAGCGAGAAATTCTAACCAATGTTGTTGCCTTATATTTAAGTCCTTCTGAGTGAAAAAATATTTCAAAGATTTGTGGTCTGTGAAGAGCTCAAACTTTTCACCTATTCAAAGCAGGAATATTATTTACTAGGGTCAATCAAAGTCTATTTAAAATAAGCTATAATGAATTCTTACCCAGTAGATAATGTCTTCACATTTTTAATGCGAACATAATGGCTAATAATTTCAAGTTGTGTGTTGCATAATTTCTCTCATGGATCTCCAGTTGTCTACTTGTATAAGCAATGACCTTTCCATGCTGCATTAAAACAGCACCTAATCCTTCCCCACACGCATCTGTGTATATAGGAAATCCACCATTTTCATCAGCTATTGCTAATACGGGAGCAGTGGTTAATCTTTTCTTGAGCTCTTGAAAAGCTTCTTCACATTTTTGTGTCCACTCAAACTTCACATCTTTCATGGCCAGCTTTGTTAAGTGAGAGGAAATCTTGGAGAAGTCTTGAATAAATCTCCAATAGTATCCTGCTAATCCCAAGAAACTACGAACGTCCTTGGGAGTTTAGTGTTGTTTCCAGTCTAAAATAGCCGTAATCTTTGTTGGATCAACTGCAATTCCCTCTCCCAACACCACATGTCCAAGGAATCTTACTTCTTTTTCACAGAAGTGGCATTTTGAGAATTTAGCTTTTAGCGCATTTCTCCTCAATATTTCTAATACGATTTCAAGGTGCCCTTCATGTTCTTCCTCATTCTTTGAATAGATCAAAATGTCATCGACAAAGACTAATATGAATTTATTGAGTACTTTTCTAAATACCATATTCATAAGGTCAATGAAATAGGCAGGAGCATTTGTTAGCCCAAAGGGCATAACCAGCCATTCGTAGAAATCATGTGAGCATCTAAATGTAGTTAAAGGAATGCAATCTTCTGCTATCCTTAGCTGATGGAATCCGGTGGCTAATTCCATTTTTTAGAATACCCTAGCCCCATGTAATTGGTAAAACATATCATCTGTGCGGGGTAGGGGATACTAGCTTTTTATTGTTCATTTGTTTAGATCTCTATAGTCCATACACAACCTTAATGAGCCATCAGACTTTGCAACAAAGACCACTGATGCCCGCCAACTCGAGCGACTAGGTCTTATCAATCTCTTCTTCAACAACTCATCGATTTGTTTTCTTAATTCTTCCTTCTCTTTAGGAGCCATCTTCCAAATTGGGTGAACAACTGGACTTGTGTTGGGAAGCAAATCTATTCGAAATTCAATTTCTCGATAGGGTAGTAGGCTTTTTACTTCTTCAAAAACATCAGAAAATTCCCTTACTATGGGTATTTCTTCTAGAGGTTTTTGGAATAATTTAAGCGCATATATATAATTCTCCTTTACTGGACTAGGGTTCTCGCATTTTAACATGAAAGGTCTACCTCTTATATTTCATAATAGTACCATCCTTTTATTACAATCAACAATAGCTTTATATTTGGATATCCAATCCATACCAAGTAAAATTTCAAATTAATCAAAGTTAAGGACTATTGGATTCATTGCATGGAAAAATCTGGGATAGGTAGGTAACTTGGATTCCTTCACAAATCATAACGAGATTAGTCGTTTTACCTATTGGGTTAGACACACATATGGGAATATCTAATATTTGTGGTTTTAAGTTTAAGTCTATCAACTAGTTTCTTAGAAATAAAGCTATGGGAAGCCCCAGTATCAAACAATACTCTAACTAATATGTCATTAATATCAATTTTACCTTCCAATACTCCCTTTCCCTTTGCATCTGTTGAGTTTGAAGGTTCGTCTTTAATAGCAAATACTCTAGCTTGTTATCCTTACTTTATTAAGGGACATTCTGTTATCCTGTGTCCTGGCTTGTGGCAGTTATAGCAGGTTCCCCTTTGTCTCTTAGGATTTTTGCAGGTTATGGAAAGGTGATCTTTTTGCTGGCAATTATAGCAGGTTACATCTTTCAAACGATCTAGCTCTGGCTTGGCTTGCTCTGGTTTCTTCTCTTGCTGGTTAAATTTCTTTTCTTCCAATAGTTGTTGCCATTGCTTTAGTTTGCAAGTGGGTCTTTCTTGTCTAGGGCTTCGTATCGAAAACCCATATCCACCAAATCCATGAAAGTCCCATTCACATGCGTCGTCATTCTATCTTGATATTGTTTCTACATTCCCAAAATAAACATATCATTCTTTTTCAGACGAGTGTCAATTAGACCAGGTCCAAATCGTGGTAATTCATTAAATTTATTAGTATACTCTTCTACGGACATTTCTCCCTGTTTTAAATCAATAAAGCTTCTATAAAGGCATGCTTTTCCAGATGCGGGCATAAATTGCTCTTCCAATACCTCCTTGAATCATGCCCAAGAAAAATTGTCTTCTGATTCAGTCATAGTAATGGACTCCCACCAGGTGAGAACTCCATCCTGCAATTGCCAAGAGGCCAAGAATCTCTTCTGCTCGTCTGCAATATTTATCCCTTTGAAAATCCTTTCACATGAATGGATCCATTCTTGAACTTCTATGATGGATTTCGTTCCCTTGAACGGTTTTCCTCCCAAATTGGTATGGTCCTTGCATAAAGTGGCAAAGTTGATTTGGGGTTGTACCCGAGTTGTTGCTTCCTCGATTATTATGGCTGCGGGAGTTCGACCATTTGTATTTATGATACTGCTACCTCCCCTTCTCCTACCTCGTCCTCTTCTTCCACTCATTTCCTACTATCTGCATATAGTAAGCAAATATCTTTTTAGAATATATAGACGAGATATCTTATGAAATTGACATAAAGTATGAATATACTTTTTTGGAATTTTTTTAAGTTTGTGCTCTCTCAGACTAAACTCATTTTAGGGCATTACTAAACCTATCTCTAATGAGTTGACCCCATTAAGGCTTAGGTATTCACTCAACCATAAGCTCCGATACCAAATTTGCAACCCACCTCCTCGACCCTTAGAAATCGGCACTAATACATCCTTGGTATTCACGTATCTCAAATCTAAGCGCTGGAGAGGCAGATTATCATGGGTTAAAAGAAATAGAGATAGAAGATACAATAATAACATAATCTTACATCGTATTTAACAAGTGGAAATCATAAAGGTAGTACATATAATCACTCTCAAAGTGAGATATCAAAGTCATGATAAGTACTAACCCAGCAAGGATAGTTATAATGGCCTATCCCTACAAGTGTTGGTAGAACCATATACATAATACAAACATAGCGGAAAGTGGTGGTAATAACAAAAGAAATCAAATTGCTTCATGTTTCAGACTTCATGCTCAATATGCTCTAGATACTCCAAAATGCTCCTAATCAGCCAACTATTAGGATACCCGGGGAAAATTAAGGCACCCAGAGTTTAAGGGGAAAGAAAAATAAACTCCGGGTCTGTCATGGGACTGGTATGAGCAACTCAAAATACACATTTTAAAACAAAAGGTATCTCATAAGACCACGCCGCACATAAACATGGAACACATTTTTACCTTATGATAACCAAAACATTTGCTATGGAAAAAACATTTGATATTATTTTTAATGACATTCCTTTGAAAACATTTGCAAGTAAACTTATTAATCTTAGCCGAAATTGTTACCATTATTAAATTCCGGATATGTTAGTCTCTACAAACAAAACTCTTACAAGGCTCGTTCGGAGAATGGATTTCAATACAATGGTAGGTAAGGGACTACCTTCCGTACAGTACATCTCTAGAGGAATGTACCGAGGATACACAAACAATCCTCTACATCTGGCAAGACCGGCCTATCCCTATTTGGCACTTATACATAGCCTGGATAGAACCAAATATGACATTACCCCAGTCGTAACCGACCTATCTAGGATCCCATAGCATACACCACATACTCGACATATAGAGAGTAATCTAGAATGGTGATACCACACCCTAATGGTTGCGAACGACATAGCCTTGCGGCGTACCCTGTTTAAGCCACTACCGGGTGATAAGGCTTGAGGTAGCGATTACCTTTCACATAGCACATTCCACTTTGAATGCCACATCGCCATCCCATAGTCACACAACTGACTTCTATAAATGTATATCTCCTAAGCTCGTACGTCTCAGGAAAGGGTGTTAAGCTAAGAGAAGTTGCCTTCTCTGCCACCAAGCAGATAATACGTTCATAGAGATCAATATATGTAACTAGAAATGCAATGTCTGACATTCGTCCATACAAGTTGCCCAGGAACAGGACAAACTGAAGGCACTCTCCTACCACATCCTGTCGGGAGTTACCACTATGATTAGTAGCGAGAAGTCCTTGCATCAGAGGTCTCAAATGAAGAACTACGACCACATAATATGATATTGGAAATTTCCCCTGAGGTTCAGTGACAAACAGCCATACATTTCATCTTCCAAATCATAACCATGTCTTCGCTTCGAATACGCAAATTGGTTAGAAAGTGGTTTTCAGATAGGAATCATCCAAATCCGACCGCGGTTCATATGAATCGATCATCGATGAAAGAGGTCAAGTAAATAGGTGAATAGTATTTGATTAATTCATTCCTTTTATTAAAAATATCTTTTAGAGATATATAACTTTAAAACATTTCTTTCCAGTATATACGGAATCATTAAACCTCTCTTATCATATCCTTTGATTACTTAAAACTTTTTTAAACTTGGAACAATTCGACATCATTTCATTTTTCACTTAGGAAAATATTTCCAAATCATTTCATTTAAATCTTAACATAGATTTCTTAATCCAAAACCCAAAATTTTTGTTGAGTTAAAACCATGTTATCTAGGATGTTAATCCAAAACCAGTAAATATTAAGTGAGCAGAATCTATAGAATTATCTAATTCTACCCAATATCAATTCCCGTATTTAACAAGTACCGTGGGCGGAATAACGGTGAGATCACCTTTTAAATTCCATGAATAGTACGAGTTACCTCTTCGAGGTTTAACACCGAGTATAAGAAGATTATCTCCATAAAATCCAGATTATTTATATTCGGAAAATCATATCGTTTATACTTTGGAAAATTTTTACCCAAGTAAATCAACTTTACTATCCCATCCGTTGCGCCAATCCGGATAGCCAGGGAGAGCAGAAAACTGGTTTTCCAAACTCAAGCCTAGACACTATCTCTCTAACACCCATAAGGCGGTCAAGTTATTTGATCGACTCTAAATCATTTAACATATCACCATTCCATAAATCTTTCAAATCATCATTAAAATAATTTATAAATTATTTGAAAACATTTACAAAAGATTTGGGAAAGAATAGTTGCATTTAAAACTATATTTCAGAAGTTATAAAAAATGCTGTGGAAAAGTGAGACGGAAATTGCTTTTTAAGCTATATTGGTCAAAACGATTTTTTATCATGAAATTTCATTTTTATAACTCAAATCACTTTTAAAACCTTTTAAAAGATTTTTAGAATTTATTCATATTTTTAAACAATTTTAAAATATCATTTTCAAAGAAATCCTTTTATGGGTTCCGAACTGCAAAACCGCGATTTTTCTAAAAACTTGTTTTACTCATATTTCAAAATTTACTTATTGAAATCTCGATTTTTTCTTCTTTGTTTGAAAACTATGGATATAATAGTTTGGAAAATTCTTATCTCGAAGAATTACGAGCTATACACCATTCTTTATACTCATTTGACTTTTATGGCGCGAAATCGCGAACTACCGTTACGCATCGCGCCTAATTTTGACTAAATTTTCAATTACCATTCAAACTTTACCAAAACACTTTTATATGTTTATAAAACATTTCAAACGCATTTTTAAACCTTTTTTAAAGAGGTTTAACATTCCATATACACAAATTCATTCAATAAAGGAAAGTGATTTCATTTGTGCTTATCGATGTGTATTTCCATGACTTACATATATATTCAAGATTCATATTAAACAACCATCATCAATAATCATAATCAAACATTTATAACATCAAATAGCATATAATTCTATTGTTTAAGAGTTTCTCACCTTGGGTTTAAACGATTAACTAAAAATTGGCTATAGCTCCGCTATTTGGATTTTAAAGCTCACGATCACTTGGGCTCTTGACTTTAGAGGGCTCGGCCTTGACTAGGAGGCTCATGGCCTTGGTTGTAGGGGAGGGATGGCTCGGCCTTCAATGGAAGATGGCGGTGTCCATGAAAGATAGGGAAGAAGGGTGGAGTTTGGAATCGTTTTGAGGTGCTTAAGTGTATGTAATTGTATATTATAATTTTAAATTCTTTTTGGAATAAAATTTGTCATAATTTCTTTTAGGGTGGAAGCCATTAAAGAGGAGGATAAAAGCTTAAAGAATGAAGAAGAAAGCATATGAAAATGAAGAGGAGAAGGGGGGTATTTATAGGAAAAGAAGAGGAGAAAAATATCTAAGATATTGTACACATATGCATCATTACCCATCACCTCAATATGCACCATTTCCATCACCTATATGGCTGAAATGACCACCCCCCATGTGCATACTTGAGTGCTTGTACTATGGTGGACTTTTGGTTAGTATAGGAAGTAAGGAAAGGAGAAATATCTTGAATATTTTATACATATATGTTTTTATATTTATATGTATATGTGTGCATAAATGAATGATCATGTACATGAGAATATATCTTCATGTATGCACATGTATATGTGCACATGTATCTCCACAACGTTTTACAACTTCAATGCGTCATATCGTATCGAATCCTAATTTCAATTTCCAGTCAAATTTTCACTTTTTAGTTAATATACATATATTTGTAAACAAAATTTGAAAATAAATTTCTTATCATTTTTAACTAATAAAAATGATCATATTTTATTAATAAAACCATATAAATTAATATTAATGATTATTTACAAAAATTATTATCATACCGATAAAGCGAAACAAATTCCTTTTTTTCTCCTTATGATTTCAAATCAAGTATATATATATATATTTGTAAAATTAATGATAATTTATTACTTTATAACTATTTAAAATGAATTATAAAAATCATTAAAATAATTATTAAATCTTTTTAATCTCAAATAAATTTATTAAAGTGATATATTTACGGGTCGTTACAAATACTACGGACGATGGTCGAGCAGATCTGAACCGGGACCAAATCGAGCTACAATTAATATGGAGTGATAGGCATAGCCTCGTGAAGCTACATTCCAAATTTCAAGTCGTTCGAAGTTCATATGCTCAAGTTACGGACAAAGTAAGGATTTATATGGATGATCATGAAAGATCCATAAAACAGCTCAAATCAGCGATGATCGATATCTCAAAATCAACAAGGCCAATTCACTTGAAACTTTCAGGGCATCAATATATTGAATGGTGGAGCCCACAAAAACAATCGCAGGTCAAAACTTTCAAGTTCAATAAATATCGTTTATGCCGATCGTTCCTAATGATCGGTGTAATTCAGCAAGCAACCCAAATACGACAAAGATTGATCCATATCTCATTATCTACAATTCAGAATTTAGGAACAAGGCATAAAGGCATGTGGGACCCCTCCACAAACGATCGCATGGCAATCAGAGGCAAAAATAACGATCGGTATAATTTGTACCGATCGTTCCAAAACATAGAGTCAGGGCATTCGATCGTTATGGTTGGCCCATATGGACCTAGAGAGCCTTCTGCCGAAATCTTAATGAAATATCTCATCATCTCATCCTATAAATACAGACCTATTGGTTCATTTTTAAGATCTTTACACTGCTTGTTACTCTAGACTCCATTGTAATCTAGTGTTAGCTTTATTCTGCTGTTGTAATCAAATTCACAAGAGAGTAATAAAGGATAATCTTCAAAGTGGACATAGGCATACAACACGGAACCCCACTAGAAATCTATGTGTCTTTGACTACTGCTTATTCTCTATTGCTTACTTATTCATTTACTCAGTTTAATTTTGCTTTTCTTCATTTACTTCCCTACAAAAACTATTCTTGGGTGTTTGTATCCATTTTTAGTGCAAACATTTTGGTGCTTTCATTGAGAACCTTGATTCTCAGCTTATTGGGATCCCTTTTTTTGCTACTGGATTGCATAAATCCCCCGAAGAGATTCATAGTTACCTTCAGGAAGTTTGCTCGTTCTACTCAAATTTGCAAAAATCTAAGCAAAGCTATCAACAATGGTGAGAAACACTAGATCTACTTCTCAGAACGTGGAAGGAAACAAAAACGTTAGTATCTAGCAAGGAGCCCCGAGCAGTCAACCAATGGATGTGAATGTTAAACCAGTTGAAGTCCAGAATCTAATCGATTCTATTATAAGAGCCAAATTCCAGAATCTGATGAGACCCTACCCCTTACGCAACATTGGAGAGTTCTAGTTCATTCGACGTTAATATCAGTGAATTCCTGAGCACCCATAGCTGGGGGCATAACGGGATCGATTTGATTGCCCCTATGACCGGTTGCTGCCCATGGTCTTACCCCTGTAGTTTAAGAAACTTTTGTTAGCCCTGCGTTAAGGCCCTCTTTTATCAAACTAAAAGTTACAAGGCATTCATTTGTGAGAAGATATTCGATGGTCTTCTCTTCAGGCGGTACATTTTTGAGATTCGTGACCGCCTCCTCATAAAGATTACTGCTAGGCCATGTGATGGTGCTTGTAAAAAATTACTTAGTTAGGAATATGGCCTGGATTTTGGTTTTCCACACTAATATAAAGATGGTGGATAACACTTACGTCTTTCCAACTATTTTCTAGCAAAACCAGGAGGTCATCGAACAAAGAACCACTCACTTTTAAAAGTGCCTAATTTATTCCATGCACCAGTTAGAATCTAACACTTCTTCACCGACTCAAGAAATGTAAACAAAAGACTCCATGTTCGTCGCTTGAAAGAGAATATAAATCGAATGTCATTGATGGTCGGAGGACGATGCAAGGATTCTATAATTACCATATACATACAATTGAGCGTAGCCGTTCGAATGAAGCTGCATTAGAGTTATCCTTAAATAATGGAGAATTTCCTGGATATATGAGTTAAATGGATGGATGCATTCGGCCCAGCAAATGAATTTGTTGCACGCGGTATATCCTTCTGGTGATCTATGAGCCCTATCATCCTACGATGAAACCAATACATCATCAAAGGGAATTCCATGCCTTACGCAAATTCGGCGAAGTGCATCTTCCTTAATTTTAAAGGCTATGGAATCAGCTGGATCCTCCAGAATAATTGCATCCTCCAGAGCGTCAGGAGTAGGATCAACAACTTCTGGTGGAAGAATGGGAACTACATCAGAAAAATCAAACCATGGGCCTGGACTTTCCGGTTGTTCTAAATGATGACTAAAGGACGGACTATCAGACTAGGCTGTAGAACTTTATTCCATGTCAGGAATATCCTACTGAGAAGATGATTCAGTTGGCATAGCTGCATGATGCCCAGAACATCTAGAACCCATTGCTATTAAACTCAGTAAAAATTATGATTAGATAAAGTAACATGTACTCCCCTGTGCATAGTGAGCGCTAGTGTGGTGCGGTGAAGTGTTATACGATACAGTAATAAGTTGTACGAAATTAAAGACAAAAAAGACGACAAGACTTCGAGGATCAACCGGAGCGACCGTCATTCCTGACTGTCTCAACTGTTTCTCTATATCGTTAGGGAACGAGGCAGTTTGAGTTTCACTATATAAATATATATATATACACACACATATATATATGTATATGTATACGTATGTATCTATGTATGTATGTATGTATATTGATCGATTATCAGCAAATAGAAGTTCGATTTATATGTTCGAGTCACGGATGAGCTTCAAAAGAATTGTCAAAGGCATTAATTCACTGTAAAGTTCAAATATCATATATTTACGAATGTGTAATTCAAGTCATATGCAAGTTCGAATGTCCATTCAAGTATGCAAGCCCAAAGCTCATCATTTAGTTCAGGTCCACTTGTTTAAGTTCCATTTTTTAAAGTTCATTTGCTAACAACCGATCGTTCCCCAAACAAGACCGATCGTTTATAAAAAACACTCCCACTGATCATTCACTCCCTCACTCCATATGATCGTTCCTGATGGCCCCCTTATTCAATCGTTACTTTAACTCCTCACATCGATTATTTGACTCAACATTTTAACCGATCGTTTTTCTTCACTCCCATTCAAGAACAATCAGAACACAACTTAACCACTTCAAAATTCACTAAGTATGGGATACAACCGATCACTTAAGAAAGATCCGCATCTAAACATATACTCTACTCAAAATGATCGTCCAACTACTACTTCGTCCTCCTTAGCAAATGATCGGTTAACGGCACCACATCCTCTAGTCTCCATCTTCCTCAACTTTTTCCAATCATTTTGCTAATCAATTCAATTATAAAAGACAAAGGCCATGACATTGATGAAACTCAATGTCTCATCCTTAAATCATAAAGCAAGCTCAAATCATCCTACCTAAATTCGAGATCTGAAGAAAAGAAGACAGATTCGAATTCGAATCGAGTTGAGATCTAAAGGAGCAAGTGCAACAATAGTTAGTATGGAGGGGGATTAATTCTTGTTTCAAAAAGCTCGGATCATTTTTTGGAGTGATGTGGAAGGTGGAGGTAGATGGATCATTTCTTTCTTTTCTGGACAAAAGATGGAACGATACAAAAATGATACGAAGTAGGAAAGTGAAGAGGATGACTAAGTGGAATGCTTTTATATGAATAGACATGTCGATCCTTCGTAGCACAGAAAATTGCACCAATCATTTTAAAATAATCCAAAATTCTACAAGCCCATAAACGATCGGATAAAAAAAGAAAGAAAAAATGGTTAAGTATGAAAGCTTTTATAGGAAGAGAATTTACTGATCGTTCAACCCATGAGATATACTGATCGTTCAATCTAGAATTCCTACCGACCGTTCCATCACCAAGAATGATCTGAAACTCCTTTATCTGAACTAACAATCGATAATGATCATTAATATATATATATATATATATATTATATAGAAAATAGAAATGATCGTACAAGTATGACCGTAAGTAGGTGGGTATGAAGATCCATTCAGTGATAACGATTGGCCTTGATCATTTGTTTTAATAAAAATGACGGCCATACAAAAAGTGATCCAAACTTCTATTCAATGAATAATGATAGGTCATAGTCATTCACACAAAATAAGGAATAACTTTGCAGCTTGACAATGACCCATGGACGAGCAATCATGATTGGGGGTCAGGTATGGACACATATACGAACCAATATATGTTCTAAAGTTCAATTTTTTGAAATCGATAGAAAATGAATTCGCACCTGAAATCAACCGAAAGAAGATCAAAACAAGATTATTGTGGCCTGATAATCACCAGAAGAACAACAAGATGATCATCGATAAGCCGTGATCTAGTATTTATACTATTTAAAGTCGACCAATAGTCATAATGAATAGAAGGAGACATGACCCTCAATAAGAAAGCGACTCAACAAAAGGATAACGGCCATTCAATGAACTAAATGGAATCATTTTTCGACGTTTGAAGTTTGCGACTTTTCAAAGCACGTTAAGTTCGAACAAGACGTACTTTGGGGGAAAAACATTGTCTCGCCTTTTGGAAAGGTCATGATATCATCAACTTGGCTAAAAATGGATGTTTGCTAGCCTTGAGAATCATTTGTATACGATACTATGGACGATGGTCGAAGAAATCCAAACCGAGACTCAATCGAGGTGCAATTAGTATGGAGTGACAGGGATAGCCCTATGAAGCTACATTCCAAATTTCAAGTTGATCAGAGTTCATATGCTCGAGTTACGGACAAAGCAAGGATTTATATGGTTCAATCAGGAACAATCCATAAAACAACTGAAATCAGCGAAGATCGACCGATATCTCAAAATCCACAAGGCCAATTCTCTTGAAACTTTTAGGGCATCAATATATTGAAGGGTGGAGCCCACAAAAACGAACATAGGTCAAAACTCTCAAGTTCAATAAGTACAGATCGTTTTATGTCGGTCGTTCCTAACGATCAGTGTAATTAGCAAGCAACCCAAATACGACCAAGATTGATCCACATCTCACGATTTAGAACTCAGAATGACTTCATATTTTAGGAGCAAGGCATAGCGGCATGTGGGACCCCCACAAATGATCACATGGAAATCGTAGGAAAAAATAACGATCTGTATAATTTGTAATGATCGTTCCAATGTCGAGTCAAGGACACCGATCGTTATGGTGGGCCCCTATGGACTGGAGAGCCTTCTGCCGAAATCTTAGCGAAATATCCCGTCATCTCACCCTATAAATATAGACCTATTGGTTCATTTTCAGGATCTTTATGCTACTTGTTACTCTAGACTCCATTGTAATCAAGTGCTAGCTTTGCTCTACTGTTGTAATCATATTCACAAGAGAGTAATAAAGGATAATCTTCAACGTGGACATATGCATACAATGTGGAACCACTATAAATCTCTGTGTCTTTGATTACTGCTTATTATCTATTGCTTACTCATTCATTTACTCAGTTTAATTTTGTTTTTCTTCATTTACTTCTCTACAAAAACTATTCTTGAGTGTTTGTAATCATTTTTGGTGCAAACAAAAAGTATTTACACATAATATAATAATACTATATTAAAATGGTTCGGCAAAAAATATTTTTTTTAAAGCCGAAACATTATACACACACATATATATATTTAGTTTTATAAACTATATTTAAAACATAATATATGTATGTATATTTGTATGTGTATGAGATTTAAAATTAATAAGTAGCACTTTTAAATTAATGAAAATCAATTTTAGTATTTAAAAATAATATATAAAATATATTACTCATGGACGAAATGAAATATAGTTTTTTTTATTTTATAAAAGGATCTAAATGTAAAAATCAATTAAGATAAATAGTTCGATGTGATTTAAATAACAAATAATAAAGGGAGACAACCAATGTGCATAGAAAATCATTGTATAATCTAATTATCACATGATGTATATGATATAAAATGTAAAAGGAATTGTACCTTAAAGGGGCTTCCTTTGAATGCACGTCTATTTGTAGGATGTCCTAAATTCAGCTTGAATCGATCACTAGATGTCGCAATAATCTAGTGCATCACAATTTGTATTTAATATGTTGTAATTATTGGGCTAAATATTTTTACCTGTAGGGTGGAAGGAGAGGAGTTCATGGTTAAAGGACAAGAGGGAGCAAGAAAAAAAATGTGGAGGCTGGCTTGGTATAAATAGATAGAGAATGGAAGACGAATTCTCCTCCTTTTAGCAAATATTCAGATCCAGATCTAAAAGTCAAACCAACTTCCCCCAACCCCTTGACAAACAAAGAATGGACCCATATAGGCCATTGAAACTCAAAAAATTTGTAGTTAATTAATATCATTAAAATCATATTTAAATGGGTATCGTTATCATATATCGACATGCATGTATATATATACAACTTTTATATACGCACTCAATTAATTACTAATGGCACCCAAAAATTTACTATTAGCACATAGTACATGTAATAAATAAATAATATTCATTAATATTAATTAATTTAACTAATTTATAACAGTTTATAAATCAGTTATATCATGCGAGATTTCGGAGAATTCACTAATACGGTTGTGCAACTCATAGGTGTAAATTCAATCAGAGGCTAATATCAAACGATTCAAATATTAATCTCTACAAGTCACCTTAGCTTGTGATGTGATAGGTTTGGTGAATTTATCGCTTGTACATCTTCATCGGTAATATCAAATTTTGTAATGGTACCTTTTTGTAATGATTGCTAGACAGTCTCTTCGTCAACACTATATCACTTTAGAACGTATGGAATCTGGTTTTGGTCAAAATTCTAGTATTTGTGACGACCCACGTTTCGGAAGGTTTAAATCAACAATAATCCACACATGTCCAACTTAAACAATCCAGAACATAGATAATCAATGGGGTTAATTAAGAAAAATAAGAAAAGAAGAAGAAAACAAATACAGAATCTAGCAGGGGAATAACAAAATATAATAATCAAATAAACAGTTCATGAAGCTATTTATATTATACATTGATTATAGTTTATACAAAATTTATCAGGGTTATATATACAATAGGGATAAATAAAATAATGCAGCAGACAACATGATGTAGGAATAATAATATTAATAATATACCAAATCTTCGTCCTCTAGAATAATCTTCGATGCGCTGAAATACTCAGGGCTGAACCGAGCATAATGAACAGCCAAAACACTCGAGTGAGGACTAAAATATCCTTATGTGAGTCAAATCGGTATCACATATAACATGAATGTAATAGCGTCATAGATGTTTACGGGATTTAACATCTCCTATCCAGTGTATAACGTGCATGCAATAACTCAAGAGATGTTACGGGATTTTCATCTCTTAAGGACCCGTCAAAATATTATATATAAAAGAATAAGCTATACATATAATGTCTAATCGGTAAAATAAATATTTTTCTTAGCATTAAGGCTTTACATTAATCCCTTTTAACGCATTTTTAAGCATTGTCGTACAGTTTGCATATAATGCCCCAGTAGCACGTCAGGGGATAGGGATGTGCCGTGATATGACAACACTAAACCAAAATCATAGTGGTCTCGTATAGGGATAAAAGTATGACAAGGCACGTGAGATAATGCCCAAGGTAGGATACTACCAGTTCGGGTCGGAGGGCTGGTGGTAACGCATCGTAGCCACGACTGTCCACCGCGTCCATCCATCCCATATCGAATCAAGGGAAGATATCCTACAATCAAGTTGCACCAATCGAAACCAACAACAAGAGTAATAATATGGACCAAGTCCAAAAAATCGAAGAACGGATGTCCACTAGGGGTAATTAGTCCGCTTGGCCCTGTCAAGCCGTCATGTTTTAGTCATTTCAAATTGGCACAAGTGTCGGGGTCTATCCATCATCGTTCTCTTTTTTCAAATCCAACAAACTACGCCAAATCCAACCACTTCGTCTTGGAGTCTCATCCACGTACACAACTGTTAAAGTGGTTCCAATATCGACAAAGAGTATGCCAATAAGAGGCCACGATCTCTTTAACAACCAAACGTCGTTTTACACAGCGGTTGGTACTTTTACATTTCAAAATCAATTTATAATTGATATCAAAATATCATATTCGCTTCAAATCAATTTCATTTCAAAATACCATATTTACTTTGAAATTAATTTCATATCAAAATCATTTTCCACCTCGAATTAATTCCACTTCCAAAATTGTTTCATTCATTTCCAAAATCGTTTCGAATTTCAACTTGGGTTATAATTCATTTTAACCCAATTCAAATTTAAATCCATGATTTAAATATAACATTCCAACCTAGACCAGTTTGAATTTTGTAGAAAATAATTTAAATAGTTTTAAAATAGTTTTAAAAGTTAAAATAGTTTGATATAAAATAATTTAAGTATTAAAATGGTTTAAATAGTAAAATAGCTTGGAAATCAAAATAATTTGAATATTTAAAAGATAGGTTTTAAAAAGTTTATATTAAATAATTTATTTAAAATAATTTCAGAGTCAAACTAATTCAATTCCAAATTTTTCAATTCAAATTACTTCGATTCCAATTCAATTTCGATTTCAATTCAAATCAATTTCAATTTCAATTTTAATTCGAATTAATCTCAATATCGATTTCAATTCCAATTAATTTCAATCTCGATTTTCATTGATTCAATCCAAATGGTTTTAATTCAATTCAATTTCTAATTTTAAACCATTTAAATTTATATAAAATTCGAGTTCGGTTTCAGAATATTGATTTAAATCATTTAATTCAAATTAACTTCAATGTTTGAATTTTAGACTCAAATCTTCAGAATAATTCAATTTTGAATCTTTTAAAACAAATCAATTTTCGAAACTCAAATCATATTTCAATTATAACTTCAAAATCTCAAATTTCAATTTTTTAAACAATTTCGTTTAACACATTTTAATTCCATAATTTGAGCTCAAGTTCGAAAATAATCCGATTTCCATAAATTTGATTTTTATTTTTTTAGATCCAAATCATTTAAATGATTGCAAATAAAAAAATTTAAAATTATTTAATTTAACCAATCCGGTGTCCGTATATAATTTTCTATCCTATGGCCAGGTGAATCGATTATTTTTATTTTTATTTCAGGGACGGATATATATCATTTCAATCCAAAATAAATATCATAGGTATATATCATTTCAACATTTTTCTTAATTTATTCGAAATAAGTCAAATAACAATTGTATACTGCCCAATGATATCAAGGGTGATAATGGGATATACATAAAATAAATAAACATCCAACCATCCAATATATCAACCTGTAGCATTCAATTTCAATCAACATCCAAATCAACCAATAATTCATTACAGTCCCATGGTTATCACTATTGGGTATTTTACTGGCGATTAAATTCCAATTTCAAATTTAACTGTCAATCTTAATTTTTATCAATCAATTCAGCTGACAATTTAGATCTCAATTTAAATTACGAAATAACAGTCAATGAAATTGAATTACTTCATGATATCAATTCAACGAACATAAAAATATTTAGTACGTAGTGAGCGTTTAAAACACTCACCTTTTATTTGAAACTGAAAATATTTCAGCTTCAATTAAATTCCAATTTGACTCCATGCTGCAGATGACATCGATACGGTCGCATCGCGATTTGTTTCGTCCGAACGGACCTCGCATGAAAGATATTAAAATTTTAAACAATGACATAATTAATAGAATAATTAACAAAATTATTAAACTTAATATTCTCAAATTAACCTTACTGTTCCTTCATCCCTCACCCTCGTACGCTGCTCCTAGGCCTAACGCACCTACATAGAAAAACCTATACACGATCAACTCCTTACGCGCGCTCACCAAAGACGACCGGACCACCAGACGCGCCTCCTCAGCCTGCAGCGCCGCCGCAACCTCCACACGTCCAGAGCAAAGTCATGATCCTCCTTAACATGCCGCACTGCCACTCAACCCTCGTCTATCGCACGCGCAATCGAAAAAAGCCCAAACCCTAATGTCGAGTCGAACTCACAAAGAACAACCGCCATGCCTTCGCCTCGGCCCCACTACCGCACGCTTCCTCCTCCCTGATCGAATGTGGTTCGATCGCGTGTGTTCTTTTTATTTCAATCGAGACTTTTATTTTTTCTGCTGCGTTAGAAAAGAAGAATGAAGGGAGGGGTATGGGAGACATAAAGGACGCAACTTGATGTGTACGAGTATTGACTGATTGGATATATATATTATTATAATAATTAGAAATTATCTCGCTTTTAAATGCCCGAAATTTCAAACTCCAAACAAAGCGTGCCGCCTGGCATTCATAATGTACCCCTATTCCGAACACAATGGAACTAGTCTCGAGGCCTAGTTCGATAGTATTCAGAAGATAGCTTATCAAATCGAATTATTTTAATTAAATTAATTTCTACGCGTTTCAAGCTCGCATGGCCAAACGATAAGTCCAATCAATACGAAACTTGAAATCCTATGATAATTCACTATTACGGATCTGATGAAATTGGTTTCATCGAAATCCGAAACAGTGGCCAAAATGGCTATTTATACTCGTTAATTATAATATAAAATTTCCAATTTTGAATTATTCACTTCTAATCCCAATTTTAAATGTTAACAATCTTCATTCATATTTAAATAAAGTTTAAATCAATTTCCTATATCATTTTCATTCACATTAAATTCAGAATTCAATTATTAAAATAATTTACAATATTAAATTTAAACAATTTAATTATCCAATAAATCGCTAAAATTGAATATAAGTCATTTAGCTTATAAAATTTAAATTTAAAACAAATTCAAATAATGAAACAACTTTTTCCATTTCACAGTAATCCAACATTATTATTCAATTCAAGCTATTGATTGCAAATGCATTAAATACATAGAATTTCATTTCAATATTTGTTATCGCCAAAATCTTCGGAATTTTTTATTTCAAAATTTTATCATACTCAATAAACTACAATAATAAATCATTAAATTTTTATTTCTACCCCTTTTTATCCAATAATGACATTAAATTTAATAATTTAAAAATAGTTAAAAGTACGGGTTGTTACATTCTCCCCCACTCAAAACTATTCGTCCTCGAAAAGGGACTAAGTACAGAATTTAACACTTGATATATTTTATTCAAAATAACAACCTACAAACTTTAAAATCTTATTAAAAAACCTTTAATACACTTCTATTACACCACTCCGATCAGCATACAGAAATTACAACTTATATAGAAAACAAGTTATAAAATTTTAAAACTTCAAACTTTTTCTTACACCTGGATTTACGGAAAATTTTGGTAGAGTCACCTGTGCGCGGCTCGATCGAATTTTTTTACAATAGAATATATAATACAAATATATACCAGATATATCAAATATACATCTCATCTCAATGATGAGGCAACCCGTAGGGAAAAATATAAAATTGCGGTATGTAATCCGAGATATGTACCTTATTATTATTAATACGAGCGAGTTCGCTCGTATTAAGCAAGCAAAAGCAAAATATAAATCCACGTATACGTCCAAACGTTCTTCGTATGTACCTATCTTAACTCAATTTAGAATATTAGTCACTTATAAAAGAATATAAAAACATATGAGTTTAATATAACCATATAACATGAACTTTGAATCCAAATCACAAACACGAGCATGAATACATAACCATAACAATCATATGCAATCAAAATCAGTTAAAACATTGATTTACAATAAAAGAAACCATTCAATCATCAATATTCATCCAATTACTCCAATTAATTCATAACCATGTGATTTACATGATCCAATGTCAATATTTAATTATATACTGCATTTCTTATTAAGATTCAATTTTTATTAACATTTAATTGGTTTACTTCCAATTTATTCACATCTATTTTATTTACATTCAATTTATTCCATTCAATTTGTAAAATTTCAATTGTTTCATTTTATGTTTAACAACATCTCATATCAATATATTTCTGAGCCATTTTATAAAATTATTTCATTTAACCTTATTTAAATTAAGTTTTATTTCACTATCAGTTAATATATTCTTTTTAATACCAATCTCATTTATAAACCATTTCATAAAACCGTTTAAATTTATTATAAACATTTTATAAAATGCATCTCATGTTTATTATTATTCTCTTCATAACCAAATTCAATATTAATTCTTTGATTCACTTCATTTGCTTATTTCATTTATTCATATCATTAACTTAAGTGAATTTTATTTTATAACTCAAATTTATATTGATAAATTTTCTTTTTATCACAATCAATTTATTCAACTTCTCTCAAGTTAACTTCATCTTATAATTCCTTTTTGTTAACTTATTCCATATTAAACTTGTTAACATTCAATTTTATTGAAACTCATTCCATTTGCATTTAATCTATATACATCCAATTTAAATCAAATTAAATAATCATATAAGTTTTACTTACACTCATTTATTTTTATTTAATTTCTTTCAATATTCAAATTGCATTTCATTTTTTAATTCAAGTTGTATTCATTCTATTAATTTATTTTATAGCTTAAGTGGAATAATTCACTTTATTAATTCATCTAGTTCCATTTCAATATCCAATTCAATTTATTTAATATTAAGTTAAACTTTATGTCAATTTATTCCATTACTCGGTTTATTCAACATTATTTAAGTTAAAATTTTCTTTTCCTTTCTTATCATTCACATTCAACAAAATTTAAACTTGGTTCTTAGCTTAATATTTCTCAAGTCTATAAGTTACATAAACTAATTTACTAAAAATTCATTTCATTATTTTATTTGAATCATTTCAAATGCCATTCACTTTTATTTAAGCTTTCTTGAGTTAAACCTCATTTTGTTTACTTTATTTCACTAACTCAATTTTTTCACATTTCTTAGGTCAATTCCTTTATTTCATATCTCAAATTCAAATTTTCTTTTGTTTGCTTAACCCAAAATGTTCAATCATTTTAAAATTCATTTTTACTTTCCTGTTCAAATTTATAAGTTATAAACTTATTTCCTTTCTATACTATTTCAATTTATAAGTTCAAACTATTTCCATATATTTATCAAAGCAAACTTAAAATACTATCAAAACTTGTTTTAATCAGAAATAAATTTCTTTTGGTAGCAATTCTCACTCAAAAACTCGAAAATAAATACTAGCGATGCTGTAGTCATCCGCAGAATTATTTTCCAGCGACTAAATAAGTTTAATGCTTTTATTTTCTTTCAAAAATCTTTTCAAAATATATTTCTAGTCAAAACACTTTCAAATAATATTATTATTAATTTTGAAGGCTTTGAAACAAATTTTGAAAATAAAGGGATTTAAATTCTAAAATTCTCAATTTTTAAATTCTTCTATTTATTATATAGCTTATACAATTCCATTTCTTTATTATGAAAATATTTCATTAATTTACATCTTTGTTATTTCAAACAATTTTTATTGTACTTAGATTTCAATTCAATTTAATTATCGAAAGCTTCATAAAATAAAATTCACAAAGTATTCGTTTTATTTTAATTCAACCAATAATTGATGATAATTAAATATTATCATCTCCGAACAACAATTTCGTTGAAAATTATCATTTTATATATATATAATATAATTTAGGTAAAATTATTTCATTTACCCTATTTTAAAACAATATTATGTCGACTTGCCTCGTTTAAGTGTTTTGATACTTCTATCAATAACATGGCATCCCACGCACCGATCAGAATTTATAAACAACTCAACGGATAGGTAAACATAGTATAAAATATTTTATAACACAAACAAGTACGCGCTCTCATATATATATGCTCAAACAACTCATTCTAGGGTATTATTACCATATCTCTAATGACTCAAACCCCACAAACCTAAGGTTATCGATAAACCAAAGCTCGGATACCAACTATGACGACCCACGTTTCGGAAGGTTTAAATCGACAATAATCCATACATGTCCAACTTAAAGAATCCGGAACATAGATAATCAATGGGTTAACTAAGAAAAATCAGAAAAGAAGAAGAAAACAAACACAGAATCTCGCAGCAGAATACAAAATATTATAATCAAATAAACAGTTCATGAAGCTGTTTATATTATACATTTGGTTATAATTTATACATCATTTATTAGAGTTTTATATACAACAGGGATAAATAAAATAATGCAGCAGAAAACATGATGCAGGAATAACAATATTTATAATATACCAAATCTTCGTCTTTGTCCTCTAGAATAATCTTCAATGCGCTGAAATACTCAAGGCTGAACCGAGTGTAATGAACAGCCAAAGCACTCGAGTGAGGACTAAAATATCCTTATGTGAGTCAAATCGGTATCACATATAACATGAGTGTAATAGCATCATAGATGTTTACAAGATTTCACATTTCCTATCCAGTATATAACGTGCGTGCAATAACTCAAGAGATGTTACGGGATTTTCATCTCTTAAGGACCCGTCAAAATATTATATATAAAAGAATAAGCTATACATATAATGTCTAATCGGTAAAATAAATATTTTTCTTAGCATTTACATTAATCCCTTTTAACGCATTTTTAAGCATTGTCGTACAGTTTGCATATAATGCCCCAGTAGCACGTCAGGGGATAGGGATGTGCCGTGATATGACAACACTAAACCAAAATCATAGTGGTCTCGTATAGGGATAAAAGTATGACAAGGCACGTGAGATAATGCCCAAGGTAGGATAATACCAGTTCGGGTCGGAGGGCTGGTGGTAACGCATCGTAGCCACGACTGTTCACCGCGTCCATCCATCCCATATCGAATCAAGGGAAGTTATCCTACAATCAAGGTGCACCAATCGAAACCAACAATAAGAGTAATAATATGGACCAAGTCAAAGAAAATCAAAGAACGGATGTCCGCAGGGGTAATTAGCCCACTTGGCCCTGTCAAGCCGTCCTGTTTTAGTCATTTCAAATTGGCACAAGTGCCAGGGTCTATCCATCATCGTTCTCTTTCTTCAAATCCAGCAAACGATGCCAAATCCAACCACTTCGTTCTGGAGTCTCGTCCACATACACAATTGTTAAAGTGGTTTCAATATTGACAGAGAGTATGCCAATAAGAGGCCACAGTCTCTTTAACAACCAAATGTCGTTTTACACATTGGTTGGTACTTTTACATTTCAAAATCGATTTATACTTGATATCAAAATATCATATTCGCTTCAAATCAATTTCATTTCAAAATATTATATTTACTTTGAAACTAATTTCATATTAAAATTATTTTCCACCTCGAATTAATTCCACTTCCAAAATTGTTTTATTCATTTCCAAAATCGTTTCGAATTTCAACTTAGGTTATAACTTCATTTTAACCCAATTCACATTTAAATCCATGATTTAAATATGCATTCCAACCTTGACAAGTTTGAATTTTTTAGAAAATAATTTGATTAGTGTTAAAATTGTTTTAAAAATTAAAATAGTTTGATATAAATAGTTTAAGTATTTAAATGGTTTATATAGTTAAATAACTTGGAAATAAAAATAATTTGAATATTTAAAAGATAGGTTTTAAATAGTTTATATTAAATAATTTATTTGAAAATAGTTTCAAAGTCAAACTGATTCAATTTCAAATCTTTCAATTCAAATTACTTCGATCCCAATTCAATTCGAATAGATTCAATTTCGATTTCAATTCAAGTCAATTTCAATTTCAGTTTGAATTAATCTCAGTATCGATTTCAATTTCAATCTTGATTTTCATTGATTCAATCCAAATGGTTTTAATTCAATTCAATTTCCAATTTTAAACCATTTCAATTTATATAAAGTTCGAGTTCACTTTCATAATATCGATTTAAATCATTTAATTCAGATTAACTTCAATGCTTGAATTTTAGATTCAAATCTTTAGAATAATTCAATTCCGGATCTTTTAAAAAAATCAATTTCTAGAACTCAAATCATATTTCAATTATAACTTCAAAATCTCAAATTCCATTTTTTAAACAATTCCGTTTAACACATTTTAATTCCATAATTTAAGCTCAAGTTCGAAAATAATCCGATTTCCATAAATTCGATTTTTATTTCTTTAGATCCAAATCATTTAAATAATTTCAAATCAAAAATTTTAAAATTATTTAATTTAACCAATCCGGTGTCCATATATAATTTTATATCCTACGGCCAAGTGAATCAATTATTTTTATTTTTATTTCAAGGATGGATATATATCATTTCAATCCAAAATTAATGTCATAGGTATATATCATTTCAACCTATTTCTTAATTTATTCGAAATAATTCAAATAATAATTATATACTACCAAATGATATCCAGGGTGATAACGGGATATATATAATATAAATAAACATCCAACCATCCAATATATCAACTAGTAGCATTCAATTTCAATCAACATTTAAATCAGCCAATAATTCATTACAATCCCATGGTTATCAATATTGGGTATTTTACTGGAATTAAATTCCAATTTCAAATTTAACTGTCAATTTTAATTTTTATCAATCAATTCATATGACAATTTAGATGTTAATTTAAATTTCCAAATAACAGTCAATGAAATTGAATTACTTCATGATATCAATTCAATGAACATAAAAATATTTAGTACGTCATGAGCATTTAAAACACTCACCTTTTATTTGAAACTGAAAATATTTCAGCTTCAACTAAATTCCAATTTGACTCCATGCTACAGACGACATCGATATGGTCGCATCGCGATTTATTTTCTCCGAACGGACCTCGCACGAAAGATATTAAAAATTTTAACAATGACATAATTAATAGTATAATTAACAAAATTAATAAACTTAATATTCTCAAATTAACCTTACTGTTCCTTCATCCCTCACCCTTGTACGCTGGTGCTAGGCCTAACGCACCCACACAGAAAAACCCATAAGCGATCGACTCCCTACGCGTGCTCGCCAGAGACAACCGGACCACTAGACGCGCCTCCCCAGCTTATAGCGCCGGCGCAACCCCCACACGTCCAGAGCAAAGTCGCGATCCTCCTTAGCATGAGCATTGCGGCTCAACCCTCGTCTATCACACGCGCAATCGAGAAATCCCCAAACCCTAACATCGAGTCGAACTTACAAAGAACGGCCCCACGCCTTAGCCTCGGTCCCACTGCCGCACGCTTCCTCCTACCTGGTCGAATGCGGTTCGATCGCGTGTGTTTTTTTATTTCGATCGAGACTTTTTTTTCATGCTGCATTAGAAAAGAAGAAAGAAGGGAGGGGTACAGGAGACATAAAGGAGGCGGCTTGATGTGTACGAGTATTGACTGAATGGATATATATTATTATAATAATTAGAAAATATCTCGCTTTTAAACGCTTGAAATTCCGAACTCCAAACGAAGCGTGCCGACTGGCGTTCATAATGTTTTACCCACATTCCGAATACAATGGAACTAGTCTCAAGGCCTAATTCGATCGTATTCAGAAGATAGCTTTTCAAATCGAATTATTTTAATTAAATTAATTTCTACGTGTTTCAAGCTCGCACGGCCAAATGATAAGTCCGATCAATACGAAACTTGAAATTCTATGATAATTCACTATTACGGATCTGATGAAACTAGTTTCATCGAAATCCGAGACAGTGGCCAAATGTCTATTTTTACTCGTTAATTATAATATAAATTTTCCAATTTCTAATTATTCACTTCTAACCCTAATTTTAAATGTTAACAATCTTCATTCATATTTAAATAAAGTTTAAACCAATTTCCGATATCATTTTCATTCACATTAAATTCAAAATTCAATTATTCAAATAATTTCCAATATTAAATTTAAACAATTTAATTATCAAATAAATCGCTAAAATTGAATATAAGTCATTTAACTTATAAATTTTAAATTTAAAACAAATTCAAATAATAGAACAACTATTTCCATTTTACAGTAATCCAACATTATTATTCAATTTAAGCTATTGATTGTAAACACATTAAATACATAGAATTTCATTTCAATATTTGTTATCGCCAAATCTTCGGAATTGTTTATTTCAAAATTTTATTATACTCAATGAACTACAATAATAAATCATTAAATTTTTATTTCTACTCATTTTTATCCAATAATCACATTAAATTTAATAATTTAAAAATAGGTAAAAGTACAGGTCGTTACAGTATCATCCACATTCAACTAAGTTAAATAAATTCATTGGTTCAAGTATAACACGTACTACCATGGCCAACGATTTGGACACTGAGTTGACTATGGCTGATTGTGGTACTAAACTCATACAACTGAGGAGACTAATTTTCTATTGACTTATGTTTCACTTTCAGTGTTTCAACACAGACCTAACTATAGTCGCTCGGCAGCCTCCATGCCATGGTTCAACTATAATCAAAGTGCAGTACCCATATAGAAGCTTAGTAGCATTTTTATGTCAAGAGAATTGTATAATTTCATCACTCGAAGAATTCTGTTTAACCTTGTTGTTATTAACCAACGGAAAATCTAGGATGAGTCATTATATAGTTACCCATCAATTATTAGTAGGGTATCCCTTGTGCCCCTAATAGCCATGACTAATAGCAGTCCAACATTTAGAGAGTGTTAAATACACTGGTCTCAATGGATGTATCAATATCCTTTCCCAAAATATCTTGACAATGAGTATTTAAAATAATATGTTATTTTATATTGTTATAGTGTCTCATGATTACAACTCCTCGTAATTATTATCACATAACATATTATGGACGAATTTTCTAATTAATATACTTTAAATTAATGATTTAGTTAATTATATCATAGTATAACAAAGCATATAATAGAAATTAAAACCTTTATTATGAACGAGATTGGTAATAAAGTCAGATATTGTAACAAATTACATAATTGCCCCTACAACATACCATTAACCCTCTCAATCTCCTACTTGCACTCAATTTTCTTAGAACTGATCAAGCTAGTCCCTTAGTGAATGAATATGGTGTATTGTCTCAACTATCTACTATGTCAATCAACTCTCTCCGTTGCTAATAAATTGCCTTTATAATGTGGAACTTTTTAAAGTATGTTTTTTGACCTTTAGGGAGCTCTAGGTTCTTTTGCTATTTGTATCGTGGCATTGTTATTGCAAAATAGTGTTATAAGATTCTCAACATATGGGATCATGCCTAAACCAGTTATAAATTTGTGCGTGTGTATATATATATATATATATAGCTTTTCCTATGATGCTATTTAAGGCGACGTACTTAAACTTTTTGTTGAATCAGCCACAACCATTCATTTGGAACAATTCCAACTTAAAGTTCCTTAACTAGGATTGAACATGAAATGAGGATTGGCAACTATACTTGATATCACTTATGAAGTTTAAGTCTGAGTACCCTCCACAAGGAGTTCGTTATTTCTACAAACAATTCTCTACTATTTTGTAAATACCCGGGATATGTTTAGCCACTATTTAAGGATCTTAATTCAAATTTGATACTCACTCAATGTACTAATTACATAGGCCAGATACTTGATCAATGTACCAATTACATAAGCGATTAGTGATATAGTAGAGAGCATCGTATATATGATAATTTCTAGTGCTGATGCATAAGGAATCTATCTTATATGGTCCATTTTAAACATTTTAATATGTTTTCTATGTATATCATTTTGGATAATCCAAACATCCTTTTATACCGATTATAAAAGATGTCCTTTTTGAATCCTATATCTAGAATTAAACAGCCAAGCTAGAACTAATTTTAATATGGGTACATCATCAATAATCGGTATTATGTTATTTACTTGAACTTTTAGAATTATTTTAGTTCCTTCTAATATTCTTTCTTACAAACACACGCTTCCTCTGCATTTTTATTAAACTTACAACTTCATGATTTCACTATCAAAATATTTGATCAACTATGATGCTTGTCGAACGATACTATTGTAGCAGTTCTTGGATCCTATCCAATGCTCATAAACTTAGTTATCACTCTCACTATCTTTGAAATACTTTGGTTGTCATGTGCAAACAAATTATTCCAAATCATTATTCAGAATTTCTATATCAACATGTATGTAGCAAAACTCAAAATCATAGTAGGTGATAATTTTGCAAATAAACTTAAGCATGATTAATGACGAATATGTTACGTTAGTTTAATAATTGAAATTTACGTTGTTATTCTCATCGTGTTTGTAACGACCCAGAATTTTGAACGAATTAAATTGAGAATATTTAATTAATTTTAAATATTTAAACAATGATTTAATTTGTGTCCCCGATATAATTTTGAAATCCGCAATTAAATGATAAAATTTAATCGATTGAAACTGGATTAAAATTTGAATCTTTAATTTTAAGCCGAAGAAAATTATTTCAAAAGCTTTTAAAATTCGTATTGATGATACTGAAAATAACAGAAGCTTCAGAATCTAATTTCAAACTTTTTTGTTCGGTTTTGAAATTTTATCGTTCGAACCGATATTTAAAAATAGTCAATTTTCAAACAGTCTCGGAATTTGACGAAACCAGTCCCATTGGGTCCGTAATATTGTATTATTGTCGGGTTTCAGATTTCGTATTTTTCGAAGTTGATTGGTGACCTTACGGTGAGATAACGCGTTGGAAATTTGAATTGAATTCAATTTTAAATTCAATTTTTTTAACTGGGTCAATATCACACCACGTTGTCTCCCATTTGATGCGCCTATAATCACGGAAGAAATCGTGAAGGCACGATCTCCTGTCTCCCTCCTCAGTCCAAAAAAAAATCATACGAGACACTCCTCTCCCCTTTTCAAAATAAACAAATTCGAAATCCCCTTCTTCAAATCGAAATGTGGCCGCGTCCATCTCCCTCCCCAAATCAAAAACTTGGAAATCGAATTCGTTCGATTTTCGAAGACGATCGAATTCAATTATCTTGAGGCGCCGATCGAAGGGACAGGCACGGTGAAGCTCGCAATAGGGTGGTCTCGCGCGACAGCAAATCGTGGTGAGAGGCAGTTCGTCGAACTCGAGTACGACGTCGCGTGATGGTGGTCGCGACTGGGTCGCGATGGCGATCGATGGTGGAAGTCGCAAGTTCAATTCGAAGTAAGGGCGGCTGCGAGTTCGTCGTGGGTGAGCATTCGTCAGTGGAGGGGCGATCAAAACTGTCGAGTGCGAGGAAGGATAATGGCGTGGGCATTGACAGGCGATTGTCTGGAAACTCACGATTGTTCGTGAGGCCGTGGGTGGTTGAAGTCGAGGCGCAACACCGGCATTGGCAGCAGGCGTACGCAGTGGGTTGTGGGTTTTCAAGTTGATTACGAGGTCGATGGCGGGTTCGTGATGTCGTTCGTTTGGAGTGCGCAGGCAAAGGGAAGCCTGGGTTGCATCGTTCAGTAAGGTATAATCTGTTTTGGTTTAGTTCTGTACATATCTACATTTAGACAAAAGAAAGAAAAAAATGTGGGAGAAGTTTATCAAGATTTGATTTTATTATGTATATAGATTACTTTTGGGTGGGTAGTTTCAAATAAGAAAAATATATATGATAACAGTAAGTTTATAAAACCATTTATGCCAATTTAAAGATTTATATATACAATTTGTGTATATACAGTAAAATAGATTTCTAATATTAATTGCAGAATATTCAAGGTCAAAACAAAAGATTTATTTCAGAAAAATAAATGTTTACAGTTTATATAAATGGAAGTTTAGAGTTATAAAATTTTGGCCAGTAAAGGATTATTAAAGAAAATTGATTTGGAAATTTTAATTTTTAGTTAAAATAATTGTTAGTTAAATTTAATTTTTTAAATGGTAATTAATTGATCGATTAATTCAAGTATTGATGAATTTTATAAAATATTCATACAAGGTCTGAAATGGAGAAATAAACTGAAATGGAAATGGATGGCAAATTAAAAGCTAAAGTGAGATTCTCTCACTCAATTGAAAAGTGGAATTTTCAGTTATTTATTGATTGATGATTGTTGCTTTTGGATGTGATATTAGATATGATAGGATATATCTATATATATAGCAATATATACATATTGGCATATGTATATATTGGATTGATTGATTTCCCGCCTCGTATAGCGGATGAGACCCTATTGCGCCGTTAGTAAGCGGATTTATAAAAAAACCTATATACCGCGATAATTCCGTACTGGAGCGGAATTGGTATTGTGTTGACGTCTTTGGATGCAGGGAAACAGGTTGGAGGGATCCAACTGGACCCCTCACATTGATTGATTTTATTTATACTGTGGTATGAATCGATGAATGATTATATTGATGTTATTGATCATATCGATGTCTGGAAATTGATTGAAAGCTAAAAATTTAGCTGAATGGATGTTTGATATCATTGGATTCCAAAACTAAATGAAATTGAATTTTTGTAATTCAAGTAGAAATTTTTAAGTAAATTTATTTTTAGAAATTTAATAAATTTGAAGAAAAGAATTTAAAAGAATAAAGGCTGATTTTTGAAGTCTTATTGAATTTATTCCAGAATCAAGTAAAAATGTTAAATAAATGAATTTCGTATAATAGTGATTTTAAATTAAAGAATTTAATTTAAATTTGGATTTTTAAATAGATTGAAAGAGACAAAGAAATTTATTCTCTTCAAAAGGAATTTATTTAAAATAAAATAAGTGGAAGTCCAATTAGAAATTAAATTTATGAATTGAAATAACTTGGGAAATCAATGAAAAAAAATGATTTCAAATTGAAGAATTCTTTTAAAAATAGAATATTGAATAAATTGGAAAGAATAAGGAAATTATTTAGAAATGATAAAATTTTGGAAATCAATCTGTAATTGATGTAGTATTTGGAAATGATGTTAAAATGGGTTTATAAAAGGGTAAACTTTACAGTTGTAAAGTTTTAAAAGAATGATCTTTGTAAATAAATGAAATTATAAGTATTTAACTTATAATATGGATTGTGGTATATAAATTGAATTGTGAATTGAATTGGTAAATAAAGAAGATTTATAAATTTAAGTTTTTATAAATAGAAATAGAATTTATAAACGTTGTTTTATAAATTCGAAATCAATTGGATTTGATAAATTAAATATAGAAGGTTATTAAAGAAGATATATTCGCGATTTTAAATAGCGAATTTTTATTGAAATAAAATGTGTAGAAAAGACTGAAATGTGGTTAGTGAAGTATATTCACGATTTTGGACAGTGAATATATTTTTAAGTAAAATGGATAGGATTTTGGGAAAGCGATATTATGAAATGAAGTTAATTGTTTTAAAAGATGTTTTAAAACGTGTGAACTATCGAAATCATAGATTTCAACATTTATTGTTGAAATAGACGTTTTCGAAAAATAAGGAAATGGTGGACTATAACACTGTTGTTATAGTAAATGATTTCCGAAAGGAAATGTTTTTTTAATGTAGTATTGGGATTTATATATCTATCTAAATCCGAATCCCTATACTAGTGATTTTGAGTCGTCGTAACGATGTTTTACGTAACATTCGTTTTGACTCAAATAAAATGTTGTTATAGTAAATGATTTCCTTAAAGAATGAAATATATACTTAATTTGATTTAAGTATATCGAATATCTTCAAATGTTGAAAATAAATAGATTTGTGAATTACTTATTATTAAATAGGTATGGAAATGCTTTTCCAATATGAAATGAACTGTTTTTGAGATTTTATCTTCAAAGATAAATTGAAATGTGGGAATTGATTTGAAATGGTTTTCAAATGATTAAGTGTGGAAATTTTATATCTAATAAAGATATTTTGGAAGATTTAATAATTTGGAAAATTATTTGGAATCTGATGATGTTGCGCATCTTTATTGATAGTTAAATAACCGACTATCAATAATTACCTTTAGATAGGTATTTGTTGTGAATTGGATGAATTTGAATGCCACACTTATTTTTGAATAAACGCTCACTATTCGGGTTAGCCGGGAAAGGACCATGGGGTCGTATAACCCATTCCGAATATGTGATACGTCGTTATGAATCGCATTTGAAGACCGGTGTTGAAGACCGGATATTTTTGAAAACGAAAGGATGACCGTCGAGTTACTCTACATCGACTGATCTTCGATTTAGAGGTTTTATCACCCTTAGTGACGGGAAGTCCTGACGTGATTGAAAATTATCCGGAAATGCAAGGGCTTCGTGAGAAGTGCCTTCGGTTCTGTTCGATCCCGGAACAGACTTGTATGGATTGTGTGTCTGACGTTACAATTTGAGATATAAAGCTGATTTCTTTCAAATACATATCTGTTGGTGGCGGAGAATTTATTCTCTTAGCTTAACACCCTTCTCTGAGACGTATGAGCTCAGAGGTTATGTAGTTGAAATTCATCAGCGATATATCCCAATTTGGTAACGTGGCATACTGAGTGTTGCTGTGAAATGATCAGTGTTTGATCATTTGTGATATGATCATTTGTTTGATCTTATATCTTTGTGATCATAGGTTGATCATTTTGTTTGACCCGAAGCAGGGCTTTTTGAGAAAGCGTAGCTTTGTGGACGAGACTTCGTCGAGCCTCACACCCCGGAAATGGTCGAAACAGGAAGGATGCGGCAAGGTTCTAGGGAGTAGCGCCCCTTAGTGTATGTCATTCCTTCTGGATAAAGGTGGTATCATGGTATGGAGCCCAGATACTTAACCTCTGTGGTTACTGCATTATTATTATCTATGTGGTTTGTTGCGAATCGGGGATCCTCGGGAAGATCGGTGACGATCGGGGGATGGCATACGCGTGTCAGTAGTTACCTATTTTTGCAGAGGTAACCCGGCCTTGTGTTGGCAGAGATCCGGTTAGGTTCTCGGGTCGTCTATTCCAGGGACGTACCCATCGTGGATAGGAAGTTCCTTAGCCTGACCATTTGTTGGAAATCCAAAGAAACAATACGAGACTTGTACGGTTTTAGTTGTAGAACCTGCCATCTAATATGGCAGCTATAGCAAGCATACTATAATGGTACCTATGCTGGCTAAGATTTATATTGTACTTTCGAAATGTTTTCTACACTATGCACTAATAATAATATCAAAAAGAATTTGATTTTTTCGTAGTAAGCATCTTTGACTATCATAAGAAGAAATCTCCTCCAAGTCTGCGTTTGCATTGTGTGTGTGGCGGGAGGTCTTATGGTAGTTTCATTTTCCAAAAGCATTGCGAATTGACTTTAAAATTCTTCTGTTGTTTATTTTAAAGAATAACTGTTTTACGATCTCACACCAGTCACCATGACTGACTCGGAGTTTATTGTTCCCTTCTAAACTCTGGGTGCCCACCAATTTCCACACGGGCAGCCTAGAGTTATATTATCAGGATATTCTGGATATTCTGGAGCTTTGGAAGCAAGCTGGATGACGAGACGTAGTATTTGTATCTGATAGTATTTATTCCGCTGTGTATTCTGTATGAGGATAAGTTTATATAACTGTCCATTGTTGTTTATTGACTCTGATGATTGATGTATGTATAAACTGATATAGTTCTTTGTTTTTAAAGACTAGTGTTTATCTATTATATATTGTTCCGCTGCGATGTGTAAGATTCTGATATTGTTTTCTGTTCTGATGTTGTTCTGTTGTTCTTCTTTCTTCTTCTTTCTTTCTTCTCTTTTTCTTCTTCTTCTACTTTTTCTTTTTCTTAAAACCCTCACTATTGGAGTTTCCGGCACTCGATCGCTCGGCAGTCGATAAAGTGAGTATCGATGTCGAATTTTCGAAAGTCGAAAATTCCGGGACGTGACAAAGTGGTATCAGAGCATATGGTTAAGCGACAACCCTGCTCTGTTGGGTGTTACTCATTAGAGATAGAGTCAGTAGTACTCTAGAATGAGTTGAGTGTAATAATAGATATGAGCGCGTATTTGTTAGTGAATATATAAAAATTGTTTTATATTGTGATGATTGATTTATTGAGTGGTATATGGATTCTGGTCAATACGAGTAATTAACGATCATTGATAGGGATCTCTAAACACTCGAATAGAACAATTCGGCACAGTATTGTTTTAAATAGGGTGAATGAAATGATTTTACCCAAAATTATTTTTGTATATAAAAGAAATGATTTTCTATGGATTACCATAGTATATGGATGTTTGGTTGTTAGGAAAGTGATGATATTGAAATGTTATCATTACTATTAAAATTGAATAAGAAATTGAAACCGTAACTCCAAAGTTAAGAAATAAATTCACATACAAATGAAATTTGAGAATATAAATTATAAATGTGAATTGTAATTTAAAACGGAATTCCAGAAAAGTTTTTGGAGATGTTTTGAGAAGAATTTGAAAATTTTGGAGATTTGGAAAGTTTAAAAATCTTTTTGGATTTGAAATGGATTTCAAGGGTTTTGAAAAATGTTTTGACGGAATGAAAAGCTCTAAACTCTTTTCGGTCGCTGGAAAATAACTTCGGTAATGACTGCAGCATCACTGATGTTCATTTTCGGGTTTCCAAAAGAGGAATTGCTGCCAAATTGTTTTAAATGGAAGTTGTTTGAAATTTGGGTTTTGTTTGGAAATTCAAAAGGATAATTTGAATTGTTTTCAAAATGGTTTTGAAAAGGTTGAAAAGACTCTGGAATTGAGTACTGAATTATGAAAATAAATGAAAATTGCGAATGAACGAATAAATTTGCAAGTGAATCAATTAAATAAAATGAGATTGAAAATTGAAATTCGTTTCAAATTTGTAAGAAATGAATTGAATTGAATAATTATAAATGAAAGATGAATAAAAGATAAAATTCATAATGGAATGTAAATAAGTTAATAACTTATAGAATATTTGGTAATTTGATAGAAATGAGATTCAAATTGAAAATGAATGAATAATTTGCAATTGTAAATGAAATTGAAGACAAATTTGAAATTGTAAGTGAATTGGAATTTGTAATGAGTTAGTAATTGAAACTAAGCTAAAAGAGCAATTATGAATGAAAGTTGTTTGGTTAATAGAATAAACCGAATGAAAATATGAAATGCAAATTAAATTGAATGGAATCAATTGCAAATGAAGTAGAATTAAAATAAATTGAATTTGTATCAATTTGAATTGGTTATAAACTAGAATGGATATGAATTCATTTTGTTTAAAAACGTATGTAACTTCAATGGTGAAGTAAAAATGATATAAGAAGTCTATATTGAAAATTTTGTAATCGAATTTGCAAAATGGTTTGTATGTATGTAACTAGATATTATGGCTAGTAGATATACAGGTATTGTAAAGGAATTGGAATTGAATTGCAAAGATAAATTTGAATTGCTCGAAAAAGGTATGTATTTGAGTTTTAATATGAGTTTTTGATGATTTCTCTCTAGCCGCTTGGCTTTTTCTTTTTCTTTTTGAAATCTGAGAGTCCGTAGGGACGTTTTGTAGTCATACCGTACTAGCCGCGCAAAGGAGACGCTGGCGAAATTTTTCGGAAATTTAGGGCGTTAGAAAATTTTTGAGAAAATTTTGAAAGTTTAAATTTGAATTTGAATTTAAATTTGAATTTTGAAGTAAAGCAATGTTGTTTGAAACCTATAATTGAAGTTGGAAAATTAGTTGAATGATAACGAATCTTTAGTAGAAAATTTGTTTTGAAAATTGATAAAACTATTTAGATTGTGAAAAATAGTAGACGAGTTAAGGACCATTTTTCCTAACTTGTAATTTCGAGGACGAAATTCTTTTAAGGGGGGAAGTTTGTAACGACCCAGAATTTTGAACGAATTAAATTGAGAATATTTAATTAATTTTAAATATTTAAACAATGATTTAATTTGTGTCCCCGATATAATTTTGAAATCCGCAATTAAATGATAAAATTTAATCGATTGAAACTGGATTAAAATTTGAATCTTTAATTTTAAGCCGAAGAAAATTATTTCAAAAGCTTTTAAAATTCGTATTGATGATACTGAAAATAACAAAAGCTTCAGAATCTAATTTCAAACTTTTTTGTTCGGTTTTGAAATTTTATCGTTCGAACCGATATTCAAAAATAGTCAATTTTCAAACAGTCTCGGAATTTGACGAAACCAGTCCCATTGGGTCCGTAATATTGTATTATTGTCGGGTTTCAGATTTCGTATTTTTCGAAGTTGATTGGTGACCTTACGGTGAGATAACGCGTTGGAAATTTGAATTGAATTCAATTTTAAATTCAATTTTTTTAACTGGGTCAATATCACACCACGTTGTCTCCCATTTGATGCGCCTATAATCACGGAAGAAATCGTGAAGGCACGATCTCCTGTCTCCCTCCTCAGTCCAAAAAAAAATCATACGAGACACTCCTCTCCCCTTTTCAAAATAAACAAATTCGAAATCCCCTTCTTCAAATCGAAATGTGGCCGCGTCCATCTCCCTCCCCAAATCAAAAACTTGGAAATCGAATTCGTTCGATTTTCGAAGACGATCGAATTCAATTATCTTGAGGCGCCGATCGAAGGGACAGGCACGGTGAAGCTCGCAATAGGGTGGTCTCGCGCGACAGCAAATCGTGGTGAGAGGCAGTTCGTCGAACTCGAGTACGACGTCGCGTGATGGTGGTCGCGACTGGGTCGCGATGGCGATCGATGGTGGAAGTCGCAAGTTCAATTCGAAGTAAGGGCGGCTGCGAGTTCGTCGTGGGTGAGCATTCGTCAGTGGAGGGGCGATCAAAACTGTCGAGTGCGAGGAAGGATAATGGCGTGGGCATTGACAGGCGATTGTCTGGAAACTCACGATTGTTCGTGAGGCCGTGGGTGGTTGAAGTCGAGGCGCAACACCGGCATTGGCAGCAGGCGTACGCAGTGGGTTGTGGGTTTTCAAGTTGATTACGAGGTCGATGGCGGGTTCGTGATGTCGTTCGTTTGGAGTGCGCAGGCAAAGGGAAGCCTGGGTTGCATCGTTCAGTAAGGTATAATCTGTTTTGGTTTAGTTCTGTACATATCTACATTTAGAAAAAAGAAAGAAAAAAATGTGGGAGAAGTTTATCAAGATTTGATTTTATTATGTATATAGATTACTTTTGGGTGGGTAGTTTCAAATAAGAAAAATATATATGATAACAGTAAGTTTATAAAACCATTTATGCCAATTTAAAGATTTATATATACAATTTGTGTATATACAGTAAAATAGATTTCTAATATTAATTGCAGAATATTCAAGGTCAAAACAAAAGATTTATTTCAGAAAAATAAATGTTTACAGTTTATATAAATGGAAGTTTAGAGTTATAAAATTTTGGCCAGTAAAGGATTATTAAAGAAAATTGATTTGGAAATTTTAATTTTTAGTTAAAATAATTGTTAGTTAAATTTAATTTTTTAAATGGTAATTAATTGATCGATTAATTCAAGTATTGATGAATTTTATAAAATATTCATACAAGGTCTGAAATGGAGAAATAAACTGAAATGGAAATGGATGGCAAATTAAAAGCTAAAGTGAGATTCTCTCACTCAATTGAAAAGTGGAATTTTCAGTTATTTATTGATTGATGATTGTTGCTTTTGGATGTGATATTAGATATGATAGGATATATCTATATATATAGCAATATATACATATTGGCATATGTATATATTGGATTGATTGATTTCCCGCCTCGTATAGCGGATGAGACCCTATTGCGCCGTTAGTAAGCGGATTTATAAAAAAACCTATATACCGCGATAATTCCGTACTGGAGCGGAATTGGTATTGTGCTGACGTCTTTGGATGCAGGGAAACAGGTTGGAGGGATCCAACTGGACCCCTCACATTGATTGATTTTATTTATACTGTGGTATGAATCGATGAATGATTATATTGATGTTATTGATCATATCGATGTCTGGAAATTGATTGAAAGCTAAAAATTTAGCTGAATGGATGTTTGATATCATTGGATTCCAAAACTAAATGAAATTGAATTTTTGTAATTCAAGTAGAAATTTTTAAGTAAATTTATTTTTAGAAATTTAATAAATTTGAAGAAAAGAATTTAAAAGAATAAAGGCTGATTTTTGAAGTCTTATTGAATTTATTCCAGAATCAAGTAAAAATGTTAAATAAATGAATTTCGTATAATAGTGATTTTAAATTAAAGAATTTAATTTAAATTTGGATTTTTAAATAGATTGAAAGAGACAAAGAAATTTATTCTCTTCAAAAGGAATTTATTTAAAATAAAATAAGTGGAAGTCCAATTAGAAATTAAATTTATGAATTGAAATAACTTGGGAAATCAATGAAAAAAAATGATTTCAAATTGAAGAATTCTTTTAAAAATAGAATATTGAATAAATTGGAAAGAATAAGGAAATTATTTAGAAATGATAAAATTTTGGAAATCAATCTGTAATTGATGTAGTATTTGGAAATGATGTTAAAATGGGTTTATAAAAGGGTAAACTTTACAGTTGTAAAGTTTTAAAAGAATGATCTTTGTAAATAAATGAAATTATAAGTATTTAACTTATAATATGGATTGTGGTATATAAATTGAATTGTGAATTGAATTGGTAAATAAAGAAGATTTATAAATTTAAGTTTTTATAAATAGAAATAGAATTTATAAACGTTGTTTTATAAATTCGAAATCAATTGGATTTGATAAATTAAATATAGAAGGTTATTAAAGAAGATATATTCGCGATTTTAAATAGCGAATTTTTATTGAAATAAAATGTGTAGAAAAGACTGAAATGTGGTTAGTGAAGTATATTCACGATTTTGGACAGTGAATATATTTTTAAGTAAAATGGATAGGATTTTGGGAAAGCGATATTATGAAATGAAGTTAATTGTTTTAAAAGATGTTTTAAAACGTGTGAACTATCGAAATCATAGATTTCAACATTTATTGTTGAAATAGACGTTTTCGAAAAATAAGGAAATGGTGGACTATAACACTGTTGTTATAGTAAATGATTTCCGAAAGGAAATGTTTTTTTAATGTAGTATTGGGATTTATATATCTATCTAAATCCGAATCCCTATACTAGTGATTTTGAGTCGTCGTAACGATGTTTTACGTAACATTCGTTTTGACTCAAATAAAATGTTGTTATAGTAAATGATTTCCTTAAAGAATGAAATATATACTTAATTTGATTTAAGTATATCGAATATCTTCAAATGTTGAAAATAAATAGATTTGTGAATTACTTATTATTAAATAGGTATGGAAATGCTTTTCCAATATGAAATGAACTGTTTTTGAGATTTTATCTTCAAAGATAAATTGAAATGTGGGAATTGATTTGAAATGGTTTTCAAATGATTAAGTGTGGAAATTTTATATCTAATAAAGATATTTTGGAAGATTTAATAATTTGGAAAATTATTTGGAATCTGATGATGTTGCGCATCTTTATTGATAGTTAAATAACCGACTATCAATAATTACCTTTAGATAGGTATTTGTTGTGAATTGGATGAATTTGAATGCCACACTTATTTTTGAATAAACGCTCACTATTCGGGTTAGCCGGGAAAGGACCATGGGGTCGTATAACCCATTCCGAATATGTGATACGTCGTTATGAATCGCATTTGAAGACCGGTGTTGAAGACCGGATATTTTTGAAAACGAAAGGATGACCGTCGAGTTACTCTACATCGACTGATCTTCGATTTAGAGGTTTTATCACCCTTAGTGACGGGAAGTCCTGACGTGATTGAAAATTATCCGGAAATGCAAGGGCTTCGTGAGAAGAGCCTTCGGTTCTGTTCGATCCCGGAACAGACTTGTATGGATTGTGTGTCTGACGTTACAATTTGAGATATAAAGCTGATTTCTTTCAAATACATATCTGTTGGTGGCGGAGAATTTATTCTCTTAGCTTAACACCCTTCTCTGAGACGTATGAGCTCAGAGGTTATGTAGTTGAAATTCATCAGCGATATATCCCAATTTGGTAACGTGGCATACTGAGTGTTGCTGTGAAATGATCAGTGTTTGATCATTTGTGATATGATCATTTGTTTGATCTTATATCTTTGTGATCATAGGTTGATCATTTTGTTTGACCCGAAGCAGGGCTTTTTGAGAAAGCGTAGCTTTGTGGACGAGACTTCGTCGAGCCTCACACCCCGGAAATGGTCGAAACAGGAAGGATGCGGCAAGGTTCTAGGGAGTAGCGCCCCTTAGTGTATGTCATTCCTTCTGGATAAAGGTGGTATCATGGTATGGAGCCCAGATACTTAACCTCTGTGGTTACTGCATTATTATTATCTATGTGGTTTGTTGCGAATCGGGGATCCTCGGGAAGATCGGTGACGATCGGGGGATGGCATACGCGTGTCAGTAGTTACCTATTTTTGCAGAGGTAACCCGGCCTTGTGTTGGCAGAGATCCGGTTAGGTTCTCGGGTCGTCTATTCCAGGGACGTACCCATCGTGGATAGGAAGTTCCTTAGCCTGACCATTTGTTGGAAATCCAAAGAAACAATACGAGACTTGTACGGTTTTAGTTGTAGAACCTGCCATCTAATATGGCAGCTATAGCAAGCATACTATAATGGTACCTATGCTGGCTAAGATTTATATTGTACTTTCGAAATGTTTTCTACACTATGCACTAATAATAATATCAAAAAGAATTTGATTTTTTCGTAGTAAGCATCTTTGACTATCATAAGAAGAAATCTCCTCCAAGTCTGCGTTTGCATTGTGTGTGTGGCGGGAGGTCTTATGGTAGTTTCATTTTCCAAAAGCATTGCGAATTGACTTTAAAATTCTTCTGTTGTTTATTTTAAAGAATAACTGTTTTACGATCTCACACCAGTCACCATGACTGACTCGGAGTTTATTGTTCCCTTCTAAACTCTGGGTGCCCACCAATTTCCACACGGGCAGCCTAGAGTTATATTATCAGGATATTCTGGATATTCTGGAGCTTTGGAAGCAAGCTGGATGACGAGACGTAGTATTTGTATCTGATAGTATTTATTCCGCTGTGTATTCTGTATGAGGATAAGTTTATATAACTGTCCATTGTTGTTTATTGACTCTGATGATTGATGTATGTATAAACTGATATAGTTCTTTGTTTTTAAAGACTAGTGTTTATCTATTATATATTGTTCCGCTGCGATGTGTAAGATTCTGATATTGTTTTCTGTTCTGATGTTGTTCTGTTGTTCTTCTTTCTTCTTCTTTCTTTCTTCTCTTTTTCTTCTTCTTCTACTTTTTCTTTTTCTTAAAACCCTCACTATTGGAGTTTCCGGCACTCGATCGCTCGGCAGTCGATAAAGTGAGTATCGATGTCGAATTTTCGAAAGTCGAAAATTCCGGGACGTGACAAAGTGGTATCAGAGCATATGGTTAAGCGACAACCCTGCTCTGTTGGGTGTTACTCATTAGAGATAGAGTCAGTAGTACTCTAGAATGAGTTGAGTGTAATAATAGATATGAGCGCGTATTTGTTAGTGAATATATAAAAATTGTTTTATATTGTGATGATTGATTTATTGAGTGGTATATGGATTCTGGTCAATACGAGTAATTAACGATCATTGATAGGGATCTCTAAACACTCGAATAGAACAATTCGGCACAGTATTGTTTTAAATAGGGTGAATGAAATGATTTTACCCAAAATTATTTTTGTATATAAAAGAAATGATTTTCTATGGATTACCATAGTATATGGATGTTTGGTTGTTAGGAAAGTGATGATATTGAAATGTTATCATTACTATTAAAATTGAATAAGAAATTGAAACCGTAACTCCAAAGTTAAGAAATAAATTCACATACAAATGAAATTTGAGAATATAAATTATAAATGTGAATTGTAATTTAAAACGGAATTCCAGAAAAGTTTTTGGAGATGTTTTGAGAAGAATTTGAAAATTTTGGAGATTTGGAAAGTTTAAAAATCTTTTTGGATTTGAAATGGATTTCAAGGGTTTTGAAAAATGTTTTGACGGAATGAAAAGCTCTAAACTCTTTTCGGTCGCTGGAAAATAACTTCGGTAATGACTGCAGCATCACTGATGTTCATTTTCGGGTTTCCAAAAGAGGAATTGCTGCCAAATTGTTTTAAATGGAAGTTGTTTGAAATTTGGGTTTTGTTTGGAAATTCAAAAGGATAATTTGAATTGTTTTCAAAATGGTTTTGAAAAGGTTGAAAAGACTCTGGAATTGAGTACTGAATTATGAAAATAAATGAAAATTGCGAATGAACGAATAAATTTGCAAGTGAATCAATTAAATAAAATGAGATTGAAAATTGAAATTCGTTTCAAATTTGTAAGAAATGAATTGAATTGAATAATTATAAATGAAAGATGAATAAAAGATAAAATTCATAATGGAATGTAAATAAGTTAATAACTTATAGAATATTTGGTAATTTGATAGAAATGAGATTCAAATTGAAAATGAATGAATAATTTGCAATTGTAAATGAAATTGAAGACAAATTTGAAATTGTAAGTGAATTGGAATTTGTAATGAGTTAGTAATTGAAACTAAGCTAAAAGAGCAATTATGAATGAAAGTTGTTTGGTTAATAGAATAAACCGAATGAAAATATGAAATGCAAATTAAATTGAATGGAATCAATTGCAAATGAAGTAGAATTAAAATAAATTGAATTTGTATCAATTTGAATTGGTTATAAACTAGAATGGATATGAATTCATTTTGTTTAAAAACGTATGTAACTTCAATGGTGAAGTAAAAATGATATAAGAAGTCTATATTGAAAATTTTGTAATCGAATTTGCAAAATGGTTTGTATGTATGTAACTAGATATTATGGCTAGTAGATATACAGGTATTGTAAAGGAATTGGAATTGAATTGCAAAGATAAATTTGAATTGCTCGAAAAAGGTATGTATTTGAGTTTTAATATGAGTTTTTGATGATTTCTCTCTAGCCGCTTGGCTTTTTCTTTTTCTTTTTGAAATCTGAGAGTCCGTAGGGACGTTTTGTAGTCATACCGTACTAGCCGCGCAAAGGAGACGCTGGCGAAATTTTTCGGAAATTTAGGGCGTTAGAAAATTTTTGAGAAAATTTTGAAAGTTTAAATTTGAATTTGAATTTAAATTTGAATTTTGAAGTAAAGCAATGTTGTTTGAAACCTATAATTGAAGTTGGAAAATTAGTTGAATGATAACGAATCTTTAGTAGAAAATTTGTTTTGAAAATTGATAAAACTATTTAGATTGTGAAAAATAGTAGACGAGTTAAGGACCATTTTTCCTAACTTGTAATTTCGAGGACGAAATTCTTTTAAGGGGGGAAGTTTGTAACGACCCAGAATTTTGAACGAATTAAATTGAGAATATTTAATTAATTTTAAATATTTAAACAATGATTTAATTTGTGTCCCCGATATAATTTTGAAATCCGCAATTAAATGATAAAATTTAATCGATTGAAACTGGATTAAAATTTGAATCTTTAATTTTAAGCCGAAGAAAATTATTTCAAAAGCTTTTAAAATTCGTATTGATGATACTGAAAATAACAAAAGCTTCAGAATCTAATTTCAAACTTTTTTGTTCGGTTTTGAAATTTTATCGTTCGAACCGATATTCAAAAATAGTCAATTTTCAAACAGTCTCGGAATTTGACGAAACCAGTCCCATTGGGTCCGTAATATTGTATTATTGTCGGGTTTCAGATTTCGTATTTTTCGAAGTTGATTGGTGACCTTACGGTGAGATAACGCGTTGGAAATTTGAATTGAATTCAATTTTAAATTCAATTTTTTTAACTGGGTCAATATCACACCACGTTGTCTCCCATTTGATGCGCCTATAATCACGGAAGAAATCGTGAAGGCACGATCTCCTGTCTCCCTCCTCAGTCCAAAAAAAAAATCATACGAGACACTCCTCTCCCCTTTTCAAAATAAACAAATTCGAAATCCCCTTCTTCAAATCGAAATGTGGCCGCGTCCATCTCCCTCCCCAAATCAAAAACTTGGAAATCGAATTCGTTCGATTTTCGAAGACGATCGAATTCAATTATCTTGAGGCGCCGATCGAAGGGACAGGCACGGTGAAGCTCGCAATAGGGTGGTCTCGCGCGACAGCAAATCGTGGTGAGAGGCAGTTCGTCGAACTCGAGTACGACGTCGCGTGATGGTGGTCGCGACTGGGTCGCGATGGCGATCGATGGTGGAAGTCGCAAGTTCAATTCGAAGTAAGGGCGGCTGCGAGTTCGTCGTGGGTGAGCATTCGTCAGTGGAGGGGCGATCAAAACTGTCGAGTGCGAGGAAGGATAATGGCGTGGGCATTGACAGGCGATTGTCTGGAAACTCACGATTGTTCGTGAGGCCGTGGGTGGTTGAAGTCGAGGCGCAACACCGGCATTGGCAGCAGGCGTACGCAGTGGGTTGTGGGTTTTCAAGTTGATTACGAGGTCGATGGCGGGTTCGTGATGTCGTTCGTTTGGAGTGCGCAGGCAAAGGGAAGCCTGGGTTGCATCGTTCAGTAAGGTATAATCTGTTTTGGTTTAGTTCTGTACATATCTACATTTAGAAAAAAGAAAGAAAAAAATGTGGGAGAAGTTTATCAAGATTTGATTTTATTATGTATATAGATTACTTTTGGGTGGGTAGTTTCAAATAAGAAAAATATATATGATAACAGTAAGTTTATAAAACCATTTATGCCAATTTAAAGATTTATATATACAATTTGTGTATATACAGTAAAATAGATTTCTAATATTAATTGCAGAATATTCAAGGTCAAAACAAAAGATTTATTTCAGAAAAATAAATGTTTACAGTTTATATAAATGGAAGTTTAGAGTTATAAAATTTTGGCCAGTAAAGGATTATTAAAGAAAATTGATTTGGAAATTTTAATTTTTAGTTAAAATAATTGTTAGTTAAATTTAATTTTTTAAATGGTAATTAATTGATCGATTAATTCAAGTATTGATGAATTTTATAAAATATTCATACAAGGTCTGAAATGGAGAAATAAACTGAAATGGAAATGGATGGCAAATTAAAAGCTAAAGTGAGATTCTCTCACTCAATTGAAAAGTGGAATTTTCAGTTATTTATTGATTGATGATTGTTGCTTTTGGATGTGATATTAGATATGATAGGATATATCTATATATATAGCAATATATACATATTGGCATATGTATATATTGGATTGATTGATTTCCCGCCTCGTATAGCGGATGAGACCCTATTGCGCCGTTAGTAAGCGGATTTATAAAAAAACCTATATACCGCGATAATTCCGTACTGGAGCGGAATTGGTATTGTGCTGACGTCTTTGGATGCAGGGAAACAGGTTGGAGGGATCCAACTGGACCCCTCACATTGATTGATTTTATTTATACTGTGGTATGAATCGATGAATGATTATATTGATGTTATTGATCATATCGATGTCTGGAAATTGATTGAAAGCTAAAAATTTAGCTGAATGGATGTTTGATATCATTGGATTCCAAAACTAAATGAAATTGAATTTTTGTAATTCAAGTAGAAATTTTTAAGTAAATTTATTTTTAGAAATTTAATAAATTTGAAGAAAAGAATTTAAAAGAATAAAGGCTGATTTTTGAAGTCTTATTGAATTTATTCCAGAATCAAGTAAAAATGTTAAATAAATGAATTTCGTATAATAGTGATTTTAAATTAAAGAATTTAATTTAAATTTGGATTTTTAAATAGATTGAAAGAGACAAAGAAATTTATTCTCTTCAAAAGGAATTTATTTAAAATAAAATAAGTGGAAGTCCAATTAGAAATTAAATTTATGAATTGAAATAACTTGGGAAATCAATGAAAAAAAATGATTTCAAATTGAAGAATTCTTTTAAAAATAGAATATTGAATAAATTGGAAAGAATAAGGAAATTATTTAGAAATGATAAAATTTTGGAAATTAATCTGTAATTGATGTAGTATTTGGAAATGATGTTAAAATGGGTTTATAAAAGGGTAAACTTTACAGTTGTAAAGTTTTAAAAGAATGATCTTTGTAAATAAATGAAATTATAAGTATTTAACTTATAATATGGATTGTGGTATATAAATTGAATTGTGAATTGAATTGGTAAATAAAGAAGATTTATAAATTTAAGTTTTTATAAATAGAAATAGAATTTATAAACGTTGTTTTATAAATTCGAAATCAATTGGATTTGATAAATTAAATATAGAAGGTTATTAAAGAAGATATATTCGCGATTTTAAATAGCGAATTTTTATTGAAATAAAATGTGTAGAAAAGACTGAAATGTGGTTAGTGAAGTATATTCACGATTTTGGACAGTGAATATATTTTTAAGTAAAATGGATAGGATTTTGGGAAAGCGATATTATGAAATGAAGTTAATTGTTTTAAAAGATGTTTTAAAACGTGTGAACTATCGAAATCATAGATTTCAACATTTATTGTTGAAATAGACGTTTTCGAAAAATAAGGAAATGGTGGACTATAACACTGTTGTTATAGTAAATGATTTCCGAAAGGAAATGTTTTTTTAATGTAGTATTGGGATTTATATATCTATCTAAATCCGAATCCCTATACTAGTGATTTTGAGTCGTCGTAACGATGTTTTACGTAACATTCGTTTTGACTCAAATAAAATGTTGTTATAGTAAATGATTTCCTTAAAGAATGAAATATATACTTAATTTGATTTAAGTATATCGAATATCTTCAAATGTTGAAAATAAATAGATTTGTGAATTACTTATTATTAAATAGGTATGGAAATGCTTTTCCAATATGAAATGAACTGTTTTTGAGATTTTATCTTCAAAGATAAATTGAAATGTGGGAATTGATTTGAAATGGTTTTCAAATGATTAAGTGTGGAAATTTTATATCTAATAAAGATATTTTGGAAGATTTAATAATTTGGAAAATTATTTGGAATCTGATGATGTTGCGCATCTTTATTGATAGTTAAATAACCGACTATCAATAATTACCTTTAGATAGGTATTTGTTGTGAATTGGATGAATTTGAATGCCACACTTATTTTTGAATAAACGCTCACTATTCGGGTTAGCCGGGAAAGGACCATGGGGTCGTATAACCCATTCCGAATATGTGATACGTCGTTATGAATCGCATTTGAAGACCGGTGTTGAAGACCGGATATTTTTGAAAACGAAAGGATGACCGTCGAGTTACTCTACATCGACTGATCTTCGATTTAGAGGTTTTATCACCCTTAGTGACGGGAAGTCCTGACGTGATTGAAAATTATCCGGAAATGCAAGGGCTTCGTGAGAAGAGCCTTCGGTTCTGTTCGATCCCGGAACAGACTTGTATGGATTGTGTGTCTGACGTTACAATTTGAGATATAAAGCTGATTTCTTTCAAATACATATCTGTTGGTGGCGGAGAATTTATTCTCTTAGCTTAACACCCTTCTCTGAGACGTATGAGCTCAGAGGTTATGTAGTTGAAATTCATCAGCGATATATCCCAATTTGGTAACGTGGCATACTGAGTGTTGCTGTGAAATGATCAGTGTTTGATCATTTGTGATATGATCATTTGTTTGATCTTATATCTTTGTGATCATAGGTTGATCATTTTGTTTGACCCGAAGCAGGGCTTTTTGAGAAAGCGTAGCTTTGTGGACGAGACTTCGTCGAGCCTCACACCCCGGAAATGGTCGAAACAGGAAGGATGCGGCAAGGTTCTAGGGAGTAGCGCCCCTTAGTGTATGTCATTCCTTCTGGATAAAGGTGGTATCATGGTATGGAGCCCAGATACTTAACCTCTGTGGTTACTGCATTATTATTATCTATGTGGTTTGTTGCGAATCGGGGATCCTCGGGAAGATCGGTGACGATCGGGGGATGGCATACGCGTGTCAGTAGTTACCTATTTTTGCAGAGGTAACCCGGCCTTGTGTTGGCAGAGATCCGGTTAGGTTCTCGGGTCGTCTATTCCAGGGACGTACCCATCGTGGATAGGAAGTTCCTTAGCCTGACCATTTGTTGGAAATCCAAAGAAACAATACGAGACTTGTACGGTTTTAGTTGTAGAACCTGCCATCTAATATGGCAGCTATAGCAAGCATACTATAATGGTACCTATGCTGGCTAAGATTTATATTGTACTTTCGAAATGTTTTCTACACTATGCACTAATAATAATATCAAAAAGAATTTGATTTTTTCGTAGTAAGCATCTTTGACTATCATAAGAAGAAATCTCCTCCAAGTCTGCGTTTGCATTGTGTGTGTGGCGGGAGGTCTTATGGTAGTTTCATTTTCCAAAAGCATTGCGAATTGACTTTAAAATTCTTCTGTTGTTTATTTTAAAGAATAACTGTTTTACGATCTCACACCAGTCACCATGACTGACTCGGAGTTTATTGTTCCCTTCTAAACTCTGGGTGCCCACCAATTTCCACACGGGCAGCCTAGAGTTATATTATCAGGATATTCTGGATATTCTGGAGCTTTGGAAGCAAGCTGGATGACGAGACGTAGTATTTGTATCTGATAGTATTTATTCCGCTGTGTATTCTGTATGAGGATAAGTTTATATAACTGTCCATTGTTGTTTATTGACTCTGATGATTGATGTATGTATAAACTGATATAGTTCTTTGTTTTTAAAGACTAGTGTTTATCTATTATATATTGTTCCGCTGCGATGTGTAAGATTCTGATATTGTTTTCTGTTCTGATGTTGTTCTGTTGTTCTTCTTTCTTCTTCTTTCTTTCTTCTCTTTTTCTTCTTCTTCTACTTTTTCTTTTTCTTAAAACCCTCACTATTGGAGTTTCCGGCACTCGATCGCTCGGCAGTCGATAAAGTGAGTATCGATGTCGAATTTTCGAAAGTCGAAAATTCCGGGACGTGACAGTGTTGCTTACTACATTCCAACTGCATTGGTCTTCTTCTTCAAGACACATTAGTGACAAATAAATCATATCCCATTAGGTACAATTATCAAAATCATGTTTTGATAATATACTCGGAATCCATTTCGGATTTGCGCATTGTGCTATATTGCAGAGTCAATACTCTTCAAGGATTATCAAAAACCAAGAAAATTCTTTTCTCGACATTGGCATGGAACTCATAATTTCTCTTTAGTGTGCAAGTGTTTTTATTAGACATTACAATGAGTCATCCTATTTTGGCTTACTTAATTTTCATTTCATCTTACATAATTAGTTTTATCTTTGGATCGTATCCAAATCCATTTTACTACCACTAATTTATAAAAGAAATTCCTTCGTCTTAAAGTTAGCATTTCTTGAAATAACAATTATTTCTTAGTGTGACAGAATAGGCATTCGTAAACATTTTATGAATTGTCCTTATATATATAACTGATTTAACTTTGAGTTTACGGAACTTATGTTCATAACATAAATTAAACAATCAATATTAGTTGTTCCCAAACTCCATTGGGTTGGTCCACACAAGATCCTCGCATGTAAATATTACGTGTAGTCTCTTGACTCACACAACCTGTCAGCTCCTTGACCTTAGGTTTGTAGGGATTTCTTATCAACTCTTATCATGTATGATCTTGTAAATAAGGCTTTAAACATTAAAATCACTTAAGATAAATTGTTCGATGTGATTTAATAACAAATGATAAAGGGAGACAACTGATGCACATACAAAATCATTGCATTATCTAATTATCACATGATTTATATGATATAAAATGTAAAAGGAAGTATACCATAAAGGGGTTGCCTTTGAATGCACGTCAATTAGTGGGATCTCCTAGATTCAACTTGAATTGATCACTAGATATCACAATGATTTTGTGCACCACAATTTGTATTTAGTTATACGTAATCATTGGGATAAGTAATTTTGGCTATGGGGTGGAGGGAAAGTAGCTCATGACCGAAGAGAAGAGGGAGTAAGAGAAACAAATATGGAGGCTAGTTTGGTTTAAATAGAGAACAAAGGGGAGACAAATTCTCCACCTTTTACCAAGTATTCATATTTGGATTTGAAATTCAAAACAACTTCACGCCTCCTCCCCTTATGGCCAACCTAATAATGGACCCATTTAGCCATTAACACAGAAAAACCCATTAGTCAATTAATATCATTTAACTATATTTAAATAGGTATCGATATCATATATTGATATGTACATATATAAATTTTACGTACACACTAAATTAATTACTATTTGTACCTAGAAAATTACTAATAGCACAAATACATCAAATTAATAAACAATATTCTATAAATATTAATTAATTTAAGTAAGTTATAACAATTTATATAACAGTTAAATCTTATGGTATTTTGGAGAATTCGCTAATACGGTTGTATGACTTGGTGTAAATTTAATCATCGATCAACATTAGTCAATTCAAATACTAATGCTAACACATCACCTTAGTTAGAGGTATGCCGGTTTGGTCGAATTTAACACTTATATATCTTCATCGGCAAAATAAAATTTTTACGTTTACAAGCCAACAATTATTTACAACATTCTCTTCATCAACACTATATCACCTTAAGATATATGAAAATTGGTTTTGGCCAAAATTCCAATATCATCCTTATTCAACTCGGTTAAACAAATTCCTTCATTCAATAATAACTTTTGTCATCAACCGGTGTAACACCGTATAAAAATTAATAAGAAATTAATTAATAAAAATTAATTAATAATAAGGCTAAAAAAGGAAATTTAGTAAATTTAGGATTTGGCCATGAAAGTTGTGTTGTTACATTCGTGGTGATTTTCTGGGATAGTTTGGCTAAAGTCCCCATTAAGTTTCAAAATACACCAAATATCCTTGCCATAAAAATATATATAAATTAGGTCATAGAATTAAGTAACTGAATATTGCATACGTTTATGCAATTATTCAGTGAACAATTACATACATTTATGCAATTATATCTAAAAATTACATACATTTCCGCAATTATTCATTTAAAAATTGCGGAAGTTTCTACAATTATTCACCAAAAAAATTGTGGAAATTTCCGCAATTATTCAATAAATAATTGCAGACATTTATGTAATTTTTAGATATAACTGCATAAATGTCTGCAATTATTCACTGAATAATTGCATAAATGTATGCAATTATTTGGTAGCATAATTCTAAGGACCTAATTTACAATCTTTTTTTGGGAAGGAGTTTTCGTGTATTAAGTTTGTTTTTAAGGACATGAGCCTAATATTCACTAAATTTTACATACACACTAAATTAATTACTATTTGTACCTAGAAAATTACTAATAGCACAAATATATCAAATTAATAAATAATATTGTATAAATATTAATTAATTTAACTAAGTTATAACAATTTACATAACAGTTAAATCTTGTGGTATTTTGGAGAATTCACTAATACAGTTGTATGACTTGGTGTAAATTTAGTCATCAATTAATATTGGTCAATTCAAATACTAATGTTAACACATCACCTTAGCTAGTGGTATGACGGTTTGGTCGAATTTAACACTTATATATCTTCATCGGCAAAATCAAATTTTACATTTACAAGCCAACAATTGTTTACACACATTCTCTTCATCAACACTATATCACTTTAAGATATAAGAAATTTGGTTTTGGTCAAAATTCCAATATCATCCTCATTCAACTCGGTTAAACAAATTCCTTTGTTCAATAATAATATTTGTTATCAACTGATGTAACACCCTATAAAAATTAAAAAGAAATTAATTTAAAAAAATTAATTAATAATAAAACTAAAGAAGAAAATTTTGTAAATTTTAGAATTTGGCCATGAAAGTTGTGTCGTTACATTCGTGGTAATTTTCTGAATAATTTTTATATACAAAGTTTTGAAATCCAGAGCTAAAACAAAAAGGTTATTGACATTTGAAGTTTCTGAATTTAAAATAATTCAAATGGAATTCCAATTTAAAAATGTAATTAACATTAAAATTTGAAATTCCAAAAGTTAATGGTGATTAGGATTGGGGTTTAAGTAAATTTTAAAAGAAACGATAACGTTAAAAATTAATTAAGGAAGTAAATAATAATTAAATGGCAATAGTAAAACATTCCCATATATAGGCAACCGGTCGACTGCCTACCCAGGGCTGGTCGACCGCTAGCGGTCAACTACCAAGGAAGGAGCGGTCGGTCGGTGCATGTTATGGCGGCTAGGGTTATTTAGGATAAAAAGGCCTAAATTTTATTATTTAAAATCGGACGGTTCTTGTGACTTCTAACCTCTATAAATAAGAGTCTAGCCCCTTCACTTTTATTCACAAATTATTAGGGAACGTAAGCGGAGCTCTATCAGTTTCTTTTTTCCATATGATTCAGAAATTTCTCAAGGTCTACAGGTAAGGGATTTTAGATATTAATATTCAATTTCTAATTCTATTTTCTCCAATCCCTAAAATTATTAATCTAATTATTATACAGTCAAATTATTGTATATTTTAAAAGGAAGAGGTCTAAAAAGAGAAAAAAAAAGTATGTATAATCAAACCTAAAGGAGAAAGAATGGAATGATCTATAAGTGGAAATCTTAGTTTTTCTCATTTAAGTAGTTGTATAGCATAGGTTTGATTTGATATATGCCTTGGGGAATTTCGGTTCATGAAAACTTCATATCTAAACCCTCAAAATTACCTCAAAGCGAAATATCAATTCTTATATTATTGGAATCTCAGTTATTCTATATTGAAATAGTAGAATTTGTATAGTTATTGCAATTTTAATATTTTACATTCTATTTCACTTCTCTTTTTTTTCTCTTTTGACATGATTGTGGGTTCTAAAAGTTAGGAAATGTGTAACGACCACCTTTCTTGAACTGGAAGACAAGCCATTAAGGGTAAAGAAAAAGAAATATAAGAAGAAACTACAAAATCACTAAATCTCACCACGAATCAGAACAACATAAAATAGATAACATAGTATATTACATTGCCATTCGCATAATATTAATACATCAGAGTCATTACATTAGAACTTCAACCGGATAGTTATAATTACCTGTAACAACCTGAATTCCAGTGGTCCGGATTTTTCGCAAAAATGCTAAAAACCAAGCCCACTGAAGCCAGAGCTGGGTATCTGGTATCCTGCAAATAGATAAAGACAAATATATCGGAGCTCGATAATTTATCTCGCAGCGGGATTGACTAAAATATAATAGTAAGTAAATACTCACCAATATAATAACACTCTCTAAACAAGTGTCTTACAACTGGGATGTCTCTGCCATCAACTTAACCTGTAGGGTGTTATGAGGAAGGGGTCAGAACTAAAGTTCTGGTGAATGGATAAATTATACACTTCTAAGCTTAATTCTACATATATCGTTTTATTTCCATTTACTCTTATATTAGATTCATTAGGTTACAATACTCTCGCCTTTGTTCGTTAACTGTGCCCATCTACTCCATAGTAGATTAAAACCTAATAACTAATATATACATATATGTAGTTATATGCCCAATGACCATATTGGTCCTAGGTACCACCCATGGTACCTTTTGTATCCTCCTAGAAAAGGGCTCCATCGTCTTGCTCCATAGCTATATTTGTAAAGGACAACTTTGTAAGGCCTACAATAAAGATACTCCATCGTATTGCTTCACGAGCGTTCCGTAGCTACATCTATAAAGGACTGCCTCGTAAGGCCTATAATAAAGTTGCTCCACTATTTACTATGAAAACGTAAATCGCGTCCGCACTAGTCTATGCCAGTGCTGGGACATCCACAATGCACCACCTAGTGCGTACATTAAGGACTACGTAATCGTTCTGTCTACTATCTGAATCTCGCCAACAAGGCCTACCTTGTAGGGAATTCAGTCGGGGATTTTCTATATCTATAAAGGACTGCTTCATTAGGCCTACAATACAGATATTCTAGTTGGTCTGTCTCTTTTTCATCATGGTTATGGCCCCACGCAGCCACCCTTCAACTAACCGAAAGACTTCTAAAGAGTTAAGTGGTCGTGCCCTACTGCAAACAATCTAACATCCAATTGGTGGTGCCCTCCTATCTAATGTCTCGATAGTGAAAGAATCATTGGCATGTTGGTTTAACTCTAATCTTTCCCAAAATAGCTCTTGGTCTTGCTACTGGCCGATATCCGCATGCGACTATCCTTAAAATTACTTGCAAGTACTGGACATACGAATACCCTACTCCGAACACCAAGCCCTTCTGACTGCCTACAAAGGTCTGCTTCATTAGGCCTACAATGTAAATGGAATCAAGGTATACTCTCTGATGGAACACCTACAGACCTGCCTCCGGGGGTGCAGCTTCGTTGGGCCTACCCAAAGGGCCATCCCAGAGTATCCTCACGTCCCGTTGAAGTCTCATACTTCCTTAAGGCCCAAAAATACTAAGTTGGATGTGCTTCTCCATTTCTGAAATCCGTGATGAACTACTTCGTTAGGCGCTTCATCCTTTAGGTTGTAAATGACAGCAGCTGATTCAGAGAAAATAGTGTGGGTTAGGGTTAAGTTACGTTCAATGTATAGGTGTAGTGAACAACTTTGAACCATCCAACTAACCCTAAAAACAATCCTCACCATCAATTATTGATTTGTTTACATTAGCTTATAACGTATAATTCTCCAATGTTATTCGTTTATTCCTTTGTTATACGACCCTATTAATTCACGTTTCCTTCTAAATAAGATTCTCCCATTAATTATCCAACTAATTAGATCATACATACACACACACACATATATATATATATGTATGTATGTATGTATGTATGTATGTAAGTATGTATGTATGTATGTATATCCAATATTAATTGATTCTTATTCGTTATAATTTCTTACCTATTTGAACACGTCAATTAATACCTCTATTAATTGATTGTATATGAAAGTTATACTTTTTAATTTATTCTTATTAACTTACCTTCATCATAAACTTAATTACTCCGTTTGATTTTTGTATGCATTCCAATTCTTTTTTTTCTTTTTAACTTGGAAACAAATAATCCTATAACTAGCGTTTTCTTCTAGCTAATTAATTTACATTATTAACTATTGTAACAAGGGCGTATTCTTTGATTAATTGACATCCTTTTTAAAACGCTCAACTGATTGCCAGTTAATTAATTGACACGTTTTCCCATTTCAATCGATATCCAAATTAATTCCTATGCGCCACTCAAGCACACATTTATTAGTTGTATATATTTAAACCGCCAATTCATTACCCAATTAATTGATTTATAAGTTTCCCTCTTTTATTAATTGACGCTTACTTAATGTCATTAATTAATTTCTTAATTAATTGATTGCGTCAATTATAAATTAATATATGTATGTTATCATTTAATTTATTCCCCACATACATTTCCCTTTATTAGAAGATCTCTTAATTAATTAATGTTATAAAAGTGACATATTCTATGACTAATTGACGCCTCTATGTCTCTTAATTAATGCACGTTTTAATTGATTGATGCGTCAATTAATCACACACTCATTGCTTGCATAAATCTATGTAACCTCTTAATTCTAAATGCATATATTTGACATTTATATTCTATTTTTTAATTATGTTAATTCAATTGATTTTATTTAATTGTATAAAAATGCGGGGTGTTACATTCTCCCACCTTTTAGGAAATTTCGTCCCCGAAATTCGACAAGGGTAAAATTATGTAATTCCTCGCATCAATCACATCCATTTTGTGTACATCCAATTTTTCGACCACCCATGCTCTTGTGCAAAAGTGTTATTCAATACAAAATATATGCATGTACATGAATTTCTAAACGGTACCTCCTATATGAATGCTTTGCATCTTTAAAAATTTATTTTTAAAACATGATGCCCACATCCTAAATATACTTGCAATTTCTATATGAATGCAATCTTTTGAAAATCAAAAACACTTTTCATCCAATTTATCCCACTCCTAATGAATAGGGGTGTAGTTCAACGAATTTTGCATCCAAACCCTTCTATACAACTTTAAATATTCGAATTTCAGAAAAATCTAATTTTCTAAATTCAATCTCTTATGTCAGAAAGAAGGTAGAAAATGGAAAACCTTCATATTTCTCCGATTTTCTTTTGCGCACATCTTCCTCCGTACTTGGAGTTTAGGCTACTATTCTTAAAATAAATTATTTACTTCCCCATGCACAGTTTACATAAGAAAATATCTCTTTTTAAATTTTTCTGTTGACGTTTCTGTCGCTCTCTTTAAAATTGTTATTTTCCTTTTAGTTATCTTATTCTGCTTTTACTCTTTTTTTATACAGCAACTAAACACAGCTATCATCTAGGGCAATGAGGTCTAGGACCATGTCCACTTTAACACAGAAAGGTCCTACTCTAAGAATCCAAGTAACTCATATGCTCCTCCTGCTGCCTATTCCTTGTTACCAACATACGCTGTATTACTCATGACGAATAAGATCTATTCATCTCTTCTAATCCATGCTAAAAAAGGAATAACTAAGTCTCATTTACTACAATGGATAAAGGTTTCAATCTATGCAGTATCTATCTAAAAAGGCAACTAAGCTTGAGGAAATTTTCTCTTTACTCATCATTTTTTCCCAACTGAGGTCTACTTTTCCCACCACGCGTGTCTTACAATCTTACTAATATCACTTCACTATTCTTCTATAGTCTACACACATAAAGCAACATTTCTAGGTTTTCACTAGTGTCCTATACATCTTACAGGAACTTTTATTATTACTACTAGGAGTAATTACTGCTATAGCCTTGTACTTTTCCCGTTACACCTAGGAAATGATTCCTATCTACTCCATATTTAAAAGTCTGGTTTCGTTTGGTATTTATCATTTTACTTCAAAAATTAAAGCTTCTAAATTTTTGAAACGTCATATCCTAAAATTCTTGCCTTTGAAAGTGTTATTTTGAAGTTTTCTGTTAAATTCAAAGGTACTGGGTTACTTAAAATTTTATCTTTTCAAAAACTTATTTACTTTTCCACCAAACCATCTTTCTCTTTTTTTTTCTTGACTTAAATAAAATGTCCTTACATGTTTTCAAAATATCTTGTTTTTTCATAGATTTTCAAATCTACTAAAACTGGAGTAGATAAGAACAACTATTTTATCAAAAATCTCTTAACTTTCCTACTCTTCCAATTACTTAATCTTGAAGAAGTTTCTAACTTACTACACTTAATGGTTTTATACCTTAATTTATTGGAATTACTCTCTTATGAGAAACCCTTAACGCTAAAACCTTCTATGAATCCTTTAGAGGAGGAATTCATGTTTATGTGAAATTATAAGGAATTTATTTTATATTTTATCAAAATAAGCTATACAAAATATGGTATTTTCCATACCTTGTACGTCTCTTTCACATATTCCTTATAACTTGCACAAAACATCTTTATTTATGATTCATACAAAATTATATCATTATTCATTTCATTCCAATAGATTAAAGTATGTTTACTCTATATTCACTTAGATAAGATATTTCCTACTAAATTCATTAATTTATCGTACGTTATTTTTTTCAAAAGAACTCATTTTCAAAACTGCTTTATAACTAGAAAATATTTTCATATACTTATTTAAATAATAAGTGTGCATACAAACCACTTTAGAAATTATCTCCAAAACTCATTTGGGTCAAAACAGATGTTGCGTAAAACATCGTTACTACAACCCAAAAATACTAGTTTATGGATTTAATTAAAATAAATATTAATAAATTTCATATGCTATGTTAAAAACGTTTCCTTTGGAAGTCGCCTACTATAACAATAGTGTCATAGTCTATGCTTCCTTTATTTTTACCGAAAACATCTATTACAATAATAAATGTCATAACCTATGTTTTCGATACTTAACACACTCTAGGTTTTTATATTTAAAATCTTTGTTCACCTACAAGGAAACTAGCGAGCTATACACGCTCTATAATTCTTCAAAAAGAATTTCACTTTTAACGAAATTTACATTATATAAAAACCAATTTAAATTTCATACCACTTTTTTTTCAAAACCCAATATTTACTTCCTCAAATATATTAACAATTATATTTTTCAACTTTTCAATTCCAAAAGTTTCATTTTATTGGGCTAGACATAAAGTGGATTTTCTTCTTACTAAAATCTCTTATTTCTTTCAAAATAAAAACACTCTCCCTACTATCCTAGGGAACTACTCCACTTCCTATAACACAAGGATACCAATCTTCTCTCAAAACATGGCTTATTTGTATGCTATAAATCGGTAATTAACATAGGGCTCAACATACTTGAGTCATCCCAAACCCAACTAGCAAACTATGCACAAATATACTTCTAAAAACTTTCCACACGTTAAAATCTATGGTTGGGGACTATTTGGATTTTAGTACATAATATATTTATATTTTATTCAAAAATAAAAAAACATTCACTCACTATCTACCTACAAACCCTAAACCTCGCTCTGATATCAAATGCAACAACCCGAATTCAAGTGGTCCGGATTTTTCGCAAAAATGCTAAAAACCAGGCCCACTGAAGCCCGAGTTGGGTATCTGGTATCCTACAAATAGGCAAAGACAAATATATCAGAGCTTAATAATTTATCTCACAACGGGATTGACTAAAATATAATAGTAAGTAAACACTCACTAATATAATAACACTCTCTAAACAAGTGTCTTACAACTAGGAAGTCTTTGCCATCTACTTAACATGTAGGGTGTTATAAGGAGGGGGTCTGAACTAAAGTTCCGGTGAATGGATAAATTATACACTTCTAGGCTTAATTCTACAAATATCGTTTTATTTCCATTTACTCTTATATTAGGTTCATTAGGTTACAATACTCTCGCCTTTGTTCGCGAACCGTGCCCATATACTCCATAGTAGATTAAAACCTAATGACTAATATATACATATATGTAGCTATATGTCCAATGACTATATTGGTCCTAGGTACCACCCATGGTACCTTTCGTATCCTCCTCGAAAAGGGCTCCATCGTCTTGCTCTGTAGATATATCTGTAAAGGACTGCTTCGTAAGGCCTACAATATAGATATTCCACCGTCTTGCTCTATGAGCATTCCGTAGCTACATCTGTAAAGGACTACTTCGTAAGGCCTACAATACAGATGCTCCACTACTTACTATGAAAACGCAAATCGCGTCTGCACTAGTCTATGCCAGTGCACGGACATCCACAATGTACCACCCAATGCGTACATTGAGGACTACGCAATCGTTTTGTCTACTATCTGAATCCCGCCAACAAGGTCTACCTTGTACGGAATTCAATTGGGGATTTTCTATATCTATAAAGGACTACTTCGTAAGGCCTACAATACTGATATTCTAGTTGGTCTATCTCTTTTTCATCGTGGTTATGGCCCCACGCAGTCACCGTTCAACTAACCAAAAGACTTCTAAAGAGTTAAGTGGTCGTGCCCTACTGCAAATAATCTAACATCCAATTGTCGTTGCCTCCCCATCCAATGTCTCGATAGTGAAAGAATCATTGGCCTGTTGGTTTAACTCTAGTCTTTCCCAAAATAGCTCTTGGTCTTGATGCTGGCTGATATCCGAATGCGACTATCCTTAAACTTACTTGCAAGTATTGGACATACGAATACCCTACTCCGAACACCAAGTGTAACAACCCGCATATTTTACGATTCGTATATTTAAATGTTTAATTTAAATATAGTATCGTTAGTCGGATTTTAGTCCGAAAAAGTCACTATTCGTTAAAGAACAATCGAATTAGTGAAAAATCTATGTGGATAGTGTTATTTGGAAGTGCCTAATTGAAAACACATTTTTCCAGAAATTCAGACGTCTGAAATGACTAATTCAGACGTCTGAAATTGTTCGAATCGATCCAGAAAGGAAACATGCTAAAATAGCCATTTTCAGACGTCTGAAATCCAAGATTCAGACGTCTGAATATTGTTCTAAGACAACATTCATTTTTCCAGATTCAGACGTCTGAATCATCTATTTCAAACGTCTGAATGAGGTCTGAGAACTCTCATTTTTCCAGTTTCAGACGTCTGAAATCTACAATTCAGACGTCTGAATCAAGAATGAAGTTGAGATTAAACAATTTGGACTCAAGACCAATTCCATTGAGTTCAAAATGGTGTTTGTGACTTTTTTAAGTATAAACATCGATGTGTTTTGAGTTGGGTAAAATTTCAAGATTTTCAACTAGGGCTTTAGGTTTGGGGTTTCAGCCCATTAACCCAACATATCAACCCAACTCCACTCCACTCCTCTTCACTCCTTCATAATATTTCCTAACACTCAAGCTTTGGAAAAATGAGGGAAGAGAAAAAGAATTAGAATTCTTAAGCCCTAATCTTCTTTGTAAATTCAAGTTCTAGCTCCAAAATTCAAAGAGAAGCTTAAGTGAGCATCTCCTTCTTCTTCTCCAACTCATTCTCTCTTTAATTTCAGAAATTTCCTAAACCTAACTTAGGCAATGTTCTTCTTTTAAGCTTAGATTCAAGCTTCTAGAGTTGAAGTTGAAGAGTAGTTGATCTTCCTTTGCTTTCAAGCTTCTCCTTCATCGTTTTTGGGTTTAAAGGTGAGATTTTTATCTCACATCTAAGTGTATATCTATCTTTGATGTTAGGTATGAATTCCTAACACTTATTTATGTTCATTGCTTTCCAATTGAATTGATTTGGTGTACATTCCAATTTTGGTGTTTTGAAGTCAAAATCTATCAAAATTCTTATATGGTTGTTTGGGCATGATGGTTGGAGTGTATTGGTGAGACTCTAAGATTAGGTAGTCATTTGGCGTAAACCCGTAGCTATCATCACTCGTCCGTTTGCTTCCGATATGATTTGGCCATTTTTGGCCTAGGCAAAGTATTGTCTGAACAACAGTTTCAGACGTTTGAAATATACAATTCAGACGTCTGAATCTGTTTTTCTCAGTCCAATTTGTCTATTTTGTGTGGGATTCCAATTTTTATCGATTCGTGATTATCCGATTTGTTGTTATCATTTATTGTCGACTTTGATGACTTCTCTCTTTGGATTTTTGGGAATATCCATTTTGATGGATTTGGTATCGATTTCTTTGGATTTAATTCACGTCTTCAAATGTGGATTTCTGTGATTGATTGTTTCTACAATGATTTTGTGATTTGTCACTTCTAAATACAAAGGTATCTAATCTAGTAGTAAATATCCAACCACTTTTACTAAGATTATTTCAACTCTATTTTTAATACAAAGCTCGTTTATAAAACCATTTTCTAATCTATTAGTATATACAAACCTTTACCTCATTCGTATGAGAAAATCTAATTAAACGGCTTAGCAAAACAAGTGGTATGAAACGCTTGCGTTTACTTCGTCGGTTAATTTTTGGACTTGTTTGATTGAAATTCTTGTGACAATTTTCGAGTGGGAATCTACAATTTGTTCGTAAATATTTAAGTTAAGCTAGTGGTTATAGGACATGACGCTAAACTCATATATTTACTAGCTTAGTGTAATCGACACTTTTTATTGATCGATGATGATCATTTTGTGATTTAGACTAGCGATGTGCGATGTCTATTTGTTTGCGAGGGAGACTAAACCCCGTTTCTGTGGAACTTCGGTTCAATTTGGCGGGGTAGCAACCCGTGGTCTTCGGACCGTTTGTGGAGCTTCGGCTTAAAATTTATGGTTAGCGACCATGGAATAGCATTCCGTTTGTGATACACGTGTTGGTGAGTTTTCATGCTCCCGTTTGTGATTGGCCTCCCCCCTTTGTGATTTCTGGAATTCTGATTGATGATTTCTAGAATTTGTGTTTCACATCTTTTTGTGGTTGGCAACGATATGTTTGTCAATATTTGTAGTTTGGTGAATAAGAACATGATATTCTTTTTGGTGCTTTGAGATTTTTGAGATATTGTATGATTTTGTTGTTGTTTAAATCATATTTGTCCTGGTATGACATTATTGTTACCATACGTTCTTATTATATCTCTGCTTATATCTCATTTCTTTATCTGATATTTATAGTTAGACTGATCCGTTTATTATTTTCTTATTAAATAATACTCGGGTCAGACCGAGATGTTACAGGTGCTTCTGCATGACTCCTTATCCGGGATCATCTTCTGACTTTTGTCTAACTACATTAGATTGGTAGTTTTTGTTGTTATACATATGAGATAGAGACTCCTTGATGTATACATATTCTTTTATCTAGCACTTGTATCTATTCTTTTGTGATATTGTGGATCTTATTTACCACTACTCTGATGTACACTTATTTGTGTTATATTCATATATGTTTCCCCCTTTGAGATATGAACATCTGTGACTGATTTATGTTATGCTTATTTCTATATTTGTTTCCGAGGTCCACATAGCCACTGTGTGGTAGCTTTGAGTTTGTATTTGGTTTGTCGGATTTCCTCTTGAAATGAAATGCATGTTGTACTATCTGACATATCGGTACTCGCACAAAGCAATTACATGGATGGTCGCTCCTCAACAGCCTTATTCTTCGCGCTAGTCGACGGCATTACCCCGTAGTGTCCTTGGCTAGCGTGAGTATAGAGGTGGAGCGTCACAGCTTAGTATCAGAGCCAAACTTCGAAACAATGTAGAATAATCTATCAAGGATCATTGTCCTAAGTCTTTCTTAGGAATCGTGCCATAGGATTTAATTCAAGTCTTCGAACAGTTCTATCCTATATTCTTTATGATGCCTTGTTTTATCAATCAAGTTTGTTTGATATCCATTTTGTGAATAACTTTTTCTTCTTTTCTTTCTTTCTTAAAGAAGAGAAATAGTTAGACCTGGCCGTCCTAGCGCTGGTCAGTCTAGTGCTACTCCCCAGGATGGAGTATTTATGTCTGCTCAGCAACTTCTAGACCTTGTGAGAAATGCTCAAGCTGCCGAACCTATTCCTGAGCCTACTCATCCTAAATCTGGGTTTGCACGCTTGTGCAATGATTACACCAATTTGGGTGGAAAGCCATTTAAAGGTTCCGAGAGCGTTATAGAAGTCTAGGCTTGGCTTCGAACATGCGACCGCATCTTTTCTCGCATGAATCTTATTGATCTTCATTGAGTCCAAGTGGCTTCTAGTATGCTCCAAGAAAGAGCATTAGACTGGTACGAGCTTTTGATCTCCGAAATTGTAGAAGCGAACCTTACTTGGGAGCAATTCCGGGAAGGTTTGAATTAAAATTTGTGCCGGAAGCTGAAAAAGTATCTCTAGCTCGACGCTTCATTGACCTTGTTCAAGGTGAATCTTCTGTGACGGATTACGTCGCTTCTTCCGAATCTCTCTCTAAATATGGGGTCGAGTATATTAATACCCCATTGAAGAAAAATCAAAGATTTGTTTATAGCTTGAACAAAAACCTCAAAAAGCCATTACTTCTGAAATTGGAAGTGTCTTTTGATCAGCTTGTTGATATCGCGCTTCGACTCGAAGAGGCCGATAAAGAAAGTGATGTTGAGGTCAAGCAAAACATCAATAAAAAGAGACCTTTTAAGTTCAAGCCTAATCCCAACAAAAAAGGGAAGCAAGCAACTTCGGTAGCAAATACTCCCAACTCTCGTCGTGGAGAATGTTACAATTGTGGTTCTAAGGACCACTATGCAAACAAGTGCCCGAAGTCTCTTTCTTGCCGCTATTGTAAGAGTCCGAGTCATGCTATATCTTTGTGTCCCAAACTTCAAGGCAAGAAGGAAGGTAGGCTAAATGTTGTACAAGCCCCTGCTAACACTTCTCAAGGTCAAGGTATTTCTCATTCTATCCTTGATGGCATTTTTATATTTCGTGATCTTCCTATTCGAGTTCTTTTTGATACGGGTGCATCTCACTCTTTTATATCAAAAGAACTTGTTGATGCTTTATCTTTGGATGTTATTGGCTTGATGACTTCTTTGAGAATTGAGAATCCGGTCGGTGGATCCGCAACACTCAGTTTACTTTGTAAAGATGTCGAAATTATTTTATGTGATTATGCTTTCCGAGCCCATTTGCATGTTATGCGTTACCTTGGTTTCGGAATGATTTTGGGAATGGATTGACTTAACAAGCCCATATTCTATGTCCTGAACGGACTATATATCTTCGGCATCCTCAATCTGTTAAACAGATTTCTCTTGTTCTGAAAGATCCAGATTCCAATTCGAAAGCATCCTTGTATTCTCTAAATCCTAATGATGACGATAATGATGATGAGGAAGATGTCATTTCTCTCATTCACATTGTTCGTGAATTTTCCGACATATTTGAGCCCGTTTTAGGATTACCACCTAAGCGAGCAATTGAGTTCCGAATTAATCTAATCCCTGGAGCTCAACCTATTACTCGTCCTCCTTATCGTATGTCTAATAAAGAAAATGAGGAGATGCGTAAACAATTATCCGAATTGGAAACGAAGCAATTTATTAAATCTAGTTCCTCTCCATGGGGAGCTTCGGCTATCTTTGTGAAGAAATCTGACAGTACACTTAGGCTTTGCGTTGACTACCGCAAGCTTAATGATCTCACCATCAAGAATAAATATCCCTTGCCTCGGATTGATGATTTATTCAATCAACTTAGTGGTGCTAAGGTCTTTTCACGGTTAGACTTAGCAACCGGTTTTCATCAGCTCCGTATTGCAGAGGATAGCATTCCTTTAACATCGTTCCGTACTCGTTATGGATCTTATGAATGGCTTGTTATGCCATTTGGTTTGATGAATGCTCCAGCTTATTTCGTTGACCTTATGAATCGAGTTTTCAAAGACTTCCTCGATCGATTTGTTCTCATCTTTATAGATGATATTCTTATTTATTCTAAAACCGAGGAAGAGCATGAAAATCATCTTCAGATTGTGTTGGAAATTCTTAGGAGAAATCAATTGAAAGCAAAAATTTCTAAATGCCACTTTTGGCAATCTCGTGTGAAATTTTTGGGGCACATTATTTCTGAATCCGGAATTTTTGTGGATCCTTCAAAGATTGAAGCGATTCAAAATTGGAAGAGACCGGAGAGTGTGACGAAAATTCGTAGCTTTCTCGGATTGGCGGGCTATTATCGTCGGTTCATAAAAGACTTTTCTAAAATTTCCGTACCTCTTACTAGTTTGACAAAGAAGGGAGTTAAATACATTTGGTCAGACAAATGTGAAGCTGCTTTTCAGAAACTAAAAGAACTCCTTTCTGATGCTCCAATTCTTGTTATTCCCGAAGGGAACCAAGATTTTATTGTTTACACCGATGCTAGTCGTGTTGGTTTGGGTGCCGTTCTCATGCAAAGGGACGTGTTATTGCTTATGCTTCTAGGCAATTAAAGCCTGCCGAGACTAGGTACGCCACTCATGATTTAGAGCTGCGGCTATTATTTTTGCCCTTAGAATTTGGTTTCATTTTGTTTTGGGAGAGAAATTTGTTCTCTACACCGACCATAAATCATTAAAGTATTTATTTTCTCAAAAGGAACTCAATTTGCGTCAACAACGTTGGCTCGAGTTCCTTGCATCTTATGATCTTGATATTCTTTATACTCCCGGAAAGGGAAATCGTGTTGCCGATGCCCTTAGTCGTAAGCAACAAGTGGTTGTTTCCATGATGGTATCCGAATGGAATGATCTCGAGACTTTGTCCACTTGTGAGATTCGAGATCGTGAATCCGATTTATGTTCATCTCTTGTTTTATGTAGCCTTGAGGCTCATCCTTCTCTTTTAGACCGCATTCTTGAAGCTAAAAAGCATGATCTCGAATTGGTTCTTCTTAGCCAAAGTTGTAGGGATAAAATTGATATTGATGGTTTGAAAGCCTTTGATATTGATGCTCGTGGTGGTATTCGAAAATTTGGTAGACTTCTTGTGCTAAATATTATTGATCTTCGTAAAGATATTTTAGAAGATTCTCATCGTTCTAAATTTACCATTCATCCCGGTAGTAGTAAAATGTACGCGGATATGAAGCGACTTTATTATTGGGATGGAATGAAATCCGATATTGCTAACTTTGTTAAACGTTGCATGACTTGTCAACTCGTAAAGGCCGAGCATCAAAGGCCCGGTGGGTTATTGCAAACTTTGGAACTTCCAATATGGAAGTGGGATCAAATTTCCATGGACTTTATTGATGGTCTTTCCCATTCTCGTTCAGGCCATGATAGCCTATGGGTGATAGTTGATAGACTTACAAAGTCTGCCCATTTTATTCCCGTTCGGTCCAATCAGACCGTACCTATTTTGGCTAAACATTTTGTCAAAGAAATTGTTAAACTGCATGGAGTTCCTACTTCTATTGTTAGCGATCGTGATCCATTGTTTACTAGTGGATTCTGGAAAGGTCTTCAAAAAGTTTTGGGAACAAAGCTTAATTTTAGCACCGCTTATCATCCTCAGTCTGATGGACAAACCGAGCGTGTGAATCAAACTCTTGAAGATCTTCTTCGTGCATGTGTACTTGATTTTGGTGGAAGTTGGGAAGATCATATTTCTCTTGTTGAATTTTCCTATAATAATAGCTTCCAATCTAGTATTGGTATGGCACCTTTCGAGGCACTATACGGAAGGCCATGCCGATCTCCTTCGTGTTGGCTTAAGGCCGGTGAGAAACTGGTTTTAGGTCCAGATTTTATTCATGATGCCATAGAAAAGATTGACCTTATTCGACATAGGATGAAAGAAGCTCAAAGTAGACAAAAATCCTATGCCGATAACCGAAGAAGGAAATTAGAATTTTCTGTGTGAGATCTTGTGTTCATGCGTATTTCACCTATGAAGGGTGTTGTGCGTTTCAATCGATCGAGAAAGTTAGCACCTCGATATATTGGCCCATTTCCCATCACCGAACGCATTGGTTCCGTGGCTTATCGCCTTTTGTTACCTGCTCAGTTTTTGGCTATTCATGACGTATTCCACGTCTCTCAACTATGGAAATGCCTTCGAGATTCCGATTCTATTCTTGAGCCCGGTGTTATTGAAGAAATTGAAGTTTCGCCTAATTTGACTTATGAGCAACATCCTATCTGAATCATTGCTTCGGAGGTTAAAGCCTTCGAAATAAAGATGTCCCTCTTGTGAAAGTTCAATGGTCCACAAATCCTAAGGAATGCTCTTGGGAATCTAGAGAATTCATCGAGCGAACACATCCGGACTTACTCTCTCGTGCTCATTAAGGTGAACTTCTTATTTCAAATTTTCTTCTCTTTGTATTAATATGCTTTTATAGTTGTTACCCTTTGATTTCTTCTTTATTATTGCGAGGACGCAATTTCTTTAAGGAGGGGAGTCTGTAACAACCCGCATATTTTACGATTCGTATATTTAAACGTTTAATTTAAATATAGCATCGTTAGTCGGATTTTAGTCCGAAAAAGTCACTATTCGTTGAAGAACAGTCGAATTAGTGAAAAATCTATGTGGATAGTGTTATTTGGAAGTGCCTAATTGAAAACACATTTTTCCAGAAATTCAAACGTCTGAAATGACTAATTCAGATGTCTGAAATTGTTCGAATCGATCCAAAAAGGAAACAGGCTAAAATAGCCATTTTCAGACGTCTGAAATCCCAGATTCAGACGTCTGAATATTGTTCTAAGACAACATTCATTTTTCCAGATTCAGACGTCTGAATCATCTATTTCAGACGTCTGAATGAGGTCTGAGAACTCTCATTTTTCCAGTTTCAGACGTTTGAAATCTACAATTCAGACGTCTGAATCAAGAATGAAGTTGAGATTCAACAATTTGGAATCGAGACCAATTCCATTGAGTTCAAAATGGTGTTTGTGACTTTTATAAGTATAAACATCGATATGTTTTGAGTTGGGTAAAATTTCGAGATTTTCAACTAGGGCTTTGGGTTTGGGGTTTCAGCCCATTAACCCAACATATCAACCCAACTCCACTCCTCTTCACTCCTTCATAATATTTCCTAACACTCAAGCTTTGGAAAAATGGGGGAAGAGAAAAAGAATTAGAATTCGTAAGCCCTAATCTTCTTTGCAAATTCAAGTTCTAGCTCCAAAATTGAAAGAGAAGCTTAAGTGAGCATCTCCTTTTTCTTCTCCAACTCATTCTCTCTTTAATTTCAGAAATTTCCTAAACCTAACTTAGGCAATGTTCTTCTTTTAAGCTTAGATTCAAGCTTCTAGAGTTGAAGTTGAAGAGTAGTTGATCTTTTTTTGCTTTCAAGCTTCTCCTTCGTCGTTTTTAGGTTTAAAGGTGAGATTTTTATCTCACATCTAAGTCTATATCTATCTTTGATGTTAGGTATGAATTCCTAACACTTATTTATGTTCATTGCTTTCCAATTGAACTGATTTGGTGAACATTCCAATTTTGGTGTTTTGAAGTCAAAATCTATCAAAATTCTTATATGGTTGTTTGGGCATGATGGTTGGAGTGTATTGGTGAGACTCTAAGATTGGGTAGTCATTTGGCGTAAACCCCTAGCTATCATCACTCGTCTGATTGCTTTCGATATGATTTGGCCATTTTTGGCCTAGGCAAAGTATTGTCTGAACAACAGTTTCAGACGTCTGAAATATACAATTCAGACGTCTGAATCTGTTTTTCTCAGTCCGATTTGGCTATTTTGTGTGGGATTCCAATTTTTATCGATTTGTGATTATCCGATTTGTTGTTATCATTTATTGTCGACTTTGATGACTTCTCTCTTTGGATTTTTGGGAATATCCATTTTGATGGATTTGGTATTGATTTCTTTGGATTTAATTCACGTCTTCGAATGTGGATTTCTATGATTGATTGTTTCTACAATCATTTTGTGATTTGTCACTTCTAAATACAAAGATTTCTATACTAGTAGTAAATATCCAAACACTTTTACAAGGATTATTTCAACTCTATTTTTAATACAAAGCTCGTTTATAAAACCATTTTCTAATCTATTAGTATATACAAACCTTTACCTCATTCGTATGAGAAAATCTAATTAAACGGCTTAGCAAAACAAGTGGTATGAAACGCTTGCGTTTACTTCGTCGGTTAATTTTTGGACTTGTTCGATTGAAATTCTTGTGACAATTTTCGAGTGGGAATCTACAATTTGTTCGTAAATATTTAAGTTAAGCTAGTGGTTATGGGACATGACGCTAAACTCATATATTTACTAGCTTAGTGTAATCGACACTTTTTATTGATCGATGATGATCATTTTGTGATTTAGACTAGCGATGTGCGATGTCTATTTGTCTGCGAGCGAGACTAAACCCCGTTTCTATGGAACTTCGGTTCAATTTGGCGGGGTAGCGACCCGTGGTCTTCGGACCGTTTGTGGAGCTTCGGCTCAAAATTTATGGTTAGCGACCATGGAATAGCGTTCTGTTTGTGATACACATGTTGGTGAGTTTTCATGCTCCCGTTTGTGATAGGCCTCCCCCCTTCTTTGTGATTTCTGGAATTCTAATTGATGATTTCTAGAATTTGTGTTTCACCTCTTTTTGTGGTTGGCAACGATATGTTTGTCAATATTTGTAGTTTGGTGAATAAAATAAAGAACATGATATTCTTTTTGGTGCTTTGAGATTTTTGAGATATTGTATGATTTTGTTGTTGTTTAAATCATATTTGTCCTGGTATGACATTATTGTTACCATACGTTCTTATTATATCTCTGCTTATATCTCATTTCTTTATCTGATATTTATAGTTAGACTGATCCGTTTATTATTTTCTTATTAAATAATATTCGGGTCAGATCGAGATGTTACAGGTGCTTCTGCATGACTCCTTATCCGGGATCATCTTCTGACTTTTGTCTAACTACATTAGATTGGTAGTTTTTGTTGTTATACATATGAGATAGAGACTCCTTGATGTATACATATTCTTTTGTCTAGCACTTGTATCTATTCTTTTGTGATATTGTGGATCTTATTTGACCACTACTCTGATGTACACTTTTATGTGTTATATTCATATCTGTTTCCGCCTTTGAGATATGAACATCTGTGACTGATTTATGTTATGCTTATTTCTATATTTGTTTCCGAGGTCCACATAGCCACTGTGTGGTATCTTTGAGTTTGTATTTGGTTTGTCGGATTTCCTCTTGAAATGAAATGCATGTTGTACTATCTGACATATCGGTACTTGCACAAAGCAATTACATGGATGGTCGCTCCTCAACAGCCTTATTCTTCGCGCTAGTTGACGGCATTACCCCGTAGTGTCCTTGGCTAGCGTGAGTATAGAGGTGGGGCATCACACCAAGCCCTTCTGACTGCCTATAAAGGTCTGCTTCGGTAGGCCTACAATGCAAATGCATTCAAGGCATACTCTCTTGATGGAACACCTACCGACCTACCTCTAGGGGTGCAGCTTTGGTAGGCCTACCCAGAGGGCTATCCTAGAGTATCCTCATGTCCCGTTGAAGTCTCGTACTTCCTTGAAGCCCAAAAATACTGAGTTGGACGTGCTTCATCATTTAGGCATCGCACATCATTTAGGCCTACCCAGAGGGCTATCCTAGAGTGATGAACTGCTTCATTATGCGCTTCATCATTTAGGCTGCTCCAAACGCATCTCAATTCTTTTATTAGACCCTAAGTCTAATCTTTTAATATGCGTTTAGTTTACTTTTCTTATTCTGTTGGCTACTTATTTACCCTAATTAGCATATTCTTGCCCTCGTCTCACTTCTGGCTATTGTGAGACCACCATTGATCTAATAGGGAATTCTATTAGTATTGCCACTTTTTGCTTATTAACTTAGTTTAAGTCTTAAGTTTATTAAATAAGCACCTTTTATTCTATTTTCTTATTGATTTAATAGAAATCTAAAATAAGCTTTTACTATTTATCTTTGCTATCATTGCTTATTTATTCTATGTTCCCAAATAAGCCTTTCTATTCTTTTACTTAATCATAACTTATGTTATAATCATACTTGTAATTGTTGCTATTATTTCTTTTAAAATCTGTATATAATTACAAGTGTTTCTTTTCTGTTCTAGTCTGTCTTCTTTTATTATGATATAGGATTCCTTTTAATTTTCTTTTATTAGATAATTAACTTATCATAATAACTGTCTTTTTATATAGTTTGTGCGATAAATGCAGACCTAGGTTCATTTATTGTTCATAGTCTTAATTTCTTATATAATAATTTATTTAATTCATTTCATACTCTACTTTATTTTCTTTTATTCGAAGAAGTAATTCTATTTTATTTGGTTGGTTGTGAAAGCTATACTAAAATCTATTTCCATAATTTAATACTAAATAATACTATAAGCAGTAATTCGTAACTGCAAGATATTTCTTTTATTATTTTGGGCTAGTGTAAAATACAATGGTCCCTCTATTTTACACTATTTTCCTTTTTCTTTCTTTTTATTCTTGCAATTACGTTTATCGTTATCTTTTAATTATTAAATTATAGAAATGTATTCTAGTTTTTAAACCAACCAATTAATCTATTACTTACTCCCCAAATTAAATTATCAGATAAATTTATTGTTTCCGTTCAGCGTAATTAATTGCAAAATTCCACTTTTCTAATTTTATTCCAATTTTCTTATTTTACATCTACTTTTATAAAGTCTAGTATTTTAATCCATAATCGTGAATTCTCTTTCTAACTATATTATTCGCGTAAAAAGGGAATAAAAGGAACCAGTATTAAGGGTAAATTATGACTTTTAATAAAAATGTAAATAACTGTAAATTTCTTACTTTTAGGCCTACGCCTTTTCTAACTGTCAGGCCTAATTAAATATAAATAAAATTAACGGTGTTTGCATAACTAATAGAATTAATTACTAGAATAAATTATCTAACGGAAATTCAACGATAATATATATTATAAACATAAAAGAATATAATTAAGTCTACTCACATGTCGTCCTTAGCTTCAATCTCTATCCCTTTTAATTTTCTATGCTTTTCTCCGCTTTTCCTCCTTTTTAATTCGCTGTAAATTCTCTGATTTGTTTGCTCAATTCTCTAATTTGCTTGTATGTATATCCTTGCTTAATTTTAATTTTTGTTTAGGAAAAGATTTGATTGGTAGAGGAGAAAGGAAGAGGGAGAAGAGAAGAGGAGTTTGCTATAAATGACAATAGCTGATTCAGAGAAAATAGTGTGGGCTAGGGTTAAGTTACGTTCAATTTATAGGTGTAGTGAACAACAATGAACCATCCGATTAACCCTAAAAAAATTCTCACCATCATTTATTGATTTGTTTACTTTAGCTTATAACGTATAATTCTCCAATGTTATTCATTTATTCCTTTGTTATACGACCCTATTAATTCATGTTTCCTTCTAAATAAGATTCTCCTATTAATAATCTAATTAATTAAATCATACATATATATATATGTATATCCAATATTAATTGAATCTTATACGTTATAATTTCTTACCTATTTGAACACGTCAATTAATACCTCTATTAATTGATTGTATATGAAAGTTATACTTTTCAATTTATTCTTATTAACTTACCTTCATCATAAACTTAATTACTCCATTTGATTTTTGTACGCATTCCAATTCTTGTTTTCTTTTTAACTTGGAAATAAATAATCCTATAACTGGCGTTTTCTTCTAGCTAATTAATTTACATTATTAGCTATTGTAACAAGGACATATTCTTTGATTAATTGACACCCTTTTTAAAACACTCAACTGATTGCCAATTAATTAATTGACACGTTTTCCCATTTTAATCGATATCCGAATTAATTCCTATGCGTCACTCAATCACACATTTATTGGTTGCATATATTTAAACCGCCAATTCATTACCCAATTAATTGACATATAAGTTTCCCTCTTTTATTAATTGACGCTTACTTAATGTCTTTAATTAATTTCTTAATAAATTGATTGCGTCAATTATAAATTAATATATGTATGTTATCATTTAATTTATTCCCCACATACATTTCCCTTTATTAGAAGATCCATTAATTAATTAATGTTATAAAAGTGACATATTCTCTGACTAATTGACGCCTCTATGTCTCTTAATTAATTCCCATTTTAATTGATTGATGCATCAATTAATCACACACTCATTGCTTCCATAAATCTATGTAACCTCTTAATTCTTAAATGCATATATTTGACATTTATATTCTGTTTTGCAATTATGTTAATTCAATTGATTTTATTTAATTATATAAAAAAGCGGGGTGTTACACTACATGTCCATACAAAATATTTATATCATACATAAACACAGGGGAATAAGATAATAACTAGCCAACTATGAAGCCACCTGCGCTCCTTCAAAATGCTTCCGTAAGAAACCTGAATCACTTGGCTATTTATACAAATTTAACTGCCCAAGAGTTTTAGGAAATGAAAACAAAACTCTAGGTCAGACATGAGTTTGGTGTGAGTAAACTCAAATAACTTAATTTTTACTTCTATGAAACACTTTGAAACCAAATGTATCTTGTAAGACCACACCGCACATAAACACGGACGGGTTTTTACCTTTTGATAACCAAAACAATTTATATAGAAATCTACTGATATTATGATAATGTCTAGGGTTTTCAAGTAAAATAAAACATAGCAAAAATTGTTACATTAATTAAATTCTAGCATAATAGGTATACAACTAAGACCGAAGGCACTTATTGGGAAATGGGTTCCATACAATGACTGGACTACTAGGGTACCGCCCATCACGGTGCATTCTAGATAAAACAACACCGAGGATCTTGCCTGGATCCCCTGCCAACACAAGACCGGCCTACCCCTTGCTAGATAGTACCGAATAAGATCACCCCTCGGTTGGGATCAGCAACCGTACCATAGCATACATGAGTTGATAGTAAGGACTCTAGATAGGGATAACCTTACCCTAATGAAGCGACCCACCTAGCCTTGTTGCATCTCCCATGTTTTAGTCATTCCTGGTTGATGAGGCCTGAGGCTAGGTTTACCTTTTCTATAGCATTGACACTTGGAATGCTAACATCGCCTTCGAGATGTTGACACAATGTCAGCACTCATCCATACAAGTCGTTCAGGAGATGAATGAACTGAAGGCACTATCTACACTACACCCATTTTGGAATTACCCTCAGGGTTAGTAGCAAATAGCCGTTGCACTTTAAAGTCTTCATCTTGAACTTGCCTTTACTATTTCCAATTCGAACTTTACGTTAGTTCGAAGTGATTTTCGGATAACAATTAATATCCGATCTCGGTCTCTCCAAACCAACGTACGATATTTTTAAAGGGTCAAGTTATTTATAGTGGACTATTCCACTATCAAGGTGTAAGACTTACATATGAACATACATTTCATATTCTTAGATTATCATGACTTTCTTATCGAAATTAACCCTATGTATTCATCACATTCTCAAAATGCGGTATTTATGATAAGTACAAGTCGACATACTTTCAATAAAACGTGTCAATGTTTTATTACAACTACTTTAATTCATTTGGCTACTTAATAGCATGGACAAGAAATCCTTAGTTTTAAAACAATTTACTTAAACAAGAAAATTGGTTAAAAATATATAAGCGATAGAGTTTTAAAAAAAGAACTTTAAAATAAATAAACTTTAATTAAATCATAAGTTTAATATTTAATTAAACTTTAATTATTCCTAAATTAAATCAAAAATCATACTTTGAACTTTAATTAATTTAAAATTATTTATAATTAAACTTTAATTTAAATAACATTCATTTAAGAAATTAAACCCTAATTAAGCGGATAATTAAACCTTAATTAAATAACAATTAATTAAATAACCAACTCTTATTAAATAATTAATTAAAATAAATAAACTTGGCTAAATAAAAATTAATTTTCTTTTATCTTAATTAATCATTATTTAAAACTTAATTAAAAATAGTTAACTTGATTACTAATTTCATAATCTCTAATTACTTAACCTAATTATTTAATTAATTAATTAGATAATAATTACCCTAATCAATAAATTAAATAAATAATTTATTAAGTAGTTAATACTTAAAATTTTGGCTTACTACTTTAGTTTGATATCAGTTTTCAAAAACAATTCAAAAGAAAACACTTTAAAACTTGAAATCGTGAAATTTTCCGAACTGCATCCATAGCGACAATCGCTATAAACGCAGTTCGCTAGAATTAATTTCTACGTGAAAACTCCACCTCAACTCTAGCTACTACATGTTTGAAAACACAAATGGAAAAGTTTTGAAAACTTAAACAAATGGTGAAAACTTGAAAAAGACATTTCCAAAATCCAAAGTTAGAAAAAAGAGGTTTGGTTTTCAAATCGGATCTCAAGTCTTTTGCGACTTTATCAAGTTGCTAACTTCACAACAATTTCATCACATACACTTAGTTCTAATTTTATAAACACATTACCATCATATCACAACCAACCATTCTCATATCCATATCCAAGCATACCATTTAACAACCAAATCACAAATCTAAGCTCAACCATAAACATATAATCATATATCATCGGCAGAACATGGTAATTCAACACAACAACTATTATATTTTCACAACATATAGTACATCAAAACAAGTATTTTTATTTTTCAAAAACAAATATTTTACTCACCGAAACTTTTTAAATTCAAGACGAAGTATTGCTAAAACTTGAAAATGATTTAGAAACTTACAAAATATTAAACTTTTGGTTGCTCGAACACCTAGATGGGCTCGGCCAAGGGACTTTGGGGTTGGCATAGGCCCTGTAGGGCACAACCATAGGTTGTTTGAGTGGATGGTTGCTAATGGTTTGGAAGAGAAGTGTTGTAGAAGATGCATAAATGTTTTTATGAACTAAGGAGGAGATTTTAGCCAAAATAAGTGATTTTTTCTATTTTTAAAAATTATAAAGAGGAAGCCATGGATGTTTTGCTTAAGCTCTTAGGAATTTTAAAATGAAGAGGAGGGTTGTAAAATGAGAAACGTGAAAGAGTAGTGGTATTTATAGGCTTAGGAAATTAATCAAAAATTATATAAGTGTTTATATTAAAATATATACATGCATGCACTACCATCTCCTCCCCCCCCCCTTTTAATTCTGTCCACACATGTAGCCCCCCCAACTGTCCTTGCACTATTCATATCTTATGTACTTGAGTTGAAAATGTTGTTTTTATATGTGTATATATATACACTTTTCTTTATAAAATATTTTCCTTATCCTTATATATATTCACTTTAAAGAGAGGCATATACATGCATAGATTCATATGTGTTCACCATGTATAAATAATTTGTAGTTTGTGCATATGTTTTTAAAATAGTGCCATGACATTTTAGATGACTTTTAACCAATGAAAATCAATATTTTGAAAAATAATTTCCGGTCACATTTTCTATTTCTCTATGAACTATATATATTGGTAAACAAATTTCGAAAACGATTTTATCATCATTAATTATTATTTAAAATATTTTTATTTGTTAATAAAAATCCATTTATTAATTATTTAAAAATAAATTAAATATTCATTTAAATAGCGATTAAATTCTAGGTCGTTACCCTCTCCCTCCTTAAAAGAATTTCACCCCGAAATTAGAAATCAAGGAGATAATTCAAACTATGCAAAGGCTATATATTCATATCATAAAATAGATACGAAGGCATACACTAAACATCTATAGAAAACAAGCATACAGTATACATACAACCTACGACTAGCTATCCTAAAAACAACACGAGATAGGCTTCTTTCATACGATCCACCATCTCCCAAGTCCAGTCTCTTGGATCGCGCTCCATTGAATCTTAACTAGTCACACCACCTTGTTACGCAACCTCTTTTCATCCTAATCCACAACATAAACTGGATGCCTAACCACTATCAAGTTCGGTTTTATTTCCAATTCCTCCTGAACCGACGGCTCCACCATCAAGGATGGGTCATGAATATACTTCCTCAAATGAGACACATGGAACACATCGTGAACTACCGCCAATCTCTCTAGCAACTCGACCCTATAAACAAGAGATTCGATTCTTTTAAGAATACGGAAATGTCCAACATACCTAGGAGCTAACTTCCCAGCTTTTCCAAATCTAACAGCTCCTCTTATTGGTGAAATTTTTATGAACACCAAGTCTCCAACCACAAATTCCAAATCTCTTTGCCGCTTATTAGCATAACTCTTTGGGTGATCTTGGGCCTCCTTCATTCTTTACTTAATACTGCAACTTTTTCGGTAGCTTCTTGGATCATGTTAGGCCCAAGAACTAGTCAATCTCCCATCTCACCCAATATGTTGGTGACTTGCACGGTCTTCCATATAGGGCTTCATAAGGTGCCATCCCAATGCTCGCTTGGAAATTGTTGTTATAAGAGAATTCAAACAAATGTAACTGATCCTCCAATGATCTACCGAAATCCAAAATACACACTCTCAAGAGATCCTCAATAATCCGATTAACCTACACCGTATGTCCGTCTGTTTGGGGGTGGTATGTTGTGCTTAAGCTCAACTTTGTTCCTAGAGTTGTTTGCAGTGCCTTCCAAAATTGACTTGTAAATATGGGGTCTCGATCACATACTATACTCATAGGAACTCTATGCAACCTAACTATCTCTTTCATAAAAAATTCAGCTAAAGAAGCAGCAGTCCTTGTCGGTTTTACCGGAATAAAATATGCGATGTTCGTTAGCCGATCCACGATAACCCACACTCCTTTATTTCCTATTCTAGTTCTAGGCAAACCATCGATAAAATCAGTTGATATCATTTCCCATTTCCAATTAGGTACTTCCAAGGGTTGTAATAATCCAACTATCTTCTGATGATTACCTTTGATTTGTTGACAGCACGAACACCTGCTAACAGCGATAGAGATATCTCTCTTCATTCCCTTCCAACAAAACATCCGCTTCATATCCCTATGCATCTTTGGGACACCTGGATGGATACTTAACTTAGAACGATGGCATTATTCTGACAAAACTTCCTTCCTAAGACCATTGACACTCGGTACACAGATTTGTCCATTCATCCTCAAAACTCCTCGGTTATTGATCTTAAAATTTGTACATTGCTATTCCTCAACCTTCTTGATGATCAACACTAAGCTTCTATCCTCTCATTGCTCGCTCGCTATTATTTCTAGGAGAGTCGGGGTAACCTCCAAAAGAGTCAAACCAGCATTCCTGCTTAAGGCATCCACCACGACATTAGCCTTTCCTGGTGGATAAATAATATCCAAGTCATAAGCCACCAGAAACTTTAACCATCTCTGTTGCCTTAGGTTCAGATCCTTCTTAGTAAAAAGATGCTTCAAGAATTTATGATCCGTGAGGAGCTCGAATTTTTCACCTAATTAAAGAAAAAAAACTTACTCCTAAAATCTCTAAAGATTAGAAAGAAATTAAGAGGAATAGAAGGATCCTTACCCAGCAAGTAGTATCTCCACATTTTCAATGCAAATACAATAGCTAGCAACTCCTGGCAAGGCGTAGCATAGCTCTTCTTGTGAGGCTTCAACTGCCTGCTTGCATACGCAATCACCCTACCATGCTACATCAAAACAACACCTAGTCCCACTCCACAAGAATCCGTGTAAACGGTGAACCTACTATTTCCATCTGGAATAGCCAAAACTGGTGCACTGGTCAATCTCTTCTTCAATTCCAGAATTGCTTCTTCACACTTTGGAGTCCATACAAACTTCTCCTCCTTAGTCAGCTTAGTCAAATGGGAGGAAATCTTAGAATAATCTTGAATAAACCTCCTATAGTATCCAGCCAAACTAAAGAAACTACAAACCTCGGTAGGGTTCGCGGTTGCTTCCATTCCTGAACAGCTTCCACCTTCGCTAGGTCCACTGAAATACCTTCTCCTGTCACAATATGTCCTAAGAATCTTACTTTCTATTTTCAAAAATGGCACTTAGAAAATTTCACCTTCAGGATATGTCTCCTCAATGTCTCCGATACCACTTCCAAATGATGTTTATGCTCCTCGGATTTGGAGTAGATAAGAATGTCGTCGATGAAAACTAACACAAACTTATCAAGAACATCTCGAAGAACACGGTTCATAAGATCTATAAAATATGCAGGTGCATTGATTAGCCCATAAGGCATAACACCCCACTCAAAGAAACAATCAGGGCCTCTAATAGCAGTTAGGGTATGCTATCTTTAGCAACCTTCAACTGATGGAATCTAGTAGCTAGATCCATCTGAGAAAATAAAGTAGCTCCATGAAGTTGGTCAAAAAGATCATCGATGCGAGGTAAGGGATACTTGTTCCTTATGGTCAGGTTATTCAATTTCCTATGATCCACGCATAAACTTAAAGATCCATCAGACTTAGTCGCAAAAACTATAGCAGACCCCCACCTCGAACTATTGGGTCTAAACAATCCTCTCCTTAAAAGGTCTAGGGTTTGACTTTCCAACCCCTCTCTCCCTCTAAGCCATCCTTCACTTAGGCTGAACAACAGGCCTTGCACCAGGGACAAAATCAACGCAAAACTCTATCTCTCGGTGTGGGGGTAAACTTTTAACCTCTTCGAATACATTAGGAAAATTCTTAACAACTTAAATAGACCCTAGATTTTCTTGGATGTCCCCAGGGCATATAAGAAACTACACATATAAATATCGGGTTCCTTACATGATACTTTAGCAAGTCTTACCAAATTAGTTACTAATGATATAGTTCTTTCATTACAATCTAAAAGAACTCCTTTCGGTAACTAATCCATACCCAGAATAATATCTAATCCTTTAAAGTCAAAAACATACGGGTCGCAAGAAAAGTGATGAGAAAGGTAGGAAATTGGCACATCTTCACAAATCTTAATCAAATAGATTATACCACATATGGGGTTAGACACACACATAGAGTTTTATACAATGCTAGGAATAAGATGAAATTTATCCACTGATTCACAAGAGATAAAAGTATTAGAGGCACCAGTATCAAATAATGGTCGAACAAGAATACCATTAATCAGTAAGGTACCTTCAAGGATGCCTTTTCCTTCACATCCGTTAAAGTAGACGGTTCATTCGTAATGGCGTACACCTTCGGCTGCTGCACCTTCTTCATGAATGGATAGTCCTTTACCATATGCCCGAGCTAATGGCAATTAAAACAAAGGGTCTTCTGGATGTCGGAGAGATGTGTCCACCTTGCTGCTTTGGAACTTCACGATTCAGACAATTCCTGGCAATATGTCCTTTCTACTTGCAAATATAATAACCACTATCCTTAGGCATGCCTCCTTGACCTTCTCCTTATTTTCCTTTTCCTTGATTCTTCCAATTAGAATTGAACTTCCTCTTATTAGAACTACCTCCACTGGTATTTCCACTAGGTGCTACCGAAGTAGGTTTTTTCTTTTCCAAGACCTCGTACCTCAGAGCCATATCAACTAAATCCACAAAAGTGCCTTTAACGTGAGAAGTCATTTTCTCATGGTACTCTTCTCTCATACCCAAAAAAACATCTCGTTCTTCTTTAATGGGGTGTTAACCTATTCTGGTCCAAAACAAGATAGCTCGTTGAACTTCGTCTCATATTCTGCTACAGATAGATCACCCTACTTCAATTCCATGATCTTCCGGTACATCTTGATGCTACCTACTGTTGGCAAGAATTGGTCCTCAAAAACTTCTTTGAATCGGGCCTACAAAAACTCTTCTTCTGGAATATTAGCAGTAAGGGAGTCTCACCAAGCTACTGCTCCCTTTTGTAGTTGATATGCTGCTAAAATTCATTTCTGTTCATTGGATAAACCAAGACCTTTAAAATCTTTTCGCAAGATCGCAACCAGGTTTACACTTCCATGATAGACTCGGTTCCTTTAAATGGTTTTCTTCCTAGGTTGGTGTAATCCTTGCATAAAGTTGTAAAATTCACCCTTGGCTACTCTGATGCTACCTCTTCGACAATCCAAACTCCTCCAAAATTTGGGCTTCGACCATTTGTAGTGGTAGTGCTACATGCTTCCCTACCTTGTCTGCCTCTGTTACTCATGTCTTACAAACTGGACATAGTAAGAGAACACTTAGAATAATTGTATGGGATAAATCTTGAAAGAAGGGTACTAATCAAACCTATCAAGTTGATCTACTAATCAGATATATATATACACACGAATAAAGATTGCAAATACGCACTCTCAATGTTGACCCCAACCCAAAGCCTAAGTGTTTGCTTATCCTAGGCTCTAATACCAAAAGGTAACGACCGCCTTTCTTGAACTGAAAGATGAGCCATTAAGGGTAGAAGAAAAGGAAAGATAAGAAGAAACTACACAATCACAGAATCTCACAAGAATTAGAACAACATACAATAGATAACATATGATATTACATTGTCATTCTCATAATATTAATACATCAGAGTCATTACATTACAACTTCAATTGCACAATTATAACTACATGTCCATACAAAATACAAAAATCATACATAAACACATCGGAATAAGATAATAACTAGCTAATGGTGAAGCCACCTGCTCCAGCTCCTTCAAAATGCTTCCGTAAGAAACCTGGATCACTTGGCTACTCATACAAATTTGAGTTCCCAAGAGTTTTAGGAAAAGAAAATAAAACTCCAGGTCAAACATGGGTCTGGTTTGAGTAAACTCAAACAACTTAATTTTTACTCTTGTAAAACACTTTGAAATCAGAGGTATCTCATAAGACCACGCCACACATAAACATGGATAGGTTTTTACCTTACGATAACCAAAACACTTTATATAGAAATCCAGCAATATTATGATAATGTCTAGGGTTTTCAAGAAAAATAAACATAACTGAAATTGTTACATTAATTAAATTTCAGCATAATAGGTATAAAACTAAGACCAAAGGCAGTTATTGGGAAATGGATTTCATACAATGACCGGGCTATTGGGGTATCGCCCATCATGGTGCATGTCTTGATAAAACAACACCGTGGACCTTACCTGGATCCCCTTCCAACACGAGACCAACCTACCCCCTGTTGGATAGTACCAAATACGATCACCCCTCTGTTGGGATCAACAACCGTACCGAAGCATACATGAGTTAATAGTAGGGACACTAGATAGGGATGACCTTACCCTAATTGGAGCGACCGCCTAGCCTTGTTGCATCTCCCATGTTCTAGTCATTCATGGTTGATAAGGCCTGAGGCTATGTTTACCTTTTCTATAATGTTGCCACTTGGAATGCTAATATTGCCTTCCAGATGTTTACACAATGTTAGCACTCATCCATACAAGTCGTTCAGGAGATGAACGAATCGAAGGCACTATCTCCACTACACCCATTTTGGAATCACCCTCGGGGTTAGTAGCAAATAGCCCTTGCACTTCAATGTCTTCATTTTGGACCTTTCCTTTACTATTTCCAATTCGAAGGTTTACGTTAGTTCGAAGTAGTTTTTGGATAACAACTAACATCTGATCTCGGTCTCTCCATACCAACGTTCGATAATTTTAAGTTGTTAAGTTGTTTATAGTGGACTATTCCACTATCAAGGTATAAGACTTACATATGAACATACATTTCATATTTTTATATTATCATGACCCGCTTATCGAAATTAACCCCCTTGTATTCATCACATTCTAAAAGTGTAGTATTTGTGATAAGTACCAGTCGACTTACTTTCAATAAAATGTGTCAACGTTTTATTACAACTACTTTAATTTATTTGGCTACTTATTAGCATGGGCAAAAGATCCTTGGTTTTTGTTTCCTGGAGATTTGACCAGGCAACTGAGTGCTCGGCATTGGCCACTACTCGGCATGAGGGACTGTTCGGCATCCAGTGGGACTCGGCATCCATAGCGTTCGGCATCCGTAGTGCTCGGCGTCAGCCAGTGTTCGGCGACAACCAATGCTCGGCGCTAGCGTTCGGCATCCAGTGGAACTCGGCATCAGAGAGTGACCGGCATCCAGGAGTGTTCGGAGTGGGACTTGACATCCAGGAGTGTTCGGCGTAGTACTCAGCAGTGTTCGGCATACGAGAGCACTCGACATCAAAGGCACTCGGCATCGAGGCTACTCGGCGTAGTACTCGGCAACAAGGGTACTTGGCGCCAAGTAGTGTTCGGCATCAACTGGCACTCGGCAACAACCTATGCTCAGCGTCAACTAGTGTTCGGCATCCCATAAGTACTCGGCACCAAGACTGCTCGGCATACCAGAGTGCTCGGCGTCAAGGCTGTTCGGCATCAAGACTGCTCGGCGTACAAGGTCGCTCGGCATCGAGGCTGCTCGGCATACAAGAGTACTCGGCATACCAGAGTGCTCGGCATCAAGGCTGTTCAGCATCAAGACTACCCGGCGTACAAGGTCGCTCGGCATCGAGGCTGCTCGGCATACAAGAGTACTCGGCATCTCATGGTGTTCGGCGTAATACTCGACATCCAGGAGACATTCAACACAACTAACCAGCACACCGTTCGGCATAGAAGGAATGGTTCGGCGCAGATCGTTCGGCGAACCTTGCTCGGCATACGGCGACCACTGTACTCGGGCTGGAACGTTCGGCAATCAGCCCACTTGGGAAGTCCAGCCCATCTTTGCCTATAAATAGAGGGGCAGGGTCACAGTGAAAGGGGGCCTTTTTTGGAGAGAAAATACGGGGAGACTCTGCCATTTTCAAGACTCATCTTCTCTACTTAAACACCTTCATTCAAGCATTTGATTCACGAATTGTATTTGTAATCAATCATAAAGGAAATCAATAAAGTTGAGCAAAGTGGACGTAGGCAATTACACCGAACCACTATAAATTTGGTGTTCTTACTTTCTGCACTTGAATTAGGATTGTCTTCTCTGTTTAATTTGCTTTCATCACTTATATCTCTACACAATCTTTCTGAACGAGGTTAGTGACCAATTTTGGTGCTAACACTTTGGTGCTTTCACTGAGAATTGAATTCTCAGACCTCAAGGATCTGCTTTGAAGCTACTGGATTGGGCAAATCCCCCAAAGAAGATCCGACTTACTGATAGAACATCCGCTAATCCTACTCAGAGTTCATACCAATAACTCTACAATGGCAAGACCACGTACCAGGTCAGCTTCTCTTAATGCGGATGCCCGAGAGACTGCTAGCGTGCAACAAGCTGGACCTAGCAATCAACCAGCAATCCCGAGTGCAGGGATTGCCGCTCAAGAACAGACTCCAGTTGTCACCAGAGTGGAGTTCAACGACTTGATGAGAGAACTTAGGGAAAGCAGGAGACAACTGGGAGAACAGATGCAAGCTAATGCCAACCTGATGGCACAACTCACTCAACAGCAGCAGCAGAATGCTGGGGGCAATCCAACTGCTTATTCCTCTTCTGACAGCTCAACTTCTTCCGATGAGCCACCCAGGCGCAGGCGCCGTAAGACTGAAACTGCAAGGGCAGATGCTGCTGTTCGAACAGCAGGAGACCGCGACCAGGCCAGGACTGGAAACTTCCGAACCGGAGTACAGGTGGAGGAGGGAGCTCCAGATCATCAAGATGTTAACAATGTTGAACCTCATGACGCACGATTGGCAAATCACCAGGAAAGGAGGCATCAGCATGGACAGGCACGTAGAACTGACCCCAACCTCCCAGCTTCCATACAGACACCTGATCTGACAGCCATGATCAGGCAACTGATGAAAGAAAATCAGGGCCTATCAAATGACGATTGGGGAGTGTCAAGAAGTCATACTCCGTTCACGGATGTTGTGCTGCAAGCGTCCTATCCCAAGAAGTTTAGCATGCCAACAATTCCTGCATACGAAGGAAAGACTGACCCCAGACAACACGTAATGAGGTATGAATGGATGATGGATTCAGCCAGAGCAAATGATGCCACCAAGTGTAGGTGCTTTCCGATTACTCTATCTGGGATCGCTACTATGTGGTTCACCTGACTTCCTCCGCGATCCGTATCAAATTTCGAGGAGTTGGCAAAGAAGTTTATTGAGCAATTCAGGATACACACTACACGCCCGAAGGACGTGATGTCTCTGTCAAGTGTAATCCAAAGTACCGGAGAGTCGCTGAAGGAGTACTTACAAAGATTCCACGTTGCGGCAACTGAAGTCAGTAATCCCAACGACCATGCAATTCTAATGGCTGTGATGAGAGGTGTAGATCCGGATTCTGAATTCGGAGATTGGCTGGCGGGAAAACCTCCGACTACGCTAGAGCGTTTCTACTCCAAGGCGCACCAGTTCATAAGAAGAGAGGAAGCTAGGTGGGTACGACGAGACAAGGCACCGGGACCTGCCCAAGAGTCAATTAAGAGCAACGTTGCTGTGAAGCAATCTGGAGACAATTCAGGAAAGGTCCAAGTCAACGTCCAGAATAAGCCTGTGCAGCCCAAAGAGTCCGGAGGAAGGAGTCAAGGAAAGAGGAAAGAAGCGGGAAAGTGGAAGTCGAGAATTCCAAGCTACAGCGAATACACTCCGCTAAACGCCCCACTTGAGAACATTTACCTATCCACATGCAATACTTTTCAATACAGAAAACCACGTCCGAAGGAATCAACTGAAGAACAGAAGCGGACCGGGAAATATTGCCGCTTCCATGAAACCTATGGACACAACACGGAAGAATGCAGACACCTGCATGACGCTATCGAGAAATTGATCAGACAAAAGAAGTTGCAAGAATTTGTGAAGGATCCGCAGGAAGGAGGACAGGGAACGTCCGACCCAGGTCGTGCACCGGCTCCACGTCATCCAGAGGAACCTGCCCGGACTGTTGGAAGACTGGTTATAAATACAATTATCGGCGGACCTCATCCCGCAGATAAGAACTGGCAAGAGATGGAACGATATGCGAGCTCCTTGAAGCATGCGGATTTCGAGTGCTGTTCGAACGTAGAGGACAGGGCCCCTGCTAAGCAGCAGCGCGTGATGACAGACGATATTGTGTTCAGAAACAGAGACGCTGATCAGATAGAGGCTCCGACCATCGATCCCATGGTCATATCTGCAACAATCGGACCAGCATATGTAAAAAGAATTTTGATTGATTGTGGAAGTTCAGTCAACATCATCTTCAAGAAGGCATATGATCAGATGAAGCTAGAGACAAAAGACTTGAAACCATCCAAGGCTCGTATCCACGGTTTTAACGGCGCTGCGACTGATGCAGTAGGATATGTCGAGTTACCAGTTGAACTGGGACAAGGCGAGCGTCGGAGGGTACGAATTCTACCCTTTGTGGTGTTGGATGTGGACTCTCCATATAATGTTTTCTTGGGTCGGCCGGCCCTGGCTGAATTTAGGGCGGCACTAGCCCCGTGGTGCTTGACTTTGAAGTTCCCGACTGACAAAGGGGTAGGCATTGTTCACGGAGACCAAGCAGCTGGTCGTTCTTGTTATGTGGCCGAGCTCCGAGAAGCCCACCGGAGGGAAAAAGGAAAGGGTGCGGACAATCCTGTCCGCATCCTCAACGCGAATAATTGACAAGTAGTGCCCGAGCCCTGGCTCGGGCATAGTTCTCGGATCTACGGAGATATAGATCCGAGAGACGACGATGAGAAACCCAGGGAAGAGAAGGCGGCACCGGCTGAATTAACAATCGACATTTCGGTTAGCCGTGACGACCCTTCGCAAAATACTGAAGATCGGATCACAGTTAGGCCCCGCAATGACAGAAGACCTTAGCGACTTCCTCCGAGCAAACCTTGATGTTTTTGCCTGGACGCATTCTGATATGTGTGGGATTTCTCCCGCCATCACAAGTCATATGTTGAACGTAGACCCGAAATACGTCCCAGTCAAGCAAAAAAGGAGAGGAATGGATCCAGAGAGATCCGCCGCTCTTGGAGAGGAGGTGGACAAACTCAAAGCAAATGGGTTCGTCCGCGACGCCCTCTACCCGGAGTGGGTCTCCAACCCCGTGCTAGTAAAGAAGGCAAATGGGAAATGGAGGACTTGCATAGATTATTCTGACTTGAACAAAGCATGCCCTAAGGACAGTTTCCCGTTGCCTAGGATCGATCAGTTGGTCGATTCCACAGCAGGGCACGAATTGTTGTCATTCATGGATGCGTACTCGGGATACAACCAAATCCCAATGCATATTCCGGACCAAGAACACACCAGCTTCGTTACAAATGTTGGGCTGTATTGCTATGTAGTGATGCCCTTTGGACTAAAGAATGCTGGAGCAACTTACCAACGTCTGGTGAATCGAATGTTCAAGGACCAGCTGGGCAAAACCATGGAAGTCTATGTGGATGACATGCTCGTGAAGTCACGGCAGTCAAACGACCACATTCAAGACTTAGCTGAAATGTTTAACATACTCAGGTCCTATGGAATGAAGATCAACCCGCTGAAGTGTTCTTTCGGCGTTGCATCAGGGAAGTTTTTAGGATTCATCGTCAACGCTAGGGGGATCGAAGCCAACCCAGAAAAGATCCAAGCCATTCGAGATGTACAAGCGCCCAGGACTATAAAGCAGGTACAGAGCTTGAACGGAAAAGTGGCTGCGCTAAGTCGATTTATATCCAAGGCAACTGACAAGTGCATCCCATTCTTCGACATAATAAAGAAAGGAAAGAGGAGTTTTGAATGGACGTCTAGCTGCGAGGAAGCTTTCCAGAACTTGGTAAGGCATCTGGAAAGCCCACCAATGCTATCTAAACCAGTTGACCATGAGATGCTGTACGTTTACTTGGCTATATCCCCTCATGCGATAAGCGCAGCTTTGGTCCGTGAGGAGGATCGAGTCCAGAAGCCGGTATATTATGTTAGCAAGCGTTTAACGGGGGCAGAGAAGAATTACCCTAAAATTGAGAAATTGGCTTATTGCTTGGTGATTGCATCACGCAAGCTACGCCCGTACTTCCAAGCGCATTCAATCGGCGTTTATACCGATCAACCCCTGAGACAGGTACTTCAACGACCGGAAACTTCTGGGAGATTGCTAAAATGGAACATCGAGTTGAGCCAATTCGATATCGCGTACTTACCACGGAGAGCTATCCGAGGGCAAGCGTTAGCAGACTTCATCGCTGAATTTACCATACCCATCAAACCGGACGATCACGACATCATTCCCCCCATTCGATGGAAGTTATACACTGACGGTGCATCAAACGACCGTTGCTCCGGCGCGGGCGTAGTTCTTATAACTCCGGAAAACCGATCAATCTGTTATGCCCTGAAGCTCGATTTTCCGGCTACGAACAACGAAGCTGAATATGAAGCATTGATCGCTGGCTTGAAGCTTATCAAAGAACTCGGAATCAAATCAATCGAAATCTTTTGTGACTCGCAGTTAGTGGTATACCAAGTACGAGGAGACTACCAAGCAAGAGGACGAAAGCTTGCTCCGTACCTCGTTCAGGTCCAGGAACTACTATCAAATCTTGAGCGTTATGACATTTCACATATCCTGCGAGAACAAAACAAAGAAGCCGACTTGTTGGCTAAGTTCGCGAGTACCGACGATATTCAACAAATGGGATTGTATCCCGTGGAAGTCTTGCATGCCCCGAGTGCAGACGAGATGAAAATCGATCTTGTGTTGGAAACAGAGATCGAGAAGGACTCGTGGATAACCCCATTCAAACTGTACCTGACAACCGGGGCTTTACCAGAAAGAAGAAGCGAAAGACGACAGGTCCTTCGAAAGGCCGCGCGGTACGTCATGCAGGATGGATCCATGTACCGGAAAGGATTTTCCGTCCCATTGTTACGATGCATCGCTCATGATGAAACGAAGCGAGTCTTGAGGGAAGTCCACGAAGGGGAATGCGGCGACCATACTGGGGGGCAAACGCTAGCAAAGAAGATCCTCCGCTATGGGTATTACTGGCCCACCGTAAACCGGGATGCCGCGGACTACGCAAGAAAATGCGACAAGTGTCAAAGATATGCAAAAATCCCGAGGGCTCCGTCAACGGAACTCACACAAATGATCAGCCCTTGGCCATTCGCGATCTGGGGAATCGACATAATCGGCTCTTTGCCTCTATCCAAAGGTGGTGCGAAATACGCGATAGTTGCAGTCGACTATTTCACGAAATGGGCTGAGGCAGAACCTTTGGCCACTATCACCTCTAAGAAAGTCATTAACTTCGTTGTACGAAATATTATATGCCGCTTTGGTCTTCCACGCACCATCATTACAGACAATGGAACGCAATTCGAAAGTAGAGAGTTCAAAGAGTTCTATTTAAAGTACGGCATCGAGAAAAAGTTCGCTGCCGTTGCACACCCAAAAGCTAACGGACAGGTCGAGGCCGTTAACAAAATAATCAAGTCCATACTAAAGAAGCGTTTAGAGAAGGTTGGAGGCAAGTGGGTAGATGAACTCCCGACAGCATTATGGGCATATAGAACTACCCACAAGTCCGCGACCGGCCACACTCCGTTCGCCTTGGCATACGGCTCTGAAGCCGTAATACCCGTGGAACTTGAAGTTCCATCGCACCGAGTGACATACTATGACCCCAAGACAAACCAAAACCTCTTGCTGGAGTCACTGGACTGCATCGATGAAAAACGTGAAGAAGCTGAGTTAAGGGCGGCCGCGCACAGACATCGAGTCAAGCGCTACTACGATGGCAGAGTCCGCCCAAGAATCTTTGATGTGGGTGATCTTGTTCTGAAACGAGTCTTCCCAGTACCATCACGCATGAATCCCAGCTGGGAAGGTCCATACGCCATTGAACGGAAGCTTGGAGAAGGAACATTCAAGCTAGCGACCGTTGATGGCGCGACACTCCCCCGAGCATGGAACAGTGAACATTTGCGGCACTATTACATTTAGCATGTTTCCCTTTCTTGTTATAGGCATTATTGTTTTCCGCATGTTTCCATTCAATAATGACTTAGTTTCCTTTTGAAGTTGTAATCGAGCAATTTAGTTGATTTTCATTAATAAAGGCTTGAAGTCACATTTTCTATGAAGTTTCTGTATCTCTTAATTGAACGATAAATTACATTATTCTGTGCGGCGTACAGACTCATACAAACGACTTCCAATCTCCGAATCCCCAGAGTGCGGAGCGGAGTACTCTAAGTCCCCAGAGCGCGGACTAGAGTATAAACGATTTCCAATCTCCGAGTCCCCAGAGTGCGGAGCGGAGTACTCTAAGTCCCCAGAGCGCGGACTAGAGTATAAACGATTTCCAATCTCCGAATCCCCAGAGTGCGGAGCGGAGTACTCTAAGTCCCCAGAGCGCGGACTAGAGTATAAACGATTTCCAATCTCCGAGTCCCCAGAGTGCGGAGCGGAGTACTCTAAGTCCCCAGAGCGCGGACTAGAGTATAAACGATTTCCAATCTCCGAATCCCCAGAGTGCAGAGCGGAGTACTCTAAGTCCCCAGAGCGCGGACTAGAGTATAAACGATTTCCAATCTCCGAATCCCCAGAGTGCGGAGCGGAGTACTCTAAGTCCCCAGAGCGCGGACTAGAGTATAAACGATTTCCAATCTCCGAGTCCCCAGAGTGCGGAGCGGAGTACTCTAAGTCCCCAGAGTGCGGACTAGAGTATAAACGATTTCCAATCTCCGAATCCCCAAAGTGCAGAGCGGAGTACTCTAAGTCCCCAGAGCGCGGACTAGAGTATAAACGATTTCCAATCTCCGAATCCCCAGAGTGCGGAGCGGAGTACTCTAAGTCCCCAGAGCGCGGACTAGAGTATAAACGATTTCCAATCTCCGAGTCCCCAGAGTGCGGAGCGGAGTACTCTAAGTCCCCAGAGCGCGGACTAGAGTATAAACAATTTCCGATCTCCGAACCCCCAGAATGCGGAGCGGAGTACTCTAAGTCTCCAGAGCGCGAACTAGAGTATGAACAGTCTCCAAGTCCCCAGAGCACAGTGTCAGCAAACCAAATAAAGACAAGAGAATCATTCAAACAAGAAGAAACTAAAATTTTATTCGATAAGTCCAAAATGGGGATACAAGATCACTCCTACAAAATTCGGGCCTATACAAACTACAAGTTATGGAAGAAAGAAACTGTTACAAACTTAAGCAAAACTTGTTGAACAAGTGCATCGATCATTTCTTCGACTTCTTCTTCTTGTCTGCCTTTGGTGTTTCCGACGACTCCTCTCCCTCACGTTTCTTCTTGGGCTTTTTGCTTGCTAGAGAGACGGAGTCAGGAGTAGGAGACGGAACATCTAGTGGTTTGGACCTGCCCGGGAGAATGATTTTCAAAGGTCTGTTCCGCGGGTCAGTAAGTTCCAGGACTTCAGATTCAACCTTAACTTTGACTTTTCTCTTCTCCTCGTCGGCAAGACGATCCTTCATGCTCATCTCTGAAGTATGTTCAGAGGCGCCAGTGATTTTAACTTCGTCGCTTCCTTCGGCAGGAGACGAAGTATCAAGTTTGTCATCGTCAAGCGCCCCGATCACTTGAGCGTCTGGGCCGGGAGTTACCCCCGCGTGAGCAACGTCGCTTGTCTTCTCCGCTTCTTCCTTGGCGTCATCGCTCCTCGGAGTTGGCTCAGTGTCAGAACAACCTGTGAAAAAATATAAGAAGTGGGCATTAGAACGAATAACCACTGCTAAAAAATGACGGGATCACTTCGATTTCTAGAGGAAGAAGAATCTCCTACCAGGATCAGGTTGACTGTCGGTGGCGCGCGGGGTTTCACCCTCCAGGATAGGTGACAGCACATGAACGCCAAGCCCGGGATCTTTGGGATCGTAACTGGCATGTTGCTCAAATGGATCAAGCGTCGACCGACCAGCCGATTGAGCAGCATAAGGAGCGGCAATGTGAGGAGTAGTAGCGTCGGCCTCTGACGGGCCAGCCTCGTCATTCTTCTCTTTCGAAGGGGAAGAGCCTTTGCCATAGAGAGCCAATGCTACGGATAAATCCGATGGCTCATTCCCCCTCAGGAACTCCTTCACCAGTGCATCCTCGTCGATTTCCTCGGAGCCCGATTCGACTTTCTTGATCTTTATCAGAGTTTCCCATGCCTCAGCCAGGGATTCATGGTAGCCGTCGCCCAAGAATGTTAGGTCACGGTGCATAAGGACGCGGGCTCCGTACTCGGCGATCAACGGGTCAAACATACTTTTGACCTCTTCCCTGCCAGTCTCTGCGGCCGCCTCAAGGCGAGAATCAAGCTCCTCCTCAGCCATTCTTTTACCCTCCTCACGGGCCTCATCCTTCATTTTCTCGACCCCGGCAAGTTCACCGTCGAGCTTTGCCTTTAGGAGCCGGGTAGCAACAATCTCATCGCAATACCGCTGTGATTCTTCCTGAGCGGCTATTTTGTCTTCTTTCTCCTTGGAGAGTTGTTCTTTCAGCTCTTTGACTTGAGCAGCGAGCGCGTCCCTTTCTTTTTGGACAGAGTCTTTTTCTAGGGCAAGGGCGCCGCTGCGCTGAATTGCTTCGTCAAGCTCCTTTTTGTGAGCCACCTCTAAGCGAGTAACTGCCTCGGCAGTATCTTTTGCGCCTTGTTCAGCGGCTTCTAGCTTTAACTTATAAGAGGCGAGTTCTTCGTCTTGGAGTTTGATGATTTTCTTATCACTGTCAGCCTCCAGAGTCAGACGGTCAATCTCGTGTTGACGCTCAAAAGATACTTCTGATATCTTCTCCACCAAGTGCACGAATGCGTCATGTTGAACATAGACGTCATTGTTGCATGCAATGGCACTTTGCTTCACGTGCCCAGGAATGTGATGGATGGCCGGGAGGAATTTCAAACCGTCAAAACAAATTTTCGGAAACTTGGTCTTAAGGTCGACCATCTTTTCTGCAACAGTCGGGTCCACGGCAGGAGCAGGTGGAGGAGGCTTAGAGAATTCCGTTCTTTTACGCGGCTCTCGAACTTGCCTCATACTCGATGAACTGGAATGTTGTTCTCGAGCAGCATCAGACTGATAACCCTTCTGCAAAGACTTCTCTTTATCCGGCTCAGCAGTAGGAGGAAGATCACGGGACTGAGAAGATTGATAGTGCGCTTTCTTGCGGTGAGACGACTCGCGAGGGCGATTGTCCCTATCTTCGTAATCACCTCGGTCCCGGCGTCTGCCTGAACCGGAATCCCGTCCGGAGTGATGAAATATTGAAGACCCCTGAAGGCGATCAAGTCCGTGAGAGCGGCCCATATCACCTGCAAAGAAGGAAGATAACAACGAATTAAGGAGAATTCACGAATTAAAAAGACTTGAAGTATGCTATGGAATGCGCGTGTGCGTGTGTGTCCTAAGTGTTCCCCCCGACGGACCCGTTCGTTTGTCTTTGCTAATCGGAGTATTATCTCTGTGAGCCGGGAGTTGAACTCCTACATCGCCTCTAGCGGGCGAGGAGAATTTGAGAGCTTCAGGATCATCGAACCCATAATTAAGTATGTCTTCGGGGATAGAGAGGTTCAAGAGACCCCTCAGAGAACTCTCCAGGCGCTGTGAAGAAGCCTCTTTTTCAGGAGGGATAGGCGTAGATTTTGAGGTGTCGCCGACTTTCTCTTTCTGAACCGTATATTTCAGCTTTTTCTTTCCCTTCGAAGGGGAGGATGACGTCTCAATATCCTGAACTTCGATTGCCGGATTCCAAGCAGGACCCACGTTCTCGCCCTGAGTGTCGGGTGCATCATCCTCTCTACGCTCGCCTTCTTCGTGCGCGTCGGGAGCGCAACGCGACGACGGGCCGGCAAGTTTTTTCCCTTTATCAGATGGAGGTTTGGGAATTGTAACACCTTCTGGAAGGCTGACCCGACGATCAGGAGCTAGCAAGCCGAACCCCGACAGCGATTCATTTGAAATGATAGCTCGAATATCTCGATCCTCGGCCGGAAGAGCTCTAATCGCGTCGACAGCATCAGAATATCCTCGGCCTTCCGGACGCGGGTTAATACCTGAAAAAATGAAACGAAGAGTTAAGAAAAACATGACTCCCATTAAGTACGAGTAACGGTTCAGCAGAGAGACTTACTGCCTTCAACCCATCTCCTAGCAAAACCAGATGGGCATCGCACATAGAACCACTCCTGTTTGTACAGGGCGAATTTGCTACAGGCCCCTGTTAAAATCTGGCACTTGTGATATGGCTCGAGGAATATGAAGGAAGGGCTATCTTTCCGTCTCTTGAACATGTAAATGTATCGAATATCACCGGGGGTTGGAGGTCTGGAGAAGACAGCCATGAAGAGTAAGTAAGTCCCATATAGGAACGCATGACCATTCGGGTGCAGCTGCGACGGAGCGATGTCTATATACTGCAGCACATCCCGGAGAAATAGGTTAAACGGAGGCACGCTGCCCATCCAGCACATGAACTTGTTGCAGGCCGTGTACCCGACTGGGGGCAAATGAGGACGGTCGTGTCTCAAAGGAACTAACACGTCAGTAAAGGGAATTCCGTGAATGGAACATATCCGTCGCAGAGCGGCCTCATTGATCCTCGAGGCTTGAGAATCGACCGGGTTGTCCAGTAAGATGGTTGACTCAAGAGCGTCGGGCGCCAGATTATGAGCGGGAGAGATTGACGGGTTGGAAGCATCTGCGGCTCCTTGCTTTACTGACGGCCCAGGCCTGTCAGATATGGTGGCAGAACTAGATTTTCCTGACATCCCGAATAAATAATGAACCTGGCTAAATGCTTGAGAAAGCTATACTTGAAAAACGTTGAGCGTTAGAATTAGCAACACGAGTTTTCCCCCCCACGTGGTGTGTGAACTAGTGCAAGCAATTGTGTACAGACAATAAGAAGGTTTTAAAGATATAATAATTAGCTTCGAATCATCGCCTTCGAAGACCGTCATCGCTGACCGTCTCAAAAAGCTTGCCTTGAGATGATTACAGTTCAAGATTCAGAAAACATGTAATTTATGAAGTATCCGGCTTAAGTCTAAATTTGAAATTGTTCGGCATGTATATGTTCGTTCGGCATTTGAATGTTGTTCGGCATTGAGATTGTTCGGTCTAAGTTCTGTTCGGCAATCATATTGTTCGGCCTCGATACTGGTCGGCATATATATGTTTGTTCGGCATTGGGATTGTTCGGTCTAAGTAATGTTCGACACGTATATTGTTCGGCCTAGGTATTTATATTGTTCGGCATTTTTGATGTTCGGCGAATATAATGTTCGGCACGTATATTGTTCGGCCTAGGTATTTATATTGTTCGGCATTTTTGATGTTCGGCGAATATAATGTTCGGCACGTATATTGTTCGGCCTAGGTATTTATATTGTTCGGCATTTTTGATGTTCGGCGAATATAATGTTCGGCAGTTATGTTGTTCGGCAGGTATATAACTGTTCGGCATTAGTTCGTTCGGTTAAGGTAGTGCTCCGCCCTCGACCATAACTCCGCCCTGCTCTCCCTCCATTTACGACGAACGACAGAGACAAGATCGCCCGGCGAAGGTTACGCCGTTCGACACCCCATCTCCTTTTTTCTTCCAATCTTGATCAGCACAGAGGAGCTAGGTCTAACTACCATGCACCGTTCGGCGACTCCGAACGTGCGAACCACTTCTACTAGTGAACCTAAAATTGAAGTAGTGTAATCGTGGAGGAAGTGATACCTAGTTCGACGATCGAGGTTGAGGAAGGATCAACTAGACTTTATATCTGATAGAGTGGCAAGAATTGCAAATCTCTGGGAATAACAGAAGAGAAAGCGTAAAGAGAAAATGGTGGAAGGACGCTTGGTTATATAGAGGGAGGTAGAAGTCGAAAAGGCCATGACCGGTAGAACCGGCCAAGGTCATAACGTTCGGCGCATAACGGTTCGGCATTGAAGCATAGCTCGGCAAGGAAGCACCGTTCGAACGCGCATGTCTCGTTCGGCATTTGGAACACGTCCGGCACACATCGATCCCACAAAAGGGGCGTCTCCGTTCGAGGTTAGCCAAGGGTTTAAGACGTGACGAAGAGGTTGCACGGTTCAAAGCGTACCACGTTCGGCCACGCGGTACACTTTGGGGGGCAAGTGTTTCCTGGAGATTTGACCAGGCAACTGAGTGCTCGGCATTGGCCACTACTCGGCATGAGGGACTGTTCGGCATCCAGTGGGACTCGGCATCCATAGCGTTCGGCATCCGTAGTGCTCGGCGTCAGCCAGTGTTCGGCGACAACCAATGCTCGGCGCTAGCGTTCGGCATCCAGTGGAACTCGGCATCAGAGAGTGACCGGCATCCAGGAGTGTTCGGAGTGGGACTTGACATCCAGGAGTGTTCGGCGTAGTACTCAGCAGTGTTCGGCATACGAGAGCACTCGACATCAAAGGCACTCGGCATCGAGGCTACTCGGCGTAGTACTCGGCAACAAGGGTACTTGGCGCCAAGTAGTGTTCGGCATCAACTGGCACTCGGCAACAACCTATGCTCAGCGTCAACTAGTGTTCGGCATCCCATAAGTACTCGGCACCAAGACTGCTCGGCATACCAGAGTGCTCGGCGTCAAGGCTGTTCGGCATCAAGACTGCTCGGCGTACAAGGTCGCTCGGCATCGAGGCTGCTCGGCATACAAGAGTACTCGGCATACCAGAGTGCTCGGCATCAAGGCTGTTCGGCATCAAGACTGCCCGGCGTACAAGGTCGCTCGGCATCGAGGCTGCTCGGCATACAAGAGTACTCGGCATCTCATGGTGTTCGGCGTAATACTCGACATCCAGGAGACATTCAACACAACTAACCAGCACACCGTTCGGCATAGAAGGAATGGTTCGGCGCAGATCGTTCGGCGAACCTTGCTCGGCATACGGCGACCACTGTACTCGGGCTGGAACGTTCGGCAATCAGCCCACTTGGGAAGTCCAGCCCATCTTTGCCTATAAATAGAGGGGCAGGGTCACAGTGAAAGGGGGCCTTTTTTGGAGAGAAAATACGGGGAGACTCTGCCATTTTCAAGACTCATATTCTCTACTTAAACACCTTCATTCAAGCATTTGATTCACGAATTGTATTTGTAATCAATCATAAAGGAAATCAATAAAGTTGAGCAAAGTGGACGTAGGCAATTACGCCGAACCACTATAAATTTGGTGTTCTTACTTTCTGCACTTGAATTAGGATTGTCTTCTCTGTTTAGTTTGCTTTCATCACTTATATCTCTACACAATCTTTCTGAACGAGGTTAGTGACCAATTTTGGTGCTAACAGTTTTAAAACAATTTACTCAAACAAGAAAATTGGTTAAAAATAAATAAGCGATGGAGTTTTAAAAAAAGAACTTTAAAATAAATAACATTAACTAGATCATAAGTTTAATATTTAATTAAACTTTGATTAATGTTAAATTAAATCAAAAATCATTATTTAAACTTTAATTAATTTAAAATTATTCATATTTAAAATTTAATTTAAATAACATCCATTTAAGAAATTAAACCCTAATTAATTAGATTATTAACCCTTAAGTAAATAATTAATTAAATAACTAACTCTAATTAAATTATTCATTAAAATAAATAAACCTGATTAAATAAAAATTAGTTTTCCTTTATCTTAATTAATCATTATTTAAAACTTACTTAATAAAAATAATTAACTTGGTTAATAATTTCTTAATCTCTAATTACCTAACCTAATTACTTAATTAATTAATTAGATAATAATTACCCTAACTAATAAATTAAATAAATAAATTATTAAATAATTAAAACTTAAACTTTTGACTTACTTAATTAGTTTGAAATGAGTTTTCAAAAAAATTCAAAAGAAACACTTTAAAACTTGAAATCGTGAAATTTTCCGAACTGCATCCATAGCGACTATCGCTATAAACGCAACTCGCTAAAATTGATTTCTATGTGAAAACTCCACCTCAACTCTAGCTACTACATGTTTGAAAACACAAATGAAAACTTAAACAAAAGGTGAAAACTTGAAGAAAAAAAACATTTCCAAAATCCAAAGCTAGAAAACAGAGCTTTTATTTTCAAATCAGATCTCATGTCCTTTGGGGCTTTTAAAGGTGCTAAGTTCACAACAATATCATCACATACACTTGGTTTTGGTTTCATAATCACACTACCATCATATCATAACTAACCATTCACATATCCATATACAAGCATACCACTTAACAACCAAATCAAAAATCCAAACTCAACTATAAACATATAATCATATACCATCAACACAACATGGTAATTCAACACAATAACCATTAAATTTTCACAACATATAGTTCATCACAATCAAGTATTTTTCTTTTTCAAAAACAAAATTTTACTCACCGAAACTTTTTGGATTCAAGATGACTTTTACCAAAACTTGAAAAAGCTTTAGAAACTTACAAAATATAAAACTTTTGGTTACTCGAACACCTAGATGGGCTAAGCCAAGGGAACATTAGGCTCGGCCTAGGCCTTGTAGGGAATGGCCATGGGGTATTTGAGTGGATGGTTGCTTGTAGTTTGGAAGAGAAGTGTTGTAGAAGATGTAGAAGTGTTTTTATGAACTAGAGAGGAGATTTTAGCCAAAAGAAGTGATTTTTTCTATTTTTAAAAATTATAAAGAGGAAGCCATGGATGTTTTGATTAAGATCTTAGGAATTTTAAAGTGAAGAGGAGGGTTGTAAAATGAAAAACATGAAAGATTAGTGGTATTTATAGTCTTAGGAAATTAATTAAAAATTATATAAGTGTTTATATTAAAATATATACATGCATGCACTGCCATCTCCTCCCCCCCCCCCTCTATTTCCATCCACACATATACCCCGCCTCCTTGCAGTATTCATGCCATATCTCATGTACTTTAGTTGAAAATGTTGTTTTTATATGTGTGTATATATACACTTTTCTTTATAAAATATTTTCTTTTATCCTTATATATACACTTTAAAGAGAGGCATATACATGCATATATACACAGGTATTCACCATGTACAAATAGTTTGTAGTGTGTGCATATATATTTAACATAGTGTTATGACATTTTAGATGACTTTTAACCAACGAAAAATCAATATTTCAGAAAAAAAATTCAAGCCACATTTTATATTTCTCTATGAACTATATATATTGGTAAAAAAATTTCAAAAACCATTTATCATCATTAATTATTATTTAAAATAGTTTTATTTGTTAATAAAAATCCATTTATTAATTATTTAAAAATATAATTAAATATTCATTTAAACAGCGATCAAATTTTGGGTCGTTACAAAATGGTGTGTAAAATACAGATTCTCTTATTCGTAGTTTACACTGCCTATTTCCGTAATTTAAATATGAATCTCTTTTCCATTTTATATGTGGAAGTTGAATAGTGTGTGAAAGGATTAAATTGTAAACTCTATTGATGTTGATTCTACTATTTTAATATAAAATAAGTTTGGTAATTGATTCTATTTTCTTATACAAGGCTATTGTTGGGTTAAGGATATTAGCTATTTTGTATGTTATGACATGGAATTAGACTTGTATAAATTGGAAGTTTTGACATTTAACGATTAGTAAAGTGCGTAATGTTTGCACGTCTAGGAATATTTTAATTACATATTTATAAATATATATTAGCATATGTATAATGTATAATTAATAACATATTAATAGCATAATCAATAGGTTAGTAACTAGCATTAAAACGCCATAGGATGGAAGTTGTGGGTGATTATGATTAGTATTGGTATAAAGGATTTTTGTTTATAGCCTAAGTAGAATGCAGTGAGGTATGTGGTAGTATGGTTAAGAGAGTGTAAATTATAACAAAGTTATAGGGATGTGAGGTCGGTCAAAAGCACACGGAAGTCTACACCGCTAATCTGGCTACCAGTAGTGTGACTATGGGGTTAATCTGAGACATCGCCTATAATAAGTACCTACAGAGGACGTGAGGTTAGTCCCAACTCTGTAGCGTAAGTCTACCTAGTTAATCTGGCTAACCAGTGCCTAGGAATGGCCGGACTAATGTGAGACATCAAAGTTGGGTTATGGGTCATAATACATAGGTTCTGCTTCGAGGATTGGCGGTAGTAAGTGGCTGTTGTAGGGTCTTCCCCCTCCCTAATTAGGAAGTAATAAATGGTCGGGAATAGCATTTAGGCATAGTAGATGGAAATTTCGAGAAGGGTCTGCTTTGGGTTTGAGGTATTAAGTGGAAACTGCAGGGTCTGCATTTTCCAAAAAGAAGTGGCCTGATGAGATTCCGTGCGATGTCAGCCAGTAGTACCAGAGAAGGGTCCTTCTTGGGTTACGTATTAAATGAAGGGGACCTGCCTAAGATATAGGTATTAAATGGTCAGAGTCTACCTAATTCCCATTGAAAAGGTATTAAGTGGCCTAGGTACTTTCTCTTACATTGTTAGGACATGATTGACGGTAGATGCTGGGAGTTAGAATGGCCTTAGGCCTACAATTGAAGGTGAGTTATAGAGTCAGGTTAGAATAGTGTAGGTTATAGGGTTGGACTGGGAGAGCCTTTGGGCATATAGTTGGAGGTATTTATAAGAAACATGCTTAGGATACATAAAACATATTATTATCTAAGTTATATTGTCAAACACTATTATGGAAATACTCGACATTTTATTCAGCGGACATTATTGTTCTGACTCCCTCTGTAATATCCCGGAATTTTGGACAATATCAATTTAATAATCTGTTTAAATAATTAAATTGATTTGATAATCTTTATTAAAAATGTTTAATTTGGTTTAATAATCTTCTTCAATGAATATTTATTTGTTTCAAACAATATTAATAATATATTGTTTTATAGATATAAATAGATTTTAATAAAATAGGATTGTTATTTCAAATTGAATGTGTTGTTTAAAATTAACTTTAAATTGGATTTTAAATATAATTTGAATTTGAATGAAAATTTGAATTTAGAATTCAAAAGGTAATATTCAAATAGTTTTGGATTTTAAAATATATGGATAAGCTTTTATTTATATATATATAATTGGTTTTATTTTCTTTAAAATAATATATATATATATAAATAAGTAATTAATAAATTAAGTAAAGTCTTTTATCTACATTTAAAATAAATATAAACTAACTTAAAAGACAAGTGTAATAAAATTAAGACACCTAAATAACATGTGTTAAGTAATGAATTAACATTGAGACAAGTGTCATTTAAATTTGTTTTTCTTTTATTTTTATTAAATCATTTTTCAGCCTATATATATACATATGCTTCTCATCTTCTTTTCGTTTTCTATTCTTTTTCAAAACTTAAGAAACTTCAGCTGTAACAAAATCTCAAAACAAAATCTGATATTCAGTAAATCAATTCCTCAAAACCAAAAATCATTACATTGTAAACATCTTCCAAAATCAAAAGCCAAATCCTATAACCAATTCTCTAAAACAATCTGTAACCATTCCTCAAACCAGAAATTCAAGAAAATCAAACCCCTGTAATTCTTTTCCAAATCAAAGAACAATACCCTGAAACCATTTTTAAATCTGAAGCATGTAATAAAGTCTTCAGCCTGATTTCTATTCAAATCTGAAATCAAAAAGGTCTGCATTCTTTCTTTTCATCTCTGGAAGGAATTTCTTACTGTCTGCATTCATTTTTCAACCTGGAACCAACTATAAAAATCAAAGAGCCTGCTTCCATTCTTTCTTCAATCTGGAAGCCAGCATGCATGTGGTTCAAAGCAGTTTTAAGCTCAACAACTCAAGTTTTAAATCAATGAGGCATGCAAGTTTTAAGTTCAAAAGCTTTTCAAAATAAAGTAGGATCTGTCATCTTTAAACAGGTGAGTAACATTCTATTTTTAAGGTTTAAGTTATGAAAGATGGTTGCATGTGAATATTTATAAGTGGTTCTACATATCTATGTATTGATGTATGATTATATATGTGAGTTTCTATGTATACATGGATGAATAGTTATGTGTGCATGTCTGTTATCTTTGAACTCTGTTCTGTTTGTTGCCCAGACTCAAGAATTCCTTTTAAAATCTCTTACCACTGGATCTAGTTTTTGTAATGACTTAATTTACAAACAAGAATGGTTTGATTTATCATATACTAATGTTAAAAAGTTTAATTTAAGTCAAACTTTTAGTCTGAGTGTCTCTGTAACCATAATAACAGTACATGTTATATAAAAGTGAAAATTTAAACTTTGTAATTTATAAATTCAGGTTTATAAATGGAATACCTAAACCATAATATGATTTTTAGTATTAAAATTATAATTTTTAGTTTAGTAATAAAGGTGCAGTTCTATTTTTAATTGAAAATGGATTTTGGGTTAGAACTGTTGATCTGGGAGGTTGGATTGACCAACATTGTTTCTGGTAGTAGTGGGATGATCGAAGATGTAGGGAAAATTATTAGAATTTGAATTAAAACTTTGAGGCAGTTGTGATTTTGAATCAAAGATTTTAACCCTAGTTTCTATAGTTGATTAGAAAATGATCACCACGACTTCTTCTTTGGATCGAGTGCTACAGGCGTTTGAGAGAGTGAAGTTTGGTCGATAACGATGACATGGTCGGAGTTGCAAAAGTTTTGGTGGTCGGGATTTCGAAGACGAGGAGTGTTGCCAGGTTTTGGTCAGTGCGATGGTTTCTTGTTCCAGGTTGGGTAGAATGCTCGAATTCGAATTCGAGTAAGAATCGATGAAATTGGGGTTTAGTTCGTCTGAGGTGGGGAACGTCGACTTGTGGGGATACTCGGCGATGGTCGGAGTTGACGCTGGTGGTCGTACACGTGCACGCGATCGTGATGTGTCTGGGTGAAGTCTGTTTTTACAGAGGAAGGTCTCGTGTTTTGTTCGAATTGTTTCGAGTGATGATCGAAGATTTTGGCTATGCGACTCGAAGTAAATTAAGGAGAGGCTCGAGCATATTAGTGTTGCCAGTTTTTATAACCTGATCTGTTTTAAAATTTTAAATCTAAGTTAATCTGGAATCTAGTTTAAATCTGTTTCTGGGATTTGAAATAAAAGCAGTTTTTAAATTAAATTGTTTTAAATAACTTAAATTGTTTAAAATGTATATTAAATGGTTGAAATTGAAAAGTAAATTTGATTTAAATTCTTAAGTTCTTTTATAAGATTAGTATTTCTTCACCATATGATGTTAAGAGCTTGTAAATGGATTTTAAGCTTTGTAATAGTTAATTTTTTTTATTCATTTTAAATCTCATATTTAAAATGGAATTTAAAAGTAAATTTGAAAGTTAAATGTTTTCAAATATGTTTTGAATGATAATTATCATTAATAAGGAAATGTTATTTTAGAAAGACTTAATGATTTGTAATAAATTAAGTTAATAAGGAAAATAAAAATGGATAATTAAGTAATTCAATTAATTAATGATTTGGATTAATTAATTTGTAATTAAGAATTTAAATTAACTTAATTAAGGTTTAAGTTAATTAATTAAGCAATGATTAATTTATAATTAAGAATTATGAATTAGGATATTAATTAATGGTTAAGAATTAATTAATAGAGTAATTAAATATTAATTAAGTAGGGTTAACACTTAATCAATTAAATAATTAAAGTTTAATTAATTGGTTATTAAGATTTATTAATTTGAAATTAATAATAATTAATATAAGTTAATTATTTAAGAAAAGTAATTAAATAATTGTTAATGAAGGTCATTAACTATGGATTATTAAATAATTAATTTATGTAATTAATTTTAATAATTAATTAGATTAATTAATTTAAAGATAATCATTTGTGAAATTGTTTAAATGGAATTACTTAATGGAAGTAATTAAGAATTAATTACTTATTGTAATTTATTGAAGTTAATTTGATTAGTTAAGTTAATTAATTAAGTTTAATTAATTTAGAATAATCAAGAGATGATTTGATAATAATTACTTAATTTATTTATTAAGGTAAGTTTATTTAGAGAAGTAAATAATAAGATAATTACTGGAAGTGATTAGTTGAATAATGATTTTATTAATAGAAGTAATTTGAGTTAATTACTTTGAATAATTAATCAAGGGATTAATTAAGAAATTAATTAAGGAAGTAATTAATTTAGTTAATGAAAGTAATTAAGGGTAATTAATTACTGATTGAAGATTAATCAAGGGTGATTAATAAATGTTGTTTAATTAAAGGTTAATTACTTAATGTAATTAATTTAATTAAGTAATTAATAATTAAGTTGTAATTAAGGATCATTAATTAATATAATTAACGATGTAATTAAGATTGGTTAATTAAGTAATAATTAATAAATGAAGTAATTAATCAATGTAATTAATTAAGGATTAATGTAATTAATTATAGTTGATTAAGTTAATTAATTTTAGTAAATTAATTAATGAAGTAATTAAAGGTTAATTACTATAAGTGGTTAAGGATAATTAATTTAAGTAATTAATTGAGAATAAATTACTTGAATGTAATCAAAAGATAATTAATCAAGATGATTAATTAAAATAAATTATTAGAGGATAATTTATTAATTAATTGTAATTAATTAATGGTTAAGTAAGAAGGATTTATAAAATAAAGTAATTAATTTAATTCACTTTAAATTAATTAGAGATGATATAAATCATTACTTATGAATGGGTGTTAGTATTGGATACTTGACATTGATTGATATCTCTGATGAGATATATGCTGTATGATATCGATGTTAGTTGAATTGTATGGATTATCTGATAATGTTGATTATCTGTTGTGAATTATCTTTCTTTGTGTATAAAGATAATGAATTGAATTGTTTTAACCTTTAAAACAACTTGGCCCTTAAAAGATACGTTTTGGATTCGATGAGACCGGGATCGGGTTTCCGTATACCGGGATACCAGGTCTGGAGACCCGAATACCACATCGATCCAAATTAACGATAGGTCGTGAATCTCAAGTGAAGATGAAGATTCAGAGTGCAAGGGTTATTGTCGTTAACTCTGAGGGTGATTCCAAAACGAGTGTAACGAGATAATGCCTTCGGTTTCGTTCGAACCCGGAACGAACTTGTATGGATTGAATGCTTCCAGCACATCGTCAGGTGGACGATGAGCATTCTAAGTGATGTGTTCTTTTCTAAGGTAATCGTGACCTCAAGCCTCACAAACCGGGAATGGCTAAAACAGGGGAGGTGCAGCAAGGTTAGTGGGTAGCACCCAAGTAGGACAAGGTTACCTCTGTCTAGATGTCCCTTTCTATTTTCGACTTAGTGGTGCGGTTGCTGATCCCAACCGTGAGGTATCTTGTGCGGGAATTATCCAGTAAGGGATGTTCCGACCTTGTGTTGCAGGGGATTGGGAGTGATCCTCGGTACGGTGATCTAGGCCACGTACTGTGACGGGCGGTACCCCGGTAGCCCTGCCATTGTATGGAATCCAAACTCCAATAAGTGCCGTACGTATTAGTTGTGCCCAACTATGTTGGAATGTGAGATGTAAGCATTTCAGCTATTTCTGTATTTTACTTGAAAACCCTAGACCCTATTATAATACAATCGAATTTCCTATCAAATGTTTTGGTTAGCGTAAGGTAAAAACTTACCCATGTTTATTTGTGGGAAGTCTTACGTGATACCTTTTCTTTCAAAAGGTTTTGAAGTTAAACAAGTTTAACCTGTTACTCACACCAGACCCATGTCTGACCCAAGTTGTTTATTTCTGTTTTATAAACTCTTGGGTACTCAAATTTTTACGAGTAGCCAAGGGATTCAGGTTAGCCTTGACGAATTGTGGTGGAGCAATGGAGCAGGAGGCTTCAGCGTTGTAGATATAGATAGTAGTTTCCGCTGTGTTGATCTTGTTTAGATCTTTGTTTTGTATTGAGTTGTAATAACTAGACAGATGTTTATAACTGTCTAGTATGTGATGTGTAATCTGTGTAACTCTGATAGATGATGTATATGATACTATGTAATAGTTATGTGATATATTATATTTTATTCCGTTTCCGCTGTGAGTATTTGTGTTTGTTTTCTTTCTCTTCTTTTCTTTTCTACTTCTCACCCCTTTCTTTCTTATTAGCGATACGACTTTCTATGGAGAGAAAGTCGGGGTCGTTACAATGGTATCAGAGCGAGGGTTGAGCGAATGCCTAAGCTTTTGGTTAAGTGAATATCAGAACACTAGGTTGAGTGAATACCTAGGTTCGGAAGGGTTGTTCATTAGAGATAGGATCTGTAGCAACCTATTTGAGTCTGAGTATATATATATACGAGAGCGCGTATTTGTTAGTTATATAAAATGGTTTTATATTGTGTTAATTGATCGGTTGAGTGGTATATGGATTCTGGTCAATACGAGTAGCTAACGTTATTGATAGGGATCTCTAAACACTTGAACCAGGCCAACGGACACAATATTGTTTTAAAGAGGTAGATGAAATAATTTTACCCAGAAATAATTTCTATATAAAAAAAAAATATCATTTTAAATATATATATTTATGTATTTCTACCTATTTATTGGGTTACCTGTTCGGGTTTTCCAATATAAGTTATAAAGGTAGATAAGGTGGTAGTGTGTGTAACACAATTACCAATAGTTGGAGTTTGAATGTTTGAGGTTGGAAGTATATATCGAGACTGTAAACCCAATACTGTCTCGAGTAAGCTTTGCTGTGGTGAAGGATTTCATCGATCTCCGAAGGAAACTGTAATGGTTCGGAGTTTATCTTTGAAGTTTGGATGAGTAAAGTTGGATCTGTCGGTTGAACAGAAGCGAGTGATGGTACCTTGATACCTCAGGTAATAGTAGCTGTATGATGAGATACAGTGACGATGGATGTTCCCGAAGTTGTTTTCTTTGGAACAAGATTAAGGAAGTGTGAATGTTTCGGTGTTGTGGCTGAGTTCAGCATGGTGTTTCTGCTTTGGTTTGGAGTTCGAGTTTCTCGAAGAGCTTTGGATAGGAGCATCAGTGTCAGCAGTGTTACTCGGAGTGTTCTGTGATGGCAAGAAGTTTTCTAGATGAGCAGTTTTTCTGGAAGTGAAGTTCAGAAGCAGCAAAGTGGATCCATTTCTTCGATAAATTGGATAAATAAGTGTAAGATGTTCTGATTGGTAAAGAGAGAACAGTCTGTTTGGAATTAGGATGGGTTGATCGCAAAAGCGACTTGCGATTGTCTGAGTGTTCTCTTGGGTTGTCAGAATTTTTCTGGGTGTCTTCAGAGAAGTCAGAAGTTTGTCCGCATCTGAAGATTGAGTTTTCTTATCGACTGGATTCCAGGAGTGATACCGGTGGTTCAGTCTAGTGGAAGGATGTTTCCTAGAGATGGAGTTGGTGAAGCAGCTCAAGTTTTGCTGGAGTATCTGAGTTTTCTTTATGGATCAGTGAACCTTATTTCTGGAATGAGTTGTCCAGTCTGTGCTTGTGTCCTACCTCATATCAGAGTTGAGCAGCGATAGCAGTTTGGAGTGTATCTCTGGATGGGAGAAGTAAGTTTGGATCTCTTCTGTTTTGGAGTGTATCTCTGGATGGGAGAAGTAAGTTTGAATCTCTTCTGTGTTCTGACCTGGATAAGTATTTGGTCTTCTGAATTGAATTGTCAGTTTGGATAACTGGAATTCATTGTGTTTTACGTATCTCTAAGGGAGTACATATTTGATCTATCTTTGGTTTTGGAATCTGCAGTTCTGTAGGTTTGATTGTTGAGTCAGACTCGTCTGTAGTCTGATATTCTGTTTAGTTCTGTAGATCTAGATGAGTAGGAGATCTATAGCTTAGTTGTTTAGATTGTTTATAGAGCGAGTATTCCGGTATATATATACTTGGGGAAACTCGAGGAATTCTATCCAGAATTTTTGTCTGGATAGTTAGAATTATTTGATTGTGTGAATTGGTTGCTATGGTTGTTAGCATTTGGAAGATAATATATGCTTGTGATTTAAATAGATTATTAAATTACCTTTGTTTTAAATTTCGGGGACGAAATTATTTTAAGGGGGGAGGAATGTAATATCCCGGAATTTTGGACAATATCAATTTAATAATCTGTTTAAATAATTAAATTGATTTGATAATCTTTATTAAAAATGTTTAATTTGGTTTAATAATCTTCTTCAATGAATATTTATTTGTTTCAAACAATATTAATAATATATTGTTTTATAGATATAAATAGATTTTAATAAAATAGGATTGTTATTTCAAATTGAATGTGTTGTTTAAAATTAACTTTAAATTGGATTTTAAATATAATTTGAATTTGAATGAAAATTTGAATTTAGAATTCAAAAGGTAATATTCAAATAGTTTTGGATTTTAAAATATATGGATAAGCTTTTATTTATATATATATAATTGGTTTTATTTTCTTTAAAATAATATATATATATATAAATAAGTAATTAATAAATTAAGTAAAGTCTTTTATCTACATTTAAAATAAATATAAACTAACTTAAAAGACAAGTGTAATAAAATTAAGACACCTAAATAACATGTGTTAAGTAATGAATTAACATTGAGACAAGTGTCATTTAAATTTGTTTTTCTTTTATTTTTATTAAATCATTTTTCAGCCTATATATATACATATGCTTCTCATCTTCTTTTCGTTTTCTATTCTTTTTCAAAACTTAAGAAACTTCAGCTGTAACAAAATCTCAAAACAAAATCTGATATTCAGTAAATCAATTCCTCAAAACCAAAAATCATTACATTGTAAACATCTTCCAAAATCAAAAGCCAAATCCTATAACCAATTCTCTAAAACAATCTGTAACCATTCCTCAAACCAGAAATTCAAGAAAATCAAACCCCTGTAATTCTTTTCCAAATCAAAGAACAATACCCTGAAACCATTTTTAAATCTGAAGCATGTAATAAAGTCTTCAGCCTGATTTCTATTCAAATCTGAAATCAAAAAGGTCTGCATTCTTTCTTTTCATCTCTGGAAGGAATTTCTTACTGTCTGCATTCATTTTTCAACCTGGAACCAACTATAAAAATCAAAGAGCCTGCTTCCATTCTTTCTTCAATCTGGAAGCCAGCATGCATGTGGTTCAAAGCAGTTTTAAGCTCAACAACTCAAGTTTTAAATCAATGAGGCATGCAAGTTTTAAGTTCAAAAGCTTTTCAAAATAAAGTAGGATCTGTCATCTTTAAACAGGTGAGTAACATTCTATTTTTAAGGTTTAAGTTATGAAAGATGGTTGCATGTGAATATTTATAAGTGGTTCTACATATCTATGTATTGATGTATGATTATATATGTGAGTTTCTATGTATACATGGATGAATAGTTATGTGTGCATGTCTGTTATCTTTGAACTCTGTTCTGTTTGTTGCCCAGACTCAAGAATTCCTTTTAAAATCTCTTACCACTGGATCTAGTTTTTGTAATGACTTAATTTACAAACAAGAATGGTTTGATTTATCATATACTAATGTTAAAAAGTTTAATTTAAGTCAAACTTTTAGTCTGAGTGTCTCTGTAACCATAATAACAGTACATGTTATATAAAAGTGAAAATTTAAACTTTGTAATTTATAAATTCAGGTTTATAAATGGAATACCTAAACTATAATATGATTTTTAGTATTAAAATTATAATTTTTAGTTTAGTAATAAAGGTGCAGTTCTGTTTTTAATTGAAAATGGATTTTGGGTTAGAACTGTTGATCTGGGAGGTTGGATTGACCAACATTGTTTCTGGTAGTAGTGGGATGATCGAAGATGTAGGGAAAATTATTAGAATTTGAATTAAAACTTTGAGGTAGTTGTGATTTTGAATCAAAGATTTTAACCCTAGTTTCTATAGTTGATTAGAAAATGATCACCACGACTTCTTCTTTGGATCGAGTGCTACAGGCGTTTGAGAGAGTGAAGTTTGGTCGATAACGATGACATGGTCGGAGTTGCAGAAGTTCTGGTGGTCGGGATTTCGATGACGAGGAGTGTTGCCAGGTTTTGGTCAGTGCGATGGTTTCTTGTTCCAGGTTGGGTAGAATGCTCGAATTCGAATTCGAGTAAGAATCGATGAAATTGGGGTTTAGTTCGTCTGAGGTGGGGAACGTCGACTTGTGGGGATACTCGGCGATGGTCGGAGTTGACGCTGGTGGTCGTACACGTGCACGCGATCGTGATGTGTCTGGGTGAAGTCTGTTTTTACAAAGGAAGGTCTCGCGTTTTGTTCGAATTGTTTCGAGTGATGATCGAAGATTTTGGCTATGCGACTCGAAGTAAATTAAGGAGAGGCTCGAGCATATTAGTGTTGCCAGTTTTTATAACCTGATCTGTTTTAAAAGTTTAAATCTAAGTTAATCTGGAATCTAGTTTAAATCTGTTTCTGGGATTTGAAATAAAAGCAGTTTTTAAATTAAATTGTTTTAAATAACTTAAATTGTTTAAAATGTATATTAAATGGTTGAAATTGAAAAGTAAATTTGATTTAAATTCTTAAGTTCTTTTATAAGATTAGTATTTCTTCACCATATGATGTTAAGAGCTTGTAAATGGATTTTAAGCTTTGTAATAGTTAATTTTTTTTATTCATTTTAAATCTCATATTTAAAATGGAATTTAAAAGTAAATTTGAAAGTTAAATGTTTTCAAATATGTTTTGAATGATAATTATCATTAATAAGGAAATGTTTTTTTTACAAAGACTTAATGATTTGTAATAAATTAAGTTAATAAGGAAAATAAAAATGGATAATTAAGTAATTCAATTAATTAATGATTTGGATTAATTAATTTGTAATTAAGAATTTAAATTAACTTAATTAAGGTTTAAGTTAATTAATTAAGCAATGATTAATTTATAATTAAGAATTATGAATTAGGATATTAATTAATGGTTAAGAATTAATTAATAGAGTAATTAAATATTAATTAAGTAGGGTTAACACTTAATCAATTAAATAATTAAAGTTTAATTAATTGGTTATTAAGATTTATTAATTTGAAATTAATAATAATTAATATAAGTTAATTATTTAAGAAAAGTAATTAAATAATTGTTAATGAAGGTCATTAACTATGGATTATTAAATAATTAATTTATGTAATTAATTTTAATAATTAATTAGATTAATTAATTTAAAGATAATCATTTGTGAAATTGTTTAAATGGAATTACTTAATGGAAGTAATTAAGAATTAATTACTTATTGTAATTTATTGAAGTTAATTTGATTAGTTAAGTTAATTAATTAAGTTTAATTAATTTAGAATAATCAAGAGATGATTTGATAATAATTACTTAATGTAATTATTAAGGTAAGTTTATTTAGAGAAGTAAATAATAAGATAATTACTGGAAGTGATTAGTTGAATAATGATTTTATTAATAGAAGTAATTTGAGTTAATTACTTTGAATAATTAATCAAGGGATTAATTAAGAAATTAATTAAGGAAGTAATTAATTTAGTTAATGAAAGTAATTAAGGGTAATTAATTACTGATTGAAGATTAATCAAGGGTGATTAATAAATGTTGTTTAATTAAAGGTTAATTACTTAATGTAATTAATTTAATTAAGTAATTAATAATTAAGTTGTAATTAAGGATCATTAATTAATATAATTAACGATGTAATTAAGATTGGTTAATTAAGTAATAATTAATAAATGAAGTAATTAATCAATGTAATTAATTAAGGATTAATGTAATTAATTATAGTTGATTAAGTTAATTAATTTTAGTAAATTAATTAATGAAGTAATTAAAGGTTAATTACTATAAGTGGTTAAGGATAATTAATTTAAGTAATTAATTGAGAATAAATTACTTGAATGTAATCAAAAGATAATTAATCAAGATGATTAATTAAAATGAATTATTAGAGGATAATTTATTAATTAATTGTAATTAATTAATGGTTAAGTAAGAAGGATTTATAAAATAAAGTAATTAATTTAATTCACTTTAAATTAATTAGAGATGATATAAATCATTACTTATGAATGGGTGTTAGTATTGGATACTTGACATTGATTGATATCTCTGATGAGATATATGCTGTATGATATCGATGTTAGTTGAATTGTATGGATTATCTGATAATGTTGATTATCTGTTGTGAATTATCTTTCTTTGTGTATAAAGATAATGAATTGAATTGTTTTAACCTTTAAAACAACTTGGCCCTTAAAAGATACGTTTTGGATTCGATGAGACCGGGATCGGGTTTCCGTATACCGAGATACCAGGTCTGGAGACCCGAATACCACATCGATCCAAATTAACGATAGGTCGTGAATCTCAAGTGAAGATGAAGATTCAGAGTGCAAGGGTTATTGTCGTTAACTCTGAGGGTGATTCCAAAACGAGTGTAACGAGATAATGCCTTCGGTTTCGTTCGAACCCGGAACGAACTTGTATGGATTGAATGCTTCCAGCACATCGTCAGGTGGACGATGAGCATTCTAAGTGATGTGTTCTTTTCTAAGGTAATCGTGACCTCAAGCCTCACAAACCGGGAATGGCTAAAACAGGGGAGGTGCAGCAAGGTTAGTGGGTAGCACCCAAGTAGGACAAGGTTACCTCTGTCTAGATGTCCCTTTCTATTTTCGACTTAGTGGTGCGGTTGCTGATCCCAACCGTGAGGTATCTTGTGCGGGAATTATCCAGTAAGGGATGTTCCGACCTTGTGTTGCAGGGGATTGGGAGTGATCCTCGGTACGGTGATCTAGGCCACGTACTGTGACGGGCGGTACCCCGGTAGCCCTGCCATTGTATGGAATCCAAACTCCAATAAGTGCCGTACGTATTAGTTGTGCCCAACTATGTTGGAATGTGAGATGTAAGCATTTCAGCTATTTCTGTATTTTACTTGAAAACCCTAGACCCTATTATAATACAATCGAATTTCCTATCAAATGTTTTGGTTAGCGTAAGGTAAAAACTTACCCATGTTTATTTGTGGGAAGTCTTACGTGATACCTTTTCTTTCAAAAGGTTTTGAAGTTAAACAAGTTTAACCTGTTACTCACACCAGACCCATGTCTGACCCAAGTTGTTTATTTCTGTTTTATAAACTCTTGGGTACTCAAATTTTTACGAGTAGCCAAGGGATTCAGGTTAGCCTTGACGAATTGTGGTGGAGCAATGGAGCAGGAGGCTTCAGCGTTGTAGATATAGATAGTAGTTTCCGCTGTGTTGATCTTGTTTAGATCTTTGTTTTGTATTGAGTTGTAATAACTAGACAGATGTTTATAACTGTCTAGTATGTGATGTGTAATCTGTGTAACTCTGATAGATGATGTATATGATACTATGTAATAGTTATGTGATATATTATATTTTATTCCGTTTCCGCTGTGAGTATTTGTGTTTGTTTTCTTTCTCTTCTTTTCTTTTCTACTTCTCACCCCTTTCTTTCTTATTAGCGATACGACTTTCTATGGAGAGAAAGTCGGGGTCGTTACACCCTCCTCATTGCAATACAGGTTAGGGAAGACAATGCAGATCTAGGAGATGAAGGGGGATGGAGCCTTGTGGCAGTTGTCTATCTACTCATGTTTTTGTCATATGTTGATGTACCCATTTAAACATTGTAATAACTCTGATTTTTGAGTTGATTAAATAAAATAATAATTTAAATTAGAGAATTTAAATTGCTAATCCATAATTGGTATTATTTTATGAAAGATAATTTGTTTTAGAACGATTAATTCTAAAAAATAAATTATGAAATGGAGAAATTATAATTTTAGAGTTTTATTTAAAAGATAATTGGAATTAGAGTTTGGAAAAGAATATTTATTTAGTTGAATCTTTTATTTTTTTAAATTGAAGAATAATTTAAGATTAGTAGACTGCTTTATAAAAATAATTCAAGAAGTCGTTTTACTCATTTGGAATATGATTTAAATACTTAGGCATTTTATTTTATGAATCCATTAGTTTATTTAAATTAATTAGAAAAGTGAGTGTAAGAAATAAATGAATTAAGGATTTCATTTTTCATTAGGTCTATTAGCAACATAAAGCCTAATATAAACTAAGTTGAGAAAGAAAATTTGTACGTAAAATACTGTAAGTTCTTTTATCTCATTTTCAGTTTTACTGTAAATAAAAGAGGGTCAAAACTTTCCTCTTTAAACCTAGAAACAAATTCTCAAAAATCAATTCAATTCTATGGTAAATTAAACATCTTTTGAAGCTAATAAATTGCAGGTAATCAACTCAGTTCCATTTATATCTCAATTGATACTTGTATCTCAGTTTTATAATAAATTAAAATGGGTTTTGTGCCTATTTTGTTTGAGAATTATCTAGGGTTTGATGGTTTGAAGTTTTGAGTTGAAGTAATATTATTAGCTGCTGAATTTAAAAGTAAAGGTGAGTTAATCCTCACAAAAACCTAACTCTTAATTTTTAAGTGCATACGTATGAATTTTATCCAATGTTGGTGGAATTAGTTGGGTGAATTGTTTCTTTTGTGATTAGAATCTTGTTTAATCATTTTCTGTTGAAACTCTTTGTTGTAAATCTGTTTCCTATTCAATTTCAATGTCTTTTAATATTAAGTTGTTTTCCAATTCAGCCTATTACCTTGACTTTGTTATGTCCTTGATTGTCCTATTGCCTTGAAAAATAATCACACCCATGCCTTGTTTTGATTTCGTGTGTCCTTAGCCTTATTCTTTCAATTGGTTCAAACCTTTTCCTTGTAGACTTGTTTCTTTACATGCTATAAGACACACATCCCAATCACTTTATTTAGTTGCTTTGAATTATCAAGTCCCTATCCCTATGTGAAACTGTACACATTAATTTAGAGTTAAGTGTAAATTTCTTCATTAATAGTAGCAGTTGCTACTTACTTCATTGATCTTTGTATGCATGTTGGCATGATATGAGTCATGTTTTATTTTTGTGTGCGTCCTTATATTATTTATGGCTTTACTTTGTACTTCCCATCTTTTATGAAATTGTACACATTAATTTTGACCTATACGCAAATTCCTTCATTATGAATAGTAGCATCACATGTCTTTGGTTTTATGCGTCCTTGTATATGCCTAGTTTGGTCACGCATGTTGTTGTATTGAAAACATGGTAATGCATAGTGCATATTGTTTCATTTTGTTCTGATGTTTCGAAAATTGCACATTGCCCTGTTGTTTTGAAAATATAGTTTTGTATGTCCTTTATGTTCTAATGTTCTAATGTGTTGACTGCCTTCTGTTCTTATACTGCTTTAAGAAGTGTTGTTCCACCTTTTGTTGATTTCTTATGGGTTGAAATTTCATTTTATAAATAACCAAAATAAGTAATTATATATATATATATATATATTATAGAATTAGTAGAAATAGTTTATGGATTTAAATGTATGGTTTTGGAAATATATACTTATGTTGTTTCTAAACAAACGGCTGGATATCAATATGGGTTTTGGAATATGAATATTTATGGTTTTATAATAAATGGTTACTTATATATATGGCTTTTGGAATGTGGTTGGCAAACTATATATCTTTATGGGATTTTAAAATAGCTATATATATAAATTCATTTTGGTATAAAAATTAGATTTATGGGTTATTTATCTATTGGAATATATATATATATATATATATAGTTAGCAATAAATGAGTATATGGATTTTAAGAATGAGAAGATGAAAGTAAGTATTTATATATATATATAAAGTATTATAGAAATCATTTTATATAAGGTAAAAGGATATTACTTGCTTTCAAAAACTAGAAACTCATATTAACTTTTGTGGTTTTCCTATTTGGCTTCTGATTTTTCGAGTATGATTCTTGGAATTGGTATTTCAGTTTCATTAAAGGATTTGGAATAAATCTTGAGAAAAGATTTTGAGAGCCCTAATTCTATAATATGAGGAATACTAATAATTGACTTGGTGTTATTGATTGGTTTAAATGCTCTCGAGTAACACTTCATCGAATATGGTATAACTCATTGAATAGAATACTTGAGTGGAATTTCCTAACCTATTAGCAAATACTTAAATTTCACTGGGTAGTGTGGGATGCTTTGGTTAAGTCCTTGTGATCGCCTTTGGGAATGTACTTAACACTTTAGGGTTGTATTCTCTTTTGGTGTTCGGCATTTGTGTAGGTTGATAGATCCTTGTGAAATATATAGTTCAGGTTCTCCAGTGATATCTGTAATGAGTAGGACTTACTAGCTTCTAGTGAATACTTGAATTTCGCCTGATGGTATAGGACATTCTAGTTAAGTTCTCATGATTACTGAAGTGATAGTATTTGGCACTTTAGAGATTACTCTCTTTTGGTGTTTGGATTTCAAGCCGATAGATCCTTAAGAGGTATACTCATAGAGTTTTATACGATCATTTCAATCGGTATGAGTTATATCTTCTTTGGTTTTTATTTTTGTTTTCCACGATCCTTGAGATCAGTTGAGATTTTGTTTTTCATAATCATTGTGATTGGTATAAGTATGATCATTGTGATTGGTATGAATAATCATTGTAAACAGTATGAATACATTCATTGTGATCGGTATGGACAATCACTGTGATTGGTACGAGTAAGATCATTATGATCGGTATGGATTTGGTTTTCATGGATTTTGAGATATTATTAATTATTCTAGAATTCTGGACTTTGTGACTTATTCTACGTGTCATGATTTAAATTAATCTTGTGTCTTGAGATGGATTCTGAGTTAAATTATTCTAGTGATTTGTTTATATCTGTGACATCCGTATTTATTTATAATGTCATATACCCTTGTGTTATATCATGTTCTCACCCTTTTGGATACTTTGAGACAGTCTGACCCATTTATTTTATTATACTCAGGTTAGGCCGAGACTTTTCAAGTTATAGGACGTGCAGACTTTTGGGTAAGTGTGCTAGCATGAAGGTAAACTAGTTTGACTTTTTAGTTTATCTCATGTAGGGTTAGGTGTATGTATATGGAATGTATATTTTGAGACAGTGACTTGTATTGGATGTATAGTATCATATTTTGTAGACTCACAGTATGTATTTGTACATGATGTATGTTATTCCACTGTGATATGTGACTATTGTTTTATACGATATTCTATTCTGATTTTGAGAAACCGTTGTGTTTATTACTTTAGACTGAGACTGTACACATCAAAAAAAATATTCCAGCTAATCGATAAAACAGTAAGTATAACATGTCAGTGTTAGTTTAAAGATATATTCACAATTTTTTGCCCTTAACAAGCCGTATTCTCCGTATTATTAGATAACATTATTTATAATATTCTTTAATAATATGAGTATAGCGGTGAAGTCGTTACAGACATGATGTTATTGTATTTTGAGATATTCTACCGTGGTTATTGAGATGTTATGTTTTGTTATGGTATTTGAATTTTTATAAAATGGGTACTTTTTTTGATATTATATTTTATCCTTTTCACTATGAGAACTGATAGCATTAGTAGATTGCCCTGAGTATTGTCCAATTTTACCAAACAACAGCCAGCTTTGGAAAGGGTTTAATATTCGATGGGCCTCTTTTGGGTCGAAAATTGGGCCGGTTTTAAGGCAGGTTGTTACACTTGGTATTAGAGCTTAGGTTGCTCGATCAATGAGTATAGGTATATGTATGAGTGTATACTTGTTATTTTTGAAAGTATTTTTCAAAAACCTTATATATATAGTATACGCCAAACTCTATAAATTCCGACTATAGATGTAGTTGCGACCATATTACAAAAGGATGGATGAAGCAACTATGAGTTGGGCCAACAAACAGAGTTAAATGTATTCACCTAACCCAATTATCCCATAAAGTGTAGGCCGTACCACAAGGCGTTGACCAGGAAGAGCATGAGCATGAACTAAGAAGAATCCCGAAGGTTGGATGGCACCAAACACTTTTGTTGGGCCTAGACTGTCTTATGATTATAGATTTTGATGGATTTCCCATAGAAGATGCATATTTCATTCAAACAAATGGGAAGTAAGAAACTATAAGTTGCTAACATCTGAAACTAAGGTATAAAGAAGGAGTGGAGAAAGTTCACGCAACAGGATGTGCACTAATAACCACTAAAAGATAGTCGGATTCTTAGTGAAGAAGTGTTAAGAAGTAGAAAGAAGGAAAGTTCGAAAAGAAAGGACAATAAGAGTCCATTTTTGAGTCCAACCCCATGTGAAAGAATTTAACAAGAATATTTTTAAAAGTTTCTTGAAATGCATTGAATGTGTTTTTCAAAGGATTTATTGAGAAGTTGTTGTTTTGAAAAAGCATGGAAATTTGAAATTACTTAGTTTAAAATTGGTTGAGTCAAAAAGTTTTGGTTTAAAGATTTTTGATAAAGGGATTTTTCATTTTTGAAATAAGTGGAAAATAGAGCTTAGGTTTGGCTCGATGACCTTTCCTATTTTTATAAATTTAGAAGTTTTCATTTTAAAAAATTATTTTTAAGGGGTGAATAAATGAAAATGATACTTGATTAAATTGAGGTATAGAGGATATAAGAGTAAGAATGCCCAATAAAAAAGGTAGGAGAAATATTCCCATATAAGGAAAATACAGAGAATAACAACTGAAGTAGAAGCCATTTAAGTAGGAAAAATGAAAATATTGCCATATTGGGAGATTTGGATAGAAATAGTATTATGAATTTATATAAAATAAGATTAGTAATATAGTTAGAAAAATATAGGAGAGTAGCAACAACAATAGGGCAGAAAGAATGGATAAATTCTATAAAAATGTAGTAATTGCACATATATTTTGGATAGGCGCTTAGATAGATGCAATAATTACACGTGTCTTTTAGAAGTCCCTCTATATGCTATTAAAATCTCCATTAAAGATAGAAGCAGAGATAGCATGAGTAATAGGAAAATAATAGGATGAAAGTTACCAATGCCTACTCCACTTTTTATTGTTTAAAGTTATAGAAGATGTTTTTGAAAAAAAACGGTTTAATATGATAATTGAGTTTTAAATGTTTTGAGTTAAAAAATCATAAAATAAGTAAATCTCTACTGTAGAAAGTCCTTAAAAGGAAAAGTTGGTTAGAAAAGGAAAAAACTTTTATGGCTCCTTTATGGAGACTAAGCAATTTTTGTATTTGATGAAAAGATTTCTAAGTTTATATTTTTAAATAAAAAAGTTTTGGATTGGATACTTCATGATTATGAAGTTTTAGTTTTATAAAGAATGGTGGAACCCAAACCAAATTTTGATATATAGTAGATAGGAATGACTACCAAGGTAAGACAAGGGAAAGATTTAAGCTATGCATAAAATAACTATGGATGCTCATAAGGTAGCAACAAGGAATCCCCGTTGAATATAAGAAATATTGGTATGAACCTAGGAAGATTGATTAATACCCCACCTCTATACCTATACAGTTGAAGAGTATTACTAAATAATACCGTTTAGTAATACAGAGAATGAGGTTTGTTAAGAGCGACCTGATGTGTCTATTACCTTGGGCTTACACTAACATGTCATTCTTACCTAAATTTTGAGAATTTTAACTGAATAATCGATGTGTATAGTCTCAGAACAAAGCAATAAACATATAGGTTAAAATAAATCAGAATAATATACAAAATCAGTCGTAGAATCGCAGATCACAGTGCAATAATATACATCGTATACAACTACAAAAGTATGAGTCTACAAAAATGATAATACTAGACCTATATATCTACTATATACATAGCATCCCATACAAAATATATCCATGTACATATATATACGCATAAGGTAACCTTAAACTGTAAAAAAAAATTATCCTCATGCTAGCACATACGTTCAAGACCAGCGAGTCCTGGTACCTGTAGAGTCTTAGCATGAACCGAATATTATGAAAATAAACGGGTTAGACTATATCTAATTTAAAGGTGTGAGAATAATATATCACAAATATATATACCCAAATCAATCCAAAAGGATGTGTCACAAAATAATCATCATCTCATAAAACACTCAAGTCTATCATAGACTATCATACGAAAATATGGTGATTCACATATGTCCATTTAAAATCAGTGGAACTAAAATAAATCCATATAAGGATATTACTAAATCAAAGGTACTGTCCCTTTTGTGGACCACACATACAGGTATGGTACCCACTTAGACAACACATAGAGGTACGATCCCCTCTTGGTCAAATCATAGAAATACAAATGTAGCTACTAGAAAGCTACTAATAATTGCTATCTCTTCTTAGGAAACATGAAAGCACAAATATAGCTACTAATAAGCTATTAAATGCATAAATAGAGGTACGGTCCCCTCCTGGATAGAGGTATGGTCCCCATCTAAACAGGTGATAGCTGGTTACCCATAAAAGCCTATGGCGACTATTTGTTGATCTCCAAAAGAAGATAACATCCCGGAACCGTCTAGTAAGTTATCAAGGTCACGAACGATCAAAGAAATCCTAAAAATCAAATGATCATCATGATTGTCAAAATCATGAATTATATTATTCTGAGGGATCTATCAACCCATATTTTCAAATGCCCTAAGATAATACAACTCTAAAGTGTTAATCGTTATCACTTTAGTAATTGCTAGAATTTTACTAAATGTCCCATAGTGATATTCAAGTACTTACTAAAGGCTAGTAAATTCCATTCATATACTTTATTCAATAAGTTATAAAAATAAGCGAAAGAACTGTACAAAAAGTCTCATACCAATCTTTACAATTCAACCGTATATTAAAATTCCTCATTGCATTGAAAAGCACAAAATCTCAATAAACTTCCAAATCCATAATATATAAAATAAAAGAGTTCTAAATTAATTCTATATATACAAAAATATAATTTCCCAAAACCATTTTTAAATACTTGATTTCATTTTAAAGAAGAGTTGTTTATTTAGAAAGGCTTGAAAATCCTTCCAAAACTATTTAAATAACTTCTATAATCAAGATCACTTCAAATAAGATAATTTCTTTTATAATATCTTTTATAAAAGTATTTTTATTTGCTTTCAAACCATTATCATATTTAAAATATAATTAAAATAGTGATTTTAAAGGATAGAACATAGATAAAATCAATTTAGTAGCTTGAAATAGAAATCAAAAATGGAAATGAGTAATGAATTTAATACGGTTTAATAAAATTTACCAGAACAATTTTAACAAGAATCCAAAAATAGAGAAAATCACATTCGAGAATTTTAGAATTATTTAAAACCGTCCATCAAATTCATTCATCAAGTAGAGAACCATTTTAACGATTCGAGTCGCCTTTTTGGTGAACTTCGATCACACAAATAATCCACAAACATTGCAAAATCTAACTAAAAAATCAATTGCATTTTGATGGTTTTCCAACATATAGGCAATTTCATAATCGACAATCAAATCAAATCCAATATTTAAACCCATTGTTCAACCAATTCAACCACCAAACAAATTGAAACCATAGCAAGAAATTTTACTTCCAGCATTTCAATCATTTACTACCTAATATTATCGCAATTCATAATCAAACAAGGCATGCAAAATGGATATAATCATTTTGAATATAAATGTGTGAGTTAAATAAATTAACTCACCTTTATCATTTGCTTGCACACATTAATGCACAAGATGTCGTGATCGACATCAACTCTATGTGAAGCATTCTAGCACCCTGCCTCTGATGCATAAAGCCACTGATCCAGGCTTCACGCTGGTCATACCGATCACCTAAAAGCCAGTAACCCTTTGCCTTACCATCGCACACATCCAAGAAATGAACGTGCAAACCCCAAAATACCTGGCCTCGACCTTCGAGCACCATCATAGTGCCTAAAGAATCACGTCACATCAGCAGCCGATCGCATGCAACATGGTCGATGATCCCTCCAAATACGAGCGCCTCACTTCTAACGTTGACCACTTCGATCGTTACTGCCCATGACTCATCGATTTATTTTTCTTTTCATGATTTGGGTTTTGGGTAATTATGGCTTAGGTTTCAAACGAAAAAAAATGAAGGGCTTGTCTTGATTTCTACGGAGATAGAAATGAGGTTCTTGGGCTTTTTTATAGGAGTTAAGGCTACTAATAAGAAATGGATGGGGTGTTTAATTGAGCTGGTTATAATAAGCTAAGGAAGGGATTGAATGGGCTTGACCTTAATTTTAATTCAAATTGATATTCTATTATGTTTTACCACGTATATTTTAATAAATTATACCACATATGTAAATCCAATAATTATTCACATTCGTCAATTATTGATTTTATTGAATATTAAATAAAACTTCTATTCATCTATTACAAGCATACAAAATTATGTGCACTTCATGAATATTTTATATTTATTAACACATTTGATTTAAATTTCAATATATTATCTAAAAAGGAATTTATTAACTAATTTAATTTTTGTTGTAACAAAGTTCTTTATTAATTAGACTTCAATTGAATAATAATTTGATTTTCAAAAATGATAATTATTAAAATCAAATTTAAACACTTCTATTTTATTTGAATTTATATAATGCTACGGGTTCGAAAATAGGGTTGTTATAGAATGGTATCAAAGTACAACTTTGTGAGTCCTACGGTATACCTGCATGATGGATCAAGGATAGAGAGGAAGTAAATACGAAAGTTTGAGGATACCGTCAAGAGATTATGATGGAAGTATGATTGGAGAAGTGAGGAATAAGAAGACAAACAGACATAAAGGGTGTTGGTTAACTCAATGTTAAAGAAGGCGAGACAGGTAATAACAAAGTCATTTCACAAAACCATTTTTTGATGAGTTATTCTAAATGTGCATAGTTCATTTTTTTATCACCTACTGCGGTATGAGAATGCATAATTTATTCCATGGTCGAGTGTTATAATTGAAGTAATGGATGGTCCTCATTTATTAGGAGCCAAGGAGGTAAGTTGAGACATGTGGATTATAGTTGAACGACATATTAGAAATATCCTTCTTAATTTAGTAAGGAGTGTTAGGGCCATAACATCATTAACACTAGTTGAGGATGAGTGGTAGCTTCCAACAAAATTTTATTTTAAGATTTTTGGATTGTAATCGCTAGTTGTCTCCCTTAGGTTATTGGAAAAGCATACGATAAGATATGAAATATGTTTTAGTATTTTTACTGTGTTGATGGTTCGGATGGGCTTTGACCACTATATAAATATATTAGAAACATTGTAAATAAGGATATCTCATAAGGACACTTAACTAGTGATAATATAAGTTCCTCTCCATTTCAGTTTCCAATGGCCAATCGAACCCACTTTAAGATATTTTGCGGCAATGGAGGTTAGGTCAGCATTAATGGACCGCATTGGGCCAGAGAAAAAGAAGGATGGGACGATAGTAGACATTTTGGGTAAGCTAATTTTAGGAGAGCATTTTCCCCCATGTCGGTGGATATGCAGTAGACGAAAGAGGATGTTTGAGAAAATATGGAACCTTTATGTCCCTATGGTTGAGGATGTTTCAGTAGAAGTGCTGGCAGAATGTCACCATTCTGGGATGACCATCTACCCCGGAGAAGATAAGATTTATATGGATATGAAGCAAATTTTCTTTTGGCCAGGAATAAAGACGAGGGTAGCTAAATTTGTCTCAAGTTGTTTGACATGCCGAAGGATAAATGCTAAACAAGGAAATCCCAAAGGGTTGTTATTGCTATTGGAAGTGCCGACTTGAAAATGGGAGCATATATCAATGGAATTTATTGATGGTTTCCTAGGAGTTAAAACGGCAATGAGCTATCTGAGTTATATTAGATAGGCTCACTAAAAGCGCTCATTTTATTTTTGTTACAAATAATAACGAAATAATAGGACCGTGGCATCTTCAGCGCAAATTTATATTAAGGAGGTGGTTTGACTTCATGGAATCTCAGTTAGCATTGTTAGTGATAGGGATCCCTTATTCAGTAGCGAATTTTAGAGAAGTTTGCAGTCAGCTTTAGGAACCTCGTTGAATCTTAGCACTACTTACCACCTACAGACCAACGGTCATACCGAAAAAGTAAATAGGATTTTGGAAGGCTTGTTGAGAGCTTGCATCATAGACTTTGGAGGACACTGAGAGAGTAGAGTTTGTGTACAATAATAGTCACCAAATGACGATTGGCATGATACCATTTGAAGCATTATACAACAGACCATGCAAATCACCAAATTGTTAATGGAAAACCACTGATAAAATTCTACTCAGACCATGCTTGATTCGCGAGAACTCAAAAAAGACAGAGTCGATTGGGCAAGGAATGAAGGCTGCACAGGATCACTAGAAGTCCTACGCTGACAAGTGGAGGAAGGAAATTGAATTTGAGATAGGAGACATGGTGCTCGTTAAAATTTCCCCTCTCAGGAAGGTCATGAGATTTGGTAAATTGGGATAGTTAACACCAATGTTTGTTAGGCCTTTCCTGATCTTGAAAAGAATAGGGAAACTTACATATCGGGTAGAGCTAGCAGATAAGTTGGCGGGAGTCCATGACGTATTTCACGTTTCGCACTTAAGGAAATGCCTTCATAGCACCGCCACCATAGTAAAGCCTGATCAGTTGGTAGACATTGAGACGGAGTCGATAGCACCCATTGCCACCGCATGCATAGTAGAGCACGTAACTAGGAAGTTCCGTAACAAAAAATTAGGTTGGTTCGAGTATAATGAAGAGATAATCTGATGGAAATCACATGAGAAACTAAAGAGAAGATGAGAACTTCTCATCTTGAGCTTTTCTCTGGTAAACTTTTTTCTCCAAAATTAGGCTTTGGTTGCATCTTTGTTACTAGATTGGATGGTAGAAAAATACTGCCATGCGTTTTGCTACCATTTTTACATTTACGTAGAACTTTTTGCATGTTTAGAATGCTTGCATACATGCATATATGTCATGACCTTTCATACACACTAGGATTGAGTTCACCTATATTGTGTTTGCATACATAATCACATTGCACTTTTGGTTGAGTGGATGGTTATGTAGATAAATTAGTTGTACAACATGGATGCTTAGTTTACATTACACTATCTGTTCCTTTGGGATTTCGGGGATGAAATCCTTTTAAGGGGGAAGAATGTAACACCTCGTAAAAATTAATAAGAAATTAATTAATAAATAATAAGGCTAAAAATGGAAATTTTGTAAATGTTACAATTTGGCCATGAAAGTTGTGACGTTGCATTCGTGGCCATTTTTTGATCAATTTTCATATATAAAGTTTTGAAATCAAAGCTTAAACGTCACTGAAGTTTGAAGCTTGAAGTTTTAGAATTTAAAATAATTCAAATGTAATTCAAATTCAAAACTGTAATTAATATTAAATTTTGTAATTTCAAAAGTTAATGATGATTAGGATTTGGGTTTAAGTAAACGTTAAAAGAAACGATAATGTTAAAAGTTAACTAAGCAATTAAATAATAATTAAACGGTAGTAGTATAATGTTCCCATATATAGGCAATCAGTCGACCGCCTACTTAGGGCTGGTCGAGAGCTAGCGGTCGACCGCCTGAGTAAGAGCGATCGATTGGTGCATGTTGTGGAAGCTAAGGTTATTTTGTCCAGGAACTGCCCGAATTTATTATTTTAAATCTGATGGATCTTGTGACTTCTAACCTCTATAAATAAGAGCCTGGCTCACTCACTTTTATTCACAAATTATTTGGGAATGTAAGCGGAGCTCTATTAGTTTCTTTCTTCCATACGATTCAGAAGTTTTTTAAGGTCATTCGGTAACGAATTTTAGATATAAGTATTCAATTTCTAATTCTATTCTCCTCCAATCCTTGAAATTCTAAATCTAATTAATATACAATCCAATTATTATATATTTCAAAAGAAAGAGGTCTCAAAAGAGAAAATGAAGCAGGTGTAATCAAATCCAAAGGGGAAAGCTTGGAATTATCTGTAAATAGAAACCTTAGTTTTTCTCATTTTAGTAATTGTATAGTGTAGGTTGGATTTGATATATGCCTTGGGGAATTTTGGTTCACGAAAAATTCAAATCTAAACCCTCAGAATTCTCCCAAAGTGAAAAGTCAATTCTTATGTTATTGGAATCTGAATTATTCTATATTAAAATAGTAGAATTTGTGTGGTTATTGAAATTTTAATATTTTACATTCTATTCCACCTCTTATTTTTCTCTTTTGATATGGTTGAAGGTTCTAAAAGATAGGAAATGTGTGCAAAATGCGGATTCACTTATTCATAGTTTGCACTACTTATTTCCGTAATTTAAATGTGAATTCTTTTTCCATTTTATATGTGAAAGTTGAATAGAATGTAAATGGATTGAATTGTAAACTCTATTGATGTTGATTCTACTATTTTAATACAAAATAAGTTTGGAAATTGATTTTATTTTATTATACAAGTCTATTGTTGGGCTAAGGATATTAGCTATTTTGTATGTTATGGTATGAAATTAGACTTGTAAAAATTAGAAGTTCTGACATTCAATGATTTGTACAGGGCGTAATCTTTACACGCCTAGGAATACCTTAGTTGTGTATTTATAAATATATATATTAGCATATGAATAATGTATAATTAATAACGTACTAATTACGTAATAATTAGGTTAATAATTAGCATTAAAACCCTATCGGATGGAAGTTATGGATGATTATGATTAGGGGTGGAATAAAGGATTTTTCCTTATAGCCTTAGTGCAATTCAGTGAGGTATGTCGTACCCTAACACTCTCACTTTCAATAGGTGGCAAGAAAAATTTTATAATCTTACGATCCATGGGTGGTAAGACACACATTTCCCTTTGACTTTCCATGGACGGAACCTTTCCCTTTACAACAGAAGTAAAGTATGAGCAAGTACTTGTATAATACAAAATCTTGTAGTTTCAATACAGTTATCATACAGACCTTCAATAACAATATGTATTTAAATTCAATTTGGAATAGGATGAGGACAGAGAGAGAACGATTGAGAATTTAATCTGTTATGGCTAGGGGAGTGTAAAATATGACTAAGTTATAGGGATGCGAGGTCGATCAAAAGCATACGGAAGTACACCCAACTATAATAAGTACCCATGAAGGACGTGAGGTTAGTCTAAATTCTATAGGGTAAGTCTACCTAGTTAATCTGGCTACCAATGCCTACGAATGGTCGGAGTAATGTGAGACGCCATAGTTGGGTTACGGGTCATAATACGTATGATCTATTTTAGGGATCAAGGTTAGTAAGTGGCTATTGTAGGATCCGTCTCCTTCCTAATTAGAAATTAAATGGTCGGGGATAACATTTGGGCATGGTAAATGGAAATCTCAGGAAAGGTCTGCTTCAAGTTTGAGGTATTAAGTGGAAATTGTAGGGTCCGCCTCTTCAAAAAAGAAGTATTAAGTGGCTTGAGGAGATTTCATGTGATGTCAGCTAGATAATACCACAAAAGGGTCTGCCTTGGGTTAGGTATTAAATGATGGGGACCTGCCAAAGATATAAGTTTTAAATGGTCAAAGTCTGCATAATTCTTATTAAAAATGTATTAAGTGGCCTAGGTGCTTTCTCTCACATTATTAGGACATGATTGACGGTAGATGTGTAGGACTAGGAATGGCCTTGGGCCTATAGTTAAAGGTAAGTTATAGAGTTGGGTTAGAAAAGTTCAAGTTATAGGGTCAAATTGGGAGATCCTTCGGTCTTACAATTGGAGGTATTTATAAGAAACATAGTAGGGATACATAAGAAATATTCTTATCTAAGTTATACTACCAAATACTATTATGGAAAGACTTAAGATTTTATTCACCGGACATTGTTATTCTGATTCCCTCCTTATTACAACATAGGTTAGGGAAGACGACGCAGATCTAGGAGATGAAGGCAGAGACGGAATCTTGTGGCAGTTATCTATCTACTTCACTTTTTTTATATGTTGATGTACCCATTCAAACATGATGTTATTGTATTTTGAGATGTTGTACCATGAATTTTGAGATGTTATGTTTTGTTATGATATTTGAATTTTTATAAAAAGGGTGTTGTTTCTAATATTATATTTTATCCTTTCCGCTTTGAGAATTTTGATAGCATTAGTTAATAGCTCTGTGTATTGTTCAATTATACCAACCAATAGCTAGCTTTGGAATGGGTTTAATGTTTGGTAGGCCTTTTCTGGGTCAAAAATTAAGCTAGTTCTAAGGCAGGTTAACCATACTACTTTAATTAGAGATTTTGACTTTGAGTTGACAACAGTTGATCGTGATATTAACCTCATACAACTGAGGAGATGAATTCTCTACTGAATATTATTTTACTTCCTATGTTTCAACTCGGACCCAACTATAGTCGTTCGATGATTGACATGCCATGATTTAACTATAATCAAAGTGAAGTATCCATAATAAAGATAAACACTATTCCATCGGCATAATTATTTAATATTGTCACTCCGAGATTCCCTATTTGACCTAGTTGTTATTAACCAACTGGATACTCTTGGGTGAGTTATTCTATAGTTATCCAATGACTATTAGTATGTAACCCCTTAGCGAGCCCAGTGGCCATGAGTAATACATTACTAGTATTTGAGAGCGTCTTGTACTCTTGTCCCTACGGATGTATCGATATCCATTCTGGAAACAACTTGACCAGAAATATTTAAAATAATATTTTATATTGTAATAATTTTCTCATAATTAAAACTCCTTGTGACTATTACCACATAACACATTATTTAAGGGTTTTCTAATTAATATTCTTCAAATTAATTACGTAGTTAATTACATCACATATAACAAAGTATATAAAAGAAATTAAACATCTTTATATGAAGGAGGTTTGTAATAGTGCTAAATATGTGTAAAAAATTGCAAATTGCTCCTAAGCATACCCCTAACGCTCTCACTTGCAATGGGTGGTAAGAACACTTTTATAATCTTACAATTCATGGGTGGTAAGACATACATTTCCCCTTGACTTTCCATGGGTGATAAAACACCTTTCTCTTTACAACAGAAGTAAAGTATGAGCAAGTAGTTGTATAATACAAGCTCTTGCAGTTTCAATACAATAATCCTATAGACCTCCAATAATAATATATATTTAAATTCAACCTGGAATAGGATGAGACCAGAAATAGAATGATTGAGAATTCAAGTACGCACTCTATAACCTTTTGTGGTTTGCAAATCCTTGAACAATATAGATGAAAAAGAATGAATTTGCAAAGAGAGTGGAAGTGTACGAAGGAGTTTTTTACAATAAAGCATAGAAAAGTGAGAGTAAGAGAAAATCAGAGAATTATTGATAAGAAATTATTTTCTAGCTCCCTTTAAATATAAGTTGAAAGAATGTGTCCATTGGTGAAGGGTTGGAGCCAATACCCTTCCATTTGAATTTCAAAAAAATAAAATAACTACCTCTTTGTCGACATATGCCCAATGAGTATGTCGACATACATTAGTATATTCTATTTTCTTCTTTTAAAATTTAAATTTTGACTTCCATGATTTATAACTCAGGATGCATGTTTATATGAATATGTTTGGAGATGAAATAGAGTTAAATGAAACATGAATTTCAAGGATATTGCTATGGGGCCTTTAACAAAATTCTAAGACTCAATATACTTATTTAACACTTATAGTATCTTTGTCATTGAATCGCTTGTGTTTCATTCATCTTGAGTCAAATATATCTTTCATTTGCTCTAATCAATCTTCATATCCATAGCTAATTTAGTTGCTTTCATCCACCGATATTTATGTTTATCTCTGTATAATATCTCCATAGTATGTCTGAAAATACCGCATAACTCGAAGAAAAGTTCATAGTAATATTTGTATGGTTGTTGTCATCAAAATCATTACTTATGATATCAACAAGGAAATCATGTGAAAGTTTGTCTATTGCTTTCCTAACATCCCAAGACAATATCCTAAACCCTGACTGTGAGTCTATATAAGATCAAGTCTTGCAGTGCAGATTTCATATTGTCGATGTGGTGTAAATATATTTGACAAGGTTGTAGTTATTGTTCGAGATGGTGAAAATGTCCGTAAATGCAACTTTTTAAATATTGGTTTTTATTGTATGCCCAGGGGGCGGAATCTATGATCTCCGATAATATCTCATGCTATAAGCCTTATCACTCTAGATAAGTGGTCACTGGCTTGAATAATCCATTTTAAGAGTAACGTATGAGAGTTATGGATCTTGCCAAAGATTATGTAGTTTCCCAGTGTAAAATATTACATAATGATTGTTCAAAAATGTTAGAGTTTAAATGACATCTTTCCAAAAGTTAAAATTTTAATTATTCTATAGGTTGTGTAAGGATGCATTTCATCAAAAATTAATATAATCCATTTGATTTTTTAATGTGCAAATATTTTGTTAAACGAGCAATATTAGAGTATTTTTTAATTATATATCTTTTGCGCAGTTCCAAGTAGAAAATATTCTTATTATATTATAATATTTTGATAAAACTAAATATTACTTTTACACTTTATTACTAGTTGTAAGGTGTTAAGGCATTTACTATATCCTTGATGTATCTCCATTTTAGTTTTTTGTACTTTTACCGCTATGGAAATGCTAACCATGTTAACCACATAGGATGGTATACTCTAGTTGATTTTGATTAGAGGAAAATTAAAAAATCTTGGTTCTTTTATCAATGACCACTAATAACTGTGGTAAGATGTTTGATTGCATAACTTGTAGTCATGATTCTTTTATCCAAGACACAAACACACACACACATATAGGATTTTCATTTTAAAGGTTTTATAATTTAGGATAATAAGTTTCAAGGACAAAATTTCAGAATGTTCAATTTCAAGGACATTTACCATTTATAATTTTCCTTTAGAAAAATGATGATTTCTTTTTTTTGAGATAAAGGATGTATGATTTGGGAATCATATAGCCGTACTAGATATATATGTAATAAAAAAAGATAGAGGTCTCAGGCCCCAGGCCCGCACAATAATAAAACTACCAACATGCCTGATGAGATAGCACAAAAATCCAAGTAAATAAAGCCAACATACCTGGCCTAATAGCAATAGATAAATACCAAAAAGAACTAAAATACCATAAAAGAACTACAAAGACCCACAAGTCAGAACTAGATCCAAACGCATCTACGGAACCCGCCAATAATCTCACGGTAGTAACAAGGCATGTGGCAAGAGAAAATGAATTTTCGATCCCAGTCCTTTACAACTAAAATCTTCTTGTTGTTAGCGCCGTATTTGTCGTATTTTAAAGGACCAACTAATCCTCTAATAGCATGTAGTAGAGTCCTCGTCCATCTTTCTCATTGTCTAAAATCTAGCTAGAAATGACCTTCCATAATGAGTGATAACACAGACCACTGGTCGGGTAGGTTTATGTTACATCCTTCTTACACCAAACATGTGGAACGTCATTTGAAAGTTAATCAGCTAACACCTAAGCAATACGCTCAGCACTATCAGGGTCAGACTGAAGGGAAAAGACAAGGTGCCTTTTCAAACCAAAAATCAGGGTGTTAGTAAGAAAGGGAGCATAAGTGATAAGAGGAGGATCTGGGTCATGCATAGGATGCCCTGGAATAGGGGACTGTATAGGGGAGCACGGTCAGGAGGGCATCAGAAAGAGGGAAGGCACGGGTGGTGAAGGAGGAGCATAGGCCAAAGAAGCCGGAGGGGCAGAATAAAGAGGAGAAGCCGGAGGAGCAGAATTCGAAGGGGAAGCTCAAGGAACCGTTAAGGATAGGGCATCTAAGGAGACATGTGTGGGAGTGGAACTCTCAATCGAAGGGGCCGGATCAAGGGGAGCTTTTAATTCTGACTAGGAGAATAGTGTTTCAGAGGGAGATTAGATGGCGAGGTGCCAAAGTGGGGGGCAAAATGAGCTAATGTGGCTAAAGCAATGACAAGTATCACAAATGGGAGACTTCCATTAAAAGTAACACTTAAGTGGGCAGGCCGGTTCTCAGCCAAGAGTATGAGGGTTTCGAAAGGTGGCTTCCTTGATAAAGTAGTTTTAATAAAGGTTTTTGCATACTCAAGGAGGTGTCGTCTCACTTTAGAGATGTCAAAGTAGATTAGATGCACTATATTATTTGATGTCTACTTTATTCCTTCCAAAAATTGGAAGACTGAAGGGCTAATAGAAATGTGCACCCAAACAGGAACCGAAAGGATTTGTTCACGAGCAATGTCAATAGAGGGGCTCCATTGGGTAATAATAAACACTTTCTCATCGATAAAAATTAGATCCGCTTCAAAAATCCAGGATCTTTCCAAAGGACAAGTGAATATAAGAAAATACGTAGATTTGTTGCATCTAACTTCAACTGTTCCATGAAGTTTCCAAACCTTTAAGGCAAGCCTTTGCACAGAGAAAACGAAGGAGGGTCATCCAAGAAGAAACCAATGAGTTGGTCCTCCCAAAGGAAATACCTTCCTTAGGATGGGGTTCGCCAAAAAAAATCAATCGCAAACTGTTTGGGAATGTACGAGTCAGTGTTCACTAGTTTCTTCTTACAAAGAGACGACGAATAAATAATCGCAATAGGACCCATTTTCACAGCATTAGCATAAGCTAGACTGTCGACCAAACTATTGCAACTGCGTTAACGGCCATGGAAGGAGGAATAGGAACTACCTGACACGAGCAAACGTCAGATGCAGAAGCCAAAAAACTCTCCGAACTAGATGCAAAAACAATACTAGTGCTGACGTTGGCAGTCGAGATGGGATTAGGTGTAATTTTTATCAAAATTAGCAACTTTCAAACAGACAACGAGCTCGTTTCCAGGACTCACGCCGTCGTCAGAAGGAGGCAACTTCACAAGTAGCTTAAACTCGGCATTGTCAAAAAGCTTCTGAAATCTAGCACTGCAATCAAAGCAGCGATCGGGACGCACAAGCATGTGGAGGCATAGAAGGGAAAGTTGGGTCGCGATGCTAACGTGAAGGAACTTGATGGCATAGTAGGAACTACCTATGCTTCGATTAGAATTTTCAATTTAGATCTAGAAAGTAAGAGAGAGAGTGTCGCCATTAAATTTCAAAAGCATTTTTCGACGTAAGTGTTGAGCATCAACTGTTTTTCAAATGATGATTTCTTTTATTTTTTACCATTTATCGTTTTCTTTAAGAAAAATTGTAATTTCTTTTATTTTTTGTTCCTAAAACTAATTATTTTGAAGTATTGCTCTTAAAATTTATTACCATGTACGAGAACACTTCAGTCTAATTTTTTGTGCACGTATATATTCTAAGTTTAGAAAAACAAAACAATTTTTTTATTTCACCTTTGGTTACATATTAGAGTATATTTAATTAGATGTTAAAAAAGAGATAGTGTTGGTGGTTAAACTTTTTACAATTAATATCAGAGTCGAACAGTTGGAACATTATAATTGTTTATTGAAAAGCTATAGAGATTTGCACCAACACTTTTTTTTTAAATAACCAACAACGATCAGTTAAGAACTTATCTTTTACGCCTCTTTAGCAAGATCGAAGTATAGTTTGTGTCACTAGATCAAATGAACCCTAACGGCCAATAGTCTGTAATAATAGTGCCATAGCAAATTTAAATGGTACATAATGAAGATGGTGCTTTGTTTATGGGCCTTATAACTCAAAAAATAAATAGACCTAATAAATGGCCTACATATCTTTCTTATATTACGTTTTTACATGGACATTACTAAAAGTTTGTACTTTGATATCAGCCCAAATGATACATTCAATTCAATTCAGTCTGAACCAAAAATTAATGATATAAAGCCCATAATATGTCAATGCAAGTAATTTATTTATTTGAACATGTAAATATGAAATATACTTTGTTCTGGGCTCTTGGAGAACTCGAAATCATGTACTATTCTACCATAGGTGAATAAAGAGTGCGATATATCATATTGTTTAAATTATTTTAACCAACTTAATTAGGATTGGTTGGTCGTACACTTGTTTAATAAGGATTTATGCACTAAACACATCGACATAAATGCAACGTAAATCAAATGACTATTATATGGTAATTAAAAAGGTGTCTATAAATTGTGCAAAACACACTTCATTAATTAATGGTCACAGCTGCATAAATTGTGCATCGTTTATCAATAAATTAATGATCACGGTATCAAGCGAGGCAAGCCAAGACATGATCTCCACCCATACCCTAATTTATGGGAATTTAAACGTGGACAAAACAAGTTTGTAATGATTGCATATGTTAATTTATTGGTGTGTGAGCTTACAATGTGAATACAATGTGAAATGCTGCTTCCACCGCAAAAAAGACCACGGGAAGTACAAATATGAGAACGGGAAGAGGAAATCAGAGAGGCTAAGGCAATGTTTGGTTTATCCTTTTTATTTTTGGGTTTTTGTCGTATAAAAATGCGAACAGCGCATGTATCTTGTGGAAAACGATCAATTTAGAAAACAAAGTTAGTACACAAAACAGAAAACAAAGTTAATACACAAAATAGAAAACAACTTTTTTTAATTTTTCATGTTTTGAGAAATAAGATAAGTTTGGAAACAATCCATTGTTCCTCCATTCACTCCGTGGTCCCCTCCTTACTTCCATTCTATCCGTTATCCCTCCACTCATATAATATTTTGTAATTAATATTGAAAACTCAAAATACAAAACTCATTTTAGACCAAACGCAACCTAAAATATTCAATGGTTTCGATTTCTGCTGCTCAAAATCGCATCTCCATTACCAGTTGTAGAATCGTTTGTGTTATATAATTGGTGAGAAAATGAATTCTCGTCTTCCATTTATTATGATTAGAAACAATAGAACTTTTCACAAAAACCCCCAATAGGAAACGCTAATAGGAAATAATAAGACAAACCTTTACAAATATTGGAGGAAATTAGCGAGAATGACAAGCTTTGGAAAAAAAATAGACCAAATGACACCAAGTTTAATTTTTGAGCTAAAGAACAAATTTTGAAAAAAAAAATCAGACTGAAGGACAATCCTAGTTCTAACTAGCATTATATTCAGTTTTTATACTATACAAAATGCTAGTTTTAAATAGCATTATATTCAGTTTTACACTACAAAATTCTAGCTATAATTAATATTGTCCTTCAGCTTAATTTTTTTTCAAAGTTTATCCTTCAGCCCAAAAATGAAACTTGTTTTCCTTCAACCTAATTTTTTTTCAAAATTTGTCCTTGTGCATATTTTCCACTTTCCAATAACTATTAGAACCCCACAACGGTCTGAGAATTAACTGTTCGTTTTGTATAATTTTGAATAAAAAACAAGCGTTGTAATTTTTCATTAATTTCAATTGAACTCATAATGATAATATGGTAGACAAAAATTATTTGCATCACAAGACGCAAATAATAAGAATTAAAATGCACAGTAAAAAACAAAATGTGAAAAGCGGGAGAAAACATATCTACAATACAAAGAGAGAGAAAAGTAATCAAAAGGAGTAAGTGACGTAGCGGATCAACTTAACTATTACAAATGAGACTCTCGACCTATTTATAGGCATTTGACTCGAACAACACAATTCGTACAAACTCATAAGTCGGCTCCGACTCACGACTCACGACTCATCATAACTCGGCGATGACTTATTCACAGCGGCGACTCAACTCATCTACAAACAACGAACTGCGACTTATAAAAGACACGACTTAAAAACTTATGACTTAATGCATATGTACAGAACGACTCAACAATACGCGACTTAAAATGACGACTTACGACTTAACAATCAGAAAATACAAACAGAAAATACATCACTTAAGTCGTTGCCGACCTAACAACTTCTCACGACTCAACTTACAAGTACACGACTCAAGAAAAAACGACTTAACCCAGTTCACGACTTAAGAAACCAGACGACTCATCTTAAGTCGTAACTCGGCAGCGACTCATCACTTCTCTTAAGTCGTAGACGACTTATCTCTTGTGTATTCTCAGCTTGTGCTGCTCCTCCTGCATCCTTCTTCTTAAGTCTTGGACGACTTATGCCAGCCTCTCCCTTGAGTCGTGGACGACTCGTGCCTTCTGCTTCAATAAGTCGTGGACGATTTATGCTTTCCTCTTCCTTAAGTCGTGTGCGACTTAGTCCTTCGTCTCTGGCCTGAGCTGCATCATCCTCCCCTGGTTGAGAGAAATTCGTCCTCGAATTTGCACTTTCCTCCTTCGTGACACAATTATCCCCATGATAAGGTACTAGATGCTTAACATTGAATACGTCAGAAGTGTACTCATCCTCCGGCAGCTTCAACTTATAAGCATTTTCATTTATCCGTTTCACGACTTCTACAGGACCAATTTTTCTACCTTTCAACTTGTTATAAGCGCCCACTGGAAAACAATCCTTTGTTAACACTGCATAAACCATATCTCCTTCATTAAACTCAACATTTCTTCGCTTCCGATCTGCAGAGCGTTTATACTTCTCATTTGCCTTCTCCAATCGTTCCTGAACGATTTTATGACAATTAGTCAACCCCTCAACAAAATCAACAGCTCGTTTAACCGTCCCCTTTGGCGGTGGTACTACCGTTAAATCCAACGGTCCCCTCGGTAAGCTTGAGTATACTATCTGAAATGGACTGAAACCCATACTACGGTTCACAGCATGATTATGAGCAAACTCTGCTTGACATAACTTCACATCCCAACTCTTCAGATTGTCTTGCACCAGACATCGTAATAAATTTCCCAATGATCTGTTCACAACCTCGGTCTGTCCATCCGTTTGCGGATGATAAGCGCTGCTAAAGTTCAACTTCGTTCCCACCATCTTCCACAAACTTAGCCAAAAATGACTTAGAAAATGAGTATCCCTGTCCGACACAATCGATTTTGGCAATCCATGAAGTCGATATATCTCTTTGAAAAACAACTGAGCAACATGAACAGCATCCGCCGTCTTCTTACAAGCAATAAAATGTGCCATTTTCGAAAATCGGTCAACCACCGCATAAATGGAATCATTACCACGCCGTGTTCTCGGTAACCCCAACACAAAGTCCATACTCACATCAACCCAGGGTTTAGTTGGTACCGGTAACGGCATATATAATCCAGCATTAGTCGTAGTTCCTTTCGAAACCTGACAGATATGACATCGCTCTACAAATCTTTCCACTTCTTTCCTCATTGATGGCCAAAAGTAAGACTGAGATATTAACTGTAACGTACGATCTCTATCCACGTGGCCTTCTTCATGTAGTTCTTTCACAATCTTCATTCTCAAACTACAATCAGGTATGCACAATCGATTTCCTTTGAATAGAAAACCGTCTACCATCATAAACTCATCCGTCTTTTCCTCCTTGACTTTATCAACGAACTTTGCAAAGTAAGGATCATCAACAAATAACTCTGGCAACACATCAAACCCTGTCACCTCAACTTTCAGTGTAGTCAACAAATGACTCCTCCTACTCAAAGCATCCGCAACACGATTCGTCACTCCCGATTTGTGTTTCACAACAAATGTAAACTGTTGCAGATATGCAATCCATGATGCATGTCTCGCTGAAATCTTGTCTTGCCCTTGTAAATGCTTTAATGCCTCATGATCAGTGTAAAGAACAAACTCTTTCTGAAATAGATAATGTCTCCAGTGTTTAATAGCTTGCACAACAGCATAGAATTCCACATCATAAGTACTATATCTCATCTTCGCTCCTGATAACTTTTCACTGAAATATGCAATAGGACGTCCCCTCTGACTCAACGCTCCTCCAATCCCAACCTTGGATGCATCAGTATGTAGTTCAAACACTAGCTGAAAATCTGGTAATATTAGAATTGGTGCAGACGTCAAGAGTCCTTTGATTCGATCAAAAGCAACCCCGGCTTCCTCCGTCCATGCAAACTGTTTACCCTTCATACAATCAGTCACAGGCGCCATCACACTACTAAAGTGTGGAATAAACCTTCGATAAAATGAAGCCAACCCGTGAAAACTACGAACTTCCGTTATCGTCTTGGGTTGCGGCCAATCTCTGATAGCTTCGACTTTACTTTGGTCAACCTGTATTCCTTCTTCCGACACAACATACCCCAGAAATAAAACACTCCTCGCCATAAAAACACACTTCTTTGTAGCAGCATAGAATTGTTCTTCACGAAGAATAATTAACACTTTCTTCAAATGCTGAACATGCTCTTCTGTACTAGCACTGTAGATTAGAATATCATCGAAGTAAACCACCACAAATTTCCCAATGTATGGTCTAAAAATCTGATTCATCACCCTTATGACTGTACTCAGTGCATTCGATAGACCAAACGGCATTACCAGCCATTCATACAATCCTTCCCTCGTCTTGAATGCCGTCTTCCATTCGTCCCCTGGCCTAATGCGAATCTGATGATAACCGCTCTTCAAATCAATCTTAGAAAAGATTACGGACCCACTGATTTGATCTAATAAATCATCAAGCCTCGGCATCGGAAATCTGTATCTGACTGTGATCTTATTCAATGCTCTAGTATCTGTGCACATCCTCCACGTTCCATCCTTTTTGGGTACCAATAAAGCTGGTACAGTACAAGGACTTAAACTCTCCTGCACACGCCCCTGTTCAAGCAATTCTTCCACTTGCCTCCTCAATTCTTCATGTTCCTTTGGACTCATTCGATAATGTGGTTTGTGTGGCAACACAGCACCTGGAACAAGATCTATCTGATGTTGTATATCCCTCAACGGTGGCAACTCCGTTGGTAACTCCTCTGGAAATACATCGTCAAATTCTTTCAAAACTGGCTTCGCTTCTTCCGGAATTTCAACCTCTTTATTGCTCTCTCGCCCAATCAACAAAAACACTTCAGGCTCCTCCTCTACTTCCTTCACAAACTCCTTCAAAGATAACAAAGTTTTAAGCTCTTCAATCTCCTCCAACTTGTTTTCCTCCTGTTGTCGCTTCTTTGGAATTAGAGTAATCTTTGTGCCTTCAAACATGAAACTGTAACTGTTGGTACGCCCATCATGTTGCACCGCCCTATCATACTGCCACGGTCTCCCCAGCAACAAATGACAGACATCCATATCTACCACATCGCACCGGATTTCATCTTTGTATTTCTTTCCAATTGAAAACTTCACACAAGCCCTTCGTCCAACCTTCACCTCCCCGCCTTTCCTCAACCAAGCTAGCTTGTACGGTTTCGGATGTTTCTCAGTCTTCAACGCCAACTTCCTCACAGCTTCTGAAGAAATTATATTATCACAGCTTCCAACATCAATAACAAATTTGCAAACCTTCCCTAGAATGGTACATGTTGATTGAAAAATATTGCTCCTTAACCAACTACAATCCTCCTCTTGCTTTGGTGTTAAACAAGACCTCTTCATCATTAGATTATAACCTTCGTCTCCTGACACTTCTTCTTCCTCCTCATCAGGTGGTGAATTGGAACATTCAGCTTCTTCATCCTCATCCTCAACCTCCACTATCATAGCTCTCTTCTTCGGCTTTGGACATTCGCTACTTTTGTGGCCCATTTCTTGGCAATTATAACACTTGAAACCATTACTGACTTTCATCTTTCCAACCTCATTCACAACTGGTTTCGCATCAGCTTTGAAACATTAGAACTCCCACTAACACCCTTCACTGGATTGTTGGAATTTGTAAACATACCACCTCCTCGTCTTCCCTGTTTCTCCCAGGCTAACGCTTTCTGGTGTGCTTCCGCTACAGATCTAGGATCAAACATGTTAACCATATCCTGAATCTGCATTCGCAACCCTCCAACAAATCTAGACGTCAGTTGTTCTTCCGTTTCCATAATATCATTCCTCGCAATAAGCTGATAAAACTCATCCGCGTAATCATTAACATTCTTTGTGCCCTGCCTCAAATTCTGCAAACGTTGATACATCAAAGATTGATAATTGTAAGGTAAGAACGTTGCTTTCATCAATTTCTTCATCTTCTCCCAAGACTCAACTTTTGACTTCCCCATCCGTTCACGTGTAAGTTTGGTTTGCTGCCACCATGCCAAAGCTCTACCCCTCAACCTCGTAGCAACCAACTTCACTCTACGATGTTCTGGAACTTCTTTGAAGTCAAAAATCTCTTCAACATTAGCCACCCAATCTAGAAACTCCTCCGCTTGCATACCACCTTTGAATTCAGGAATTTCAGTCTTCATCCCCGACTCCCACTTGCGATCATACTCAGAGTGATTTCTTCCTTGTCCTCGTCCTTGTCCTTGAACACTACCACCATCATACTCCTCTTCAAAATCAAATGTATATCGTTGTCTATCTCGTCCACCCACATCTCTACTACCATCACGTCTTCCACCAACATCTCTTCTATCTACATTCCTCCGTTCACGATCATTCACGTTTCCCCCACGCCTTTGATCATCATCAACACTTCTTTCTCGATTGGATTGTGGTGAGACTCTACTTCCCCCATGGTTAGATTCAGGTGATACCCTTCTCCGATTCTGATTCATCTCTAACATCATCTTCTCTAACCGACCAATTCCTTCGTTAAGCTTTTCACTAAAGTTTTCATTGATTCTTTGCTCCATCTCATCAGCTTCCTCTCTTCTATACAAAGCTTCTATGTTTTGATGACGATTTGCTCTCCTCGGTGGCATGATTGTAAATTTCACAAATTCAACAAATTTAGATTTCGAAAACTTCAAAAACTTCAACACAATCGGTTCGAATCAAGTCAAACGACTTATCTTGGCTCGGCACACAACCTAACTCGGCTGGCCGACTCAACTCCACTCGCACACGGCTTTATTCAAAATGTCTCGGCGCGCAAAACTTCCCCGCGCGAAATCCAAACACTTTTCGACCTTTGATCCACAATGAAATGGATCGGAAACTCCTAACGTGTTGCTACTCGACGATGAATCACGATGAACACGACGAACACAAAGCCAATCTCCTTGATTTCAACTCAAATGCGAACGTCTTCACTTCGACTTAGCTCGGCCGATCTTGATTCCTTCAAACTTCTAAAATGATTAGGCTCCAAGTCTCGATCTAGCTATGATTGGCTAAAACAAGCTCTGATACCAAAACTGACGCAGCGGATTAATCAAAACAATGTAGATCGATGAAAGTAGAGATCGATGGATTGGAAGATACTGAAATGCCCAAATTCGTTGATCCGAAGATACCGAATTCTAGCTATCCCGAACTCGTTGATCGCGCACGATACCGGGTTCAAAGATCTGCGATTCTTCACACGTTGATCTAGCGCACTAGATTCCGTGAATTGGCTTCTGCAGTCGTTGAATCGAGCGCACTCGATTAACCGAAAGAAGAGATAGGAGATTACACTCGACTACCAATTTGGCGAAAGCACAAAGCTAACAAAACAAGAGTTTTATTTCAAATCAACTTAACTATTACAAATGAGACTCTCGACCTATTTATAGGCATTTGACTCGAACAACACAATTCGTACAAACTCATAAGTCGGCTCCGACTCATGACTCACGACTCATCATAACTCGGCGACGACTTATTCACAGCGGCGACTCAACTCATCTACAAACAACGACCTGCGACTTATAAAAGACACGACTTAAAAACTTATGACTTAATGCATATGTATAGAACGACTCAACAATACGCGACTTAAAATGACGACTTACGACTTAACAATCAGAAAATAAAAACAGAAAATACATCACTTAAGTCGTTGCCGACCTAACAACTTCTCACGACTCAACTTACAAGTACACGACTCAAGAACAAACGAATTAACCCAGTTCACGACTTAAGAAACCAGACGACTCATCTTAAGTCGTAACTCGGCAACGACTCATCACTTCTCTTAAGTCGTAGACGACTTATCTCTTGTGTATTCTCAGCTTGTGCTGCTCCTCCTGTATCCTTCTTCTTAAGTCTTGGACGACTTATGCCAGCCTCTCCCTTGAGTCGTGGACGACTCGTGCCTTCCGCTTCAATAAGTCTTGGACGATTTATGCTTTCCTCTTCCTTAAGTCGTGTGTGACTTAGTCCTTCGTCTCTGGCCTGAGCTGCATCAGTAAGCAAAGCATATTATATCGATGTCACACTATTTGATTTCCCAAGCATATACTAAGCAAACATCCCATGGTTAATTTGATGACGATTCCTGTAACGACCCACTTTTCCGTACAGTCTAAGCTAATAATATAACCGCACAAGTCAACTCAAATTGCACAAAAAAGCGGATTGTTAAGGGTGAAGAAGAAAGAGGCAGATGAAAAATAGAAAAAAACAACACAGAATCTCACAATCGCAGCGGAACAAAATATAATATATAATAATAGATTTTTATACAAAAGAATCTGTAGCTGTAAATATATACAATCATCAGAGTACAACAATCAATACATCAATATGGACAATTATTATAACTTGTCATTACCAATGCTGACTATATAGTCTACACACAGAGCGTAATATAATCAAGTATGGGTATACGTCTCTGTCATCCAGCTCGTCTCCTGAGCTCCATAGTATCCTAACCTGAATCTGTAATACTCGGTCTGACCTGAGCATTATAATAAAATAACACCCGTGTTAGTCTGAAAAACCAGCGTGAGAAAAATACACTTGATTTGAATTTATTAAAGTTATCAAAATCCTTTGAAAAATAAAGGTATCTCGTAAGACTACGCCACACATAAACAGGTCGGATTTTTACCTTACGATAACCAAAACATTTTATATCAAAATCATCTGATATTATAATAGTGTCTATAGAAAGTAAATTAGAAAATAGCTGAAATGTTTACATCTCACGTTTCAGCATAGTTGGGCACAATCAAAACCGTACGAAGCTTATTGGAGAATGAATTCCATACAATGAGTGGGCTACTGGGGTACCGCCCGTCATAGTACACCTCTAGAAAAATGTGCCGAGGACCTCGCTTGGATCCCTGGCCAACATAAGACCGACCTACCCCTAACCTGGATAGTATCGAATATGTTATCACCCCGGGTGTTCCCACCCTTAATCAAGCGCTCACTTTTCCATGCACAACCATATCCATAATTTTTATATATCCGAGGGTATCTAGAAAGGTGATAACATATCCTAATTGGGTGCGACTCACTTAGCCTTGTTGCATCTCCCCTGTTTCAGTCATTCCCGGTTGATGAGGCTTGAGGCTACGTTTACCTTTCAAGAACAATTCCACTTAGAATGCTCATCGTCCTCCAATGACGATGTTCTGATAGCATTCGTCCATACAAGTTGTCCTGGGTCTGGATAAACCAAATCACCGTCTTCACTATCTTCACGGTATCCATTCATAATGCTCAAATCGGATCGAAGTGGTTTTTGGATAATTAAACCCGATCCCGGTCTCTTCGAAATGATCAACTAATTTGGCCAAATTTGATAGTCGGTTATTTAACTATCAAATAACATCCATAAGCAGTCACTAGGCCTTATTATAAATTTTCCAAAATATTTATTTTTAAAATATCTTTATAAGATTTATATATTCAAATCTCCTCCAGTATTTCAATATTTGAAAACAAATTCAATACTTATATCCATAACATAATATTTCGACTCGCCTCAATACTTAGAATATTTTCTTTCAATTCCATTTCTATGATTCAACACTTTGAAAATATTCCTACTAGTAATAATCTCGTAGTGAAATATTTCAAATCCTTTTGGTTTCATACTTAGGAAATTTCCGTAAGTATATATTCTTCCAAATCGATTTCACTTGTCTCTGAATTTCAACTACCCAAATCCTAACTTCTTCATGAATTCTAATTCAAATTTCGAAGTTATTTTATTTCAACACTTTGGAAATTCCTTTACATTTTCCCAAATTCCATTTTTGAGAATTTCTCTTATAAAATCACATTTATTGAATAAACCCCGTTTTCAAATCTCGAGAAGATTCATAAATAAATTTCAATCATTTCAAAACTATATATATATATATATATATATATTTAAGTATTTTAAAAGAATAATAATTTATTTATTTTTAAACATGTTTAAGTACTTACTTAAAAATATCAAACTCTTTAAATAAACATCAGTTACTCGATTCCAACTCATTTTTAAATAAACAAATCAATTTTCAAAGCTGATTTTAAAAATTAGAATTTATTACAATAAATATTAAATATTTGAAAAATTCACTTTTCGATGTATGTCAATTCTAACTAATTAAAATTACATGGTTTAATAAATAAAATTTCCCTTTTAAAAACGAACTTAACTTCTTAATTATACAAATATATTTTCAAAATCTCAATAAACAATTCAGTTTGTAAATTCCTCTCGATTCACAACACATCGATTTCATTCCGACCTCCTAACCATTTCCACTTCCAAAAATAGAACCAGATATTTTCCTCAACCCGATTTCCATATCCTAATATAAATTCCCCCTATGAATTTATATTCCCAAACTATCATCTGATATCGTTTTCTTTTATTTATAAATATCATTTATAAATTTATAACTCCTTTGATTCTCACTTTTTATAAAACTAATTCATTTATAAGATTCCATTTTATAAATCCATTTCTTTGTAAATTCCATTTATTTTTCAAATCTATTTTTAATATTGATTTCAACGCCTTCCATATTTTTCAGGATATCATTTTAAAAAAATCCATTGTTTAAAACCTTCTATATGAATTATTTTAAAATCTCTATTTAAAATATATTTTTCCCGAATTGTTAAGTACGATCAAAAATCTATTATTGCTTTATCCAAATCAATCTCTTTTAAATAATAAGAATTCCGATATAAATATTTTCATATTAAAAATCTCCTTTTAATTTCATAAAAATTCAAAATAATATTTATGGTATTTAAAATACCAAAATTAAGGCCAATGCTACAATAGCATCCAATAATTCAAATCACAACAATAATCTATAGCAGAGTATTCTAACACATCATATATTATTATATATGAAATTAAAAATCAACATTTTTGAGGAATCCAGTTGGATCCCTCCCACCTGTTTTCCTGCATCCACAGATGTTAGATAACATAAAATATCATTCCCACTTCGAGAGGGATATCGCGGTAATATAGGGTCATCCGCCATTATGCGGGGCGCATAGGTTCACATCCGCTCCACTGGCGGGAAATATATCCAACTACTAATATATATACTACTATATATATACATATATATATCCAAACTAATAATAATTTATAAATTCAACAAACATCTAATGATTAATTTTAATTGTTATCAATTAAATCCAGCAATCCAAAACGAGTGAGATTTACTCACCTTGATTTCTGAATCTGTTAATCGTTCAAATTCCAAGTTTATTCCATTGCATATTGTTTTGTTGCTACGATCCAACGTGACTCGTTTTCGAAATTTTGGACCTCGTACGAATAAATTTACGATGTATATAAGTTTATGATTTTTTTTTCTTTCCTGTAATTAAACTAATTTCACATTAATTAGAATAAATTTTAAAATTAATCACTATATACCTCTCAACAGCTTCTTCTCAAAACGAGCTTGCTCTGCCTGAAACCAACCCCCCCAAGTCGCCGTGCCTCCACCCCGAAACAGCAGCTCGACGCCTCCACGGCCATCACTTCCCATAGCATACGACATCCAGTTGAACACGCCCAAAGCGACCCAGATCACTGCCATGCTTGGAAGAGCTACAATCTGAATGTTCCTTCGCAACATCCTCGAACTTCAGCTCGCCCGATTCGATCTGCATCTGACCACGCCCATCGCTCCAGGCCGCTCCGCCCTCATCACACGTCTTCCAGAACTTCCCAACAATCCACATCGCGACCACCACGCTGCCACCATCGCACGTTCCCCAACTCACGATCGAGTTGCTACCTCAGTCGACATTCATGCCCCGTAGCCTACAGTCTCGCCTGCCTACAGTGGCCTGCCTATACGCGTGCGCCTATTGATGCTCCCCAACGCGCCTCCGCCTCTCGAATCGATCGAATGGCATCTCCTCACCTCTGGCCAACGCGCTCACATGCGCCCACTCTCCAGCCATGTCGCCTCTCTGCTGCGCCATACACGAGTACGATCGGAGCAATTTCGCCTTGTCGTGATTTTATTTTCTTTCTTCTTCTTTTTTATATCATCGTTCGATTCGAACTGAAGGAAAATAGGAAGGAGGATGTCACATTTTTAAACTGAAGGGGACACGTCATTTCTCATAGAATAGGGTGGCGTGTCTCAGATAATAGGCCGGCTTGATTTTGGTTAGGGTGGCTCAATTTGAAAATTTTAATTTATTTTATTCAAAATATCTCGCATTACATACGGTGAAATCTCGATCTCCTATTGAGGCGTGCCGCTTGGCGTTCCTAATATTACACCACTATTCAAAACCGAATGTAACAAGTTCCAGAACCTAATTCGATCGTATGCGGAAGATAGCTTTTTAAATCGACTATTTAAATTAAATTCAATTATTTCTATGCGTTTCAGATCGCACGAAAAAACGGTAAACCCAAACGCTACGAAATTTAAAATCCGATAATAATATACTATTACGGATCCAATGGAACTGATTTCGTCGAATTCCAAGACTGTGCCCCAAATCGCTATTTAACGAGTCGATTAAATCGACGATTTCAAAAATTTACGAAATCACTTGAAATTCTAGTTTTAAAAACTTATTAATTAAATTCTAATTCAAATAGAATTTATATCAACATTTGAAATCATTTCGATTCATATTCAATTTAAATTTCAGTTATTCACATTTTCGTATTACGATAAATCACTATATTCTGAAATTAAACGCTATTTCTCGAATTCAACCAATAACTCCGTATTCAAATAAATTTATAATTCAAACTCAACATTTAAAAACATTTAATATTCAAAATTTAAACATCGAAAAATACAGGTCGTTACATTCCTTCCCCCTTAAAAGAATTTCGTCCCCGAAATTGCTAAGGTAGGACGAATGATCCAAACCCACTACTTTTCAAAAACCCACTTAGTTAAAACCCTACATTTCACTTTTCTAAATCCATAAGTTCCATACAAAACATCTAGTTTCCATTTCCAAACCATAACCCTTTATTCCAATTACAATTCGAAATCAAACTTTCGTTAACAAAAATTTTCCAAATTTTTTTCTAACACACTAAATTTCCGAAAAAATTTGGCAGAGTCTCCCTTGTAAGGAGAGCCTTTTGCAATATAACAAAAATGATAAAAATATATACATCGACCCACAGGGTCGGAAAACAAAATATATATCAATATTAATATCATCGCTGTATTTAATCCGAAAACTTACCTTTATTTAGCGTTTTAAGCGAGCGAGCTTACTTTATATGCAATTTGCAATCTAGCCAAATGGTCATTTTGTACCTGTACTTACTTAATTTAAACACGTAAGTACTTAAACATGAAAATTTAATAACATTTCATTCGTTTACATAATTTGCACAACTAAATTTGTTAAACATGTATTTATAAGCAATCACAAGGTTCCAATACTAATTTAATTACTGTACATCTATTCATATACCATTTCATTCAATTCGAATGATTTACAACTAAATTTACTTGCATCCCATTTATATTACACACACTATTTATTCATCTCCATTTCAAATTGATTAAAAATCAATTTATTCACTTTCCATTTATTAACATAATTTTATTTTTTTCCGTTTTCGTCAAACTACAATTTTTCCATGCAAAAATATTAACTTAAGTTAATTTTTTCACTTTTATTCATTTCAATATAACTTAAGTTCATTTCCATTGCAATCAAATCCCATTTCATTTAAATTGATTCTTATTCAAATTAAACAATTCCACTTAACTCAAGTCTCATTCCAAAATCCAGTTCACTAATTAATTCATCTAATTAGTTTACTTTCATTTTATACTTCATAATTAGATTTTTTATCAAAAATCACTCAATTTAATTTCTTGAGTTTCAAATTCATTTTATAATTCAAGTTTGGATTTTTATTCCTCCACCATATCAAACCATTTTTATTTTGGGTCTTCTATTTCACTTTTCAATTTTATAAGTTACATGGCTTATTTTTTTAAATTACTTCATTTATCTTGACTTAAATTCAATTCGATTTGTGATTCAAATTCGGATTTTTATTCCCGAAATCACTAAACTTAACTCAACTTGAGTTAATCCCCTTTTTAAAAAATTTAACTTATAGTTATAAAAATCATTTTACAACTCAAATTTTGTATTTACTTCAATTTGATTTTATTTCCAATCCAATTCAACTTTATTTAACTTATCTCAAGTTAAATTTCAATTCATGCAATTCATTTTAACTTACTTAAGTTAAAATTCAATTCCAAAATTCAATTTCACATTTTATTTAGATGAAATCCAAGAATTTAAAAACCTATTTTCATTTCAAATCATTTTGAAATCACAAATATCCCAAACCACGCTATATTTTCTTTTTTTAAATAAATCTAAACCAAACCTGTTTTTTATCCAAAACAAATTCCCTTCGGAATTTCCAAAACAACCCTTGTTTACCAACAAAAAATCTCCATATCAAATTACTATAGTAGCAATCCGTCACTTAGAAACTCGAAAATGAACACTGATGATGCGGCCGTTATCACCAGAGTTATTTTCCAGTGACTGAAGTGAGTTCAGTGTTTTATCTCTTCCAAAATCCATTTTTAAACCCAATTTAAAACAATTTTTGTTCCAATTTTAAGCATTTTACATTCCAAAAGTAATATCTCCATGATTTATTTCCAAACACCTTGGAAAACATTTCCAAAAATCTCTGGGATTTAAATTTTCAAATCCTGGTTTGAATCCACTTTATTTATAATTCATTTGCACAAATCATGCTTATACAATTTCAAATTGATTATATATAACCATTCCAATTTTTATAATCTTATTTCGATTATAATAACAGCCAAACACACCAATTATACTATAATAATTTTAGAAAATTATTCCTTCCATATCAAAATATAGTTTGGGTAAAATTAATTCATTTACCCACTTCAAAACCATACCGTGTCGGTTTATCGTGTTTAAGTGTTTAGAAACTCCTATCGACTTAGTGGCGTCCCACTACTTGACCAGAATTTATATGCCACTCAACAGATAAATCAACACAATATAAAAAAATTATATTCACTAACAAATACGCGCTCATATATATTAATACACTCAAACTCATTCAAGGGTACTGCTGACTCTATCTCTAATAAGTAATCCCCACTAAAGTCAAGGTTCTCGCTTAACCTTGCTCTGATACCACGTTATAACGACCCACTTTTCCGTACAATCTAAGCTGACAATATAACCGCACAAGTCAACTCAAATTGCACAAAAAGGTGGATTGTTAGGGGTGAAGAAGAAAGAGGTGGAAGAAAAATAGAAATAACAACACAGAATCTCACAATCGCAGCAGAACAAAATATAATATATGATAACGGATTTTTATACAAAAGAATCTGTAGCTTTAAATATATATACAATCATCAGAGTACAACAATCAATACATCAATATGGACAGTTATTATAACTTGTTCTCACGAGTGCTGACTATATAGTCTACACACACAGTGGAATATAATCAAGTACGGGTATACGTCTCTGTCATCCAGCTCGTCTCCTGAGCTCCATAGTATCCTAACCTGAATTTGTAATACTCGGTCTGACCTGAGCATTATAATAAAATAACACCCGAGTCAGTCAGGTAAACTAGCATGAGAAAAACACACTCAATTTAAATTTATTAAAGTTATCAAAATCCTTTGAAAAACAAAGGTATCTAGTAACTCCACGCCACACATAAACACGATGGGTTTTTACCTTACGATAAAAAAAACATTTTATATCAAAATCATCTGATATTATAATAGTGTCTATAGAAAGTAAATTAGAAAATAGCTGAAATGCTTGCATCTCACGTTTCAGCATAGTTGGGCACAATCAAAACCGTACGGCGCTTATTGGAGAATGGATTCCATACGATGAACGGGCTACTGGGGTACCGCCCGTCATAGTACACCTCTAGACAAATGTACTGAGGACCTCGCCAGGATCCCTTGCCAACACAAGACCGGCCTACCCCTAACCTGGATAGTACGAATATGTTATCACCCCAGGTGTTCCCACCCTTAATCGAGCGCTCACTTTTCCATGCATAACCATATCCATAATTTTTATATATCCAAGGGTATCTGGAAAGGTGATAACATACCCTAATTGGGTGCGACCCACCTAGCCTTGCTGCGTCTTTCATGTTTTAGTCATTCCCAGTTGATGAGGCTTGAAGATACGTTTACCTTTCAAGAACAATTCCACTTAGAATGCTTATCGTCCTCCAATGACGATGTTCTGATAGCATTTTTCCATACAAGTTGTCCTGGGTCTGGACAAACCGAATCATCGTCTTCACTATCTTCATGATATCCATTCGTAACGCTCAAATCGAATCGATGTGGTTTTTAGATAATTAAACCCGATCCCGGTCTCTTCGAAACGATCAACGAATTTGCCCAAATTTGATAGTCGGTTATTTAACTATCAAATAACATCCATAAGCAGTCACTAGGCCTTATTATAAATTTTCCAAAATATTTATTTTTAAAATATCTTTATAAGATTTATATATTCAAATCTCCTATAATATTTCAATATTTGAAAACAAATTCAATACTTATATCCATAACAGGATATTTTGACTCGCCTCAATACTTAGAATATTTTCTTTCAATTCCATTTCTATGATTCAAAACTTTGAAAATATTCCTAATAATAACAATCTCGTAGTGAAATATTTTGAATCCTTCCAGTTTCATACTTAGGAAATTTCTGTAAGTGTGTATTCTTCCAAATCGATTTCACTTGTCTCTAAATTTCAACTTCCTAAATCATATCCTCTTCATTAATTCTAATTCAAATTTCGAAGTTCTTTTATTTCAACACTTTGGAAATTCCTTTACATTTCCCCAAATTCCATTTTTGAGAATTTCTCTTATAAAATCACATTTATTGAAAAAACCCCGTTTCCAAATCTCGAGAAGATTCATAAATAAATTTCAATCATTTCAAAACTATATATATATAATAAGTATTTTAAAAGAATAATATTTTTTTATTTTCAAACATGTTTAAGTACTTACTTAAAAATATCATATTCTTTAAATAAACATCAATTAATCGATTCCAACTCATTTTTAAATAAACAAATCAATTTTCAAAGCTGATTTTAAAAATTAGAATTTATTACAATAAATATTAAATATTTGAAAAATTCACTTTTCGATGTATTTCAACTCTAACTAATTAAAATTACACAGTTTAATAAATAAAATTTCCCTTTTAAAAACGAACTTAACTTCTTAATAATACAAATATATTTTCAAAATCTCAATAACCAATTCAATTTATAAATTCCTCTCGATTCACAACACATCGATTTCATTCTGACCTCCTAACCATTTCTACTTCCAAAAATAGAACCCATTATTTTCCTCAACCCGATTTCCATATCCTAATATAAATTCCCCCTATGAATTTATATTCCCAAACTATCATCTAATATCATTTTCTTTTATTTATAAACATCGTTTATAAATTTATAACTCCTTTGATTCTCACTTTTTATAAAACTAATCTCATTTATAAGATTCCATTTTATAAATCCATTTCTTTGTAAATTCCATTTATTTTTCAAATCTATTTTTAATATTGATTTCAACGCCTTCCATATTTTTCAGGATATCATTTTATAAAAATCCATTGTTTAAAACCTTCTATATGAATTATTTTAAAATCTCTATTTAAAATATATTTTTCCCGAAATGTTAAGTATGATCAAAAATCAATTATTGCTTTATCCAAATCAATCTCTTTTAAATAATCTGAATTCCGATATAAATATTTTCATATTAAAAATCTCCTTTTAATTTCTCAAAAATTCAAAATAATATTTATGGTATTTAAAATTCCAAAATTAAGGCCAGTGCTACTATAGCATCCGATAATTCAAATCACAACAATAATCTATAACAGATTATTCTAACACATCATATATTATACAGACCCGTGGTTAATTTTGAAATATAAATATTTTCTGAAAAATTTAAGTATTTGGAATTTAAAATATATGGGACTTTACCTTAAATTGGATTTAAATGATTTAAATAAATTTTATAGTGATTTTTCTATAAGTTAAAATTGTATGAGTTAATAAATGATTAAAATGTTAATATAAAATTTATTTGACTTAATAATTGAAAATTTGATTTAAAAATGGAATTTTAGGCTTAAATTAGTAATAAATTTTTTTATTTATGAAATGGATATTTTTAAAGTAAATAAAGTATCAAGTTATTTGTTAAAATAAAAGTTAAGCAATTTAAATGTAATTTTGACTTAACAAATGAATTATGGGTTAATTGGATATTTTATTAATAAAATTTTATTTTATTAAAATCATAAGTTAAATGATTATCCAAATAAATATTTTGAAAAGTGAGATAAGTTATTAATGCATTTCTATTACAGTTCACTTGAGTTGATTTACATTTTATAAGTATGTATGTCCTGACTCGAGTGTTTGTGTTTTTGCTTTACGCTCGGGTCAGCCTGAGTATCACAGCTTTGGATTCATCTTCTGGAGCTAGAGATTTGCTGGAGTTTATCTGTCAATCTGTTCATCTATTTCCATTTCAGTTATTTCCTATTCAGCTTTGCTTATGTATTTGTGAACTTATGTATTCAGACTTCTGTTGTTTCTGTTTTTAGACTATGGTATTTTGTATCTGTTTTGAGACTATGTATTGTGGTAGCTTCATGAACTACTATGTATTTTTTTATTTCTACTGCGAGTTATTCTGGTATTTTGTGTCGGTGATGCTGTGATTGATTTTATTTGCTCCAAATTTATTTACAGTCTATTATTTTGAATTATTCAAGTCTGACATGTGTGGTTTTATTGTCGATTTGAATGGTCCAAAATAGTGGGTCGTTACAATATATGAGCAAAGGTTATTTTCGAAAGTTTGGGTCGGACCAAAAGTTTGCGCTTCCAAGCTAACTATCAATAAAGATAAAGTGTTTATGGAAACAGTTTTGCTACTTCAACCGATTTTAATTCGGTGAAATCAAGCGAAGAGAATATCAGCACTTGATTAATTTACCTCCCTCTAATATCTACCATCCACGTACCAATTTGCATACTTTTACTTCTTAATTCCCGATCGTTCTAGCATCCTCCTTATGGAAATAGAAATTTCAGTATTTATAAGAATGAAATAGAAAAATGGAAATATCAGCCAAATTTTCATCGCAGGTGTATAGTCTATTTAAATACAAAAGTAACACAACACTAAAATATAGAATTTATGAATAGACCAGTTACAACATGTTCTACAATATACCCAGAATACTGAATACATTCAAATTGTGAGGGGATTAAGAACAGGATTTCTCTTAAGAACGTTAACTTTAAATTCAATCACCTTTGATGTTTTTTTGTTTACAACAAGTTTCTATATAGCAAATGAACCATTAGTTTGATTGTTTGTTTGCAATATAATGTTTATAGTTTCATGCTAATTGAGTTGTTTGAAAAGTAATAGGTAATGAGAAATTTAATAAACAAGATATTGTTTAACATATTAGCGACAAGAAATATATCCTATAGAAATTTATCATAAACACAAAGAAACAATGCAAGGTTAATAATGATTCATAAAAAAGCAATGTCGCTTATGGCTTCTTTCTTTTCTGTCTGTGTATATATTTATGAACTTTGGTACTATGGATAGTTGATGTTAAAACTACTTGTTTGAGAACAAACTTGCAGTTCTTCAGTAAAGCCTAAGGACAATAAATTACTATTTTGACATTTTTTAATTAATTGTAAATATATTCATTATTATGCAAAAAAAATAGTTGTTTTGTTTGGATTTTATTCAAAGGCTAGTGTAAACTGTTTTCTTTTGGTTCACCCTTAATTTACAGTCTTCCCTTCCGTATCTTTATTAAGTAGTGCATGGCTTTCCTTTTCATTTCTAAAAGATATACAAATGGTCTAGAAATATAAGTCTTTTTTAGGCACTGTAAAATAGGTTGATAGTCATAGCACATGTTTGTTCTCCTTTCCCCTTCTAAATGACTTAGATTTAATTTCTCATTACTGCTTACTTCCAAATTTTTAGCTTTAAGTTGTCAATATTACTTACTAATGTTGACCATATTCCTTCTACCTAGCTCTATAGCTCATGATAATACATGGAATGTCTTATGTTATGAAAGTAACTTCATTATAAATGATGTTCTTATAACTCGCTAGTATAATATCTTATGTTGTTAAATATATACTATGCACATTTATAACCATCGTTTAATGCCTAATATAATATTTATAGCTGGTAGTATAAGCTATAATTTTATGTTGCTGAACAAATACAATTTACGATATGCATTCCAAATATGTATTGATTCATTTTAGCTATGATGCATTAGATTTGATACTGCATTTCCTTCTTGATTCCTTCTTTTAAAAATCTCTTGCATTACATATTCATCGCCGTGTAAACCTATGTGCTACAGTTGTATGATGCCACATGATGGTTTGAACATGACATTTGATCATTTTTTATGGTAATTCATCGCCGATCGGTAATTTCTTACCAAGTCACAAAATAGAAAAATTCATATTAGGAAGTACAAATTTTGTAATTAAGTTTATTAAATTTTATATGGTATTAGTAAGTGTAATCTCAGGTGCCCTTGGGTCCATGTGGTGGATATACAACATTTTTGAGGAATCCAGTTGGATCCCTCCAACCTGTTTCACTACATCCACAGATGTTAGATAACATAAAATACCAATCCCACTTTGAGGGGGATATCGCTGTAATATAGGGTCATCCGCTATTATGCGGGGCACATAGGGTCTCATCCGCTCCAATGGCGAATATCCAACTACTAATATATATACTACTATATATATATATCCAAACTGATAATAATTTATAAATTCAACCAGCATCCAATGATTAATTTTAATTATTATCAATTAAATCCAGCTATCCGAAAAGAGTGAGATTTATTCACCTTAATTTCTGAATCTGGTAATCGTCCAAATTCCAAGTTTATTCCATGACATACTGTTTTGTTGCTACGATCCAACGTGCCTCGTTTTCGAAATTTTGGACCTCGCACAAATAAATTTACGACGTATATAAGTTAATGATTTTTTTCTTTCCTGTAATTAAACTAATTTCACATTAATTAGAGTAAATTTTAAAATTAATCACTATATACCTCTCAACAGCTTCTTCTCAAAACAAGACTGCTCTGCCTGAAACCAACCCACCCAAGTCGCCGTGCCTCCACCCCGAAACAGCAGCTCGACACCTCCACTTCCATCACTTCCCATAGCATACGACATCTAGCTGAACACGCCCAAAGCGACCCAGATCACTGCCACGCTTGGCAGAGCTACAATCTGAATGTTCCTTCGCAACAATCTCGAACTTCAGCTCGCCTGATTCGATCTGCATCTGACCACGCCCATCGCTCCAGGCCACTCCACCCTCATCATGCGTCGTTAAAACTTCCCCATTATCCACATCGCGACCAACACGCTACCACCATTGCACGTTCACCAACTCGAGATCGAGCTGCCACCTCAGTCGACATTCATGCCCTCTAGCCTACAATCTCGCTTGCCTACAGTTGCCTTCCTATACGCCCGCACCTCGTGATGCTCCCCAATGCGTCTCCGCCTCTCGAATCGAACGACATCTTCTCGCCTCTTGCAATGCTCTCATGCGTGCCCACTCTCCAGCCATGACGCCTCTCTACTGTCACCATACACGATTTCGATCAGAGCAATTTCGCCTTGTCGCGATTTTATTTTCTTTCTTCTTTCTTTGTTTCTTTATCATCGTTCGATTCGAACTGAAGGAAGGTAGGAAGGAGGATGTCACGATTTAAATTGAAGGGGGCACGGCATTTCTCAAAGAATAGGGCAACTTGTCTCAGATATTAGGTCGGCCTGATTTTGGTTAGGGTGGCTCGATTTGAAAATTAAAATTTATTTTATTCAAAATATCTTGCATTACATACGGTGAAGTCTCGATCTCCTATTGAGGCGTGCCGCCTGGCGTTCCTAATGTTACACCGCTATTCCGAACCTAATGGAATAAGTTCCGGAACCTAATTCGATCGTATGCGGAAGAAGGCATTTTAAATCGACTATTTAAATTAAATTCAATTATTTCTAGGCGTTTTCAGATCGCACGACCAAACAATAAACCTAACGCTACGAAATTTGAAATCCGATAATAATACACTTTTACGGATCTAATGGAACTAGTTTCGTCGAATTCCGAGACTGTGCCCCGAATCTCTATTTAACGCGTCGAATAAATCGACGATTTAAAAAATTTACGAAATCACTTGAAATTCCAGTTTTAAAAACTTATTAACTAAATTATAATTCAAATAGAATTTATATCAACATTTGAAAACATTTCGATTCATATTCAATTTAAATTTCAATTATTCACCTCTTCATATTACGATAAATCACTATGTTCTGAAATTAAACGCTATTTCTCGAATTCAACCAATAACTCCGTATTCAAACAAATTCAACATTTAAAACTATTTAATATTCAAAATTTAAACGTTGAAAAATCCGGGTCGTTACAATTCCTCCAATAATGCTACCATAGCTAAAATCATAAAGATTGTGTAGAGGTTATTTCACAAAATCATTATATTAGATAATAGCCTTGAAAACTAGCTCAACATTTTCATTGCTTCTAAACGAACATGTTGCTCTTTCATCAATACAGATTTTATGTTTGTTTATTGGTTGTTTCAAGCAAACATCAAAAATATAAAATTATTTTATTTCTATTTCGCCTGCAAAATAAGATAAATTTTAATTTGGATGATTGAAATCAAATATTACCGCAATAAATGTGGGTTGTGGAATTATGGATCATAAGACTAATTAAACGCTAGAGGGGGTGAATAGTGTTTTCTAATTTTTGTAAATTATTTTAAAACTGTTTTAAGTTTATTATTAAACAATATAGAATAAACAATCACAGATGCAAAAACAGATAAGTATAAATGCAATAAAGTAAAAGGTAGAAAATTAGAGAAATCACACCAGGGATTTTTATACTGGATTGGAGTTACCCTACGTCTAGTCCCATACAATTTCTTGTATAGATTTCTTTTCAACGGGCCAAAGATAAACCCAGTACAATCTCGATTTCAATGCTACGAGACATACCCACTTGATTCTCTGGGCTCAGGGTACACCAACTTGATTTGGAAAGGCTACAAGCACACCCACTCAGATTTCCAGGCTACCAATCACACCCAATTGATTTAAATGGATTACAATCACACCCAAGCAAATACAACTAGAGTTTGATAGTTTTTCCAAAGACAATTTCTTGATCTTTGGTTATAATGGATCCTATAGCTCTTGGACAACACTTTGTTCTTTGATTGAGAGAGAGAGATGATTGAAATAAAAGAGTAAATAGTGCAGAATCAATACAATGAAGTATGAATTGATTCTGGTTAATATTGAGAAGATCCGAATAAGTTTTTCACTACAAATTTTGGTAGAGTAAGAGGAGAAAAGATCTAAAGAAAGTAGTTGTTAAAAAGTTCGTCTGAAACCCTCTATTTATAGAGAATAAATAGACATGTCCATTCTCGAAGAGTTACGACAAACAGACAATTCATTTCAAAATTTGAATTTCAAATTAGCGGCATATATGTCGACATACTATATATGGATATGTCAACATATCCCTTTGAAAATTGAAAATTCTTTTGTTTTAATAGGTTTTGAAAATCTTATGCTTTGTAAAATATTTTGATACTTTGTAAAATAAAATTAAACATAGTTTATAAACATTTTAAACTTTGAAAAACTAAAATATTTTTCTAAAAATATTTTCTAAAATATATTTCATTTTAAAAATAAAAGTTAATAAAATGAGAAATGGAGATCAAAGATTGCTATCAGGGACTTTAATAATATTCTATGACTCTATATACTATACAATAGTCTTTAGATCTTCATATCTTGATTTTTATACTCATGAGTCTTTATATCCATTCTTTAAGTCTTTATACTGTACAGTCTTTGATTCAACACCTGTATATTATCTTGCATCATATACTATATAACTTAGCAAACCATTAGTATCCATATTTTATATGAATGTATTATTGTTATTATGAAAATCAATAACTGAGGTATTAACAATCTCCCCTTTTTAATAATGACAACCATTAATATCCTGTATATATAAAATATGATATAACTCCCTCTGAATATATGCACATGTAAATTTTATATTTTTCTCCCTCTTTGTAATCAACAAAAATGGATGAAAAGGTAAAAATTGCCTCTAAATGAAATACTTTTAGAAACTGTAGATTCAAGATCAATAACTTAAGTTAAAATGGTATATATGATGATATCATGAATATATGATTAACAATACACTATCCTATAATAAAACATGATAATGTATCGTAATAAAGTAGATTTTATTTATGTAATTCAAACTATACATAAACAAATTCAATTATGTACAAGCCAATTAAGCCAAATCAAACACACAAATTCAGACACTCCAAACCAATCAATTCAATCCAAATCAATCGAACTAAATCCTAAGATCATGTTGAAAAAGTCTATGCGGTAGGATCGTATAATATGGAATAGTGAAATGGTCTAGGTAGATAGTAATAAGCAGTAAGTAAAGTAGACACCAAGACTTTATACTGGTTCGGACCTCTTGTCCTACGTCCAATCCCTAAGCTCCTCTTAGGAATTCAACTAACCAACAACCCTCACTTAACCCGGAGGAATAGGTTTACAACTTACCCGAACAACCGAACGGGATTTCTTGCCTCAACTACCGAAGAGGACTTCAACTAGATACTAAAAGTATTTCTGACTTGTTGTGTTCTTGATAACACTAATGAGTCAAATTGAGTACAACTTTCCTATAATCTTATCCTCGAGAGTATACAAAGTGTTTGTGAAGATTTAGGAAATGTGAATTGCTATGAATCAAAAAGGTGTTATAGTTAAAACAGAGATTCAAGCAATTGAAGTGGTTTGTGATTGCTTTTGAAAACTTAAGAAATCTGAAAGTATGTTCAAGAAAATAGAAAGATTAAAGCAATTAGAATTGGTGATTTGCAAATGTTAAAACCATGTATTTATACTTGTAGAAGAGGTGCATTTGTTTGCTAGAGGTGCAGGCAAGAGATGCTTCCATTTCCATTGGAGAATGGTTGCAACTCTTGGGAAGAGGAAGGTGTCTATTCAGAGAAAATTCGCAGTTACAGATTCAGTTGACTGAGCAGGAAATTCAGTCGACTGAAAATATACAGAGAAATTTTCAGGAATGCTTTCAGTCGACTGAAACTGTGCATATTTGTAATTCTGTGCCAGTTTCAGTCGACTGGCCATGCTTGTTCAGTCGACTGAACTATAAAAATCTGCACAGTGAATGTGTGCATAAAAATGAAGTTTTACGGATGTGTTTTAATGTTCGTGCAAATCTCTTGAGGATAGATTTTAACAAATAATCTAGACTTTAGACCTATAAAAATCATACTTATGTTTATACTTTGGTCTTCATCGATCTTCCTCTGATTTTGCATATATCTCTTCCTTTTTGTTGAAGCACATTGTCATTTATCAAAATCTTCGTGTATCAACATTCTCCCCCTTTTTGATTGATGACAACACTAATGTGTTATAGAGATGTATTTACTAATCTTCTCCCCCTGAATGTATGCACTTATCTTTCCTACAAAACAAAGTTAGCTACATAGATTTCTCCCCCTTTGTCATCGACAAAAAGGAAGTAATAATCATAGATATATAGAATAAAAACAACCATTGAACAATAGAATTCTAAGATTATCAGAGAATAGCATAGTCAAATAAAACAAAGTTGCATAAGTAGAATAGATACAAGGCTTTAACAAGTTAAAAACATAGAACAACAAACCGTTAATAATTACTCATCTTTATCCCAATCGTAAGAACCTTCTCTCTCTAGGTTCTCGAATGACTGGTCCTCCTGTTGGTGGTCTATAGGCTCTTCCTCCTTGAACACTTCTAGTTCCGCTTGTGCTGCTACTTGTATGTTCTTCGGATGTCGTCCATGTAAAAGTATGTGCCGGACGTTTTCCACGTGATATTGAAGCGGTAGTAGTGCTTGAACACGAGATTGCATCCCATAGCTTGTTGAAGAATCCTTTAATTTTATCAAGTTTGTGATCTACCTTCTTGAGACGATTATCAAGAATTTTTTGATTCCTTGATAAGATCCCCAACGATTGATTGGTGGAAGTATAACCAGGCTCAATGATACGAATTTCATCATCTTGGTCTAAATGTTCTTCTTGTTGAGGTGGAGGAGGTTGATGTTGTTCTTGATGTCTAGCTTCCCATTCGGCAAGAGATATAATGCGAGGAGGTCTTGCCGGAAGTTGCATTAAGCTTATGGTCCGATGGTTTATTTGGTGCACTATTGTATTCTCGGACTCAGGTAATGGCATATCAACATTGAGAAGTAATCGCATGATATACTCACCAAAATAGATTGTCCTCATTTTGCCATTATTAAATGTAAGGAATTCATCAAGAATCAATTGAACCCAATTAACTTGATAATTACCCCAAAGTGCATAGAGTGCACGATAGTTGTTAGGGTATACAAGTTCATATGAGCCCGTTCTTGGGGTGATTGTTCTCATAAGAGCTTTGTGGAGAATTCTAGCTCTAGGACGTAAGGAAGTGGATTTAAGATCCCCGATGTTGATGTTATCATCCAAAAATTGATGATTGATGTTGTCGTGAATATGAGGGTTAAAGTCTATTTCTTCAAGTTTGCTACCAAGGTTTGGAGAACCTAAAATGTGTGAAATTCGGTCGAGGGAGAACCAAACTTTCTTTCCACACACCATACTCCAAACACTATCATTTGGATTTCTTGGAGTTTGGTGTCCAAGATTAAGATTAGCATAAAATAATTTTACCATGATATGATTTATTGCATGGTCGTTTCTTTTTAAATCCAAGAGAGAAGTAAGACCTACTTGATCCATTAATGCTTGGATGTTGTACGTCTGAAGGCTCTGAAAATCAACAAAAGAATGTTCGAAGATACGAGAATTCTTCATCTTATTCCATCTAGTGACAGCTACTCCATCGTAAAGCCATTGTGCTATTTGAGCATCAATTGGCTCGGAGGATGAAGAAGAAGAAGCTCTAGATCTCTTTGGAGCCATTTGTATATAATTTGAGTGAGATTGGAGCAATTTGAGAGCTAGGATTTTGAAACAAATTGGGGAAGAAGATGTATTTGAAGGTAAAAAGTGAATGGATAGGTAAAAATTGGTGGTTAAAAAGGAAAAAAACTGTCTAGGAAATGGTGTTCAGTCGACTGAATAGTCTGTTCAGTCGACTGAAACAAAGAACGAAATTTTTCTGTGTTAGATTCAGTCGACTGAACAGTATATTTAAGTCGACTGAATTTTTTGCTGAAATTTTCTGTTGAATATTCAGTCGACTGTGCAGATGATTCCAGTCGACTGAGCTATGTATATTTTGTTTTCTGTCTGTAGTTCAGTCGACTAAATAGTAGGTTTCAGTCGACTGACAATGAATTTTTGTTATTTCTCCTAATTTAAAAGTAAATAATTTATATATTATATATAAAATTACAATTATATAGATATAACATTATGAAAAACATATTAAAATTGACTATTTCTTCGGGGATGGACTTGGAGTTTTTTCTTCATTCTTCCCATAATTTATTTCCCATGAATTTGGAGTATACTGAGGAGTCTTTGGGGACGTCCAAGGATTCAAGGGATCAGCCGGTGTACGGTAAGATGAAGATGGATCGAACACATTACTTGGTCGAGGTAGGGGTTCGCTTACCTCATTTTTCTTTGAACTACAAAAATGTAACCCAATTTTCTCAAGAAAACTTAGTCGTCTTGCCGTTACTTTCTGTTCAAAATATAATTCTCGTTGGAGATTAATTTGTTGTTGTTGAAATGATGAATCTTATCAATCTTTCTTTTTGTATCACGGGAGGTTAAAAGGCCACGTTTTTCCTTCTTTGATTCCGGTGTGTAACCAGTGCGATAGTTTTCCCATTTGTAAACTGGCTCATGCGTCGGTGTTGGAGTAGGAAGTTTTGGAGTCGTTGGAGAGTTATCAACCGAGGAGGTGATGTTGATATGAGAGTTTGAGCTGTTGTAAGACATTTTTATATAGAAATTAAAATTTTAATTCTTTTATAAGTGAAATGAATTGATGTAAAGAATTGTTTTTAAGGGTATATTTATAGTAGGAATTTTCTAAATATATAATGGTTATAATGTTTAAACGTTTTTCAACCACTTAATGATTTAATGGTTAATATAAGTTAGTTAAGAATGTATGGTAAATAACTTTTATATGTGAGAATAAATTGAAATTCCCATATAATGTTAGTTGATAAAATTGTGTAGATTTTTCTTTTAATTTTCTTTATATGATATCTTTAAAAGACAATATCCCTAATTCTCGTCGTAATTTTATAAAGGAGTTTTCTAATAGAGGTTTAGTAAATATATCGGCAATTTGATTTTCGGTAGAAATATGTTCTAAATTTATGATTCCTTTTTCGATATTGTCACGTAGAAAGTGGTGACGAATATCTATATGTTTTGTACGAGAGTGATTAACTGGATTTTTAGATAAATTTATTGTACTTGTATTATCACAATATATTGTAGAGTTTGTTAAATTTATATTAAAATCCTTAAGTGTTTGTTGCATGTAAATAACTTGAGTGCAAGCTAAAGCGGCTGATATATACTCTGCTTCACAGGTTGAAAGCGAGACACAATTTTGTTTCTTACTAAACCAAGATACAAGTGATTTTCCAATGAAATGGCACGTACCACTTGTACTTTTTCTATCTGTTCGAGATCCACCAAAATCAGCATCACTGAATGATACTAACTCAAATGGACACTCTTTTGGATAGAAAAGACCAAAATCTTTAGTATTGTTAAGATATCGTATAATTCGTTTTACCGCTCTTAAATGTGATTCTTTAGGATTAGATTGAAATCGTGCACATAAACATACACTCATCATTATGTCTGGTCTACTAGCGGTTAAGTAGAGTAAGGAACCTATCATACTTCTAAACAATTTTTGATCTATACTTTTACCATTTTCATCTCGATCGAGATGAGTTGTAGTACTCATAGGAGTAGGCTTTCCAGAAGTATTTTCCAATCCAAAACGTTTAATTAGATTAGCACAATATTTTTCTTGATTTAAGAAAATTCCATTTGTTAATTGTTTAATTTGTAACCCGAGAAAATAAGATAATTCTCCCATGTGTGACATTTCGAACTCTTTAGTCATTATATTTGAAAATTCTTTACATAAGTTTTCATTAGTTGAACCAAATATAATGTCATCTACATATATTTGAATTATTAGAATGTCATTAGTAGTGTTTTTAATGAATAGAGTTTGATCTACTTTTCCGATTTGAAATCCCGAGTCTAGTAGATAACTTTTAAGTCTCTCATACCAAGCACGAGGTGCTTGTTTAAGACCATATAGGGCTTTCTTTAACTTATATACATGATCCGGATATTTTTCGTGTATGAATAAAGGAGGTTGTTCTACGTACACATTTTCTTTTATAAAACCATTTAGAAAAGCACTTTTAACATCCATTTGATAAAGTTTAAAATTATGAAAACAAGCGAAGGCTAATAAAATACGTATTGCTTCAAGTCGTGCAACGGGAGCAAATGTTTCTTCAAAGTCGATACCTTCTTCTTGATTATATCCTTGTGCTACTAGTCTAGCTTTATTCCTAGTTATATTTCCTTGTTCGTCTACTTTATTTTTGTAAACCCATTTTGTTCCTATAACAGATTGATTATTAGGACGAGGAACTAAATCCCAAACATCGTTACGTTCGAATTGATTTAATTCTTCTTGCATAGCAACAATCCAGTAGTCATCTGTTGATGCTTCTTTAGGATTTTTAGGTTCTATTGTAGAAATAAAAGCAACATGTCCCATTTGGTTTAATTGACTTCTAGTTTTAACTTGAGAATCAATTTCACCGATTATGTTTTGTACAGGATGATCTCGTAAGATTCTAGGTGGAGATCTAAGTTCGGTATTATTTATATTTTCAAGATTTGTATTGTCTGTATTTATTATAATTTCATCATCATCTTTTATACTCAAGTTTTTATTAAAGTTTTCGTCAAAAGATACATGTAAAGTTTCTTCGATTATATTTGTTCATTTATTAAAAACTCGATATGCCTTACTTCGTTCTGAGTATCCTACGAAAATTCCTTCATCAGCTTTTGGATCGAATTTTCCTAGTTGGTCTTTTGTATTTAAAATAAAACATTTTGATCCAAATATTTTAAAATAGGAGATATTTGGCTTTCTATTGTTAAAGAGTTCATATGAAGTATTTTTAGTTAATGGTCGAACAGAAATACGATTTAATACATAACATGCAGTAGCTACGGCTTCTGCCCAAAAATGTTTTGGTAGAAGGCTTCCATTTAATAATGTTCTTGCACATTCTTGTAATGTTCTATTCTTTCTTTCCACTACTCCATTTTGTTGAGGAGTTCTAGGAAACAAAAGTTATGATTTATTCCTTTCTTTTTACAGAAAGATTCAAAAGCTTCATTTTCGAATTCACCACCATGATCACTTCGTATATTCTTAATTTTCAAATCTTTAGTGTTTTGAATTCTTTTGACAAATGTTTTAAAATGTTCAAATGTATCACTTTTATTTTTCATAAAAACAGTCCATGTATATCTTGAAAAATCATCAACTATTACAAACACATATCGATTATGATTAATGGATTGAACTTGTGTTGGTCCAAAAAGGTCCATATGAAGTAATTCTAGTGGTTGTAAAGTTGAAATATTTTTCTTAGATTTGAAAGATGATTTTGTTAATTTTCCTATTTGACAATCATCACAAAGATTTTTTATCTTAAAGTTTATCTTAGGTAATCCTCTTACTAATTCATTTTTAGAAAGTTTTCTAATAGTTTTGAAATTAATATGACAAAATCTCTTGTGCCATAACCAAGGATCATTATCTTTGGCTAGTAAACACATATTCGTATTATGATTAATTTTCATATTTAAAACATAAATATTCCTATCTCTATTTCCCTCAAAAACAAGATTTTGGTTTTGACCAAAAATACTACATTTATTTTCCGAAAACGTTATTCTAAAACTGTAACGATCCCAAAATTTTAAACTATTTTAAATTAATAATTGAACTAAATTTCGATTTAAATTGTGAATGTGTTTGAATTTTTCAAGTTTAATATGAGGAATATATTTGAATGTAAAATTTGAGCTAGTAGTTTGAAATTGAATATTAAATTTGTATTTAAAATTCGAACTAATGACTTAGCAAAATAGTTTGATATAAGAAAATATCTACAAAACTAAATTGAATTTAGAAAAAAATGTATATAATAAACAAAATAAAATAAGAAAAAGAATATTACAAGATTTCTAGTACACAACATCCATCATCTCTGCAAAGTCGCGTACCTATCAGCCACCCTCTCTCTGTTGCTAGCCACCCTACAAAGAAGAAAAATATCACCCTATTGTATAAACAAATCGCACCCTTCACTTCAAAACAGAACGAAAGAAGAAAAAATTAGATGAACGAAAATAGAAAAAAATAAAAATGGCGGCCTCGTTTCTCGTTCTCCCCCGTTCATCCAAAAATTAGGGCTTTTCAAAATCAAAGGTGTCGGCTTCGATTTGTCTGATCGATTCTCTGGTTTTCGTTGTCTCTGCTTCGATTTGTAAAGGTGAGTGATTTTAGTCACTCACATCTAGTTTCGACCAGTGTTTTTAAGATTCGAATTTCTAAATTGGCATTCGTCTGTGTTTTGCCTGTTTGACTCTGTGATTTCATTCGTATAAGGTCGTTTGATGTTTAACTTATTCCAATTTCGTTTACTTGGACCCTGTTCGAATTCGTATAATTTATGATTTTAAGTTGCACAATTTTAGCTTGATTTTCTGGAACTTCAACAGGCTTTGATTCAAATTGCAGTGTTTTAAAACTTGGTTTTGAAAGCTTGATTTTGCGAAACAAATTAAGTTTGATTTTGATAAAACTATTAATTGATTACGGTCATTCTTGAAACTTGCTGTTCGATTCTAGCCTCGACCACCTCGGCTATGAATTGATGTTAGACTTTGGTTTTGATTTTTCTAGAAAGTTTGGCCTGTGAAATTTTCACTTGGGGTGTATTTGATTTTTTCCTGTTGTTCATTTTTGATTCAAAGCACGGTTTTGAACCCTGACTTGTTCGAATTTGCACTGTTGCACTTCCTTTTGATTTTTACTGTTGCTTCACTTTGTTGTATTCCAGTTTGCATTCACATGCATTCACTTGTAGTACCATCAGTTGCATTCATGTTGAAGCTTTGCATATATGTTGAAACATGACTTATTCATTCAGTTGCACTGCTCTATGTTTCTACTCCTTGTCTCTGGTCTGCACTGATGTTCATCTGTATCATGGATCATCTTTTGGTTAATTGCGTGAAGTCTGGTATTTACTTGGGGTCTTAGTAGCTTGTTTCACTGCATCTTGGTATACATCTGTGCACTGTTTCCATGCTATGTATTCTTGAATTGATACAAAATTTGGTCATTTTGTATATTCCTGTAGTCTTCGACATTGATTGACTTGATTATCTGGGGATTTTAACTTTGTTTTTGATTAACTGAAGAACTTGATTTTTGTTATCACTGTCATCACTCGAGTTGGTCTGTCCTGTGATTACCACTTTCATATTGTGATTGTTTCATCCTTGGTTGGTCTGTCGAACTGCAGTGCATCAATGTTGATATTTGCATTTTGATTTCATTGTAAATTTTGATTCTGTGGTCTGCACCTCATATACATTGTAGTGGTTGCACTTGTGATCGGTTCCAGTTGTTGTATTCCTGCTTGGTTGATTGGCATGGAGTTGCACTGTTCTTCCACTTCACCCGATGTTAACTGCATTCACTTCTGTTACCCTATTTGGTTGCATATACATTGCAATGTGCATCCAAGTTGATATTTGTACCTCACTATTCTGTCTGCATTTATTTGAGATGCATTTTGTTTCATGCTGGTGTTTGAGTTTCACTGTGGCACTTCTCTTTGCAGTGAGCTCTGTTGTGGTTTCTTTGTTGTTGGTAGTTGTCATGTGAGTTAGCTATTTTGATTCATTCCATTTCATCTATACTTTGTAGTTGTATATATTGACACATTCACTTGTAGTCTGTTTGGATATTGATCTGCATTTATGTACTGCATGTTTGCAGTTTTTAGTTTGCATTCATGTACTGCACATATGTACTGGATATTGAGTTGCACATTCATGTGGAGTCTAGACTGTCTTGCAATCTGCATCATGATACTCTTGGTTTGATGGTCTCTGGTCTTGTAGATAATTCACTCAGTCTCCTTTGCATTATAGTCTGCATTCATACTGAAGTATTTTGTTATCACTGTTTCACGCTGTCCTGTGATTACCACTTTCATATTGTGATTGTTTCATTTGAGTTGGTCTGATTCTCTGTTGTCTCCATATGTTCATCAATGTGGGCATCTTGGTTGTCTTTGAGTATCATTGAGTCTTGTTGTTCTGTGTTTGGTCACTGATGCATACATGAACTGTTGCTCCAATTGTCATTGATGCATCACTACTTGTGTCTGCATTTTCATCATTGCTACCTGGTCGACACTTGATGTTTGTAGCTTGGGGTTGCCACTGTGTTGCATTGTTGTTGACACAGGGTTGCTCTGTGCTTTGGCATTGTGACACTATTGCATTATATCTGAGTCATGTAGCTCCACTTCTTCAATTTGTATTTGTTTGATACATTCAGAAGTAATGTTGCAATTTGGGTTTGACTGTTCAGTGACCTTGAGTTGAACCTATCTGTGCTTTTTGTTTGGTGCACACGAGTTGGCGAGGTAGTGCACACGTGTATAAATATAGGTGTGTACTGCAGCCACACAGTTTAACGTGGCGAGGCAGTGCATGCGTGCGTGTACGGCAGCCAATCAAACTTTGATGTTTTAAAGGGACAATTTCGATTGTTTTAAATTGATTTAGGCGATTTGATAAATTTGTTTATCTATCTCTGTTGATGTTTTAAATCTGCTGATTTATTGTTTAATACTGTTTAGTGTTAAAATTTTCGTTATCCGATTTCTTTGTTAAAAGGATTGGATAGACGAGAATTATTGTGACTGTCGTCTATTTGATTATTATTGCTTCTATGCACTAATAACTGGTTTGAATTAGACTGACCTGTGTATTATTTTCTTTTGAATGTAATACTCGGGTCAGACCGAGTATTTTTACATCTTGAAGATTTTCGAGCAGCAAAGTTAGAGAGAGAGGGTAAAACGCTCACTTCAGTTTTCAGGAAATTATGTATTTAAAAAGATATTCCGCTGTATCAATTTAATACATTGTATAAACTCTGATGTATGTAAAAGAAAATTTATAGTAATGAAAGATTATTATTTTGTGTTTCTGTGGCTGATTCTGTTTAAATTCTATAAACTAAATAACAATCCATCTTTTTGAACGTTTCGAGTTGGTTTAATTACCGACTGGAGGCGGTCAGAAGGGGGAATGTTACAAAAACCTTTGTCGCAAAGTTGACTTATGCTTAGTAGATTATGTTTTAGATTTTTAACTAATGAACCATTTGTAATAAAAGGTAAATTTGATGTACCGTAATTGCTCACATCTACTTTGCCAATGATATAGCCTTTTGAATTATCTCCGAAGGTAACTGAGCCACCATCAAAGTATGTGATGTTTGTAAGCATATCTTTGTCGCCGGTCATGTGTTTTGAGCAACCACTGTCTAGTATCCATTTCTTCTTTTTGAGTGGGACCTGAAAATAAATACAAAATTATTGGTACCCACCTTTCAATAGTGTGACGATCGCCCATGACTCCTGCACTAAACATAGAAATAGTGCGTTGAAAAGTGTGCCAGGCAGCCATGGATGATCGTCGGAGGTAAATTAAAGTAGCAGAATCTATCGTATTACTCACAGCGCATGGATAAAATACAATAGAGAATATATATAGTGAAGCTTCACAAAATAGAATCTCATCAATTAAGCTTCATAATAATTGAATACAAACATATAGTCGATACATCAATCCTCGCTACATATCACTCAGAGAATTATACAAGCAGCGGAACATCCAGTACATATAGTAAGAAAATAATATGCAAGCCTCCAGCTCGTCTTCGTCATCAGCATCGTTCGAAACAAAGAACAACACCTGTCACCTGCTACCTAGTCTGCCCATCCCAAAATGGATGAACAGCCCAAGGTAATAAGAGTTGAACATAAAACCTTGAGTCAGACAACAGTCTTAGTGAGCGGTAAATTAACTAACAACATACCAAAAGAGCATAAAGGTAAAAGGAATAGGAACCCAACCCTCCCACTCCACCTCTTTCTACAGTGATAGCCCCCAGACACACTAAGCAGAAGTAAACATAGTAAAGCAAACATTTAAAGTAAAGCAATTATCACTCGAGTCAAGGTCGATGTTTTCCAAGTACAAACCCCCAAGGCCTAAACCAAGATCAGATAAGCACCCAGAAAATACCGCTCTTGAGACCGAATGACGATACATTCAAACATCCATGACTCTGGCTATCACTGTTATCATTGCTTCGATACCACCGTTAATTGAATGACCGACACATTCTTTCAGCCGTCCCTCAAGGGCTAATGGTAACCCCGGTTCTAGACAGAACTCCGCACGTCGTCACAGCCCGTGCCTAGGACTATCGAATCTGCCTAGAGTACTCGACCACCAACTGTAGTCTTTTGGGACTATCGAATCTGCCTAGCGTACTCTTGCTTTGAGCCTGCTAGAACCTTCAACAACGATGAAATCTCAGCCTTCTAGTCATCCTCCTCGACGACTATTCTCATACTAGCTCCAGCCCCTCTCGAGCCAACCATTATCCTCAAACTCGAACCATTTCACCGAGTTATCAACATGCTTGGAATGATCCCGTCTAGATTAAACCAAGGCTATCTCACATCATGCCTCGCTTCATCTCATCATAGCAAAGCCTCATCTCAACATCATCATCAAATCTATCCATATGAGCTTTATCATCCGCGTCATATGCCACGAGCAGCTTTTCTTTTTCAAGAGCCTTTCCCTTAGCTTTTGAATCATCTTCAACCAACTTATCCAAATCAAATCATCAATCAACTAATTTATAACAATCAATCAAGTCAATCATTAATCCAAGTAATCAAGCATTCAAACATGATCTAATAAACAATCATAACAATAATGGCAATCTTGTAAATAAAGAGTCTAAATCTAACAAGCATGAATCATGAGTAATATCTCTACGACTTGATGAATGAACTTGCATAGGTTAACATGTAATAAAATGGATGTCAAATCATCATGAACAATAGATCTATACTTAAGTTTAAGAAAATGCATGGAAATCACTATTTTAACACAAAATCAAGCCACCAATCCGATACACTCCTTTGGCTCCGTGTGAGAGATAACCACCACTCACCAAATCACCTAAACACTTCAAAAGCAACACACTTTAGATCTAGACAGCGAAGGATCTAACTCGATCTGTCAAAATTTCGCTTCAAATGATGAAATCTCTCTTCGAAGAATGTAGATCTTCAACTTTAGCTCTTGGATCTTTGATCTTGGATGGAAGGAAGTACTAAATTTAAGAAGAGATAAGAAGTGAAGAAGTGTACTCGAGCTCTCAAAATGACAGCACTTCGTCGCTTCAAAATCCGGATCCCAAAAAGTGAGGCAAGAACGTGTATTTATAGGCTGGAATCCTTAGGTCGTCTGCCCCCTTAGGTCGTCCACGACCTACCTCTTGCCGACCTACCCATCCACAAGACCTATGACCTAACGCATATGCGCTTCCACGACCTAACGACCTACCGCATATGCGCATCCACGGTCTAAAAATGTCACGACCTAAGACTCAACACTAATGCGCGACCTACGACCTAACTAGGATACGACTTAACGACTCAACACCCTCACGACTTAGCGACTCATCCAAGGTCGCGACCTAACTAAACACAGGGTCTCTCGACCTAACACCTAAGTCGTCTGGACGACCTAACTACTCATAACTGCTAAACTTAGGTCGCTCACGACCTAACTAAGCACAGCACCCCATAGGTCGCTCACGACCTAACTACAACAACTCCTTAAGTCGTTCGAACGACCCAAACTCCCTAGGTCGTTAACCCGCTTAGGTTGCTCATTCTCCTTAGGTCACTATATCCCTAAGTCGCTTGCCTAAGCCGCTAATCCTATTACGTCGCTATCTCCTTAAGTCGCTCACCTATGCCGCTAGTTTCCTTAGGTCGTCTAAACCCTTAAGTCGTCTACCCCTTAAGTCGTCTACTCCTTAGGTCGTCAACTTCCTTAGGTCGCTCACCTAAGCCACTAAGTCGCTCCATAACCCAACCTGCTACACGACCTAACTCTGGACGACTTAAACTCTGGTCGACTTAACAACACTAACAACCTAATGACAACAGTTCTACAATCTTTCGATCCGTAAAAATACGGGTCGTTACATTCTCTCCCCCTTAGGAATTTCGCCCCCGAAATTCCAAACAAACAAGAGAAATCAAAAACTATTCTGCATGCCTACCATCCATAGCAATCAACAAACCATGCGTCCAATTACTAGCCTAACATGCAGAATTCTAAAACTAGAACAAGTTACCATGTCGTGAGATGACACGACACCTTATGGCCATACCTCGAAGAGTTCAGGATGAGCTGCCTTCATCCTCTCTTCCACCTCCCATGTACAGTCGTTAACATCATCACTCCATTGTATCTTGATCAACCTAACTACCTTCCTCCTAAGCTGTTTCGTGTCAGTTTCCACAACACGAAGCGGCTTACGAGGTCTCTTATCAACTAGGTCAACTTCAAAATCTTCACAGCTATCAGCAGAAACCACCGTATTCGAGTCGTGCACATACTTCCGTAGATACGATACATGAAAAACATTATGCACACCTGCCATCTTTTCTGGTAACTCCAATTTGTAGGCGAGCTTTCCAATTCGCTCGATGATCGGGAATGGTCCAACAAATCTCAGAGTCAATTTTCCTTTCTTCCCGAATCGAATAACATTCTTCAGTGGAGAAATCTTCACAAAAACCATATCACCTACGTCGAATTCCAAATCCTTACGACGCTTATCGGCATAACTTTTCTATCGGTCTTGGGCTGCCTTCATTCGTTGCCGGATGATCTCTATGCAATCTGAAGTCTATCGAATCATTTCTGGCCCAAGTATCAACTTTTCCCCTGTTTCCAACCAACATGTCGGAGAGTTACACGGTCTTCCATACAATGCCTCATACGGTGCCATACCAATGCTTGACTGGTAACTGTTATTATACGAAAATTCTACTAAATGAAGGTGATCTTCCCATGATCCTCCGAAATCTAAAACACAAGCTCTAAGGAGATCATCCAAAACTCGATTGATTCTCTCGGTCTGACCATCTGTTTGGGGGTGATAAGCTGTACTCAAACACAGTTCAGTTCCCAAAACTTACTGGAAGCTCTTCCAAAATCCACTAGTGAACAATGGGTCTCGATCGCTCACTATTCTTTTCGGAATACCATGGAATCGAACTATCCACTTAACATACAGCTCAGCCAATTTCGACGCAGTCCTAGTTGATCGAACAGGAATAAATCTTGCACTCTTAGTCAAACGATCTACGATGACCAAATCCCTTCATTTCCCGCTCTGGTTCTAGGTAACCCATCGATAAAATCCATCGATATTTGCTCCCACTTCCATGTAGGAACTTCTAATGGCTGAAGCAATCCACTGGGCTTCTTTTGCTCAGCTTTTACCAACTGGCAGTTCATGCACTTGGAAATAAAATTTCCAACATCCTTCTTCATACCTTCCCAGTAATAGGTTCTCTTCATATCCTGATACATTTTATTTCCACCTGGATGAATTGTCAACTTCGAGTGATGACTTTCCTTCAGAACTTCATTTCTCAATTCATCTATATCGGGAAAAACTAGTCGTACTTGCTTCCGAAGCCAACCCTCTCGATCGACCTCGAATCCTTTATCCTTTTCTGGGTCCAATCCAGATTCCAAATCACGGATAATCTTGACAAGCTTATCGTCTCGCTTTTAGCTCTTGCCAATTCTGTCCACAAGAATTGGTCTTATCGATAAGTTTGCCAACATCTCAGGTTCCAATTCACATCTGGGCCTGAAATCAAATCCAACTAAATACTCGAGACTCTTCCATTCTGAAAACATGTCTCCCAATCTTGCATGTCTCCGACTTAACGCATCTGCCACTGCGTTACCCTTTCCCGGAGTATAGGCTATACCAAAATCATATGATGCCAAAAACTCTAGCCATCGTTGCTGCCTAAGATTCAAATCCTTTTGGGAGAAAAGATACTTCAATGACTTATGATCTGTAAACAACTCGAATCGAACTCCCAATAGATAATGTCTCCACATCTTCAAAGAAAATACAATTGCTGCCAACTCCAAATCATGAGTCGGATAATTCCTTTCATGCGGCTTCAGTTGTCGACTTGCATACGCAACAACTTTACCCCTCTGCATCAGCACTGCTCCAAGTCCAGTACCACATGCGTCGGTGTAAACCACCATCTCATCATTTCCACTTGGAATAGTCAAAACAAGAGCACTTGTCAATCGCTCTTTCAGGATTCTGAAAGCTTGCTCACACTTAGCATCCCATCTGAATACTTGGTTCTTTTTCGTCAATCCTGTTAATGGTGCAGCTATCTTGGAAAAGTCTTTGATAAATCGGCGATAATATCATGCTAATCCAAGAAAACTTCTCACATCAGATGTATTCTTAGGTCTAACCCAATCCTGGATTGCTGCCACCTTGGCGGGATCAACCGCTATTCCATTTCCAGAGATAATATGGCCTAAGAACCTCACTTCACTCTTCCAGAAGTGACACTTCGAAAACTTAGCCTTCAGCTGATGTTTCCGTAAGATTTCCAAAACAATACGCAAGTGCGTCTTGTGCTCTTCTTCAGTTCTGGAATAAATCAAAATATCATCCACAAACACTAGTACGAACTTGTTCAACTGATCTCTGAACACTCTATTCATAAGATCCACAAAATATGCTGGTGCGTTGGTCAATCCAAACGGAATTACCAGCCACTCAAAGAAACTGGATGGTGTCCTGAAAGCAGTCTTCGGCGCACTATCCTTAGCCACTCTTAACTGGTGAAATCCCATTGCCAAATCCATCTGAGAAAACACCTTAGCTTCGTGAAGTTGATCGAACAAGTCATCTATTCTTGGCAATGGATACTTGTTCTTCTTAGTCACTTTATTTAGCTCACGATAATCCACACACAACCTCAATGATCCATCTGCTTTGGTTGCAAACACAACTGGTGCACCCCATTCGGACACACTACGCCTAATGAATCCTTTCTGTAAAAGATCATCAACCTGCACCTTCAACTCCTACTGTTCCCTAGGCGCCATCCGCCTAAGAGTCATCACGACAGGTCTGGCCCCTTCAACTAGATCGATACGAAACTCGATCTCTCTATGCGGCGGTAACCCTTTGACCTCATCAAAGACATCCTCAAATCCATTAGCTATTGGCACCGATGACAGTCCATCCCGTGGAACAACCAGCGAATACATGAAGCTCATGAAGATGCCTTCCTCATGCTTACATCGTATCACAACCTTTCGCCCTTCCACATTCTCGACTGTCACCTCCAACCTTTCACAATCAACCTTTGCCGCATATTTCCTAAGCCAGTCCATACCCAAAATAATTCCGAACCCCGCAAAGTTCAGAACAAAACAATCACAAGCAAAAGAGCAATCATGACTCGATACAACCAAACCACGGCATAACATACATAGACAGGACAAACCCCCAACTGGATTAGTCACAACCAATGGTCTATCAACAATATCCGGTTTTAAACCCAACCGGCCTACAAGTTCATTACAAACAAAAGAATGCGACGCCCCAGTATCGAATAACACCCTAACTGGAACACCACAAATGGAAAGAGTACCTTGTACCACCACACTCTTTCCTTTCTCTTCCGCAGTAGGAGCTTTTGAAGATGATGGAACAACCCCCAAAGCATAAGCTTGCACAATCTGCTTGTCCTTTCGCGGTTCTGGACAATTCTTCTTAATATGCCCCGGCTTGTCACAGTTGTGGCACTTCACCGGCACCTTTGGATTCTTGCAATCTCTGGAGAAATGGCCCTTCTGCTGACAATTGTAGCAGGTCACTTCGCTCTTCGGCTTCTTCTAGCCATCCTTACCCTTTTGCTGCTGCTGCTTCCTCTTCTTGTTTCCACCCTGCTGTGGTTTAGACTCTTCCTTGGCCACAGCAACAACAGATCCTTCTTTAGGAAACAGATTCTCGTGCCTGAGAGCCTTCTCTACAAGCTTCTCAAATGGATCTTCTAAATGATCCACTAACTGCCTCCCAAGATAACTGTCCAAGCCTGTCACAAACTTCTCGTTCTTCTGATATGAAGATTCAATATACGACCGGGCATACTTGGAAAAGGCTTCAAACTCAGAAACATACTCAAGAACTGGTCTTCCACCTTGCTTGAGCTCTACAAACTTCTTAAACAGAATAGATTTCTGAGCTGTAGAAATGAACTTAGCTTCAAATCTGGCTTGGAATTGCTCCCAAGTAATTTCTTCCTCCAAAGTATCAATGGTGATAGAGTTCCACCAGTCAGAAGCTCTCCCTTGAAGCTGTCTTGATGCGAGCTTCCTTTTGGTTGCATCCTCGATTCCCAAGTCACCAAAGATCCTTCTACAAGCATCTATCCATCTCTGAACTTCAATAGTTGACTCTGTTCCCAAGAAAACCTTTCCTCCAAGAGCAGTATAGTCTTTACACGGCTTAGAAAAATCCACCGGTCTTGGAGCTTGAACTTTAATTCCAACATCAACTGCTGGCCCCGGAGCTGGCATCCTTCTCATGGTCGAAGTCATCATAGCCTCGAACATAGTAGCATAATCAGCAGCCCCCTCAGCAGCACGGCCTTCCCTAGCAGCTGGTCTCCCTCTTAGACTCATCCTTAATATCTATAAAAGAAATGATCAGCACACCTTGAGAAACAACTGCATAAAGGACTCAAATCCTTCTAAGCTACTATATTATATATAGTAATCATCCATCAAAATACAATTACGTCTCTCATACGTAGTTATGTCAGCGAGCATTGGGTAAAATCGATTAACCAAAGCTCTGATACCAAATGTGACGACCGCCCATGACTCCTGCACTAAACATAGAAATAGTGCGCTGAAAAGTGTGCTAGGCAGCCATGGATGATCGTCGGAGGTAAATTAAAGCAGCAGAATCTATCGTATTACTCACAGCGCATGGATAAAATACAATAGAGAATATATATAGTGAAGCATCACAAAATAGAATCTCATCAATTAAGCTTCATAATAATTGAATACAAACATATAGTCAATACATCAAGCCTCACTACATATCACTCAGAGAATTATACAAGCAGCGGAACATCCAGTACATATAGTAAGAAAATAATATGCAAGCCTCCAGCTCGTCTTCGTCATCAGCATCGTTCGAAACTAAGAACAGCACCTGTCACCTGCTACCTAGTCTGCCCATCCCAAAATGGATGAACAGCCCAAGGTAATAAGAGTTGAACATAAAACCTTGAGTCAGACAACAGTCTTAGTGAGCGGTAAATTAACTAACAACATACCAAAAGAGCATAAAGGTAAAAGGACTAGGAACCCAACCCTCCCACTCCACCTCTTTCTACAGTGATAGCCCCCAGACACACTAAGCAGAAGTAAACATAGTAAAGCAAACATTTAAAGTAAAGCAATTATCACTTGAGTCAAGGTCAATGTTTTCCAAGTACAAACCCCCAAGGCCTAAACCAAGATCAGATAAGCACCTAGAAAATACCGCTCTTGAGACCGAATGACGATACATTCAAACATCCATGACTCTGGCTATCACTGTTATCATTGCTTCGATACCACTGTTAATTGAATGACCGACACATTCTTTCAGCCGTCCCTCAAGGGCTAATGGTAACCCCGGTTCTAGACAGAACTCCGCACGTTGTCGCAGCCCGTGCCTAGGACTATCGAATCTGCCCAAAGTACTCGACCACCAACTGTAGTCTTTTGGGACTATCGAATCTGCCCAGCGTACTTTTGCTTTGAGCCTACTAGAACCTTCAACAACGATGAAATCTCAGCCTTCTAGTCATCCTCCTCGACGACTATTCTCATACTAGCTCCAGCCCCTCTCGAGCCAACCATTATCCTCAAACTCGAACCATTTCATCGAGTTATCAACATGCTTGGAATGATCCCGTCTGGATTAAACCAAGGCTATCTCACATCATGCCTCGCTTCATCTCATCATAGCAAAGCCTCATCTCAACATCATCATCAAATCTATCCATATGAGCTTTATCATCCGCGTCATATGCCACGAGCAGCTTTTCTTTTTCAAGAGCCTTTCCCTTAGCTTTTGAATCATCTTCAACCAACTTGTCCAAATCAAATCATCAATCAACTAAGTTATAATAATCAATCAAGTCAATCATTAATCCAAGTAATCAAGCATTAAAACATGATCTAATAAACAATCATAACAATAATGGCAATCTTGTAAATAAAGAGTCTAAATCTAACAAGCATGAATCATGAGCAATATCTCTACAACTTGATGAATGAACTTGCATAGGTTAACATGTAGTAAAATGGATGTCAAATCATCATGAACAATAGATCTATACTTAAGTTTAAGAAAATGCATGGAAATCACTATTTTAACACAAAATTAAGCCACCAATCCGATATACTCCTTTGGCTCCGTGTGAGAGATAACCACCACTCACCAAATCACCTAAACACTTCAAAAGCAACACGCTTTAGATCTAGACAGCGAAGGATCTAACTCGATCTGTCAAAATTTCGCTTCAAACGATGAAATCACTCTTCGAAGAATGTAGATCTTCAACTTTAGCTCTTGGATCTTCGATCTTGGATGGAAGGAAGTACTAAATTTAAGAAGAGATAAGAAGTGAAGAAGTGTAGAACTCGAGCTCTCAAAATGACAGCACTTCGTCGCTTCAAAATCCGGATCCCAAAAAGTGAGGCAAGAACGTGTATTTATAGGCTGAAATCCTTAGGTCGTGTGCCCCCTTAGGTCGTCCACGACCTAACTCTTGCCGACCTACCCATCCACATGACCTATGACCTAACGCATATGCGCTTCCACGACCTAACGACCTACCGCATATGCGCATCCACGGTCTAAAAATGTCACGACCTAAGACTCAACACTAATGCGCGACCTACGACCTAACTAGGATACGACTTAACGACTCAACACCCTCACGACTTAGCGACTCATCCAAGGTCGCGACCTAACTAAACACAGGGTCTCTCGACCTAACACCTAAGTCGTCTGGACGACCTAACTACTCATAACTACTAAACTTAGGTCGCTCACGACCTAACTAAGCACAGCACCCCATAGGTCGCTCACGACCTAACTACAACAACTCCTTAAGTCGTTCGAACGACCCAAACTCCCTAGGTCGTTAACCCGCTTAGGTTGCTCATTCTCCTTAGGTCGCTATATCCCTAAGTCGCTTGCCTAAGCCGCTAATCCTATTAAGTCGCTATCTCCTTAAGTCGCTCACCTATGCCGCTAGTTTCCTTAGGTCGTCTAAACCCTTAAGTCGTCTACCCCTTAAGTCGTCTACTCCTTAGGTCGTCAACTTCCTTAGGTCGCTCACCTAAGCCACTAAGTCGCTCCATAACCCAACCTGCTACATGACCTAACTCTGGATGACTTAAACTCTGGTCGACTTAACAACACTAACGACCTAATGACAACAGTTCTACAATCTATCGATCCGTAAAAATACGGGTCGTTACAAATAGGGTCCTAAAAGTTAGAAATTAGGAAACCAAACCCAACTTGGTTCAGTATCCTTTTTATAAATATAATTTTTATTATTATGAACACTATCCATAAAAGTTTTGATATATTTATTCCTAATCAAAATATTGTTAGTCTTTGGAACCCAAATTTTAACTATATTAGTTTCTTCTTTTGTTCTAATAGGTTTTCTTAATAACAATTGTTGTTTTGAATCAATATTCTTCTTAATATTTGTATTTATCTTTTTAGGAATTTTTGGTTCCTTTTTATATCCTAATCCATGTTTATTCGAGGAAGATTGAGAATTTTCTAAAATCTTAGATAAAATTTCTCTTCCTTTGTTAAAGTTAGAAACATTTTTAGTGATGTTATCTAGTCTAACTTGAAGACTATTATTTTCTAGCTCAACTTGTTTATTCTGAGTTTTTAACTCATGATTTTCAGAAACAATTATATCATTTTTTGTCTTTTGATTTTCAATTTCTTGACTTAAAAGTGATAATTGAGTTTCCGAATTTGAAAGAGACTCTTGAACTTTTTCAAGTCCTTCTTCTAGAATTTTCTTTTCATCTTTTAACATATCCCTTTCAAACTCAGCTTTGTTCTGATTTTCATGAGTTTCCTTAAGTTTCTTTTTAAGATTTTTTATTGTACTCAATAGTTCAGTATTTACATCAATTAAATCGTCGAAAGTTAAATTACTAACCTCGGATTCTTGAGCCATAAAGCATACATTCGCTTGTTCATTGTCGCTATCATTTTCACTTTCAGATGAAGATGAATCTGAATCATCCCATGTTACAGAGAATGCCTTCTTTTTGAATTTTTCTTTCTTGTTTTTGTTCTGATTCTCCTTCTTTTGCTCTGGACAATCTTTTTGCATGTGACCTTTCTTGTGACAGTTGAAGTATTCTATATTCGAGGATGAAGGTTTGTTCAAGAAATTCTTTTTGAATCCGTTTTTATTTTCTTTTCTGTATCTTAAGAATTTCTTGAAATTTTTGGCTATAAATGCTAAATCCTCATCTTCAGACTCTTATTCTTCCTTTTCCGCATGAAAAGCCACATTTTTTCTTTCTTGTGCTTGATCTTTCTTAGCTTGCATATTTACTTCATACGACATAAGATTTCCAATTAATTCTTCTGGTTTCATTGTAGATAGATCATTTGCTTCTTCGATTGCTAAGACTTTTCTCTCACATTCATCAGTGAGTGAATTTAGAACTTTAGATACCATATCAAAATCCGTGTATTTTTCTCCTAGCCCTATTAAGGCATGATGAATGTCTTGAAACCTCGAGTACATGTCATTGATGGATTCATTCTGTCGCACTCTAAAGTTTTGGAACTGGTTCTTTAGCATGGAGATCTTTGTTTGTTTAACCTTGTTTGTGCCTTCATGTATGGTTTTAAGTGTACTCCATATCTGATGTGCAGTAGTACAAATGCTTACACGATTGAATTCATTTCTATCCAAAGCACAAAATAGCATATTCATAGCTTTGGCATTTGCACTAACTTCATTCTTCTGAGCTTGTGTCCATGTAGAATATTCCTTTGTGGGTACAATGAGTTCTGCTTGTGTTGCATTCCAGGCTTCAAAACTTGTTGCTTGCATATAAATCCTCATCCTTGTAGCCCAATAATTATAGTTTAGTCCATTGAATAGAGGGGGTCTTTGAGTAGATTGTCCTTCCGTAAATGTAGAGTTATAGGTAGATGTTGTGCTTGTGTTGTTTTCCATATTATCAATATGTCAAATAATGGTGTTATGGTTATAGGACGGCCTTGCTTTGATACCAATTGAAAAAGTCTATGCGGTAGGATCGTATAATATGGAATAGTGAAATGATCTAGGTAGATAGTAATAAGCAGTAAGTAAAGTAGACACCAAGACTTTATACTGGTTCGGACCTCTTGTTCTACGTCCAGTCCCTAAGCTCCTCTTAGGAATTCAACTAACCAACAACCCTCACTTAACCCGGAGGAATAGGTTTACAACTTACCCGAACAACCGAACGGGATTTCTTGCCTCAACTACCGAAGAGGACTTCAACTAGATACTAAAAGTATTTCTGACTTGTTGTGTTCTTGATAACACTAATGAGTCAAATTGAGTACAACTTTCCTATAATCTTATCCTCGAGAGTATACAAAGTGTTTGTGAAGATTTAGGAAATGTGAATTGCTATGAATCAAAAAGGTGTTATAGTTAAAACAGAGATTCAAGCAATTGAAGTGGTTTGTGATTGCTTTTGAAAACTTAAGAAATCTGAAAGTATGTTCAAGAAAATAGAAAGATTAAAGCAATTAGAATTGGTGATTTGCAAATGTTAAAACCATGTATTTATACTTGTAGAAGAGGTGCATTTGTTTGCTAGAGGTGCAGGCAAGAGATGCTTCCATTTCCATTGGAGAATGGTTGCAACTCTTGGGAAGAGGAAGGTGTCTATTCAGAGAAAATTCGCAGTTACAGACATGGTTTTAAATCTCCTATATATCGCCCGAGATCTCCTCCGAGATCTCCTTTTCACACTTAAACGAGACGAGACATCAAATCTCCTCCATATCTCCCTCGACACTCATCTCGTCCGAGATATTCAAATCTCATCCGAAATATGGATCAAAATCTCTATCCGAGATCTCATCCGAAATTATACATTTTTCTTATTTTGCATAATATTTTTTATTTTCATATTGATTCAAACGAAACTACTCAATCCAATTATAATTTACCAATTTCTCGAACATATTTTTTACTTTTTATCTTAATGAGTCATAGCGAAAGGTTTCACTTCTTTATGATGTTCAAATAAAAGGATATTATTCAATCATTACCAAATCAATTAAGCTAATCAAACTACTACTCTTCTAAAAATATTCATTTTTCCATATAAATCAAGTATGTTACCATTTTTATTTTTACTAAGAAAGTTATAACCGTTAAATAAATTTTTTACACATCAATTTTGGACACATAAGTACATCCGAGATATTCCCGAGATGCATTATAAGACCCGAGATGTCAATCCGAGATGTACACCCGATATGTACTCATCTCGTCCGAGATCTCCCCCGATACGAGATAACTTGTGTAAAAATTCCAAGACGAAACGTGACCGAAATCCGATATTTAAAACCTTGGTTACAGATTCAGTCGACTGAGCAGGAAATTCAGTCGACTGAAAATATACAGAGAAATTTTCAGGAATGCTTTCAGTCGACTGGGCAGGAAATTCAGTCGACTAAAACTGGGCATATTTGTAATTCTGTGCCAGTTTCAGTCGACTGGCCATGCCTGTTCAGTCGACTGAACTATAAAAATCTGCACAGTGAATGTGTGCATAAAAATGAAGTTTTACGGATGTGTTTTAATGTTCGTGCAAATCACTTGAGGATAGATTTTAACAAATAATCTAGACTTTAGACCTATAAAAATCATACTTATGTTTATACTTTGGTCTTCATCGATCTTCCTCTGATTTTGCATATATCTCTTCCTTTTTGTTGAAGCACGTTGTCATTGATCAAAATCTTCATGTATCAACACATGTGCATATATATATTTACATATTTAAATCCAAACCTAATAACTAGATGTTTCATGGAACTTCAACCCAACCATCGGACCCAAAGAGTGGATCTGCTTTGATGGCACCTAATCTTCATTATTGTAACGACCCGTATTTTAAATTATTTTAAATTATTAAATTTAATATAACTATTAAACAAAAATGGTTAGAAATAAAAATTTAATGATTTATTAATGTAATTTATTGAATATGGACTTGAATAAAATTTTGAAATAACCAATTTCGAAGATTTTGGCAATAACAAGTATTAAAATGAAAATTTATGTATTGAATGTGTTTATAGTCAATAGTTGGGATTGAATAATAAATGTTGAATTATTTAGATGTAAATAAAATAATTGTTTGATAACTAAAATTCATTTGAATCTAATATTGTGATTTATTGAAATTCTAATATTGGAATTCATCGAAATTGGATTTTTGGAATACTTTAAATAAAGAAGTGGAACTAAGTATAGTGATTGTTTTATTATTTGAATTCGTTTTAAAAGTTAAATTTTAGAAGTTAAATAAATTATATTTCAAGTATAATGTAATTTATTGGATAATTAAATTGTTTAAATTTAATGTTGGAAATTATTTAAATAATTGAATCTTGAATTTAATATGAATGAAAATGATGTCAAAAGTTAATTTAAATTTTATTTAAACAAGAATGAAGATTGTTAGCTTTTAAAATTGAAATTAAAATGATTAAATTGATTTGGGAAGATAGCTTGTTTTAATTTACGAGTAAAAATAGTCTTTTTGGGCACTATCTCGAATTTCGACGAAACCAATTCCATCATATTCGCAATAGTGAATTATTATAGGATTTCAATTTTCGTAGCGAATTTAATTAAAATAATTTGATTTTGAAACGCTATCTTTTGAATATGATGGAATTGGCTCCCGAAACTAGTTCCATTGTGCTCGGAATGGGGGTATAACATATAGAATGCCAGGCGGCACGCTTCGTTTGGAGTTTGGAAAATTTATGGGTGAATCGGGTCGGAACTTTATATAATGGGCCGTGTTTATCTTCATTCGCGTAACCCTAAGCGTTCAGCCGCTTCCTTTCATTTTCAATGGCTGAAATCGCTTCCCCTTCCTTCTTTAATTTCTCTCAATCCACTAAACGAATTCACATGACTCCAAAAGCAAAAACGTAGATCTCGACGAGCTCTACACATCCGACGGTTGGATCGTGTCGAAAGCTCGCGTAATCGCTGAGATCTGGCTCTGAAGTTCGCGATGGTTTTGGTTTTGCAACATTGATTCGCGTGATGCATGCGGCGATGGAGGTAGGAAGGCGGCGGCATGCTAGAGGCGCGCTGCGGCACGTCGTGGCGAGTCGGATCGGAGCTCGGTGGACGGGGTGGCGCGCGCACGATGAAGTTTGGTTGCGAGTGGGTTTCGTGTTGTCTGCTGTGGGAACGTACCGAGGGTAACAGTTTTATTAAGTTAATTACTTGACTTTTAAGTTAATTTTATTTTAATTATTATCGTTATGCTAATTTTTTCGTATATTGTTTGTACGAGGTCGGATTTGAGTGCCGTCTTTTGCGTTGGATTCGTATCGACGTCTTCTACGACATGGAATTGAAGTGGTATTTATTTGAAGCTGAAGAATTTTTAGTTTCAAATAAAGGTGAGTGTTTTAAACGCTCACGAAATACTAAAATATTTAGGATGTTCGTTAAATTAATATCATGAAGTAATTTAATTTTATTGACTGTTGTTTGGTAATTTAATTGACATTTAGATTGACATATGAATTGACTGTTAGAAATTAAAAATGACAGTTAAATTAAAATTGGAATTAAACTGCTAGTAAAATTCCCGATTATTGATAACTGGTTAATTGTTGTGATATATTGACTGTTTTGGAATGTTGATTGTGATGGATGCTATTGGTTGATATTTTGGATGATTTTGATGTTTATTTATTTTTATATATTCCTGTTATCACCCTGTATATTATTGACATCATATAAACTGTTATCTGAATTATATTCAAATAAATTAAGAAATATATTGAAATGATATATACCAATAACACTTTGACTTGGATTGAAATGATATATATCCATCCCTGAAATTAAAATCAAAATAACTATTCACTTGGCTATAGGATAGAAAATTATATACGGACACCGGATTGGTTAAATTAAATGGTTTTAAAATTTTGATTTTGAACCTATTTAAATGATTTTGTTTTAAAGAAATAAAAATCAAATTTATGAAGATTGAATTAATTACGAATTCGAGCTTGAAATGTTGAAATTAAATTTAGTTAAAAGAAATTGTTTTAAAGAATTTAATTGGAATTTCAAGTAACGATTGAAATATGACTTGAATTATCGAAATTGAATTATTTAAAAAGATTTGAACTTCTACTTGAACTTCGAAGTCATTTAAGTATAGGTAATTTAAACGGATATTTCAAACTTGGGCTCAGAATTGAATCATTTTAAAGATTTGAACCTTAAATTGAATATTGAAGTTTAAATTTGATTTAAGTGATTTAAACCAGTAAATTGAAATTGTGCTTGGAATTTATATAAACTGAAATGGTTTAAAATTGGAATTGAATTGAAATTTAAATCATTGAATCGGATCGTGAATTTGAAGTTAAAATGAACATTTCGAAATTGATATTAATTTGAATTGAAATTAAAATTTAAGTTAATTCGAATTGAAATCGAAAATGAATCGATTTGAATTAAATTGAGATTGAAGATGATTTTAAATTAAGAGATTTGAAATTGAAACAATTTGATGGAAATTTGGACCTGGGTCTAGATTTGTTGAATTGGAAAGAGATAGTTTGAGTTGAAACTATTTTCAAAATAAATTATTTTAATATATAAACTGTTTAAAAATCTATCTTTTTAAATATTTAAATTATTTTGATTTTCCAAACTATTTTCCTTTATAGACCATTTTCAATACTCAAACCATTTTATCAAACTATTTTAACTTTTAAAATATTTAAAACTATTCAAACTATTTTCTAAAATTCAAACCGTACAAGGTTGGGTTTTTTATATTTAAATCGTTGATTTAAATGTAAATTGGGTTAAAATGGAGTTATAACCTAATTTGAAATTCGAAACGAAAATTCAAATGAAATGATTTTTCAAGTGGAATTGACATATTTTGAGTAAATATGATATTTTGAAATAAATGATATTTTGAAGTGAATATGATATTTTGATATCAAGTATGAATCATTTTCGAAATGTAAAATAACCAACCGGTGTGTAAAACGATGTTTGGTTGTTAAAGAAACCGGGGCCTCTTATTGGCATACTCTCTGTCAATATTGAAACCACTTTAACAACTGTGTACGCGGAGGAGACTACAGAATGAAGTGGTTGGATTTGGTGTACGTTTGCTGGATTCGAAGAAAGAGAACGATGATGGATAGGCCCCGACACTTGTGCCAATTTGAAATGACTAAAACGGGACGGCTTGATAGGGCCAAGTGGGCTAGCTACCCCTAGCGGACATCCGTTCTTCGATTTTCTTCTTGGACTTTGTCCATACTATTACTTTTGATGTTGGTTTTGATTGGTGCACCTTTATTTGGGATGACCTCCCTTTGACTCGATATTTGGATGGATGACGCAGTGGGCGATCATGGCTACGATGCGTTACTACCAACCCTACGACCAGAACTGGTAGTATCCTAGCTTGGGCATTGCCTCACGTGCCTTGTGATGATCCTGAACTCGGCCTTCGAAAATCGGCACCCGTACTTCACTTGTACTCAAAATGCCGCAGATTCAAACGCCGAATTTGGCTCACCGGAGCTTATAACACCATTAAGTATAACAACACAATGAAAGAAAGAAAACAATGATATCATATACAACTCCAATGAATACAATATCCAGAATGATATACAACAATGATATCAATATGATACAAGAATATCAGAGATAAATAATAATACAGCGGAAATAACAGAAGTGATAACTCCAAATGATCCCCAAAAGAGAATGAGTCCAACAATTCCAACATCAGCTTGAACCATCATCACGTTGCACCAAGATAAGCAACATTAGCCATGATCTCCAAAAACTGAACTAGCTCCAACTAGTCTACTAAACCTGACTATCTGAAAAATCCAACTCTAGACTGCCCGTGTGGAAAATTGTGGGCACCCAGAGTTTAGGAAGGGAACAATAAACTCCGAGTCAGTCGTGGGACTGGTGTGAGTAACAAAAACAGTTTATCTTTAAACAAGCAACAAAAGGATTTTAAACATTGAAATCCGCAATGCTTTTGGAAAATGAAACTACCATAAGACCTCCCACCACACACAAAATGCAAACGCAGACTTGGAGGAGATTTCTTCTTATGATAGTCAAACATGCTTAATACGCAAAATCTTTTAAATATTATTATTAGTGCATAGTGAGAAAAACATTTCGAAAGTATAATATTAATCTTAGCCAGCATAGACATTTCGAACTATGCCTACTATAGCTACCATCTAAACAGTGGTGACCACCATAAGTAAATGGCAGGTTCTACAACTAAAACCGTACAAGGCTCGTATTATTTCTTTGGATTTTCCAACAAATGGTCAGGCTAAGGAACTTCCTATGCCACATGGGAACGCCTCTGGAGGGACGCCCTGAGAACCACCTGGCTCTCTGCCAACACAAGGCCGATTACCCCCTTCCCGGGTAGTAAACCTGAGATATGCCACCCCCGGTCGTTTGCGACCTTTATCCGAGGGCCCTCGATCACAAAGCAACAATCACACAGAGTAAATTAGATTGGAGCAACCACATAGGTAAATATCTGGGCTCCATACCATGATACCACCTTTTTCCAGAAGGAATGGACATACCCTAGGGGAGCTACCCCTAAAACCTTGCTGCATCTTTCCTGTTTCGACCATTACCGGTTTGTGAGGTCCAATGAGGTATCGTCCACAAAGCTACGCTTTTTTCACAAAGCCATGCCTTGATCAACAAATGATCAACGACACATAGCAGCACTTAGCATGCCACACCACCAAATTGGGAGTATATCACTGATAACCTTCAACTACATAACCTCTGAGCTCGTACGTCTCAGAGAAGGGTGTTAAGCTAAGAGAATGAATCTCCGCCACCAAACAGAAATGTATTTGAAAGAAATCAGCTTTATATCTCAAAGTGTAGTGTCAGACATACAACCATACAAGTCTGTTCCGGGTTCGAACAGAACCGAAGGCACTTCCGAAGAAGCCCTTGCAATCCGGGTATTCACAATCCCGATCGGATTTCCCATCACTTAAGAAATCTCTATACCGGCGCGACTCAGTGCAGAGACAATCGATAGGTTATCCTATCGTTCTCACAAATACTCGGTCTTCACCACCGGTCTTCAAATGCGATCCATATACGACGTATCATTATTTGGAATGAGTTATATGACATAAAGGTCCCCTCCCGGCTAAACCGAATAATGAGCGTAATATTTAAAAACATATAGATATTGGGATTTCAGTTAAGTCATAACTTATTATCCAAATTTCCTCTTTCAAATGGTTTAAACACATTACCATTTTACCATTTTAATCTTTTACATAAAAAGATTCAATTCACAAAGTTCACCCAGTTTCACAAAGATTCATTCACAGATTTTCCAAATCAATTTCCATTTCAATTGGATTAACTCATTAAATCTTTTAAACAAAGATTTAACTGATAGCTTTCAAAATAATTCCAAAGATTTATTCGTAACTTGGAAAACCATTTTCAATTCAAACTTGAAATTCCTTTAATTCAAATTGGAAATTCATTTCTTATATGAGAGCTTTTATCAGTTGAAAACAATTAGTTTCCCAAATCATTGAATTCAATTTCAAGTATTGAATTCAAATTTAAATCAAATTATTAAAATATCAAGTTTATTAAGTTATTTAAAATAACTTTTACATTTGAAACTCATTTGCAAAGCTCTCAATTCCAATTTCCAAAACTATTTGGATTCAAGAATTCAATCTTTAAAATTGTCAAAAATTTGCGACTTAACTGATTTCCACATGAAATCCATATTTGTGTGTGTATGGTGTAGTCCAGGGGTTTCACTCAGTAGTGCAACATCAATAAATCATCACAGATAAGAATACAGAAATATAGTTGATAAGCGGTATAAACTATAACGCTTATCCTTATTCATAGATCACAGATCACAGATATATAAGTCACAGATAATACTTTACATTCATCCTAGATAAATAACTATAGTACAGATCACACACAAATCAGAATATATATCACACAGCATCACAGATCAGAATATCAAACAATTCAATCATTCAGTCAAGTCCAAACATTCACAAGTGAATTTATTAATCAACTGATTAATTTAAATCAGATGTATCATAAGTTAATTACAAACTATTTGAAATAAATCCTCCTTTCAAATTTATTAGTTAACCCTTAATTATTAACTAATCATTCTTAATTAATGAATCAATTAATTTTTTTTATTAAATTAATCTTAATTAATCACTATTATTAATTAATCCTTTAATTTATTAACAAATAAATTACTCAAATTTCAAATCATCATTCAATTAATTACATTCGGTAATTATCCATTAATTACTTCTCTAAGTAATTATATCTTCCCAAATTATCAAATGATTATTCTGAATTAATCAACTTAAGTAACTAACTTGAACAAATTCAATTAACTTAATTAATTATGCTGAATAATTAATTCCACAATTACTGTCATTAAGTAATTATATTTAACAATCCCACAATTGATTATTATTAAATTAATCAATCTAATTTATTGTTAAAATTTATCGCATTATTTAATTTTTCAAATAATCTTAGTTAATGATTTCATTAACTATTAAATTTCTTTAATCACCTTTTTAAAGAAAATTTACTTATATTAATCATTATTGATTATAAATTAATTAACCATTAAAACTCATTCGTTAATGAATTTTTAAATCATAAATTTTCATTACTAAAAGTCACTCATTCATTTTTATGATTTAATGATTATTTACCATATATTGAAACATTGTTTCAATTTTCCTTTTTAAATTTCAATTTAAATTCAAAATTGAAATAGATTCTTGTTTATCTTCAAATAAGTTTAAAACAAAATTTCCTAACATTTTTTTTAAATCTACATATTAAGATAACAAATGATTACAAAAGAAATTTTAAAGAGTTTAAAATCAATTTTCTCTTTTTAACTTTAACATATTTAACTTATTGCAACACTTAAGTTATGAAATTAAAATAATTTCAAAATCTGGAAATCTGGTTTAAAATTATTTCAGGTTCTAAACTTTTAATTTTAACTTGTTTAAATTTTCATTTACAAATTCAATTCTATTTTAAATTCCAATTTCTCCACTTCCTTTAATTGCTTTAAATTATTAAAACAAATGGAATTTGAAACTTTATTTACTTTCAAACTAAATTTCAATCCAAACTTGAATTTGTGTTTACATTTTAATTTAAACTCAGTTTTAAAACCTTAGTTTAAAATTTAAATTCAGTTTCCAGGTTTCAAAATAGAAAATAGGCTTGAAGGCCTGTAATAATAATTTGACCAGAGATACCCTGTCTTTGCTTTGAGTAAACTACTCGATTTACCCGAGTACGACGTGAGAACTTTCCCAATTCCTCCCAGGCAAACACTCAACCACCAGACACCAGAGCTTGTGCACGTGCACATCACCTCTGGCGAACTCTGATCGACTTCGACGATCTCGACCCATCGAGTATCCCTTCGACAACAATTCCCGATCATCTACAAACTCGAACAGGCCCTCAATCAAAATCGAGAATAGCTCGAGCCATTACGACCCAGACAGCGACCAAAGAAATGGCTCGCGATCACGACAACAACCACCAGAGATCCAGCGCCTCCGGCCATAACTCTGTCAACCACCAAACTACCACCTCCCCGGAGCACGTGCAACTCGATGCACTTACGAGGTTGCAGTGATCATTTTTTCGACCACCTTGAAAACTAGGGTTAAAATCAAAAACTCCACGCCGTCGTCGCCACAGTGCACGTGAGCCTCTCCGAGCATTTTTCCTGGCACCTCCGTAGCCTCCTCCATCTCCACGCTGAACCCCGACCAACTCGACTCAGTCGATCACCAGAAATTGGTCAAAATCCAATTTTCAAACAAAAAAGAACGGCTCCCAAACCAATTGTTTAAAAATCCTCAAACAAGGCTTAAAAATCATAACTTTCAATAAGGATCCAAGTTATATCCTTGAATCAATGATTTGTGAAGTTCGAAATTTCCAGAAATGAAAGTTCTTACTGTAAAAATTTTATTTTTCATTCTATATGTATTTTTATCTCATGAAACTATTTTTAGATTGTAGCTCATACTTAAACACCACTGTTTTGTTTTGAAACCAAAGTCTAATATGGATTATAAAACAAGAAATTGAATTTTCTTGTTGGGTTGTACTCTGTAAAATAAACAGAGAAAGGGCATTCATTGATACATATATATACACAGAGCAAATGGAAATATATATAAGTTAAATTTCTGGTTATTACACACCTTGAACATTTTGATTTCCAGAAGTTTCAAGTTGAAAGTTGAAGCCTTTTTGAATTTACGAAGTTGAAATCTTGGTTTTGAACTTGATACTAGAGCTTCTTCTTCTCAGGCTTGTGTAAATTTTGTTTTGATGTTTTAATCTGAAGTTTGTTTAATTAAAAATGATTTTTACTTCAGTTTTTCTCAGTTTATAATGGTGGATGAAACTGAGATGATATGGTTGTTGATTTATATAGGAAATGAGGTTTACAGGGTGATGATTTATGTTGCACAAGTGATAAAACTGGTTGTACAAAAATCAGGGATATTTTCTTTGATTTGGGGCTGATGGGTATTTGCATTAATTAGCATTGTACCATACAAATTTTTATTTTATAAATTTTCTTTCGGCTGTACAAAATATATGAGATAGTGGTGGCTTCTTTACAAACTTTATATCCATGTATTTTTGTTTCATTTGTTTACTTGTTTATTATTTGAATGTATATTTTCTTTTGTTTGTTTTACCTTGTCTTTATATTTGAATGTATCTTTATATTTAATATGTTGTTATAATTTATTTATGTATTTATTTTATTTTATAATTTATAATTTTGTAATATAAATGAATTTATTGTTTAATTTAACTAATTTGTTTAACTATGTATAATTTTCTATAATTTATCTTGTATATTTGTATTCCTATTTCTATTTCAAATATTTATTTCTAACTTAAATACTAATTATTTTTATATTTATTTTGTAATATAGGTGAATTTCTATTTTAGTTTATGTTATTAAATTTTATCCAACGTATTTATTTTATTCTTATAAAATTTGTATTATTAAACCATTTACTTACGATTTGAATTCAAATCAAATATATATATATATATTATTTCAAATTTACTCATATATGCTCAAATACATATATATATTCACATATACGATATTTAAATTTTAAATAATTTATTCAGAATTTATTTGAATTCGGGGAAACTCGCATCACTTTATCATTTAATTTTACAATTTTAATTCAAAAATAAATTTTAATTATCAATTTAAATATATATAAAATTCGGGCTCGTTACAACCTTCCCCCTTAGAAAATTTCATCCCCGAAATTTGCCAGGGAGACACAAAGATAGATGAAGAATATTTCATCAAATCAAACTGAATATCTATTCTGCATTTGGCTCACCAAATCAGAATATCAATTATAGATATAAGAACGAATCTGTTTAACACTTCACAAAATACTCGGGTTATCCGGATCTACGAAATATGCAGGGGCATCGGTTAGTCCAAAGGGATAACTAACCATTCATAGAACATATTGGGACCCAAAGAATATAGACAGATATATGGATACAATTCCATAACTTTTAGTTTAGAAACTAAAGTATACCTATCAACCATAGCAACCAAAGCAACCAATTCATCCAAACAACAATTTTGGCTTATTTGGAGTTTATGTCCCATATTAATATATCAAATCTCTTCCTGGATCTACCAGAAACTATCGAAGAATTAAGGAAAGATGACGAACAAAAGAGACTGATAGAGAAAAGATTGTTTCCTTGTTGTTACAGGGTATTGACCATTTATAGTCGTATTCCCCTGTCCCATATCTCATCCTCTTCTTGCACTCATACTCACTATCAGTGGATAGTAAGAGAATTTACTGAGGCATACGGACGGATATCTTAGAGTTACTCATTCTAGGGTATACTTCACCCTATCTCTAATGAGTTACTTAATGTGTTATACTCCATAGCTAAAGTTTAACCTTAGCTCTGATACCAAATGTGATGATCCTGAAGTCAGCCTTTGAAAATCGGCACCCGTACTTCACTTGTACTTAAAATGCCGCAGATTCAAACGCCGAATCTGGCTCTCCGGAGCTTATAACACCATTAAGTATAACAACACAGCGGAAGAAATAAAACAATGATATCATATACAACTCCAATGAATACAATATCCATAATGGTATACAACAATGATATCAATATGATACAAGAATATCAGAGATAAATAATAATACAGCGGAAATAACAGAAGTGATAACTCCAAATGATCCCCAAAAGGGAATGAGTCCAACAACTCCAACATCAGCTCGAACCACCATCACGTTGCACCAAGATAAGCAACGTCAACCATGATCTCCAAAAACTGAACTAGCTCCAACTAGTCTACTAAACCTGACTATCTGAAAAACCCAACTCTAGATTGCCCGTGTGGAAAATTATGGGCACCCATAGTTTAGGAAGGGAACAATAAACTCCGAGTCAGTCGTGGGACTGGTGTGAGTAACAAAAACAGTTTATCTTTAAACAAGCAACAAAAGGATTTTAAACATTGAAATCCGCAATGCTTTTGGAAAATGAAACTACCATAAGACCTCCCACCACACACACAATGCAAATGCAGACTTGGAGGAGATTTCTTCTTATGATAGTCAAACATGCTTAATACACAAAATCTTTTAAATATTATTATTAGTGCATAGTGAGAAAAACATTTCGAAAGTATAATATTAATCTTAGCCAGCATAAACATTTCGAACTATGACTACTATAGCTACCATCTAAACAGTGGTGACCACCATAAGTAAATGGCAGGTTCTACAAATAAAACCATACAAGGCTCGTATTGTTTCTTTGGATTTTCCAACAAATGGTCAGGCTAAGGAACTTCCTATGCCACATGGGAACGCCTCTGGAGGGATGCCCCGAGAACCACCTGGCTCTCTTCCAACACAAGGTCGTTTACCCCCTTCCCGGGTAGAAAACCTGAGATATGCCACCCCCGGTCGTTTGCGACCTTTATCCGAGGGCCCTCGATCACAAAGCAACAATCAGACAGAGTAAATGAGATTGGAGCAAACACATAGGTAAATATCTGGGCTCCATACCATGATACCACCTTTTTCTAGAAAGAATGGACATTCCCTAGGGGAGCTACCCCTGAAACCTTGCCGCATCTTTCTGTAACGACCCGTATTTTTACGGATCGAAACATCGTAAAAACAGTTGTCTAGAAGTCAAGCCATGTTGTAGCTTAAGTCGTTTAGAAGTCTGGTCATGTTGGAGCTTAGGTCGTGAAGGAGGTTATGTCGTAGGCGACCTAAGGATTGGGATAAGTCGTGTGAAAGTTAGGTCGTCTGGTGGCTTAGGTCGAGTGAACGACTTAAGGTAATGACCGACTTAGGAAATGGGCGACCTAAGGAGTTGGCGACTCAAGAATAGGCAGACTAAAGTAAGTGACCGACCTAGGGGAGTTAACAACCTAGGAGGAAAAGCAGGCTAACGACTTAAGAGTTTGGGCGAGTTAGCGACTTAAGGATTGGTAGGTCGGCGACGACCTAAGGAAGACTGAGGAGTTAGGTCGTGGGTTGTTAGGTCGCTAAGTATTAGGTCATAACCCAGTTAAGTCGCGTGGTTATTGAGTCGTTAGGTCGTATGAGCGCGCATGTGTTAGGTCGCTGAGAGTTAGGTCGTGGCTTCTGCTAAGTCGTAAGTCGCAGAATAGATAAGTCGTGGGGTTTTTAGGTCGCAAGGTTTTATAAGTCGTAGGTCGTATCCCAATTGACTCGTTAAGGCGGCATTGTTGCTAAGTCGAGTGTGTGCTAAGTCGCAGGATGTTAGGTCGCGATCTTTGATGGGTCGCTAAGCGCATTCGTGTGTTAAGGTCGTTGGATCTGTAAGTCGCGCAGAACTGGTAGGTCGTGAATGCGCATAAGCTTAGGTCGGTAGGTCGTAGGTTAGGGGGGTTTTCGATAGGTCATAGGTCGCAAGGTCTCTTTTGGTCGTGGACGACCTAAAAGCGAACGACCTAGGGATATTTCAGCCTATAAATAGGAAGGTTCTTCTCCATTTTTTGGGATTCGGATTTCGAAGCGACGAAGTGCTGCCATTTTGAGAGCTCGACTTCTACACTTCTTCACTTCTTTTCTCCACTCTAATCTAGTGATTCCTTCCATCCAAATCGAAGATCAAATTGAAGATTCAAGAGCTTAGATTGAAGATCTTCATCCATCGAAGAGAGATTTCATCGTTTGAAACGGATTGGTGATAGATCGAGTTAGATCCTTCGCTGTCCAGATCTGAAGTGGGTTTCTTTTGAGGTGTTTAGGTGATTTGGTGAGTGGTGATTATCTCTCACACGGATCCAAAGGAGTATATCGGATCGTCGGCTTGATTTTGTGTTAAAGTAGTGATTTTCATGCATCTTTGTAAACTTAAGTATAGATCCATATAGATCCATTGTTTATGATGATTTGACAACCATTTTACTAAGTGTTAACCTATGCAAGTTCATTCATCAAGATTATAGAGGCATTGCTCATGTTTTCATGCTTGTTAGACTTTGGACTCTTTATTTACGAAATTGCCATTATTGTTATAATTGTCTATTTAGATCATATTTGAATGCTTGATTACTTGGATTAATGTTTGCCTTGATTGATTGCTATGAATTAGATGATTGATGATTTGATTTAGACAAGTTGGTCGAAGATGATTCAAAAGCTAAGGGAAAGGCTCTTGAATTGGAAAAGCTGCTCGTGGCATATGTAGCTGATGATGAAGCTCATATGGATAGATTTGATGATGAAGATGAGATGAAGCTTTGCTATGATGATGATGAGGCGAAGCATGATATGAGATAGTCTTGGTCTAATCCAAACGGGATCATTCCAAGCATGTTGATAACTTGGTGAAATGATTCGAGTTAGAGGATAATGGTTTGCTCGAGAGGCGCTTGAGCTAGTATGGAAATAGTCGTCGAGAAGGATGACTAGAAGGCTGAGATCTCATCGTTGTTGAAGGTTCTAGCATGCTCAAAGCAAGAGTACGTTGGGCAGATTCGATAGTCCCTGAAGGCTACTGATTGGTAGTCAAGTACTCTGGGCAGATTCGATAGTCCTAGGCACGGGTCACGACGACGTGCGGGAGTAATGTCTAGAACCGGGGTTTCCATTAGCCCTTGACGGACGGCTGAAAGAATGTGCCGGTCATTCAATTAACGGTAGTATCAAAGCAATGATAACAGTGATAGCCAGAGTCATGAATGTTTGGTTGTATCATCACTCGGTCTCAAGAGCGGTATTTTCTGGGTGCTTATCTGATCTTGGTTTAGGCCTTGGGGGTTTGTACTTGGAAAGCATCGCCCTTGACTCGAGTGATAATTGCTTTACTTTAAATTGTATGCTCTGCTATGTTTGCTTCTACTTAGTGTGTGTCTGGGGGCTATCACTATAGAAAGAGGTGGAGTGGGAGGGTTGTATTCCTATTCCTTTTCCTTTTTGCTCTCTTGGTATGTTGTTAGTTAATTTACCGCTCACTAAGACTGTTGTCTGACTCAAGGCTTTATGTTTTTAACTCTTATTGCCTTGGGCTGTTCGTCCATTTTGGGACGGGCAGACTAGGTAGCAGGTGACAGGTGCTGTTCTTGCTTTCCACGATGCTGATGACGAAGACGAGCTGGAGGATTGCATATTATTTCTTACTATATGTACTGGATGTTCCGCTGTTTGTATATTCTCTGAGTGATATGTAGTGAGGCTTGTTGTATTGACTATTCAGATGTTTGTATTCAACTATTATGAAGTTTTATTGATGAGATTCTATTCTGTGAAGCTTCACTATGTATATATTCTATTGTATTTTGTCCATGCGCTGTGAGTAATACGATAGATTCTGTTGTTTTTAATTTACCCTGACAATCGTCCATGGCTGCCTGGCACACTTTACAGCGCACTTTCTCTTGGTTCAGTGCATGGGTCATGGGCGGTCGTCACATTTGGTATCAGAGCCAGGTTAATCGATTTTACCCAACGCTCGCTGACGTAACTACGTATGAGTGACGTAATTGTATTTTGATGATGATTACTATATATATTATAGTAGCTTAGTAGAGTTTGAGTCCTTTATGCAGTTGTTTATCTAGGTGTGCTAATCATTCCTTTTTATAGATATTGAGAATGAGTCGAAGAGGGAGACCAGCTGCTAGGCAAGGCCGTGCTACTGAAGGGGCTGTTGATTATGCTGCTATGTTCGAAGCTATGATGACTTCAATCATGAGAAGGATGCCAGCTCCGGGGCCATCGGTGGATGTTGGAGTTCAAGTTCAAACTCCAAAGCCGGTGGATTTCGCTAAGTTGTGTAAGGACTTTACTGCTCTTGGAGGGAAGGTTTTCTTGGGGACAGAATCAACCATTGAAGTCCAGAGGTGGATAGATGCTTGTAGAAGGATCTTTGGTGATTTGGGAATCGATGATGCAACTAAAAGGAAACTTGCATCAAGACAGCTTCAAGGGAGAGCTTCTGATTGGTGGAACTCTATCACCATTGATACTCCGGAGGAAGAGATTACTTGGGAGCAATTCCAAGTCAGATTTGAAGCTAAGTTCATTTCTACAGCTCAGAAGTCTGTTGTGTTTAGGAAGTTTGTGGAGCTCAAGCAAGGTGGAAGACCAGTTCTTGAGTATGTTTCTGAGTTTGAAGCTTTGTCCAAGTATGCCCGATCGTATATTGAATCTGCATATCAGAAGAATGAGAAGTTTGTGACAGGCTTGGACAGTTATCTTGGGAGGCAGTTGGTGGATCATTTGGACGACCCATTTGAGAAGCTTGTAGAGAAGGCTCTCAGGCATGAGAATCTGTTTCCTAAAGAGGGATCTGTTGTTGCTATGACCAAGGAGGAGTCTAAACCACAGCAGGGTGGAAACAAGAAAAGGAAGCAGCAGCAAAAGGGTAAGAATGGCCAGAAGAAGCCGAAGGGCGAAGTGACTTGCTTCAACTGTCAATAGCAGGGCCATTTCTCCAGGGATTGCAAGAATCCGAAGGTGCCGGTGAAGTGCCACAACTGTGACAAGCCGGGGCATATCAGGAAGAATTGCCCAGAACCGCGGAAGGACAAGCAGATTGTGCAAGCTTATGCTTTAGGAGTTGTTCCATCATCTTCAAAATCTCCTACCGCTGAAGAGAAGGGAAAGAGTGTGGTGGTTCAGGGTACTCTCTCCATTTGTGGTGTTCCAGTTAGGGTGTTATTTGATACTGGGGCGTCGCATTCGTTTGTTTGTAGTGAACTTGTAGGCCGGTTGGGTTTGGAACCGGATATTGTTGATAGGCCATTGGTTGTGACTAATCCAGTTGGGGGTTCGTCTTGTTTGTGTATGTTATGCTGTGGTCTGATTGTATCAAGTCATGATTGCTCTTTTGTTTGTGATTGTTTTGTTCTGAACTTTGCAGGGTTCGGAATTATTTTGGGTATGGACTGGCTTAGGAAGTATGCGGCAAAGGTTGATTGTGAAAGGTTGGAGGTGACAGTCAAGAATGTGAAGGGGCGAAAGATTGTGATACGATGTAAGCATGAAGAAGGCGTCTTCATGAGCTTTATGTATTCGCTGGTTATTCCACGGGATGGACTGTCATCAGTGCCGATCGCTAATGGATTTGAGGATGTCTTTGATGATGTCAAAGGGTTACCGCTGCATAGAGAGATCGAGTTTCGTATAGATCTAGTTGAAGGAGCCAGACCTGTTGTGATGCCTCTTAGGCGGATGGCGCCTAGGGAACAACAGGAGTTGAGGGTGCAGGTTGATGATCTTTTGCAGAAAGGATTCATTCGGCGTAGTGTGTCCGAATGGGGTGCACCAGTTGTGTTCGCAACCAAAGCGGATGGGTCGTTGAGGTTGTGCGTGGATTATCGTGAGCTGAATAAGGTGACTAAGAAGAACAAGTATCCATTGCCGAGAATAGATGACTTGTTTGATCAGCTTCACGAAGCTAAGGTGTTTTCTCAGATGGATTTGGCAACGGGATTTCACCAGTTGAGAGTGGCTAAGGATAGTGTGCCGAAGACTGCTTTTAGAACATCATCCGGTTTCTTTGAGTGGCTGGTAATGCCGTTTGGATTGACTAATGCGCCAGCATATTTTGTGGATCTTATGAATAGAGTGTTCAGAGATCAGTTGAGTAAGTTCGTGCTAGTGTTTGTGGATGATATTCTGATTTATTCCAGAACTGAAGAAGAGCACAACACACACTTGCGTATTGTTTTGGAAACCTTACGGAAACATCAGCTGAAGGCTAAGTTTTCGAAGTGTCACTTCTGGAAGAGTGAAGTGAGGTTCTTAGGCCATGTTATCTATGGAAATGGAATAGCAGTTGATCCCGCTAAGGTGGCAGCAATCCAGGATTGGGTTAGACCTAAGAATGCATCTGATGTGAGAAGTTTTCTTGGATTAGCAGGATATTATCAACGGTTTATCAAAGACTTCTCCAAGGTAGCTGCACCGTTAACAGGATTGACGAAAAAGAACCAAGTGTTCAGATGGGATGATAAGTGTGAGCAAGCTTTCAGAATCCTGAAAGAGAGATTGACAAGTGCTCCTGTTTGACTATTCCAAGTGGGAATGATGAGATGGTGGTTTACACCGACGCATGTGGTACTGGACTTGGAGCAGTGCTGATGCAGAGGGATAAAGTTGTTGCGTATGCTAGTCGACAATTGAAGCCACATGTAAGGAATTATCCGACTCATGATTTGGAATTAGCGGTGATTGTTTTTGCTCTGAAGATGTGGAGACATTATCTATTGGGAGTTCGATTCGAGTTGTTTACAGATCATAAGTCGTTGAAGTATCTTTTCTCCCAAAAGGATTTGAATCTTAGGCAGCAACAATGGCTAGAGTTTTTAGCATCATATGATTTTGGTATAGCCTATACTCCGGGAAAAGGTAACGCAGTGGCAGATGCGTTAAGTCGAAGACATGCAGGATTAGGAGCCATGTTTTCAGAATGGAAGAATCTCGAGTATTTAGCTGGATTTGACTTCAGGCCCAGATGTGAATTGGAACCTGAGATGTTGGCAAACTTATCGATAAGACCGACTCATGTGGAAAGGATTGGTGAGAGTCAAAAACGGGATGATAAGATTGTCAAGATTATCCGTGAATTGGAATCTGGATTGGATCCAAAAAAGGATAAAGGATTCGAGGTCGATCGAGAGGGTTGGCTTCGGAAATAAGGGCGACTAGTTGTTCCCGATATAGATGAATTGAGGAGTGAAGTTCTGAAGGAAAGTCATCACTTGAAGCTGACAATTCATCCAGGTGGAAATAAGATGTATCGGGATATGAAGAGAACCTATTACTGGGAAGGTATGAAGAAGGATGTTGGAAATTTTATTTCCAAGTGTATGAACTGCCAGTTGGTAAAAGCCGAACAGAAGAAGCCAAGTGGATTGCTTCAGCCGTTAGAAGTTCCTACATGGAAGTGGGAGCAAGTATCGATGGATTTTATTGATGGGTTACCTAGAACAAGAACGGGGAATGAAGGGATTTGGGTCATTGTAGATCGTTTGACTAAGAGTGCAAGATTCATTCCTGTTCGATCGACTAGGACTGCATCAAAGTTGGCCGAGTTATATGTTAAGTGGATAGTTCGATTCCATGGTATTCCGAAGATTATAGTGAGCGATCGAGACCCATTGTTCACTAGTGGATTTTGGAAGAGCTTCCAGGAAGTTTTGGGAACCGTGTTGTGTTTGAGTACAGCTTATCACCCTCAAACAGATGGTCAGACCGAGAGAGTCAACCGAGTTTTGGAAGATCTCCTCAGAGCTTGTCTTTTAGATTTCGGAGGATCATGGGAAGATCACCGTCATTTGGTGGAATTTTCGTATAACAACAGTTACCAGTCAAGCATTGGTATGGCACCGTATGAAGCATTGTATGGAAGACCGTGTAACTCTCCCACATGTTGGTTAGAGACAGGAGAAAAGCTGATACTTGGGCCAGAGATGATTCGACAGACCTCGGATTGTATAGAGATCATTCGGCAACGAATGAAGGCAGCCCAAGACTGTCGGAAAAGTTATGTCGATAAGCGTCGAAAGGATTTGGAGTTCGACGTAGGTGATATGGTTTTTGTGAAGATTTCTCCACTGAAGAATGTTATTCGATTCGGGAAGAAAGGAAAACTAACTCCGAGATTTGTTGGACCATTCCCGATCATCGAGCGAATTGGAAAGCTCGCCTACAGATTGGAGTTACCAGAGAAGATGTCGGGTGTGCACAATGTTTTTCATGTATCATATCTACGGAAGTATGTGCACGACTCGAATACAGTGGTTTCTGCTGATAGCTGTGAAGATTTCGAAGTTGATCCAGTCAATAAGAGACCTCGTAAGCCGCTTCGCGTTGTGGAAACCGACACGAAATAGCTTAGGAGGAAGGTAGTTAAGTTGCTCAAGATACAATGGAGTGATGATGATAACGACTGTACATGGGAGGTGGAAGAGAGGATGAAAGCAGCTCATCCTGAACTCTTCAAGGTATGGCCCTAAGGTGTCGTGTCATCCAACGACATTGTAACTTGTTCTAAGTTTTAGAATTCTGCATGCTAAGCTAGAATTGGATGCATCGTTTGTTGATTGCTATGGATGGTAGGCATGTAGAATAGTCTCTGATTGCTCTGTATGTTTGGAATTTCGGGGGCGAAATTCCTAAGGGGGGAGAGAATGTAACGACCCGTATTTTTACGGATCGAAACATCGTAAAAACAGTTGTCTAGAAGTCAAGCCCTGTTGTAGCTTAAGTCGTTTAGAAGTCTGGTCATGTTGGAGCTTAGGTCGTGAAGGAGGTTATGTCGTAGGCAACCTAAGGATTGGGATAAGTCGTGTGAAAGTTAGGTCGTGTGGTGGCTTAGGTCGAGTGAACGACTTAAGGTAATGACCGACTTAGGAAATGGGCGACCTAAGGAGTTGGCGACTCAAGAATAGGCAGACTTAAGTAAGTGACCGACCTAGGGGAGTTAACATCCTAGGGGGATAAGCGGGCTAACGACTTAAGAGTTTGGGCGAGTTAGCGACTTAAGGATTGGTAGGTCGGCGACGACCTAAGGAAGACTGAGGAGTTAGGTCATGGGTTGTTAGGTCGCTAAGTATTAGGTCGTAACCCAGTTAAGTCGCGTGGTTATTGAGTCGTTAGGTCGTATGAGCGCGCATGTGTTAGGTCGCTGAGAGTTAGGTCGTGGCTTCTGCTAAGTCGTAAGTCGCAGAATAGATAAGTCGTGGGGTTTTTAGGTCGCAAGGTTTTATAAGTCGTAGGTCGTATCCCAGTTGACTCGTTAAGGCGGCATTGTTGCTAAGTCGAGTGTGTGCTAAGTCGCAGGATGTTAGGTCGCGATCTTTGATGGGTCGCTAAGCGCATTCGTGTGTTAAGGTCGTTGGATCTGTAAGTCGTGCAGAACTGGTAGGTCATGAATGCGCATAAGCTTAGGTCGGTAGGTCGTAGGTTGGAGGGGTTTTCGATAGGTCGTAGGTCGCAAGGTCTCTTTAGGTCGTGGACGACCTAAAAGCGAACGACCTAGGGATATTTCAGCCTATAAATAGAAAGGTTCTTCTCCATTTTTTGGGATCCGGATTTCGAAGCGACGAAGTGCTGCCATTTTGAGAGCTCGACTTCTACACTTCTTCACTTCTTTTCTCCACTCTAATCTAGTGATTCCTTCCATCCAAATCGAAGATCAAATTGAAGATTCAAGAGCTTAGATTGAAGATCTTCATCCATCGAAGAGAGATTTCATCGTTTGAAGCGGATTGGTGATAGATCGAGTTAGATCCTTCGTTGTCTAGATCTGAAGTGGGTTTTTTTTGAGGTGTTTTGGTGATTTGGTGAGTGGTGATTATCTCTCACACGGATCCAAAGGAGTATATCGGATCGTCGGCTTGATTTTGTGTTAAAGTAGTGATTTTCATGCATCTTTGTAAACTTAAGTATAGATCCATATAGATCCATTGTTTATGATGATTTGACAACCATTTTACTAAGTGTTAACCTATGCAAGTTCATTCATCAAGATTATAGAGACATTGCTCATGTTTTCATGCTTGTTAGACTTTGGACTCTTTATTTACGAAATTGCCATTATTGTTATAATTGTCTATTTAGATCATATTTGAATGCTTGATTACTTGGATTAATGTTTGCCTTGATTAATTGCTATGAATTAGATGATTGATGATTTGATTTAGACAAGTTGGTCGAAGATGATTCAAAAGCTAAGGGAAAGGCTCTTGAATTGGAAAAGCTGCTCGTGGCATATGTAGCGGATGATGAAGCTCATATGGATAGATTTGATGATGATGTTGAGATGAAGCTTTGCTATGATGATGATGAGGCGAAGCATGATATGAGATAGTCTTGGTCTAATCCAGACGGGATCATTCCAAGCATGTTGATAACTCGGTGAAATGATTCGAGTTAGAGGATAATGGTTTGCTCGAGAGGCGCTTGAGCTAGAATGGAAATAGTCGTCGAGGAGGATGACTAGAAGGCTGAGATCTCATCGTTGTTGAAGGTTCTAGCATGCTCAAAGCAAGAGTACGTTGGGTAGATTCGATAGTCCCTGAAGGCTACTGATTGGTAGTCAAGTACTCTGGGCAGATTCGATAGTCCTAGGCACGGGTCACGACGACGTGCGGGAGTAATGTCTAGAACCGGGGTTTCCATTAGCCCTTGACGGATGGCTGAAAGAATGTGCCGGTCATTCAATTAATGGTGGTATCAAAGCAATGATAACAGTGATAGCCAGAGTCATGAATGTTTGGTTGTATCATCACTCGGTCTCAAGAGCGGTATTTTCTGGGTGCTTATCTGATCTTGGTTTAGGCCTTGGGGGATTGTACTTGGAAAGCATCGCCCTTGACTCGAGTGATAATTGCTTTACTTTAAATTGTATGCTCTGCTATGTTTGCTTCTACTTAGTGTGTGTCTGGGGGCTATCACTGTAGAAAGAGGTGGAGTGGGAGGGTTGTATTCCTATTCCTTTTCCTTTATGCTCTCTTGGTATGTTGTTAGTTAATTTACCGCTCACTAAGACTGTTGTCTGACTCAAGGCTTTATGTTTTTAACTCTTATTGCCTTGGGCTGTTCGTCCATTTTGGGACGGGCAGACTAGGTAGCAGGTGACAGGTGCTGTTCTTGCTTTCCACGATGCTGATGACGAAGACGAGCTGAAGGATTGCATATTATTTCTTACTATATGTACTGGATGTTCCGCTGTTTGTATATTCTCTGAGTGATATGTAGTGAGGCTTGTTGTATTGACTATTCAGATGTTTGTATTCAACTATTATGAAGTTTTATTGATGAGATTCTATTCTGTGAAGCTTCACTATGTATATATTCTATTGTATTTTGTCCATGTGCTGTGAGTAATACGATAGATTCTGTTGTTTTTAATTTACCCTGACAATCGTCCATGGCTGCCTGGCACACTTTACAGCGCACTTTCTCTAGGTTCAGTGCAGGGGTCATGGGCGGTCGTCACATTTTCCTGTTTCGGCCATTACCGGTTTGTGAGGTCCGATGAGGTATCGTCCACAAAGCTACGCTTTTTTTCACAAAGCCATGCCTTGATCAACAAATGATCAACGACACACGGCAGCACTTAGCATGCCACACTACCAAATTGGGAGTATATCACTGATAACCTTCAACTACATAACCTCTGAGCTCGTACGTCTCAGAGAAGGGTGTTAAGCTAAGAGAATAAATCTCCGCCACCAAACAGAAATGTATTTGAAAGAAATCAGCTTTATATCTCAAAGTGTAGTGTCAGACATACAACCATACAAGTCTGTTTCGGGTTCGAACAGAACCGAAGGCACTTCCGAAGAAGCCCTTGCAATTCGGGTATTCATAATCCCGATTGGATTTCCCATCACTTAAGAAATCTCTATACCGGCGCGACTCAGTGCAGAGACAATCGATAGGTTATCCTATCGTTCTCACAAATACCCTGTCTTCACCACCGGTCTTCAAATGCGATCCATATACAATGTATCATTATTCGGAATGGGTTATATGACACAAAGGTCCCCTCCCGGCTAAACCGAATAATGAGCGCAATATTTAAAAACATATGGATATTGGGATTTCAGTTATGTCACAACTTATTATCCAAATTTCCTCTTTCAAATGGTTTAAACACATTACCATTTTACCATTTTAATCTTTTACATAAAAAGATTCAATTCACAAAATTCACCCAGTTTCACAAAGATTCATTCACAGATTTTCCAAATCAATTTCCGTTTCAATTGGATTAACTCATTAAATCTTTTAAACAAAGATTTAACTGATAGCTTTCAAAATAATTCCAAAGATTTATTCGTAACTTGGAAAACCATTTTCAATTCAAACTTGAACTTCCTTTAATTCAAATTGGAAATTCATTTCTTATATGAGAGCTTTTATCAGTTATAAACAATTAGTTTCCCAAATCATTGAATTCAATTTCAAGTATTGAATTCAAATTTAAATCAAATTATTAAAATATCAAGTTTATTAAGTTATTTAAAATAACTTTTACATTTGAAACTCATTTGCAAAGCTCTCAATTCCAATTTCCAAAACTATTTGGACTCAAGAATTCAATCTTTAAAATTGTCAAAAATCTGCGACTTAACTGATTTCCACGTGAAATCCATATTTGTGTGTGTATGGTATAGTCCAGGGGTTTCACACAGTAGTGCAACATCAATAAATCATCATAGATAAGAATACAGAAATATAGTTGATAAGCGGTATAAACTATAACGCTTATCCTTATTCATAGATCACAGATCACAGATATATAAGTCACAGATAATAATTTACATTCATCCTAGATAAATAACTACAGTACAGATCACACACAAATCAGAATATATATCACACAGCATCACAGATCAGAATATCAAACAATTCAATCATTCAGTCAAGTCCAAACATTCACAAGTGAATTTATTAATCAACTGATTAATTTAAATCAGATGTATCATAAGTTAATTACAAATTATTTGAAATAAATCCTCCTTTCAAATTTATTAGTTAACCCTTAATTATTAACTAATCATTCTTAATTAATGAATCAAATAATTTTTTTTATTAAATTAATCTTAATTAATCACTATTATTAATTAATCCTTTAATTTATTAACAAATAATTTACTCAAATTTCAAATCATCATTCAATTAATTACATTCGGTAATTATCCATTAATTACTTCTCTAAGTAATTATATCTTCCCAAATTATCAAATGATTATTCTGAATTAATCAACTTATGTAACTAACTTGAACAAATTCAATTAACTTAATTAATTATGCCGAATAATTAATTCCACAATTACTGTCATTAAGTAATTATATTGAACAATCCCACAATTGATTATTATTAAATTAATCAGTCTAATTTATTGTTAAAATTTATCACATTAATTAATTTTTCAAATAATCTTAGTTAATGATTTCATTAACTATTAAATTTCTTTAATCACCTTTTTAAAGAAAATTTACTTATATTAATCATTATTGATTATAGATTAATTAACCATTAAAACTCATTCGTTAATGAATTTTTAAATCATAAATTTTCCTTACTTAAAGTCACTCATTCATTTTTATGATTTAATGATTATTTACCATATATTGAAACATTGTTTCAATTTTCCTTTTTAAATTTCAATTTAAATTCAAAATTGGAATAGATTCTTGTTTATCTTCAAATAAGTTTAAAACAAAATTTCCTAACATTTTTTTTTAAAATCTACATATTAAGATAACAATTGATTACAAAAGAAATTTTAAAGAGTTTAAAATCAATTTTCTCTTTTTAACTTTAACATATTTAACTTATTGCAACACTTAAGTTATAAAATTAAAATAATTTCAAAATCTGGAAATCTGGTTTAAAATTATTTCAGGTTCTAAACTTTTAATTTTAACTTGTTTAAATTTTCATTTACAAATTCAATTCTATTTTAAATTCCAATTTCTCTACTTCCTTTAATTGCTTTAAATTATTAAAACAAATGGAATTTGAAACTTTATTTACTTTCAAACTAAATTTCAATCCAAACTTGAATTTGTGTTTACATTTTAATTTAAACTCAGTTTTAAAACCTTAGTTTAAAATTTAAATTGAGTTTCCAGGTTTCAAAACAGAAAACAGGCTTGAAGGCCTGTAACAATAATTTGACCAGAGATACCTTGTCTTTGCTTCGAGTAAACTACTCGATTTACCCGAGTACGACGTGAGAACTTTCCCAATTCCTCCCAGGCAAACACTCAACCACCAGACACCAGAGCTTGTGCACGTGCACATCACCTCTGGCGAACTCTGATTGACTTCGCCGATCTCGCCCATCGAGTATCCCTTCGACAACAATTCTCGATCGTCTACAAACTCGAACAGGCCCTCAATCAAAATCGAGAATAGCTCGAGCCATTACGACCCAAACAGCGACCAAAGAAATGGCTCGCGATCACGACAACAACCACCAGAGATCCAACGCCTCCGGCCATAACTCTGCCAACCACCAAACTACCACCTCCCCAGAGCACGTGTAACTCGATGCACTTACGAGGTTGCAGTGATCATTTTTTCGACCACCTTGAAAACTAGGGTTAAAATCAAAAACTCCACGCCATCGTCGCCACAGTGCACGTGAGCCTCTCCGAGCATTTTTCCTGGCACCTCCGTAGCCTCCTCCATCTCTACGCTGAACCCCGACCAACTCGACTCAGTCGATCACCAGAAATTGGTCAAAATCCAATTTTCAAACTAAAACGAACTGCTCCCAAACCAGTTGTTTAAAATTCCTCAAACAAGGCTTAAAAATCATAACTTTCAATAAGGATCCAAGTTATATCCTTGAATCAATGATTTGTGAAGTTCGAAATTTCCAGAAATGAAAGTTCTTACTGTAAAAATTTGATTTTTCATTCTATATGTATTTTTATCTCATGAAACTATTTTTAGATTGTAGCTCATACTTAAACACCACTGTTTTGTTTTGAAACCAAAGTCTAATATGGATTATAAAACAAGAAATTGAATTTTCTTGTTGGGTTGTACTCTGTAAAATAAACAAAGAAAGGGTATTCACTGATACATATATATACACAGAGCAAATGGCAATATATATAAGTTAAATTTCTGGTTATTACTCACCTTGAACATTTTGATTTCCAGAAGTTTCAAGTTGAAAGTTGAAGCCTTTTTGAATTTACAAAGTTGAAATCTTGGTTTTGAACTTGATACTGGAGCTTCTTCTTCTCAGGCTTGTGTAAATTTTGTTTTGATGTTTTAATCTGAAGTTTGTTTGTTTAAAATGATTTTTACTTCAGTTTTTCTCAGTTTATAATGGTGGATGAAACTGAGATGATATGGTTGTTGATGTATATAGGAAATGAGGTTTACAGGGTGATGATTTATGTTGCACAAGTGATAAAACTGGTTGTACAAAAATCAGGGATATTTTCTTTTCTTTGGGGCTGATGGGTATTTGCATTAATTAGCATTGTACCATACAAATTTTTATTTTATAAATTTTCTTTCGGCTGTACAAAATATATGAGATAGTGGTGGCTTCTTTACAAACTTTATATTCATGTATTTTTGTTTCATTTGTTTACTATTTGAATGTATATTTTCTTTTGTTTGTTTTACCTTGTCTTTATATTTGAATGTATCTTTATATTTAATATGTTGCTATAATTTATTTATGTATTTATTTTATTTTATAATTTATAATTTTGTAATATAAATGAATATATTGTTTAATTTAACTAATTTGTTTAACTATATATAATTTTCTATAATTTATCTTGTATATTTGTATTCCTATTTCTATTTCAAATATTTATTTCTAACTTAAATACTAATTATTTTTATATTTATTTTGTAATAAAGGTGAATTTCTATTTTAGTTTATGTTATTAAATTTTATCCAACATATTTATTTTATTCTTATAAAATTTGTATTATTAAACCATTTACTTACGATTTAAATTCAAATCAAATATATATATATATATATATTATTTCAAATTTACTCATATATGCTCAAATACATATATATATTCACATATACGATATTTAAATTTTAAATAATTTATTCAGAATTTATTTGAATTCCGGGAAACTCGCATCACTTTATCAATTAATTTTACAATTTTAATTCAAAAATAAATTTTAATTATCAATTTAAATAAATATAAAGTCCGGGCTCGTTACAACCTTCCCTCCTTAAAAAATTTCGTCCCCGAAATTTGCCAGGGAGACACAAAGATAGATGAAGAATATTTCATCAAATCAAACTGAATATCTATTCTGCATTTGGCTCACCAAATCAAAATATCAATTATAGATATAAGAACGAATCTGTTTAACACTTCACAAAATACTCGGGTTATCCGGATCTACGAAATATGCAGGGGCATCGGTTAGTCCGAAGGGATAACTAACCATTCGTAGAACATATTGGGACCCAAAGAATATAGATAGATATATGGATACAATTCCATAACTTTTAGTTTAAAAACTAAAGTATACCTATCAACCATAGCAACCAAAGCAACCAATTCATCCAAACAACAATTTTGGCTTATTTGGAGTTTATGTCCCATATTAATATATCAAATCTCTTCCTGGATCTACCAGAAACTATCGAAGAATTAAGGAAAGATGACGAACAAAAGAGACTGATAGAGAAAAGATTGTTTCCTTGTTGTTACAGGGTATTGACCATTTATAGTCGTATTCCCCTGTCCCATATCTCATCCTCTTCTTGCACTCATACTCACTATCAGTGGATAGTAAGAGAATTTACTGAGGCATACGGACGGATATCTTAGAGATACTCATTCTAGGGTATACTTCACCCTATCTCTAATGAGTTACTTAATGTGTTATACTCCATAGCTAAAGTTTAACCTTAGCTCTGATACCAAATGTGATGATCCTGAACTCGGCCTTCGAAAATCGGCACCCGTACTTCACTTGTACTCAAAATGTCGCAGATTCAAACGCCGAATCTGGCTCACCGGAGCTTATAACACCATTAAGTATAACAACACAACGGAAGAAATAAAACAATGATATCATATACAACTTCAATGAATACAATATCCATAATGATATACAACAATGATATCAATATGATACAAGAATATCAGAGATAAATAATAATACAGCGGAAATAACAAAAGTGATAACTCCAAATGATCCCCAAAAGGGAATGAGTCCAACAACTCCAACATCAGCTCGAACCACCATTACGTTGCACCAAGATAAGCAACGTCAACCATGATCTCCAAAAACTGAACTAGCTCCAACTAGTCTACTAAACCTGACTATCTGAAAAACCCAACTCTAGACTGCCCGTGTGGAAAATTATGGGCACCCAGAGTTTACGAAGGGAGCAATAAACTCCGAGTCAGTCGTGGGACTGGTGTGAGTAACAAAATAGTTTGTCTTTAAACAAGCAACAAAAGGATTTTAAACATTGAAATTCGCAATGCTTTTGGAAAATGAAACTACCATAAGACCTAACACCACACACACAATGCAAACGCAGACTTGGAGGAGATTTCTTCTTATGATAGTCAAACATGCTTAATACACAAAATCTTTTAAATATTATTATTAGTGCATAGTGAGAAAAACATTTTGAAAGTATAATATTAATCTTATCCAGCATAAACATTTCGAACTATGCCTACTATAGCTACCATCTAAACAGTGGTGACCACCAAAAGTAAATGGCAGGTTCTACAAATAAAACCGTACAAGGCTCGTATTGTTCCTTTGGATTTTCCAACAAATGGTCAGGCTAAGGAACTTCCTATGCCACATGGGAATGCCTCTGGAGGGACGTCCCGAGAACCACCTGGCTCTCTGCCAACACAAGGCCGGTTACCCCCTTCCCGGGTAGAAAACCTGAGATATGCCACCCCCGGTCGTTTGCGACCTTTATCCGAGGGCCCTCGATCACAAAGCAACAATCAGATAGAGTAAATGAGATTGGAGCAACCACATAGGTAAATATCTAGGCTCCATACCATGATACCACCTTTTTCCAGAAAGAATGGACATACCCTAGGGGAGCTACCCCTGAAACCTTGCCGCATCTTTCCTATTTCGACCATTACCGGTTTGTGAGGTCCAATGAGGTATCGTCCACAAAGCTACGCTTTTTTCACAAAGCCATGATTTGATCAACAAATGATCAACGACACACAGCAGCACTTAGCAAGCCACACTACCAAATTGGGAGTATATCACTAATAACCTTCAACTACATAACCTCTGAGCTCGTACGTCTCAGAGAAGGGTATTAAGCTAAGAGAATAAATCTCCGCCACCAAACAGAAATGTATTTGAAAGAAATCAGCTTTATATCTCAAAGTGTAGTGTCAGACATACAACCATACAAGTCTGTTCCGGGTTCGAACAGAACCGAAGGCACTTCCAAAGAAGCCCTTGCAATCCGGGTATTCACAATCCCGATCGGATTTCCCATCACTTAAGAAATCTCTATACCGGCGCGACTCAGTGCAGAGACAATCGATAGGTTATCCTATCGTTCTCACAAATACCCGGTCTTCACCACCGGTCTTCAAATGCGATCCATATACGACGTATCATTATTTGGAATGAGTTATATGACACAAAGGTCCCCTCCCGGCTAAACCGAATAATGAGCGTAATATTTAAAAACATATGGATATTGGGATTTCAGTTAAGTCACAACTTATTATCCAAATTTCCTCTTTCAAATGGTTTAAACACATTACCATTTTACCATTTTAATCTTTTACATAAAAAGATTCAATTCACAAAGTTCACCCAGTTTCACAAAGATTCATTCACAGATTTTCCAAATCAATTTCCATTTCAATTGGATTAACTCATTAAATCTTTTAAACAAAGATTTAACAGATAGCTTTCAAAATAATTCCAAAGATTTATTCGTAACTTGGAAAACCATTTTCAATTCAAACTTGAAATTCCTTTAATTCAAATTGGAAATTCATTTCTTATATGAGAGCTTTTATCAGTTGAAAACAATTAGTTTCCCAAATCATTGAATTCAAATTTAAATCAAATTATTAAAATATCAAGTTTTATTAAGTTATTTAAAATAACTTTTACATTTGAAACTCATTTGCAAAGCTCTCAATTCCAATTTCCAAAACTATATCGATTCAAGAATTCAATCTTTAAAATTGTCAAAAATCTGCGACTTAACTGATTTCCACGTGAAATCCATATTTGTGTGTGTATGGTGTAGTCCAGGGGTTTCACACAGTAGTGCAACGTCAATAAATCATCACAGATCAGAATATAGAAATATAGTTGATAAGCGGTATAAACTATAACGCTTATCCTTATTCATAGATCACAGATCACAGATATATAAGTCACAGATAATAATTTACATTCATCCCAGATAAATAACTACAGTTCATATCACACACAAATCAGAATATATATCACACAACATCACAGATCAGAATATCAAATAATTCAATCATTCAGTCAAGTCCAAACATTCACAAGTGAATTTATTAATCAACTGATTAATTTAAATCAGATGTATCAATTATTAATCCGGGTTAATTATCATAAGTTAATTACAAATTATTTGAAATAAATCCTCCTTTCAAATTTATTAGTTAACCCTTAATTATTAACTAATCATTCTTAATTAATGAATTAATTAATTTTTTTATATTAAATTAATCTTAATTAATCACTATTATTAATTAATCCTATAATTTATTAACAAATAATTTACTCAAATTTCAAATCATCGTTCAATTAATTACATTCGGTAATTATCCATTAATTACTTTTCTAAGTAATTATATCTTCCCAAATTATTAAATGATTATTCTGAATTAATCAACTTAAGTAACTAACTTGAACAAATTCAATTAACTCAATTAATTATGCTGAATAATTAATTCCACAATTACTGTCATAAAGTAATTATATTTAACAATCCCACAATTGATTATTATTAAATTAATCAATCTAATTTATTGTTAAAATTTATCACATTAATTAATTTTTCAAATAATCTTAGTTAATGATTTCATTAACTATTAAATTTCTTTAATCACCTTTTTAAAGAAAATTTACTTATATTAATCATTATTGATTATAAATTAATTAACCATTAAAACTCATTCGTTAATGAATTTTTAAATCATAAATTTTCATTACTTAAAGTCACCCATTCATTTTTATGATTTAATGATTATTTACCATATATTGAAACATTGTTTCAATTTTCCTTTTTTAATTTCAATTTCAATTCAAAATTGAAATAGATTCTTGTTTATCTTCAAATAAGTTTAAAACAAAATTTCCTAACATTTTTTTTAAAATCTACATATTAAGATAACAATTGATTACAAAAGAAATTTTAAAGAGTTTAAAATCAATTTTCTCTTTTTAACTTTAACATATTTAACTTATTGCAACACTTAAGTTATAAAATTAAAATAATTTCAAAATTTGGAAATCTGGTTTAAAATTATTTCAGGTTCTAAACTTTTAATTTTAACTTTTTTAAATTTTCATTTACAAATTCAATTCTATTTTAAATTCCAATTTCTCCACTACCTTTAATTGCTTTAAATTATTAAAACAAATGAAATTTGAAACTTTATTTACTTTCAAACTAAATTTCAATCCAAACTTGAATTTGTGTTTACATTTTAATTTAAACTCAGTTTTAAAACCTTAGTTTAAAATTTAAATTCAGTTTCCAGGTTTCAAAACAGAAAACAGGCTTGAAGGCCTGTAACAATAATTTGACCCGAGATACCTTGTCTTTGCTTCGAGTAAACTACTCGATTTACCCGAGTACGACGCGAGAACTTTCCCAATTCCTCCAAGGCAAACACTCAACCACCAGACACCAGAGCTTGTGCAAGTGCACATCACCTCTGGCGAACTCTGATCGACTTCGACGATCTCGACCCATCGAGTATCCCTTTGACAACAATTCCCGATCGTCTACAAACTCGAACAGGCCCTCAATCAAAATCGAAAATAGCTCGAGCCATTACGACCCAGACAGCGACCAAAGAAATGGCTCGCGATCACGACAACGACCACCAGAGATCCAGCGCCTCTGGCCATAACTCCGTCAACCACCAAACTACCACCTCCCCAGAGCACGTGCAACTCGATGCACTTACGAGGTTGCGGTGATCATTTTTTCGACCACCTCGAAAATTAGGGTTAAAATCAAAAACTCCACGCCGTCGTCGCCACAGTGCATGTGAGCCTCTCCGAGCATTTTTCCTGGCACCTCCGTAGCCTCCTCCATCTCCACGTTGAACCCCGACCAACTCGACTCAGTCGATCACTAGAAATTGGTCAAAATCCAATTTTCAAACAAAAACGAACTGCTCCCAAACCAGTTGTTTAAAAATCCTCAAACAAGGCTTAAAAATCATAACTTTCAATAAGGATCCAAGTTATATCCTTGAATCAATGATTTGTGAAGTTCGAAATTTCCAGAAATGAAAGTTCTTACTGTAAAATTTTGATTTTTCATTCTATATGTATTTTTATCTCATGAAACTATTTTTAGATTGTAGCTCATACTTAAACACCACTATTTTGTTTTGAAACCAAAGTCTAATATGGATTATAAAACAAGAAATTGAATTTTCTTGTTGGGTTGTACTCTGTAAAATAAACAGAGAAAGAGCATTCACTGATACATATATATACACAGAGCAAATGGCAATATATATAAGTTAAATTTCTGGTTATTACTCACCTTGAACATTTTGATTTCCAGAAGTTTCAAGTTGAAAGTTGAAGCCTTTTTGAATTTACAAAGTTGAAATCTTGGTTTTGAACTTGATACTGGAGCTTCTTCTTCTCAGGCTTGTGTAAATTTTGTTTTGATGTTTTAATCTGAAGTTTGTTTGTTTAAAAATGATTTTTACTTCAGTTTTTCTCAGTTTATAATGGTGGATGAAACTGAGATGATATGGTTGTTGATGTATATAGGAAATGAGGTTTACAAGGTGATGATTTATGTTCTACAAGTGATAAAACTGGCTGTATAAAAATCAGGGATATTTTCTTTGCTTTGGGGCTGATGGGTATTTGCATTAATTAGCATTGTACCATACAAATTTTTATTTTATAAATTTTCTTTCGGCTGTACAAAATATATGAGATAGTGGTGGCTTCTTTACAAACTTAATATTCATGTATTTTGTTTCATTTGTTTACTTGTTTATTATTTGAATGTATATTTTCTTTTGTTTGTTTTACCTTGTCTTTATATTTGAATGTATCTTTATATTTAATATGTTGTTATAATTTATTTCTGTATTTATTTTATTTTGTTTTATAATTTATAATTTTGTAATATAAAAGAATATATTGTTTAATTTAACTAATTTGTTTAACTATATATAATTTTCTATAATTTATCTTGTATATTTGTATTCCTATTTCTATTTCAAATATTTATTTCTAACTTAAATACTAATTATTTTTATATTTATTTTGTAATATAGGTGAATTTCTATTTTAGTTTATGTTATTAAATTTTATCTAATGTATTTATTTTATTCCTATAAAATTTGTATTTTTAAACCATTTACTTACGATTTAAATTCAAATCAAATATATATATATAATTTCAAATTTACTCATCATATATGCTCAAATACATATATATATATATTCACATATACACATATATATACAATATTTAAATTTTAAATAATTTATTCAGAATTTATTTGAATTCGGGGAAACTCGCATCACTTTATCATTTAATTTTACAATTTTAATTCAAAAATAAATTTTAATTATCAATTTAAATATATATAAAATCCGGGCTCGTTACAACCTTCCACCCTTAAAAAATTTTGTCCCCGAAATTTTCCAGGGAGACACAAAGATAGATGAAGAATATTTCATCAAATCAAACTGAATATCTATTCTGCATTTGGCTCACCAAATCAGAATATCAATTATAGATATAAGAACGAATCTGTTTAACACTTCACAAAATATTCGGGTTATCCGGATCTACGAAATATGCAGGGGCATCGGTTAGTACGAAGGGAGAACTAACCATTCGTAGAACATATTGGGACCCAAAGAATATAGATAGATATATGGATACAATTCCATAACTTTTAGTTTAGAAACTAAAGTATACCTATCAACCATAGCAACCAAAGCAACCAATTCATCCAAACAACAATTTTGGCTTATTTGGAGTTTATGTCCCATATTAATATATCAAATCTCTTCCTGGATCTACCAGAAACTATCGAAGAATTAAGGAAAGATGACGAACAAAATAGACTGATAGAGAAAAGATTGTATCCTTGTTGTTATAGGGTATTGACCATTTATAGTCGTATTCCCCTGTCCCCTATCTCATCCTCTTCTTGCACTCATACTCACTATTAGTGGATAGTAAGAGAATTTACTGGGGCATACAGACGGATATCTTAGAGATACTCATTCTAGGGTATACTTCACCCTATCTCTAATGAGTTACTTAATGTGTTATACTCCATAGCTAAAGTTTAACCTTAGCTCTGATACCAAATGTGATGATCCTGAACTCGGCCTTCGAAAATCGGCACCCGTACTTCACTTGTACTCAAACTGCTGCAGATTCAAACGCCGAATCTGGCTCACCAGAGCTTATAACACCATTAAGTATAACAACACAGCGGAAGAAAGAAAACAATGATATCATATACAACTCCAATGAATACAATATCCAGAATGATATACAACAATGATATCAATATGATACAAGAATATCAGAGATAAATAATAATACAGCGGAAATAACAGAAGTGATAACTCCAAATGATCCCTAAAAGGGAATGAGTCCAACAACTCCAACATCAGCTCGAACCACCATCACGTTGCACCAAGATAAGCAACGTCAACCATGATCTCCTAAAACTGAACTAGCTCCAACTAGTCTACTAAACCTGACTATCTGAAAAACCCAACTCTAGACTGCCCGTGTGGAAAATTATGGGCACCCAGAGTTTAGGAAGGGAACAATAAACTCCGAGTCAGTCGTGGGGCTGGTGTGAGTAACAAAAACAGTTTATCTTTAAACAAGCAACAAAAGTATTTTAAACATTGAAATCCGCAATGCTTTTGGAAAATGAAACTACCATAAGACCTCCCACCACACACACAATGCAAACGCATACTTGGAGGAGATTTCTTCTTATGATAGTCAAACATGCTTAATACGCAAAATCTTTTAAATATTATTATTAGTGCATAGTGAGAAAAACATTTCGAAAGTATAATATTAATCTTAGCCAGCATAGACATTTCGAACTATGCCTACTATAGCTACCATCTAAATAGTGGTGACCACCATAAATAAATGGCAGGTTCTACAACTAAAACCGTACAAGGCTCATATTGTTTCTTTGGATTTTCCAACAAATGGTCAGGCTAAGGAACTTCCTATGCCACATGGTAACGCCTCTGGAGGGACGCCCGAAGAACCACCTGGCTCTCTGCCAACACAAGGCCGGTTACCCCCTTCCCAGGTAGTAAACCTAAGATATGCCACCCCTGGTCGTTTGCGACCTTTATCCGAGGGCCCTCGATCACAAAGCAACAATCACACAGAGTAAATGAGATTGGAGCAACCACATAGGTAAATATCTGGGCTCCATACCATGATACCACCTTTTTCCAGAAGGAATGGACATACCCTAGGGGAGCTACCCCTGAAACCTTGCCGCATCTTTCCTGTTTCGACCATTACCGGTTTGTGAGGTCCGATGAGGTATCGTCCACAAGCTACGCTTTTTTCACAAAGCCATGATTTGATCAACAAATGATCAACGACACACAGCAGCACTTAGCAAGCCACACTACCAAATTCGAAGTATATCACTGATAACCTTCAACTACATAACCTCTGAGCTCGTACGTCTCAGAGAAGGGTGTTAAGCTAAGAGAATAAATCTTCGCCACCAAACAGAAATGTATTTGAAAGAAATCAGCTTTATATCTCAAAGTGTAGTGTCAGACATACAACCATACAAGTCTGTTCCGGGTTCGAACAGAACCGAAGGCACTTCCAAAGAAGCCCTTGCAATTCGGGTATTCACAATCCCGATCGGATTTCCCATCACTTAAGAAATCTCTATACCGGCGCGACTCAGTGCAGAGACAATCGATAGGTTATCCTATTGTTCTCACAAATACTCTGTCTTCACCACCAGTCTTCAAATGCGATCCATATACGACGTATCATTATTCGTAATGGGTTATATGACACAAAGGTCCTCTCCCGGCTAAACCGAATAATGAGCGCAATATTTAAAAACATATGGATATTGGGATTTCAGTTATGTCACAACTTATTATCCAAATTTCCTCTTTCAAATGGTTTAAACACATTACCATTTTAATCTTTTACATAAAAAGATCCAATTCACAAAGTTCACCCAGTTTCACAAAGATTCATTCACAGATTTTCCAAATCAATTTCCATTTAAATTGGATTAACTCATTAAATCTTTTAAACAAAGATTTAACGGATAGCTTTCAAAATAATTCCAAAGATTTATTCATAACTTGAAAAACCATTTTCAATTCAAACTTGAAATTCCTTTAATTAAAATTGGAAATTCATTTCTTATATGAGAGCTTTTATCAGTTGAAAACAATTAGTTTCCCAAATCATTGAATTCAATTTCAAGTATTGAATTCAAATTTAAATCAAATTATTAAAATATCAAGTTTTATTAAGTTATTTAAAATAACTTTTACATTTGAAACTCATTTGCAAAGCTCTCAATTCCAATTTCCAAAACTATATCGATTCAAGAATTCAATCTTTAAAATTGTCAAAAATCTGCGACTTAACTGATTTCCACGTGAAATCCATATTTGTGTGTGTATGGTCTAGTCCAGAGGTTTCACACAGTAGTGCAACATCAATAAATCATCACAGATAAGAATACAGAAATATAGTTGATAAGCGGTATAAACTATAACGCTTATCCTTATTCATAGATCACAGATCACAGATATATAAGTCACAGATAATAATTTACATTCATCCCAGATAAATAACTACAGTACATATCACACACAAATCAGAATATATATCACACAGCATCACAGATCAGAATATCAAACAATTCAATCATTCAGTCAAGTACAAACATTCACAAGTGAATTTATTAAGCAACTGGTTAATTTAAATCAGATGTATCAATTATTAATCTGGGTTAATTATCATAAGTTAATTACAAATTATTTGAAATAAATCTTCCTTTCAAATTTATTAGTTAACCCTTAATTATTAACTAATCATTCTTAATTAATGAATCAATTAATTTTTTTATTAAATTAATCTTAATTAATCACTATTATTAATTAATCCTTTAATTTATTAACAAATAATTTACTCAAATTTCAAATCATCATTCAATTAATTACATTCAGTAATTATCCATTAATTACTTCTCTAAGTAATTATATCTTCCCAAATTATCAAATGATTATTCTGAATTAATCAACTTAAGTAACTAACTTGAACAAATTCAATTAACTCAATTAATTATGCTGAATAATTAATTCCAAAATTACTTTCATTAAGTAATTATATTTAACAATCCCACAATTGATTATTATTAAATTAATCAATCTAATTTATTGTTAAAATTTATCACATTAATTAATTTTTCAAATAATCTTAGTTAATGATTTCATTAACTATTAAATTTCTTTAATCACCTTTTTAAAGAAAATTTACTTATATTAATCATTATTGATTATAGATTAATTAACCATTAAAAGTCATTCGTTAATGAATTTTTAAATCATAAATTTTCATTACATAAAGTCACTCATTCATTTTTATGATTTAATGATTATTTACCATATATTGAAACATTGTTTCAATTTTCCTTTTTAAATTTCAATTTAAATTCAAAATTGGAATAGATTCTTGTTTATCTTCAAATAAGTTTAAAACAAAATTTCCTAACATTTTTTTTAAATCTACATATTAAGATAACAATTGATTACAAAAGAAATTATAAAGAGTTTAAAATCAATTTTCTCTTTTTAACTTTAACATATTTAACTTATTGCAACACTTAAGTTATAAAATTAAAATAATTTCAAAATCTGGAAATCTGGTTTAAAATTATTCCATGTTCTAAACTTTTAATTTTAACTTGTTTAAATTTTCATTTACAAATTCAATTCTATTTTAAATTCCAATTTCTCCACTACCATTAATTGCTTTAAATCATTAAAACAAATGGAATTTGAAACTTTATTTACTTTCAAACTAAATTTCAATCCAAACTTGAATTTGTGTTTACATTTTAATTTAAACTCAGTTTTAAAACCTTAGTTTAAAATTTAAATTCAGTTTCCAGGTTTCAAACCAGAAAACAGGCTTGAAGGCCTGTAACAATAATTTGACCCGAGATACCCTGTCTTTGCTTCGAGTAAACTACTCGATTTACCCGAGTACGACGCGAGAACTTTCCCAACTGATCGGACAACGACAACGACCACCAGAGATCCAGCGCCTCCGGCCACAACTCCGTCAACCACCAACCTACCACCTCCCTAGAGCACGTGCAACTCGATGCACTTACCAGGTTGCGATGATCATTTTTTCGACCACCTAGAAAACTAGGGTTAAAATCAAAAACTCGACGCCGTCGTCGCCACAGTGCACGTGAGCCTCTCCGAGCATTTTTCCTGGCACCTCCGTAGCCTCCTCCATCTCCATGCTGAACCCCGACCAACTCGACTCAGTCGATCACTAGAAATTGGTCAAAATCCAATTTTCAAACAAAAACGGACTGCTCCCAAACTAGTTGTTTAAAAATCCTCAAACAAGGCTTAAAAATCATAACTTTCAATAAGGATCCAAGTTATATCCTTGAATCAATGATTTGTGAAGTTCGAAATTTCCATAAATGAAAGTTCTTACTGTAAAATTTTGATTTTTCATTCTATATGTATTTTTATCTCATGAAACTATTTTTAGATTGTAGCTCATACTTAAACACCACTATTTTGTTTTGAAACCAAAGTCTAATATGGATTATAAAACAAGAAATTGAATTTTCTTGTTGGGTTGTACTCTGTAAAATAAACAGAGAAAGAGCATTCACTGATACATATATATACACAGAGCAAATGGCAATATATATAAGTTAAATTTCTGGTTATTACTCACCTTGAACATTTTGATTTCCAGAAGTTTCAAGTTGAAAGTTGAAGCCTTTTTGAATTTACAAAGTTGAAATCCCTGTTTTGAACTTGATACTGGAGCTTCTTCTTCTCAGGCTTGTGTAAATTTTGTTTTGATGTTTTAATCTGAAGTTTGTTTGTTTAAAAATGATTTTTACTTCAGTTTTTCTCAGTTTATAATGGTGGATGAAACTGAGATGATATGGTTGTTGATGTATATAGGAAATGAGGTTTACAGGGTGATGATTTATGTTGTACAAGTGATAAAACTGGCTGTATAAAAATCAGGGATATTTTCTTTGCTTTGGGGCTGATGGGTATTTGCATTAATTAGCATTGTACCATACAAATTTTTATTTTATAAATTTTCTTTCGGCTGTACAAAATATATGAGATAGTGGTGGCTTCTTTACAAACTTTATATTCATGTATTTTTGTTTCATTTGTTTACTTGTTTATTATTTGAATGTATATATTCTTTTGTTTGTTTTACCTTGTCTTTATATTTGAATGTATCTTTATATTTAATATGTTGTTATAATTTATTTCTGTATTTATTTTATTTTGTTTTATAATTTATAATTTTGTAATATAAAAGAATATATTGTTTAATTTAACTAATTTGTTTAACTATATATAATTTTCTATAATTTATCTTGTATATTTGTATTCCTATTTCTATTTCAAATATTTATTTCTAACTTAAATACTAATTATTTTTATATTTATTTTGTAATATAGGTGAATTTCTATTTTAGTTTAGGTTATTAAATTTTATCCAATGTATTTATTTTATTCTAATAAAATTTGTATTTTCCATTTACTTACGATTTAAATTCAAATCAAATATATATATATATATAAAATTTCAAATTTACTCATCATATATGCTCAAATACATATCTATATATTCACATATACACATATATATATATATACAATATTTAAATTTTAAATAATTTATTCAGAATTTATTTGAATTTGGGGAAACTCGCATCACTTTATCATTTAATTTTACAATTTTAATTCAAAAATAAATTTTAATTATCAATTTAAATATATATATAAAATCCGGGCTCGTTACATGCCTTGTCATACTTCCTTATACGAGACCACTATGATTTTGGTTTAGTGTTGTCGTATCACGGTGCATCCTTATCCCCTAACGTGCTACTGGGGCGTTATATGTAAACTATACGACAATGCTTACAAACGAGTTAAGGGGGATTTATGTAAAGCCTTAACGCTAAGAAAAATATTTATTTTACTAATTCGACATTACATATATAGCGTATTCTACTATATATAAATATTTTGATGGATCCTTAAGAGATAGAAAATCATGTAACATCTTTTGAGTTATTGCACGCACGTTATACACTGGATAAGAGATGTAAAACCTCATAAACATCTCTGATGCTATTACACTCCTGTTATATATGATATTGATTAGACTCACATAAGGATATTTTAGTCCTGACTTGAGTGTTTGTCTTTTCATTACGCTCGGGTCAGCCCTGAGTTTTCAGCGCATTGAAGGTTATTTTTTGGGGGGCTAAGACGAAGGTTTGGTATATTATTATTACTAGTAGTATTTCACCACATTGTTGTTCTGCTGCATTATTTTATTGTTTGTTGTATATATAACTCTGAAAAATATTGTATAAATTATAATCAAATGTATAGTATAAATAGCTTCATGAACTGTTTATTTGACTATTATATTTTGTCATTCCGCTGCGAGATTCTGTATTTGTTCTCTTCTTTGCTTATTTTTCTTAATTAACCCCATTGATTATCTGTGTTTCGGATTGTTTTAATTGGACATGTGTGGATTATTGTTAATTTAAACCTTTCGAAATGTAGGTCATCACAGTTGGTATCAGAGCTTTGGTTTAGTGATAACCTTAGCTTTGTGGGGTTTGACTCATTAGAGATAGGGTAGTAATACCCTAGAATGAGTTTGTTTGAGTGTGTGTGTGTGTATATGTCTTTACTACTAATAAAGAGAATTCAATGACTAACATTTCCACGGTGTCTTTTTGAAATTCCAAAAATACCCTTATCCTTCAACGGAAACCCACCATTAGTTTGCAACATCCACCGCCATCCCTTCTCAACGACTGTAACGACCCGATATTTTCAACCATTCGCATCCATTATAAGTGTATAGGTAGACACTCATGCCGGAGTTGAATTGCTCAAAATATCGCGTTGTAAATAAAATTTGGCAAATCTCAGAATATACAGTAAATAAATATAATCACAGATCACAGACACAGAGTAAAATAATGCAGCGGAAGTAAAAGAAATAGTAGTTCATGAAGCTACTATATAAATATGTCAGAGTTACATAAGATACAACAGAAGAAATAGAATACAACAAAAGTCTCAATATAATAACCAAGTACAAGCTGAGTAGAACAACGGAATTGAAATAGGTAGGACATGACAAGCAGATAATCTCCAGCGATTCAAATCTCCAAGAGAGTGGAAATCCAAATCTGTGAATAACTCAGGCTGACCCGAGCGTAAAGCAAAACACAAAACACTCGAGTCAGGACAATATATACTTATATAATGTAAACCAACTCAAGCGAACTGTAATAAAGGTACAAGTAACTTAGAAGATGCTTGGGACCACCCATCCTCTAAGGATCCGTTAAACTATCTACTATGTAGTAATATTCGATATTATAATAGTGTCTAAATAAGTAAAGTATAATCATATAGAAAATAGCGTTAAGGGGATGGAGAACCTTAACGCGGTCGGATCTTAAAATCATAATCGTAGTAAAGCTCGATATGGTAGGTGACACGGCACAACTAGGCAATGCCAGGGTAGATATACCAATTACGCACACGGACTGATGGATACGCATAGCAGCCACTACCGTTCCACCTCGAACAACACTCCCAAATCGGAGGATGGCCATCTAATCAATCACAAGTAAGAGTATAATATCGAAGAAATGTGTCCGAGAAGAGGTGCTACCTCACTGGTCCGAGATCGCTCCTGTTTTAGCCACCTTATGCCAACTCACGGCAGTTGGGTCCACGTAACATACCTTAAGAACGTCGCCACCATCCTACTTCATTCTGGAATCTCCACCGCGTACACGGTTGTCAAAGTGGTTTTCGGTATCGACAGAGAGTATGTCCATATCCGATCCCGGTCTCTTTGCCAATCAATCGTTATTATAACCCGTGGTTATAACTTATAAAACAATACTTTACTTCAAAATAAAATATCATTTCAAACCATATCTTTATCAAAATAAAGATTAAATCAATTCCAAACAATTTCCATATATTTAAATTTTCATATCATTTCAAAACTTCATTTCAAATCATTTTAATAAAATATCATATCCTTACAAAACTTCATTTCAAATCATTTTAATAAAATAAAATATCCTATCAGTTCAAATCCAAATATTCAACTTTAAATACCTTTTAAATTCATAGATATCGTTCATTTACTATCATTTCAAATCACCTTTAAATAGTTTATATTCCAATCAAAATAATTCATTTAAACCTTTTAAAAGTGTAATTATTATATTTGCAAATCAAGTATTCGATTTCCAAAGTTTCAAACCATTCTGAGTTCGTTTACTAAGTCAAAAACCCTAATTATTAAAATTTCAGCATTTCACAGCATTTAAAAACAACTGCTATAAGTTATATTTGAAAACATTTTTAATTCAGCAAAGACAGCACTTAAAACCGCTGTTAAAACTCAGTTTTAGTTGAATTATAGTTCAAAACAGAAAAGACAGCATTTCATAAGTGCTGCGGTAGTTCAAATTTCAAAACAAGGGTTAAATTTGGTTTCAGCAAAGACTGCGGACCATTATAGCATTTCCAGAGAATGCTATAATAGACCAGGGTTCAATATTAGCCAATATGTTCAACTACAGCAACTGCAGCATTTCAGAAATGCTGTAGTAGCCCTTTTATTCAATTTTTAGTGTAATTCAGAACCATAGCATTTCTAAATGCTATTAAAAGTGATTTCCAGCTTTTTAGTGTATTTCCAGCAATTAAATAACTTCATTTTAAACTCTTTAAACATTTTAAAAATCATAATTTAACATTTAAAATGTTCATTTACATATCATTTAACATGTATCTTTTTCACAATAAATTTCTTATAATTAAATCCAATTTTCAACAATTTACTTAATAAATTTAAGTGTAAAAGTTTCCAATTCTTCACATTTCAACAAATAACTTAACACTTCAAATTTAAATTACCATTTCACAAATTTAACTAAATTTCCAATTTTATTTAATTAACTAAAACCTTTAATTAAAACCAAATTTCACATTTCCAAGTCAAGTTATATTTTAAAAGATCACTTTTAAACATTCATTTATTTAACCACTTAAATTCATAGAAAAATCAATAATACTTTAATAAATCACTTAAATTCACATTTAATCAAATTATCATATTTACCATTTCCAAATAAAATTTAATATCCATTTTATTTATATAACCTAAATATCACTTTTAACCAAAATTCCAAATTTCCAACTTAAGTTATATTTCAAAAATCCAGTTAAACCATTCATTAATTACATTTTTAGCACATAGAAAAATCATAATTTCTTTATTTTAAAACATTTCAAAATCTATTTAAATCAAATTTCATAAATTTATAATTTTTAAAATACTTAAAAATATCCAAAACACTTTATAAAATAACCACGGGCCTGTATATAATTTTCTAACTTAGGTCAAGTGATACGGATATGTATCATTTCAATCCGCAGTTAAAAAAAGAAAAATCCGGGTTCTATCATTTCAAACCCGCAATCCCAAGTTAAAAATAATTTTAAATAAAAATCGTTCAGGCCTATCATTTAAGTCCATAATGATTTTTCCCTATTCTAAAGTCCGTTCGGGTATGTATCATTTCAACCCATAGTGATTCTAATCTACAGGGAACTTGCAATGGTGATAACAGATATAAATAACAGAATAACATTAAATAATAGTAACATATGATATAATAAGTGTAATAACAGGTGTGAACATCATATGATAATAATATAAACATATATAACATGATGATATACATTACAGATTCAAATGGTGTCGGTTTATCAGTTATATAGGTACATATTGTCTGGTGAGAATAACTCACCTTTTTATGCTGGAGATATCAATTAGAATGACACAACGGATCCAGAAGGCACGACCTTTGATTTGAGTGGAGAAAATAGCCAAGATATCATCTTGTAAACAATACCCAAACAAGACAAAACAATATAGCACATGAATATACTTAACATAAAACAATGTTGAACAAATTGAAATACAAAGCAATAAAGACAAGACTTTGCCTTTACCATTCAAATGCTTGACCATAGGGGATCAAGTGCTCAGCCATGATGTGTTTGGGCTCAGGTTAGCATCATATAGGTCAGGTTTAGCACACCTAAGCATGGCAACATGAAGTGATGTGAAGGGTAGGAGATGCAACATGAAGAATATCAATGGACAAGGCAAATAGGTGAAGTTTTGGTCACAACAAGGCTCGACTTGGTCATTGCTTGGCTCAGCCATGCATGGTACAGGTCTGGACAGTGGAGGGTGATGGTGCAGCAGCAGCCAAAGGTCATGTAGTTGCTGGTGGTGGTGGTTCTAGGGGTGGCCAAGGTGATAGATGAAGGTGGTGGTGAAGCATATGTGGTTTAGGCATTGTTTGGAAGGGTTTTTGTGCAATTTTGTGGTGCTAACCTAATTGGATGGGCATGGCTTGTCATGGTCAGTGGAGGAGGAGGAGGTGCTGCTGTAGATGGTGGTGGGGCTGAAGGTGGAGAGGATGGTGGAGATGAAGGTGGTAGAGGCCAAGCAAAGCTAGAAGAGGAGGAAGGCAAAATCAATGGAAATTGTGAAGTAAAGAAGAGATAAATGAAGAAGATAAGAGGAGAATGGAAGCCATATTTTTTTTTAGGGTTTAGGAGCTTTGGAATTTCGTGAATGAAAGAAAAAAAAAGTGGCGGCTGAAGAAATGAGGAGATGTTGCCAATTGAATGAAAAGTTAGGTTAAAAAGTAGAAGGGTTAGAAAATAAAAGGGCCTTAGGAAGATAGAAAGTTTAAGGCCTTTCAAATTTCTTTAATTCATTTTTATAAGTTTATATTTCTGATAATAATAGAAATTCCAGTTAAAAATTCGAAAATTTGATAAAATATAAAAATATATATAATATTTGTTGATTATATAAAGTAGAATTAAGGAAAATAGTTAAAACAGTGAACTAGACTAGAAAATTTTGAAATTGAATAGAAAAAATTTTAGAAAATTCATATGAGAATGCAATATATTTTTAAACATAAATAATATATAAAATAAAAATATATTCACAAAATAAATATTTAAAATTTAATTTACATATAATTTTTAATGAAGAAAATAGCAGAAAATAGGAAAACAGCCTTTAAAAATGAAAAATAAATACAGTAAATTTTGGAAAAATACTATTATCAATTTAAAAACATAAAAAGACAAAATATACATAAAAAACATATTAACACATATTAAAACAAAATATAAGAAAGAAAATATGATTTAAAAAAATTTAAAATAGGCAAAATTGCACAAATAAACAAATTATACTAAAAATTGAAATGTACATAACTTTTACATTTTAACTCCGTTTTCAACGAAACGAAAAGTGGTGTTCAAGTTATTAAATCTATTTTCATAATAAAAGATAAAATTTATAATTTCAAACTATTAAAAATTTAAACTTAAAAGTCAAAGTTTGACTATTGACCAAAATTCACATTTTCAGGAAATATTAAATTTAGTCATATTTGGAATTCTAATCCACATCAAAGTCAAAGTTTATATTTAAAATAACAAAATTTATTCTTTTCATAAATAAAGCTTTTGAATCTGGAAAAATCAATTAAAAAAATATTTGAAAAATACAGGGTTGTTACACTCTCCCCCACTCAAAACTTTTCGTCCCCGAAAAGGAACGAGGTACGGGAAAGCACAGAAAAAGATAGAATGAAATAGAATTAAGACAAGATGATAAGACGATTGGAATTACACCTGATAATTATTGTTATAGGTAAGTTTAACAAGATGGAGGTGATCAAATCAAGAATATAAGCACGAAAAAGATCCTCTAGAGTCTGAATCTCCCTTTCACTTGACCGACAGTCTATGAATGGAAAAACAGTGTTCAGATCCAGATGAGTAACAAAGATTATCATAGATTACAGAAAGATTTCTAAATAGACTGGTATAAGCAATAGCCTTCCCATTCTGTAACAAGATAAGGGAAATAAGGACAACCAAAAGATAGTTTGGAAAAAACAAAACCAGATAATAAATTTAAAACCATAATGCTTTGAAATCATAACAATTTAGGGATGTTTATCATTTGGAAATCACACTGCTAAAATCATAACACTTTGGACAAGTTATTCTTTTTTTTAAAAAAAACATAATACTTAGAAAATCATAACACCCTAAAAAAGTAATCTTCATTTAAACCATTTTAATTCAAGGTCAAATAATATTCATTTTAAAGTTGTAACATTTCTAAGTTCATTTAATTATAAAAATTTCCAAAACATTGTATTTTCAAAATAGTAGTACTAATAAAATGCTACAGTAGATATATTAATATTTCAAATCAGTTCAATTCTAGAAATATTTATTTGGATATCATTTAACTTATGACTTATTAAACAAACTTTATGAATGGAATATTCAAATCAAACTATACTTCATTTATTAAGTTAAAAGTTCACTATTTTAGTTAGCTCTTAATTTAACACATAACCTAACACTTTATTTAAAATACCCATTTCATAAATAGATATTCCTTTAATAAGTTACACTTAAAATTTCATTTGAAAACCAAATTCTCAATTATCAAATTTTAGTGATGTTAAAATACATTTTAACTATTTAAATCATAATTATTCATTTTTCAAGACCTATCTATTTCATAAATAAAATATTTATCATAGCAAATATAACAATCAAATTCCTTTACACATTTATTCATTTAGACATCAATTAAACTATGAATTCAAGTTAAATAAACTTTATTACAAAATGTCCAATTCCAATGTATTTTATTTTATCTATTCAAAGATACATTATTTATTATACAACATATTCGTTTCAGGAAATAACCATTATTAAAATTCCTAGGTTAGACTTAAGGTTCCATATTAAATAAAATTTGATTATTAAGTTATTTAAATAAAATCTCTTTAAATTCCTTTTTCACTATTTACCTCTGTTAATCTTTTATAACTAAAATTTAAGTGTATAACATTTATTATAACCACTCAAATTTTATTTATAAAATCATTTATGTACTGCATATTATCCAATTACATTGTTAACTTCAAAAAAAATTTAAGGTAAGTTATATTTGAATGCAATTGTATTATACAAATAAAACTTTCCAATTCAATTATCTCAAGTTTGAATCATTTATCCTAATTTTATTTTTTTTCTTCTTATAATTGAAATTATTCTTCAAGATAAAATTTAAGAATTTGAATCTTCGAACATCTTCAAACCATTTGGAGATAAGTAATTATATATACATAATATGTTAAATCAAATTTAAATCATATATCTATATATATATTATAATCCAGTCATATTTTAGAAATTCAAATCAATTAGATTTTCCAAAACAAAGCTGTAGCAAGACTACAGAATGGTATCTTCACTTCGAAACTCGAAAATGAACGTCGATGATGCTGCAGTCATCACCGAAATTATTTTCCAGCGACAAAGAGAAGAGCACTAAATTTTTAAACTTTAAAATCCTTTAGAGACAAATTTTTATTCAAAATACTTTAAATAATATCCTTTTAAAAATTTTAAACACAAGGTTTGAAACCATCGGAAATTAAATTCTTTAACTTTCTTGTTTTAAATTCATTTCAGTTCCCAAATAAATTTATAAACAACTATTTATAAATTCATTTGTAGAACAATAAATGATAAATCAAGTATTATCATTTCAAATTATCAATTTAAATCAATTTATTAAGTTCCATAAAATTATATATCCAAATTTATTTCATAAACCAAATTTTAAAATAATATTGTGTCAGTTTGTTCTGTCAAAGTGTTTTAGAAATCCTATCGATAGCGTTGATCAGACGAATCGATCGGAAACCCAAATCAACATCAACAACTCAAACAACACAATATAAAACAAAACATTAATTTACAAGTACAGTTCAAAATGTTTGGAAGATAGATTGGAACAAAAGACAAGATGATTAAACAGAGTAGAGAGATGGGTAAGCTTAGATAAATCGCGGACAACCTTAACCGGGTCAACCGTGACTTAATGGATAAGATCAAATGTGGATTTTCTGGGGTAAATCTACCTTCGATCTCAAGAGATAGAGTTTGGAATAACAAAAGATATTAGAATCTAAACCAAGGATAAATATAAATCTCTGGTTAATCGATGCTGATTGTAAAGGATTTTCACCCCTTTACAAGAAAATTAGAATATTAGCGAGACCGCCAATTTACTATAAAGATCATTCGAAGTGGGGTTATGTGATACTCCAAAATCAAAAGAAGATGAATGGTGAGGGAGAAGAATGAATTTTGGAACCGCAGGGAACGTTCCAAAAATTCAAAGGAATTTTGAATTAAGAGGAAAAGATTCAAACTCGAACGAAAGTGATTCTGTAAATAAATCTACTCCATATGCTGAGTTTTGCCTCAAAGCCAAAGCTCTGATACCAACTGTAACGACCCGATATTTTCAACCATTCGCATCCATTATAAGTGTATAGGTAGACACTCATGCCGGAGTTGAATTGCTCAAAATATCGCGTTGTAAATAAAATTTGGCAAATCTCAGAATATACAGTAAATAAATATAATCACAGATCACATACACAGAGTAAAATAATGCAGTGGAAGTAAAAGAAATAGTAGTTCATGAAGCTACTATATAAATATGTCAGAGTTACATAAGATACAACAGAAGAAATAGAATACAACAAAAGTCTCAATATAATAACCAAGTACAAGCTGAGTAGAACAACGGAATTGAAATAGGTAGGACATGACAAGCAGATAATCTCCAGCGATTCAAATCTCCAAGAGAGTGGAAATCCAAATCTGTGAATAACTCAGGCTGACCCGAGCGTAAAGCAAAACACAAAACACTCGAGTCAGGACAATATATACTTATATAATGTAAACCAACTCAAGCGAACTGTAATAAAGGTACAAGTAACTTAGAAGATGCTTGGGACCACCCATCCTCTAAGGATCCATTAAACTCTCTACTATGTAGTAATATTCGATATTATAATAGTGTCTAAATAAGTAAAGTATAATCATATAGAAAATAGCGTTAAGGGGATGGAGAACCTTAACGCGGTCGGATCTTAAAATCATAATCGTAGTAAAGCTCGATATGGTAGGTGACACGGCACAACTAGGCAATGCTAGGGTAGATATACCAATTACGCACACGGACTGATGGATACGCATAGCAGCCACTACCGTTCCACCTCGAACAACACTCCCAAATCGGAGGATGGCCATCTAATCAATCACAAGTAAGAGTATAATATCGAAGAAATGTGTCCGAGAAGAGGTGCTACCTCACTGGTCCGAGATCGCTCCTGTTTTAGCCACCTTATGCCAACTCACGGGAGTTGGGTCCACGTAACATACCTTAAGAACGTCGCCACCATCCTACTTCATTCTGGAATCTCCACCGCGTGCACGGTTGTCAAGTGGTTTTCGGTATCGACAGAGAGTATGTCCATATCCGATCCCGGTCTCTTTGCCAACCAATCGTTATTATAACCCGTGGTTATAACTTATAAAACAATACTTTACTTCAAAATAAAATATCATTTCAAACCATATCTTTATCAAAATAAAGATTAAATCAATTCCAAACAATTTCCATATATTTAAATTTTCATATCATTTCAAAACTTCATTTCAAATCATTTTAATAAAATATCATATCCTTACAAAACTTCATTTCAAATCATTTTAATAAAATAAAATATCCTATCAGTTCAAATCCAAATATTCAACTTTAAATACCTTTTAAATTCATAGATATCGTTCATTTACTATCATTTCAAATCACCTTTAAATAGTTTATATTCCAATCAAAATAATTCATTTAAACCTTTTAAAAGTGTAATTATTATATTTTCAAATCAAGTATTCGATTTCCAAAGTTTCAAACCATTCTGAGTTCGTTTACTAAGTCAAAAACCCTAATTATTAAAATTTCAGCATTTCACAGCATTTAAAAACAACTGCTATAAGTTATATTTGAAAACATTTTTAATTCAGCAAAGACAGCACTTAAAACCGCTGTTAAAACTCAGTTTTAGTTGAATTATAGTTCAAAACAGAAAAGACAGCATTTCATAAGTGCTGCGGTAGTTCAGATTTCAAAACAAGGGTTAAATTTGGTTTCAGCAAAGACTGCGGACCATTATAGCATTTCCAGAAAATGCTATAATAGACCAGGGTTCAATATTAGCCTATATGTTCAACTACAGCAACTGCAGCATTTCAGAAATGCTGTAGTAGCCCTTTTATTCAATTTTTAGTGTAATTCAGAACCATAGCATTTCTGAATGCTATTAAAAGTGATTTCCAGCTTTTTAGTGTATTTCCAGCAATTAAATAACTTCATTTTAAACTCTTTAAACATTTTAAAAATCATAATTTAACATTTAAAATGTTCATTTACATATCATTTAACATGTATCTTTTTCACAATAAATTTCTTATTATTAAATCCAATTTTCAACAATTTACTTAATAAATTTAAGTGTAAAAGTTTCCAATTCTTCACATTTCAACAAATAACTTAACACTTCAAATTTAAATTACCATTTCACAAATTTAACTAAATTTCCAATTTTATTTAATTAACTAAAACCTTTAATTAAAACCAAATTTCACATTTCCAAGTCAAGTTATATTTTAAAAGATCACTTTTAAACATTCATTTATTTAACCACTTAAATTCATAGAAAAATCAATAATACTTTAATAAATCACTTAAATTCACATTTAATCAAATTATCATATTTACCATTTCCAAATAAAATTTAATATCCATTTTATTTATATAACCTAAATATCACTTTTAACCAAAATTCTAAATTTCCAACTTAAGTTATATTTCAAAAATCCAGTTAAACCATTCATTAATTACATTTTTAACACATAGAAAAATCATAATTTCTTTATTTTAAAACATTTCAAAATCTATTTAAATCAAATTTCATAAATTTATAATTTTTAAAATACTTAAAAATATCCAAAACACTTTATAAAATAACCACGGGCCTGTATATAATTTTCTAACTTAGGTCAAGTGATACGGATATGTATCATTTCAATCCGCAGTTAAAAAAAGAAAAATCCGGGTTCTATCATTTCAAACCCGCAATCCCAAGTTAAAAATAATTTTAAATAAAAATCGTTTAGGCCTATCATTTAAGTCCATAATGATTTTTCCCTATTCTAAAGTCCGTTCGGGTATGTATCATTTCAACCCATAGTGATTCTAATCTACAGGGAACTTGCAATGGTGATAACAGATATAAATAACAGAATAACATTAAATAATAGTAACATATGATATAATAAGTGTAATAACAGGTGTGAACATCATATGATAATAATATAAACATATATAACATGATGATATACATTACAGATTCAAATGGTGTCGGTTTATCAGTTATATAGGTACATATTGTCTGGTGAGAATAACTCACCTTTTTATGCTGGAGATATCAATTAGAATGACACAACGGATCCAGAAGGCACGACCTTTGATTTGAGTGGAGAAAATAGCCAAGATATCATCTTGTAAACAATACCCAAACAAGACAAAACAATATAGCACATGAATATACTTAACATAAAACAATGTTGAACAAATTGAAATACAAAGCAATAAAGACAAGACTTTGCCTTTACCATTCAAATGCTTGACCATAGGGGATCAAGTGCTCAGCCATGATGTGTTTGGGCTCAGGTTAGCATCATATAGGTCAGGTTTAGCACACCTAAGCATGGCAACATGAAGTGATGTGAAGGGTAGGAGATGCAACATGAAGAATATCAATGGACAAGGCAAATAGGTGAAGTTTTGGTCACAACAAGGCTCGACTTGGTCATTGCTTGGCTCAGCCATGCATGGTACAGGTCTGGACAGTGGAGGGTGATGGTGCAGCAGCAGCCAAAGGTCATGTAGTTGCTGGTGGTGGTGGTTCTAGGGGTGGCCAAGGTGATAGATGAAGGTGGTGGTGAAGCATATGTGGTTTAGGCATTGTTTGGAAGGGTTTTTGTGCAATTTTGTGGTGCTAACCTAATTGGATGGGCATGGCTTGTCATGGTCAGTGGAGGAGGAGGAGGTGCTGCTGTAGATGGTGGTGGGGCTGAAGGTGGAGAGGATGGTGGAGATGAAGGTGGTAGAGGCCAAGCAAAGCTAGAAGAGGAGGAAGGCAAAATCAATGGAAATTGTGAAGTAAAGAAGAGATAAATGAAGAAGATAAGAGGAGAATGGAAGCCATATTTTTTTTTAGGGTTTAGGAGCTTTGGAATTTCGTGAATGAAAGAAAAAAAAAGTGGCGGCTGAAGAAATGAGGAGATGTTGCCAATTGAATGAAAAGTTAGGTTAAAAAGTAGAAGGGTTAGAAAATAAAAGGGCCTTAGGAAGATAGAAAGTTTAAGGCCTTTCAAATTTCTTTAATTCATTTTTATAAGTTTATATTTCTGATAATAATAGAAATTCCAGTTAAAAATTCGAAAATTTGATAAAATATAAAAATATATATAATATTTGTTGATTATATAAAGTAGAATTAAGGAAAATAGTTAAAACAGTGAACTAGACTAGAAAATTTTGAAATTGAATAGAAAAAATTTTAGAAAATTCATATGAGCATGCAATATATTTTTAAACATAAATAATATATAAAATAAAAATATATTCACAAAATAAATATTTAAAATTTAATTTACATATAATTTTTAATGAAGAAAATAGCAGAAAATAGGAAAACGGCCTTTAAAAATGAAAAATAAATACAGTAAATTTTGGAAAAATACTATTATCAATTTAAAAACATAAAACGACAAAATATACATAAAAAACATATTAACACATATTAAAACAAAATATAAGAAAGAAAATATGATTTAAAAAAATTTAATATAGGCAAAATTGCACAAATAAACAAATTATACTAAAAATTGAAATGTACATAACTTTTACATTTTAACTCCGTTTTCAACGAAACGAAAAGTGGTGTTCAAGTTATTAAATCTATTTTCATAATAAAAGATAAAATTTATAATTTCAAACTATTAAAAATTTAAACATAAAAGTCAAAGTTTGACTATTGACCAAAATTCACATTTTCAGGAAATATTAAATTTAGTCATATTTGGAATTCTAATCCACATCAAAGTCAAAGTTTATATTTAAAATAACAAAATTTATTCTTTTCATAAATAAAGCTTTTGAATCTGGAAAAATCAATTAAAAAAATATTTGAAAAATACAGGGTTGTTACAACGACCCATTAAAGGAATTTTACTACCAATTTGTCACCGACACCACCAACAAAACAACTTGAAATAAAAGCGTTGTGATTACCAAAACCTTTTCACTTACAACACATATCCGCTCTAACTACTAGATGTAGGTACGTGCAGTTTATACTAGTGTGTGTGTGTGTGTATATATATGAGAGCAACTGCTTGTTAGTGTTATAAAATGCTTTATATTGTGTTTGCTTATCCGTTGAGTTGTTTATGAATTTTGGTCGGTGCGTGTGATGCCATGTTATCGATAGGGGTTTCTAAACACTTAAACGAGGCAAGTCGAACATGATATTGTTTTGAAATCAGGTAAATGAAATAATTTTACCTAAATTATATTTTCTATATACATTTATATATAAGATGATAATTTTCATAAACCTGTATGATATTTAATAAATATTGTTTGTTAGGAGATGATAATATTTAGTTATCATCGATTATTGGTTGAATTAAACTAAAAACGAATACTTTGGGAACTCTATTTCACGAAGCGTTCGATATGTGGATTGAATTGAAATCCAATTACAATAAGAATTGTTTGTAATAAAAAAGATGTAAATTAGCGAAATGTTTTCATAATAAGGTAATGGAATTGTATAAGTATATTTATAATATAGCTTATATATAGAAAGGATTTAAAAGCAATGAATTTTAGAATTTAAATCCCGTTGCATTCAAAATTGTTTTCAAAGCCTTCAAAATTAATAATAATATTATTTGAAAGTGTTTTGAGTAGAAATATATTTTGAAAATATTTTCGAAAGAAATAAAAGCATTGAACTTGCTTTATTTGCTAGAAAATAATTCTGGGGATGACTGTAGCATCGCCGGTATTCATTTTCGAGTTTCTGAGCGAGAATTGCTACGAAAATAAATTTATTTTTGGTTAAAACAAGTTTGATTGTGAAAAAATATTCCAAGTATGATTTGGTAAATATATAAAAATAGTTTTGAACTTATAAATTGAAAATAGTATAGATAAGAAATAAGTTTATAACTTATGAATTTGAACGGGAAAGTAAAACCGAATTTTAAAACGATTGAACATTTTGGTTAAGCAAACAAAAGAAAAATTGAATTTGAGATATGAAATAAAAGAATTAACCTAAGAAATGTTAAATAAATTGAGTTAGTGAAATGAAGTAAATAAAATGAAGTTTAACTCAAGAAAGCTTAAATGAAAGTGAATTGTGTTTGAAATGAATTAGATAAAATAATGAAATGAAATATTAAGTGAATAAGTTTGTATAACTTATAGATTTGAGAAATATTAAGCTAAAAACAAATTTTAAAATTTGTTGAATGTGAATGATAAGAAAAGAAAAAAAATTAACTTAAATAAAGTTAAATAAACTGAGTAATGGAATAAATGAAATAAATTTTAACTTAATAAAGATTAAGTGAATTGAATTGGATTTGAATGGAACTAGATGAATTAGTAAAGTGAATTAATTCCACTTAAGCTATAAAATGAATTAATATAATGAATACGAATTTGAATTATAAAATGAAATGCAATTTGTGAAAGAAATTAAATGAGAAAAAATGGGTGTAAGTAAAATTAATATGAGTAATTGAATTTGATTTAAATTGGATATAAATAAATTGAATGTTAACTACTTGAGATATGAAATAAGTGAATGTTAAATAAAGAAATGTTGATACACTTAAGTATAAGTGGTAATGAAATAAAATTTAACTTAAATAAGGTTAAATGCAATGATTTTATAAAATGGTCTATAAAAAAATGAATTGATATGAAATGTGATAACATAAAGTGAAGTAATTGAAATTTGAATAAGTTGAATGTAAATGAAATAGATGTGAATAAATTGGAAGTAAACCAATTAACTGTTAATAAAAAATTGGATGTTAATAAACAATGTATGTTAATAAGAAATGAAGTGTATAAATTAAATATTAACATTGGATAATGTAAATTAATATAGTTATGAAGTAATTGGATGAATATTAATTGTTGGATGATTTCTTCTGTTGTAAATCATTGTTATAACTGTTTTTGGCTGCATATGATTGTTGTGTTGTGTATTCGTGCCCGTGCTTATGATTTGGATTCAGAATTCATGTTATATAGTCTACTAAACTCATACATGCTTTCTATATCCTTTTATATGCAACTAACGTTCTAATTTGAGTTGAGATAGGTACATATGAAGACCGTTTGGATGTATACGCGGTTTGATTTGCTTTCGCTTGCTCAATATGAGCGAACTCGCTCGTATTAATAATAATAAGATACATATCTCGGATTACATATCGCATTTTTATGTTTTCCCTATGGGATGCCTCATCATTGAGATGGGATGAATATTTGGTATATATATTGTATTGTAAATTTTTACGATCGAGCCGCGCAAAGGAGACGCTGCCGAAATTTTCCATAAATCCGGGTGTTAGAAAAATTTTGAGATTTTAAAATTTTATAACCTGTTTTATGTATAAGTTGTAATTTCCGTAAAACCAATATTAGAGTGACATAGTGGAAGCATGGTAATGGTGTTCAAATAAGATTTTAAAGTTTTATAAGTTGATTATTTTGAGAAAATATATCAAATGTTAGATTCCTTACTTAATCCCTTTTCGAGGATGAAAAGTTTTGAGTGGGAGAGAATGTAATGACCCATATTTTTAATTATTAAATTTAATATAATTATTGAACAAAAATGGTTAGAAATAAAAATTTAATGATTTATTAATGTAGTTTATTGAATGTGGACTTGAATAAAATTTTGAAATAACCAATTTCAAAGATTTTGGGAATAACAAGTATTGAAATGAAATTCTATGTATTGAATATGTTTATAGTGAATGGCTGGGATTGAATAATAAATATTGAATTATTTAGATGTAAATAAAATAATTGTTTGATAACTAAAATTCATTTGAAATCTAATATTGCGATTTATTAAAATTCTAATATTGGAATTCATCGAAATTGGATTTTGGAATACTTTAAATGAAGAAGTGGAACTAAGTGTAGTGATTGTTTTATTATTTGAATTCATTTTAAAAGTTAAATTTTATAATTTCAATAATTTATATTTCAAGTATAATGTAATTATTGGATAATTAAATTGTTTAAATTTAATATTGGAAATTATTTAAATAATTGAATCTTGAATTTAATATGAATGAAAATGATGTTAAAAGTTGATTTAAATTTTATTTAAACAAGAATGAAGATTGTTAGCTTTTAAAATTGAATTTAAAATGATTAAATTGATTTTGGAAAATAGCTTGTTTTAATTTACGAGTAAAAATAGTCTTTTTGGATACTGTCTCGGATTTCGACGAAACCAGTATCATCGGATCCGTAATTGTGAATTATTATAGGATTTCAAATTTTGTAGCGATGGTCGTGCGAGCTTGAAACGACTAGAAATTAATTAAAGGAATTTAATTAAAATAATTTGATTTTGAAATGCTATCTTCTGAATACGATGGAATTGGCTCCCGAAACTAGTTCCATTATGTTCGGAATGAGGGTATAATATATAGAACGCCAGGCGGCACGCTTCGTTTGGAGTTTGGAAAATAATTTTTAAGTTAATTTTATTTTAATTATTATCGTTATGCTAATTTATTCATATATTGTTCATACGAGGTCGGTTTGAGTGTCGTCTTTTGCGTTGGATTCATATCGACGTCGTATACGACATGGAATTGAAGTAGTATTTATTTGAAGCTGAGAAATTTTCAGTTTTAAATAAGGGTGATTGTTTGAAACGCTCACGAAATACTAAAATATTTCTGATGTTCGTTAAATTGATATCATGAAGTATTTAATTTTATTGACTGTTGTTTGCTAATTTAATTGACATTTAGATTGACATATGAATTGACTGTTAGAATTAAAATTGGCAGTTAAATTGAAATTGGAATTAAACTGCTAGTAAAATTCCCGATTATTGATAACCGGTTAACTGCTATGATATATTGACTATTTTGGAATGTTGATTGTGATGGATGCTATTGGTTGATATTTTGGATGATTTGGATGTTTATTTATTTTTATATATTCTTGTTATCACCCGGTATATTATTGACATCATATAAACTGTTATCTGAATTATATTCGAATAAATTAAGAAATAGGTTGAAATGATATATACCTAAAACACTTTGATTTGGATTGAAATGATATATATCCATCCTTGAAATTAAAATCGAAATACCTATTCACATGGCCATAGGATATAAAATTATATATGGACACCGGATTGGTTAAATTAATTGGTTTTAAATTTTTGATTTTGAATCTATTTAAATGATATTGTTTTTTTTAGCGACACAGTTGTGTAGCGTGGAACTACACAGCCGATTAAATATCATATAAATAGGTAAGTAGTGCGATCAACAAGCCTGATCGCTGGCCAAAATGTAGTAAGAAACCGCAAACTAGTCGATGAGAGACAGAGTTTTATATACAAAATACATATTGTGAACAACAGAATAGAAAAAAGACTAGAGCTATAAAGCAGTTGGTGGTGCCCTCAATGCCTGCCAGGAGGAATTGCTGATGTGATGCCCGAGGATTCGGCTGGTGGAGAGCTGGGGTATGGCAATCTCAGTCTGAATGGTGCGGAGAAGCTTCGACCTGATATAGATGAGAAATAGTGAATAATACGTCTACAAGTTCCTTCGAAGTTGGATGTGGGCTTGCAGAATACACGTGCATTACGCTCGGCCCAGATGCACCAACTGAAAATAGCTATAATTAGATCAAAGTGATAGTTGGGGGGGTTGTTCTGCCAGTGGTCGAAAAACGAGTTGAACGTGGGGATATGTCCAAGAATGTGAACCGTCGAAGCCGCCCAGACCCTGACAGCAAAATCGCATTCAAAGAATAGATGTTGTAAACTTTCTGGTGTGGTAGAGCATAAGGCACAGCTGGGATCGACGACGATGTTATGGCGAAGGAGCCTGTCTCTTGTGTTGATTCGCTCGTGAATAAGGCACCATTGCAGGAAAGCGAAGCGGGGTTGGATCCTGCACTTCCAAAGTCTGGGGAAGGTGAAGAGACGTCCGGGGTTGTTTAGGTGAGCATAGCAGGAGGCAACGGAGAAGCCGGTTGATGGGTTGGGGGCCCAGGTGAAGGAGTCTGGCCGGGGGTTGAGATGGATGTTACGGAGAATAGAGGTGATAAGGTGAAGCTCGGAGAGGGTGGTGAGGTCAAAGTAGGAGGTAGGAAGAAGCTGATCGGGGCCCGAAATAGAAATGTCAAGGGTGGAGGCGAAGAAGTTGGTTGTATGAGCGAAGAGGTTGGGGAGGATGGAGGAGAGGGAAAGCTGGTTATGCCATGTATCTAACCAGAAGAGGCAATTAGCCCCATTGCCCAGGTTGACGTGGAAGAGCCGATTGACACGTGGTAGGGTTGATACAACCCCAGACCAGAAGGGGGATGGTTTGATTCCGGTGGAGGCATGGAGGACAAGGTGTGGGTTTGAGTGATAGTGGAGAGAGGTAATCCAAGATTTCCAAAGGAAGGAGCCAGGGGTAAGGAACCGCCAGAGCCATTTGGCGAGGAGCGCGATGTTGAAGTCATGAAGATTAACGATTCCAAGGCCGCCGTTTTTTGGGGGGAGGCAGGTGGTCTGCCAGTTTACGAGTCTCTTTATATTACTACCATTCCAAAGAAAGGAGCTTCTGATCGCGTCAATTTTTTTGATTACCCAGGAGGGGAGTTTGTACAGTGACATCCAATATGTGGGAATCGCTGATAGAACGGATTTAACAAGGACTAGACGCCCTGCTGATGACAAGGAGTGAGCTTTCCATGAAAGGAGTCTGTTTTCGATTTTGGCGATGAGGGGGAACCAATCAGATCTATGTAATTTGGTTGGACGGATTGGGACTCCGAGGTAGGAGATGGGGAAGTGAGCGATCTTGCAGTTGAGCAGGCTGGAACAGATTTGCCCGAGATGGTCAGCGCTTCCGAGCATGATGATGGAGCTTTTGCTGAAGTTGATGGACAGGTCGGATATGAGTTCGAATGAATATAGAGCTACTTTGAGGCAATGAATGTGGTTGAGCATGGGTGATGCGAATAGAATGGTGTCGTCGGCGAATTGGAGGTTGGAAATGACTAGGTTAGAATTGGGGAGATTGATGCCCTGAAAGATGTTATTCGAAATTGCTAACTTAATCATGCGGTTGAACACATCGGCTACCAGAACGAAAAGCAAGGGAGAAAGTGGGTCTCCTTGTCGCAGTCCACGGGCTGATTTGATTAGACCCCCCGAGACCCCATTAATGACTATCGAGGACATGCTTGAGTTGAGAATAGAGTATATCCAATTACACCATTTTGTGGGGAAGCCTCTATGTTCCATTAGCTCCAAGATGAATTGCCAGTTAACTGAGTCAAAAGCTTTTGAGTAGTCTAGTTTGAGAAGCATTCCTGGTGTTGAAGTAGAGTGGCAGAAGGATATGACCTCCTGGGTCATTGCTACGCAGTCCATGATGTTACGGCCCAAGATGAATGCGGATTGCTCAATTCCAATTAGAGGGGCTATGAAGGCTTGAAGGCGGTTGGCCAGGACCTTGGTTATGATCTTAAAGGTTGTGTTTAGGAGACTAATGGGACGAAAGGACGGGAGGGAGGTGGCGCCGGGGGATTTTGGGAGTAGGATGATATTTGCGTAGTTGATGCGGGCCACGGATGATGGGTCGGCATGAAATTCGGAGCACATTTCGATGATGTCGAATTTTACTGTATCCCAGTAGTGTTTGAAGAATAGGGGCCCGAAGCCATCTGGGCCAGGAGCCTTGTCATCGGACATGCTTTTAAGCGCTGCCCAAATTTCTGTTTCAGTGAAGGGATGGTCAATGGGGATGGGGTGATTCTCCGGGTAGAGTAGTTTCCAATCAATTGAGGGAAGAGGGGGGTGATGGTTGCCTAGAATAGTTCGGTAATAGTCGGTGAAGAGTTTAAGGATGACTGACTGATCAGAGGTGGTGTTGTTGTCTTGGGTGATTTCAGGAATAAAAGTTGATCTACGTCTGCCATTGGCGAGACGGTGGAAGTAAGCAGTGTTCTTATCGCCATCTTCAATCCATTTCGCTTTGGAGCGTTGTTTCCAACCTATTTCTTCTTGAAGTGACAATCTATCTAGGTCAGCTTCCAGTTCTCTCAGACGAGATCTGTCTAATTCGGAGAGAGGAGAGGATTCTTCCAGGATATTTAGGTCCAGAATCTCATCTTGGATGGCGGAGATGCGCGAGCGAATGGAGCCCCAAACTGATTTGGCCCAAGGTTTGATGATTTTTCGAAGGGAACGAAGCTTGGAGACGACCCTGACAGTGGCTGATTGGATGGGGGAAGGCTGAGACCAGATTTCTTTGATGAAATTATCAAATGATGGCTCGAGGAGCCAGAGGCGTTCGAACCGGAAGGGTCTGCTGTGACAAGTGAGGGATCCCGTGTCTAGGAGGAGCGGGCAGTGGTCGGAGATAACTGTGGCTAGACCCGAGACAATGGAGAGGGGGTGTAAATCCTCCCAGGCCGGGTTGAAGAGGTAGCGGTCTAATTTAGCTAGTGAGGGATCTGATCTGCGATTGGACCAGGTGTAAAGGCGGTTGCTGATGGGTGGGTCAATTAGGGAGCAAAGATTGATAAACTGGTTGAAGGCTTCAGAGTCTTGGGATAGATTGCCAGAGTTCCTTTCTATTGGGGATTTGGTGGTATTGAAATCTCCTCCGACAATCCAAGGGCCATTGATATGAGCGGAGAAGGTGAGACAGTTCGTCCAGAGTTCGTTTCGATCTCGAGGGTTTTGTGGGCCATAGATATTGGAGAAGAAGAAGATTGTTCCAGTTTGTAAGTGGCGAAGGGCTACATGTAAGGCTAAAGTGTGATAGAAGGTTTGGCAGTGGGACCACACGGATTCATTCCAGGCTATCATTATACCGCCGCTCGAACCGACAGCATTTATGTGGGCCCACCCAGTTAGGAATGGCCCACCGATCTGTCTGAGCGTGTTGGGGTTTGGGTCTGACAGTTTGGTTTCTTGCAAGAAAAGGATGTCTACTTTATGTGGGGATATGACAAGGCTAACAGAATGTCTTTTGCTGGGGTCCCCCAACCCCCGTGTATTCCAGGATATTAGCTTCATTGGGAGAATGATAAGCGCTCCGATTCTAGTGCCTGCATGGAGGAGTAATGTTCTCCATGCAAGTTTACTCCCATGCAACGTGCCATTTTATTATTTAAGCTTTTATTATGAGAAGAAAAGACAACATGTTTAAAAAACTACCAGGATGAGATGCTGCTCTGTCCAGTCTGGAGCTACGGCGCACAGCTGTTGGGGTGATTGGCTGGGACCACTGAGCAGCCGCTGGAGTGGTTGGATGAGGCTCTTGACCAGTCCTCGGGTGGGCCGCTTGGCTGAATTCTTCTGGGGTAGGGACGGGGAATTGATGAGCGGGAGAGGGAGGATCAGCTTGGGGGGTGGAATTATGGATCTGCACCGGGAGTGATTGGGTATCAGTTTGAGGGATAGGAATAGGGTGAGGATTGGGAGGGGCAGCGGAAGCTGGGGGGGTAGGGATCTGCTGGAAGAGCGGGGATGAGAGGTCTAGGTCAGAGAAAGGGCCCCACCTGTGTTCTTGGGCTGGCCATGGGTCCCAGCCCCTTGGACCCACCACTTCGAATGATTGATCATAAGGTTGGTCGGGCGCCGGTGGGGAGCCGGAGTAGATTGGGGAGTAGTTCATGACGTCGAATCTGTCTTCTGATTCTAAATTTTCGATCATGATGTGTTGCTCAAAAAGGGGGAAGTGTCTTTCGTAGTCAAATCCCAGTAGATGATTTTCCAGGCGCCTGTTAGGGTGTTCGTGCTCCCATCTTTCTATGCGCAGGAGGTATTCTGTGTTGTTGAGGACGGAGACAAAGGATGATGGGGAAATGATGCCACTGTAGAACTGAATTTGAATGTATAAAAAACGGTGGTCTAGTTCAGCCCATTCGCAGTCGTCCTGGGTCAGGAACCTACCCACTGGCTTAACTGCTTCGGTGATGGCTTCTGTGTTGAAGCGAAGGAGCTCTGGGAAGCCTGAGATTCGCGCCCATGAAGGTGGGTCTAGAGACGGCGCAGGGCGGTCGAGCTCAGACCAGGGTTGGAATTGCACGGTTCCTCCGACCGTAGAGATGGTCGATCTCTGGAGAATTTGGTCTCTGATTGAGAAAGTGGGGAAGTAAAAGATGAAGCTGTTTTCAGACAGAAGCCAAAGTGGCCATTCTCTGTGTTGGAATGTGGAGGATAGGGTATGGTGTAGAGAGTCAATGGACCATGTGCCGGAGATAATGTTTGCGATGAGGAGCAGTGATGTGTCCGCCATTGAGAAAGTTTTAAGGATCAGGGGTGTGTTATGATGATGCTTTGGGGATTGGAGTGGATTATGTGGAGCAACAGGGGATATGACTTGCATTGGGGAGCTGAAAGGTTTCGTATGAGCTGGGTGGGGATGCGACGTTGGGACCCATCGGGCAGAGGGGAGTTTGTCTTTAGTGGAAGAGGAGGGGACTTTACTAGTTTTACGAGCCAGAGACTGATTGGGGGTTTTATCGGGACAGTGCGTTTGAGGATGCCCAAAAAATCCGCACTTATAGCATATCTTTGCATCCCTACAAACTTGCGCCACGTGTCTAAGGCCAGCACAACGAAGGCAACGGTTTTCCTTCTTTAGAAATTCCACCGTTTGACGAACGTTTTTGAAAAGAGGCAGGGGGTGGCGCCTCTTGGCCGGAGGATTGGGCAGGAGGGGGGAACGAGGTGCAGAACCCACTACCTGGGCATAAGTCATGGCGGCGGGAATCTCGATACAGAGGGGCTGGTTGGGTCCGGATGGGGGTGGTGGGGCTCGGGATGTGGTCGCATGCTGGTTGGGGGCGGTCGAGGAGGAGGGAGTGGGGGATGGGTTGGTCAGGACGGAGTTGTATTTGCTGGGGACGAAGGAGATCGGGGGTACTGCTGGGTGGACGGAGGGAGCCATAAAAGAAGCTTTTTTTAAATGATATTGTTTTAAAGAAATAAAAACCAAATTTATGAATTGAATTAATTATGAATTCGAGTTTGAAATGTTGAAATTAAATTTAGTTAAAAGAAATTGTTTTAAAGAATTTAATTGGAATTTGAGGTAATGATTGAAATATGACTTGAATTATCGAAATTAAATTGTTTAAAATGATTTGAACTTTTACTTGAACTTCGAAGTTATTTAAATAAAGAGTGTGTTCTCATGTCTAGAAATGTTCTTTTGAACAAAGTCATCTAAAATGACTTCTGCCCAATTGATGTTGAAATGACCATAAATAGTGAAAAGAGCTCTAAAAGCTTTTTTAGTAGGGTTATTGTAATTACTCGTCCTCGGAGTTGTACTTTGTTTTAAAATGAGACTTATGAGACTCATAAGTCTCGATTTTGGTCGAAGATTCTTGTATTTAAATTCAAAATTTTCATCACTTTCAAAAATATCATGAAAAACTTCACGATTTTGTTCATCAATTTGAAAAGTGGAGAGATTAATCCGACTAGATTTACAACCAAGAATATGGCCCAAAAGTCCATAATTCAAAACAATTTGAGTACCATTAACAGTACTACAAACTTGACCTTCTTCTCCTTATTAAAAAAATTCCATCTAAATTTGCATAAAACATTTAGACCAAATCTGGATAACAAACAAAATCATCTTAAGAAGATTCAATTAAACCAATAATTTCATTTCCAAAATAAAGATCATGTAAACCATCAGAGGAAAAATATTCGAATTTAGCAACTCACCTGTGAGAAACTTTTCCAAAAGTAGTATACTCCATATAGGCTTCAATGGCATCTTTCTCATTGAAAAGAAAGTTTTTACTTTTCTTAGGGAGCTTTATGGTTTTAGGATTTTGACTAGAGGAAGCAATTTTTGAGTTTTTGAGGATATAAGATAGTGAAGAGATATTTGAAATTTGAAATAAAATGAGTGAATGAATGGATAGAGATATATTAATTAATAAAGAGTGCGTGTAACAACCCACGCTTTAATGAATTTTCACAAGAATCGAAACCCAAGTCCATCAAAGCACAGATCATTGGATTGGTACCTGCAAATAAGCATGAGCATATCAGAGATTGATAAAATCTAAACTCACAGTGGAAATAATAATAGGATATAAATTATGACTATGGCTACTACCTAAGAATTAATGGTATTCCTTGGATATCAAATCGCCTCATCGGTACCGAGCATGAGAGATAAAAAGACTTCTCCAACAGTCAGCCAAATCCAGCTCTAGTGACTTGTTCCTCTAAGTACATCATGTGGGTCATAATGAGGAGGGGTTCAGAACAACGTTCTGGTGATTGGAAAATCTATACAGTGTCCATAACATAAATTTATGCCGATTGGTTTCCATTTAATTATTATGTCTTCTATTTTAAGATTAACTAAATTAACCTAATATTGCACACACGATATTCCTACCTAGCACAATTCACCAACCTACCCTTCCCAAGGTACAAAATACTATCAGCCACTTAATACTTTCAAATATGAAGCATGCTCCTAGCAACATCATCATTGACCTATTGGTCCTAGCTATTGAGACCTTTGACCAGTATTTATGGTTTATAATATATAATAGCCATACTACAAATGCCTCTATCATTTATTGAAGTCTTAACCATATGAGAGACAGTACCCAAGCTACTTAATACCTTATAAATAAGGATTAGGAAGATCCCCAACCATTTAATACCTATATTCTGGGTAGGTCTCTGTCATTTAATACCAAACCCTAAGGCGGACCCTTCACTAGTACTATTTAGCTGACATTGTTTGGAATCTCATTGGGATACTTAATACTTCTTTATAGGAGACAGGTGGACCCTAGATCAGTCACTTAATACCTCAAACTCGAAGCAGACCCTTTCTGAGATATCCACTATCGCTCCTAACTATTAATTCGGACCATTTAATACTTTTTAATTAGGAAATAGATGGTTCCTTAAACAACCACTTAATACCTCAACCCCTAAGCAGATCCTACGGTTTATGTAATTATTTCCGACCGATCCTATGATTGGTGATGGCCCACATCAGTAATAAGTGTATGCAACTACTGGTAGCCTCTGAGTGAAGGACAGACTTCCGTTGTGTCACTTTACTGACCTTGCAACCAAATCTTCTAAGCCCAAGTAATTATTCTATGGATCATATGGTTAAAGATGTCTCACATCAGTAGGAAGTATATACAACTGCTGGTAGCTTCAAAGTGAAGGGCAGACTTATGTTGTGTAACTCCACTGACCTAGCATCCTAATCTACTAAGTCCAATTAATTATTCTAGGCTTTACTAACTTAACCATAATATCCTAGCCTTTATTATTGCTAAGCTTTATCATTCTAAATTAGATATTGGATATAGCTTACTAATCTCCTTTTATTTATTTATTTAAGGCTATAAATTTACCTTAAATATTCAAATACCTATAAATCCCCTTTATTCGCTTCTTCCATAAATGTCAATTTGTCATGATAAAGAAATCATCCTAATGGACATTTCCTAAGACATTTATGTATATTTACTAATTTCCAATTAGTAACCTTGTCTAACTATTCCATAGTTATTAACCTAACCTCTTTATTTATCAGTATTAATCCATTTACCCTATTAATTAATCATAACTCCCAAATTCATTTCACACTTATTACCCATAAATTGGAGTTACAACCTTTCCAAACTTTCCTCCTATTTCCTATTTGTTATTCAACCCTATTTCTATGTATAACTAGTATCCTAACTGAGCGTTACACTTAAATCGCCATTATTAGTTAAGTATTACTAGCGCGTATAAATACGTATAAATATCTACTTCTACTAAATATATTCTAGTCACAAATCTTTAGCTAGAATATTCTTTCAATATTTAATTTGCTGAAATTACATTTCTTAGGAAGATTCTCCGTTGTGATTTCCATAAATTAGTTTAAAACAAAAATCAAGAATAAAAGGAATTTGTATCGTTTGAAATTACAAGGAATGATTATTTTCTTTTTATTAGAATAGATAGTGTAAATTAGGGAGAATAAATCTGTACTTTACATATCTCTTCCTTTTCATTTCCAAATATTCCTTGTTAAATCAAACTGTGTATTTTCTATGCAATTTGGAAACATAAACAAATTTATAAAAATAAACAAACGTTCTTCCCACAAAGTAAACTACGAAAAATTCCAAATACAACATAATTAGGGTAATAATCAAAATCATACTAATAATCTATAACCCAATTTCAGATCTAGAATATGTTTCATATCTAATCAATATTCATATCTATAACTTTTAGGACTGATTTCTAGATCAAGATGTAACAATAATTCCTATCAGATCTTCTAAGAATATGTAGACGATGTTTATTACATTCAAATTTTAGCCTATAACTCACATATGTTTATACTTTCAGGCATAAAAATCAGAGGTATGCCAACGAAATAGATTCAAATTAAAAACAATATATAAATTTCCCACTCACTTTTAAAAGCGTTCCAAATCTTCAGATCTAAAGTAAAACCTTTGATTCAACTCCATTTTCTTCTTATTCCAAGAAATATGTATAAAAATGATATATACATATATTAGAATTATAGATCTGAGAAGAGCTTTGCGGTCGAAGGGAAATATAAATACAAATATATATATATATATATATATAACCGCGTTGTCGTGTAGTGTTGATTTTCTTCTCTTCATCTCTAATTTGATTTCTATTCTTCTCCAATTTGTATATATACAAATATAAATATTATATTTTATAATTTAGAAAATAGTGGAAAAGAGAAGATGACAGAGCTTTGCTACTGTTTCTAGAAAAAATGAGAAGAGAGGGTTAAGCCTTATTTATAGGCACTCGAGTCAACCACAGCCATTAGATTTAATCATATGAATTCTGGGCCGCTTGGCTAAGGCAAACCCTAGCCGCTACGGTCCCAACTATCGACCGCTTAGTTGCAGCGGTCGACCGCTACATGTCAACCGGTCGCAATGAACGTGTCAACCTGTAGGTCCTAGGAATTATTATGTAAACGTTAATTTTTCTTATATAATTAATTTCGTTTCGAATTCGTTTTTTTCCATAACTTCTTCGTTTGGACTCCGATTGCAAAACTCCAAATATGAAAGTTACTTAGAATTCCGACACAAATGCAATGGTGTATGTTTCATGGTCAATTTCCATCGTTTGCACAAATTCCATTTTTGGAGCCTAATTAACTTATTACTAATTAAACAACTAACCGTAAAGTTTATGGTATAACGACCCACTATTTTGGACCATTCAAATCGACAATAATCCACACATGTCGGACTTGAATAATGCAAAATAACAGATTGAAATAAAATTTGGAGCAAATAAAATCATTCATAGAATCACAGACACAGAAATATCTGAATAACTCGCAGTGGAAATAAAATAAATAGTGGTTCATGAAGCCACTAAAATACAGAGTCTCAAAACAGATACAAAATACATAGTCTGAAAACCAATATAGTTCTAAAACAAGTACAATAGAAATCCCAAATACAAAAGCTGAAATAGAACAACTGAAACTGAAATAGATAGATAACTAGATAAGCAGAAACTCCAGCGATTCCTAGCTCCAGAAAAGTGAAATCCAAAGTTGTGAATACTCAGGCTGACCCAAGCGTAAATAAAACACAAACACTCGAGTTGGGACATACATACTTATACAATGTAAACCAACTCAAGTGAACTGTAATAAAGAGTACAATAACTTAAAGAATGCTTGGGATTGCCCATTCTTTAAGGATCCGTTAAACTATCTACTATATAGTAATATTCACTATTATAATAATGTCTAATATAAAATAAACATACTTTTAAATAGCATTAAGGCTTTACATTTTCCACCTTAACACGTAATAGTCCCAGTAGTCTATACAGTATTAGCATACTCCCAAAATGGGGGCTACCCTCGATACTCCACAGGCTACGGGAGAAATCACAAATCGTAGTAAAGCTCGATATGGTAGGTGACACGGCATAACTAGGCAATGCTAGGGTAGATATACCAATTACGCATCCGGACTGGTGGTGACGCATAGCAGCCACTACCGCCCACCTCGAACAACACTCCTAAATCAAGGGTGCGCACCAAATCAATCACAAGTAATAGAATGGTATCGAAGAAGTGTGTCCGATCAGAGGTGCTACCTCATTGGTCCGTCAATCGCTCATGTTTTAGCCACCTTATGCCAACTCACGGGAGTTGGGTCCATGTATATACCTTAGGATCATCGCCACCATCCTACTTCATTCTGGAAACTCCACCGCGTACACAGTTGTCAAAGTGGTTTTCGGTATCGACAGAGAGTATGTCCATATCAGATCCTTGTCTCTTTAACAACCAACCGTTATTATAACCCGTGGTTATAAATTTAAAACAGTTTATATTCCAAATCAAAACACTTCAATTAAACCATTAAAAACAAAGTCATTATTCTTTTAAATCAAATATTCAATTTCCAAAATTTTACCCTTTTTGAGATCATTTATTCACTTAAAAACACTAAAACATTAAAATTCCAGCTTTCACAGCATTTAAAAAGTGCTGTGGTAATTTATATTTGAAAACAATTCAATTCAGCAAAGACAACATTTATAAACTGATGTAACAGTTCAGTTTTAAAGGAAAAATAGTTCAATTCAGAAAAGACAGCATTTATAAACTGCTGTAATAGTTCAGGGTTCAAATTAAAGGTTTTAATTCAATTCAGCAAAGACAACGTTTTAAAACTGCTGTAAAAGTTCAGTTATATACAAAAATCACATTTCAGCCTACTGCAGCACTTAACAAGTGCTACAATAGCCTCTTCATTAGTTTCAATTTTAAATTTTAGTTCCTACCACCACAGCACTTACCAAGTGTTGTCATAGCCTTAGTTTATTTTAGTCTTTTGGTTCATTTATGCAACCACAACACTTACAAAGTGCAGCAGATTCTACTTAGTTCAGAATTAGTTCATTTCCAGAAATGATAGCATTTCTGAAGTGCTATAAATTGGATTTCCAGGTTTTAAATACAATTCCAGCCATAAATAAACTTCAATTTAAATCATTTAAACTTATAAAAATCATATTTTTCCACCTTAAAAATGTTCATTTAAATCCTTTAACTTATGGTTTTTATAAAGAAAAATCTTTCAAATAAAAATCAAAATTTCCAAAGTTCACTTATTTAATTCAAGTGTGTCGATTCCCGTTTTTTCATTTTTAACAATTTATTTCAACACTTAAATTTAAATCTCCATTTTCACCATTTAAATATAAATTTTCATTTTAAATTTAATAAACTTAAATTTCCATTTAAAAAATCAGTTAAATTTCCAATTTAAGTTACACTTTAAAATCACCATTTTCTATCCATTTATTTTACATTTAACACATAGAAAAACATTTCTATTTTAATAAATCTTTTAAAAATTCAATTTAAATCAATTTATCATATTTTTTACATTTTAAAATACTTAAAAATTTCTAGAAAAATATATAAAATAACCACGGGTCTGTATAATATTTTATAGCCTAAGTCAAGTGATACGAATAATATATCATTTCAATCCGTAGTTTACAAAGAAAATCCGGGTTTTATCATTTCAAACCTGCAATCCCAAGTAAATAAAATTTATTAAAAAGTCGCTCAGGCTTATCATTTCAGCCCATAACGATCTTTCCCTATTCTAAAGTCCGTTCGGGTATGTATCATTTCAACCCATAGTGAACCTAATCTACAGGGAACTTGTAGTGTGATAAACTGATAAAATGAACAGTCAACAACATATAACAATAACAGGTGATATAACATGTGTATAAACAGGGGTGAACATCATATAATCATAATATAACAGTTATAACAGGATGATATAAATTTACAGATTCAAGAGGTTTCAGTTCACTAGTTATATAAGTACAAATCGTTTGGTGAGAATTACTAACTTGTTTAAGCTGGAGATGATAGACCAAAAATACACAACAACGAACTTCGAAAGCACGACAATACGAATATGATTTGAGATTGGAAGAGCCAAAGATTAATCTCCTTGAATACATGAGACAAACAAATATATAAAACATAAGTTTCAAAACAAGATATACTTAAACAATGTTAGAAATGAATACATAAACAAAACCCAAAATCTTTGCACTTGCTTTCTACCACCTATGCTTCAGCTATAGATCTGAAATACATGGCTAAGGAGTGGGTTAGGATCTGGTTTTGGGTTGAACTGGTCGGCCAAACATGTAAGGAATGATGGTGCAAGAGATATGTGTATGAACTACACAAGCTAAGGCAACACAACAATGTTCTAGGCCACAAATTGGCTCGGCCAAAGGCAACAAGGCATGGCCAGGTACAGGTGGGGTCAGGAGATGACGTGGCAGTGGTGTCAGGTCAGGAAAAAGCTGGTTGTAGTGGTGTATAGGTCGGCCAAAGTGGTGGTTTAAGGTGGTGGAACATTGTTGGCTTGGCTATGCATAATTGAATGAAGTTTGCTCATTTTATGGTAGATCTACATCATCAAGGTGCTCGGCCATGGCTTGGGGTTGGGCTGGAAGTGGTGGTGGCTGGTTCAGGTGGTGGTGGAGGAAACCAAGGTGGAGGAGGAGAGAGGAGCCGAGCCATGGAAGGAAGAAAGCAAATGCAAAAATCACATAAGAACAAAAGAAAACAAGAAAAAGAAAAAGAATTTTACCAAACTTTTGTTCAGTTGTGGAGGACGAAATTTTTGGAGAAGAGAAACTTTTTTTACGTTAAAAAAATGAGAAAGATATCAGCTGAAGAAAAGATAAGGTCGGCCAAAATTTTTTGAATGCAAGTGGTTGGAAAACGAAGAGGTGGAAAACAAAGAGTCTCAAGCAACTAAAGAGTCACAAAACTCTTCAAATTTCCATTTTTTATTTTGTAATTTAAAAATACATATAAAAACTGATAAATAAAGATAACAACTCAGAAATGAAATTAAATATATAAAATAAATAATTAAATCTTAATTAAATAGAATTTAAATTAAGAAAATAGCTTAAAAATGCAACCAGTGTCCAGAAATTACAAATAAATCACCATTGACTTTGAAAATTTATTTACTTCATTTTAAAAATATTCTAAAACAAAATTTGAAATAAAAATGATTTTTAAAACATTTTCAAAGTGAAATAAATAATTAAATTCAGAGAAAATAGCAAAAGAATTGAAGAAATTGTTTAAAAATAGGAAACAGAACATGAAAATTACAACAAAATACCATTAATTCTAGAAAAATTTCTACTTCACTATAAAAATATTTTAAGATGAAATAAATTCAAATTAAAAATAATTTCAAAATATTGGGTTGTTACACTCTCCCCCACTCAAACCTTTTCGTCCTCGAAAAAAACGGAAACAAAGAAAATAAGGAAAACAAGATAGAAAGCAAATAGTACCTGGAACGAACAATTCCGGATTCGAAGCACGAATGCTTTCCTCCGTCTCCCAGGTACAATCACGATCATCAGTACTCCACTGTACCTTGACCAGAATAACAGATTTCCTTCTTAGCTGCTTCGTACCTCTGTCGACAATACGAAGTGGCTTCCTCTCAAAAGTCAGATTAGGCTAAATATCCAAACTATCAAGAGCAGAAGGCTGAACAATAAGGGATGGATCATGCAGATAGCGACGAAGATGAGAAACGTGGAATACATTATGCACTCCATAGAACATCTCGGGCAAATCCAAATGATAAGCCAAAGAACCAATTCTTTCCAAAATGCGGAAAGGGCCAACAAACGTAGGAGAAAGCTTCCTTCTACGACCAAATCGAATAACGTTCCTTAAGGGAGAGACCTTAAGGAAAACCAAATCACCAACAACAAACTCTAAACTCCGCCTACGCCTATCAGCATACTTCTTCTGCCTATCCTGAGCAATTCTCATCTTCCTCCTAATCTCCTCAACTCTCTCAGAAGCCTCCAAAATCATATCAGGACCAAGAACCAAACGATTACCGGATTCAATCCAGCAAGAAAGAGATCTACAAGGTCGTCCGTAAAGAGCAGCAAACGGAGACGTCTTGATACTGGCCTGAATTCAAAGATAGAAGTGAGATAGATAAAAGATTAAGATAAGATTAAAACAAAGATAGAAATTATACCTGATAACTATTGTTATAGGTGGATTCGACAAGATGGAGATGATCTTCCCAAGATCCTCTAAAATCAAGCACACAAGCACGAAGAAGATCTTCTAGAATCTGATTCACCCTTTCCGTTTGATCGTCGGTCTGTGGATGATAAGCAGTGCTCAGATTCAGACGAGTACCCAAAGAATCCTGAAAGGCTTTCCAAAACCTACTAGTAAAGATAGGATCACGATCACAAACAATACTGAGAGGAACAACATGGAGACGAACAATCTCCCTCATGTAAATCTCAGACAAACTAGAAGCAGAACGGGTAGACTTGACCGGAATGAAATGAGCTGATTTGGTCAATCTATCCACAAAAACCAGATACTCTCATTACCCTTCCTAGTCCTCGGTAATCCATCAATGAAATCCATAGAAACTTGTTCCCACTTCCAATTGGGAATCTCAAGAGGTTGCAACAAACCAGGAGTCTTCTGATGATCTGCCTTGACTTGCTGACAAGTCACACATCTATTAACAAAAATGGAGATATCTCTCCTCATACCTCTCCACCAAAACAACTTCTTCATAACCTGATACATCTTGGTCACACCTGGATGAATAGGAAGTCTGGACTGATGATTCTCCCGAAGTAACTCCTGTCTCAATTCATCAACATTCGGGACACAAATCCTATTATTAATCCTCAACACACCTTTATCATCTAACTGAGCACCACCGCCATCAAGACTACTACCTCCAACTCTACTTTGAACATTCTCCTTAATCACTCTAAGCATCCGATCCTCATCCTGCTTATCCATGATACGATCCACAAGAGGAGAAGAAACAACAAGCCGACACAACATAGCCTTCTTCCGACTCAAAGCATCCGCCACAACATTAGATTTCCCAGGGGTATAGTTGATGTCGAGGTCATAAGAAGCAAGGAATTCTAATCACCTAACTTGTCTCTGGTTCAAATCCTTCTGAGAGAAAATATACCTCAAAGACTGATGATCTGTGAAAAGCTCAAACTTAGTACCCAAAAGATGATGTCTCTAAAGCTTCAAAGCAAAAACAACAGCAAGCAACTCCAAATCATGAGCAGCATAATTGGCTTCATGGGTCTTCAACTAACGACTAGCATAAGCAATCACCTTACCCTCCTGCATCAGAACAGCTCCCAAACCTTCTCAACAAGCATCAGTGTATACCGTTAATCCCTCATTTCCACTTGGAATGGTAAGTACTGGTGCGGAAGTAAGCTTGTGTTCTAACTCACTGAATGCAGCCTTACACTCATCACTCCAAATAAACTTAGCATTCTTTCGAGTCAAAGCGGTGAGAGGTGCAGCAATCTGAGTGAAATTCTCAATGAATCTCCGGTAATAACCGGCAAGGCCCAGAAAACTACAGATATCAGTTGGAGTCTTAGGAGTTTCCCAATCCTGTACAGAATAGGGATAAATAAGGACAACAGGAAAGATGAAATAAATTGAATGAATAAGGAAAGAGAAGGAAAGAAAGACTTACATTGATCGCAGTGATCTCGACTGGATCAACAGAAACTCCATTACCAGAAACAATATGCCCGAGGAATCAGACTTCATCCTTCCAGAAATGGCATTTAGAAAATTTAGCCTTTAACGGATGATTTCTAAGAGTCTCAATAACAGATTTCAAATGCGACTCATGCTCTTCCTTAGACTTAGAGAAAACAAGGATATCATCAACAAAGACTAGAACAAATTTATTAAGCACATCGCAAAAAACACGATTCATCAAATCAACAAAGAAAGAAGATGCATTAGTCAAACTGAATGGCATGACTAACCATTTAAAAAATCCATTCTCAATACGGAAAGCCGTCTTGGGAATACTTTCCTTAGCAACTCTGAGCTGGTGAAAACCTGTGGCAAGATCAAGCTGAGAGAAAACAGTAGCACCATAAAGCTGATCAAACATATCATTGATGCAAGGCATTGGATATTTGTTTTTCATAGTGAGCTTGTTCAGCTCCCTATAATCAACACACATCCGAAGAGAACCATCGGACTAGGTGATGAAAACCACCGCTACTCCCTAATCAGAATAGCTAGGTCTGATCAGACCCTTGGAAGACAGATCCTCAATTTGCTTCCCTAACTCAACCTTCTCGCGGGGTGCCATTCTTCTAGGAGGAAGAACTACAGGTCGAGCTCCAGGAATAAGACCAATGCGGAAATCAATTTCCCACTTAGGAGGTAAAGTAGTAACTTCACCAAATACATCGGGATAGAGTTTGACTACACGAGTCGACTGAAGATCCACAGGAGAAGCATCAAGAGAAAAGATAAAACTACCAGCATAATCATGAGGCATACGACCCTGAATAACTAAAGAATTTCCCCAATCATCCTTCAGAGAAACAATTCGGGATTTACAAGAGATACGGGCATCATGCCCATCAAGCCAATCACCTCCAAGCAACAAATCAAAAGCATCGAACCCAAGAACATAGAAATCACCAGAAAATTTATGGCCAGAATAGAAGAGTCTCACTTGCTTATAAATCTTATTAAGATTTGCGGGACCACCAATAGGATTTGAAACACATAAAGGAACAGAAGCATACTCATGAGAAAGGAGATGCTCAAATTTATCACACAAATCATCAGAAATAAAACTATGCGAAGCTCCAGTATCAAATAAAACACGAACAGGATGATGAAATAAAGTAAAGGTGCCCTGAAGAGTACCTTGATCATCACTAGGAGCAGGAGTAGGTGCAGCAGGAGAAGAAGCAGATGTGACAGCAAAAACACCAGATGGCTTCCCTTTCTAATACAAAGGACAGCCATTCTTAAAATGACCCGGCTGAAGACAAACATGACAAAGATTGTTCCTGGTAACCTAAGGTGGAGGAACAGCAGCACTAACCGAAGTAGGGCAACTATTAGCATAGTGTCCCTTCTGGTCACATTTGAAGCAGGTAATGGTAGATAGATCAATACGGTGCCTTTGAGAAGGAGAAGATGATGAAGATCCCAAGCCCGGATTCTTGAGCCAATTCTTCTTCTGCTGGTGGAAATTTGGCTTTCTCATCTTAGAATTTGCAGAGGAAGACTGAGATACATGAGCACCAGAAGCAATAGGACCGTTGGAAGTAGGGTTCTCATAACGAATAGCCATATCCATAAGCTCGGTAAAAGTGACATGAACATGTGAAATAAGACGATCGTAGAACTCTGGGCGAGCTCCAGCTATGAACTTCTCATTTTTCTTAAGCTGAGTGTCAATAAGACCAGGACCAAACTTGGAAAGTTTGTTGAACTTCCGCTCATACTCTGAAAAAGACATGGTACCCTGCTTAAGATCCACGAATTCACGCTAAAGCTGAGATTTCTCGGCTTTGGGCATCCATTTTGCCACAAAAGCCTCCCTGGAAAAAGGTACATAAACAAAACTTAAGATAGATTCAAAAGAAAAGAAAAATGGGGAAAAATTCAAGATAACACAAAGGATACCTGAACTGCTCCCACGAAAGATCACCTTCGTTAATGTGAGATGTAACAGACTCCCACCAATCTAAGGCTAACTCTTACAGCTGCCAAGCTGCTAACTGACGCTTCTGGGCATCAGTAATCTCAAGACCAGTAAAGATCCTCTCTAAACTCCGTAACTATTGCTGGGCTTCGATAATACTCTCTGAACCATTGAAATTAGTACCATCGAGCTGAGAGAATTCCTTACAGAGAACAGTAAATCTAACAGGTGCAACAGGTTGAGGAGCTAGGGCAGTACCACGACCCCTACCTCTCGCATTTCCACGATTCATCCTGAAAATATCAAGAATGAATTTTAGGACAAAGGTACAGAGAAGACAAAGATAAGGTAAGATAGACAAAATAAGATCACTTGGATGAATATCCTAATAACAGAAATTTCTAACAAGGTAGATACTAAAAGAAGGAAGTTTAGAAAAATTGCTTTTAAAACAAGAAAATTTTATATCAAAATAATCTTTGAAAAATCCTTTGAAAAGTCATTCTAAAATCATTTTATACTTTGAAAATACGTTCACTCACAAAGAAATGATTCTGAGTTTGATTTCACTCCTTCTAGGGTATTTCTACCCTATCTCTAATGAGTTTTTGCTCCATAGGCTAAGGTTTGCCTAAAACCAAAGCTTTGATACCAAATGTGACGACCCACTATTTTGGAAAATTCAAATCGACAATAATCCACACATGTCGGACTTGAATAATGCAAAATAACAGATTGTAATAAAATTTGGAGCAAATAAAATCATTTATAGAATCACAGACACAGAAATATCAGAATAACTCGCAGTGGAAATAAAATAAATAGTGGTTCATGAAGCCACTAAAATATAGAGTCTCAAAACAGATACAAAATACATAGTCTAAAAACCAATACAGTTCTGAAACAAGTACAATAGAAATCCCAAATACAAAAGCTGAAATAGAACAACTGAAACTGAAATAGATAGATAACTAGATAAGCAAAAACTCCAGCAATTCCTAGCTCCAGAAAAGTGAAATCCAAAGCTGTGAATACTCAGGCTGACCCGAGCGTAAATAAAACACAAACACTCGAGTCAGGACATACATACTTATACAATGTAAACCAACTCAAGTGAACTATAATAAAGAGTATAATAACTTAAAGAATGCTTGGGATCGCCCATTCTTTAAGGATCCGTTAAACTATCTACTATATAGTAATATTCGCTATTTTAATAATGTCTAATATAAAATAAACATACTTTTAAATAGCATTAAGGCTTTACATTTTCCACCTTAACACGTAATAGTCCCAGTAGTCTATCCAGTATTAGCATACTCCCAAAATAGGGGCTACCCTCGATACTCCACAGGCTATGGAAAAATCACAAATCGTAGTAAAGCTCGATATGGTAGGTGACACGGCATAACTAGGCCATGCTAGGGTAGATATACCAATTACGCATCCGGACTGGTGGTGACGCATAGCAGCCACTACCACCCACCTTGAACAACACTCCCAAATCAAGGGTGCGCACCAAATCAATCCACGTATATACCTTAAGATCGTCGCCGCCATCGTACTTCATTCTGGAAACTCCACCGCGTACACAGTTGTCAAAGTGGTTTTTGGTATCGACAGAGAGTATGTCCATATCTGATCCTGGTCTCTTTAACAACCAACCGTTATTATAACCCGTGGTTATAAATTTAAAACAGTTTATATTCCAAATCAAAACACTTCAATTAAACCATTAAAAACAAAGTCATTATTCTTTTAAATCAAATATTCAATTCCCATAATTTTACCATTTCTGAGTTCATTTATTCACTTAAAAACACTAAAATATTAAAATTCCAGCTTTCACAGCATTTAAAAAGTGATGCGGTAATTTATATTTGAAAACAATTCAATTCAGCAAAGACAGCATTTATAAACTGCTGTAACAGTTCAGTTTTAAAGGAAAAATAGTTCAATTCAGAAAAGACAGCATTTATAAACTGTTGTAATAGTTCAGGGTTCAAATTAAAGGTTTTAATTCAATTCAGCAAAGACAGCGTTTTAAAACTGCTTTAAAAGTTCAGTTATATACAAAAATCACATTTCAGCCTACTGCAGCACTTAACAAGTGCTACAATAGCCTCTTCATTAGTTTCAGTTTTAAATTTTAGTTCCTGCCACCACAGCACTTACCAAGTGTTGTCATAGCCTTAGTTCATTTTAGTCTTTTGGTTCATTTATGCAACCACAGCACTTACAAAGTGTTGCAGATTCTACTTAGTTCAGAATTAGTTCATTTTCATAAATGATAGCATTTCTGAAGTGCTATAAATTGGATTTCCAGGTTTTAAATACAATTCCAGCCATAAATAAACTTCAATTGAAATCATTTAAACTTATAAAAATTATATTTTTCCACCTTAAAAATGTTCATTTAAATCCTTTAACTTATTGTTTTTATAAAGAAATATCTTTCAAATAAAAATCAAAATTTCCGAAGTTCACTTATTTAATTCAAGTGTGTCAATTCCCGTTTTTCCATTTTTAACAATTTATTTCAACACTTAAATTTAAATCTCCATTTTCACCATTTAAAACAAAATTTTCATTTTAAATTTAATTAACTTAAATTTCCATTTAAAAAATCAGTCAAATTTCCAATTTAAGTTACACTTTAAAATCACCATTTTCTATCCATTTATTTTACATTTAACACATAGAAAAACATTTCTATTTTAATAAATCTTTTAGAAATTCAATTTAAATCAATTTATCATATTTTTACATTTTAAAATACTTAAAAATTTCCAGAAAAATATATAAAATAACCATGGGTCTGTATAATATTTTCTAGCCTAACTCAAGTGATACGGATAATATATCATTTCAATCCGTAGTTTACAAAGAAAATCCGGGTTTTATCATTTCAAACCTGTAATCCCAAGTAAATAAAATTTATTAAAAAGTCGCTCAGGCTTATCATTTCAGCCCATAACGATCTTTCCCTATTTTAAAGTCCGTTCGGGTATGTATCATTTCAACCCATAGTGAACCTAATCTACAGGGAACTTGCAGTGTGATAAACTGATAAAATGAACAGTCAGCAACATATAACAATAACAGGTGATATAACATGTGTATAAACAGGGGTGAACATCATATAATCATAATATAATAGTTATAACAGGATGATATAAATTTACAGATTCAAGAGGTGTCAGTTCACTAGTTATATAAGTACAAATCGTCTGGTGAGAAACATGAATATGATTTGAGATTGGGAGAGCCAAAGATTAATCTCCTTGAATACATGAGACAAACAAATATATAAAACATAAGTTTCAAAACAAGATATACTTAAACAATGTTAGAAATGAATACATACACAAAACCCAAAATCTTTGCACTTGCTTTCTACCACCTATGCTTCAGCTATAGATCTAAAATACATGGCTAAGGAGTGGGTTAGGATCTAGTTTTGGGTTGAACAGGTCGGCCAAACATGTAAGGAATGATGGTGCAAGAGATATGTGTATGAACTACACAAGCTAAGGCAACACAACAATGTTCTAGGCCACAAATGGGCTCGGCCAAAGGCAACAAGGCACGGCCAGGTACAGGTGGGGTTAGGGGATGATGTGGCAGTGGTGTCAGGTCAGGAAAAAGCTGGTGGTTGTGGTGTATAGGTTGGCCAAAGTGGTGGTTTGAGGTGGTGGAACATTGTTGGCTTGGCTATGCATAATTGAATGAAGTTTGCTCATTTTATGGTAGATCTACATCATCAAGGTGCTCGGCCATGGCTTGGGGTTGGGCTGGAAGTGGTGGTGGCTGGTTTAGGTGGTGGTGGAGGCGACCAAGGTGGAGGAGGAGAGAGTAGCCGAGCCATGGAAGGAAGAAAGCAAATGCAAAATACATAAGAACAAAAGAAAACAAGAAAAAGAAAAAGAATTTTACCAAACTTTTGTTCAGGTGTGGAGGCCGAAATTTTTGGAGAAGAGAAACTTTTCTTACGTGAAAAAAATGAGAAAGATATCAGCTGAAGAAAAGATAAGGTCGGCCACAATTTTTTGAATGCAAGTGGTTGGAAAACGAAGAGGTGGAAAACAAAGAGTCTCAAGCAACTAAAGAGTCACAAAACTCTTCAAATTTCCATTATTTATTTTGTAATTTAAAAATACATATAAAAACTGATAAATAAAGATAACAACTCAGAAATGAAAGTAAATATATAAAATAAATAATTAAATCTTAATTAAATAGAATTTAAATTAAGAAAATAGCTTAAAAATGCAAACGATGTCCATAAATTATAAATAAATCACCATTGACTTTGGAAAATTATTTACTTCATTTTAAAAATATTCTAAAACAAAATTTGACATAAAAATGATTTTTAAAACATTTTCAAAGTGAAATAAATAATTAAATTCAGAGAAAATAGCAAAAGAACTAAAGAAATTGTTTAAAAATAGGAAACAGAACATTAAAATTACAACAAAATACCATTAATTCTAGAAAAAATTTCTACTTCACTATAAAAATATTTTAAGATGAAATAAATTCAAATTAAAAATAATTTCAAAATATTGGGTTGTTATATATGGGGTGTTACATGAAGAGTCATGTTCTCCGGTTAAAAAGGAGCTTTTTCAGAACATGGAAGTAAGTGAAAAAAGAAAGGGAAGTTTGAAATTTGAATTTTTAATTCAAATTTCAGCTTTCACTATTCTAGCATGTATGTCTACATATGATATGGGGGTATGTCGACATATAGCCCGAAATTTTCAAGAATAAAACTAAGCTAATATATTCCTATATATACATACATACATTTGTATTCATCCAATATTATTATTAATATATATGTTATTCCTAAAAACCAAAATCAACCAAAATATTATTAAATAAAAAGTACTGTTTTTGTAGCTTTTGGTTGATCAGTTCTGACCAGTCTGTTATAGCCATGAACACATATTTGCATTCTCGGTATCTAGTTCAATGTCGCTTGAGGAAGTGCTTGAATCATCTAAAGTTGCTTTATAAGCCTTTTTATTTTTCTGGATGAATAATTTGCTGGTGAGATCTTTGATTTATCGAATGCGGGCAATCTCTTTGAAAATGACTGTTTCATCACAGTTGACGCCTATAGTTGCAGTTCCAGTTCCAAGTATTTTGTTTTTAGGTTTTCGAAAATTGTTCATCTTTCTATACTTCAGGAATTTTCTAAAATTTATGGTCATGAAAGCAATTTCCTCGTTATTGTCATCGTCTAAATCCTGATCGTCGGTTATTACATTAAAAGCAATGGATTTCCTTTTCATTGCCTTTCCTTTTTCCCTGCAATTGTGCTTCATGGGATATTAAATTGCCTATTAACTCTTCAATTTTCAGAGTAATATCATTAGCCACTTCAATTGCAAGTGTCTTTTGATCCCATTCTAAAAAGAGTGAATTGAGGATTTTTCTAACTTAATGCTCTTTAGAAAAGTTTTTACCTAATGTGACTAATGAATGCACTATATCTTGAAATCTACGGTACAAGTCAGAAATGGACTCATTTGTATTCATTTTAAACAATTAAAATTGATTAGTTAACATGGAAATTTTAGTCTGTTTCACTTTACTGGTGCCCTCATGTGTAACTTGTAGTGTTCTTCAAATTTCATATGCAGACTTACAAATAGAGACTCTATTAAACTCATTTTTATCTAGTGAACAAAACAAAATATTCATGGCTTTAAAATTATATTGTGCAAGTGCCTTTTGGTCAGCAGTCCATTATGCAAAATTAGTCTCGGGTTTAGTGTACTCATTTTGTGTGACATTCAAATATCTAAACCATTAGATTGTAAATAGATATTCACCCTACATGACCAATAAGTGTAATTACTACCATTAAAAGTAAGGTTCTATCAGTAGATTATCCTTCGATAAAAGTATTAACAAATGTACCAGCAGTATTGCTAGCCATTAAAACTTTTCAAAAATCAAATTATGAGTTTTTGAAAACCTAGTGCTTTGATACTAAGCGTGGGTTGCAGAATTATGGATCTTAAGGCTAATTAAACACTAAAGGGGGGGTAAATAAGTGTTTTCTAATTTTTGTAAATCTTCTTAAAATTGTTTTAAGATTATTATTAAACAATGCAGAATGAAAAATCACAGACGCAAATTACAGATAAGTATAAATGCAATAAAGTAAAAAAGTAGAGAATTATTGAGATCACACCAGGAATTTTTATACTGGTTTGTAGTTATCCTATGTCTAGTCCCGTATAATTGCTTGTATAGATTTCTTTTCAAAATGCTAATCTTTCAATGGGCAGAAGGCAAACCAAATACAATCTCGATTTCAAGGCTACGAGACACACCCTCTTGATTTTCCAAGCTCAGGGTACACCCACTTGATTTGGACAGCCTACAAGCATACCCACTCGGATTTCCTGGCGACCAAGAACACCCAAGCAAATACAACTAGAGTTTGATGATTTTTTCAAAGATAATTTCTTGATCTTTGGTTACAATGGATCATATAGCCTCTTGGACAGCACTTTGATATTTGATTGAGAGAGAGATGATTGAAATCAGAGAGTAAATGTTAGAGGATCGATACAATAAAGATTGAATTGATTCTAGTTAAAATTGAGAAGATTTGAATAAGTTTTCACTAGAAATTTTAGCAGAGTAAGAGGAGAGAAGATAATAAGAAAGTAGTTGTTAAAAAATTCGTATGAAACCTCCTATTTATAGAGAATAAACAGACATGTCCATTCATGAAGAATTACGATGAATAGACACTTCATTTAAAAATTTTAGTTTCAAATTAACGGCTTGTACATCGACATACTATATATGGATATGTCGACATATCCCTTTGAAAATTGAAAATTCTGTTGTTTTAAAATGTTTTGAAAATCTTATGATTTGTAACATATTTTAATACTTTGTAAAATAATTTAAACATAGTTTACAAACATTTTAAACTTTGAAAAACTAAAATATTTTTTTATATATTTTTTTAAAAATATATCTCATTTTGAAAATAAAAGTTAATAAAATGAGAAATGGAGATCAAAGATTGCAACCAGGACTTTAACAATATTCAATGAATATTCTATACTATAGTCTTGAGATCTTCATATCTTGATTTTTATAAACATGAGTTTTCATGTTCATTCTTTGAGTCTTTATACTATACAGTCTTCGATTCAACACCTGTATAATGTCCTGCACTATATACTATAGAACTTGGCAAAATATTATTATCCATATTTTATATGAATGTCTTATTGTTATCAAGGTTGTTATCATCAAAATTAATAACTGAGGCATTAACAATAAATTGTCAAAATAATATTATTTATAAGTTGAGGAATATGTTATAATATTTCAAATTTTGTACTTTCCCAAGTTACAATATAAATTACTTGGGTCTCAAGTATTATAAATATAAATATCAATTAGGTATTATTGAACTAGTAATCCAGTAATTCAATAAAGATGTAGCTCTCTTTGTGTTTATTGTTTCTCCTTCTCCATTTTATTTGATGTTTTAACACAGTATCAGAGTTTAATTTTGTATTTCAACCTGGTATAAGAGTAGGTTTCGATCCTGTTGAAAATTTTATGGTTTGGATTATCAAAGAGGTGACTTTATATTCTCTTTCCTACTCCCTCAAAATTTTCCCCAAACCTCACTTCATCAAATCTTTCCTTTCTCCAACAAACAACAACCATCGACATCAACCAACTCAACCCATATCAAATGCAAATTTTGGAAAATTGAGTTTGCTTTTTGCAAAATAGTCTAAAACTGCTGGTCTACTTTTTGAATTTTTGATTCTTTCCTAATTAGCCTCGGTCTTCATGCAATGATATTAACGAATATCGATTGGAATCTCGCTCCTAATCCTAAAGGAATTTCCTTATTCCAATTTTTCTTCTTCGGATTCCGACTATGGATTTCTGGTTGGAATCTCACTTCCAATCCCAAAGTAATCTCCTTATTTATACTTCCCTTTTCCAAGTTCCAGCTTCGAATATCTGATTCATTATTATCGTCTTTCTGGATAGTTGCCTAACAGTCAAATTGAATCTGATATTTTATGTTACTCTCCAGTAGAATTTGACCATTGGTTTTAAAAATTTTTAATTGCTTGGGTGATATTATTACTTATTAATTCTTCTGCGATCATTTTCTACTTTGGCAAACTTCAATTACTATGCATCATGAGTTTGAGGGGGGATGTTAAAAGAATATTATTTATATGTTAACGAATACGTTAAGAGTATTTTAAAATTTATGTTCCAAATTACAATATTTTCCTATAATATGATTACTTGGGTCCCAAGTATTATAACTATAAATATCAGTCATATATTGTTAAACAAGTAATCAAGTAATTTAATAAAGGTATAGCTCTTTTTCTATTTATTGTCTCTTCTTAATTCTCCCTCCTCTTCTTCTCCATTTTATTTTATTTTAACATAAATATCCCATGTATCATTTTGAAAAACATGGAACAATATAGCTGTTCGACAATGTGCATTCATCCACTTTATATTCCTATTTCTTTATCTCCTCTCTTTTTGGTCATCTATTATTTGATTCAACTATGTTGAAGATACATATATAGCCCCTTCTAGCTTCTGGTGGTGGGTACTAAGGCTTTAACAGTCTTTCAAACCCAAAACAGAAGTTTTCAACAGACATTCTTTCTGAATGAGCAAATGGCCAGACCAATTTGGGAATGAAGTGTTTATGACATCGATCTGGCCAGATTGGTGTGTTTATGAAGTGAATAGGTCAAAACCATTATTACTAATTGTTTTAAGTAAGTCGGTAGAGTTGAGTTAAGGATGGATAAGAGTAGACAAGGTTTGAAAGAAGTTACTGCAAGTACATTAACTTTTTTATGTGTCATGTAGTGCATATTAGGAAATTTTCGAGAGAGTTAGGATTATGTCATGGGGGAAATTCTATAATTATTTGTAAATTATTAACTCCACAATAAAATCTTATTCAAAATAAAAGGTGCTTGTTTTCTATTATATAGTTGATATATTATGATATATTAATTCAATAATTAGTTAAAGTATATTTAATAGAAAATCCTTAAATGATATGTTATGTGATAAAAATTATAAGAAGTTGTAATAATGAGAAAATTAACACAATATTAAATTACATATTATTTTGAATATTCTTGGTCAAGATGTTTCAAGAAAGAATATCGATATATCCATTGATATCAGTGTACGTATCTCTCTTTGAATATTGGGCAATGTATTACTCATGGTTATTAAGGTCACCAAGGGGTCGTACTAATAGAGATTAGATAACTATGGAGTGACTCATCCAATAGTTTCTAGTTGGTTAATGACTAATAGGTTAAACAGGATATCTCGGAGTGATGGTATTACATAATGCTCTCGACTTGAGATTACTATTAAACTTCAATGTGGGTACTAACACTCTAATTATAGTTAAACCATGGCATAACGACCAATAAGTGACTATATTTGGTCTGAGCTGAAGCATTAGAACTAAAACACTATTCAATAAAGGATTCATCTCCTCTGTTGTATAAAGTTATTATTAGGTCAATCGTAGTCAACTCAAATTCAAAATTTCTGCATAGAGTAATATGTTTAATAATAAATATATTATTGAACCATGAACTTTATTTTTGGACTAATCGAGTGGAATATGGATGATATTGGAATTTTGACCAAAACCAAATTCTATAAGTCCTAATGTGCTATAGTTTTGACAAAGAGAATTTGTGTAAATAATGGTTACTAAAGTGTACCACTTAAATTGTAAAATTTGATTTTGAAGATGAAGATTTATAAGCAATAAATTCGACGGAACTATCACACTAGTAGCTAAGGTGACGTGCGAACGTTAATATTTGAATTGTTCTATACTAATCACTAACTAAATTTACACCAATGAGTCGCATAACTGCGTTGTTGAGTTCTCTAAAATACTATATGATTTAATTAATTTTCAATTATTATAAATTAATTAAATTAATTAATATTTGTAACATATTATTTATTTATTTATTCGACGAATTTGGTTGTTGGGAGCCATTAGTAATTATTTGGATGCGTATATAAAAATATATATATGTATCGATATAAGAATATTTTGACGCAATTAAAAATGATTTAAATGTCATTAATTTTTAAAAGGTTTTGGTTGTTTGAAGGCCCATAAAGCCTTAGTTTTGGCCAGCCATACCAAGGGGAAGGGTGGAGATATTTTTCATTTGCATTCTAGATCTTAGAATTAATAAGAAGAGAAATAGTAAAATGAGAAGAATTTGTCTCCTTCTTCTCTATATAAATCAATAAATCCCCTCACATTTTCCTCTTGAAAGCTTCCTTTTCTTGGCCTCCATACCAAGCACCCTACCTTATAGCCATGCATTCTTATAGCCCAAATTGACATCAAATCAAACACAAATTGCGGTGCTCTTTTTCATTACAAGGTTTAGAGATCGATTCAAGGGGAATCTAGGAGTTATCTTCAACCAACGTGCATTTAATGACTTTACCTTCAAGAGGTATACCCTAGTGTAATGCCCCACTCTGAGACCCACTGTAACAAAGATTATTACGGGAGTAATACTGTTTGTTAAAGCGGAGAATAGAGTATAGTGGAAGCGACCATTTATAATCAAGCTATAACTATCTACTGAATACGTCGAAAGGATGGTATCTATATTTTTTTTTCAAGTGGTTCGACATATTCAATAAATATTTATAACGAAATTACAATGGATAAAGACCTATCAGAACAAAGCATAATAACATAATGAAATAGCATTACAGAATAGTATCACATAACAGCACAGAGTCTCAGAACAATACATCGTCAATACAGATCCAAATACTATAAGTGGGTACAAAGCCACTGCCCACACATGTGAGTCAAAAATATGTACATATCAAAGTCTGAATAATAACAGAGTAGCGGAATAGTGGACAAATAAAAGCGCTATCTATCAGCATAGCAGATAATGTCCAAGCGGAAGCACAGAAGCTAAGTCCAGAGACCTAACCTGAAACAACTCGGTCTGACCCGAGCGAAAAACACTCGGGTTAGGCTAGCTAAACAATCAGTAATAACTGAGATATATAATAATACGGTACATAAATGAAACAGTACTTTTCCTAAGAGAAGAGTATTTTGGACCACATGAATATAATGATGGTCCCTAATCATCAATCAACAGTAAAAATCTCCAAAGAGAATATCAGCACCAACGTGTTGAATAAATAAAATCGCCTCATATCATCGGCGTAGCCAAAGCTATAACAAGTTGCCCATAGGCAATAATCCCAAGAATGACCAGAGTCTGTAATCAATGATTAAGCAAAGATCGATGCTCCAAAGAACAATGGGGATATACTGAAAAGTCAATGAAATCAAACACTGAAAAGCAGTGCCCAGAGACACTGTGAATCCACAAGGTAATCGCACTTACATCGTATGGTTCCATAGAACCAACACCAAATGACGGTACTCAAATGGATATAAAAAAAACATTAGATAATACAAGTATAGCACGTGCACCGACCGGAGTCGTTATTGCCAAGTACTGTAGAGTTGTGATCGATCACTCGCACAGATGTGGAACGCGCGAGACAGCGAGATCCTTCCCAGAAGGATAAAGGCCCAGAGGCACATGCCGAAAAAAGAAACCGCTCCATAGAACAGGTGTCCAGAGACGGTTGCCCAGAGGCGTGGTGACCCAGAGGTCCAGTACTGGCCGCCCAGAGGCTAATGTGTCACAAACTTCTTGGAGAGGAACCCGTAAAGTGTTAACAATGAGTCCCATACCCCACGTTCGCACTAAACGGTTTACTAACCAATAGCAAGCTCACACTCCAAACAATACAAAGTCCACCTCGTATCATCGGTAAATTAGACCCAAAGGTCAAAACGATCAATCGAATAGGTCGGGGATTAACCGGAAAGAAAATACACACGGTTCCATAGGCCAGAGATTTCCTAACCATTTAAGCACCTTTCCACTTCGCTCGACGTGCTAAAAAGTGAGTGTAAGATTTTTTTATTATAGAAAATAATGGTGCGAAACGGTTTTATAATTGATTCTGAAATCACTTTAAAACGGCTTTTGAATACTCTCCTATTATGGAGTAAATAGTTTAATAATTAAAAATAACATTATATAATAATAATTTCGAAAGCCATTTAGGAGTGAAAAATCCTTTGAAAATAATTCATAAAACACGTGTACGAAATCTAGAGACAAATCTCAGAGAAATCGATAAATCAGAGAATCACTGAAAACCAATATTCGTGTTGGAAAATATTCTGAATGGTTGTGAACCAAAGTTCGACAATTTCTGATTCGCAATTGAAACCCAAAGGTTCATTGCAGAACAATCAATTTGAAGCGGTTGCACCAAAATGGTGCAACCGGTGGGTCGGAACCAGGCTGCACCAAGTGGGTGCAGCCCATTTCATAGAAGCCGGCTGAACCGCATGGTGCAGCCCGTTCTTGTGAACCAGGCTGCACCATGCGGTGCAGCTGGTGTGATCAAGCCCCAGCCCGCTTGGGCTGGGGAGAGTTTGCAAGCCCCAGCCCGTCTGGGCTGGGGAAGGAATAACAAGCCCCAGCCCAGGCGGGCTGGGGAAAAATATTAAGCTCCAGCCCGCCTGGGCTGGGGAATAATTAGTAAGCCCCAGCCCGCATGGGCTGGGGAGAATATGCAAGCCCCAGCCCATGCGGGCTGGGGAGAATAAGCAAGCCCCAGCCCATGCGGGCTGGGGAGAATAACAAGCCCCAGCCCATGCGGGATGGGGAGAAATACCAGCCCCAGCTCGCATGGGCTGGGGAGAATAACAAGCCCCAGCCCATGCGGGCTGGGGAGAATAGCGGGCCGCACTATGCGGACCCGCGCTGCATGCGCGCCAGCCCACTAAGGGCTGGCCTGCTACCGGCTAGCCCAACCGGGCTAGCCTGCTGCGCCTGGGCAGCATCCTGGGTGCAGTCCAGGCCTACCCTGGTGCTCTCAGACCACTGTTTCAGCCTGTTTCCAGGCTGAAACATTCCAGCCAACTGAAAATGCTGATTTTGGTGATTTTGGGGTGTTTTTATCAAGTTTTTGGCATCAAATTTCACCAATATCAATCACTAACTACCCTATTATGATTACTACACTATATTAAAGGGAACAAAGGGCCAAAGCTTAGCATTACCTTAGGAAGCAATATCACAAGCACCTTATGTGCACACCCCAAAATGAAAGCAAAGATGATCAAAGAGCTATGATTCACATGTTACATAATAAAACATGTGTTACTAACTGATTACCGAAATCAAAAGATGATTAAACACATATTAGAAGAGGTTTTTAGCAATATACCTCTCTAGAAAGCAACAAAGACCACTATAGCATCAACCCAAGTTAGCAAAAGATGATTAGGAGGCTATAAGATCAAAAAACACATAAAACATGTGTTACCAAATAAATTTTAGAAATTAGAAAGATATAAAAACGGATTTGAGGTGGGTATTTGCATTACCTTTGCATAGAATGACTTGCATAAGCTAAAACTAGAAGGAGATGAAGATAGAGGCCATTTTTGTTAAGAAAGCTTTAGGAAATGATTAGGGTTTTGATTAGGGATGAATGAATTAGGTTAGGAGAGTTTGAGATAATTTATAGAGGAGGTTTAGGGTGGGTTATTGGGCTAGGTTTAGTAACCCAATAAGAAGAGAGTTATTTACATATTTCCAAAAATTAGTCTAAGTGTTCATATATGTTTATAAAACTCATTTTTCTTATCCAAACCCGTTTTAAAATCTCCCTAAAATATTTAACTTTCCAAAAATAACATTTTATCCTCATTTTAATATCCCATATTTCCCATTTAATTAAAATAGCCTTTTTCAAATAAATTTTTGTTATTCCAAATCCTTTTATGCTTCATTAAAATAAATAAAAATCCTAATTTTTATTTATTAATTGGTAATGCAAATCCCGGGTTGTTACAGACTCCCCCCCCCCCTTAAGAAAATTGCGTCCCCGCAATTCCTTAAGATAGATGTTGTCTATAACGTCAAATCCACAAAAGAAGTGATAAAATAGAGAATTCTCACCCGCAGAAAAAGATGGGAGAAAGCCAGGATAAGAGCGTTCGATAGATTCTCTGGTCTCCCAAGTGCAGTCCTTAGGATTCGGTGACCATTGAATCTTCACGAGTGGAACCTCTTTGTTGCGAAGGCGTCTAACCTCCGAATCAAGCACACGAAGAGGTTGCTGCTCCAAAGATAAATCAGGTAAGATCTCTAAATCAGGCACAGCATGCGGCTCAATGATAGAATCAGGATCGCGGACACACATGCGAAGCTGGGAAACATGGAACACATCGTGTATTCTAGAGAAGTGAGCAGGTAGAGCCACACGATAAGCCACGGGGCCGATGCGTTCCGTAATAGGAAATGGTCCAACATAGCGAGGAGCCAACTTCCCTGTAGAGCTGAAACGCACAACCCCTTTCATAGGAGATATCCGAATAAAGACATGATCACCAATGGAGAACTCAAGAGGCTTCCTACGGTTGTCCGCGTAGGATTTCTGACGGTTCTGTGCCTCTTTCATTCTCTGATGAATAAGAATAATCTTCTCATAAGATTCCCGAACTGAATCTGGACCAAGAAGGAGCTTCTCGCCAGATTCTAACCAACACGAAGGAGAATGACATGGCCTTCCGTAAAGAGCCTCGAAAGGAGCCATGCCAATACTAGACTGAAAGATGTTGTTGTAGGAGAACTCTACAAGTGGTAAGTGATCCTCCCAACTACCTCCGAAATCCAGAATACAACAGTGCAAAAGATCCTCTAAAACACGATTCACCCTCTCCGTCTGACCGTCGGTCTGAGGATGATAAGTAGTCGAGAGATTCATCTTTGAGCCCAAAGCTGACTGCAGGCACTTCCAGAAGTGACTAGTAAAGATAGTGTCTCGATCACAGACGATAGAGCTAGGAATGCCATGAAGTCGAATGACTTCCTTCACATATAGCTTGGCAAGCTGAGGAGCAGTCCGAGTGGACTTAATAGGAATGAAATGAGCTGATTTGGTCAAGCGATCGACGATGACCCAAATAGAAGTATGGCCTGACCTCGATCGAGGCAGACCGTTAATAAAATCCATGGATATCTGATCCCATTTCCACAATGGAATCTCTAGCGGCTGAAGAAGACCAGATGGACGCTGATGCTCAGCTTTGATCTGTTGACAAGTCATGCAACGGCTTACATAACTTGCAACATCACTCTTCATGCCCTCCCAATAAAATAGGCGACACATGTCGGCATACATCTTACTAGACCCGGGATGTATAGTGTACTTAGTGTGATGACACTCGTCTAGAATGTCGCGCCTAAGTGATAAATCAGATGGTACCAAAATACGGTTCTTCCTACGAAGACACCGATGAGAATCAATAGAATAATCCGACAATGTCTCATCACTGGATCCCGACTCAAGGAGATGAATATATCGCAACAAGTCTGGATCCTGCCGCTGAGCATGGGCAATGCGATCCAATAGAATAGGTCGAGCTTCCAAGCTGAATAGCAAGATCTGAGGATCAGAAGACGGAGCTCGATTTCGAATATCACACATAGAAAGAGTCTCAAGAATATCCCACTCGGCTATCATCATAGAAACTACTGCCGAGTGTTTGCGACTGAGTGCATCAGCCACACGATTACCCTTGCCAGGGGTATACTAAATGTCTAAGTCATATGAGGCGAGAAACTCAAGCCATCGCTGCTGCCTCATATTGAGATCCTTCTGACTGAATAAATATTTCAGCGACTTGTGATCGGTGTAAAGTAAAGAGTGAAGCGTTCGCCTAATAGAAAGTGACGCCACGTCTTCAAAGCAAAGACGATAGCTGCCAACTCAAGATCATGAGTCGGATAGCAAACCTCATTCGGACGTAGCTGCCTAGAAGCATAAGCAACTACCCGATCCTTCTGCATAAGCACAACACCGAGGCCGCTACCACAAGCGTCGGTGTAAACAACAAGATCCTGGTTACTCTCAGGAACCACAAGGATAGGAGCATGAGTGAGAAGTTCCTTCAATCGCTGAAAAGAAACTTCACACTTATCAGACCAAATGAAGCGAACCCCCTTACGAGTCAGAGTCGTGAGGGGAAGTTCAACTCGAGAGAAATCCTTGATAAACCGACGGTAATAACCCGCTAGACCAAGGAAGCTGAGAATATCATGAACGTTCTCGGGCTACTTCCAATTCTGAATAGCTTCGATCTTGGCAGGATCGACAGAAATCCCCTCAGATGATACAATATGGCCCAAGAACTTGACCTTGCTCTCCCAAAAATGGCACTTGGAGAGCTTGGCCTTAAGCTGATGCTGACGAAGAGTATCCAAGACGATCCGCAAATGATGAGCATGCTCTGCCTCGGATCTAGAATAAATAAGAATATCGTCGATGAAAACCAGAACGAATCTATCGATGTATTCCTGGAATACTCGATTCATAAGATCGACAAAGAAAGCCGGAGCGTTCGTCAAGCCGAACGGCATGACCAACCACTCAAAAGAACCATAACGAGTGCGAAATGCTGTAAGAGGAATGCTGTCTTCTGCGACTCGTAGCTGATGGAATCTGGTGGCAAGGTCGAGCTGAGAGAAGACCTTCGCACCGCTCAACTGATCAAACATATCGTCTATCCGTAGCAATGGATAACGATTTCTGATGGTCAACTCATTAAGCTTGCGATAGTCAATGCAAAGCCTAAGAGAGCCATCAGCCTTCTTAACGAAGACCACAGCAGCACCACATGGCGAAGAACTGGATCGGATGAACTGCTTTGCTTCAAGCTCAACTAACTGCTTCCTGAGTTCCTCATTCTCCTTAGTAGACATTCTCGTAGGAGGACGCCCAACTGGATGAGAGCCTGGAATGAGATCGATGCGGAACTCAATAGCTCGCTTTGGCGGCAGTCCGGATACTGGCTCGAATACGTCGGGGAAATCCCGAACAACAGGAATACGAGATAAGTTCAAATCCTCATCTCGTGAATCGAGAGAGAATAAAGTAACATCAGAAAGCCCAACATCTTGAAGAACAATAGCTAACGAAGAGGACGAGTCAGGGTGATGAATAAATAATATCCGCTCCGAACAAATAATTTTGGCATTGTGCTGAACGAGCCAATCCATGCCAAGAATCATATCAAAGCCCAAATACTCCATAACGTGGAGATTTGCATGGAAAGAAAAGCCACACAGATCAATATCTATATCCTCACAGAGCAAGCTAAGGGTCGTGGATCCACCAATGGGATTCACAATCCTTAGTGAAGAAACCAGACAAGTAACATCCAAGGATAATGCATCTACTAGCTCCTTTGATACGAATGAGTAAGAGGCACCCGTATCAAAAAGAACTCTAATAGATCTACCATGAAATAAAATAGAGCCTTCAAGAACGGAAGGATGTGTACCTTTAGGCTGAGCAGAAGTGGTAGGAGCCTTGGCAGCATTAAGCCTGCCAGGCTTGGCACTAGCTGGAGCAATAGGAAAAGCGGAGATCTTGTTTCCCTCCTTCTTGCACAAGGTGCAATAGAGAGGTTTGGGACACTCTCGAATAAAGTGATCTGGAGAACCGCAGTTGAAGCATTTCTTCAGAGGACGTGTCCCACTAGGCTGAGCAGGAGTCTGGGACAGAGGACGAGTTTGAGGCTGAGTTTGAACAGTGGAACTGCCAGTCTTCTTCTTCTTGTGCTGAAAAGAAGAGCCAGACTTGCCAGGAGGAAACCTCTTCTTGGTGGGGTTTGTGGAACCCACACCACCATCATCACTATGCTCCATCTCGACTGACTCAAGATGTAGAGCTGCATCGACTAGCTTCTCGAATGAGAGCTCAAGTTGTAGCATAAGCTGCCTCTTCAGATATTTATTCAAGCCCTCAACAAATTTGAGGTTCCTCTTATAAGGAGTAGCAATAAACTCAAGGCCGTACTTGGACAGGGCCTCGAAGGAAGAGACATAGTCAGATACAGAGGACTTCCCTTGCTTGAGATCAAGAAAGCGGCGAGCAAGGGAGTTCTTCTCTGACTCTGGGATGAATTTGAGCTCAAATCTCTCATGAAACCGAGCCCAAGTAAGTGTGGTCTCATCAATCTCGGCAAAAAGGAGTTCGTACCAATCCAGGGCACGACTCTGAAGCTGACTGGAAGCAATAAGAACACGGTCATGATCCGGGATATCCATACGAGTGAAAATGCGCTCGCATACCCGAATCCAAGCCTGGACCTCTAAGACATTCTCGGAGCCACTGAACGGCTTCCCTCCGAGATGGGTAAAATCACTGCAGAGACGCGCAAAAGCAGACTTGCGCAGAGCGTCAGCAACTGGGGATGGAGACTGAGAATGAGACTGGGAGTTCCAAACCAGCTCCATGATCTGGTCGGTGGTCATGAACACGCCCTCTGGATGAGTGTTGCTGGACTGCCCAGCAGCACTGGTCTGACGTGTGGTTCTCCCTCTTCCCCTTCCAGACATACTGAAAGTCAAACAGGAATTAGAGTTAGACATGATTCAATGATAGATAATTAATTAAGGAATACTACGGAATATAACGGATTCCTATACATATTCCTAACTTAACTATCAATAAACATAAGGAAGGGATTTGATTTAATTCGGATCTAATTAAAATGTATTGTACTAAGTGTATCTGTTCTGTGTTTATTATGCTTATTCCTGAAACCAGGCTCCGATACCAAACTGTAACGCCCCACTCTGAGACCCACTGTAACAAAGAGTATTACGGGAGTAATACTGTCTGTTAAAGCGGAGAATAGAGTATAGTGGAAGCGACCATTTATAATCAAGCTATAACTATCTACTGAATACGTCGAAAGGATGGTATCTATATATTTTTTTCAAGTGGTTCGACATATTCAATAAATATTTATAACGAAATTACAATGGCTAAAGACCTATCAGGACAAAGCATAATAACATAATGAAATAGCATCACAGAACAGTATCACATAACAGCACAGAGTCTCAGAACAATACATCGTCAATACAGATCCAAATACTATAAGTGGGTACAAAGCCACTGCCCACACATGTGAGTCAAAAATATGTACATATCAAAGTCTGAATAATAACAGAGTAGCGGAATAGTGGACAAATAAAAGCGCTATCTATCAGCATAACAGATAATGTCCAAGCGGAAGCACAGAAGCTAAGTCCAGAGACCTAACCTGAAACAACTCGGTCTGACCCGAGCGAAAAACACTCGGGTCGGGCTAGCTAAACAATCAGTAATAACTGAGATATATAATAATGCAGTACATAAATGAAACAGTACTTTTCCTAAGAGAAGAGTATTTTGGACCACATGAATATAATGACGGTCCCTAATCATCAATCAACAGTAAAAATCTCCAAAGAGAATATCAGCACCAAAGTGTTGAATAAATAAAATCGCCTCATATCATCGGCGTAGCCAAAGCTATAACAAGTTGCCCATAGGCAATAATCCCAAGAATGACCAGAGTCTGTAATCAATGCCCAAGCAAAGATCGATGCTCCAAAGAGCAATGGGGATATACTGAAAAGTCAATGAAATCAAACACTGAAAAGCAGTGCCCAGAGACACTGTGAATCCACAAGGTAATCGCACTTACATCGTATGGTTCCATAGAACCAACACCAAATGGCGGTACTCAAATGGATATAAAAAAAACATCAGATAATACAAGTATAGCACGTGCACCGACCGGAGTCGTTATTGCCAAGTACTGTAGAGTTGAGATCGATCACTCGCACAGATGCGGAACGCGCGAGACGGCGAGATCCTTCCCAGAAGGATAAAGGCCAAGAGGCACATGCCGAAAAAAGAAACTGCTCTATAGAACAAGTGTCCAGAGATGGTTGCCCAGAGGCGTGGTGACCCAGAGGTCCAGTACTGGCCGCCCAGAGGCTAATGTGTCACAAACTTCTTGGAGAGGAACCCGTAAAGTGTTAACAATGAGTCCCATACCCCACGTTCGCACTAAACGGTTTACTAACCAATAGCAAGCTCACACTCCAAACAATACAAAGTCCACCTCGTATCATCGGTAAACTAGACCCAAAGGTCAAAACGATCAATCGAATAGGTCCGGGATTAACTGGAAAGAAAATACACACGGTTCCATAGGCCGGAGATTTCCTAACCCTTTAAGCACATTTCCACTTCGCTCGACGTGCTAAAAAGTGAGTGTGAGATTTTTTTATTATAGAAAATAATGGTGCGAAACGGTTTTATAATTGATTCTGAAATCACTTTAAAACGGCTTTTGAATACTCTCCTATTATGGAGTAAATAGTTTAATAATTAAAAATAACATTATATAATTATAATTTCGAAAGCCATTTAGGAGTGAAAAATCCTTTGAAAATAATTCATAAAACACGTGTACGAAATCTAGAGACAAATCTCAGAGAAATCGATAAATCAGAGAATCACTGAAAACTAATATTCGTGTTGGAAAATATTCCGAATGGTTGTGAACCAAAGTTCGACAATTTCTGATTCGCAATTGAATCCCAAAGGTTCATTGCAGAACAATCAATTTGAAGCGGTTGCACAAAAATGGTGCAACCCGGACTCGGTTGCACCAAAATGGTGCAATCAGTGGGTCGGAACCCGGCTGCACCAAGTGGGTGCAGCCCATTTCATAGAAGTCGGCTGCACCGCATGGTGCAGCCCGTTCTTGTGAACCAGGCTGCACCATGCGGTGCAGCTGGTTTGATCAAGCCCCAGCCCGCTTAGGCTGGGGAGAGTTTGCAAGACCCAGCCCGTCTGGGCTGGGGAAGGAATAACAAGCCCCAGCCCAGGCGGGCTGGGGAAAAATATTAAGCCCCAGCCCGCCTGGGCTGGGGAATAATTAGTAAGCCCCAGCCCGCATGGACTGGGGAGAATATGCAAGCCCCAGCCCATGCGGGCTGGGGAGAAATACAAGCCCCAGCCCATGCGGGCTGGGGAGAAATACCAGCCCCAGTCCATACGGGCTGGGGAGAAATACAAGCCCCAGCCCATGCGAGCTGGGGAGAATAGCGGGCCGCACTATGCGGACCCGCGCTTCGTGCGCGCCAGCCCACTAAGGGCTGGCCTGCTACCGGTTAGCCCAACCGGGCTAGCCTACTGCGCCTGGGCAGCAGCCTGGGTGCAGCCCAGGCCTACCCTGGTGCACTCAGACCACTGTTTCAGCCTGTTTCCAGGCTGAAACATTCCAGCCAGCTGAAAATACTGATTTTGGTGATTTTGGGGTGTTTTTATCAAGTTTTTGGCATCAAATTTCACCAATATCAATCACTAACTACCCTATTATGATTACTACACTATATTAAAGGGAACAAAGGGCCAAAGCTTAGCATTACCTTAGGAAGCAATATCACAAGCACCTTATGTGCACACCCCAAAATGAAAGCAAAGATGATCAAAGAGCTATGATTCACATGTTACATAATAAAACATGTGTTACTAACTGATTACCGAAATCAAAAGATGATTAAACACATATTAGAAGAGGTTTTTAGCAATATACCTCTCTAGAAAGCAACAAAGACCACTATAGCATCAACCCAAGTTAGCAAAAGATGATTAGTAGGCTATAAGATCAAAAAACACATAAAACATGTGTTACCAAATAAATTTCACAAATTAGAAAGATATAAAAACGGATTAGAGGTGGGTATTTGCATTACCTTTGCATAGAATGACTTGCATAAGCTAAAACTATAAGGAGATGAAGATAGAGGCCATTTTTGTTAAGAAAGCATTAGGAAATGATTAGGGTTTTGATTAGGGATGAATGAATGAGGTTAGAAGAGTTTGAGATAATTTATAGAGGAGGTTTAGGGTGGGTTATTGGGCTAGGTTTAGTAACCCAATAAGAAGAGAGTTATTTACATATTTCCAAAAATTAGTCTAACTGTTCATATATGTTTATAAAACTCATTTTTCTTATCCAAACCCGTTTTAAAATCTCTCCTAAAATATTTAACTTTCCAAAAATAACATTTTATCCTCATTTTAAAATCCCATATTTCCCATTTAATTAAAATAGCCTTTTTCAAATAAATTTTTGTTATTCCAAATCCTTTTATGCTTCATTAAAATAAATAAAAATCCTAACTTTTATTTATTAATTGGTAATGCAAATCCCGGGTTGTTACACCTAGTTTAATTTATAATCATATAGTAGTTATATCTATATTTTATATTAATTTTATATATGCATATATTGTCTCACCTAACTATGTCGCTAATTTGTTTACCTAAAATAATTATATACATATTGTAATATAGTAATATTTTTAAATTAAAAAATTCGACCATATATTTTATATAATGTGTATATATATTATTTTTAAATATTATTTATGTACAATTTAATGTTTAAAAAAATTATTTATCAATTTAAAATCTTAATTCCATTAATATATGTTTAAAAATCTGCATATATAATATATTAAATTTAAATTAGTTTTAGCTATTAATTTTTTCCATTTGGGCAAAACCTATTTTAATTATAATATATAATTTAACTATCTTAAAACATTGATTATTACAATAATATATATATATATATAATCAAAAAAATTTGTTTACAAAATAATAATATTTATTTTACTGGTCGAAAGATTTTGATCAATAATATTTTATGTATATTTAAAAATGTTATTTTATAATAAAAGATGTATATATTAATTATTTGCATATATTAAATTAAAGTTTAAAAAATATTTTATTCTCATTTTCTTTCCTCTCTTAATGGCGACTTGATTACATGGCAACATGATTACATATCGACTATCTCTTGTTTGTTTCGGTAGTCTTCTATTCCACCTTTCTCCTCTCGTTCATAATCTCTACATCCCTCCTCCTCCTCCTCATTTCCCCATTCCAGTTTGTTATCCTTTTCTTTTGTTCTCCGTTGTCTTACGAATTAGATTTTGATGTCTAGGGATTCGTACCTAGCCTTATGCAAATTCCTCTGTAGATGACACTAATTTGGATCTTTCAGGTTCATCCTTTTATCTCCTATAATTTCGGTTGTTTTTGTTGTGTTGCCTGATGCCTTGCAAGGTCAGGAGGTTTAATTTTGGAGTGGTGGCACTGCCTGGTAAATCCTTTCGGCTGAGACATCCCTTCCACGACTGGTTCAATTATGATTCATGTGAAGTTTCACTATAACTTTTCTTGCGCATCTCATTCGACTGGGTTGGCGGAGTTTATTGCCATCCTATTAGGTTAACTTCTTACTTTAGATTTTTCTATCCATGCGCGCAGTATGTGGTCTTATTACTTTGTGAAGGTGTGGTTTCTAAGCTTGCTGCTTGTTGTTTGCTTTTACTGGATTAACACGGTTTGGTTTATGAGGTTGTTATAGTTCGCTTTTGATTCATATTGATCTTTGTAGCGCATTTGATTCGACTTTAGTGTTGTGACGCTGGTTGTATGTGAATTACAAACTATTCAGTTGTGTTGAATATAGCCTATTTGGGCTTCGTGATATCATTTGTAGTTCCCTTTTTGAAGAAGGCGTGGTCTGCCTTGTTTTCTTATTTGATATATGCAGTCTGTTAGCTTTACCCACTTGAATCTAAGTCAGCCAACATATGTTTATAGGAAAAAAAACAGGTATAATAGGTAACACTAGCCTTTCAAATGGAATGAGACAAATTATCCCTTAAGTAATGTTCCACTCTAAGTAGTTAATATCGAATAATATTGTTGATATATCGCCGATATATCTCATATCGCTCCTTAGTCGATTTTTTTAAAATATCGCTCAAAATATTTGTACCGGTATATCATCTTACATTTGTTGATATACCGCTTTGATTTTAGATTAGAATATATGATATTTGTTAAGAATATCGATCATTATTGTAAGTGTTGGAGAAAATAAAATTCCAAATAAATATCTTCATATTCTCAATGTTTCTTTTTAGTACATGGTGAACGATAATATGCAGACCATATTAGAAATTCCAATGCACTAATTTTTCTGTTTTAACCATATTTTCTCAATCTTCTTTAATAGTTTTTTGGCAAAGAAAAATCAACTTATTCCATTATTTTATATGTTTTATTTTGTGTGAACACACATTACCACTAAAAACAAGAACGTGTAAGGATTATTTCTCTTTTAGTTATTTTCTCTTTTCACTATTTATTATTGGCAAGTTAACTTATAAAAATTCATTTTATTAGTTTTAGTTATTATCATGTACCAAGAACTAAAAGTTGATGAACGGTAAGTTATACATTTAACGCATTGATAAAGAAGGAGCTAAAAGTAATAACCGGTATCAAATAAACATCACTTTGTAATTTAAGTGAAAATAAAGAAACTATAAATATGAAATAATAATAAAAATATTATAGATGATTAGATGACTGAATATACAAAAAATATAGTGTAAAAATAAAGAATATAATAAAGATGCACATTATACAAATTTCTCAGTTTTTGTAAACCTATTTTAAGACTTGTATTTAATAGAATATCTCAATAAACTGATTGTAATTTGTCAACGATATGTAATCAATCTTTAGTAGTAATTTGGAAATATAAATCCAGATATAAAAAACAACATCGTTATTACATGATAACATAGTACAATATCATTTAACATATTCTAGACATGTCTGATATTTTGCCAATATTATCCGATATTATCACGATATTTTAAAGTATCTCATATCAATACTTAACCGATATGTATGATGTATCCAATACCAATATTAACTACTTAAGTTTCACTTTATTCTTTTTCACACATATCTAAATATGGTCATGGCGTTAACCTATATCACATGATTGGCCACAATGAAGGCAAGGCTCCACTCATAAGATTCACAATACAACTAAGTTGAAAGACCGATGTAGATTGTCACATGAGATGTTCTATTGGTTTTATATACAATAACCTACATAAAATTCTCGTTGTGTTGTTTTGTAATCAATCTGAATGACAACAAATATGTAACATATTGGTGCCTCCATCAATCATGACTAAATCACGGTCCATCGTATGGATAGCCTTACGTAAACTATTCTACCTAGTACATCGGTGTTCCATTCTCGATACATCTTTGAGTAGGAACATTTAAGAAAAAGTATTTTGTAATATGATCCAATACTTATGGTTGCGAAAACTTTTGTAACTGAAATAGTTTAGACATTTTGTCTTAGGGATTTCTACTTGCTTGTTATAATGTATCATTGACGCTATGTATTTTTATATATAACACAAATGAAACCAAAAGCATATTTTTTATTTCACACAAAATTTCTCATAAGAGTTAAGTTACATAATCAAATTATATAACATCCGCGGGGCATATCCTTATCTCTATTAGCTATCATGCGAGTACTCTCTTGAGTGTCCCTATTGGCACCAAGGATCCTAACGTGAAGACAACTATTTTGGGCTAGATTTTTTATGTTGTGTTCGTCGTGCATCAACACGCTAACATATGAAATTTCATGGGATTTGAACAAGTTTTAACAAACAAATGTACTTTGCAATTCATCAATTTTCCATAACCAATATCTACAAAGTATTTTGGACTAATAACATAGAGGAAGCTACGGAAAGATCCATTCGGTGGGATGGGATGATTCGCTAGTTTCCACAGTTGGTGAAAATTAAGTGGTGATGGAGGAGGTGATTTAGGCTCGTATTTTCCTGATGTGTGTGTGTCTCTAGTAGACTCAAACTTAAAGATTTGCTGAGTATTGTGTTCTTTGAACATGTGATATTATTTCGACATGTTGATGTACTATTTGGACTTGTTGACTATTTTTTATTATGATTTTCTAATTATAAATCTATTTGGGTAATATATAATTGTTAGTGTTAATACATAATGCCAGTGATGATATATAATTGTCTATGATGATTTGCTTACATCCCTTGTATTATGGTAATTAATGATATATGCAAGGGAAGGAAGGCAAAATTTGCTGATATTTCAAGGAGTCGGGGAAGGAAGGCGTCGAGATGACATCAGAAAATTATATTGTTTTTTTAAGCAGTAAAGATGGCATTTGCGAGACGTAAGCAACTATGTGCATAAGAGGAGCATAAGAAGAGTAGACTTACGTGTGTAAGAGTGGCTTATGTGATTATTTTTTTAAGAAATGTATATGGATGGTGTTGGGAAATAGGGGTGTCGATCTTTGGAAGATATGAGCGCTGTAAAAAAGAGGGTCATGCAAAGCTTAAGGAAGGCGTCGCAAAACTGTTTCCACCCTTGAATTACCAATTTAGCACCCCCACTTCCTCGGAACTCAGTGAAGCGTCGACATATAAGGTTGTTGATCTGAATTCAAAATAGTATTGGAGTTGGTAATCTTGTATGTTTTTTGTATTGATTTGATCACTTGGTCGCTATCTAAATCCAATACTATCATCCGTAAAAGAAATTGACGGTAAATTAACAAGGTGCGATCAAAAAATCATTTGTCTCTATTGAAAAAGTAGTATAAATTATCGTTTCTTTTGAAGAAAATTGTGGATGATACACCGTTGTAAATGATAACTTTCATACCGGTATACAACATAGCCCAACAGGTATGTAATAACTCAAAAATAGTAATAAATTGGTTGATAATGCTATGTTGATGAAAAATTTCATTATCATAGCAAACTGAGTTCTACTAGTGATATTTTGCTTTTATCAGTTTGTGTTGTATACAAGGGCGGACCTAGCCCTGGGCTCAACTGGGTTGCAGCCTAGGGTAAACCAAAAAAAAAATCAAAATCATATCCTAGCCCAGCCCAAAATGTAGAAAAACCTACCTCATCCTGTCATCCACGTGTGTTCTGTTCTTTTTTTGTTCCATGCATCGTGATTGGCAGAAAAGAAACCCTCTCTCGATATTTAACGCTGACCGTCTCTAGCTCAATATCTAAGATCAATTTAGCCAGCCAGTCAGGTTATTGTCCATTTGTTTGCAAATTACTAGATAGGAGATTAGTAATTGAATGACAAAACCTAATTTTCAGGCTTCTCATGTCTCAAATCTCAAATTTGGTTGCAATTTGCATTATTGCTAGATTAGTAATTAATTTCTATTCTATTATTATTTGCTAGTTTATCTCTTATTCATTGACTATATTACAATTTGCATACATTTTAATTAAGTTGTATTTGATTGTTTTCTCTAAATGATAATTAAACCGATTGTTTTTTCCTTGAAAATTGAAATGAGAACCTAATTTTAAAGTTTTTGTTAAATTATATTTTTTTAAAGTAGGTTTTGGAAAATTAGTTTGAAAATGATTGATGTTTTTCTAAAAAATGTAATTACCTTATTATTGAGTTTCATTTCTCTTTAAAGAAAAATATTACATTAGTAGATTAATTTGATTGTTTTTTTTTGTTAAATTTGATAATGTCTAGTTTTGCTAATTACATGATATAATGTTTAATAGGTTATATTAAAATGTCGAACAAACAAACAAGCAAGAAACCAAATACTCTTTTATCTTTTTTTTAAAAGAGCAATGATGATGGATCATCAAATGTGCATTCAATATTTGAAGTTGATGCACCTCAATTCAACTCTCAAGCTCATGTTCAATCTCTTTCGGTTACTATCTCTCGGTTTAATTCGACAACAGTTGAACGAGATCCAGAATTACGATTGTTGATTTATGAAATTGAATCTCTTACTAAAAGAGATGAGGTTCGACGAGCTTATATTAATTTAGGGCCATATCAACCTAAATTGGATCAATACCCTCAAATGCTTATTTGAAATTACCATCGTCGATTTCAAGCTGTGTGGTTCCAATAGTTTCCTTGGTTGGAGTATTCTCCTACTAATGATAAAGCATATTATTTTCCTTGTTATCTTTTTGGAGAGAAGAGTAGACCATTTAGGGCTCAACCTGCACTAGAGGGATTTAACACGTGGAAGAGGATTAATGATGGAACAAAATGCGCATTTTTATAACATATTGGTCTTACCACTTTGTCACATTATAAATGTGAGGAGTGCGTAAGGAATTTAAAAAAAACTCATAACATATCGATAGAGTGATTAATTCTCAATCAAGAGAAGAAATTTTAAAAAACCAAATGCAGCTTAAAGCAAGTATTTAAGCAATTCGCCACCTTGCTCTTCAAGTTGTTGGTTTTAGAGGACATGATGAAAGCCCGAGTTCCTTAAACCGAGGAAATTTCATTGAATTATTGAAGTTTAAAGCAGAATATAACGATAACCTTGCAAAAAATATATTGGATAATGCCCCTCAAAATGGTAAATACACTTCTCCTAAAATTCAGAAGGAGAATCTACGTATTTTAGCCAACTGAGTAAGAAATACGATCCGTGATAAAATTGGAGATAACAAATTTTGTATTCTTGTTGATGAATCTCAAGGTGAAGCTACAAGGGAACAAACAGCCTTTGTATTGAGATATGTCGCATATGACGGTTTAATAACGGGATGTTTTTTTGATATTATTGGCATTGAGAGTACATCAGCACTCTGTCTTAAGACCGAGATATCTAATATTCTTGGAAGATTTAATCTAACAATTCAAAATTTGAAGGGGCAAGATTATGACGGTGCTAGTAATATGCATGGAGAGTGGAGAGGTTTACAAGCATTATTTCTTAAAGATTGTTCGTCTGCTTATTATCTGCATTGCTTTGCTCATCAATTACAACTAGCATTAGTTTTAGCAGCAAAAGACGAATCTAATGTTTGGCAATTTTATTCTTATTTAACTTGTATTGTTAATCTTGTTGCTGCATCTCCAAGACGTCTTTGTGAGTAAAAAAAATGCTCAAAAAACGAGACTGAGGAAATGTTGGTTAGTGGAGAACGACAAAAAAACACAGGGGCTAATCAAATTGGTACTTCACACAGTCCTAAAGATATGTGTTGGAGCTCACATTATGATTCTATGAGGGATTTAATTAATATGTATGATGTTGCTTGCTTGGTGGTTGAATGTATTAAAAGGTGCAATGACCCGTAATTTAACCCCTTTAAAAAATGAATATTTAATATAATTTTAAATAATAAATAAATGGATTTTATAACTAAAATAAAACTCTTTTAAATAATAACTAGTGATGGTGAAATGGTTTTCAAAATTTGTTTACAATAATAATTAGTTCGAAGAAAAATCGAAAATATGACCGGAAATTGTTTTTCGAATTTTCAACTTTTCAATGTCTTAAAGTTGTTGGGAACGTTGTGTACATTATAGTTAACATATACACCTACACTGATTAAATAACTTAAGCATGGTTAGTAAAAATAAGTGGTAGGTATTTATTTACATAAGTGAAAAGGAAGGAGATGTGATATTAGATTTAAAATTTAAATAAAAATGAAGTATGAAAAAGCAAATGTCACATCTTATGACACATAAGTACAAGAGCCATAAATGAATGTTAGCTCAATAAATAAAGGGGGACCCAAGGGTTGTGATGTGGCAAACATGTAGTGGAGGTTATGTACTTTAGGGGTATTTTAGTAGTTTGTTTAGTACATTTTATATAAAAGCAAATTTCCTAATTCTTTTTCTCATTTCTCATTTCTAATTTCATTTTCAAAACTTCATTTAAGTTTTCTCTAAGTTTTCATGGCTTCCAAAGTGGTTTCAGAGTTTAAAAAATCCCATATTTTCATTTCTTTCTTAAGCAAAATCCATAAAACATCCTCCTTTCTACTCTAAATCACTTAACCACTCAAAACAAGTCCACATATTCATCTAGGCCGAGCACTATCCTTCCTAGGCCACCACTTTGGCATTTTAAAGCATCCAAAAATCCATTTTTCCAAGTTAGAAGCAAAGATCTCGGTCGTGTTCAAGTTTGTGTGGAAGTTAGAGTTGAATTTGCAAACTTTTTTGTGAGTAAGTTCATTTTTTTAAACTAAAGTTTTGAAATTTATTTCCTTCATATTATAGGTACTATTTTGTTGCTTGGTTTTAGTGATTTTGGCTGTAAAGTTTGTGACATGGTTTGTGCCTTAAATGATGGCACCTTTGTAGCTAGTAAACCCTTGGAATTAGTTGTAAAGTTCGAAGTAAAGTTTGTATAAGTGATGCCTTCTTATGTTCATGAATATTGTATACTTTATATATTTTCCATGTTTATGTTATATGATGTGATGCTTGGATGAAAATCAATATGACATAAAAGTTGTTTTTGAAGTGTCCATATAGCGACTATCGCTATATCGACACTTTTTGGAAATTACCATCTCTTCGAAACCTTTTGGTTTATTCTCGTACTTAGGTATTGTTTACAAAGTAAGTTTAGTTTTTTAATAATGATGGATTAAAGTAATTAATCATTTTGGTATTTAAAATTAATTAACCCTTTTTAATTAATGACTTTTAAAGTTAATTAATTAATTTAAATTAAATTATTTTTTTAATGATGTTTTAAATTAATTAATCAATTTTAATTATTGATGTTTAATTTTATTAATTAATTTATTTAACTATATTTAAAATTTATTAGCTAATTTAATTATGGATGTTTTTAAAAGTGATTAACCCTTTTTAATTAAGGATATTTAAAGTTAATTAATCAAAATAATTAACGAAGTTTAAAGATAATTAATCATTCATATTACTGATATTTAAAGATAATTAATCAATTTAATAAGGATGTTTTAAGTTATTAATTCTTTTTTTATAATGATGTTTAAATGTTAATGTACTATTTTAACAAAGTTGTTCAAAGTTAATACTTGTAATGTGAATCCCAAGCACGAATTTGGTTTTAAAAGTAAAAGTTTGATTCATTTATGGAAGTAAATTAATTTCTATAAAGCGACATCACTTATTTGGAAAACATTTAGTTGTATATCTAACACCAAACGTCGAAGAGGAAGACTTGTCTCTATCTCGAAACTTAAGATGTACGTCAAGACATGACTTTAAGGTAACACTACCTTAAATTGTCTGGAATCGTTGTTACCCAAGGAATAGTACAAGTTTGAAATCGATGAGTGGTGATGTGTATACAAGATTTAATTTCCATATATGATCATTTTGTTATCTTCGATAGTCGGTTTGTCGACTATCGATAACATCAGCCTTCTTTGTATTTCATCACTCTAAGATGATGTGTTGCTCATTTGAGCTTCGTTATCCTTTGTTGGAAATGACTAAACCTAAAGAGCGAGTGGAAGCCAAGCTGCGTGGGGTTTCTCCCATTAGGATATTATCACGTCTACCCTAGATTTGGTTCAGATATTTGTGCATCAAGATTTGAAATACTCGGATACATGGTAACCATTGGCGGGGTCCGGCTTGGACGTGTCCAAGAGCCATAGGAGTTCTCAAGTATATTTCTAGAGGTGTACTTTTGGTAGGGGGTGCACCCCCTAGTCATTGTTGGAAAATTTTGTTTCCTTGTTGATTCGAACCTTTGAATTTGTTTTTCTTAAATGCATAGAGAAGAGTCTAGCACTCTTCGCGATGTTTACCTATTTGTACCCATTCTTTAAATTTGGATGTTGTTCTTGTGAGAGAAAATCTGTTCCGTGTTTGGTGGCGTGGTCTTACAAGTTATTGTTTAATTCCACATGTTGTTTAGAATTTTACTCATACCAGACATATTGTCAGACCCGAGTTGTTTGTTTCCCTAAAACTCTTAGGTACTCATTTATATTTGAGTAGTGTGAGAGTAGCAGGTGTTTGATGGGCTCTTTTGAAGATGGCGTCCGAGCAGGAGGCCTTTATCTACTTAGTTGTCTATTTCTGCTATTTTTTTAGTTCTTGTAAGTGTACTTTGTTTCAGCATATGTAAAGGCAAGTTGGTATAACTGCCTAAGCTGATTGTAGTAATTTTGTGTTACTCTGATAGCTCCAAGTTAGGGAGTAACCTTATGTACTATATTACTATTATGTTCTATTTAACAGTTTCGTTGTGACATTTTCTGTTCTATTATTTATTTTTACCTCACGACAATTCATTATTCGGATGCTTGGGCAATGGCACACAAATACCGTGGATGTATTAAGTGTCATTCCTAGGTGTCAGAAAGGTAGGTCGTCATAGTTGGTATCAGAGCTTCGGTTAAGCGAACACCTTAGCCTGATAGGGGTACAACTCATTAGAGATGGGTAAGAAGAGCCCTAGAGTGAGTTAATCTTGAGAGAGTGTTTTTATCATCCATCCTAAAGTCTCGTTTTAGAACCTTTGGTGTTGTTTTCCTTAAATCATTTTAGTCCTATATTTGTATTCTAATAATACCTGTCATTGTTCAAGTAAATGAGTCAAGGAAGAAGTGGGAGAGGATCTGGAACCGGCACGGCTACAAATGGCAAAGCTGCTAGAAATAGGCCAGTTGTAGAGCCAATAGAAGAAGCAGTAGTATAAGTTCAACCGCCTTAGAACTTTGCTACTATGTGCCAAAATTATACTGCTTTAGGTGCAAACAATTCTTTAGAACTAAAGATATTCTGGGAGTTCAAACATGGCTCTGCTCTTGTGAAAGGATATTCGGGGATCTTTGGTTGGAGGATGCAAGAAAGCAATTGTTGGCATTGCAACACCTCCAAAAGTCAGCAATAGATTGGTGGGATTCGGTGATAGTTAATACCCCAAAGGAAGATTTTACTTGGGCTCAATTTAAGGAAATCTTCGAAGCTCAGTTTATTCCGAAGGCGGGGATGACTTAGTTGTTCAGGAGTTTCATGGATTTGAAGTAAGGAGATATGGCAGTGGCGCGGTATGAGCATCGATTCAATGCACTGTCACGCTTTGGACCATGAGTGATAGACACGCCACTTAAAAAGAATGAGATGTTCATGGAAGGACTGAGGCCAGAATTCCATCGTAAGATGAACAATCATGTAAATAGTACTTTTACCAATCTAATCAGCATGGCCTTGAGTTTTGAAGCTTTGGATATTAAGAAAGGAGTTCAAAAAGGTGTAGTGCCAGTAGTTAGTGCCCAACTTTAATCAGTTGTCCCAGTTGCAAATAAGCCGAATTTCAAACGCAAAGGAAAGAAGCAGTGGTCGGGAAAACAATCTCGGAGGTGGACTCCAACTCAGAAGAAGCAGCCCAACTTGGCCAATGTTCTTTGTTTCAAGTGCAACAAGATGGGCCATTTTGCAAATCAGTGTCCAAATGTCTCATATTATAACCATGGCCAGCTAGGACACATGAAGAATGAATGTCGCTTCCTAAAGAAGAGATCGCAAGGACAAGCTTTTGCTATCGAGAAAATACCATCTACTTCTACGGATAAAAAGGGAAAGCAGATGTTGCATGGTACATTATCCATTTTTGATATTCCTATTAGAGTATTATTCGACACGGGTGCTTCCCATAGTTTCATTTCGTATGACTGAATGAACTAGTTAAAATTTAAGGATGTTATATTAAATAACCCTCTTGTGTGTCGAACCCAACTGGGGGTTCGAGGAATCTTGACACTATGTGTTTCAATGTGCCTATTTCTTATAGAGGTCGACACTTCTCTTGTGACTTGTTCATTCTTGGGTTCATGGGTTTTCGGGTGTTGTTGGAGATGGATTGGTTATCTAAGTTTAAAGCCGTCTTGGATTATGTAAGAAGAGTAGTCGTAGTAAAAGATGCAGTAGGTAGAAGCATTGATATATGCTGTGAGGAGCCTAATAAACTTTTGAGCAGTTTTCTATACTCACTTTAAGTGGCTAAAGAGGAGATAAGAGATATACCGATTGTTTGGGATTTCAAGGATATTTTCGATGAAGTGCAAGGTTTACCTCCTCACCGTGAAATGGAGTTCCGTATTGATTTAATTACAGGAACCCGACCGATTGTACGACCTCCTCGAAGATTAGCTCCAAAGGAGAGAAGGGAATTAGAGAAGAAGATGTTTGACTTATTGCAGAAGGGTTTGATCCGACGTAGCATATCAAGTTAGGGATCGCCAGTAGTTTTCATTACAAAGGAGGACTGTTCTCTTAGGTTATGTGCAGACTACCGGGAGTTAAACGACTACCAAGAATAAGTATCCTTTACCCAGGATCGACGATATGTTTGACCAGCTCCATGGCGCTCGGGTATTTTCTCAATTGGATCTTGCCACTAGTTTTCACCAATTAAGGGTAGCAGAGGAGAGGGTGCCCTTAACATCTTTTTGTACCCCTGGTAGTTTTTACGAGTGGTTAGTCATGCCGTTCGGACTGACTAACGCACCCTTTTATTTCGTAGACTTAATGAATCGAGTGTTCCGGGATTTTCTTAATAAATTTGTCCTCGTCTTCATTGATGATATTCTTATTTATTCTAAGACGGAGGAAGAGCACAAGTATCATCTCCAAATTGTTCTAAATACTTTAAGAAGTCATCGTTGAAAGCAAAGTTTTCTAAGTGTCATTTCTAGAATCTGAAGTTAGGTTTCTGGGACACGTAGTTTTAGGAGAAGGCATATCAGTGGACCCAGCCAAACTAGTTGTGGTATAAGACTAGAAGAAGCCCGAAAGTGCGATGGAGGTCGGAAGTTTCTTCGGATTGGCAGGTTTTTATAGAAGGTTCACCAAAGATTTCTCAAAGATTGCTTCTCATCTGATGAAGTTGACGAAGAAAGATGCTAAGTTTTTATAGACACCTAAGTGCGATCAAGCATTCAATGAATTGAAGGAGAAATTAACTAGTGCTCTTATTTTAACTATTCCAAATGAGAGCAAAGGGTTAACCATATACACGGATGCTTGCAGAACCGGATTGGGAGCAGTTCTAATGCAACATGAAAAAGTTATTGCGTACGTAAGTCGACAGCTGAAACTACATGAGAAGAATTATGCTACACACGATTTGGAGCTCTTGGCAGTTGTCTTTGCATTAAAGATGTAGAGGCATTATCTTTTGGGTGAAAAGTTCGAATTATATACGGATCGTAAATCTTTAAAGTTTCTCTTTACTTAAAAGAACATGAACTTAAGGCAATAGCATTGGATAGAGTTTCTTGCGACTTATGATCTTGAGATTTTGTATACGCCGGGGAAAGCTAATGTTATAGCTGATGCATTAAGCATGAATTATGCAGTTTTGGCTAATATGGAAGTTCGTCCAACTCTTATCCAATGTATTAAGAGTAATCAGCAGAGTGACGTTCATCTTATGCAGATAGCTAGACCCATTAGTGAAAATGTTTCGCCGAATAAGCGGCCAAGATTCATGGTAGATGACCATGGCATTCTAAGGATGAATGATCGGTTGTGTTTTCTGGATGTGGATGGAGTTAGACAGGAAGTTCTGACAGAGTCTCGTCATCCTAAACTAATGATACATCCAAGAGTCACTAAGATTTATCAGGACATGAAGCATACTTTCTGGTGGGAAGGAATAAAAAGAGACGTTGTTATATTTGTAAGTAAATGTGCTAGCTGCCAACAAGTAAAGGGAAGTCACCAGAAGACAGCCGGACTGCTTCAGCCACTTGAGATTCCGAAGTGGAAGTGGGAGTAGATTTCTATGGATTTTATCGATGGATTTCCTAGATCGAGGAAAGGTAATGAAGGAATTTGTGTTATCGTTGACAAGTTAACTAAGAGCGCTCACTTCTTAACAGTCAAGGCAACAAGGATGGGTGATAGTTTGGCTCGGTTACATGTTAAAGAGATTGTTAGGCTTCATGTCATTCTATGTGGTATTTATGAGTGGTCGGGATCTGATCTTCACAAGTCGGTTTTGGAAAGGTTTGCATGATTGGGACAGATCTGAGTTTGAGCACACCTTATCACCTTTAGACAAGTGGGCAGACCGAAAGGGTGAATCATGTTCTAGAGGATTTACTTCGAGCTTTTGTGCTAGACTTTTGAGGTTCATGGGAGGACCACTTGCCGTTGGTTGAGTTCGCTTATAACAATAGTTTTCAGGTGAGTATAGGGATGGTGCCTTTTGAGGCAGTATGGAAGGCCTTGTAGGTCTCCATCTTGTTGGATGGAACTAGGAGACCGCATAGTAGATGGACCGGATATGATTTGTGATGCCACGAATAAGGTGGATTGGATTAGGAAGCACTTAGAGTTAGCTCAGAATCGGCAGAAGAACTATGCAGATGTAAGGCGTCGAGATTTGGAGTTCGTAGTTGGGGACTATGTATTCATCAAAGTTTCTTCGATAAGAGGGGTAATTAGGTTTGAGAAAGGAGGAAAGCTACTCCTCGTTTTATTGAACCTTTTAAGATTACTCAAAGGGATAGGTACTCTTGCATATAAAGTGGAGTTACCAGCCAGGTGGTCAGGTGTACATGATGTTTTCCATGTATCACATCTGTGTAAGTATGTACATGACCCTACTTTGATTAGTCCACCATCTCAACAAGTGGATGTGGAAGTTGAGCCTGACTTGACCATTGTAAGACAGCATATTCGAATTGTGGATCGAGATAAGAAATGGTTAAGGACTAAGGTTGTGGACTTGGTCAAAGTATAGTGAAGTGAATATCATAGAGATTGCACTTGGGAGACTGTAAATAGTATGAAAGAAGCTTATACTGAGTTGATATTAGGATAGTTATTTGTTTGTATGTATTACGCATGCACTGTTGTGATATAGTTGCTTAGTGCGCATTTGTTGTATGGGTTTCCTGATATAATTTATGCCCTTTTTGAGTTATTTTGAGCTATCTCCTTAAATGTTAATTTCGAGGACGAAATTCTTTTAAGAGGGAGAGTGTAATGACCCGTAATTTAACCCCTTTAAAATATGAATATTTAATATAATTTTAAATAACAAATAAATGGATTTTATAACTAAAATAAAAATCTTTTAGATAATAACTAATGATGGTGAAATGGTTTTTAAATTTGTTCACAAAAATAATTAGTTCGAAGAAAAATTGAAAATGTGACCGGAAATCGTTTTCCGAATTTCCGACTTTTCGATATCTAAAAGTTATCGAGAACGTTGTGTACATTATAGTTAACATATACACCTACATTGATTAAATAACTTAAGTATGGTTAGTAAAAATAGGTGGTAGATATTTGTTTACTTAAGTGAAAAGGAAGGAGATGTGGCATTTTATTTAAAATTTAAATAAAAATGAAAAAAAAGCAAATGTCACATCTTATGACACATAAGTACAAGAGCCATAAATGCACATTGGCTCAATAAATGAAGGAGGAGACAAGGGTTGTGATGTGGCAAACATCTAGTGGAGGTTATGTACTTTAGAGGTAGTTTAGTAATTTATTTAGTATATTTTATATAAAAGCAAATTTCCTAACTCTTTTTCTCATTTCTAATTTCATTTTCAAAACTTCATTCAAGTTTTCTCAAAGTTTTCATGGCTTCCAAAGTGGTTTCAAAGTATAAAAATTCCAATCTTTTCGTTTCTTCCTTAAGAAAAATCCATAAAACATCCTCCTTTCTTCTCTAAATAACTTAACCACTCAAAACAAGTCCACATACACCCATATTCATCTAGGCCGAGCACTATCCCTCCTAGGCTGAACCACTTTGGCACTTTAAAGCATCCAAAAATCTATTTTCCAAGTTAGATGCAAAGATCTCGGTCGTGTTCAAGTTCGTGTGGAAGTTAGAGTTGAATTTGCAAACTTTTTTGTGAGTAAAGTTCGTATTTTTTAACTAAAGTTTTGAACTTTATTTCCTTCATATTATAGGCACTATTTTGTTGCTTGGTTAGTAATTTTGGATGTAAAGTTTGTGACTTGGTTTGTGCCTTAAAAGATGACACCTTTGTAGTTAGTAAACCCTTAGAATTAGTTGTAAAGTTCGAAATAAAATTTGTATAAGTGATGCCTTCTTATGTTCATGAATATTGTTTACTTTATATATTTTCCATGTTTATGTTATGTGATGTGATGCTTGGATAAAAATCAATACGACATAAAAGTAGTTCTCGAAGTGTTCGTATAGCGAGCACCGCTATATCGGCACATTTGGAAATTACCATCTCTTCAAAACCTTTTGGTTTATTCTCGTACTTAGGTTTTGTTTACAAAGTAAGTTAAGTTTTTTAATAATGATGGATTAAAGTAATTAATCATTTTAATTAATGGCGTTTAAAATTAATTAACCCTTTTAAATTAATGACTTTTAAAGTTAATTAATTAGTTTAAATTAAATTAATCTTTTCCTTAATGATGTTTCAAATTAACTAATCATATCTAATTAATGATGTTTAATTTTTATTAAATAATTTAATTAACTATATTTAAAATTTATTAATTAATTTAATTAAGGATGTTTTAAAAGTGATTAACCTTTTTAAGTTAAGGATATTTAAAGTTAATCAGTCAAATTAACTAAGGAAGTTTAAAGATAATCATTCTTATTAATGACAGTTAAAGATAATTAATTAATTTAATAAGGATGTTTTAAGTTATTAAATTTTTTATAATGGTGTTTAAAATTTAATGAACCATTTTAACAAGTTGTTTAAATTTAATACTTGTAATGTGAAGCCCAAGCACGAATTCGGTTTTAAAAGTAAAAGCTTGATTCATTTAAGGAAATAAATTAATTTCTGTAAATTGATATAACTTATATGGAAAGCATTTAGTTGTATACCTAGCACCAAACATCGAAGAGGGAGACTCATCTCTATTCCAAAAGTTAAGAATGTACGCCAAGATATGACTTTGAGGTAACACTACCTTAACTTGTCTAGAATCATTGTTACCCAAGGGAAATTACAAGTTTGAAATGGATGAGTGGTGATAGGTACACAAGATTTAATTTCCATATATAATCATTTTGTTATCTTCGATAGTCGGTTTGTCGACTATCGATTACCTCGGCCTTCTTTCTGTGCAGTTAATGCACTCGGCAGATTCAATGTGGTGAAGGTGCAAAAAGTCATAGCGAGGAGACGGCGAGGATAGAGCGGGATATAGCGGATGAGTCTAAAATAGCATATAAAACTCGTACTTAATGTTTTTACAAATATATAAATGGTAATTAAATGAAAAATTAACATTCAATCGAATTATAATTAATACATAAATAATTTTAAATAAAAACATGTGCGAATATACTGTAAACAAACGTAAAACTATTATATAACATAATTGAATATAACAGAATATTAGAGTATTTTCATTTTTGAAAATATATTAAAAATTCAATCAAATAAATTAATTTCATAATTTTTTATAATGTATAAATGTCATTTTTCAATTCATTTCTTTTCAAGAAGATATAGCGGAAAAGCAGAATATAGCGGGAATAACGAGATATAGCGGAAATAGCGGGGCTTAAAGCGGAAAGGTTATATTTGGGGCTATATGGAAAAATCGTAGCGGTAGAAATCCGCTATGAGATATAGCAGGGTTATAGCGGGGCATTAACTGCACATCCTTCTTTGTATTTCGACACTCTATGATGATGTGTTGCTCATTTGGGCTTTGTTATCCTTTGTCGGAAATGACTAAACCCAAAGAGCGGGTGAAAGCCAAGCTATGTGAGGTTGCTCCCATTAGGGTATTGTCACATCTACTCTATATTTGGTTCGGATATTTATGCACTAAGATGTGAAATACTCGGATACTCGGCAACTGTTGATGGGGTTCGGCTTGAACGTGTCCGAGAGCCATTAGAGTTCTCAAGTATATTTCTAGAGGTATACTTTCGGTAAGGGGTTGCACCCTCCTAGTCATTGTTAGAAAATTTTGTTTCCTTGTTGATTCGAACCTTCGAATTTATTTTTCTTAATTGCATCAGGAAGAGTCTAGCACTCTTCACGATATTTAACTATTTGTACCCATTCTTTACATTTGGATGTTGTTCTTGTGAGAGAAAACCCGTTTCGCGTTTGGCGGCGTGGTCTCACAAGTTGTTGTTTAATTCCACATATTGTTTTGAATTTTACTCATATTAAACATATTATCTGATCCAAGTTGTTTGTTTCCCTAAAACTCTCGGGTATTAATTTATATTTGAGTAGTCTGAGAGTAGAAAGTCTGTGATGGGCTCTTTTGTAGACGGCGTCCGAGTAGGAGGCCTTTATCTACTTAGTTATCTATTTCCGCTGTTTTTTTAGTTCTTGTAAGTGTATTTTGTTTCAACATATGTAAAGAAAGGTTGTTATAACAGCCTAAACTGATTGTAGTACTTTTGTGTAACGCTGATAGCTCCAAGTTATGGGGTAACCTTATGTACTATATTACTGTTATGTTCTATTTAACAATTTCGTTGTGAGATTTTCTGGCTGTTCTTTATTTTTACCCCATGACAATTCATCTTTCGAATGTTTGGGCAATGGCACATGAATAGCATGGATGTATTAAGTGTCGTTCATAGGAGTCAGAAATGTGGTCATCATAAAAGGAGTGGACATCAAACAATAAGAGGTCAAGCTTTTGGTATATTCAAAACTTTAAGAAGCTTTGATTTTCTATTTATTTTGCACTTGATGGATAAAATAATGGGCATCACTAATGGACTTTGTCAAACATTACAACGTAAATCTCAGGACATTTTAAATGCAATGAAATCAGTCTCAACAACAAAAATTCTTCTTCAAAAGTTATGATTAGAGCAATGGGATACATTTTTAAAGATTTTATTATCTTTCAGTGATCGCCATGACATTAGTTCCAAATATGAATTCTCCGCATAAAGAAGGTACAAGTCGTAGTTGTCAACAACGGAATGACATCTCTGTTGAACATCATGATCATTATGACATTTTTAATTCTACAATCGATTTTCGATTAACTGAGTTAGAAAATAGGTTCAATGGTGCAGTGGTCGAACTTCATACTCTTAGTTCATCTCTAGATCCTAGGGATTCTTTTAAGTCTTTTAATGCAGAATATATATGCAAGCTTGCCGAAATTTTTTATCCTATGGATTTTAGTGGACAAGTCATTCATGCTTTGCAATGTCAATTGATGTATTATCAGCTTGATGTTAAAAGTGATCCTCAATGTCAAAATATAATCACACTTGGTGGTTTATGTCAATCATAATTTGTAACAAAAAAGTTTGAGATTATTATTTGATTGATAAATTGATTCGTCTTGTGCTGACTCTTCCTGTCACTACCACAACTGCCGAAAGAGCATTTTCGGCTATGAAACGTGTTAAAACGACGATCTGCAATGCTATGGACGATGAATTTCTCGCTGATTGCATGTCACTTTATTTAGAACGTGATTTTGCTAGGAAGATTAATTTGGATTCTGTATTTAAGAAATTTGACCCTATAAAGACTCGTCAAGCACAATTTAGCTAAATGTTATGTATTGAAAGTGAAATATGAATTTACATATTATTATTATGAATTTTTCTTTGGATTATTATTTTGTAGTAGTAATTGGAATTGCACTATAAATTTTTATCTTAAAAACCCAGCTTTAAAGTTAGTCCATCCTTGTTTTAATTTATAGGTCCGCCTTTGAGCACCAGTGAGTGAAGTGATATGTGGACGATAAAATTAACGATGATTTTTGTGCTCTCCTTATTTTCAAACTTAATTTATAAAATTATACATCTCAATAAAACCTTTTAAGTTACATCTATAATTATTTTTGAAGTTCCTTTTTGGCTATCAAATTCTCTAAACTATGAAAGTGTGTTTTATTGTAAATTTAAAGTTTGTTTTATTGTAAATTTTGGCAGTTGATACCAATTTTCTTCAACGATTTGATCGTTTATCTTGATTTTTTCTTGTAATTTATTTGAAATATTTGCGAAATGGGGTGATATTTAAGTTGAATACTTTAATTAATTTAGAACGATGAAGGTGTGCCCATATGTTGATTTACTGAAAGGGTGGTTTTGAAATTTTTTAACGAAGCGAATTAGAAAATCTTCATACCAACAAAGATTAAAAAAAATATTTAAGCTTCGGAATAAAAAAATTCAAAATATCGATGCATAAGACAAGATATCGCTGGATACAATTACGAGCATAACACATATTCATGAGATACATGTCAGCATATTTCATTCACATATTTATTATCCCTCTATACCACAGGTAAGCATTTAGATAAACAATAAGTTAGCCCATATCAACTGCATATACGTACGAAATTGGACATTGCTGACTATTATTAGGATACGATCGGTAGGACATGTCAAATAATCAAATAAATAGTAAGTAGTATAGTAAAGAGACGATGATGTCAAAATCATGGGTCCTATACGACGATCGTTCTGAAGATATTTAAAAGCGAAATGACGACCACGTGCCTGCCTCAGTCAGACACGCTCTTGGATGATCATGTCACGTGCTGCTTCCTTCCTATTTTTATATTCTGCTTCACTCGGCTTCTGCCCCTAGGCACTAGCTTAGATTTCTCTTAGTTACTGTGTCACGTTGTTCGTATTTGGTTTAGTTTAGTTTAGTTCTTCAAAAAATTATGAAATTCATATATATATATATATATATATATATATATATATATATATATATATATATATATATAATTGTTCTTAAAGTTGTGCGCCGGTTTGCCAAAATGATAAGTCAAACGAATAGGAGCTCCCATAGTTTACAAACCCTTCTTTTTCAGTGGAGTGGAGAATGAGTATTCATTTTCATATGCATTTTTCAAAAATTTAGAAATTGTAGAAACACGATGGGAGATGCTCTTATCCAACAAGAAACATGGTGCATTAGGTTGAAATTAATCTTGCTTTTGTTAATAATCATTATTAACCATTTTAAATGTTTTATTTGTGCTACAAAATAAGTTATTTTCAAAAATCTTATCTAAAATATTTCAAAGATACTTACGCGGTATGTAAAGTTATTTGAGCAAGTTAGGGAAAATCATAAAGTAGATATTCATAACATATTGTTATTACTAATGAAGGTATATTATTGTGATTGAAGTAATAATTATAGGAACTTTCCATCATTATCGAGTATATAATATATTTGTAGGGGAGAATTGGGATACCTAGAGCATTCCCAACAGTGTCACGTTTGGAAAGCAACCGACCCAACAATGAATTTTGAGTTGCTAAAGCAACCCAGAGTGTCGGTTCTTAACCAACGAAAATAAAGCCGGTTATACTTAGCTGGTTTTTTTTTTCGTCAGCTAAACCTACGACTTCTAGTCGTTGGCACTTAGTCGGCTATTACAAAGCCGGCTAAGTGCCAACGACTATATAATAGCTGTTGGCACTTACCCGGCCATTATTTAACCGACTAAATGCCAACGGCTACACCGTCCTTCCACCTGACCGTTGCATACCCCTTCCCATTCCCCTCTATATAACTTCCAAATTTCAAAATTTTATTTACACAATTTCAATTATAATTTTTCTCTCATCAACACACTTTCTTCAAATAAGATTGGTAATGTTGAAAATTTCAAAAGGAAAATCTCAGGAATCTTCATCTCCTAGATTTTTGTCTCAACTAAGGTCAGATAATCAGAATCCAGCTCAATTCAATCAGCATATGTATAATTTTCAACACGGTCAGAATGAATTTCATTCTCAACAAGCGCCAAATTCGTATCAGCCACAATAAAATCAAAATATCTATCATTCTCAACAAGATTCGAACCAGTACCAAAATTCTCAAAATCAGAATTATTCGCAAAATAGTTCGTTTCAGCAAAACTTTTACTAGGATCAAAACTACGTATCTCCCAATAGCCAACAACGATCAGTATTGCCTTATCGTTCGCAGAATATATCGAGAAATCTGAATAATCAATTTGGAGACAACAGATTTGAAAATCAAGAAACCGAATTCAGTGGCAATGAAATAGTCGAAGAAGAAGATGTTTATAGGAATTCTAATTTATCTTCTGCCCAAACTTGGAGAAATCAACCAACGAGAATCAACATTACTGAATCTGCAAACGCGGAACCAAAAGGCGCAAAAATGGTTAAATGGTCGTTGGACGAGCAAGCTTAATTAGCATTCTACTAGGTTGAATGTTCTAGAGACAATAGGAAAGGTACGAGCCAAAGTGAAACTTCTTTTTGGACTTCTGTACGCAATTTGTTAAACCTTCGAAGTCTAAATAGTCCTCCAAGAGCGGTAAATTCGTTGAAGCGGTCTTGGAAAAGAATAAACGCCGCTTGTCAACGTTGGAAAGAAATAATGGCCGGTATGCATTCAAGACAACAAAGCGGGGCAAACGACATGAACCTGGTAATGATTTAAATTTGGACTTCAAATTAGCAAGTTTTATGTTTTCTTCTTCTCATAGTATTTCATCATCTACAGCTCAATCAAGCAAATGCAATGTATATGTATGAACATAATAATCAACCTTTCAACTTGCACCATTGCTATGACATACTCGCAAAAGAGGAAAAATGGAGTCGACTGCGGCAAGAACATTCAGTAATGCGCTTTCTTCCTCGAAAGATGAGCGATGAATCCAGCCCTGGTAGTTCTGATCCACATGAAGACATCCCCTTCACAACTAGTTCAGGTGGTAGGCTGCTAGGAAGGTTCAAGGGCAAGAAAAAAACCGCCCCTGATTACAGCGCACATTATGAACATATTGGTGAGTGAACGTCGGCCGCTGAAGATGAAAATAAATTATATGTGGAAACAAAGAGAATTGAAAGAGCAATGTAAAAACAACGGCGGCACGATGAAAAACAAAAGTTAAGAAATGATGAGCTAGAGTTAAGAAAACAAGAATTAGCTCGACAGCAATTAGCTGATGATATGGCTCTTTTAACTTGCAACTTAAACGAACTCAATCCAGTTCAGATGATGTATATGGAGAAGCAACTTGAGGAGTACCATAGACGTCAAGGGGGGATGTAGGAAACTAGGTTCCTACAATGTATCTTAGCATTCCATCGATCTTTTGATGTTGTAAGTGTTGGTTGTAATGTCATTGTTAGTGTTGTTGTTAACGTGATTTTCGATGTATTAGTTGGAATTAATGGTTATGCTATTGTGGTCAATTTTGTTGTTATCGCTATTACTATCTTTTAATAGTTTTAATATGTCAACAACAACTTAGTATAGTAGATATAACAAATTCAAACACAAATATTAGTACAAAACGTCAACAACCACTTATTACAATAGATAAGCACCATCTAACATCACTTCTACTAATGGTTTCCTATATGTTCCTGGTAGTGTTCCAATAGTTCTTCTCTTAGAATAAGATGAGCTTGTGGATCTCGAATGTCTTGTATTTTTTGCAAGTATTCGGCAAAAGTATTTGGATCCTTATAAGCCTTTTTTTGAAATGCTTCAGCAATGTCGGGATGGTTTCTCAGTTGAAGCTCGTACCCACCACGTTCTTCTTCGACAATCATATTATGTAAAATTATACAGCGATATATGATATCAGATAATACCGTCGGATCGTGGTAGTATACCTCTTTTCTTAATATATGAAACCTACCTTGAAGCACTCCAAATGCGTGTTCCACATCTTTCCTCAAACTCTCTTGTTGTTTGGTAAACCTGGCTTCTTTTGTGTTATTCGGTCTTTTGTAAGCTTGAACAAGTGCTTTCCATTTTGGGTAGATTCCTTCTACCAGATAATAACCCATGGAATGACCTTTGTCTCTAATTTTATAATTGCATGGAGGTGATAGGTCATTACATAAGTCATTAAATAAATATGACCGCGTAGAACATTAATATCATTCAGTGAACTTGGTGCTCTTAAAAAAGCATGCCATATATACAAATCGAACGAAGCAACAGCTTCCAAGACCAGAGTTGCCTTTTTGTAATGTCTTGTATATTGGCCATGTAATGCAACTGGATAGTTTTTCCACCTCCAATGCATACAATCTAAGCTACCTAACATACCTGGATATCCATGCCGAGATCTCATTGCCATCAATCTATCAATGTCTTGAGGTGTTGGGGATCGAAGATATTCTTCACCAAACATACAAACAATGGTTTTGCAAAATTCTTTCATACATAATATTGTCGTTGAGTCTTCAATCCGCACTTTGTCATTTTGCGAATCACCAGAAGTTCCATATGATATCGTGCGAAGTGCAGCCGTAACCTTTTGCGGTGGATAAATTCCAAGTTCGTTGATTCCATTTCTTCTGTGGGTGAAAAAAATGTTTGTTTCAGTTAATTTGTCGAGAACCCGATTAAAGATATTCTTCAACATACGGAATCTTTGTCTAAATCCACATCCCCATACACGGGGTTTGCCGTAAAATAATCCTTGATCAATTGATTATGACCGCTAGCATAGTCACGTCCATAACGCAAGTGTTTTCTTCCCACAATGCTACCACCTTGGGATGGCGCAGAGCTTTTAGCAATTTCATGGGCCATTAAATCCCTTGTTTCGGTAGCAAACATTCTTTGTTGAGTAATATAATGTTCAATAAAATCGTCGAAAGAAGACGAGGATGAGAAGCACCACAAACTTTTTAGAGAACTCATTTAATATAGGTAGAAGAACGGTGATTATTAGTTTGGAATTTTGAATGAGTATGTTATTCGACATCCTTGGTTCTATTTATAAGCTATTGATGTTTAAAGGATAATGAAATGGCACTGGATCTAGTCATATTGATTAAAGATGTTTGATGTTGATTAAAGCTGACGGTGGTCAGGAGGTCGGGTATTGTCTAAAACAGAGCTAAAGCAGAAGGACCCACTGGTCATATTGATTATAGCTGGTTGATGATGATTAAAGCTGACGGGGGTCTGGAAGTCGGGTCTTGTCTTACCAGAGCTAAAGCCGAAGGACTCACTAGTCATATTAATTAAAGTGTTTGATGTTGATTAAAGCTGACGGTGGTCAAGAGGTCGGGTCTTGTCTGAAACAGAGATAAAGATGAAGGACCCACTGGTCATATTGATTAAAGATGTTTAATGTTGATTAAAGCTGACAGTGGTCAGGAGGTCAGGTTTTTTCTGAAACAGAGCTAAAGTAGAAGGACCCATTGGTCATATTGATTACAGCTGGTTGATGATGATTAAAGCTGATGGGGGTGAGGAGGTCGGGTCTTGTCTTACTAGAGGTAAAGACGAAGGACCCACTGGTCGTATTGATTAAAGATGTTTGATGTTGATTAAAGCTGACGGTGGTCAAGAGGTAGGGTCTTGTCTGAAACAGAGCTAAAGCAGAAGGACCCACTGGTTAGGAGGTTGGCGTTGTATCCACGTTGCACTGCTTTACACGGGAAATGTATTATGTTATATAAATATTAGTTTGCTTGCCATGCTTCTCTTCATTATTGTCGTAGAAGTAGTATATAAAAATGGTCGATTACAATCATATTCCGTTGCCATCCTCATACTCATACGAAGGTACATTACAGCATAATAACCCACCGAATACATCCTCCCCTCATCCACCGACTGAGTGATATATTGAAATGGAGGAAAGACACAATACCGATGTAAGAGAGCATGAGATGCAAGTGCAGGAGTGCATGCAGCTAGAAAATGGAAGACGTAAAAGAGAAGAGCGGCGTAGCCATAACGAAAATAGAGAACGTAGGAATGAAATACGACACCAAGCACCTCGCACAGATCAAGAGGTTAACTCTCATGAGATCTACTGTAACTGTGGGGTTTATGTTCTGTATGCTGTTGTAAGTAGCGGAACAGACATCGGTCAATGGCACTGCAGATGCCATAATTCTCCTGATGGTTGTGGCCTGAGGAAATGGATTGACGATCCTCTTCCTCACCGTGTAGTTATTTATGCTAATGAACTTGACCAAATTCAGATGCTTTAAAGGACGTTGGGTTCAATTAACTTATCAGGTGGTCGAAGGTAGTTTTTATAATTATCAGTTGTTATTTTGTTGTCTCTTTCTTTTTCCATGATGTTGCAGTGTTTTACAATTTGTTGTCTTGTTCGTTTTCTATGAAAGCAGTTATTTGTTGTCTTTGTAAGTTAAGTATTGTTGTTAATGATTTCCAAATGTTTATATGCTGTTATTATGTTAAGTGCGTAGTAGATTATGAGAACACAAACTTTACTTGAATTTGAAAGTACATATAAGTTACTGATAGTGCAAAGAACTAGCTGAAGGTAATTAACTTAACAAACATATTTAACCAACCCATACGTCATTCAAATTGTCTAATATATCTAACCCAGAGTTTATATGCAGCTTGTCCAACAAAATTAGCGTGATACTCCCACAAATAACGGGAATCAAATGTGGCTCATGTTAACTGAAATAGATCTTCTTCCTTCACTGTTTTTATAATGATTCTATATCTTCGACAAGCCCTAGTAAACGTTAAAAAAGTGCTTCGAGTTTCCAAAATCCTTTGAATTAATCTACAATCAGGATGACTATTAAAAGTCTCATTTAGAGTGACCCAAAAATCTTGCTCCATCTCCTCTTCCATGTGTCTATGGTCGGTTTCTATGTACGATGTGATTAGAACTAAATAATCAGCCGCATTCCAGTTTTCATTTGACATTGAAGATTATTGACGACGTTGAGAATAAATGAAGATGTTGTGAATTTTCAATACAGAAATTTAGTTTAAATAGAAAGTTCATGATCCGCGTCTCGTGAATCAAGTGCCTTATAATCAACCACATGGCAAGCATCCACAAACGTGGCTATAAACAAACACAACTGTGTTTGTTCCTTCACATAGTGATTTTCACATAGTCAAGCAAAATATGAAATCCAAAGCTGATACAGTTATGCAAACACTACTAGTAAGTGCGCATACAGATAATACACTGGTACAAACAATACTAGTAAATACAAAACAATGATAAAACACATATACAACCGCTGCTAGTGCATACAAACCATTGAAAACAGTCATACAACTCTACTAAGAAATACATAACAATGATAATACAATGGTACACACATGGATATGACATACAAACAATAATAGTATATACAACCACTACAGCTCATCAAACCGCTACTCATCATCAAAAAGATTGGATGCATCACCATCATCGTTGTCGTTGTCGTCATCTACTCTGCGTGTAGGATGATATCGCTATTGATCAGCTGTAGTAAGCTCGTTAATACGAGCAGTCAACTCATCAATGCTCCGTCGATGCTCGACGTACATGACCTGGCGGAAACCCATCTGCATCTGAAACAAATCCTCATATGAAAATGCTGCCGGATTGGGATACTGCGAAATCTGAGGCCGTGGAATATCAACATATCTTTAAACCCCAGATGTTGTAGGAATACCGACTGTCCAACCATAATCTCCTACCTAGGAGGGCCGTGGAGCATGATACACCTAAGTACTCTGTGTAAGGTCCTGCAAAATAGGGAGGGCAACACCACTCTGTATGCCTAAGGGCCCTACCAGATCGACTGATGCAGCATGAATAAAAGTGGTCGTATGCAATGGAGCGTAAAACCGTCGCCAAAAGGAAGCATAATCTACATTCACGATGAAGAAGTAAACAGCGGAACACCCCTCCCCTGCATACTCCTGTAATGCAGCGCTGTCATAAACCCTCAAAAAAGGTGTATCCGGATGTGGATCGTCGGGAACAAAATCGCCATCTAACGTCTGTCTCCAACTGCGCTCACCGAGGAACCAATAGCATCCTAAGCTAGATGGGGATGAAACCAATGGAAAACGTCTCGTAGAAAGGAATGCAGCATGCACTACGTTAGGGTCGATCATAAAAGGCGAACTATCATACGGATGCTAAAAAACACTTTCTCGTGTGGTCCGTAACTCAATCTGATTTCAAACCACAACAAAAATATGACGTGCCTCCCCTCCTTGCACCATTCTGCGGTTATCACGGACCCATGCTCTAACTCCGGGAAAGAAAAGGGGTAATGTGGAGTCCAATGTCGGATAAGTCATGTTGCGGAAGTACTCATAGTACCAGTACTGTAAGTGCTCCTAAAAACTTGTAATGGATGTGGATCTACCCCTAACGACGCACTGATGATCCAAAGAGCGATACAAATACACTAATATCAGAGTCCCCCAATCATATGCGACTCGACTATCAAACGACAACTCCGCTACAAATGCAACTATCCGGCCGGCAACATGTTCGATGCATTTGTGAAGAATAGGTTCCCCATCATGTATAGAATAAAAAGTCTAGCAATCTCCAAATTGTTCTCTGAACTACCACCATGTATCAATTCACTGATTGCTTGTCTGATGTAAGAGTGTCTAATTTGCAGTTCATGACAGTCCGTCATGTAAATCAAGATATGGGAGTACATTGGATAAACGGTGAAAGTGCCAGTACTCCTCATCATATGGTAAGGTCTCCCCCCTTCCAATGCCTAACCCGATAAGCATAGTAAAGTCTAATGGGGTAAAACCCAACTCTCCTAAACTAAAGTGGAAGGTATGAGTGGTCTTCCACCAACAGGCGGCTAACGCACCACATAACTAAACATCCGAATTTAATAGATTATCGATACCTATTAAAGCAATTTACGATTATTGAATGCCCTAAACATCATTAAATAAATAAACAGTAAATATGTACTCAAAAAATCTTCAAATCCTATATCTCGTAGAAAAGCATGAATAACGCCATCGGCATCATAAGATCGGATCATTCTATAAAGGCGTATTAGGCTAATCCAAGATCCACGGGTGCGCTCATGATGAGCCTAATGTAAAACAGGTTACATATTCATTTTTTATTGTACAATTTTAGCTAATAAAATAAATTGAAGGTAGATAACTAACATAATTATCAACACACGTGCTAACGTTTACTTCATCGTCAGGGAGTATGCGGAAATTGATCAAATCTTTGTCCCGTCTCAAATTTTGGTCGATGTGGAAGTCCAGAACCGCATTTTCTATATTTCTACCTGCACGTCTTCGCCTAACCACCGTGCTTCGTCTACCTTCGGTGACCGTCGGCGGTACGGTTGCGCGGGCTTCAACATGGGAATTTTCCATGGTCGGTGGAACATTTCCTGCGCCTCGACTACCGCTACCTCGGAGTCTCCGGAACGCTCTTCTCATTTTTTACTGCTTGGTTTCGGGGAGGGAAAAAAATGGCGGAAGGTTGGTTGCTGGAAGGTAGGGAAATGGCAGAAGAAGAGAGGATGAGGGGAGTGAAATGGGTAACCGGCTATTACATAACCTGTTCCCATTTCTCACTTAGTCGGCTAAATTTTAGCCGGCTAAGTGAGCGTTGTGGATTGCAATCCACAGTGCACCGTGGATTGCAATCCAACGACCGTGGATTGCAATGCACAGCCATTCCCTTAGCCGGCTAAATTTTAGCCAGCTAAATTATAGCCGGCTAAGGGAAAGCACACTTTGTGCTTTTTCCCAACCATTAGGGGTGGGTTTGGGGTCGACCGCCTTGAATCGACCCCTCCCACTCCCTTCGGTTGGGAATGCTCTTAGCGTTGGATTCGATTTGGTAAAACTAATTATATCTAAAATTGTTGCATAAATTCTTTGCTTAAGTAATAGAAAGAGTTTGCACTAAGAGGTCTCTAATATACAAAGCAAGCTCAACCCAATAAGAAGGAAAACCCGGTACTTGACCTCACAATAGTAGGCCCTAGCCATCTCACCTCCCTCCTTGTAAAACACTGCCCAAATAATATAACTTGATATTTAGCTTGCTTAACCGGACCGGCCTCACTACCTGCGCAAGCCCGCTCATACTCTAACCACGAAATCCGCTACAGAAGTAAGCCCACCAATTAGGGGCATTCGAGCAACCGATAACAACCCTAAACATCTCATCCTAAAAGATTGGGACTAATCCTCCTTTGCCCGAACCATAGTGGGGTGCAACATCAATCACCTTGCTCGATCTTAACTGAATATCTTGTCGACTTATGATCGTGCATTTTGTCATGTATGGTTTGTGTGCCATTTAGAGTCCAAACAACTATGATGGCTACAATAGCAACAGAAACCCTGACCAAAGCATGTTTTGATATTCCACAGCTTGATAAGAGCATGCTATCGAGGATAGTGATTCATACCGATCTCTCGATAAATAACTCAATGACGATAGAGGGTTCAAACAAAGTTGTCTGGACCATTCCTCAACATCTAATGACTCAGGAAATACTTAGAAGGCAAAGTACACATCTAGACCTTCGAGCTCGAAAGCATTGACTAAAGTGGCACAAGGGATCGGTCAGTTTGATATTTTTAGGAAGAAAGCTCTTATTTTTGTCTCCATTATAGTAATCAAATCGTAAATGAAATAAAACAAGAAGAAATATAGTGGTTGTAGATCTTACGACCGAACCACTCTAAAACTTAGTCTCATTTTGTTATTTTGCATTTCTTAAACCACCATTAAGATTTATTGAATATCTCCAGTTCGCATTCAAGGACTAAAGATTCTCATTAACAAGTAAGTTTGAAGTTCGTTGAACAACTCAATCAACATTTTAGTGCTTTCACTAAGAACAAAGGATTCGAGGCCAGATTTGATTGCTACTAGGACGTGGATAAAGTCTCCACTCATATCTAAAGGAAGATATGGCTCCGAAGAAGGCTACTAAATCCGGAGCAATAACTAAAGGAGGGCATGAAGGCATTCACCATGAAGATGAAACAAATTAAGCAGCTCATGTAGAAACTTCGAGCGTGCCAAGTGGTTATGAAGGCTAAGTTGGACAGCATGATGGCAGAGATGAATAAGAAAATGGCGGAGAAACAGAAGTCCATCATGGAAGAGATGAAGAAAATCTTTGGTTTGTTGTCCTAACCCCATCAGTGAAGAGAGTCTCAAAAGCATAGGAAGAGTATAAGAGATTACTCGTCTTTAGATTAAAATGAAGAAAGGTCATCTTCATTAGAGCAGAGTTACAGAGAAGACAAGCCGAAGATGCATAAGGGAGATACTGGAATGAAAAAGATGAAAGGCTCAAAAGCTGGAGCGATAGATACAGTTTGATTATCAATCAGTGTCAACCGATCAAAACGGGTAGGTACCGACTGATCCCAGGAGAGGATGATCCTATATAACGGCTCGACTTTTCGACCCTCGAATATCAGCATTAAATATATCCACGACATTTGTGTGACGAGCACCCAAGTGCCAGAATGATATAAAGTTAGGGTAAAATAAAAGAAATGAAATAGAACAAGAAGGGAAGAACACAACATCAGAATCTCACAAATGAACGGTAATATATAATATCAAGATTTCTACAAAGGGTTATTCTGAATACACAAATTTCAAAGTTACTAAAACCTAAGTACTATCATTAGCCTGGATAGTTATAACTGTCTGTCCTTATAATGCTGATATATATAATACAAAAATGCAGCGGAAATAAGAATACTATGGAGGGTAATCATCCAGCTCTTCTCCGTAAAGCTTTAAAGCATCCATAGCTAAATCTGGAAATTTATACAGGGCTGACCCGAGCATTATTAGAAAATAACACCCAGATCGGTCTGGTAAACCAGTGTGAGCTTACAATAATGGTTTCTCCCTCAAATGAAACAAACCATTCATTAAGTTTAACTTATAGTGATATGATAGATTATGTATAGTGCGTAGCACATAAATCATATCAAATAGCTGTTGTGTGAACGCCACAACAACAATAGGTATACAATCAATACCGCTAAGGCGCGTTCGTATAGATGTAAGGATTTCTGTGAAGCTCTCCTTGGATCAAGCCGAATCCAAACTCCATGACCAGGATCAGAAACTTCCTTCCGAGCATCGTATATCTCTAGATAGGATACACTCTAAGGTAAACACAACTAGCCTAACAATGAATTACATGACACCAAGTATCAACAACTCCCGCGTACAACATGTCGACAAGTATACTCTAGATCTGGAGTTGATATACCATCATGGGTAAGTCAAACCCGAGATTGAGCATCTTACTCTAGTTTTAGTCATTTCGGATGTCCAGGCTACATTCGACATCTTTCACACGAGTCTTCATAACTCGAGCAGCACACGAATCCCTAATTAGATTCCTTCATCTCGAACAGATCATGAATCACGGCATAGATTTGATTATCTCAAACAGATCTCGAAGCTCCATATAGGTTCCTTGCATAAATCCTCCAACGAATGCTAACACCGTCCTCTCTCTTGGAATACTCCTTAAGATAGAAAGTCCCATATGATAACATCGTTTGAAATGTAAACGCTGGTCATTCCCTTGGACTTAACCTTACGATAGACAGTTTAACTCTATAACATTCCACTTCACAACCGCTTCTGGAAGATAGATCGCGTATATGATTTGAAGTGATAACGAGTTTGAGTCATCTCATATAAGTACACTTTTCTCGCTTATCGGACTCTCCAAAACCAATCAATGAATTTCTGGCTAACTCAATTCCGTTTCTCTCAGAAGTAAGTGAAAGATAGAGATGTTTCGTACCAATACTCCTTCCCGGGTTCTCATTGTTATGAAATCACGAAGCCTTTCATTAACTTCTTAAGTCATATTTGGTCAAGTTTGATAGTCGACTAGTCAACTCTCTAGTCAAAAACAATTTCTTATACAAATCAATATTCATATATTTAACCAGTTTCCAACATTCCAACTTTTCTATTCCTCATGCAAGAGAGAAGCCAAATAAGTTAGAGCACTGGTTGCATCAAAGCATTGCCTAGACACTTCATTCTTGAATCTCACAAGTAGATAAGTCTACCTCATCGGCTTTTAGTATTAAGTGTAGTATTTATAATTTCCATAAACAAGTAAGAAATAAACACGATTAACACGTTTCCAACATTTTTCAACTTTTGAAATATCTCAATTAATTCTTAAAAATACATAAATATCTCAAACCACTTTTGAAATACTCTAATATGAGTTAGTAAACATTTAAATATCTTTTCAAACCTTTTAAGTCCAAAAATCAAGGCTAAACGGGGCAGTTTTGCACAAGTGAAGTTTGGCTACTTTTCAAGATGTTACTTAACTTTTTATCATCCTAACTTTTAATAGCAATAAACATATATATAAAACATTATAAATAAGAAGAGAAACCCCTAAGATCTCTCTACAAAGTTCCATAGAAATCGTCGAATACTAGATATTTCGTAAGTGCATCTATAATGACTATCGTTATAAGTGCACTTTCAAATCTGAGTCCGATCTAAATCGAAGTCAATCTATAACCTATATGCTTTGTTTCTAGGTCTTATCACAAGTCATACAAGTCCATTCCAAGTCCATTCATATGGATCACATATGCTTCTTGTTTTCAAAACAAGAATCGAACCAATGTTTTCAACAATGTCAATGACAACTTAACAACTTAAACAAAATAAAAAAACACAACATATATATGCTATATTTTCATTCAAAGAGGTGTGTTAACTCATCTTTAATCAAACGACAACCAAGATTCAAGCACCCAAGTTAAACCTCCACCTTGCAACCACCTTCTTCTTCCTTCCTTCCTTACTTTCACTTGAATTTGCCTTCCTCCTCTAACTTATTACTCACGTCCATCATGGATAGGGGGAGTGTGGTTCCTCTTCTTCAACTTCTAACTAGGTGGAAGGTGTTATAATATTTCCCCAAGGCTTCACTTCAAATTTGAATTGATTTGGATATGATTTGTAAAAATTTCCTTTAGAATGTAAAAGAAGAAATAGACATGGAAGTAACTTGTTTTAAGCTTTGTGAATTTGTGATTTATCTTCTATAGTATGCCTCTCCTTATATAGGCATAAGAACAGTGTTTCTTAGCCTTGCTCTCACCCCCACCATGCCATGGTAGACTCACTTCCCATTACTTCTGCTTTATGCTAATTACACTTATACCCTTCTCATGATAATATCTCTTATCCTAATGGAAGCTTTAGAATTTTCCATGCTTTATGAAGAGGTGTGTGTTAATTAGCTACTAATATGTTCGTTTGATCATTAGACAAGTGTATAAGTGTTCGAACAACTTATATCGATTGAAAAGTTGTTCACCAATAAACCGATTTTCGGTCGCTTTATCGATTTTTCTTCGAAGATTATATTTTTGTAAACAATTTTCAAAAATAATTTTCTTATCATTATTCATTAATTAAATAATGTCTAACAAGGTTATAAAATCATATTTATAACACTTAATTATATTCCAAAGCATTACGATATTCGAAGACGAAGTGTTTGAATTTCCGGATCACTAGAATGATTGTATTTGATAATAAAGCCAAGCTATAAGATGCTGGTACCGGTGGAGGTGGACAAGCCACTAGTCCTCAAGATGTTGGTGCTAAAGGGAATACCGTTGAACTAGCTGAAAGAGGACGTTGTTCGTGCCGATATTGTCCTGTGCAAATGGACTCCCCCGAGACTGGGAGACCTAGATGTTATCATGCTAATCGTGAGCGTTCACCTACATGAAAATATGGTGATGCACATGATACCAACAATGCTAAGTTATAATGGATTGACTGATCCTGTGCAGCATCTAATAAAGTACGGGTGGCACATGTATAGTGCATATGCAACTGATGTTGTGAGATGTAAGTGTTTTCCCCTTTCTCTAGAGGGATATGCCATGATGTGGTTCTGACGAGTTGATCTCAGATCCAAATCGCCTTTTGAAAAACTTGCTAAGAAGCTTTTGGAGTAATTTAGGGTGCATTTTGTGCAGTTGAAGGATGTGATGTCCTTGATAACCTTGTGCAAAGGATCTAAAGATACATTGAAGAGTTTCTTGAAGAGGTTCGACACCACTATGATGGAGGTGAAGAACACAAGACATGAGATTGTTTTGATGGCTTTAGTAGGAGAGTCCATAGTCAAACTGACTTTGGAATGTGGCTTAGAATGAATATGCCAGCTTCGTTGAAAGATTTCTACTGACAGGAAAATTAGTTCCCATGCTTGGAAGAGGCAAAACTTGAAGAAGGGATTGGCGCTAGTGGTTAAGCTAGACTAAGCAGCATATTGCAGAGTAATGTGGTTGTTAAGAAGGATGGTAAATGAACAGGAAATAATAATCTTAGAAAAGGTAACAAGCAATAGAACATCAATAACACCGATGGTAAGAAGTAATATAACAAGAATCATTCGAAGTTTGTTCGCAATGGGTGTTACATAAAGTTATATGATATCATTGGAAACATCTACCTTGCTATGCAAGGTTAGATGAGTACAAAAAGCCTGCCCCAAGATAGGCATCAGGAAACTAAGGAGGAGAAGTGCTCTGGTTGGTATTGTTACTTTCATGAGACTCATGAACACAATGCAAACGAGTGTAGAAATCTTCGTGGTGTGACCGAAGAGTTGACTCATAAGAAGAAGCTATAGTATGTTAGAAACTCACAAAAGGGTGGGTAAGGAAATAACCATCCTCAGAGACAACATCCTCAAATAACATAGATTGACCTCATGGAGAGGGGCCAAGAAAACTGAACATGGGATTGGTTATTAACAAAATATCTAAAGGTCTGCATCTTATAGAAAGAAGTTAGACCCAAATGGAGTGCTATAAGAGTTCTTTGAGGCATGTGCCTTAAGAGATGTGCTATACCATAGAATGGGAGCTCTAGCTAAACAACAATGGAGCATTGATGGTGATATTATCTTCCGTAATAGAAATGCTAATGGGGTCGACACACCGATGCTCGATCCAATGGTGATTATGATCGTTATTGGGCTAACGGTAGCACATTGAGTCCTTATTGATAGTGGAAAATTGACAAATATCCTATTAAGTAGACTTTCAGTAAGATGTGACTTGAAGAAAAGAATCTACAACCTTGTAAATCCCACATCCAAGGATTTATTGGAGAAGGCAAAGATTAGATCGGTTGCATCAAATTGCCCATTAAATTGGGTGATGGAAACCGCAAGGTGGTGTGATTATGGAATTTTATAGTGGTAGATGGAATCTATGTCTACAATATTTCTTGGGACAACCAACGCTTGATGATTTTGGAGTTGCACTTGCTCCTTGGTGCTTAGTCATGAAGTTTACAATGGAAAACAGATTGGGCGCAATTCAAGGAGACCAGAGCATAGGTCAAGAGTGCTATGTTACTGACCTTAGAGAGGCAATGTGATGAGACAAAAGAAAAGATGTAGCAAAGCCTCTCTGTATCAAATTTGCTCATGCATAGAAACTACCATCCAAGCCTTTGACTGGGTCCAATAGCAAGTAATATAAAGGTATAGACCCATAGAGAAATTCAGAAGAGGCATGGGTGGAACAAGTGGAGCTGATGATTGAGGTCCTAATAGACGATGATGATCCTCCAAAGGTTCTCAAAGTCAGATCTCAACTCAGCCTAAAGTTGAGGAAGGTGTTGGTATGGTTTCTCCAAGCGAACAAGGACATGTTCGACTAGAAAAATTCCGATATATGAAGGATTTTGCTTGAAATCACATGTCATGGGCTAAATGTAAACCCAAGCTACCCTCCAATGAAACATAAACAGCATAGCATGGAATTAGGGCAATTTTCTTGGTTGAAGGAATAAGTGGATAAGCTGAAGGCAAACGACATTATACGTGACACATTATACCCAGAGTGGGTATCAACTTCAGTGTTGGTAAAGAAGGAAAATAAGATATAGCAGAGATGCATTGATTATTCCAAACTGAATAAGGCATGCCTAAAGGACTACTTTCCTCTGCCACAAATAAACTAGTTTGTGGATGGAGCAGCCTAATATAAATTACTTTCCTTCAAGGATGTGTACTCCAGATTCTGATGTATAACCTGGATAAAGAGTATATGAATTTCATTACAGATTTGGGGGCTATATTACTATATAATAATGTCTTTTGGTCTAAAAAACACTAGAGCTACTTACCAGTGTTTGGTTAACAAGACGTTCAAAGTGTAGATCAGATGGATAATGAAAGTTTATGAGGATGATAAGCTAGTGAAGTTGTAGAAAACTATAGATTAAATAGGAAATCTTTTTAAAATGTTCAATGTACTCTAGAAATTTGGAATGAAATTGAATCTGCTTAACTTTTCCTTTGGCATTGCATTGGGCAAGTTTTTGGGGTTCATCATGGAATCAAGGGGCAATGAAGCTAACCTAAAATAAATTGAAGCTTTGAAATAGGTTATAGCCCCGAGGATAAGGTGAAATGAAGGGCTTGAATGATAAAGTTGTTGCTTTGAATGGTTGATCACAAAGGAAACCAATAAATGTCTACCATTCTTTGATGCCCTTAACAAAGAGAAATAAAAGTTTTGATGGACAAGTGAATGTGAAAATGCTTTTCAAAATATGTTGGAACATTTGAAGAAAACACTAATATTATCCTTGCTTTTGGAAGGAAAAGATCTTTATATCCACTTAGCAGTAACAACTCATGCTAAGCAGAACATTGGTGCGTGAAGACTGTAAAATCGAATGGCTGATCTATTATATTAGTAAGCGGTTCATCGGAGCGGATATACAGTATTCGAAGCTTGAGAAGTTGGCATGTTGCTTGTTTATAGCATCAAGGAAGTTTAGACCATATTTTCAAGCTGATTCGGTAAAGGTGTTGATGGATCAACCACTCAAACAAGTATTGCATTGTCCTAAGACTATAGGAGATTGATAAAGTGGAACTTTGAAACGAGTCGGTACAAAATTACTTATTACCCTAGGAAGTTGATTTAAGGATTAGCATTGGCAAATTTCATTGTTGAATTCACCATCCAGAATGATAAAGTGAAAGAAGAATTGGTGGAGTTTTCTCAATGGAAGCTGTATGTTGATGGAGCATAATCATGATTCTAGGGCTGTAATAGTCCCAATCACCCTGGAAGGTCATAGTATCTATTATGCATTGAAACTTGACTTCCATGCAATGAATAATAAAGCTGAATACGAAGCATTAACAATGTGACTCTAAATAGCAAAAGAACTGGTAGCGAAGACATTGCATATCTACAATGAATCTCAATTTGTGGTTTGCCAAGTGAAGAAATAATTTCAGGTTAGGGGTGAGCAACTAGCTCATTATCCATCAAGCATTTTAGAGCTATTAGATAACATTGAACAATAAACGATAAAGCACATGAGCAGAGAGGAGAATACTAATGTGGATTCATTAGCCAAGTTGGCAAGCTCGAGACATGCGCATTTGTTGGAAATCATGCCAGTAGAGGTATTTGAAGGCTTCTAGCATCAACGAGATGGACGTTGATTTAATCTTGGAGGTTAAAGAGGAAAAGGAGCCATGGATGACTCTAGTCAAAGACTATTATCTAAAGGGGATGATCTCGAAAAGTTAGAAAAAAAGTTGAAAGCTTTTGCATAAGGTACTTTAGTTCATTATGCAAGGAGTGCTATATAGAAGATGATTTCTACCCCCTTGCTATGATGTGTCAATAAGGACGAAGCTAAGAAGATCCCAATGCTAATTTTCAATCGAGATTCTGCCGAATATTCGAGGAAATATGACAGGTGCCAGTGATTTGTGAAGTTTCTAAGAGCTCCTTCCAATAAGCTAACACAGATGGTTAGCCCATGGCCATTTGTGGTTTGGGGAATTGATTTCATCGGAGTGCTACTGATGTTCGGAGGAAAGGCAAAGTTTGTAAAGTGGTCGTGGACCACTTCACAAAATGTGCTGAAGCGAAATCTCTTATGACAATCACTTTGATGAAAGTGACTAACTTTGTGGTAAAGAACATTTTGTGTTAGTTTAGGGTTCCATAGAAGACCATCACTAACAATGGAGCTTAATTTGAAAGTGTAGAATTTCATGAATTCTTCGCTCGATGTCGAATTGATAAAAGCATCGCAGTAGTAGCACATTCGTAGCCGAATGTACAGGTGAAGGTGATGAAAAAGATCAACAAATCCATCATTAAAAAAGGGATGGATCAAGCTAATGGTAGCTAGGTGGATGAGTTACCATTGGCATTGTGGGTTTATAGGACAACCTAGAAATCCACAACTGGATATACTCGATTTGCTTTGGCCTACAGAACCGAGACTATGATTCTAATTGAAGATGAAGTCTCTTCTTACAGAAGAATGCATTTTAACTCCAAAGTGAATGAGAAGATGTTGTTATCATTCCTCAACTAGGTGGAGGAAAAACGAGAAGAGCATAATCTAAGTGTAGTTGCTCACTGCCAAAGAGTAGCAAGATAGTTCGATGCGAAGGTCCAAAATAATACCTTTGAGATAGAGGATCTTGTTTTGAACGAGGTTTTCTAGGTGCAGGGACACTTGATTCAAATTAGGAAGGACCCTATATGACAGGACAAAAGCTTGGATATAAAGCTTTAAGGCTATCCACGGTCGATGGGATCCCAATTATACGAGCGTGGAATAGTGAGCATTTGCATCGCAGTTTCATTTGATTTCTTTCTATAAGTAAGAAACCTTATTCGTTAGGAATTGAGGTAATAAGGTGATAATTTCCATTTTCTCATAAATAAAGTTAGCTTTTTGAATGAATGGAACCGTATTCTTAAAGCCTGATTTTGTGCTCTAAGAGTAGTAGCACGATCATCCATTTTTCGTTTTGAAAAGGTATGTCTGATACTCGGAGATAGTACCGACGAACTCCTTTAGTTCATACTCAGATCATTGGTGTATAATTGGACTGGGGTTTAATCGGATAATTCGCCCCTACACATTTTATCTTTGACCAATGCCCAGAGATAGGTAAAGTCATAGGTAGTGATCAGAGATGGGCATTGTAAGGACCCATAATTTGATCACTCTGAACTTGAATAGTTAAAATGTTTTTAAATGATTAAATAATGGATTCTATAACTAAAGTAAAATTTGGATATAATATCTCGAATGGATTTTTAAAACTAATGTAAAATGTTAGATTAAAGATGGTTTGAGTTACAAGGTGGTTAGGGGTACCGATTTATCTAAGAATAAGAAGACTATTATTTTATTTTCCTAACAAACCAAATGAAAATGATTACTTATTAGTAATTAAGAAAAGAATTTGCCTAATAAAACAAGAAAGAATTATTAACCTTGCCTAATAAAACAGAATAGTATAATTATTTGCCTAATAAAACAAGAAAGAATTATTAACCTTGCCTAATAAAATAGAATAGTACTTGCTTGATAAAAAAGAAAGAATGATTAACCTTGCCTAATAAAATAGAATAGTATAACTACTTGCATTATAAAACAATAGTTTAAAAAAAATAGCATAATGATTATTATATTTCATACGGATGATTGCCATTAGATCAAAATATGGTCGAATTGGGTTATGCCATGCAGATGGCTGCCATTGGACCAAAATATGGTCGAATCAGGTTATGTCATGTGGATGATTGTCATTGGACTAGAATCTGGTTGAATCAAGTTAGGCCATAGTTGATAAGGACAATTCATATTGGACCAAAATGTGGACGAATCAAATTAAGCCATAAGGATGTTTTCTATTGAACTAATTTGTGGTCGAATCAAATTAGGCCATAAGGCTGGTTTCTATTGGACCAAAGTCTGGTCGAATCAGGTTAAGTAATAGGAAATTACTAAAGTATCCTTCTCTTCACCTATAAGTACCCAAGTCCGTATCTCATTTTAATCCATTCAAAAACTAAAGAAAAGAACTAAATTTCATTATCAAAGGTGAAGTATTTCAAGTCTCCAGCAAAGAAAATAGAAAGTAAGTATATTCCTTGCTTTCATAGTTTAGTGAGTATAACTTATTCTATGAGTATAATTTAATTATTTTACAGTGAGGGTCTTAATCTCTTTCCTTTGATTCGTTTACATTTTAATAAATATCGTGTTAACTATTGATTGTAAATTGTTAATAATAATGAGCCTGTTATTATTCTTATTTGGTTGTTGATTTGTGCTCAGCCAATTTATGGGCAATAATCTTGACGTGTAGTTAAAGGAAACTTACATCGCCTTTTAACTTAGGATTGACAATTAATGACTTTTTAGTTAAAGGAAATAACACCCCTTTTAGCTATCTCATTTGATTAAGAGGAAGCTTCACCCCTCTTGGTCGTATTCTCCTTTAAAGATGATGGGTTGAAGTTATAATTTGAATAGAAGTTTTAAATCATGTTATTATTGCATATGTTGTGTATGATCATATAGTGGTTAATTCAAAGAATTTCCATTTACTTTTCAAGTCGTATTCTCCTTTAAAGATGATGGGTTTAAATTTCGATTTGAATGGAAGTTTTAAATCTTGGTTTAAAGTATTTTAAAGGAGCTTTAAAATTTATATATGTGATTTAAAGCGGTTATTTATGGAAAGTAAGCAGTCCTATACTTGGAACTAAAAGCCGACAAGTCGATTGATCCTCTATTTGTGAGATCTAGAACTAAAGTGTCTAGGCAAGGATAGAAGAAACCAGTGCCCTAACTTACTTGGCTTTGTTTCTGGGCGAGGGATATAGTAAGTCGAGAATATCGAAAGCGTGAAATAGTGTAGGAGATTTGATTTCCATAAATAATCTTTATAATTACGATGGTATGGAAAACATTCGCCTTTCTTGTAGATAATTTTTTTGACTCATTTAAGTACGCTTTTAAAATATGAAATCCTCCTAAATGTTTTGTGAATATACTTGTACCGATGAGATAAGTATACGGATATTTTCCAAGCATTGAAAGAGTATAAGATTTAATTTCCATATGCAATCATTTTGTTATCCCTAATAGTTGATATCTTGACTATCGATTTTGATACCCTTCTTCGTTTTGTTTTTGTTTCGTCAATCTAACACGATGTGTTGCTTATATAGAGTATTGATATCCTTTATCGGAAATGACTAAATAAAGAGCAAGTGGGGGCCAAGCTATGTAGGGTTGCTCCCATTAGGGTATTGTTACATCTACTCTAGATTGGTTTTGGTTTTATGTGCACATTATAGAGGTATACTTTCGGCAAGGGGGATGCACCTTCCTAGTCATTGTTGGAAAAATTCTTTTCCTTGTTTTTGACTCAAACCATTGAATTTATTCTTTCTTAATTCCAACGTGAAGCATCTTGCGCTCTTTGCGATGTTTAATTATTTTTGTCAATTATTTTATACTTGGATTTGGTTCTGGTGAGGGAACTCGTTCCGTATTTTGCAGCGTGGTCTCATAAGTTGTTTTGTGTGTTCCATTTTTTAATTTGGAGTTTACTCATACTAGACTTATTGTTTGACCCGAGCTGTTTGTTTTCCCAAAACACTTGGGCACTCATTTATATTTGAGTAGTCTAGGAGTGATAGGTTTCTTTGGGCTCTTTTGAAGATGGTGGACGACAAGGAGGCTCCTTATCTGTCTAGCTATCTATTTCCGCTGTTATGAGATGTTGGTTCCATGTATGTATATTTTGTATCAGCAAGTGTAAAGGTAGATTGTTATGACTGCCTAGGCTGATAGTAGTACTTTTATTGTAATTCTGATAACTCCATGTTGGAGAGTAACCTTATGTACTATCTTATTGTTATATTACATGTGACCATTTCATTGTGAGATTTATGTTCTGTTCTTTTATTTTACCCCATGATAACTCATCTTTCGGATACTTGGGCAACGACACACGAATACCGAGGATGTATTCAGTGTCGTTCCCAAGGGTCAAAAAGGTGGGTCATCACAGGCAACTTAAACATTAGTGCTTGGAGATAGGCATCAGTGTATAATTGAACCTTCCAGATACAATGCTAAGTTATATTGGTGCTCGTGTAAAAAAGAGGGATAAGCCTTAACATGTTAGAAGCAGTAATGAAGTTTAGTCTTGTTTATAGTTGAATGAGAGATATGTTCGACCAATAATAAACAAAACTAAGTAATGAAACAACGCTGGAAAATAGCATATACTTGTTTATATATAAAGAGTTATAGTGGGTAAAGGCATTGCATAGACCATAGACACAGGCATGTATGATACAAAAGTAATATCCTTATAGATAACTATATACTTATACATGTAGGCAAGTACATAGGCAAAGAAATAAGATGCAATAAAGTAAATACAATATGAGTTAAACAAAAAACAAATTTTTATTTGCATCATCTTTTGATTATGAAAAGGGCGAGGATCATATCCGCACAATAACGACAAATGTGCATGAATGCAAAAAATAAAAAAGATGTAGGAAACAAAAGTAGCCATCCCCAACGATGCTTTTCCCTTTTTGTCTTCTTCTCCCTCATGGAGGTCGAAGGCTTCCTCTACCCAGCATCGAGGCCTCCTAAGCTTCGTCTGTCCAGCATTACGGCCCTTAGGAGGTGCAAGTCATCCCTATGGGTCTTATTCTCTATCACAGTCGCTTCCCTTCTCGGTCGGAGATTTATGAACTTCGATAGAAAGTCCAGTGGCGAGAGAAGTAGAAGTCATGACATAGAAAGGTTGGATCAGAAAGATAGCATGGGAAGAACCTTCTCCATACTAAGATCGGTATTGACACTTTTTAGCTTGAAGATGTCAATAGTTGTTTTATCCTCCATGGAAGACTCTAGCCCCTTCACTTCGTTAATAATGACATCCTTATCATCGATAGCAGCATCAGCCTTATCTAGAGCCTCATTCGTTAAATCTTCGATCTTCTTAGCATAAGGACTAAGGTTGAATCTAGCGGAGGAGATGGGGACTGGAAAAGAAGTTCATATGATGGTAGGTGTAGTGGCAAGAGTAGTCACCAAAGGGCCTTCGCTAGTGACAAGTCTAGAAGTGCCATTACAATAGGATGATATGAAAGTCGGTAGAGAGGAAAGAAAAGGTTAGAAACATCTATGGAAGACTTTTGAAGCTTCTCGAATATGGATGAGGTTAAAGATATATTTACAAAAGTCGATGTTGGAGTATGAAGGCATGCCACCACTTCCTTTTCATCAGAAATGGGAAATAGGACCAAAAGCATAGGAGTAGTCGGTGGCATCATGAAACATGGATCTTTGGGGTCATACCCCTAGAATGGTGGATGTTTTTGTTGAGTCAAATACAGTTGCAGCAAGCCCGGATGTGGAAGATAAAATGTCATTAGAGGTGGCTATTGTTGGAGGGACAATCTCTATTTGAGGTTCCTTTTGAGGAGGATTAAAGATTTCTACCAAGTCCCTAGAATCAAATCCAGCAAGAACCTCAATAAGCAATTAGGTAGAAATGGATGCTACAAGAGCTAGCTTGCCCGACCCTTAGCTAGGGCATCTAAATCTTCATCATCAAGGAAAGCAGCTTTTAATATTCTTCATTAACTTCGCTATAGTGCTCTCTCTCTTATTCTAATATTCATCCCAAGCCAGAGTTAATGCCTTGGGATAACCTTCATTGAGCCACTTAATATCGCCAGTTTTGATCATATTTGTGTAGAAGCACACTAAGTTGGCCTCGATCCTATCATGAAAATTTTATTTTTCTTTTTCTACCTCGAGGGCATGGGTATCTAATTCTGCAAATTTTCCCTCAAGGATCTTTTCCTCAACCCTAATGTGGATGGTTCCAAGCATATGCTCCACAACTTTGGTTAATACCTTATCCTTTTCTTTCTTTTCTTTGTCTACCTCGGCGTTAAGATTGGTGATGAAAAGAGTTTATGCATCAACGGTATCCTGTAATATAGCATTTTCATTTACCAACCGCAACTCTTAGTATATGCATCCTGAACTTGCTCGCCCATCAGTTTTATCCTGGAATCCTTGGAATTTATTTCATGTTGATGCTTTTTCTTAGTATCCTCCATAGTATCGTCCTTCTTGTCTACTACCTCTTTGAGCTCATCTAACTCTCTTGTGTAGAACTGACAGATTCTCTCACGATCTTTCTTTTCCTAATTGTATTGTTGAATGATTAGTTGGTCGGCACTGTTAATATCAGACATTGCTTTGGCCAACATTTTCCAGATGTAGTGTTGCTCTTTTATCTCATTGAAGTTTGCGGTACCTTGGCTCGCCACTTCTTTTGGAATATTCTTTAAGTCATGGTTAAACATCAAAGCAGTAAAACATAAGATGGGATGCAAGCGCTACATGTTTGACAAAGCACTTGGAGTTGGACTAAGAGCCAAGGTTGAAGTAGAAAAAGTGGTACGAGTAGAAGGAGCCTAAGAGACATGCCCTTTGTCGAGCCTTTGTAAGATAGGCTCAAAGGTAGAGGAATGTGTGGAATTTGAAGCTTATTTGGATTTATGGGAAGGTATAAGGGCCCGTTGGGGCGGTGGTGTAGGAACTGGAGTAGTGAGAGCTTTGGAAGTTAGAAAGGGGCTATTAGGTTATTAAGAATAAGGATCTTGACAATTGGAAGAGGAGAGCAGTCATGACGCAGAGGAGCTGACCTCCTTATTGATCTGGGACGATCGCTGCAACGTCGATCATTACCCTTGCAATATGTCCTTTCTTCCTCTTCCTATCTCTCCCTCTACTTTCTTTTGACTTTCTCATCATCACATCATGAGACAGGCCATGCCTATGGTAAGAAGAGCTTGCAGGCTTATGGTTGTTATAGTTACCGAATTTGCTTAAAAAGATTAGAGCTTCTCATTGTACCTGAAAATAAGATAGAATTGAATGAGAATTTGGAATTAGATAAGAGTACATGTGGTGTGAGCATGCTCTGATCCAGAGTGTAACGTGAAGTGATGGTTTTTTTCTATTAATTCTATGAAACATTCTCGAGGGGTTGAGCGTTCGGATTAACTTCCCTATCGAGTTAGGAAGCACATAAACAGAGGGTTCAAAATCTAGAGTAGGGAAGTTGTCGATGTTGAATTCAGGCCCAGTGAAGTCAGGCCCGTGGGGACATTCCTAAGGTTGACAAGGTCACGGTAGATATCCTCAATAGTTAGGAGAGGAAATTATCCTCAGCTGAACTTTGATAGTGTTCGGTTGCCGACCTTGTGGTTTTGATCTTAAGCTTGAGGAGCTCGGAGGCATGTGGAGTAGTTTCTTTCCTTAGAGTAGTCTCTCCAATTGTAACATTCCCCTCGACTTAGTAATTTTCGTCATCGTCCTTATCTTCTTCTTCGTCATCTTTAACTTCTTTGTCTACTCTTGCTTCTCTTCCTCCTACTTTATTCTCATTCTCCTTATCATGGATGCTATGGATGTACGTAGCCATATTTGGGTATCTCGGTGTAAAGGAGCAGGAGGGTTGATCTCGTCTTGCTAAGAAGCTTGGGGAACTCCTAGTGCGGGACACATACAGTCGACTCTTTGACCGTTGTGCAATACCATAAGTGGCATAATCAAAGATCATTGAGGAGGTTTATTCATCTTCTCGTCCTTCGAGACAGTCTTCAAGAGTTGCAGTATGTGAGCTAGAGAAGCATTTGTAATTATTTAAGGAATATCTATAAGAAAATAAGTGGAAAGGAGTTAGTGCTACGAGTGAAGCGAACTCTAATGGACTAGAATGTAGGGATTTGGAACTTACATCCGGACAATGACCTTTAGGCAAAGTTAGTTAGACATTGGACGAAAAAGTATCCATCCTTTAAGTGGTTGAGTTTGTTGTGAAGGCCAATGACAATTTGGTAGCCTTTGAATAATTCTAAGAATTATGGAGAGGGAGAGTTGGATCTCATCTTAAAGTTGTATAATTATCGAATCTTCTCGAAGTAGGTACCCTACCCAGATGCCTTACGAAGGTCATATAAATGCAGTTCAGTGCAGCATATCTAATTGGGCAAAGTTGGAAAGGGGCAAGTCTCATGAAGTGGAGTGCTAAGGAAGTGACTGAAAGGAAGGATGGCTCCGGAAAGACACATATAGTGATTACAGGCAGGGTAACCTTCTAGAGGGTTATGCGCTCTACGATATGGAAATAGAGTTATAATTTCTTTTATAAGGATATCATGGCACTATTAGATTCTTTTAACATCCACGGCCGTTAACCTTGATGCTGGAGAAATATGATAGGAGGTGTTGAGGATCATCATGCAAGGAAGATTGGTGTCAGGATCAATGCTGATGTAAGTTTTCTATAGCCATAAGAGTAGAAAGCTGTAGAGGTTGTTCAAGTTGGTATTAAGATCGTCGAACACTACAAGGTGTAAAACTAGTGGCCATGGTAGAGGTAGAATTACCGTCGGAGGAGTAAACTAAGGTGTAGTAAGACCTGCAATTGCGGTAGAGAAACGCTTGAAATGTCTAAGAGGTTTCATTTTGTACTGAAAGCTTGAGATACAAGCATGGTCAGCGTAATACCTAGTAATTTTATGAAATTAAATAATTAAATTAAAAGGGTAAAATAATAATTTCACATAAAGGAAAAAATAGTAAATTTATAAAGAAGTTGTAATTAGGCTTCAGGACATATCCCATTGCATTTGGAATGCCTTTTCTAGTTAGAAAACATGTACAGCTTGCTAAATTTAGTTAAACGGAATAGAAATGAGAAGAAGTCGAACCCAGCGCCATTTTTGTAATATATTGATTTCAGAAATTTAGGCTAATATATTTTATTTCTAGCATATAAATATAATTATTAACCCAAGTTTATAATTCTATTTGAACCTAAACACCTTACCACTAATCTCCATCATCTTCCTCGTTTAATCTCCCAACAGAAGAAAAAAACCTTCATATCAAATTAAATCCAAAATAAAAAATTAATATATGAAATCAGTCGCTGTAGAGATATCTAGGAAATAAATAAATGATTTCGAGAAATTTTGAAATTGCAAGGTGAGTAATTTCATGACAATGAAGAAGAAGGAAAATTCACATTGGACCGGAGAAGAGACAAGACTAATCGGTGAGTAAGACTCATCCTACTTGGGTATATATTTGTATGATATGGCAATTCAACTCTTAAGGTCATAAATCACATTATAAGTGATGTAATTGTGAATTTAAATGTGATTATTATTAAATATGATTGGGGTGTATTATGCCATGGATAGATGATTAAACAGGTGAATTTTTACTGATTGTACTTAACCAAAGTTAATCGTTCCCTAATTAAAAAGTGCAAAATACATATTGCTCCAAATTAAAAATATTATATATCAAAATCACAGTTTTCAATGATGCAAATTCACTAGTGGTGTTCATTCATCAATGGGTGTTCGGATTGATCAGAAAACATGTCGAAAATACGATCAACGTGGAGTTCATTTTGATACAATAATGAAACAGTGATGATATGATGATCGATGATCAAAATTGTGAAGCGGAGGTCGAGTAAATGACCATAGTGGCATCTGATGGGCTGCGTGTGATTATTGTTTGCCATAATTGGTGAAGGAATGTGGCGACGATGAGTGAAATTAGTGGCGTTGGAGGTCCAAGTGGTAGGGGGGTTGGGATCGGCTCGTCATGGGAGAGCACCTGATGTGGTCGGATCGGAGAGCATGGTGGCCTAGTGACGATGACGGTAGGCATGTCAATGGATACATTTGAATGCGGATAGTGCCATATCTGTATCCACTTCCGTGGATGTGGACGAATATCGGATAATTATTCTATCTGCTAATGACCGATAAATCAAGAAAAATAAACATAAAATTTTAGTTTAACATAAACTTTTTTCAATCACATTGATTATTAAAGTGTTAAAAATAAAGAATATGATGATAATAAATAGTTTTAAGCAGTTAATATGTATTTAGTGCATATAATATAAACTTCTAGCTTAATAAAATAATAAATAAGTATTTTTTATTATACCAAAATACACATAATTTAAACTATAATCTTGAAAAAAACTGGACATATAATTTTCAGATGCGGATGTCTTCGTATTTGCATCTGCATTCGCTTTTCCGAATATCAGATATTTATTCGCTTTTCGGATACAGATGCAAACATATTTTGAATTTTTGTGTTTTCATTGAAAAACCTAGATGGCAGCATGACTTCTTTAGTGATAGAAGGTTGAGAACAGTGGATCCAATATACCTCGATATTGCAACTGCTTATGAAAGTAGAAATAAAAATAAAATGATGATGATAATACACCTAACTTTAAATGCTTATAACTCTAGCATACCATCTTCGTTTCATATGCGGTTCATGGTATCGAGGTCGCAGTGAGACTAGGAACATTTTTGTTTGTTGTTTACTATGTTTTAAGGCACTTCCTAAAAGTGCCTTATTTTGGTAGATTCGTTATACGTCGTTTGATATGAAGATAGTAGGTTGATACATTTTGTTCCTCGATAGTGAGTCACTTATGATTTGACGATATTGGACTAAGACATTTTGTTCCTCTATAGTGAGCTGCTTACAATTTTGCTATAGTAGGCTGAGACATTTTGTTTCTCATTGTGAGTCGGTTATGGTTTGGCAATAGTAGGCTGAGGCATATAGTTCCTCATCAGAAAGTCGCTTAAGATTTGGGGATAGTTGGCTGAGACATGTAGTTCCTCGGTAGGGAGTCACTTACGATTTAGCGACAGTGGGTTGAGACATGTAGTTCATCGATAACGAGTCGCTTACGATTTGGTGATAGTGAGATGGGACATATAGTTCCATAATAGCTAGTCATATACTTTTTTGTGATGATGAGTTAGGACTTTTGGCTTAACCATGTCGTAGTCGGTCTTCGGCATGTGAGTTTAGACTTTAGGCTTAATCATGTGCATAAGATTAAACATAGGATATATTTTATTAAGCATTAAGATATGATGTCACTATAGTATTATATTGTGTATAGCTGATTTGTTGGATGTAAGTGACACAGGTTAAGGTACGGTTTTCGAGCATATGTTATTTTGCTAGATTATTAATACTATACACTTATATATGCGTATCGCTCACTGGAAGTATGTACAACCCCCTATATTACTTTCTCCTTTTTGTTTATTCTGATAGGTAAGTAAAGAGGACCGGTGGTGATTGCGGAGACACGGTGTACGACGAAGAAATGCACTTATCAGTTAGCTATATACTATTTTCTTTATACCCAGATATTAGATTGTTTTTCATTAACGGTATAAAAGATGTTATAGTTCGAGTTTATTTGATACTCCATTCTTTTGATCTGGGATTGGATTATTTATTACTATTATATTTCATTCTTTTCACTATGAGTTTCAGAAAGGGTAGAATTTTTTTTGTAGATGGCTTTGCAATCCATTCTACCATATATTTTACTTATAAATGATCCACCGTTAATGACATCTGCGATGTTAGTGCCACTTTTACATGTAAATCAGGGTTTCATAGATGGCGAGTTGTTACATTTAGTATCAAAGCTTATGTTAGGCGATTCCTACTAATTAATACGTAAAAGAGAGCATGTTTGTAATTTTTTGTTATTTATATTATATATACACATATATATATATACACGTACGTATATGTGTGTGTATTTATTTATACATTACACCCATATATATTGACTCGTAAAGGTAGTTCTTGGCTTATCCCTTATAGAAGTAAACAACTACGAGTTAAATAAATGTTGATTTTTGAACTGTTTTGGGATGGAAAATAAATCCATTACATTTGTTATAATTTACTCCATAAAGAACTGCTAATAGAGGGTTTCTATATCAACTAGCAGTAAAGTAAATATTAAAAAATAAGAAGGAGCAAAAAGAAGAGTAGTACCCTTGAGTCTAAAGAATATAAGTCTGACGATGATAAGGCATTATGAAAGCATTATTAGTTTAATAGCATAGTTAGGCTTGTGTAAGTTATGATCTACTCCAATTAAAGTACTCGAATTGTTTGAAATGTTTTTCCTATAATGCTAAAAACATTAGTATCTAAGATTTTTGGAAAATATATAACTTAAAGTTGGTTTTATGTATTAATTACCCCTTATTTTAAGTTTTAAAAAATAGGGAAATATTATTAAGAAGTAATTTTCCATAAATATTTTTTAAAGTTTTTAATTTTTTTGTAAAATGTTTAGTGTAAAGACATATTGTTACCCTAATATTTTGATGTGAACTGTCCTTTTGACAAAGAAACTTTTGAATGTAAATTAAAAGTAAGTAAAACGCACATTTTTAAATGTCTTTTACTTTACAAATATCTATCACACTTTGAAAAATAACCGTTACATTTTCTTTACTATTTTGTGAGAATTTTCTTATTTATAAAGTAAAATTTAAAAAGATATATTTGGCATGCTTATTCCTTGATTTAAATTGAATCATCTTTGATAAGATTTAAATTGATTTTTTTTAAGTATTATGTTAAACTTTTTCTCAATTTCAATTTGCGTATATTTTTGAATGAAAATCAAAAAATTTGTAATATAAACTCTTAAAAGATGCATTGGTGAATAATTTAACATTTTGGAAATTATTTCTAAATTGGATATTGTAGCCAAAAGTGAACTTCAGCAAAAAAATTTATTACATAATATATTATTTAAAGGTGTTAGAACTTGGCTAATTTTAAATAAAATTAGATATATTTATATATATGTGTGTGTGTGTGTGTATGAGAGAGAGTGATAAATTGATTATAAATTATATGAAATAATGTGGTAGAAAAATGAAGTATGAGTATTTTAGAAAACAACCGAAGTTATTCCCAATACAATTACATTTTAAGTACTTAATATTGAATTGGTAAAGCTATAAAGAATTGAGTTTTGGAAGTTAAATATTTTTAGAAGGATATTTTTAGGATTTTCTGAAAAGACATTAGCTTAGAAAATCGAAATAAATTCACTTTATGATTTTCTATGAAGTGGTCTAACATTAAACGTCTAAAGTAAAACTTTTTGAAGATTTATTTGTGTAAAATATACATTATTCAATTTGAAAAAATGCATTAGGATTTTACTGAATGTTGATTTAAATTAACAAAGAATCTTATAATTTTAGAAGCTTGCTAGTTTTCTGAAAAAATGAAGTTAGAAATTAAAGATGTTTTATTTAGAAAATTAAATTAAAATGTCATTGTGATTTTCACTTAAACCTAAAAGTTTGGCTTAGAATTAGAAATGAATTATACAACCTATATAGTTTGAATTACATATGTTGAAATAGGTAGAATTGTCAATATGCCAGTGTGCTAAGGACTTGCTAGTATTGGACACTATAGATTTGTGAAGTGTTGGAAGATTTGGATGAAGGAAAACTAGCATATAAATTTGGTGGCTTTTTTAGTCGACTTGAGTTGGAAGGGTATAGTACCAAATTGAATTTTTCCATTATAATAAGAGGTAAACACCATTTCGGGTCATATTACCCAACATATGGTTTAATTTTTTAGAGCTTAACGCAAGATGACTTAAGAGATATGATTTGGCTAAAGCTTATTAAATTTTAAAGTACGAAAATGGTGAGCCAAAATATTTTGCATTGGAATTAAAGAGAAGAGACGTTAAATCAAACAGCTATATATTAATGTTAAGGAGGGCATGCACTCACATAAGATGTTATGAAGCATAAGAGCGTAGTTGAGTGTGAAGTTTCCCTAAAAGATTGAATAATAAAAGATGGTTGCATGGGATAGTCGACGATAAAGGACGACTATGCTCGTTTATAGAGAGTGTCGCTATGCAGATGTATTGGTAAGTGTTACGACCAATGTGTTTGTTTTAGTCTATGATACAATCACGTATTGGTTGTTACTTTCCAATAGATGCTCTTGGGTTATTGTTATGCTAAACTATACTTGAGTATATTTCCCTTGAGCTATGATTAGGTATAGAGTACCTAAAACGGTAAAATCACTTCCATTTGGGTCATGGTTAAGCATTTAGGTATGGACCATTAAGGTTTGATCTTGATATCATGTACGAGTAGTTAAACGTGATAGGTGCTCAGTGCCATGTTCACTATGTTAGGACATCGATCCATTTTCCGATGCTCCTATATGAAGCACGTGGAGCTAATATTATGTGCCGTATTATTTCATGCGTGAAGTAAATGGCTTGACTTACATATACTATGGTACAAAGGCAATTTTTGTTTTAATGAAGGTAAGATTTGGTATTTTGGAAGAAGATTGTTGAAATGGTGAGATTATTTCTTTTTTATTCTTATTTGGATTAAAAGAGCTATCTTGTTAAGTCAATATCTGAAATAGTGACTTTTGTGCTAACCTATTTCAGTGCTCGACGCACGTGAAAAATAAGTGAAAAGTGCACAACCAAGTCTATAAGTTCGTTGTAGTAATATTGTATTCACTGAAAATAAAGCACCATCCATTTTGATGTTTGAAATTAAATGATGATGTAGTGTGATTTTCACCTAAGAATCCTAAATGTTAGTCCATTTAGAGGGGAGACAATAACCGTTATCGTGTTGTCATTCCTATGGACTTAAAGAAGGAATTTAGTGGGGTATGTCAAAGGATATAAAGAGGGTTTTCTATTAATTGAGAATGAAGAAGTAAGCAGCGAAGTAAGTCGCAAGGTATTTGATGATGGAGATATGCCAATAGTGAAGTGTATTGAAATTAAATTATACTTGGACGTTATATGCTTATAAGCACCTCAGTGAAATTTAAAGTGATAATCAAAGGAACAAAAACTGCATAGGATAAACATACATAGAGAGTTCTCAATAGATGGAATGGTGTAATTGAAGGAATCTCTATTGAAATATATTACGTAAAGATAGGATCATCAGTTGTAGGGACTTTCTTAATTGTATAGAGAGTATAGAAGTCAACACATTGACTGGGCTTCCTTATAAGTTGGCGAGTGTTCACACGCATTTCGTCTATCCCATTTGCGAACATACGTTGATGATTTAGCAGTTATGGTAGATCTTGGTTTTCTTGATGAGGTGAAGTAGAGGTGGAGTCTAGAATACTCTATAGGCGTATTCACATCATAGAGCTTGATGTGATATGGCATAAAAATGCATAAATGGGATTGGTCCAAGTATGGTGAGGAAAAGGTTTTGGATGGGAGTACGTGTGAACTCGAGGAGAGAATCTGAGTTTCCCATGATGAGCTCTCTTCCAATAAGTTCCTCTTTTAATAGTTTGTAGGTTAGTTGGCTCGTTACATCATTTGTATGTTTACGTGGTTGCTTTAGCTAGCTAGTTGACATAGGTATGAACATATGGATGTTATAATTGGTTGTATGCACGCCCTTATGACGTATTTTGGTTGCAATGGTTGCCTTGTTTGAGTTACAATATTTTAGTTCTTACTGTGTTAGATACTTATGTGTGTTTTAACTTAGGTTATAAGATTATATATTTATATTAATTTATATATTATTTATTGTTTTTTATTTTTCATTTACTTATTGTTGGTTTTTTGACATGGTTATTTACTTGCTCTTTGATATGAATGTATTGTTAGTTTCAGAAAGTGTAGATTTTTTGCAAATAGCCCTATGCATGATCCATTTTGTTTTATATTTTACCTTAAAACGATCCACCGTCAATGCCTTCCACGATGTCAGTGTCACTTTAGGCATGAATTGGGACATCCTAGATGGCGCGGTTTTATAGTTAGGTATGATTTAAATTTAGTGTTTACTTTGATTAAGCCCTTTGTGGTCGATGTATGGGATTCAATGGATGTTGACATGTGTTGATTAATTGGATTCCATGCATCAACCAAGGCAATATTGTGTATTAGTTTGTGCAATGTGTGTCCTATATCCTTGGCACGATGAACGGAAGCACCCTATATAGATAGCTCACTCGTGCTGGCAAATGAGTTTTGGCATATGATGGAACTTTATGCTTGGTATTGCCAATTAACGTTAGATTCACATTAACAAAGCGCATGATCTCCAAAGTGGTAAGGATCACTTTTTGTAGGATTGCAAGAATGTAATATCGTTTTCAGTGTCGATTGGATGAACGTCTTAGAATGCATCGATCCTTGAATTCAATGAGAAGAAAAAATATATTCCAAAAGATAGTTTCTTAGATCACATCGATAAGAGACGGCGACAGCCAACCAATAGTCAAACTCGATCCTTGAAGCACGTCTCCCTTATGCCATCTCCTTCCTGTTGTCTAATTAAAGTTTAGAGTTTCCCAAGTGGTTGAGGAAAGAGGCAACGATAGTAGAGGAAAGCACTGATCCGAGTTCATACATGAGATAGTAGCAATTCTGGTATCATGGTCAAGAATAGTCGGCAACCTTCATGGACGATTGGCAGCGACCCACCTTGAGAAGTCAAGATCTAAATCTAAGGTGAAAGTGATAGTGCCAAGGTTAATGGAAACCTTGGTGTTTGAGATCATATAGGTCAGTTGTGCTCGAGATTTGGAGAGGCATGATGGTCATGTTTGATGATGACAACATCAAAACTAGGGAAGTGGAGTCGCAAGGAAAAGAAATTGCAAAGGTACGAGAAAGATGAAGGCTGAAATGGTGAAGTGGATGTTGAAATTTTGCTAAATGTACAATTTATATGAATGCTTGAAAATTGTTCGATGTTGAACAGTATTGCTTAGTCCACAACGATGCTAATGCATATAAAAAGGCAGAAAATTATGTAGAGATCTATCTACTTGTCCATGAAATAGAATAGCTTTTCGAAATTCCAAAGATACTCAAAAGCTTCGGATAGAAGACTTCAACATTTATATCTGACAGAAAACTGCAATCCATAACTATTTGAAACAATATGGTGTTATGCTCAATAGAGGTGTAACGTTTCATGAAAATGGTTCAGATGATTGAAGCGCCATTCCTGATCTAGATTTGGTTGCTTGTATTGATCCAAAGCATGCATTGTTATCATAGAAGCAGATGTTGGGGGGAAAATGCTATCTGATATTTGAACCAAGTGACATTCCAAGGGATGTGGACTATGAAATGATAAAGGAATGGATCAAGAAACTTGGAAAATATCAAGAATAAAGATTGAAAGAATTTTTGCAAAGTATAAAGGGTCTCATATCGGTCAGTATCGATCCATATGGATTGGTACCAAACGATCCTATTGGTGCTGTAGGTCCATTTTGCACCTATGTGGCTCTACTTCAAAGGTTGAAGAAAAATACAAGTATAATGGCATGACATCGATCGGTATCAGCTGGTCCTATTTGGCTATTTTGTACCAGATGTTTCAGAAGCTAGAAAACATGTACTGTTTTGGAGAAAGAAGCAAGTACAAGGTAATGCCACCTGTCAGTTTCAAAGCATATGGGTTGATACCGAATGGTTATAATAGCCGAAAAACAATCACTTTGACTTGTTTTCTATTGCTATAACTTCGAATTTGGAGATTATTGCTCATTCAAACCAGATCTAGCCATTTTCGTGCTTGAATTTATCTATAAGAGAGAATCTACATCAACTAGAAATGGACTTTCGGATCTTCTTTTGGATTCTACACCGTTCTGCTGCCAAATTCGAAATCATTTCTTTCTAGATCTGAAATCGAGTGTAACTTTATTATTATCGTGATTCCAGTTAGAAATAGAGTTGATAGTGGATGTAGCCACAAGAATTTGGTCGAACTACTTTAAAAATTATGCCTTTTGTTTCTTACTTTCATTGTCATACTTGTTTAATTTTGTTTTTATTTCGATTTGGGGTGTTGACCAACATTTTGGCCAATGAGGTACCGAGCGATATGGGTCGGTGCCGACCGACGTGACTATTGACTTAGCCAAAGTTTTGCTTAGTCAAAGCTTATTACTCAAAGCTTGGTTTCCTATTCATGCCTCGAAGCTCTTACCGTGCTTCCCCTTAACCCACTCGAAGTTTTGTTTAAGTGATGGTCAATCAGCCATCTTTCCTAAACTCAAAAACTATGCCCCCAGACTTCATGTGATCGATCGTATAGCCAATATGCATCATGCACAACACTCCATATCGATCGTTTATTTGTTCATTTTTGATCGATCGATGGTGATCGATCACCCCAATAATAGCAATTTTTTTACATTTTTCTAAGCTGATCCAACTCCAATATGAATGCTTTGAATCCTTGTGAAACTCGTTTGCATCGATTAGACTTCAAACTCTCTAGAGTCGATACATTTCAAAAACACTATCGATACACTCGCATCAAATCCAAACATTAAAACAACGTACAACAACTAAAACAAACATCATATTATTGAAAACAATAAGATATAACATTCATATACTATCTCAAACTCATACAATATCTATGATATGAAAATGCATGTAAAAATCCATTTAAATCATCTAAATGTGTTAAGAAACATTTATAAATCCAAATCAGCCAAAGATCTCATTTTCAAATTTATAGAGGTTTTAAAAACACATTTTCAAACAATCAAAATCATTCAAAGAGTTGTGAAATGATAAATCACTAACCTAACCAACCAAATTTTCATAAAACAAAGCAGGCCTAGTGTAGACAACCAAGCATGAATCCTAAGACACCAATTTCGAAATTCAAAAGTCTCATTGCTAATCTCAGTGTAATTCCCCGTTAATCTCTTGACTAGACTCCAAATAGTAAAAAATTTGATGGAATTTGGCTAAGAAGTTAATTACTAGGTTAGGGGAAATTTTTAGGAGTTAAAGAAATAAATAGGTTATCCCTATTGTTGGGATTAGGCACAAATCCCAAAATTTCCTAATGGGGTTAATTTAGCTTAAATTAATTACCCTCCAGTCTACCTAAAACTATCCAAACTTAAAGTGGCCGTATCTCCTAAACCATAAGACCAAAAATCTATTGTGACCACTTTATGGAAAGAGAAACCAGTAAATCCTTCATTTGGAAATGGTTGCATACCCTAATTCAGCTCCTATCAAAATTTATAGATCTTACAAGTTTTCGTTGTTGAACCCATCCATAATTAATTGTAAGGGTCAAAAATGTCAATACTTAATATTTCCTAAACTCCTAGCCAAATTAGACCCAATTTGTTTATGAAAATAATATTTTTATGACTAGCCAATATGTAAAAATGCTGGTTGTTACATTCTCTCCTCTTCTCTCTTTGGAATTTCACCCCAGAAATTCTAATCAAACAAAACATTATCAAAACAAAAATAGATACCAAGAATGCTTAACAATCAAACAAGTATAACAACAACCAATCATGCACATAAGCAAACAATAAACCTATGCCAATACCCTGGCATGTAAGACACTAAACTAAGAAAAATAAAGCTAAAAGTAGAAGATAATGATATAATGGAAAATTACAACGTAAAAAGCTCCGGGTAAGCGATCCTCATGCTCTTCCCAGTCTTTGAGGTGCTAATGCCTTTATTTTAACTACACAGAACCTTTGCTAGCTTATTGACTTCCTCCCAAACTGCTTCATACTCTTCTCGAATATAAGAATAGGCTTTCGAAGTCTCGATGCTTTAGGTTCAACTTCAATATCATCCAATTGATCCGGTGCCACTATCATACCTAAGTCATGAACAAACTTCCTAAGATATGAAATATAGAACACGTTACGCAAACCTACCATCTTTTGAGGTAAATTGACTCTGTCTGCTTGGTTTCCAATCCCCTCGAGTATCAAAAAAGGTCCTTTAAACCTCAGTCCCAACTTCCCTTATTACAAACCAAACTGTATTTTTCATCGGAGAAATCTTAACAAACACCATATCATCGACAAAGAACTTTAGATCACGATATCTCTTATCAACATAGCTCTTCAATCTATTATGTGCAGCTTTCATTTGTTGTTGACTGACCTCAGTCTTCTCCAAAGCTTCCCGAATCATATCTGACCCTATATCACTTTCTCCCTGCTTTCCACTGACATGAAGAGGCATTACATGATCGACCGTATAAGGCCTCAAATAGTACCACTTGACTGATAACTATTGTTGTATGCATAATTCACTTAATGCAAGTGATCATCGCATGGGTCTCAAAAGTCGAGAATGCAAGCCTGTAAGAGATCCTCAAGTACACAATCCACAATCTTAGTCTGACAATTGATCTATGGATGATAAGTTCTACCTAAATGTAGCTTTGTCCTCAATGCCTCTTGTAAGCTATTCCAAAAACTCACTCGTGAATAGTGGATTTCGATCGCTCATAATGCTCTTTGGTACACCATGGAACTGCATAATCCATTTCATATACAACTTAGCTAGTTTCAGTGCCATAATGTTGGACTTTGCAAGTATGAATTGAGCACCTTAGTCCATCTAGTAACTATGACCTAGATGATATTGTACCCTCCTCCAGTCCTTGATAATCTGTTAACTGTAAACACTCGATATGATGTAGAGTTGAATGACTAGGGTTTCAAAGTTTGAGTTTGCGATAGTTATTAGAGGGTTGAAAGTATAATCAATAAGAATATCATATATTAGTTTTAGAAAGCATATTAGCAATCATAGTAGTGAACTAGGCTCTTTATATAATCGTTGAAAAGTGGCAAATGAAGAGTAATGATGTTTAACAAAAGTTACGATGAAGAGTTGCAACATTCTGGAAGAGGAATAACAAAGAATGGAGAAAAAGATGTGCACAAAACTACTATGGCAAATCCACCATAGGTTTGTTTCCACCGGTCGACCGGTGGGACCGGTGGAAGCATTGATAGGGCCGTGCTAGGCTGAATTTCAGGTTTTCCTATGTAGTCTTATCCTATATTTGTTCAGTTTCTTCATCTACCACATTCTAAAAATTATAGAAATATAAAACAAGTTTTTGAAGATTATTATGTAGTTTCATAAATTCTAGAGATTATACATGTGGTTTTAACAATATATATTACTCTAATGACTCTAGAAAATTGACTTACTATTAAACATACGTTTAGCTCTTTTTGACTGTCAAGTTCGTCTATGTAGTACCTATATGACTTTATCATACTTCACTATTCGCCTTAGTCATATATCTTCTTCCAATTCTGTTTTATTTTTTATAAGTTGTTTTTCGTGCTTAAATTTACAATAATAGAGTATATTTCGTCGACATCATCAAAACTTAGGTTCTAACATAGACTTCTGTGGATCTTAGGAAGATCATTTTCACTTAGTGGAATTTTCATATAATAATAATCAACAGACCAGTATTAGGATGGCACCTTTTGAGAGGTTGTATGGAAAGCGTTGTAAGCTCCCAGTAAGTTGGTGTGAAATAAGGAATAAGCTTATGTTGCATCTAGATCTTGTAAGGGAAGCTTCAGAGAAAGTCGAATGGATTTGGCAAAGGAAAACGATGCTCAATCCAGGCAAAAGAGCTATGCCGATAAAAGGCAGAAGGACTTGTAGTTTAATCTAGTGGATCAAGCATTTGTTAAGCATCACCAATGAGAGGCACTATGAGATTTGAAAAGGCTGGAAAGTAGGCGCCGAGATATTTTAGCCTATTTTTGATACTAAAAAGGGTCGGGAAGGCAGTTTATAGAGTTGAATTGCTGAAAGCTTCTTGGGGGTCCAAAATTACCATTATGGTGACTATAGCTTGTTGAACACCTTCAAGGTTGTAGTGACATGATAAATGGATCCTAACACATATTAGCGGTATTCAAATATTCCTACATCTCCTTTAGATTTTTTAAGAGATGTAAATTTAGTGGGAGCCTTATTAGGAAAATATAACAAACCATTCAAATAAGTATATGAATGTATGTAATATTATGATAACCTACTTTAATAAATTTGCACAGGTAATGTAATTGATAAACCTGTTTATGGAATGAAATATCCTAAATGAACTAAATTTCATATAAATAAAAAGTGTAAAAGTTGACTTACCAATATATTTATCTTTGCCATGCTATCACTTTAAAGCCCATGTAAGACTCGAGTAATACAATAGTCAAAACTTTCAAGTCTTCTAATTTAAATGTGAATTTTTGCAAGGTCGTGTATTGTCTTCTATGAGTTTTGAAATCTAAAAAATACAAGAGTACAGATATTTGATCCACATTCAAAATTATACAAAAGTTGTACGGTGGACAATAATGTTCCATGGTATATGAAAATTCAATGAAATCGTTTCATTTAGAATGAGCAAGTAAATTATAATACGAGATTATGTGTTCATTACACCTAAATAAAGTTAGGATTTTATTGTGTAGGGAACTACTCTAAACCTAGGACAAAAGATGGACCTACTACTGTAGTTTATTCGATAAGGATAATTAAGTGCATTTTTGTTAAGAAATAATATGCAGTCCTGTAGTAAAGAGTTTCACTTTTGAATGGTTTAACTATTTAAAAAGGGAGAAATTTTTTGAGAGTGGAAGTAACATAGGCACATTTGAAATAAAGAGAGAGTGTGAATGATCATCTCTAATTCACGAAGAGATGTTAGACATAAAATTATGTGAAATATGTGTGGACGCTTAATAAGGAACAAGAAATATGATTTCTATTTCAAATATGTTTTGCTTATAGACTATTGTTCTTTAAAAGATCCATTTTTATCGAGTTCAAGATTCTTGACCTGAAACTCTCGACTATAAATTAATTATTGTAGAAAAATAATAGCCCATGGTAAGAGATTAAATGGAGATACGTATTTCGAATATTATTACTATAACCGCTGAAATAGTGGAACATACCATATAACAATTGCTAACTGATGCATCAAGTTTTGAAAAATTACTTTAGTGTATACCAAATATCATTTATGAAATAATAACCATTTCAATTTTGATGAAAGTTAGATGCAGCTTTGTTTTAGTATGAATATTATAAATTTTCACGATAAAATAAATCTATTTTTGCAATAATAACGTGGTATTTGTTCTATAAATAATATAGGTATGTTAGCTTTAGAAAATATAAAATCATCTAAAATATTAATAATTACTTTGGAATTACGGACTGATCCTTTTCTTTGAGAAAAATTTATTTAATCATATGATTATGAATCATATAGTATTTATGAATTTTATCTCAAAGGATTAACGGCAAAGCGCAGATTCAATGGAACCAAGAAAAGAGTTAACAAACTCTTCATGTTGATACACATAGACGTATGCAGTCCAAAGTATAACGACACTGAAAGTGAATCTACTTACTTCATTTTCACTGATGAATTTTCTCAGATATGAACTTATGTATTTTTTGCACAAGTTAGACATCTATAGTGATTTTACAGAATATAAAATAGAAGTGTAAAACTATAACATGCAAAATAATTAAAATATTCGATTTGGTCGTATAGGTGATTATCCTGGATAAGAGTTTCCAAAGTACCTAAAAGAGAGTACAATTCACTCTCAAAGTCAGTCTCCCAATGCTATATAATGATGTATCGATAAGGAGTTACTAAACTCTATTAGACAAAGTATATTTATAACGAGTGAAGTTGAGTCATCTCTTTCTTAAAGGATATGTACTTAAGCGTAAGCCCATATGTTGAATTTTTTTTCATTTGAAGTAGAGATTGCGATTCCAGATAAGCTATGAATTAGGAAGAACTTCATCTTACATAGTTAAAGATATGCGGTTGTCCAACCTACTTTGTGAACATAAGTTTCATGAAGGTCAAGCTAAATCTATTTTACATAAGTATATGGGTAATCCATAAAAATTTTGGAATGCATATTCCATCAAGTGAATTATTATTTCAAGACATACCATCTTCTTAATTTCTTTTTAGATAAATTAACGGTAGTGTGATGAGCTTGGATGTGACCCAAGATTCTAAAATGAAAAAAATATATTATATAGATGATAAGAACCTAACCAAGCCCAAAAAGATACAGCTTATTATAATGTAAAATAGTGAATTTCAGAAGAGAAATAATGAGTCATTTATTAATGCTGAATAATGGGTTGTATGTAATGATCTACTCAGTTTTGACAAGTCATCGATAGTTAGAATTTTCCACATGGCATGATGTTTTATATTTGAAATGGTCTGAGTACATTAACAAATTTTGATTTTGGAAATTATACCCAAAAAGATATAAACCAAAATGGATATTGTCCATCGGTCGAAAGTGAATCTTCGAGAAGAAGACTATTGCAATTAGAAATGTATAATGGGAAATGGCCTTATCAATTTCAAATATTGAAAATAGTGAAACGGTTTTTCCAATTAACATGCTTAAGTCCAATGGAATTCTACTCACAAATATCTGCAAAATATGGTTATGAATTTTGGTTCATTGACATATAAACAGAACGTCTAAATGATGAATTAGAGGATACTATTTGCACACCATAGCCAATATGTCTCGAAGAAGGTAGGAGCTATAATAAAGCTTGTGTAGTTTTTGAGATCGGTTCATGAAATTAAATAAGAATCTAGAAATTGAGTGGGTATTTTGATAAGGAAACCAAATAGTTTGATTTTGATCAAAATGCAAAGGAAGCATGTGTTTGTAAGAAAGAAAATAGTAGGTATTCAGACATTTCTACTACTATAAGTAAACATTATGTTACTGACTGATAATGGTGTACTTGTTTCAAAATTTAGTTAAAGCTTAGTTGTTTAATTCTTAATTAAATACTTGAAAGAGGATTCCTTTGTACTTGGTATAAGAGCATGTTGGGATTGTCCCGATCGATGTATATAGACACCATACTGAAATGTTTAATATGGAACATATGTGATATATTCCTTATACATATTAGTAATCATAATATATGATATGTTATCCACTTGATGCAGCAAGTGAATATCAAATTTGAGTTAAAATCACTAATGGTAGTTAAATTATTCTCGAGTTCTTATGAAATACTAAATAATTGTATATGGAAAAAACAGACTCCTTATAGAAGGATGTACAGACTATAACTTCATAAGTGACATTGAAAATAGTAAGTCAATCTTAGATTCATGTTTGACCTTGATTAAAGGGCTTTAGATTAAAAATGTTCCAAATGAGAGGTTGTGATAGATTCAACTATGAAGGCCAAGCACATAGCTCTAAATAATGTCATAATAAAGTAATATATATATGCAAATTTATAAGTGAGTCAGGGATGTTTCACATTATTGAGAATCGAATAATGTATTATGGTAAAAATGATGCAATATACATTGCAATAAGAACTGATAGCTTAATAAGAACTCAAGATATGATAGACATTTTATCCATGATAAAGAAGTATAATTGAAAAGGTAAATACCGAATAATTATATTACAAATCCATTAAGGCCCTTTATCAGTTTAGTCTAGGAAAGCCGATCAAAATTATGGTCATCAGTCACCATAATTAGTCCAAAGTATTAGTGGAAGATTGATAGAGTTAAGGGTGCGCCCTAAAGGTAATTATGTAATTTGATGATATGATTTAACTCTTATAACAAATCTTGTTCAATATAATGTAAGCCTTTGGTTTTATTTTCTACTATATATATTATTATATCATGGTATACTTAGTGTTTGAAGATCATTAAATATGCATAAGTAGAAAATCCTTAAGAAAATTGCTTACATATTGCAATTACAAATTTTTTCATCACCATATGCACTGACTTGTACAAAATTAATACTTTTCCTTAAATGTTCCTAGTCAAGATGTATTGAGAAATGAATAATATAAATCTACTGATAGTAATATACGTAATTTTCTACATATGATAAACAATTGATTACTCATGAGCATTAGGGGTACCAAGAGGTTATGTACATGCCACTGTTTGGGAAAATTATATAACAACTCATCGAGAGCCTTCAATAGGTTAAAAATTCAAATAGTAGATCATACATGATGTTATATGGTAAACTTGTGACTTGAGAACACTGTGAATCGTAAATTTCTAAACTATACTTTGATTATGGTCAATTGCGTGACAACACTGATTATGCTAAGAACATAATTGGATATAAGTCGAACCACCTGAAGTGAAATAGCATTCAAGAAAGGGTTCGTCTCCTTCAAATAAAAGGTAAGTTTTACGGTAATTGGTAGTCAGCTTAAAGTAAAAGTCTTGGCCAAAGCAAATCGGTTGATCGATAAATGTTATCGAATGAACCAAGGACTTTAATGTCGGTCTTTGAAATTTAGTACGGATATTACCAGAATTTTCACCATTTACTAGGCTGCAATGACCTACAAATTTTACACTTTTAATATTAAAGTAATTAAAAACGAATTATTTAATAAAACAGTGAATTACCATTGCAAAGGTCTTTTGAGCTAGTCAATTTGATTTGTAACTTTGATATATTTAGAGTAACGGTTTGCGAAACAGAGGCGTTACGATGTTTAAACAGCGTACGTAATGTTTCAGATCAAATTGGACGCATAGCCCATAACCCAGCCTAACAACTATATAAGTGAGGCTACAAAACCCTAACTGATACCTCTATCTTTATTTTTCTTCTCTATTCCTGAAATTCCTTAATCATATATTAATGGCAGATGATTATCTCTAATTACAAATTGACTTGAAAATCAAAGTGTCCAAACCATATCAAATTATATATTATCATGAAGCTCTCAATGAATGGAGTTGACGGGTGGTGTGTGTTTGTTGAAAAAGTGCTCGGGTCAACGGGAAATCAAGCCAAAAGTGTAGGAAGTGAAACCCTAACTACAAATTAAGGGTTTTTGATTTTAATGGAAGTAGAGGTCGATTCCAGTGGCAATCAAAATATCTCTTTGTCTAGTTTTCAAATATGGTCTTAATTTCACCAATCGACGCTTGGAGTGGTCGAATTTGGCCAAAAATGTGGCTGAAGGTAGATGTTTTGGTTGTGCTAGAGCTTCCATGGGTGGTGGCGGTAGCATGACTGTGTAGGCGACAACAAGACGAGGCGATGGCTGGTGATTTCACGTCAATCGAAGGTCGGAGGCAAGCGTGGCGATTGGTCAAAATTGTGGGCTGGTGGGTTCGTGAACGTGAGATAGGTTGTTGGGTTACGTACTTGTGTGCTATAGGGAAGAAGATGCGCATATATAAGTTTTAATTATTTTCATTTTATTATTTTATTTTTTCTAATTTAATAATTTCCAAATATTCTCTAACCATTGTAACTTTTGCATACGAACTCTGATTCATGTGCAGTTTCTTTTGTTGGATTCATGATGAAATTCCAGATGATATGCTATTGGTTTTGTAAATTTGGAGACTATTGAAAAAAGCACATTGGTATGAATTATTTAATTTTATCAATTGGATTTTTAAATTATGAAATACATAACTATTGATGGAATATAATATTTGTCCATATATGTTGTGTTTTATAAGTAAATGTTTGATTGTTATGATGTTTTATATATACTATGCCTTGGTTAGATAATTATCATTGGTTGTCGAATTTTTGACTATTTAATTAAAATAGATATTTAAATTTAATTTGGAAAATAAATAATTGGAATAAAATGGATAATAATGGAGAATTTGAATAAATAAATGATAGATAAGGTTATTTACAGATTTTGGATGGTTTCTGTAAATAAGGATGATTTAACGAACGTTATAGAAATTAAAGTATGGAATTAAATAATAACTGAAATTATATTTTTAATTAATATTTGGGGAGTTTATTATTTATAAAATAGAATGATACTTTAAATAATAGTAACATGGTTTTTGGGAAAATTACTACTTTGAGATAAATAGAAATAAAAGGACTTTCGATAATTTAAAATAAAATGTTGTATTTTTGAAATAAATAGTAATAAACTGGTTTTGGAAGGTATTAATGGAATTTTAACGTATATCATTATTTTGATGTAAAATAATAAAATAGTTTTAAAAAGTGGTTTTGAGTATTTGAAAAATGGAGTACAATAGAGGATTGAAGGAATCTATTATCATTTTTAAAAGAGTATTATTGTTTTAAGATGCAATAAATAAGTGAAATCTTTAAAATGAACAAAAATAAATGATTTTATACTTAAAAGGATAATGAATGCAAATATATCATTTGGATGATTTTTGAATGTGTGATTAATTGACTATTTAATTATCATATATATTTGATGTTTGATGACAATATCGCATTTGGATGAGTGTGCGATATTTTACCATTATTGCTACTAGACGACGAGTAGTTAATTATGGTTATTTGATGATAGATGTTATGTTACTAATGTTGGTTGGATTAGTAAACATTTGATGATATTGATTTTGTGTTACTATTGTGGAGTGATTACTATACACTGGATGATTTATACTTACATTGACAATGTATTATTATAGTTAATAATTAATATTATATGTAATTATATATACATTGTGATTTTATTATTTGATGGATTGGGATTGTCATTGAATATTGTTGTTGTTTGATGATTATGCACTATTATTATTGTGGTTGCCCCATATGATGATTTGTTAAGATGGATGAATAGTAATACTATTTTTTTCTTCTACTGTTTGCATTAGTTGCATTGGCTATAATGGTTGCAATGGTTGCATTAGTTGAATTGATTGTATTGGTTGTGATGGTTGCAATGGTTGCATTAGTCGAATTGATTGCATTGGTTGCAATGGTTGCATGGATGCTAAGGTTGCAATGTACTAACAAGTATTTACATGTAGGAGAAGAGCAGGAAATAGAACTACATAGGCTTGATCCCTTGAAAGCTGTACATAGGCAGTCTTTTTCTATGCAATAGCATCGAGCCTATGGCTTGTAGTATATAAGGTTTGGCGCAGTCCAAACATAGTTGAAACTTTTTTTCTTTTATTATATACATACATACGTACGTACATACATACATACATACACACACACACACAGTTGTGAAGTTGCAGGTAGCAGCTGATGAGGAAGTAGAAAGGAGGATGTAAGCTATATCGTAGGAAGCTGATTTGGTATATTCTTTTATACCATTATTATATTATTCATAAGTTAACGATAATTGTATTACTGCAATGTAAATTTGACATGATAATGTTGTAAAATAATTAAATTATTGAGTTGATGTTCATCTATATTGATGTTTGTGAGGTTTTCCCTTTATATTCATTGTTTTAGAATTTTAAATTTTTATATACCCACGGTCCACTGCTCTTGATATCTAAACTTAGTTGTAAGCGCATTTTGACATCGTTTATAATTGATTTTAGATTTTAAAAATAGTGGGCCATTACACAGGCTCTAGATATCTAAGTAACGTAGTGACGACGAAGAGAAAATGTGCATAATATATCATTGCTTAGCGGTGTCGCTTAAAGGGTAAAAAAATTGAATTTCACCTAGATACTTTGTAAGTGATTAAGTCATATCCACTATTATACTTCAGAAAAGTCCTTATAAACATTAATATTTAAATTATTTAAATATTACCAAGGACTAAATTCACACCAAGGAGTCACACAACCATAGCTTTCAACCAAAAATGATTTATTACATTTATTTATAAAGGTTATAAATTACTATTATGGAGATATAAATATTATAATTACATCAATCAATTAAATTTATTGTTATTAAAAGGCTTAACTAATAAAATATATACTTTTTATCTATTTATTTTGTTTTTGAGCCAATATAATAACTTGAATATAACAAATAGTATATATGTTTATTATTTTGGTAGTTGAAAGTTTAAGCTTGTTATATAATAAGGCGGGTCAAAATATATAGGTATGGCTTATTAAATGGGTTAAACTATTTAAGATCTCACTTATAATGGGTCATACCTTGTATAGTTGAGGTAAGTGAGATAATTTACATAGCTTATTATGTTATAAATATACCTGGAGGCATAATTGTAAATATACAAAGAAATTCTTCTCTTCATTCTTAAATTATATCTTAATCGTGGACTTTGCAACTTCACCACCGAGTTAGAGAATTATTCTCTCCGAGGTAAAGCTGATTGTTCAAGGTGTGATCGATTGGTAGGATATAAAGTGATTTTTCAAAATTAATTAAATAAATATTAATATATGTATACATATAATTTTGTTTTAGGATTTTTATTTAGGTTTTAAAAGGCCACACTATCCATCGGTGGCACTTTATGCACAAATCATCATTACTGCCAAACACCTAACATCGTCTACACACATTCTAATAGTTTTTAGATGCTTGGCGTGGAGTGGTGGTTCAATTTTGGTAGAAATACCAATTTCAACGACGTATTGTGGTGTCAAGTCGATCTATCAGATATTAGGGTTATGTAAAATCGGTGTTGAGTTTGGATGGACTGACATAAGGAAGACCATCGTGAAAAGGGCTACTTTACGGTGGCATTATCACCTCCTCTAGGAAACTTAAATGGGTAGATAAATTTGATCGGCACAGACGTCTAATATCTTCTATTTTGGAAGGAGAAGGTAAAATTTCTTTTAAGTCCATTTAAATAATTAAATTACATATATAACTCTGACCATTCAAATACGTATAACTTTCACATACAAACTCTATTTTATGCGCAACTTGCACCACTAGGTTTATATTCATATTGTCAACATAGTGAGATTATTTAATTTTATAGTACATACTCTGACCATTCAAATACGTAGAACCAGACTTACCCAACCTCCCATTAAGAGGCGCTTTAGTGAGGCATTTGATAACGGCATTAAAGGCTGGTCTAGTGCTTTGGGTGCTAGCAAAATTAGAGACTTACTCGATCTTCCTCTAGGAGACGCTTCAGTGAGGCCTTTGATGACGGCACCGAAGGCTAGTGTGGTGCTCTGGGTAGCTATCTTAAGTAGAAACAGAAACTTATCCGGCTCCCTCTGGAAGGCGCTTTAGTGAGGCTTTTGATGACGGCACTAATGGCTGTTCTGACGCTTTCGATAGTTATCTTAAGCAGAACTAGAGACTTACCCAATCTCCCTCTAGGAGATGCTTCAATGAGGCCTTTGATGATGTCATTGGAGGCTTGTCAAACGCTTTGGGTAGCTACCTTATGCAGAACTAGAGACTTATCCGACCTCCCTCTTGGAGGTGGTTTAGTAATGCCTTTGATGACGACACTAAAGGCTTTTTTCATTTGTTTATGGAGAGTCATACTCCTCATCCAATAAACATTCTTATTTCAACTTCTTTATTCATCTATTGTTGGAAAATATGGTCGCAAATGTTCAGCATTCCATGTTCTTGCTATCATATTGCCATCAGGTCGGCATAATCTGTAGGTCCCGGGTAGGATTACTTTGTGTATGATTAGGGGTCCCTGCCAATTTGGCCCAAGTGGTCCTTCTACCGAGTTTTTAGTATTTGCCATAACTTTTAGGAGCACTAAATCTCGTTTTTAGAATGAACTTGCTTTTACGTTTGAGTTGTAATACTTGGATATCCTTCGTTGGTATTTAGCTGTCTGTATGGCTGCCTCATCTCTCAATTATTAATCAGATCTAAGGATTCTTTCCTCAATTCTTGATTCAGATTGAATGCATATGTTATTCTCCGATGAGAGGGAAATTCCACCTCAACTAGGAGCATTGCTTCACATCCATATGTTAATGAATATGGGATATGCCATGTTGCTGTTTTAGTAGAAGTTCAATTATTACCAAAGGTAACTCTTCTACCAAGTTTCCTTTTTCTTTATCTAATCGTTTCTTGAGAAGTGTTTTGATGATTTTATTGGTTGCCTCAATGGCTCCATTATCCCTAGGGTGAGCTATAGATGAAAAGCTCTTGTGATCCCATTTTTATTGTAGAACCGAGTGAATTCTTCACTTTCACATTGTGTTTCGTTATCAGATATTATCTTTTACGGGATTCCAAATCTGGTAATGATATTTTTGATTGCAAACTTGAGTACTTTTCTAGATGTGATATTTGGTAAGGGTTCTTCTTCTACCCACTTAGTGAAATAATCAATGGCCACTATAGTGTATTTGGCTCCCCTTTGGAGATAGATAGTGGTCCTATTACGTCGATTCCCCATATGTCGAAAGGCCATGGGCTTGAGATTGAAGTCAATCCGCTTGGCAGAAAATGTAGGATTTTAGAGAAATTTTGGCACTTGTTGCATCTTTTTTACATAGTCAATGGCGTGATTAGTCATTTGAGGCCAATAAAAGCATTGTCTCATGACCTTCTTAGATAGTTTATTCCACTAGAATGATCCCCACAAAACCTTTCAATGGCTTCTTTCAATAGTTTTAGTCCACTTTCTGGATCCTTACATCTTAAGTAGGGAAGAGAGTATTCCTTCTAAGAAAGTATTCCATTCATCATAAGGAAAGTTGGAGCCTGATGCTTAATCCTTCTTACCTCCTTTTTATCGGTCAGTGATGTTCCCTTTACAAGGTATTCCACAATGGGTGTCATCCAATTATTCTTATAGAGAACATTTGTCTCTGAATAGGAGAATTCTTCTTAAGGGATTTCATTTTCATTCTCTCTTTCCTCCTATCTATGTGCTAGAGCTTGAGATCTAGTCAATACCATCGATTCTTTTTCTGACTCGGGCATCTTCTCGTCTGTACTAGGATATGGTTGATAGCCCACTAGGATGATCCAGTTTTTTGGTGCTCCTCATGAAATGGCCAACTTAACTAAAGAATCAGCTTGGGAGTTCTTTCCTCATGGTACCTGGTGTATTGAGAAATTCTCGAATTGGTTCAGCATTTTCACTACTAGAACTACAGTATATAGCCACGAAAGGGTTCCAACGGCTGCCAACGGGAATTTCCAACGGCTACCAATGGCTCGTTATTTTTTAACAAGCCGTTGGTAACCGTTGTAAAAATGCCGTTTGCGGCCGTTGGAAGCCGTTGGAAATATTCGTGTAAACCTGCAGCAAGCCGAGAGCAACATTCTCCTCTCCTCCAACAAAAAACACCAAATCCTCCACCCTCTTCCTCCACTCCTCCTCTTTTCTTGCTCCCAGCCTCCCCACGCAACCGGCAGCCACTTCGACGCCATCAATCAACACCAGCGGCCTCTCTTCATCCAATTCCACTCCAAAATCAGGTTTTGCCTAAAACCCTAAAATTATAAATTTTGCTAATTTTGTGTTTAATTTGTTGTTATAGTTGTATCTAATGGCCTATTGATTGTTTATTATACCAAACTAAGTGCTAATTACAATTATTACCATCCAAATGTCCAAATTGTTTGTGTGTATATATTATGCACATATATACATATGTTCATAATTTAGTGTAAATGCGCATTTGAGTTAGCGTTAGATTAGTTAGGATTGATTTAAATTATTTTGTGTATGTTTTGTAAAATATTAGGCAAACATGAATTAGTCGAATATTTTACGAACATGAATTATATCTTTTACAAAATATATTAGCATTAGATAAGTATATAATTTAGTATATATATACACATGAATTATATATTTTGCGAAATAGTAAAAATCATATAATTTACTATATATTTAATAAAATAGTAGAATATAAATAAAATAATGCATAATATGCTTTATTTTATATATTTAATAAAACGGTAACATATAAACAAAATTTAAATCTCTTAGTGAATTTTTGGCCCCGTCTGACAAGTGTTATATATGATCATTGTTTGAATATTCGTTTTTATTGCAAAACGGATATTCATATTCATCTGATAAAATATTTGTTGGATTTGTCCCTGTATTGGACAAGTTACAAACACTATAAAGTAATTATGTTTCGTAAATCATATCGTTATAAACGGTTCACAAAATTTCGACGGCATTTCCTTTTCGTTCCTTATGTACATGCATATGTGTACAATACAAGGAACATGGGGGAAGTGCTGCCGAAATTTTGGGAAATCGTTTATAATGATATGATTTAAGAAATGTAATTACTATTGTGTTTGTAATGGAAAGTAGGATAACCGACCATCCCAAAAGGTACAAAAATGTAAAAAAAATAGCAAGAAATATAACTTTGTATATAAATGAAAATGGATTATAAAAAACAGTAAAATCTAAATGTGTTTATCGAATGTGATTAATAATTTTTTTACTATTGATCATAGGTTTTACAGTAGGAAAAATGGTCAATTATTTTATTAATCGAAGCTGGAGTATCAAAGAAGACAAATGGGAGGCTCAATACGTAAACATTTTCTTAACGGGGTAAATGTGTGCATTGAATTTGCTTTAAGTAATATTGGAAATGACGTAGAAATTCATTGTCCATGTAGTAGGTGCAAATTGTTGAAGCATTTAGTACCGAATATGGTTAGGATTCATTTGCGCCAATATGGTTTCGTAAACAATTATTTGGTGTGGGATCGTCATGGAGAAATTATAACACGTAATGAAGAACAATCAATAGAGGTCATTAGTGATGAAGTTAGTACGACGAATCTCATAGAACATATGGTTGAAGATGCAACACGATCAATGTTCCCTACTGTTGAAATTAATAACGACGATGTTAACGTCGAAGAGGAACCAAATGTTGGAGCGAAAAAAATATATGATTTATTGGATGCTGCTAAGAAACCTCTTTGGAATGGATGTACTAGTGGCACTCAATTATCGGCAACTGCAGAGTACATTGCAATGAAATCAAAGTACAACCTCACAGAAGCCGGATTTACGGCTGTTGTACAAGCTGCTAAACGCCATATGCCATCAGATAATTTAATGTGCGAAAATTATTATGAAGTGAAAAAACTTATGTCATCTTTCGGTTTGCCGTATCAAAAAATTGATACATGTCTAAATGGTTGCATGTTGTTTTGGAAAGATGATGTCAGTCTTCGGAATTGTAAAATATGTAATCAAGGAAGATACAAACCAAGGAAAAAAAGGGAAAAGAAGTTCCATACAAGCGTATGCATTATTTACCTATCACTCCTAAACTTCAAAGGTTATATGCATTATTTGTAACAGCGCATCATATGAGATGGCACAGTGTGAGAACACCTGAAGAAGGTACGTTAACACATCCATCTGATGGAGAAGTATGGAAGTATTTGGATAAGAAATATCCCAATTTCGCAGCGGAGAGCCGTAATGTTAGACTAGGTTTGTGTACTGATGGATTTTTACCGTTTTCTCAGTTTGGTTCTAAATATTCATCTTAGCCTATAATCATTACACCTTACAATCTACCCCCGTGGATGTGTATGAAAACTCCATATATGTTTCTCACAATTGTCATCCCTGGCCCAGATGAACCGACACAGGGTATCGATGTTTACTTACAACCGCTAATCGAAGAGTTGAAAACATTGTGGTATGAAGGAGTTGAAACATACGACGTATTGAAAGAAATTTTTTTCGGATGTTCGCTTCTTTGTTATGGACTATTAGCGAATTTCCTGCATATGCAATGCTTTCGGGTTGGAGTATGGCCGGTCGTTTTGCTTGTCCTTACTATATAGAAGAAACACGAGCATTTTCTTTACAGCATGGGAAGAAAATTTCATGGTTTGATTGTCATCGACGTTTTCTCCATATTAATCATACTTTTAGAAGAGACAAAAAAAAACTTCATAGCTAATAGACATGAGACTTTACAACCACAAACAATTTGGTCAAGTGAAGATATATATGAACTTGTAAAAGATTATCCAAAGATACATGAAACCGGGCAGAAAACTGAAATCCAAGGTAAATCGACGTTTCATAATTGGTGCAAACAGAGTATATTCTGGGAGTTGCCTTATTGGAAAAATCTTTTAACCCGTCATAATATTGACGTGATGCATAACGAGAAAAACGTATTCGATAATGTGTTTAATACACTTTTGAATGTTAAGGGCAAGACTAAGGACGATCTGAAATCAAGATGTGATATAGAAGAAATATGTAATCGTCCTGAGCTTCATATGAAGCCAAATGGCACTAAAAAACCCAAAGCATGTTATGAACTAGATAACAACCAAGTTAAAGTACTGTTAAAATGGGTGGAAGGATTATGATTTCCTGATGGAATTTCATCTAATCTTCGTAGATGTGTCGACTATAAGAACGGAAGACTAAGTGGGATGAAAAGCCATGATTGTCTTGTAATGATGCAAAATTTGTTACCCGTCGCTTTCAAAGAATTGTTGCCCGTAAAAGTTTGGAAGGTTATAACAGAACTTAGTTTATTTTATAAGGAGCTTTGTTCAACTACGTTAAAAGTTGACCGTCTTCGTAAACTTGAGTTAGAAATCCCTAAACTGCTCTGCAAACTGGAGAAAATATTTCCTCCAGGTTTGTTCGATGTAATGGAGCATTTACCTGTTCATCTTCCATTTGAAGCACGTCTTCGAGGTCCTATGCAATATGGATGGATGTATCCATTTGAGAGGTATGTTGTTAATACTGAGTATGTAAATGTTAATTTAACTATAAATAAAAATCACTATTGATATGAAATATTTTTTATTAGGTACTTAAATCATTTAAAGAAAAAAGTGAGACAAAAAGCTCGAGTTGAAGGTTCGATTTGCAAATCATATATCGAAGAAGAAGCATCGTTCTTTTTCTCTCATTATTTCAATGATCATGTGAATTTATCATTTCAAAGTGTTGCGCGTAATAATGAGGCCGTTGAACAAGATTCTTCTTCTAAAGCAATGTTATCTATTTTTAAACAACATGGTCGACATGCTGGAAAATGTGTAGAAGTTTACTTAGATGATAGAGATTACCATGTAGTACACACATATATTCTTCTTAATTGTCCAAAAGTTGCACCATTTATTAGGTAATTATCAGATTACAAGTTTTGATAAATTTAATTTAATACTGCATGTGTAAATTAATAATAAAGCAATATATTATGTTTTTGTTTGCAGTGTTTATGAATCACAAAATCCAAACGGCGATTTAAGCAAAAATTTCGCTACTTGGTTTTCGAACTACGTTTGTGATCCTACAAATAATGTGGTCGATGAAGGATTAAAACATTTGGCGTTGGGACAAAAAAGGAAAGTTAAAACGTATCCAATTTTTTTTGTTAATGGATATAAATTCAACACCAAAGAATACGGTGCTGAAAAATTAACAAACAATACCGGTGTATTTGTTAAAGGTAGTGATGATCCTAATAATCATATACATGATTTTTATGGCGTGTTAACCCAGATTTTGCAATTGACATATTTTATAAGACCCGCAGAGGAAGTTTTTTTGTTTAGGTGCAACTGGTTCAGCAATGTTCCAGGTTCTGGTATTAACGTGCATCCAAATTATAATCTTATAGAAATAAAACATACCTCCCGTTATCAGCAGTACGATCCTTTTGTACTAGCCAAACAAGCCCTAGAAGTTTATTACGCCCCTTATCCGTCTCTAAAAAGAGATAAAGCGGATTGGTCTGCGGTTTTTAAAACCAAGGCGAGATTTACATTCGATGGAAAGAATATTCCAGAAGAACAAGCCTAAGAAGATATCGAGGAAAATGTTGAAATCACAATTACAGACGATCAAACTGATTTTGGACAATTAAATGATGAGACAAATGTATTAGTCGAAGCATTTGAGAGTGTAGAGGAAAATGATATAGAACACGAGACCGAGTATGAATCAGAAAACGACGAGGACTGAGTAATATCCGGTAATTTTTACAATTATTCGCGCACACGCATCACATATCATCATCATCATTACATGCACTACCAATTAAAAATGACTTTATTACATGCACCACATATCATCATCATTTTATCTATGTCTAAAATTAAAAATGAAACTTTCAACAGGTATTATGTCAGGCTCCAGACGTCGTAGCTCTTCTCGCTCAGCCGGCGAGAGTAGTGGTGAGCCTCCGGCTCGACCACTTGTATATTTGCAGCCGAAGGCTGATGGAGCGTAAGTATCAAAATTAAAATGATAACAATATAAATTTGTTCATATATATATATATATACTTGTCTAAAGCTTTGTTTTATATTTAACACAAGGGATTTGATTTGGAGCCCTCAAGAGTTGTGCTTGGCATTTCCAAGCAATCATATATGAGCAGGATGACAAATTGCTGGCCTAAGTGGAGTAAGATCCCTGACCAAGTCAGGGAGGCCATCTGGCAGGATTTTTTGGTGAGTTTATACCACTTTACTATATGAATAAGTATAAATGAACAATTAGTAATATTTTCTCTTTGTACAGGGGCAAGTGGACTTGGCGGAGCCCGATGTCACCATGGTTCAGCGCCACTGGAATTCGAAGGTCGCCAAAAATTACAGGGAGGTAATGTCAGCTCTTAAAAAATCGGGGAAGAAACCGAACTGGATGGGTGCTTCCGTATGGGATTCTTGGATGAGTTGGTGGGAGACCGACGATTTCAAGGTAAATCTACCAAATATATAGTTAATTATTTCGAAATTAGTAAATATAATATTCAATTTAAATTGCAGGTGGAGTCGGAGAGGAACTCTGCCAATAGAAGTAGGAATCCTGTAACGCATCGTGGTGGATCCAAGTCTTTTCAGCATCACCGTGAGGACTTGGTAATTTATCAATTACGAATCTAAACCGTTATTACATTTTGTATATTAATCAGTTCAGTAATTAGCTATGAAAAATTAAAATATATAAATTATTTATTGCAGGAAAGATCGCTTGGACGTCCCGTGTCTATGATGGAGGTATTTACCCGCACCCACGCATCAAGACAAGCAGACAATGCTGGCAAAATTACATATCAATGGGATGATGATGATAAGGCGACGGCTGCATATGTATGCATATGTTAAATCTTATTTTATTAATATCGATATGTTTAAATCCTATTCTACTAATTTTAACCTGTAAATGTTTTTTATTTCAGGCAAAGTTTCAGGAGGCACGGGCAGAGCTGCTTTCAGAATCGGATCGCGATGAGTTGACGGTAGAGGAGCAAGATAATATTTTCGACGTTATTATGGATCTGGCGCAGCGAAATAGGCGTTATGGCTATGGAAACCAAGCGGTAATCTTATAAACATTGCAATATTATATTTAATAAATTAACCTATAGATACACTATACATATGATGATTTCTACCTGAGTTAAATCTAACATATACGTGATTTATAAATATTAGATAAGTAAAAAAGGAAAAATATACAAAGATATGTGATGAAAATGGATGAACCAAAAATAATAATATAAGAATACTTTTAACACCTATATATTGTATTAAAAATATGCATTTCCTTGTGGTATATGCATTGCTTAAGATCACATCATTTACGTTTCTATATTTTAAAATATGCATTGCTTAAGAAAATGATTATAATACAAATGTGAACATCTCACATTCTATTTGCAGGTTCGGGCAGCTCTAAAGGCGTGTGACAAAGCTGAAATAAAAGAGCTTAGAGCCATGGTTGAGCAGCTGCAAGAGCAGGACCGTCTTCGCGCTATATAAATGGAGCAGCTGAATCAACGTTTAGCGGAGTACGCGCAGAGGCATGGTTCCTTCCCTTCGTCGCCTGGTGCTTCCGGAGGTGATGATGATGCTTGAGAGGTATGATGATTATTGTCTTTGTGGTTGGTTATTGTATATATTGACTTTGAGGTGGTGAGGATTGTGTTTGATGGTTATTGTGTATATATTGACTTTGAGGTGGTGAGGTTTAAGTGTTTGCATTGTATATATTGACTTGAATATGGAGTTGGAGTTGGTGTTGGTGAGGGTTTTGTTGTTTATGTACATATTGACTTGGAGTTTGGTTTGAAAATGTAATGTTTGATGTTGATTTTTGGTTGTTTGTATTGTTTGTGGTATAATGTGTTGGATATGTGATATATATGTGAAATGGAGTGGAAATGGAATGGAAATGGAATGGAAATTGATATATATTGATTGTGTGTGGCTGGAAGGTGAATGGCTTGCTGTTATAAAAAAAAATTCACCCAGATTAACAACGGCTACCAACGGCTCTTTGGTCATTTTAAACCAACGGCTTCCAACGGCCTCCATCGACAATATACCTTTGGGAGGCGTTGGAAAAGCCATTAGAATAGCCCCGTTGTTTCCATTGGAAGCCGTTGGAAAGTGTGAGCGCTATTCCAACGGCTTTTCCAACGGCTCCCAACGGCCGCCAACGGCTTGGAGCCGTTGGAATAACCGGTTTCTCTTGTAGTGTTTCAACACCTTCTTTACATATAAGACTAGCTTGGCATCCTTTGCATGGTATGTTTGATTCAATTGATTTACCATTAATTGGGAATTACTGAAAATTTCGCTTTCTTGAATTTTTAGTTGTAGTGTCAAAGTGAGTCCTACCACCATTAGTTCATACTCTATCATATTATTAGTGACCGAAAATCCTAATTTCATTGCATAATATAGGTGATATCCATCGGGTGTGATAATAAGATATCCTGCTCCAGCACCTTGTTCATTTGTAGCTCCATTTACAAATAATTGCCACTTAGGTTGCAGGTTATTTTCCTTTTCTAACCGTTCTTTTATGAAACCTATACACACATTAACAAAATTAGCTAAAGCTTGTCCTTTGATTCCCTTTCTCGAGATAGAAATTCAATGTCATTTTGACCAAGCTCTGTCCTCCATTTTACCAATCATATGAGGCTTCTGGTTTACTGAAAATTTGCTTGAGAGGTAAATTGGTTAAAACCTTGATTGGATGTGCTTAAAAGTAAGCTCTTAGCTTTCGTGTTGTAAGCATTAAGTAGTATGCTAGTTTCTCTATGACTAGACTAGATATCTAGTCTCTACATCTTTTAGCCTTCTACTTGCATAGTATACCGGATATGTTTGCAACTAAATTGGTCACAAACACCCAAGAATATATTTTTGTAGAAAAGTAAGTGAAGAAAAATAAACAAACTGAGTATATGGTTTAACAAGTAACAGAGATTACTATAATCAGAGACACAGAAATTTATAGTGGCTCGGCATTGTATGCATACATCCACTTTGAAGATTATCCTTTATTAATCACTTATAAATCTGATTACAGAAGTAGAATAAAGCAAATACTTGAATACAATAGAGCCTAGAGTAACAAGCAGCGTAAAGATCCTCAGAATGACCTATCGGGCCACTATTCATAGGTGAAGATGACCATATATCTCTTTGAAATTTCGGCTGAAGGACCTTCTAATCCACTTGGGCCCACTAGAGGGATCGCTAGGCCCAATTCCTAATGTGGAGGGATCGGTACCGATCCCTTCTTTGGTTGAATTTTGGGGAGTAATCCCTATAATGGCTTCATCATGCAAAAATATGTTTAACCTTCAATTTTCACGTCATTTAGATCATTAGAACTCAAGTTATTGCTTGATCTTTGATTCAACATTACTTGTGCACTGCTCTCTGCCTGCCAATCCCTTCCAAGGGAGACATGCCGATCCCTCCAACATTGTACTTTTGATGTGCGATCCCTAGGGTTGGTTCCCTAGGATCTATATACCTTGCTCTCCAAATTACATATGCTTTAGACATGTAAATCTCGAGACATTGATTGTTTTCTATAACAATGCTCTTGTATTTCTATGCATGCCGACCCCTCCTTCATGAAGTATGTCAACCCTCTTAATGAGCCAATATATACCAATCCGTTGCATCCATCGAGCCATATTCCATACTTTGAGCATCCTACATTGCACATCCATCAAATCCATTTAATCTTGATTTATATTATCATTGTACTTGACTTTTGGGTCCCACAATCATCACTCTGGAATTGTTAGCCTTGATGGCAATCGAATCTAACTCATGCAATCAGTTTGAAATAGCCAGGCTAGAATGCCGGATAACACTTGCCCCCAAAGTACGTCTTTTGGTGAACATGACGTGCTTTGAATCGAAGCAAATTAGAGTCGTCAATAAGGAATCCATCCAGCTTTCTGAATAATTACTATCCATCCGCTGAACTATTTCTCCAAGGCGTTATTATACTCATTGATCACCATGACACTTGTTCGATTTCCAATAGTATAAAACCAAGGCTATACTCTATTAGTTAATATTCATGAGTTTGGTTCCACAAGGCTAATAGGTTTTGGTTGTTTGTTCCAGCCTGATTTCAATTTCTGTCGATTTCAAAAAATTGAACATTTGGGTAACACACGTGCATGTTCATATACACGTTCTTGTTGCTGGCTCCTGGACATGCTCACACATTCATGGATCATCGCCAACTTTCCTACATTTTATATGTACATGTTTATAGTTGAACCTTCACAATCATCATTCTTTTTTTTTATTTGTTGGGTTCGGCATGTGTTTAGCCGACCCCTCTCTTTCTTTCTCTTTTTTTTTGTTTTCTCGTTTACAGGGATCAGTGCTTTCTATGCCGATGCCTCTTTCTCCTTCCTTTTTATTATTCACGCACTTATAGGGATCATTAAGCCTTCATGCCGATTCCTATTTCCATGCTTCGTGCTAAAGACTTGGGCCGATCTCTCAGTCCATATATATATAAAGTAGCTTTCCCACTTCCTTCACTGTTACTTACTTCATTTTCTCATTTCCATACAAAGCACCGAACCCTCTCACTCTTCAATTCAAAATGAACCTTCCTTCTTTTCTTCTCCCTTCAATTTAGAAACAAAATCTTTTCATGATTCAATCTGTGTTTACAAACCATCTTCCTCATACTTTCCATCTCAATCGCCTTCGAACTTCTCGCCAATTCCTTTAACATATTCTCACATAGCTGAGCCTTCTCGACTTCATCTTTTGGTTTCATAGTGAGTAAGGGATTCCGTGTCATTAGTGATTTTGATGGAACTCGAGGCCGTGACGATACAGTGATCGAAGCAGCGTGGAGAAGAATCATTGGTGGATAGGGCTTGGAAAAATAAATAAGGAGAAGGAAGAAGGGAGAATGGAGGAGGAAGAAGATAGAGTGGAGGAGGGATCGATGTTGGATGTTTGGATTATGCCGATCCCTCGGCATAGAGGCTTGATGAGTAGAGGGTGAAGTAGAGGGATTGGTAGGATTAGGGGTCGGTAGTGTTTGTTGTGAGAGAGGGATCGATTGAGAGGCTATGGGTTAGGGACCGGTATAACTATAGGGATCGGTATAAAGTTAGGGATCGGCATGAAAATAGGGATCAACATAAAGAGCTCTTTGAACTAGTAATCTAATCTAACCTTAATTGTTCAAACAATCACCACCAATTCACCTTAACGAAATTGGGCATATGATGATGGCGAACAATAAAACTTGCATATTCACTATTGAACTTGACATTGAACAATCAAATTCTTGGAACTTTCAACATAGACTAAAAACTCGCATATGGACTTGAACGATAAACTTTACACTTTGATATGCCGATAGTCGATCCTAGAGCTTTTACAACTGATCAATCTTTTTGCCAGTTGAGACGGTCAGTGATGACGGTCACTCTGGTCAGAATCCAAAGTCTCGTCATTTAACTTCATTTTCTGATTTTAAGCTGTTTATTTCTGCAATACACTGCACTAGTTCACACTTAACACAGGGTGAGCATGTAAACTTTTCTAACCTCGATTATGTACTAAGTATAGCTAACATGGACTCCGGAGGCTCAGAGCATTTAGCTACTTTGTCCTCTGAACCAGCCATGCAGCATATCGATCCTGAAGCCAAATCGAGCTCTATGACTATATCTGCTAGACTTTCTCCTAGTCATCAAGCCGAACAAACGGAAGTTTCTGGTCCATCGGTCAACCTTTTTTCAGATGTTCTGGTCCTTTCAACGGAGGATATAAGCCCTGCTCCCGATGCAGCAGAAGGTGCCATTCTCCTAGATGACTCAATAGATTCTCAAGCCTCCCGAATTGGTGAGGTTTCCTTTGGCATGCTATGTTCTATACATGGAATTCCATTTGTAGACGGCCCAGTTCCTTCGATAAACGATAGGCCTCACTTGCCCTTGGAGGGACACATGGCGTGTAACAAATTTATGTGTTTGGCCCGATGTGTACCGCCCTTCAATTCGTTTATTTGAGAAATGTTGAGATATCTTGGAATAGCTCCCACTCAACTCCATCCGAATAGCTACGCCTTCTTACATGGAACTTTTTTGGTGTTCATGAGCGTCCTATTTCGCCTGCCAACTCCCAAGGATATAAGATTCATTTACAACTTTAAACCACGGTCAGGAAGTCCTTCCTACGTTTTTCTTGAACTTCACTTAACTGCTAAGTCTTAACAGGCGCTTGGAATGGACTCTCTCTATTCAAACATGAGTGGTTCTATGCTCGGTGTCCACCTGGCTTCGCAAGGCTATGGTTGGAAAGACGTAAGTGTTATTTTCATTTCATTATTAAGTCCGTTAATCCAAGTCATATTTTTGAATCTACTAACATCCGGAATCCCTACAGGTGCCCATGTTCTGAAGGCATTAGTTTTTCATGAGCGGTCTCTGCTATTCCTGCTACCCCTGTCGAAGACAGGGACATCAAACTTCTTGTAACTGATGAGTTATTATCTTTATTTGGGCTGTTGGAAGAGGGTCGTAGCATTGGGCTCCCCGGAAGTGCAGCATTACCGAGAAATGTAGCGGAGCAAGAAAGGGATGCCGACAATCCTATCGTGCCCCTAGTCGAGGGGACTCAGGACAACATTGGAGAGAGCGAAATCAGCAGTGGCCAGACCGATGAGCCTGGCAACATTGGTGCAGGCCCGGGTAAAGTGTCTGTGGTTAAATCATCACAAGACGCATGACCCCAAACTCCAACTAAGAAAATGAAGAGATTGGTATACAAACTTCATAGAAGAAAAACTGTTAAAGACCCAGAGTTTGTTATCACTTCTATTGACGAAGAATCATCTTCCCAATGCTGGGAATGTTCACTGAAAGGATTTTCAAATCTCCATATTCCCGATGATATTATGACCTATGACTTTCCAACATCAATATCGAGAGGCTCAATTCTCCTACTAGACATGGCGAAGGCATCCTTCCTACAGATAGAGGAGAGAAAACACTCATAAGCAAGGCTACAGCTACTGGTCTGTCAGAAGGTAACACTAGGACACTCACAACCACGTGCACTTTACTACACACTCATCATCAATCCTTCGCATAATAGTTACTTACATGTTATTATTTGGTCTTTGCAGGTTCAATGGCTCAGTTTCGGGCTTTTGATCGCTTAAGGGGCTCTTCGACACATTATCGATCTAGCCGCAACTCAAAATCTGGCAGGCACAGGGAAAAAGACGACGGACAGGAAAAAAACTAAAATCTGGCAGGCACAGGGAAAAAGACGACGGACAGGAAAAAAACTATCATTCAAGGGAATCTTCCTCTTCCAAGGGCAAGTCTCAATTTCAGACATCTCGCAAGGGAGATCAACACAATTTTCCTATTTATAGCGGAGACCAGCTTCCCTTCCGCGGCCCTCAAATTGCCACATCACATGAGCAACACTCTAGTTCTTCTGGATCTAGGAAATCTGGGGACCGTAGATCGAGCAAGCATCCAATTGCCACTTCCGATCCATCCTTGTCGATCGCTGCTCTTGACACTTCTACAGTGGAGAAATTGGCCGAACTTAAGGCCACTTTCCCGAAAATCTGATTCGATGGGCTTAAATTTCTTCGTACAGTACATTTGATCCCGAGGCACGCCAAAGCAAGCTCTCTCGCATGTGTTAATGACATGTTCGTGTAGCATGAATCATTTCAACACTTAGCGAAAAAAATCTCCGAAGTATCGATCGAGCGACAATAAGAAATAGATCGTCGCAAACTAGAGGCAATACACGATAAAGACATAATCAAACACAAGGATAATGAACTATCGGAGTATTTGTGTTTGTTTTCTTTTCTCTTCTTTTCTTTTCTACTTCTCACCCCTTTCTTTCTTACTGTCGATGCGATTTTCCGGGAGTGGAAACCCGGGTCGTCACCCGTGGTATCAGAGCAGTAGGTTGAGTGAATACCTAGGCTCTGAAGTGGTGTCTATCTTGAGAGCGCGTAATTGTTAGTTATATAAAAATGGTTTTATATTGTGTTAATTGATCGGTTGAGTGGTATATGGATTCTGGTCAATACGAGTAGCTAACGTTATTGATAGGGATCTCTAAACACTTAAACCAGGCCAACGGACACAATATTGTTTTAAAGAGGTAAATGAAATAATTTTACCCAGAAATAATTTCTATATAAAAAGTATCATTTTAAATATATATATATTTCTACCTATTTGTTGGGTTACCTGTTCGGGTTTTCCAATATAGGATATAAAGGTAGATAGGGTAGTGGTGTGTGTAACACGACTACAAATAGTTAGAATTTGAGTGTTGAGGTTGGAAGTATATCTGACAAGACTGTAGACCTAATACTGTCTCGAGTGAACTTTGCTGTGGTGAAGGATTTCATCGATCTCCGAAGGAAACTGTAATGGTTCGGAGTTTATCTTTGAAGTGTGGATGAGTAGAGTTGGATCTGTCGGTTGAACAGAAGCGAGTGATGGTACTTTGATACCTCAGGTAATAGTAGCTGTATGATGAGATACAGTGACGATGGATGTTCCCGAAGATGTTTTCTTTGGAACAAGATTAAGGAAGTGTGAATGTTTCGGTGTTGTGGCTGAGTTCAGCACGGTGTTTCTGTTTGGTTTGGAGTCCAAGTTTCTCGAAGATCTTTGGAATAGGAAGTCCTTGGCATCAGTGTCAGCAATGCAGCTCGGAGTATTCTGTGATGGCAGGAAGTTTTCTGGATGAGCAGTTTTTCTGGAAGTGAAGTTCAGAAGCAGCAGAGTGGATCCATTTCTTCGATAAATTGGATAAATAAGTGTAAGCTGTTCTGATTGGTAAAGAGGAACAGTTTTTCTTTGGAATTAGGTCGGGTTGATCGCAAAAGTGACTTGCGATTGTCTGAGTGTTCTCTTGGGTTGTCAGAATTTTTCTGGATGTCTTCAGAGAAGTCAGAAGTTTGTCCGCATCTGAAGATTGAGTTTTCTTATCGACTAGATTCCAGGAGTGATACTGGTGGTTCAGCCTAGTTGAAGGATGTTTCTAGAAATAGAGTTTGGTGAAGCAGCTCAGGATTTGATGGAGTATCTGAGTTTTCTTTATGGATCTGTTGAACCATTTTTCTGGAATGAGTTGTCCAGTCTGTGCTTGTGTTCGTCATCAGCATTCTTATCTACTTCAGATCAGAGTGGTGCAGCAGAAGCAGTTTGGAAGTGCATCTGTCTTGTTTCCTGGATAGGAGAAGATAGTTCAGTCTTCTGATGTTTGAGGATTAGAGTTGGTATACTTGGTTGTTGAGTCAGACTCGTCTGTAGTCTGATATTCTGTCTAGTTTGCAGATCTAGATGAGTAGGAACTCTGTAGCTTCGTAGTTTAGATTGTTTGTAGAGCGAGTGTCCCGATATATATACTTGGGGAAACTCGAGGAAATTCTATCCAGAATTTTGTCTGGATAGTTAGAATTGTTTGTTTGGATGATTGGTTGCTATGGTTGTTAGCATATGGATGATAGTATATGCTTATGATTTAAATGGATTATTAAATTACCTTTGTTTTAAATTTCGGGGACGAAATTATTTTAAGGGGGGAGGAATGTGATATCCCGGGATTTTGGACAATAATCAATTTAATAATCTATATTTAAAAATTAAATTGATTGATAATCTTTGTTAATAAAATTTGGATAAATTTAATAATTTAATTAAATAAATATTTAATTAGTGAATTCTATCTTTTAAAAGTTAATAGAATGATTTCTATTTATAATGTATAGATATAATTTTATATATTGTAAATAGATAAGTTGGTTTGAATTTAACAAATAAAATTATGTTTTCAAATTTCTAATATATATTTGGTAATTTGGAAATTATGATTTAAATTAATATTAAGCTTTCCAAAGATATTTAATAAATAACTATATAGTTTAAAATACATATATACATTTACATAAGAATTATTAAGTGAAAAATCTTTGTTAACATTTTAAATATATACTCATTAATTAAAAAAGGACATGTGTTATTATTTTAAAGCCTCCATATTACAAGTGTTAATTAGTTAAATATGATATAGGACAAGTGTCATTCAATTTGGTTTTCTTTTATTTTTATTTAAAGTTAAATTTCAGCCTATATATATATATCCATATTTCCTTCCATTCTTTTTCTATTTTTCTTTCTAAATCTAAAGCCAAGTACAAAATCTGCAAAACCTTTTTCTAAAAACAAAATTCCAAACCTGAAAACATTTTCTCAAAAACCCTATACAAACTCCTCATAAACGAATCTATAATCAACATCCTCCTCAAAATCTGAGATGCAAATCTAAGCCTGTAATCCTCTTCAAAACTACACCTGGAAATGCATTTTCACAAATTAAACCCAAGCCTGAAATTCTTCAACCCTGTTTTGAGAGCAATCAGATACAATACTATCTGTAATCAAGCCTTAAGCCATTTTTCAACAAGTTTCAAAGGCATGCAAGTTTTAAATCAAACAAAGGCACCTTCCAGTTCTCAAGTTTTCAAAAGACAAATTCCAGCAAAAGTTTTCAAAGCTATTTTCAAAAATGAAGGCTCTGTCTTCTTCAAAAAAATAAGGTGAGTAACTTTTAATTCTAAAATCTAGTATGGTTGAATAATAAATGTGTATTGATAAGTGAATGCCTGATATTTGTGTGCATGTTGTTTTTAAGTACCCTGTTCATCATTGTCTTAGGGAAGTAACAAATTCTTTTTAAAATGCTTAAGTATAAATGGGTACATGTGAATCTCTGAAGCAAGAATGGTTGTATATATATGTGAAATCTCTGTGAATATTGGATGATGGATGTGTGCATGTTTGTGAAATATCTGTACCATCTCTGTTTCAAGTTTCTAGACAAAGTTTGATTCAAAAATCATTATCTCATGGTCTAATCTTTATTAGAATGTAAGATTAAAACAAAAATGGGTTGTTTCATTTTAAACTTTAGTTTAGAGTTTAAAATTAAGTCAAAATAATATTAACTTGGCTCTGGAAATCATAAATACCAGAATGCTTAAAGCTAAGTCAAAAATTTAAGTTTAATAATTCGTAGATTCAGGGTTATGAAACAAATCCCTAAACAAAATTATGATTTTTAAAAATAAAATCACCAATTCTAGTATTGGAATCAGAGAGCAGTTCATAGTTGTCTGGATTATGTATTTTGGCTTGTTACTGTTGATCTAAATGATCGGAGGAATCAAGTTTACTTCTGGAGATGGAGGAGTGGTCAGTGATGACGAGAAAATTATCTGATGATGATATACTTCACCGTGGAGATGGTGATGGGGAAATTTGGTTTGTAGCCCTAGTTTGGGTAGAGTTGGTATATTTGATTGGTACGACTCCACTGTTTGATCGAGTTCAACTATGTTTTGGGTAATGGAAGTAGGCGTGTAGGGGAAGACTTGACCGGAATTTCAAGGCTACTGGTGATCGGAGGCAGGAGTACGTGAGATTTTCCAGGCTTTGGTGGTTCGATACTTTCTGTTCCAGGTTTCGTTTGAATGTTCGAATTCAAATTCGAGCTCGTATTGATGTTTATGTTGATCGTGTTGGGACGTGAGTGTGATCGCCGATGGTGAGAGATCATCAAAGATGATCGGAGCTGCAGCGTTTGGCTGTGCATGTGCACGGTGCACAATTATCTGATGAAGTTTGGTATGGGGAATATGGTACTCGAGTTTCTCGAGTCGATTGCGTGTTTTGCTCGAAGTAATCTGGAAATTTTCTCGAGGGAATTGGGTTGTTGACTCGAAGCATTAAGATATGACTCAGGTTGAAATGGTATTACAGGTTTTAACAGAAACCTGTTGTTCAGTTTTTAAATTTTAAAATGAAATTTAAAATTGAAGTTTAAATATAAAAGTAAAGTTTAAATAAGTTTAAATCTAGTTTTATTTGGAGTTTAAGTTTAGATCTCAGTTTTCAAATAAGATAAAGTTTTAAAATTTGAATTGATTTAACTACTTTAAAAAGGGTTAAGTAGTTTGAATTTTAAAAATGAAGTTTTAAATTATAAATAGGATTCTAAATCTAAAGATTAATCTGGAATCAAAAGTTAATATGCATTTCAATTTTGAAATAAAAAGAAGTTTTTAAATTTAAAATGTTTTAAACAATTTGAATGTTAAAGTGTATTTTTAAATTGATTTGAAATGAATTTGGTTTTAAATTTGTTTAATTAAGTAAATATTTCTTTAACATGTGATTTAAAAGGATAGTTTTAAAACTTTGTTAAGTTAAATTTGTCTTCATTTTAAATCTTAAATTTAAAATGAAATTTAAAAGTAAATTTAAGTTAAATTGTTTTAAATGCTTTATTAATGATATTTTAATCATTAATAAGAATTAAGTTTATCTTAAAGATAATTAAGATATAATAATTTGGGATAAATTATTAAGGTAATTAAAGTTAATTTATCAAATTAAATTAATTTATGATTTGGATTAATAAATTTAGTAATTAAGGGTTTAAATTGATTAATTAAGGTTTAATTAAATTAATTAAAGGTTAATTAATTTGAAATTAAGGATCATTAATTAGATAAGTTAAGATTTATTAATTAATGATTAGGAATAAATAAATTAATAAATTAAGGATTAATTAAGTTATTGTTAGGTACTTAATTAATTAAGTAATTAGAGATTAATTTATTAGTAATTAGAATTAATTAAATTGTAATTAATAATGGTTAATTAAATTTTAATTATTTAAGAAAAATAATTTAAGAATAGTAATAGTTAATGTAGATCATTAACTTGGGTTTAATAAATAATTTATTTATGAGATTAATTTTGATAATTAAATAGATTAATTAATTAAGGTTAATCAATTGTGGAATTGTTTAATTAAGTATAAATACTTAATGAAAGTAATTAAAGGAATAAACTACTTAATGTAATTTAATGAAGTATAATTACTTAGGAAGTAATTAATGGATAATTACTGATGTAATTAATGGAGTAATTAAGGGTAATTAATTACTTAATAGAATTAATCAAGGGATTAATTAAGAAATTAATTAAGGAATGATTAATTTATTTAAAGAAGTAATTAAGAGTAGTTAATTACTGAATGTGATTAATCGAGAATGATTAATAATTATGATTAAATTGAAGATTAATTACTTAATGTAATTAATTTAATTAGAATAATTAATAATAAAAATGTAATTAAGGATCATTAATTAATATAATTAATGATGTAATTAAGATTGGTTAATTAAGTAATAATTAATAAATGAAGTAATTAATCAATGTAATTAATTAAGGATTAATGTAATTAATTATAGTTGATTAAGTTAATTAATTTTAGTTAATTAATTAATGATGTAATTAAAGGTTAATTACAATAAGTGGTTAAGGATAATTAATTTAAGTAATTAATTGAGAATAAATTACTTGAATGTAATCAAAAGATAATTAATCAAGATGATTAATTGAAATGAATTATTAGAGGATAATTAATTAATTGATTGTAATTAATTAATGGTTAAGTAAGAAGGATTTATAAAATGAAGTAATTAATTTAATTCAATTTAAATTAAGATGATATAAATCATTACTTATGAATGGGTGTTAGTATTGGATACTTGACTTTGATTGATATCTCTGATGAGATATATGCTGTGTGATATGGATGTTAGTTGAATTGTATGGATTATCTGATAATGTTGATTATCTGTTGTGAATTATCTTTCTATGTGTATAAAGATAATAAATTGGATTGTTTTAACCTTTAAAACAACTTGGCCTTAAAAGATACGTTTTGGATTTCGATGAGACCGGGATCGGGTTTCCGTATACCGGATTTCCAGGTCTGGAGACCCGAATACCACATCGATCCAAATTAACGATAGGTCGTGAATCAAGTGAAGATGAAGATTTAGAGTGCAAGGGTTATTGTCGTTAACTCTGAGGGTGATTCCAAAACGAGTGTAACGAGATAATGCCTTCGGTTTCGTTCGAACCCGGAACGAACTTGTATGGATTGAATGCTTTCAGCACATCGTCAGGTGGACGATGAGCATTCTAAGTGATGTGTTCTTTTCTAAGGTAATCGTGACCTCAAGCCTCACAAACCGGGAATGGCTAAAACAGGGGAGGTGCAGCAAGGTTAGTGGGTAGCACCCAAGTAGGACAAGGTTACCTCTGTCTAGATGTCCCTTTCTATTTTCGACTTAGTGGTGCGGTTGCTGATCCCAACCGTGAGGTATCTTGTGCGGGAATTATCCAGTAAGGGATGTTCCGACCTTGTGTTGCAGGGGATTGGGAGTGATCCTCGGTACGGTGATCTAGGCCACGTACTGTGACGGGCGGTACCCCGGTAGCCCTGCCATTGTATGGAATCCAAAATCCAATAAGTGCCAACGGACTTGATTGTATAACCCACTTTGTGGCTAGTATGCTGGAATTTAATAATGTAACAATTTCAGCTATTTCATATTTATTTGAAAACCCTAGACCCTATTATAATACAATCGAATTTCCTATCAAATGTTTTGGTTAGCGTAAGGTAAAAACTTACCCATGTTTATGTGTGGGAAGTCTTACGTGATACCTTTTCTTTCAAAAGGTTTTGAAGTTAAGCAAGTTTAACCTGTTACTCACACCAGACCCATGTCTGACCCAAGTTGTTTATTTCTGTTTTATAAACTCTTGGGTACTCAAATTTTTACGAGTAGCCAAGGGATTCAGGTTAGCCTTGACGAATTGTGGAGGAGCAATGGAGCAGGAGGCTTCGGCGTTGTAGATAGATAGTAGTTTCCGCTGTGTTGATCTTGTTTAGATCTTTGTTTTGTATTGAGATGTAATAACTAGACAAATGTTTATAACTGTCTAGTATATGATGTGTAATCTGTGTAACTCTGATAAGTGTCGTATATGATACTATGTAATATTTATGTGATATAATATATTTTGTTCGTTTCCGCTGTGAGTATTTGTGTTTGTTTTCTTTTCTCTTCTTTTCTTTTCTACTTCTCACCCCTTTCTTTCTTACTGTCGATGCGATTTTCCGGGAGTGGAAACCCGGGTCGTCACCCGTGGTATCAGAGCAGTAGGTTGAGTGAATACCTAGGCTCTGAAGTGGTGTCTATCTTGAGAGCGCATAATTGTTAGTTATATAAAAATGGTTTTATATTGTGTTAATTGATCGGTTGAGTGGTATATGGATTCTGGTCAATACGAGTAGCTAACGTTATTGATAGGGATCTCTAAACACTTAAACCAGGCCAACGGACACAATATTGTTTTAAAGAGGTAAATGAAATAATTTTACCCAGAAATAATTTCTATATAAAAAGTATCATTTTAAATATATATATATTTCTACCTATTTGTTGGGTTACCTGTTCGGGTTTTCCAATATAGGATATAAAGGTAGATAGGGTAGTGGTGTGTGTAACACGACTACAAATAGTTAGAATTTGAGTGTTGAGGTTGGAAGTATATCTGACAAGACTGTAGACCTAATACTGTCTCGAGTGAACTTTGCTGTGGTGAAGGATTTCATCGATCTCCGAAGGAAACTGTAATGGTTCGGAGTTTATCTTTGAAGTGTGGATGAGTAGAGTTGGATCTGTCGGTTGAACAGAAGCGAGTGATGGTACTTTGATACCTCAGGTAATAGTAGCTGTATGATGAGATACAGTGACGATGGATGTTCCCGAAGATGTTTTCTTTGGAACAAGATTAAGGAAGTGTGAATGTTTCGGTGTTGTGGCTGAGTTCAGCACGGTGTTTCTGTTTGGTTTGGAGTCCAAGTTTCTCGAAGATCTTTGGAATAGGAAGTCCTTGGCATCAGTGTCAGCAATGCAGCTCGGAGTATTCTGTGATGGCAGGAAGTTTTCTGGATGAGCAGTTTTTCTGGAAGTGAAGTTCAGAAGCAGCAGAGTGGATCCATTTCTTCGATAAATTGGATAAATAAGTGTAAGCTGTTCTGATTGGTAAAGAGGAACAGTTTTTCTTTGGAATTAGGTCGGGTTGATCGCAAAAGTGACTTGCGATTGTCTGAGTGTTCTCTTGGGTTGTCGGAATTTTTCTGGATGTCTTCAGAGAAGTCAGAAGTTTGTCCGCATCTGAAGATTGAGTTTTCTTATCGATTAGATTCCAGGAGTGATACCGGTGGTTCAGCCTAGTTGAAGGATGTTTCTAGAAATAGAGTTTGGTGAAGCAGCTCAGGATTTGATGGAGTATCTGAGTTTTCTTTATGGATCTGTTGAACCATTTTTCTGGAATGAGTTGTCCAGTCTGTGCTTGTGTTCGTCATCAGCATTCTTATCTACTTCAGATCAGAGTGGTGCAGCAGAAGCAGTTTGGAAGTGCATCTGTCTTGTTTCCTGGATAGGAGAAGATAGTTCAGTCTTCTGATGTTTGAGGATTAGAGTTGGTATACTTGGTTGTTGAGTCAGACTCGTCTGTAGTCTGATATTCTGTCTAGTTTGCAGATCTAGATGAGTAGGAACTCTGTAGCTTCGTAGTTTAGATTGTTTGTAGAGCGAGTGTCCCGATATATATACTTGGGGAAACTCGAGGAAATTCTATCCAGAATTTTGTCTGGATAGTTAGAATTGTTTGTTTGGATGATTGGTTGCTATGGTTGTTAGCATATGGATGATAGTATATGCTTATGATTTAAATGGATTATTAAATTACCTTTGTTTTAAATTTCGGGGACGAAATTATTTTAAGGGGGGAGGAATGTGATATCCCGGGATTTTGGACAATAATCAATTTAATAATCTATATTTAAAAATTAAATTGATTGATAATCTTTGTTAATAAAATTTGGATAAATTTAATAATTTAATTAAATAAATATTTAATTAGTGAATTCTATCTTTTAAAAGTTAATAGAATGATTTCTATTTATAATGTATAGATATAATTTTATATATTGTAAATAGATAAGTTGGTTTGAATTTAACAAATAAAATTATGTTTTCAAATTTCTAATATATATTTGGTAATTTGGAAATTATGATTTAAATTAATATTAAGCTTTCCAAAGATATTTAATAAATAACTATATAGTTTAAAATACATATATACATTTACATAAGAATTATTAAGTGAAAAATCTTTGTTAACATTTTAAATATATACTCATTAATTAAAAAAGGACATGTGTTATTATTTTAAAGCCTCCATATTACAAGTGTTAATTAGTTAAATATGATATAGGACAAGTGTCATTCAATTTGGTTTTCTTTTATTTTTATTTAAAGTTAAATTTCAGCCTATATATATATATCCATATTTCCTTCCATTCCTTTTCTATTTTTCTTTCTAAATCTAAAGCCAAGTACAAAATCTGCAAAACCTTTTTCTAAAAACAAAATTCCAAACCTGAAAACATTTTCTCAAAAACCCTATACAAACTCCTCATAAACGAATCTATAATCAACATCCTCCTCAAAATCTGAGATGCAAATCTAAGCCTGTAATCCTCTTCAAAACTACACCTGGAAATGCATTTTCACAAATTAAACCCAAGCCTGAAATTCTTCAACCCTGTTTTGAGAGCAAGCAGATACAATACTATCTGTAATCAAGCCTTAAGCCATTTTTCAACAAGTTTCAAAGGCATGCAAGTTTTAAATCAAACAAAGGCACCTTCCAGTTCTCAAGTTTTCAAAAGACAAATTCCAGCAAAAGTTTTCAAAGCTATTTTCAAAAATGAAGGCTCTGTCTTCTTCAAAAAAATAAGGTGAGTAACTTTTAATTCTAAAATCTAGTATGGTTGAATAATAAATGTGTATTGATAAGTGAATGCCTGATATTTGTGTGCATGTTGTTTTTAAGTACCCTGTTCATCATTGTCTTAGGGAAGTAACAAATTCTTTTTAAAATGCTTAAGTATAAATGGGTACATGTGAATCTCTGAAGCAAGAATGGTTGTATATATATGTGAAATCTCTGTGAATATTGGATGATGGATGTGTGCATGTTTGTGAAATATCTGTACCATCTCTGTTTCAAGTTTCTAGACAAAGTTTGATTCAAAAATCATTATCTCATGGTCTAATCTTTATTAGAATGTAAGATTAAAACAAAAATGGGTTGTTTCATTTTAAACTTTAGTTTAGAGTTTAAAATTAAGTCAAAATAATATTAACTTGGCTCTGGAAATCATAAATACCAGAATGCTTAAAGCTAAGTCAAAAATTTAAGTTTAATAATTCGTAGATTCAGGGTTATGAAACAAATCCCTAAACAAAATTATGATTTTTAAAAATAAAATCACCAATTCTAGTATTGGAATCAGAGAGCAGTTCATAGTTGTCTGGATTATGTATTTTGGCTTGTTACTGTTGATCTAAATGATCGGAGGAATCAAGTTTACTTCTGGAGATGGAGGAGTGGTCAGTGATGACGAGAAAATTATCTGATGATGATATACTTCACCGTGGAGATGGTGATGGGGAAATTTGGTTTGTAGCCCTAGTTTGGGTAGAGTTGGTATATTTGATTGGTACGACTCCACTGTTTGATCGAGTTCAACTATGTTTTGGGTAATGGAAGTAGGCGTGTAGGGGAAGACTTGACCGGAATTTCAAGGCTACTGGTGATCGGAGGCAGGAGTACGTGAGATTTTCCAGGCTTTGGTGGTTCGAGACTTTCTGTTCCAGGTTTCGTTTGAATGTTCGAATTCAAATTCGAGCTCGTATTGATGTTTATGTTGATCGTGTTGGGACGTGAGTGTGATCGCCGATGGTGAGAGATCATCAAAGATGATCGGAGCTGCCGCGTTTGGCTGTGCATGTGCACGGTGCACAATTATCTGATGAAGTTTGGTATGGGGAATATGGTACTCGAGTTTCTCGAGTCGATTGCGTGTTTTGCTCGAAGTAATCTGGAAATTTTCTCGAGGGAATTGGGTTGTTGACTCGAAGCATTAAGATATGACTCAGGTTGAAATGGTATTACAGGTTTTAACAGAAACCTGTTGTTCAGTTTTTAAATTTTAAAATGAAATTTAAAACTGAAGTTTAAATATAAAAGTAAAGTTTAAATAAGTTTAAATCTAGTTTTATTTGGAGTTTAAGTTTAGATCTCAGTTTTCAAATAAGATAAAGTTTTAAAATTTGAATTGATTTAACTACTTTAAAAAGGGTTAAGTAGTTTGAATTTTAAAAATGAAGTTTTAAATTATAAATAGGATTCTAAATCTAAAGATTAATCTGGAATCAAAAGTTAATATGCATTTCAATTTTGAAATAAAAAGAAGTTTTTAAATTTAAAATGTTTTAAACAATTTGAATGTTAAAGTGTATTTTTAAATTGATTTGAAATGAATTTGGTTTTAAATTTGTTTAATTAAGTAAATATTTCTTTAACATGTGATTTAAAAGGATAGTTTTAAAACTTTGTTAAGTTAAATTTGTCTTCATTTTAAATCTTAAATTTAAAATGAAATTTAAAAGTAAATTTAAGTTAAATTGTTTTAAATGCTTTATTAATGATATTTTAATCATTAATAAGAATTAAGTTTATCTTAAAGATAATTAAGATATAATAATTTGGGATAAATTATTAAGGTAATTAAAGTTAATTTATCAAATTAAATTAATTTATGATTTGGATTAATAAATTTAGTAATTAAGGGTTTAAATTGATTAATTAAGGTTTAATTAAATTAATTAAAGGTTAATTAATTTGAAATTAAGGATCATTAATTAGATAAGTTAAGATTTATTAATTAATGATTAGGAATAAATAAATTAATAAATTAAGGATTAATTAAGTTATTGTTAGGTACTTAATTAATTAAGTAATTAGAGATTAATTTATTAGTAATTAGAATTAATTAAATTGTAATTAATAATGGTTAATTAAATTTTAATTATTTAAGAAAAATAATTTAAGAATAGTAATAGTTAATGTAGATCATTAACTTGGGTTTAATAAATAATTTATTTATGAGATTAATTTTGATAATTAAATAGATTAATTAATTAAGGTTAATCAATTGTGGAATTGTTTAATTAAGTATAAATACTTAATGAAAGTAATTAAAGGAATAAACTACTTAATGTAATTTAATGAAGTATAATTACTTAGGAAGTAATTAATGGATAATTACTGATGTAATTAATGGAGTAATTAAGGGTAATTAATTACTTAATAGAATTAATCAAGGGATTAATTAAGAAATTAATTAAGGAATGATTAATTTATTTAAAGAAGTAATTAAGAGTAGTTAATTACTGAATGTGATTAATCGAGAATGATTAATAATTATGATTAAATTGAAGATTAATTACTTAATGTAATTAATTTAATTAGAATAATTAATAATAAAAATGTAATTAAGGATCATTAATTAATATAATTAATGATGTAATTAAGATTGGTTAATTAAGTAATAATTAATAAATGAAGTAATTAATCAATGTAATTAATTAAGGATTAATGTAATTAATTATAGTTGATTAAGTTAATTAATTTTAGTTAATTAATTAATGATGTAATTAAAGGTTAATTACAATAAGTGGTTAAGGATAATTAATTTAAGTAATTAATTGAGAATAAATTACTTGAATGTAATCAAAAGATAATTAATCAAGATGATTAATTGAAATGAATTATTAGAGGATAATTAATTAATTGATTGTAATTAATTAATGGTTAAGTAAGAAGGATTTATAAAATGAAGTAATTAATTTAATTCAATTTAAATTAAGATGATATAAATCATTACTTATGAATGGGTGTTAGTATTGGATACTTGACTTTGATTGATATCTCTGATGAGATATATGCTGTGTGATATGGATGTTAGTTGAATTGTATGGATTATCTGATAATGTTGATTATCTGTTGTGAATTATCTTTCTATGTGTATAAAGATAATAAATTGGATTGTTTTAACCTTTAAAACAACTTGGCCTTAAAAGATACGTTTTGGATTTCGATGAGACCGGGATCGGGTTTCCGTATACCGGATTTCCAGGTCTGGAGACCCGAATACCACATCGATCCAAATTAACGATAGGTCGTGAATCAAGTGAAGATGAAGATTTAGAGTGCAAGGGTTATTGTCGTTAACTCTGAGGGTGATTCCAAAACGAGTGTAACGAGATAATGCCTTCGGTTTCGTTCGAACCCGGAACGAACTTGTATGGATTGAATGCTTTCAGCACATCGTCAGGTGGACGATGAGCATTCTAAGTGATGTGTTCTTTTCTAAGGTAATCGTGACCTCAAGCCTCACAAACCGGGAATGGCTAAAACAGGGGAGGTGCAGCAAGGTTAGTGGGTAGCACCCAAGTAGGACAAGGTTACCTCTGTCTAGATGTCCCTTTCTATTTTCGACTTAGTGGTGCGGTTGCTGATCCCAACCGTGAGGTATCTTGTGCGGGAATTATCCAGTAAGGGATGTTCCGACCTTGTGTTGCAGGGGATTGGGAGTGATCCTCGGTACGGTGATCTAGGCCACGTACTGTGACGGGCGGTACCCCGGTAGCCCTGCCATTGTATGGAATCCAAAATCCAATAAGTGCCAACGGACTTGATTGTATAACCCACTTTGTGGCTAGTATGCTGGAATTTAATAATGTAACAATTTCAGCTATTTCATATTTATTTGAAAACCCTAGACCATATTATAATACAATCGAATTTCCTATCAAATGTTTTGGTTAGCGTAAGGTAAAAACTTACCCATGTTTATGTGTGGGAAGTCTTACGTGATACCTTTTCTTTCAAAAGGTTTTGAAGTTAAGCAAGTTTAACCTATTACTCACACCAGACCCATGTCTGACCCAAGTTGTTTATTTCTGTTTTATAAACTCTTGGGTACTCAAATTTTTACGAGTAGCCAAGGGATTCAGGTTAGCCTTGACGAATTGTGGAGGAGCAATGGAGCAGGAGGCTTCGGCGTTGTAGATAGATAGTAGTTTCCGCTGTGTTGATCTTGTTTAGATCTTTGTTTTGTATTGAGATGTAATAACTAGACAGATGTTTATAACTGTCTAGTATATGATGTGTAATCTGTGTAACTCTGATAAGTGTCGTATATGATACTATGTAATATTTATGTGATATAATATATTTTGTTCGTTTCCGCTGTGAGTATTTGTGTTTGTTTTCTTTTCTCTTCTTTTCTTTTCTACTTCTCACCCCTTTCTTTCTTACTGTCGATGCGATTTTCCGGGAGTGGAAACCCGGGTCGTCACAGAATGCCACAATAAGATGATGGAACAATTTGAAACCCGAGTAGAAGATGCTAAGGAGTCCGATCAGAATGAAATTAAGGCCTTGTTTGATCCACTGATCCTTGAATACAACGCCAAAGTCCTCATCCACCGCGACTTGAGTTTTCTTAGCGAAGGTTATCTTGAGTCACTTGCTGAAGCCTGGGAGTATATCATTGAGATGAAAAAGAGGGAGCTGGGAAAAACTGAGTTAGATGAAGAGAAATTGGTGCGGGAGTTCCTCCATGGAAACGAACCCCTAAATCTTGCCACAACGAGACTCCAATATTTTGATACTTCAGCGCCTTTCGATAATGGGAAACATATTGTTGGATCCTTTGAGGCTGATCCTAAGGGCCCCTCTTCTTTCCAAGTGGCTGGAGCATCGGTTTCCTTTGACCCGGGACAGGACTTGAGCTATGATCCAGATAAGCTCGGTTATCGATCCAAAGCTTTGACTCCTATTTTGGAAGGGGCACTCCAGCAACAACCGAGAGCCAACCGGATATGGGTATTCCACTTTACTCTCTAGTCTACGAGAGGTTTTGTTCTTCACGCCCAATGGTTTTAGGCTTATCTCCTTGTTTTAACAAATTTTCAGGTGTTCCGGGTCCCGGTCAAATTCCTAAAAGCGATGCTGCTGTGGAGCAACAAAAGAAACAAACAAAGATTCGGGCAGCCACTGATGTACCCGGACCCAATGCTCAAGTCATCAACGTACTCGACAATGATAAGGCTGAAGATCCACTGCCGGTGAATGAATGCGATGAAGTTGTGATTATCGGCACCTCCAAATGCATTGATGAGATCAGCCTGAAGGAGCGTATTGAGAAGGAGGAGTTGCTGAAGAAAAAGGCCAAAGCTGAGCCCACCGAGGTGGACATTGATGATCCACACCTTATCCCATTACAAGTCATTCCTCCCGGTGTGTCGATTCCCAAAGAACTCCCTCTAAGCTTCAAACGCTCACCTGCCAAAGGCGGTAAGGGATCGAGGAAGAGAACTAGCGGAATTTCAGGCAGCACCACTCCCAAAAAATCTAAGAAGGAGAGAAGATCAAAGAAATAGCCATCACTTCGCTCGGCGTGTACATAGTTTGCATAGCTGTTTGTTCATCATTTTCTTTTATTAGTTATGGTTGTAGGGATATGACTCCTGGTTTTTTGAAATAACTTGTACCATAATTTTGAAACTTATCATGTGAATAAAAGCTTTTGTTTTATGTTGAGCCCTCGTGTGAACTGCTATTTAAGTAGTTGAACTATTACTTCCTATTCAATGTACTTGTAATTCGTTGTTCATTAATTCGGGCAACAATCCACTAGCTCTATCTCTAGGCTTCCATGTGGTCGTGACCTTGAGTCGTATCAAATGTTAGGCTTAAGCCTTAGCGTTAAGCCATCGAATTCAACAGTTTTGAGTAACTATACTCTTGCCCCCAGTCTTAGGTTAGTGGGGTTAGACATTGAATGGTCGAATTCCATCATTAGTGGGTTTATACTCTTCTTGTCGATTTCAGGCCGAAGCTCATGGAATAATGAATGGTCGAACCTCACTCATCTGTCTATTTATACTCATATCCGCACTCTGGGGATAAGAGTTAGTTGATAGGTGGTAAATCGCGCCCAATTTATGTTTATACTCTAGTCCGCACTCTGGGGACTCAGAGTTATTTCGCGGATGGCTGAATCATACTCGATTTATGTTTATACTTCAATCCGCACTCTGAAGACTTAGAGTTATTTCACGGGTGGTCGAATCACACCCGATTTATGTTTATACTCCTATCCGCACTTTGGGGACTTAGAGTTATTTTGGAGAGCAGTCGGATCGTACTCTCCATAATTGATTAATTTTACTCTCCATAATTGATCGATTTGCCCCGAGGGTTAGGGGTTTAATTTAGCGAGCGATCGATTGTGTCACGATCGCCCTTATTTTATTTCAGTCCCATCGTTCGGCATGATTTATTCGATCATCGGATGGTCGAGTCACATTTATTCCTCATTGTGTATCCCGTCTGTTGGATTTTGAACGGGAGTTATCAAATGCACAAGCGGACCAAGGTCATCTTATTTAGTCCTATTAGGAAACTAGCGTGATTGATTAATTCCAAACTTTGGGAACCTGTTTGAACACATCGACATAAATCAGTTTCGTCATGTAACTAATACATAATGCTAAAGCAAACACAAATATAAAGGAAGTTCGAAACTTAATTTGCTAAATGGAAAGGAATAACATAACTTGTCTTATTACATGTCTAGAAAATCAAATGCTAAAGCAAATTCTAAAAGCTAATACAACTAAATGAAAAAGAAATAAACTAAGTGAAATAGCATCGTAAATGCTCGCTATTCCACGCCTATAGGAGTGTGATGACATCAACAATCGCTAGCTTGAAAGTTCCCTCTCCAAGCCTCTGTTCAATGACATACGGTCCTTCCCAAATTGGATTCATGCGCGATTGGGTAGGAACAACCCGTCTCAGAATGAGATCACCGATTTCAATGGTTCTCGGTCAGACTTTAATGTTGTAATCTCAGGCGATTTAGTGTCGATGCGCAGCTGCCCTCAGATCGGCTTCCTCGCGCTTCTCATCTATAAATTCGAGAGATTCCAAAAGGAGATCTTTATTCGTTTTGAGATCGTAGTAAGTCACTGGATGAGAAGGAACTTTGAGCTCAACAGGAATGACGGCTTCGGGAACCATAAGTAAGGGCGAATGGAGTACGGCCAGTCACAGACTTGTGGTTGGTCCTATAAGCCCACAATGCTATCGGGAGTTCATCCACCCACTTGCATCTTGCCTTCTCCAAACGCTTCTTCCGAATGGATTTTATGATTTTGTTTATAGTTTTAACCTGTCCATTTTCCTAAGGGTGTACGACTACTGCAAATCTCTTTTCAATATGATACCTTCGACAGAAGTCTATGAATTCAGCACTATCGAATTGAGTCCTATTATCTATTACAATAGTTCGTGGGAGACCAAAATGACATATGATGTTTCGGATAATGAAGTTGATTACTTTCTTAGTTGTGATCGTGGCTAAAGGTTCTGCTTCGACCCATTTGGTGAAGTAATCAACCGCAACGATAGCGTACTTTGCACCATCTTTAGAGATTGGTATGGAACCGATAATATCTATACTCCACATGGCAAACAGCCACAGACTGACCATTTGTGTGATTTTGGCGGAGCAATTGGAAATTTTGCATATATTTGACACTTGTCACATCGCCTTACATAATCAGCAACGTCTAGATTAACAGCCGGCCAATAATACCCATAACGGAGTATTTTCTTTGCAAGAGTATGCCATCCAGTATGCTCCCCACATTCTCCTTCATGAAATTCTTTAAGGACACGTTTTATCTTATCATAAGCGACACACCGGAGTAGGGGAACAGAGAAACCTTTTCTGTACATAATTCCACCTTGCATGATATATCGCGAAGCTTTACGAAGGACTCGTCGCTTTTCATTTCTTCGATCTAGAAGGGCTCCATGTAGCAAATAGTTTTTTATCGGAGTCATCTACGATTCCCTCTTTGGCTCCACTTCCAGTGTCCGATCAATTTCTATTATGTTTATACATAGGGCATTTAATACTTCAACCGGAACCAAGCCTATCTACTGTTCATCGCTGGTGCTAGCAAACTTTGCCAACGAATCAACCTCTCTATTTCAATCCCGTGGAATATGCAAAATGTCATAGTACTCAAATTCAGCCAACAATTCTTGGACCTAGGTAAGGTTGGAGCAAGTCGTTGTCCTTTAGCATGATAATCTACCCTAACCTAGTATATTACCAACCGTGAATCGAAAAAGATTTCAAGAGACTTTATTCCTAGTTCCCTAGCGAGTTAAAGTCCAGAAACCAGAGCTTCATACTCAGCTTCATTGTTTGTCACTAGGAAATCAAGTTTTAAAGCATAACAGATAGACCGATCTTTGGGAGTTACAAGCACAATTCCAACTCTAGAACAATGATCATTGGACGCTCCATCAGTATACAATTTCCACCGTATGATAGGGTTTTCGCTGCCCTCCGGGGAATCATCCTACGTAGTGAACTCTGCTATATAATCTGCCAGTGCCTGACCCTGGATAGCCATCCGAGGGAGAAAAGTGATATCGAATTGACTGAGCTTGATATTCCACTTAAGTAACCTCCCAGACATCTCAGGTCGCTGTTGGACCTGTCGCAATGGCTGGTCAGTGTAAACATTGATCGGGTGTGCCTGGAAGTATGGGCAAAGCTTCCGTGATGCAATCAACAAGTAGAATGCCAGTTTCTCTATTTTTGTATAGTTCCTTTCAGGTCTCATCAATCGTTTGCTGACATAATACACCGGCCTCTGTATTCGATCCTTCTCATGAAGTAATGCGACACTTATAGCGTGTGCCGACACGGCCAAATAAATGTACAAATCTTCATAATCCTCCGGCTTTGACAAGATGAGGGGTCTCTCCAAATGATTCACCAAAGCTTGAAATGAGTCTTTACAATCCTGTGTCCATTCGAAGTTTCTTTTCCCTTTCCAAATCAGGCCAAAGAAAGGAATGCGTTTGTCGGTAGCTCTGAAAATAAATCGGCTTAAGGCAGCAACTTTCCCATTCAGACTTTGTACTTGTTTAATGGTCTTTGGTGCTTGGATATCGTGGATAACCTGAATCTTCTCCATATTAGCTTCCATTTCGTGGGCGTTAACCATAAAGCCCAAGAATTTTCCTGATGCAACACCAAAAGAACACTTTAAAGGATTAATTTTCATCTTGTAATGGCGAAGGATGTTGAACATTTCTGCAAAGTTACTAATGTGGTCGTTTGATCGTCGTGACTTTATGAGCATATCATCCACATACACTTCCATTGTTTTTCCAATCTGATCTTTAAACATCTTGTTGACTAAGTGCCGATAAGTCGCTCCTACATTCTTTAATCCATACGGCATTACTACATAGCGGTACAATCCAACATCGGTGATGAAGCCGGCGTGCTCTTGATCACGGATGTGCATTGAGATTTTATTATATCCTAAGTACGCATCCATAAAAGATTGCAATTCTTGTCCTGCGGTCGAATCTACCAGTAGGTCGATTCTTGGAAGGGGAAACTGTCTTTCGGACACACCTTGTTCAAGTCCGAGTAATCAATGCATGTTCTCCACTTCCCATTCGCCTTCCTCATATGTACAGGATTAGATACCCACTTAGGGTAGAGGGCGTCGCGAATAAACCCATTGCCTTTGAGTCTACACACCTCCTCTTTAAGAGCGGCAGATCTCTCTGGATCCATGCTACGTCTTTTTTGTTTCACTGGGACATGCCTCGGGTCGATATTCAATGCATGGCTCGCAATGGCAGGCGAGATCCCACACATATCAGAATGAGTCCAAGCGAACACATCGAGATTCATTCGAAAAAATCCAGCAAGTTCTTTCATCATCGTGGTGTTGAGTTGTGATCCGATATTTAGAACCCGTGATGGGTCATCGTGGTTAACCGTGATGTCAATCGTCAGCTCAACCGGTGCAGCTTTGGTCTCTTTGGGCTCCTCCTCATCATCCCTCGGATCTATGTCTCTATGGAACTGACAGTGGGCACCCGAGCCAAGGCTCAGGCGCTAGTTGTCAATCTTCAGCAGCTTGGATGCGAACTGACTTGTCCACACCCTTACCTTTCTCCTTGCATTGAGCATCCCTCAACTTAGCTACATAATAGGCATGTCCAGTCGCCTGATCACCATGAACAACCCCAACACCATTATCCATTGAGAACTTCAAAGTCAAATACAATGGGGCAAGAGCTGCCCCAAATTAAGCTAGGGCCGGTCGACCGAGAAAGATGATGTAAGGAGACTCAACATCCAAAACAACAAACGGCAAGATCTGCACTCTCCTTCGGTCACCTTCTCCCAACTCTACAAGTAATTCCACATAACCAACGGCTTTTTTTGCAACACCGTTTAAACCATCTTGGCGGGTTTAGAAGGCTTTAAATCCATAGCTTCCATTTTCATTTGATCATAAGCTTTTTTGAAAATTATATTTACTGAACTTTCACAATCGACCAATATCCTTCTCACCAAAGTGGGGCCGATCATGGCTGAAATTACCATCGGGTCGATCATCGGTGCCTCCAGCATATCTGCATCTCTGTTCCTAAGCACAATATCATCCCCCATCTTATGTTGCTGTTTTGCCGGAGCTCCATCTTTCTTATTCGAACAGCATTCAAAATTCACATGCTTAATCGAGCTAGCGTAGCACTCCATCTCATGCCAGCTTTTATCAACCGGATGCGGACCTCCGACTATTGTATTGATTACCAATCTTCCACCAATCCACGCAGGCTCCTCAGCCCTACGTGGTGCTTGTCCTCGGTTGGGGTCAGATGTCCCATGCTCGCCATTCTACGAGACTTTCACATACTGTTTTAATTTCCTCTCTCAAACCAGTTTTTCTGTAACATCCTGGAGATGCTTGCATTCATTTGTGTTGTGCCCATAGCTCTCGTGAAACCGACAATATTTCCCGGTCTGTTTCTGCTTCCCTGTTGATTCTTTTAGAGGCGGCTTCCTATACTAGATGGTATTGCAAGTAGACAGATAGATATTCTTTAAGGACGTATTTAACGGGGTGTAAGTGTTGTACATCAGAATCCCAGGCTTTCCTCTTCCAAAATCTCTCTTTTGTTCTCGAGTCCTATCTGTGCCTTCCTTTAGCGGATTGGTTTGGTTTGGACATTCACTTGAACTTTCCTTGAACTGTCATCAGACTGCTTTATTTCAATGTTGCATGTACTCCCTCTTCACTTGGCCTCGCAACATTCTTCTTTCTGGAGGATATGGCTTCCTCCTTTCTAAATACTGAGCCACCTTCGCATAAAATAGTTCAAGCGTTACAGATGGCTTACCGGCTAACCAATCGCCAAAATCAGATTCTGGATCAATTCCTCTCATCACGACCATGTGTATTGCATGGTCATTTGGATTGCTAATTTATGTAACAGCTGTATGGAACCTTTCCAAATAATCCTTCAACGATTCTCCTGGAGCCTGAATCACGTTGAACAGGGACATAACATCCTTGGGAGGAGTTGCATGCATCCAAAATTGATCCACAAACTTTGTTGCCAAATCATCAAATCTGGAAATTGATCGTGGGGGTAACCTTGTGAACCACATCGTTGCAATTCCAGAGAGAGTTATGGGAAAACATCTACACTTGGTTGCATCATCAGCTCGCTAGGAATCCATCAGCCATTCATATCTCATGATGTGCTGCCTGGGGTCGGTTTTTCCCTCATAGGCGGGCATCGATGGCATGTTGAACCTCCTTTGATACTGTGCATGTAATGCACTACCAGTGAACGTGGTATGACTTCATGAGATTCCTCAGTCATCATTGGTTAAGCTTTGGCTCTCTCTCACTAAATGTCTGACCATAGCCTATTAGTCCGGTGTTTGCATAGTTGGTGCCAAGCGGTGGTCGTGCTCCACCTCATGTGAATGGTCAGGTCGATGTCTATGGCCCGTTCCACGCCTTCTTGGTTGACTATTTTCCCAATGTATATCTTGTAAATTCATTTCATCATCATTCCGGGGAAGTACATAAGCCCACGACGCTATTCCATGGAACCTCTTAGAGGGAGGGACATAAGCCTACGACGCAATTCCATAGCATCTCCTAGAGGGAGAGATAGAACCCCTAACGTCCAAACCACCTCTTTGGGGATGGGTTAGGGTAGCATCCATCAACGGCCTTCTGGAGGAAGGTCAGCTAAGTATATATCCCTCTAAGACAAGGGAATCCCAAAGAGAGGCTCACCAAAGAATGGACTAAGATGTCCAAGCCCAAAGAGTGCCTCATCAAAGAATGGACTAAGATGTCCAAACCCAAAGAGTGGCTCATCAAAGAATGGACTAAGATGTTCAAGCCCAGTGGGGGCTCCAAATAGAAGAATGAAGGCAGAGGTGTCCACAACTTAAGACCAAAAGTTAAAACCCAAGAGAATAAAGGGTTATAGAAAGAAATCTATCTATCAACTGGGACAAAATTTAAATCCTGAAGAAGGATGCATATAGGGACAACAGGACGGAGATGTCCAACACAACAGTCAAAAACAGACAAAGAGTCTAGAATCATATCCAAAAGAGACAGGATATGAATTAGCAAATCTTAGAGCATCTGCTGCTTGAGAAATAATTACTATATCAAGGGTCTAAGGAATCTGCATCCTAAGAGATGACATGAGATAAGAAAAGGGATAAAAGGAATCCTTAACATGGAATATAAGGCCAAAATATATAGGATGGTCAAAGGAATGGAATAAACAACAAGTTGCCGCTAAAGATAATAGAGACCATACTCCAAGAATGAATTGAGTAAACCGCAACAAAGTCCCCAGAAATAGAGGAATCCCTTAGAACAAAAGGAACTCTACTAGTATTTGAGGAATCGGTACTCTAATATATCAAAAACTTTACAAATCCATAGGTCTAGGAGTTTATTACTCGAATTTACTATGACTAGATAAGTCTCTAATTTCAATATTGGATTGATTTCTAGCACTCTAGTTGTCAGATGAGATCCTGGCAAAATTTTTGATTAAATTCTTGGTTTCCTTGACTTTTAATTTCTTTGCCTAAAATTCCATTTTTGGATTTGGTCAATATTAAACTCCTATATTAACTTCATGATGATTTATCTATTTTATTGGAGAATTTCTATAAAGGCTTCATATTGAATTCCTAGTTTCAAGGTTTCCCAATTCCTTCATTAACTTTCGAAATGGTTTATGAATTTTACATACATGAATTTTCATGATGATTTCCCATCATTCATTTGATTATTGAGATCCTAATTTCTTAACTCATTTGTGGAGTTTCTATAATAATTTATGGATTTCCCATTGATTTTTGTGATGATTTGCTGATTTTGTATTCATGATTTCTTTATTAAATTACTATGGTGATTTCTTACCGAATTGTTGGTTTAATGAATTTCCCTACTGATTCTACGATGATACATGAATTTTGCATGTTACAATTTCCTAGTGAATTTTCATGACGATTTCGTACTAATCACTTGTTTCATGAGATCATGATTTCTTGGTTCCCTTTATTGATTTTCCATGATAATTTATGAATTTTTCATTGATCTTATGATTTTGAACAAGAATGAACGGGTTTCAGATCACATTTTTGATTTTTGGATTTGTAATTCCCTGATTTAATGGAATTTAAGGTTCCTTACTAATTTTTGTGATGATTGATGAATCTCGTATTTTTAATTTTCCTATTGGAATGTTTGGATGATCTTTATTGGGGTTTTGAATTGATGAATTCTGAAATTACTTGATGATTTTCATGATGATTTATAAATTTCTGATTTCCTTATTGGGTGTTCGATAATCCTTTATAAGATTTCTGATTTAATGAATTTCGAGATTTCTTTGTGGATCTTTATGGTGATTTGTGAATTTTGCATTCTCAATGGATTTGGGATAATTTCTTATTGGATTTTTGATACAGTGAATTTCGAATTTCCTTGCTGGTCTTCGTAATAATTCATGAATTTGGTTCTCTATACTTCCATGGCAGAATTTGGATGGTTTCCTGTCTGTTTTCTGATTTGTTGAGACTCACATTTTCCTTTGGATTTTGATGAGAATTTATGATTTTCCTATTCCCTACCGTTTTATTGGATTTTCAGGTCCTTGATTTTAAAAATCTTGTGTTTCCTTAATCATTTTTATCATGGTTCATGAGTTTCATATTTCTATTGTCCTTATTGAGGTTTTTGATGATCACTATTTGGATTTTTGATCGAATGAATTCTGAAATTTCCTTGAGGGTTTCCCTGATGATTTATGGATTTTCTATGCTTGATTTTCTTATTGAATTTTGAATGATCTTTTGTTAATTGACCAATTTCATGGACTTTAAAATTTCTTTGTGGATTTTGATGACAATTTATGAATTTCACATCTTCGATTTCTTTATGGGACCTTTACTTGATTCTTAACTTTATAAATTTTATATCCTGCTATTGAATTTTATGATGATTTGTGAATTTTCCATTGAATTTAAAATTTGATTTCAATACGAGATCTTCAATGACACCAAATGGAAACATTACTAAACTACTTTCTACTTTTTCACTAAGTGATAATTACCAATCAATGGTTTAAGGTTGAAAATTAAGGAAACTTAGAGGGACGAGGAAAAGTACCGATAGCATGATATTGATTTCCACAGGTTGAAAAGGTTTAACTCGAGAAAGAAATATCAAGAGTCTGTAATAGATTTTTTCCAAAGGTTCATTTATTTGAACCGATATCTGAAATCAGGTGATATTACTCCACATTCTTAAGGAAGTTTAATTATGGTCATTATAAAGCAACTTATCTGGAAATATTACCCTAATGACATCTTGAATATTAGCCGCATAAATTTGAGATTGCTTGTAAAGATTTCATAACAAAGTAACAACCTTAATAGAAGTTATAATCTATTTGTCAGGAAGCAAAGAAGGAAGTTCATTGAAGTTTTGTCCTAAAGAACAAAAGCTTCTTTCATACAATGGGGGCTAAATTTTATCTATAAAATTTTCTTCGGAAAAAAAGTATAAAAGAAGGAACACAAGAGCATTGGAAAAGATCAGAAAACATCAAGATGGTCTAGTTAATCATAGCTTCCGACAAGGAGCTTTCGATGAGGTCGAAGGCTATCTTTCGAAGTCCATATATCCCAAACCACACAAGGCATTTGGTTCTGACTCATTATATGCTCGTTGGAGAAGTTTTCCAAGAAATCAACCCCTTTCGAAAGCATACATAGCCTTTTGAAACGGTTGGAGCCACTTTCGTCCATTAGGAAAGAGCTAAATACCTATTGGCAGAAGGTTGCAGTGCTCTAAGTCACTAAAGGCAAAAGGAGATTTGGTTTCGATAACATCAAAGACAAGCATCCAAATCAACCATGAGGCGCATCAGCATTCAAATCAAAGAGCATAACAATGAACCCATCGACAACGTCAAAAGGTTATCAAACAATCCCTTTCGACAAGGTCGAAAGGAAACAAAGCAAGAGAAGCTTAATCTCAAGCGGTAATAACAAAAAGACAAAATCCATCCAGCACACCTTTCGACAATGTCGAAAGGTACAATGAAGAAGGCAATTCTCTAAAATCAATAAAGGCGAAAGGATAGGAGAGAATGAAGGAATTGCTAAAGCATGACAAAAGGGACCAACCTTTCAACAAGGCCGAAAGGTTCATAAGGGCAAGTGAGGAGCAAACCTATCGATAAGGTCGAAGGGTTTATAACAGCATATGAAGAGCCAACCTTTCCACAAAGTCGAAGGGTTCACAATGGCATATAGAAGGCAGACCTTTCGACAAGATCGAAAGGTTCATGAAAGAATAAGGAAGACAAACCTTTCGACAAGGTCGAAAGGTTTATAATGGCATATGAGGGGCAAACCTTTCGACAAGCTTTAAAGGTTTGTAGCTGCATATAAAAGTTGACCCTTCCGACCCAGTCGAGAGCATGGAGTTGAAAAGGGGCCACCTGCATCTATAAATAAGACCCAAGGGGTCACATTTTGGGGATACGAATTCTCTCACTCTAATCTTGTACCTTCTTAATCAAAGTATTGTAACCCTAATTGAGTGTAATTTAGGGAAAATTAATAAAATGAAGCTTTTTTTCCTAGATATAAAGGGAAGTCCTTGGCTTTGTTAATTTCTTTACTGTTTTCTTAATCCTTTTTTGGATTAACTCATATTTTTAGGTTCAACCCCATCGGAAGGTTCTAGTCAATAAGATCGATATCACCTCTGCTACAAGTAACTTTTGCAACCTTCTGAAGTCCTTAGCTCTACAACCTAAACCTTTCGACTAGGTCAAAGTATGGTAATCTTCCGAAGTGATTAACTTTGAGGTCTAAACCCTTCGACTAGGTCAAAGTCTGCTCTTTAATTATAAATACCCGGACTTACAAGGTTTAAGCCATAAGAGACTGTTCCCATACCTTTCGATAAGGATTAAATCAACTTCATATAAGTAACCTAACCTTTCGACGAGGTCGAAAGCTTCTACATATCAACCAAAGAGTTTGATATTCTACATAACCCTAAGAGAGGGCTATCATCCTAACCCTTTAACAAGATAAAAGGTTACCTAATCCAAAGACCAAACCTTTCGATGAGGTTGAAAGGTCCAACCCAAGAATCAACAACAAGTAAAGCTAAATAGAAAGGCATCCTTAAAGGTATTACGCCCTTTGTTCTCCATAGAAGAAATCTATCCTTCTTAACATAACTTTGGGGTGTTGACAAGAAATCTTGTTAACAAAGCTTTTACTTGTATAATATTATATTACATATCCGTATCAACATTTCAACTTTTAAATATTTCAAGTAAGTTTTATGTATGCTTTTAGAATGTAATTGAGTGTTATACAAATTATCTTATTCATTTTAGTTAACAAAATGTCCAATAGTTCATACCTTCTTAATTTTCATTATCTTTAAATTTACAAGTTACAAATCTCCAATCTCTTTATATGTTTATCTCTTAATACGGATTTCAATTTGGATGTTTCCAATCTTACTAAAATAGTCAAGATTCCATTCTATTACAATAAATAAAATCCCTAATTTATGGAAAACTTAAGAACTAAATTCCGGATTTCATTTCAAATCATTTTGAAATTATATATATACTTATATATTTGTGGAAATTAGCGAGGAGGGCCTTTTAGCCAGGTCCAATTATTTTGTAGGACTCGAGTTTGAAATAATAATTTTCCAGGACAAAAACACAAATACGGTTGAGTTTCAGTTCATTCTCAAATCCAAATGTCTCGTTGTTTTTCAAAATCGATCAGGCGCGATTTTTTCACATCGATCATGTGTGATTTTCATCAATCGACCAGGTAGGTGCAATTTTTTGCTAATCGATCAGGCGCGATATTCCTAAATCGATCAGGGAGGCGCGTTTTTCCCAAATCGATAAGGAGATTTGCCCAAATCGGATTGGTTACATTCAAGATTTCATATCACGTCGGAAGAAAGTGTCGATTGCTGTTTATGATTTTGTTCTTCGATTTCTTTAGTTCTATCTATGGGATCTGAAACTCGAAGTTCAAGCAATCAGTTAATGGATCATTGTGGTCAAAGGTACTGTTTTTTAATTTTGTTGATTTTAAGGATCTGTTTTGTTTGTTTGTGATAAAAATTCATTATTTTATGTTATTATTTTATGTTGTTCGCTGACAAATTATTGTCTATAAAGAAATTTTGGTTTATACTGAATGTGACAATTAGTTCTTGATTTCTGATTTAGTTCCGACAATGCTTTTTGGAAGAACATAAAATCTATTATGGGAAAGTTAATTTATAGGATGCACCGATCATTTTTAATATGGATGATATTGTCCTTTTTAATTCAATATTGATGCATGTAAAGTATTATGCAAAGATAAATGGTTTTATCTTTTTTTGAATACTGGGCTAAAAAAGGATCTGACATATATTAATTAAGATCTGATGTAGTAAAACATTTTTACGTATATTAATTAAGATCTGGTCAACAATTTGATTCTGCTCTTGGATTTCGTCGAATAGTTAGTGCTTATTGTTTGAAGAATGGGTTTAAAGTATAGTATATTAAGAATTGTATGGAACAGTTGACAGTTTGATGTGCTATAGATGGTTGTCCTCTTAGGATTCATGCTTCAAATTAAAGCAATTATTCTTTTTGTTTACAGTTGACAGTTCGATTTGCCAAGCAATCAATTTCACCTACTTATTTTTTTGTTTACATTTTTTTTGCAGGTGTGATTCATCTGTTATAGTTGTGTTTGATTTCAATAACAATTGTTTTAGTGCTCGTTTTGGATTGGATGCTTCTATTTCTTCTGTTAGGAATAGGATTTGCGAGGAGTGGATTAATTTTAGTCCATTATGCTTTGATATTTTTTATATTCGAGAATCAAAGACTACCTTTTGTTGAAACGGATAGTGATCTTCAAGCTGTATTGTGTTTGTCTTGGTTTAAAAAGGAAGAATTTTTGGTATTTTTTCTACGGTTGAAGATTGATTCAATGGATAATTTTGTTGTTGAAAGTAGCTAGTCTGGTTCAGTAGTTGGTGGTGAGTCAAGTAATAATATGTTAGGTTATGATGATGATTTAGATTCTGGTTTTGCTCAACAAAAGGATTTACATGAGTTGTTGAAGAAGAATTCAAATATGGAATTTTTTATTGGGGTTGGTCAACAGTTTGATTCTGCTATTGGATTTCGTAGAACGGTTAGTGCTTATTATTTGAAGAATGGGTTTAAAGTACAATATATTAAGAATTGTAAAGAACGATTGACAGTTCGATGTGCTATAGATAGTTGTCCTTTTAGGATTCATGCTTCTTGCAAACTGAAGCAATTGGACCAACTGTTTGTTAAAAACATTCAGTTGAATCATACTTGTGGTGGTGGATTTCATTCACTTGGTAGTCCAACTATTAATAGTGATCTTGTGAAAAGTCTAATCTTCAATCAAATTCGTGATGAGCCAAAAAGAAAAACGAAGGATATCATTAAAAGTTTTAGAAGAGATTATGATGTGGAGCTGAGCTATTATTTTGCTTATAACGGTAAGAAATTGGCTATGAATGATATTTACGGTGATGAAAAGAAATCTTACAATGATTTAGTTTGGTATTTGAAGGCAATGGAAAGAAATAACCCAAATAGTTATTCAAGTATGGATGTGGATTCTGACACTAATCAATTTGAGAGAGTTTTTGTATGTTATGAGGCATGTATATTTGGATTCAGCTATTGTCGTCCTATGGTGTTTTTAGATGCTACCTTTTTGAAAGGGCGAAGTGGTATTTTGATGGCTGCCACTGCAAAAAATGGGAATCAAGGTACTGATTTTGATCTTTTTTTTGGCTGTTGTATTTACTTTGTACTGTGTGCATTAGTTCCTTGTTATAAATTTATGTAACATAGTACTATTTCTTTAAGTGATTGTTCTAGTGAATTTTGTTATGTTCATACTGCATTTTGGTTAAGTGATTAGTCTACTTTTATATAGTACTGATTCAATTCATTATAGTTTCTTTTGCGTTAGGGCTTAGCATGTAAAATTATTGCAGAAATGAATTTATGTAAATTGGATCTAGAACAAATACTGTAAAAGATTTAATGTTATTTAATTTGATGTACAAAATGTTACTGTATACAAGAGTTAAAAAAGATAAATGCATTTATCTTTTAAGATAAAGAATTAAATAACATATTAAGCCGTACTTATATATCATAGTTACTACTACATGTTAAACATATTTATCATTTTTCTCATTATTTGAAATTCTTACATAACGTATACAAATGATTTAAACAGCATATAGAAAAGATAATAGCATATATCTTTTAGAAGTTCAAATATAAGTCTTTGTATTGTATGCATGAATTAAGTATTATATCTTTGCAATTTCTACCCTTCTTGCATAGACTACACATTCAAGTAGCAAAATTTAAAAAACAAAAGAAAAAAGGATGAATTGTCTCTAGCAAATTTATTTTTCCTTTTTTATTTGGGCCAAGGGCATAGTGTTCATGTGATTGTTTACTATTAGATAATACTGTTTCAAACATAGTGCATTTTGTATTTTCAAATGTACATTAATAAACAGTGAATTATTATTTTTTTGTTTTTTTTCCAGGTTTTTTCCCATTAGCAATGGCTCTTGTTCCCAAAGAAAATGAAGAGTGTTGGAGTTGGTTTTTGAATCACCTAAAGAATGCTCTTAGTTGTGATAGAATATTAACTTTTTTAAGTGATAGACACTGGGGTTTATTGTTAAGTGTTCCAAATTTTTTTCCGAATAGTCATCATTCTTATTGTTTGCATCATATGCAAAATAATATTGCTAGCATTGTGAAAAGTGAAAGGGGTGTTTGGGTAGCTCATTTACTTGAGCGTTGTGCTATAGCTTCTAATCATCATGAGTTTGAAAAAGCCATGTCCAAGTACAAAGAAATTGGAGGTGCCAAAGCTATAGAGTATTTGAATGATAAACCATATGATCATTGGGCCGATTTGTTTTTTCCGGGGAAGTGATATGGTGAAAATAAGTCCAATGTAGCTGAGAGTTTTAATTCTTGGATTTTGGATGAAAGAAGTTTGCCTGTTACTGCTTGTCTTGATGGAATTAGGGTAAAACTTATGATGCAAATGTCTAATCGTAGAGAAGAGGCATTAAAGTGGACTAGTGTGCTTTGTCCGAAATTGGAAGCTCGTTTGTTAAAATTGAAGGAAGAAGGATTTGGGTGGAGTGTTTCTAAATCATCTAGGTATGTATTTATATTTATTTACATGATGTTCACAGTTTGTAAAAAAAGATAAATGCATTTATCTTTTTTCAACCTGCTATGTAGCTTGTGTTATGATTTCATTTTGTTGGTGTCGCTTGCTACGTATTTTCTCTTTGTCTGCATTGAGGCTTATGATAATATGAATAATGTAAGGATCAAGTAATATAAAGCAAGTATCATTGTGGTGTTTTATTTTTGAGATATTGTTATGGTAAAAAATAATGTTGTGCATAGGAGTATGATGCATTAGTGTGTACGCTTAGGTTTTATTCACATGCATAAGTGTTTTATTTTTGATAGTATTTATGGTTTTTGGTATAACTGAAAGCTGTGACAAGATATTTTCAAGTTTATAAATTTATACCTTAACAGTAAATATATAATGGAAATATTGAGCAATGCTCACATGCAAAATTCATGAGCAAACATACATTATCTTTTTTTTTCTTCCCTTATAGCATAGCTTCTGTGATCTTTAAGAATATGAACAGTATGATTGTTAATTTTTTTGGTTTATGAGTCTTATTTTTGACTATTAGTTCACTGCACATGAATTGGGTCTTATTTATTAGATAGATTAGAGAGAATATATATAGTGCGAATAATCCGTTTTTGGAAATGCAATCTGTTTATATATTTTACCTGTTTTTAATTTTACATTTTATAGGTATATTTTTGAAGTTCATTCTCCAACATCTCAAAAGGTTGATCTTAAAAATCGCATTTGCAGTTGCAATAAATGGAAAGTGACAGGTTTTCCTTGTGTGCATGCTTTGAAGTGTATTTCTTTAACCAGAAATTTTGTTTATGAATATACTGAGAATTACTTTACTGTTGAGTATTATCTAGCTTCGTATTCACATTTGATCAATCCTATTCCAACTTTTGATAAGGAAGCAATTGAAGTTGAAGAATCATCTATTGTTCTTCTTCCTAAGCCTATTCATGGAGCTGGTAGGCCTAGGATGAATAGGATTGAAGGGGTTGATTTTCATGCTAAGCAAAATAAATGTGGAAAGTGTAAAAAACTATGACATAATAGAAGGGGGTGTTCTTTTGAATAATTGAGTTGATTGTATTAGTTCAATGTATTTGATTGGTTGTTCTATGAATACTTTGAGTTGAATAATTCAGTTGATTGTTTTAGTCCAAAGTATTTGATTAGTTGTTGTATGAATACTTGGTTGTTGTATGAATACTTTGAGTTGAATATTTGAATAATTGCATATGTTGAATTGGTTATGATCTGATTTTGATTATTTTTGGTTGTATGCAATTATTTATGTTTACCTGATATTTGGAATACAATGTTGTTAGTTCTGTTAAAAAGGATAAATTGATATTTCTTTTTTAATTCTTGTGTATAGTCTGTTTTTTGTTATTATATGTTACTGTAGTTATTATGTCTATTCTTAAAATATAATCTTTTCTATTCATGAACTCCAGCCCTGACGCTGGTCACTACAAGAAAATCAATGTGGTATCAAATAGCAATGAGATATTCTATATCCTCAATGCCAACGGATATTCAAACCAAATCATCTGTAAATCCACGGTTTTCACGCACAACAGTAGGAATACAAATCAAACAGAACAACTGGAGATGAGTATGACTAGTATATTGCTACCCGAAACATACTGTCAATAAAACATAAATGCTTTTATCTTTTTAACAGAGCATTAAAAACATTAGCCATTACAAATCAGTTGTGTAAGTACTTGCTAGTTAACAATATACAAAAGCAACATAGACTGAAGTGATTATGTACTTGATATTTCATTTGACAGATGCATAGTCAGATTCAAAAGTGACAGTGCAAACAAGTGCACAACACACACATAAACAAACTCAAGTCTACAACATTTGCAAGTAGGTTTTACAATTACAAATTCATCAGTAAATTCAGATATATTGTCAACCATTACAAATTCATTAGTAAATTCATCAGTAAATTCAGATATACTGTCAACCATTACAACACACATAAGCAAACTCAAGTCTACAACGTTTGTGTGACCTAAGTCAACCATTACAAATTCATCAGTAAATTCAGATATACTGTCTAAAATCTATCATCAAATAAAATTTTAACAAATGTATGATAAAAAGACTGTTAGATATCAAATAATTTGTTGCTATCATTGTCAGTTGAATTTTTTTGTTGCTGAAGCTGAACTGCAGAATTTTTCAATTGTCCAGCAGTATGGTTCATCGGAGAGAATTTGTGCAGCTATCTGTGCTCAAATGCGTTTAGTTGTTCTGGACTGATTTTTGATGTTGTGTCCATTCCTTGAGCTATCTTTTGGATAAACATCATTACGAAAATTCCACAGTCAAACCTGCATTTGTTAAAATTTTAGTTACTGTGTAACATGCATTGTTGTATAAATATCTCCAGTATCCTGAAAATTACCCGTTGGTTTGTTGAGCACAGTTAACATTTTTAATCAATGTAGACTTTCCCAGAATTGTTTTCTCGCCTACGTCTTGTAAGTCTTTATTGATGTTGTTTACCGCTGCTTTCTGCAAAAAATATATATATCTTTTTTATAATAATGATAAATTTATTTATCTTTTTTACTTTCTGTGTATTTTACTTACCACATTAATAGCAAACTTCGAATGTCCACTTCTTAATGTCTTAGATCTTGTGGTCAAGTGTAGAGAATCATAATGGTTCCATGTACATGATTCCACTACTAGCTCTAGCAAGCTCCAATGTTCGTTGCCATGTATAGGAAATAATATATTGCAACATAATGGATTTATAAGTGTTTGTTTAATAAAAGGATTAAACATATCCCTTTTGATATTTTCCATGTTTCCATCTGTTGCACTTTTCTGTTAAAAAATAATTTCAGAAAACTTATCTTAGAAACAAATTAAATTTGACATTATAGTTCACTTACTGTTATTGTTGTGTTCACATATATAATGCTAGAACTTTGTTCTAATAGTTTTGTTTTTCTGAACCAAAACCAATCAATAACCTACATTTCAAAAAAAAAATTGGATTAAGTATAGATTTTATAATGAAGCAAAGTATAGAATTTATAATGAAGCAAAGTATAGTTTTTTGTACTTACTTGACCAGAAATATATTCTCCATAGAGAAGTTCTTGTATCATACTTTTTGTGATGGTGATGAAGTTTTCATCATCACAAGTAAATGCTTCATCACTGAAAAATTAAGATTAGTATGTACTGTGTTGTATGGGACTTACAGTATAAAAGAAAATTAATTAAGATTAGTATACTAAAAAATTAAGATTAATATGTACTGTGTTGTATAGCACTTACAGTATAAAAGAAAATTAACTAAGATTAGTATACTGAAAAATTAAGATTAGTATGTAATATTTGTTAATAAAAGAAAATAACAATATTTGTAGAAGTTTGTCTGAAAAGATAAAGATAAATTAATTTATCTTTTTTAGTTTAGTTTGGCTTTTTTGATCTCTATATGACAAAAAAACATGGGTATTAAATCAGTCCTAGTTTTATGGCACTTACAGTATAAAACACAGATTTGATCTCTATATGACAAAAAAATATGGAGAATTCATGGGCAAAAAAGGTTCATGACTTGTATATGACAAAACAAATATAGGCCGTGTTGCAAATATTATAACTTCTATATGACTTTAGTTATATTAGCATATGCATACCAACAAAAGTTTTTCTATAATTTGTTTTTCTATAATTTATATGCATATCATAAGTTATGTTTGCAAAAGATATAACTAGTATGTTTCATTCTATTTGTTAATGTTACAGGTTTTTTCTGAGTAACTGTATTTGGAAATCCGAAAGAACATGACAAACTAATACAACAGTTCATCATTAATGTTACTGATTGTGGTTTTTAGTGCTAGCTTTGAGTACATCTTCCGACCTTTTATTACTAGTGCCTAAATTTGTGTAGTGTTTATCGTATATAATTAACAAACCTAAAAATGCAAAGCATCAAACCTAATAATGAAATGGTGAAGATAAATTAAGCTATCTTTTTTATTTTTGTTTAGTATTTTTTTTTTTTAATTTGTAAATCATTAGATTTTGATGCTGGAATAAAAAGCTTTATTTGAATAATATGTTGTACTAGAACAGTATGATATTGTACTAGAAACAATATCTTATTGGAATAAATATATATTTAAGTCAATTGAGTGAAAAGTAGTTTAGTTACTTACTTGTTTCCTCCAAGAATTTTGAAAAAAATTCTTACAATTTCCTTTTGTTCTTCAGTAAGATATTTGAGTAGTGGACATTTCTCAACATTCCTTGGCTTCTTCTTCTTTTTTGGTTCTTTTAGGACAACATCTTCAACAATAATAGGATTTTCAGAAGGATTTTCTTGAGGAAGCACTTTCAGATTGTCAGATTTTAAACTATCTTGTGTCTCCTTTTGTAGTATGAAATCTTGAGTTTGCATAATATCAAAAGTTGGAAAATCAGCAGAACTGTTTATGTGAACTATACCAACAAATTTTTTTTACCTTTTTCAGCTTTGGTTTTTTTGTTCAAATTATCTTTTTCCTTTACATCGTGCTTTTCTAAATTTTCCAAATTTTGGAGCTTCATTTCAAGAATCTGTATTCTTTTTTCAGCCAATTCTCTTAAACGTCTTTCCTCATTTAATTGTTCTGCAACATTTTTCATCTCAGTAGTCAAAAAATTGACTTTTGACTGTAGCTCCATTACGTTATTAGCACATTCTTTCGCATATTTTTTAGGACTTGTGTCTTCCTGGCACTCCTCTAATTTTGTTTTTTTGTTTTGGTCTTCTACCACCTCAATAGCTATTATTTTATTGGAAAGAAATTCTTTCTCTTCTTTTGTTACAGCTGCAAATTTTTTTAAGATCTGCAATGAATATATTTAAAGTTAAGCTTGCACATATACTGTCGTTGAAGTACTGGACAAGTTAAGCTTGCACATATACTTTCTATACTCATTTGGTTTTATTTTTTTTAGGCTACTAACATTCCAAAAAATTGCATTCCAAGAAATAAAAAAAAATGTACAGTTTAAAAAAAAAACTAACATACTTTGTCACTGTCAACTTCAGTGAGTTCCAAATCTTTCAGTTTTGATAAATCCCATTTTCTCATTCTTGGGATTTTGGTTTGCAGATTTTCCTTCTCATCAATTATTTGTGTTCGTTCACAAATCCAGTACTGCAAGAAAAAGATAAATACATTTATATTTTTGTAATAAATATAAAGTTGAATATATTTATATTTAGTTGAAGTTATGAAAGCATACCAGTAACACCATAGTACAGCCTGGTGTACTTCTAGGGTCAGCATGATACTTTTTAACATTTTTCAAAACATTTTCACATATTGCCCATGGCCAAGAGATTGAATTTAATTTTTTTAAATTCAGCAACTTCGGCAATAAACCCCATTGCATATAGCTTTGGTTGTTTGGAAAAAGGAAAGTTATAACGAGCAACAATAATAACAATTTCACTAAATCTTCATTTCCTTTTTCCTCTTCTAACAATGTATTCAATCTTTTTGTCACTGTTTTTTGGCTGATTATGTCTTCTTCTTGAAAATTGGCAGTTAAGAAATTGGAGAAACTTTCCATGGCTGAGGCTTTGTTAGAAGCTGGTATAGGAAATAATTCTTCTCTAGCTAATGGCATTCCAAATATTAGACTGACTTCTTCAGGACTTATTTTGAGTAATTTGTTTCCAATTTTGAAAGCATTTTGTTTTTCATCAAAAGAAGTAATGATGTCATCTAAGTTTGAAGCACTTTTCCTTAAATCTTGTCGTGCTATTGAATCTTTAAGAAAAACATTGAAGAAGTTTTTGAATGGTGTTTTCTCTAGAAAAGCTTTTGCTTCAGGTGAAAGAATGTGTTTCTCCTTTATAATTGACATCACTTTATAGATTGCATCCAAATTGCATCTATATGTACCTGTGTACTGTTGCCTTTTTTGCTTCTTGGCTATTTTTTTAATTTCATACTGTTCAACATCATCTTAATCAGTACTTTCTTCAGCCAGTTGTTGTGAAATTGTTTTCTCATCATCAGAGTTTTCTGTTTGTTTATGTCTGAAGTCCTTATCCGTGAAGTCTTCTTTTTCATCAGCATCAGGTAATTCTTGTGTCGGTCCAGTCTGATTATACATTTATGAAATGAAAATCAAAAAATCAATTAGGAGGTAAAAATAACAAGTTTATGAAAAAAAAATCTTACTACACAAAAATTTAAATAAAAAGATAATATGGTTTATCTTTTTAATTATTTTGTATTTTTTTGGGATTAAGATATTTTTTTACTGTATAAAGTACCTTTATTTTAAAAAATAAAAGATAAAGCACCTTTTTAGTATATAATGTACCTCTTTTTTTTAAAAAAAGTACAAATTAAATCCAACATGTTTTTTTGTAAAGAACAAATGTTTGAATTTTTTTAGACCAATTTCAATTTTCACAGTTTCAAATTTTCACATTTTCAAATTTTTATTTTAAACCAGTAAAAGATAAATGAAGATTGACAACTGAAAATCAACAAGAATTATTTAATGAAATGAAAATTTACAATTAGAAAGTTTCAAAGTATAGAAAGATAATCTGCTTTATCTTTTTTAGTTGTTTAAGTAATGGTTAATTGGAAATCTGAAAACTTAAAGAAAATGAAACACAAAATAGCCATCAGAATATTATGTATTAAAAAGATAAATTCTTTTATCTTTTTTAACAGAGCATTAGAAACAAATTAGCCATTACAAATTAGTAATTAGTTATTAGAATTTCATCATCACAATAGCCTCGAAGTAATAACATGTACAACATGTATGAATGCAGTGCACAGTGCAGACTCATATGGTCAGAGAATCAAGCTACAACATTAACAAATAGTCAGATTCAAAAGTGACAGTACAAACAAGTGCACAGCATACACATAAACAAATGCAACATGAAAACAAATCAAGATCAATGCAAATGAAGCAACCAAACCTGACCGAAGTGTTAAGATATTACATATATACATGTGTGTAACATCAAGTGAATATGCAACATCATACACATTGAAACCAGAGTCCAACGCACACATGTCGACAAGATGAGATTATCACAGACTGCATTTAAAGCAACAACTCAAGTCAGTGCACATCAACCCAATACAAACTACATGAAGTATATGGAATCTAGATTCCAATTTAATATGTATATACAAATTGAAGAGTACAACTAAATATTATACATAACATAAGTAGGAAAACAGTTACCAATGGAGTTGAAGATAATGGTGATCTCTGGCTGTGTTGATCGCAGAATGGGCTAGATATAGGTCTAATATTTATGCATTGAGTTCCAGCTTCATTGATGAATATGCAAGTTGTTTTTTGTACGAATAACATTGATTTAGAAGACCTAGTGTGCATTTTTACGCTGCATAAAAATTGTCATACATAATGAAATGTTAGAAAGAGTGAAGAATAATTTTTTTTTACTTAAAAGTTGATTAAGTATATTTATTTTGCATAAATCCTTCAAGACAATTGCAATTGACTTAAATTCAGTATTTATTATGTTATATGTAGTAGCTGATATAAAAATTTATCTAGGATTTATTCTGTATTTTAATGTTTAACATAAAAACATAAATGCTTTTATCTTTTCCAACTAGGGTTTAAATTAGTTTTATATTTTTTTCTAATAACTTTAAATCATGATACAAACAAAATCCTATCTAATAAGTAATTGTAAATATCAGACAAAACTAGGGTTTAGCATGTAGTCTAAATATTTTACATTAATAGATAGATACGTTTATCTTTCTTAACAGCTAAACAATAACTTGTTCAGTTTAACACCTAGGGTTTAGTATCATCTGCAATTGAATATTTAAGTATGCTTGATTAAACAAATGTCGATTATGTTAAATTATAACAAGAACTAAAATACCTTAAATCCATTATAAAAGTTATTATCAGCATCAGTAACAATGAATATTTAAGTACGATTTATCATATAACTAAAACATTTACATCAAAATGAAATACAACTTACTTGTTCCGCATTTAAGTTTAAGGTGATTGTAGAAATTGCTCGATGAAAGTATTATAGTTTAAGCTGAAATCGATGAAGCTGAAATCGATGATGCTGAAGCAGAAATATTGGGAAGAGAAAATGGAATGGAAATTGGTACAGAAGAAATCAATTTTTTTTCTAAGCCCTATTTTTGTTTCGAATTGGCGGCAGATATGGATTAATGAGAAGTAGCGGGTTTATTTTCGACCCGTGTCCTGGAAACTATTTATTTTGAACAGGTGTCCTAGAAAATAATTAGTTGATGCTAAGAGGCCCTTATAGCAAAAATTCCCTATATATTTTGTATATCAAATCATACCTAGGAAATTAAATGTAAAATTAGTTTATCAGAAGGAATGTGTAGCAAAGCTACTACAATGGTCTTCCTACTTTGAAACTCGAAAATGAATGTCGATGATGCCGCGGTCATCATCGAAATTATTTTCCAGCGACAGAAGTGGGGAGTACCAAACTTATTTCCTTTAAAAATTCTTTTAAGACGTTTCTTTTAAATCACTTTGAAAATATTTATATCCAAAAATAATTCCAAATAATACTAATATTATATTCCAAAATCTTTTGAAAACCAATTTCAAAACCCCGGAACTTAAGTTCTCAAATTTCCAATCCATATTTACTTTATTTATGAATCCCTTTTTGTAACCAATATTTATAAAATTTCGCTTCCTAACAAACAAACATATTACATACAACTATATCCATTTATAAAAATTGTTCTTTTATATACAAAATATAAGTCCAAGTAAAATTATTTCATTTACCCATATTTCAAAACAATAGTGTGTCGGTCTACCCTATTAAGTGTTTAGAAATCCCTATCGATGCCATAGCGTCCTATGTACCAACTAGAATTTATAAATACTAAACAGAAAAATTAAGACAATATAAAAACATTTTATAACACTAACAAATATGCTCTCTCATATATATATGCTTAAACAACTCATTCTGGGGTATTACTACCCTATCTCTAATGAGTCCAACCCTACAAAGCTAAGGTTATTGCTAAACCAAAGCTCTGATACCAACTGTGATGACCCACCTTTTTGGATGGTTTAAATCGACAATAAACCACACATGTCAACTCAAACCATTCAAAAGGGAGGATTTTTAATAGGGTAAATAAGAAAATAAGAGAAAGGAAAGAAAAACAAAATACAGAATCTCACAGCGGAATGACAAAAATATAATAATCAAACAAACAGTTCATGAACCTATTTTACAAATACATTTGATTACACTTTACAACACAATCAGAGTTATACATACAATAGGTAAATAGGATAATGTAGTGGAACAACATGATGCGGTGGAATAATGCTAATAATAATATATATCAAACTTCGTCTTCGTCCTCCAGAAATAAAATAGTCCTCAACACTGAAATGCTCAGGCTGACCCGAGCGTAATGAAAAGAAAAAACACTCGAGTCAGAACTAAAAGATCTTATGTAAGTTAAATCAACATAAGTAAATACGAGTGTAATGGCTTTAGAGATGTTTACGGGATTTTACATCTCCTATCTAGTGTATAACGTGCGTGCAATGACTTAAGAGACGTTCGTGACTTCCATCTCCTAAGGATCCGTTAAACTATCTATATGTAGTAAGATACGCTATATATATAGCATCTAATCAATAAAGTAAATATTTTTCTTAGTGTTTAAGCTTTACATTAATCCCCCTTAACACATTTTTAAGCAGGTAATCTATGCAGATCCTATAACACAACCAGTAACGTCGGTAGCCAGTGAGTCCCCTATAGATATCATACTTCAAAGGCACGTGAGGCAATGCCCAAGGTAGGATACTACTAATTCGAGTCACCCGACTGGTGGTAACCCGTAACGGCCCACCACATCCAACACTCCCAAAATCCGAAGGTGCTCACCAATCAAGTTTCAAAGTCAAGATGGTAATACGAAGAAGTGTGTCCACTAGAGGTAGCTAGTCTCAATGGTCAGGACAAGTCGTCTTGTTTTAGTCATTTCCAATTGACACAAGTGTCGGGGTCATCCATCATCATTCTCTTTCTTCAAATCCAACAAACGTTCACCAAACCCAACCACTTCATTCTGGATCATCCACCACGTACATAGTTGTTCAAGTGGTTCCAATATTGACAGAGAGTATGCCAATAAGAGGCCCCGGTCTCTTTAACAACCAAACGTTATTTTTCACATCGGTTGGTTCTTTTACATTTCAAAACCGATTCATATTTGATATCAAAATATCATATTCAATTCAAAATATCCTTCATTTCAAAATCATCATATTTTCCCAACATATCATTTTCACTTGAAGATATCATTTCAAATTCCAACTTAGGTTATAAATTCATTTAATCACATTCGCCTTTAAATCAATGATTTAAATATAAACATTCCAACTTGCACAATTTGAAATCTTTAGAAATAGTTTGAATAGTTATAAATAGTTTAAAAATAGTTTAAATAGTTTAAAATAGTTAATATAAAAGGGTCTGAGTATTGAAATTGGTTTATATAGTAAAATAGTTGGAAAATCTAAATAATTTGAATATGAAATAAAAATAGATTTTAAACAGTTTATATTAAAATAACTTATTATGAAAATAATACCAAATCAAACTGTTTCTTTCCATTTCAACAATCTGGACCCATGTCCAAATTTCAAATCAACAAAACTCAATTTCCAATCTTTCAATTCAATTGACTCAATTTAGATTTAATGTCAAATCAACTTGATTTCAGTTTCAATTCGAAATAACTTCAATTTCCAAAAACATTCATTTTTAACTTCAAATTCGATTCAACAGTCCAATTCAATGATTTAAATTTCAATTCGATTCTTATTTTAAATCATCTCAATTTATATCAATTTCCAGCCCAATTTCAATTTACTGATTTAAACCACTTAGATCAAATTAAACTTCATTGTTCGATTTTAAGATCCAGACCTTTAAAATAATTCAATTTCCAAAATTAAGATCATATATCAATTATAACTCCACAGTTCCCATTCAAATCTTAACAATTTCCTTTAACCCATTTCAGTTTCAACATTTCAAAGCTTGAATTAGAAATTAATGCAATTCATATAAATCCACAGTTTATTACCTTCTAAAAACAATTTCATTTAACCAAAATCCAAATTCAATATTTTGAAACCATTTAATTTAACCAATCCGATGTCCGCATATAATTTTCTACCCTATGGCCAAGTGATCAGTTATTTCAAATTTTAATTACAGGGATGTATATATATCATTTCAATCCAAATCAAGGTGTCATAGGTATATATCATTTCAACCTATTTCTTAATTTATTTAAAATGATTCAAATGACAATTTATATGCTTTCAATTAATATACATGGTGATAACAGGAATGTATAAAAATAAATAAACATCCAATCATCCAAGACATCAACTAATAGACATCCATCACAGTCAACATCCAAATCAGCTAATAATTCACAACAATTAACTAGGTATCAATATCAGGTATTAACTAGCAATTAAATTCAATTACTAATCTAAATATCAATTTAATTCAATATAAATTCAAATAACAATTTAAATCACCAAACAATAATCAATAAACTTCTTATCACTTCATAAATTTAATTCAACTAACATAAGAAGCTTCAGTATTGCGTGAGTGGGTTAAATCACTCACCTTTGATTCGTAGCCGATTTAAAATCCAAATAAAGCCCAAAATTTTAACTGTCTCAGAATTCAACCAAACCTTCTCATATTGTTCGGAATTTCGATACGATTCCAACGGAAAAAACCACGTCCAAATCCGAGCTTGTATGGAAAATTTATGGATGTTAGAACATTCAAAATTCAAAATTAAATTGATTAAAATAGAAGGGCATCTATGTAAATAATTCACCTCTGAAACCCTAGCACATGCGATCGAACCTAAACAAACGTCAATCGTTATTGCTTCTACTTGTCGCCGCGCTACCTACGTTCACATCCACCTGGATCGGAGGTCGCCGCCGTCCTCCCCACATCAGGCCATGCCTACGGCAGACTCGCCGTAACCTCCGCCGCCCCTGGCATAGTTCACCGCCGCCGTCCTTTTAACACCTATCGTAGCGAATTCGAAGCTCAAAGACATAACCCCACCATATCGATGCACTCGTCTTGACTCCCTCTATGTGCCAGTACCTCCTGATCGTCGTAACGATGAAGATCCACCGTTGAACGAGAAGCCCTAATATGGATGGCTGAAACTAAATCACCAATTTCTGGGCAACTCGTGATTCGATTGTAAAAAAATAGTAGATCTAGATTACACTCGTCGAGAGCTTCGAAACTGTATATAATATGACATAGTTTGAGGAGTTTGAATTTCGATTTGATTTCGATTTGAAATTGAATTTGGGAATTAGGTTTTTGATTGACAGCCATTGGGAAGGAGGAAGGAGCAGATGAGAAGTACGTATAGAAGTTGGGAAAAGACAGCTAGGGTTTCAGAACATATCTACTCATATAGACCGAGATGGATAAAACGAATGGACATATTGAATTGGGTCGAAACGTAACAACAACCCGAAAAGCCTGTTTCATCCACGAAACGAAAGTGGGTCATCTCATATATTAAAATATAGGTTTTCAATATTTTTAAACTCAATGGACCTAGTTTCAAACCCTAATTCCATTGTATATAGAAGTTAGCTTTCAAAATTAAATTATATTCATTTAAATTCCATTAACTAGTTTCAACGTGTTTCAAGCTCGCACGATCAAACGATAAGTCCGATCGCTACGAAACTTGAAATCGTACAATAATTCACTATTACGGATCCGATGAAACTGGTTTCATTGAATTCCGAGACAGTGGTCAAAATGGCTATTTTACACGTTAATTAAATAAATTATTATTAAATTGATTTAATCACCTTTAAATTCAAATTTAAAAGTTAATAATTTTCATCATTTCAGATTACACAGAAATGAAAAGCCTTTTACAATATAGTTTCCATGTTAAATCCAATATTTAAATATTACATTAATTTCAGCGTATTATAACTGTAATAAAACTGAGTTTATTATATTTTAAATAGCAATAAATTCTTTTATTTTGATTTTCACTCTTATAATTCAATCATCCAATACTATATGAATTCGTTTAACACTGTTTTACATTATATTACATTCATAATCTACAGTTATCATCTTAACACATATTAACTGCAATATTTAATTACATTAAATTTCATTGATTTCCAAATTAATTCCAAACATTTTAAATAATGAGATGATAAATAAACAATTGTTACTTTTAAGTAATTTAATCACATTTATAAATTTATTGTTTACAAACAAAGATTATAACTACTTGCCACATCACTGATTTCGTATTCTATATTAACCAATTTTAATTAATTACATACAATCTCACCATTAAATACAACATTTAATTAATTTCCTTATTTACAATTATAACCAAATTAACTTTCAAATTACATTGAAATAGTTATCAATAACATTCAAACAACATTACTAAATCATATTCTAATTATTTTTCTCATTAATAAATCATAAATATTAATTTCTCACAATATTAAATTTCAAAATCTTATTGAATTTAATAGTTTTAATTATCAAAAATACGGTTCGTTAAAGTCTTGATGGCGGCGGTATCCAGGATTGTCGATGACATGGATTTTAAGATTTCATTGGAGCAGGATCCAATAATGGATCTCGGGGAATTTTTCCAAGAAGCTGAGAGGTTCCTGCTGTAGGAGGACGTACGAATTGACGAACATCAAGTAAATATTGTGCGAGGTGAAGAACCATCTGGAGAAGGGTCCAAGAATTATAAGGAAAAAAGGAAGCTGGACGATGGTTATGATGAATCGAAAAGGAAAAGGTAGGAACAAGAGTCGAAGTTCTCCTTTTACTCGGATTTGAGGAAAATTTGGAACGGATTTATCTGTACATAGGAGGGCAACTCCCATATCGAAAGTTGCAAGATGGATCCTACGGAGTGAGAACGTAGGTCTGGAAAGTATTGCCTTTTCCACAAATTGTATGGGCATACAACGGATGAATGCAGGCACTTACCGGATATGGTTGAGGAACACATTAGGGGTGGCAGGCTGCAACAATATGTGAGGACTCGGGCATCGGTGGTGGAACAGAAGCGGCCACCGTCCACATCAAATGAAATTGGCCTTGGATCGAGGTCACAGATCGTTGTCTCTTAATCGGGATGGCATGAATTTAATAAATAATAAACTCTACCATAAACCGGCTAAGTCACTTACACATATGCGGGATCAAGGTCGGTCCCTAGGCATGCTCTAAGATGATGATAAACCATCTTGCTCGAAGAGGCAATATTTGGTTTTTCTTATTTTCTGGCTTTCTGGTTATAAGAACTTAAATTTGATAACTTAATAAATGGATTTGTAAGTCACGGATTAAACCCTCAACTAGAGAGTCAAGGCCGGAGAAAGGAAGTCGGTATGGAATTGATCGTGTTATGTCTCTAATGGGAGTGCAAGAAGTGAGTCGCTTCGTCGGAGAGTGACAGGATCAAATTACTTATCAATGTTCCCCCTTTCATTGGAGAGTGATTGGAAGGGGTCCAGCAAGGGTCCGGAGAGACCATGATCGGCCTAGGAAGGCCAGGGCATCGTGTTATGTTCAGGGATACTGAATCATAGCGCAAGAAGTGATGCCGCTTCATCGGAGAGCGACATGATCGGCTTACTTGTCGTTGTCCCCCTTCACCGAAGAGGTATAGAATATGATCCAGCAAGAGCTTGGAGAGGCTATGATCGGTCCAGAAGGATCAAGATATCACTATATGCCCCCAAAAGGGCCGAATTGCAGGGAGTGGGTCTCTTTGCTGGAGAGAAATAGGATCAACCCACTCATCGTTAAGTCCCTTCGCCATAGAGCAAGTTAATAGGGCTTAGCAAGGGTCTAGAGAGATCATCGATTAGTCCGGAGAGACCATGAACTTGGATAACGATCCGAAGAGATCACGTATTGGCTTATTGACTTTTAGGGTTTCAAATGGTTATGGATATTGACCCAAAGAGGTCACGGATTTGGATAACAACCCGGTAAGATCTAGGACTTAGCAAATGATCTAGAGAGATCAAGGATTTGGATAATAATCCGGTGTGATTGATGATTTGGCAAATGATCCGGAGAGATCGAGGATTTGGATAATGGTCCGATGAGATTGAGGCTTTGGATTTGGAAAACGATCTGGTGAGATCATGGATTCGGTTACTGGCTTTAAATGGATATGTATCCGACTAAGGATTTGGAATGGTTTTGGAATTGGCTATCGACACGAAACAGTTGCGGGTTTCACTAACAATTCAGAGAGATTAAGGATTTAGCATCCAAATACCAACTCCCGGGCGAACAGGGGATGGCTCACGGCGACTTGGTTTGGCAAAGGAATGGATTCTGGATTGGAATATTCTATAATCGATGGATTTTGGACTTCGTACTTATGGCAATTCAAAACACACCTTCCTATCGCAAGGCATGTTTTGGAGGGAAAATGTTATCCGCCTTTTGGCAAGGCCGTCATACCATCGATTTGGAAAAATGTATTTTATGATCATCAAGAAAGGAAGCCGGAAGAGATGATTATCATGATCAAAGATTAGTTGTAAGCAAGGTTATGGATGATAGTCAAGTGGATTCAGACGAATGACATCTCAGAATTGGTTAAGTATGGATTGGAACTTCCCATAGACATGGGATTAGATCGAATTACTTCCCCTAGGCAAGTGATCGGATCGGATCAATATGGATAAAGACACTCAACTCAGTAGATCAACTCATTGAAGATCGATCGGGTACTCCAGAAAACACTTAGGGAACCATACAAACTACTTAAGAAACCAGGAGAAGGCAATATGGAGGACCCACCCTAGCGATCGTCGGGCTCCACTCCTCTATCCTAGGGGATCGGCACTAATTCCCCCTATATGGATCGACATTGATCCCTCAAAGTGGGCACAATGAGGCCCATTTTCGAGGAGCGGGGTTAGCCTGGTTTGGAGGTTCTGAATGCAGAATTTTAGCTAGATATTTCGTCATCTTCTCCTATAAATACAGGATCATTGGCTCAGGGTAAAGGATCTTCTAATCTCTAGGCTACACTCTGCCATTTTTATTACTCAGATTCAAATCATTATAATTGTAATCAAAAGTATAGATAAAAAGAAAATCTTTGGAGTGGACGTAGGCCAGAGTACACCGAACCACTATAAAACCTCTTGTGTTCATTTCTTACTGTTTAATTTCATGTTCTTCATATTTTATTCTCTACTTCACTCTATTTGGAATTGGTTATCAGATTTGTGGTGTTTTCACATTGTTTGGGTGTTGGCGGCCATTTTTGACGGTAACATTTTTGGTGTTTTCATTGAGAAGACTTACATCCATGGATTTGGAAGCTTGGATCTTTGATTTAATGCTTGGATACTTTGATCTAGGAAGCAATGGCTAGGCAATCAGCAAGGAGACAATTGGTAGATAGGAGTCACCATGGATGGAGTCAGGAGGCTTCTTTATGAGGTGGAGCTAATCAACCCACCATCTACATTACTAGGAACGAGATGGAGACTATGATGGAGGCGATACAAGAGCGGATGATAAAGAGACATGAGGAGATGATGTAGAATTTCCTCAGGCGAATTGCATAGGTTGGAGCAGGAGCTACTGGCAATCTGGATCAAGGAGATGGAGCAGCAAAAACTACAAAAAATCAAATTGTGAACATGGAAACAGATATAACAGGCAGGAGAAAAGAATGGAGAAACTGGGGTAGAAACCTTGGCAAGCTGGAGGGATTGGCACCGTTCCCCTAAGCTTGGGGGGGGCACACCCCCGTGTTATGCTGGATCAGATGTAGGTAGGCTAGTGGTCGGCTCTATGTAGTTTGATGTGGATTAGAATGCGGATGCACATCCAAAAGAGTATGTTCCAGAATACCCTTGCGGAGTCGGGGGGTAAGCTGGTAATATGGATTGGAAGCTACCAATGGATGAGAATAAAAGGATGGCTAAGCTGATATGACGGATAATGAGAGGCCGATTGCCCAATCAGAGTCTAGAAGATGCCAATTAGAGTCCGTTCACTCCAAATATCAAGCAAGCTAGGAACCCGCCAGAGTTTACTGGATGTGTATGACAGATGGTCGAACCGTACAGTACACTTGATGAGGTATATCCGACATATTGAAGTGCTAGGGGCATCGAAGGAGGTCATGGCAAGGTGTTTTCCACTTTATTGATAGAGTTAGATGCACTATGGTTTAGGCAAATGCATTGTGGTTCCATTGATACTTGGAACGAATTGGTAGATCGGTTCATGTGGCAGTTTATGGTCCATATTTCAAGACCCAAGAGCATAATAACGTTGGAAACACTAAAGCAAAGGATAGGAGAGTCCTTGAGGAGTTTCTTGACATGGTTTAATGCGGCAATTGTTTTGGTGGATCGACCGGATCCATCGATGATCTTGATGGCGGCGGTATCCGGGATTGCCGATGATGCATTTTAAGATTTCATTATAGTAGGACCACAATAGATCTTGGGGAATTTTCCATGATGTTGAGAGGTTCCTATGGCAGGAGGACATATGAATCGACAAATAGGAAGTAAATTTTGTGCGAGGTGAAGGACCATACGGAGAAGGGTCTAAGAAGGATAAGGAAAAACGGAAGTTGGACGATGGTTATAATGAATCGAAAAGGCGAAGGAAGGAATGAGAGCTAAAGTTCCCCTCTTACTCGGATTTGATGGAAAGTTTGGAATGGATTTGTCTATGCACAAGGGATCATCTCCCTTATTGGAAACCACAATGAAGGGATCATATGGAGCGGGAACGTAGGTCTGGAAACTATTTCATATTCCACGAACTGGATGGGCATACCATGGATGAATGATGGCACTTACGGGATATGGTTAAGGAACACGTTAGGGGTGGTAGGCTGCCATAATACGTGAGGACTCGTGCAACGGCAGTGGAGAGTGGGCACTATCTACATCAAATGGAAATGGTCTTGGATCGAGGTTACTGATCGTCATCTCTTAATCAGGATGGCATGAACTGAATAAATAATAAACTCCACCATAAAACGACTAAGTCACTAACACATCTATGGGATCGAGGTTGGTCCCTAGGCATGCTCTGAGATGATCATAAACCGTATTGATAGGGAGGCAATATTTTGTTTATCCAGTTTTATGGTTGTAAGAACTTAAATTTAATAACTTAATAAATGGATTCGTAAGTCATGGATTAAGCCCTCAACCGGAGAGTCAAGGCTAGAGAAAGGAAGTCGGTACAGAACTGATCATGTTATGTCCCTGATCGGAGTGTAAGAAGTGAGTCGATTCACCAGAGAGCGACATGATTGACTTACTTATCGTTGTTCCCCCTTCCGTCGGAGAGTGATTGGATGGGGTCCAGTAAGGGTTCGGAGAGACCATGATCGGCCTAGGAAGGCCAGGGCATCGTGTTATGTTCAAGGACACTGAACTGGAGTGCAGGAAGTGATGCCGCTTCACCGGAGAGAGACTTAATCGGCTTACTTGTTGTTGTTCCCCCTTCACTGGAAGTGACAAAATGTGATCCAACAAGAGGTCGGAGAGGCTATGATCGGTCCAGGAGCACCAAGACATCGCTATGCACCCCAAAAAGGCTGGAGTACAGGGAGTGAGTCACTTCGTCTGAGAGCGACAGGATCGACTCACTCGTTGTTAAGTCCCCTCACCGAAGAGCTAGTGGATCGGGCTTAGGAAGGGTTCGAAGAGACCATCGATTGGTCCGAAGAGACCATGAACTTGGATAACGATCCAGAGAGATCGCAGATTGGCATACTGACTTCCAGGATGTCACACGGCTATAGATTTGGATATTGACCCAGAGAGGTCATGGATTTGGATAACGATCCGGTGAGATCGAGGATTTGCCTAATGACCTGGAGAGATCAAGGAATTGGATAACAATCCGGTTAGATTGAGGATTTGGAAAACAATCCGGAGAGATCGATGATTTAGGTAACGATCCAATGAGATTGAGGCTTTGGATTTGGCAAATGATCTGGTGAGATCATGGATTCGGTTACTGGCATTGGATGGATATGGATTCGGCTAAGGATTAAGAATGGTTTTGGAATTGGAAATCGGCTCAGAACAGTTGCAGATTTCACTAACAATCCAGAGAGACTGAGAATTCGGCATCCAAGTACCAACTCCCAAGCGAACATGTGATGGCCCACGGTGACTCAGTTTGGCAAAGGAATGGATTTTCTATTGGAATATTCGATTCTCGATGGATTTCGGACTTATGGCAATTCAAAACACGCCTTTGTATCACAAGGCATGTTTTGGGGGGCAAATGTTATCCCACCTTTTGGGAAGGTTATGATACCATGGATTTGGCAAAATGGATATCATGATCATCAAGACAGGAAGCCCGAAGAGATGATTATCAGGATGAAGATCAGTTATAAGAAAGTTTATGTATGATAGTCAACCAAAATCAAACGAATGGCATTTTAGAATTGGTTAAATATGGATTGGTACTTCCTCTAGGCAGGGGATCAGATCGGATCACTATGGATACGGACACTCAACTCAGCAGATCAACTCATCAAAGACCGATCAGTTACTCCAGAAAACACTTAGGGAACTATACAAATAACTCGGGAATCTAGGAGAAGGCAACATGGAGGAATCACCCTAAGGATCATCAGGCTCCACTCCTTCATTCTAGGAGATCGACACAGATCCCCTTTATAGGGATCAGCACTGATCCGTCAAATGGGCCCAATGAGGCCCATTTTCGAGGAGCGAGGTCGGCCTTGTCTGGAAGTTCTGCATGCAGAATTTCAGCTAGATATTTCATTCTCTTCTCCTATAAATACAGGATCATTGGCTCGGGGAAAGGGATCACTTGGCTACACTCTGCCATTTTTATTACTCGAATTCAAATCATTGTAATGTAAATAATAGTATAAATAAAAAGAAATCTTTGGAGTGGACGTAGGCCAGAGTATGCTGAACCACTAAAACCTCTTGTGTTCATTTCTTACTGTTTTAGTTTTCTATTCTTCATACTTTATTCTCTACTTCACTCTATTTGGAATTGGTTATTGGATTTGTGGTGCTTTCAAATTGTTTAGGTATTGGCTGCCATTTTTGACACTAACAGTTATGGTTATAGCCAGTCTTCCCGGTCTCCTTTTAGGTATGAGCTTTCTTTTTAGCATGAAATATTTCATATGAATGAATTTGTTAGCATGTAATTGGAAGTCTAATAAATCTCTCCATCCATGTATATAGATCTCCTTCCAGAATGGGGTTTGCTCAATCAGCTCCGAATGTACTGCCACTAACTTATCCCTATCGGCCATACGTTTTGCTTTCAGTGTCTATGTATTGAACCTCTTTAGGTAATCGCCCAATAACTCCTCTTTTCTTGATATTAGCCAGCACAGTGTAGTCGATAGCAGGGTCCTTACAAATACGGAACAACACCGAGAATTCACAAGAGAATTGCTTTCAGGAATACATGGTTTTCTCATGGTACTACCTATACCATTTAGCTGCTGCACTTTGCAAAGTGATAGGGAAAAACTTGCAACACACGGCTCGATATGAGTTGTATAAGTCCGTCTGATTTCAAAGGCCATTAAGTGATCATCTGGGTTAGTGGTTCCATTGTATTTTAAGGACAGAATTTTAATGTGGGATGGGATCCTGGTGGACATGATCTCATCTGTGAAAGGGGCTTCTCGATGGTTATTGTTAACCCTCTCATCAAGAGTTCATTTTCCTTTAAGAATAAGCATATACTTTGCCATCTTCTTGGCCATGTCCCTTAGATAAGCTTCATCCCTATGGTAATTGCTTCTAATAGATTTGTATTCTTTGGAGGTTGAACTTCCAGATTGCTCCTTGGACTTCTTCTCCAATCTTCCTTGGTAATTTGTCTTAACTTTGTTTCTGCCGATGATCTTGGAGAAAGTTCGGTTGCTTCAATTTGTTGATACTTTTTTGTCTTTTGTGGGGTCATAATGTGTTTGCTTCTACTTTTGTTTTTAAGCAAAGAGGCATCCAAGCCCCTTCTTGGAGACTCTACCTCATCTCCCTCCATGAGCTTGGTGGTTTTGGAGGATTTTTTAGCAAGGATTTCTTCTAGAAGTTCCCTCATCATCAACACTTATTGTTTTAGGTCTCTAATTTTAGCTTCGCTATTGGTAGGTTGGGCTAGCTCTGAGGACTGTCCAAGTTATATGCTTCCTAAGTTGAATGAATACCATTTTCTTTTAATGTCGTCGTTTGTATGACTTCTTCACTTGGAGCATCAACTTGCCTTGATTTTCCCATTTTCCTAGAGTAAAAGAAACCCAACGTAATTAGTTTAGGGAGAGAACTATCCGGAGATGGAGGTTCTGGCCCTCCTTCTAGTGCCAAAATGTTAAACTAAAAATTGGTATGACACCCATAAAGCCAAGAATAATGAGACAATCCTTGATTCGAGTTCATATGTCGATAAAACCAAGCATGGTTTAGTTAGTGTTAATTAAATCAAGAATAAGCTTAGCATTCAAGGCTAAGTATGAGTGGATATCATTAGGAAACTGATCCATAATGCTCATGGACTTTGGTTGTTACACATTCGAAAGACAATATGTTTCTTGGAACACAATATTTGAGATCTCTTAAGGTTACTTGGAACAAGATTCGAAAGCCATTGGGGTCACTTGGAATAATATATTCGAGAAGCTATTTGGTCTTTAGGAATAGAACACTCAAAGTCTTATGTCATATATTCACAAGAGAGAGAAGATGCATTATCCAATTAAGCATGTTAATGAACTAAATAATCAGTCCTTATGTCCATAGTCTAATGTCCATATGTATGAGGCAAAATAGAGGCTATGCATATAAACACTAGTTTGGACTGAAGTTCATGTGATCCTATGTGAATTGTATCGCATTTTCATTAGGCCCAAAGAGCTTCATTATATGCATGTTTGTGTTTAATAATGTCCAAAATGCATGATCATAGTACTAGGCATGTCCAAGTTCTCATTTATTTCAATTGAGCATTATTACAATAAAGTTGGAGCTTTTCCCTAAATCAATTTAGGATTACAAGAGTTCAATTTTTAGAGGAGAGAAAAGAAATGATCGCCCCTTCCTTCATGCCCCAAGGTTCCTATGTATAGGGGTAGATGGATTTGGCATGATGCTTTATGCCGCCTTCGGCCTGATTTATCTGCGGCATGCATTACCTTCGACAATCTTGACGACGTTGAGAATCATAGACCCTCTTTAGTATTATTCATCAATAGGTGATAGCACCGACCTGAATTGCATTGATATGATGCAATATTAATTTGAAGCGGCATTGATATGGAGCGGCATTGATATGAGTTACATGCGACATTGATAACATGTAGCTTCAATGACATGCGGCATGAAATCTATGCGGCATTGATTAAATGCGACATAGATGTTATACGGCATGGAAGTAGCGCAGCATCACTTGAGGCCCGGTATTGAAAAGAAGCGATATCACCTGAAATGTGACTTTCGAGGAAGGCGGGACGGAGGAGAGGTGGTATGCAATGTTGACTTTATACGATATCCACCCTTGTTTTGATGAAGCATTCGGTATCTTTAGTTGGTGGCTTATGATATGCAGCTCTCCGATATAATCATCGCCTTGTTAACATGTAGTATTGATGATAGATGGCTTTGATGTAGTGCGATATCAATGGGTGCGATATAAATTCCTTTGTTCGTATCCTTTAGAATATGTGGATAACAACCTTAATATAAATTAATAATGAAATCATTTTAGTAAATACCACACTCGAATATATGTTATTGTATTAGTAATAATATATCATAAAACTCAAACCAAAATAAATGAAACGTTAAATTGAATTAATGTTAACGACATTATTAATGGTAATAATATAAAAGGTCTTGTGCAAATGAATTAAAGATTTTTTTTTGAAATTTTACCTTTTTACCCCGCTATCCGATGCACCTGATCGAACTAGTCAATCGGTCGATCAATTATTTAGTCGACTGTTTACCCCAGCTACTCGACTATACACCTGCTAAAAGAACTAAATTATTCCATTTTGATCCAGGCTCCAACTAGTTTTAACCAATCGATTAGTTGGTAGCATCTACCCCATTAAGTACAACAATTTATAGCTCCAAATGACTCGCTATGTCTTCCATTGTGATTGTGGAGAAATTATTTCTGATTTGGGTATATCATATCACAAATTCCTATTCATTTAGATGTGATGAAATTTCAAGCTACGACATCATGTGCATAAACATAACACCACTCATGTCCAAGTCTTTAGAATAAGTTAATAATCTTTTAGATGAATACCTCTTATATGGCAACTTGATGAATAACTTTGAGACATTAAATACCTACCAACTAAAATTGGAGTACAATTGCTTAACTATCGTCCAAACATAACAAGTCATTCAAATCCGTTTAAATATGATTAAAACAATATCATACAACACAACTTGATCTAACATACAAGCTATTTACCCTATTGCATTCTTAACTACTTTAGTTCATTCGCAATATGATCAAAATGTTCATTAACATTTCTTGAAACCAATACTATTCATAAAAAAGTTTAACAGTGTACTTACAAGTTCATACAATATATTCCACTGATTAATACAATCAATTAAACAATCGCATATCATTTGTTAAGGTTTCATTCTCGACCAACTACCTCTCCAGCTTCCATATGGTATTTCATACACCTTAAGTGTTCTTTATTTAACTTTTTACAATAACATAATGATGGTTCTAATCACCCCATTACGCTTCAGACACACATATATCCCATTCATACTCAAATAGTTACCCTCAAATGGTATAATTAAGATTTAAGGGTTGCTAATTATTTCTGAACATATTCTACACCTACCGTAACATATTATGCACTATACAACACTATAACATGTTCCACACTATGCAATTTACCCCTACTATAGCATGTATCAAATATACAATACCCTTACACAAATTGTATAGTATTCCACATAGTGCACCGACATCCTCATATTGTAGCATGTTTTTCATTATACAGTGGCATTACAGTCACTGTAGTAAGTTATATATTATACAGTGATATCCATTTGTTCTAGCATGTTCTTCACTACACAATAATGTCCGATTGTTATAACAAGCTTCGTACGATACAATGATATCCATCTATTGTAACAAGCTTCACTATACAATAATATCCTATTAGTCTAGCATGGTCTGCACTAAAAACACCTATTCTGCATTATTATAACATATTCCACACTATATGGTGATGATCGGTAGCACTAGATTCCATGACGATCTGGAGAAGGTCTATTGAAATTGACTCAAAAAGTTAAAGACTTTTGGAGATATATAGTATCTGGGTCACAAAAAGTCAAGTTCATTAACATTAAATGGACTTTTGGAGCATAAATGCTACACCTCATTTTAGCGTCAAGAAAAGTCAAAAGAGAAACAGCCAAACACTAGTTTGAAAACTTATACAAAGGTCAAGCCATTTCTCTTTAAGTTTAATTCAAGAAAGCACTTAGAAACACTCAAAAAGGAATTCAAAATAATTGATATTCAACTTGGGCACTTCCCCGAAGCAATCCCAAAGTCACATAGAGAATGACTCAAAGTTAGCTCCAAATCACAACCCAATAAACGTAGCAGAACAACCCGAAGTTTTTTCTATAGCTTTCTCTAAAGCAAGGTGCTCGAACCATCCTTAGGTCCCTCATAGCAATAATCAAAGAAAAGCACTAAAGCCCACATCCAACTACTTGAAGCTTGACCATATACCAAGCCGCTCGAAACTCGAGCTCCTCACCCCAAATCAGTCATAGCATTTTGACTCCACCTCCAACCGCTCAAACTCGATCCCTCCTTTTACAATATTTGAATATTGAGTCCCTAAATAAAACAAACTTGATAAGTCATTGTAGGAAATTAACCTTGTCAAAATCTGTATGTTATGTCTCCATGTATCCCTAGATCTGGATATAGAGATATCTTACCAATTCTAACATCGGTCTAAAAGCCTATAAATAGACAAGAACTTGAGCGAAGAAGGTAACTCTTCTCCATTCCATAATTTTATGACAAGTAATCATTGTTCTCAAAAGAATTCCATTATTTCTCCCATCTTTATAAATAAACACTACATGATACTAATTATGAAGGAAGATCAACTATAATCAATAAACAATTAAAGAAAAAACAAATGTAGGCTTCGTACATAACCGAACCACTATAAAATCCTTGTCACTTTTAGTTTTTTAGTACTTCTCATTTATCCTTTTTTCTATTGTAGTTTGTTGAATTTCCAGAGATTTTCTTGTATTATACATTGATTCATCTCTGAATTACATCAATATAGGTGGATTAAACTATAAAATAACATTATTTTTTGTTGCTATCTATTAAGAAAAATATTAATATCTATATGATTTCGCACCCATTAGCATTTGAAAACTGCATACAATATATGGAATTGGGTAAGCTTGGAGTGGAGTGACCATGACTTGGAAACTTAATCTTTTTAATGGAGGCCATATCATTTTCTTGCATTTGGACAAAAAGTTAGTCAACACATCCAATCGAATTAAAACAAAAATTAAAATGTAAGTAATCAAAAGATACGAGAGAAAGGTCACAATTTTAGAGTGGTTTGGCCAAATCTCGTGCTTAGTCAACTATTCAGTATTATTGTTGATTTACTTTTGCTAACACAATCGAATTGCAATGATTACCGGCTCCAAATCGACGAGTTTCAAATTTGATAGAGTTTCCTTGCAAAAGAATTAAAAGTCCCCTTTTAGCTGATGAAGGTTCTCTATTTATAGATGAATTCGAGCATGAAAATTGCTAGATCTGGTTTGAATGAGCAAATATATTTAGATCTAAAATTCTAGCATGAAGAACAAGTCAAATCACATAATTTTTAGCAGCCAATATCGTTTAGTACTAACGATATGGGTCGGTACTAACCAATGCCCATTGACTACTCTCTTGTATTTCCTTTTGCTTTTAGCTTAAGGTTTCAACTCTTGGATATTTAAATCTTGGGATCATATGGTTCAATGCCGACCGATATGGATTTACACTAACTGATGTCATAAGTACTTATCTTTTCTCAACTTCAAGCTTTGATCGCCACAAGAGTAGAGTTGTTCCCCCTACTTAGTCCCCTTACTTCCATTGGATCATTCAGTATCAATCAATATGGATCGGTATCGACCAATATGACTTGCATAATTTTTGACCTATTTTCTTGAGATCTCCAATCTTGATACACTCTAAGCTTCTTGATCCATTTTTTCATCATTTCGGAGTCTAGGTCCCTCAAAATGTCACTTAGTTCAAATACTAGATAAAACTTTCCTTCCATAGTATGCTTTTATGACAACAAAGCATTCTTTTGATCGAGAGAAGAGACCAAATTTAGATTTCTAGGGACGCTTCTATCGTTAGAACTATTTTCATGAAACATTACATGTTCATTGAGAATATCAACATGTCATTCCAAATAGCTACCGTATTTCATTCTCTTAATATATATAAATGTTGATTTCTTCCATCTGAAGTCTTTGACAAACCCTAAAATTTCCTCAAGCTACTCCATTCTTTGGCCTGGTAGTCCTCTGCTATCGTTTTCATTTTGTCATCGTTTTTTTACATAAGAACTCATATCAACCGGTACCGATGCATATAGATTGGTACCGATCGATTTGAAAATTTTCATATATAAATAATACACTTAGAAGATTTTCATTTCATACTTCATCTTTCTTTTCCCTTCTTCTTCCCTAACATTCTCAAGCGAACTCACACTTCCAGCCACCGTCGTAACTCTAGATTTCGACAAAATCACCACCGCCAACCGACAAAAACTTAAATGTTGCGATACCATTTGGACTCAACCCTCCATGTTGTATTACTTAATCTCGTCATCCCTATTCTTGCTCCAGTTCTCGACTTGAAGGTGGACACCATTGTGACTTATCAACTTGTGCCTCACCATCATCTCATTATGCCTCCATGTCACACTACCACCAATCCACACCAATTCTCCTATCGTCCTTCATTGTCATCGCCACTATTACTTGGCAAATTATCACCCATGCCATTTTCTTCTTTGGGTGGATGCAATGAAGGGTGGATCCTTACACCCTTTGGATCGAGTTTAGGATGGACTGGTGCCTTAGTTGTTAAAAGAGATGATTCAAGAACTTAACTTTCAAATGCACCTTGGTACTTTTCGAATTCAAGGAGTCGATACAGTTTCATACATTTGCCTAATCGACTCTTGAAATCAATATCACACACCTGCAATCTTATAAAGAAGAGATGCATACCTCTTTGGAGATTATCTGGTTTTGTTAACATGAACCTCCATGTTAATAAGTAATATGCGACACATTGTTCCATCACATGCCAGAGTTGCCAACACAAGCAAGCTATCTTCATATAGTGCATCCCTTCTTCATACCACGGACATAGGACACACACTGCATAGACCGATACATAGCATCAGTTCTTTGTTTAATATATGGAATCCGATTAGTCAACATACATTGACATTAGTTGGATCTTGTACATCTACTACACGAGACCTAATCACAATAAATATTGAATTTAAATCATACACGATCATGCTCATGTCCCAAGCTTTCAATATAAAATGGAATCTCTTGGACGTTCAGGGCATCTCTTTACCACATTTGATGGCCTTTCTACATCTAGATTCAGTCCTCAACCAATAGGTTCCTCTTCTGCTTCGGCTTCTACCTCAACTGCTTGTAGATTTAGGCAACCTCAATGCCAACCTTAACAATCATTGCCACTTGCTTTATATGCCCCTGGAAGATGAAATTGCTTCAAATGCTGGTATGATGGGTGTAATAATCCTTGACCACCCCCTAGATTCCATGAAATTAAGGTTAATGTCCATTGATGTTAAATAAATCTGTAAATGCCACAACATCCCTTTGGACGAAACTCTAGTTCCATTACCGTCTCAAAGGTACACGATCCCCAAGAAGGCTACATAGCTTACAATAGATACATGTGCCTCTTCAGTGTTGTTCTACCGTTCAACCACTTCTTTAGCCCTATGCTCCAACTTTTAGACCTGCATCGACCCAACTGCATCCAAAGAGATATGCTACTTTAAATGCACATATATGATCTTCATCCTGCACTTGTGCAGGGTGCCAACTTTCGAGGAAATTTGGTACCTCTACAACTTCAAAAGGTAGTCTCACTACCCATCTCTTACTTTCATAGAGATATACCATAACTGCCTAATAGTTATTGGTTTCACGACAAACTTTGCTACTTCAAGGATGAGTACTTCTTCGTCCGATGCCCAATTGACTTCGCTCAATAGTGGTTATCTGGATGTAAGTTCTAACTCCTTACATCCCACTGCATTAGAGATTACATCATTCAAGTTCCTAATCCTTTTGCACTCCTTATACATATATCCCTCAAACAGTCACAGATGCTACTATGGAACATACACTTCAATTACTAAAAGAAATCCCAACATAGGACACAAAAAACATATATTCACTCCAACCTTCGAGTACATCACTTCTGATTGCTGCACAATGATATAAGAGTTTTTTATGTGCCCCTTGTACTAAGAGCTACCCATGATGCTTAACAGACTAATATCGATCCTCAGACTCCCATGCTTCACAAGGTTCCACACGAGGCATAAGACAACCAAGTTACCGATGAGGAAGGTGAAGGAAACAAAAAATAAGGAGAGACAAGATGAAGGGTTTAACATTTCCCATTTTGAGGCTTGAAAATAAAAACTAATGATGCTATAGTCAACCTTAACATTACATCCTAGTGAAAAAAATGAGATCATTTATTATATCATGAATATCAACAACACAAGAATTTAGAAATTTTAACAAAACATTTTTATTCTTTCATTTGTAAATTAGTCACATCTAACTTTCATACCCTCATGATTCTATCATTAAGATAAATTATAATAAATATAAATGTAATTCCAAGAGCGATATATGATGATGCCTCTTGGATGATTAGAGTCTTAACTACTTAATGGTTATAGTACCTATGTTTACATACAACAAAATAAAGTAGTTAAACTGCATAGTGGAAATATACTCCAATGGTAGCTTGCCTCCTACATGTCTTTGGAAACTCATTCTTCTAACTTGAAAATTCCTGCTCTGGGCCCATGCAAATTTGTACCTAAGATTTTAGGAGGAAATCAAAGGCTTTGGACCAGAAAAAAAGTTTGATATGAATAATATCAGTCCATCTCAAACCAAATAGAAACTTAGTGTTATCACGCCGTTGTTTGGAATGGGTTTCCCCTCATTGGCATCCTTGCAGTCAATATGTCAATCACAACATATACAACAAAAATGGTTAAAACATAACATAAATATTATCAAGCATAATGGGTCTATGTGACTAGTCCGGTCTTCAAGGGTCCAAGGGTCACACATTCTAATAATTGCCCACCTATTAAGTCCATAAATCTCCATATTTTTTATAGGATGTCTACGAAACTACTTAATTTCATGGGCCAACTAAAACCTATCGGCCTAACTCGAGCCAAAAATATAACCTATAATTCGACGGTCTTTTGTTCCATAAGAGTACTAAACTACTTACATGACAAAAGAAATAAACAAAACAGTCTTCTGGTTCCTTTATAAGAAAAATAATAATGGTCTTCTAATTCTTAGTAGAAGAAAAATATAGGTGATCATAGCTATGAGTTCCTTCGGATGCGTAACTACAAATTTTCGCCCTATTATCAGCAAAGCCCTGTGCCTAGAAATCATAAACCTAACCAACTGATGGCTTAACGGTTGGATTGTAAGGCACGATTCTACACTTGTTTCCACCCTTAAATCTTGTTTTAAAATGTTAATGAGTCTTGTCCTTTGTTTAGTTCGGGTATCCTAACACAATTTGATCTTTATGATATCTTGAATGCAATTCTACTCACTCAAAAGTTAAGTCTGATCATACCCACTACTGGAATAACCCTAACTGGTTATCAGTTCTCAATCCCCAAGGTCATAAATGTTGGGTATTAAAATATAACATACAAATGTGAATGTCAATAATTCATGTATAGAATATCAACTGATTAAGATGCAGAATTAAACATAAAATAACATCATCCATCATAAATATATGTTCATACTATAGCCATTTTATACACAAAAATTACATGCAATTAAGTAGTATTTTTCTTCACAAAACTCTTTTAAAATAGCTAGAATATCCTTTTTTCCATTTTTAACAGTCTAAAAAATTTAGTAACAAATTAAATTATTAAAACAGGTAAAAATATAATTTTACATAAAAGGATACAGTAGTAAATTTTTACAAATAAAGGAATTTGGGGAATCTGACTTTTCCATTGTGTCAATTAGATTTTTCTAGCCAAAGTTCATATATATATATATATATATATATATAGTCAAAAACAAATACCATATGAAGAAAATACAAAATGTTTGTCGTAGCGCATATATTGGGTTTTACGCCTATTTTGAAATGTAAGTTTAAGAATTAATTACAAGAATAAATCAAAACTTATTTATTAAGTAATTAATTGAATTTATGTGAATTATTCTAGAAAGGGTAAAAAGGTTTTATGTGAATTTAAAGGAAAAATGGAAAGGTATTTCCATGCACAAATTTGAAACTGTTTCAAGGAAAGCATTAATGATGAAATTATTGCCATAACTAGTGAAAGGATATGATATCAATATTGGAAGAACTTAACAATAGTTTTTTAAGAATGCGTCAAATGAAAGAGATGTTACGTATTTTAAAAAGTATGCATTTAATAAAAGGAACGTTATATATTTTGAAAAGAAAAAAAATGGTATATTCATAGAAGGAAAGCGTTATTTTTAAAGGAAAGATAAGGTACGTCATCTCTTATTTAGTAAAGAAGAAGGATAGATCCAATTTTTTAATTTGGAAACAATAATACCAATCAATTACAAATTGATTGCACAATTAATTAGTTAAGAATAAGGTTTCTAACTTATGTAAATAGACATACACACATAGAAAAAAAAACATGCACGTGCACGTGCACACATGTACTTTTAGATATAAATAAATGATTTCCTGCAATATCCAATAATAATAAATGTGCAAATTATCAATGAATGGTATTAATTAATTTGAATTGTAGTAAATGGTAATTAATGACAGTTGTAACGACCCGATATTTTCAACCATTCGCATCCATTATAAGTGTATAGGTAGACACTCATGCCGGAGTTGAATTGCTCAAAATACCGCGTTGTAATTAAAATTTGGCAAATCTCAGAATATACAGTAAATAAATATAATCACAGATCACAGACACAGAGTAAAATAATGCAGCAGAAGTAAAAGAAATAGTAGTTCATGAAGCTACTATGAAAATATATCAGAGTTACATAAGATACAACATAAGAAATAAAGTACAGCAGAAGTCTCAATACAATAACCAAGTACAGGCTGAATAGAACAACGGAACCGAAGTTGATAGAACAAGACTAGCAAATAATCTCCAGCGATTCAAATCTCCAGAAGGTGGAAATCCAAATCTGTGAATACTCAGGCTGACCCGAGCGTAAAGCAAAACACAAAACACTCGAGTCGGGACAATATATACTTATATAATGTAAACCAACTCAAGTGAACTGTAATAAAGGTACAAGTAACTTAGAAGATGCTTGGGACCGCCCATCCTCTAAGGATCCGTTAAAATATCTACTATGTAGTAATATTCGCTATTATAATAATGTCTAATAAGTAAAGTATAATCATATAGAAAATAGCGTTAAGGGGATGGAGAACCTTAACGCGGTCGGATCTTAAAATCATAATCGTAGTAAAGCTCGATATGGTAGGTGACACGGCACAACTAGGCAATGCCAGGGTAGATATACCAATTACGCACACGGACTGATGGATACGCATAGCAGCCACTACCGTTCCACCTCGAACAACACTCCCAAATCGGAGGATGGCCATCTAATCAATCACAAGTAAGAGTATAATATCGAAGAAATGTGTCCGAGAAGAGGTGCTACCTCACTGGTCCGAGATCGCTCCTGTTTTGGCCACCTTATGCCAACTCACGGGAGTTGGGTCCACGTAACATACCTTAAGAACGTCGCCACCATCCTACTTCATTCTGGAATCTCCACCGCGTACACGGTTGTCAAAGTGGTTTTCGGTATCGACAAAGAGTATGTCCATATCCGATCCCGGTCTCTTTGCCAACCAATCGTTATTATAACCCGTGGTTATAACTTTTAAAAATAGTTTATGTTTCAAATCAAAATACATCCTTTAAACCATTTCAAAATCATATCATTTATTTCAAACTAATACATACTTTCAAACCCAAAACATATCTATTCAAAACCAATTCAAAAATATATCATTTCCATTTCAAAAACAAATTCAATAATATATCATTTCAATAAAACCCAAATTTCAAAATCACTGAATATTTCCTTTAATTTATTAAACTTGAAATCTTCCTTTAAATTATCATAGCATTTTGGTAATGTAACCTTAAGGAATCATAGCATTTTTGGAATGTAATACTTCCCAATTTAACATTTTATATAATCAAAGTATTTATATACTTACAAATTTTTTTACATGGTCATTTTATCATAGCCTTATAGTTAAATAAACTTTGTTACTGTAATATCCAATTTAATGCTAAAATTCTTATGTTAAGTTAAGAGTACCTTATTAACTTACATTATCATTACAATAAAGAAACTTTATTATTTTAGTCATTAAAATATGTCATTTACATTAATTAAAACTTACATATTAAATGTACTTTTTAACTTACATTCCTATTACAGTAAAGAGCATTTATCATTTAATCAATATTACACTAATTAAACTTACATTATCGAATGTACGTTTTAATTTATGTTTTATTACAAAAGGGGCATTTATTATTTTAAATCAATATTACACAAATTAAGACTTACATGTTTCTTTCATTAATTAAGACTTTACATGTTTCTTTCAGTAGGTAAAACTTTACATATTTCTTTCATTAATTAGAACTTTACACGTTTCTTTCATAAATTAAACTTTACATATTTCTTTCATTAATTAGAACTTTACACGTTTCTTTCACAATAAATTTCTTATAATTAAATCCAATTTTCAACCATTTACTTAATAAGTTTAAGTGTAAAAGTTCCAATTCTTCACATTTCAACAAATAGACTTAACACTTCAAATTTAAATTACCATTTCACAATTTAACAAAATTTCCAATTTTATTTAATTAACTTAAACCTTGAATTAAAACCAAATTTCACATTTCCTAGTCAAGTTATATTTTAAAAGATCACTTTTAAACATTCATTTATTTAACCACTTAAATTCATAGAAAAATCAATAATACTTAATAATCACTTAAATTCAAATTTAATCAAATGATCATATTTACCATTTCCAAATAAAATTTAATATCCATTTTATTTATATAACTTAAATATCATTTTTAACCAAAATTCCAAATTTCCAACTTAAGTTATATTTCAAAAATCCAGTTAAACCATTCATTAATTACATTTTTAACACAGAAAAATCATAATTTCTTTAATTCAAAATATTTCAAAATCTGTTTAAATCAAATTTCATAAATTTATATTTTTAAAATACTTAAAAATATTCAAAACACTTTATAAAATAACCACGGGCCTGTATATAATTTTCTAACCTAGGTCAAGTGATGCGGATATGTATCATTTCAATCCGCAGTTAAAAAAGAAAAATCCGGGTTCTATCATTTCAAACCCGCAATCCCAAGTTAAAATAATTTAAATAAAAATCATTCAGGCCTATCATTTCAGCCCATAACGATTTTTCCCTATTCTAAAGTCCGTTCGGGTATGTATCATTTCAACCCATAGTGATTCTAATCTACAGGGAACTTGCAATGGTGATAACATATATAAATAACAGAATAACATTAAATAATAGTAACATATGATATAATAAGTGTAATAACAGGTGTGAACATCATATGATAATAATATAAACATATATAACATGATGATATACATTACAGATTCAAATGGTGTCGGTTTATCAGTTATATAGGTACATATTGTCTGGTGAGAATAACTCACCTGTTTGTGCTGGAGATATCAAAACCAATGACACAATGGAACAAAAGCACGATGACAAGACTACGGACTTGAGTGGAGAGCAAGATCCAAAGCTACAACTCTTGTATTACAACCCAAAACATACATCAAAACAAACACAATTTCAACGCACTTGAAATGGAATAACTTTTAAACGAAAAGAGATTTGAATGTCAAATCTTTTGCCTTTCTTTCTCTATCCTTTTGCATGGCCTAGGGAATGTTTTGGTTCAGGTTTGGACATGGTTTGGGTCTGGTTTGGACCAAGGGATGCACGGCTACAAGCTAGAGATGATGGGGAAGTTACAACATAGGCATGTGAAGAGTTTTATGCAATATGGTGGAGTTTTGGTTCATCTTTGGCTCGGTCTACAAGGTCCTAGGCTTGGCCATGACTTGCTACAGGTCTGGACAGAGGAGATGGTGATGTGTAGTGGTGGTATCAAGGTGGTGGTGGCGGGTAGAGGTGGTGTCCAAGGTGGTGGGCGAAGGTATGTTGCAACTAGTGGTGGCTATGCATTGTTTTAAGGGATTTGTGCAAGGTTTTGTGTGGTTTTTAGTCAAAAGTAGTGCATGGCCTGTCATGGTCAGAGGAGGAGGGGGTTTGGTCGTGGATGGTGTGGGGAAGGAAGTGGTGGTGGTCGGTGGAGGAGATGGTGGAGGTGTTAGGCCAAGCAAAGCAAGAGAAACATGGCAAAAATCATTGAAAATGAAGAGAAAAGAAGAAAAAGAAGGAGAGGCCATTACCTATTTTTGGATGAAGCCATGAGAAATGAGGAGCTGATTTGTTTTCACGTGAAAAGATGAGAAACAAAAAGTGGCGGCTACACTAGGGTTTTAGATGGCTAGGGCAAAATTTGAGGAGTTAAAGAAAATGAAGGGTTTGGACAAAAAGGGCTTAAGTTTCAAAGTGTTTTACAACCTTTCATATTTCTTTTCTTTTTAATCTTTATATAAACAAAAATATTCAGAAAAATAATTTACAAACCGAAATCAATTATAAATATGAGAAAAAAAATAATAAATTTTGGAAAAATATAAAAAGAATGAAGAAAAATTACTTAAAAATACCAAACAGTGTTCAAAAATTATAAATAAATCACTGTCAGTCTTGAAAAACTATACACTTCATTATAAAAATATTATGAAGTGAAAATTTGAATTAAAATAATTTATTTATCATTTTCAAAATAAAATAGATAATTAAATTGGAGAAAATAGAAAAGGATTAAAGAAAAATGTTTAAAATTTACAAACAGGGCATGGAAATTTGCAAGAAAAATACTACTAACTCTGGAAAAATTCCTACCTTACTTTAAAAATATTTAAAAGCCAAAATATATTTTATATAACATAAATGTACAAATTAGAATAAAATATATCAAATAAAAATGTCATTTATATAATTTTAAAATAATGAATATTGCTGAATAACCCAATATACACACAATATTGAAAATAGTATAACTTTTGCAATTTAAATCCGTTTGCAACGAAACGAAAAGCAGTATTCAAGTTATTAAATCTATTTTTATAATAAAAGATAAAATTCATAAATTTCAAACTTTTAAATTTTCAAGTTAAAAGTCGAAGTTTGACTATTTGACCAAAATTCACATTTTCTGGAAATATTAAATTTAGTCATATTTGGAATTCAAATCCACATACAAAATCAAAGTTTTTATATTTACAATAATAACATTTATTCTTTTCATAAATAAAGCTCTTAAATTTGGAAAAATCAAATTAAAATTAATTGTAAAATACAGGGTTGTTACACTCTCCCCCACTCAAAACTTTTCGTCCCCGAAAAGGAATGAGGTACGAGAAAGCACCTAAAAAGATAGAATGAATAGAATTAAGACAAGATGATAAGAATATTGGAATTACACCTGATAACTATTGTTATTGGAAAGTTTAACAAGTTGGAGGTGATCAAATCAAGAACACAAACACGAAAAAGATCCTCTAGAGTCTGAATCACCCCTTTCACTTGACCGACGGTCTATGAATGGAAAAACAGTGTTCAGATCCAGATGAGTAACAAAGATTTCAAAGATTATAAAAAGATGTCTAAACAGACTGGTATAAGCAATAGCCTTCCCATTCTGTAACAAGATAAGAGAAATAAGGACAACCAAAAGATAGTTTGAAAAAAAAAAACAAAATAAGATAATAAATGTGAAACAATAACGCTTTGAAATCATAACAAATTAGAGATGTTTATCATTTGGAAATCATACTACTAAAATCATAACACTTTGGAAATGTAATTCTAAAAAAAAAACACAATACTTAGAAAATCATAACACCTTTTAAAATAATCTTTATTTAAACCATTTTAATTCAAGGTCAAATAATATTCATTTTAAAGTTGTAACATTTCTAAGTTCATTCAAATATAAAACTTCCAAAACATTGTATTTTCAAAACAGCAGCACTTATAAAATGCTACAGTAGATATATTAATATTTCAAATCAGTTTTATTCTAGAATATTCATTTGGATATCATTTAACTTATGACTTATTAAAACAAACTTTTATGAATGGAATATCCAAATTAAACTATACTTCGTTTATTAAGTCAAAAGCTCACTATTTTACTTAGCTCTTCATTTAACAAATAACCTAACACTTATTTTAAAATACTCATTTCATAAATAGATATTCCTTTAATAAGTTACACCTAAAATTTCCATTTGAAAACCAAATTCTCAATTATCAAGTTTTAGTGATGTTATATTTAAATCATAATTATTCATTTTTCAAGACATATCAATTTCATAAATAAAATATTTATCATAGCAAATATAAAAATCAAATTTCTTTACACATTTATTCATTTAGACATCAATTAAACTATGAATTCAAGTTAAATAAACTTTATTACAAAATGTCCAATTCAAATGTATTTTTTTATTTTATCTATTCAAAGATACATTATTTATTATACAACATATTCATTTCAGGAAATAACTTTTATTAAAATTCCTAGGTTAGACTTAAGGTTCCATATTAAATCAAATTTAATTATTAAGTTATTTAAATAAAATCTCTTTAAATCCCTTTTTCACTATTTACCTCTGTTAATCTTTTATAACTAAAATTTAAGTGTATAAAATTTATTATAACCACTCAAATTTTATTTATAAAATCCTTTTTATATTGTATATTATCCAATTTCATATTCAACTTCTGAAAAAAAAATTAAGGTAAGTTATATTTGAATGCAATTGTATTATACAAATAAAACTTTCCATTTCCATTATCTCAAGTTTGAATCATTTATTCAAAAAAATTAATTTTTCTTTTTATAACTGAAATTATTCTTTAAGATGAAATTTAAGAATTAATTTTCCGGTTTCCTTCAAACCAGATAGAGATAAATAAATATATGTACATAATATGTCAAATCAATTTAAATCATATATCTATATATATTATAAATCAAATCATATTTAGAAATTCAAATAAATTAAATCTTTCAAAACAAAGCTGTAGTAAGACTACAGAACGGTCTCTTCAGTTCAAAACTCGAAAATGAACGTCGATGATGCTGCAGTCATCACCGAAATTATTTTCCAGCGACAAAGAGAAGAGCACTTAATTTTTAAACTTTAAAATCCTTTAGAGACAAATTTTTTATTCAAAAATACTTTAAATTATATCCTTTTAAAAATTTTAAACACAAGGTTGGAAATCCATCGGAAACTTGAATTCTCAAATTCTTGATTCAAATTCATTTCAGTTCCCAAATCAATTTATAAACAACTATTTATAAATTCATTTGTAGAACAATAAATGATAAATCAAGTATTATCATTTCAAATTATCAATTTAAATCAATTTATTAAGTTCCATAAATTTACTTATATATCAAAATTTTATTTCATTAACCAAATTTAAAATAATATCGTGTCAGTTTGTTCTGTTAAAGTGTTTTAGAAATCCTATCGATAGCGTTGATCAGACGGATCGATCGGAAATCCAAATCAACATCAACAACTCAAACAACACCATATATAAAACAAAACATAGATTTACAAGTACAATTCAAAATGTTTGGAGATAGTTAAGAAACAAAAGACAAGATGGTTAAACAGAGTAGAGAGATGGGTAAGCTTAGGTAAATCGCGGACAACCTTAACCGGGTCAACCGTGACTTAAAGAATAAGATCGATGTGGATTTTTCTGGGATAAATCTACGTTCGATCTCAAGAGATAGAGTTTGGAATAATAAAAGATATTAGCATCTAAACCAAGGATAGATAAAATCTCTGGTGAATCGATGCTGACTGTAAAGGATTTTCACCCCTTTACAAGAAAATTAGAATATTGGCGAGATCGCCAATTCACTATAAAGATCATTCGAAGTGGAGTTATGTGATACTCCAAAATCAAAAGAAGATGAATAGTGAGGGACAAGAATGAATTTTGGAACCGCAGGGAACGTTCCAAAAATTCAAAGGAAATTCGAATCAAGAGGAAAAGATTCAAACTCGAACTAAAGTGATTCTGTAAATAAATTTACCCTATATTCTAAGTTTTGCCTCAAAGCCAAAGCTCTGATACCAACTGTAACGACCCGATATTTTCAACCATTCGCATCCATTATAAGTGTATAGGTAGACACTCATGCCGGAGTTGAATTGCTCAAATTACCGCGTTGTAATTAAAATTTGGCAAATCTCAGAATATACAGTAAATAAATATAATCACAGATCACAGACACAGAGTAAAATAATGCAGCGGAAGTAAAAGAAATAGTAGTTCATGAAGCTACTATGAAAATATATCAGAGTTACATAAGATACAACATAAGAAATAAAGTACAGCAGAAGTCTCAATACAATAACCAAGTACAGGCTGAATAGAACAACGGAACCGAAGTTGATAGAACAAGACTAGCAAATAATCTCCAGCGATTCAAATCTCCAGAAGGTGGAAATCCAAATCTGTGAATACTCAGGCTGACCCGAGCGTAAAGCAAAACACAAAACACTCGAGTCGGGACAATATATACTTATATAATGTAAACCAACTCAAGTGAACTGTAATAAAGGTACAAGTAACTTAGAAGATGCTTGGGACCGCCCATCCTCTAAGGATCCGTTAAAATATCTACTATGTAGTAATATTCGCTATTATAATAATGTCTAATAAGTAAAGTATAATCATATAGAAAATAGCGTTAAGGGGATGGAGAACCTTAACGCGGTCGGATCTTAAAATCATAATCGTAGTAAAGCTCGATATGGTAGGTGACACGGCACAACTAGGCAATGCCAGGGTAGATATACCAATTACGCACACGGACTGATGGATACGCATAGCAGCCACTACCGTTCCACCTCGAACAACACTCCCAAATCGGAGGATGGTCATCTAATCAATCACAAGTAAGAGTATAATATCGAAGAAATGTGTCCGAGAAGAGGTGCTACCTCACTGGTCCGAGATCGCTCCTGTTTTGGCCACCTTATGCCAACTCACGGGAGTTGGGTCCACGTAACATACCTTAAGAACGTCGCCACCATCCTACTTCATTCTGGAATCTCCACCGCGTACACGGTTGTCAAAGTGGTTTTCGGTATCGACAGAGAGTATGTCCATATCCGATCCCGGTCTCTTTACCAACCAATCGTTATTATAACCCGTGGTTATAACTTTTAAAAATAGTTTATGTTTCAAATCAAAATACATCCTTTAAACCATTTCAAAATCATATCATTTATTTCAAACTAATACATACTTTCAAACCCAAAACATATCTATTCAAAACCAATTCAAAAATATATCATTTTTTTCAAAAACAAATTCAATAATATATCATTTCAATAAAACCCAAATTTCAAAATCACTGAATATTTCCTTTAATTTATTAAACTTGAAATCTTCCTTTAAATTATCATAGCATTTTGGTAATGTAACCTTAAGGAATCATAGCATTTTTGGAATGTAATACTTCCCAATTTAACATTTTATATAATCAAAGTATTTATATACTTACAAATTTTTTTACATGGTCATTTTATCATAGCCTTATAGTTAAATAAACTTTGTTACTGTAATATCCAATTTAATGCTAAAATTCTTATGTTAAGTTAAGAGTACCTTATTAACTTACATTATCATTACAATAAAGAAACTTTATTATTTTAGTCATTAAAATATGTCATTTACATTAATTAAAACTTACATATTAAATGTACTTTTTAACTTACATTCCTATTACAGTAAAGAGCATTTATCATTTAATCAATATTACACTAATTAAACTTACATTATCGAATGTACGTTTTAATTTACGTTTTATTACAAAAGGGGCATTTATTATTTTAAATCAATATTACACAAATTAAGACTTACATGTTTCTTTCATTAATTAAGACTTTACATGTTTCTTTCAGTAGGTAAAACTTTACATATTTCTTTCATTAATTAGAACTTTACACGTTTCTTTCATAAATTAAACTTTACATATTTCTTTCATTAATTAGAACTTTACACGTTTCTTTCACAATAAATTTCTTATAATTAAATCCAATTTTCAACAATTTACTTAATAAGTTTAAGTGTAAAAGTTCCAATTCTTCACATTTCAACAAATAGACTTAACACTTCAAATTTAAATTACCATTTCACAATTTAACAAAATTTCCAATTTTATTTAATTAACTTAAACCTTGAATTAAAACCAAATTTCACATTTCCTAGTCAAGTTATATTTTAAAAGATCACTTTTAAACATTCATTTATTTAACCACTTAAATTCATAGAAAAATCAATAATACTTAATAATCACTTAAATTCAAATTTAATCAAATGATCATATTTACCATTTCCAAATAAAATTTAATATCCATTTTATTTATATAACTTAAATATCATTTTTAACCAAAATTCCAAATTTCCAACTTAAGTTATATTTCAAAAATCCAGTTAAACCATTCATTAATTACATTTTTAACACAGAAAAATCATAATTTCTTTAATTCAAAATATTTCAAAATCTGTTTAAATCAAATTTCATAAATTTATATTTTTAAAATACTTAAAAATATTCAAAACACTTTATAAAATAACCACGGGCCTGTATATAATTTTCTAACCTAGGTCAAGTGATGCGGATATGTATCATTTCAATCCGTAGTTAAAAAAGAAAAATCCGGGTTCTATCATTTCAAACCCGCAATCCCAAGTTAAAATAATTTAAATAAAAATCATTCAGGCCTATCATTTCAGCCCATAACGATTTTTCCCTATTCTAAAGTCCGTTCGGGTATGTATCATTTCAACCCATAGTGATTCTAATCTACAGGGAACTTGCAATGGTGATAACATATATAAATAACAGAATAACATTAAATAATAGTAACATATGATATAATAAGTGTAATAACAGGTGTGAACATCATATGATAATAATATAAACATATATAACATGATGATATACATTACAGATTCAAATGGTGTCGGTTTATCAGTTATATAGGTACATATTGTCTGGTGAGAATAACTCACCTGTTTGTGCTGGAGATATCAAAACCAATGACACAATGGAACAAAAGCACGATGACAAGACTACGGACTTGAGTGGAGAGCAAGATCCAAAGCTACAACTCTTGTATTACAACCCAAAACATACATCAAAACAAACACAATTTCAACGCACTTGAAATGGAATAACTTTTAAACGAAAAGAGATTTGAATGTCAAATCTTTTGCCTTGCTTTCTCTATCCTTTTGCATGGCCTAGGGAATGTTTTGGTTCAGGTTTGGACATGGTTTGGGTCTGGTTTGGACCAAGGGATGCACGGCTACAAGCTAGAGATGATGGGGAAGTTACAACATAGGCATGTGAAGAGTTTTATGCAATATGGTGGAGTTTTGGTTCATCTTTGGCTCGGTCTACAAGGTCCTAGGCTTGGCCATGACTTGCTACAGGTCTGGACAGAGGAGATGGTGATGTGTAGTGGTGGTAGCAAGGTGGTGGTGGCGGGTAGAGGTGGTGTCCAAGGTGGTGGGCGAAGGTATGTTGCAACTAGTGGTGGCTATGCATTGTTTTAAGGGATTTGTGCAAGGTTTTGTGTGGTTTTTAGTCAAAAGGAGTGCATGGCCTGTCATGGTCAGAGGAGGAGGGGGTTTGGTCGTGGATGGTGTGGGGAAGGAAGTGGTGGTGGTCGGTGGAGGAGATGGTGGAGGTGTTAGGCCAATCAAAGCAAGAGAAACATGGCAAAAATCATTGAAAATGAAGAGAAAAGAAGAAAAAGAAGGAGAGGCCATTACCTATTTTTGGATGAAGCCATGAGAAATGAGGAGCTGATTTGTTTTCACGTGAAAAGATGAGAAACAAAAAGTGGCGGCTACACTAGGGTTTTAGATGGCTAGGGCAAAATTTGAGGAGTTAAAGAAAATGAAGGGTTTGGACAAAAAGGGCTTAAGTTTCAAAGTGTTTTACAACCTTTCATATTTCTTTTCTTTTTAATCTTTATATAAACAAAAATATTCAGAAAAATAATTTACAAACCGAAATCAATTATAAATATGAGAAAACAAATAATAAATTTTGGAAAAATATAAATAGAATGAAGAAAAATTACTTAAAAATACCAAACAGTGTTCAAAAATTATAAATAAATCACTGTCAGTCTTGAAAAACTATACACTTCATTATAAAAATATTATGAAGTGAAAATTTGAATTAAAATAATTTATTTATCATTTTCAAAATAAAATAGATAATTAAATTGGAGAAAATAGAAAAGGATTAAAGAAAAATGTTTAAAATTTACAAACAGGGCATGGAAATTTGCAAGAAAAATACTACTAACTCTGGAAAAATTCCTACCTTACTTTAAAAATATTTAAAAGCCAAAATATATTTTATATAACATAAATGTACAAATTAGAATAAAATATATCAAATAAAAATGTCATTTATATAATTTTAAAATAATGAATATTGCTGAATAACCCAATATACACACAATATTGAAAATAGTATAACTTTTGCAATTTAAATCCGTTTGCAACGAAACGAAAAGCAGTATTCAAGTTATTAAATCTATTTTTATAATAAAAGATAAAATTCATAAATTTCAAACTTTTAAATTTTCAAGTTAAAAGTCGAAGTTTGACTATTTGACCAAAATTCACATTTTCTGGAAATATTAAATTTAGTCATATTTGGAATTCAAATCCACATAAAAAATCAAAGTTTTTATATTTACAATAACAACATTTATTCTTTTCATAAATAAAGCTCTTAAATTTGGAAAAATCAAATTAAAATTAATTGTAAAATACAGGGTTGTTACACTCTCCCCCACTCAAAACTTTTCGTCCTCGAAAAGGAACGAGGTACGAGAAAGCACCTAAAAAGATAGAATGAATAGAATTAAGACAAGATGATAAGAATATTGGAATTACACCTGATAACTATTGTTATAGGAAAGTTTAACAAGTTGGAGGTGATCAAATCAAGAACACAAACACGAAAAAGATCCTCTAGAGTCTGAATCACCCCTTTCACTTGACCGACGGTCTATGAATGGAAAAACAGTGTTCAGATCCAGATGAGTAACAAAGATTTCAAAGATTATAAAAAGATGTCTAAACAGACTGGTATAAGCAATAGCCTTCCCATTCTGTAACAAGATAAGAGAAATAAGGACAACCAAAAGATAGTTTGAAAAAAAAAATAAGATAATAAATGTGAAACAATAACGCTTTGAAATCATAACAAATTAGAGATGTTTATCATTTGGAAATCATACTACTAAAATCATAACACTTTGGAAATGTAATTCTAAAAAAAAACACAATACTTAGAAAATCATAACACCTTTTAAAATAATCTTTATTTAAACCATTTTAATTCAAGGTCAAATAATATTCATTTTAAAGTTGTAACATTTCTAAGTTCATTCAAATATAAAACTTCCAAAACATTGTATTTTCAAAACAGCAGCACTTATAAAATGCTACAGTAGATATATTAATATTTCAAATCAGTTTTATTCTAGAATATTCATTTGGATATCATTTAACTTATGACTTATTAAAACAAACTTTTATGAATGGAATATCCAAATTAAACTATACTTCGTTTATTAAGTCAAAAGCTCACTATTTTACTTAGCTCTTCATTTAACAAATAACCTAACACTTATTTTAAAATACTCATTTCATAAATAGATATTCCTTTAATAAGTTACACCTAAAATTTCCATTTGAAAACCAAATTCTCAATTATCAAGTTTTAGTGATGTTATATTTAAATCATAATTATTCATTTTTCAAGACATATCAATTTCATAAATAAAATATTTATCATAGCAAATATAAAAATCAAATTTCTTTACACATTTATTCATTTAGACATCAATTAAACTATGAATTCAAGTTAAATAAACTTTATTACAAAATGTCCAATTCAAATGTATTTTTTTATTTTATCTATTCAAAGATACATTATTTATTATACAACATATTCATTTCAGGAAATAACTTTTATTAAAATTCCTAGGTTAGACTTAAGGTTCCATATTAAATCAAATTTAATTATTAAGTTATTTAAATAAAATCTCTTTAAATCCCTTTTTCACTATTTACCTCTGTTAATCTTTTATAACTAAAATTTAAGTGTATAAAATTTATTATAACCACTCAAATTTTATTTATAAAATCCTTTTTATATTGTATATTATCCAATTTCATATTCAACTTCTGAAAAAAAATTTAAGGTAAGTTATATTTGAATGCAATTGTATTATACAAATAAAACTTTCCATTTCCATTATCTCAAGTTTGAATCATTTATTCAAAAAAATTAATTTTTCTTTTTATAACTGAAATTATTCTTTAAGATGAAATTTAAGAATTAATTTTCCGGTTTCCTTCAAACCAGATAGAGATAAATAAATATATGTACATAATATGTCAAATCAATTTAAATCATATATCTATATATATTATAAATCAAATCATATTTAGAAATTCAAATAAATTAAATCTTTCAAAACAAAGCTGTAGTAAGACTACAGAACGGTCTCTTCAGTTCAAAACTCGAAAATGAACGTCGATGATGCTGCAGTCATCACCGAAATTATTTTCCAGCGACAAAGAGAAGAGCACTTAATTTTTAAACTTTAAAATCCTTTAGAGACAAATTTTTTATTCAAAAATACTTTAAATTATATCCTTTTAAAAATTTTAAACACAAGGTTTGAAATCCATCGGAAACTTGAATTCTCAAATTCTTGATTCAAATTCATTTCAGTTCCCAAATCAATTTATAAACAACTATTTATAAATTCATTTGTAGAACAATAAATGATAAATCAAGTATTATCATTTCAAATTATCAATTTAAATCAATTTATTAAGTTCCATAAATTTACTTATATATCAAAATTTTATTTCATTAACCAAATTTAAAATAATATCGTGTCAGTTTGTTCTGTTAAAGTGTTTTAGAAATCCTATCGATAGCGTTGATCAGACGGATCGATCGAAAATCCAAATCAACATCAACAACTCAAACAACACCATATATAAAACAAAACATAGATTTACAAGTACAATTCAAAATGTTTGGAGATAGTTAAGAAACAAAAGACAAGATGGTTAAACAGAGTAGAGAGATGGGTAAGCTTAGGTAAATCGCGGACAACCTTAACCGGGTCAACCGTGACTTAAAGAATAAGATCGATGTGGATTTTTCTGGGATAAATCTACGTTCGATCTCAAGAGATAGAGTTTGGAATAATAAAAGATATTAGCATCTAAACCAAGGATAGATAAAATCTCTGGTGAATCGATGCTGACTGTAAAGGATTTTCACCCCTTTACAAGAAAATTAGAATATTGGCGAGATCGCCAATTCACTATAAAGATCATTCGAAGTGGAGTTATGTGATACTCCAAAATCAAAAGAAGATGAATAGTGAGGGACAAGAATGAATTTTGGAACCGCAGGGAACGTTCCAAAAATTCAAAGGAAATTCGAATCAAGAGGAAAAGATTCAAACTCGAACTAAAGTGATTCTGTAAATAAATTTACCCTATATTCTAAGTTTTGCCTCAAAGCCAAAGCTCTGATACCAACTGTAACGACCCGATATTTTCAACCATTCGCATCCATTATAAGTGTATAGGTAGACACTCATGCCGGAGTTGAATTGCTCAAAATACCGCGTTGTAATTAAAATTTGGCAAATCTCAGAATATACAGTAAATAAATATAATCACAGATCACAGACACAGAGTAAAATAATGCAGCGGAAGTAAAAGAAATAGTAGTTCATGAAGCTACTATGAAAATATATCAGAGTTACATAAGATACAACATAAGAAATAAAGTACAGCAGAAGTCTCAATACAATAACCAAGTACAGGCTGAATAGAACAACGGAACCGAAGTTGATAGAACAAGACTAGCAAATAATCTCCAGCGATTCAAATCTCCAAAAGGTGGAAATCCAAATCTGTGAATACTCAGGCTGACCCGAGCATAAAGCAAAACACAAAACACTCGAGTCGGGACAATATATACTTATATAATGTAAACCAACTCAAGTGAACTGTAATAAAGGTACAAGTAACTTAGAAGATGCTTGGGACCGCCCATCCTCTAAGGATCCGTTAAAATATCTACTATGTAGTAATATTCGCTATTATAATAATGTCTAATAAGTAAAGTATAATCATATAGAAAATAGCGTTAAGGGGATGGAGAACCTTAACGCGGTCGGATCTTAAAATCATAATCGTAGTAAAGCTCGATATGGTAGGTGACACGGCACAACTAGGCAATGCCAGGGTAGATATACCAATTACGCACACGGACTGATGGATACGCATAGCAGCCACTACCGTTCCACCTCGAACAACACTCCCAAATCGGAGGATGGCCATCTAATCAATCACAAGTAAGAGTATAATATCGAAGAAATGTGTCCGAGAAGAGGTGCTACCTCACTGGTCCGAGATCGCTCCTGTTTTGGCCACCTTATGCCAACTCATGGGAGTTGGGTCCACGTAACATACCTTAAGAACGTCGCCACCATCCTACTTCATTCTGGAATCTCCACCGCGTACACGGTTGTCAAAGTGGTTTTCGGTATCGACAGAGAGTATGTCCATATCCGATCCCGGTCTCTTTGCCAACCAATCGTTATTATAACCCGTGGTTATAACTTTTAAAAATAGTTTATGTTTCAAATCAAAATAGATCCTTTAAACCATTTCAAAATCATATCATTTATTTCAAACTAATACATACTTTGAAACCCAAAACATATCTATTCAAAACCAATTCAAAAATATATCATTTCCATTTCAAAAACAAATTCAATAATATATCATTTCAATAAAACCCAAATTTCAAAATCACTGAATATTTCCTTTAATTTATTAAACTTGAAATCTTCCTTTAAATTATCATAGCATTTTGGTAATGTAACCTTAAGGAATCATAGCATTTTTGGAATGTAATACTTCCCAATTTAACATTTTATATAATCAAAGTATTTATATACTTACAAATTTTTTTACATGGTCATTTTATCATAGCCTTATAGTTAAATAAACTTTGTTACTGTAATATCCAATTTAATGCTAAAATTCTTATGTTAAGTTAAGAGTACCTTATTAACTTACATTATCATTACAATAAAGAAACTTTATTATTTTAGTCATTAAAATATGTCATTTACATTAATTAAAACTTACATATTAAATGTACTTTTTAACTTACATTCCTATTACAGTAAAGAGCATTTATCATTTAATCAATATTACACTAATTAAACTTACATTATCGAATGTACGTTTTAATTTACGTTTTATTACAAAAGGGGCATTTATTATTTTAAATCAATATTACACAAATTAAGACTTACATGTTTCTTTCATTAATTAAGACTTTACATGTTTCTTTCAGTAGGTAAAACTTTACATATTTCTTTCATTAATTAGAACTTTACACGTTTCTTTCATAAATTAAACTTTACATATTTCTTTCATTAATTAGAACTTTACACGTTTCTTTCACAATAAATTTCTTATAATTAAATCCAATTTTCAACAATTTACTTAATAAGTTTAAGTGTAAAAGTTCCAATTCTTCACATTTCAACAAATAGACTTAACACTTCAAATTTAAATTACCATTTCACAATTTAACAAAATTTCCAATTTTATTTAATTAACTTAAACCTTGAATTAAAACCAAATTTCACATTTCCTAGTCAAGTTATATTTTAAAAGATCACTTTTAAACATTCATTTATTTAACCACTTAAATTCATAGAAAAATCAATAATACTTAATAATCACTTAAATTCAAATTTAATCAAATGATCATATTTACCATTTCCAAATAAAATTTAATATCCATTTTATTTATATAACTTAAATATCATTTTTAACCAAAATTCCAAATTTCCAACTTAAGTTATATTTCAAAAATCCAGTTAAACCATTCATTAATTACATTTTTAACACAGAAAAATCATAATTTCTTTAATTCAAAATATTTCAAAATCTGTTTAAATCAAATTTCATAAATTTATATTTTTAAAATACTTAAAAATATTCAAAACACTTTATAAAATAACCACGGGCCTGTATATAATTTTCTAACCTAGGTCAAGTGATGCGGATATGTATAATTTCAATCCGCAGTTAAAAAAGAAAAATCCGGGTTCTATCATTTCAAACCTGCAATCCCAAGTTAAAATAATTTAAATAAAAATCATTCAGGCCTATCATTTCAGCCCATAACGATTTTTCCCTATTCTAAAGTCCGTTCGGGTATGTATCATTTCAACCCATAGTGATTCTAATCTACAGGGAACTTGCAATGGTGATAACAGATATAAATAACAGAATAACATTAAATAATAGTAACATATGATATAATAAGTGTAATAACAGGTGTGAACATCATATGATAATAATATAAACATATATAACATGATGATATACATTACAGATTCAAATGGTGTCGGTTTATCAGTTATATAGGTACATATTGTCTGGTGAGAATAACTCACCTGTTTGTGCTGGAGATATCAAAACCAATGACACAATGGAACAAAAGCACGATGACAAGACTACGGACTTGAGTGGAGAGCAAGATCCAAAGCTACAACTCTTGTATTACAACCCAAAACATACATCAAAACAAACACAATTTCAACGCACTTGAAATGGAATAACTTTTAAACGAAAAGAGATTTGAATGTCAAATCTTTTGCCTTGCTTTCTCTATCCTTTTGCATGGCCTAGGGAATGTTTTGGTTCAGGTTTGGACATGGTTTGGGTCTGGTTTGGACCAAGGGATGCACGGCTACAAGCTTGAGATGATGGGGAAGTTACAACATAGGCATGTGAAGAGTTTTATGCAATATGGTGGAGTTTTGGTTCATCTTTGGCTCGGTCTACAAGGTCCTAGGCTTGGCCATGACTTGCTACAGGTCTAGACAGAGGAGATGGTGATGTGTAGTGGTGGTAGCAAGGTGGTGGTGGCGGGTAGAGGTGGTGTCCAAGGTGGTGGGCGAAGGTATGTTGCAACTAGTGGTGGCTATGCATTGTTTTAAGGGATTTGTGCAAGGTTTTGTGTGGTTTTTAGTCAAAAGGAGTGCATGGCCTGTCATGTTTAGAGGAGGAGGGGGTTTGGTCGTGGATGGTGTGGGGAAGGAAGTGGTGGTGGTCGGTGGAGGAGATGGTGGAGGTGTTAGGCCAAGCAAAGCAAGAGAAACATGGCAAAAATCATTGAAAATGAAGAGAAAAGAAGAAAAAGAAGGAGAGGCCATTACCTATTTTTGGATGAAGCCATGAGAAATGAGGAGCTGATTTGTTTTCACGTGAAAAGATGAGAAACAAAAAGTGGCGGCTACACTAGGGTTTTAGATGGCTAGGGCAAAATTTGAGGAGTTAAAGAAAATGAAGGGTTTGGACAAAAAGGGCTTAAGTTTCAAAGTGTTTTACAACCTTTCATATTTCTTTTCTTTTTAATCTTTATATAAACAAAAATATTCAGAAAAATAATTTACAAACCGAAATCAATTATAAATATGAGAAAACAAATAATAAATTTTGGAAAAATATAAAAAGAATGAAGAAAAATTACTTAAAAATACCAAACAGTGTTCAAAAATTATAAATAAATCACTGTCAGTCTTGAAAAACTATACACTTCATTATAAAAATATTATGAAGTGAAAATTTGAATTAAAATAATTTATTTATCATTTTCAAAATAAAATAGATAATTAAATTGGAGAAAATAGAAAAGGATTAAAGAAAAATGTTTAAAATTTACAAACAGGGCATGGAAATTTGCAAGAAAAATACTACTAACTCTGGAAAAATTCCTACCTTACTTTAAAAATATTTAAAAGCCAAAATATATTTTATATAACATAAATGTACAAATTAGAATAAAATATATCAAATAAAAATGTCATTTATATAATTTTAAAATAATGAATATTGCTGAATAACCCAATATACACACAATATTGAAAATAATATAACTTTTGCAATTTAAATCCGTTTGCAACGAAACGAAAAGCAGTATTCAAGTTATTAAATCTATTTTTATAATAAAAGATAAAATTCATAAATTTCAAACTTTTAAATTTTCAAGTTAAAAGTCGAAGTTTGACTATTTGACCAAAATTCACATTTTCTGGAAATATTAAATTTAGTCATATTTGGAATTCAAATCCACATACAAAATCAAAGTTTTTATATTTACAATAACAACATTTATTCTTTTCATAAATAAAGCTCTTAAATTTGGAAAAATCAAATTAAAATTAATTGTAAAATACAGGGTTGTTACAACAGTAATTGGGAGAATAAAGATGTTACCTTCTTAAAGAAAATGAGTTTTATACGTAAAGATAAAAAAAATGTGAATAAACATGTAATTATTCATTTTGTAATTTAGCCTAGAAACTCTAGCTTTCAACTATTAATATATGCATAAGCCTTCACTCTTCTCTTCTCACTCTATAACCCTAGCTCCACTTTTTAAAGTTCTTCATATTCTTCTCCTTCCTCAAGCAAAATTCTCATTCAAAAATAAGATAAAAGTGAATCAAACAAAAAAAGAGAATTATAGAAAAAAAGAGGAATGCAACAACAAAAGTTTAGGAATTGAGAGGAGAGAATTCACAAAGACAAGGAGAGGGAAAGCTATAAAGGTGAGTGAATTGATTTCTAAAACATGTTTTATAAGTAATTGAATTTATTTAATTTTCTACCTGATCTATAAATGTATTCTTTTAATTTGGGATAAAAGTTTCTATTTCAATTCTAAAAGAAGTCAATTCTAACTATGTAGAGATATGGTGATAAAGTCCAAATTTGTATACTGAAAGTTTTGAAAAGGTAGACTAGATGACTACACTCTAAATTGAATGAATATAAACCCTTATTTGGTAGAGTTTGAAGGTGATTTAGATTAGATAAATAAAAAATTAGATACCCTTTTATTTCACCCTGAATTGATCTTGAAATTTAAATATACATAGAACATTAGTTAGGAATATAAAGTGGGATTAAATAAAAAGATATAATACTCACATATCATAAATTTAATAGGCTAAATCCATGTAAATAGTATTACCAATTATACATGAAAATCTGTCGGAATTATACAAAATGTTAATAACGAAAATCTAGTTAGAACGGGTAGAGAAACCTGCATTTGAAATTGGTTTTAAATAAAAATAAATTAACCAATCATAGAGATTGAATGAACCGACAAAAGAACAATGCGACGACCACCGATCGACAGCTGAATTATAGCTAGTCGACCAATAGCTGTCGACCGCTATATGTCAGGCGGTCAATCGATTATTGACGAATGGCGTAGATTGAACCTCGGTTTATGGCCCAGGTTTATAAATAGTAATACTATAACTATGGGAAATTAGTTCCTACTTCCTTGACTTTTGGCTAGCACGGAATTGAACGTGTACGTAGGCAATTAGGCTCAAACTGTGACAACTTGCCTTTTCGACCCTAAAAATCGACACTAATGCATCCATGGTATTCATGTGCCGAGCATCTAAGTGCCGGAAAGAAAGGTTGTTGGAGTGAAAGAAAAGAAAAGACAAAACAGAATCTCATATCGTGATGAGTAATATATAATAACACATGATCTTTACAAAAGAAAACTGTAATATACATATATCAATCTGAGTAAACTAACATATCATCAGCATGCATAGTTATAACAGCCTGTCCTCACAAATGCTGATAAATACAAAATAAGAAATGCAGTAGAAAATAAAATACGTGAATACTTCCTAGAGGCATCTAGCTCGTCTCCTGAAGCTCCAAGAATCCATAACTAAATATGAAAATATGCTCGGCTGACCCGAGCATTATAAGAAAATAATTCTAGGATCAATCCGGTAAACCAATGTGAGAAACTCAAAATGAATCATATAGATTTTTATATTTATAAAACCCTTCAAAATAAAGGTATCTCGTAAGACCACGCTGCACATAAACACGGATTGGTTTTTACCTTATGATAACCAAACCATTTTTATTAAAAAATCTGATGATATTATAGTTGTATCTAGGGTTTAAAACTAATATATAACATAGGCAAAATGTTTGCATCTCACATTCCAGCATATTTGATATACAACTAAGTTTGTAAGGCATGTATTGGAGAATAGATTCCAAAAAATGGCAAGGTAAGGGACTACCTTCCGCACAGTACACCTCTAGAGAAAATGTATCGAGGTTGCAAACCTATTGCAACTATGCGAATCAAGACTGGCCTACCCCTTCCAAGATAGTACCAGATATGATCATCCCCCGGCTGCCAACACAACAAACCTTACCGGGCCTGAAACATACATAAATCCGTAAATACCAATCAAGATCAAGCGATGACCATACCCTAACGGAAGCGACCCACATAGCCCTACAGCACGACTCCTGTTTTAGTCATTTCTAGGTGTGAGACTTGAGGCTACGCTTTACCTTTTTAGAAAATCCCACTTAGAATGCTAACACTGCCCTCTAGGAAACAATGCAATGTCAGCATTTATCCATATAAGTTGTTCAGAATATGAACAAACCAAAGGCACTAATTCTACTACATCCGTTTTGGAATCATCCTCATGAATAGTAGCAAGTAGCCCATTCACTTCAATGAACTTTGTCTTCGATTCCATCATCTACAAGATGTCTCCAATTCGAACATATATTCCAATTTGAAGTGGTTTTTAGATAACATATCCAATCCCGGTCTCTTCGAACCAACAAACGATAGTTTCAAAACCGGTAAAGGTTTGATAGTCGATTATTTAATTATCAAACAAACAAACAATCAAATCAGATATTTAACTTCATATGGAAACCAAGCATGGTTAAGAAAATATGCAACCATTAAGCCTTTTTAATTAATCCTTTCATTAATTAAAATCACTTTGTAAATAATTGTATTAAAATATCCTTTTCAAAAGATATATTCATGAACCATTTCACTTTCAATACTTGAAAATATCGATATACTTATCTCAACTATATAAGCATACTCACTAAACATTTCACTTTCAATACTTCGAAAACTTTTCTGTATACTTATATCAACGGTATAAGTATATTCACAAAACCATACATTTTCGATACTTAGATAATATATCCATATGCTTATCTCAATGGTATAACTATATTCATAAATCTCAAGAAAGATTTCATATTCCAAAACCATACTAATTTGGGTTAAAATAGATGTCATTTAGAAACATTGATAATGATAACCCAAAACACCTTTGGTGTAAGTAACATGGTTGTATAGAAATCAGACCAATTATATTTATCACCACTTTCCGATTTCAAACTTGTACTATCCATTGATTAACAATGAAGTCGAATAAGTTAGAAACCTATTCTTGTCTCAACATACATTCTTAATTCCCATAGATAGAGACAATTTCCATACCTCAGATTTTAGTGTTAAGCATCAAAAGAATACTTTCCATACCACCATAATTTAAAATGATCATTTATGAAAATTAAACCTCAATTTCCTTTTATAAAACTTCATTTTATAAATCCCATTTCTATTTATAAAACCACTTTTATAGATACCCTTTCTATTTATAAAACTCCTTTTATAACTTTCTTTTCTATTTATAAAATGCCTTTTTATAAATTTCTTACCTACTTATAAAACTCCTTTTTATAAATTTCTTTTTTATTTATAAAACACCTTTTTATGAATTTCTTTCTATTTATAAAACTTATTTTTATTTATAAAAACTCCATTTATAAATCTTCTAATTTTAAATCTTATATGCTTATCATAAATCTTTAGGTTCAAAATAGGACTAAATACTTTCCATAAAACAATCATTCCATATATCACTATAAATTCACAAATGTGATTTATAATTCCAATTTATCAAAATGATACCATTTCACTTCTAAGAATATTATTTATGAATATATTCTTTTATTTATTAAATGCCATTTATAAATCCCTCTTTCCATACTACATTATATATAAAGTGTTTCACAAATATTTATCCCAAAATATTTTTATCTTTTTTAAAAACATAATCACTTGATTATAAAAGATAAATTCCTCATTTTCCTTTATAATAAACATCCATTATTATATTAGCTTTTCTGTAAAATAAATACTTTCTAAAATACTTTTTAAAACATTTCCAAAAAGGTTGGGTAAAATAGAGAAGTTTAAAAACTATTTCTAAATAAAATACCATAGAAAATTCCAAAAGTCACATTTAAAATCATCCTCCGAATCAAAACCATTTTTAAAGTAAAACAGCAAACCATAGTATTTCAAAATTCTAAAATGAGGCTTAGAACTACCATAGCACTTAACAAGTGTTTTCATAGACCTACAACTAAAAGAGTTCAACTTTTTCAACATATCAAAGTCATATCAAATAAGGTCAAACTACCAAGCTTTGATATTTAATAATTTATAACTAAGTATATAAATGAAATTAACATCAACAGTGGCGAGGAATATGGATCCCTCTACAAAATCCAATGTATTTCCTTTATTTTATTTCATGTTATCCGCTTTCCAAAATGAAAATTCAACCAAACCAAATAAATAAATCATTCAAGCATGCAAACAATAATTTATATCTACCATATATCATATAGAGTTCATTCAAATGTGAGTTAGCTCACCAAAACTAGCCGATGCTTACGCGTTCCAGCTCAATCTAAAATTGAGCGACGTTCGATTTTAGCTTTAATTTATACTTGCTCCAAACTTGACGAAATCAACTCTAGTGCATTGGTAACACTCCTACAAGCGCAACGCAAAAGACCGCGTCTCGATTAGACCTTTTGTGCAGAAGATATGAATTTTATAAGATTTTGGATTAACTAAATACTTAAATTAGCTTAATCATTTATTTAAAATGTTAATTACCCTCTCCAATCTTTCTTCCCCATTTCCTTTTCCATGCATGGATGTGCACAAACCCAACATGAATGTGCATGAATCCTTCCCAATTTCGAGCAATACTCCACGAAATGACACACCATCGATCTCATTGCGCTTTACTTCATGAGAGCTCTCTCCTCGACCCCATAATTTCATGCTCGGTCGCCCCAATAAAAGGTGACTTGGGGATGCTTGCCGCGAACTAGAATTGTCACACCATGCAATGCTCGACCGTAACCCACCAACTTCCACCAATCGATGACTCTTTCCTTGAGAAACCTAAATCCAACAACGCCATGGCCTATCTCCACCTAAATCGCCACCAAATCCTAACCCTAGCTCGGCCATCACGACGACGAACACTCCCAACGATAGTTGCACCCCTCAATCCTTATATATATTTGAAGCTCCTTCTTCCCCAAGCTCAATGGATCTGACGCGTGTGATTTCGTTGAGCGAATCTTTAGGAAAATTTAAAAATAGGAGGCGGCTCATTTTCACTTACGGGCAAAGGAAAAAAGAAAACGAAATGGGAAATTCAAGAGAGAGATAAGTGGGGGTTAGTTTATATAATAATTAATATTATTATTTTAATCTTATTAAAACATTTCACGTTTCAAGCTCACATAATCACACGGGACGCTCGATTGTCACAAAACTCATCAGCGTTCGTCGCCTTATTATTCGTGACCCAATAGCACTTCTTTCGTCAAAATCCAGGACAGTGCCCGGGATGATAATTTCATGCTTTTCGAGACCATTTATCGATAAAATGATTTTTGGTCACACTATCGATATTAATTTGAAATATTTATTTTTGTAAATATTTTCTATAACAAGTTCACCATTTTTATTTATTGATTAAAAGGAGCTATTAAGCTTTTAAAATCAATTTATTTTAATATTTAAAATTAATTAAATATTTACAATCGAAATGATAAAACTACGGGTCGTTACACAAATAATGTTTATCATGAGGGAGGTTTAGTCGCGCTGGAGTGTTGGGGACACGACACTGACAGGAGGTTCCTTGGTGTACATGGGAAAGTCGACCTACACACTGTTCGTGGGTACCCAACGCGGTGCATTGTTATGGAGCTAATGGGAGGTTCCTCAATGTACATGAAACTGTTGGTGAATGTCTTGTGGTGCATCATTATGGCACTAATGGAAGGTTCCACAGTGTAAGCGAGCAATTCGGTCTAGACACTATTGGTGGATGTCTGGCGCGACGCATAGTTATAGCACTAACGGAAGGTGCCTCGGTGTATGCGGGTAATCCGACCTAGACACTGCTTGTGGATGTCCAACGCGGTGCATAGGGGACGTTACCATGAGATTGTTGACATTGATGCATAGGTAGACCCTAAGTCATCAAGGTAGCAAGTTCGACGGGAACCTGGCATTACGAAGTCCGCTTAGTGTGCAAGCGCGATATATCCAGTTATTATCTGGGTAATGCTATCCGAATAAGGATAGGGAATTATTTCTTGCGATCCATACTAGGTGCGATCCCAAATATTATTAGTTGATTCGTTGTTCAACCTTTGAGTATAAACCTCTACAAGATGTTTTGTGTATAGGTGCAATTAGGAGTATATTCCTTATGTTAAAGTGACCAACCCTAGGTAAGTAATTCACAAACACAAAAAGGACATCCAAGGTCATGTAGATTATAAATGAAGTTAATTTCTTGTGAACACCACATGCTAGCAATACAATTCATTCACCAGACTTTTTTCTGACCCACTCATTTTCTTCCATTTTGCCCCCACCACAGGAGGACATGTCAGCATGTGAATTGGTTTATGTATAGTACGTGGAGGAAGGAGCTTGCTTCACTCCTTCTTCGCATTCTGAGGAATTCTCAAAGAAATATTCTAAGGAATTTTCAAAGAAATATTTGTATCAAAATTTTCACATAGGGTTAGACTTAGAAATGGACTTTAATTATGCTTCCTTTTGGATTTCCCTTCTTCCCTACTATGTCTTCATCAAAAATTTGGTTATCTTTTTGTGGTGATTAACATACACATTATTGCGGGAACTTGCTTCACTCCTTCTTCGCATCTTGCTCCACTCTTATCATTCCTTACTTCTAAATGCTCACAACGTATAGGTTCTTATCATCCATCTCTCTGGATGAAATGTGTATCTTTAATTGGCAATCCATCAAAATCCATAATCATTAGGCACTCCAAGCCCAACAAAGGAGTCAGGTATCATCTAGCCTTTGAGATTCTTCTATATGTCATGATTATGCTCTACTTGGTCCGCTTCTTACGATAAGACCTCCGCCTGTTGAGTAATTTGGGTAGGAGTATAAATTTACCTATATTTATTTTTCCAACTCATATTCGCCTCACCCATCCTTTTGGAATATGGTTGCAACTACCTCTATAGTCGGAATTTATAGAATTAGGCATATAATTTATATATAATCATAGGTAAAAGTGCAAATACTTTCTCTCAGCGTATCATAATTTCTATGATTGACTAACCTAACTCTTATACAAAATGTAACAAGCCGGACTTTAATGGGCCTGAATTTCGACTAAATCAAAACTGAAGTCCATTAAGGCATAGATCATTGGTTTTGGTAATCTGTAATAAACACAAGTATATCAGAGTACGATCAATATAAACTCATAGCAAAATTGAAAAGTACAGTAGAACATATACATTGACTAGGCTACCACCTTGGAATATCATTCCTGGATATTTAGTCACCTTTTCTATGTCGAGCATGAAAGAGAAAACTTCATCATCTATTGTTCCCATCTTGCACCAACAGTATGTCCTTCTAAACATATTCTGTGGGTTGTAATAAGGAGGGAAGTTAGAACAAAATTCTGGTGATTGGAAAATTGCTTACTTCGTCCATAGCATAAATCTATGCCGACTGCTTCCATTTAAGTGTTATGTCTATTATTTCTGGCTAATCAGTTAAATCCTTTGTGCGCTTATGATATGCCTAACTAACCTTCTCTAAGTCCTAACCATATAAGTATATGCTTATAGACACACACACACAAAAACATGTCTACCCAAACCCGCAACCACTTAATACTTCTTAAATAAGAAGAAGGCAGGCCCATTGGCCATTTACTACCTCAAGTCCTTGAAGCATGCCCTCCGCAATATCAACCCTAGTCAATCAGTTCCAGCTACACAGACCGATGAATCATATATATGGCTCTATAATATAATATAATATATATTTTAATTACCGTACTACTAATGTAACTCAAAGACTCGTCTAAGGGTTAACTAACCCACCTCCGATAAACTAATTTTTCACCTAATCATCCACATTGAGGTTTGTGTATCTCCCATGTGGATTATACACTAGTATGAAGCGAAATCCCTCAGGGCATAACCTAAGTCTTTGCTACCGCTTGCTCGAGATCGTTTGTGGTCATAGCCTATATGACATACCTACTGCTAAACACCAGTACTAAAATATCGATATAGCCCACCGACCTTCCACAGTTGATATCCCTTTTAGACTAACCTAAGAAAGTCAAGGAAAATTCCCTTTTCGATTACTTACTACCCATTATTGGATATGAAAAAGATTTCATTTCCTTAAAAGTACTGGGCCATTTAATACTTCAAATCCCATGCGAACCCTCGGTATATTTTCCACTACATATCTGCAACGCATATTCCTTCCTTATGGGTCCAATGGTTGGAGATGTCCCACGTTAGTAGTAAGGGTACACAACAGCTAGTAGCATTTAGGTGAAGGACATACTTTTATTGTGTAACTCTACTGACCTCGCATCCTAACCAATTAAATCAAACCAATCACCCAAAGTCTTAGTGTTGGGCTAGGCCCACTAATCCACACTTGTCCTAAATGTATAATTAAAGCTATATAATTTCCTACTATGAAATTTATATTGCCTTCGACACGTATTTAATAGTATTAACATTTGATATTTAACTGTTCGCTATGTAATTATTCCTAATTTATACACTTAGGCTTTGGTTTCCTTCTAATGTCTAATAAATGTCAATTACCCGTAATAATTTGTTATTAATGTCAAAATTGGGCAATCTCAAATCTATCCTCATTTAATTCCTTTAATCTATTTACCAATTTCAAAAGTTCACTTATTGTGCCTATTCGATTTCCCCATAAATGCCGTACTAAATTTCCTAATCAGTCCCCATTCAATTCCTTCTTAACTCTCTATTAATTAAAAATATATTGCCCATTAAATATGTAACTAATGTCCATAAATCCTAGTTTTATAATTACTATGTTGTTAATAACTAATACGAATATCATCGTTAATTATGTTATTTATATATATTTATTTTTGAACATTAAGCACAGTTATACGTGTTTATTTATATATTTATATTTCGAACTATTAATTTCTAATCTAGAATAATTCTTTCCACGTTTTAATTTATCAAAGCTATCCTTTGAAAAAGAATTACCGTTATAATATTCCATAAATTATCCAAAAGTGAGATCTTTGCTTCATTTGAGATTACAAGGAATTTCTTTTGTTGAAATAAATAGTGCAAACTATGGAGAAGAATATCTATACTTTATACATCTCTTTCCTTTTTGGTACATTCCTTATTATTTCAGATGACGCGCTTTTATACATATTTTTGAATTGGATAAATGGAAATTACATGGAACCCGCTCCAAATAAATCAAAACATAGAAATTCACATTCTAAGTCAACTAGGGCAACCTAATTTACAACCCAATTATAGATCTAGAATAAACAAAATTCTACAATAATAAATATTTTGAACTGAGTTCAAATTTCCAGATTAGATTGTACATACTATTCCTATTCCAGTTACATATTTTATTAAATATGTAGGAGACATTCTTATACATTTATTTTAAGCCTACAATTCATCAGATCTAATTTAGGCATAATAATTAAATAAAATCCAACGATATAAATATCAATGTTATAAATAAATTATATAATTTCCCACTTACCTTTTTAACCTTTCAAAATCTTCAAATCTGAATCCCTTCCTTTACTTGACTCATTTTCCTTTCTAATCCAAAAGAATATACATAACAAGGCATATACATACTATTAAAATTACAGATTTGAGAAACGATTTAGGGCTAAGGGGAATATAGATTTATAATTATAAAATTACATTTTTCCACAATATTGATTCACTCCTTCTCTTCTTCTTTTTAATTTCTACCCTTCTCCGATTATAGTTTTTTATATAATATTTTATAACTTTTAGAAGTAGTGGAGAAGAGAAAATGACAGAGCTTCGCTGCTTGGAAAAAAAATATATGAGAAGAGAAGTGAGGGGTTAGGCCTTTATTTATAGGCGCACTAATTAATCATAACCGTTAGATTAAAATAATTAAATCCGGGTCGTTGGCCAAGGATCAAACCTGACCGTCATGTTCGAACTGGTCGACCACTCCCTTATAAGCAGTCGACTGCTAGCAATCGACCGACCTAAGGAGAGGATTGACCGATGGGGACTCGTATTTAATGTTATTCATTTTTTTTTGTTTTGAATTATTTACCTTCCAGAAACTCCAAAGTTGATAACTTTTTGTTTGAGCTCCGATCGTAAAACTCAAAATATGAAAGTCGCTCAGAAAATCACCATGAATACAGCGGTGCAAATTTCATTGCCAAATTCCAACATTTGCTCAAATTTCATTTTTAAAGCCTTATTAACTATTTATTAATAATCGTTAATTTTACAGGTTGGGACACTAGGAATGGACATAGTAATATGAGTGAGAGGGGAAAGAAGTCTAATAGAGGATATTACTGTAACTAAGAGTTGGAGATGTGATAGATTTAGTTATCTGGGTGACATAAGTAATGATATTGAAGCTGTTATGATAAGCAAAGAAGAGGAACCGGAATTTTGGACATGTATTGGTATTAAGAAGGGTGCGTTCAGTTTAAAAGTGGTCATAAAAGCGACAAGGCAAAATTTTAATCAAGTTGTATGGTGGAAGTGAATTTGGGATATAATTAATTATCCTAAATCGGCATTATCTTATTACAAGGCTATAATAACTATTTACCCACAAAGGATTGACTGATATAGAAACATGTTCCAGGGGATCCTATGTGTGTTCTATGTAATAAAGAAGTGAAACCATGGAGTTCTATAAATGCAAATATAGTGCATGTATCTGGAAATGGGTCAGAATCAAACTCCTATGATTAGCTGACCATACCAATGCATTATCAGTTAGTTAAGAATTAAATGGCATTCAATAATAGTTCAAACTATGTGTAAATATAGGGATATAGTTACGACTATATTTTTAGTCTGTATTTGGAGTATTTGGAAAGAGCGAAATAAGAGAATGTTCGAATTGAAAAACCACAAGTCTGAGCATGAGCGATGTGATTTGATTTTGTACATGGTAAAAGTAAGACAAACTAGATAAAAACAAAGCACATTCATCAATGCAAACAATGAAATATTTATAAGCATTGGGTTTAGTATGATTTACCCCCAGCCTACTTGAGACTTGGTTTTGGATATTGTTCTGCGATCATGGGCTATGGAACTAGGCAAATGCAACTACTAGTATCCCTAGTCAAGTTTGAATGATCTTGTTACTTTTTTCCTTGTTTGTTCCTCTAACTTTGCAGGTGTAGTACTACACATGAAAGAAAACAGTTATTTTACTAGCTGATTGATGATATCTGAGTTTAATAATTAGATCAGTGCACTTATATGGCAAAGAGTTGAGTTTCAAAAGGTTGCATACTCATCAGAAATTACCACACGACCTGTAGTCATGGCGGTCACAAATCTCTCTACGATTATATGGAGTTTGGAAGCTTTCGAATTACATAACACTACCAATATTATACAACAGCTAAAAGGTATTTACAATTTAAGTATAAACTGCCTAACAACACAAGTACTGGTTCTTTACTCAAATTTATCTATTTAGGGGGTTTTGGAGGATGCTTTTGATCTGCAAAATACATAGCAACATCATTAATAAGAAGATTAAACAAGTAAGACACACAAAAGCGACTTCTAGTTTTTAAGATGGTTAGAGTTTGCCATAGGGGAGCTCAAAGTAAACATGCTAGAGATGGTGGGTGGCGTGAGTTGGTGGTAAGACATAAAGCTCTCATGGAAATTACCAGATCTGGCACTACTTTTTATTTGGATTTGGGTAGAGTGTTTGTATATAAACATGCAGTAAACTGCAAAGTACCACCATTAAAGTGGATGCTAAAAAGGAAATGGTTAAGTATGAAGGGGCTAGAGTAGGTAATTTAAAATATCTGATGAGAACCTTCAAGATTTCGGTTTAAGTTGCAAAGTAGAGTGGGTACTACATGATTATTGTATCATATGTAGAAAAGGAGTGGGCTAAGATCAAAATGTAGGTATATTTTTGGATTATTTTGTAAATACTTTTTGTAAATAATGTTATAGCAACAAAGAAAATGTGCCTTGTTCTAAAAAAATCAATTTGATTCCATTTATGCTAATATCATAGGTATAAAGTTAACTTATGTGAAATGTATTTTATCACATTATCATCTAATAGTTATGTTTAAAGATATTTTATATATGTATATGTTTGTGTGTATGTGTATATACACACAAACACACACACACACACACATAAATATTTATGTGTGTATATTATAGTAAATTATACTACCTGGTTTAATAGTAAATTATAAGTGTTATAAATATTTTTGAGGTTATTAATTAAATAAAACATATTTAAAAAAAATGATTATTGATTTATTAATAATGTTGAAAGGTAACTTGAGATAAAATTTATAAATTATGAATTATGGATTTAATGTTTTCAATAGCTTCTTTGTAAATATAACTAATGATGTAAATAATTGTTTTCAAATAGTTTTCATATATTTATAAAGGTGTTATTTAAACATATAAATGGTATTTATAAAGGAAGCAAGAAATTTTACAAATGGGTTTTTGAAAGGTTTTAAAGCATTAAAGATAATTGAATTGCAAATGAAATTTTCAAATAAATATTTCAAGTAAAATTTATATAGTTTTAAATTAATTGTCTATCCTTGTCTTTCAATCTATTTTTCTTTCTAGTTGTTTCTATTCTCCTACCTTCTTCCTTTTCGAGGACGAAAAGTTTTGAGTGGGGAGAGTGTAACGACCCATAAATTTTAACAGTTTTAATAACGTAATTTATTGGATTTTTGTGAAATTTTAAATAATAATATTTGAAAATAAAAATTTAATATTTGGTATATGTCTATTTTAACATAGCAACCGATAAATTTTCATCTGATAACATGAATGTTTATTTTATTGTGTGATTTTATTTCAATTTAAATCAGTTAATAACAGTTGAATTTAAAAGTATTCTGAAACCTAAATATGTCAACATGAGAATTTATTTAGAACACTCCGAATCTGACTGCGAAATTCGTTTCGCGAAATTCGGACGTTTCTAGCTCCGTTTGGATTTTTCCGTATGGAATAGCAACGTATCGGTGTCCATATGGACTTTTGATCAAATGATCCTGTCACTAATATCTGTATACCGTTTTGATCGTCTCGTCGTGTTGTTCTCTGCGGTATATTCAATTCTTTGTTTTGAGGTCCGGTACGCGACGGAAACAATAAAATGTTCGTTGTAACGGTACCATAAATTATGACTTCATTTCTTCCTTCGGTTTCAATAATTTGAAACGTATTGTCCAATCAACCTACTTATTGCTTTTATTATTCCGGAATTTAAGGGGCTGTCACTATTTCCAAAATTTATATCTAACTTTTATCATTATTTTATTATTCTAACGGTTCAAAGATATTTGCTTTTATTCACTGCTCTGCAATCATGCCTTCTCATTCTCTTCCTACCGTTTGTTTACAAAAAAATATATGCCAGATCTATTTCTTCCTCTCCATTCTGCCTCTAACCCGTCCCCTTCTCTTTTAAAATCTTACATACTCTTCTCATTTTCACCCTATACCCAAGCGAGCCGCCTTTCAACTCACCTTCGCCCCATGCATTCCTTCCCTCTTCCCAAACAGGCCTCACCCACATCATTTCCCTCCTCGGACCTTCCTCCTTTCTTCCCCTCCCATCACCGAATAGCAACGCCACTCGACCACATCCTTACTCGAGCATCTCGGCCTCTCGCAACCCGATCGCTATCTCTGCCTCGCGCCGGATCCAACCACAGCCGCACCTGAACTCCCTGACGCGACTCCGCCTGGACAACCCTTCGCTCTTGTGGATTTCCCCTGCTGTCAGCGACCCCATGCTCCTCTCTTGCCTTACCGACCTCCCATGGCAGCCGTAGCATGTTCCCTCTTTTGTATATAAAAGGTATATTCTATATATGCATATATATTATATATTATATTAGATTTTTGTATATATATATATGTGTTGTAGTATTTTCGGTATATATATCTATTTATATATAATAGCCGAGAGTTTGATTTGTTTACAAAGTTATATAAGATGTCAATTTGTATACATATGCTGTCGTATATAGGTTATATAGATTTCGTTATATACATGTATATATAGAGTACTTTATAATATTCTGGTTTCCTGTTAGCTATACATTTACTGTATATTAGCTTTGACATATCATTATTAACATTGTGTTTTCTTATATAGGTTAGCATAGTAGAGATATCTTGAGTAACATATATTTCAGATATATAATTAAGTATATGTATATAAAAGTCCTGTTAATATCCTGAAATATGTTTTGTTTTAACAGAGTTGAAGTATAGTTTTATTATTTTAAAGTAATATATTATATTAAGTTTTATATATATACGTTTGTTTTACATAGCTTCTATATATCTACATATATGTTATAGTATAAAGGTTGCATGATTCTCCCTTTTTTTATGTCGAAATGTTTCAGATTTTTATATTATAAACTGCAAATTTTAGTTTATATACAGTATATGAGTTATATTATAAGTTGGTTTTGTTTTGTTGCTCTTGTTATATTCAGCTTTCTTGTTATATATATATATATATATATATATATTCTTTTCCTACAGTTCAACAGCTTTGAATGAATACATAAATATAAGTGCATCCAGATCCTTATTATATATATATATATGTTTTAAATTTAATATTGATTTTGCATTAAATTGGGTTTAAAAATATAATGTGTTTGTAAAGTTATATATTGGATCTATATAATAGTTATATATATGAATATCCTGTGGTTTAAGTTTATATCTGAAATACAAATTTTAAAGTATATAACAGTTTGTTATAGTTTAAAGTACGCATAAGAGGTATTAGTCTATTATATTTTACTGTAAAGATTTACTATAGTTTATTTTGTATATGGTTGTTGTTATATATATATATATATTTCATATAAGGTTACATTATACATGATTTTTATACATATAATTATATATAAGTTCGCTTATATCCTTTATCTTCATCGATCCAGTTCTGGTTTGATTTTGTCTATTCCTTTACCAGTCTCTTTGTCAATTCGAGTTGATCTTGCCTTATTTTGAGATTTGTGCCTGGATTCGTAGCCCATTTCTTTGTGAAAACTCCTCTGTCCTCGAAAGTTGAGCAATCACTCACGATTAACGTTCTTATATTTATTAAATTTGATTTCAATTGAAACGAAAATTGAAGTATGCTGCTGTAGTTATTTAAATTGTTATATATGCTATTGTCTGTAACTGTTCACCTATAGGATATGACACCATATCCTGTTGTTTATATTATTGTTGTTAATGATATATGCCTGTTATATTATTATCATATCTGTTATCACTCTGCAAGTTCCCTATTAGTATAGAATTCACTATGGGTTGAAATGATACATACCCGAATGGACTTTAGAATAGGAGAATTTTGTTATGGGTTGAAATGATAAACTCAAGCGATTTTCATTTGAATTGAATTTGGGATTGCGGGTCGAAATGATATCTACCCGTATATATTTAAATTACGGATGGAAATGATAAATATCTGTACCACTTGACCATAGGACAGGAAATTATATACAAACACCGTTGGTGTATATATATAAATATTCTAAAATGATTTCTATGGTTTTGAAAGGGAATGTATATATAGTTTTATTTAATATTGGAAATGTTTTATATAGAAATAAGTTTTAATATAAAGTTGATTTAATTAATATAATATGTCTAGGTATTATATTTCTAAATAGATTTTCAAGGATTTGTATAAGTTAAGGAAGATAAAGTTGAATTAATTAAAATTGTATCTAATTAAGAATTCTACTTAATTAAATCGATTTGAACTATTGAATTTGAAATTTAAGATTTGATTTTATAACTTGATTTTTGATTTAAAGTGATTAAATGTGTAACGACCCGTAAATTTAACTGGTTTTAATAACGTTATTAATTGAAATTTTGCGAAATTTTAAACGATAAAATTTTGATTATAAATTTGATATTTGGAATGCGTCTGGTTAAACATAGCAACTGGTAAATTTTCGTTCGAAAATATGAAAGTTTATTTCGTGCGTAAATTTACTTCAATTTAATCAGTTAAAAAGCGATGAAAATAAAATGTTTTCGGAACCTAAATATTTTTACATAGAAAAATTCTAAACCATCTTCTAAGCAAACGCCATTTTTCATTTTTCCAAATTCGGACTTCTTTAGCTCCGTCGATCTTATTCTTCTGCGTTTTTGTTGTATTTTCCACTGGTAGAAAATTCGAATTTTTATAATTCAATCATACCACTGATATATGTATACCGTTTTAATCGTATCGTCGTGCTGATATTGATGGTATATTCATTTGCATATTTTGGGGTTCGGTATGCGGCAGAATCAGCCAAACGATTTGCAGTACCAGAATCCATTTTGGGCATTTTAGCTTTCCTTTGTCCCTTCGTTGTCCATCAGTTAATATTTATAGCCATTAGCTATTGATATTCCAGTTTTCAACGGTCATGACTATTGGTTTATTTCAATTGATTTCAATATCATCTGGTTCGTTCATTTCCTATGTACTCTGCTTTTGGGTTTCCATTCGTGGAAATTTAAAACATAATAAAAGAAAAAAGAAAACCTCCTCGTTTCTTTCCCCCTATTTCATTTCTCGAGCCTGTTCATTATGCCTTACTGTAAACTTCCCTTCTCTCATTTTTCGTTTTCTTCTAAAAAATAAAATAAAAAATGAAGCATATAATGGTTTGAGCCTGCTGCCTCATCTCCCTCTCAATCATGCACCTCGACCACCATGGACTCATCAGCCCTCTTCTCATGTCACGGTCCAGCCACCTCGGTCGTTTGCCTCCTTAGCCGCACCTCACTCCAAAGCAAACACATCTCTCCACGCCTCTACCTCCTCCACATGAGGGAAACCCCACCACTTCCGCCTTTTTCCCCCCTCTCTCTCGCAAAACCCAGGCCGAGTCACTTTTGGTCGTGCCTCCCTCTATATGGCAGCCAGCTCATTTTTCCTTTCCCACCTCTCTATAGCATAAGGGTAGGCAAAATTTATAAATGTTTTGTTATATTTTTTTTTTGTTACAATATTTATATAAAAAAATATATCTTATTATAGGTCAACTTATATATTATAAGTTAGTTACGTGTTTTAGTTTCATGTTTACAGTAGCATGTATGTATTTACAAGTATATGAAAAATGAATTTTTGTTTGGTGATTTGGGTTGTTGTTATACATATATATTCATTTATATAGTTGGTAGTATATACATTTGTTATACAAGTTTTGTTACAGTATGTTTGTTGTATTTATAGTATATTAATATATATACATGAGCTTATGATCTCTTTGTTTTGTATACTCTTGTATTTTACAGTTTTATATGTATAAAATCTATGTCATGTGAAGGTAGGTGTATTCCAGACTTTGGTGGATGTGTTATATTTTAAAAGTAATAAAAATATGTTTGATATATAATATAGGTTGCTGTGACTATACATAAAACTGATTTATAAATGTAAGATCTATAAAATCCATGTTTACATATACAATCGGTCTGAATATATATATATATATATTTATTTTATATAGGCTATATGTATAAGCTGTTGTTCGTATAGTACATAAGTTTTAGATTGGTATTATATTGGTTTTAAAGTGGTATATATAACTATTTGTTTACTTATCTTGGTTTTATTAATATTATTTTATTCATATAAATTTGTAGACATATTACAACAATATAAATTTGTATTATATTAATATCAGTTAAGTTGTCTTATATTGGTAAGCATTGGGAGGTTGGTCGTGTATATATCTGGTCGTTTCTATGTATATAAAAGTTACTGTAGGTATGAAAACGAGTTTATGATAGTTACACTATATATATTATATAAGTTTGTATTAGTACTACAAAAACATGTTGTTGCATTTAAAAGTTATATATATATGAGTGCTATATAACAAGTTGTCTTAAGTTATATAAGTTGTTGTTTATGTTGTCTTTATATATCAATGTTACTATATGTATATATAAGTTTGTACAAGTGGTATTTGATATGCTGTAATGAACATACACTATATATGTAAGTATTTTGTATTTTTAATAAGCATATATATGTATGAATTTCAAAATATATATACACACATATATTGTATATATGTTTGATTTTATATATGGGTCTTAATTTAAAATGTGATCTTTGAAAACTATACATCTACTTAATTTAATATATGTTTAATCTATATATATAAATTTTTATATATAGTGATATGTATGAATTCGCTTATACTATTTATAATCATTAATCCAGTTCTGATTTGATTTCGTCTATCCCTATTTATCAGCTTTGCTCGTTCAATTCGTGTTCATTCTAGCTATGCTTTGGATTCATAACTCATCTCATTCTCGCCCATCTCTAGCCTCGAAAGGTGAGCAATCACTCACGATTAACGTTCTTTATTTATTAAATTTGATTTCAATTGAAACGACAATTGAAATATGCTGCTGTTAGTTATTGACACTGTTATATATGCTATTACCTGAATTAGTTCACCTGTGACATCTGGCACCATTATCAGTTATTTATGAAATGATAATCCAGTTTGGTTGATAAATGATTGATTGTTTGATGTTGACATTGGACGTTAAATTGTTAATGTTAAAGTGATAAATAATATGCAATTGAATTGATATATGATAGTTAACGATTTAAATTGGATCTATATGTTGAATTTGATTAGTTAAAAATTCGTATAATATGACCCCTTTAATGTTAAATTAATTGACACGTAGAAATTTGGTTAAGTACACCTTGAACCATTTAATGTATGTTGTAAAATTTATGTAGTATGGAATTGAATAATTGATATCAAGTGAAGAACCGTTTAAATATTAATGTAATAATCTTTAATCTACATGAAATGATAGTGTAGATTCTAGAAATAATTATATTAATTTGCACAACAACAATGTGAATTAATACGATTATTTCGGGATTATTTGAATGTACTATTGGATTGTTGTTGATGTTTGCTATTGCTTGTTTATTTACTTTGACATCATCCCAGTTATCACACTACAAGTTCCCTTTGCTATGTTTTGATTTTTTGAATTGAATTGGAATCGGGTTGAAATGATAAATACCCAAATTAAACTTTGACCTAGGATAGAGAATTAAACTCGATTGGTCAATAATTTGATTTAAAAAAAAATAAAGTTTTTATTTGAAAGGATAAGATTTTGAAATGAAGTTGGAATTTGAATTTTTAATGAAAGGAAATGTTAATATTTAAAATCTGAAAAAAAAAATATTGACATAGTAATTGTTGAAAGATCGTTATTTTGAAATAAATTATTTGACAATTAAATTTGGAACTTTTCATTGAATTAAGTTTGAAATGATTTAATAATTAAGTTTGAAATTATAATTAAGTTTGAAATTATTAAGCTTTGAAATTATTTAATAATTAAGTTTTGAAATATTTAATAATTAATAAGATTTGATTATTGATAATTAAAATAAAATTTGAATTCTTTGATAATAGAAATTGAACCTTTGAATAAGTGAATTTTATTTCGTAAATAATTGAAATTGAATTTCTTTATTAATTAAGTTTTGGAAAATTATTTAAGTAAATAAATAAATGAAATTGGATTTCTTTAACAAGAAATAAAAATGGGATTTATTGAAAATAATGTAAGACTTGTAATTTAAAGAATTGATTTGACGAATCTAATTTAATTCAATTTGAAGTTTTGATATAATGAAGTTGAACCTAAGTAATTGATTTAATGAATTGGAAATTTAATATAAATTGTTTGAATGACAAATTTACTTAATGAATATTTAATGAAATCGGTCAATGAATTTAAATTGATTTGAATGTTAAATTAAATTAATTAAAATGATTTCGAAATGAAACTTGTATCCGAACTTGAATCAATATTTGAATTGTTTTAAAAAGAAATTGAAATTGAATTATAAGATTTTGGAATGGTAATTTGGATGTTTTGAAATGTAAATTTTGGAAATTGGTTTAGAAAGACAAATGAAATGTTGGCTTACAAATTCGAATTGAGATTGAAATTGATTTGGTTTTGAAATAAATAAATGACCAATCGGTGTAATAATCACGAAAGTTATTAAAGAGACTGGAATCGGTTAGGGACATACTCACTGTCTAAACCAAAAACCACTTTGATAACTATACGCGGAGTGTGACCCATAATGAAGTGGTTGGAATGATGTACGTGATGACTGGAGAAAGAGAACGATAATGGATAGCCTTGACACTTGTGTCAAATTGGAAATGACGAAAACAGGAGCTGTGCCGGGCCAAATGGGGGCTAGCTACCTCGAGCGAACACACTTCTTCGAAACTACTCATTACTTGTTGTCGATTGGTGCACCCTTGATTTGGGAGTGTTGTTTCGCGGTGCTGTGATCGCTGCGGCGATGCGTTCTCACCAGTCCGGATCAAGCAAACGGTAGTTTCACTACCTTGGGTATTGCCTCATGTGCCTTGTCATACTTCTATCCCTATATACGTGACCACTACGATTTATTTTGTGTTATACCTATGGAGTACTCCCTGATATCCCACTAGTTTACGGTGGAGTTTACAGTGCTGTATAGTCTATAACGCTTATATAAAATGTGTTAAGGGGGATAATGGTAACGCCTTAACACTATTTTGATACCTTATATTACTGATAGACATTATCTACTTAGCGTACATTACTACCTAGTAGATAGTTTAACGGATCCTTAAAGGATGGTTATTCCAAACATCCTTTGAGTTACTTGTATTTCAGTTGTTATTTCACTTGAGTTGGATTTACTGATATAAGAATGTTAATCCTGACTCGAGTGTCTTGTGTTTTGCTTTACGCTCGGGTCAGACTGAGTGTACCAGTATTCGAGACTCACCTTTGGAGTTGGAGCTTTGCTTGAAGATCCAGCCATCTATTCTGCTTTCAGTATTCGATGATTCCAGTGATGTATTTTGATTTGTATCTGATGTATCGTATTACTCTTCCGTTGTATCTGGTTTAACTCTGATGTAACTTATATATTTATATAGTAGCTTCATGAACTACTATCTCTTTTATTTCCGCTGCACTTATTACTCTGTGTCTGTGATCTGTGATTATTTATTTACTGTATATGTTCAGTTTTGCCAAATTTAAATTAACAACGCGGTATTTTGAATTATTCAAGTCCGACATGTGTGGATGCGAATGGTCCAAAATATCGGGTCGTTACAAAATGGATATTCCAAGTTTAAAGAAATCGAACGAAAAATTTAGTTTAAATGTAATTTAAGGTTATTTAAAATATATTGAATTTATTAAGTGAATATTTCAAGACAAAATAATAATGAGGTTAAATCAAGATCTATATGAAGCTGTAAAACTTTGAAAGGTTGAATAGTAAAGCTTTGAAAAATATTGGAATCTAAATGGTTTATTTTGTGATTTAGATTTGTATTTGAAATCAATATAATTTGAATTTGTTATTTAGAAATAGGATTGAATTAAAATGGATAAATCTAGATTGAATTAAATTTGAATTGGAACTCGAGTTGATTTGAATCAATTTGTGAAATTGTAACGACCCGTAAATTTTAGTGGTTTTATTTATATATTTAATTGGAATTTTGTGAAATTGTAAATAATAATATTTTGAAATAAAAATTAAATTTTGGAATACGCCTATTTTAATATAGCAACTAGTAAATTTTCATCTGATAATATTAAAGTTTATTTTCTTGTGAAATTCTATTTCAATTTAAGTCAGTTAATTATTGACGAAAATAAAATGTTTTCCAAACTTGAATATTTTTATACAATAAAGTTCTAAATCCTCTTCTGAGTAAAACATTAGTCTTCGTTTCGTCAAATTTGGACTTTTCTAGCTCTATTTATCTTATTTTCGACTGAATAGCAGCATTTTCGGTACCGATTATCGACTTTTGATCGGATGATCGTACCACCAATATTTGTATACCGTTTTGATCGTTTCGTCGTGCTGATCTCAGCGGTATATTTATTTCTTTATTTTGAGGTCCGGTATGCGACAGAAATGGTAAACGGTTCGTTGTAACGGTACCATAATTTCTGACCTTACTCCTTCCTTCAGTTCAAATTTCTAGCGTGCTCTCCAAACCATAATAAATTGCTTTACTTATTTTTCCAGCTGAATCTTTGCGGTACCGTTGTTCCTACATTAAACCTCTGAACAATTCAACCTATTTCTATTCCTACCCTACCGTTTCTCCTTCAATAAATTAAATATATTACTAAAAGTACAAGTTAAAATATATATGAGCAGGCTTCACATTTTCTCAGATCTGAAGCTTTCATCTTCCTCCAATTCCATCTTTCTCTTCTCGTTAAAACCTGAGACAACTCATCACGCATGCCCAGACCCGAGCACATCCCCTTCCTTCCCCACTGCTCTCCCTCACCTGCTCCTCCAACAACCACAACCGAGAACTACTCCGCTTCACCACTCCAAAGCAACCTCCGCCCTGATCTCTACCGAAGCCCTACCAACCAAGCGCAGGTACTAGCGGTATGTCCTCTCTCCTCCACCCTTCCTCCTCGTGAATAGCACAACCACCGTTCGCCTCATGTTTTCCCTAAGCCTACCACTTCGCCCACGCCCTTCCTCCACTCCGCCCTCCTCACTACCACACAACCGCCTTCTCCCCAGTCTCGCTGAAGCTACTCGTCTCCGCCTCTCTCTGCCTCTGACCGTACACCATCACCACCATCGATTCCACCTCCTCCACGCGACCCCCAGATCTGGCCGAACTCCACAACTGTCATTTCACCCATACCCGCTCCGCCATCCGAGGCAACATCCCTCCGCCTCCTTCCTTCACAGCATAGCATGCATTTAAGGTACTATATATATAAATCTTGTATAATATTATATAGTTATATAGATTTGTTTATTATATATATAAGTTGCATATCCTTGTTGTACACATATGGTTTACTTTAGTCTGTTTTATGTCAGGATTCATATATTTTCGTATAGCATATATATTGTTAAGTTGTATTATATGTATAGTTATGATTTAATACGTTAGTTTATAATATTATATAAGTAAGTTATATACGAGTTTTATATTACTATATATGTATATAAAATTATTTTAGTACTGCAGAACATGTTATGGTATATATAAAGTTTATATATATTGAATAAGTTGTACTCGCATGTATATATTATTTATATATATAAAGTTTCAAAAAAATATAAGTTGTTTAGTATATGTTATATATATTAAGTGATGCAAGTTGTATATAAATATCTTCCAAGTATAAATTGCTAGCACAGTTTCATTTGCTGTTATATATAAATGGTTATATGAATTTTTTTTGCTTACATATATGTAAATCTATACTTGTAGAGTGCTGGAGCTTTTAATCTTACTTTAGGTGCTAAAGAATTTATGTATATATAATTTTGTTTTAAGCTTTGTTCGTTATTAGATAATATGTCGAGTCATTTATATATGTTGGTTTGTACATTTTTCCCTGTTGATTTTATACAGCTATATGTCCTATTTATACATAAAGATCTACATTGGTATAGAGTATGTTGATATATTAAGTAATTTGTACAGTTATATAAAACTGAGTTGTATTTATAGATTATTTATAACAGATCTGAAAGTAAATTTAAGCGTGTCTAAAGTATTTTATATATTTTATAAGATTTATGTACATTAGTTTATATTGGTCATAGTTTTATAGGTCTTCTGAGTCTGCATATATATGTTAGTATGTATTGGGTATATAAGGTGTTATATTATATAAATTATTATATATATACACTAGTTTATATGAATTTTATATATTAGTGGACAAGTTTTGGTAATCAGTGGAATTTCTATAACACTGTATGCATATTTTATATAGATATTTAGAAATATAATATGCATATACATGAGTATTAATTTGAAAAATAATACATATTTTAATTTTGATAATGTGTGATTTTTAAGTATATTTTAAAGATTTTTTTTATCTTATTTTCATATGAGTTAATAGTAGACCTTAAATTTCAAATATATATATATATTTTGTTCTCATCAAATTCCTATTCACCAGCCCGTTCATCAAATTCGTGCCAACCTAGCTTTGCTTTGAAATTCATGTTGGATTCGAAATTCATCTCGTTCTCGTTCATCTCTAGCCTCGAAAGGTGAGCAATCACTCACGATTAATGTTCTTATATTTATTAAGTTTGATTTCAATTGAAATGTCAATTGAAATATGCTGATGTTAGTTATTTACATTGTTATATATGTCATTATCTGTATTTGTTCACCTGTGACATCTGACACCATTATATGTTATTTATATTGTTGATATATGCCTGTTACTGTTGTTATTTTATTATCATATCTGTTATCACTCTGCAAGTTCCCTGTTAGTATAGAATCACTATGGGTTGAAATGATACATACCCGAACGATCTTGTAGAATAGGAGAAAATCGTTATGGGTTGAAATGATAAACCCAAGCGGTTTTCAATTAATTGAATTTGGGATTGCGGGTTGGAAAGATATATACCCGTATATATATATTTTAAATTGCGGATTGAAATGATAAATATCCGTACCATTTGACCATAGGATAGAAAATTATATACAGGCACCGTTGGTCCATATATAAATGTTTTGAAAATGATTTCTTTGGTTTTGGGAAGAAATATATGGTTTTGATAAATACTGATTTTAAAGATTTATTAAAGTTGATTTAATAAAGTTGATAAGTAATATATTAAGTATTTATTTAATATCTATATAGAGTTTTTTAACGATTTGAAATTGGGTTGAAGTTATATTTATTTAAGAATTTTACTTAAATAAGTTTGAATTGAAATTTATAAAATTTGAAATTTTGAAGCTATGATTTTTGTATTTGATTTAAAGTGATTTAAATAAATATTTCAAGTTTAAATAAGTTGAAGGAAATATTTAGTTATTGAAATTTGGGGTTTGTTTTAAATGATATTGGATTTATTGAGTAAATATCTCAAAACTAAATAATGATAATAAAGTCAATTTGATATATATATGAAATGATCGAATTTAGTTTTGAATGTTGATTATTTAAAGCTTTGAAATATATTAAAAATTGAAATGGCTTATTTTATGGTTTAGATATGTATTTGAAATCGATAATTTGAAATTGTTTATTTAGAAACTGAATCGAGTTGAAACTGATGATTTGAGATTTGATTAAATTAAAATTTTGGAATTCGAGTTAATTTGAATCGATTTGTGGAATTTGAAGAAACTATTTTATTTTATAAAGAAATTTTAAATTATATTTAAAACTATTGATACTTTACTTTATAAATTATTTTAATATAAACTATTTTAATATAAATCATTTTTAATAATTGTTTTATTTTAAACTATTTTTAACTTATAACTATTTGTATAAACTATTTTATTTATAAACTATTTTATTATATATACTAATTTTAATATCTAAACTGTGTAAAAGAAAAGTGTTATGATTTCCAAAATGCTATGATTTCAAAGCGGTGACTTCCAAAGTGTTTTGATTTTAAAAGACTATGATTTCGAAAGCATTATAACTTTGGAAAAGTACTATGATTTTGGAAGTGAATATTTTTGAAATGAAAATGATATCGTATTGATTTGGTTATTGAATTGAAAATGATATTTTGGTTTTGAAGTATAAACTATTTTGAAATGACCACGGTGTTATAATAACGATTGGTTGGCAAAGAGACCGGAATCGGATATGGACATACTCTCTGTCGATACCGAAAACCACTTTGACAACCGTGTACGCGGTGGAGATTCCAGAATGAAGTAGGATGGTGGCGAAGTTCTTAAGGTATGTTACGTGGACCCAACTCCCATGAGTTGGCATAAAGTGGCTAAAACAGGAGCGATCTCGGACCAGCGAGGTAGCACCTCTTCTCGGACACATTTCTTCGATATTATACTCTTATTTGTGATTGATTAGATGGCCATCCTCCGATTTGGGAGTGTTGTTCGAGGTGGAACGGTAGTGGCTGCTATGCGTATCCATCGGTCCGTGTGCGTAATTGGTATATCTACCCTGGCATTGCCTAGTTGTGCCATGTCACCTACCATATCGAGCTTTACTACGATTATGATTTTAAGATCCGACCGCGTTAAGGTTCTCCATCCCCTTAACGCTATTGTCTATATGATTATACTTTACTGATTAGACACTACTGTATATAGCGTATATTACTATATAGTAGATAGTTTAACGGATCCTTAGGGGATGGTTATCCCAAACATCCTTTAAGTTACTTGTATTTCAGTTGATATTTCACTTGAGTTGGATTTATTTATATAAGAATGTTAATCCTGACTCGAGTGTTTTGTGTTTTGCTTTACGCTCGGGTCAGACTGAGTGATACAGCATTGGAGACTCACCTTTGGAGTTGGAGCTTCGCTTGGAGATCCAGCTATCTATCGATCCTGCTTTCAGTTATTCAGTTGATTCCAGTGATGTATTCAGATCTTGTATTTGATTATTGTATTGAGACATCTATTGTATTCGAGACTTCTGTTGTATCTTGTCTAACTCTGTTATATTTATATAGTAGCTTCATGAACTACTATCCTTTTGTTTCCGCTGCATTATTATATTACTCTGTGTTTGTGATCTGTAATTATTTTATTTACTGTATATGATGAGTTTTACCAAATTTTATTTACAATCCATTGTTTTGAATTATTCAAGTCCGGCATGTGTGGATTTATTGTCGATTTGAATGGTCCAACATACCGGGTCGTTACAAAAATTGAGGAAATATTTATATTTAATGGAAATGATATTTCGGTTTTGAAGTATAAATTATTTTGAAAGGACCACGGTGTTATAGGGACGTTGGTGGTTAGTAGAGTACACTTCTACATGGTAGATAGTTCCACGGATCCTTAGAGGATGGTTATCCCAAACATTCTTTGAGTTATTTGTATTTCAGTTGATATTTCACTTGAGTTGGATTTATTTATATAAGAATGTTAATCCTGACTCGAGTGTTTTGTGTTTTGCTTTACGCTCGGGTCAGACCGAGAAATTCAGCATTTGAGACTCACCTTTGGAGTTTGGAGCTTCGCTTGGAGATCCAACTATCGATTTAGCCTTCAGCTTTCCAGTTGATTTGTTCAGAGAGGTCATCTATTTGTACTGGAGACTTCACTATATTTGAGATATTCTGCTGTATTTTATTTCTAACTCTGATGTTTATATAGTAGCTTCATGAACTACTATTTATCTATTCCGCTGCATTATTGTTATATTACTCTGTGTCTGTGATTCTGTGATTTATTTATTTGCTGTATATGCTGAGTTTTGCCAAATTTAAATTAACAATCTGATATTTTGAGCAATTCAAGTCTGACATGTGTGGATGCGAATGATTGAAAATATCGGGTCCTTATAATGGGTATGTGTGTATATGTGTGTGTATGTAATAAACATAGTGTATATATATAATAAAACAAATTTTAAATTATGTCTTTTAGTTACATAACTTAATATCTTTAATTACGTAAATGCCAAGGCCTTATTTCTTCATCTTCTGAACTTTAAGTTACATAAACCAAAATTAATATCTTATTTGACATTTGTATATAAAATATAATTAATCTTATCATAAATGTGTTAAATTGTTAATATTTATGTATATATTATATCTAAGACTTGTAACCTATATACAACTAAATAAGTTTATAAACTAATATAAATAATCTTGTTATATATATATATCAATTTCCAATATATATATATATATATAAGCCTTGTAACATATATAATGTAAATAATAAGAGGTATTAAAACATAAAACCGAGACCTTGTATATTTATCTTTATATAACCATTATATATTAATAACGTCATTACATTTAACATATTATAGTTTCCATTTGAACAATTTCAAAATATTCTTCTTATTTCCCTTTGCTTTTAGCTAAAGTCTTCAACTCTTAGGTACTTAAATCTTGAAATCTTATGGTTAAGTGCCGATCAAAATAGATTGGCACCAACCTATGTCACTTCATTAGCATTTATCTTTTTTCAACTTTAAGCTTTGATCTCCACAAGAGTGGAGTGGGTTCCCCTACTTTCGTTGGATCATTTAGTATCGATCCACATAAATTAGAGTCCACCAATATGACTTGCACAATTCTTGGGCTATTTTCTTTAGATGTCCAACTTTGATACTCTCTAAGCTTCTTGATTCATTTCTTTATCATTTTGAAGTCCAAATCCATTGAAATGTCATTCGGTTCCAATACCGGATAACACATGGGCTTTGAAGCATAACATGGAAAACATAGTTATTTATAGATTAATGTTGTTTTATATTTCTTAGTAAATCTTTATTTCATTTTATATAATATGGTCTTTACTATATACCATATCTTTGCAAATTTATTTTACGTATATTAGAATATTATAGCATTTGTTTTAATACTTATTAGAATAGTTTTATAATACTTTTCTAAAACCCACTAGATTTTACACAAATCCAAAATCCCTAAACGAGATTCAAGATTTTTGAAAAATTCCTTTAGTAGACTTTAGGACCCAATTATCATGTTACTGCAACTTGAGAACGTTCAATAAACTATGATCGCCGTAAACGGTGAATAATTATCTATTAGTTATATCTTATGTACAACACTAAGCTACTTCATAGATTTCTCCTAATCTTCTTTGCAACCTTGAGGATTCTTAATAAATCACAAATTACATTAGATACTCTTAACCTATCATTTTTCCATTGTGCAAGTTGAAGTATATAACCTTTGAGGATACTCAACAAAGTTATATAGTTTGTCTTACTGATATATTGATATTTAAATAATACCTAAAAGATGATATGAGGCATGAGGATGCTTAAAAACCCCAAATACATGTGCATGCACACAAATATATATCTTCATACTCTACTATAAAGCGTAAATAATAGAGTGAAAATATATTTACAAATTCAAGAAGAAATACTAAATAAGTGATATTGATAGTACGGGATGATGAGGTAAATGAAATACTCAGTCGCATCAAATGCCATTGCATTTTATAAAGTCATTACATTATTTGGATGGACCTCTTATGTCTAAATGGGTTTTAACCCTTTTAAATTTCAACTATAAAATTACTTAGTTTACACACAGCATGCACACATACACACATACTCACTCATAGAAATATATATTTAATTAATTAATCTTTTTCAGTTATAGTTATAAGAATTATAGCTTTTATATTAATATCAAATAAATTTTGAATTGCTTAATCATAACATTATTTTGTTAATTTAAATTCAAAACATTTTGAATTTTTTACTTACAACGTTTATAATTTTTATTTAAAATTTAATTTAATTTAAACTTTTATTTATAACCTTTATGATATTCAAAATACATTTTGAATCAATCTAGGTGCAAAATCTTCATGCCTCACATTTAGGGAAAATCATTGAATTTAGACCATCGGACTAGCCACGTAAGTGATAGGAAGAAGGGAATATTTTTCGTTTGTAAGAACGTTTTTAATTAGAATAACCTTCAATCCCTAGATATGCTTGCCTTAGGTACCAATCTAGTCGAATATTCAAGTTGGTTTCCCTATGTGTTGTTTAATTATTCATAACACAAGAAGCTCTATTACCACTACTGGTTTAGATGCATTACACAGTGGGTAATTAGGAGAAACTAAAAAACACTTTATTCTATTTTGCACAAAATCAAATTTTGTGCTATTATGAATAATATTTATTTCTCATTTTAAATAATATTCAACATACATGCGCACACACACCTGTGACATAAAAAGTTCAATTCATTTTTTATTAATTTTTTTTTGTTTATTAATAATTTCAGTTTGATTTTCATCCAATCTGAATTTTCACAATCAAAACAAAAAAGGGGAAAACATCTCCATAATAGCAATGAAGATAAATAGAAATTAACCATCCAGATGCAAATATTCATTCAATTCAAACTTCCAAGATATCTTGCATTTTCTAAGGTTTGAACTTTGCACCTCAAGTTCCATAGTTTGGGACATTGATGACGTTATTGCTCCATTGTTATTAGCCAAAGGGGGGATTCAAAATAAGATAGACCATGACATGAAATAGGAAGAGATCATGTCCAAGTGAACTGATGTTAGCAGCTCAAACTTGCAGAAAAAGAGGTCAAAGTTTAGAGAGGAGGAGAGTCTAGATCCGATGAATGTGGGGACTGAGAAGAAGGTGGAAACAAATATGAAAGAAACAAACCAGGTGAATAAGAGAGTTGGAGAGAAGGTGGTCAATAATATAAAATTGAAATTGAAGGTACCCTTAGTTCGCTCCACAATGATGGAGGGAAGTCGAGTTAACCATTATACTTCAACACATATCAAGAGAGTCATGATAGATTGTAACACATCTGACATCATACCTACTGCCCCAATTAGTAGTGGAATGTCATCATAGGGCCTGGGAGAATTAACTAATTTTCAATCATCAAACAGTAATCTCATTTTTGCTGAATCTAATTGTGGTCTAATAGGAGTAAAATTTTTGTGGGTTCCAGAGATCCTAACTAAGGATCACTTGATAGCAAGCAATTTTAGCATTCCTACTAGCATATACGATCGTAAACGACAACCAAAACTAGGATCGATGGGTGGACATAATACGAGCCTCCCCAAAGATAGTAAAAGAGGTGCCAAATTAAAAAAACTTCTAGTGAAAAATAACCCAACATTTGAGGACCTGGTCAAGGGAGAGGCTAAGTAGAAGTCTAATACTTAGAGTGATATGGAGTTAAGGAGTAGTAGAAACAAACCGAAGCCTAATAAATGAATATACATTATTGGAACGTAAAAGGGATGCATAAGCCCTCTAGAAAATTTGTCAAGAGTCATGTGTGTAAATGTGAGGTGAGTTGTGTGGGTCTTTAGGGAACTAACTTCAGAGCTGAGGAAATTAAGGAGTGGGGTAAACAGTTTGATACTAGATGGAACATCGTTAGTAAAGTGGACTACTTTTACAAATGCAGAGCCTTGTGTTTAATTAATACATATGTATGGAATTATATCACAATATCTATTAGTTATCAACATATTATAGTTAGATTGAGAAAATGGGGGACGTCAAATTTTGTGTGTAAGTTTTGTCAGAAATTCTTTATTGTTCGATCTTTCATGATTAATGATGAACAATTCAAGTAATAGCCCAAGGATCACCAATACCGAATATTTCAAAAACAAAACTTAATATGATTATTCTGATTAAGATGACGTACCTTGATTAACAGCGGAAGATGTAATGGTTGTCATCTTCTTCTTCTGACTTCTAATAATTACTCTTCTTCTTGTGATCGATCACGAAATATTTCTATTCCAATCACATAGGATGCCTCTCCCATATCTTTCATTTCAAAGTTCGTTGTGAGAAATTCCTTAGTCTCATGCAATATGCTTAAATTATTTGCAGCAAGCAAGATGTCATCAACATAAAGCACTAGATAAATAAACTTGCTCCCACTGATCTTTTGGTATAAACAGTGATCAACCGTATTTTCCTTAAAACCAAAAGATGTAATAATGGTATTGAACTTAATATACCATTGCCGGGATGCTTGTTTAAGCCCATATATTGACTTCTTAAGTTTACACACCAATTGTTCTTTACCTTTTACAGAAAAACCATCAGGTTGATCCATATAAACATCCTCATCAAGATCTCCATTCAGAAAGGTTGTTTTCACATCCATTTGATGCAATTCCAAATCATAATGTGCTACTAATGCCATTATTATTCTTAGTGAGTCCTTTTTCGAAACAGGAGAAAATGTCTCCTTGTAATCAACACCATCTTTCTAAGTGTAACCCTTAGCAACAAGTCTAGCTTTATACCGTTCGATATTACCACTAGAGTCGTGTTTGGTTTTAAAAACCCATTTGCATCCGACTCTTTTACAGCCATGTGGTAACTCAATGAGATCCCAAACTTCATTCTGTTGCATGGATTTTAGTTCTTCTTTCATGGCATTAATCCATTCCTTTGACTCTTTACTTTCTACATCATGTGAAAACGAAACTGGGTCCTTATTGATTCCTATATCATAATCTGATTCTTGCATATAAACCATATAATCATTAGAAATAGCTGACCTACGATCTCTTTGAGATCTTCTTAATGCTAATTGTTGTGGTTCATGCATATCAGCATTATGTAAGTCATTTCCTTCAGGAAGTACTTCTTTATTTATATGTTGTTCATCATCATGCTGTTCTCCAACAGCTGGAACAACATTTGGAGTAATAGTAGATGGAGGAACTATTCTAGGCAATGTAACATTTATCCTTGTTTCCTTTATTTCCACTATTTCTCTTCTAGTACTCCCACCGACTTCACCAATCTCAATGAATCTTGCATTACCAGTTTCTACAATTCTTGGACTATGATTAGGACAGTAAAACACATATCCTTTAGATTTTTCAGGGTAACCTAAGAAATGCCGACTAATCGTTCGAGAATCTAATTTCTTTTCATGTGGATTATAAATTCTCGCTTTCGCTGGACAACCCCAAACATGCAGGTGTCTTAAGCTAGGTTTCCTGTTAGTCCATAATTCAAAAGGAGTCTTTTGAAAAGCTTTACTAGGAACCCTATTCAACAAATAATTAGCGGTTTTGAGAGCATACGACCACAAATTCTTAGGTAGTGTAGAATCTGACATCATACTCCTAATCATATCTATTAACGTCCTATTGCGCCTTTCTGCTACACCATTTTGCTATGGTGTACCTAGCATTGTGTATTGCGCACATATGCCATGACTTTCGAGGAATTTTGCAAATGGACCTGGACACTGGCCTGACTCATTATATTTGCCATAATATTCACCACCTCTATCAGACCTTATGATTTTCACCTTTTTATCTAATTGCCTTTCAACTTCCTTTACAAACGTCTCAAGGACATTCACTACCAACTGTGACGACCATGATTTTTCATGCCCGAAAAATCGAATCATCAAGGTTAAATAAAGAAGAAGGTAGAAGAAGAAAATAGAAACAACGTCACAACATCAGAATCTCACATACGCAGCGGAACAATATATAATAGATAAAAGATTAATCTTTAAAACAAAAGAATTATATCTATTTATACATTATATCATCAGAGTACAACACAATGCCTAACACACACTTGGACAATTATCATCACCTATCCTCACAAAACTGAATACACAGCATAATATTAATCAAGTACGGAAGTACGTCTCGCCATCCATCTCGTCTCTTGAGCTCCACAGCATCATATCCTGTATTTTATAATGCTCGATCAGATTGAGATTTTTCATGAAGCAAATAGACATAACCATAGCGGGAAAAATTGTCAATAAAAGTGATGAAATACTTTTCTCCATTAAAGGTTGGAGTGTCCATAGGTCTGCAAATATCAATGTGTATTATTTCAAGAAGCTGTCTGCTTCTAGTGGCTCCTTTCTTATTATGTTTGGTTTGTTTACCTTTAATACAATCCACACATAATTCTAGATCACTAAAGTTCAAATTTGACAAAATTTCATTACTTACTAATCTCATCATTCATTCTTTGGATATGTGACTTAGTCTTTTATGCCATAAGAAAGCAGAATTTTCATTCAACATGCTACGTTTGCATCCAACATTATTTATTACATTCAGCAAGGAATTCGCATAAGTGTCATTCAGTTTCAATTTATATAAACCATCAATTAGAATACCAGAACCAACATTATCAGTATTCTTATATAAATCAAAAAAACCAGATCCAAACGTATATCTAAAACCAGAAATATCCAACTTACTTACGGAAATAAGGTTTCTAGATAATGAAGGTACATAAAGTGTACTATATAAGTCTAATACATATCCACTTTCTAGAATTAGACGATAAGTCCCAATGCCTTCTATTGTGGATTTCATTCCGTTTCCCATAAAGAGAAAACGATCTTCATTTGGATTTATGGTTCAGATCATAAGAAATCCCTGCATATTATTGGAGACATGAGTTGTAGCACCAGTATCAAGCCACCATGTATTGATAGGAACTTCAACTAAATTTGATTCAAAACATACGAAAGATAGATGATTACCTTTCTTTTCGAACCAAGGTATCCTTTTCGGACAGTCATTTTGATAATGTCCTTTCCTTTTACAGAAATGACATCGAACATCCTTTAGTTCCTTCTTTTCCTTATCCTGCCCATTCTTAGCAGGTGCCTTTTTCTTCTTGAAATGACTTGATTTTCCCTTCTTTTCTTTACCAGCTTTATTACTCACAAAACTTACTGAGTGATTCACTTGATTTTTCAAACGTCCTTCTTCCTGAACAAGTCTACTAGCCAATTCATTAACATTCCACTTATCCTTTATAGTGTTATAGTTAATTTGAAAAGGTCCATATTCAGAAGGTAGCGAGTTCAGGATAAACTGGACAAGAAAAGAATCCTCTACTGTAAGTCCAAGGGAGTTTAACCTTGCTGCAAGATTAGTCATCTCTATAATGTGCTCTTGCATAGTTCGCGACCCATCAAACTTCATGGTCGTGAGTTCTGCCATAAGAGTACCAGCGAGTGACTTATCAGCTGAACGAAAACGCTCTTCCACAAACTACATATATTCCTTAGCACTTTCTGTTTGCGGAATTGTTGACTTGATGTTGTTAGCAACAGTCATCTTAGTAAACATAAGGCTCAATATGTTACTGCATTCCCATGCTTTATGGTGTGATTTTTCTATCTCGGTACTAGCTGTTGTAAGAGCAACAGGTTTATCCTCAAGGAGTGCCAAGTCAAGATCCTGAACACCTAAATGGAAATTGACTTGTTCTCTCCATTCGGAAAAATTAACACCAATGAACAATGTAACAGATGAAGCATGTGTATTCATGGGAACTACTGCAAATTTGATAAAAAAATTGAAATAACTATAAGCTCATAGCTAACGCGATTCAAATATGTACATAATAGTATAATATAGCACTCCTTTGGGTAGATACTATCTTATACTTAACATAATTAAATACCAAAACATAAGTAAGTAATAAATATATTCAATTAAATAGAACTGACATCTTTGGATGATCAATATTTATTTAATCAAGATATCTATTAAACCTCATCATGTCAACTAGTTATAGAACAAGACTTTCCTTTGGGTAAGTTCTCAGGTTCTATCATTAGTGACGCTAGTTTTTAATTGGTATTATTATAACTGGCAATTTCTATCAATAATCATTATGTCACTTATGCACTAAATGATTATTCTGATTTTGACCACTTTGGTGATAACAAAATCATAAATCTCATGTGCATAATTTACTTATAACACATACTTGATTAAACATCATGAGTAAAGCATAGAACTGATCAATTGAAATCATAGGAAATATTCAGTTATTGATTGGTCGCTCTGATACCAAATGTCAGAAATTCTTTACTGTTCGATCTTTCATGATTAATGATGAACAATTCAAGTTATAGCCCAAGGATCACAAATACCGAATATTTCACAAACAAAACTTAATATGATTATTCTAATTAAGATGACGTACCTTGATTAACAGTGGAAGATGTAATGGCTGTCATCTTCTTCTTCTGACTTCTAATAATACTCTTCTTCTTAGAATTTGGTTTCTCTCTCTAGCCCTATTTCTTTATGTGTTTCTTGATAGAGAAGAATACATCTGTTGGCTGGGAGAGAGAGGACCCAATCCTTTATATAACATTTAACTCTAAATCTGGTACGTCCATCATATACCAATTCAATGCTTAAGATTAATCACAGACCTAATGTTCTAATTATAGAAAGGTCTATTTATGACTTAATTAATCGGGTCACATTAATATTAGAAACTGCATAACGTTAAAGGTAAATGAAACATTCTATTTATGACCTAATTAATAGGGTCACATTAAGATTAGAAACTGCATAACGTTAAAGGTAAATGAAACGTTCTATTTATGACCTAATTAATAGGGTCACATTAAGATTAGAAACTGCATAACGTTAAAAGTAAATGAAACGATTGCAATTTCTAATAGCAGATTTCTAACAAGTTTGTCTACGCACATAATTTTGAACAGTTGCGATACAGATTGTGGGACAATTTGGAGACTGATGTCGATAACATATTTCATCCATTGTTGCTTGTAAGTGAATATAATTGTATTCCTTATGTTAGCAAGAAATTATGAGGGAAACGGGTTCCAAATTGGAAAATGGAAAAAATTGATGTGTATATCAAGAGCGGGCTTATGGAGTTGGGTATGGGGGATTCTATTTTCATGGTTATTGGGGCCAAAAAGAAATATTTTTACTAGAATTGATAAGGCGTTAGCCAACATTAAATGGGTAAAAAAATTCCCACCTTATGAGCTGAAGTATCTCCCATCGGGTTACACTGGCTATTTGCCTCTCTTGGTGTCTCTTGTTAGGTAGAAAATAAAGAATAGAATTTTTTAAGTATATGAATCATTGTAGCACATATGAGGACTATCAAAGAATAATTGAGGAATCTAGGCACACTGTTATTGAAGGAAGACTCTTATTCAGATTTTGGTGAAATAGAAAAGGCGCAAGGCGTTGCTTTGGCAATGGAGCATAGATAAATGAGACACTAAGATATAGGTGACTGAGTGAAGGAGAAAGTGCGGAGAGCTCCAAAAGAAGGCTGAAGAATTTCATAATGAAGAGTCGGCTAGAGAAATCAAAAGTGCTAAGTCTAGTCTGCAACAGGCACTTAAAAAGGAATATATGAATGTTATGCAAAAGGCAAACCGACAGCGTACTTCTATGCTAAGAGCTCATATGCAAGATATCGTAATGCTTGGAGCACAAACATTAATGTGAATGGTCTGAGTTGCAAGGATTCTAATGAGTTCTAGGAGAAAGGATGTAGAGTGTTTTGATGCCTTATACAATAAGGTATCAGAATTCATGAATTTTCCAGAGATAGTATGTAAGAAAATTATAATAGATTATGGTAGAAACATTATGAATGATACGATAGAATGTGAGGAGGTGAAAGAGGCGGTGTTTCAAGTTAGAGATAATACAGCTCCTCAATTCTAAGTTTTTTAAAGTACACTGGGAGGCAATCAAGCATGAACTATTAGATATGGTAAGAGATGTTTTTATTTCTGGCAGACTGATTATGGAATGCCATCATACTTTGATTAGTCTTATCCCTAAGGTAAAAGCCCCTACAGTTATTAAAGTGTTTCTTCGAATTTCGTGCTGTAACTTTATATACAAAATTATTGCCAAAGTGTTGAGCAATAGATTGAGGCCATTTATGGACTCACTGATTTCGAAGAACCAATATGTATACATTCGATGGAGGAGTAAAAATGATGGCATTATGGTGGTGCATTAACTAGCTAGATGATTTGGAAGGAGTAATAACAACAATATACACATAAAAGTGGACATCAGAAAGGCTAATGATGTGATCAATGCTGGTTTGTTCTACATTTGATTAATGTAATGGAATTTACAGATAGATGGAGGTGGATTATTAAAACAATGATCTCAATGACTTGTTTTTCAGTCAAGTACCAAGTCAACAATCATGTCTTCTTCAGTAGTTATAATTGATTACGACAAGATTATACTATTTACCTCTGTTGTTTATAATTGTTATAGAGTACTTCTCAATCCTAATGGACAAGACATTGAAAGAAAGGATAATAAAAGTGGTTTCCAAAAATAGTCATGAGATCACACACTTGATTTACGCTGATGATATCTTGATTTTCACGAAAGCATATGTCGAAGGAGAGAAGGCTATAAAAGTCGTTTTCTCTCAATTGCATAAAATGACGGGTCTTCAACTGAATAGAAGGAAATCTAACATATTTTTTTAGTGGAGGCTATTGTGACAAGTGTAAAATTGGTCCATACTAGGCATTGGGGAGGGAGAGTTATCCATGAAATATCTTGGTTCCTTTGTCCAACGTGAATCTCAAACATAGTGGTTTTCAAATACTAATCACGAAAATCAAAGGGAAGGTAGAGGGTTGCGAAGGTGAAATGTTGAGCCTTGTTCCAGGATATAATTGATTAGATCCATGGTTTATCCTCTGGTGTTATATTGGATGCGCTGTTTTAAATTTACTAAGGAAACACTACATAGTATAGTATAGAATTGTTTTAATTTTTTATGGAAGAGTAGAGCTAGCAAAATTCCATTTGGAATAGTGTGTAGAAGCAAACATAAGGGTCGCATGGTTGAGGAGCTTCAAGTTCCAAAGGGGATTAAATTAATATGGAAGATCCTTAATGAGGAGGGTCCTTAGGCTATGCGATGATAGGGAAGTACAAAAGAAGCCAATCATTTTGGGAATGCAATAAACGTCTAAATGACCCTGGTATTTGGATGTTATCCTAGATGTTAGGTCAAAAGTGTTTTAATTATAATAGGAGACAGATTGTTAATGGAAAAAGTACTCTTCTTTGGTTCAATCCATGGATTAAAGGTAGTAATCTGATTTATAAGCTAGGAATGGATGCAATGATGTGAGTGAGGAGGGAAAGAAGTCCAATAGAGCATATTATTGTGAATAAGAGTTGGAGATGCGATAGATTTAGTTATTTTGGTGGCATAAGAAATGAAATTGAAGCTGTTAAGCAAAGATAAGGAATGGGAATTTTAGACATGTATTAGTGTTAAGAAGGGTAAGTTCAATTTAAAAAAGGTCATAAAAGTGACAAGGAAAATTTCCAATCATGTTGTGTGGTGGAAGTGGATTTAGGATATAATTTTTTGGCAAAGCCAGCTTGGTTAAAAGGCCCTGACCTTTTATTTATTACATGTAATAAAACATTACAAGCATAAATGGAGTAATACATATGAAAAAAGAGAGAAGAAAGACCAAAAAAACAACACAGCAATAAACAAGAACAAAAAACACCAAGCAGCTCCACAAAAACACCAAGCATCTCAGGAGAAAACACCAAGCAGTACCATAACCCAGCTAGGAAATTCCATATCCATCGGCAAAGATAAAATGAAAGAAGGGACTCGAAGCAGCTAACAGAAAACACCAAGCACACCACCAGGGCAGAGAATAAAGGAGCAAAAACAACACATCACAAAGACTTGACTAAGCCAAGAAAGAGACCATGTTTAAAGGAAGAAATTCCTGAAAACACCCTAGCATTTCTTTCATCCCAAATCAAGTGATATAGAAACTACCTACCCACAAAGGATTTAGGATATAATTAATTATACCAGATTGTCATTATCCTATTACAAGGCGAAAACTAACTACCTACCCACAAAGGATCGACTGATATAGAAACATGTTCCAGTGGATCTAATGTGTGTTTTATGTAATAAAGAAAGTGAAACCATGGAGCATTTGTTCCATAAGTGTAAATATAGTGCGTATATTTGAAATGGGTCAGAATCAAACTCCTATGGCCAACTAACCATATTTGACGTGTTATCAGTTAGTTAAGAATTAAATAACATTGAATAATAGTTCAAAACTAAGTGTAAATATAAGGATATAGCTTCAATTGCATTTTTGGTCTATGTTTTGTGTATTTGGAAAGAATGGAAAGAGTATTCGAAATGAAAAAACACAAGTCGGAGCGTAAGGTGTGTGATCTGATTGTGTATATGGTAAAAGTAAGATTAGCTAGATCCACACACATCTTAGTCATCAATGTAGACGATGAAATATTTGTAAGCACTGGGTTTAGTATGACTTACCCCCAGCCTAATTGAGAGTGGGTTTTGGATATTGTTTTGAGATAATTGCTTTAGAACTAGGCAAATACTAGTTTCTCCAGTCAGGTTTGAATGATTCTTATAACTTTTTTTGCCTTGTTTATTCCTCTAACTTTTCGGATATAGTACTAGACATGAAAGAAAACAATTATTTTACTAGTTTGTTGATGGTATGCGAGTTTAACAACAAGATTGATGCACTTATTTGGCAAAGAGTTGAACCTTAAAAGGATGCATACTCATCGTAAATTGCCCCATGACTTGTACTCATAGCGGTCACAGATCTCTCTATGATTATATGGAGCTTGGCAGCTTTTGAATTACATAACACTAACAATATTATATAGCTGTTGTAAGATATTTACTATTTAAGTATAAACTACCTAAGGACACATGTAACAAACCTAGATTCTTGTATATTATTTAAATTGGACTTTCTTTTATTTTTAAATTATTTTAAATTTATTTTATTTCAAACATTTCATTTTAATATATAAATGATGATTATTAAGTGAATTATAATTTCAAACTAGTATAAATTGGATATTTCACTGAAAAGTGAAATTCTGGTCAAACTGTTCAATCTTTGACTTATAAACTTCAAATTTAAATTATATAAAATCTTAAATTTTATCTTTTATTATGAAAACAGATGTAATAACTTGAACACTGCTTTTTGTTTCGTTGAAAATGGAGTTAAACTGTAAAAGTTATGTAATTTTCAATTTTATGTATAAATTGTTTATTTTGCAATATTATTTATTTTAAATCATATAAATTATATTTTTATTGTCATATTTTGTTTTAATATGTGTTAATAGGTTATTTTATGTCTTTTAATATTTTTAAAATGATAATATAATTTTTCTAAAGTATACTTGAATTTATTTCAATTTATAAAGCCCAGTTTCCATTTTTCTGCTATATTTTTTTCATTAAATTATATTTAATTAAAATATATTTATTTATTTTTGTGAATTCATTTTTATTTTGTGTTCTTATATTTATTTATAAATATTTTTCAAGTACATAAAGATTTTCTAAAGTTCATTTGAATTTGTTTCAAATTTATAAAGCCTAGTTATATATATTGCCATTTTCTTTATTTATTTGATTTTTATTTAAATTTATTTATTTTCTTTTCTTATTTATTTTATTTTCTGAGTTTATTTATCTTTATTATCAGCCTTGTTATGTATTTATAAAATTAAAATGAATTTGTGGAAATTTGAAAAGACTTGAAACTCTTTATCTCCTTTTGACTTTTCCTCTTCCGCCTTTTCATTTTCCAACCTACAATTCATAAAAAAAAATTGGCCGTACAATACTTTTCTCATTTCAGCTGACTTCCTCACTTTTTTCACGTATTCTAACCTTCTCAAACCCACAAAAAAAATCACGGCCATGGCTTAAAGAGATTGGGTAAAATTCTTCCTTCCTTTTTCTTGTTTTCTATGTTTTCTACCTTTGTTTTGCATATGCTCTCTACCTCATAGCTTGGCTCCTCCTCAACCAGATCTGACCCGACCTCCACCACCCCCTTTCTCTGATCATTACCCACCCTACTACACCACCAAGGCAGGCCAAGCACATCCATGGCAAGGAGCACCACCAAAATTAACAAAAACCACCACATATTGCACTAGCCGAGCCTAGATTGTTAACACCACCTTCTACCACCATTTGCCGCCACTACCACCACCACCACCACCTCTGACCTGACCTCCACCCTCTTCCACATCATCCACCATCACCAGCACCCACTGGCCGTGACCCTTGACCTCTGGCCGAACCTATTTGTGCCAAAGATTTGAGGTTATGTTGCATTGTTTAGCCTTAAACACCTAGTTTTTGCACCTAGACTTCACCACTTTGTTAACGCATGTTTGGCCAACCCTTACCAACCCAAAACCAGATCCAAACCCACTCCTTAGCCATGCATTTCAGATCTGGAGCTGAAGCATAGATGGTAGAAAGCATGTGCAATCACTTTGGCTTTGGTTCATGCATTCATTTCTAACATTGTTTTATTGAATTTTGGGTTGAAAACTCATGTTGTCTATATTTGTTTTGTTTGAATGTGACAAGGAAATTAATATTTGGCTCTCCAATCTCAAATCATTGTCATGCTTTCTTGCCTCTGGAAATCTTTGTTGTGTGTTTGTGGTTGTCATCTCCAGCTTGAATAAGTGAGTAATTCTCACCAGACGATGTGTACTTATATAACTAGTAAACTGACATCATTTGAATCTGTAAAATTATATCATCCTGTTATAACTGTTATATTATGATCATATAATGTTTACCCTGTTATTACATATGTTATATCATCTATTACTATTATTTCATGCTATTCTGTTATTTTATCAGTTTATCACACTGCAAGTTCCCTGTAGATTAGGTTCACTATGGGTTGAAATGATACATACCCGAACGGACTTTAGAATAGGGAAAGATCGTTATGGGCTGAAATGATAAGCCTGAGCGACTTTTTATTTATTTTATTTAACTTGGGATTGCGGGTTTGAAATGATAAAACCCGGTTTTCTTTGCAAACTGCGGATTGAAATGATACATATCCGTATCACTTGACCTAGGCTAGAAAATTTTATACAGACCCGTGGTTTATATATTTTTCTAAAAATTTTAAAAATATTTTAAAAATGTAAATATAATGATATTTTGATTTAAACTTTATTAAAATGATTTCTATAAAATATTTGTGATTTTCTACAAGTTAAATAAGTGAATTAAGTAAATGGTGAAGTAGAATTTGAAATATAAGTAAATTTTGAAATTTATGATTTTGTTTATAAATGAAATTTATGTAAAGTATGAATATATGACAAATTTGATTTAAAAGATGAATTTAATGATTTTCATTAAGTAATAATAATTTTAAAAATGTTAATGATTTTGTATTACTTAAAATATGAAATAAATGAATATTTAAGCTGAATTTGGAAGTATAACTTAAATTGAATTTTGTGAAATTTGTTTAAAAGTGAAATTTTAATTAAGTAAAATAAATGGGAATAAGTTATATTTTGGAAATTTAAACTTAAGTGTTAAGTTAAATTTTTAATTAAAGAAATGAAAATTTAATTGTTATTTAACTTGATTTTTGTATTGAAATTTGACTTTATAAAAGCATAGAAATAAAGGTATATAAATGATTGTTTTTAAAATGTGAAAATATATGATTTTATAAGTTAAAAATGATTTATATTAAAAGTTAATTATGTGTGAAATTGTAAATAAAACTCTGAATTTGATTTGACAGCATTTTTGAAATGTACTGTAAAGATATTGCAGCATTGGAAAATGCTGTAATTGTTTTAAATGAACCAAATAGCAAATTTGAACTAAGGGTTATTATAGCACTTTGTTAGTGCTATAGTTGTTAAATTTAACTAAAATTTGAATTGAAACTAAATTAAGATATTACAGCATTTTAAATGTTGTCTTTTGTTAATGAACTATTTTAAAACATAACATTTCGTAGCATTTCCTAAGTGCTGCGAAAGTTGAATTTTCATTGTTTTAATAAACTTAAATGAATAAATGATCTTTGAAAAAGATTAAATTTTGGAAATTAAATATTTAATTATTAAATATAATGAATTGACTTTAAATGTCTTAAATGGAATAGTTGATTTGGGAAATACAACTATTTTGAAATGTGATTAAATGGTATTTAAATTTAAATTAAATAAATGATGATATTTTGATACTTTGAAATGAATTTGAAATGATAATAAATCTTGGAATGAATAATTGAAGTTTATATTAGTATGAAAATATTTGGTTTACTTGTAATTTGAATCTATTTAAAAGATATTGGACTTATGAAATATAGGATAATAAAGCTTTGGAATCTATTTTATAATTTGAATAGTTATTTTGTGGATTAAATCTATATTTGAAATTTATAAGATTTGAAATGGTCTATGGAAATTTAATTGAAATAAATGATTGAATTGAATTGAAACTTTGGAAATTTTAATACTTGATTTGAAAGTATAATAATTGCACTTTTAAATGGTTTAAATGAATTATTTTGATTGAAATATAAACTATTTAAAAGGTGACTTGAAATGATAATAAATGAATTATATATTTAAATTTAAAAGGTATTTAAAGTTGAATATTTAGATTTGAACTCAAATGATATTTTGGTATATTAAAATGATTTGAATTGAAGTTTTGGAAAGATTGATATTTTGATATATTAAAATGATTTGAAATGAAGTTTTGGAAAGATATGATATTTTGATATATTGAAATTATTTGAAATGAAGTTTTGAAATGATATGATATTTTAAATATATTGAAATGGTTTGGAATTGATTTAATCTTTATTTTGATAAAGATTTGGATTTGAAATGATATTCTATTTTGAAGTATAAAGTGTTTTTAAATTATAACCACGGGTTATAATAACGATTGGTTGTTAAAGAGACCGGGATCGGATATGGACATACTCTCTGTCGATACCTAAAACCACTTTGACAACTGTGTACGCGGTGGAGTTTCCAGAATGAAGTAGGATGGTGGCGACGACCCTAAGGTATATACGTGGACCCAACTCCCGTGAGTTGGCATAAGGTGGCTAAAACAGGAGCGATTGACGGACCAAGGAGGTAGCACCTCTGATCGGACACACTTCTTCGATACCATTCTATTACTTGTGATTGATTTGGTGCGCACCCTTGATTTGGGAGTGTTGTTCGAGGTGGGCGGTAGTGGCTGCTATGCGTCACCACCAGTCCAGATGCGTAATTGGTATATCTACCCTGGCATTTCCTTGTGTGCCGTGTCACCTACCATATCGAGCTTTACTACGAGTTTCTATTTGTGTCGTACCTATGGAGTATCTTCTCATAGCCTTGCGAGGTATGCAGGTACTGTGTAGACTATTGGCATATTACGTGTTAAGGTGGAAAATGTAAAGCCTTAACGCTATTTAAAAGTATGTTTATTTTATGATTAGACATTATTATAATAGCGAATATTACTACATAATAGATAGTTTAATGGATCCTTAAAGAATGGCGATCCCAAGCATTCTTTAAGTTACTTGTACCTTATTACAGTTCACTTGAGTTGGTTTACATTATATAAGTATATATTGTCCTGACTCGAGTGTTTTGTGTTTTGCTTTACGCTCGGGTCAGCTTGTGTTATTCACAGATTTGGATTTCCACTCTCTTGGAGATTTGAATCGCTGGAGATTATCTGCTTGTCTTGTCCTATCTATTTCAGTTCCGTTGTTCTACTCAGCTTGTACTCGGTTATTTTATTGAAACTTCTGTTGTACTCTATTTCTTCTGTTATATTTTATGTAACTCTGATATATTTATATAATAGCTTCATGAACTACTATTTCTTTTACTTCCGCTGCATTATTTTACTCTGTGTCTGTGATCTGTGATTATATTTATTTACTGTATATTCTGATATTTGCCAAATTTTATTTACAACGCGGTATTTTGAGCAATTCAATTCCGGCATGAGTGTCTACCTATACACTTATAATGGATGCGAATGGTTGAAAATATCGGGTCGTTACAGTTGGTATCAGAGCTTTGGCTTTGAGGCAAAACTTAGAATGTATGGTAAATTTAGTTACAGAATCACTTTTCATTCGAGCTTGAATCTCTTCATTTTATTTGATTTCCTTTGAATTTTGGAGCGTTCCCTGCGGTTCCAAAATTCATTCTTGTCCCTCGCTATTCATCTTCTTTTGATTCTGGAGTATCACATAACTCCACTACGAATGAGCTTTATAGTGAATTGGCGGTCTCGCCAATATTCTAATGACTTGTAAAAATGGAAACTCCTTTAGAATTAGCATCGATTCACCAGAGATTTATATCTATCCTTGGTTTAGATGCTAATATCTTTTGTTATTCCAAACTCTATCCCCTGAGATCGGGTGTAGATTTACCCCAGAAAAAAATCCACATTTGATCTTATTTTCTAAGTCACGGTTGACCCGGTTAAGGTTGTCCACGATTTATTTAAGCTTATCCGTCTTCCTCTTTTGTTATTTAATCATCTTGTCTTTTGTGTCAAACCTATCTTCATAACATTTTTTAAAATTGTACTTGTAAATCTATGTTTGTTTTATATATTGTGTTGTTTGAGTTATTGATGTTGATTTGGGCTTCTGATCGATTCGTCTGATCAACGCTATCGATAGGATTTCTAAAACACTTTGATAGAACAAACTGACACAATATTATTTTAAAATTTGGTTAATGAAATAAATTTTGGTATAAGTAAATATTATGGAACTTAATAAATTGATTTAAATTGATTATTTGAAATGACAATACTTGATTTATCATTCTATAAATGAATTTATAAATAGTTGTTTATAAATTTGATTTGGGAACTGAAATGAATTTAAATCAAGAATTTGAGAATTTAATTTCCGATGGTTTCAAACCATGTGTTTAAAGTTTTAAAAGGATATATTATTTAAAGTATTTTTGAATAGAAGTTTGTTTCCAAAGAATTTTAAAGTTTTAAATTTTAGTGCTCATCTCTTTGTCGCTGGAAAATAATTTCGGTGATGACCGCGGCATCATCGACTTTCATTTTCGAGTTTCGAAGTGAAGAAACCATTCTGTAGTCTTGCTACAGCTTTGTTTTGGGAAATTTGATTGATTTGAATTTCTAAAAGATGATTTGATTTATAATATATATAGATATATGATTTAAATTTGATTTGACAAATTATGTGCATACATTTATTTATCTCTAAATGGTTTGAAAAGAATCAGAAATTTTATTCTTAAATTCTATCTTAAATAATAACTTCAAGTATAAAAAGAAAAATTAAAAAAAAATTGAATAAATATTCAAGCTTGAAATGATTGAATTAGAATGTTTATACTGTATATTAGTTTTAGAAAGTTTTATTTGTATAATACTCAATTGCATTCCAATATAACTTACCTTAATTTTAGAAGTTAACAATGTAATTGGATAATATACAATATAAAAAGATTTTATAAATAAAATTTGAGTGGTTATAATAAATGTTATACACTTAAATTTTAGTTATAAAAAGATTAACAGAGGTAAATAGAGTAAAGGAGTAATGGAATAATTTACACAACAAAATGATGTTAAGGGAATTAGGAATAAATTAAAATAGTTATAATAAGTGTAAGTATATTTAACATAGGTGATAAAATAGATTGAGAGGGATAAATTTAATTTTAATTAGGAATAAAGAGGAATTAAACTTATTAAGTACATTTTGAGTATAATAATGATTTTTCAAATCCATGATTTTAGAGATTGTTAGTTTAAGAAAATTGGATGATAAGATAATGTAATTAGAGGTAGTTAAGATTCATTTAACTTGTGTAAAATTAATTATCAATTTAAGCTGAAACCATAGAAATTTCAAACCTATTATCTTATTTTGTTTTCAAACTGTGTGGTAGTTGTCCTTATTTTTCCTTAGCGTGCTACAGACTGGTATATGTATCTTTTTATAATCTTTCTGTTTAGAAATCTTTCTATAATCTTTAATAATCTTTGCTGCTCATTTTGAATCTGAGCACAGCTTTCATCCACAGACCGTCGGTCAAGCGGAAAGAGTGAATCAGATTTTAGAGGATCTTTTCGTGCTTGTGTTCCTGATTCTGGAGAATCTTGGAAAGATCACCACCACCTTGTTAAACTTACCTATAACAACAGTTATCAGGTAGAGTTTCAATCTTCTTGTCATCTTGTCTTAATCCTATATCATTCTATCTTTTTTCTGTACTTTCCCGTACCTGATTCCTTTTCGGGGACGAAAAGTTTTGAGTGGGGGAGAGTGTAACAAACCTAGATTCTTGTATATTATTTAAATTGGACTTTCTTTTATTTTTAAATTATTTTAAATTTATTTTATTTTAAACATTTCATTTTAATATATAAATGATGATTATTAAGTGAATTATAGTTTCAAACTAGTATAAATTGGATATTTCACTGAAAAGTGAAATTCTGGTCAAACTGTTCAATCTTTGACTTTTAAACTTCAAATTTAAATTATATAAAATCTTAAATTTTATCTTTTATTATGAAAATAGATATAATAACTTGAACACTGCTTTTTGTTTCGTTGAAAATGGAGTTAAACTGTAAAAGTTATGTAATTTTCAATTTTGTGTATAAATTGTTTATTTTGCAATATTATTTATTTTAAATCATATAAATTATATTTTTATTGTCATATTTTGTTTTAATATGTGTTAATAGGTTATTTTATGTCTTTTAATATTTTTAAAATGATAATATAATTTTTCTAAAGTATACTTGAATTTATTTCAATTTATAAAGCCCAGTTTCCATTTTTCTGCTATTTTCTTCATTAAATTATATTTAATTAAAATATATTTATTTATTTTTGTGAATTCATTTTTATTTTGTGTTCTTATCTTTATTTATAAATATTTTTCAAGTACATAAAGATTTTCTAAAGTTCATTTGAATTTGTTTCAAATTTATAAAGCCTAGTTATATATATATTGCCATTTTCTTTATTTATTTGATTTTTATTTAAATTTATTTATTTTCTTTTCTTATTTATTTTATTTTCTGAGTTTATTTATCTTTATTATCAGCCTTGTTATGTATTTATAAAATTAAAATGAATTTGTGGAAATTTGAAAAGACTTGAAACTCTTTATCTCCTTTTGACTTTTCCTTTTCCGCCTTTTCATTTTCCAACCTACAACTCATAAAAAAAAATTGGCCGTACAATACTTTTCTCATTTCAGCTGACTTCCTCACTTTTTTCACGTATTCTAACCTTCTCAAACCAACAAAAAAAAAAATCACGGCCATGGCTTTAAGAGATTGGGTAAAATTCTTCCTTCTTTTTTCTTGTTTTCTATGTTTTCTACCTTTGTTTTGCATATGCTCTCTACCTCATAGCTTGGCTCCTCCTCAACCAGATCTGACCCGACCTCCACCACCCCCTTTCTCTGATCATTACCCACCCTACTACACCACCAAGTCAGGCCAAGCACATCCATGGCAAGGAGCACCACCAAAATTAACAAAAACCACCACATATTGCACTAGCCGAGCCTAGATTGTTAACACCACCTTCTACCACCATTTGCCGCCACTACCACCACCACCACCACCTCTGACTTGACCTCCACCCTCTGCCACATCATTCACCATCACCATCACCCACTGGCCGTGACCCTTGACCTCTGGCCGAACCTATTTGTGCCAAAGATTTGAGGTTATGTTGCATTGTTTAGCCTTAAACACCTAGTTTTTGCACCTAGACTTCACCACTTTGTTAACGCATGTTTGGCCAACCCTTACCAACCCAAAACCAGATCCAAACCCACTCCTTAGCCATGCATTTCAGATCTGGAGCTGAAGCATAGATGGTAGAAAGCATGTGCAATCACTTTGGCTTTGGTTCATGCATTCATTTCTAACATTGTTTTATTGAATTTTGGGTTGAAAACTCATGTTGTCTATATTTGTTTTGTTTGAATGTGACAAGGAAATTAATCTTTGGCTCTCCAATCTTAAATCATTGTCGTGATTTCTTTCCTCTGGAAATATTTGTTGTGTGTTTGTGGTTGTCATCTCCAGCTTGAACAAGTGAGTAATTCTCACTAGACGATGTGTACTTATATAACTAGTAAACTGACACCATTTGAATCTGCAAAATTATATCATCCTGTTATAACTGTTATATTATGATCATATAATGTTTACCCTGTTATTATATATGTTATATCATCTATTACTGTTATTTCATGCTATTCTGTTATTTTATCAGTTTATCACACTGCAAGTTCCCTGTAGATTAGGTTCACTGTGGGTTGAAATGATACATACCCGAACGGACTTTAGAATTGGGAAAGATCGTTATGGGCTGAAATGATAAGCCTGAGTGACTTTTTATTTATTTTATTTAACTTGGGATTGCGGGTTTGAAATGATAAAACCCGGTTTTCTTTGTAAACTGCGGATTGAAATGATACATATCCGTATCACTTGACCTAGTCTAGAAAATTTTATACAGACCCGTGGTTTATATATTTTTCTAAAATTTTTAAAAATATTTTAAAAATGTAAATATTATGATATTTTGATTTAAACTTTATTAAAATGATTTCTATAAAATATTTGTGATTTTCTACAAGTTAAATAAGTGAATTAAGTAAATGGTGAAGTAGAATTTGAAATATAAGTAAATTTTGAAATTTATGATTTTGTTTATAAATGAAATTTATGTAAAGTATGAATATATGACAAATTTGATTTAAAAGATGAATTTAATGATTTTCATTAAGTAATAATAATTTTAAAAATGTTAATGATTTTGTTTTACTTAAAATATGAAATAAATGAATATTTAAGCTGAATTTGGAAGTATAACTTAAATTGAATTTTGTGAAATTTGTTTAAAAGTGAAATTTTAATTAAGTAAAATAAATGGGAATAAGTTATATTTTGGAAATTTAAACTTAAGTGTTAAGTTAAATTTTTAATTAAAGAAATGAAAATTTAATTGTTATTTAACTTGATTTTTGTATTGAAATTTGACTTTATAAAAGCATAGAAATAAAGGTATATAAATGATTGTTTTTAAAATGTGAAAATATATGATTTTATAAGTTAAAAATGATTTATATTAAAAGTTAATTATGTGTGAAATTGTAAATAAAACTCTGAATTTGATTTGACAGCATTTTTGAAATGTAATGTAAAGATATTACAGCATTGGAAAATGTTGTAATTGTTTTAAATGAACCAAATAGCAAATTTGAACTAAGGGTTATTATAGCACTTTGTTAGTGCTATAGTTGTTAAATTTAACTAAAATTTTAATTGAAACTAAATTAAGATATTACAGCATTTTAAATGCTGTCTTTTGTTAATGAACTGTTTTAAAACATAACATTTCGTAGCATTTCCTAAGTGCTTCGAAAGTTGAATTTTCATTGTTTTAATAAACTTAAATGGATAAATGATCTTTGAAAAAGATTAAATTTTGGAAATTAAATATTTAATTATTAAATATAATGAATTGACTTTAAATGACTTAAATGGAATAGTTGATTTGGGAAATACAACTATTTTGAAATGTGATTAAATGGTATTTAAATTTAAATTAAATAAATGATGATATTTTGATACTTTGAAATGAATTTGAAATGATAATAAATCTTGGAATGAATAATTGAAGTTTATATTAGTATGAAAAAATTTGATTTACTTGTAATTTGAATCTATTTAAAAGATATTGGACTTATGAAATATAGGATAATAAAGCTTTGGAATTTATTTTATAATTTGAATAGTTATTTTGTGGATTAAATCTATATTTGAAATTTATAAGATTTGAAATGGTCTATGGAAATTTAATTGAAATAAATGATTGAATTGAATTGAAACTTTGGAAATTTTAATACTTGATTTGAAAGTATAATAATTGCACTTTTAATTGGTTTAAATGAATTATTTTGATTGAAATATAAACTATTTAAAAGGTGACTTGAAATGATAATAAATGAATTATATATTTAAATTTAAAAGGTATTTAAAGTTGAATATTTAGATTTGAACTCAAATGATATTTTGGTATATTAAAATGATTCGAATTGAAGTTTTGGAAAGATTGATATTTTGATATATTAAAATGATTTGAAATGAAGTTTTGGAAAGATATGATATTTTGATATATTGAAATGATTTGAAATGAAGTTTTGAAATGATATGATATTTTAAATATATTGAAATGGTTTGGAATTGATTTAATCTTTATTTTGATAAAGATTTGGATTTGAAATGATATTCTATTTTGAAGTATAAAGTGTTTTTAAATTATAACCACGGGTTATAATAACGATTGGTTGTTAAAGAGACCGGGATCGGATATGGACATACTCTCTGTCGATACCGAAAACCACTTTGACAACTGTGTACGCGGTGGAGTTTCCAGAATGAAGTAGGATGGTGGCGACGACCCTAAGGTATATACGTGGACCCAACTCCCGTGAGTTGGCATAAGGTGGCTAAAACAGGAGCGATTGACGGACCAAGGAGGTAGCACCTCTGATCGGACACACTTCTTCGATACCATTCTATTACTTGTGATTGATTTGGTGTGCACCCTTGATTTGGGAGTGTTATTCGAGGTGGGCGGTAGTGGCTGCTATGCGTCACCACCAGTCCGGATGCGTAATTGGTATATCTACCCTGGCATTGCCTTGTGTGCCGTGTCACCTACCATATCGAGCTTACTACGAGTTTCTATTTGTGTCGTACCTATGGAGTATCTTCTCATAGCCGTGCGAGGTATGCAGGTACTGTGTAGACTATTGGCATATTACGTGCTAAGGTGGAAAATGTAAAGCCTTAACGCTATTTAAAAGTATGTTTATTTTATGATTAGACATTATTATAATAGCGAATATTACTACATAATAGATAGTTTAACGGATCCTTAAAGAATGGCAATCCCAAGCATTCTTTAAGTTACTTGTACCTTATTACAGTTCACTTGAGTTGGTTTACATTATATAAGTATATATTATCCTGACTCGAGTGTTTTGTGTTTTGCTTTACGCTCGGGTCAGCCTGAGTTATTCACAGATTTGGATTTCCACTCTCTTGGAGATTTGAATCGCTGGAGATTATCTGCTTGTCTTGTCCTATCTATTTCAGTTCCGTTGTTCTACTCAGCTTGTACTTGGTTATTTTATTGAAACTTCTGTTGTACTCTATTTCTTCTGTTATATTTTATGTAACTCTGATATATTTATATAGTAGCTTCATGAACTACTATTTCTTTTACTTCCGCTGCATTATTTTACTCTGTGTCTATGATCTGTGATTATATTTATTTACTGTATATTCTGAGATTTGCCAAATTTTATTTACAACGCGGTATTTTGAGCAATTCAATTCTGGCATGAGTGTCTACCTATACACTTATAATGGATGCGAATAGTTGAAAATATCGGGTCGTTACAACACAAGTGCTGGTTCTTTACTTAGGCTTATTTATTTTGGCATTTTGGAAGATGCTTGTAATATGCAAAATACACAATAACATCATTAACAAGGAGATTAAACAAGGAAGATACAAAAAAGGCAACTTCTAAGTTTGAAGATGGTCAGTATTCGCCGTAGGGAGCTCAAATCAAACATGCTAGAAACTGTGGGTGGTGCTAGTTGGTGGTCAGACATAAAGCTCTCTTGGAAATTGCCAGATTTGGCGATAGTTTTCACTTGGATTTGGGTAGAGTATTCGTGTATAAACATGTGGTAGACTGCAAAGTGCCACCGTGAAAGTGGACGTTGAAAAGGATATGTTTGAGTATGAAAAGGGGTTAGAGTAAGTAATTGAAAATATCATCAATGAGAACCTTCAAGATTTCTAGCCTAGTTACAAACTGGAGTGGATAGTACGTGATTATTGTGTTATGTGTAGAAAGGGAGTAGGCTAGGATCAAAATGTAGCGCTATTTTTGGACTACTTTGTAAATACTTTTTGTAAATAATTTCATGGCTATAAAGGAAAATGAGCCTTGTTCTGAAATAATATCAATTTGATTCTATTTACAATATTAATATCATATGTCTAAACTTAACTTATGTAAAATGTATAAAATGCGCATTTATACATATATCACATTATCATATAATAGTTATGTTTAAACATATTTTATGTATATGTATGTGTGTGTGTATACACACACAAACACACACACACACACATATTTATGTGTATATATATGTTTGACTACTGGAATTTATAGTCTATGCGGTGTGTGTGTTATTAACATACTACGTATATACAATTGAATAAATTTTAAATTACTCTTTTAGTTACATAAATTAATATACTTAATTATGTAAATGCCAAGAACTTATTTCTTCATCTTCTGAACTTTGAGTTATGTAAACCAAAATTAATATCTTATTTGACACTTGTATATAAAAATTTAATTAATCTTATCATAAATGTATTAAATTGTTAACATTTATGTATATATATTATATATCTGAGACTTGTACGATATATACAACTACTTAAGGTTATAAACTAATATAAATAACTTTGTTTTATACACACACACACATATGTCCAAGCCTTGTAACATGTATAATGTAACTAATCATGGCTATTAAAACATAAAACTGAGAGCTTATATATTTATCTTTGTATAACCATTATATATATATATATATTGATAATTTCATTACATTTAACATATTAAAATTATCATTTAAACAATTTCAAAATATTCTTCTTCTTTCATGATCAAATTTTTATTTAAGTTATGTTTATGCAATGAAAACAATTGCAATTAACATAAAAGTAAACTTATTTTGATGGTTTAGCCAGTTCTTATCATGTTGAATAGGCAATGCATGAGTCCTTAAAAACCCTTTTGCTCACTCTATAAATGGTAGTAATGTTAATTAGGGACAATAACTTGGTTAAGGAGAAAATTTTGTGTTTAAGAGAAATAGAAGCTTTGCGGCATTATTTATACCATCACATGCCACTTCACTTTCCTAACTATTAATTAGAAAGATCAAGACTTTACTTTTCTTTTTCCTTAATATCTAATTACATATTTAAAATATTAGATATACACACATAAATAGGTGACCTGATCACTTAAATAATATTTATTAGTTTATATGTTATTATTTTTGGCCTTTAAAATATTCAAATAAATATCAAATATACATATATGCCCAGCACCATTGTCTAAGCGGTTAGACGCTTTGGCTTTGGTCCATAAAGTTGCACGCTCAAATCTTACGTAGTGCATGATTCAAACCACTGGACATCTATTGACTTATAATATGTTATATACTACTTAAGCCTTGTAGTACAACAATGTACTACCACTTAAGTACCTAATTTCAAGAACAAATACATATATATTTTTAATTAATCTTTAAGCTCTAAAATAATAATGCAAAATAAAAATAATTATATTAATTTGTTTATGATATTTCATCACTTATATAGATTATATTATTAAGTTAGTATCAGATTTGAGACTTATTGTTTTAAGACTCCAAGGTGTGACACTTCGTTCCTAATTAAACAATTCGAATATTTAACGAATATGCAGACTTTTCTAAAGTACGGTAGTAGATGCAATGTCAGTTGCTTATATATCATCCTGGTGAAATCCTACTTCATAATCATAAAGTTTCACCCTAAGGTAATGATATATTGTAGATGTTATATTCTTTATCAACACTTGTCACATTGATGTTTATCCCTTAGTCAATAGTCAGCACTTTAATAATGTCTGAAGATAATTGCAAAGTTTGACCCTTATGGTCACTTTACATAGTTCGAGTACAATAAACGATTAAGCATATTATCTTAGCTAAAGACTTGTGGCTTCGTGTCAACTTCCAATTATAGTGACACGAGCGTTCTATATCAAAGGAAATAAAACCTCTTTTGTATAGTGTTTCATTCATATGTTTCATCGCATATCCAAATATGAATGTAAAAGATCTTTTGTCATATGATTTTCCATAATCAAAGCATGGTATTTACATATAAGATTCACAGTACACACAAATTAAAATACTATTGCATATTGTCTTAGTGAATAGTTCTGTAGTTGTTCATTGATAACCACAAGTACATAACCCCTTAGTGCTTCCAATGCTTATGACTAAATCATTATCCATATTATGGATAGCATTACATACACTAGTATAGTTGATGTATAAATATCTTGTTCTCGAAATATCTTTGACTAGAAAATTTTAAACGTAAGTGTTTATTAGTATGATTCAAAACTCTAGTTTATGAGATCTTTCATAAATGTGATTAACTAAACACTTTATTCTAGGGACTTCCATATGTATGTAATAATCTGCTCTGAATACATAATGTGCATGTGTGTATATAAACCACATGCAATAGAAATAAAATTAATAAACATATTTTAATTTTGAATAGGATAAGTTACAAGAGTAAAGTCCATAAAAAATTTCATAATTTCCCTTAACACATATCCTTATCTCTATCAGTTGAGACACATTCTTCATGAATATCACATGATAAGATAGTTTATAAGTGATAGAGAAGTGGTCATCTACAAGTTGATACAAGGGATAGCATTGAAAATCCACTCACCAAGCCCTTTCTCGGTTTAATCCTGGTAAACTAGTTGAAGGAATGGGTATAAGACACCATAATTAGCCCTATGTGGAAGTGAGAGATTGATAGAGTTAAGGGGCACTCTAAGAGGACATTGTTTGCGCCAAAATTGGTCACAAACACCCAATTGCTGATGAAAGCACCCATTCACAATCACAGATCATAGATCACAGATAGCAAGTATGTAGAGAATATAAATATGAAGTACACTCAAAATTTAAAAGGAAAGCAGTAGAATCACAAGATTTATAGTGGTTCGGCGTTGTAGCCTACGTCCACTTTGAAGAGTTGTTGTTTTATGGATTATAACTCGTTGGTTACAGAGGTTTACAACAGTACAACCGAGTTACAACAATGATTCCGGCAAAGTATCGGTGTAGAAGAGCCAAAAGATTCCTTTTCTGGAGCTCTTGGACTGCTATTTATAGGTGTAGGCTGCAAATATCTCGCCCAAATCTCGAAAGACTACTTCTATCACGTGGGTGGGCCCACGTGATCGATCCCTTGACATTTTGACTCGATCCATGATCGATACATACCAAATTCGTATCGATCCAAAATTGCTCCTTTTGGGTTGGGATCGATCATGGACATTCTTGAGCTTGTACGCAAGCTCCTATGAAAATTTGGTGGTATTTGGACTTGTAGATTGTGAGATATGATCGATGCAAGTTTGGATCTTCAATGTGGAAGCGAGTTTCATGATCGATACGAACCAAATTCGTATCGATCCAAAATTGCTCTTTTTGGGTTGGGATCGATTTGGACATTCTTGAGGTTGTACGCAAGCTCCTGTGAAATTTTGGTATCATTTGGACTTGTAGATTGTGAGATATGATCGATGCAAGTTTGGATCTTCAATGTGTAAGCGAGTTTGTGAAGCGAGTTTAATAATTTAATTATCTATTCCACATTAATAGATATGAGTGTTGACTTATCGGTTGAGTTTAATTATTTAATAGTTATAAGCTAAAACAGGACTTTTAAGCAATATTCGAATTTTTTAATCGAGTAGATTTTGAGAATTTGAATTTCAAAGATTTCATTTTTTTTCCTTCTTTCTTGACTGCGTTTGGCCTGCTATATAAAAAGAGAAGGAGGGAGGAAATGTGTTTGAAAAAGTTTGCGTGCTTGAATGGGTCTAGTACAGTGATTTGAAGAGAGGTGAAAAAGTGCTGATGTGAAATTTTTTGTCAAATCCATTTATTATTTAAATTTAAATCATCTCGAATTCGTAGCTTAAAATCTTGACCTCCTATCGAGGTGTGCCGCTAGGCGTTCATAATGTTACGCCTTGATAGGTGGTCAAGATTTTAAGCTACGAATTCGAGACGATTTAAGTTTAAATAATAAATGGATTTGACAAAAAATTTCACATCAGCACTTTTTCGCCTCTCTTCAAATCACTGTACTAGACCCATTCAAGCACGCAAACTTTTTCAAACACGTTTCCTCCCTCCTTATCTTTTTATATAGCAGGCCGAACGCAGTCAAGAAAGAAGGAAAAAATGAAATCTTTGAAATTCAAATTCTCAAAATCTACTCGATTAAAAAATTCGAAAATTGCTTAAAAATCTTGTTTTAGCTTATGCTTCAATCTGATGGTGGTTTTGTAGCATGCGGTGATGATGGGATGAACTCGATAGTGAAGCCGAGTGGAAGCTCTTAACTAGGTTTTGGGATATCTCGTCTCGTGGTCGATGGGAGGCCGTGAGGTATGGATGGATAGGTTTCTGATGGCGAGGCGCATGCGTGGCCGTAGTCTGGTGGCATGAGGTGGAGCAGTGATGGTCGCGACATTAGGGGGGCAGCAGGTTGAGGACTTCGGTCACGTACTGTTGTGAACGCTTGGACGAAATGGCGGTGATGCCTTATGGTCGAGAGCGTGGAGGGGAACCTGTCGATGTTTTTGGGTGAGCGAATAGGGCGGTGGGTGGTTGTGCTAGGTGCACGCGTGCACGGCGTAGATGTGCAGCTACAGGAAAAAGTGTCATTTTTGAATTTGGGGGAGAAGAGCAGTGTTGGGCCGGGTTGTGAAATAGGGTATGGGTTGTCTTCTTTTTTATAATAATAAATAAAAAAATTGTTGTTTATATAAATTACATTCGAAACTTATAAATGCTATAACTCATGCATACGAGGTCTGATCCGGACGATTCAAGATGCATTGGTATCGTATTGCCATCGCCTACGCATATAAAATGGTTTGGATGAATTTGGAGCTTCTGAAATTTTCAGATAATTCCAAACGCGTTCGGATTCAATCGGAAACGAAATGCGAAAGCGATAGAAAATCAAAGTGAGTTAATCTCACTCAATCTTGGATTATCGAAATTAATTTTAAATAGTTATAAATTAATTGTTGATTGATTGATTGAATTGATAAATTATTATCAGTTGGATGTGATATTATATATAGTAGTATATATACTGGAGTGATTGATATTCCCGCATATATATATAGCGGATGAGATCCTATGCGCCTCGCATAATAGTGGATGATCCTATATATCGCGATATCCCCCTCGAAGTGGGATTGGTATTTTTATATTGTATTAACATCTGTGGATGTAGGGAAACAGGTTGGAGGAATCCAATTGGATTCCTCAAAAATGTTGAAATTATTTTCATATTCAGTGATATGATTCGTTTGAATAATCTGTGATAGATTATAGTGGAAATTGAATTTATTGGATGCTATGGAATTACTGGTTAGATTTTGGTGTTTTTAAATACCAACGATAAATGTTTAAAATTTGGAAAGAGATTTAAAAGGAGAATTCAAAGTAAAAATATTTATAGTGAAATTTGGATAAATTAAAAGAAATGATTTGGGAAAAATAAATAGTTTGGTTTTAAAATTCTATTATTAATTCCGGAATATGGAAAAATAGAAATTTTTGAATAAATGTGAATAAAAGGGTTTTTAAATAGTAGAACATAAACGATATTGTTTAAGCATAAAAGGATTTATTTTCAAATTCGAGATTTAAAATAGATTTGAAAAAAATAAAAAGGGAATTTGAAAATAGAATATGAAATTGATGTTCCAGATTTAAATAAGATTTTAAATTTCAAAAAAAAAGAAGGGAAATTTGAATTTAGTGGGATTTGGGGATATTTGGGGTTATTTAAGAAGTTAATTTAAAAATGGAATTTAATTGAGGAAATCGATTTAAAATCGAAGTTGTTGTGAAATACTTATAAACGAGAAATGAGACTATGGAATTTATAAACGAAGTTTATAAATAAAGTAAAGTAAATTATCAGGGGATAAATTGAAGTTATAAATTTATGGTGAGGATTTGTAAGGAGATGGGTAAATCAGTTTAAAAATAAATAGTAGATTTATTTTTTAGAAATGTGGAAAAGGGAATTTACGGAATTGGAACATAAATCAAACTAGAAATAAATCAAGAGGGATTTATAAATAATTAGACTGGCTATATTAGAGTTGAAAATATATTTTTCCCGAGAAGTTAAGTTAATTTTTAAAAGGAGGATTTTTAAGTATTAACTGGAAAATTTAAAAGTGTTTAAGAATATTTTAGGAAAAAAATTAATTATTTAGTTGTTTAAAATTGTTTAAAAGTATATTTAAGTATGAATTAAGTAGTTTTATAAATGGTTGATATTAAGTTAATTATTATTTTTTGAATTAACTAGTATTATTATTTTAAGGGATAAATTATTAAATATTCAATATTATGTAATATCTCTTATTGAAAAAAATATTTGCCTAAAGTTTAACTTGGAAAAATATTTATAGAAATTCATAAGTATTATTTTGAAAATTTGTAAAATAAAGATTTCGGGAAGTAATGGTATACTCGCATGACGAAATCGGTGGCAGTGAGTGCCTGCAGTTAAGTCTTGAATTTCTCTGGGATAGAGACGTAACCATTGAGCCGTGAATCCATGTTTGATACTGCAGTGGTACTTTCCAGACTATTTTAAAGGTTTCCAAATATCTTTGAAAAGAAGATAGTTTGCGAATATACTAAATTCAATAAGATAAGTATATATATTTTGGATAAAGAGATTTAATTTGTTAAAATTAAATTAAAAAGAGATTTGGAGTTTTCCAATGGAAAATGGAGTATTTGGTTGAATGTCTGTTTATTTGATAATTGAATAACCGACTATAAATCTGGACCCAAATATAACTTTGGGAATATCTAGGAGAAATACGGGAATTATATGGTACAGTTACCATTCGAGGTGCTATACTGTACGTATAAACTCGTTTCGTTCTTCTAGGACATTGGTTAGGAAATCCGTCCACTAACGGTTAGGAGATGATCTCCGATCTTATTTTCGTTTGTTTATTTCCTAGAGAACCGGGGTTGAGTTTACCGAAATATCGAACGTTGTTTCGAAGAGACCGGGATCAGATTTGTTATCCGAAAACCACTTCGATCAAACGAATACGTTTTTGAAAGGAAAACAAGAGCATGGAGTCGAAGATGGAGTGGTGGAGTGCAAGGGCTAGTCGCTACTAATCCTGAGGATTATTCTGAAATGGATGTAGTAGGAATAGTGCCTTCAGGTCCGTTCGGACCCGAACCGGACTTGTATGGATGAATGCTATCAGTACATTGTCATTAGAGGACAATGAGCATTCTAAGTGAAAATTCCTTGAAAGGTAATCGTAGCCTCTAGCCTCATCAACCGGGAATGACTGAAAAGCAGGGGAGATGCAGCAAGGCTAAGTGGGTAGCACCTAATTAGGGTATGTTTATCACCTTTCTAGATACCCTCGGATATTATTATTATGATTCATGGAAGGAGCTCGGAAAGGGTGGGAACACCCCGGGTGATAGCATATTCGGTCTATCTAGGTTAGGGATAGTCCGGTCTTGTGTGGTAGGGGATCCCGACGTGGTCCTCGGTATGATGTTTCTAGACGTGTACTGTGACAGGTGGTACCCTAGTGCCTAATCATTCGTATGGAATCCATTCTCCAATATGTGCCTTTACGGTTTTGATTGTAGAGCCTAGTATGCTGGAATTTAATTAATGTAACAATTTCCGCAATTAGAATAAGTATTTGTACTTAGACACTATTATAATATCAGATTTGATATGAAATGTTTTGGTTATCGTAAGGAAAAAACCCGTCGTGTTTATGTGTGGCGTGGTCTTACGAGATACCTTTGATTTTCAAAGGATTTTGATAACTTTAATAACTCAAATTGAGTGTGTTTTCTCATGCTGGTTTTCCAAACTGACTCGGGTGTTATTTTATTATTATGCTTGGGTCAGACCGAGTATTACAGATACAGGATAGGATGCTATGGAGCTCGGGAGATGAGTTGGATGGCGAAGACGTATTTCACGTATCTGATTTATAGTCCGCTGTGTACTGTAGGATTTATATTCAGTACTTGTGAGGACAAGTTATTATAACTGTCCAGTATTGTGTTATTGATGTATTGTACTCTGATGATGTAATGTATAAAAACAGTTATAGTTCTTTTTGTATAAAGACCAGTTGTTATCTATTATATATTGTTCCGCTGCGATTGTGAGATTCTGTGCGGTTGTTCTGTTTTTCTTCTTCTACCTCTTTCTTCTTTTCCCTAACGATCTGGTATTTCCGGCACTCGATTGTTCGACCTGTAATACAGTGATCTTATTGATGTCGATTTTCGGAGGTCGAAAATCTCAGTCGTGACATGTTTGTTCATCGACTATGCTATATTTTAGTCTCGTGATCATGCTTACTATCTGTGAAAATCTAGCTTTGACCATCGTGCAGTCGATTGGGTTAAATCCGCCTGTATGTTGCCTTGCCAAAAGGCAGGTTAACACTTTGCCTCCCAAAACATGCCTTGCTATAGGAAGGTGTGTTTTGTAGTGCCATAAGTTGGATGTTTGTATCCTGTTGATGACCTGTAAAGAGATTGATAATCTTACCTGATTATGAATGGCGATCGTTCGATATCGTATTGCCATTCGAGGCCATATGTGACCGTTCTAGGTCAGGTGCTGTTCGAGGCGAACGGTGACCGTTCGAGGTCGGGTGCCGTTCCACGCGAATTGTGACCGTTCGTGGTCGGGTGTCGTTCGAGACGAATTGTGACCATTCGCGGTCGGGTGACCGGAGGGACTTTAATGCCAGATTTCATGTTCGAGTGAGTTTCTGAATCATTCGTTATGGTGGTTCATCGCTATCTCAGAGCATGCCTAAGGATCGTTCGCGATCCCGTACATGTGTAAGTGACTTAACCGCGCTAGTGCGGAGTTTGCGACTTATTAGTCATTATTTCAATCAATTGATGACAAGCTGATGCCTTGATCCTGAGCCGTCCCCATTTGATGCAGATGGCGGTCGCTCCTGTTCCGCCGTCGTTGCTCGCTTTTCACACTGTAGTAGCAATCCATTCCAGATATGTCCTTCAACTTCATCCCTCAAATACCTGTAACCATTCGTACTATTCCCGCTTAGCTCATGGAATAGGCAGTACTTGTCTGATTTCTTTTAATTGTTGGTTGGATTCTTCCTCATTGGCCTCCGGTAGGGAACCTGCCCCCTGGTGTCTTGATATATTCGCTCCAATGTCTTGCTCAACTCCGAATAAGTGGTGAATCTTGGCTCCTTTCGTGGCCTCCTCGACTCATCAAAACTATTCTCTGCCTTTCGTTTTCCTTTGTCCTTATTCGAATCTTTTCCAGGTGGGTTTCCGCCTTTAACTACATAAGCTTCAACTTCATCTCCTTCTTCTCTCTCAGCCTTTGCATCCTTCTGCCGCAGAAACCTTTCCGCTTCGTGGTAAAACTCTCCCAGATCTATAGGTGGATCCCTTTCAGTGAATTCTTGAATTCTGTGCCATCAACTATTCCAGACACAGTAGCCATCAAAACCATGGATGGATTTGGGCGATCCACCGATGCTGCTGCTGCGTTAAATCATGTCAAAAAGTTCCTTAGAGATCCCCTGCTTTTTTTTTCAATGTTGTCAAACTCGTTACATTCTTGGGCCTTGATATATGAAATCTGAATTGCCTCATGAACTTTTCAATCAACTCGGTCCACGTTCCAATCGAACTGCTCTCCAGTTGCCTGAACCATAATGCTGCTATGTTTGTCAAATATAGCGGGAAGCATCGGGCCATGACTTCCTCCGATGCCCTGAATACTTCCATATGCCGCATATACCTCGTCAGATGAACAGCAGGTGTCCTCCCATCGTCCGTCTCTAGTGTTGGTAGCCTGAATTCAGGTGGGTTCCTAGCCTGCCTGATTGCAAGGGCAAAGGGGCTCCTGTTCATGTCTTCCAGATCCCTATTCACTAGTCCTCCTCTCATGGCTCGTCTGACCATCTCCACCAATCCGTCACTGTCATGAAGTGGGGGTCCTTGTCTGTTGCCTCCGATCTACCCCTCGAGTTCACGAGGGAATTCTAGAATCTACTCTCCTGGACGAGCATACATTCCTCTATCAATGCCGTGTTGCACAGTTCTTCCTGGTATCCTGCCAGGGATTAGATCTATATGCTCCAGGGGCGTTCCCCTAGCTCGTGGACTACTCCTGATGGCCCCGCTCCATTCTGAATCCTGGTTGCTCCATGCTCCTGATCCCTGTTTCCAACGCTTCCTGTAGTTGTGTTTCCTTGATTTTGCACTCTAGCTTGTCCAATCTGCTGGAGTAGGTTCTGCATCATCTCTTCTTGTCTTTTCATCATTCCTTCCTGCATGGCTTCCATCATCATCTCCATCTCGTCTCGGGTGATGAAGACTGAGGCCTGATTTGCTCCCGAGGAAGCCTCATGACTCCCTTCATTCTGACTCCTTTTTACTCTTGGTCTCCTTGCTCATTGCTTCACCATAGCTTTCCAGATCCAAGTCCTTCAGCTTTTAAATTCAAAATCCAAGCTGTAGGATTCCTGAGTTCAACTCTCAATGAAACCACCAAAATGTTTACGCCAAAATTGGTCACAAACACCCAATTGCCGATGAAAGCACCCGTTCACAATGACAGCTCACAGATAGCAAGCATGTAGAGAATATAAATATGAAGAACACTCAAAATTTAAAAGGAAAGCAGTAGAACAGACATTAAGCAGCATAACATTAGCAGTTCACATTTATATGTTAAACAGACATTAAGTAATTTTATTATGTAATTTACCTCTTATAATAAATATTTTTCAAAATAAAAGTACGCTTTTGTTTCTATTATATGTGATTTTATATTAATATATATACAATGTTATAAGCACAGTTTAACATATAAGTAGAAATCCTATGATAAATTATTTAGTTGGTTGCATTTACAAAAGAATTTGAAAGCATGAGTATTAGATCATATGAATAAACACATAACTGAAAAGCTTATAGTCACGAGTGTTTCAAGAATGAGCTATCGAGCATAAGTATGACTAGCGTGTGTAATGCTCATAATATGATGTATAATTATTTATTAATGAATGTTAGGATACTAAGAGATAAAGTATGTGTTATCATTAGATAATAATCATAGAACTTAGAGAGCTAGTGGTATGCTCTAGGGCCAGTTATGTAATTTGTTACATATATCTAACTCCATAGTCAATCTTTTTTGTAATAAAGGTATATGTTTTCTTGTATGTATTTTGTTATATTATGATATAAATAAATAAGTAATTATTTTAAGGTATATTAACAAGAAAATCCTTAAATAAAATGTTATGATTGTAGTTGCAAATAGTTTGTGAGTAAATAAAAACAAAGTAAACTAACATTTTGTTTTAGATATTCTTGTTCAAGATGTTTTGAGAAAATATATCAATAAATTCATTGAGATCGGAGTACGTAACATCGTTCTAATGTTGGGCACTTTATTACTCATGGTTGTTATTGAACCATGGAGTTTATTTGTCCACTGATCAAGTTGAATGTGAATAATATTAGAGTTCTGGCTAATACAAAATTCAACATATCCTAAAGAGTTATAATGTTGGCAGATAGAACGTGTGTAAATTATTGTCGCTATTGGTACAACTTAAAGTAATGTAATATAATTTTACCAAAAAGATCTGTAAATGACGAATTCGCTCAAACTTACCATCAGTGAAATTGATGTGTGAACATCAATATTTAAACTTTTCAATATTAATCGCTGTTTATATTCACACCTTAGAGTCTCACAAGCATATTTGTGAATTCTCCGAAAAACCACATAATCTAATTAATATTTAGATTTGATGTAAAATTGTTGCACATATAGTTTCATAAATGATATTCAAATTTATATAAGTATGTATGTACATATGTATAATAAAATTAGTTTACCCTTTGTGTTGATTTATGTTAGTGATTTTAATTACATAATACAAATTATATTTTATTTGATGTCAAATTTGAAATGTATACGTATGTAAATAATTAATTGTTAATTTTAGTTATGATTTTAATTATGGAAGTTTTATAAATCTAAAATTGTTTATGCATATAATTGAAAACCAATGTTTCTTATTATTACTAACTAATAAAAAAAGGAAAATTTGTTTATTATAATTATTATTGTAATGTATACATTTTAATATACATAGATATACATATGTTATTTTGTAATATACAACTAGATTTAAATACATAATTAGTTTACTCAATTTTATTTACCTTATATGTATAAAAAATTCTATATTTTGGCTGTGATTTAGATATGTAGTTTTTATACAAATATATATTTAGATTTGATATACAATATGCATATGGAATATATACAAATTAGATCTATTGTAGATATAATGAGGTTTTAAAATCATTTGATTTGGCATTTAAAAGGCAATTAATGAGAGTTATCTCCCTTAATAACTCAACTACTTCTCTTCACACAAAGTTGTTTTCTTTTAAATTGGGCACTTAGATGGTAGTTCATATTGGCACTATAAGTCTCAGGTAGTATACAACATTCTATATGTCAATATATGTTCGAATCACACTACGCAAGTTTCAAACCTACGATCTCTCGCACCAAAACCGAAGCGCCTAACCATTGATATAGTGGTGCTGGTCATAAGTTGATTTTATAGTAACATGGCAATGTATATATAAGTAACATTCTGGAATTTTATCATTTTGATTTTGAATATTTAATTAATTTTAAATATTTAAATAATTAGTTTTTAAAATATAAATAACTCATATTCAAATATTAGGATTATTTAAATATTTGAAACGTGAATTAAATATTAATTAAATGGATTTAATAACCTTATTTAACTCCTTTTAATTAATAAATAAAATGGTGAATTCATTTTGTAAATAGATTTACAATAATAAATAGCTTGAATAAATAATAAGAAAATCAATTATTAATAAAACGATTTGATTTTTATTGATGTATTTTTTAATGAATTTATAGAATTTTTTCATAATTTTTAATTTGAAAAATATTTAAATTATCGTTTGACATATTTTATGGCAAACATTGGTTTTTGTAGAATTTCACATAATAAAATAATATGTGTATTTTATTGTTGATTTGCGATCATGTCACATTTTTGTGCACGATCGTATTTTTATTTCTGTCGTTCACGGTTCATACATGAACAAAATATTGTGTAGCAGAATACGGCAAAGCTTTCTTTTCAAAACTTTTTAAATAAAATCAAAATTCAAACTTTTCAACTTGCATTAATGATGATTTAATTAATAGGATGGATGGCTTAAAGTTTTTGGCTAGCTTGAAAGTGAAGTAATTATTTGTTTATAAATTAAGCAACTTTAACACTTGAACAAAAATTCACTTTACTCCTCTTTTATTTTTTTTCTATTTCCCTTCTCTCTTTTCATTCTTTATTTACAGTGAAACCCAGAAATGGCAGCAAGCTTTGAAAATTCAATATCAAAAGCAATACTTATTAGTAAATTACAAAATTAGATCCAGGAGGGAGAGAGCTTCCAATCCATGTCCATCTTGATGTGTGTGGCATTGTTTAGGGTTGCTTGAAAGTTTGGGCATGATGAAGGGGAGACTAGGATTTTGGATTGCTATTGATTTAGGGGACGAGAGGATTCGGGGATTGTTGCATTGTGATTCTTGAGAGAAGTAGCAGTTGTTGCCGGAGTTTGGTGAAGCTTGGTCATGGATTGAGGATCGCGGCTTGCTGTAGGTCGAAGAAGGAGATGGTTCTGTTGTGTTTTAATGGTGATGGTTGTAGGCATAGTAGTAGGGCCCATTTGTCCAAGCTCGAGAAGTGAGGTTGGGTGGTGATGTCGGTTCGTTGAATTGTCGACCTAGGTTCATGTCAGGTGCACGACAACATGCACGTTTCTATGAAGAGGAATGGGGAGGGTTTGGGAAAGATAGATTAGGCATTGGTAATTAGCTTTTAGTAATGTAATTACTGCGTAAATAATATAATGTAATTCAAAAATATTATAAAATGCATAACTTTCTCATACGAGGTCGGATTCGGAAGAGGTCTTTTGCTTTGGACTCATATCGACGTTATCTACATGCTGGATTTGGTTTTGTTGAATTTGGAGCTAGTAGAATTTAGAGCTAAAATCAAATGTCGTTCGATTTTACATCAAACTAGAATATGAAAGCATTAGTTAGAATTTTGGTGAGTTTACGCATCTCAAAATAAACTATATAATACCTGTGTTGCTATAGATTATTATTGAATGTTTAGGTGATAGTATATATATCGTTGTTTGGTTGTTTGTTTGGGTTTAATTCCTGCTTGAAAAGCGGATGACATAAATAACCATTGTTTTGTAAGGAACTTTTATAAAGAGACCCTAAGGGGTTTCTCGCCATTATTAATTTACTGGTATATGCATCTTAGTTATATTCTTATGTTGCTTATATTGATCTCTGGTTAAAATATTTTTGACATACTGTTTGATTTGTGTTAGTGTCGTTATACCGATTATCCCTATACCGTCACTTATGAAATATCATCTCCTTAAATCTTTGTGTATGTTAAACTTGTGCTTGTATTTTTACAAAATAAATATTTGATTTCGTTTTTGCACTTTAAAAGTTGTTTAAACTATATTTTCAAATATTTTTGAGAATATTGAAATAAAGAATAAGTGTTGTTTAAAATTTATAAAAGAAGTTATAAATTTGATTAAATATCTTTCGGGATAATTAATGTTGTTTCAAATTAATTAAAAATTAAAATTTTGATTAGTTTTCTTTTGGGATAAATAATGTTGTTTTGAACTTATAAAAAGATTATAAATTAGATTAATTTTCTTTTGGGATAATTAATATTGTTTTAAACTTGATTTTTCTTCTTCAATCCTTTTAGTGAACTTTTCTAACATATATTTAAGTGTTTTAAAATGGCTTGAAATTTATATATATTTCAAATGATTAAATATAATTTATTGAAGAAGAAGTTTTATTTTGAATAAGGAAAGGAAATGGTTTTAAGATTTTAATATATTTTAGACTTGAGATTTTCCAAGTAATATTTGAAATGGATAATTTAAATAATATTTCGAGTATTTTTGAGTTTATTGAAAGGGGAAAAGGAAGAATGGATTACAATATTGTTGTTGTGATAAATATTTTCTTGGAATTGAGCAAAGAATTCATGGATTATAACACTTTTGGTCTAATAAATAATTTCATAAAGTTATTAAGAAAACTTGTTACTTACTTAATAAATGTTGATATTCTTAAATCTTTGGAGGAGTTTTGTTTTATAGATAATAATAAGTTGATTTATAACTGATATTTTATTAACAAAAAGATCTTTAAAAAGGAAGGTTTTAAAGAAAAAAGCCAAGTGTAATTGGTTTTAGGTTTATAATAAACAATGTTTTAATGACATTTGATTTTGACCCTTCTTTTTAATACACATTGCAATATAATTAGCACTTTAAAAAGAATATTTTTAAACGAGTGTTTTCAAAGTGGTTTTACAAATGTTTTGAGATGTAAAAACCAAGCACAAGTTCGGTTTTTAAAAGTTTAAAAGTTTGATTCGGTTATGGAAAATATAAAAAAATAAATTTTCATAAACGACATCACTTATATGAAAAAAAAATTAGGCATATACTGAATACTAAATGTCGAGGTATGAAAACTCATCTCTATTCTAAAGATAAGAATATATGTCGGGGCAAGGTCTGAGAGGCAACAATGCCCCAACTTGTCCGGCTTCATTGTTAACCGAGAGATAATACAAGTTTGAAATTGATGGATGGTGATAAGGGTATGAGAAGTCATTTCCATATTTGATCATTTTCCTATTTATGATAGTTTATTTATTAACCATCGATTCTACTACCTTCTTTGTGCTTCATTAATTTAAGATGATTGCTACTCAATTTAGCATTGATATTCTTTGTCGGAAATGACTAAAACCAAAGCACGAGTGGGTGCCAAGCTATATAGGGTTGCTCTTATTAGGGTATTATCATATCTTTTGGTGTTATGTGCATGGAGATGTGAAATACTAAAATTCTTGGTAAGATTGGCGAGTTCTGGCTTGGAGGTTTTTGAGAGAATCTCAGAGTATATGACCATCTCAAGTATATTTTCTAGAGTTATACTTTCGATAAAGGGGTGCACCCTTCTAATCATGCTTGGAAAATTTTCTTTTCATTTTTTTGATTCAAACCTTTGAATGATTCTTTCTTTATTGCATCGGGAAGTGTCTTGCACTCTTCATGATGTTTAATTATTTATGTCCATTCTTTTAGTTGGATTTCTGTAACGATCCCGTTTTTAAGCCAAAATAAATTTAGTAATTAATATAATTTTTGGGATTAATTTGAGAATTAATTTGAAATTTTTCCAGAACAAAGAAATATGTTTTTATATATATATAAAAATATTGTAAATAGAATTTTGATTTGAAATTCAAAAATAAATATCTTAAATAAATTGGATTTGAAAACTCTATATTTTAAATTCTAATATATATATATATATATGCTATTTATTAATGTATAATTAGATTTTAAGTCAATTTCTTTAAAAGTGATACAAAAATATATAAAAGGAAAAGTTTAAAATATAAAAATATAATACATATTAACATATATAAACTTAATTAATAAAACCATAAACCTGTGTAAATATAAAATTTAATAAAGGGTTTAAACATAAAAATATTTGTTTTTAACAAGTGTAAAAGAAAATATACATGCATATTACATGTGTTAGCTTAATTAACAAGTGGCATACTTCTTTATCTTTTAAATTGAATTATATATAAATAAAAATTATAGAAACTTGGCTATCTTCTTTCAGTTCAAAACTTTCTCAAATTCTCTCTTCATCTTTAAAAAGAAAAACTAAAACCAAAAGAAATAAAATCAAACAAATTCAAACCTGAAGCAAAGCAAAATCAAAGAATCAAACCATAACAGCTTCAGTTTCAACTAAGCAATTCAACTTCAACAAACATCAAGTATCAAAATCAAATTCAACATCAAACAGTTCAGATCAAAATTCAAGTCCATTTCCAGGTTCTCTATTTTTAATTGGCGGTGAGTAAACACCTTTTAAAACTAAATTATGTGTTTATACTTTGATGTTTTTGTTAAATCTGTGAAGTGATGTTGTAAATATGATCTGCATGAATGATTTTAAACTGGAATATATTTGAACTACTTTGTATATAAACATGAAAGCCTATGCATGTCTGTATATATATATATATGCATATGTCTCTGTTATGTTATAGGAACAAAACCAAAATAAATTTGATTGCTCTTCTATAATCGATTTTAGGTTTTGATTTCTGAATGAAAAATGATTGTAAGACTATAACATCATTTTTAAAAATGGTTTCAAGATTTTATATTAAGTAATTATTTCAAAAAAATAGGAAATTATAGAGAAACAAATTCAAGTCAAAATTTTGATGTTTAAAATTCCATGTTTTGATTATATAATATGATTCAAATTTGCAAATGGTGATTTTTGATGTGAAAATCATGATTATTAAGTATGTGGATGTCGAGTTATCTCGAGTTGATCGTTTTTGGGAGTTTCGTCGAATGCTGACGATCGGCGAGGTTTGGTAGGTCGTGCTTCGGCCTGAAGGTAGATTGGAGGTTAGGGAATGGAGGAAAAATGGTGGGAGGATTTCTGGGGGGTTGTGGCGACCAGTCGAAGTAGGGTTTAACAACTAGATTTGGCGTCGACGTTCCTCGAGCTCATGTGACATCGTGAGAGAATCAGAACGAATCGGAGGTGGTGGGATCGAAGCTGGGGTCGGTGGCGCTGCTCTGGACGACGTGGCATGAATGCTAGTGGTCGGGATCGTCAGCAGTGGTGGTTTTTGTCGATCGAATTAGGTTCCAGAAATTGATCGAACTGCTCAATTTCGTTTTCTAGTTGAATTCGATGAATTGGGCGCTCGGGTTGATCGGAGGGGTCGTCGGTGATATGTTGAAGGTTGCGACGATGATCGGAAGTGGTCAGGGCAGACGTGCACGTGCACGCGTGCACGTTTGGGTCTGGGTTGTTTGAGATGTCTGGGAAAAATGGGTTTTCTCGGGTCGTAGCTCGAAGTTGTTTCGTGATTGACTCAAGGAAGAAGAAGGAGTGAGTTTCTCGGGGTTGAGCTCGGGAAAATTTTGTCTGGGCTCGGGGTTTTGTAATGGTAATAAGTTTTGAAATAAAGGAAATGCAAATTTTTAAAGTAACAGAAAATGAAAGAAAATTGTTAAACCAAGTTTTCAAAGTTATTTGAAAATAAACAAGTCTTCAAAAATAAAAGTGTTTAACAAGATTTTCAAACAAGTTTCAAAGATTTAATTTTTAAAGATTAAATTGTTTTTTTTTATAATTGTTTTTGTAATTATGTATTGGGTTAATTATCTTATCTTTAATTGTTTTCAAAACAATAAAATGATGAAACTAAGAAGTGATTAAGGTATGTGGTATTAAACTTTAATTAATCATGAAGATCTCAAATGATCTTTGTATAAACTAATTTCAAGCTTTAATTTAATAAGATATAAATGGTGATTAAGTAGTTAATTAAGATAAATGGACTATCTTTAATTAATAAAGGTCTTGAGTAATTAAAGGATCATTAAAAATTAATTAAAGGATCATTAATAATTAATTAAAGGATTAATTACTGAAAGTAAGGAATAATTAATTAATGTAATTAATTAAAGGATTAGTTATTGAATGGAAGTAATTTTAAAGGATAATTGCTTAAGGTAAGTAATTAAAGGATAATTAATTAATTAAAGGTTAATTAATGGATAATTACTTAATGTGATTAATTATAGGGTAATTACTTAATGCAATTGATAAAGTGTAATTACTTAGTGTAAGTAATTAATGAATAATTACTGAATGTGATTAATTAATGGATAAATGATTGTGATTAATTAAAAGATAATTAATTAATGTGAGTAATTAAGGGTTAATTAATTAATGTGAATAATTAAGGGTTAATTAATTAATGTGAATAATTAAGGGTTAATTAATTTTATGTGAATGGTTAAAGGATGATTAATTAATTTCATTAATTAAGTTAAATAATAAAAAATGGTTTGTAATTTGTTAATTAAGCAGGATTAGATAATGAATTCATAAGTAATTGATCATTTTGAGTTAATTAAATTAACTATAATTATGGGATTAATTAATCTTGCTTATGAATGATCATTGTATTGAATACTTGGATTGATTGAATATCTCTAATATGTGATTTGTAATGCTTTGTGATATGAATTGCTTTGAATTGAACTGTGATAAATGTATGTTATTTATCTGTGATGAATTTACATGTTTATCTGTGAATGAAAGATAAGCGTTATAGGATTATACCGCTTATTGATATTGTTATGCTTGGATGTATGATGATTGTGATATTTTATTGTTACTGGTAAAACCCCTGGACGACACACACAACTCACACACAAATATGGATTTCGTGGGAAATTGGTTAAGTCATGATATTTTGAATTTAATATTATTCAAAATGGTGAAAAATTGAATTTTGAATCCAAAATGATTTGGAAGTGAAATTGAGTTAAATATGAAAAACTTTTTAAAAGGAAGTTTTGGAAATCATTTTAATATAATATGGATTGTTAAAGTTTTAATTTGAATTTGAATTCAAAGATTGAAGTTGAATTCTATATATATAAATAAGTTTAAAATTAGGAATTTCTTCCAACATTCTTATATATATTTTATATTTGATTTCTGTAAATTTTGAGATGAATTTTGAGGAATAATAATATTTGATCTTTTGGTTTAAAAAGGGTTATACAGGTGATATAATATATACATAAATATGGATTTTAAACCATTTTTAAAGTATTTTTAAATAAATATTTTTGGGAATTTAAATTTGACCCAAATAGAACTTGCCGAGGGTGTGGCAATTCAGTGATTTTCTGGATTATACTTTAAAAGGCTATAACTTGAGCAAATTTAATCGGATTTTCCCGAAATGAAAAACTTTTGTTTTAAATGATAATAGCTTTCATGTAAAGAAAGAATTTCCAGTTTTTGTTGAAAGGATTTCGAGTTATGGATAAATCAAATTTTGAAATGGAAATAGTTTTGAAAGTTATGAATGAATCTTTGTTAAAGATTTGGTAAACCTTGTTTCAAATTGAAGAGGATCTTAAAGGTGAATCTTTTGTTTAAAAGATTAAAGTAAAAATTTTGTTTAAACCATTCAAAAGGAAACATTTTGGGAAATTTTGTTTAAACCATTCAAAAGGAAAGGTTTTGGGAAATAAGGGCTAAAGGTTGTGACTTAACTAAGATCAGAATGTATCCATATGTTTTTAAAATAAGCGCTCATTATTCGGATTAGCCAGGAGAGGACATTAAGTCATAAAACCCATTCCGAATAATGATACGACGTAATGGAATGGCATTTGAAGATGGTGGTTGAAGACCGGGTATTTTCAAAAATGAAAGGATTGCCTGTTGAATGTCTCTGTACCGAGTGGCCCCGGTATAGAGATTTAGATTACCCTATGTGACGGGGAGTCCGGACGTGATTAGGGAATATCCGGATTTGCAAGGGCTTTTTCCTTAATTGGACGAAGTGCCTTCGGTTCCATTCAGACCCAGGATGGACTTGTATGGATGTATGTCTGACGTTACACTTTGAGATATAAAGCTGATTTTTATCAAATATATTTCTGTTGGTGGCGGAGAATTTATTCTCTTAGCTTAACACCCTTCTCTGAGACGTACGAGCTCAGAGGTTATGTAGTTGATGGTTACTATTGATATATTCCCAATTTGGTAGTGTGGCATGCTAAGTGTTGATCATTGGTTGATCGAAGCATGGCTTTTGTGAAAAGCGTAGCTTTGTGGGACGAGACTTCATCGAACCTTACACCCCGGAAATGGTCGAAACAGGAAGGATGTAGCAAGGTTATGGGGGTCGCGCCCCTCAGGGTATGTACATTTCCTTCTGGATAAAAAGTGGTATTCTGGTATGGAGCCCAGATATTTTACTTATGTGGTTGTTGGTTGTTGAGGCGCCTCGGTAAAGGTCGGTTACGACTGGGGGATGGCATACTCGTGACAGTTAGTTACCTAGTTACAGAGGTAACCCGGCTTTGTGTTGGCAGAGATCCGGTTAGGTTCTCGGGGCATCCCTCCAGAGGCGTACCCATTTGGATAAAGGAAGTTCCTTAGCCTTGGCCATTTGTTGGAAATCCAATCACTCAATACGAGCCCTGTACTGTTTTAGTTGTATAACCTGGCATTTTTAAATGGTAGCTATAGCAGGCATACTATAATGGTACGTATGCTGGCTAAGATTAATATTGTACTTTCGAAATGTTTTCCACACTATGCACTAATAATAATATAAGAAGGATTTTCACGTATCAAGCATGTTTGACTACTATAAGGAGAAATCTCCTCCAAGTGTGCGATTGCATTGTGTGTGTGCCGGGAGGCCTTATGGTAGTTTCATTTTCCAAAAAGCATGAACGGATTTCTTTTTATTTCTTTTTGTTCAACCAAATGTTTTCTGCTGCTCACATCAGTCCCATGACTGAGCCAGAGTTTATTGTTCCCTTTCTAAACTCTGGGTGCCCATAATTTTCCACACGGGCAACCTAGAGTCAGGTTATCAGTAGTCCAGATAGTAGATGTGGATCTAGAATTCTTTGGGTTGGAATCGCATTTGCTACAAGTTCAGCATGATAGGGGTTTGAGCTGTCTTTGGTTTGGAGCTTTGGAGCTTTGGATATGAAGATGCAGTTTTGTGGAGCTCTTTTGGAAGATCATGTTGGTGTTGTATTCTGTTGTTGGTGTTATCTTTCCGCTGTCGTATTCTGCTGTGGTGTTATATTTTGCTCTGATGATGTTGTTGGTGGTCATTTGTTGTAATCAATGTTGTATCCATGTTGTTATCAATAGAGATTATCATTATGTTTCCGCTGTGTTATTACCTAATGTGTTATAAGCTCCGGCGTACTGGACTCCAACGTTTGAATCTCCGGCATTCGAATACGGGTGATGTATTGGATGCCGATTTTCGAGCATCGGATCCGGGTCGTCATAATTTCGATCTTATTTATACCTATTTTTTCAGGTATTTGTTTTGTTCTAATTTGTTTCCATTCTTTCATGTATGGATGTTCTTCTTTAAGGTAAAACTCATTCCGTATTTAGCAACGTGGTCTCATAGAATGATTTTAGTTCACCATATTTCTTTAGTTTTCTCACACTAGTTTTCCCCGACTGATCCAGATGTTATTTTGTCATAATGCTCGGGTCAGGCCGAGTTTTCCGTGTTGTCGTTGGTGGGACATGGAGCTCATGAAGTAGAGCTGGATGTTCACTTGCCGCAGTAATTTTATTTTCTATTGTATTGTTGTATATACCATCAACATTTGTGAGGTTAGGATGTTATAACTATCCAGGCCGATGAGGTTTGTTTTTAACTCTGATATACCATGTATCTTATAATGATGGCTTTCACTGTCTTTATTATATTATATATTGCCGTTCCGCTGTGAGATTCTATTTCCCTATTCTTTTTCCTTTTATTTTACTTTAAATATCTTCCTTTTCGGCACTTGGATTCTCGGCATTGTTATACCGTGGATGTATTAGGTGCCAACTTTTGAGGGTCCAAAAGGCGGGTCGTTGCACTTAGTATCAGAGCTGAAGGTCAAGAAAGAACCTTGGCTTTGGTGGGTAAACTCATTTGTGATAGGGTAAGTGACACCCTAGAATGAGTTGAGAGTATTACATTGTAACATCCCTAATTTTTGGTAACATTATTCAGAAAATTTAATTAGATAAATTAAATAGAATATTGACGATAAGGAGACTGAGATTTGATTAAATATTATATTTATAGGGCCGTGCTCATTAACAAAGTAAATGGGCTTTAAATTAGTTTAAAGGTTAATTAAAGTACACATGGGCATATTAGTAAATTAGCCAATTAATTATACACAGCTATAACTTCTCATTTTGTCCATTCACGTTCATTTGATTTCTCAAATCAAAATAAATGCAAGAACCTAATAGAGCCGGCTATTAACATAGGAGAAGAGGAATTTTAATCAAAAGCTAAAGATCAAAAGCTAGGGAGGATTAATCAACAAAAAATCTCAAATTCCTTATCAAGTTTAAGGTGAATAATAATCTCCTACCATCTCTATTTTTGTTCTATGATTATATGGTTTCGAATTTATGATTTAAATTCATTTTTGTGACAAAATTGATGATGATATGCTTGACTTATATTATAATGATTTGTTTTAATTCATAAGCACATGAATTTGCACAGTTTTGACATGAAACCGAGAATATATGATTTTAGATTGCCAAAAATTTGTATGCTAAGTAAAACATGATTTTGGAGATAGATTTTAATTTTTAGAATTTTCCAAGCTATGGAAATTTTATTATGAATTTTTAATGAAAAACATGATATAATTGGGTTTAAAACCTATTTCGAGAATTTCAGGAAGAAATTGGGTCTAAAATTTTAATATGTTTGATTACATGATGAAATTGAATTTCTAGGATTTTTGAGGATTTTTCCTAATTGATTTACTAAGGAAAATAAATTATTTTGAAAGGACTTTTCTGAAATAATTGTTTTTAGTATATGGAAGGGCTAAAACGTTGCATTTTAATGGTTTTTAATCTAATATAAATGTGGCAGTTATAAAGGTAAAGTATTTGAAAAGTTTTTATGACAACCAATCAATAGTTTACAAATAGGCAAGTTGTTAGAAAGTAATTACTAAAAGTTGCTATAATTCAGCCTTTAAACCAAAGAAAGGTGTTTTGCCATTGTTAGTAAGTACCTTTCGACTCCTTTGATTCCTCCTCGTCTTAGTCGAAACCAACATAGTTGAAACCATCATAGTCGAAACCAATACACAAGATATCACTTAGATGGTATGCGGTGGATTGGAAAGAAGGTAGAAGCCTTGGTGTCGAAAGGTTAGCCTTCGATGGAGTCGAAACCCTACTTTGTTTTCATAAGCTAACATTCTTGCCTAGTTTTACCTAAAGCTTTCGATACAGTCGAAACATATTGTAACAACCCTGGTATTGGTGATTACCTATAAAATTGAATTATAACGATAGTTATAATTTAATATTGAGAATCAAATAAATTTGAGAAGAAGAAGAATTTTTATTAAAGTTGTTTATTTGGAATAAACAATGTGACTGATGTTTTCTATCTGCATGTATATTACATTATTTTTGGAATGGTCCGAATCCACCATAGTGTGCATTAGTTAAGGACTAAGCGTGTCTACCACTTATGATGTAAAAAAATCGAGATATAATTGACATGCTTATCTCTCAACTAACGTATTACTATGATGGTCGCCCTTAACCAGCCCTATTCTCTGCATTAGTAGATAGGATTACTTAGTAATTCTCTTACTAATGTAGGTCTCGGGGTGGGGCGTCACACATATGCTTTCGAAAAGGTTTTATAATTAGCTTTTGAAGAAGGTTGTCATGTTGTGTTAAAGTATTTGCCTTCAAAGGAGTACTTTTTTCCTCTAAATAATTGCATTCGAAAGGATTGGTTTCGACCTAGTCGAGACCTAGCCACTACTCCACCTTTCAACCAAATTGACGAGTAATGCTTTCAAAAGGTTACCCTTATTTTTACCTTAAACTAAGCCTTTTTTCTAATTGCTTTCGAAAGGGTTGAGGGCTTCGAAGGTGATGGAGCCGAAAGGGGTTTCAACTCCGTCCTTCAAAGTTTTTCTTTTAAAGGTTTGTTTCGACTAAGATGGTACCGACACCATAAATTTTTCCCCAAACAAATTTTTGTTGGATTCGAAAGAGATACTTTCGTATATAACCATTTTGACCCAAATGATGTTTTTAAAGAAGTAAACCCAATGCTTTCGAAGGGGTACTTTCATTTGTTTCGAAGCTCTATATTTTAAAAAAAAAATTTGATACCATCGAAAGGTATAATAGGTTTTGAAAGTTAATGTTTATTAAGGTCTTCGAAAGGTATGTATTCAATGTTTTGAAAAGAGGTCTTTGCTTTCTAAGGAGGCTATCCAGAGGTTTCGAAAGAGATGTTTTTATGGTTTAAAAACATAAACCCAATCTCAATTTAAAGTAATAACCATGGCATAAATAAAGATTTTGAAATGTTATTCATATTGTTATTAACCCATAACTGTTTGGGGTAAGGGTCGAATAAACGATTAGGTTGACCCAGTAATGAATATAACTTAACAGATATTAAAATTTTAATTAATGATATTGGCAGGGGCCAATAGGTTTATAGTAAGTCCATGAAAACTGTATGACATTGGCAGGGGCCAATAGGTTCATAATCAGCCATGAAAACTATGATTTGATACTGGCAGGGGCCAGTATGTTTGTAGTTAGCCCATGAAAACTACATCCACATTAAGATATTGGCAATCAGCCAATATGTTCCTAGTTAGCCCATGAAAACTAGGATAAGAAATAAGATATTGGAGTTACCAATAGGTTCTTAGTGATCCCATGAAAACTAAGTAATTGGACAGATAGTCATCAACATTTAACAGGTTAATAGTAACCCTAGAAACTATAATTGAGACAGATTGTCAGAAAGAATAGGGATGGGTAATCCAGAATTGATTTACTTGTTTTGCATATCATCATAATGTTTTTGAATATTATGTTTTAACCATTGTGGATGCAGGAGCACAGTATATGGTTTTAAAATGTTTTAGGATACTAGTGAGGGGAAAACCCATTTCGCTAAGCAGTGTGGTCTCATTAGATATCTAAATGGTTTAAGATGGTAAATTATTATTCATACCAGGCTTTATGTCCGACTCAAAGTTTTTGTTTTCCCTTTAAACTCTCGGGTACTTAATTGATTTTGAGTAGGTTGAGAGTTAAGGTTTCCAAGTGTTCTTTTAGACAAATAAAGTTTCCGAGGACGTGTAGGAGGGAAACTTGTTATTAGAGTTCTTTTGTTTTCGTTGTGTGTTTTGTTTATAAAGGCAAATTGTTTTCTTGCCTATCTATATACTCTGATCTATCAAGGGGGCATCTTCATATGTCGCTCTTGGCGTATTTTGTAATAATGATATGTTATCTGAACGTGGTCTGCGGATTAGGATTATGTAATCAATTCCGAATATTTTGAAATGGAATGTGGAATTTGTTTTGTTGTTTAAAGTTTTTCCATATCCTTGTGTTTCTATGTATCAATGTATCTAATATCGCCGTGTTTGGTCATCAAGGATTAATTACTATGGATGACCACAGCATCTATAGCCGTTAGTTTTGGGCCTCCAAATAAGGGGATGTTACAAGTTGGTATCAGAGCATAGGTTTATGAAACTTTAAAAGAAACATAAACCTAAAAGATTTTTCCAAACATAATCCAATGAATCAGATAATAAGATTGGGTTTGGGTTAACTCTATAGTAACGTACTTGTATTTTCTCTATATAGTTATATATATATATATATATATATATCCCCTATTCCCTTAGACCGTTCTTCTGTATCTTACTAAGGCTCGTATGTAGATTTACGAGAAAGGAGATATTGAAGCAGGAAATGGAAGAGGAAATCTCGGTGGAGGAAGCACCACAACTAATGGAAATGATCGACCCACTACCAAGAGAAACCCAGGTCGACCGGCTAATGCTAGTAACCAAAATGCTGAAGCCAATGTGGTTGCTGGAAATCCATCAGTAGATATGAGGGTGATGTATCAGTTCTTAGCCGGTTTGATGCAAGCAGGAGTTGCTGGAAATGTAGGAGGAGCTAATCTTGTGGCTCCAATTGGGAATATTGCTTTGCTGAATAGAGATTACACCAGTTTGGGTGGGAAGCCATTCTTGGGAACGTAGAGTGCCGTAGAAGTTCAGAATTGGTTGTTGCATTGTGAGCGTATATTTTCTGATTTGGGTCAGAATGATGGGTAAAAGAGGAGGTTGGCCTCTAGGCAGTTGCAGGGGTCAGCACTGCATTGGTGGAATAATGCCATTATCGGAGTGCCGGAAGAGCAGTTAACTTAAGCTGATTTTAAGATGAGATTTGAGTAGAAGTTTGTGTCTAAGTTTGATAAGTCTGATCTGATGAGGAAGTTTATGGATTTAGTTCAGGGAGAGATGTCAGTAGTGGAGTATGCTACTAAGTTTGAAGAACTGTCCCGATATGGATATCCTATTATAGATACTGACATCAAAAGGAATGAGAAGTTCATTCGGGGACTAAGGCCTGAGTTTGCTAGGATGACAATGACACATGTCCGTGATCCTTGCAATATAGTGGTGGAGATGGCCATTCTCCATGAGGAGTTGCTTGCTGATTTAGCTAAAGTGAAGTCATTGGAAACCCAGGGTTCTCAAGGGAAGAAGAGGAAGTTCTTTAAAAAGAAGGGAGTCCAGAGGGGAGACATAGCTAAGAATTCAAAGGCTGAGGTAGTTTGCTATAAGTGTGACAAGAAAGGTCACTTTGCTAATGAATGCCAGTCAGAAAATGGGAAGAAAGCTACAGTTAAGAAGAATGTGAAATGCTTCAACTGCGATCAAGTTAGGCATTACAAGAATCAGTGTCCAGAACCAGTTAGGGAGGACGAAGGAAAGGTTTTTTCCATAAGACCAGCTAGGCCTACTGCAGCAGATAAGGGAAAGGCTGTGATGGAAGGTACGCTTTTGATTCAGAGTATTTCAGTTAGAGTACTTTTTGATACCGGTGCATCACATTCATTTATATCTCAGCATTTGGTTGATAGATTTTTTCTAGAACCCACCTACCTTGTTACTTCCTTAAGGGTTGCGAATCCAATAGGAGGATATGCAACTTTAGGGTTAAGATGTGACCAGTTAGAACTTGACTTGTGGTCATAAGTTTTCATGTTGTTTGTATGGTATTGATTTCGTAGATTTCGGGATTATTTTGGGTATGGATTGGTTGGCTAGGTATGAGGCCAGAATATGTTGCCAGGATAGGGAAATATCACTGAGACACCCTGATAGTCATAACAGAGTGATATTCTCAGTAGAGAATACTGACCAGCGTGTTAATACTATGCTTAATGCTATAGAGGTATGAAATGAGTTAAGTCAGGTTCGAGTAGCAAGAGAATTTGCAGACGTTTTGAGCCAGTCACTGGACTACCCCCGAAAAGAGCTGTTGAGTTTAGAATAGATCTTGTGCCAGAAGCTGAACCTGTAAGTAGACCACCTAACAGGATGACACCAACTGAGATGAAGGAATTGAAGGTGAAGCTAATGGATCTAGAAGGAAGGAATTTTATTAGACCAAGCAGTTCGCCTTGGGGAGCGGTTGCGGTTTTCATGAAGAAACCAGATGGGTCGTTAAGGATGTGTATTGACTATCAAAAGTTAAATGAAAGGACAATTAAGAATAGGTATCCTTTTCCAAGAATAGATGATCTGTTTGATCAGTTGAGTGGTGCCATAGTGTTTTCCCGATTGGATTTGGCAACAGGTTTCTATCAGTTCAAAGTGGCAGAGGACAGTATTCCTTTGACAACATTTCAGACTAGATATGGCTCATATGAGTGGTTGGTGATGCCATTTGGATTGATAAATGCACCTGCCTTCTTCGTAGATTTGATGAACCGAGTTTTCCGAGAGTAATTGGATAGGTTTATACTAGTGTTTATAGATGACATTCTAGTATACTCTAAGGATGAGAGAGAGCATGAAGTTCATCTTAGAGTGGTGCTTCAGACACTGAGGCAGAATCGGCTAAAGGTGAAGTTTACCAAGTGTCATTTCTAGAATAAAGAAGTCACATGGTTTTAGAGAAAGGATTGTCAATCGATTCAGATAAGATCGAAGCTGTGAATAATTAGAAGAGACCAAAGACGGTGACTGAGATCAGAAGTTTTCTTGGACTTGCTGGCTACTACCGGAGATTCATTAAGGATTTCTCGCGAATAACAGCACCATTAACTAAACAAACCAGGAAGGAAGTGAGGTTTGTTTGGTCCGACAAATGTGAGGAGGCCTTCCTTAAGTTAAAGCAGTTGTTGACCAATGCACCAGTATTAGTAGTTCCAGACGGAAACCAAGGATTGGTGGTGTATACTGATGTATGTGGAACTGGATTAGGAGCAGTGTTGATGCAGAGTGGTAAAGTCATTGCATACGCATGTAGGCAACTTAGACCGCATGAAGTTAGATATCCTGCTCATGATTTGGAGTTGGCAGCTGTGATCTTTGCATTGAAGATTTGGAGACATTATCTCTTAGGGGAGAGATTTGAGTTATATACCGATCATAAGTCTTTACGGTATTTATTCCCTTAGAAGGAGTTGAATATGAGACAGCAGAGGTGGCTGGAGTTTTTGGCTGCATATGATTTTGGTTTTAAATAAACACCAGGGTAGGGTAATAAGATAGCAGATGTCCTTAGCAGGAAACATCAGAATGTGGTGTTAGCCATGTTGGCGGAGTGGAAAGATTTAGAAGCTTTAGTCAGTTGTGATGTGCAGTTAAGATCGACTGCTGGTTCTAGTCAGACTGCCGCCAGGTTTTCTTGTTTAGAAGTTCGACCAGTATTGAATGAGAGAATTGCTTCTAAGAAGAAGGAGGATCCAGCATTAGCAGAGAGGATCGGAAGACTTGAAGTTGGAACGGAGATCAATGATTTAAAGGATTTTAGCCTTGACCAAAGAGGATGGCCAAGAAAGAAGGGACAGTTGTGTGTTCCGAATATGGAGGACTTAAGGAAAGAAGTTCTTGGAGAATGTCATCGATCCAAGTTTACGGTTCATCCTATAGGAACCAAGATGTATCATGATATGAAGATGAGCTTCAATTGGGAAGGCATGAAGAGGGATGTTGGCTTGTGGGTTAGACAGTGTGCAAACTGTCAACAAGTGAAAGCTGAACATCAGAAACCAAGTGGGTTATTACAGCCTTTAGAGATTCCAGATTGGAAATGTGATTCGATATCCATGGATTTTATAGACGGGTTGCCAAGGTCAAATAGAGGTAATGAAAGTATATGGGTTATAGTGGACAGATTGACTAAGAGTGCCTATTTCATTCCAGTTAAGTCAACCAGAACGACACCTGTTTTATCTAAGTTGTTCCTGAAGAACATAGTTAGACTGCATGGAGTTCCTAGTAGTATAGTCAGTGACAGAGATGCATTGTTCACTAGTGAATTCTGGAAGAGTCTACAGGAAGTGATGGATGCCAAGCTTAATATGAGTATTGCGTATCACCCTTAGACAGATGGGCAAACAGAGAGAGTCAATAAGGTACTCGAAGATTTATTGAGAGCTTGTGTATTAGACTTTGGTGGATCTTGGAAAAATCATCTACATTTGGTTGATTTTTCCTATAATAATAATTACCAGACTAGTATAGGAATGGCTCCAGTTGATGCTTTGTATGGAAGACAATGCAAATCATCAGCATGTTGGTTGGAAACTGGAGATAGATAGGTCTTAGGTCCAGATTTGGTTAAAGAGGCGTCAGAGAAGATTGAGTTAATCTTGGAAAGGATGAAGGAAGCTCAGTCCAGATAGAAGAGTTACGTAGATAAGAGGCATAAGGACCTAGAATTCTCAGTTGGAGATAAGGTTTTCATTAAGGTATCACCTATGAAGGGTGTGATACGATTTGAAAAGTCAGGGAAGTTAGCCTCAAGATATGTAGGTCCATTCCAGATTATAGAGAGGATTGAAAAGCTCGCATGCAGAATAGAGTTGCCGAGCAGTTTGGCAGGTGTCCATAATGTATTTTATGTATCTCATCTTTGCAAGTATGTGTATTATCCAGAAACTACTATTCCTCTGACAGGGTTGGATGACTTAGTGGTAGAGCCTAATTTTGACTTTTGTTAGACAACCAGTTTGGGTTGTAGCTAGAGATGAAAAAAGACTAAAGAATAAGACAGTCAGTTTTGGTGAAAGTTCAGTGGAGCGACAACGAAAAAGACTGTACTTGGGAGACAGAGGACATGATTAGAGATACTAATCCCAATTTTCTTTGAGGGTATGTCTATATTAGATTTATATAGATAGTTGCTAGTCAGTAGACTAGTATGGATGTTAGGTGTTGTTACAGATGATTGCAATGTTTAGTATTTAGTCCTTACTGAATTTCGAGGACGAAATTCTATAAGGGGGGAGCCTGTAACATCCCTAATTTTTGATAACATTATTCAGAAAATTTAATTAGATAAATAAAATATAATAATGATGATAAGGAGATTGACACTTGATTAAATATTATATTTATAGGGCCATGCTCATTAACAAAGTAAATGGTCTTTAAATTGGTTTAAAGGTTAACTAAACTACACGTGGGCATATTAGTAAATTAGCCAATTAATTATACACGGCTATAACTTCTCATTTTGTCCATTCACGTTCATTTTATTTCTCAAATCAAAATAAACTCAAAAACCCAAATAGAGCGGCCATTAACAAAGGAGAAGAGAAATTTTAATCAAAAGCTAAAGATCAAAAGCTAGGGAGGATTAATCAACAAAAAATCTCAAATTCCTTATCAAGTTTAAGGTGAATAATAATCTCCTACTATTTCTATTTTTGTTCTATGATTATATGGTTTCAAATTTATGATTTAAATTCGTTTTTGTGACAAAATGGATGATGACATGCTTGAGTTATATTGTAATGATTTGTTTTAATTCATAAGCACATGAATTTGCACGGTTTTGACATGAAACCGAGAATATATGATTTCAGATTGCCATAGAAAATTTTTATGTTATGTAAAATATGATTTTGGAGATGGGTTTTAATTTTCAAAATTTTCCAAGCTATGGAAATTTTATTATGAATTTGTAATGAAAAACATAATATAATTGGGTTTAAAATCTATTTCGAGATTTTCAAGAAGAAATTGTGTTTAGAATTTTAATATGTTTGATTACATGATGAGATTGAATTTCTATGATTTTTGGGGATTTTTCCTAATTGATGTACTAAGGATAATAAATTATTTTGAAAGAAGAACTTTTTTGAAATAATTGGTTTTAGTATATAGAAGGGCTAAAACATTGCATTTTAATGGTTTTTAATCTGATATAAATGGGGCAGTTATAAAGGTAAAGTATTTGAAAAGTTTTTATGACAACCAATCAATAGTTTACAAATAGGCAAGTTGTTAGAAAGTAATTACTAAAAGCTGCTATAATTCAGCCTTTAATCCCGAAAAAGGTGTTTCGCCTGTTAGTAAGTACCTTTCGACTCCTTTGATTCCGCCTTGTCCCAGTCGAAACCAACATAGTCGAAACCACCATAGTTGAAACCAATACACAAAATATCATGTAGATGGTATGCAGTGGATTGGAAAGAGGCGGATGCCTTGGTGTCGAAAGGTTAGCCTTCGATGGAGTCAAAACCCTGCTTTGTTTTCATAAGTTAACATGCTTGCCTAGTTTTACTTAAGGCTTTCAACACATTCGAAACATATGCTTTCGAAAGGTTTTATAATTAGCTTTCGAAGAAGATTGTCATGTTGTGTTAAAGTATTTGCCTTCGAAGGAGTACATTTTTCCTCTAAATAATTGCTTTCGAAAGGATAGGTTCCGACCTAATCGAGACCTAGCCACTACTCTACCTTTTGACTATATTGACCAGTAATGCTTTCCAATGGTTACCCTTATTTTTACCTTAAACTAACTCTTTTTCCTAATTGCTTTCGAAAGGGTTGAGGGTTTCGAAGGTGATGGAGTCGAAAGGGGTTTCGACTCTGTCCTTCAAAGTTTATTTTTAAAGGTTTGATTTCGACTAAGATGGTTCCGACACCATAAATTTTTCCCCAAACAAATTTTTGATGGTTTCAAAAGATATACTTTCGTATATAACCATTTTGACGCAAATGATGTTTTTAAAGAAGTAAACCCAATGCTTTCGAAAGGGGTACTTTCATTTGTTTCGAAGCTCTATATTTTAAAAAGATGATTTGATACCATCGAAAGGTATAATAGGTTTCGAAAGAGTATGTTTATTAAGGGCTTCGAATGGTATGTATTCAATGTTTTGAAAAGAGGTCTTTGCTTTCGAAGGAGGCTATCCAGAGTTTTCAAAAGAGATGTTTTTATGGTTTCAAAACATAAACCCAATCTTAATTTAAAGTAATAACCATGGCATAAATAAAGATTTTGAAATGTTATTCACATTGTTATTAACCCATAACAGTCTTTTGGGGAAAGGGCATAATAACAAGTTAGGTTGACCCAGTAGTGAATGTAACTTAACAGATGTTAAAATTTTAATTAAAGATATGGGCAGGGTCCAATAGGTTTACAGTAAGCCCATGAAAACAATATGATATTGGCAGGGGCCAATAGGTTCGTAGTCAGCCCATGAAAACTATGATTTGATACTGACAGGGGCCAGTAGGTTTGTAGTTAGCCCATGAAAACTATATCCGGATTAAGATATCGGCAGTCAGCCAATAAGTTCCTAGTTAGCCCATGAAAACTAGGACAAGAAATAAGATATTGGAGTTACCAATAGGTTCTTAGTGATCCCATGAAAACTAAGTAATTTTACAGATAGTCCTTAACATTTAACAGGTTAATAGTAACCCTAGAAACAATAATTGAGACAGATAACCAGAAAGAATGGGGATGGGTAATCCTAAATTGATTTACTAGTTTTGCATATCATCATAATGTTTTGAAATATTATGTTTTAACCATTGTGGATGCAGGAGCACAGTATGTGGTTTTAAAAATGTTTTAGGATACTAGTGAGGGGAAAACCCGTTCCGCTAAGCGGCGTGGTCTCACTAGGTATCTGAATTGTTTGAGATGGTAAATTACTATTCATACCAGGCTTTATGTCTGACTTGAAGTTTTTGTTTTCCCCTTAAACTCTCGGGTACTCAATTGATTTTGAGTAGGCTGAGAGTTAAGGTTTCCAGGTGTTCTTTTAGACGAATAAAGCTTCCGTTACGTGCAGAAGGCAAACTTGTTATTAGAGTTCTTTTGTTTCCGCTGTGTGTTTTGTTTGTTAAGGCAAATTGTTTTCTTGCCTATCTATATACTCTGATCTACCAAAGGGACATCTTCATATGTCGCTCTTGGCGTATTGTGTAATAATTATATGTTATCTGAACGTGGTCTGTGAATTAGGATTATGTAATCAATTTGGAATATTTTGAAATGGAATGTGGAATTTGTTTTGCTGTTTAAATTTTTTCCATATCCTTGTGTTTCTGTTTATCAATGTATCTAATATTGCTGTGTTTGGTCATCGAGGATTAATACTATAAATGACCGCAACATCCTTAGCCGTTAATTTTGGGCCACCAAATAGGGGGATATTAGATATATATATGAGGGCGTATTTTTTATTTCTATAAAAACATAATGTGTTAATTGCTATTGAGTTGTTTATGAATTTTGGTTGAGACGTGGGACGTCACGGTGTCGATAAGGATTTCTAAACATTCGAACAACGCAAACGCACACGATATTAATTTTGAAAATTTGGTAAATGAAATATTTTACCTAGGATTATATATTTTGTATATATAAAGGAACAATTTTCAAATACATATAGTTATTTATGGTGTTTGTTTGTTAATGATGATATTTCTTTATTGTCATTGTTATTTGATTAGTCATGCTCAGATAGTTTAGGAGCATTGACTATTGTTTGTTGATTTATGCTCAACCAGTTTATGAGCATTTATTGATAATTATGAGAGTATTAAATAATCGCCTTGTGAATTAAGTTTCATAATTTGATTATAAGGTGTTTGAAGAAAATGTTAAGTTAAAAATCATATTTAATAAAGTTGTTTAATATAATCTAAATGGGAGGATAAGACATTTAGAGGATAAATATTTGAGAAAGTTTTATTATAATAAAGGGAAATATAAGATGATTTTAAAGGAACACTCCATATGAGTAAGGTATACAAAATGATTTATATGATTTATAAACAGTTTTTATAAGTAAAAAGAGTTTTTGATAATTTAAATCCCAGTATTGCTTGAAATGATTTCAAAAAGACTTTGAGAAAAGTAGTAGTATTATTTGGAAGTATTTACAAGTACAAATATTTCAAAGCAATTTTTTTAATAAAGATACATTTTCTTTGGATAGTTCGAGGAAAACATCTCAATTAGTCTTGTGGTAATCTGAATAATCTTCTAAGTGATGGTTTAATGTTTGGTTAGAGCATCTCCAACAGCTGATTGGATATTACAAAATGTAATATGTGCACCCGTTTTGCCTTCCAACAAAGTGCAGAAATCTCAATAGTGTGGATTTTGAGGTCGAAAGTTTGGGGATGCAGGATTGTGATGGGCGCTTGTTCAACAAGCGCCTGGGATACAGGTGCTGGTTGAACAAGTGCCCAATAATATCACTCTCCAACGGCAAACTCAACCGCTACTTTCCCCTCAACGGCTACTTTCCTTCTTCATAAACACCTCCTCTTCTTCTCCTTTCACAATAACCATTCAATCCCAATTCCAATCTTCCTTCTCCCACTAATCTCAATTCAAATTTTTTCTGACTTCAACGTTGATGTTGCAAGGTGTAGTTTTGAAGGATATGATTTACAAGACGTTTTGACTCATATTGGTGGAACAGTTACTAATGGAAGTTGGAATGCTGCGGAAGACTATGATCTTTGCTATATTTGGTGTGCACTCTCAACCGATCTTATTCGAGGTACCGACCAAAGTGGTGAGACTTTTTCGGGCAAAGTTACTAATTGTTTCAATCACAAGAACATCGATCATAAAAGAACTGTATCTTGTATCAAAGGCCGTCATGAAAAAATTAATTGTCAAAGCAAACATTTGATTCTCAAATGTTCAAGTTAAAGCAAACAAATCCCAATGGATTTGGAAATGAAATGCATTTGGTAAGATTTATTAAATACTCAAACGTTCTTTTTTATTAACTGCTGTTTTCTAAATATTATACTATTTTTTTTTAGAGAATAGCAGCAAACAAGCTGTTTAAACAAATCTACAAACCGGATAATAAACAAGCACCACATTCTTATCAGTTCATATACGTTTATGACATGTTGGTTGAGTATGTTAAATGGAAATCATCACTACAAAAAACTTTCCAAGACGTTCAATCGAATAGCAGTCGTGGTAAAGCTGCTAGAGTTGGAGAAAGCTCTAGTCCTAGAGAATCGTGCAGAAGCTACGGTTTTGGTTCAGAAGAGGACCTAACCCCTAACCCTACTGAAGATCAATTTGTTAGGCCACAGGGAGCCAAAGCAGCAAAAAAGAAGCAGGCTGCTGGAGCGGATCAAGCGGAAACTAAAAAACTTCTATTTGAATCTGAAGATAGGTACAATCGTGCAATGGAGACTCGATCAATTCAACACCAAGAAAGATTGTCAAGAATGGATCAAGTTTTCTCTGGAAATCGTCAGAGAGATGGAGATGCACTTATGTTCATGGGTACCTCACACATGTCAGAAGAACAACGAGAGTATACAGAGCTTAGAAGAAGAGAATCATGAGATGTAGACGTGAAGAGGGAGAGTAACCGTTTTTGTATTTCTAGAACCATTGTATCTTTGAATTACTAGTTGATGCATTTGTATTATGAGTTTTTCTGAATTTCTAATACCATTGTATCTTTGAATTACTAGTAGTTGAATTGTGTTATGAACTTAAGTAAGTGATTGTATTACTAAAACAGTGATATTGCACAACATTGATAAAAGATTACAACAATCCATACGTCACTTTAACATAAAGAAAATAGAACAACGATAATAAGTAACAACACCATACTTAACGATACCAAAGTTAACAACAACAATAAAGTTAAATACAATTTGACTGAGTGCTAGAAAAGTTCCAAAGATGATCTATTAGATCGTCTCTGAGACTTCGGTGGAGTTGTACATTAAGGTACGACATTTGGCTCTCTACATGAAACTCTAGTTCTACTGCGCTTCCAATCATATTTTCGTGCCAAACATCTAGTGGTGTTGGGGCACCCTCGTACACGTAATCTTCTTCCATGTCTCATTCATTCTCTAAAATCATATTATGTAAAAGAACACAAGTGTACATTATTCTTGTCAGACCAGAGCCTACATGGATTGCTGACTATGGAAAATCTGGACTGAAGAACCCCAAATGCTCTTTCGACGTCCTTTCTCTGGACTTCTTGCATAGCTGCAAACTTTGACTGTTTATTGTTTTGTAGGTTTGTAATTGTCTTCACAATGGTACCCCATTTAGGGTATATACCATCGCCAAGATAATATCCATGATCGTACGTGTTACCTCCTAAACTGAAGGTACATAGAGTAGATCTGCCATTTGCTAAACCATTAAACAACGTAGATCATTCCACTATGTTAAGATCATTGTTAGAATCTGACATTCCAAAAAAAGCATGCCATATCCATAAGTCATATGATGCTATGGTTTCAAGAATAATAGTAGATCTACGAGACTTACCCTGATAAGCCCCGGCATAAGCCTTCCGACAATTCTTCCACTCCTAATGCATACAGTCTATACTACCCAACATTCCGGGCCATCCTCTACTACCATGCATATTCATTAACCTTGCTATGTCAACCTCATTTGGTCTTCGTAAGTATTAATCACTGTAAATGTCCATGATAGCTTGACAAAAATGCTCCAAACACTCTAGTACCGTGCTTTTCGCCACATGCAAGTTTTCATCCAGAGCGTCTGCTGGTCCGGCATATGCAAGCATTTTACGCACAGCTGTCATTTTTTGAATACTAGACAATCCCTGAGTACGAGATGCATTTGGTTTGAAGATGAAATATTTATCATGTTGATTGATAAATTGTAGGATTCTAAGAAACAATGGTCGGCGCATGCGAAATCTTCTTTTGAAATCTCCGTTCATGTATGTTGGATTTGGAATAAAGTAGTCTTCCATAAGTCTCTCATTGTATCATGAATGTATATGGTTTTTATACCGACGATCGATAATTGATTCACTGTGTTGTCTACTGGACTGACCAACTTGTAGCGTAGCCATAGCTATTAGCTCCCTTTCACGACGAAAATGATCTTCCATCATTTCATCAAACTCATCACCGCTATCATAAAAAAATATAATTTCTTCGGCAGACATTTTTGTTTAAGCTTGTAAATGTATTAGATATGCCTTACCAATCATACCTCCTCCTATTTATAAGAATCTTTACTTAGTTGTACTCACATGCTTGTTTTCAGAAAAAATTAACAAGCATTTATGACAAGTTGGCAGCTAGCATTGATTGCCTTCAACCACTAGCCAAAAAGTAGATTCCTTAGCTATACACACATGCTTGCTTTCAAAAAAACAAGCATTTATGACAAGTTGGCAGCTAGCATTGATTGACTTCAACCACTAGCCAAAAAGTAGATTCCTTAGCTGTACTCACATGCTTGCTTTCAAAAAAACAAGCATTTATGACAAGTTGACAGCTAGCATTGATTGCCTTCAACCACTAGCCAAAAAGTAGATTCCTTAGCTGTACTCACATGCTTGCTTTCAGGAAAAAACAAGCATTTATGACAAGTTGGCAGCTAGCATTGATTTCCTTCAACCACTATCCAAAAAGTAGATTCCTTAGCTATACTCACATGCTTGCTTTCAGGAAAAAACAAGTATTTATGACAAGTTGGCAGCTAGCATTGACTGCCTTCAACCACTACCTAAAAAGTAGACTCCTTAGTTATACTCACGTGCTTGCTTTAAGGAAAAAACAAGCATTTATGATAAGTTGGCGGCTAGCATTGATTGCCTTCAACCACTAGCCAAAAAGTAGATTCCTTAGTTGTACTCACATGCTTGCTTTTAGAAAAAACAAAAGTGGAAATAATAACAAATTACAATTAACGCAAATAAACTACTGGTTACGATCGAACTTCATGTTCTCAAGGGCATTTCTTAGATGTCTTATTCCTTGTTCCAACTCATTTTCATATGCTACGTCCCTTAGACACAAACAGTCGTCTAACCATTCTGTGTAATTGTAACCTTCTGGCCAGAAGGGACACAATTGGATTCTACGACCTATATTTTCTCCATCTTCCCTGACCACAACCTCAACCGCATAACCGTAGTAGCAACAAACTGGGTACGAGTCGACCACTTGGTCATCAGGAGGTTGAAATTTTGGTACTTGGTTCTCCTCTTGTTGTTGAGGAGGTTGAATATTCACTTGTTCATGTATAGGTTGGACAACCCCGTGTTCATGTATAGGTTGAACATCATCTTGAAGTCTCAGTTGGTCAAGATGTGGGAATTCATGTTCAATGTCTTCGTAGTGTTGCTCTTAATAATTGATATTCCAATCGACATCGGTATGTGGGATCTCGGTAGGAACGTAGCCTGCATTAGAGTCAATAGACGACGGCCAGGAAGGCATTGTTATGAGGAGTAGCAGAATGAAGGACTTAATAACTAAGAAGGAGAGATATTATGTTTATATAGAAGTCTAAGAACATGTAGTGGGCTATTGGCCAACAAGCAACGTGGCTACAGTGTCTGCAAGCAACGTGGCTACAGTGTCTGTCTTATCTCGGTCATTGAATGTCTACAAGCAACGTGGCTACAGTGTCAGCAAGCAACATGGCTACAGTGTTTGTCTTACCTCGGTCATTGAATGTCTGCAAGCAACATGGCTACAATGTCTGCAAGCAACGTGGCTATAGTGTCTATCTTATCTCGGACATTGAATGTCTGCAAGCAACGTGGCTACAGTGTCTGCAAGCAACGTGGCTACAGTATCTGTCTTATCTCGATCATTCAATGTCTGAACGTGGCTACAGTGTCTGCAAGCAACATGGCTACGGTATATGTCTTATCTCGATTATTGAATGTCTGCAAGCAATGTGGCTACAGTGTTTGCAAGAAACGTGGCTACAGTGGATGGTTAGAGATGATATTGTTCATAGTTGGTATTCCTACCGCCTATAAATGTTTCCATCAGTCTTCCTAAATTTAAACATAAACTGCTCAACTAAAATGTCCACCAGTAGTTGATCTTCTTCAGAGTTACTCGCGCTTGTGAAAGCTTATATTGAAGTCGATCGCAGGCATGAAATTATGGTCCAAACAGATGTTCTTGTAAGCCATGAGATGTTTTGGAACATGGTGACTGAAGCTTACAACAATGATCTTGAATGCCGGACTAGGCGGTCTTATTTAGAAATCAAAAATACATATGCTCTTTTTATGATAGCTTGTGATCGTTATCGCGTCATTATCAAGCAGATTGAAGATGAAAATGTTTTTCAATCAAATCGTTCTACTTTTAATTCGCTTTACCTATCCCAATACGGGACGGAATTCATCGGTCATGAAGCGTTTGAACTTCGTCATAGTTGGCTCACGCGTTTAGGCTCTGAATGAGCATTATTACTAGGAACTTGTACTACCCTTTTATCCATTTATTATATGCTATATGATTTTCATAAACCTGTATTATGTTTAGTACTTCAATATTGGAGAACTTCCTATTTCATATTTCAAAAGCTAAAAAGAAACAAATCAACCAGCATAACATGGTACACAGACATAACATAACACAATGGGAAAACATGAATATATACACTAATCTACTAGCGAAACATAGTACAAAGACATAACATAGTACACGAAAACATACTCATACAATGATAATGCAAAAATACAATGTACAACGCGGACAAGCAAATCAAGAACTGAATAAAATCTATGAAACATATCAGTCAATGTGATGTGAACCACTATCACTGTCCGAGGAGTCATCGTGGTCACCTGCATGAGGCTGGATCTGCATCTGGAGCTGCTGAATCTGAGCCTGTAAAGCCTATATCTGAGTATGCTGCTGCTGGTATGCAGTCTGATAAGTCTGATGCATAATCTGGGTATACTGAAGCGTAATACTCTCAAATGCAGCAATCACTCGTCTATCGTAATCCATGTACTGAGAAAACGGAAATGTGTAGAAGAAAAATTATACATTTATGGAGATTATTTTAACTATCAATTAATGTGAAGGTTAAAAGTCATACGAACCTGATGATGCTGATACAAGTCGGCAGATGGTACACCCAATATATCGTCATCTACAGGAAACTGTATGGGATACTCCATAATCTGACCCTGCATATCGTAGGCTCTAAATGAATGAGGAGGAGGGTCGAACACGGAAGGCTACGTGTACTGAGATGATGTAGGTTCAAAGGCAACTGGCAGTACAGGGACTCTACCGGAAGAGGAACACAGACCAATGTGATCGGAGTTCAAACCCCGTATGTAATCAGGTAGCGCGTAAGCACGCGGAGCTACCCTAGCCCAATATGAATCAAAATGGCCCTGTACAGTAAATGCCTCACCATCGACCCATCCCTCAGCCCTTATAGCAGCAATATAACCTAAGCCAACCCTAATATCCCCATACATATCGTCCCATGGGAGCGGATCTGAGGGAATGCGAACTATACCATATAACTGTAGCCAACAACGCTCCCCCAAATACCATATAAATGGACACGTGGGAACCTGAAAGCAAACCCTCCGCCTCGACAAAGCATACTGAAAAGTGAGTGGATGATCACCATCAGGCTCCATAAAATGAATATACTACTCCTATGGATGAAATATAATGTTACCCCACCGCTTCAAATCCATCTGCTGCCTACTCTCCATCAGCTCGTTGTGCACCCCCTGTGCAACACGATGCAAATGCATATCTGGACCCCAACGTCGTAACCAAGGGAAGTAAATATATAGAGTAGCGTTCACCTCTGGAATAAGTCGTGGGTGCATGTTGGTTGTATACTCGTAATACCAGAAAGGTAGAATGTACCAAAAGCCGTACATCTGGCGAGACCGCTGTAGCACATATGTATCCAACGCTACGTTAACCAAGAATGGTTGTGTTGTAATCATAAACATGTAGACCATCCACATCGACTAATCCAGCCAAATAACCAAGTCTAATAGTACGCTTATTATTACTAAAAAAGGTAGACCTAAAACGATATAATAAGAAGGCATGTATAACTGGAGTGTGCGTCTCCTCGGAGGTCCTATAATCTATAATATAGTGCTATAGACAAGGAAGGGTAACAACACTTCCTCTAACCTCCTCGGGAGTCAAAGCCGGTAAATAAACAGAAAACAACTCAAACTCCTCAAATGAAGAATCAAATGGAACAGGAATGCGGTCTGATCGACCAACCTCAATGCCGATGAGCATATAAAAATCTAACGGTGTCAATCCTAACTCAAAATCAGGAAAATGGAAGAGTCGTAGGCCACCATCTCTCAGTCAGAGACTCTACAATGTTGCGGTCTACATGGGCAAATATAGGTAAAGATAGAAAGTCACCGAAAGGTGACGCAAGAAGTCTAGTCAAAATAGGCTCAGGTAACTCATCATAATACTTAGACATACACCTATACCATCCACCTTGCATAGCTATGTGATGAGCCTAAATATAATATTTAATATTGTTAACCTAAATAAACAAATAACATTTGTATACTGGTGATGTGTTGTGCATCAAATAATAAAGATTTAAAAGTATACATGTGGCGTCGCTATAGCTGAAGTAAGATGAAGCAAAATAGTGGTTGGCAAGTCGTGCAAAGATCGTAAACCGTCTACGGTCACCGTAGCATCCGGAGGAGTATGTACTGGTCCGATATTTACATTAGTCGCATAACGAACTGTCCATCTACCAACTCTAACAGGTCTGGGCGGCATATCGACGTAATATTTAATAAAATTAAAACTAAAAAACTAAAAAATTAAAAACTTTTAAACGTATGAAATGAGGGAAATGGGGTTTTAGCGCCTCGTATAGGCGCTAACCCTAGGCGCTTGTTCAATAAGCGCTTGAGGGTCAGGCGCTTGTTGAACTAGCGCCCGCATTATTTTAAATGCGTGCGCTTGTTCAACAAGCGCCTGACCCTCAGGAACTTGTTGAACAAGCGCCTAAATCTAAAACAGTTGGGAAAACCAACACCTCCGATTTTTGTAGTGTACATTTTGTAAGTTTGGATTGCAAAACTGTTGGAGTTGCTCTTAGGCAAACGTTGTAGTGCACTTAGTAAATTATTCCCATTATCATTATGCAATCAAAATGAGTTCGAATCCGAACAAACTAGAGTAAGTGTTAGCAAATAAATTGTTGAAGTTATTTTATACGTAGAAACAAGGCCGGTCCTATGAGTTTTGGTAGCTAAAGCCAATAGCAAAACCAAGGCCCTTATACTAATGTTATTATCGTTAATTGAATCGTTAAAATAATTTATATTTCTATAAATAATGAGGGAAGGAACAAAAATAAATAACTTTATTTGTAACAATAATTCAAGTCATACAACAAAATTAATATTAATTGCTTATGAACATTTTTCTAGCTTTCTGACTACAAAATTACTAATAATATTTTTGTATAAGTTCATTGATCATACCTTGTTCAATCGATAAAAGTGTTAAACCAATCAATCTTTCAATCGATAATGCTTTCTAACCCTTTTTGCATGTCCGGATTCTTATTTACATGTTTCTAAACACTATAAAACATTGAATAACATTGTATATTAAACATTATTGAAATAAACAAACATTTAACAATTTGACTATCTAATCCATTAGTTATAATTTATCTACACCATAGTTTGAAGTGAATATTCTTTTTAACTAATCGATTCCACTAAAAAATTTAACTATAATTTCCTGCAAAAACAAAATTAGTTATTTATCAATAAATTTTACATTAATTAGCATTTAAAAAAATCTATTAACTATAACCAACTCAATCCTTATTATACAATTATTTCAATAACAAACTAACCTAAAATTAGAACATAAGGATCAAAATTGGTAATAGAACATAATGCTATTTACAAATTACAAATATAACTAACTTAAAATAGGAACATACAAACCAAACATTTGAGTTTTATACAAAACTTAAATTGCCACTTGATCTGTTACTATTTTGCTAATGGAATAATTTAATAAAGACAGAAATAGACACATCTATATAGTAAACAAACTGTCAATTTCCAAAACAGAGACAATGACATATGATAATTAATAAATAATCAACTAATTACCTTTCACAATTTCACTTTTCAACAAACAAACAGGAGCATAGTTACAAAAGTAGCAAAATAGCCGATGGAAGAAGATTGGAAGATGTCTAACTATGCCCTAGCTGTGCTGGAGGAGGCTGGAGAAAAGCCTGTATATGCCTATTTCCGTTGCAGTCGAGTCGCCATCGATTGGACTCACCACTTAATCGTCGTTGGTTGGAGTCGATGTCGGTTATCCTCGTCGTTGCTATTTATTATCATCGATTAGAGACTTGGAGTCCCGATTTGCTGTGGATGGAGACCTTGTTTTTTTTCCTTTTGCTTTGTGATTGGTATTGCTGAAAATGGTGCCCTAAAATTTTTGTGGCCCAAAGCCATTGCTTTGCCTGCTTTACCCAAAGGTCGGCCTTGCGTAGAAATATATGTAGTATGATTTCAAAAAGGATTTTTGAAATAAAAACCGGGTATTTAGTTCTTAAGGAAATTGATTTGAAATAAATGGTATTTTAATAAATAATTTGATAAATGAAATTTGTAACTCTTGGATAGAGAAGAGATAATTTAACTCAAGTTTCTAAATTGGTTAAATTGGATAGGTTGGTTTTAATAAGCACCGTTTTAATAAACTATTTGACGTTATTAGGTCAACCCACAAACATTTTTCTTTAGAACATTCTAAGGTAAAAAGGTTGAAATGTTGACGCGGTTTTAAAGATCCATATTTTGTTTGGGCCTCTATTTGTATTTTGAAAAATAAATTAAAATTGACATTTTGTATATACTCTGAGGATGTAGAAGAGTATTATACAAGTAAATAAGAGTGGAATAAGTTTTGAATTTAACATTTTATAAAGATGCATCTTTATAAAATGTTTATAAACCTAAGTGAAAATTTATGAAGTAATTCGTAAATAATTTTATTATTGAATGAAATTTTATAAATGAAAGTGATTTAGAAAGAGATTGGTATAGTTAAGGAACAAATCACAATAAGTACGTAAGTTTTGTGTAGATTGTAACAACCCTAAGTTAGATTACTTGTAATTAAATTAAAATAATAATTTAATTAAACAATTTGAGGATTTTTGTTATTAATTAAATTGGAGTGTATAATCTTTTAAAAAGATTAATGATGATTTTTTAAGTGTTATAACTTATTAATAAAATTTTAATAAGTTAGAGAAAGTGTTAAATTATAAAATGGTGCTTTCTCCTAAATATTAGAATTTAGTGAAAATATAGTTAAAATGGATCTTAATGTGAATTTATTGGTATAAGACATGTATAAAAATTTAGTTAACGCTTTCTAAATAGTTTATAATTTTTATTTGGAAGAAAATAGGATTTTTGATGTTAAATTGAATTTTTATAGCATGTTTTCTTGTTTCTACAAAAGCTGAAAAGTGTCTTTTTCAATAATAAAAACAGGACTTAAATGATCACTAAATCTATGTTTTATTGGCTAATTGTAAAGATTAAGCGGCATACTTAACTTAAGTGTATTCATTTCAATTTTTATGAGTTGTTAACAAGGAGAAGTTTATTTTTAAAATTAGGGAAAAACTAGTTTTTGAGTAATGTTATAATTCGTGCTTATTTTAATTAAAAAGGGGCTTTTGTGCTTAGGTGAAATTTCAGCCCATTCAAATAGTTAGAGTAATTTCTCTAAGTTCTGGAACAAAGAAATAGCCGTACCTTCTTCACAACAGAAACAATTTTTCTTAACCTAAAAGCTCAAGACTAAAAACCTAGAAAGAGAGCAAAGTGAGGTTCTAAACATCAAAACAATTCAAATAAATTCTCAAAAATTCTAAATTTCGATATGATGTTTCTGCCATGTTCCAGCACCTCTCCTTCAAATTTCATGTAATTTGGTTGGGTTTTAATGGGCTAAAGGGGGTTTTGCAAGTTAACTTCGAGTAGATCTGGGCTGAAAAACGAAGGTCAGTGTAAAAATCATAATTACTTCTAGTAAAATAAATAAATTTTTAAATTTGTAGAAGTTGTTCTCAACTCATGTATGCAGCTCCTGTAAAAATTTCGTAGGAAAATGTTGAGATTTTGTACGCCAAACTTCACCTGCACTGAGAACAAAAATGCAGATTTTTCCATGTTTTGGGTGTGTGTTGATGAAATCAATTTTGAGAAAATATGGAATGTTAAGGTGAGTTGTTTAAACTCACGAATTCTATATATAATTGTGTGAAAATCTTTGATTGTTAATGGTTGAATTGGATGAAATATGCTTGCACGCTTATGGTTGATTGATTATATGATGATTGTGTATTGTTTTTGTGGCCAGAGTTGTCCGAAAGCAACTTGGGTTGCTAAATAAGTTCATACTATGGAATTATAATTTAGAGCGACATTGGCTCTAGATATTAAATTTTTGATGGTTTATTGTTTGAATTGTTTAAATATTTTAAAAAATTCTCAAAATGAGAATTTACCCAATCTGATCCTTATTGGAATTTAGTTTATAGAATATGGTGAAATTATATTTATTTCTTATTTCAAAATTTATATTCAAAGCTTTTAAAAATGTGTAGTATTTAATTATAAAATGTTTTTAAATTTACTATTTCAAGTATAAAATTTTGGAAATGTTTTAAAGACAAAAGATAAAACATGGTATTATTTTATAAAAGCTGTGATGAAAGTAATGATTTTTATTTTTAAGTGATTTTTGTTATAAAAGAGGCTTAACTGATTTTGAATGAGTTTCAAAAGCTTTTGTAAATAAGTAACCCATATTTAAAATGAGTTTATGGATTTAAAAGTGATTTTAGAAAATTATATCTTTGTATATATATATATATAATTAATTTAAAACTCCTTTATTTTATTTATTATCTAATTGGGATTTTATTGGAATTCATGCTTTTCTATGAAGCAAAGAATTTTGATAAACGATTGAATTGTCGTATTGGTATGTGACATTTCATACAATTCTTTCACTTATTATTATAATTTTTTTAAATAGAAATTACTAGCTTTTAGTAAATACTTGAATTTACTTTCCATTATGGGACAGTAAGTTAAATCCTAGTGATTACTTAAGTGACAGTAATTATACTATCTTAGGGTGTTCGAATTTCAGGCCAATAGATCCCCGAGAGACGATGACTCATTTTTCATCGATCTTCAAATCGATACGCTCTTAGATTAGGTAGGCAGACCTATTTTGGAGGATTAAGTTTGTTATGGTATGACACGGCTGCCCTTTCGACCCTTGGACATGTGTTATATGCATGCCTATTAGTTTATTTTTGGTACAGTAGACGATGTTTGCTTATTTTGTGGGATTTGGTAAATTCGATTAGTAGTCTATTTTGTGGGATTGGGTTACTACACTATATGGCAGAGTCTTTTTGGTTTATTAGACTGTTATTAGTTTATTTTGGTTTGTTAGATTCCGTGTCGCTGTTTTTAAACTGATAGTTGACTACCATTATTATTTCATTAGTGATATTATTTCTTCAGAGATTTTGGGATAGATATTTAGGCCCCGTTTGGCTTGTCGTTTTTAGTTTTGTGTTTTCGTCTATACAAAAGCGTGTCCGTTGTATGTATCGTTGAAAAACAGACAATTTTGAAAAATGAAATTAACATGTAAAATAGAAAACAAGTTTATTTTGTTTTTCGTGTTTCGAAAGATAACAAAAGCATGGAGAACAATCCAACTCCTTTGTTGTCCGTTGGTCGTCGCAATGGCTAAGAATTATAAATCTTCTTCTCTTATTTCTTGCTATTTCTTAGTGCAAGTTGAAAACACAAAACTCAAAATACAAAATGAAACCAAACGGGCCCTTAGTTTCTTTTGGCTCTGGAGAAATTTTGAATTGTTATCACTATATTTTTTATGATAGTCGGTTTGAGACTTGATCTAGATTTGTGAAATGGTGATTTGGATTTGATATGCTTTTTTATGATTTTGGTTTTAGGCATATTTTTATATATGGCTTATTATTATTGTTAAGTCATAAAATTACGACATCACTATTTCATTTCTTTATTAGATATAGTCTGGCCCGTTTATTTTTAAAATACTCGGGTTGGGCCGAGACTCTATAGGTACTAGGACTCGTTGACCTTTAGATCTTGGACTAGCATTGAAGTAGACTGTTTTGACTATTTTAGTTTACTTCATACTTATATATATTGACATTAGGAGTTTATGTCATGTATATTATCTAGTAGTCATTGTGTACCTAATATAGTACTTTTGGACGTGATGTATACATATTATGTGGGTCTTGTACCGATATTTTTGTAGACTCGCTTTCTATTATGTATATGATGTATATTATTCCATTGTGATCTGTGACTCTAATTCTATTTTATCTATATTACATACCGTTCTGAATCGTTTTAATTGGTGTGTTTATTACTTTTAATAATATTGTACACGTCAAATTTTTCAGTTCAGATCCTCTAAAGGTAATAAAGACGTGTCAGTGTTAGTACAAATATATATTCACATTCGATCGTGCTTAACCAGCCGTATTCTCTGTGTTATTAGACGACATTACTTGCAATTTTCTTTAATGGTATGGGTATAACGGTGGGGTTATTACATAGATCATTTTATCCATGTGGTTCTTGATCTAGGATTTGAGTACATAACTTCGAGGTGATTCACACTAGTGTGGAAAAGGATTTCTCACTAGATTCTTATCAGCGAACACTTGATTCGGATTCTCGATATGATACTGAGGTTTTCTATCATAATATATGGCTATGCAAGAAGAACAGAGGTTTCTAATCAAGGAACCTGATCGAAGCCTGTACTAGGGAGGTCGAGTGACCGATACTATTTCGGAAGTAAAGTCTATGTATCTGAGCAAGTGTTCAGATCAGATATTGCATACGGATAATCTATGTTAATCATACGGGCTTAAGTATATTTGTATGCTTTGTTATGTGGTTTAGGAAAGTTTAGGGAGTGACTTTCAATTTTATTTGAGGGAGGTTAGATAATCTTCTAAGCAATAACTAAAGGCCGATGAGCGTAATGGTACGCTTAGGAAATTATCTATATCCTTGGACGATGGAGAAAGTTGTGAACCTAAGAAAAATTATAAATATTGTTTGTTACTCATTTAACATTTTAGATAATGGTAAGTGTTAATTTATTCCTTTATGGAATTTGTTTTGATTGATAGTGTGATTTTATGTACTATAGTTTATAAAGTTTGAATTTACAAACAAAGGATTTTAAAGTTGTTGTTTATTAGGACTTGAACCCCGGTGCTTTTGGAAAATTGTTTTCGGAAGCATTTGTGAAAGAAATAATATTATTATTATTTCAAAAGTTTTAGTGAAGTATTATTATCTCGAAAACATTGGTAAAGTATTATTATTTCAAGATATTTGAAAAGAGTCTTGTGGAGTGATTTTTCAACTTTTCAAATATTTTTGGTTATGACTAAAGTTGGGCAATTGGGGTTTTTTGATTTGGAAGACTCGCCAGGTATATTTGTTTACTCTAGTTATTGTTTTATAAGGAACCGAAATACCCTTGGATGCTCCGTGTTGTTTTGATTCTAGAGTTATACCCTACTTCGATAGGAGGCGCCCCCTTCTTGTCATAATTGATTTTGGTTTTGATTTATTTCTCTTTGGAAAAATTTGAAAATATATTTTGAATATAAAAAAATCTGGGCATTTAGTTCTAAATTTATCTTTTGAAAAGATTGGATGTATAGTATTTTATTATAGAGTAGTCTTTGTACTTTTGTTGCATGTGGTTGTTATATTTCTTTTGGTTGCATGTGGCTTTATATTACACTAGAATTGTGTAACGATCCCGATTTAAAGACGAATTTAATTTTGTAATTAAAATTTAATTTTTGGATTAAATTATGGATTTGTTTGAATTTTTCAAATTTAATAAAATGTATTTACTTATTTGTTTTTGAATTTGATTTGAAACTCAAAGTTAAATATTTTCAATTGAATTGAATTATAAAATCAACACATTAGCTAGTAAATGAACAAAAGAAAATCTATATACCAATGAAAATGTAAGTACATATAAAATATAAAGTAAGAGCATAGCAATAAATTAGGTAAGTTCAAATAATATATTGATAAACTTTGTAAAATATAAAGTAAATATTAAAAACAAATGTAAGAGAAAATAAAATACATAGAAACATGAAACATTTGCGTACAAAACAAACTGCACAAGTAAATATAACAAGTGTAGCCTGGAAGCTATCAAACCTGATGTTAGCTGATGCAAATCAAGTATCAGGTCGGAGCAAACATAAACAAAGCCTGTAAAAGTGTTTATATTCAAAGCAAAGAAAACTGTATAAACATAATTAAATAACATAAGTTGTGAACAAGAGAGGAAGCAAGCAAGTTAAAAGTCATCTCAGTGAATAAAAGAATGAAAATATATATAATATCTACAACATAAAACTGCAAACATACGAAAATGATAAAATCAAATGGATTTTTAATATAGGAAAAAGTACACTAGTACAAGCTTATACAACCAAAATAGGATTTGCATTTAATGCCCATCTCCTCAGCACGAACTGGTTTCATCTCAGCTGAAATGTAAACTTCATTTCAGTTTATAACATAATGTCTTTAGTCAACAAAAGAAGAAACATCTCTGACTAAAAGGAGTAAGCCTATGCTTGATAGCCTTCCCCTATACACACTGTCCTCTCTATATTTATATGTATATATCTTCTTCATATATACATTCATATCAGTTCTTGTTCGTTCAAACCAAATAAAAGCAACTAATTTAAATATCCTTCAAGTTCAAAGAAAAAATCTCTGACCCAAAATATTGTACCAGACAACACTTACCTTCCTCTGTGCAAACTATCTTCTTCTATATATACATGTATATTTTCTTATTCCTACTTGTTTAAGAAAACAACATGGCGAAACCAGGGACAAACTATAAGCCATATCATTCAATTTAACAACAAAGCAAGTTTAAAAAGATCAAAATAAAATCTGGAAACCCAAAGCAAACAGATTCAAAGAAGAAAGCAACTCTGCAGTCTTCAAAACAACAGAGGTCCTCTGTTCTCCTTCCTGAAAACGGTGAGCAAACCATAAATCCTTAAAATTATATATATATATATATATGTATATATATATATGTTGCATGTGAATAATGTTCGATGATTGCTTTGCTTATATGTACATATGTGAGCCTGTGTGTTTTCAGTTCATTTTATCATCTCCGTGATGAGAAGTACAGTGGTGATGTTAAAATCATATTAAATCAAATATTGTAATTCATTATTTCAGAGTTATAACTTGAATCTATGTAGCAAATTATGATTTTTAAAACTGAAACGAGGATTTTTAGTGTGGAATTTCAAGAGCAGTTCACATTTGAATAAAAATTGAATTTTTACCAATTTCTCGAAATTTAATCAGTAATAAATGATGAAACTTGAATTGAAGCAAGTGTAAACGATTGTGATCTCAAGAAAAATATGCCATAATTTTTCCATTGCATAATTTAAACGAACGAGATTATTTTAGGGTTTTTGTTCGAGTTTTTGGACTTGTTTGAAACGAGGCGAGTTCGTCTCCTCTGTTTGATCGAGTTTCACGAGACTCGAGGGGATCGAAAGCTGGGGATGTGACGCGTCTCTGGGAGGAGCAGCAGGGGTTCTTACGGTCGAGATCACTGGCGAGGGAGGGATTTTCGATGGGGATGGCTACAGGCCTAGGTTGAATGGGTTGAATTTTGTTTAGATGGTGATACCCTCAATCTGAGTTACGGGGGTCATCGGCAGGGTTGAAATCGACCTGATGATGGTCGCGGTGGAGGTCGAATCGTCGCCGTCTTCTTGTGCACATGCACGGCGTGGGTGTTGATATCAGGTGGTGAGTGTCGCGAGTGATGCTCGAGTGAAATGGTGATTGTCTCGGGTTCGTACTCGAGTACGTGAGCCCATTTACCTGTTGTTTTTTTTTATATTTGAGTTAATGTAAACTTAAGCTAACTGGAAGAAAGAAAAAAAGAAAAGAAGAATAGGAAGAAGAAGAGCAGGTGGGAAGGAGAGAGACTCGGGGTAATCTCGGGTTGTTTCAATGAATTTACCAAGTAACTAATGTTAAATTCACAGTTAAAAATGTTAAGCAAATTTTAGTAGTTATCTTGTAACTAATGTTGACTATTTTGAATTGAGAATTTATTTCAAGTATTAATTAACCAAGTGGATACATAACAATGTTTCCTAAAACCTTGATTAATATTTTATAATTAATAGTTAATATAAGTAAGTTTTAATTTTAGTTAAAATTAAAGTTTCAAGTTAGTAATAAATCGATTTCAAAGCTTAAGCAAGATTTTTAAATGTTAATTAAGGTAAATAATTTTTATTAACTAATTGTTTGAAAAGCAATTGAGAATGATTTATAATAGTATATAATTTCAGATTGGTAAACAAAAACTTAAGTGTTTACCTCATTGGTAATTAAAAATTGTTTATTTGATAATTGAAATTAATTAATTTATAATTAGTAGTCAATTAAGATAATTGATTAGGGAATCATTAATTATAAATTTAATTAATTTAATCATTAAGAATAATTAATCATTGATTTAAATAAATTAATAAAAATAGTGATGTGGTTAATTCTTTTTACCTTCACCTTAAATTGAAGATGATTGACTATCATCAAGTGTTGTATACTGGATTGATATTTCTATTTGTGATTGTGATACTATGTGATGTGAACTGCCTAATGCTGTACTGTGAATTGTGATTGTTTCTGTATATATATGTGAAACCCCTTTGCCCGTAAAACGGCATTTGAATTTCGATGTGACAGGGAGTCGGATTCCAGTTGGTTATCCGAAACCCACATCGAATTGTAATGATGAATCTTCGTGATTGATAAGTTTATTTTATCTGTGAATCTGTGAATGAAGATAAGCGTTATGAGTTATATCGCTTATCGATATTGATATATCTATGTTGATTAATGCTGTGTACTATTGTGTAAAACCTCTGGACCACTCTTATACACACACAAATATGGGTAGCAAGTGGAAAACGGTTAAGTCACAGATATTTGAATTTAATTCAAAATATTTTTAAAAGTTGAATTTTAAATTCAAACAGCTTTGGAAATGAAATTGAATTTAATATAAAAAGTTTTTTAAAAAGGGATTCCAAATATAAAAGTATTCTCCATCACTTGGTTAAAATTCGAATAATTTGATTTGAATTGGAATTCAACATTTGAAATTGAATTCTATATTTAGCAATTATGATTTTAAAACGATATACAAGCTTATATGGGTTTTAAACCGTTTTTATATTGTTGTTTTGGGAATTTGAATTAACCCAAAGTTTTTAACCTGTATTAATGAAATCAAATTTTCCAAAATGAAAACAGTTGTTTTCAAATAAAAGTTTTCGCATAAGAAACGAATTTCCAAATTTGTATTAAAAGGAATTCCAAGTTTGAATTGAAATAGTTTTCCAAATTATGAATGAATCTTTGAAAACAGTTTTTAAAGCTATGAGATAAATCTTGATTTTAAGATTTAAATGAGTAATACAATTGAAAAGAAAGTTTGTTTTTGAAATCCGTAAATGAATCTTTGTGAAGCTGAGTAAACTTTGTGAAATGAATCTTTTTGTTTAAAGGATTTGAAATGGTAATTGGTTTAAACCATTTGAAAGAAACTTTGGAATAATTAAGTTGTGACTTAATTGAAACCCCAGATCCATATGTTTTTAAATATTGACCCATTCTGAATAGTGATACGTCGTATATGGATGTCATTTGAAGACCGGTGTTGAAGACCGGATATTTTCGAAAATGAAAGGACAACCTGTCGAATGTCTCTGCACCGAGTTGCTCCGGTATAGAGGTTTATTCACTCTTTTGTGATGGGAAGTCCGGACGTGATTAGAAAATTATCCGGATTTGCAAGGGCTTCTTTGGAAGTGCCTTCGGTTCTGTTCGATCCCGGAACAGACTTGTATGGATTGTATGTCTGACATTACAAATTGAAATATAAAGCTGATTTCTTTCAAATACATTTCTGTTGGTGGCGGAGAATTTATTCTCTTAGCTTAACACCCTTCTCTGAGACGTACGAGCTCAGAGGTTATGTAGTTGAAATTTATCAGCGATATATTCCTAATTTGGTAATGTGGCATGCTAAGTGTTGCTGTGTGATGATCAGTGTTTGATCATTTGTGATATGATTATTTGTTTGATCATTTATCTTTGTGATCATTGGTTGATCATCTGTTGACCCAAAGCATGGCTTTGTGCCAAAGCGTAGCTTTGTGGACGAGACTTCGTCGAACCTCACAAACCGGTAATGGTCGAAACAGGAATTGTGCGGCAAGGTTTCAGAGGTAGCTTTCCTAGGGTATGACCATTCCTTCTGGAAAAGGGTAGTATCATGGTATGCAGCCCAGATACTTACTCATGTGGACACACTTTATTTATTATGTGTGATGTTGGTTAGAGAGCTCTCGTTTAAAGGTCCCAAAGGACCGGGGGTGACATATCTGAGGTTTTGTATATTCCCCGGGAAGGGGGGTAGCCGGCCTTGTTTGGCAGAGAGCAGGTTGTCTCTCGGAGCGTCCCGCCAGAGGCGTTTCTTTCGTGGCATAGGAAGTTCCTTAGCCGGACCATTTGTTGGAAATCCAAACAAAACAATACGAGCCCTGTACGGTTTTAGTTGTATTACCTGCCATGGAATGTGGCGGTAACCTGCTATTGAACATGGTAGCTATAGTAGGCATAAGTGCGAAATGTCTATGCGGGCTAAGATTTATATTCTACTTTCGAAATACTTTCTACACTATGCACTAATAATAATATCAAAAAATGATTTGATTTTTGCGTAGTAAGCATCTTTGACTATCGCAAGGAGAAATCACCTCCGATTCTGCATTTGCATTGTGTGTGTGTGCGGGAGGCCTTATGGTAGTTTCATTTTCTAAAAGCATTGCGAATTGACTTTAAAATCCTCTTGTTGTTTGTTTTTAAAGATAAACTATTTTTGTTGCTCACACCAGTCCCATGACTGACCCGGAGTTTATTGTTTCTTTCCTAAACTCTGAGTGCTCAAAAAATTTCGACACGAGCAGTCTAGAGTTTGGTTTTTCAGATATTCAGATTTAGTAGATTATCTGAGGTAGTTCAGTCTTTGGATATGGATCGCACTTGTTTATCTGGGTGCAACGATGATGGTGGATCGAGCTAGGAGTTTTGGAGCTTTGGATCAGAGTTGCAGTATTGGATTCTGTGAAAACTCATCTTATATATCGTGTCATATTCCGCTGTATTTTGTATATGTATATTCTCTGATTTTGATGGGTATCATTGTATCAGATTGATGTATTGGATATTGTATTCATGTTGTATCAATGATATCATCTCGTATTTCTGTTGTGTTATTTATCATTTAATGGTGTTGCAAGCTCCCGCGATACGAATTTGATGTTGTCGGACATCGAGTTCAGGTCGTGACAAATTGGTATCAGAGCTGAAGGTTGAGTAAGAACTTTAGCTACGGAGTGTAACACATTAGATGACTCATTAGAGATAGGGTGAAGTATATCCTAGAATGAGTACAACCAGTGGAACCAAAACCCAAATTTCTTAATCTATTCTTTTTATCTGTTGTTATTCTCTAAGATATTTCGTTCGAATGCCTAAATCGGTTTTCTTACTATTCACAGATAGTAAGAATGAGTGGAAGAAGAGGATGAAATAGGAGACAGGAAAGTACCACTTCAGCTGGTCAAAACCCTACAACGACAGATATTTCCATTAAATCTCAATCAAATTTGGCTGATCTATATCGAAGTTTTTCTAGACTTGGTGGAAAACCATTCTCAGGCAAAGAATCTGTTATCAAAGCGCAAGCTTGGATCCGATCGTGCGAAAGGATTTTCAAGGGACTAAAATTAGAAGATGATCAGATGCGATTGATAGCTTCTTGGCAATTCCAGGAAGAGGCTTTAGCTTGGTGGGAAACAGTTACCATAGATGAGTCGGTGGATAAATTTACTTGGAGTCATTTCAAGGAAGTGTTTGAGCAGAGATATATGCCATCTGCTGGTATCTCTAGAATGTTCCAGGAGTTTATGAATTTGAAGCAAGGAAGTTTATCATTTGAAGAGTACTTGAACAGATTTATTGAATTATCTCGATTTGGTCCAGAATTGGTGAATACACCGTTAAAGAAGAATGAAAAGTTTATTCGAGGAATGAACAAGGAGTTTCAGGAATGGATGACTACTCACGTTAAGGAATCTTTTTCTGAATTAATTGATATAAGCAAACTTTAGTAAAGAAGGTGTATGCAATCAGAGACGATTCTTCAACCTTAAAAGTTAATTAAGGAAAAGAAATTTTATAAGGTAACCTATCTCGTTTACGACTAAATTGTTCGAATTTTGTTCGACATGAGAACTACCCTTAGTTTTATTCTCAGCAAATCATAAATGAGTTAAATCTTGAATCTGAGATCGGAATTGAATCTATTTCTGTCTATTTCATTGAGTTTCGATAGAATCTATGAACGGTTAGTTATCCTTTTGAACTAACCAATAACCATGTATACTTCATAGATCAAGTAACCCAATTGTTTCAAAATCGATTGAGTTGTTCTCACATCTATTGTTGATATTCTGATTTGGTAAGCCAAATGCAGAATTGATATCCAGTTTGATCTGGAAAGATATTTCTTTATCTTTCATCTATCTTTGTTATCTCTCTCTGGCGAATTTCGAGGATGAAATTCTTTTTAAGGGGGGAAGTCTGTAACGATCCCGATTTAAAGACGAATTTAATTTTGTAATTAAAATTTAATTTTTGGATTAAATTATGGATTTGTTTGAATTTTTCAAATTTAATAAAATGTATTTACTTATTTGTTTTTGAATTTGATTTGAAACTCAAAGTTAAATATTTTCAATTGAATTGAATTATAAAATCAACACATTAGCTAGTAAATGAACAAAAGAAAATCTATATACCAATGAAAATGTAAGTACATATAAAATATAAAGTAAGAGCATAGCAATAAATTAGGTAAGTTCAAATAATATATTGATAAACTTTGTAAAATATAAAGTAAATATTAAAAACAAATGTAAGAGAAAATAAAATACATAGAAACATGAAACATTTGCGTACAAAACAAACTGCACAAGTAAATATAACAAGTGTAGCCTGGAAGCTATCAAACCTGATGTTAGCTGATGCAAATCAAGTATCAGGTCGGAGCAAACATAAACAAAGCCTGTAAAAGTGTTTATATTCAAAGCAAAGAAAACTGTATAAACATAATTAAATAACATAAGTTGTGAACAAGAGAGGAAGCAAGCAAGTTAAAAGTTATCTCAGTGAATAAAAGAATGAAAATATATATAATATCTACAACATAAAACGGCAAACATACGGAAATGATAAAATCAAATGGATTTTTAATATAGGAAAAAGTACACTAGTACAAGCTTATACAACCAAAATAGGATTTGCATTTAATGCCCATCTCCTCAGCACGAACTGGTTTCATCTCAGCTGAAATGTAAACTTCATTTCAGTTTATAACATAATGTCTTTAGTCAACAAAAGAAGAAACATCTCTGACTAAAAGGAGTAAGCCTATGCTTGATAGCCTTCCCCTATACACACTGTCCTCTCTATATTTATATGTATATATCTTCTTCATATATACATTCATATCAGTTCTTGTTCGTTCAAACCAAATAAAAGCAACTAATTTAAATATCCTTCAAGTTCAAAGAAAAAATCTCTGACCCAAAATATTGTACCAGACAACACTTACCATCCTCTGTGCAAACTATCTTCTTATATATATACATGTATATTTTCTTATTCCTACTTGTTTAAGAAAACAACATGGAGAAACCAGGGACAAACTATAAGCCATATCATTCAATTTAACAACAAAGCAAGTTTAAAAAGATCAAAATAAAATCTGGAAACCCAAAGCAAACAGATTCAAAGAAGAAAGCAACTCTGCAGTCTTCAAAACAACAGAGGTCCTCTGTTCTCCTTCCTGAAAACGGTGAGCAAACCATAAATCCTTAAAATTATATATATATATATATATGTTGCATGTGAATAATGTTCGATGATTGCTTTGCTTATATGTACATATGTGAGCCTGTGTGTTTTCAGTTCATTTTATCATCTCCGTGATGATTGCTTTGCTTATATGTCTCTGGGAGGAGCAGCAAGGGTTCTTACGGTCGAGATCACTAGCGAGGGAGGGATTTTCGATGGGGATGGCTACAGGCCTAGGTTGAATGGGTTGAATTTTGTTTAGATGGTGATACCCTCAATCTGAGTTACGGGGGTCATCAGCAGGGTTGAAATCGACCTGATGATGGTCGCGGTGGAGGTCGAATCGTCGCCGTCTTCTTGTGCACGTGCACGACGTAGGTGTTGATATCAGGTGGTGAGTGTCGCGAGTGATGCTCGAGTGAAATGGTGATTGTCTCGGGTTCGTACTCGAGTACGTGAGCCCATTTACCTGTTGTTTTTTTTATACTTGAGTTAATGTAAACTTAAGCTAACTGGAAGAAAGAAAAAAAAGAAAAGAAGAATAGGAAGAAGAAGAGCAGGTGGGAAGGAGAGAGACTCGGGGTAATCTCGGGTTGTTTCAATGAATTTACCAAGTAACTAATGTTAAATTCACAGTTAAAAATGTTAAGCAAATTTTAGTAGTTATCTAGTAACTAATGTTGACTATTTTGAATTGAGAATTTATTTCAAGTATTAATTAACCAAGTGGATACATAACAATGTTTCCTAAAACCTTGATTAATATTTTATAATTAATAGTTAATATAAGTAAGTTTTAATTTTAGTTAAAATTAAAGTTTCAAGTTAGTAATAAATCGATTTCAAAGCTTAAGCAAGATTTTTAAATGTTAATTAAGGTAAATAATTTTTATTAACTAATTGTTTGAAAAGCAATTGAGAATGATTTATAATAGTATATAATTTCAGATTGGTAAACAAAAACTTAAGTGTTTACCTCATTGGTAATTAAAAATTGTTTATTTGATAATTGAAATTAATTAATTTATAATTAGTAGTCAATTAAGATAATTGATTAGGGAATCATTAATTATAAATTTAATTAATTTAATCATTAAGAATAATTAATCATTGATTTAAATAAATTAATAAAAATAGTGATGTGGTTAATTCTTTTTACCTTCACCTTAAATTGAAGATGATTGACTATCATCAAGTGTTGTATACTGGATTGATATTTCTATTTGTGATTGTGATACTATGTGATGTGAACTGCCTAATGCTGTACTGTGAATTGTGATTGTTTCTGTATATATATGTGAAACCCCTTTGCCCGTAAAACGGCATTTGAATTTCGATGTGACAGGGAGTCGGATTCCAGTTGGTTATCCGAAACCCACATCGAATTGTAATGAAGAATCTTCGTGATTGATAAGTTTATTTTATCTGTGAATCTGTGAATGAAGATAAGCGTTATGAGTTATACCGCTTATCGATATTGATATATCTATGTTGATTAATGTTGTGTACTATTGTGTAAAACCTTTGGACCACACTTATACACACACAAATATGGGTTGCACGTGGAAAACAGTTAAGTCACAGATATTTGAATTTAATTCAAAATATTTTTAAAAGTTGAATTTTAAATTCAAACAGCTTTGGAAATGAAATTGAATTTAATATAAAAAGCTTTTTAAAAAGGGATTCCAAAAATAAAAGTGTGATGACCCGGATTTTAACATCTGTTAATTGGTAATTAATAGGATTTAATAATAATGTATATATATATATAACTAAAAATATTTGAATATACATAAATGGATTTAAACTATAATAAATGTTGGATTATAAATCTCTGGAAATGATAAATCTTATAGTAAATTAATAAATATATATAAATAGATATATGCAAACTTTATAATGCTGGAAATCATAAGTATATGATATACAAGTATATAAGAGTGCATATCTATGTATTTATGTAATCTATTAATTAAGGGAATAATAGCTTAAGTTTAAAATAAGATTTAATAAAAGGTTTAATATACTTTCTTTTAAAATTTATACATAAAATAAACATAGTTTGTATAAATATAAATATAAAACATAATACTTAAATTAATAAAAAAAACATTAACAAAAAAATAAATTTATAGTTTTTGACATTTGTGGCTTTTGTATAACATGCAAAGACAAGTGGCATGGTTTTCTTTTAAGTAAAAAAAAATGTTATAAGAAGAAATCTGTATACAATTCAACACTTTTCCATTTTCATTTTCTTAACTCCGTTCTTTTTCTTTCATCTCCTCTAAACTGTAAATCAAAAGAAAACAAGAACAAAATCAAACAAATTAAAAACTGAAGCATCTTCAACCTGAGGTAGAAGTTCCAAGCAAATCAGAGTTCAATTAAAAATACAAGCAAGACTTAAGAGTAGATTCAATTCAACTTCAAAGCTTCAGATCAATAAAAGATCAAAAGCATTTTTTTCAGATTTCAAAATTCTGTCCAGTGTTCTCTGTCCTTCCAAGATTTGTGAGTAAACTTCCCTTTTAAAAACTAAATCCTTTTTATTTACTTATGTATGTGATGATTGATGAGAATAATGACTGGAAAATGTTTTGCATGGATGTGGAAATACATTTTTGTTGAGTGTACAAGTTGAAAATGCTAAATGTATGCGTGCATGTCTCTGTTTGTTCATCAGGCCCAAAAACTTACTCAAAACTTGATTTCTCTTCCCATAAATCATATTAGATTGTGATGTTTATAGGAAATATGTTTGAATGAACTAAATCTTGTTTTTTAAAAAAATATTTCAAATGGTAGTTAGCGAGTGGTTAACTGGAAAATAAGAAATTACAGTGAAAATCAATTCAAGTCAAAATTTTGATTTTTAAAATTACAAGTTTTGATTATATATCTGGATTCGTGCTTAGAAACCATGATTTTTAATAGTAATTTCAAGATTTTTAAGCTAGTTATTGTTGAGAATTTATAAGATGAACGGGAATGGTTCATTAGTCAAATTCTGGCAACCCAATCATTTGCGTGGGCCAAGACTGGGTATGGAGGAAGTGTAGGCGGTGTGGAGTTTGAGAAAAATGTCTCTGGATTTTCTTATGACCCACGGCAGTCAAGAGAGGTGGTAGTAGGGTTTGTAGGCTGTTTTTGACCGAGGATGTTGTCAGGACAATTTCGTCGTCGTGAGTGGATCGAAGTGGATCGGATCAGGGGGAATCGAAGCAGAAGATTGCGGTGGAGGTTCAGGTGTGATGGCGAGGTTCCTCGTGGACATAGGCGGTGGCGCGAGACGATTTTGTCGATCGAGCTTTGTGTTCCAGTGGTGTCGTATAGCTCTATTTCGTTTTCCGGCGTTATTAACGGAGCTGAGTGGTCGTTTGGGTTGAGATGATCATCGGGGACTTGCGGGTGATCTCGGCGAGGATCAGAGGTAGGTGGTTCGTAGGTGCACGTGCACGCGTGTCAGTGGTTTGGGATGAGAGGGTGGACTCGTGGAATGACTCAAGGAAATGGGCAGGATGACTCGAGATCGTCTTCGGGTTAGCATAAGTGTTTTGCGTGTAGCAGGTTTAAGTTTAAAATTAAATCCAAGTTTAAAGAAGTAAAAGAAGAAAGGTAATGGTCTCGGGTAGGGAATCGGGTGTTATTCGGGTTTGACCCGAAGAAAATTTGTACAGTTTTTAAGATTAAATATAAATAAGTTTTTAAATTTAAAATGAATCTAGTTTTGAACCATTTCTTAAAATTTATTTCTTTATATAATAAATGTCTTAAATAATTGTTTTAAGGAAATTATATAATTTTTTTAAATTAAATTTGTTAAGATAAATGCTTAAGTTATTTTAAATTTAAATTAAATGATTTAATTAAGTAAGTTAGTTATAAAGATTAATGTTTTAAAATATGATTATGCTAATTAAAAAATTAAATAAAGATAAATGGTTTATCTTAAGGTTAATTAAGATCTTGGATGATTAAGGATTAATTAAATTAATAAAGTAATTAAAGAGTAATTAATTAATTTAATTAATTAATGATAAAAAAATAGTTAATTAATGTAATTACTTATGACTTAATTAATTAAAGATTAATTAATTCATAATTAAGGATAAATTAATTAAGTAATTAGAGATTAATTACTTAAATAAAATTACTTAATGTAATGAAAGAATAATTAATCAAGGGTGATTAATTAAGATAGATAATTAAAGGATGATTGATTGGTTTGTAATCAATTAATGTTGAGTAAAGATAATCTAAGTGATTAAAGATTAGTAATTAATTTAATTAAAGATAAATTAAATTAATTTTGGAAGTGATTAATCTTGCTTATGAGTGATTGATTGATATGGTATGCCTTAGATTAGTTGATACCTCTGATATGTGATTTGTGATGCTATGCGATATGATATGTTTGTTTTAAATTGTGATAATGTGGGTATCTATCGATAATGAATTACTGTGCAAAAGGTGACACCCTGTATTTAAAATTTGAATTGTATTCCACTTGAATAACTTGGAATAAGATGATTTGGGATTCAAAGAGACCGGAGTCGGGTATCAGAAATATCCGACACCACTTCGATTTGAAATCTTCTATAAATTCCTTATAGATTGACATGTGAAATCAATTGGCTGGTTTGGGATAATATGGATCATTTACACTAAGTTGGATACTTAGATATTGTTTTGTGAAAATAAAATGTGGACTATATAAGTTGTTTACTTGTAGTAAAGTACGAGTTACCCCGGGTTTAAATAAGTTCTATGGATTGGGATTTCTTGTTATATAGGTTTACTCACGCTGGTTTCCAGCCTGACCCGGGTGTTACTTTGATGTAATGCTCGGGTCAGACCGAGTATTACAGATTTCAGGTAAGGACGTTCTGGAGCTCAGGAGGCGAGCTGGATGGCAGGAACGTATGGAGTGTATTCCGCTGTGATATATTATAATTGTCTGAGACATATTAATTCTAACTGTCTAGTATATTTATGAATGTTGTAACTCTGATGTATTAAAATGTAATTAACAAATACAGTTTTCTTTGTATAACTGATATTATTATTTGATATTGTATTTTGATCCGCTGCGAATATGAGAATCTGTGTCTTGTTTTGTTTCTTTCTTCTATCTCTTTTCTTTTTCTTCTAACTATCTGGAATTTTCGGGTTCGAAAATTCCGGGTCGTTACATTTGGTATCAGAGCCAGGTTAAGCGAGAACCTTTGCTCTGGTGGGATTACTCATTAAGGATAGGGTCAATGGTACCCTAAGATGAGTTGAGTGTGTATATATATGAGAGCGTACTTGTTATTTTCTTATATAAAGGTTTTAAAATGGTTTTTAAAATAAATGATTTTTATATAAGTTTATCTTTTGATATATATATAGAAATAATTTTCTAATTATTAAATATATTAAAGAAATTGGTTGTTGAATTAATTGGAATTAAATAAAATAATAAGAATTAAGGGGTAATAGTAATACAACCAAATTTAAATGGAATAAAGATGAGTTTGAAATGAATCCAAACTGAAATTTAAATCTTGAATTTGTAGAAGTGTTTTCAGAATAAAGATAAAAATAAATTGGTTTCCACATATGATAATCTTGGTTATTATCATAAATGGTTGTTGTGTTTAATAATGGAATGTTTTAGGGAAGTAAAACATTTAGGCAAGTAAGATTTGTAAATTGTAGTGGGTTTTAAATTGTGAAGTTTTAAATCCAGAAAACTTGAAATTATTTTTGAATTAAAACCAAAGATGGTTTAAAAATTTAAGGTGTGTAAAGAAAATGTATATATATATAAGGATATACATAATATTAAAGATGATTTGAAATAACTCTTAGTGTTGAGTTTTAAATTGGAATGTGATATTAAAACCCGAAGTGATAAGTTTTTGAATTTATAAATGGGAAGATTATTATTATAAGGTTTAAAATTTGAATGGGAATTCAAATTAGGTCAAGTTGACTAAATTAAATTGAATTTAACTTAAGGGAAGTTAAATGAGTTTAGAATGAACAACTTGAATTGGAAATTTCAAGATGAAATTGAAATTTAACTTGGAAAGTTAAAATGGTGAATTTGATTTGTTTGAATGAATGAAGAAATGGATTGTGATAATATATCCATTATATAAATGAAAATTAAACCTTAATTTGAAATTAAGGATATGAAATTCCTTTTATAACTTAAGATTTGAATGTTAAGAATTGAATTTGTAACTTAAAATTGTTTAAGAATCAGTTTCAAAGTTGGAAGATAAAATTGGGCAATAAATTGAATTTTGAAGATAAAATTTCTTTGAACTTCTAATTTGAACTTTGTAATAAGTTAAGTAAAGGTAATTTTAAAATGGAATTTTGAAATTTGGATTCAAAAATTAAATGGTTTAAAGATTTAAGTTGTTAAATTAAAAATAAAGGTTGATTTGATTTAAAAAATAAGGGTTAATTTGATTTAAAGGATTAAATCAACATTTAAAATATTTAACTCGAATTTATATAATTCGAGATGGTTTTAAGTTGAGATTTGAATAAAATTTGTTCAAATTGAATTTGATTTGGAATAATTTAAAATAAAATTGAAGATTGAATGAGTTCAAATTCAAATGGGAATTGGGATTAATTCAAACTGGAATTGAAATGAATTAAAATTGGTTCAATTTGAAATTTATGTGAATTAATTGAAATTGTGATTAAAGTTGAATAGGTTTAAAATTCAAATGGAATTTGATTTGAATTTGGAAAGGAATTAAGGTTAATTCAACTTGAATTGGGATTAAATCAATTTCAATGGAAATTGAAGTATTGAGTCAATTTAAATGAAAGTGGAAATTTAAATTGAATTAATGAGAATGGAACAGTTTGACTCTGGATTATTTTCGAAATAAATTGTTTTAATATAAATCTATTTTTCCAAACTATTTACTATACAATCTTTCTTCTTAAACCCCAAACTATCTTATACTTATTTTACAATTATTTTGGAACTATTTAACTATTTTGAAACTGTCTTATAAACTAATTACTATTTTCAGTTACTTACCACTATAAAAAAAAATCTATTTTGTAATTATCTAACTATTTTATACATACTTAACTATTTTACAGATATTCTACAAACTAATAACTATTTTTCAACTACTTATCTATTTTAAACTTTTTCAAGCTATTTTTAAATTTAAATAGGTCAGAGTTCAAACTGTTTGTAATTGAAGTAATAACTCAATTGTAATGGAAGCAATTGAGAATAAGAGAATGGAAGTAAAGGAAATGTGAATAGAAAAGAGAATTGATTTGGCTAAAAATCAATGAAGTTAAATACATAAGATATACGTATATTATTTTGTTCGCATAAGTGATTTGATCCAGATTCGAACACAGAATTTTGAGATAGTATTATCGATCCGAGTTGGGATTTTTCACTCGATTTTCGACGGCGAACCTGGATATGGAATTTTGATTGGTTCTAAATATTCTCTATCATAGTTATGACTATGCAAGGAGAATGACGGTTTCTGATCAAGAAACCAGATTTGAGTCCGCACTAGGAAGTCGGGTGAACGATACTAGTTCGGAAGAGAAATTGTGTGATCGATTGAGCGATCAGATTGATATAGCGTACAGATGATATGTGTACATCGTACGAGTCTGAATGAAATTGATATTGAAAATGTGTGGATAAGAACTGTAAATGGTTTTTGAAATGAAAGGTAATATGGTTAATAATTTTATAAAAGATTTATCAAATTTGAATATTTGATTTAAATAAAGTTATATATCTTTGTATATAAGATAAATCTTCCCTTGTTGAATATATAGCCAGAAGAAAAAGGGTTTTGAAAATATTTGAAGTATAAAAGAGGTTTTATACAAGTTTGAAATGATCCAAAGATTTTCAAAGTTATATATATATATAAATGATCTTATAAGGATTTGGGAAAAGGTTTTGGAAACCTATATAATTTGGAAAAGGCTTTTGATTTTTGGGAAAATCAATTTTGGATTTTGGAAAGCCTAGTTTGAGAATTATCGATTTTGGTAATCGATTTTGTGTAAAGGAGATTTTGATAAATCATAAAGGGTATGATTTGAAGATACTATAAGTATATAGTATAAAGTATTTTGAGAATAGCTCTGGGGAAAAAGGTGCTTCCTTGAAATGAACTTCTCAGGAGTACCATTGGGTGGTACTGCCTTGAACCCCAAGGGGGGATTCTAAAGTTGATCCTGTGAGGAGTCCGGACAAAACTAGTTCCTGAGGATTATTTGTGTAGCGAAAGTCGAGGGGCTGGTGCCCACAGAGGCATTTGAGTTATGCTGTGACAACAATTTAACTCAATGTCACTGCGATCTACTACAGACCATAGCGGAAGTCATGTGTGCCGCTGAGAGCCAACTGTCTACGTTTGATTTTATATCGGTAGACTGTGACACTATGGTAAAATAGCGAAAGTCGTGTGTGCCGCTGAGAGCCAACAGTCTGCGTTTGATTTTATATCGGTAGACTGCGATCTATGTTGGAGAAGTTTCATTTTGACAGCGAAATCGTGTGTGCCGCTGAGAGCCAACAGTTACATGGACTTTTGCTGCGATGGCAACGTAACCCTGGAATGTAACTGCGATCTGTTGTGGGTTCCATGCTGTCATCAGTTACATGGACTTTTTCTGCGATGGCAACGTAACCCGTGATGTAACTGTGACCATGGATGGGGGTGATGATTTCTAGAGCATTCTCACCAAAGATATTTCCTCGATTTCAAAAATGTTTTTTATATTTTCAATAGAATTATTTTTCAAGTATTTTCACTGGATGTTGAAAACGGGTTTACCAAGAACTTATAGATTTTCAGTCTTACGTCTGATCAACGTATGACCGAATCTCTATGAGAACAAGGATGAACTTGTTGAAACATCGAGTTATAAAAAGTATTTTTGTATAAAGCTATTTCCATAATATTATGTAAATTTTGAAGAGTTTTAAAATTTTAATATAAAAGGGGTAAAAGAGTTAAAGATGTTTGAGAAATAATTAAACTAAGGTAAACAGTAAATTAAAATTCTCGTTTCGTTCCTTTTCGGGGACGAAAAGATTCTAAGGGGGGAGGAATGTGATAACCCGGATTTTAACATCTGTTAATTGGTAATTAACAGGATTTAATAATAATGTATATATATATATAACTAAAAATATTTGAATATACATAAATGGATTTAAACTATAATAAATGTTGGATTATAAATCTCTGGAAATGATAAATCTTATAGTAAATTAATAAATATATATAAATAGATATATGCAAACTTTATAATGCTGGAAATCATAAGTATATGATATACAAGTATATAAGAGTGCATATCTATGTATTTATGTAATCTATTAATTAAGGGAATAATAGCTTAAGTTTAAAATAAGATTTAATAAAAGGTTTAATATACTTTCTTTTAAAATTTATACATAAAATAAACATAGTTTGTATAAATATAAATATAAAACATAATACTTAAATTAATAAAAAAAACATTAACAAAAAAATAAATTTATAGTTTTTGACATTTGTGGCTTTTGTATAACATGCAAAGACAAGTGGCATGGTTTTCTTTTAAGTAAAAAAATGTTATAAGAAGAAATCTGTATACAGTTCAACACTTTTCCATTTTCATTTTCTTAACTCCGTTCTTTTTCTTTCATCTCCTCTAAACTGTAAATCAAAAGAAAACAAGAACAAAATCAAACAAATTAAAAACTGAAGCATCTTCAACCTGAGGTAGAAGTTCCAAGCAAATCAGAGTTCAATTAAAAATACAAGCAAGACTTAAGAGTAGATTCAATTCAACTTCAAAGCTTCAGATCAATAAAAGTTCAAAAGCATTTTTTTCAGATTTCAAAATTCTGTCCAGTGTTCTCTGTCCTTCCAAGATTTGTGAGTAAACTTCCCTTTTAAAAACTAAATCCTTTTTATTTACTTATGTATGTGATGATTGATGAGAATAATGACTGGAAAATGTTTTGCATGGATGTGGAAATTCATTTTTGTTGAGTGTACAAGTTGAAAATGCTAAATGTATGCGTGCATGTCTCTGTTTGTTCATCAGGCCCAAAAACTTACTCAAAACTTGATTTCTCTTCCCATAAATCATATTAGATTGTGATGTTTATAGGAAATATGTTTGAATGAACTAAATCTTGTTTTTTTAAAAAATATTTCAAAGGGTAGTTAGCGAGTGGTTAACTGGAAAATAAGAAATTACAGTGAAAATCAATTCAAGTCAAAATTTTGATTTTTAAAATTACAAGTTTTGATTATATATCTGGATTCGTGCTTAGAAACCATGATTTTTAATAGTAATTTCAAGATTTTTAAGCTAGTTATTGTTGAGAATTTATAAGATGAACGGGAATGATTCATCAGTCAAATTCTGGCAACCCAATCATTTGCGTGGGCCAAGACAGGGTATGGAGGAAGTGTAGGCGGTGTGGAGTTCGAGAAAAATGTCTCTGGATTTTCTTATGACCCACGGCAGTCAAGAGAGGTGGTAGTAGGGTTTGTAGGCTGTTTTTGACCGAGGATGTTGTCAGGACAATTTCGTCGTCGTGAGTGGATCGAAGTGGATCGGATCAGGGGGAATCGAAGCAGAAGATTGCGGTGGAGGTTCAGGTGTGATGGCGAGGTTCCTCGTGGACATAGGCGGCGGCGCGAGACGATTTTGTCGATCGAGCTTTGTGTTCCAGTGGTGTCGTATAGCTCCATTTCGTTTTCCGGCGTTATTAACGGAGCTGAGTGGTCGTTTGGGTTGAGATGATCATCGGGGACTTGCGGGTGATCTCGGCGAGGATCAGAGGTAGGTGGTTCGTAGGTGCACGTGCACGCGTGTCAGTGGTTTGGGATGAGAGGGTGGACTCGTGGAATGACTCGAGGAAATGGGCAGGATGACTCGAGATCGTCTTCGGGTTAGCATAAGTGTTTTGCATGTAGCAGGTTTAAGTTTAAAATTAAATCCAAGTTTAAAGAAGTAAAAGAAGAAAGGTAATGGTCTCGGGTAGGGAATCGGGTGTTATTCGGGTTTGACCCGAAGTAAAATTTGTACAGTTTTTAAGATTAAATATAAATAAGTTTTTAAATTTAAAATGAATCTAGTTTTGAACCATTTCTTAAAATTTATTTCTTTATATAATAAATGTCTTAAATAATTGTTTTAAGGAAATTATATAATTTGTTTAAATTAAATTTGTTAAGATAAATGCTTAAGTTATTTTAAATTTAAATTAAATGATTTAATGATTAATGTTTTAAAATATGATTATGCTAATTAAAAAATTAAATAAAGATAAATGGTTTATCTTAAGGTTAATTAAGATCTTGGATGATTAAGGATTAATTAAATTAATAAAGTAATTAAAGAGTAATTAATTAATTTAATTAATTAATGATAAAAAAATAGTTAATTAATGTAATTACTTATGACTTAATTAATTAAAGATTAATTAATTCATAATTAAGGATAAATTAATTAAGTAATTAGAGATTAATTACTTAAATAAAATTACTTAATGTAATTAAAGAATAATTAATCAAGGGTGATTAATTAAGATAGATAATTAAAGGATGATTGATTGGTTTGTAATCAATTAATGTTGAGTAAAGATAATCTAAGTGATTAAAGATTAGTAATTAATTTAATTAAAGATAAATTAAATTAATTTTGGAAGTGATTAATCTTGCTTATGAGTGATTGAATGATATGGTATGCCTTAGATTAGTTGATATCTCTGATATGTGATTTGTGATGCTATGCGATGTGATATGTTTGTTTTAAACTGTGATAATGTGGGTATCTATCGATAATGAATTACTGTGCAAAAGGTGACACCCTGTATTTAAAATTTGAATTGTATTCCACTTGAATAACTTGGAATAAGATGATTTGGGATTCGAAGAGACCGGAGTCGGGTATCAGAAATATCCGACACCACTTCGATTTGAAATCTTCTATAAATTCCTTATAGATTGACATGTGAAATCAATTGGCTGGTTTGGGATAATATGGATCATTTACACTAAGTTGGATACTTAGATATTGTTTTGTGAAAATAAAATGTGGACTATATAAGTTGTTTACTTGTAGTAAAGTACGAGTTACCCCGGGTTTAAATAAGTTCTATGGATTGGGATTTCTTGTTATATAGGTTTACTCACGCTGGTTTCCAGCCTGACCCGGGTGTTACTTTGATGTAATGCTCGGGTCAGACCGAGTATTACAGATTTCAGGTAAGGACGTTCTGGAGCTCAGGAGGCGAGCTGGATGACAGGAACATATGGAGTGTATTCCGCTGTGATATATTATAATTGTCTGAGACATATTAATTCTAACTGTCTAGTATATTTATGAATGTTGTAACTCTGATGTATTAAAATGTAATTAACAAATACAGTTTTCTTTGTATAACTGATATTATTATTTGATATTGTATTTTGATCCGCTGCGAATATGAGAATCTGTCTTGTTTTGTTTCTTTCTTCTATCTCTTTTCTTTTTCTTCTAACTATCTGGAATTTTCGGGTTCGAAAATTCCGGGTCGTTACAAAAAGTATTCTCCATCACTTGGTTAAAATTCGAATAATTTGATTTCAATTGGAATTCAATATTTGAAATTGAATTCTATATTTAGCAATTATGATTTTAAAACGATATACAAGCTTATATGGGTTTTAAACCGTTTTTATATTGTTGTTTTGGGAATTTGAATTAACCCAAAGTTTTTAACCTGTATAAATGAAATCGAATTTTCCAAAATGAAAACAGTTGTTTTCAAATAAAAGTTTTCGCATAAGAAACGAATTTCCAAATTTGTATTAAAAGGAATTCCAAGTTTGAATTGAAATAGTTTTCCAAATTATGAATGAATCTTTGAAAACAGTTTTTAAAGCTATGAGATAAATCTTGATTTTAAGATTTTAATGAGTAATACAATTGAAAAGAAAGTTTGTTTTTGAAATCCGTAAATGAATCTTTGTGAAGCTGAGTAAACTTTGTGAAATGAATCTTTTTGTTTAAAGGATTTGAAATGGTAATTGGTTTAAACCTTTTGAAAGAAACTTTGGAATAATTAAGTTGTGACTTAATTGAAACCCCAGATCCATATGTTTTTAAATATTGCGCTTACTATTCGTGTTAGCCGGGAGTCGTATAACCCATTCCGAATAGTGATACGTCGTATATGGATGGCATTTGAAGACCGGTGTTGAAGACCGAATATTTTCGAAAATGAAAGGACCTGTCGAATGTCTCTGCATCGAGTTTCTCCGGTATAGAGGTTTATATCACTCTTTTGTGATGGGAAGTCCGGACGTGATTAGAAAATTATCCGGATTTGCAAGGGCTTCTTTGGAAGTGCCTTCGGTTCTGTTCGATCCCGAAACAGACTTGTATGGATTGTATGTCTGACATTACAAATTGAAATATAAAGCTGATTTCTTTCAAATACATTTCTGTTGGTGGCGGAGAATTTATTCTCTTAGCTTAACACCCTTCTCTGAGACGTACGAGCTCAGAGGTTATGTAGTTGAAATTATCAGCGATATATTCCTATTTTGGTAATGTGGCATGCTAAGTGTTGTTGTGTGATGATCAGTGTTTGATCATTTGTGATATGATCATTTGTTTGATCATTTATCTTTGTTATCATTGGTTGATCATCTGTTGACCCAAAGCATGGCTTTGTGCCAAAGCGTAGCTTTGTGGACGAGACTTCGTCGAACCTCACAAACCGGTAATGGTCGAAACAGGAATTGTGCGGCAAGGTTTCAGGGGTAGCTTCCCTAGGGTATGACCATTCCTTCTGGAAAAGGGTAGTATCATGGTATGCAGCCCAGATACTTACTCATGTGGACACACTTTATTTATTATGTGTGATGTTGGTTTAGAGAGCTCTCGTTTAAAGGTCCCAAAGGACCGGGGGTGACATATCTGAGGTTTTGTATATTCCTCGGGAAGGGGGGTAGCCGGCCTTGTTTGGCAGAGAGCAGGTTGTCTCTCGGAGCGTCCCGCCAGAAGCGTTTCTTTCGTGGCATAGGAAGTTCCTTAGCCTGACCATTTGTTGGAAATCCAAACAAAACAATACGAGCACTGTACGGTTTTAGTTGTATTACCTACCATGGAATGTGGCGGTAACCTGCTATTGAACATGGTAGCTATAGTAGGCATAAGTGCGAAATGTCTATGCTAGCTAAGATTTATATTCTACTTTCGAAATACTTTCTACACTATGCACTAATAATAATATCAAAAAATGATTTGATTTTTGCGTAGTAAGCATCTTTGACTATCATAAGGAGAAAACTCCTCCGATTCTGCGTTTGCATTGTGTGTGTGTGCGGGAGGCCTTATGGTAGTTTCATTTTCTAAAAGCATTGCGAATTGACTTTAAAATCCTCTTGTTGTTTGTTTTTAAAGATAAACTGTTTTTGTTGCTCACACCAGTCCCATGACTGACCCGGAGTTTATTGTTTCTTTCCTAAACTCTGAGTGCCCAAAAATTTTCGACACGAGCAGTCTAGAGTTTGGTTTTTCAGATATTAAGATTTTGTAGATTATCTGAGGTAGTTCAGTCTTTGGATATGGATCGCACTTGTTTATCTGGGTGCAACGATGATGGTGGATCGAGCTAGGAGTTTTGGAGCTTTGTTTTTGGAGCTTTGGATCAGAGTTGCAGTATTGGATTCTGTGAAAACTCATCTTATATATCGTGTCATATTCCGCTGTATTTTGTATATGTATATTCTCTGATTTTGATGGGTATCATTGTATCAGATTGATGTATTGGATATTGTATTCATGTTGTATCAATGATATCATCTCGTATTTCTGCTGTGTTATTTATCATTTAATGGTATTGCAAGCTCCCGTGATACGAATTTGATGTTGTCGGACATCGAGTCCAGGTTGTGACAAATTGGTATCAGAGCTGAAGGTTGAGTAAGAACTTTAGCTACGGAGTGTAACACATTAGATGACTCATTAGAGATAGGGTGAAGTATACCCTAGAATGAGTACAACTAGTGGAACCAAAACCCAAATTTCTTAATCTATTCTTTTTATCTGTTGTTATTCTCTAAGATATTTCGTTCGAATGCCTAAATCGGTTTACTTACTATTCACAGATAGTAAGAATGAGTGGAAGAAGAGGACGAAATAGGAGACAGGAAAGTACCACTTCAGCTGGTCAAAACCCTACAACGACAGATATTCCCATTAAATCTCAATCAAATTTGGCTGATCTATATCGAAGTTTTTCTAGACTTGGTGGAAAACCATTCTCAGGCAAAGAATCTGTTATCGAAGCGCAAGCTTGGATCTGATCGTGCGAAAGGATTTTCAAGGGACTAAAATTAGAAGATGATCAGATGCGATTGATAGCTTCTTGGCAATTCCAGGAAGAGGCTTTAGCTTGGTGGGAAACGGTTACCGTAGATGAGTCGGTGGATAAATTTACTTGGAGTCATTTCAAGGAAGTGTTTGAGCAGAGATATTTGCCATCTGCTGGTATCTCTAGAATGTACCAGGAGTTTATGAATTTGAAGCAAGGAAGTTTATCATTTGAAGAGTACTTGAACAGATTTATTGAATTATCTCGATTTGGTCCAGAATTGGTGAATACACCGTTAAAGAAGAATGAAAAGTTTATTCGAGTAATGAACAAGGAGTTTCAGGAACGGATGACTACTCACGTTAAGGAATCTTTTTCTGAATTAATTGATATGAGCAAACTTTAGTAAAGAAGGTGTATGCAATCAGAGATGATTCTTCAACCTTAAAAGTTAATTAAGGAAAAGAAATTTTATAAGGTAACCTATCTCGCTTACGACTAAATTGTTCGAATTTTGTTCGACATGAGAACTACCCTTAGTTTTATTCTCAGCAAATCATAAATGAGTTAAATCTTGAATCTGAGACTGTAATCGAATCTATTTCTGTCTATTTCATTGAGTTTCGATAGAATCTACGAACGGTTAGTTATCCTTTTGAACTAACCAATACCCCTGTATACTTCGTAGATCAAGTAACCCAACTGTTTCGAAATCGATTGAGTTGTTCTCACATCTATTGTTGATATTCTGATTTGGTAAGCCAAATGCAGAATTGATATATCCAGTTTGATCTGAAAAGATATTTCTCTATCTTTCATCTATCTTTGTTATCTCTCTTTGGAGAATTTCGAGGACGAAATTCTTTTTAAGGGGGGAAGTCTGTAAGGATCCCGATTTAAAAACGAATTTAATTTTGTAATTGAAATTTAATTTTTGGATTAAATTATGGATTTGTTTGAATTTTTCAAATTTAATAAAATGTATTTACTTATTTGTTTTTGAATTTGATTTGAAACTCAAAGTTAAATATTTTCAATTGAATTGAATTATAAAATCAACACATTAGCTAGTAAATGAACAAAAGAAAATCTATATACCAATGAAAATGTAAGTACATATAAAATATAAAGTAAGAGCATAGCAATAAATTAGGTAAGTTCAAATAATATATTGATAAACTTTGTAAAATATAAAGTAAATATTAAAAACAAATGTAAGAGAAAATAAAATACATAGAAACATGAAACATTTGCATACAAAACAAACTGCACAAGTAAATATAAAAAGTGTAGCCTAGAAGCTATCAAACCTGATGTTAGCTAATGCAAATCAAGTATCAGGTCGGAGCAAACATAAACAAAGCCTGTAAAAGTGTTTATATTCAAAGAAAAGAAAATTGTATAAACATAATTAAATAACATAAGTTGTGAACAAGAGAGGAAGCAAGCAAGTTAAAAGTCATCTCAGTGAATAAAAGAATGAAAATATATATAATATCTACAACATAAAACTGCAAACATACGAAAATGATAAAATCAAATGGATTTTTAATATAGGAAAAAGTACACTAGTACAAGCTTATACAACCAAAATAGGATTTGCATTTAATGCCCATCTCCTCAGCACGAACTGGTTTCATCTCAGCTGAAATGTAAACTTCATTTCATTTTATAACATAATGTCTTTAGTCAACAAAAGAAGAAACATCTCTGACTAAAAGGAGTAAGCCTATGCTTGATAGCCTTCCCCTATATACACTGTCCTCTCTATATTTATATGTATATATCTTCTTCATATATACATTCATATCAGTTCTTGTTCGTTCAAACCAAATAAAAGCAACTAATTTAAATATCCTTCAAGTTCAAAGAAAAAATCTCTGACCCAAAATATTGTACCAGACAACACTTACCTTCCTCTGTGCAAACTATCTTCTTCTATATATACATGTATATTTTCTTATTCCTACTTGTTTAAGAAAACAACATGGCGAAACCAGGAACAAACTATAAGCCATATCATTCAATTTAACAACAAAGCAAGTTTAAAAAGATCAAAATAAAATCTGGAAACCCAAAGCAAACAGATTCAAAGAAGAAAGCAACTCTGCAGTCTTCAAAACAACAGAGGTCCTCTGTTCTCCTTCTTGAAAACGGTGAGCAAACCATAAATCCTTAAAATTATATATATATATATATATGTATATATATATGTATATATATATATATGTTGCATATGAATACTGTTCGATGATTGCTTTGCTTATATGTACATATGTGAGCCTGTGTGTTTTCAGTTCATTTTATCATCTCCGTGATGAGAAGTACAGTGGTGATGTTAAAATCATATTAAATCAAATATTGTAATTCATTATTTCAGAGTTATAACTTGAATCTATGTAGCAAATTATGATTTTTAAAACTGAAACGAGGATTTTTAGTGTGGAATTTCAAGAGCAGTTCACATTTGAATAAAAATTGAATTTTTACCAATTTCCCGAAATTTAATCAGTAATAAATGATGAAACTTGAATTGAAGCAAGTGTAAACGATTGTGATCTCAAGAAAAATATGCCATAATTTTTCCATTGCATAAATTAAACGAACGAGATTATTTTAGGGTTTTTGTTCGAGTTTTTGGACGTGTTTGAAACGAGGCGAGTTCGTCTCCTCTGTTTGATCGAGTTTCACGAGACTCGAGGGGATCGAAAGCTGGGGATGTGACGCGTCTCTGGGAGGAGCAGCAGGGGTTCTTACGGTCGAGATCACTGGCGAGGGAGGGATTTTCGATGGGGATGGCTACAGGCCTAGGTTGAATGGGTTGAATTTTGTTTAGATGGTGATACCCTCAATCTGAGTTACGGGGGTCATCGGCAGGGTTGAAATCGACCTGATGATGGTCGCGGTGGAGGTCGAATCGTCGCCGTCTTCTTGTGTACGTGCACGGCGTGGGTGTTGATATCAGGTGGTGAGTGTCGCGAGTGATGCTCGAGTGAAATGGTGATTGTCTCGGGTTCGTACTCGAGTACGTGAGCCCATTTACCTGTTGTTTTTTTTATACTTGAGTTAATGTAAACTTAAGCTAACTGGAAGAAAGAAAAAAAAGAAAAGAAGAATAGGAAGAAGAAGAGCAGGTGGGAAGGAGAGAGACTCGGGGTAATCTCGGGTTGTTTCAATGAATTTACCAAGTAACTAATGTTAAATTCACAGTTAAAAATGTTAAGCAAATTTTAGTAGTTATCTAGTAACTAATGTTGACTATTTTGAATTGAGAATTTATTTCAAGCAGTGTTTTAAATCTCGGATTTTGGCCAATATCTCGGGAAAATATCTCGGCTATCTCGGGCGATATTTAAAACACTTATAACTAAATAGGCTGCCAAATCTCGGATTTTGGCTGATTTCTCGGATTTTTCATCTCGGCCATCTCGGGGAGATTTAAAAGCCTGATTTCAAGTATTAATTAACCAAGTGGATACATAACAATGTTTCCTAAAACCTTGATTAATATTTTATAATTAATAGTTAATATAAGTAAGTTTTAATTTTAGTTAAAATTAAAGTTTCAAGTTAGTAATAAATCGATTTCAAAGCTTAAGCAAGATTTTTAAATGTTAATTAAGGTAAATAATTTTTATTAACTAATTGTTTGAAAAGCAATTGAGAATGATTTATAATAGTATATAATTTCAGATTGGTAAACAAAAACTTAAGTGTTTACCTCATTGGTAATTAAAAATTGTTTATTTGATAATTGAAATTAATTAATTTATAATTAGTAGTCAATTAAGATAATTGATTAGGGAATCATTAATTATAAATTTAATTAATTTAATCATTAAGAATAATTAATCATTGATTTAAATAAATTAATAAAAATAGTGATGTGGTAATTCTTTTTACCTTCACCTTAAATTGAAGATGATTGACTATCATCAAGTGTTGTATACTGGATTGATATTTCTATTTGTGATTGTGATACTATGTGATGTGAACTGCCTAATGCTGTACTGTGAATTGTGATTGTTTCTATATATATATATATATGTGAAACCCCTTTGCCCGTAAAACGGCATTTGAATTTCGATGTGATAGGGAGTCGGATTCTAGTTGGTTATCCGAAACCCACATCGAATTGTAATGATGAATCTTCGTGATTGATAAGTTTATTTTATCTGTGAATCTGTGAATGAAGATAAGCGTTATGAGTTATACCGCTTATCGATATTGATATATCTATGTTGATTAATGCTATGTACTATTATGTAAAACCTCTGGACCACACTTATACACACACAAATATGGGTTGCACGTGGAAAACGGTTAAGTCACGGTTATTTGAATTTAATTCAAAATAGTTTTAAAAGTTGAATTTTAAATTCAAACAGCTTTGGAAATGAAATTGAATTTAATATAAAAAGCTTTTTAAAAAAGGATTCCAAAAATAAAAGTATTCTCCATCACTTGGTTAAAATTCAAATAATTTGATTTCAATTGGAATTCAATATTTGAAATTGAATTCTATATTTAGCAATTATGATTTTAAAATGATATACAAGCTTATATGGGTTTTAAACCGTTTTTATATTGTTGTTTTGGGAATTTGAATTAACCCAAAGTTTTTAACCTGTATAAATGAAATCGAATTTTCCAAAATGAAAACAGTTGTTTTCAAATAAAAGTTTTCGCATAAGAAACGAATTTCCAAATTTGTATTAAAAGGAATTCCAAGTTTGAATTGAAATAGTTTTCCAAATTATGAATGAATCTTTGAAAACAGTTTTTAAAGCTATGAGATAAATCTTGATTTTAAGATTTAAATGAGTAATACAATTGAAAAGAAAGTTTTTTTTTTGAAATCCGTAAATGAATCTTTGTGAAGCTGAGTAAACTTTGTGAAATGAATCTTTTTGTTTAAAGGATTTGAAATGGTAATTGGTTTAAACCATTTGAAAGAAACTTTGGAATAATTAAGTTGTGACTTAATTGAAACCCCAGATCCATATGTATTTAAATATTGCGCTTACTATTCGGGTTAGCCAGGAAAGGACCTTTGGGTCGTATAACCCATTCCGAATAGTGATATGTCGTATATGGATGGCATTCGAAGACCGGTGTTGAAGACCGGATATTTTCGAAAATGAAAGGACAACCTGTCGAATGTCTCTGCACCGAGTTGCTCCGGTATAGAGATTTATATCACTCTTTTGTGATGGGAAGTCCGGACGTGATTAGAAAATTATCCGGATTTGCAAGGGCTTCTTTGGAAGTGCCTTCGGTTCTGTTTGATCCCGGAACAGACTTGTATGGATTGTATGTCTGACATTACAAATTGAGATATAAAGCTGATTTATTTCAAATACATTTCTGTTGGTGGCGGAGAATTTATTCTCTTAGCTTAACACCCTACTCTGAGACGTACGAGCTCAGAGGTTATGTAGTTGAAATTTATCAGCGATATATTTCTAATTTGGTAATGTGGCATGCTAAGTGTTGCTGTGTGATGATTAGTGTTTGATCATTTGTGATATGGTCATTTGTTTGATCATTTATCTTTGTGATCATTGGTTGATCATCTGTTGACCCAAAGCATGGCTTTGTGCCAAAGCGTAGTTTTGTGGACGAGACTTCGTCGAACCTCACAAACCGGTAATGGTCGAAACAGGAATTGTGCGGCAAGGTTTCAGGGGTAGCTTCCCTAGGGTATGACCATTCCTTTTGGATAAGGGTAGTATCATGGTATGCAGCCCAGATACTTACTCATGTGGACACACTTTATTTATTATGTGTGATGTTGGTTTAGAGAGCTCTCGTTTAAAGGTCCCAAAGGACCGTGGGTGGCATATCTGAGGTTTTGTATATTCCCCGGGAAGGGGGGTAGCCGGCCTTGTTTGGCAGAGAGCAGGTTGTCTCTCGGAGCGTCCCGCCAGAGACGTTTCTTTCGTGGCATAGGAAGTTCCTTAGCCTGACCATTTGTTGGAAATCCAAACAAAACAATACGAGCCCTGTACGGTTTTAGTTGTATTACCTGCCATGGAATGTGGCGATAACCTGCTATTGAACATGGTAGCTATAGTAGGCATAAGCGCGAAATGTCTATGCTGGCTAAGATTTATATTCTATTTTCGAAATACTTTCTACACTATGCACTAATAATAATATCAAAAAATGATTTGATTTTTGCGTAGTAAGCATCTTTGACTATCATAAGGAGAAATCTCCTCCGATTCTGCATTTGCATTGTGTGTGTGTGTGGGAGGCCTTATGGTAGTTTCATTTTCTAAAAGCATTGCGAATTGACTTTAAAATCCTCTTGTTGTTTGTTTTTAAATATAAACTGTTTTTGTTGCTCACACCAGTCCCATGACTGACCCGGAGTTTATTGTTTCTTTCCTAAACTCTGAGTGCTCAAAAATTTTCGACACGAGCAGTCTAGAGTTTGGTTTTTCAGATATTCAGATTTAGTAGATTATCTGAGGTAGTTCAGTCTTTGGATATGGATCGCACTTGTTTATCTGGGTGCAACGATGATGGTGGATCAAGCTAGGAGTTTTGGAGCTTTGTTTTTGGAGCTTTGGATCAGAGTTGCAGTATTGGATTCTGTGAAAACTCATCATATATATCGTGTCAAATTCCGCTATATTTTGTATATGTATATTCTCTGATTTTGATGGGTATCATTGTATCAGATTGATGTATTGGATATTGTATTCATGTTGTATCAATGATATCATCTCGTATTTCTGCTGTGTTATTTATCACTTAATGGTGTTGCAAGCTCCCGCGATACGAATTTGATATTGTTGTCGGACATCGAGTTCAGGTCGTGACAAATTGGTATCAGAGCTGAAGGTTGAGTAAGAACTTTAGCTACGGAGTGTAACACATAAGATGACTCATTAGAGATAGGGTAAAGTATACCCTAGAATGAGTACAACCAGTGGAACCAAAACCTAAATTTCTTAATCTATTCTTTTTATCTGTTGTTATTCTCTAAGATATTTCGTCCGAATGCCTAAATCGGTTTTCTTACTATTCACAGATAGTAAGAATGAGTGGAAGAAGAGGACGAAATAGGGGACAGGAAAGTACCACTTCAGCTGGTCAAAACCCTACAACGACAGATATTCCCATTAAATCTCAATCAAATTTGGCTGATCTATATCGAAGTTTTTCTAGACTTGGTGGAAAACCATTCTCAGGCAAATAATCTGCTATCGAAGCGCAAGCTTGGATCCGATCGTGCGAAAGGATTTTCAAGGGACTAAAATTAGAAGATGATCAGATGCGATTGATAGCTTCTTGGCAATTCCAGGAAGAGGCTTTAGCTTGGTGGGAAACAGTTACCGTAGATGAGTCGGTGGATAAATTTACTTGGAGTCATTTCAAGGAAGTGTTTGAGCAGAGATATATGCCATCTGCTGGTATCTCTAGAATGTACCAGGAGTTTATGAATTTGAAGCAAGGAAGTTTATCATTTGAAGAGTACTTGAACAGATTTACTGAATTATCTCGATTTGGTCCAGAATTGGTGAATACACCGTTAAAGAAGAATGAAAAGTTTATTCGAGGAATGAACAAGGAGTTTCAGGAACGGATGACTACTCACATTAAGGAATCTTTTTCTGAATTAATTGATATGAGAAAACTTTAGTAAAGAAGGTGTATGCAATCAGAGACGATTCTTCAACCTTAAAAGTTAATTAAGGAAAAGAAATTTTATAAGGTAACCTATCTCGTTTACGACTAAATTGTTCGAATTTTGTTCGACATGAGAACTACCCTTAGTTTTATTCTCAGCAAATCATAAATGAGTTAAATCTTGAATCTGAGATCGTAATCGAATCTATTTCTGTCTATTTCATTGAGTTTCGATAGAATCTACGAACGATTAGTTATCCTTTTGAACTAACCAATACCCCTGTATACTTCGTAGACCAAGTAACCCAATTGTTTCGAAATCGATTGAGTTGTTCTCACATCTATTGTTGATATTCTGATTTGGTAAGCCAAATGCAGAATTGATATCCAGTTTGATCTGGAAAGATATTTCTCTATCTTTCATCTATCTTTGTTATCTCTCTCTGGAGAATTTCGAGGACGAAATTCTTTTTAAGGGGGGAAGTCTGTAACGATCCCGATTTAAAGACGAATTTAATTTTGTAATTAAAATTTAATTTTTGGATTAAATTATGGATTTGTTTGAATTTTTCAAATTTAATAAAATGTATTTACTTATTTGTTTTTGAATTTGATTTGAAACTCAAAGTTAAATATTTTCAATTGAATTGAATTATAAAATCAACACATTAGCTAGTAAATGAACAAAAGAAAATCTATATACCAATGAAAATGTAAGTACATATAAAATATAAAGTAAGAGCATAGCAATAAATTAGGTAAGTTCAAATAATATATTGATAAACTTTGTAAAATATAAAGTAAATATTAAAAACAAATGTAAGAGAAAATAAAATACATAGAAACATGAAACATTTGCGTACAAAACAAACTGCACAAGTAAATATAACAAGTGTAGCCTGGAAGCTATCAAACCTGATGTTAGCTAATGCAAATCAAGTATCAGGTCGGAGCAAACATAAACAAAGCCTGTAAAAGTGTTTATATTCAAAGCAAAGAAAACTGTATAAACATAATTAAATAACATAAGTTGTGAACAAGAGAGGAAGCAAGCAAGTTAAAAGTCATCTCAGTGAATAAAAGAATGAAAATATATATAATATCTACAACATAAAACTACAAACATACGAAAATGATAAAATCAAATGGATTTTTAATATAGGAAAAAGTACACTAGTACAAGCTTATACAACCAAAATAGGATTTGCATTTAATGCCCATCTCCTCAGCACGAACTGGTTTCATCTCAGCTGAAATGTAAACTTCATTTCAGTTTATAACATAATGTTTTTAGTCAACAAAAGAAGAAACATCTCTGACTAAAAGGAGTAAGCCTATGCTTGATAGCCTTCCCCTATACACACTGTCCTCTCTATATTTATATGTATATATCTTCTTCATATATACATTCATATCAGTTCTTGTTCGTTCAAACCAAATAAAAGCAACTAATTTAAATATCCTTCAAATTCAAAGAAAAAATCTCTGACCCAAAATATTGTACCAGACAACACTTACCTTCCTCTGTGCAAACTATCTTCTTCTATATATACATGTATATTTTCTTATTCCTACTTGTTTAAGAAAACAACATGGCGAAACCAGGGACAAACTATAAGCCATATCATTCAATTTAACAACAAAGCAAGTTTAAAAAGATCAAAATAAAATCTGGAAACCCAAAGCAAACAGATTCAAAGAAGAAAGCAACTCTGCAGTCTTCAAAACAACAGAGGTCCTCTGTTCTCCTTCCTGAAAACGGTGAGCAAACCATAAATCCTTAAAATTATATATATATATATATATATATATGTATATATATATATATATGTTGCATGTGAATACTGTTCGATGATTGCTTTGCTTATATGTACATATGTGAGCCTGTGTGTTTTCAGTTCATTTTATCATCTCCGTGATGAGAAGTACAGTGGTGATGTTAAAATCATATTAAATCAAATATTGTAATTCATTATTTCAGAGTTATAACTTGAATCTATGTAGCAAATTATGATTTTTAAAACTGAAACGAGGATTTTTAGTGTGGAATTTCAAGAGCAGTTCACATTTGAATAAAAATTGAATTTTTACCAATTTCTCGAAATTTAATCAGTAATAAATGATGAAACTTGAATTGAAGCAAGTGTAAACGATTGTGATCTCAAGAAAAATATGCCATAATTTTTCCATTGCATAAATTAAACGAACGAGATTATTTTAGGGTTTTTGTTCGAGTTTTTGGACTTGTTTGAAACGAGGCGAGTTCGTCTCCTCTGTTTGATCGAGTTTCACGAGACTCGAGGGGATCGAAAGCTGGGGATGTGATGCGTCTCTGGGAGGAGCAGCAGGGGTTCTTACGGTCGAGATCACTGGCGAGGGAGGGATTTTCGATGGTGACCCTCGAAACTATATTATGACAGGGAGTCAATTAAACAGAGGATGGGAAATCTAGTATGTTTTAAATGTTTGCATATCATCATATTATTTTGAAATGACTATGTTTTAACCATTGTGGTTGCAGGAGCACAGTATATGGTTTTATAAAGGTTTTAGGATACTAGTGAGGGGAAAACCCGTTCTGCTAAGCGGCGTGGTCTCACTAGATATCTAAATGATTTGAGATGGTAGACTATTATTCATACCAGACTTTATGTTTGACTTGAAGTTTATGTTTTCCCCTTAAACTCTCGGGTACTAAATTGATTTTGAGTAGTTTGAGAGTCGAGGTTTTCAGGTACCTCATTAGACGAATAATGCTTCCGGAGACATGTAGGAGGCATGATAGCTATATAGAGTTGTTTGTTATTTGATTCCGATGTGTTGTTTGTAATGGAAAAGTTGTTATATTGTCGTATATACTCTGATCATCCAAGGGGGCATTTTTCATATGTCGCTCTTGGCGTATGTTGTAATAAATATATTTTCTCTAAACGTTATTTGCGATTGTGGGATTATGTAATGAATTGAAAATATTTTGAAATGGAATGTGCTTTTGTTTAAAGTTTAATTTTTTTCCATATCATGTGTTTCTGTGTATCAATTAATCTAACACTACCGTATTTGGTCACCGAGGATTAATAACTATGGATGACTGTAGCATCCGTAGCCATTAGTTTTGGGCCTCCAAGTAGGGGGATGTTACTAGTTGGTATCAGAGCATGGTTTATGAAACTTCAAAAGAAAATTAAACCAAATCTTTTTTGAAACATAATCCAATGAATTTGAAAATATGATCGGGGTTTGGGGTTAGTGATATAGTAACGTACTTGTATTTGATATATATATATATAAGTACGTGTTCCCATCTCTCTTAGACCGTTCTTCTATATCTTACTAAGGCTCGTATGCAGATTTATGAGAAAGAGGATATGGAAGCAGGAAATGGTAGAGGAAATCTAGGTGGAAAAAGCACCACAACCAATGGAAATGCTCGACCTAATACCAAGAGGAACCAAGGTCGATCGACTAATGCTAACCAAAATGTTGAGGCCAATGTTGGTGCTGGAAATCCGCCTATAGATGCGGGAATGGTGTATCAGTTGTTGTCCAATCTTTTGCAAGTTGGAGTTGCTGGTAATGTTGGAGGAGCTAATCCTGTGACTTCGGTTGGGAATAACTATGCTAAGTTGAGTAGAGATTACACCAGTTTGGTTGGAAAGCCATTTGTTGGAACGTAGGATCCTGTTAAGGTTGAGAATAGGCTATTGCACTATGAAAGGATCTTTACTAATCTAGGCTTGGATGATGGGCAAAAGAGGAGGCCAACCTCTAGGCAGTTGCAAAGGCAGTGCTTCACTGGTGAATAGTGAAACTGTCGGAGTACCGGAGGAAGAGCTGACATGGGCTGATTTCAGAAGGAGATTTGAGTAGAGGTTTCTATCTAAGGAGTCTAATAATTTTAACTCCCAATGACCAGCCAACTTGAACTTAATGATTTAATATATTAATTTTATATATTAGTATAGAGAAATTATTGTAATTTTTTACATTAATATTTTAGTTTTTGTTAAAGTTTTCTCGCATGTTGAAAGGAGGAACAACAGTTTGGAACTAATTAGGTTGAAAATATATTTATATTAATGTTATAAATTAAACATTAATATTCTTATGGCTAAAAAGATATTTATATGTATATAAATTTATATACTCATATATTAATTTATGGCCAAAAAATTATATTATAGTTAATTCGGTTGGGATAATATAATATTCATATAACTAACAGTGATTAAAACTAAATATTATACATTAATTTTAAAAAATTTAAAATTAATTTATGAGATATTTTTTGAGAAAATATCTCAAGGAGATAATAGGTCAAACTAAGAGATGTTTTGAGAAAATTCTTAAGTAGAATTTGGTCAGAATAGACGATATTTTAGCTTCTAATAGTTATTATAAATACCCAACTATGGGACCAATTATTTGCACATTGTTAAAATCCCTTATTATTAAGTTTATTCTAATTCTTAACATTGTAAACTAAATATCAAATTAGAGGAGTTGTATAAGAGACATCAGTGGCGTTTCAAGGTAATCATTCTTAGCTAGATCATGTAGTTGATCTCATAATTAATTTGTACAAAACCCCATTTTATACATACCTCTAGATTGGATAACATTAACCATTCAATTTAATTTATTATTCCATTGAAATAACTACATCAAATATTATTACATCACTTATTACATTATGCATGGGTTGGTTGAATCTGTTTGTAACATTATATAAGTATATGTTAACAAATGAATGCGTGTGTGTATATATAAAAATATATAAAATACACACACACATATATATATATATATATTCATATATTACTGAAATAAATTAATAACTAAAAGCTAAAAATAATATATACCCAAAATTATTCGGATAAAAAAATAACTTTTTAACAAAACTGAAGTTTTTTAATAATATGGATAAGCTTTTATTTGAAATATTAAAACTAATTATATTATAATTTAAAATATAGTAATATATATATATGATATTTTTAGGATTTTAACAATAGTTAATTAAATTATGTACAATAATGAATATATACATACATATAAAAATATATACACAAGCATAATATAATATGTAATAAATATGTATATACGTTGTAGTGTATAGATAATCAAATACTAAAATATTTTACTATTTTATTATTTTCAACTATAATAATTACAGTCAAAATAATATGATCATTAAATATAAATTTGAAATATGTATAATATATATTATGATCTAAAATTTAATGTTTATATATACAATTCTATTACAAATAATCTTCATAAAAAATTGAATATTTGATATTTTGATTTAAACAAATCATAATAGTAATTATTAATAAAATTACTTTCTTAAATAGTTCTCTTAATATACCATATTTGGGAAAATGAACTTTTGTATACAAAAATTATATGATTAGAAGAAACATATTAGATATGAGTCAATATACAAAATATTATTCATGATAATATAAGAAAAGATCTTGTATGAATGTTCATATGAATTATTTTTTAAATTTGCATATACTTCCCCTTGATTAAAAGCGTATGAACCTTCATTACCCACTCTATACATATGTTTTAAGGCTCCCAATAACCTATGTATATTTTGGTTTCCCATGGAAGCTTATAAACTACAACGATTAATTTTAAAGGACGATCATTAGCCAAGATGTTTGATAGATAAAATCATGATTTTAACCACTCCAAAATAAGTTACTATTCAAAACCAAAATATTTTATAGATAAAATCAAGATTAATATCCAATGTCCCTATATAATCATGATTTGGTAGTTTCGAACAATATTCCTAGTCGTTATATCTCTTATGCTTCGATAAGAATAAAGATGTTGTCTAAGCTTTTATAATTGTGTTTACCTTCTTGCCCAACATAGAGATCTTCGAAGAAAATTCATGAATCTTTATTTTACTCCTTTCATTTCATTCACCACTGTCAAAATAGACTTTTATTTTAAAGAATGTAAGCATTTTAACATCCACTTTGTTCAAGTATCATAAATTTTGATTGGTTCATATATATTATCTTTGCATGCTCTCTAATTTTTTACTTTTCCCAAAAAGTGTTGACTCAAAAATAATTTTCTTAGAAATATTGATAATAAAAGCTTTGCTTAGCCCAAGACCACATCTTGTGGTAAGGTGCTTAGAGTTGCTTTAGAGTTTAAAAGTTTGAATCTTGCGTAGCGTGATTCGAACGTATGACATATTTAGACTTGCAATATTTGTAACTACCTAAGACATATGGCAACGGTAGGTTACCACCCTCTATTATGTACCCGTAAGATGGTGTGACATACCCTAATACTTATGCAAAATGGATATTAAGGCTATAAGTATGGGTGAATAGTGTATTTAAACTCCTTAATACTTAACATGCAGTTTTCAAATTATTCAATTTAGAATCACAGATATAAGTAGATTAATGTAAATAAATGCAGTAGTAACAAGCAGTAAAGTAAAAAGAGTCACCAATTGATTTTTATACTAGTTTGAATTCCAATTCTACATCCAGTTATGTACCCCATAAAGTATTTTCATTGTCAAAAACTTGAGTTAGCAAGTACACACATGTAGCTTGGCTTTGGTTCAAGTGGTATGTGCGCTTATTCTAACTTTTCATGGGTGGTTTGACACACCTAACCTCTTGACATTCCACGGGTGGTCAAAATCATCTATAAAATCTCAACTTTCCATGGGTTGTGGGATACACCTTTACAATTCAAGTAGTAATAGAGTAATTCTACAAGAAATTATATACTTCAAATATAAATCTCATAGTCTTCAGTATAATGATCCTATAAACCTCAAGTAGAAGTTTATAATTGAAATCTAAGAGGAACAGGATGAGATCAGAAATAAAATATTAAAGAATCTAAGTAAGAACTCTCTGATCTTTTGTGGTTTGCGTGAATAATTAGGGAAAAGAGTTTGGATTCGTAAAATTATAACAATAGTACTAGTAGAACTTGATGGCAGAATAATGGTGATAAAAGTGATATAGTAGAATAAGAGATATTATTTATGAACATCATTTTCCAAAGCCTTTATGTAGAAGATGAGGATAAGGGACCTTTGGCAAAAGGGTGAAAGGAAGTGTTCGTTCGTTTAAATTTAAAAGTCACTTTCTGTAACAACCCAATATTTTCAACCATTCGCATCCATTATAAGTGTATAGGTAGACACTCATGCCGGAGTTGAATTGCTCAAAATACTACGTTGTAAATAAAATTTGGCAAAACTCAGCATATATAGTAAATAAAATAATTACAGATCACAGACACAGAGTACTATAACAATAATGCAGCGGAAACAAAAAGGATAGTCGTTCATGAAGCTACTATATGTATATAACAGAGTTAAACAAAATACAACAGAGGTCTCGAATACAATAGATGTCTCAATACAATAATCAAATACCAGATCTGAATACATCACTGGATCGACGGAATAACTGAAAGCAGGATCGATAGATAGCTGGATCTCCAAGCGAAGCTCCAACTCCAAAGGTGAGTCTCCAATGCTGTATCACTCAGTCTGACCCGAGCGTAAAGCAAAACACAAAACACTCGAGTCAGGATTAACATTCTTATATTAATAAATCCAACTCAAGTGAAATATCAACTGAAATACGAGTAACTTAAAGGATGTTTGGGATAACCATCCCCTAAGGATCCGTTAAACTATTTACTATGTAGTAATATACGCTATATATAGTAGTGTCTAAATAAGTAAAGTATAATCATATCGGAAAATAGCGTTAAGGGGATGGAGAACCTTAACGCGGTCGGATCTTAAAATCATAATCGTAGTAAAGCTCGGTATGGTAGGTGACACGGCACAACTAGGCAATGCCAGGGTAGATATACCAATTACGCACACGGACTGATGGATACGCATAGCAGCCACTACCGTTCCACCTCGAACAACATTCCCAATCGGAGGATGGCCATCTAGTCAAATCACAAGTAAGAGTATAATATCGAAGAAATGCGTCCGAGAAGAGGTGCTACCTCACTGGTCCGAGATCGCTCCTGTTTTAGCCACCTTATTGCCAACTCACGGGAGTTGGGTCCACGTAACATACCTTAAGAACGTCGCCACCATCCTACTTCATTCTGGAATCTCCACCGCGTACACGGTTGTCAAAGTGGTTTTCGGTCTCGACAGAGAGTATGTCCATATCCGATCCCGGTCTCTTTGCCAACCAATCGTTATTATAACACCGTGGTCGTTTCAAAATAGTTTATACTTCAAACCAAAATCATTATCATTTAAAAACCCAATTTAATACGATATCCTTTCACTTCAAATATCCATTTTCAAAATCATATTACTTTCCAAAGTTATAATGCTTTCGAAATCATAGTCTGGAAATCACAGTATTTTGGCAATCGTAACATTTCCTTTAACAGTTTAGATATTAGAATTTCGTTATAAAATAAATTAGTTACCTCAAATTTCACAAATCAATTCAAATTAACTTGAATTCCAAAAATTTAATTTAATCAAATTTCAAATCATCCGTTTCAACACGATTTAGCTTTTAAATAAGCCATTTCAATTTATCGATTTCAAATACATATCTGAACCATAAGATAAGTCATTTCAATTTTAATATATTTCAAAGCTTTAAATATTCATCATTTCAAAACTAAATTCGATAAATTTATATACATATCAGATTTCCTTTACAATTATTAAGTTTTGAAATATTAACTTAATCATTTCCATAACATTTAAATTCAATTTCAATTTACAAATTTAAATAAACAAAAGATCTCATTTAAATATTTATACGTTTGAAATATCCATTTACGTCACCCTTTCAAATTTCAAGTTGTAAATCACTTCTTTAAAATTTCAAATTCAATACATTTCAAATCAGACTTATTTAAGTATAATTCTTAAATAAATACAATTTCAATCAATTTCAAATCATTACAAATTCTATATTTAAAAATATAGATATTAAATAAATACTTAAACATATTATTTATCGATTTTATTAAATCAACTTCAATAAATCTTTAAAAATCAATATTAATCAAAACCATATATTTCTTTTCAAAACCATAGAAATCATTTCAAAACGTTTATATATATAGACCAACGGTGCTTGTATATAATTTTCCTATCCTATGGTCAAGTGATACGGATATTTATCATTTCAATCCGCAATTTAAATTATATATACGGGTATATATCTTTTCAACCCGCAATCCCAAATTCAATTCAATGAAAATCGCTTGGGTTTATCATTTCAACCCATAACGATTCTCTCCTATTCTACAGATCGTTCGGGTATGTATCATTTCAACCCATAGTGATTCTATACTAACAGGGAACTTGCAGAGTGATAACAGATATGAAAATAAAATAACAACAATAACAGGCATATATCATCAGTATAAATAACAGATAATGGTGTCAGATGTCACAGGTTAACAGATACAGATAATGACATATATATAACAATGTAAATAACTAACATCAGCATATTTCAATTGACATTTCAATTGAAATCAAATTTAATAAATATAAGAACATTAATCGTGAGTGATTGCTCACCTTTCGAGGTTAGAGAGTTTGACATAGAACAAGCTACGAATTCCAAAGCAAAGCTAGATTGATATGATTCGACGATCACAGCTGATAATAGGAATAGATGAATTCGAATCAGAATTGGATCGATGAAGATAACTGATATAAGTGAGCTTATATAGAACTATATATAACTATATATATACAAATCATATGCTAAATTCAAACATATTTATATTGAATGCATATATATTTCAAATTCTATTATTTAAGTTAAAACACATATAATTTAAAGTCAAATAATTTAAAGTTTCAAAACAATACTTAAACAATATGCATAAAGCAATATTTAAATAAGGTTGATCATATATATATACACATATAAAATTTAAACCAATATACAGACAAACCAAATAGAAAGAAAAATCTTTATATTTAAAATTCAAAACTAATGTTCATAAGAATATTAATATAAACTTGCTTTGCTAAAATAAATATACCGGCTCAAAGCAGATCACATAAAGTCGTGTAATTTCAGTTTTAAACATATATATACTATTATAAAAATTGGTATATAAGCTGCAGAGAGAAAATATCTATATAACAGTACAAAACTAAACTTGTAAACCAATATATACTATATATATTCATATAATGCAGGCGATCGACTACCTAAACTCACATGCCAAATATACAATAGAATATTCATATGCAGACAACTACTAATATATGAAGACTCGATATGTATAAACAGAATATTGTACAACATGTATTTTCCGAAAGAACTATAAACAACCTTGATATTTTAAAATAGTAGTTGCCACTTTAAACTTACTTATATATACACCTACATTTAAGATCTGTATACACCTCACAAATCAAACATCCAAACATTTTTCATTTTTAAAACAATACTTAACAAAATAGAACTTTAGCTTATATGAGTAACACTCAAAATCATACATAAATATGTATATATAATGTAATATATACTTTTAAAGCCACACTATCCATACACATGCAGGGGAAATAAATGGGTAGTGTATATATATAAAACTGAAATTTTGAAAGGCTGCAAATAAGAAACCCAAAGTATACTATAGCAAAAAAATCTAAAGTTTATAGACTAATATATAACAGTACATACTAGTATATATACAACCACTAACATAATATATATAAACTAATATATATGCAGACTTCTTAAAATATACAACATATATATATCCTTCTACAAGTGTAGGCTAATTTACGACAAACATAACAAAGTATATAAACTGTCAAGGACACATAAAAAACTATATATATATATATATCCTTGTATAAACTTGCCACCTATATAAATATATATATTCTAACATGATATTAGAACTGCAACCATCAGGCTTTGTACTATATGTATAAACTAACTTTATAACTAAATATTATAACACATAGATCTCATCTAAGAACAGCAAAAGCGCAGTTATATATAAGAACCCATATATATATATACTGTAAACAAAATACTTCTTTTTAAAATATACATCCTTATATATATATGGCATGAAAACTACTATATACTATATAACATACATCTTATAAAATTTCTGTCACCAGTAAGATATATTATGTACATATCTTATAATACATATAAATGAGTATATAAAACAACATATATACATCACTGCCTAAAGTAGATTTTTATATACAAACTATAACTATATATATACAAAACAAATAATGCTATTTATATATATCAACAAATATATAAATAGATTACCTATATAAAGTAAGGAGAAGATAGGAGGGATGTTGCCTCGGATGGCGGAGCGGTATGGGTAAAACGACAGTTGTGGAGTTCGGCCAGATCTGGGGTCGCGTGGAGGAGGTGGAATCGATGGTGGTGGATGCGGAGGTGATGCCGAGGCAGGGTCGGGTTTTCAGAGGTGGCGAGACGAGCGTGAAAAAGGCATGCGCGAGTGGGCTTGGCTCAGGCGCTAGGTTGTGAAGGCCGGTGCTGTGGACCATGGAGCAAGCGGAGAGGTGGTGCACGGGTTGAAGGCTGGAGCCTGATGTTGAGATGGCCGAGGCGGAAGTGGTGACGTGGGGTTCTCTTGTTCTGGCAGAGGGGTTGGGGAGTTTCGGTGTGGGGCATGGGGTTCGGTTGCGTGGGTTGATGGAGGAGGTTTGGGTCGAACTCGAGAGAGGAGGAACGTGGGTAGGTTGGTGACGTGGTGGTGGGCTGTGGCGAATTGGAGAGAGTTGCTTGATATAAAATTTGATATATGTATCCACTTTATAGAAGGACAAAAGAAAAAGACAGAGGCAAGGGAAGGAATGGATGACAGCAAGAAGAAGGCTAGTAGAGTTTAGGTAATAGGTAGATATATTTTATTTCATTTCAATTGAACGGAAGAGTAGCCCATAAAATCAACAGACCAAAATTAAAGGAAGTAGTTTCCAAACGAATAGCACGTTTGAATTTGAAAAGGTCAGAGACTAAAATAAAAAGGATACGGATAGCACGTTTGAATTTGAAAAGGTAAGAAAGTGGAAAGTCACAAATTTTTGTACCGTTACAATGGAACGTTTTATTATTTCCGTCGCGTACCGGACCTCAAAATAAAGAAATAAATATACCGCTGAGATCAGTACGACGAGACGATCAAAACGGTATACAAATATCAGTGATACGGTCATCCGATCAAAAGTCGATAACCGGTACCAGAAATGCTGCTATTCTGCCAGAAATAAGATAAACGGAGCAACAGAATTCCAAATTTGACGAAACGAAAGATGACATCTCACTCAGAAGATGATTTACAAATTTTCTATGTAAAAATATTTAGGTTTGGAAACTATTTTATTATCACCTATTTTTAACTGATTAAATTGAAGTAAATTTACGCGCGAAATAAATTTTCATATTTTCGGATGAAAATTTACCAGTTGCTATGTTTAATTAGACGCATTCCAAATATCAAATTTATATTTCAAAATTTTACTGTTAAAAATTTCACAAAATTCAATTAATTAAATAAATAAAACAACTGAGATTTGCGGGTCGTTACACTTTCATGGCTAGTGTGTCGACATATGGTCCTAGGGTATGTTTACTGTTAATCGGCTAAATTTCTATCGGTTTAGAAAATAGTCGAAATTTTCAAATTAAAATAACCGCAAGCGCACGGCGTACTATTGAAGTACGCGACGAGTACGGGTCGATCCACAGGGAATTGTTAGAGTTTAAAAATCTATTCAATCAAATTAGACCAAATGGAGGAGGAATTGTTAACTAGAAATAAAATGAAGCTAAAAGTAGAATTAAAATGTGATTTAAAAACAATTAGACTAGAGAACAATTTAGAGGCAAATCCACTCTCATATTTTTGTAAACCAACAAACAAATGATTTATGATCTCTAGCTTTGATATTGAGTGAAATAATTATTATATTTATCATAAGTATGGTTTGTTTATGTTATTAATTAACATAACTCAAACCATCAAACTATAATACAACATTATACCACTTATAATTCTTATGAAAATGAAGCCAAAGCAAAAGCTATTTTAAGTACGATCTATTCACTATTGTAACTAGTAATATAGATCATCAAATTTCATTTTTACTTTCATTTCAAAATCAAAAATTAATTAGCAAGTGATGATGCAAATTGTGTTTATGTTGAATAAGAATAGCTCATTTGCATAAGCAATATAAGCTATCAAACCCACTTGTATAAAATTACATCAAATTTACTTTCATGAAGCATAGACAAAGAAATCATAAATCATAGAAATGTTTAAATCGCATAATATTTGAGAGCTTCATTACCCCTAAATTGAAGGGGTTTAGCTCCTCATTTGTGTTGTCATTTCAACACATAGAGATTTCAACATTGAAAATGAAGTAAAGTAGAGAACCAACAAGAAAAAGAAGATTAACTACTAGAAGGAAGTGTATTAAACTAGTGCATAAATGTAAATCTAAACTATGAACATGAAAAGAAAGAGAGCATAAAAATAAACATCAACATAAAAGCAAGGAAAAGCATGTAGAAAAGAGAGAAGAAAGAGGCTTGGAAGCCATTTTTATTTCACTTTGATTTGTGTTTAGAACTTACTTTCTTAATTTCCTAACAAAAACCAAAGAGTAGAAGATGATTTACATGTACATAAGAGGGCTATTTATACATGCATAAAACCCTAATTCTATTTTTTAGGGAGCTTCCCAAAATACCCCTTAGGAAGTATGGAGGTCAAGTAATAATTAGCTTCTACTAATCATCATTTAAGTGTACATGAAGCCATTAGTTTCATAAGCATGTTCATTAGCCTCTAAGTTGTACATTAAGGTAGGTGGGTAGGTGGGGTCCTCCATGATCTTCACTTTGAATTATTTCCCTCTTCTTTCCTTTGTATTCATTTGTGCATGCATGTATCTTCATATAAGGCTCTTCTATATGCGTTCAAATTCCTATAAAAATCATCAAACATGTCCAAGTAAAAATTCTCAAATTTACACATGCACAAAAATGACTGTTTTGTCCCTGAATGAAGGTGAACATACGATGATTTGAAATTAATTGAATTTTGGTTTTAAACATGTTAAAATGCCTAAATATGATATTTATTTAAATAAAAAGAGATAAAATATGGATGTATATATATGCACATTTACATGCACATCATTTACATATCCTAGTCAAATTTGAAAAACTCTATATGAAAATTGTTTTGATCTTTGTAACCTTTGAAATCAATATTGTACCTTGGTTTTGGTGCGAGAGGTCACAAGTTCGAAACTTGTGTGGCGTGATTCGAACGTTTATTGACATGTGATATGTTGTCAAAGTGATTTGTTGTATATAAAGTACCATTTCAAAAAAAAATTGTACTTTTATAAAAAGGTTTTAGAGATGAAAATAAAGCTTTTTAACAGAGAGATTTCAAAGATATACTATGGGTCCTTTAATAAATATTTCTAAGACCAAACATGGTCCATACCAACTAAATGCCTTGTGATCTTACAATCTTTGTTTTTTGAGTCTCTTGTGTCCTCCTAGCTTTTTCCTTAACTGCCATGTATTCTCCTAGTCTTTTTCTTGTCCTTCTAGCCTGATTACTCTTGGTCTCCTTGATTTGATTCTTGAACCTTTGTGTTGATTCATCTTGATGTATAATTTATTTGCAGTTGTATATCCCTGCAATATATCTGAGTAGTATACATGCATTTCTTGCACTAGAGTCTACACAACTTGAAAAACCATTAGTAATAATATTTATATGGCAATGTTGGACTTACCCACAAGCTCATATGTAGGCCAAGGGGGTACTTAACTGGCCCAAGTGAAAAGTGCCAAATTGGGTTTAATTAAATAAAGGGAATAATTCCTATTGGTGGATAAAAATGTAATTTCCTATTAACACCTTGATGTTAGGTGTATATAAGTAATAAAAAACTCTAATAGGATTGGCCTCTCTTACCACTTATCTAATTTTCCTCTCCATGAAGAATATTTGCCAAACTAAAGGGGTCAAGAGGGAGAAACACAATCCTAAGCAATTATTCACTAGAAATTAATTGCTTTCACTATGAATCAAGATACACTCTCTTAATCTATTATGTGATTGTGAAAAATATTTTGTTCAAAGATCTAGCCTATTATGATTTAGATCTAGCCTATTATAGTTTAGATCTAGCCTATTATGATTTATGAAAAATCAGTTTATCCTTTATTAATCGAAAGATTAAGACTTTACATGTGGTATCAAAGTTTAGATTGAGAACTCAATGATTTTCCGTGAAAGCTTTATTTTGTTTTCTCCTTTTGTGAAATATTTTAAATTTATCAAAATATGTTATATTATTGTATTTGTCGATTGATGGTTGTTTTTATTTATCATTTTTCATTTTCAATCTTTCGATATTAATTACAATATATATATATATATATATATATATATATATCTGTGTGTGTGTGTGTGAATCGAGATTTAAAACTTTCCGTAGCTCTAATTAATAACTTAACTATAAAGTTTTGAATTATGCAATATATGTTTTCTTGTATGCTTGCTTCTTTCTCACATAATGAAAGAGTGTATTATTTATTGCTATAACAATTTCGGCTTGTATGTAATGTTTTAGATTATGGTATAGTGTTATAAATGATATATATATATATATATGAATTATATATGTCTTATGATTTTGTTTACAATACAGGTATGCTGCCATTTGAATTAAAGTATTATTAGTATGTTATTTGAATTAAAGTGATTATACTGTATGTTGTTGGTTACTAAAGTGATCAAAAATTAAGGATTTATGCATATGAATTGTATAATGGTATTTTAATTTGATATTTATATTATGTGTAATTTGTTAGTCACCAAAGTGGCTAAATTAGACAGGTTTATAAACGTCAAATTAAAGGAAATCATTTACTCATGTTTATGTGAAGCTTATGAATGGATGACATTATGGTTATGTATAATTTTAAAGATTTGTTATGAGTATATTGCGTTCATAGTTATAAAATGTTTTGGATTGCCCAACGGTTGATCACTTATTTTATAACCTTGCTTGATTAGGTATGTTTTGTATATCCAAGGATAGCAAACATATCTAACTGGAGCATGTTAAGTGCCAATTATGTGAAATTTTATTGAGCATGAATTATGTTTGTTTTATTGCATATTGTTATACACCTTATGTTTGTTGGTTGAATATGAATCTATGTTATAGATTTAAGTTTATTATTCAAATCATTAGTGTGTGAGCGTATTTTGTTTTATTTTTTCAGCATATATTAATTTTTATCTACATTCGCAAGCCATATCTATTATTAAGTTTAATGGGCTTAATTTCTCTGAATGGTCTGAATAAATTCAGTTTCACCTTGGTGTTCTGTTTCTTGATTTGGCACTCTTAAGTGAGAATCCAACAGTAGTTACTACTACTAGCAGCACCGAACAGAATTCTTCCTATGAAGCTTGGGAGAGATCTAACAGACTGAGCTTAATGTTTATTCGAATGACTGTAGAAAAAAACCAAGTCCACAATTAAGAAAACTGAAAGTGCTAAGGAATTTATGAAGTTTATGGAAGAATGCTCCCAGTCTGAGTTTGTCGATAAGTCGCTCGCTGGGACACTAATGGGTATCTTAACCACCATTAAATTTGATGGTTATTGCACTATGCATGAGCATATCGTTGAAATAATGAATGTAGAAGCAAAATTAATGACCATAGGAATGGAAGTGAATGAGAATTTCTTAGTAACATTCACCCTTAACTCCTTACCTCCAGAGTACGATCCATTTCATATGAACTACAGTACTCTTGAAGGATAAATGGAATGTGCATGAATGGCAAAGTATGCTCATTCAAGAGGAAGCAAGGCTTAAGAAATTAGAAATTCATTCAGCAAATCTCATGGGTCAGAAAGGAACCAGAAAGAAACCAAGAAAGAATGTTGGAAAAGGCAAACAAGGACTGTAACGATCCTAAATTTTCGACCCGATTTAAAATTTTAAAATTCATCGTTTCAATAAAAATTTTGAAATTTTAAACGATCTCAATTTACGTCCAAACTTTATTTATGACATACGTCTAGTTAGATATGGACATAGAAAAAGTTTCGTTGGAAAATATTACAGTAAAGTCCGTTCGCGTTTTACTGTATATCAGTCCATATAAAGCTGCGTAAAATTTATCTTCCAAATCCAAATATTTTTACACAGTCCGCTTGTAAAAATTATTCTGATCAAGATTATGTAATTCGTTTCGTCTAAAACTGTCATCGCCTGCTCCGTTTATATTATTTTGCAAAACGTACAATTTAAGCGGCGTAATGCAATTTTTATAAAATCAAATCGTACCACCATTATCTGTACACCGTTAGAAGCGCCTCGTCGCGCTGATCATAACGGTATATTTTTCTACGCGAATCGGAGTCCGACATAATCCGTCGCGTTGATTTAACGGTTCCGCACGGACCGGTTAATAGTCAGCCCAAACTATTGCCCATGTCCGTTCAAAATTTTGAAAATAATAACTTCAGCTGGAAGAAATGAATGTGGTAGTTGGAAGATGGGTTTAACTTGGAATTTGGTGTGGCCTTTCGTAGTTCGAAGCTGAGAATTATTGCGGTAAATTTATAAAATGAATATAATCAAACATTTCTCTTCATTTCCCTCACTACTCAATTCACTCATTCCCTCCTAACGTAAACAGGTACTCTCTGCTCTCTTCTCCCCATTCCATATTCACTCCCCTTTTTCTTTATTTCCATTACTATTTAAATGTGTATCTGAAGATGTGGAACTCCTATATTCATCTCAGCCACATTCAATGTCCGCCTCTCCACCACTTTGCTCCACCGACCCATCACCTCCAGCCGTAGGCCTACGCCACCATCCGCTCTCTCGACCCCGCCTAAGCCTCGTCTCCCCTGCCACCTTCGGCCACCATCCCGAAGTCAACCCGAACCCTCCATCGTGTGTCACCCTTCCATTCACCACCTCGTACGGCCTTCTGAACCCGGGTACACCCAGCCCTGTGCACGCATGAGGCGTGCATGTGAGTACACGTGCATGTGTCGCGAGTTTATAAAAAATAAAATAAAAAAATAAACGTGTGGTGCATGCGCTAAGAGAAATACATGCATGGATGTTGAACTGGGGGAAAAGCGCATGCATAAGCATGTGCTGTTTGAAGTCATGGATTGTAGAGAAAGAAAAAAGCAAAAGAAGGACATGCGTGCATGTGTAGTGTCATTTTGGAATGTTGGGTTATGGTGTGTTGGTTGGTTGCGTGTTTTCTTAAAAAAAAGAAGAAAAAAAAAAGAGAAAAAAAAAGAAAAAGAAATTGAACGTTATAAATTGTTGAGTAATTAGTAACCGACTTTTCGTTGCTTGTTGTTGCAGCGACCGACTGATTTCTTTCGCAGTAGCATTGATCTTCAGCTTTTGTTCTTTCCTCCGTCTTCGGTAAGCACATTTATATAAATTTTATAATTATATATGAACGTTCATTGAAATAATATCGTCTTCCTTTTTGTCGATATTGCAGTGTTCGTGTTCGTGCTGTACCGACTCTATTCTTGTTTCTTCGTGCTTCGCTGTCAATTTTTTTAATCCACGAAAGGTGAATTAATTTTCATGACTATATTCTTATGCAAGTTTGAATTGATAAATGATTGCTATGTGATGATTGAATTGGATGTAAATTGTTATTGTTAAGTGATAATTTAATTGCAAGTTAAAAATTTGATATAGGATTATTTACGATTTAAAAAGAATTATATATGTCGAATTTTTAACTTGACCCCTTTATATATGATGAATATTGATTACTTGAATTGACCTTTAAATTGTTAAGTTAATTTACACGTAGAATTTGATAAATGTCACTTTGGACTATTGAACGTATTAAATTAACTGCTGTAATTGAAATTGAACGACAAGTGAAACTGAATTATTATAATCTTTAATCTACTTGAAATGATAGAGTAGATTCTAGAAATAGTTATATTAATTGGCGTAAATAACAAACGCGAATTGATACGATTATTTCGGGATTATTTGAAATTGTTGAATTGTTGTGAATGGATGCTATTGCTTGTTTATTTACTTTGACACCATCCCAGCTATCACACTGCAAGTTCCCTTTGTATGTTTTGATTTTGAATTTAAATGGAATCGGGTTGAAATGATAAATACCCAAACAATCTGACTTAGGATAGAAAATTAAAATAAAACCCGATTGGTCAATTTTTGATTTAAATAAAATAAAGTTTTATTTGACGAATAACAAAGTTTTGGATAATTTGGAATTTAAATTGAAATGAATGTAAATGTGAATATTTGAATTTGGAACGAATATTAAGTAGTAATTGACAAAAGAATATTGTTTAAAATTTAATTATTTAATAATTAAATTTAGAATTAGTTGAAAATAAATTTTGAAATTATTAATAATTAAGTTTTGAAACTATTAATAAATTGGCTTTTTGAAATTATTAATAGTTAAGTGTGAAATTGTTAATAACGTAGTTTGAAATAATTAATAATTGAATTTTGAACTTATTAACAATTAAGTTGAAATTATTAATGAATGAGTTTGAAAAATTAATAATTAAGATTTGAAATTACTGAAATTTTGATAAAATCGAATTTGATTGAATTGAATATCTTTATTAAGAAAAATTGAATTTTTGAACAAGTGAAAATAAGTTTTAACTAAGTTTGAAATTTGAAAGGAATATCTTTGGTAAGAAATTGAATGCGATTTATCGAAACAAATGAAATAATTGTAATTTAAAGAATTGGATTTGATAAGTGTAAATTGTAAATAAGTTGTAAACTTTGATAATGTAATCGAACTTAAACGTAACGAAATGAATTAGAAATTGAATTGAAATTGAATGATGTTAAATTAATCTAATGAATATCGAATGAAAGCGATAATTGATCTACATCGTTTTGAACGTAAATTTAGTTAAACAATTTTGGAATGAACTTATATACGAAATGCAATGAATATTGAAATTGTTAAATTGAAACTTTGAAATTGAAATATAGAAATGTTGAAATTGAAATTGGAAAGTTATGAAACGTAATTCTGGAAATTGATTTCAAAGACTAACGAATTGTCGATTTACGAATTTAAATTGAAATGGTTTTGAAATATATTAACGACCGATCGGTGTTATAATCACGAAAGTTATTAAAGGAACCGGAGTCGGTTTGGGGCATACTCACTGTCTAAACCGGAAACCACTTTAATAACTATACGCGAAGTGATGATCCAGAATGAAGTGGTTGGATTGGCGAACGTTGATGATTGAAGAAAGTGAACGATAATGGATAGCCTTGACACTTGTGTCAAATTGGAAATGACTAAAACAGGAGCTGTGCCGGGCCAATGGAGGAGTAGCTACCTCAAGTGGACACACTTCTTCGTAAACTATTCTCTTACTTTGTGATTGATTGGTGCGCACCCTTGAATTGGGAGTGTTGTCTCACGGTGTTGCGGGCGCTGCGGCGTTGCGTTCTCACCAGCCCGGATCAGGCGAACGGTAGTATCACTATCTTGGGTATAGCCTCATGTGCCTTGTCATACTTGTATTCCATTTATGCGTGACCACTACGATTTTGATTTGTACCTTTAGTATATGTATTGCCCTCTGGTGACTTCCGGTTTTGGGGAAACTACGGTCTTGTATATGCTTTTGGGAATAAAATGTGTTAAGGGTGGAATGGGCCATGACTTAACACTATTTTGATATCTTTATTATTACTGATAGACATTATCTACTTATCGTACTCTACTATATATAGATAGTTTATCGGATCCTGAAAGATGCTTATTCCAATCATCTTTGAGTTATTGTTATTTCAAAATTTCTTTAACCATATTATCTGTATAAGAATATATGTCCTGATTCGAGTGTTTGTTTGTGCATATGCTCGGATCAGACTGAGGATTGCTGCTGCTGCTTATTTGGAGCTGAAGACTTGAAGACTATCTTATCTTTATCAGTATTGTTCTTTTCATTTGGACATCTATGTTGTTGTATTTCTTTTATTTGAGACATTGTTGTATTTTCTTAGTAGCTTCATGAACTACTATTATGACATTGTTGTAATTCCGCTGCACTATTCTGTTATGTTATATTTCTGTGATTCTGTGATGATTCTCATTTATATACTTATACTCCATTTATGATTCGTGTTTTGTACTATTTAAGTTGACATGTGTGGATTATTGTCAATTTAAATGGTCCAAATATACGGGTTGTTACAGTTGGTATCAGAGCTTTGGTTCCCGATAACCTTAGCCTGTGGAGTTTAAAGCTCATTAGAGATAGGGTAAACATACCCTAGAATGAGGAGAATCATTGCAGAATCCACCTCCTTTGATTCATCTTTCTTATTGAATTCGTTGAATAAAATTTCCTTAAGTTCTGTAAATTTCTATCTTTGATTCTAAATCACTTTTGGTATTCCAGGATGGCTACCAGAAGAAATGTTAGAGGCAGGGGTGGAAATGCTCCTGGTCCACATGCTCCAGCTCCCGCAGTCCGATTCTCCACTCTTAGCAAGGAGTATACTCAGCTTGGAGGAGTCAAATTTACTGGCTCTGAAAGTATTATCGAAGCACAACAATGGCTAAAGAGTTTGGAGAGGATCTTTTCTGGCTTAGAGATCGCAGATGCTCAGAAGCGCAAGTTGGCCGCTTGGCAGCTTCAGGATGCTGCTCAAGATTGGTGGGAATCAGTCACTTCTCGAACTGATGAGGAAACTATCACATGGACCCAGTTTAGGTAGCAATCTATCTAAATTCCTACTAAATAAATTTCTATCTTATCTCGTCATAATTTTGATTCGTTTCATATCACTTGTAATAGGGATTCCTTTATGGCTCAGTGGATGCCAGCTGCTGGGAAGGCCCAACTCTATCGGTCTTTCATGGATCTCAAGCAGGGCAGCATGACCTTTACTGAGTACGAAAGGAGGTTTAACGAACTCTCCAAGTTCGGACCGGGCTTGATTGACACACCTCTACTGAAGAACGAGAAGTTCATACATGGCGCACGCCCAGAGTATTACGAGCTCCTCACCGCTCATGTCCATGGAACTTTCACTGAGTTGATGGATTTCGCTCTTCGATACGAGGGAAAGCCTAAAGGAACATCTGTCCCCAAAGCCCCAGTTACTCAGACACCAGCTAATCAGTCGGGAAAGAGGAAGCAAAATTTTGAGCAACAGAAGAAGAATTGGCAGCAGAAATCTGGGATTGGCTATTCTCAGAAGAAGCCTATTGACATATCCTCCATCACTTGTTTCAAGTGCGACCAGAGGGGTCACTACGCCAACAGCTGTCCAACATCTGCCGGTGCCGCTGTTCCGCCTCCTCAGAATACTAGGAACGACCTCTGTCACGTATGTCTGCAGCCAGGCCATTTCAAGAAGGATTGTCCTATGTATAAAAAGGGAAAGACGGCCGGGGTTTTTGCTATGACTTCTTCAGCTCATGATCCACCTACCCCACCTGCTCCTACTGATAACCAAGGTACTTTACAGGGTCTTTTTATGTTGCATACTTTACCAGTTAAAGTTCTATTTGATACCGGAGCAACACATAGTTTCATATCTATTGATTTGTGCAATAAACTTGGTTTGGAACCCATTCTTTCATCTACCTTCTTATGTGTATCAAACCCTATTGGAGGGCCCGCTAATCTTAAAAGGGTTTGTAAATATGTCACTCTTATGCATGGCATTCACCACTTCACTTGGGATTTCTATGTTCTCGGATTCGAAGCATTCGATATACTATTGGGTATTGATTGGCTACGTAAGTTCGAAGCCAATATCTCATGCAAAGCTCGAACAGTATCTCTCATCGATAACCAGGGTATGTCTTTGGTTATAGAAGGCAAATCACCTCAAGAATATGCTGGGAGTTTTATATTTTCACTGGACTCCCATCCAAATGAACTAAGCTCTACTCCAATGGTCAAATCTTTTTCTGATGTATTTGGAGAAGTCAATTCTCTACCACCACCGCGGGAAATCGAATTCCGCATTGACCTTATTCCTGGTGCCCGACCAGTAGTTCTCCCTCCTCGGAGAATGGCTCCAAAAGAAAAAGCTGAACTGAATGCTCAAATTGAAGACTTGTTTTCTAAAGGCTTGATTCGGCGAAGTCATTCAGAATGGGGTGCTGCAGTAGTGTTCGTCACAAAATCTGATGGTTCTCTCAGAATGTGTGTGGACTATAGAGAGCTGAACAAGCTCACACACAAGAACAGATATCCGATGCCCCGCATCAACGACCTATTCGACCAGCTTCATGGAGCTAAAGTATTCTCTCAACTCGATCTGGCTACTGGCTTTCACCAACTCAGAATTGCCAAGGAGAGTATTCCTAAGACAGCATTCCGCACTGAGACTGGTTTCTTTGAATGGCTGGTTATGCCGTTCGATCTTACTAATGCTTCAGCTTATTTCGTCGACTTAATGAGTAGAGTTTTCCGGGATGTTCTTAACAAGTTTGTTCTTGTTTTCATCGATGACATTCTCGTCTTCTCTAAGGATGAGGAAGAGCATAGGTCACATTTGGCTTTTGTTCTTGAAACTCTACGCAGCCATCAGCTTAAAGCCAAGTTTTCAAAATGCCATTTTTGGAAAGATGAAGTTCGATTTCTTGGCCATATTTTTTCAGAGAATGGGATTTCGGTCGACCCAGCTAAGATCGCCGTAATCAATGTAAGTTCTATGCTTACTTGTCAATTCTATCAAAAACAACTTATCAATTTCTTAATTCGAATCTTTGGAATTTGCAGGATTGGGAGACTCCCAAAACTCTTACAGACATCCGCAGTTTCTTGGGTTTGGCCGGCTATTACCGCAGATTTATAGAAAACTTTGCCCGTATTGCCGCACCACTTACCGCACTGACCAGAAAGAATGTGAAATTTATCTGGAGCGAAAAGTGCGAAGCAGCTTTCAATGAGATGAAGCGAAAGTTGACATCTGCCCCGGTTCTTACAGTTATTGATGGTAGCGAAGGATTGACCGTCTATACAGATGCTTGTCGTGATGGACTTGGTGCAGTTTTAATGCAGAAAGGAAAGGTTATTGCCTATGCTGGTCGTCAACTAAAGACCCATGAAACAAACTATGCAACTCACGATTTAGAGCTTCTTGCGGTTGTATTTGCTCTTAAGCTATGGAGGCACTATCTATTGGGAACAAAATTCGAGTTATTCACTGACCATAAGTCATTGAGGTATATCTTCTCGCAAAAGGATTTGAATCAGAGACAAGTCCGATGGCTCGAATTTCTAGCTGCATATGATCTTGATATCAACTACACTCCGGGGAAAGCAAATGCCGTAGCCGATGCTTTGAGCAGAAATCAAGCTATGATCTGTTGTAATCTTGTTGAAGGAATGTTATTCCAGCTTTCCGTCTCCCCAGCTCTTATAGATCGTATTATAGCCAAACAATACGAGGACACTTTGCTTTATCGCATCAAAGAAATAGTTCTTGGCAGGGTGGAAAATGCTGATAATAAACTGGGTGCACATGTCGATAGTAAGGGAATCTTGAGGATTGATAATCGAATTTGTGTTCCTAATGTTGATGGTCTTAGACAGGAAGTACTGCGAGAAAACCATAAGTCTTCGCTTTCATTTCATCCCGGTGTCACTAAAATGTACCAGAATATGAAAAAACTATATTGGTGGAGTGGGATGAAGCGCGATATTTCTATCTATGTTGGCAGGTGCACCACTTGCCAACAAGTTAAAGCTGATCACAGAAAGACAGCAGGATTGCTCCAACCGCTAGAGATTCCAGGTTGGAAATGGGAGCAGATTTCTATGGACTTTATTGATGGGCTACCAAGGACTAGAAAGGGTAATGAAAGCATATGGGTGATTGTCAACAGACTGACGAAGTCCGCTCATTTTATTCCAGTCAAGACCACTCGTACAGCTTCGAGTTTGGCCGAGATATACATGAGAGAAGTTGTTAAACTTCATGGTGTACCATCTAGTATTGTATGCGATCGAGATCCTATTTTCACCAGTAAATTCTGGAAAGCATTTCAGGATACTTTGGGCACCAAACTGAATCTGAGCACAGTTTATCATCCTCAGACAGATGGCCAAACTGAGAGGGTGAATCAGATTTTGGAAGATCTTCTCCGGGCTTGTATTATTGACTTTGGTGGATCTTGGGAAGACCATCTTCACTTGGTTGAATTCACTTATAATAATAGTTACCAGGTAAAGAATTTGAATTTCGAATTTGAATAAGTATATTTGAATTTGAATTAATTATCCTTTATAAATCAGGCAAGCATTGGTATGGCACCGTTCGAAGCCTTATATGGACGGCCGTGCAAATCGCCAGCTTGTTGGATAGAATCTGGAGATCGATTAGTGCTTGGACCAGAAATGATTATGGAAGCTTCTGAAAAAGTCGAAGAAATCAGGGAGAAGATAAAGACGGCACAGGATAGACAGAAGAGCTATGCTGACAAAAGGAGAAGAGATCTCGAATTCAGTATAGGAGACAAAGTATTTCTGAAAGTGTCGCCTCTGAAGAATATTGTTCGATTTGGAAGAAAAGGGAAGCTAGCTCCCAGATTTGTTGGTCCGTTTGAGATTACAGAAAGAGTTGGAACATTGGCATATAGAGTTGCATTACCAGAAAAGTTCGCTGGTGTTCACAACGTGTTCCACATCTCACATCTTCGCAAAGTGGTACACGATCCATCTATGACCATCCCTACTGCCCAGTTGGAAGAGATAGTTATTGAGCCTGACTTGACTATTGAGCGAAAGCCACTTCAGATAGTCGATCGTGAGACAAAGCAACTTAGAAGGAAGTCGGTAAATCTCGTCAAAGTACAGTGGAGTGCAGATGAGCGAGATTGCACGTGGGAAACTAAGGATAGTATTCGGGATTCAAACCCCGAACTATTAATTTCAGGTATTATTCAGATTGCTCGAAATCTATCTTAACTTTTCTACTTATTTCATTTCTACTTCACTCGTCTCGTTCCTTTTCGAGGACGAAAAGTTTTGAGTGGGGGAGATTGTAACGATCCTAAATTTCCGACCCGATTTAAAATTTTAAAATTCATCGTTTCAATAAAAATTTTGAAATTTTAAACGATCTCAATTTACGTCCAAACTTTATTTATGACATACGTCTAGTTAGATATGGACATAGAAAAAGTTTCGTTGGAAAATATTACAGTAAAGTCCGTTCGCGTTTTACTGTATATCAGTCCATATAAAGCTGCGTAAAATTTATCTTCCAAATCCAAATATTTTTACACAGTCCGCTTGTAAAAAATTATTCTGATCAAGATTATGTAATTCGTTTCGTCTAAAACTGTCATCGCCTGCTCCGTTTATATTATTTTGCAAAACGTACAATTTAAGCGGCGTAATGCAATTTTTATAAAATCAAATCGTACCACCATTATCTGTACACCGTTAGAAGCGCCTCGTCGCGCTGATCATAACGGTATATTTTTCTGCGCGAATCGGAGTCCGACATAATCCGTCGCGTTGATTTAACGGTTCCGCACGGACCGGTTAAATAGTAGTCAGCCCAAACTATTGCCCATGTCCGTTCAAAATTTTGAAAATAATAACTTCAGCTGGAAGAAATGAATGTGGTAGTTGGAAGATGGGTTTAACTTGGAATTTGGTGTGGCCTTTCGTAGTTCGAAGCTGAGAATTATTGCGGTAAATTTATAAAATGAATATAATCAAACATTTCTCTTCATTTCCCTCACTACTCAATTCACTCATTCCCTCCTAACGTAAACAGGTACTCTCTGCTCTCTTCTCCCCATTCCATATTCACTCCCCTTTTTCTTTATTTCCATTACTATTTAAATGTGTATCTGAAGATGTGGAACTCCTATATTCATCTCAGCCACATTCAATGTCCGCCTCTCCACCACTTTGCTCCACCGACCCATCACCTCCAGCCGTAGGCCTACGCCACCATCCGCTCTCTCGACCCCGCCTAAGCCTCGTCTCCCCTGCCACCTTCGGCCACCATCCCGAAGTCAACCCGAACCCTCCATCGTGTGTCACCCTTCCATTCACCACCTCGTACGGCCTTCTGAACCCGGGTACACCCAGCCCTGTGCACGCATGAGGCGTGCATGTGAGTACACGTGCATGTGTCGCGAGTTTATAAAAAATAAAATAAAAAAATAAACGTGTGGTGCATGCGCTAAGAGAAATACATGCATGGATGTTGAACTGGGGGAAAAGCGCATGCATAAGCATGTGCTGTTTGAAGTCATGGATTGTAGAGAAAGAAAAAAGCAAAAGAAGGACATGCGTGCATGTGTAGTGTCATTTTGGAATGTTGGGTTATGGTGTGTTGGTTGGTTGCGTGTTTTCTTAAAAAAAAGAAGAAAAAAAAAAGAGAAAAAAAAAGAAAAAGAAATTGAACGTTATAAATTGTTGAGTAATTAGTAACCGACTTTTCGTTGCTTGTTGTTGCAGCGACCGACTGATTTCTTTCGCAGTAGCATTGATCTTCAGCTTTTGTTCTTTCCTCCGTCTTCGGTAAGCACATTTATATAAATTTTATAATTATATATGAACGTTCATTGAAATAATATCGTCTTCCTTTTTGTCGATATTGCAGTGTTCGTGTTCGTGCTGTACCGACTCTATTCTTGTTTCTTCGTGCTTCGCTGTCAATTTTTTTAATCCACGAAAGGTGAATTAATTTTCACGACTATATTCTTATGCAAGTTTGAATTGATAAATGATTGCTATGTGATGATTGAATTGGATGTAAATTGTTATTGTTAAGTGATAATTTAATTGCAAGTTAAAAATTTGATATAGGATTATTTACGATTTAAAAAGAATTATATATGTCGAATTTTTAACTTGACCCCTTTATATATGATGAATATTGATTACTTGAATTGACCTTTAAATTGTTAAGTTAATTTACACGTAGAATTTGATAAATGTCACTTTGGACTATTGAACGTATTAAATTAACTGCTGTAATTGAAATTGAACGACAAGTGAAACTGAATTATTATAATCTTTAATCTACTTGAAATGATAGAGTAGATTCTAGAAATAGTTATATTAATTGGCGTAAATAACAAACGCGAATTGATACGATTATTTCGGGATTATTTGAAATTGTTGAATTGTTGTGAATGGATGCTATTGCTTGTTTATTTACTTTGACACCATCCCAGCTATCACACTGCAAGTTCCCTTTGTATGTTTTGATTTTGAATTTAAATGGAATCGGGTTGAAATGATAAATACCCAAACAATCTGACTTAGGATAGAAAATTAAAATAAAACCCGATTGGTCAATTTTTGATTTAAATAAAATAAAGTTTTATTTGACGAATAACAAAGTTTTGGATAATTTGGAATTTAAATTGAAATGAATGTAAATGTGAATATTTGAATTTGGAACGAATATTAAGTAGTAATTGACAAAAGAATATTGTTTAAAATTTAATTATTTAATAATTAAATTTAGAATTAGTTGAAAATAAATTTTGAAATTATTAATAATTAAGTTTTGAAACTATTAATAAATTGGCTTTTTGAAATTATTAATAGTTAAGTGTGAAATTGTTAATAACGTAGTTTGAAATAATTAATAATTGAATTTTGAACTTATTAACAATTAAGTTGAAATTATTAATGAATGAGTTTGAAAAATTAATAATTAAGATTTGAAATTACTGAAATTTTGATAAAATCGAATTTGATTGAATTGAATATCTTTATTAAGAAAAATTGAATTTTTGAACAAGTGAAAATAAGTTTTAACTAAGTTTGAAATTTGAAAGGAATATCTTTGGTAAGAAATTGAATGCGATTTATCGAAACAAATGAAATAATTGTAATTTAAAGAATTGGATTTGATAAGTGTAAATTGTAAATAAGTTGTAAACTTTGATAATGTAATCGAACTTAAACGTAACGAAATGAATTAGAAATTGAATTGAAATTGATTGATGTTAAATTAATCTAATGAATATCGAATGAAAGCGATAATTGATCTACATCGTTTTGAACGTAAATTTAGTTAAACAATTTTGGAATGAACTTATATACGAAATGCAATGAATATTGAAATTGTTAAATTGAAACTTTGAAATTGAAATATAGAAATGTTGAAATTGAAATTGGAAAGTTATGAAACGTAATTCTGGAAATTGATTTCAAAGACTAACGAATTGTCGATTTACGAATTTAAATTGAAATGGTTTTGAAATATATTAACGACCGATCGGTGTTATAATCACGAAAGTTATTAAAGGAACCGGAGTCGGTTTGGGGCATACTCACTGTCTAAACCGGAAACCACTTTAATAACTATACGCGAAGTGATGATCCAGAATGAAGTGGTTGGATTGGCGAACGTTGATGATTGAAGAAAGTGAACGATAATGGATAGCCTTGACACTTGTGTCAAATTGGAAATGACTAAAACAGGAGCTGTGCCGGGCCAATGGAGGAGTAGCTACCTCAAGTGGACACACTTCTTCGTAAACTATTCTCTTACTTTGTGATTGATTGGTGCGCACCCTTGAATTGGGAGTGTTGTCTCACGGTGTTGCGGGCGCTGCGGCGTTGCGTTCTCACCAGCCCGGATCAGGCGAACGGTAGTATCACTATCTTGGGTATAGCCTCATGTGCCTTGTCATACTTGTATTCCATTTATGCGTGACCACTACGATTTTGATTTGTACCTTTAGTATATGTATTGCCCTCTGGTGACTTCCGGTTTTGGGGAAACTACGGTCTTGTATATGCTTTTGGGAATAAAATGTGTTAAGGGTGGAATGGGCCATGACTTAACACTATTTTGATATCTTTATTATTACTGATAGACATTATCTACTTATCGTACTCTACTATATATAGATAGTTTATCGGATCCTGAAAGATGCTTATTCCAATCATCTTTGAGTTATTGTTATTTCAAAATTTCTTTAACCATATTATCTGTATAAGAATATATGTCCTGATTCGAGTGTTTGTTTGTGCATATGCTCGGATCAGACTGAGGATTGCTGCTGCTGCTTATTTGGAGCTGAAGACTTGAAGACTATCTTATCTTTATCAGTATTGTTCTTTTCATTTGGACATCTATGTTGTTGTATTTCTTTTATTTGAGACATTGTTGTATTTTCTTAGTAGCTTCATGAACTACTATTATGACATTGTTGTAATTCCGCTGCACTATTCTGTTATGTTATATTTCTGTGATTCTGTGATGATTCTCATTTATATACTTATACTCCATTTATGATTCGTGTTTTGTACTATTTAAGTTGACATGTGTGGATTATTGTCAATTTAAATGGTCCAAATATACGGGTTGTTACAAGGACTATTGAAGTTAAATCAGTCATCTGCCTAAATCCATAAGAAGGAACCAAGCAAGGATAATTGTCATTTCTGTGGAAAGACTAGACACTATCAGATAGATTGCCTGAAATGTAAGGCATGGTTCGAAAGGAAAGGTAAGTCTAGTGCTTTGGTATGTCTCGAATCAAATTTAGCTGAAGTTCCTTATAATATTTGGTGGACTGATTCTGATTGTGCTAGTCCTGTTTCGAATACGATGCAGGGATTCCTTACAACCCAACCCACAAGCCCAAATGAAAATTTTAGCTTTATGGAAAACTGAGTCAAAATTTTAGTTGAAGCTATTGGAACCTATCGTTTAATTTTAGACACTGAACATCATTTAGATCTTTTTTAGACTTTTTATGTTCCTTCTGTTTCTTGTAATTTGATTTCCTTGTCTAAACTGTTGGATACTCTTTTAAATTTGGGAATTTATGTTTCAGTTTGTTTAAACAAATTTTTTTAATTAGTCCGCGTATTATGATGGTTTGTACAAATTAAATCTTGATACTCTTTGTTGAGACTCTATTAACCTTGCATCACAATGTTGGTACTAAACGTGGTTTAATGGATGAATCATCAGCTTACTTGTAGCATAAACGTTTGGGTCACATATCTGATAAAAGAACCAAATCTTACCTGATTTTGATTTTACTAACCTTGGAATTTGTGTGGAATTTATTAAGGGAAAACACACACATACACAGTTAAGAAAGCAACCATAAGAAGAACAAAGCTTCTTGAAATAATACACATCGATATATGTGGACCTTTTGACGTTCCATCTCTTGATGGGGAAAAGTATTTTATCACCTTTAGTGATTATTTTTCATGTTATGGATACGTCTATTTATTGCATGAAAAGTCAAAATCGGTAAACACCCTAGTGTTCATCAATGAAGTTGAAAGGCAATTAGATAGAAAGATGAAAATTGTCAGATCTAATAGAAGTGGTGAATTTTATGGAAGTTATGATGAAAGTGGACAGTGCCCAGGTCCATTTCCTAAATTCCTAGAAACTCATGGCATAGTGCTCAATACACAATGATAGGAACACCATAACAAAATGGTGTTGCGAAAAGGCACAATCGTACTTTAACAGATATGGTTAGAAGTATGTTAAGAAATTCATCTTTATCCAAATTAGTGTGGACGTATGCCGCTGTATATTTGTTGAATAGGGTTCCTAGTGAGGTAGTTCCATAGAAACCTTTTGAACTGTGGATAGGAAGGAAACTCAATTTAAGGTACCTGCATATTTAGGGTTGCCCAACGGAAGCAAGAATTTATAATCCACAAGAAAATAAATTAGATTCAAGGAAAAGTAGTGGTTTCTTCATTGGTTATCAAGATAAATCTAAAGGTTATCGATTTTATTATCCTAACTATAGTACAAGAATTGTTGAAAGTGGAAATGCTTGGTTCATTGAGAACGATGAAGCTAGTTGGAGTTTGGAACCATGTAAAGTGGAAATTCAAGTAGTTAGAGTGCAAATCCCATTGCATGTAGCTTCTTCTCAAGTTTGTGTTCCTCTATATGCTGATCATGTTAATGATTTGCAAGAACAGCTAATTAATGGTCAAACACTATAAAATGAAGTTGTCATGAATGGACCTATGATAGATGAACCACAAGAAATCGCATTAAGAAGATTTTATAGGAAAGGAAGATATGCTATTTCAGATGATTATGTGGTTTATGTGTAGAGTCAGAATTTGACTTAGGAATCAATGATGATCCAGTTTTGTTTTCACAAGCTATAGAAAGTGATAGTTCAGCAAAATGGTTAAACGCCATGAAAAAAGAGCTAAAATCAATGGATCACAATGAAGTTTAGGACCTTGTTGACTTGCCAGAAGGTTGAAAAGAGTTGAGTATAAATGGGTCATCAAGACTAAGCGTGACTCAAATGGAAATATCGAACGTCACATGGTCAGACTTGTTGCCAAAGGTTTTACTCAGAAAAATGGCATTGACTATAAAGAGACATTTTTGTCTTTCTCTAAAGAGGATGTGAAAATTGTATATCATTACGATTTAGAGCTCCATTAAATGGATGTGAATATAGCCTTTTTGAATGGTAATTTAGATGAATAAGTTTTTATGGATCAACTTGAAGGTTTTATGGTTAAAGGAAAAGAATATAAGATGTGTAAACTTAAAAAATCAATATATGGACTTAAACAAGCCTCCCAACAATGGTATCTTAAGTTCAATGATACTATTACATCTTTTGAATTTAAAGAAAACATCATTGATTGATGTGTATATTTGAAGATCAGTGGGAGTAAGTTTATAATTCTGATGTTGTATGTTGATGACATTTTGCTTGCTACTAATGACCTTGGTTTATTACATCAAATCAAGAATCTCTCCAAGAACTTTGAAATGAAAGATATGGGTGAGATCCCCTATGTGATTGGAATAGAAATATTTTATGATAAATCACAAGGATTCAGAAAGCATGCAATAAAGTTTTAGAGAGATTCGGGATGAAAAAATGCTCTGTAATTGTCGTTCCAATTTAAAAAGGAGATAAATTTAGTCTCATGCAACGTCCAAAGAATAAACTGGAATGCAATCAAATGGAACACATTTCTTATGCATTTATTGTTGGAAGCTTGATGTCCGCTCAAACTTGTACCAGACCAGACATTAGTTTTTCTATCAAAATGTTGGGCATGTATCAAAATAATACAGGAGTAGATCATTGGAAAGCCACAAAGAAAGTGTTGAGGTATCTGCAAGGAATGAAAGATCATATGCTCACTTATAAGAGATATGATAATCTTGAGGTGATTGGATATACAAATTCTAATTTTGCTGAAAATGTGGATATCAAAAAATCCATATTTAGCTATTTATTGCTATTAGCTAGAGGAGCAGTTTCATGGAAGATGTGAAGTAGTCTATCATTGCTGCATCCAATATAAAGGCTGAGTTTGTGGCAAGCTCTGAGGCCATAGTTCATGTTTTGTAGCTGCGGAACTTCATTTTAGGACTTAGAATTGTCGACACTATTACCAAGACATTGAAAATTTATTGTGACAACTCTACAATAGTCTTCTTTTCTAAAAACGACAAGTATTCGAAAGGTGCTAAGCATATGGAATTAAAATATTTTGCCGTTAAAGAAGAAGTTCAGAAACAAAGTGTGTCAATCAAACACATTAGAACAAACCTTATGGTTGCGGATCCGTTGACGAAAGGATTGCCTCCAAAGATATTTAAACATGTTTAAAGAATGGGCATTATCGGATACCATCATTGATGTTTTATTACGTTTTATGTTATTATGAATTTGACATTTTGAGCTCGTTTATTTATTGAATCCTATTTTGTATGGTTGGTATATATACATGAAAGCATTATGTAAGTTAAACAGGATTTTATCTCTAACAAAGACATTACCGTTGAACTTTTATTGAATACCTTATTATGTGTCAGTTATGTGGAAGACTAATATTGTGATACATGGAAGGGACTATGTTGATAAATTCATATACGACCGTTATGATCCTTATTAGTTTCTTTGCTTAATAATGACTTTATGATGTGACCAATATAATGATGAGTTTATTTCTTTCACTATGTGGATTATGTTTTATTATTAAACCGCTAAAGTACAAAATGTCACATGGGCCAAGTGGGCAAATGTTGGACTTACTCACAAGCCATTTGTTGGCCAAGTAGGTAATTAACTAGCCCAAGTGAAAATTACCAAATTGAGTTTAATAAAATAAAGAATAATTCCTATTGGTGGATAAAAATGTAATTTCCTATTAACACCTAAATGGTAGGTGTGTATAAATAATAGAAAACCCCAATAGGATTGGCTCTCTCTCTACCCACTCATCTAGTTTTTCTCTCTATCAAGAAAGCTTGTCAAACTAAAGGGGCCAAGAGGGAGAAACACAATCCTATGCAATTATTCACTAGAAATTAATTGCTTTTACTATGAATCAAGATACACTCTCTTAATATATTATGTGATTGTGAAAATAATTTTGTTCAAAGATCTAGCCTATTATGATACGGGGATTTCTTCATGGCCGATCAATGACAGGCCACTCTTTCATTGTCTTTTTTTTGGTTTGATGAATACACTTTAGATCTAGCCTATTATGATTTATGCAAAATTACTTTAACTTTTGATTGATCTAAAGATTAAGACTTTATAGGTTTTGTCATCAATTTCAATACATATGGCTCTAACAATTCCCTATTTTTGATGGACAACCATCTGAATATTTTTGATATAAAAGATAATAATGTTAAATTTAACTTTAATTTAACTCCCTTTAAATCGATTAACTCCCTTTGAGTTGGTGCATCTATTAGTCCCCCTATCCTTTTCTCTTTGTGTGTGTGTTTGTGTATGTGTGTGTGTAAATGTATGTATGTAATTTTGTACCACTTCTCTTCCCCTTTGTCATAAAAAATGGGTTTTAGAAAAGTGTATTAAATTAATAAGTACAAAAAGGAGTATAAGTTATTAACTTTGTGTGCATAAGTAATCAAAATCGATGGATAACTAATGTAATCAGAAGTATACATATGAATAAAAAAATCCACATTGTTATTCAAATCAAACATAAATCTATCTTTAGTATAATATTTAAACAAAGAAAAAAAATCCAAATGTCAATCATAATAATTTAGTTTACAAAGAGAAAAACAAAGATGATAACACTATATAGAAAATTATGGATAGACTTGGATAGATTCGAAGGTTCGTTTGATGGAAGTTTTACCCATCCTTTATTAGGACCAAATATGCAGTCTACTAAAGTCACTTCCGAGTCATCAACATTCTCCTTGTCTGTATCCCTCTCTACGCCTTATATTTTAATATACAAGAAAAGAGTCACAGGTCCCTGTTTTTGATGTTGTTATACAAAAAGTCCCTACAGAAATAAATATGTAAATTTGTTCCCTATTTTTCAAAAATAGAAAAACGCAAAGTGTCTTGCACTTTTCTAATTTTGAAATATTTTTCGAAATTTTCGAAAATTTTGAAAAGCGCAAGTTAACTTGCACTTTCTATCAAGAAAGCGCAAACTAGTTTGCGCTTTCTAATTTTGAAATTTTTTTTGAAAATTTTAAAAATTTTGAAATTTTTGAAAAGCGCAAGGTAACTTGCGCTTTCTATCAGAAAAGCGCAAGCTAGTTTGCGCTTTCTGATTTTGAAAATTTTAAAATTTTAAAAAACGCAAGCTAACTTGCGTTTTCTGATTTAGAAAAAACAGGAACTTAATTTACATACTTATTTTTATAGGGACATTTCTTGTAACACCATCAGAAATAGGGACCTTTCGTGCAAAGCCCCTTTAATATATCCAGTATTTTCAAGGATGGTTTTATCCTTTTCTTTTGGAACATAAACAACGAAGACAGGAAGAGAGGCAGACTGCCTTTCTTGTTTATAAACCATTTGCTTTTGGTTCATTTCCTAGTGTTTTTTATTCCTTAGAATGGTTTGTAAGGCTCTCTTGAAGTTTTGGAGAGTTTCCTCTAAATTATCATTCATTTTCTCTTTATAAATGCTCTTTCTCATATCCATGTTTAAATAATTGTCTTTAGGAATTAATGGTTGTGTTCAAAAAGAAGAAAGATAAATTTTTGTGGTCTAAGTGTTTTTATAGTGTTGAATTTTGTTTAAAAACCGTTCCCACCATTTAACATGAGCAACTTTTATTTTAGAATTTAAAGCTAAAATTACTATTGTATACGTCGATATATGTCATTATTGTATGTCGATGTATACGTCCTATATATATCGACAAACATGTTTATTTTTGTCTTGCTTTATTTTTATGTATTTTTTATAAAATATAAGTATTCATTTATTTACTTTATTTAGTTTTATTTATATTTCTATTTTATTATACACACACATATGTATGTGTATAAATTATTTTGAATTTTAAATATTACACACACACAGATATATATATATATATATTCATTTTAAAATATTAAATAATTCTTGTGTGTGTGTGTGTATATGTTTATAATACATTATTTTATATCTTTGTATTAATTCAAAAAAACTCAGAAGGAAAGAAAGATATTAAAATAAAATAAGTTTTAGTGTTACTGATCAGTAGGCGCTTTGTTTGTTCTCTTTCATGAAACATAGATCAACATTTTGGTTTCTAAATTGATGCTGCTTGATGTTGTGTCAAAATCATCCCAAGTTGTTGTATATGCTCGTTTCCTTTACTTTGACCAGTGTTGGCTGAGTTCTTCAACATCTTTAGACTTGGGTATCCCGTTTCAGATGTCCAAATTTGTTGCATTTAAAGAATTTGACCAAACTTCCATTTCCTGAGTTGTTTGCATTGTTGTCCATTCTCCGGAATTTTTTTCTTTTCCTATGCTTCAAGAATCTTCTGAATTTTCTTGTCATAAATGTTATTTCCTCATCATTATCGTCTGATCTTTGGTTCTCTATTGTAACATTGAAGGCTAATGACTTCTTTCCAATTGGTTTGCTTTCTTTTCTTTCATGCAACTATACTTCATATAACATTAAATTACCAGCTAACTCTTCTACTTTTATAGTACTAATATCATGGCTTCTTTGATTGCCATGGTCTCTTAAATCGATCCATTCATTAGAAGGTGAGTTCAAGATTTTACGGACTTGGTATTCTTAGCTGAAATTTTTTCCTAATGACATTGGTGCATGCAATATGTCTTGAAATCTAGGACACGTGTCAAAAATAGATTCATTTGGTTTCATTTTAAAATGTTAAAACTGATTAGTTAACATAGAAATCTTTGTTTGCATAACTTTACTACTTACTAATACCCACGTATGTGACTTGCATTGTCCTCTAAATTTCATACGCACTTTCATAAATAAACATGCTATAGAACTCATTTTATGTAGGGCATGAAATAAAATATTCATACCCTTTGAATTGTTGAGTGTTTGTGCCTTTAGCTCATTGGTCCACTATGCATAATTAGTTTGTGGCTCAATGCACTTAGTTTGTGTGATGCTTCATATATCTAAACCATTATACTGTAAATAAATATTTATCCTACTTGACTAATATGCATGATTACTGTCATTTAGTGGTGACGGTAGATTAACCATCTGCAAAGGTGTTGGAAAAGGTGATTAGTGCTACTAGCCATTTAAACATTTTCAAAAATCATATTATGAGTTTCTAAAAACCATGCGCTAGATACCAAGTGTTGGGTGATGTGAGATACCCAAATAATTATGTAGAGTGGATCATAAGGTTATTTTAACATGAGTGAGGGTGGATAGCGTATCTAAACTTCTTAATACTTAACTTGTAGTTTTCAAAATTTTCAATTTGGAATCACAAATATAAGCTGATCAATATAAAAAATGCAATAATAAAAAGAAGAAAGTAAAAAGAGACATAAAAAATATTTATCTGGTTTGGATTCCCAATCTTACATCCAGTCATATACCCCATACCAAATTTTAATCACCAACTTGGAATTCTGTTGGTGGCAAGTAAACCTATACAACTGGGCTTTGAATTAGGTGGCCAGTAGACCTATCCTACCTTTCAATGGGTGGTAAGACACACTTGACCTCTTGACTTTCCATGGGTCAAGGTCACGTATACAATCTTGACTTTCTACTGGTGGTAGGATACACCTTTACAATTCAATTTATAGAGTAATTCTATAAGAAGTTTTATCTTTCGAATACAAAATCTCGTAATCTTCAATACAATGATGCTATAGACCTCCCGGAGCAGTTTATAATTGAAATCTAAGAGGCAGGGTGAGATCAGAGGTAGAATGATAAAGAATTCAGGTAAGAACTCTCTGGTCTTTTGTAGTTAGCAAATTTATGAAGAATTGGAGTGAAAGAGTATGGATTCACAAAGTAATCGGAATAGCATTGGCAGAACTTGATGGTAGAATAATGGTGATGAAAGAGATGGAGTAGAATGGGAAGAAATTGTTAGTAAGATCCATTTTCCAAAACCTTTATATAGTAGATGAAAAGAAGTGACTTTTGTCGAAATGGTGGAAGGAAGTGTCCATTCGTATAAATTTAGAAGTCAATTTAACAGATTGTATGTTGACATATGGTTCTGGGTTATGCCGACATATCCTAGCCGTTTGAATAACTCTTTATAAAAATTGTTTTGATCTTTATAACTTTTAAAATTAATACTGTACTTTTATAAAAAAAAAGGTTCTAAATATGAAAATAAAACTTTTTATCATAGTGATTTTAAAGATAAGCTCTCTTTAAACATAGTCCTGACCAACTGAATGTCATGTCCTCTTCTAGTCTTTATTTCTTGAGTCTATTGTATCCTCCTGGCATTGTCCGTGAATATCCTGTGTTCTCATACTCTTATTCTTGTCCTTATAACCTTGAGTTCTCCTGGTCTCCTTGATTTGGTTCTTGAATCTTTGTACTAATCCGTCTTAATGTATAATTTATCTACAATAAATCTGAGCAGTATACCTGTATTTCTTGCACTATAGTCTACACAACTTGAAAAAACATTAGTAATAATATTATATGGTTCTTGTCATCAAAATAAATACCCATGGTTCTAATAGTACCACATTTCACCAAAAAAAACACACCATTCTGTAGCTTTATATTTTATACCTTTTCTTTTTGGACTCAAATTTCATGTTTTCCTATGTGAATTCCACATTTGCATTATTGTGAACTTTTTTGTTGTTTTTTTTACTGTTTGACAATTTTTTTCTTCTAAAACCACTTTATTCTCCTCGATACGTATTTTCTCTTTGTCAATTTCACTTACTTTACCATTAATCACAACTAATTCTATCTGTGCATTTTCAATTTTTAATTCTTTAGTATTTTCTACTTTTAATTCATAAAATTTCAGCTCATATTTGAAATAGGAATTATTAAAAGGAAAATCATATTAGATAAGGGGCAGATTCAAAATTGTGTTCTAAGGAAAAATTAGTTTGACAAGGTGAATGTTTAAAACATGTATTTTCTTGTGAATTATATTTTTACTCTTTTAAGAAATTAGTCAATAAATTGACATTTGAACATTTATAACATAAATTTCATTTGTTTTATTCTTGCAAGTTTTAGAAGTTTTCAAATATTTTAGATGAACATTATGAATTTGCAAACAGCTTAAAGTTTTTTGTTGGAAATATTCTATTTTAACTGAAACTTAGATATTTTTTGGAATTTCTACACCTTAGCTTTTAAACCCAAGATTTCAGTATTTTCCTGAAACTATAGTTTGATTTTTCTTTAAAATTTCAAGTTTTTATTTCCATCATATTATAACAGGGAAAAAATATAATAAGGGTATTTTGGTTAATAATTGTTAGAAAACAATAAATCCACTTTGACATTTTCACCTTATCAAAATTCATATCTTTGTCCATGACCCCTGGCTCAACTGGTTAGTGGTATAATGCTCTAGACTTAGACTCTAGAGGTTATGGGTTCGAACCCTTGAGACAACAAATTGAGTACTCTGTTGAATAAAATACTGCTCTTACTATCAAAAAAGTCATATCTTCAAAATTTTCTCCTCAGCCAATCATGCCTTTTATCCAATTTGTTGCTCCCTTTGAAAACTTCCTTTAAAACCAACTAGAAGTTCTTGAATTTCATTTCCTCCATTTAAATCTCCTTGGCTTCCATGTACTTCCTTATTTGCATCTTCTCCTCTTTTATCTTCAACTAATTTTTCTTCTTCTTCTACAAATCTTTTAGTTTTGGTGATTATTCTACACCTTTCTTCTTATTATCACTCATTTCCCTTCTTCCTTATCATCAATTAACTTGACTTCTTCTACTTTTGCTTCAATTAACTTGACTTCTTCTACTTTGCTATCTCATTTTCCATATATTTCCTTTAATATATTCCATGGATTTTTTGTAGAGCTTCTCCAAATATGATTTAGTGCCACTTCATCAATACTTCTGGGATTGGTGATATGATATTTCCAATCAAAGAAGAAGGAGTCGACCAGATCAGCAAATTCTAGAGGATTGGGTTTTGAGATTTCAAGAGCATTTTGTCTTTTAAAATGTGTTTTGGAGTTTTAACCATAGATTACTGCATATCTTTGATCAATGTCTAGGGTTACACCAGGCTATTATAAATAAGCTTTTATAGGGTTCATTGTGATAAGAAAAGAGGGTCATTGTATTAGAGTTTCGAGGATTGAGATTTGTTCTTAATTTTTAGGGATTTTCTTTCTAGCCTTTTGGTAAATTAATAAAGCTGTGTTGGAGGAAATTGTTTGTTGATTGATTTTCTTCACTTTGTATCTCTTCTCAAATCGGATTATGTAAGTATATTTGGGATAAGTCTAACAGTTGGTGTTAGAGCCTACTTCAGAAATTATTTTGAAGAGAATTTGGTTATAGAAAAGTTAAGTGTTGAAAAGCTTAAAAAGAGAAATTGGGGTTTATGGTGGATAAAGATGGAGGATTTTCTACATATTAATGATCTTTACCAATCATTAGAGAACAAAGGGTAGATACCTTACGTATCATAGAAAAAAAGAAACTTTGGATAAGAAGGCAGCGACGGCTATCCAATGCTTTTTTTGGAGAATATGGTATTTCGTATTGTTACCACTGAAACATCTTCTTATTCAATTTGGAAGAAATTAGAAAGAATTTGTGCGAAGAACTCTACAACAAACAAGGCTCTTCATATAAGAAAATTGGTAAATCTAAAGTTTGACGAATGTGGATCAATTGGAGAGTATTTTAATGATTTTTAAGCAATCATAAATCAATTGGCGGCCATGTTACAAGGTTGATGATGAGAACAAGCCTTGATTTTGATGAGTTCATTACCAAAAAGTAGGGAAACGCATGTGGTTGCATTAAACAACTTAAATTTGAATGAAGTTGTTTCAATAAGATGGTGGTTAGTTGCCTTGTTAAATAAGAAGATGCAAAAGATGAACCTAATGAAGAAAAGTTTAATCAAGAAAGGGAAAAAAGAAATCTGATTGAAGAGGTGCATCTTACAGGGAGGATAACTGTCTAAATATGGAAAGACATTCAAATAGAACAAACATAGAAACAGATTTCATCTGCTATGTTAATGTGAAAAATCAGGTCATCATTTAAAATTTTGCAATAAGCTTAAAATGGGTAAAGAGAGGATGAAGGCACTGGAAGAATACCAAAAGGAACAAAAGGATAATAGTGACAGTGGGTGCATTTTGATGAGAAATATGATGACAACATCCTATATGTAGGTAAAGGCATAAACAAAGATTAAGTGCTTGTTTCCACATATACAATCAAAATGAAACATTTATTGATTGTGAAGAGCAAAACGATAAGGTGGAATTTGCTGATGGTGAGAATTTGCATGTTAAGGGCATATGTTCAATTAAATTTGAAGATGTATGATGAAAGGGTGGTGAAGCTTACATGAGTTAATCATATCCAAGACACTAAGAATAATCTTGTGCCAATATGACGGTTGAAAGAAAAAGGTTATAATTTTTCAACTTGAAGTGGAATCACAAGGGTTTGAATGGGTAACAGGGAGGTTCTAATACATATAAACTACTTGCAAAAATAGTGAAGAATAAAGGGAGCCCTCAAATTGGAGTTGGAAAGGCAAATTTGTCTAAATCAAAGTGGAACCAGCAATGGAAAGTCGCAAAGTCCGCATGGAGGCCTGCATTTCTAATTCATTGATGATGACATGTTCAATTGATGGACATGCATAATTAGATGATTTATAGGTTGGAGACATTTGTTTCCATAATGATGTTTGAGATTAATTGGAATATGAAGTTATAAGTGGAGTTTGGATAGCTTGTGTGAATATAGTAGCGAGCTAGGGATTGTTTGGATTGCTGACATGATATCACTAGTCGAAGAAGGAGTTGATTGGAGAAACAGTCGATTGAATCGACAAATTTGGAGAATTGAGCTTTGAGATTTCAGGGGCATTTTCGTCTTTTAAAGGATGTTTTGGAGTTTCCACCGTAGATTACTGCATATCTTTGATCTAACAACTGAGATTACATCAGGCTATTATAAATATGCTTGTAGAGGATTCGCTGTTATTTGAGAGACGAAGAGTCATTATATTAGGACTAATGGGGATTGAGATTTCTTCCACCCTTTAGGGGTTTTCTTTGTAATTTTTTGGTGAATCAATAAAGTTTTGTTTGAAGAAAATTATTTGTTTATTATTTTTCTTTACTTCTTATCTCTTCTCAGATATAATTATGTAGGGATCTTTGAGATAACCCTAACAAATACAACTAATTATTGTAACACGAGCAAAATGATCTTTCCATCACAATCTGGCAAATGCCTTTTTCAATAAGTATCATGTTTTTTAAATATCTTAATCATTCATAGTCATTTTCAACAATCTCCCATATTCTATTGAAGTTTAACTTCTCTTTCCTTTTTACTTGGAGTAAAATTAAGATTATTTTCAACAACATAAGCTTGTGTAACTTGGTGGTAAAACACCAAATTTAAAGACTACATAAGCTTGTGTAACATGTGTAGCTTGTGTAACTTTGAGAGACGACCGTACGCAGGAGCTCCAGGTTGGATAAAGCGACATCGCATCCTGGTAGTTTCTTTAAACATGTTGTTTTCTCCTCTAATAATAAAAGTCTGAACAAAAAAATGGCACGTTGCATGGGTGTGAGTTTGTGTGACGAACACTACACCTCCATGCAAGCGCTAGAATCGGAGCGTCTGTCTTTATCTCAATGAAGTTAATTTCTTGGAATGTAAGGGGTCTGGGGGACCCCAGCAAGAGACATTCCATCAAACTCATAATTGCCCCCTACAACTTGGATATTCTATTTCTGCAAGAATCTAAACTTTCGGACCCTAATCCCAATCTCCTTAGACAAATCGGTGGGACATTCCTAACCGGGTGGGCCCACCTTAACGCAAATGGCTCTAGTGGGGGTATCGTGACAGCCTCGAACGAATCCGTATGGTCCCACTGCCAAACTTTTTATCACTCTTCAGCCTTACATGTAGCACTTCGGCATTTACAAACTGGAACGATCTTTTTCTTCTCCAATATATACGGCCCCCTAAATACCCTTGACCGCAGTCAGTTATGGTCAAACTGCTGTACATTCGCCTCTTATATCAATGGGCCTTGGGTTATCGGTGGAGACTTCAACACCACCCGCTTCTCCACGGAAAGAAATTCTGGCAAACTTTCTCAAGATTCCGAATCTTTCAACTCTTTTATCAACCAATGTTCCTTGATTGACCCTCCCATCAGTAATCGAACGTTCACTTGGTCCAACCGCAGATCAGATCCCTCCTTGGCCAAACTGGACCACTTCCTATTCAATCCTACCTGGGATGATCTATACCCACTCATGCTGGTCTCTGGCCTCGCCTCCATCATCTCCGATCACTGTCCAATCCTCCTTGACTCTGGTTCATCCATCCGTCCTCCCAATCCCTTCCGCTTCGAGCGACTTTGGCTCCTTGAACCTTCATTCGACCCTTTCATCAAAAATATCTGGTCCCAGCCTTTCCCAATCGCCTCTGCCTCCGCCAGAATCGTCACCAAACTTAGAGCCCTTCGGAAACTTATCAAACCCTAGGCCAAGTCGGTCTGGGGTTCAATTCGCTCACGCATCTCAGCAATACAGGATGAAATTTTAGATCTTAACATTCTTGAAGAATCTCACCCCCTTACCGAATCTGACCGAGCTCGTTTGAGAAACTTGGAAGTGGAACTTGATAGACTGTCCCTACAAGAGGAGATTGGTTGGAAGCAACGTTCAAAAGCGAAATGGATTGAGGAGGGTGACAAAAACACAGCTTATTTCCATCGCTGTGCCAATGGTAGGCGTAGATCCACTTTTATCCCTGAAATCATCCACAACGATGTATCTATCACTGACCATTCTGCTATCCTCGAACTATTCTCCACCTACTACCGGAATATCCTAGGCAAACATTCCTCCCTAATCCCACACATTGACTGGAACCTCCTCTACCCTGATAGTTCCCTCATTCCTATTGATCAACCATTCTCGGAAGAAGAAATCTGGTCTGCATTGAAGGAGATGTCTAATGACAAAGCCCCGGGTCTCGATGGTTTCGGCCCCTTCTTCTTTAAACATTTCTAGGAAACCGTCAAACACGATATTATGGAGATGTGTGTTGAATTTTACGAGGACCCATCATCAGTGGCTCGTCTAAATTATGCCAATATCATCCTCCTTCCCAAGTCCTCTGGAGCCACTTCTCTTTCCTCTTTTCGCCCCATCAGTCTACTGAACACCACTCTCAAAATTATCACCAAAGTTCTGGCCAATCGCCTTCAATCAGTCATAGACCCTCTCATTGGGATTGAGCAATCTGCATTTATTCTTGGTCGTAACATTATGGACTGTGTTGCAACCACCCAAGAGGTTATTTCGTTCTGCCACCAAACCTCAACTCCAGGCATTCTCCTCAAGTTAGACTTCTCTAAGGCCTTTGATACTGTCAATTGGCAATTCATCCTTGATCTCCTGGAACACAGAGGCTTCCCACCAAAATGGTGCAGTTGGATCCAACATATCCTCAGCACTAGTTTTTCCTCAATTTCTATTAATGGCTCCACTGGGGGTCTAATTAAATCCGCTAGGGGTTTACGTCAAGGTGACCCACTCTCTCCCCTGCTTTTCGTCCTCGTGGCCGACGTCTTCAATCGTATGATCAAATTAGCTATATCTAACAACATCTTCGAGGGCATTAAACTCCCCAATTCCAACCTGTCCATATCCAACCTTCACTTCGCCGATGACACAATTCTGTTTGCGTCCCCCAACGTCAACCACCTTCGATGTCTCAAAGTTGCTTTGTATTCCTTTGAACTTATATCTGGTCTATCTATCAATTTCAATAAAAGCTCAATCATCATGCTAGGGAATTCTGATCATCTCAGACCCACATATTCCAACTTGCTCAATTGCTTTATCGCCCAATTCCCTATCTCTTACCTCGGTATCCCTCTCAGACCAACCAAGCTCCTCAAAACTGACTGGCTCCCCCTCATTTCAAAAATAGAAAATAGACTCCTTTCCTGGAAAGCACATTCCCTCTCCTCTACTGGTCGTCTTGTCCTTGCCAAATCTGTCCTTTCGGCCATCCCATCCTACTGGATGGCATTCTACAAAGTTCCATGTTGGGTAATCAATAGAATAGATAAGATTAGGAGTTTTTTCCTTTGGAATGGTGGCAGAATAAGGAAACTCGTCAATTGGCGAACCGTTTGCACACACACTTCTAATGGAGGCCTTGGTATCGTCAATCTTCATCACTTCAATCTTGCTCTTCTAGCCAAATGGCTATGGAGATTTTTATCCCCTGAAAACCTCCTTTGGAAATCATGGATTGCCTCTCTATATTACCACTCAAACCCTCATCTTGCCCTCCATGCCATCCCCAACCCCAGGCCTTCCCCTTTCTGGTCCGGTGTCCTCTCCAGCATACCCCGAGTTAAATCCCTTTTTCATGTCATAGTGGGCAATGGGTCGAACTGTCTCTTTTGGTTAGATACTTGGTTCGGTCAACTTCCACTTTCCTCCACCCTTCCCAACCTCTTCTCCACTGCAGCCTCCCAACGCATCACAATCTCTGATTCCCTCCTTCTCGGCCACGACCATCTTCTCCCACCTTCATATTTTGACCTCACTACATTTTCGGAGCTGCTGCATGCTGCCTCCTCTCTCCAATCCATCCGTCCCTCCTAGTCCCCAGACAAAATCCTTTGGGCCTTAAACCTTGCAACCGGCTTTTCCGTCGCTTCCTGTTATTCCTACCTGAACAACCCGGGTCGCCTTTTCAACTTTCCCAGACTTTGGAACTGCAAGCTCCAGCCTCGAATCGCGTTCTTCCAATGGTGTCTTATACATGGTCGTATCAACACCAGAGATAGACTATTCCGACTAAATATCACGCTGGTTTCCGACTGTGCCCTTTGTTCTAATGCAACTGAAAGCATACATCACCTCTTCTTCGACTGTGACTTCTCGGTTAAGGTTTGGGCTGCAACTGCTGCACACCTGCTTGGTTTCATCCCAACAATAACTTCATTTTATGACTTTTGGCAATTCAACACTCCGAACAAACGATTGGATCATTTTATAGCTATCTTTAGTTGGTGCATCTGGATCGAACGAAATGCTTACGTGTTTAACAAACCCAAGTTACTATTTGAGGGTATCTGTAGGAGGATTATTTACTATTATTCATCCTCAACAGGTCACTGCTTCTCGGCGCCCTTCAGACTTAGGCTGCCTCGCACTAGGTCTTCTTCTGTTGAATCAACTGGAAGCTCCTCAGCAGTCCCTGGAAATCGTCAGCGTAGACAGTGATCGTGCCTTTCATCATATTTTGTAGCCCATTATCCGGGCCGTTTCCATACTTAATGTTGTATAACCGCTATGTTAAACTATTTCATCTTGGCCAACGGTCAGGCTTGTTGATCGCACTATTTATATTTAGCTATGATATCTAACCGGCTGTGTAGTCTCGCGCTACACATCCGTTTTACTCCAAAAAAATGTTAAAGGTCGAAATCTTCATTGGCATTTAGATTGCAACATTTCTTAAATTTATTTCTTCGAAAGTTGTTTACTTTCAAGAACTTATAACTCATAAAAATAAAAATTGAAAATAACGTAGTTAATTGAAATTTTGTAAAATTTTAAATAATAAAATTTGAAAATAAAAATTTATTATTTAGAATACGTCTATTTTAATATAGCAACTGGAAAATTTTCATTTGATAATATTGAAGTTTGTTTTCCTGTGAAATTTCATTTCAAATCAAACCGGTTAATAAAAGTGAATTTAAAAGTTTTCCGAAACCAAAATATGTCAACAGGAGAAAATTTATTCAGATCATTCTGAATCAGACCGCGAGATTCGTTTTTCCAAATTTGGACTTCTATTTCTCCGTTTATCTTAATTCTGACCAAATAGCAGCATTTTCGGTACCGGTTATCGATTTTTGATCCGATGATCGTACCACCAATATCTGTATACCGTTTTGATCGTCTTATCGTGTTGATCTCCACAGTATATTCATTTGTGTGTTTTGAGCTCCAGTACGCGATGGAAACAATCAAACTGTGCATCGTACTATTACCAAATTTCGTAACTTTTGACTTCTTTTTTTCTTTTCAATTTAGAACCGTAGCCACAGTAATAAATTACTTTAAATTGTTTTAATTAATTTGCTGAATTAGAGGGTGACCATTTCCATCCCATGACCATTTCGAAAATCAGCGTGTAAATTTGTATACGTTATTCATTTTGAACGGTTCATCTTTTATTAACCTTTATAACTTCATACTCTTCATTCGTTCTTTCCTCTTCTTCAATTCTACCTGGCTGTCACTTCTCCTTCCTCCCATTTTTTTTCTTTTGCAAAACTCTTCATCACTTTGCTTCCTCTCTGAAACTTCTCTTCCTTCCACCATCACAAAGGCATCGACCATGAGCCTCGGCCTGACAACCATCGTAGCTTAGCCCACACAGCAGCCTCCACCTGTCATCTTTCCCACGCGTGCAGCCAAGCTCCTCCATCACCACCGGTTTCCTGTAACCACTCGTCGCTCCCTGCTGTTCTGACGAGATCCGCCACCTCCGAACCCTGCTCAGCTCCGAGCTACAACCCAGGCTTCAACCCCTAGCCTCACGACCAAAGCCCCACCACGTTCTGTCTCTTGTCCCTCTCTGCCACCAGCGAGCGCACCTCCCCCTGAACGACTCACCACCGAGCCACCTTCCTGTCGCCAGCCTTCCACCTCGCCACTTCGCCTCGGTTCACAGACTTTGCCTGGCCACTGCCTCCGCATCTCCTTCTCCCTCTCTGGGTTCTTGTATTTGTAAGTTTATGTATTATTTGGTTAGTGATTTATATATATATGTTTATAAAATATGTTAATATATATTACATAACGTCTTGTATAAATTATTGGTATACATGGATACTCGATTAATATATTTCAGTTGTTACCTATGTCGGTTGTGTTGTATTAGTTATATACGTAAGTTTTTAAGTAATATAAACTTGTTATTTGTGAATATAGGAATATGAGTCTAGTTTATATACTTTTGGATATAATATGTGAATATATATGGTTGCAGTTGAAGGAAAGTAAGTGGTTACGGTAAGTATAAGTGAGTCTATATTTTTGTTTTACCAATATTTTATAAGTGCAGTTTATACGTATGAAAAATATTAAGAATATTATAGTTGTTTTATAAAGTGTATAAACGATCAGTCCTATATGTTTTAGTTTATACATAAGTCGTGTGTAGTTATTTTTTTTATTTCGCTCTAAACGTCTGCACATATGTTGCTCATATAAATGCATGTGGTCTGCACATAGTTGATTTTATAAATGTTGTTTAAGGGAAATGTTATTCGTATAGTATATATATCATTATAGAGTTTGCCTGAGTGTAATAGTAATAGTTTAGTAATATTAGTATGTATAGGTTATAGTTTATATATATAGTATATATGGGTTGGTTTAAATTTTATACATGCGAGAGAAAAAGTAAATATCTGTTTTGTGTGTGTTGTATGATATAAATTGTATATATTATGAAATAAAGTGAATTGGTTTTGAGATATATATGTATGTATATATATATTTTGATTTTTCATATGTTTATGTTTTAAATTTAATATGGGTTTTACAATAAGGATGGATCTTAGAGTATAATATATTAAGTATACATATATTGGAGTTTGGTTTGGTATAAAAATATATGTTAGTTTAATATTTGTTTTAATTTAAATATTGATTTCTTGGAAATAACAATAATATATATTTGTTGTTTCTATCAAACTGATTCTAAGTGTTCATCGATTCCCTATTTATCAGCTCTATTCGTTGAATTCATGCAGTCCTTGCTTTGCTTTGAGATTCGTGCCTGGATTCGTAGCTCATTTCTTTGTCAAATCTATCTAGCCTCGAAAGGTGAGCAATCACTCACGATTAACGTTCTTTTATTATTTAAATTTGATTTCATTTGAAATAGAAATTGAAATATGCTGCTGTAGTTATTTAAATTGTTATATATGTTATTATCTGTAACTGTTCACCAGGGATATGACACCATATCCCGTTGTTCTTATTCTATTGTTATTGATGATATATGCCTGTTGTTTTATTTTATATTATCTGTTATCACTCTGCAAGTTCCCTGTTAGTATAGAATTCACTATGGGTTGAAATGATACATACCCGAACGGACTTTAGAATAGGAGAAAATCGTTATGGGTTGAAATGATAAACACAAGCGATTTTCATTTGAATTGAAATTGGGATTACGGGTCGAAATGAAATCTACCCGTATATATTTAAATTTCGGATTGAAATGATAAATATCCGTATCACTTAACCATATGATAAATATATATACAGACACCGTTGGTCCATATATATAAATATTTTGAAATTGAATTCTATAGTTTTGGAAAGAAATATATGGTTTTAATAAATGTTGATTCATAAAATTTTATATATATATGGGGAAATGATATTTAATTTAATTAAGATAGAGTTAATACATATAATATGTTAAGTATAAAAAATTTATATTTCAAAATAGATTTTGGGAAAAAAAAATTTGAATAAGTTAAGGTTGGGATGATAATTTGAATTTAGTAAAGAATTTTATTTAATTAAACCAATATAAAGCTTATTGAAATTGGAATTTAAGATATGATTTATAACTTGAGTTTGATTTAAATAATTTAATGAATATTCCTTGTTTAAATAAATTTAAGGAAATATTTAGTAAAAATGAAATTTAGGGCTAGTTAAATGATATTGAATTTATTAAGTGAATATTCCTTGATTAAATAATAAATGAAGTTAAACCAAGAGTTATATGAAACTGTTAAATTTAACTTTGGAATTGTTGAATATTAAAGCTTTGAAATTTATTGAAAATAAAAGGGTGTATTTAGAACTGAATTAAATTGAAAAATTGAGCTTTGAATAAATTTGAATTTGGAATTTGAAGTTGATTTGAATCGATTTGCGAGACTTGAGGAAATTATAAATACTTTACTTTATAAATTATTTAATGAATATACACTATTTTGGAAAATAGATATTTTTGAAATGAAAATGATATTTTGATTTTGAAGTATAAATAAATTTGAAATGACCACGGTGTTATAATATATATCTCCACCTTGTAGATAGTTCTGAAGATCCTTAGAGGATGGTTATCCCAAACATCCTTTAAGTTAATTGTATTTCAGTTGATATTTCACTTGAGTTAGATTTATTGATATAAGAATGTTAATCCTGACTCGAGTGTTTTGTGTTTTGCTTTACGCTCGGGTCAGACCGAGTGATACAGCATTTGAAACTCACCCTTGGAGTTTGGAGCTTCCTTTGGAGATCCAACTATCGCCTCAGCTTTCAGCTCTTCTAGTGGATTCGTTCAGAGAAGTCATCTGTTGTACTGGAGACTTCATTACATTTGAGATATTCTGTTGTATTTTATTTAACTCTGATGTTTATATAGTAGCTTCATGAACTACTATTTTATCTATTCTGCTGCGTATTATTTTATTACTCTGTGTCTGTGATTCTGTGATTGATTTATTTACTGTATATGCTGAGTTTTGCCAAATTTAAATTAACAATCTGATATTTTGAATTATTCAAGTCAGACATGTGTGGATTTATTGTCGATTTGAATGGTCCAAAATACCGGGTCGTTACAGTTGGTATCAGAGCCCAGGTTCTAGGCAAAACTTAGCATATATAGTAAATTTATTTACCGAATCACTTTCGTTCGAGCCTATCTTCGAATCAGAATTCTTGTTGATTAGAGTTCCTATAATTTGAATTGCTATCTTTGTTCTGAAATTCGTCTTGGCCTCTCCCTATTTATATTCTTATATGAGTATATCCATCTTCTTTTTGAATATTAATTATCTCATCTTTGTGCGAGTCCTTTCCTTTTTATTTTGAAACTTCCTTTGATTTAAATTCCCCCGTAAATTTTTGAACTTCTATCTTGTTGATTTTGGACTCATTGAATGATAGGAAAATATTTTGGTAAATGGCAAAATCTGAAGAGCAGAAAGCAGCCCGTCGGGCACGAAGAGCACTGGCCCGTAAGGAACGGGAGGAAGCAATTGAGGAACAAGAGAGGCTGTGGAGAGAAAGGGCAGAACCGGGTCCTTATGACCATGTCATTTGTTATCGGTGTCAGGAAAAGGGGCATTATGCAGCCATGTGCGGAAAGAGATGGAAAGGGAAAAAGAAGGAGGGCAAGCGCTTTCGATCCGAGATTTTCTGTTTTAAGTGTCGTAAGAAGGGACACTTCCCAAGTCGCTGCCTGGAAGTGAAGAAAGTGAAATCGGCACTCACGGCATCTACCGACCAGTCAACCATTTGCTACCACTGTAGACAGACTGGACATATAGCCAGAGATTGTTCCGAGAGACAGCGCGGAAGGCAAGCTGTGTTACGTCCTGCTCGAGCTGCTGCCTTCCCAAAGTTCACTAGGGAAGATGGGAGAATAGTGTACTCATGCAAGAAATGTCATAGTTGGGGGCACCTTGATGTGGAGTGTACTGGACCCGTTGAAGCACCACCCGGTAGGATTAATACCGATGCATTATTCTTGTAGAAGTATGGATCAGTGAAATCTCTTTGTATCAGTGGTATAAGTTAAGTTGTATTAAGTAAACTCTATTATATCCTTTACCTAGTAAAAGTCGATGTGTCGAACTTAAGATTTATAATGATGCTTTACCATTTCGTTTGATGAGAATTTGTTTTTTTTTTTGTTTTTTTTTCCTTTCACTAATGGAATAAATTCCCTTGAATTGATATAGGTTAATATACCTCGAAATCTTGGTTAGGATTCTCATTAAGTAGGATCCCTTTTGAATTTGACTTCGACCTTTATCTCATTCCGAGATTCATTCTGGAATCATCCTTTGAAAATCGGGTTTGTTTGTATTTTAGAAAGTGTTTTATATATCGAAATTATTATTTTTATAAGTATGATTATATTCTATATATAAAAGTAAAATGTTTTCGATAAAGATTATATACCCTTTTTAAAAATGAGAATTTGAGGTTTAGGAAGGATTTGCAATTTTGGAAAAAAAAAATAAGAAAGTTGATTTATCTAAAAAAAATGATTTATAACTGAAGGATTTTAAATTTGAAATTCGAGAATTGAACTCCGGTATTTTGAAATTGGTTTTTAAGATTTTGAAATATATAATAATAGTATGATTTAAAAGTATTTTCCCAATAAGAAATGTTTCCAATAATTTTAATGAGTTTCGAATGATTTCGAAGAAATTCCAAAGGAAGTTTGAGAAAATAGAAGTCCAGAACTCACTTATGTCGCTGGAAAATAATTTCGGTGATGAGTGCACGCATCATCGACATTGATTTTCGAGTTTCAAAGTGGGGGATAGGCCACTTCAATAGCTTTGCTATGCGAGTGATTTTGCAAAACCAATTTTGATTTCAAATTCCGAAGTAAGATTTGATATTCAAAGATATATGTAAATGTATTTGAAACGATTTAAAATGAGCCGGTGTTCAGTCCTCGAGTTTCGGATTTGATATAACCCCATCTATTAAAATTGATTTACTGATTTGTTGCTGATTTCCAACTCTTGAATTTGAAAATGATTTCTTCAACTATTTTGAAGGTTCGAGCACTTCCAAATCAAGGTTAACTTTTCAAAGCTAAGAAATTTCGAAAAGTATAAAGTATATAAGTTTGTTTTGAATGTTAAAGTATGTAGTAATATGATTTAAATAAGTTGAAACTGTTTTGTTATGTAAATGAATAAGGCTATTTTGAATTTTTCTAATATGAAATTTAGATTTGAAATGTTTTGAAAAAAATTTGGTCTTCAAAATATTTTGAATAAAGTTTAGTTTAAATGTTTTAACTTAGTAACATCTTTATTAAACTATATATTTAACAAGTTGGAATAAATATATAAGTGGTACGTATGCTGTTTTATTCGCATAATTAATTTGACCCAGGTTTGAGTACACAAGTTCGAGGTGGATTACACCATTTAGTGTTAGGATTTTTCATTCGTTTCTTGATGGCGAATATTTGATATGGATTTTGGGCTTGATTCTAGAATTCTCTATCGTAGTATATGGCTATGCAAGGAGACTGATGGCTTCTAGTCGAGAAACCATATCGAAATCCGCATTAGGGAAGTCGAATGGATAATACTAGTTCGAAAGCGAACTTGTGTGATCCAGCGAGCGATCAAATGTGATTCTGCGAAATGATGACGTATGTACATTTTATATTCTAATATCATTGATATATTTTGACGCTGAAATTGAAAGCTGTCGGGTTAGAATATCTTTGCTTACTAAAAGAGAATTTCCCATTTAAATTACAAAGATATATAACCCATAAAAGCAAAGATATTCAAATCCCATATGGCTCTTCATACAGCGAAATTTATTTTGGAAAATTTGATCCTTATATAAGACGGACCTTACGTAAGTATAAGATGATTTTGAAAACATTTGATTTTGGAAATGAATTGGTTGACTTAAATTATATTGATTTGGAAATTTGGATTTATTTTCAAAAATCTATTATTTTGGAAACTTTGAAACTAAAGATATTTAATTTGAGAAGAAAATAATTTGGTGAAATTGTATATGATTTTGAAATTGAACTGATATTGAAACAAATTTAAATTTGAGAACCTTATGTTACTAAGCACTTGATTTGGGAGTTGTCGAACTTATATAAAATTAATTTGTATGAGTATGAAATTGATTCGAAAACTATAGATTTGAAAAGGTACTCAATTTGAAAGTGAAATCTTATATAATTGAAGTCTATATAAGTATGATTTGATATACTATTGATTTTGGAAAGTATTTGATTTGAAAATTAAATCTTATATATAATGGATTTTATATAAGTACGATATTTGAAAGTGATTTGAAAAGGTACTATATGATACATATTTTCGAAGTAAAGATATGGAAAGTGCCTTCTGCTTGATATCCGATTTGTGGCCACATCTTGGATTCATTCTATCGATATTATTCTCTCTGATTTTTGGTTTTCCGGATATGATACTCGAGTGTCCTTCGAATTCCATGGCATTACCCATGGTCTTACGAACTCGACTGCATAGCGTAATTCGTAAGGCAGTGATTGCTTAAAAGGTACGGATGTTTCCTGGGGGATCCAGGCGTAACTATTGTGTATCTGCGATCTATGGTCGTGTTAGTGGCGTAATCCGCAAGGCAGAGATTGCTTACGGGGTATGGATGTTTCCTGGGGGATCCAGGCGTAACCATTTTTATGTATCCTGCGGTCCACCGTTTTGTTGCATGGCGAAATTCGTAAGGCAGTGAATGCTTAAAAGGTACGGATGTTTCCTGGGGGACCCAGGCGTAACCATTGTGTATCTGCGATCCATGATTTGATTCGTTTTTTGATTGGATTGTACTTTCCATATCTGTTTTTAAAAGTTTTTCCAGTATTTTCACTGGGTGTTGAAACAGGTCTACTAAGTACTTGGAGAATTCTAGTTTTGCGCCTGATCAACGCACTACCAGAGTCTACAGGAACAAGGATAAACTTGTTGAAACACCGAGTTATAAAAGTATTTTCGAAAGAAAATTTGTTTCGTTATAAAGGTATTTTATAATAAAAGTATTTCCAACAAAGAAAATTTTGTATCGATATTTGGAATCAAAACCCTTATGGTTCTAAATTAACTATTCATGCCCGATACTATTCCTTGAATCTACCTTATCTGCTCAGCTTGATTTATTCACCTATATTCTGTTTTTCCAAGTCGTATTTTTTTTCTCCTTGTTGACTATATCCTTTTCAAATATTGTTTATTTATTTACCACATGGTTTAATAGAAAATTTTAGTGTTATAAAAATTTTAGAAGTTATTAATTAAATAAAACATATTTAAAGTAAATGATTATTGATTATTAATAATGTTGAAAAGTATCTTGAGATAAAAATTAATAAATTTATGAATTTTGGATTTAAATGTTTTCAATAGCTTCTTTGTAAAAAAATAAGTAATAATGTAAATAATTGTTTTTCAAATAGCTTACATATATTTATAAAGGTGTTATTTAAACATATAAATGGTATTTATAAAGAAAACAAGAAACTTTACAAATGAGTTTTGAAAAATATTAAGGTATTAAAAATAATTGAATTGTAAATGAAGTTTTCAAATGAATATTTCAAGTAAAATTTATATAGTTAAATTGATTGTTTATCCTTGTCTTTTAATCTATCTTTTCTGTCTGGTTGTTTCTATTCTCCTGCCTCCTTCCTTTTCGGGGACGAAAAGTTTTGAGTGGGGGAGAGTGTAACGACCCATAAATTTTGATTGGTTTTAATAACGTAGTTAATTGAAATTTTGTAAAATTTTAAATAATAAAATTTGAAAATAAAAATTTATTATTTAGAATACGTCTATTTTAATATAGCAACTGGAAAATTTTCATTTGATAATATTGAAGTTTGTTTTCCTGTGAAATTTCATTTCAAATCAAACCGGTTAATAAAAGTGAATTTAAAAGTTTTCCGAAACCAAAATATGTCAACAGGAGAAAATTTATTCAGATCATTCTGAATCAGACCGCGAGATTCGTTTTTCCAAATTTGGACTTCTGTTTCTCCGTTTATCTTAATTCTGACCAAATAGCAGCATTTTCGGTACCGGTTATCGATTTTTGATCCGATGATCGTACCACCAATATCTGTATATCGTTTTGATTGTCTTATCGTGTTGATCTCCACAGTATATTCATTTGTGTGTTTTGAGCTCCAGTACGTGGTGGAAACAATCAAACTGTGCATCGTACTATTACCAAATTTCGTGACTTTTGACTTCTTTTTTTCTTTTCAATTTAGAACCGTAGCCATAGTAATAAATTACTTTAAATTGTTTTAATTAATTTGCTGAATTAGAGGGTGACCATTTCCATCCCATGACCATTTCGAAAATCAGCGTGTAAATTTGTATACGTTATTCATTTTGAACGGTTCATCTTTTATTAACCTTTATAACTTCATACTCTTCATTCGTTCTTTCCTCTTCTTCAATTCTACCTGGCTGTCACTTCTCCTTCCTCCCATTTTTTTTATTTTGCAAAACTCTTCATCACTTTGCTTCCTCTCTGAAACTTCTCTTCCTTCCACCATCACAAAGGCATCGACCATGAGCCTCGGCCTGACAACCATCGTAGCTTAGCCCACACAGCAGCCTCCACCTGTCATCTTTCCCACGCGTGCAGCCAAGCTCCTCCATCACCACCGGTTTCCTGTAACCACTCGTCGCTCCCTGCTGTTCTGACGAGATCCGCCACCTCCGAACCCTGCTCAGCTCCGAGCTACAACCCAGGCTTCAACCCCTAGCCTCACGACCAAAGCCCCACCACGTTCTGTCTCTTGTCCCTCTCTGCCACCAGCGAGCGCACCTCCCCCTGAACGACTCACCACCGATCCACCTTCCTGTCGCCAGCCTTCCACCTCGCCACTTCGCCTCGGTTCACAGACTTTGCCTGGCCACTGCCTCCGCATCTCCTTCTCCCTCTCTGGGTTCTTGTATTTGTAAGTTTATGTATTATTTGGTTAGTGATTTATATATATATGTTTATAAAATATGTTAATATATATTACATAACGTCTTGTATAAATTATTGGTATACATGGATACTCGATTAATATATTTCAGTTGTTACCTATGTCGGTTGTGTTGTATTAGTTATATACGTAAGTTTGTAAGTAATATAAACTTGTTATTTGTGAATATAGGAATATGAGTCTAGTTTATATACTTTTGGATATAATATGTGAATATATATGGTTGCAGTTGAAGGAAAGTAAGTGGTTACGGTAAGTATAAGTGAGTCTATATTTTTGTTTTACCAATATTTTATAAGTGCAGTTTATACGTATGAAAAATATTAAGAATATTATATTTGTTTTATAAAGTGTATAAACGATCAGTCCTATATGTTTTAGTTTATACATAAGTCGTGTGTAGTTATTTTTTTATTTCACTCTAAACGTCTGCACATATGTTGCTCATATAAATGCATGTGGTCTGCACATAGTTGATTTTATAAATGTTGTTTAAGGGAAATGTTATTCGTATAGTATATATATCATTATAGAGTTTGCCTGAGTGTAATAGTAATAGTTTAGTAATATTAGTATGTATAGGTTATAGTTTATATATATAGTATATATGGGTTGGTTTAAATTTTATACATGCGAGAGAAAAAGTAAATATCTGTTTTGTGTGTGTTGTATGATATAAATTGTATATATTATGAAATAAAGTGAATTGGTTTTGAGATATATATGTATGTATATATAGATTTTGATTTTTCATATGTTTATGTTTTAAATTTAATATGGGTTTTACAATAAGGATGGATCTTAGAGTATAATATATTAAGTATACATATATTGGAGTTTGGTTTGGTATAAAAATATATGTTAGTTTAATATTTGTTTTAATTTAAATATTGATTTCTTGGAAATAACAATAATATATATTTGTTGTTTCTATCAAACTGATTCTAAGTGTTCATCGATTCCCTATTTATCAGCTCTATTCGTTGAATTCATGCAGTCCTTGCTTTGCTTTGAGATTCGTGCCTGGATTCGTAGCTCATTTCTTTGTCAAATCTATCTAGCCTCGAAAGGTGAGCAATCACTCACGATTAACGTTCTTTTATTATTTAAATTTGATTTCATTTGAAATAGAAATTGAAATATGCTGCTGTAGTTATTTAAATTGTTATATATGTTATTATCTGTAACTGTTCACCAGGGATATGACACCATATCCCGTTGTTCTTATTCTATTGTTATTGATGATATATGCCTGTTGTTTTATTTTATATTATCTGTTATCACTCTGCAAGTTCCCTGTTAGTATAGAATTCACTATGGGTTGAAATGATACATACCCGAACGGACTTTAGAATAGGAGAAAATCGTTATGGGTTGAAATGATAAACCCAAGCGATTTTCATTTGAATTGAAATTGGGATTACGGGTCGAAATGAAATCTACCCGTATATATTTAAATTTCGGATTGAAATGATAAATATCCGTATCACTTAACCATATGATAAATATATATACAGACACCGTTGGTCCATATATATAAATATTTTGAAATTGAATTCTATAGTTTTGGAAAGAAATATATGGTTTTAATAAATGTTGATTCATAAAATTTTATATATATATGGAAATGATATTTAATTTAATTAAGATAGAGTTAATACATATAATATGTTAAGTATAAAAAATTTATATTTCAAAATAGATTTTGGGAAAAAAAAATTTGAATAAGTTAAGGTTGGGATGATAATTTGAATTTAGTAAAGAATTTTATTTAATTAAACCAATATAAAGCTTATTGAAATTGGAATTTAAGATATGATTTATAACTTGAGTTTGATTTAAATAATTTAATGAATATTCCTTGTTTAAATAAATTTAAGGAAATATTTAGTAAAAATGAAATTTAGGGCTAGTTAAATGATATTGAATTTATTAAGTGAATATTCCTTGATTAAATAATAAATGAAGTTAAACCAAGAGTTATATGAAACTGTTAAATTTAACTTTGGAATTGTTGAATATTAAAGCTTTGAAATTTATTGAAAATAAAAGGGTGTATTTAGAACTGAATTAAATTGAAAAATTGAGCTTTGAATAAATTTGAATTTGGAATTTGAAGTTGATTTGAATCGATTTGCGAGACTTGAGGAAATTATAAATACTTTACTTTATAAATTATTTAATGAATATACACTATTTTGGAAAATAGATATTTTTGAAATGAAAATGATATTTTGATTTTGAAGTATAAATAAATTTGAAATGACCACGGTGTTATAATATATATCTCCACCTTGTAGATAGTTCTGAAGATCCTTAGAGGATGGTTATCCCAAACATCCTTTAAGTTAATTGTATTTCAGTTGATATTTCACTTGAGTTGGATTTATTGATATAAGAATGTTAATCCTGACTCGAGTGTTTTGTGTTTTGCTTTACGCTCGGGTCAGACCGAGTGATACAGCATTTGAAACTCACCCTTGGAGTTTGGAGCTTCCTTTGGAGATCCAACTATCGCCTCAGCTTTCAGCTCTTCTAGTGGATTCGTTCAGAGAAGTCATCTGTTGTACTGGAGACTTCATTACATTTGAGATATTCTGTTGTATTTTATTTAACTCTGATGTTTATATAGTAGCTTCATGAACTACTATTTTATCTATTCTGCTGCGTATTATTTTATTACTCTGTGTCTGTGATTCTGTGATTGATTTATTTACTGTATATGCTGAGTTTTGCCAAATTTAAATTAACAATCTGATATTTTGAATTATTCAAGTCAGACATGTGTGGATTTATTGTCGATTTGAATGGTCCAAAATACCGGGTCGTTACAGTGATCGTGCCTTTCATCATATTTTGTAGCCCATTATCCGGGCCGTTTCCATACTTAATGTTGTATAACCGCTATGTTAAACTATTTCATCTTGGCCAACGGTCAGGCTTGTTGATCGCACTATTTATATTTAGCTATGATATCTAACCGGCTGTGTAGTCTCGCGCTACACATCCATTTTACTCTAAAAAAAGGTTAAAGGTCGAAATCTTCATTGGCATTTAGATTGCAACATTTCTTAAATTTATTTCTTCGAAAGTTGTTTACTTTCAAGAACTTATAACTCATAAAAATAAGTTTATTTCCTTTGTTTTTTTTAACAAATAATTTCCAGCACACTTGGCCACTCATAATGCTTTACCATTGACCATGACTAACTCATTTTTACTCAAATTCAATAAAGTGCTAGCGCTCGGTCCTTTAAACAAATACCACGATATGCCTCTTTGAGTCAGATGTATGAAGCTAAGGTATATGAATTTTGTATGAGTGTCTACCGTCCAACTCGAGTTCTAGGTCAAAAATGTTCATATGTGTTTGTTTGATTTTCATTTATGATACAGATTGGAATAAGAAAAAACATATGAAATTACTAGGGTTGTTACGGTAACAGTAACTTTTCCATTACCATACCATTTCCAATCAACCGGTTCTTAATTTCAAGTAAAACCATTCTACCACTATATGTAGTATGCTAACGATAAATTTACTATTTTCTATGATAAATTATGGATAATATTTTCTCAAAACCGGCGGTATGGTAATTTATCAGTCAATTTATAATACATAAATATTCATGTAATGTACATTATTACTGACATTTAGAACCAAACAAATAATTAAATTTAGTTTAGTAATTCTAGTCAAATAATGTTAAATACACTTTTTTTCTTTCTCATTGATGTCTTTTATTAAGTAACATGATAAAATGTATAATGAAACATCATTATAGTGTAAAAACATGTAAAATTGTTGATTTTTTTGGACAAATGGCAATTTACCATTACCTATGTAACGATTACTAGTTTATTGCATTATAGGTATACCAGTCTTCGGTATACCAGCTAGCCGGTAACGATGATGAAAAACGATTTTAACTTACTAGTAATAATATGGTAACGGTATTTGCAAAATGGAAACAGTAACCATTACCATAACAACCCTAGAAATTATGTTCATTTCAATTGTTGGATTAGTTTTCTATTGTTCGTACATTATATGGTTCTTACGAAGAGTGTCTATGCCTAAGTCTCGTCCAATTTTTATTCATTTGAAATTCTTATCAAGGACGGACTACACTAGGCCCAGTGGGGTCGGTCGCCCTCACTCAAAAAAAATTGTAATCATGGACAAATTTTGTATCAAAATTATTACTTTTATGCTTGTTTGAGTATTACAAGTTATTTTTAAACGGAAACAAATAATTATATCTTTTTAAGTTGTGTACCATCCATAAATCATTACGCTATGGTTATGCACTTTGTTATGACAACGTATTTTTCTAAAGTGTATAAATACAATATAGTTAGCAAGTTCTAATAGAAGAAATGGTTCAAATGAAGAAGTATATGTGTAGTAATGCATCTAGTTCTAAGTATACAAAAACTAAAACCAAGCCCAATCTAAATTGATAGGTCTTGGTTCTATTGATCTAGAATCCACCAAGCTCTTTTAGTTCTTTAAATTTGGCTTCTTCGTATTGATACTCGTAAAGATTAGTTTGACTTTGCCGCTTTTCAACTTACACTTCTGACCAGATTTTGATGACTTACACAGAAAAAAATATGTATTAGATATCATCAAAACAAAAAAAGTGTTCTAAAAATAGTTGATACTTAAAGTCTAAAAATATTCGATAATTCTCTTTCAACCAATGAATTTATTCACGGTGAAATAGGGCTCTAATCAGCACCATACAATTTTACAACCTCCTATTCTCCTCCCGTTAAATTCTAGATCTGTGTATCCATGTATGTGATATGTCCCACATTGTAAAATATGTGATACATTGGCTTGTATATAACCCATTAGGCACTCTCCCCTTACAAGCTAGCTTTTAGGGGTGAGTTCTACCTAATGCGGTCGTATCAACTGGTGCTTTCACTGAGAACCGCTGACGAAAGTTCGAGCCACGAGAGGGGCGACCTATAGGCTAGATTAAAATACTGATAGGTGAGTGAAGCCGTCCAAAAGAGAAAAGGGCTACCGTCGGGTCAGTGTCGATAGAGTGGGCCGACGTGGACGTCGGACTTTCGAAGAGCGGTGAAATGATATGTCCCACATTGTAAAATATGTGATACATTGGCTTGTATATAACCCATTAGGCACCTTCCCCTTACAAGCTAGCTTTTAGGGGTGAGTTCTACCTAATGCGGTCGTATCAGTATGCTATTCATCCAGTCTTTCTAGCAAATCCAACAAATATTTGCACTTAAACAAAATACGCGTTGTACTGGTACTTTAGTTATATGCCTGGAATACTAAAATAATATAATTTAACTACAAATGTTTAATAATATTATAATTTATATTATGTTCTTAGTCATTAAAAATATATTTGACTTACTTCGTCCCGCTAACCAATTTTTCGGCGTACGTCACTGATTCTTATAGAGTATGACACTAATACACATACGCTTGGAGATGCTCTTTCTAGATGTACAAAGTGCGATCTTACCATGATATTAATCGGAAAAGCCTTTCCTATGTCCTACTTCTTTAGGATAGAATGACAGGGAAAAAAGAGAGTAGGACATTGAGGGTAATAATAGATGAGGTGGTCTGGTTCTACCAATTAACAGTCCTAAACGTGGAAGAAGAAGTAAAACAACAACAATTATTACAACAATAAACATGATAGTTTGTTCAAGTAATATATACTGATATATAGTAATAATTTTTGGTCAAGCTAGTGGAAGGAACAAAAAAAACTACAGGGGCCCAAGGGCCGGCAGGTGACACTGCAGTCCCCACCAGACCATAATTAAAAAATGCAGTGCCAGGTCAGCACATAACACGAAAACATGCTGTTAGCAACCAAACAGCAATCAATGCCTGCCTTCACCCGCTCTTATATACGTCCCTACCCTTGCATTGTCCGCTCCTCTTTTCTCCTTTTTTTAAATAATATTACACATAAAAGAAACAACAGTATATCTCTTTCAAAAGAGAAATGAACTTCACCAGAAGCGAAGATCAGCCGACTGCCCTTCCAGTGATCCATTCAATGGAAGAATCGCCTGTTTTGGCTTTGTTGTTGTTTCACAAGGTGATGAGAAGCGAACTCTACTGGCTGAGCAGTGAAGCCAGTCGTATTGCTAATGGCACTGTTGGTGGTGATTTGGAGATGTTTGCAATGAGGTTGAGGGTTTTGTTTCAGATTTACAATCACCATTGCAATGCTGAGGAACAGGTATATATGTTAAGGTCAACTCTAGTTTTCTTGTATATATTATATAATTCTTCACATTTTGGGTTGTGCAAATTGAATTTATATTGAGGTTTTCCTATCTGCTTATGATGATGGTTGCATGCTATTTGACTTGGAAAAATGGTACTATGAAATCAAACACACAAATATACACACATGCGCACGCGCAACGATAACGGCACGTACTACGCATGCTTCATGTGTGAAATGAATTACGTTTTACACACGGCACGTGTTTCACATATGCAAATGAAAATGATTTACACAACTATAAAATCAAAGATGTTGCAATCGTATTTTCTTAAGAAGATGTAGAATTATTCCCACTTTTTAACCATCAAAAGATATAATTCTTCGATCTCACTAGAGATTCGTAATTTAAATATAGTATTTTATTTCATATTCACTAATTAGAATGATAGTAAAAAAACACACTTTTATTTTTGCTTAAATCAAGGATAAAACTTTAATTCAATAATTATGGATTAAAGTTTAGCTTTTTAAACATGTTCAGCTATTTGTTATTATTTTCAAGGGGCATTTTACGTAGTTTCCGTTTGTACAAAAACAGTGCGACACCAAACATATTACGATTATTATTAAAGAAATATTTTATTTACTATTCACTGGTGAAAATGATACTAAAAAGAATACTTTTCTTTTACTCAGATTAAGGATAAAACTTCGGTTCAACAATTATGGATTAAGGTTGACTTTTCAAATATATTTAACTATTGCTTTTCTTTTCGATGGTTTTGGATAGTTCATGTCTACACACAAAAAGTGCGATGCCAAACATATTACAACTATTATTAAAGATATATCATATCCTCCAGTATGAAAAACAATATGAATACAATTGATTCATGACATATGATATCAATTTAATAAATACATTGGAATGTTCAGTGCGCTTGTATACATGCATAATTTGAAATATGATAATTCTACTTAAACCCGTAGAGTTGCTGAGTAGGCTCCAAATATTTTTAAAAGAAATTTAGGACAAGATTGTCTTTATGTCATTCATTCATCTTTTTACCTCTTATCTTTTTTTCCTTCTTTTATTCCTCTTATCCAATAAACATTAATAATATAATTTTAGGTAATTTTTAAATATTGTGCTTGACTGTGATGGTGATGATACAAATCCATTGGAATCAATAGAGGTAAAAACTTGAATTTTATGTAGTTTTGTTTTCCTTTTATATTGTTTTAAAATGCGAACTTTGCAAAAGATCACTGAGCGATTGAGTGAAAAATTACGTAATAGAAATGCTTGATATGTAGAATAACCACACAGGTGGGATGCGTAGAATAAAAAAAATTCTCGGGGGTGGGTTGGTTTTTTACACAATGGAATTTTTACGGATTAGTATTTACTAGAAAAGGGTGCAAAGGGAAAATTTTAATAGTAACATCGGTTTACTCAGCAAAAATATGGATATAGTGGTTTTTTATGTTTTGTAAGGGGCTACTCATCAACTTTACGTGTTTAAATAGAATTAACCTTGGCAATGCTTGATTTCCTTGCTGTTGTGCTGTGCTGCTGTCTTTTATTGTGTTTTAGTCTTCTTTTTGCTGTTGTAGCTGTTTCAGTTTGTGTTTTTTGGGTGGGTTGATGTATGTTGTTGTATCTTTTTATGGAGGTTGTTTCTAAGTGTGGTTGTTTGATTTTGTTTGGGGATGTTGGTGTTTGTGTGTATGATTGTACTAGTTGTAACTTTTTAAAGCTAGTTATATATTTATGGTTGGGAAAAGTTTTCCCACCCTTTGCCTAAAAAAATAGAATTAACCTTTGAATTAAACACATTGTAAATTTAAATAATTTATGTTCAATTTTGTATGCAGTATTGATTTTATACAATTTAAGAAGAAAATCGTTAAAGTCAAATAGCATGCTTATATATTAGTCCTTCCTATATATATGTTTAATTTTATATATTAAAGATTACATAAATATTTAAGTTTTGTTTATAACATAAGCTTTGGAGTATTGAACCAGGATCTTTAACGACATGACCAAATGACTTTATTGTTAAAAAAGTAATTTTTTAAAAATTAAATTCATATTTCTTACATAGATGTTAAAGTGTTTTAATTTTATGCAACTTATAATTAAATTATTTTGAAATATAAAAAGATGAATTAATTCATGAATTTTTTTTAAACCATTTTGATTTACCATTTTGAATATTTCATGAAGTTCAATATTGTAAAAGCAATTATTCTAAACAAAATTAATTTAGATTAGAACCATCATAAAGAAATCATTTGTTAAATTGAAAAGAATACTATAAGAATATCTATTAAGCAAAAATATTCAATGCCATTTTTTGCATTAGTACCATTTTATAAAAAAATAAAGGAAAAAAACATGTTAAATGATGATATAAGAAACATATAATTTTAAGTAACTTTGTAAAATCAAAGAACTATATTTTTAAAAATTCACATTTACAAGTGTGTCCAATGTATTCGTATCTAATTCTTGAAATACAGTAAATCTTACATAAACAATTTATTTACTTAAGCACCTTTAAAGTCAAGTATATACCCTTACTTATCCAACTTTGAATTTTCAAGCAATTTTATTTTTGATACTTAACGGTAGAATTATCAATTTTTTGTCTTCGATGCTTCCTCCCAACATCAACTTTAATCATCGGCATACACCATTATCCTAGTGGTTAAGTGATTTGGCTTTGGTGCGAGAGGTCACAAGTTCGAAACTTGCGTAGCGTGATTCGAACGTTTATTGACATGTGATATGTTGTCAGACAAGTTACTTCATGATAAATGTATAAAGTTTTTCAATTAGACAAGTTACTTCATGATAAATGTATGAAGGAATAAATTGTTGATGATTAAAGTTCGAAACTTGCGTAGCGTGATTCGAACTAATTATTCCTTCATACATTTATCATGAAGTAACTTGTCTAATTGAAAAACTGAAACACTTATGTCTTACAACTAAGTTACCATTCATATCCTTGCGAACATCAGAACATGTATACTTACCCAAACAAGTTCTAGACTTGTTCATAAACGAGGGAAGTTCTAGTAGAATTATATCGACCTATACCATTCTTGATTAAAGTGGATAGTATTAAACAATATATTTATTTTTTATTTGTTTTACCAATCTCAAAATAAACATCATATTTTAAGGTTTCGCATTCAGTATATGAGGGTTACTTTCATTTGTTCTAGTATACTTGAAAACATATGGCGATTCATATATTTCTTCTTAAATCTTAGCTAGCGGCTCGAAAAACTTAAATAACTAACTTGAAACTTATCCATTTATGATTTTTCTCTAATAAATAATTTAAATAATTTAATTAACATAAAATTTAAATGAATTGTTAAGGGGACTATCATTTTGGCTAAGAGGAATAGAAGATAAAGGGCAGATTTTTTTAAAAAAAATCATAAAGGGAGAATAGGATAATGCATAGTTAATTCATTATATAAATATATTGCTCGTTTTTTAACATGGTTAATTAACGCCAATAAGTGTCAATCTCGCTGATCGAACTCATGATATTTTCTCTTTCATTTTCTATTTACTATTTATCCCATGACCGTTCAACTCTTGAATTTCATCACTACCCTTCGAATTCTGTGGACTGTCTCAAACACCACACTGTCGCAAACTTCATTAATTTTCATATTTCAGTTGAAATGATAAAATAAAATAACTTTTTACCTTATTTTCAAAAAGATAAATAATTTTATAGCCAATTCTATTAACACATCATTGTTTGTCTTTCCCACCAAAGTGCCTTGTAAAAAGGAAAACACAACCCATTTTTCCCTTTCTCGTCCATTTTATTCAAAAAATACCCTTACTTCTTTTATCTCACTTTTCTTTTCTTTATTCTTCTCACAACGGTATAAAAATCTCTTTTCTTATAACGATAAAAAATCCTTTGCAGTCATGGATAATTTCTTCATCTTGTTTTAACGGTACATTTTAAAAGAGAAAAATAAGCTACGGTTTAATAAAGTATAAAAACGATAAGAAACTTATGCAATGTATTTCAATACACTAGGTTTAATATCATTCCGAGTGCACTACATACTAGGTTATTAACAATCCAATTTATAGATAGGCTTAGTTGCTACCATATCCTAGGTACTATGTATAAAACCCAAGAAAACATACGTTCAATTATAAAAATAAATGCGCAAAATGGTTCAATTCAATCATCTTCTTCAAAAACACTATCTTCTTCTAATAAGTTGTCTTCTTCAAAAATTCTATCGTTATGTTCGTCCATGGTTACCCATAAAATAAAAGGAGAATAAAAGTAAGAAAACATGAAAGGACATAAAATATCTCAATGTAAATAATTAATAAGGTAAAATAGCCATTATTTTTCAAAAAATATTAATGGGGTGAAAAAGGAAAAATGTGGCGTGTTAATAAAATTGGCCCAACTTCATACCATTTTTTGAAATTCGATCCAAACATTAAATTGTATAGATTCTTTAAAGACATCATTTGACTCTTAAGTAGAAAGAAAAAAAACAACATCCTTATCTACCTCTTTTGAGGGAGGTTTGCTAAAGGTTAAGATAGATATTGGCATAGAGATGAAGATTTCAATGATGATTCCTCCTTAATTTTCTAATTAAATAATTAGGATTTATAGCTAGGAAATTAAAGTGCAGGTTTTTAAGGAAGACATCAAAGAGTTTGAGATAATTGTAAGAGTAGAAGAAGGATTATATAATGGGTAATTTAGTAATTTTGAATAATTTTTATACGAGAAGAATCAATATTTTGATTCTCCCCTTAGCAAAAAATTTTCCTAAGAAATATACATTTTTCATTCCTATCAGCCAAATTGTTAGTCCCTTCAACAATTCCAAAAATTAATTTCAATGCTATGAATTACATGACTCTATGTAACTCCCAGTGATCCTTATATACATGCTCATAATCCTTCTGATAACCTTGGGGTTGCTCATAATCCTCTTCATAACCTTGGGTTGCCAATAAATCATGAACTACATTAGTCATGCAATACCCATAATTTCATAACTGCATGAAAGGAAACTATGTACCTCTTGGGTTGCCCAACAAGATAATACAATAGATATTCAACAATACAGTAACGAATGAAGTACCATAGCCTTCTTGGTGTAACTTGGTGTTGCTCAACAGCGATGAAGTCTATGTCAATATTTACTTTTTACTTATTTTCATAATAGTGAATATATAAGGCATCAATAAACACTTGCATTATAGATTTGGGTTGCCAGCAACCATGGCATTATATCGTAGTTTGGGTTATGCAACAACGACAATGTATAATCTAGTACTCTACCCTTAAACATGATTGATGGATGATTACATTAATGTAACTTAATCTAAATTTAATAATAGATTAACTATTAAATTTCAAAATTCAAAATTACGAGTGCTATAAATGAAAGGTATTCATGAGTGTTGTGCATAAACAATAACTTACTATCAGTAAATGTGATAATGATTTTTATAGTTTATACGTATCGAATATATTTTCTATTATATTCATCCTAATAAATTTTTCTTTCGAATGATTTTACTCTTTAAAAACATACAACTTATTTACTTTTTAGTTATTTATGTTATGTGTATATCTTTATATTGACAATTTAAATTAGACATCCTCATAACTTATATTTCATTATATGATTTTCATTAATCTTATGCAAACTCTCTAAATTATAAATTCATTTATTCAAGGCATTATCTCTAATTTTTACTCCATTCAAGAGTCTATAAATGACTGAATCTCCAATTACATCATATCTAATAAAATAAATCATGTACTCTCAAAGATGGGTCGGAAAGGATTTAGATTTACATTGAGTCATAACGATCCATTCTCTGCTCATATTGAAAAACAATGATAATATCCTAGTCTCAGTAATTTTTCTGTACTCTGTATGAATTAAATATCATTATATAAATCGATCATTATTTTATAGAGATGTTGTAAAAACATACCTCCAACATCTAATGATCATTTTTCAGTTGACTTTAAATTTACACTAGGATAGATGAAATACATTCGATGATCAACATTGTAATACGAGACTCAATGGCAAATGGCTCTCAGTAAACTCAAATATTTCTCAAAAAATTTGTTATTTGATGAGGCTTGAATCGAGCCCATAAATGAATACATAATTGAGCCTCATTACTCCATTCTGTAATTTTTATCATCTCATGAATGCCCTAACATGATTCTACACTGAAATTTGTTCGATATTAGATATAGATTCAACTACATATAATATACTTACCCCATAAGCACATTCCCCATACAGAACAAGAGGTCCATATATCCAACACTCAAGTCCAGATCAAATCTGGATCACATGAACCATATACATCATACTTATTTAAAGACGATGCACTTAATGGTCCAACTTTGTTCAAGTAACAAAGTCATCCAAACCTACTCAAACCTAGATCAAATAGTCTATGCATAAATGCATACAATCATAACACATGCTCCTGCCGACTCCCACTTATTTGGAGCAAAATCTTTGGATGACTTCATCTGATCTTAGAGTTAGAGCTCCAAGTTGAAATCCTTCTCTCGAACCGCCAAATTCGGGTGACTCCTTCCTTTTAAGGTGACTAAGGTGACCTATACTTTGCCACTAGACCTGATGGTCTAGGCCTCCATTATTTCACCCAAACTTGATCCAAGTGAATCAATCTCCTCGCTCTAACTATCCAATCATGGCAACACCAATAATAGCTAAGTAGTAGCACTTTGTTGCTACTGCCTTTGGTCATAGTTCAATTCCTCCTTCGATGTTGGAATTGGTAGTGGAATCCTTTATTTGACCTTATTCCCCACTCTCACCCCAATACATCCTTTTACACCTCCAAACACCAAAATCCATTCATCCTTTTCCACTTTCATTTTAATTATTACTCCACCATCACCAACTCAAAATTATACCCCTAGATCCAACTCAAAACTTTATAAGTGGCATAGATTAATTTAACAATATCACTCCATAAATAGACAGTTTCAATCCAACTCAAGTAGTAATTTCAATATATAATTCCACATCATGATTTAAGAATTCACTTTATAACTTCATTTTCCTCCTCTTTTAAGGCGCTTGCACCGCACCGCCATCACAACAGCCGTGGCTGAGCCTCTCTTCCCCTTCCAAAATTCCTTTCTTAACTTTGAAATTCAAGTACATCACAGAGTGTTTTGCATTTAGTGTATTAATAAGATAAAAATGTAAGGCCCCGTTTGGTTTTCCATTTTTAGTTTTGTGTTTTCATCCGAAAAATGTACACACGACGTATGTATTTTTCGAAAACAACTAATTTGAAAAATGAAACTGTTAACCCACCTTTTGGCAAGGTAGTACACATACGAACTTAACCCAAAGGACTTCATGATCATTAAGGTAGAAAGCCTGGAGAGATGGTTACCAGGATTGGAAATCGATTATATTTGAAACTATGGGCTATAGTTGAATGGGTTTGGATGGATGATACTCAAAAAAGGGCTAAATATAGAACTAACACTCCTCCTAGAAGCGGGATTAGATCATAATATCCACTCTACAAAAAGGGATCGGAATAGAGGGATCAGAATAAAGAGATCGGATTAAACATGATGCACACAACATAACTCAACAACCATCGCTCCATAACTCAACAACCACAAGGTGGATTGAAGTGAAACTTGGAATACAAGCATATTACAACACAAGGAACATACTATAGGGATCGCAACCCCAAAGGAGCAGCTTGGAGGGATCGACCCCTATCCTTATATAGGGATCAGCCCCTATCCCTATTCAGGGATTGGTTTAGTTGAATTTGCAGTACTGATCGGTCAATAACTCAAAATCTACTAGTGCTATCAACATGAAACTTGGAGTACAAGCATATTACAACACAAGGAACATACCATAGGGATCGCAACCCTAAAGGAGAAACTTGGAGGGATCGGCCCCTATCCTTATATACGGATGAGCCACTATCCCTATTCAGGGAGTAGTTTAGTTGAATTTGCAGTAATGATCGGTCAATATCTCAAGATCTATAAGTGTGATCGGCATGAAATTTAGAGAGAAGGAAGATAACATCATGGGGGACCTACCATATGAATCATACCCCATGATTCCACCAAAATAGGGGTTGGCACCGATCCCTATTATGGGCTCCAGTGGGCCCCAAACTTTTTAGGTAGGATCGTCTTGACTTCAGGGTTCCAGATCCGAGTTTTGAGTGAGATGTTTTCACGTCTTCTCCTATAAATACAATAGGCATGGCATTAGCAAAGGGGTCTTCTTTCTACTTCAGTTCATCTTCTACCTAGGCCATACTCCGCCATTTTTACATTTGGATTTCATGGATTTGTAATTGTAATCAGTAGTATAAACTAATAAAAGGAAAATCTTTGGAGTAGATGTAGGCTGGAGTTAACCGAACCACTATAAATTTGTGTCTCTCTTTACTTGCTTTCTGTTTCAATTTTATTATTCTTTAATTTATATTCTCTACGTTATATAATCTGGGATCCGTGTTTGGATATTGGTGCTTTCACATACAACTGCGTGTTGGTGGCTATTTTTGACGCCAACATTTTTGTGCTTTCACTGAGAAAGCTAGGCCCCGCAAATTTGGAGTTCATATTTGGAATCAACCAGATAGCTTAAATTCTGAGCAATGGTTAGACAATCAACAAGGAGAGTGCTACGGGAAAGGAGCCATCATGAAGGGAGTCAAGAGGCTTCCTTTGGAGCTGGAGCTAATAAAGTATCTATCTACATCACCATGGATGAAATGAAAACAATGATGGATGCTATGCAAGAAAGGATGCTGAAGAGACAAGAGGAGATGGTGCATAATCTACTTTGACAGATTGGACAAGCTAGAGCACAAAACCAAGGGAATAGAGTAGAAGGAGCTAATGACAACTTAGATCAAGGACTTGAAGCAGCAGGAATCGTTGAAAATCAGAACCGGGAACATGGAGATGGAGCTATTGGACAAAGGAATGGAACAAAGCAGCCAGGGGCAGTCCCCGGCCATCTTAGATGGATCGGCCCGGATCCCTCCAAAGGGATCGGCCCTGATCCCCAAAGGCTAGGGGCATGCCCCTGGGTTTGGTTGATCGCGATGCTGGAGGACCTACGGTCGATCCCATGGAGCTTGGTGTGAATCGAAATTTGGATGCTCGTCCAGAGGAGTATGTTCAGGAATTCCTTCATGGAATCGGGAGGCACTTTGTAAATAATGATAGGAGACTACCGCTGGATGACAATGACAGGTTTGCAGAGATGATCAGGCGAGCTATGCGTGGAGGATTGGTGAATAGGGATCTGGAGGACATAAATAGAACTCCATTCACTCCTAATATCAGGAATGCTAGGAATTCACCAGAGTTTAAACTACCAACGCTAGAAGTATATGATAGAAAGTTGAACCCAACTATGCATATTATGAGATATATACGGCACATGGAAGTACTGGGGTATCAGGAAAGTCAAGGCATAATGCTTTTCCCTGTATTTAACGGATGTAGCTACACTGTGGTTCAGGCAGTTGGAGAACGGTTTTATTGGCACGTGGATAGAATTGGTCGAAAGATTTATGAGGCAGTTCAGGGTTCACATTTCGAGACCCCAAAATGTGATGAGTCTGCCGACACTAAAACAAAGGACCGGAGAGTCTCTAAGGAGTTTTTAACATGATTTAATGCCATAGCGACATCGGCCAGATCCATCCATGGTTTTGATGGTAGGTGTATCAGGAATTGTCGATGCTACAAATTTCAAGGATTCATTGGCGTGGGATCCACCTATGGATCTCGAGGAGTTTTATCATGAAGTAGAAAGGATCCTACAGTAGGAAGACACTCGAGCCAACAAACCGAAGGTGAATGATGTGCAAAGCGGAGGACCATTAGGAGATGCAAACAAGAATGATAAAGGAAAACGGAAACTGGATGATGGATATGATGGGACGAAAAGGCGATGGAAAGAGTTGGAGCCGAAGTTATCCTCCTACTCAGATTTGACGGAAAGCCTAAAATTGATTTATCTAGACACTATAAGCCAACTCCCCTATTGGAATCTGGCAAGGAGGGATCCCACGGAGCGGGGGCGTATATCTGGAAAGTACTGCATGTTCCACGAATTGAATGGACACACCATGGATGAATGCAAGCATTTAAAGGATATGATTGAGAAGCACGTCAGGAATGGTAGACTACCATAGTACATGAGGAATCAGACAACGGCGGTGGAATAGGAGCAGCCATCGTCCACATCGAATGGAAACAGGAATGGCTCTGGATCGGGGTCACGGATCGTCATTAATTGATCATGATGGTAAGGGCCGAGTTTAGGACTTGGACTCCAGCCATAATAATAATAATAAACTCCATAATAACGCGGCTAAGTCACTTGCACATGTACGGGATCGAGGACGGTCCCTTGGCATGCTCTGAGATGATGATGAACCATCGTGCTCGGAGAGGCAGCTTATGGTTTTTTACTTTTTGGACTTTCGGTTGTACGAACTCTTATTTGTTAATTTACTTTTGTTGCACATTAATGCGATGAATAAAACTGGTCGTGGTTATTATCCCAACCGAAGAGATGGGGGAATAACCTCAAGGTGCGAGTCCCTTCGCCGGAGAGTGACTGGATGACTTGTACATGGATTAAGCCCTCGAACGGAGAGTCGAGACTGGAGAAAGGAGGTCGGCACGGAATTGTTCGCTTTATATCTCTGGCCGGAGAGTCAAGGACCGGAGTGTAGGAAGTGAGTCGCTTCACCGAGAGCAACATGATCGACTCACTTATCGTTGTTCCCCCTTTCATTGAGGAGCGACTGGATGGGGTTCGGCAAGAGCCCAAAGAGGCCATGATCGGCCTAGGAAGGCCAAGACATCGCTTAATGTTCAAGGACACTGAACCGAAGTGCGGGAAGTATTGTCGTTTCACCGGAGAGCGACATGATCAGCTTACTTGTTGTTGTTCCACCTTCACCAGAGAGTGATAGGATGAGGTCCAACAAGAGTCCAAAGAGGCTACAATCGGTCCGAAGAGACCATGAACTCGGATAATGATCCAGAGAGATTGCGGATTGGCTTACCGACTTCCAGGATTTCAAATGGTTATGGATTTGGATAATGACCCGGAGAGGTCGCGAACTTGGACCCGGAGAGTCACGAACTTGGATATCAGCTAGGAGAGGCCATGGGTTTGGCTAATGGTCCAGAGAGATCAAGGACTTGGGATGGTGATCCGAAGAGATCAAGGCTTTGGACTTGGCGAATGATCCGGCAAGGTCATGGATTTGGTTAACAGCTTTGGATGGGTGCGGAATATATTAAGGATTTGGAATGGATTTGGAATTGGTTATCGACTTGGAATAGTCGCAGATGTTATTAATGGATTCTCGGACGGACATGGGGTAGCTCATGGCGATTTGGATTGGCAACGGATTAGATTCTGATTGGATAATATGGCTATTGATGGATTATGGACTTCGGATTTTGAATTTATGGCAATTCAAAATAAACCTTCCTATCGCAAGGCATGTTTTGGGGGGCAAAGTGTTAACCCACCTTTTGACAAGGGAGTACATAGGCGGATTTAACCCAATGGACTTCATGATCATCAAGGCAGAAAGACCGGAGAGATGGTTACCAGGATTGGAGATCGATTATATTTGAAACTATGGGCTATAGTTGAATGGATTTGGATGGACGACACTTAAAAAATGGCTAAGTACGGAACTAACACTCCCCCTAGGAGAGGAATCGAATCAGAATATTCACTCTACAAAAAGGGATCAGAATAGAGGGATCGGAATAAATGGATCAGATTAAACATGATGCACACAACACAACTCGACAAGGATCACTCCATAACTCAACAACCACAAGGTGAATTGAAGTGAAACTTGGAATAAAAGCATATTACAACACAATGAACATACCATAGGGATCGCAACCCCAAAGGAGCAGCTTAGAGGGATCGACCCTTATCCCTATATAAGGATCAACCCCTATACCTATTCAGGGATTGGTTTAGTTGAATTTGCAGTAATGATCGGTCAATAGCTCAAAATCTACAAATTCTATCAACATGAAACTTGGAGTACAAGCATATTACAACAGAAGGAACATACTATAGGGATCGCAACCCTAAAGGAGCAACTTGGAGGGATCGACCCATATCCCTATATAGGGATCGACCCCTATCCCTATATAGGGATCGACCCCTATCCCTATTCAGGGATCAGTTTAATTGAATTTACAGTAATGATCGGTCGATATCTCAAGATCCATAAGTGTGATCGATATGAAATTTAGAGAGCAAGAAGTTAATATCATGGGGGACACACCATAGGGATCACACCCCATGATTCCCCCAAAATAGGGATCGACATCGATCCCTATTATGGGCTCCGGTGGGCTCCAAGCTTTTTGAGCTGGCTCATCTTGGCTTTAGGGTTCAAGATCCGAGTTCTAAGCGAGATATTTTCATGTCTTCCCCTATAAATACAGCGGGTATAATATCAGCAAAAGCATCTTCTTTCTGCTCCACTTCATCTTCTACATAGGTTATACTCCATCATTTTTACTCTTGGATTTCATGGATTTGTAATTGTAATCAGCAGTATAAACTGATAAAAGGAAAATCTTTGAAGTGGACGTAGGTTGGAGTTAGCCGAACCACTATAAATCTGTGTCTCTCTTTACTTGCTTTCTGTTTCAATTTTATTATTCTTCAATTTATATTCTCTACGTTATATTATTTGGGATCCGTGTTTGGATACTGGTGCTTTCACATACAACTGGGTGTTGATGGCCATTTTGGATGCCAACAAAAACTAACATATAAAATAGAAAACAAATTTATTTTGTTTTTCGTGTTTGATAAATAACAAAAGAATGGAAAACAATCCATCCACTCCGCCGTCTCTCCATTCCCTCTGCCATCCCTCCATCCCCTCCACCGTCCCTCCATCGTAGTCATAATGGCCTAAAATTTCAAATTTCTCTGTCGTTGTCATCATATTTTGTTATGAATGTTGAAGACGCAAAACACAAAACACAAAATGATACCAAACAGGCTCTAATATTTTATAGAAATTCATGATGTCTTTAGATTTAAAGAGAGGTTTCATATTGTTTTTCCTTTTCTCATTTTTGAAGAAGGTAAGTGCGAAATGATCTTTACGGAATTTTACCACCCCCTTCCAAGTTATTTTTCAAATTTTCTTTTTTTCCTAATGGTAGCACAATGAAAATTACGTTATAAAGAAGATTAGAAGACATTAATTATTAATTAATATAATAGAGAAAAGACGCTACAAGGACAGTGAGAAGATTTTATTCGTTCTTAAAAATTTCCTTTCGCTTTTATATTTATATTTTCTAATTTCTTTATAGCATGTTATTAGCACAAATACTTAAACATGCATTATGAAAATAATAAAAATGCCACAACTCTCTATTTTTGATGTTGTTATAAGAAAAGTTTATGTAGCAACGAATATGTAAATTTGATACATATTTTTAAAAAACAGAAAATATGAAGTAACTTACTCTTTTCTGACAGAAAATGTAATAGACTTGCAGTTTTCGAGGAAAAAAAAAGATCCTATAAAATTCGATAACGGTGAAAAACTGTAATCATGTACTAAAATTTTACTTAAATAACGATTATTACTATTTACAAATGAAGAAATCTACTATTTTAATTTTTGAAAAACTTTTTGAAAGCCGCAAGTTAACTTGTACTTTATATCAAGAAAGTGCAAGCTTGGTCGCGCTTCCTGATTTAGAAAAATAAAGATGTAATTTCCATATTCATTGCTATATGAACTTTTTTATAACAATATCAGAAATTTGGACCTGATGTCCCCTTATGAAAATATACTTTGTAACGCTTGAAAGACATTGGTTCGATAAAACTTTGATACATATATTTATATCAAAATTTTGGTGCAACCCTTTTGAATTTCGCCACGAGTACTGGCAAATGAAAATGTTTATTTGATTAAATAAAAGGAATTTTGTTTTGTTTCGTAGTACACTTAATAGAATTTGGAGATAGGTGCATTAGAACATTGATAAAGATGTATGTATCAAAGTATTGCTCCATTGATTCCAAGAATTTTCAGAGTAATCTTTGATACATATATTTATATTAAAATTTTGATGAAACCTTCTTCAAATTTTAACATGTATACTACAATAGATCATATTTATTTTTATTTTAATCGATAAATATTTTCATTTGTCATTTCGTACAGAATTTAGGGAGTTGCATATACAATATATAGGTGCATTTCCAGGCTTTTTCATCCCGATTCAGGCGTCTAACGTGTCAGACGCCTGAACTGGGCTAGAGCCATCCAGCCCAGTTCAGTTGGCATGAGAATGTTCTGTTAGCATACGAAGCATCAGAGGCCAACGACTAATTACCTCTGTAAAGGCCCGTTCTTTACGAAGCGTTTGGGGTATTTGATTGGAAGAAGAATGTGTTTGGTGATGCGAACAGAGGTGTTTGAGCGGAGTATTTGGAGGCTAAGCGCACCAATTTCCCCCAACGGATCATTCTCCCCCAACACAACATTTTCCTCTGTTCCCCACAACGGGTCAGTTGTGGGAAATGGTCCGTTGCAGCATCGGACGCGTCTGACGCGTGGGGAAAGGATATGTGAAAATTTTGAGTGCCGAATGGTACCTAAATCCTCACCCTTTCCCCTTCTCTTCACACCGCTTCTTCCTCTCTTCACACACTTCTTCTTCTCTTCATATTCACACTCATATCATTCTTGCAAACACAATGTCTGACACTAATTCTAACAATAAAGATTTGATTACGTTGTTGGCCGACATGAATAAGCTGTTCTATCTTTATTACTGCTTAACTTACTTATGTTAATACTACTTAATTAACAAGCAATAATAATTAACAATAATTAATACAACACAACTTCAATAAAAATACATCTTTCAAATGATCATTTCGTTACTAATAAACGCATATCTCTTTCACGTACTTACCGAATACCCCTTTCAGAATTCCCTTTTGCTTAACGAAAAACACATCGTATGTATCAAAGTCTTTTTCGACCTTGTAAACAGTGGTAATTACATTTCCAAAAAATTTCATTTTGGCTAAATGAAGAGTTTCATTCAGTGAGACTTTCACAAGAGCCTTGGCTAATGTAACCTGTCTTCTTTGATCCATTATGATTCATTCTGCATTCCTCTTAATGGATACAGTGTGCTACTATTGGGATCCAGAAGTATTACAAAAATACTTCCGGTTTATACTTAGTATATAGTAACTTATGTTCATATATGTGTTTATTTTTGGCCATGTCTATTACCACCCCTTTATTTGCCTTTCCCACCCAGCTATGTCTTCGAAAAAATATCACACCGCACTATTTTCCTTACACATTCTGATTTAACTATAAAATACCCATAAAAACCACGCTCTACACGAGCGTGGTTTCTATGTTATCCACGTTCTTCATGAGCTAGGTTATTATGGTAACCAAGCTTGGTGCAAGGTAGTTTATTATAATAATCAAGTTCGATGTGAGCTATGCTACCATGATAACCAAGCTCGGTGCGAGCTAGGTTATTATATTAACCACATTCCAATGGTGTATGACTATGTTTTTCATACTATACATACGATTATCAAAGTTTTTTTGTGGGTGGAAAAATTGGAAATAGAAAAATGATAAATTTACTAAGGTGAAAGAAAAATCGTGTCATAGGCCCGTCAATGGATACTTTCGGATGCGAACAGTACCATATCCGTATCTAAAATCATTTTCGGATATTGGATATCCGCAACTGCGGATGCGGACGGATATTGGATAATTATCCTATCCGCTAACGATCGATAAATCAAGAAACATAAATGAAATTTTTTAGTTTACCATAATTTTTTTTCAACCCCATTAATTATTGAAGTGTTAAAAATAAACAAATATGATGATAATAAATAGTTTTGAGTAGTTAATATGCATTTAGTGCATATAATATTAACTTCAAAGTTAATAAAATAATCAATAAATATCTTTCAATGTACTAAAATAAATTTAATTTAAACTATAATTTTGCAAAAAACCGAACGGATAATTTTCGAATGCAAGTGTGTTCGTATCCGCATCCGCATTCGTTTTTTTAATACAAATGCGATGAATTTTGAATTTTTCGGATATCCGTTGACAGTCAACATTTCAATAGAAGCACACTTGTTTTTTCCCATATGCATTTTGTCATGCAAACAGCAAACTACTTCATGTATGCGTTCATTTTCCCCCCTCCTATGACTCGGGAAAAGGTTGATCGATACTGATCGTAACTAGAAAGGCATGAATCGCAAATAGCGAACTCTTGCATTTGTCCATTCGATTATTCCACCTGGGACATTTTCTTCACATTCAGGTATTTGGCTAATGTTAAACATTTGATTCCGGCCCTATGAAGATGAGGAATAACCTTGTGAGAATTGAGAAGAGGAAATTTTTTGGATGGGAAGATACCGAAATCCCAAGAATTTAGGAGGATATGAAGGTTACTGAGATGAATTTGATACGTAGGGAAAATGTTGATTCGAAGTGTTTAAACGGTGCTGAAAGTTTCTGTTTTCGTTATAATTAAGAAAGATGAAGTTAAAAATTTATCCAATGAAGACTTTTTCCCCCTCTCCTCTTAACGCTGCTGCCAGCTGCCTTTGCCAATTCTCTAAAATTTGTCTTCATTCAAATAACTCATGTTCATCCCTTGCATGATTCAAATGTGACGGTATCAGTATAGAAGACTGTTATTCTGATGCACAAAAGTGTTCTACCGAATTCCACTCGCCTAATTTACCGTTTACTTATTGCAATATTTCAGTTTTGGTGATTAACATAACGTAAGCACATGTAGAAGCATATTGTCGATTTTATTTTTTTATAATACTTAAACGCTAAAGGCTGGTTTCTTCGACAACATGTAGAAGCACATCACTGTAGACATATGTTATATTCTTTACTCTAGTTTTGAGATTCTTTATGCACATCGCGTGTTTGTGAAATTGCCTGTGCATGTTTACTATCACAATGATCTTAATATATGTTTAATACCGCTTGAATGTTCCTTTTTACTTCCTTTTTGCATAAGATGTTACTGGAAATAATTTGCTTTTGTGCTATGGCAATTATTCTATTAGTTTATAACTGGAAGTCATTTCCTCGTAATAATCCAACCAATGTTCATCATGTTTTGAACCTTCTACTGCTAGTGTGGCTAAAAACCTGTAGCATATACGATTGCTTAATTCCTTGTTGGTCGAAAATGGTTTGACAGTTTGACATGTCAGGTTATATTTCCAGCACTTGAGAGGCGTGTTAAGAATATCGTACATGCATATTCTTTGGAACACAAAGTTGAGGGAACCCTTTTTAGTCGGTTGTTTGAGCTTTTGAATTCTAGTGCTGATAATGAACCTGATTTTGGAAGAGAGCTTGCTTCTTGCATTGAAACTATTAGGACATCAGTTGACCAGCATATGTCTAAAGAAGAAAAGCAGGTAATGAGTTATGAATTTGTTTACCTAGTATTGTTTGTGGCATTATCGATGGAATGTATTCCTTATATCTTATGCTGTCTGTATTAAAAATTAGCAAACATCTTACCATTGGGATAAGCATGAATCAAAACAATAAAATATTTATACATATAGGACAATATTGTTAAGAGTTGCCTCACGTTTATGAAGTAGGAGCGGTTGGTTAAAAATAGTCCCATATCGGGAATAAATCGATAGGCATGCTCTATAAATCTGAGTTAGTTGACATGTAACATTGGGGTTCTTCTTGGCTAGCTCATATGTAAGCCATAGGCCAATGTGTGCTTGGATTGGGTCCTACTCTGTGAACATATATTTCAAAATAATGTGGCTAACTTTTCTTCTGAAATCATATTCTATCATTTGCCATCACACTTTGTTTGTGTGAATCTTTGTTTCAAGTGTAGGTTAAGTTTGTGGCATATCTTTCAACTTTTTCTTCACTGTTGATGAATAAAATGTTAAATTTTGTGACACTATATGATGGAGTTTTGGAGAGGTCGGAAGTAGCTTCGTATCGGATAAAACGATTCGCAAATCGGAGTTCGGAGGATGAAGATAGGAGGGAAGTGTTAAAGTTCTGATGTAGGTCAGACGTCTGGTTGAGAGGGCCAGACGTCTGACGAGGTTCAGGCTGTTTTCAGAAAACTTCTTCAGCCGTCTGGTCCCTCTGGCCAGACGTCTGATCCTGTCTGGTTGCGTCCAGTGAAAACATACAGACGTCTGGTCCCTCTGGCCAGACGTCTGGTCTTGTCTGGTTCTGTTATCCAGAACCTGGCCTCAGACGTCTGAGGTCTGAAACCAGACGTCTGAGGCGGCTTTTTTTCTGTTTTCTGGGCTGAGTTGTTTTGTGATTTGTTGAGGGGCAAAGTGGACTTTCGACAGGGTTTTCTCCATTGGTATATATTCTCTATTCAGGTTTAGAAGCAAGGAGGCTGATCATTTCTAATCAAGGGTTTTAGACCTCCATTAACTAGGGTTTTAGGCAAAACTCTATCTCTTCAATTCTAATCTCCTCAAACAGATATTCTTATTGAATAGATCATTGTAATCAATCTCTTGTACTCTTCTCATTTGATGATAATAAAAGATCTCTCTCAAAGTGGATGTACACTAACGCGACGTTAGTGGAACCACTATAAATCGGTGTGTGATTTATTGCTTTCGTTATTGTTTGTTATCATATATTGCTTGTGGTGTTATTGTGATCGTGTTTGTCTTTGGATATATTGAATTCTGGTAGTGTTTGGTTGTTTTGCACTATCTATCACGATCTAGCTTTTCCGCGTGCGTTTGGGGATTTTAGTTTGAGCGGTCTCGATCGAAATCCACCATAACATTTGGTATCAGAGCTTTGGAGTTGGTAGGTGGTTGTTGAAATGCCGGAAACGGATACCTCTGAAAATTCAATGGTTGGTCCAAGTAGTATAGCGCCGTATGTACGTGAGTCGTATGTGGCGTTGGGATCGCAATTGGTAATCGACAAGTGGAATGACGATAATGATTTTGAAAAATGGCAATGGAAGATGAAAGCGGTTCTAAGGAGGAATCGGGTACATCGAGTGGTGTTTGATACTCATTTGTTGCCGGCGGACATCTCGGATGTCGAGAGAGAGGAAATGGAAGAGTGGGCATTTACTACACTTCAACTTGCAATGGGAGAGAATGTGATCTCCGAAATTAGTGGTGAGACCACCGCTAAGGGAATTTGGGACAAGTTTGAAGAATTGTATATGAAGAAGTCTCTAACTAATCGTTTGATCTTGTTGCGAACGTTTTTCACCTATAAGATGAAAGAAGGAACTTCGCTAAAGGCACATTTGAATGTGTTTGATGATTTGCTAATGAAGATGAAGGCAGTAGATTTGAAGATTGAGGAAGAGCAAAAGGCGATGATATTGTTATGTTCGTTGCCGGACCGTTATACGGGTTTCTCAAATAGTTTGATCTATAGCCGGGATACATTGATGTTAGATGATGTCAAGACGGGTCTTCTTAGTGAGGAATTGAGAGATCAAATGAAGGAGTTGAGTGTTGGTGGTAGTAGTGCCGGTAATGATCAAGGTTTGTTTGTGGAGAAGGAAAGATATGTGAAGAAGGACAACCGGGGGCGTTCTAAATCAAGGAATCCCGGTTGGAGAGGAAAATCGAAGGAAAGGAAAGGCAAGTGCTATATTTGTAAGAAACACGGTCATTGGAGAAATGAATATCCGAACAAGGAGAAGGCAAAGAAGGAAGTAGCATCTTCATCTGTAGCGATGAAGAGTGGAGTTGGTGAGGAAGACGTAGATGTGTTGACGGCGGTAGCATCGGATGTTTCCGGTAGTGAGTGGGTGCTCGACTCGGGGGCGTCGTATCATATGACGCATAATAGGAATTGTTTTTCTTCTCTTGTTGCTAAAGAGGGAAATTCAATTATTATGGGAAATGGTGCTATGTGTAGGTCTCAAGGCATTGGTTCCGTGCAAATTCGAATGTTTGACGGGGTGGTTCGTACTCTCACAAATGTGCGCTATGTTCCGGGACTTCGGAAGTCTCTTATCTCTTTGGGGCAATTGGATTCTCTTGGTTGTAAGATCACTATTGAGAGTGATTTTTTACGGGTTTCGAAAGGGGCACTTGTGGTCATGAAAGGTGCTAGAGCTCATGGTGTTTATTTGCTTCGTGGAGAGACCGTAGAAGGTGAAACTTGTGTAGGTGTTGATAGTTCTCGTGGCTTGGATGCGACAAGATTGTGGCATTTGAGGTTGGATCATAGCTCGGAGAGGAGTTTGGAGATTCTTCGGAAAAGGGAGATGATCGATGGTGAGAGTTTCAACAAATTGGAGTTTTGCGAAGAGTGTGTCTTGGGGAAGCAAACAAAAGTATCATTTGGTGAAGGAAAACATGATTCAAGAAATGTTCTTGAGTATGTGCACACGGATGTATGGGGACCGGCACCGGTAGCTTCTTTGGGAGGAGCAAAGTATTATATTTCCTTTATAGATGATTTTTCTCGGAAAGTTTGGGTGTATGTAATGAAGGCCAAGTCGGAGGCATTTGCAAAGTTCAAAGCATGGAAGACTCTTGTTGAGAATGAGAGTGGTAAGTCTTTGAAGGTTCTTAGGTCCGACAATGGCGGGGAGTATGTTTTTGGAGAATTCTTAGAGTTTTGCAAGCATCATGGGATTCGGAGACATTTTACTACACCGGGAGATCCGCAATCAAATGGAGTTGCGAAGAGGATGAATCGTACTCTACTAGAGAAAGCACGATGCTTGAGATTGACATCGGGTTTGTCTAAGGGATTTTGGGCCGAAGCTTTGTCAACCGCGGTGCATATCATTAATCGAATTCCGTGCTCGGCTATTGATAACAAAATTCCGGAGGAAGTGTGGAAGGGAAAGAGTATTGACTTGAGCTATCTTCGTGTCTTTGGAAGTCCGGTTTATGTGCATGATCCGGGTAATGATAAGCTTGAACCAAGAGCTTTCAAGGGAGTTTTGCTTGGCTATACGGATGGAGTGAAAGGCTATCGGATTTGGAATCCGGAAACGAAGAAGGTGACAAACTCTCGTCATGTTACTTTTGATGAGTCGGCATTGTTCAAGGAGAATGAGAGCTCATCGGATATTCCGGTCTTGGTTCGTGCTGAATCGAAGGAGAAGGAAATTATTCCACCATTTCGTCCAAGTGGTAGAGGTAGAGTAGTTGAAGATGCTTGTGAAGAAAATGCGGTTGATGTTACATCACAAAGTCCACGTGGTGCCTCTAGTAGTGTTGGTGATGTACACGAGCCTAGAGAAGTTTCGGTTCAAGGTGGAGCCGAAAGGAGTTTGGGTGAAAATATTGCTACTCGGGTTGGTCGTCGTCCCATAAGACCACCCGAAAGATATGGTGATTGGAACTATCTTAGCTTTTGTGATAAGTTGGACTATGCGCTTCATGTAGTCCAAGATAAGCCTTTGGACCTTGATGACGTCATGAATTCGAGTGATAGCTCGAAGTGGATTTGTGCCATGGAGAAAGAGATGCAATCATTGATGAAGAATCGAACTTGGAGTTTGGTTCCGCTTCCTAAAGGAAACCGTGCTATAGGGTGCAAATGGATTTACAAGGTAGATACAAAGCTAGACTAGTGGCTAAGGGGTTTGCACAGAGAAAGGGTATGGAGTATGATGAGATATTCGCACCGGTCGTGCGCCATACTTCCATACGGATATTACTTGCCATAGTTGCTATTAACGACTTGAAGTTGGAGCAACTTGATGTGAAGACCGCCTTCTTGCATGGTGACTTGGATGAAGACATTTACATGGAACAACCGCAAGGTTTTGTTGTAAATGGTAAGTCAAATATGGTGTGCAAGTTGAAGAAATCACTATATGGGTTGAAGCAATCACCTAGACAATGGTACAAGAGATTTGATCATTTTATGCTTGAAAACGGTTTCAATAGAAGCATCAATGATGTTTGTGTGTATTTCAAGAAATTGGGAAATGATTGTTGGGTGTATTTACTCTTGTATGTGGACGACATGCTCATTGCTTCGAAGGACAAGAATGAAATCAACAAGTTGAAATTGCAATTAAAGTCGGAATTCGAAATGAAGGACCTTGGAGAAGCAAAGAGGATATTGGGCATGGAAATAGAAAGGGATCGAAAGCGTTTTGAGTTGAAATTGACTCAAAAGGAGTACATTAAGAAAGTGCTTTGCCGGTTTAGCATGGAGAATGCAAAGGTGTCAAATACACCTTTACCTTTGCATGTGAAGCTTTCGAGTAAAGGGTCATCTATCTTGGAGAAAGACAAGGCTTATATGGCAAAGGTGCCATATGCAAGTGCGGTTGGAAGCTTGATGTACGCTATGGTGTGTACAAGGCTCGATATAGCAAATGCCGTCGGGGTGGTTAGTCGTTTTATGTCTAATCCGGGAAAATCGCATTGGAAAGCTGTGAAGCTCGTATTGAGATACCTTAAGGGTACGTCATCTCATGGTCTTGTTTTTGGCGGTAGTGGGAAAAGGAGTTGCAACTTAGTTGGTTATTGTGATTCGGACTACGCCGGTGATAGAGATAGGAGAAAGTCAACTTTCGGTTATGTCTTCACACTTGGTGGTACGACCATAAGTTGGAGATCGAGATTGCAGACTGTAGTAGCTTTATCCACTACGGAGGCGGAGTTGATAGCCGCGGTGGAGGCGGCGAAGGAAGCACTCTATTTGAAGCGATTGTTGTGTGACTTGGGTTTTGAACACGATAGCATCGACGTTCAATGTGATAGCCAAAGTGCTATTCACTTGGCGGAGAATTTGGCATTTAGCTCACGGACTAAGCATATAGAAGTGAGAGAGTCATTCTTGGTAGCCATGGATGAGGATAAACAAGTATATCTTCGAAAGGTGCACACAAAGAAGAACGCGGCGGATATGTTCACTAAGGCATTGCCGGTTGGGAAGTTCGAGCATTGCTCGGACTTGATTCGCTTAGAGAAGTGCTAGGTGTTACGGGGTGGCACGGTTGAAAGAGATACTTGTGTAGATGAGGAAGAGTATTGATATGAGATTGTCGTTCTATCTTCTTGGTGTAGTGCTAGTGTACACTCCTAGTGCTCTTGTCTTTGGTGAGACGGAGTTGGATGTTTTCAATATTTCGTTGGTGGGTGGGGGCTTCGTGCCTGAACTCGTTGACGGAGTGCAATGGAGGGCGGCTTTGCCAGAACCCGTTGGGGAAACATTCATGTTTGGTTGAAGGTAGAAGTGTTGGTAGTTGGAGCTATCGATTGTTGATGGTATGGTACCATTGGTGTTGGAGATGGATATAGTGTCAAGGTGGGGTGTTAAATTTTATGACACTATATGATGGAGTTTTGGAGAGATCGGAAGTAGCTTCGTATCGGAGAAAACGATTCGCAAATCGGAGTTCGGAGGATGGAGATAGGAGGGAAGTGCTGAAGTTCTGATGTAGGTCAGACGTCTGGTTGAGAGGGCCAGACGTCTGACGAGGTTCAGGCTGTTTCCAGAAAACTTCTTCAGACGTCTGGTCCCTCTGGCCAAACGTCTGATCCTGTCTGGTTGCGTCCAGTGAAAACATACAGACGTCTGGTCCCTTTGGCCAGATGTCTGGTCTTGTCTGGTTCTGTTATCCAAAACCTGGCCTCAGACGTCTGAGGTCTGAAACCAGACGTCTGAGGCGGCTTTTTTTCTGTTTTTTGGGCTGAGTTGTTTTGTGATTTGTTGAGGGGCAAAGTGGACTTTCGCCAGGGTTTTCTCCATTGGTATATATTCTCTATTCAGGTTTAGAAGCAAGGAGGCTGATCATTTCTAATCAAGGGTTTTAGACCTCCATTAACTAGGGTTTTAGGCAAAACTCTATCTCTTCAATTCTAATCTCCTCAAACAGATATTCTTATTGAATAGATCATTGTAATCAATCTCTTGTACTCTTCTAATTTGGTAATAATAAAAGATCTCTCTCAAAGTGGATGTACACTAACGCGACGTACACTAACGCGACGTTAGTGGAACCACTATAAATCGGTGTGTGATTTATTGCTTTCGTTATTGCTTGTTATCATATATTGCTTGTGGTGTTATTGTGATCGTGTTTGTCTTTGGATATATTGAATTCTGGTAGTGTTTGGTTGTTTTGCACTATCTATCACGATCTAGCTTTTCCGCGTGCGTTTGGGGATTTTAGTTTGAGCGGTCTCGATCGAAATCCACCATAACATAAAACCAGGCAAATTCTACTTGAGAAACTGTACTTGAGTGTAGGTAAATTTGTCCATGTAATTTGAATTTTTTTTGGATAGTCTGTACTCTTTAGCTTTGCATCATGCTCTATTTCACATGATCCAGTTTAATGTGATTCTTATTTTATTAGTCCAGCAAACTGTATGACTTTTATAGTTATATTGCGGAAACCACAATTTCTGCACCATTTGAGACCGTCTAATACACTATACATTTTATGTCTAAATCTTATCAAACATCTTGTGTTTAATTATTCCATCAAGATCAAGTTGAACTGTTTTGATTATCCCAAAAGTCAGAATCTCCGTTGATGTGTTAATTTTGTTGTTGTACAAATGCATCTAACTTTGTTGTCAACATTTTTGTACTCTTTCTCAAATAAAATCATTAGGCTCTACCAAAATCTCATTAAACCTCACGAGTTTGATGTTCTGATCACCAAACCCCAATTTATTTAACACTAGAACATTTTTAGTAATTTGAATTTAATAAGAGGTTTCTTTTTATCTCTAGTTTCAATCTAATCCGGAGTTTCTTTCCCTCATTCTTCTATGAACTTTGTTTCTTGTTTTTATTTGCCACAATAGATCCTCACTTCTCCCCATTCTGTAGTTTCTTTCGTATACAATTCACGGTTGATATTTAATTTAAATAATGCTAGGTCTTTCCATGGCTTATCCAGAAGTTTTCATTTGAGGAACAGGCTGAGCTGCTTTGGAACTTTTATTGTAGCATTCCAGTTAATACAATGGTGGAATTCTTTCCTTGGCTTTCAACTGGTATTTCTCCTCATGAATATAATGATTTAATGAAATGTCTTTCCAAGATGGCATCAGAAAATATGCAAAAACAGGTATTTGAAAGGGATATTTATTTTTGTCCATATAATAACTTCATTGTGGATGGATAAACCATTTCAATCAAAGTGTATTACTTGAGTATAGAGGGATTTCTTTTTTAAATTTCAATTTTGAATGTATCTGAAGGTGGTATCCTCATGGATAAAAGGAATAAACGCAGGAAACTTGGAACTAATAAGTAACGAAAATCTTCAATCAAAAAAGTGCACAAGCGAACAGTTTGAAAATGATGTTGATAAAATTGATAAAGTTTGGACATGTCAACATTCAAGAACTGGAAAGAGAAAACATGTCGAGCCCGACTTCCCTGATGTTAACTCTGATGATGCTCAACCCATAGATGAACTTTTGAAATGGCATTATGCAATTATAAATGAATTGAATGAAATTGTTGACATGGCGAAGAACAAACAATTATTTGGTGGAATTTCAGATACAGCTGAGTTATATACAAGACTTCAGTTTGTTATGGATATCTGCAATTTTCATAGGTATTAACTATTTCAAGAATTATAACTGTCTATCTACTTGTAAGTACTGTTCGCTATTCATTGAGCTCTTGCCCTATAGCTGAAACTTATATTTTGATTTCATGGCCTAATGGACACTTTTTTACCATTTAATACAGCACTCCGAAGATTAGATGAACATTTATTTTTTACTCTCTTGGAAATTCGATCATTTATTCGAATAGATACAGACATGAATAACGATGTAGTGTGAGCTTGGCCATTTGACATATAGTTAACATGCGGTAACCTTGGCGTAGTTTTAGATATACTATCTGACTACAGATTCTTAAATATAGATCAAATTGTTAAACAATTGGCTTTGCACAGATAAAAGCAACAAAGCATTTTTAGTCTGGACGTGTTTGAATGGTTTTGAAGTTATAAGTAGAAAGAAAATATGGTACACTTATTTGCATAGTATCAATCGGAATAGAGAGGCTAATATACACAAATTAACATGTCGCTATGAAATGTATCTAGAAGATAAACATACATTATCTAGTAGAGATCCCCATATTGCTAGGATCTAGAGGTTTGCCATTGATCTAGCCAAGCTAGCCTAAAAAAAGGAAAATCAGACAGAGCACATTATAATATTTGATATTTTGACACATGCCTTATGAAACCGAATTGGTTTTCCTTGCTGTGATTTCAAGTCTACACAGTATCGGGGTAACATAGTCAAGTAACCGAATGCAGAACAATTATGTCTGAAATGTGTACTCCAGAACTATCTAGACATGTATGCATATAAATATTCAAAGATACATTTTCATTTTAAAGGATTTAAGATTATTACCTCGTATTTCTGTAGCATTGCTGAGGATCAAGTCATATTCCCATCTGTAGACAGGGAGGTCTCTCCTTTGCTGGAGAAATTTGAAGGATATCAAGCGGCTGAATGTAGAAAATTTTCTGAGATACAGCTAATCTTGGGAACACATTCATGCTTGTCTAAATTTCACTCAGGCGCACTTCAGCTATTGGACGTGTTACAAAAGCGATTTCAGACTGAAGAAATTGAGGTCATTCTATTTTCGAACCAGTCACTCTTTATTATACTTACTACAATCCCAATATGCTTTTTTTTTTTCCTTTTTCTATGCTAGGTTCTTCCTCTTATAAGATTAAGGTTATGCCCTGAAATGCAAAAGGAACTCCTTTACAAAAGTTTATGCATGATGCCTTTAAAATTGTTGGAGCGGGCAATTCCATGGTTTCTTGCGACCCTCACCCAAGAAGAATCTAGGACCTTTCTACAAAATATTCGAACATCAGGTTGGTCCTTCAACTTTTGTGCGATTGAACATATATACTACATTATTTAGTGAACCCGAACTTTATCACAAACCTTCAGTAGAATCTTAGAGTTTTTTGTTTTTATTTGGCAAAATGGTGGAGTAAAATTTTTGCCCTCCACAAATACATCTACACTTATGGATGCTTGGTGTTGCATTATAGGCTCGGCAAAAATTTAGCTAAAATTAAACCATATTGTAAAACAATTAATCACATTCAAAGAATTTTTGTTGTCAACAAAAAACCCTAGAAATTTCATATATCAGCACTACTGATTTTTTCTTCTTCTTTCATTTGTTGCTTATTCTACACCTGTGAACTTGCATAACATTACTTCTATTACATCAGTACGATAAGCTTTTACAGTTAATCACAAATATGTGCTTCTCGGTGATGGCATGCCACCAAGAATAATACCACATTGAAAAACTAATATGAAATGACCTACACACACACTTATACATATCATCATAATACCGATTAATTTGTATTACTAAGTGATTCTATAATATGATATCAGAACTAAACCTAGTTCTAGTTCCTATGTTATACTAAAGCATCACATTTACATCACTTAATATAAACGTTCGTGTGTTTTTTTGAATTACGCCATATAAAAGGGGATTATATATATGAGGATATTTCTGGGAGGAATTTTTGAATTTGTAAAATATCCTTGTACATAATAGAAAAAAAGCATTTTTCATACCACCGATTGCTTTTGTAACAGGTGTTGTTCTATTAACTAAACTCATAACAATTGTGAGTTTTTCTGGAACACTAAGATATTGAAGCTAGAAACCGAAGAAAAGTATGATATTTATGCATATGTTATGTGTTATGTAGCTTCAGATGTGATATTTATGCATATGTTATCTATGATGCAGCTTCAACATCTGATCATGCCCTAGTTACTTTGTATTCTAGTTGGGCGTCGACTGCCTTGCAATATTTGTCAACAACAAGTACCAAGCAAAATGATTGCAAACAAACATCATGTATTTGCCCTTTACCTCTTACTACCTATCACAAGATACAGAAGTATAAGAGACCCCACAAAATATGCAATTATTCTGCCTCATGTTCGAATATCATTAAGGACTATGAACTCTATAGTGATAACCAACCTTGTTCTACAAATAATTCAAACTTTGCTTTAGAGTCAATAGCTATCATACCATCAAACAATGAAAATCCAATGAGGCCTATTGACACCATATTTAAATTCCATAAAGCAATTTGTAAAGATTTGGAATACTTGGATATTGAGTCGGGAAAGCTCTTAGATTGCAGTGGGATATTTCTTAAGAATTTCATTGGAAGATTTCGTCTTTTGTGGAGTCTATGTCAAGCACATAGTAAGGCTGAGGATGATATTGTTTTTCCTGCTTTAGAATCAAAAGCGGCCCTTGAAAATGTGAGCCATTCTTACACTATTGACCACACACATGAAAATACCCTATTTTCAGATATATTCATAGTTCTAGAGGATTTCTCACAGCATTTATGTTCTAATCGTTTATTTAATTGGAGAAATAAACATCGCGAGCTTGCTACAAAACTTCAAACAATGTGTAAATCGCTACATGTTTCTTTGGAACATCACGTGTTGAGAGAAGAAGAGGAGTTGTGGCCACTATTTGAAAAACATTTCTCTGATGAAGAGCAAAATAAAATTGTTGGTAGAATAATTGGAATTACAGGGGCAGAAACGCTTCAATCAATGTTACCACGGTTGTTATCTGCTCTTAGTCTAGATGAGCAGAACTCGATGATGACCACATGGATCGATGTGACTAAAAACACAATGTTTAGCGAATGGTTAAATCAATGGTGGAAAGGCTTGGATACTAAAGTTATAATTCAACAAGGTTTGTGTCGTATGTAAAAAATTTCACACATTAATTTAAGTCACCTTTTGAACATTTAAACTAATTTCAATACTATATTCATAAACATACCAGATTCTGCCTACTTGGCAAGACGTGACATTTTATACTGGCACTGCTTCAAACAGGGTCAGTCCAATTTTGAAAAAAATATATACTGGTGCTGTTTGAGATAACGTCGATACAAAATTTGACATGTAGGCAGAAAGTGATTTTTTTCTTTTAAACAATTTCAAATAGGTTCAGATACGAAATATGTTTAGGAATATGTGATTAGAAAGTCCTTGTATGTATTATGTATTTTGAAAATATCAATTCCAGTTTTTTGATGATTCTACTGTGGCTACGTTGTTTTTAGGAACTGAAATCAAAGACAGTTTGGATAATACATTCAAGCCCGGATGGAAGCAAAATTTTGTTATGACTCAACAAGAACTTGAGTCGGAAATACAGAAAGTTTCTCATGATCCAACTCTTGATCCACGAAGAAGGGATCACCTCATCCAGAATTTAATAACAAGGTTAGCTTTTAATACTCAAGAGTCGAAATATTTATCAATATCTTTCTGACTAGTTATGAGATGAAACTTGTGCAGTCGCTGGATTGCAGCTCAACAAAAAGCATCACAAGTTGAAGATGATATGCCTGGAAATTTTCCTTCTTATAGAGATGCAGACAAAACGATATTTGGTTGCGAACATTACAAAAGGAACTGTAAACTTCTCGCTGCATGTTGTGACAAATTATTCACATGCAGGTTTTGTCATGATAATGCCAGCAATCACTCAATGGATAGGTAAGAAATTTTGCTGGTTTTTTTTTTTGAAAACATAGAGAACCAAGCTTTACTTGTAAACTCTGTGGAGGTATGTACTGTGCGACAAGCTCATACTCTGGGTATATTCATACGAGCGTCACGGCACGCGCTTCGTGTATGATGATGGATCGCACTTCGTGCGTGAATTGTTTTTTTTAATAAATTGTATATATTTAAATCGTTTGAAAAAAAAATAAAATTTACACAAATATTTAATCATATTTTTGCATTGAAATGATATGCAGATAATTTTAATTTTTCTTTCTAAATTGTACGATCTAATTTTTTGTTAGTTTGAATTTTTATTTCTATTATTAGTTGCTAAAGAATGGATTTAATTTTTTATTTCTGTTATTAATTAGTAAAAAACGACTTTGAAAAAAAGTTTATTCGTAAAATCCTATTTTTAAGTGATATTAAGATAAGTGCGTTTTGAGTTGGCGAAAAAACAATTAACTGTTAGATTCTTTTTAAGTAATATTAATATTTAATAATATTTGTAGAAGGTTGTTTTTGATAGTTCACGTTGATACCAAAAAAGTGTGACACCAAAGCTATTACAACTATTATTAAAGATGTATAGTGTAGCCCAATGGATTCAAATTATAAATCGTAATGTTCAAACTTCAGATTGAAACGAGATTTAAATCGTAAATCGTAGATTAAAAATACATATATTCTAAGGTTTATACACACTTTGAAATTGATTTTCATGTTTGAACTTCGACGTCTAAACCTAATACTCAAATTTCTCTGTTATTCTATTTTTATTTGTTTAGAAAAAGTTAGGATTGTGGATTCAAATAAGTATATTGAATATATCAACATGGATTAAATATTTTTTCTAAAATCTAATTTTGACCGAGTTTGAATCAAAATTTAAGTCGAATTGTAAAGTGAGAGATCCAATTTGAAACGGGATTTAAATCGTAAGATTTTAAGATTTTTGATAACAATGGTGTAGCCAATGTGGATCGAAATCACGAACTCGCTGGTGAAAACCGACTTCCTCAATCAACCACATTACCTGTGTGGGGCAGAAAATCTTGCTTTTAATTACAACCTTTTGTAACAGTAGACTTTTCCCTTAACAATCATTTTTCTTCTGTAGAAAAGCAACAAAACAAATGTTATGTATGCGCTGCTTAAAAGTTCAACCAGTTGGTCAGATTTGTACAACGCCTTCCTGTGATGGATTCATAATGTCCAAGTATTTTTGCAATATCTGCAATTTTTTTGATGATTCAAGGTAAACATTTAGCATCATATGCTAAATAAATGTGGCTGTGGTGTTATAATAGGAAAGAAATTAAGGAAGCATTTACTAACATTTAGACCTATGATTCAGGGCAATATACCACTGCCCATTTTGCAATTTATGCCGTACTGGACAAGGACTAGGCACAGATTACTTCCATTGCATGAGATGCAACATGTGCCTGGGTATGAAAATGCGTGAGCATAAATGTAGAGAAAAAAATATTGAAGTAAATTGTCCGGTGTGCTGTGATTTTCTCTTTACTTCTACTGAACCTATAAAGATATTCAGCTGTGGGCACTTTATGCATTCAGCATGCTTTAAGGTCCACCCTTTTCTGCTCTGCTCATTTTTTTTCTTCTTATATAAAGATTATACATACATACACATATACATATATACAGATGTGTATGTATATGTGTGTGTATGTAACTATGTATATGTATACTAATTGATTTTCTGCACGTGACATAATTGTTGATGTTTTGTAATTGTTTTCGTAGGCCTATACAGTTACCCACTACACATGTCCGATTTGTAGCAAGTCATTGGGTGACATGTCGGTAAGCATTTTATATTTTTTTTCTCATTTTTTTTCATTACTCCATTAAAAGCATATGACTTTTTAATCTTGTAATTTATCTGATATGTCATGTTTAAGTTAAACGCATATCAAGTAGTTTGACACCATTAGATTTGAATGAAACCAAAAAATAAGAAGAAGAAAAACTTTTTAATCTTGTAATTTACCTGATATGTCATGTTTATGTTAAACACGTATCAAGTAGTTCGACACCATTAGATTTGAATGACACCAAAAAATAAGAAGAAAAACATTCTTAGCAAAATTTTCTTTTAAGTACGCGATAATGGATGATTTTAGAATAGTACAGATACAATGAATGAAATATAGGAATTATTGTGTATTATAGCGGGTTTTTCTTATATATCTATCTTTTACTTAGGTTTATTTTGGCATGCTTGATGCAACATTAGCTGCCGAAGAATTACCAGATGAATACAAAAACCAATATCAGGTATCATATTGTTATGTCTATTATGAATAAATGAACAGAAATAAGTTATTTATCGATATGGATCATATTCATATATTAGTACCAGATGAATACAAAAACCAATATCAGGTATCATATTGTTATGTCTATTATGAATAAATGAACAGAAATAAGTTATTTATCGATATGGATCATATTCATATGTTAGTAAAATATACTGTACAGGATATTCTATGTAATGACTGCTGTAAGAAGGGGATATCCAGTTTTCACTGGATACATCACAAATGTGGAGGGTGCGGCTCATATAATACAAGGGTCATTACGAGTAGGGCTAAATGATTGATTAAATTTATATTTTAGGGATTTTGTCTTTCTTCTGTAAATTCTTTTTCTAAATGCAAATAATGTTGTTTTAATTGATTTTAATTTAGTTGAAGTGTCAATAAATACACACAGCTAATACCTTGTTGGCTTCAATTCATTTGTGAAATCTGGGTTTTGGCTGCGGATAATGTTATCGAAAAATTGAAATTTTGTATATGAGTTCAGTTTTGGCATTGAGTGTGTGAGAAAGCACATATGCAAGTTGTGATGTGTTGGAATTCCATGTTTGAATCAATAATGTTAATTTGTTTGTATTCAAACTGATTGAAATTTGTGTACTAGAGGGCAAAAAGCATACGCGTCAAACATAGATGTTGTATCAAAATTTGGTACAAGCCTTGTGTTGCTCAATTGTGGATCAAGCAATCAATCTATTATTCACCTACAATGTTTGTAAGTTTTGCATTAAATGCATTTCTATGATTGGTTATGTTGTAAAGGTGATTTGTGTTCATATATTGCAAACTGGACAAAAGGTTGGGTTGAACCAATAATTTATTTGATGGGTAGGTTTAGATAAAAACATAATTCAATCTGTATCCAACGCCATAGACGGGACTGGATTTGATTGAAGCATGAATTAGGTTTGAGTAAAATAAGGTTGAGTCGGGTTACATAGATAATTTGTGTTAAAGCATGGTTATAAAATTAAATAAAATATAGAAGTATTTAAGTTAAATGAAGATTTTAGAAATTGAAATACATCATATGGAATTGATTCATTAGTATTTCATTACGAAACGCGTTGAACCGTCTGATTAGACATTTAATTAGAGTTTCATTGCAAAATATAGTAAAATGCTTTCAAATATTCTTCAAAAACTCTTTATCAATCATATCATAATCGCAATCGAAACTAAGATAAGAAAAGGAATTTTTGAAAGAAAAATTGAGCCAACACACAACTGATGGTCTCTAATAATTGCCTAATGCTGGGTACTCGAATAAAAGAGTGTATTTTAATTTTTGGTCACACTGATTTCTCTTAGAATTACATTAAATATGAGTTTTATAAGTATGGCTTGATTGGGCCAAAATAGAGTTGGGTTGGATAAACAGTACACCTGACCTCTATGGTATGAGTAACAAATTATATCTCATATCCGACTCGAAGTAGCTTGGGTTGGGTCAAACTTATGTAGGTTCGGTTCGGTTGGTGGGTTTGATCGGGTTTAAAATGCGTAGTGTGCACCCATACGATTGATGTTCGATTCTGTGGGGAAGCTAACCATCGGATTTGAACTATCGTAAGAAACTCCCATTAATGTCATAGGAGTAACATTGACATTAAGGATTATAAATGCTTTCTCCCAAGGGACTATCAATGAAAGTATCAAGGCTGTTACCACCTCTGCTTGGTCCTCCTATCTTGGTCTGGGTCGTCCCAAATGTGATTTCCAAGTTTGCCAAGGACGATTGATCTTGAGTTCTTATGATGGGTTGTACTAAATCGAGAAGGTCGTCATCATCGAACTAAGCCAATTCCTCATTGAATCCTTCACTTCTTCATTATGTTTCCTTTTCTCCTCGAGGCAGCATATCCCTCGACGAGAATTGTATCCATATACTTCATAAGAAAGCCACGGTTACTCTTCATGTTATGCTTGAAAAGATGATGAATATATTTCTAGTAATGCTCTTGGCAATAAAAACTATCTAAAGCATTGACCAATAACTTTTCAATCTATTTTTGTTTACATGTTGCAGAAACCGAATATAACTCGATGTATGTACTACATAACTTTTCGACCAATCATCATTCTACTTTTAATATTAGCTCTCATATCAGGTTCTCTTAAAGGATCTCCCCATTCCAGTTCTGTAATTATATATTCTTATCAGCTAAATATCGAACTCTCCAAAGACCACTGCGAGTGTTAGTGGTATGTCTTTGAGGCAATTATGTAATGTGCTACATATACCTAAATCTATAATCAATCTTATTAATAATAAAGATGTTTCTCTTTCTTATATATAGTTTGTTATATTGTGTATAATTAATTAAGGAATGAATTGAAAGTATATTAATAAGAAAATTCTTAGATGAAATATGATGTTATTATAGTTGCAAATAGTTGTAATCATGAGTAATTAATCATAGTATAAAATAACATTTTGTTTTAAATATTCCTAGTCAATATTTTCTGAGAAAGGATATTGATTTTTCTATTAAGACCATAATGTGCAACGCTCCCCAAACATTGTCCAGTGCATTACTTATAGCTATTGAGGGCGCCAATGGTTACGTACTTATAGTTATTGGATAACTATGAAATGAATTGTTAGATAGTTTCCTGTTGGTTGATAACAACTACGCCAAACGGGAAATCTCGGTGTGACGATGTTACACAGTTCCCTCGACTTGAGAATACCATGAAACTTCATTATGAATACTCAACTTTGACTATTGTAAAATCATGGCATGGCGACCATGGAGCGACTGAAGTTGGGTCAGAGTTGAAACATTGGAAGTAAAACACTATTCAATAGAAAATTTGTTTCCTTGGTTGTATGTGGTCGGTATCACAGTTAACTATAGTCAACTCAGAGCCAAAATCTCTAATCACGGTAGAATGGTTAATAATAAATGATATTATTGAACCAAAGACTATGTTTATGGACTAATCATGTTGAATGTGGATAATATTGGAATTTGATCAATACCAAATTCCATACATATGAAATTGATATATTGTTGGCGAAGAGAACATGTGTAAATTATTATCACTATTGGTACCAGTAAAGGTGACGTAAAATATGATTGTATGGTAAAGATCTACAAGCGGCAGATTTGATCAGTCTATCACACCACTAGGTTGATAAAGTTAGGGGTATGCCTTAGGGGCAATTTTGTAATTTGTTACATATACCTAACTTGATAACCAATCTTTTTTAAGATAAAATGTGTTTTCTTTCTATTATATACTTGATATAATATGTGATATTAAATAATTAATTTAATTAAAAGTATATTTAACAGAAATCCATAAATGGTATGTTTTGTGATAGTAGTTACAAAGTATTGTAACCATGAGTGATTTATCCCAGTTAAATAAATATACCATTTTAAATATTCCTAGTCAAGATGTATCGAGATTGGATATCGATACATCCGTTAAGACTAGAGTATGTAACGCTCTCCAAATATTGGGCAGTGTATTAATCATGACCGTTGGGAGTACCAAGGGGTTATGTACTTATTGTTATTGGATAACTATGGAATGACTCACTCGATAGTTTTCTGTTGGTTAATATAACCAATGTCAATAGAGAATACCGATGTGATAATATTACATCATTCCCTCGGCTTGAGAATACTATCAAGCTTCAATATGGAAACTCCGCTTTGATCATAGTTAAATCGTAGCACGACGTCCATCGAATGACTATAATTGAGTCAAGTGGAAGCATTGAAAGTGAGACACTATTTAAGAGAGAATTTGTCTCCTCGATTATATAAGGTTAATATCATGGCCAACAAGTCAAAGTCTCTGGCCAGAGCAGTTCAGTTAATAATGATTGTTATTATTAAACCAAGGACTTTTTGTTTGGACTATAGAGTTGAATATGGACGATAATGGAACTTTAACCATTACAAAATTACATAAGTCAAAGTGATATAGTTTTGACAAAGAGAATTGGTGTAAATAATTGTCACAACCAGATAATGCTTAATAAAGTAAATTTGGATTTTATCAATACCAAGTAAGCGATAAATTTGGCCATAATGTCATATAACTTACTAAGTGAAGTTGAACGTTAATATTCAAATTATTTGATATTAATCATTGACCAAATTTACAACACAATCGAAACATTGAATACTCCTTTTACCGCTCGATTTTATTAATTTGTAATTGTTATAAATTAATTAAATAATACTTATGAAATATTAATTATAAAATTTTATTTGATGTGTTTAACAATATTAAACAATATATATATATATATATAATAGTTATATATATGTTGATCAATATATGATAACGGTGCGCATTTAAATTGGATTTAAATGCAGCAATTATTGTTCGGGCTTAGATTGGACTTGAGACCAATAAGGGGCTTGGTATTGGCGTCTATAGGGAAGCACATAAGGGCTGGCCATATGATAGTAGAGAGGGAAGGAATTTTGAATTCAAAAGAGAGAAATGGTAAGAGAAATAAGTGGACCTTGATCCTCATTTCACTCCCTAGTCTCTCTCTTATGTAATCCCTCTAACCCTCACTTTGAAAGCATCTTTTCCACTCTTCCTTTGCTGCTTATATTAGGCTATAACAACCCGCATATTTTATGATTGTATATTTAAATGTTTTATTTAAATATAGCATCATTAATCGGATTAAAGTCCGAAATGTTACTTTTTGTAACAGTCGAGTTGGGACTCGAGACCAGTTCCATTGAGTCCAAAATGGCATTTACAAATTTTTTGAGCATAAACATCGATATGTTTGGAGTTAATTAGAATTTTGATGTTTTCATTTGGGGCTGTGGGTTTGGGTTCCAGCCCACTAACCCAATAAGAGAACCCAACTCCTTTATCAAACACTCTAGCTCAACTCCTCTTCATTCATTTCATTCCCCATCTCCTAACACTCAAGCTCAAGAGAAAAATGGGGGAAAAGATTGGAAATTAAAATTCCTAAGCCCTAGTTCACTTAGGAAATTCAAGTTTTTGCTCTAAAATCAAAGAGAAGCTTAGGTAAGCATCCTCTTCTTCTTCTCCATCTCAATCTCTTTTCAATTCTCAGAAATTCCTAACCCTAACTTAGGAAAACTTCACTTTTGATAATAGATTGAAGATTCTAGAGGTTTATTGAAGAGGAATTGGTCTTGCCTTGTTTTAAAACTTCTCATTCGTTGTTTTTGGGTTTAAAGGTGAGTTTTTGAACTCACATCTACGTCTATAACTTTCATTGTTGTTAGGTATGAATTCCTAACATCTAATCATGTTCATTTGCTTTTGATTTGAATTGATTTGGTGAATTTTCCAATTTTGGGGTTTTGAAGTCAAAATCTTTAAAACTCCTATCTTGGATGTTTGGACATGTTGTTTGGGGTGTATCGAAGAGCCTATAAGGCTGGGTTGTCGCTTGGCATAAATCCCTAGTCTTGGTTGCTCGTCCGATCGCTCTTGATTCGTTTTGGCCATCATGGCCTACGCAAATTGTTGCCCAGCCCAGGTGACCAGACGTCTGATCGATCAAGTCCAGACGTCTGGTTATGCATTCTGGAGAAAAAGAATATACGGTAGAAATTAAAAATGGCAGAGACTAATTTTAGACGTCTGATTTATAGGTTCAGACGTCTGAAAGGGTTCAGACGTCTGCTTTTAAATTTCAGACATCTGGAAGGGTTTCTGGAATATTTTCAGAACCTAAATCTAGACGTCTAAACCCCCCAGACGTCTGGAACTGCCATTTTTGCCCAATTTGGCTGTTTTTGATTTGATTTCCAATTTTAATCGATTCTTGTTGATCCGATCAGTTGTTATCACTTTTATCGACTTTGATGACTTCTTTTTCGGGATTTTTGGGAATATCCATTTTGATGGATTCGGTATCGGTTTCTATGGATTTGATTCACGTCTTCGTATGTGAATTTTTGGTGATTGATTGTTTCAACAATCATTTCTATGATTTGTCACTTTAAAATACAAAGGTTTTTATACTAGTAGTAAATACCCAAACTCTTTCGCAAAAACGGTTTCAACATTTACTTTCAATATAAAGCTCGTTTCTAAAAACTAATTTCCAATCTATTAGTATATAAAAACCTTTACCTCATTCGTATGAGAAATCTAATTAAACGGCTTAGCAATGGTATGAAACGCTTGCGTTTACTTTGTCGGTTAATTCTTAGACTTGTTCGATTGAAATCTTGTGACAATTTTCGAGTGGATATCTACAATTTTTTCATAAATATTTAAGTTAAACTAGTGGTTATGGGACATGAAGCTAAACTCTTATATTTACTAGCTTAGTGTGATTCACACTTCTTATTGATCAATGGTGATCATTTTGTGATTTAGATTAGCGATGTGCGATGTCTCTTTGTTTGTGTGGGGACTAAAAACCTCGTTTGCGGAACTTCGGTTCAATTTGGTGGGGTAGCGACCCATGGTCTTCGGGCTGTTTGTGGAGCTTCGGCTCAAAATTGATGGTTAGCGACCATGGAATAGTGTTCCGTTTGTGACACATGTGTTGGTGAGTTTTCATGCTCCCGTTTGTGATAGGCCTTCCCCCTTTTGTGTTTTCTGGACTTCTGGTGGTTGATTTCTAGAATTTATGTTTCATCAATTTTCGTGGATTACATTGATAAGCTCTATCAATATTTGTGTTTTGGTGAATAATTTAAAGAATATGACATTCTTTTTTGTGTTTGAGAATATTTGAGATATTGTATGATTTTTGTTGTTATCTGATGTATACTTGTCACGGTATGACATTATTGTTATCATGCGTTTTTGTGATATCTCTTATCCTATCTCATTTTATCTAATATTTATATCTGGATTGATCTGTTTATTATTTTCTTCTTAAATAATACTCGGGTCAGACTGAGGTATTTCAGGTGCTTCTGTTTGACTTCTTATTAGGGTCCGTCACCTGACTTTTGGCTAACTACTTTAGCTTAGTAGTTTTTGTTATTATACATTTGAGATAGAGACTCCTTGATGTGTACTTATTCTTTTGTCTAGCACTTGTATCTATTCTTTTGTGATGTAGTGGATCTTGTATGACCACTATTTTGATGTACACTTCTATGTGATATATTCATATCTGTTTCCGCCTTTGTGATATGGATATCTATGACTGATTTGTGTTGTGTTTATTTCTATATTTGTTTTCGAAGCCCACATAGCCACTGTGTGGTAGCTTTGAGTTTGTATTTGATATGTCGGATTTCCTCTTGAAATGAAATGTAAGTTATATTATCTGACATATCGGTACTCGCACAAAGCAACTACACAGATGGTCGCTCCTCAACAGCCTTATTCTTCGTGCTAGTCGACGACATTACCTCATAGTATCCTTGGCTAGTGTGAGTATAGATGTGAGGCATTACAGCTTGGTATCAGAGCCAAACTTTGGAATAATGTAGAATAATCTAGCAAGGATCATTTTCCTAAGTCTTTCTTAGGAATCGTGCCATAGGATTTAATTCAAGTCTTTGTACCATTCTATCCTATTTCTTTTATGATGACTTGTTTTATCAATCAAGTTTGTTTGATATTCATTCTGAGAATAACATTTTTCCTCTTCTTTCTTTCTTTCTTTCTTAAAGAAGAGAAATGGTTAGACCAGGCCGTCCCAGCGCCGGTCAATCCAGTGCTACTCCTCAGGATGGAGTATTTATGTCTGCCCAGCAGCTCTTAGATCTTGTAAAGAATGCTCAAGCTGTCGGACTCATTCCAGAGCCTACTCATCCTAAATCTGGGTTTGCACGCTTGTGCGGTGATTACACCAACTTGGGTGGAAGGCCTTTTAAGGGTTCTGAAAGCATTATAGAAGTCCAAGCTTGGCTTAGAACATGCGATCGCATCTTTTCCCGCATTAATCTTATTGATCTACATCGAGTCCAAGTGACTTCTAGCATGCTCCAGGAGAGAGCATTAGATTGGTATGAGCTTCTGATCTCGAAAATTATTGAAGCAGATCTTACTTGGGAGAAATTCCAGGAAAGGTTCGAGTTGAAATTTGTGCCGGAAGCTGAAAAGTATCTTTGCTCGACGCTTTATCGACCTTTTTCAAGGTGAATCTTCTGTGACAGTCTATGTCGCATCTTTTGAATCTCTTTCTAAATATGGGGTCGAGTATATTAATACCCCATTGATGAAAAGTCAGAGATTTGTCTATGGGTTGAATAAGAACCTCAAAAAGCCATTACTTCTGAAACTAGAAGTTTCTTTCGATCAGCTTGTTGATATCGCTCTTCGACTCGAAGAGACCGATAAAGAAAGTGATGTTGAAGTTGTGGGTGTCAAACAAAACATCAATAAGAAGAGGCCTTTTAAGTTCAAGCCTTATCCCAACAAGAAAGGGAAGCAAGCAACTTCGGTAGCAAAGACTCCTACCTCTAATCGTGGAGAATGTTACAATTGTGGTTCTAAGGACCATTATGCAAACAAGTGTCCGAAGCCCCTTACTTGTCGCTATTGCAAAAGTTCGGGTCATACTATATCTTCATGTCTCAAACTTAAAAGCAAGAAGGAAGGGAAGCTAAATGTTGTGCAAGCCCCAAGTAACACTTCTCTTGGTCAAGGTATTTCTCATTCTATCCTTGATGGCATTATTATGTTTCATGATCATCATATTCGAGTTCTTTTTGATACGGGTGCATCCCACTCTTTTATATCAAAAGAACTTGTTGATGCTTTGTCTTTAAATGTTATGGGCTTGATGAATTCACTGAGAATTGCGAATCCGGTTGGTGGATCCGCAACACTCAGTTTATTGTGTAAAGATGTCGAGATTATTTTATGTGATTATTCTTTCCGAGCCGATTTTCATGTTATGCGCTACTTAGGTTTCATAATGATTTTGGGAATGGATTGGCTTAACCGATATGAAGCCCATATCCTATGTCCAGAGCGGACTATATATCTTCGACATCCCCAATCTGTTATGCAGATTTCTATTGTTCTTAAAGATTCAGATTCTAATTTGGTAGCATCCTTGTATTCTTTAAATCCTTATGATGATGATAATGATGATGAGGAAGATGTTATTTCTCTCATTCACGTTGTTCGTGAATTTCCTGATATATTTGAGACCGTTTTAGGATTACCACCTAAGCGAGCAATTGAGTTCAGAATTAATCTAATCCCTGGAGCTCTACCTATCACTCGTCCTCCTTATCGTATGTCTAATAAGGAAAATGAGGAGATGCGTAAACAATTATCCGAATTGGAAACGAAACAGTTTATTCGTTCTAGTTCCTCTCCATGGGGAGCTTCGGCTATTTTTGTGAAGAAATCTGATGGTACACTTAGGCTTTGCGTTGACTACCGCAAGCTTAATAATCTCACCATCAAGAATAAATATCCCTTACCTCGGATTGATGATCTATTCGATCAACTTAGTGGTGCTAGAGTCTTTTCACAGTTTGACTTAGCAACTGGTTTTCATCAGCTCTGTATTGCAGAGGATAGCATTCCTTTGACATCGTTCCGTACTCGTTATGGATCTTATGAATGGCTTGTTATGCCATTTGGTTTGACGAATGCTCCAGCTTATTTCGTTGACCTTATGAATCGAGTTTTCAAAGACTTCCTCGATCGATTTGTTCTCATCTTTATCGATGATATTCTTATTTATTCTAAAACCGAGGAAGAGCATGAAAAACATCTTCGGATTGTGTTGGAAACTCTTAGGAGCAACCAATTGAAAGAATTTTTTTCTAAATGCCACTTTTGGCAATCTAGTGTGAAATTTTTGGGACATATTATCTCTGAATCTGGAATTTCCGTGGATCCTTCAAAGATTGAAGCGATTCAAAATTGGAAGAGACCAGAGAGTGTGACGGAAATTCGTAGCTTCCTTGGATTGGCGGGCTATTACCGTCGGTTCATAAAAGACTTTTCTAAAATTTCCGTACCTCTTACTAGTTTGATAAAGAAGGGAGTTAAATACATTTGGTCAGACAAATATGAAGCTGCTTTTTAGAAACTAAAAGAACTCCTTTCCGATGCTCCTATTCTTGTGATTCCCAAGGGGAACCAAGACTTTGTTGTTTATACCGATGCTAGTCGTGTTGGTTTGGGTGCTGTTCTTATGCAAAAGGAACGTGTTATCGCTTATGCTTCTAGACAATTAAAGCCTGCTGAGACTAGATATGCCACTCATGATTTAGAGCTCGCAGCTATTGTTTTCGCCCTTAAAATTTGGCATCATTATCTTTTAGGAGAGAAATTTGTTATCTACACCGATCATAAATCTTTGAAGTATTTATTTTCTTAAAAGGAACTTAATTTGCGTCAACAATGTTGGCTCGAGTTCCTTGCATCTTATGATCTTGATATTCTTTATACTCCCAGAAAGGGAAATCGTGTTGCCGATGCCCTTAGTCGTAAGCAACAAGCGGTTGTTTCTATGATGATATCCGAATGGAATGATCTCGAGACTTTGTCCACTTGTGAGATTCAAGATCATGAATCTAATTTGTGTTCATCTCTTGCTTTATGTAGCCTTGAAGCCCATCCTTCTCTTTTAGACCGCATTCTTGAAGCTCAAAGGCATGATCCCGAATTGGTTCTTCTTAGCCAAAGATGTAGGGATAAAATTGATATTGAAGGGTTGAAAGACTTTGATATTGATGCTCGTGGCGGTATTCGAAAATTTGGTAGACTTATCATGCCAAATATTTGTGATCTTCGAAAAGACATTTTAGAAGATTCTCATCATTCTAAATTTACCATTCATCCCGGTAGTAGTAAAATGTACGCGGACATGAAGCGACTTTATTATTGGGATGGAATGAAATCTGATATTGCTAACTTTATTAAGCGTTGCATGACTTGCCAACTCGTGAAGGCCGAACATCAAAGGCCCGGTAGGTTATTGCAACCTTTAGACATTCCCGTTTGGAAGTGGGATCAAGTCTCCATGGACTTTATTGACGGGCTTTCCCATTCTCGTTCGGGACATGATAGTTTATGGGTGATCGTAGATAGACTTACAAAATCCGCCCATTTTATTCCCGTTCGGTCCAATCGGACCGTACCTCTTTTGGCCAAACTCTATGTTAAAGAAATTGTTAAATTGCATGGAGTTCCTACTTCTATTGTTAGCGATCGTGATCCATTGTTTACTAGTGGATTTTGGAATGGTCTTCAAAAAGCTTTGGGAACGAAGCTTAATTTTAGCACCGCTTATCATCCTCAGTCCGATGGACAAACCGAGCGCGTGAATCAAACTCTTGAAGATCTCCTTCGTGCTTGTGTTCTTGATTTTGGTGGAAGTTGGGAAGATCATATTTATCTTGTTCATTTTTTCTATAATAATAGCTTCCAATCTAGTATTGGTATGGCTCCTTTCGAGGCACTATACGGAAGGCCATGCCGATCTCCTTCGTGTTGGCTTGAAGCCGGTGAGAAGCTGGTTTTAGGTCTAGATTTTATTCGTGATGCAACAGAAAAGATTGACCTTATTCATCATAGGATGAAAGAAGCTCAAAGTAGACAAAAATCCTATGCCGATAACCGAAGAAGGAAATTAGAATTTTCTGTGGGTGATTTGGTGTTCATTCGTGTTTCACCTATGAAGGGTGTTGTGCGTTTCAGTCGATCGGGAAAATTAGCACCTCGATATATTGGCCCTTTTCTCATCACCGAACGCATTGGTTCCGTGGCTTATCGCCTTTTATTACCGGCTCAGTTTTATGCTATTAATGACGTATTCCACGTTTCTCAACTACGGAAATGCCTTCGGGATTCCGATTCTATTCTTGAGCCCGGTGTAATTGAAGAAATTGAAGTTTTACCAAGTTTGACTTATGAGCAACATCCTATTCGACTCATTGCTACGGAGGTTAAACGCCTTCGAAATAAAGATGTTCCTCTTATGAAAGTTCAATGGTCCTCAAATCCTAAGGATTGCTCTTGGGAATCTAGAGAATTCATCGAGCGAACACATCCGGACTTACTCTCTCTTGCTCCTTAGGGTGAACTTCTCATTTCAAAATTTCTTCTTTTGTGTTATTATGCCATAGTATGGTTGTTACTCTTTATTTTCTTCTTAATTATTGCAAGGACGCAATTTCTTTAAGGAGGGGAGTCTGTAACAACCCGCATATTTTATGATTGTATATTTAAATTTTTTATTTAAATATAGTATCGTTAATCGGATTAAAGTCCGAAATGTTACTTTTTGTAAACAGTCGAGTTGGGACTCGAGACCAGTTCCATTGAGCCTAAAATGGCGTTTACAACTTTTTTGAGTATAAACATCGATATGTTTGGAGTTGATTAGAATTTTGATGTTTTCATTTGGTGCTTTGGGTTTGGGTTCCAGCCCACTAACCCAATAAGAGAACCCAACTCCTTTATCAAACACTCTAGCTCAACTCCTCTTTATTCATTTCATTCCTCATTTCCTAACACTCAAGCTCAAGAGAAAAAAGGGGGAAAATATTGGAAATTAAAATTCCTAAGCCCTAATTCACTTAGGAAATTCAAGTTTTTGCTCTAAAATCAAAGAGAAGCTTAGGTAAGCATCCTCTTCTTCTTCTCCATCTCAATCTCTCTTCAATTCTCATAAATTCCTAACCCTAACTTAGGAAAAACTTCACTTTTGATAATAGATTGAAGATTCTAGAGGTTTATTGAAGAGGAATTGGTCTTGCCTTGTTTTAAAACTTCTCATTCGTTGTTTTTGGATTTAAAGGTGAGTTTTTGAACTCACATCTACGTCTATAAATTTCATTGTTGTTAGGTATTAATTCCTAACATCTAATCATGTTCATTTGCTTTTGATTTGAATTGATTTGGTGAATTTTCCAATTTTGGGGTTTTGAAGTCAAAATCTTTAAAACTCCTATCTTGGATGTTTGAACATGTTGTTTGGGGTGTATCGAAGAGCCTATAAGGCTGGGTTGTCGCTTTGCATAAATCCCTAGTCTTGGTTGCTCGTCCGATCGCTCTTGATTCGTTTTGGCCATCATGGCCTAGGCAAATTGTTGCCCAGCCCAGGTGACCAGACGTCTGGTCGATCAAGTCCAGACTTCTAGTTATGCATTCTGGAGAAAAAGAATATACGGTAGAAATTAAAAATGGCAGTGACTAATTTCAGACGTCTGATTTATAGGTTCAGACGTCTGCTTTGAAATTTCAGACGTTTGGGAGGGTTTCTGGAATATTTCCAGAACCTAAATCTAGACGTTTGGATAAACCCCCCAAACGTCTAGAACTGCCATTTTTGCCCAATTTGGCTGTTTTTGATTTGATTTCCAATTTTAATTGATTCTTGTTGATCTGATCAGTTGTTATCACTTTTATCGACTTTGATGACTCCTTTTTCGGGATTTTTGGGAATATCCATTTTGATGGATTCGGTATCGGTTTCTATGGATTTGATTCACGTCTTCGTATGTGAATTTTTGGTGATTGATTGTTTCAACAATCATTTCTATGATTTGTCACTTTAAAATACAAAGGTTTTTATACTAGTAGTAAATACCCAAACTCTTTCGCAAAAACGGTTTCAACATTTACTTTCAATATAAAGCTCGTTTCTAAAAACTAATTTCCAATCTATTAGTATATAAAAACCTTTACCTCATTCGTATGAGAAATCTAATTAAACGGCTTAGCAAAACAAGTGGTATGAAACACTTGCGTTTACTTTGTCGGTTAATTCTTAGACTTGTTCGATTGAAATCTTGTGACAATTTTCGAGTGGAAATCTATAATTTGTTCGTAAATATTTAAGTTAAGCTAGTGGTTATGGGACATGAAGCTAAACTCTTATATTTACTAGCTTAGTATGATTCACACTTCTTATTGATCAATGGTGATCATTTTGTGATTTAGACTAGCTATGTGCGATGTCTCTGTATTTGTGTGGGGACTAAAAACCCCGTTTGTGGAACTTCGATTCAATTTGGTGGGGTAGCGACCCATGGTCTTCGGGCCGTTTGTGGAGCTTCGGCTCAAAATTGATGGTTAGCGACCATGGAATAGCGTTCCATTTGTGACACACGTGTTGGTGAGTTTTCATGCTCTCGTTTGTGATAGGACTTCCCCCTTTTGTGTTTTCTGGACTTCTGGTGGTTGATTTCTAGAATTTGCATTTCTCCAATTTTCGTGGATTGCATTGATAAGCTCTATCAATATTTGTGTTTTGGTGAATAATTTAAAGAATATGACATTCTTTTTGGTGTTTGAGAATATTTGAGATATTGTATGATTTTTGTTGTTATCTGATGTATACTTGTCACATTATGGCATTATTGTTATCATACGTTTTTGTGATATCTCTTATCATATCTCATTTTATTTAATATTTATAGCTAGACTGATCTGTTTATTATTTTCTTCTTAAATAATACTCAGTTCAGACCGAGGTATTTCAGGTGATTCTGCTTGACTTATTATCAGGGTCCGTCACCTGACTTTTGGCTAACTACTTTAGCTTAGTAGTTTTTGTTATTATACATTTGAGATAGAGACTCCTTGATGTGTACTTATTCTTTTGTCTAGCACTTTTATCTATTCTTTTATGATGTAGTGGATCTTGTATGACCACTATTTTGATGTACACTTCTATGTGATATATTCATATCTGTTTCCGCCTTTGTGATATGAATATCTGTGACTGATTTGTGTTATGTTTATTTCTATATTTTTTTCGAAGCCCACATAGCCACTGTGTGGTAACTTTGGGTTTGTATTTGATATGTCGGATTTCCTCTTGAAATGAAATGTAAGTTTTATTATTTGACATATCGGTACTCGCACAAAGCAACTACACAGATGGTCGCTCCTCAACGGCCTTATTCTTCGTGCTAGTCGACGACATTACCCCGTAGTGTCCTTAGCTAGTGTGAGTATAGAGGTGGGGCATCACATAGGCTGCCTTCCCTTATAACAACCTAAAAATCTAAGCACTAATTCACATCATTTTGCTACGATTTGATCGTCGACGGTGGTAAGACAATTTGGAAGCTGCAACTTCGAGTTTGAGATTAGATTCAAGGAGTCTATTTCTTCATTACAACGCGCAAACTTTGGGCTTTGGTGAAAGATATTTTATTGTCCTATTATTATATAATAATGTTTATATATTCATTATTCCATATGTTACTTAATTAGAAATACCATGAATCGGTATATCGATGGATTGTCACATGCTGATGGATGTATATATAAGTTTATAGATTATTATTATTATTATTAAAAAATATTTTCTATTTTTATGTATACTTGTATGCTACTCATAGCGTAACAATTTTTTATTAATAATATTATTAAATGATTTTAAAGAATTAAATCTAAACAAAAAGGATTAAATCATATGACAAACATATTTAAAAATTTTAAATTTTTTTGTTTATACTTGAAAATCTTTCAACGAGGAAATAAATTTTTGTGTGCGTGCATGATTGTGTGTGTATTATAGTTTAATTACCTATTTGCTTAAAAAATTGGTTAAATAAATAAAATAAATGCACACATTTATAAATAATATTAAATTATGTAAAAAAAATATGTATTATTATCTAACTCGTTTATAAAACCGCTTTCCAATCTACTAGTATATACAAACCTTTACCTCACTCGTATGAGAAATCTAATTAAACGGCTTAGTAAAACAAGTGGTATGAAACGCTTGCGTTCACTTCGTCGGTTAATTTTTGGACTTGTTCGATTGAATCTATTGTGACAATTTTCTAGTGGAGATTTACAATTTGTTCGTAAATATTTAAGTTAAGCGAGTGGTTATGGGACATGAAGCTAAACTCATATATTTACTAGCTTAGTGTGATTGACACTTCTTAATGATCGATGATGATCATTTTTGTGATTTAGACTAGCATTGTGCTATGTCTCTTTGTTTGCGAGGGAGACTAAACCCCTTTTTGTGGAGTTTCGACTCAAATTGGTGGGGTAGCGACCCATGGTCTTCGGGCTGTTTTGTGGAGCCTCGGCTCAAAATTAATGGTTAGCAACCATGGAATAGCGTTCCGTTTTGTGATACACGTGTTGAGAGTTTTCATGCTCTCGTTTTGTGATAGGCCTCCCCCCTCTTTTTATTGTGATTTCTGGATTTCTTGTTGATGATTTCTAGAACTTGTGTTTCACCAATTTTCGTGATTTACATTGATAAGCTCTATCAATATTTGTGTATTGGTGAATTTGTGAGTCGTTAACTTTTGTGATTGGCATTAATATTATAGTCAATATTTTTGTGTTTGGTGAATAAACTAAAGAATATGACGTTCTTTTCTGTGTTTTGAGATTATTGAGGTATTGTATGATTTTGGTGTTTTACATGCATACTAGTTATAGTAAGGCATTAATGTTATCATACGTCTTTTGTCATATCTCATATTCTATCTCATTTTAATCTGATATTTATAGTTAGACTGATCCGTTTATTATTTTCTTATTAAATAATACTCGGGTCAGACCGAGATGCTACAGGTACTTCTGCTTGACCTCTCATCTGGGAGTATTATCTGACTTTTGGCTAACTACATTAGATTCGTAGTTTTGTTGTTATACATTAGAGATAGAGACCCCTTAATGTATATATTCTTTTGTGTAGCACCTATATCTATTCTTTTTGTGATATGTGGATCTTGTTTGACCACTACTCTGATGTACACTTTTATGTGTAATATTCATATCTGTTTCCGCCTTTGAGATATGAACTTCTGTGACTGATTTGTGTTATATTTATTTCTATATTTGTTTCCGAAGATATTATAGCCACCATGTAGTAGCTTTGAGTATGTATCGGTATGTCGGATTTCCTCTTGAGATGAAAAGCATGTTATTCTATCTGACATATCGGTGCTCGCACAAAGAAATTATACAGATGGTCGCTCCTCAACAGCCTTATTCTCCACGCTATTTGACGGCATTACTCCATAGTGTTCTTGGCTAGCGTGGGTATAGAGGTGGGACGTCACAGTATGTTAAAAAGTATCATTTGTTATTATTGTCATAAAAGGGTCATATGTGCAATAGGTGCGAAGCGTATAAAAGGGATCGAAAGAAGGCTATACAAAGTGATAGTGATAGTGATACACGGGCGGACAAAGCTGAAGGTAGCGACAGTGATACTTCTTGTGATGTCTTCATTAGTGAAGAGAAGCCTTAGAAGATGGATTCAAGAGCCAGTTTTCACATTTGTAGAGATGTAAATTGTTTCTCTTCTTGTGAGAAGAGTGTCGGCATGATTAGGACAACCAATGGAGAAGAGCTACCAATTTGTGGTATTGGATCTATCCGGTTTTGTATGCATGATGGTGTGATTAGAGAAGTATCGAGCGTGAGACATGCTCCTTCTAGTTCACATAATCTTATTTCTCTCGGTCAGTTAAATCACCGTGGTTGCACTTATGAGACTCGTGGTGGAGTTTTGAGAGTGAAGAAGAGTGGTCTTGTAGGGATTAGAGGAGTATTAGAAGAAGGAAACCTTTATAGTTTAGTTGGTCATGTAGTCGACTATGGAAAGCGAGTGACAGTTGGAGAGCCTAGTCCACAGTCAGGTGGAAAGGCTAATGTGTTCACTGCTTATGATGATCGTGTTGAGGATCATATTTTAGACAGGGGTATTCATGTTGATGATGCTCGAGGGATCGATAGTGATCATGTAATGAGCTCAGACCGAGTGGTAGACGAGTGTCGAGTAAGAGAATCCACAAAGACTGTATGGAGGTCTTTGTAGTATTGCAAATGCTTTTGAGATCGATTGGTGTGGTGCACCTCATGGTGGGAGATGCATCACTTGTAGATGGTGGTAGAGGTTTGTAATTTGGTATGATTGAGATATAGGAAGTTATGATAGATCTAGATATCACATGTTTTTTTTAAAACCAAGATTATTATAACAAGAAGAAAAAAGCCTTTCTCCAAAGGCTCACAGAACAAGGCAAGGCATACGAAAATATGCCTCCCAGACAACCGAAAACAGATACAGTACAATAAAGAACACAGGAAAAGGAATAAGCTATGCTAACAGCAGCACCATAAAACACAGCTGAAATAGAAGGAACAAAAACCCGCTCAACCATCTTCCCTGCTACACCAAAAATGGTGTAGGCCAGACCACCAGATAGAAAACCAACCACCGCCAGTAGGAAAGAATACCAATAGAGGACCGCAAGCAAAAGCATGCTAAGCAAAGAGACTCAAAACATGCGGCCTCAAGCAAACCCTTCCTGCCAATCGACAATACCTGATGAGCTCTGATTGCCACCACCCGAAAAGAAGGTCGAAAATCTGATGTGCGAACCAAAGAAAAAACCCCAGCCATAGACAACGACCAAATCTCCCTACAAAGCCTAAACCTGAAAAACTAGCAAACTCATCAAAACAAAAAAAGGGGGAGGGGTTGAGGGAATCAAGAGCGTCGGATGATGGCCAACGCCCCGACTGGATCACTCAACCAACGCCTATTCTAGCGGAACTCAACACACAAGTAATAGACAGAAGGCCCGCGAGTTGTTGAATACGGGAGCTCATGCGTCCCTTGAATGGCTGTCCTCGAAAAGCAAGGAATACGTCATTCCTAACGTGTCAAATAATGGCCATAGGGTCCATAGGAGAACTATCGTAGATTGCCTTATTCCGAGCACACCAAATGTGCCAGCAAATAAGACATGGAATCAAGCGATGAATGATCGAACGAAGAGATTTCCTAGAGTTCCCAGCCCACCAGGTAGATGGTAGATCGTTAACAGATCTGGCAATTCCTCGGACACCAACCAAGTTTCCGAAGAAATTCCAGCAAGATCTGGCTGAGGAACCAGCGAAGAATAAATGGTTCAAGGATTCCTGTAACGACCCGACTTTCTATGCCCACAGAAAGTTGCATCGTTAATAAGAAAGAAAGGGATAGAAAGAGAAAAGAAGAGAAGAAAGAAAGAAACAGCAACAACGATCTCACAGCGGAACGAATAAATTATATTAATAACATAAACTATTACATAGTATACAACAATTTACAGAGTTACACAGCATATACATCACTTACTAGACAGTTATAAACATCTGTCTAGACATTACAACTCAAATACCAGACAAGACACTATCACAGATATCAACACAGCGGAATACTATATCTACGAACGCCGAAGCCTCCTGCTCCATTGCTCCTCCAGAATATTCGTCAAAGCTAAACCTGAATCCCTTGGCTACTCGTAAAAATTTGAGTACCCAAGAGTTTATAAAACAGAAATAAACACTTGGGTCAGACATGGGTCTGGTGTGAGTAAACGGGTTAAAATTGTTTAACTTCAAAACCTTTTGAAAACAAAGGTATCACGTAAGACTTCCCACACATAAACATGGAAAAGTTTTTACCTTACGCTAACCAAAATATTTGATAGGAAATCTGATTGTATTATAATAGGGTCTAGGGTTTTCAAGTAAAATACAGAAATAGCTGAAATGCTTACATCTCACATTCCAACATAGTTGGGCACAACTAATACGTACGGCACTTATTGGAGTTTGGATTCCATACAATGGCAGGGCTACTGGGGTACCGCCCGTCACAGTACGTGGCCTAGATCACCGTACCGAGGAGTACGCCCGCTCCCCTGCAACACAAAGCCGGAACCATCCCTTACTGGATAATCCCGAACAAGATAATCCCGTAGTTGGCGCGACCAACCACACACTAAGCCGAATAAAAGAAAAGGGACCTCTAGACAGGGATCTATCTTGCTCTCAGTGGGTGCTACCCACGAAGCCTTGCTGCACCTCCCCTGTTTTAGCCATTCCCGGTTGATGAGGCTTGAGGTTACGATTACCTTTAATCAGAACATTTCACTTAGAATGCTCATCGTCCGCCTGACGATGTGCTGAAAGCATTCAATCCATACAAGTTCGTTCCGGGTTCGAACGAAACCGAAGGCATTATCTCGTTACACTCGTTTTGGAATCACCCTCAGAGTTAACGACAATAACCCTTGCACTCTGAATCTTCATCTTCACTTGAGATTCACGACCTATCGTTAATTTGGATCGATGTGGTATTCGGGTCTCCAGACCTGGAATACCGGTATACGGAAACCCGATCCCGGTCTCATCGAAATCCAAAACGTATCTTTTAAGGCCAAGTTGTTTAAAGGTTTAAACATTTAAACTTATTCAGGATGATATAAACAGATAGATAAATCATATTATCACAATTGATAATTCATATCAACATTCATCTCACAAAGCAGCATATATCATATATATATCAGAGACATACAAATCATCCAATATCAACCAATCACCCAATATCAAACATCCAGTATTAATCAATTATCTAAACAGAATTGATTTACTCTAATCAATTTAATTAACCTTTAATTAAATTAATTACTATCCTTTAATTACTTGGATTATCTTAATCCTACTCACTATCATTAATTAATTACAAATTAATTAATTAAACATCTAAATGATCTTCCTTAATTAATCTCCTTTGATTAATTATCTTTAATTACATCAAGTAATTATCCTTAACCATATACAGTAATTAACTTTTAATTACTATCATTAATTACAATAATTAATGAACCTTTATCAATTAATTAACTATAATTAATTATATTAATCCTCAATTAATTACAATTAATTATTCATACTTAAATTAATTACTTTTATTAATCAACCTTGATTAATTTATTAATTAAATAATCCTTATTAATTAATTTACCTTTTAATTAATTAAATAATTAATTTTAATCAACCACTTCATTAATTAGTCTTAATTAATCATAAACAGTAATTAACAATTTGTAATTACTTATCTTAATTAATTATATTAATCCCTGATTAACTCAGCAAGTAATTATTCATCAATTTAACTAATAAATAATCCTTAATTAACTACTTTATTAATTAATTACTTTTTAATTAATTACCCTTAGTAATTAATCTTAAATTAAACACATTTAATTAATCACATTAATTAATTATCTAAAATAATTAAGTAATTAACTCTTAATTACTTACATAAGTAATTATCTTCTAATTATTAAATGATCTCTCTAAACTAATTACCTTAACATGTAATTAATTCCATCATTAATAATTCTTAATTCTTAATTAATTAATCCATAATTAATTTTAAACAATTAACTTAATTAATTCCTTAATTAATTACAACAAGTGATTACCCTTAATCACTTCAACTAATTACTTCCATGAGTAATTTACTCCTCCTAATTACTTTAAGTAATTATTCATTAATTACTTCATTAAGAAATTTACTCACTTAATTATAAATTGATTATCTTAAATTAATTAGGCTAATTAATTAATCTAAAATTAATTACATAAATAAATTAACTAATTAATTAATCCCTCAATCTCTAATTCATTTATTTATTAATTACATTCATTTCCACTAATTACTTCATTAAGTAATTATTCTTAATTTCAAATAGTAATTAACCTTTAATTCAATTTATTTATTAATTTCCTTCATAAAATTTCCATCTTTAAAGATAAACTTTTCATTTAAATCACGTATTAAATTCTACCATTAAACTCCATTTAAACATTTAGAAAAAAATTTATATTTGAATAAAATTTTACCTTTAAACAAAACAATTTAAACCCATAATTTTTTATACACTTAAAATCTTGAATATCCATTCAAACATGCTTAAATAAATTAAATAAAACAATAATTTAACTTTGGAAATTCCAAATTTCATATCTTTAAACTTATTTATTTAAATATAATTTAAATCTAATTTAACATTCCTTTATAATTACTTTGAATATCACATTAACTTGAAACTTGTTTTTACTTTGCCTTTAGACTTTGAAACTTTTTAAAAAGCTTATTTCCTTTCTTTAATAACCTGGTAATGTCTTTCTTTAGATTTTAAAACTTGGAATACTTTAAATTTTAAAACCAGATTTTTAAACAAAAACAACTCGAGCCAGCCTAAAATATTTTCCCGAGCAAAACCCATAAAATCCCGAGTAAACTACACTAAAACCCCGAGCACACTCACCTACTCACTTGCTTCGAGACGAACTGCAAACTACACGAGACCAATTTTGAGTCGCCTTCATCTTTCCCAATCACCCAACCTACCAACACAGACGTGCACACGACCAACTCTTCGTGCACATGCACCCATCAACGCCAGCACTCCGACCTCTGACGAACCTTCATGCATATCGACCAACGTTGCTGCAACCCATTCCGACCTTCGAATCATTCGCACAAACTTCATATCGAAATCAAACAGTTCGACCCATTCCTGGAACCCAATCGATCAACCAAGACCACCTCGTATCGCGATCCACTACCACCTGAGACCTAGGCCTTCTGCCTGAACCTTCGCCAGAACCCCTAGTTTCGTTCCCCATAGGTCCGGTCAACCCCGATCATCCATTGACATAGCACGAACTCGAGATTCATCGTTGACAAAACCGGGTCCCTAAACCCTACTTCGACCAATTCTCATCATCACGGCCAATAGAAAAATAAATCAGTATTTTTCCAGTGATCCTCGCCTCCACGACCCCCTTCAAGCCAAATCTAAAACGTCCAGTCGCCGCCGATCATCGGCAAATGGCCAAAACCCAAAAACGATCAAAAACCAAAAATCTCATTTAATCCCAAACTAAAAATCACAACTCTTATTCCTAAATTCATGATTTTACCCTACGGTTCAGATTATATCATTAGCAACTGGAATTAATTTGATTGAATTTTCCTTATATCAAGTTCATCACTGACATATATAAATTTTAAGCAAATTGCTAAATAAAATTTCCAGTTATTATTTTTAAAATTCATATCACATGGTAATTGTCATTTCATTTATATTCTAACCTGAAATTGATTAGAGAGGGAGATTCAAATTTTGAAAGTAAATTGAGTCTGTAGACAAAACAGAGGCAGTCTATATAAATATATGCAGATATACACCCATGTAAACAATTTCATACATTGTCCAAATGAAATAAATCATGCAGGCCATACATTATTATCACACAAAATCATCACATGCAACATCTAAAACTGTTTTTAAATAGAAGTTTACTCACCTTAATAAGAACAAAGAACAAAGCAGAGCACTGTTTTGTTACTTCCAGGCTTTGATCTGGAAACTGCTAATTTAAATTGCTATGTTGTTGAAATCTGAATTCTTGCATGCTTGTTAATTTTGATGATTTAAACTGCTGCTGATCTTCCTTTGAAATGCAGGTTTGAAATTTTGATCTGGATCAGCTTTGCATTCAATTTGAATTCTTTGATGATGAAACTGCTTTTGCTTGATTATTTAGTTGAATTTGAAACTGCTACTTGAATTGTAGTTGAACTTCATTTTAGTTGCAGGTTGGAATAGTTTAATTTCTTTTGAATTTGATTTCAGATTTTTAGAAAGAAGAAAAAGTTTTTGACAGAAAAAGATTTGTATAGAGAACTTTGAACGGGAAAGAAAATAGAAGCCAGGTTTCTCTAATTACTTATTTATAAAATTTAATTGACAAAGAGAAAGAATTGCCACTTGTTATTAGATTGATTATCAAGCTTACACTTGTTATTACCATGTGTTAAGATGTTAACACATGTCCTAAGTAATTAAATAAATTTTTATTTAATTTAAATGTTAATATAAAACTTTTCATACTTACTTTATTAATTAATAACATTTATCTTAGTATATGTATATATAAACTATTTTTAGAGAAAATATTATAAAACCAATTACCCTTTGAAAAAGTATTTATATTTTTATTAATTATGAAATATGGATTTATATAAAGTCATGTTTTATTTATTTGTAAACTATTTTTAGAGAAAATATTATATTTAAAAAGAAAGCTTATTTTAAACCAATTTAGTTTAATTATTTATTTTTATTTTTTTAAAAGAAAACAAATTAAAACCTTTATTAAATCTTATCTTTTGAATTTACATTATAAATCCAATTTAAAGTCAATTTAAAACAACACATTCAAATTTGAAATAACAAACTTATTTAAAACCATATAATTATTTAAATTACAAACCCAAGCTTATCTATCTACAATATATACAATTATATATATATATTATAAATAGAAATCATTTTATTAGTTTTTAAAAGATAAATTCATTAATTAAATATTTATTCAATTAGATTATTAAACCAATTTAAATATTTATTATCAAAAATTATCAATCAATTTAATTATTTAAACAGATTATTAAATTGATATTGCCCCAAATTTCCGGGATATTACAATTCCGATTCCCCGGTGCCACAACATCTGCATCGGGAAACTAAGGGGATGCCTATCCTCTTGAGATTCTCGTCTAATGGCAGCCCATCATGGAGGATACGCCACATCAGAATAGAGACCTTTGGAGGAGAACGATAATCCCAAATGAAGGAAAACAAAGGACGGATGGGGCTAGGAATTCTAATCGACGTCCAAGCTCTCAGGATGGAAAACGAAGCACCGTCCCAGCCTGAAAGACCGCCATGGGAATCAGATAAAGATTTCACTGACTGCATGTGCTTCCAAGTCTCGCTAGCATAGGACGGGGAATCCGAATAATTAGAACCTGCTAGCCTATGGTACTTAGCGTGAAGGAAAGAGGACCATAAAGAGTCGTTAGCACCAAATCTGTACCACAGTTTGCAAGCAAAAGCAGAGCAAATATCCTTGGGGTTGTGAAGCCCCAAGCCGCCCTCGCTCTTGGGACGACAAATCATGTCCCACGAGATCCAGTGATGGCGGCGTCCGTCTTCCTTGTTGCCCCAGAAAAAGGAAGAGGCCAAAGAACGATACGACCGAAAGAAAGAGGAGGTTGGGGTCATAGTCGCAAAGACATGAGTTCCCATAGAATCTAACACAGACTTTATGAGAACCAGTCTGCCAGCCTGAGAAAGAAGAGCCGCATTCCAACGAATGATCTTACCCCTCACCTTGTCAGTTAAAGGGTCGAAAAAAGCGTTAAGCTTCCTACCTCGGTACAGAACAATACCCAGGTAGGTAATGGAAGCGAAGTTTCCTTGAAGCTTGAAAATGTCTCAATCCAGGAGGATCGAGAGGAAGAGCAGTCCTTCGCACGGACGAAACAACTTTTGGAAGGGTTTACGAGCTGATCGGAGGATCTCTCGTATTGATGTATGAAACTAAAGAGCCTCCGGATAGAGGAGCGACTACCGTTTGACAAGATAACAATGTCATCAGCAAACGACAAGGACGAAATGAGAGGACAGCCCCTAGGAATCCTGAAACGCTGAATCTGACCATATACCGTTAAGGTATGTAGGCCGCGAATGAAAGCCTCGGCCGCAATCACAAAAAGCGAAGGCGAGAGCGGGTCTCCTTGGCGCAGACCCCTCCCAGCCCTGAAATACCCATTAGCCGAACCGTTAATGAGCACAGAGAACCAGCAGTTGGAGATAAGCCTCCAAACAAGGTCAATGAAGGTTTCCGGAAAACCGAAAGTTCTCAAAACCTTTATGACGAAAAACCAGGACATACGATCGTAAGCCTTAGCCATGTCCAGTTTGAAAACAACATTAGTGCCCCGCACTTTCCTGTCTATCTGGGAAATCAGTTCCTGAGCCAACAGGACGTTGTCGGAAATTAAGCGCCCTTTAACAAAACCCGTTTGAGAAGAAGAGATAATACACTCAAGGAAAGGGGCCAAACGGCTAGCCAGAATCTTGGAAATAACCTTATTCGAGAAGTTGCAAAGGCTAATGGGCCGAAAGTCTCCACAGGATCGCGGGTGCTCGCACTTTGGGATGAGAAAAAGGTTGGTGGATGTCCAGCTAGAGGGGAGGAACCTACCAGAGAAAAAAGACTGGACAGCAAGACAGAAATCAACCTGAATAATTGGCCAACAGCAACGGTAAAAGGTACCATTGAATCCGTCAAGGCCGCTTGCACTATCCTTACTTAGGGCGAAAACAGTAGCTCGGATTTCCTCAGGCGATGGGGAATCCGCTAGGATATCACTTTCAAGCGAGAGAACCAACCTGGGAATGAAAGCTAAAAGAGGTGGGTCGGTTACCGCAACCGATGGCGATCCTAGAAAGGATTGGAAGTGAGCCACAATTGAATCTTTGACTTCCTCAGGCGAGGATGCTAAAGATAGATCAGGACGCAAGATCTCCCGAATGGTGAGAAGGTTGTTCTTCTTGCGAATATAAGAGTGGAAGAATTTGGAGTTCGCATCGCCGTCGACCACCCACTTGACCCTCGCCTTTTGACGAAGGAAGTCATTCTCAATACGAAGTTCCGAAGCAAAGAAGGATTGAGCAGAAGCCCACGCCTCCTTGTTGGATGAAGACGGAGACTCGTCTAACAAAGATTCAGCTACGATAAGAGATTCTTCGGTAGACCGAACACGATCGAAGATGTTCTTGGAAAACATTCGCGTTCCAAACCTTAAGACAGCACTTGAGACGCTTCAGCTTGCGACTGAAGACAGAACAAGGAGGACCAACAATGGGAACGGACAAAGATTCAGCTACCACTTGAAGAAAAGTATGGTGAGATCTCCACATACTCTGGAAGCGAAATGAAGAGGGCCCCGACAGAGAGAAAGGAGAGCATCAAACTAACAGAGGAGAATGGTCAGAGAAAGTCCGATGTAGATGAACAACCGAGAAGGAAAAGGGTAATCGGAACCAATCCTCCGAGCCGAAAACCCGGTCTAGCTTGGAGAGAATACGACTAGGGCCTACTTGGTTATTAGACCAGGTGAACGCCGAGCCCACGAAAGGGAGCTCAGAGAGACCAGATCCGACAATGAACGAGTTAAAATCCGCCATCGCAAGACGGTTGATGGCTGCTCCTCCCCGTTTCTCTGCCTGGCATGCGACGATATTAAAATCGCCGCCAACCACGGAGGTAGAGAAACCCAGTGAACCGAGACCTAAAATGTCGGTCCAAAGAGTTAACCTCTCCGAACGAACACATTTGGCATACACAGCCGAGAACAGAAAAGGAGAAGCAAAAGAGGAAGAAGAGCAGGCAACCGAGAAGAGTTGAGAAGAGTCAAAAATAGAGTGGACCGAATAGGATTTGGACCATAAAATCCAAATCTTACCAGAGACGTTGGCAGACCCGCCTCCAAAACCTAAGGATAAAACGGTACTGTTTATGCCCATCGAATCTAGAAAAGGTTCCAGAAGAGCAATCAAACCCACCGAGTGTTTCCGGACAATGCGTTTTAGCCTAGCCAAAGACGCATTGTTGCCAATACCGCGAACATTCCAGAAAAGAAAGTTCGACATGACGAAAAAAGCAGAAATAGGAAGAGAGGACCAGAGAGAAAACCACTTAGAGCAGAAGCCAGACCACAACAATCTGGATGACCGGGCGAGCTCAAACAAGATACAGTGAGTATCGAGTAGATCTATCGATCTGCTCGGACGCCGCTATAGAGCGTGTACGGATGGTGCGAGGAGTAGAAGGGACTCTACGCGATCTGCGACGGGACGGACGGATAGAAGAAACAGCGGGCATAGTTGATTATGTTTGATATGTTGGAGATATGTGATTTTGCATCAAGGTGGAGTGTTAAATTTTGGTGATACAAAATCACAAATAGAAGGAAATAGATATGCAAAAGAAAGAAAGAGAAGATTTTGTTTTCCCTAATTAATAGGCATAGTTGATTATGTTTATTTCTCTCTCTAATTGGCTAATCAATTTATTTTTTGTCATCATTAACTTGAGCACTAAGTAATTGATGTTATAAATAGAAACTAGAAAAGAAAGTGTAAAATGTGTGGAAATCTATTTTCTAATTATCTCTTCTTCCATCTTTGTTTTTCTCCTCCAACAATTTTAGCCATAGAGATCAAGACTCCCTTTCTCAATTCGGTTATTGGTTTAATTTGTATTTTATTTACTTTTATTTTGTTCGATTAATTGTAAATAAATTTTAGTGAATCAATAAAAAGGATGGTTGGGTGGAATATTTTGTGTATTGATTTCTGATTTCATGTCCGTTTATTTTCTATTCAAATTTATCTTTTTGTGATTTGGATGATAAAAGATCTATTGAGACAAGCTTCTGCAAAGCAAAGTTTTCACTACATATCCAATCATGATGTCAGTTTAAATCAATTATTAATGTTAATAGTGGAAATTTGGCTCTTTCCTTGTTTTCAGAATTGATACGTTATAAGCTCTTTCTAAAAACATGTTTTAAACTATAACTCTATTTTTAATTTCAAAAAACAAATCATTTTTTGATGGAATTTAATCCTGAATAATAATCATATGTATCTATGATCAAAACCAATTTTTTTGAATTATTTTAGAAAATTACAAATGTTTGCAAAATAATGTGCAAATATTTGCAAAAAACATTGTGAATATTTATAGATTTCTCTGCAAATAATTATAGCACGAGAATGTCAAATATTTGCAAAATTCTCCGCAATCCTTAAATTCAAAAATAAGAGTTTTTTGTAATATATTTCTAGGACGTACGGCTGTGTATTTTGAAATTAAATGAGTGTTTTACAAATCTTCCCTTCTTAAAAAGTAGTTTCGATAAAGTAGTTATTTTACTAATGATTTAATTTAAAATATAAAATAATAGGATGCACAAAATTTATGGGAATTGTAAGGATCTTCTCCTTCTGTTAAGAGTACAAAAGTAAAACCATAACAAAATTATATAGTTGCACCGACCCCTTCATACGTTACAAACAAAATACAAAGTAAACAGACTGTCGTAAAACCAAGAACTCTACTACTTTGCAACTGTTCTTTAATGTGTTAAAAATAAAACAAAAATTCATAAAAGTAAACACGGACTTTATGACTACTTATTTTCTGCAAAAAGGAGAATGATGATATATATAAAAAAAGTAGTAAGCACGGACTTTGCATAACGATATTTCCTAAGTATACAAAACTGTTGTAGAAAAAAACAGTAGAAATTTTAAGGATTGTCCAACGTCTATCATTTGTGGTTAAAAAAGACAATATAACAATTTGTAACAAATCCATCTATGACTCGCCGATGAATTATTTTTTACATCGTTTTTCTTTAGTTATTTCATCGTTTTCCTGGTATTCTAAAGCATTTGAACCAATTACACTCTACAGAGAATAAAATATAAAAAGTTTAAACTTGAATATGTGAAACTATAATTTCAAACTGTTATCATTCTTGTCTTGGTATTGAAAACCTTTACATTCAAATTCATTTCCAGGTACATGTATAACAATTCACTACGTGCATTGAAAAAGGCTTAACGTGGACAAATAAAAAGTACAGAAACAGATGAGTATTTGACGAGTATTTGATATGTCCATTGTACATATGGCCAAATTAAGTAGAATGACAACATAGTGTGGCCCAGTAAAACATTTGAACGATTCTAGTGCACATCTTAACCACCATATATACACGCATTCATTCCCTATTCCTACTCGAAAAAGAAGAAGAAAACAAAAACGAAAAACTAATTAAGATCAGAATGGTGGCAAACAAAGCCCTAAAAAAGTTCAAATGGAACTTCGCCATTGCAGACGCTGCAGAAACTACAGCAGGCAGCGGAGAAGAAGAAGAAGAGACGAAGACAGTGAGGACATACCTAGGGATGCTGATGTCGCGTGTAGATGAAAGCAAAAAACACCTGATTCCCTTAGGGCATGGAGACCCTTCTAGGTACCCTTGTTATAGGACCACCGTTGATGCTCAGACTGCCATTTTAGATGCTCTCAATTCTTCAAAGTTTAATGGTTATTCTAACACTACTGGAGTTCCTTCTGCTAGATGGTAACTTCTTTATTTTCTCTCTTATGACTTGTATGTGTTCACGAATATTGGTTCTGACCTATGTTATCTAATCAAGGTATCTTAAAGGGAAAAAGTACACTTTTTTTTTTGGATTGATTTAATGATAAATTAAGCATTGATCTAATTATTTTTCTATTTTTTTAGTAATTAATATATACCTTCCGAAATTAGCATGATTTACTACTTTTTTTTCTGTTGTATTTGTGGTGAAAATATGCCAATGATCTAATCTATGTATAATGAGTAAATGCATACAAATCACCAAACTCTAGATTAGTCCAAAAGATTGGCTTATAAATTTCTGGTTATGAAGATACTGCACATTAACTCAGGCCCGGGCTTTACTAACTGCAACTAAATTGGAAATATTCAAGTATGTTAAGGTGCTTGTCGAAGTTAGTCTACATCTTGCCCTACCCTCTAATCTCATTGTCATTCCTGTTAGTGATCTTACCGGGTTTCTATCTTTGGCTCATATGGAATACATTTATTGACCATTTATTTCAACTGTCAATTTGAAATATAATTTTGAATGAGTTATAAATTTTAAAGTGATCCAATTTATTTATGTTGTTGATCTCAACAATAACCAGTATATTATATCTACAAAATTTTGTTTCTGTTTTGAAAGTTTATTATACAAAAAAAGGATGGAGACTAGATGAGGAAGGATACAGATCCCATTTAAAAAAATTTACACTTAAATTTATTAGTTAAAATACTACTCAATTTCAGTTTGAAGGTAAAAATTAAATTATGTCATCAACCCCCTTTAGCTTCTTTCCATATTTCTTGGTTTAACAATTTTAACCAAGTGATTATGTTGATCTAAGATTACAGTTATAAACAAACAAACATTGCAGTTAGGAACAGAACATTATAGATGAGAGAATAAGAGAAAGAGACTTGATTCGGTGATAGTAAAAACACAAAAGGTAAAGTTTAACCAAAATTAAATGGGTTTTGATATTTTATATATGTAAAAAAATGCAGTGCACTGGCTGAGCATTTGAACAAGGATCTTCCATACAAGCTAACTCCAGACGACGTATACGTAACAGCTGGATGCACACAAGCTATAGAAACACTGCTCACAGTTCTTGCTCGACCTAATGCGAATATCTTGTTCCCAAAGCCCGGGTTTCCATTTTACGAAGCACGTGCTGCATTTAGCAAATTGCAATTTAGACACTTCAATCTTGATCCAGAAAAAGGCTGGGAGGTCGATCTTGCTCATGTAGAAGCACTTGCAGATGAGAATACTGTAGCTATGGTTGTCATTAATCCTGGAAATCCAAGTGGAAGTGTATACACTTACCAACACTTGTCTAAAGTAAGTATATTTCCACACTTTATAGGTGATATATTATACTTTCTAGTAAAATATACATGCCATTACCAGTATTATGGTTTGAATCCTCTCTGCTACATTAATACTTTTCTGAATTTTAACTAAAAAAAATGGAAGATGGTTGGAAAATACTGTTACTGTTAGGAATAACGGTATTCAAAATATTTGACAGAAGTAGAACAATGTAACCACATCAAAATGCATGGAATAAAGAAGTATTTACATTGTAAATACAGTCTTGTTTGAAATTTCTAGGGACCACAGTGTAATAATATGTCAAAATTGTATTTTAATTGGATAAAGCTAAAGGAGATTCCTATATACACATTTTGTTGGGAATTTGTATTGATATTCTTTTGCTAAAAACTGAATGATTATTGAGAAAAAAACAAGGAAATATAAATATTTTATTTTATTAATGTAATTTTATAAGCTCGGTCTAGAGTCACCAGTTAAAGAACTAAAAGATCCGTTGATGAACAATTATAGATTCAATAATAAAAACAAAATTGGATCCAAAATTTTCCTTCATTAATGAATTTGAGGCAAAAGAGATTACAAATTGGAAAAGAGAATTACAAGATAAAAAAAATGTGTTTTTTATCACTTTATTTGCATGGTTACAATGGTTAAAGTCTATGCATTTGTATAAAAGTAAGATAACTTGAAGAGAAAGAAACATTAAAATTTTCCTTTATAAAATATCTCCTTCAAAATAACATCTGACTTATTTGATTTTGACTTGGTATAACCATTTGATTTGATATATTGTTGCAAATAATTTCAACATATTTAACTCAAGTTTCTTCTATCTTCTTTACTTAAAGCATATGAACCCACAACATAACTTTACAATTACATTTAAACAATTAACCTTTAAAATACACAAATTAATAACTTAAATTGGGTTAATGTTTAACACATTCGTAAACACAGTCTTTCTATAATTAGATTGCAGAGACAGCAAAAAAGCTGGGTATCATGTTAATTGCGGATGAAGTATACGATCATTTGGCATTTGGAAACAATCCCTTTATACCAATGGGAGTTTTCGCGCACACAGTTCCTGTTATAACTTTAGGCTCATTATCAAAAAGATGGATTGTTCCAGGTTGGAGAATTGGCTGGATGGTCATCAATGACCCTAACGGCATTCTTAAAGAAACTAAGGTAACATCTTCACACACACGCACACGCATGTAGATTGTTCGGGCCATAGTAAATAATAACCATTTACCTTTCATGTAGATTGTTCGGGACATTGAGCGCTTCCTCAGCATCTCAACAGATCCCGCAACTTTCATTCAGGTTAATTACTATAAAAATAATCTTCAACAGATAGATTCATGTAATACTGCATATATTATATAACTTTTCTTTTTACAGGGAGCAATACCACATATCCTTCAAAACACAAAAGATGAATTCTTCATTAAGATACTTGGTTTACTCAGGCAAGCAGCTGATATAACGTTTGAGAAGTTGAAGGAAATCGACTGCGTTACTTGTCCCTATAAACCTGAGGGATCCATGTTTGTAATGGTGATGCATTCTCTCTTCGTTCCTCTCCTTTATTTGCTGATGAATTCTCTTGATATCATTAAAAGTAATATGAACTATGAAATAATTTAGAAAAGAATACTTTGCTACTATTAACATAAATATGGAACATGATTTTAGATTCTTATATTCTTTTTTACGATGATGATCAAATTTAAAACTGTCTAACTCTCTAAAAAGAAAATCTTTTTACAGGTTAAGCTAAATTTATCTTATTTGGATGACATTACTGATTGTGTGGACTTCTGCTGCAAATTAGCTGAAGAGGAATCTGTTATAATTCTTCCTGGTAAGCCTTAATTAAAATCAATGCTAATATCTTAGGCTTTTGAGACAGACTAAACTCTGTGTACAAAGATAAGGTAAACTTATGCTTTAAAAAGTGAATATACATGGCTAAAGTGTATTAAACATACATCGTGCTTTTTTCAACTCTAAGAGTTTAAGAATTTAGAATGTTATTATTTTTCAGTTGACATATGATAGATACTTCTATTTTTCTTGTTTATTTTTTAATAAAAGGCTGAGTTTTGCATTATAGGAATTGCTGTGGGGATGAAGGACTGGCTTCGTATCACATTTGCAGTTGATCCATCTGCTTTGACTGATGGTCTAGATCGCTTAAGATTGTTTTGCTTACGACATGCAAAGAAAATACAGTAAAGAGAACTGATATTTGTTAATTAAAATGGTGTGTTCAGAATGACCTATCAATTATTTGATCCTGGTTGAATAATATATGTTCAAACTGCTATTTTAGCATATGCATTGTAGTGGATATTTGTATATTAATGTGTTACTTTGAATTTGTAGAATAATTCAAATATCTAACTGATTGATATTTGCGATTTCTTTTATGTTTAAAGATGAAGTCACTACTTTTATTTCAAATTATTGTTTTTATTATTACCAGGCAGTACGCAAAGAAATAAGTGCATTAAATTTTTTTACTGCAAAGAAATGCTTGACCTAACTTCTTTCTACATTGAAAATAATAATAAACACGTAAACCGAAATTATTTTATATTTTGGTGAATCAACCACCAAGAAATTTAGAAAATCAGACTTATTCAGTTATGCCTACATTTTACCCCAATGGCGTAGAAATAACATATGTAATCAGTGTGTAAATAACTCAAGTGATACTCTTCTCCATTTTAGTCCTCGTAGAGTAGACATCAAATTGCATTGAATCAAAATATTCAACCCCTATATCATTAATTAGTAGTAAGAATTCATATATAACCACGTGGACAACAAAAATTGTACCGACTATGCATGTTCAACAAATATCAGATTATAGTGGGGATTTAATTAGAAAATAATATTTCAAATATAAGGTATTTGTTTATATAATAAAATACAATGGCACATCGGGTGCATAGACAATAGTTGGCACATCTGACAAATGACATCCTATGGCCGCGAGCTCCACAACAGGTGCGGCTCCTCCTCTTTCTTTCTAGTCTCTTCCATCGATTGATTCGATTTGTTTACTTGCCTAAGTTGCCTTAAATCTAATTATGTTAATTTTAGTTTTAATTTTGATATTTTGGCTGCAATTTGTAGGGAAGGGGTTGTCGCCTGCATTTTTATTTTGTGAGGGCAAGAATTTTGCAGTTTTGATTAATTGGGTTTTGTAGTGCTGACGGCTGAAAAGGGAGGGGCTGCCTACAACTGCAGATGAAAATGCGAGTTTTATTTTGGTTTTGATATTGGTTAGTTTGGTTTTATATCATTGGTTAATTTGTTAAATGAATTAAATAGTTTGTGGAATGAATAATGAATCAAATAATCAATATTGGTTTTATCTTCATTGATTTGATATCGGTTAGTTTGTTGAATGAATCAAATAATTTATGTTGTCATATTTCCTATTATGAATTAACCAAAAAGTTGAGTTCTTGCATTGATAAATTAATCTAATGCGTTTGTGTTAAATAAAATTGATCTAAATTAATCACAATTGATTTTTGTACATCATTACAAATTGAGTTGATTAATTAGAATTTTTTTTGGAACACGATGAAGAGCAATATATGTGAGATAAAGAATTATTCTTTGAGCTTCGACAATTAAAAGGAATTCTATCATCGAAAGTAACTAAATCAATTGATATTCCAAATTTCTTGAGGTCGTATAGGGATGTAAGTGGATTTCTAAATGTTTGGATTGCTTATCGAATTTTATTGACTATTCCAATCATGTTGCTATTGTGGAAAGAAGTTTCTCAAAATTGAAATTGATAAAAACATATCTTCAAAGCACTATATCGCAAGAGAGATTAAGTGGATTAGCTATTATTTCAATTGAAAATGAGTACTTGAATAAACTTAACTATGAGGAGATCATAGAGGAGTTTGTTTTAAAGAATGCAAGAAGAAGTTGCTTTTGTTAGCTTGTATTTTGGCATGATACCATGTTGATATTTTGATTTTTTGGTATGTAAACTAATGATTTAGTTTAACAATATTTTGTAATCGGCATCAAATTTTATAATTATATTTGCATTTGATTTTGTACATATAACAGTATTATTATTTTTTAAAGTTGGACTACAAAAAATGAAAAAAATAATTATTCGTCTAGGGTATCAACTGCTATCGGGCGGCCCTGTTTCAGTAGTAGTTACATGGTTGTACTATAATTAAATCATGTTCAAGTTAGTCACAAACAAAAATTAAGTTGTACTTGTAACTTAAAAAAATATCAAATCGTACATAAAAGTGGCTCAAGTACAGACTGAAAAAGAAAATTAGAAGTACGAAGATAGTTGGACAGTGATTTTTTGAATCGTTGCCAGTAGAGCAGTCTGAATTCTTCAAGCTTCTTCTTTTGTCTTATTTTTTTCGATATTTTGTTATAGTTGAGCCATGATAACCTGGCTTCATCAACATCGTATGAGTAGTTATTACAATCAGTTTTAGATGTAAAGCTATTAGTTAAATACAAAGAGTGCAATTTGCAGTTGAACTCGAATGTGTTATTTTATAAACAGCGTAATTGGAGGTTCTGTCCATTATTTGCGTAGTGATATATGTCATGCATTTTTTTAAGTTTATGGTAATTCTTTCAGTCATTCATATTTTTATGCGATAATATCTCTTATGGCAGTTCCAGTGAATACATCAAATCATTTGAAACACCAACCCAGTTATAGTAGTGTTCATGGGCAACATCCACTACAAGAAAAGACTCAATTTTGTGTCGGAAGGTTGCAACGGCTGACAACGGCTAAAAAAAGCGGCCGTTGCTAGCCGTTGCAGATCGCGACTACAGATCTGTAACCCGCGAACAGATTTCTCATTTCCCACCAACCCAAACTTCCTCCCCAAATCCTCCTCCCCGTCGCAATCCGCCGTCTCTCCGACTCCAGCCGTTGCTCGTTGCCTCCACGTCGCTCAAACACCTCCAAAACTCGCTGGTATATCTTCTAAACTTGATTTGGCTTTGATTTAGGTTTAATTTAGGATTAATTGAAAAACCCTAATTTCGAAAATAATTGTATTAGTTGATCATAGTGATATTGGGTGATGATTATAGTGATTTATTTATAGTGATATTGGATGATTATAGTGTTTTAAGTTAGGTGGAAGTTAAATTAGTTTATCATTATGTTGAAAATGATGATTAATGCGACGTATTAGTTATGGTAATATTTGTATTAGTTGATTTTGATTGGTGGTTTGATTTTAAAATTAGTGTATATTATTGATGAACATGCTTGTTGATATTTAAGTTTATGACAATATTTGTTTTTATTTAAAATAATGTGTATAGTTTACGCCAAAGTTAATTGTATAGAAATTAATAGATATCATGATAGATTGGTACAGTTAACGATAATTAAATTCAGAAGTGCTAATTATAATTGTTATCATAGTTTAAAATAAGTATAATTCGTTGAATGAATTATAAAATTTTGAAATGAGCGTAATAACAATGAGCTAATTATTCAGTGAAAGTTAAAATATAATGAATTAATTAATTATAAAATATTTTGTAGTTGTTAGAAGAATAATTAGAAAATATGTTTTATTTCTGTAAATCCCTTAGAGATATATTTTGGCCCCGTCTGACAAGTGTTGTATATGATCGTTATATGGATATTCGTTTTTTCTAAGAACGGACATTTATATTCATCTGATACAATATTTGTTGGATTTGTCCTAGTATTTGGACAAGTTACAAACACAATAAAGTAATCACATTTTGTAAATCATTTCAGATTAAACGATTTACAAAATTTTGGTGGCACTTCCTTTTTGTTCCTTGTGTACACGCATTTTGTGTACGATACAGGGAATAAAGGGAAGTGCTGCCGAAATTTTGTTGAATCGTTTAACCTGAAATGATTTATAAAATGTAATTACGATATTGTGTTTGTAATGGGAAGTAGGATGACCGGCCGTCAATGAATTATAAAATGTTTTTCAATTGTTAAATAGTTGATTTAATGACAAATTATAAATCAATTGTAAAATACTGTATATTATGAAGTGAAGTATTTAGTTGAATCTTCTAACATATTTTATCAAATCAGGAAAAATGTTCGATTATTTTCTCGATCGTAGTTGGATGTATGAAGTCCGAACTGGTATGAAAGGATCAATAAAGGAACATTTCTGTAACGGTGTACATGAATTTATTAGATTCGCTAAATCTAATAATCGGAATAACGATGAAATTCGTTGTCCGTGTAGTAAGTGCAAACATTTAAAGCATTGGAAATCAGATGTAATAGAAGTACATCTGTATAAATTTGGTTTTGTGCCGAATTATTACTTATGGGATCGTCATGGTGAACTTGTTGAACGTACACCTAATCCTGTAGTGTTAGAGAACGATAATATTATGACGAATCCAATAGAAAATATGGTGCAAGATGCAGCACGGTCGATGTTTCCTACCATTGATCAGGGCGATGATGACAATGATAACGTTGAAGAAGAACCAACTGCGCAAGCTAAAAAAATTTATGATTTATTATCACTCCTATGGGATGCTTTTAACGAAAAATCGTATGTTCGCTTCTTTATTATGGACTATTAGTGATTTTCCTACGTATGGGATGCTTTCAGGTTGGAGCACAGCGGGACGTCTAGCTTGTCCTCATTGCATGGATGAAACACGAGCATTTTCATTAAAGTATGGAAAGAAAATTTCTTAGTTTGACTGTCATCGATGTTTTCTACATGTTAATCATAAATTTAGAACGGATAAAAAGAACTTTAAAGCAAATAGAGAAGAGAGTATGCTACCACCGAAGGTTTGGTCAGGTGAAGAGATATATGACATCGTAAAAGACTATCCAAAGATACATGAAACTGGGGTACAAGTTGAAATTCCAAGTAAATCAGACATTCATAACTGGTGCAAACAAAGTATATTTTGGGAGTTACCTTACTGGAAAGATCTGCTACTCCGACATAATATTGACGTTATGCACAATGAAAAAAACGTGTTCGATAACGTGTTTAATACAGTTTTGAATGTAAAGGGGAAAACTAAGGACGATGTGAATTCGAGACGTGATATATTACACTTTTGTAAGTGGCCCGAGCTTCATTTGTACGACAATACAAAAAAACCCAAAGCATGCTATGAGCTAGATAACAAACAAGTAAAACTCGTGCTAAAGTGGGTGGAAGGACTAAGATGTCCTGATGGGATTTCTTCTAACCTCCGTAGATGTGTTGACTTTAAAAACAGTAAATTGAGTGGGATGAAAAGTCACGATTGTCATATAATGATGGAATATTTTTTCCCTGTGCTTTTCAAAGAACTGTTGCCTGGCAAAGTATGGAGTGTTATAACAGAATTAAGTATGTTTTATAAACAACTTTGTTCGACGACGTTAAAGGTAGATCGCATACGTAAACTTGAAGTAGAAATCCCTATACTGCTCTGCAAACTGGAAAAAATATTTCCACCAGGGTTCTTTAATGTAATGGAGCATTTACCTGTTCATCTACCATCTGAAGCACTTCTTCGAGGTCCTGTGCAGTATGGATGGATGTATCCATTTGAGAGGTAATTTTGAATATCCGCAATATGAAGTTTGCTTAAAATTTAGATTTATATACCAAAACAGAAATTAATTTTGTTATAGGTACTTGAATCATTTGAAGAAGAAAATTAGACAAAAAGCACGAGTAGAAGGTTCAATTTGCAAAGCGTATCTGGAAGAAGAATCTTCATTTTTTTTCTCACATTACTTTAGTAACGATGTGAAGTTATCGTTTGTCAGTATTCCCCGTAATGATGAAGCTGTTGAACATGATTCTTCTCAAACAATGTTATCTATTTTTAGACAACAAGGCCGACCTGCTGGGAAATGTGTGGAAATATGGTTAGACGATAAAGATTTCCATATAGCACACACATATGTTCTTTTAAATTGTGTTGAAGTTGCACCATTTGTCAGGTAGTACTAAATTCATGTACAATTTAATTATACGTATATATATATATATATATATATTAATTTTGATGGGAATAATACATTTTTGCAGTATATACGAATCACAACATCCATCTATTTTTGCAGTATTCGTAATTGCAGGGTAGATATGAAGCGGAGCGGGCAGCGATGGCGCAAAGAACTGGACGGGATGATATTACGCTTCAAGAGTCCAATCAAATATGGGATAGAATTATTGATCCGCCTTCTCGCAATAGGCGTTATGGATACGGCAATCAGGAGGTAAACTGTTTTAATAACTTATGTTTGAATATATTATAGCCGTTGCGAGCGTGAATTAGAACTAGATTGTTTGATCGTTTTTACAGGCTCTTAACTTCCAGAGGGCTTACAAGAAATCTATGGCCGAAGAGGAGATAGCCCAGATGCAACGACAGCTGGACGAGATAAATGATTGGCGACAGAGCTTCTTGTCTCAGCAGATAGATGAGCGCATTGCCGCATTCGTTTCAGAGCATGGGACCATGCCAGGGTCAGGTGGTGGTGGTGGTGGTGATGACGATGACGATGAGTAGGTATGTTTTGTTGATGGTTAATTTTTTTGGGCAAGATTTGTGGTTTTAATGGATATTTGTTGGACTTGTGTACTTATGTTTGTTGATGGGCTTGGTAGTTTGTTTGGTGTTTTGTGTACCTGTGGTGTTGGTGATGGATATTATGTGTGAATGATTTGAGATGTATTTTGTTTGGTTGATGATGAAATATTTGTGTTAGTTGATTATGTAGTTGCGTGATTATTGATGTATATGTGTTTTATTTGATTATTTGCGATGTATTTGGTTATATTATGGTTGGAATGGAATGTATACGATGGTTTGGAAGTGATTGTTGTGTTGTGGAATGGTTTGGAGGTTGGAAGAGTGAAAGCTAGCTGCTGGACGATAACGGTTAGCAACGGCTAGCAACGGCTATCTGGTTCCAGGCTTGCAACGGTTCGCGACGCCATGGGACGATAACGGTTGGAGCTAACTGTTTCCACGTGGACAATTTGTCGTCGCTAGCCGTTGCTAAATTGGCAACGGAGCCGTTGCTATTGCCGGTTTTGGAGCTCGTAGCAACGAGCTTATTAGCAACGGCAAATAGCAACGGCTAGCAATGGCCGCCAACGGCTAATTGCCGTTGCTATTGCTTCCGTTCCTTGTAGTGATCGTAAAGAAGAAAAAATCACTAATGAATGCTTATCCAAATAATAGCACAACAACTCATTCATCACACCTTGTCCTTGACATATGATATTATTGTTGGTAATTTAACAATAAGAATAAAAAGGAGAATTAAATGTAATTTGCAAATGGAGAATGAGAAATGAATATTTTATAAAGGAGAAAATGAAGCTTTATTGCAATTCTTTTTATTTACTTTATTTGCTTACAGTTGTTTGCATTTGCTTACATATGCTTGCATATAAAAGATGAGAGAAAACATTCTTATTTATAGTAGTATATTCTACAGGAAATTATTGTCAAGGACAAAAATTTTCAGCGTTTTTGCCTCAAGGACAGACCTTCAATATTTTATCCTGAAGGACAACTTTCTTTAGGTATCAGTTTTTAGTCATTGATAGCATCAGTTTGTAGTTATCGATAGCAGTTTTTAGGTATCAGTTTTTAGCTTGGTAGCAGTTTTGTTGTCCTTATGAATAATTTTGAAAAATATTTGTCCTTATGAATAATTTTTAAAAGAATGTTTGTCCTTATGGTAAAAATATTGAGGTTGTGTCCTTGAGGCAAAAAATATACAAATCTTTGTCCTTTAAATTAATTCTCCCTATATTCTATAGAGTTTTCATCAATTCCCTTGACAAATCTATTTTTATGGGCTTCTCCAAATTCTATATTTAGACAACTCTAGATTTTTCTCTAGGCTAAATTTTAGCCTCTTCAATGTACCATAATTCTCTCAATTAATACGAAAATTAATATTGTCTTAATTAATTAATGTTTTTCAAAACAATTAATTAGACCAAAATCAAGTTTATTTTCAACGTCATCCTTCAACTTGATTTTGTAACTCCGACCAAAATTTTCAATCTTTATATTTTACATGCTTTGGTAGGAATAAGGATATTATCCTATCTTCCCTTATTGCATTGGCAGTCTTCCCCAATGTCGAAAATCTCGATGCCATTTCACGAATCTTTGTTGTACTCCATTCATTTCGTCTTCCATCATTACAGTAGAATACTCCAAAAACTAAGCGTCAAACATCCACCTTATTTCAGTATCATAAATTTTAAATGAGCCATATATGTTATATTTGCATTCATTCGTGATTTCGCTCTTGCCATCTTTGACTCATCCAATATCTTTGTATATTTTTCAAATTGCATGACATTTCAAAAAATATGGATTGCAAAATAAAATTGTTCAAAACATAATCTTTGCTCATTGTTAACCCGCTCTTTAACAAAAACAGATTTCAAATGAACTTAGAAGACTAAAACGAGGACGAAATGATTTACGAACTTGGAAGCACACTCAGAAGGACTAGAAAATAGAACTCTGAAAGTTTGGACAAGAATTTGGCTAAGTAAGTAGGTCGGCCCCAAGCTAAAATAGGTTGGCCCCAACCTATTTCCCCTTGTTCCTGCCACCTGAACATCATATACCTCTTATGCAACTCCAGTAACTCACGGTCAAGTGATTTTCTAATGTTTTTGACGAGCAATTCCAAGGACGGACAAGAAGAAAGCAAAGGAAGCTCCTATCAAGAAGATCGCTAGAATCAACTCAAAGCCGATGGAGAAGGACTTAGAACAATTCAAGAAGAAGATAGAAGGAGCTAGCAAGTGGAAGAAAATGATTTGGACGAGCCAAAATAACTCGGTGTCGAGTTATTTAGGTCGGCACTAAGTTATTATGATGACTCAAAGGGCCTTGTGGTCACTTGTGTGGCACTTGGCTAACTCCTGGACTCTGCTGCAAGCGGGTTTCTGGACATGTGTGCATGTTTCCCTATAAATATCAGCCTACCTACGACTAAAGAAGGATCTTCCTTCTGCTTCATCTCCTTCAGCTCTCTAATTTTTGGATCTGGAACTTCTTCTTCACTCCTATCCTCTACCTCTAAAACAGTTAGAAATTTCATTGTAAATCTGGGATCCACTAGATTATGGCTTGATCTGAGATAAATATTTGTAATCCAAAGAGAAAACAACCAATAACAAAGATTAAAGTGGATGTAGACCGGAGATTACACCGAACCACTATATAAATTCTTGTGTGTTCTTATCTTTCTTCCTAGTTTTGCTTTATTTTGAATAGAACCGATGCTTTCATCTAGTTTTCGGGTGTTGATCCATTTTCTGGATTAAAATTTTGGTGTTTTTATTGACAAGGAAGGTAGATTTCACAACCTAAAGCTTGGATATAAAATTTGGAGAAGATGAAGAGACCTAACACTAGATCTAAGGCCGGAGGAAGCCAACCAGAGCAAGGGGCAACCAGCAGGTGTCCTCAAATTCTCGTCAATTCATCTACGTGACCAGAGAAGAGATGGAGAAAGTAATGAAGGAGGTGCATGATGGTTTAATGACTCGACAACAGAAAATGCTTGAAGGATTTTTCTAAAGGATGGGACAACAAAGAATAGCTAGGACTGTTAGAATTCAGAACCAAGGACAAGGTGCTAATGCAAAAACATCTGGAGTTGGAGCGGAGCAAACTGAAATGATGACCCCACAAATAGGACAACTCGGTACCGACCCAAATCAACTCGGTACCGAGAGAACTATGCTAGGGGGCAATGTTGGTATGACTGTTGGGATTTTGAGAATGGATAATGCTAGAGTTAGAAACGCAAATCAGAATGCAAATGTAAACAACTAGAGGAATAAGTGCTAAAGCTTCCCTATATACTTAACAGCCTTCTGAGGAAGTAATGGGGGGTGCTTCCCATTATACTTAATAGCCTTGGCCATGATGTGGCTCACACGGTTGGAGAATGGGTCCATTAGAACATGGACCGACTCGGTGAATAAGTTCTTGAGATAGTTTAGAGTTCATGTCTCGTGGCTAAAGAATGTGATAATGCTATCAAGCATGAAGCAAAGACCTGGAGAGACCTTGAGAAGCTACTTGATAAGGTTTAATGCGGCAGCTATAGCCGTTGATAAACCAGATTAATCTATAATCTTAATGGCGGCGGTATCTGGAGTCGCGAGCAAGATCGACTTCAAAGTTGCACCGGAAAGGGATCCACCAATGGATCTTGCAGAATTCTACCTTAAAGAGGAGAGATATTTGCGTCAGGAAAACACCAAAGCTGAGGATGCTAAAATTAATATCGTGGATGACAGAGGACTGTCTGAAACAAGAAACAGAAAGGACAAAGGAAAGAGAAGAGCTGATGATGACTTCGGAGAACCGAAACGATAGAGGAGGGAACCGAAGTTCTCTTTTTACATTGAGCTAACAAAGACCCCCGAGAGGATATATCTGGACATCGAGGGCAGATCCCCTATTGGAAGCCAGTTAGGAGAGCCCACTAATTGGGAGAAAAGATATGGAAATTTCTACATCTTTCATGAGCTTGATGGACATGAAACGAATGAGTGCCGACACCTTCATGATCTGATAGGAGAACTGGTTTGGAGCAACCAGTTGCGGCAATATGTGAGGAACTGAACTACAATGGTGTGGCAGAGAAACCACCATTTGCAGCGAACGCATCAACGAAAAACCAGGAATCTAGTTCAACACTCGAAATCCCATGATTGGGATGGTCGGGCGTCAGGTTCGACTCCCTCACTTTGCATTTTCTTGCTTTGAATAGTTATGATAATAATAACCTTAGACCACTTACATGTGTACGAGGTCTAAATTGGTCTCTAGGCATGCTCTGAGTCGGATGTCTGGGATGACTGTTTAGAACAGTAATAACCTCGGACCACTTACATGTGTAAGGGATCTAGATTGGTCCCTAGGCACGCTCTGAATCGGATGTCCGCAATGGATAATTAGAACTTCTGCTTATTTGCTTTAATTCGAATATTGGCTTTTGAAAAATCCACATTGAATGTGATGACCGATATTGATTACTTTAAGTCCCGTCCAGAGAGACAGGACCGAAGTGCAGGGTGCAAGTCCCCTCGTCGAAGAGCGAGCGGATGGACTTGTATGATATTGATCACGTTAAGTCCTGATCGGAGAGTTGGGATCGGAGTGCAGAGTGCAAGTCCCCTCGTTGGAGAGTGAGCGAATGGACTTGTACGATATTGATCACACTAAGTCCTTGCTGGAGAGTCGGGACCGGAGTGCGAGGTGCAGGTTCCCTTGCTGGAGAGCGAGTGGATGGATTTGTACGAAAAGTAAGTCCCCTCACCAGAGAGTGAGTGGATGGCCTTTCTTGGTCGTTGGGTCCCCTTATAGTAGAGCGAGCGGATTGGGCTCAGCAAGGATCTAGAGAGATCGAAACCCTAGATTAGTCGATAAACGATATGGAGAGACCAAAATTTCAGATTGGAAGTTGAACGGTCCGGCGAGACCAAGCCCTGGAACGGATGCAGATTTGATAAAAGGATTTGAACGCCCAATGATTAGAATAGAACAGATAAAAACCAGATGCACACGGGACAATTTTGATATGTGATGTAATAACTCCAATTGAAATTAGAATGTTTGTAATGTATGAACAACACTTAAGCAGAGATTAGAGTCTTTAACTATAACAGGTTTAGAACCACCTTTAATTTGCAAGAGAATCCGAAAGAAGCCGACGATTCAACAAGATCGGGATCAATGGAGGGCCAGAGAGCTCAACTACTGAAGAATGATTATTGCTAGAACTTGTTCTTGAGCAAAGCATACCTTACATTCAAAAGGCATACCTGGGGGGAAAGTTTTAACCCACTTTTTAACAAAAGCATATTTCAAATGAACTTAGAAGACTAAAACGAGGACGAAACGATTCACGAACTTGGCAGTGCACCAGAAGGACTAGAAAATGAAACTCTAGAAGTTTGGACAAGAATTTGGCTAAGTAAATAGGTCGGCCCCAAGCTAAAATAGGTCGGCCTCGACTTATTTCCCCTTGTTCATGCCTCCTGAACACTATAAACCTCTTATGCAACTCCAATTACTCGCAGTCAAGTGATTTTCTAATGTTTTCGACGATCAATTCCAAGGATGGACGAGATGAAAGTAAAGGAAGAAACTACCAGGAAGATCGGTAGAATATGTGAGAAATGCGGATTACGGATCTTAAGGCTAGAATTAACACTAGAGGGGGGTGAATAGTGTTTTAAGGAATTACTAATTCTTTTTGAGTTTATATTAATTTGAACACAAATGTATGCAATATTCAGACACAGATATGATCACAGAATCAAACACAGATGCAGATATAAAGTAAAAGCAATAAAGGAAAGAACACACTAGATTTTATACTGGTTCGGAGTTACCTTACACCTAGTCCCGCAACACAAGTACGGATTTCCTTTCAAAATCAATTCTTACAATTACACCCTCGATTTCAAGGCCACGAGGTACACCGCTCCAGATTCACAATCCTCTGGGTAGAGATACTTGATTTTACAGGCAACAAGTTCACCCGATTGATTTTCCAGGCTACAATCACACCTTTTCTCGCTCGATTGATTACAAAGAAGTCTATAACCCTGAATAGCACTGGGATCTTATTGAGATAGTGATAGAGAATCAAACCAGAGATGATCTAGTTAGATTCAATGGTGATTTCGGCAGATTAATGGTATAAATGTATATAAAGAAATGTGGAAGAAGAAGAGGAGTGAAATCAGAGAAAATATGATTGTAAATTCGGTTAAAACAGCCCCTGTTTATAGTAGAACAACAGCCATGTCCATTTGTGAAAGGATATGACGAATAGACACTTCTTTTGAAATTCAAACTTTTGAAATAAACTGTCACCTTGTCGACAAGGGTTCCTTGGGGTTGTCGACAGGCCTAAGTTATTTTTGGTAATTTGTTTTTCTTTGAAAATAACTTCTATCTTGTATTAAAACTATTTTAAACTTTATAAATATACTTAACTATAGTTAAAATACATAAATAAGTATAGAGAATAATATTTTGGTATATATAAAATTTTACTATAATTTTATATTTAAATCTAAGTATAAATATTAAAAGTTAAATATATATATTTAAAAGATAGTTTAAAACCAAGGATAATTTGATATTGAAAATAAATATTATTTTGAGGCTAAAAGTATTCTAAAACCACGATAGATGTTTTTGATTTAAAAAGGAAGATTTTGAAATCATTTTGAAAACAAGATATAATTTAGTAAAACATTTGAATAAAAGTTAGTGGATACAAAACAATGTTCAACTAGATTTTTCGTAGGTTCCATCCTACTTAGGGTTCCATCCCTTTAACGGGCTCGAAGTGGATTCCATTCCACGAATAAAATGGATTTTAAGATATCAGTGCTTTTCTAGGAGTTTTAACAAAATTCCTAACTAAATTACTTGTCTTGAAATCTTGAACTCTTGATAATCTTGATACTCATGAGTCGTGAATCTTGATATCTTCGATCTTGAGTTCATCAGTTCTTGAATCTCTATACTGTACAGTCTTCATTCTTTGGTACCTGTATATATATCATGCATATACATATATATCTAAACTATAATGTTAGTATTTATATTTTATAATCTTAATCTAAGGTTGTTGTCATCAAAACCAACTTCTCAGGGACTAACAATCTCCCCCTTTTTGATTATGACAACCTTTGTTTATAAAATATTACTTCTATCCTAATAACTCCACTAAAACTAATAACTCCCCTTAAATCTATGCCTAACTATCCTATTTTATACTTCTCCCCCTTTGTCATCAACAAAAACTAACTCCATACTATATAACTCCCCCTTATTCTTGTACTAAAGTACCTACATTAATAAAATATATAATGGAGTATATAATAGATAGATTAAGAGATAATTATACTGATAGACATGATAAAAGATCATTTAAATATCAATGTGTATTTATACATATTATGTTTTGCACACCAATTATCAATCCACACCAAACCAAATCAAATCAAATCAATCCAAGTAATCAATCCAAATCAAACAAAGCAATCAAATAAAATCAAACATTACGAGGAACTTCCACCCATCCTTCTTCTCAAAATATAGGGTCTGCTTTAATGGCATCCCAATTTTCATTTTCATTGGTGAGAGAGACTGGAGGATGTGCTTCATTATCATCTTTGTGCAGGGAGGAAATCATCCATCGAATCGCATCGAAATGTTTTTCTTGCTCCTTGATCATCTGCATTTGACTCACCTCTAAGTGTCGCTGGTTACGGAGAATGAAAGAAAGAATATTCTTGAAATAATTAAGAGTTTCTTCAAGATTCTCGGTCAAACTATGAATTGGATCCTCCATATTTGAGTTTGTGAGAAAAAATATAGATAGAGTAGATAAGAAATGATTTTGAGTGATGAATTCTGGAAGAAATATGTTATAGGTGTAGAAATTCATTTGAAATGAATAGACACAAGGTAGTTATTCAAATTTCAAATTTAAAATGAAAAGTCAATTCTAACCAGTACTTGTCGACAGGGTCCCTGGGGGTTGTCGACAGAGGTCAGTTAATTTTGATGACTCATTTTGATTTTATGAATAATTGTGTGTATATATATATTTATATAATATACTAACATTTATTCTGGAGATAAGATAAGCTAGATAATAGAAAAGTAATTCAATTTCATTTCATAATAGAATGATATAATGATTAAACATTAAGAACTATACGAACATTCAAATCAAAACAAACTAAAACCAATACAACATGACATGAAAAGGTAGAACTAGTTAGAGGATGACGAAGATGAAGATAATCCAAGCTTCTTTCTGACTTTGGAGAAAAACTTGTTCATCTTGGATGACATTTTATCCAATTTCTTACTAACGGACCGTTTAAGAGTCCGTTGATTCTCAACAACGGTCTTTTGATTTTTGAGTAAGGTTTTGTTGGTTGGATTAGAGGGATAGTCAATACTTTCCAAGGATGTTTCACCTTCTTCTTCTATTTCCATTTCATCCACTTCTTCTTCTTCTTCCTCCTCCTCCTCTTCCATCTCCTCATGAGCCAAACGCTCTTCCTTTTCGGCAAGAGTCTCATATGGTTGAAAAACATATGGAATTTTCATAAGAGAAATGTTTGAGTGATTAAAAACTTTTCTTGAAACAAATTCTTCTCCTTTGAAATCCACTCCAAAATAATTAAAAATTTGAGTGAGATAGATTCCATGATACAAAGTGTTTTCACCCACTTCAAAAATTTTGGGACGAAGTTCATCCAAAATAACTTGCGCCCAATTAATATCATAATTTCCAAAAATAGAAAAAAAGTGCTTTGCAAACTTTTGAAGTTGGATTGTTAAAACTCCCCGATCTTGGGGTCAAAGTATGTTGTAAAAGAAGATTAACAATTCTAGCTTTTGGTCGAAAGTTTCGATTTATGAATTCAAAATTATCATTTCCTTCGAAAATGTGATGAAATGTCTCACGATCATTTTCATCGATATTAAAACTAGAAAGATCCATTCCCGTGCTCTTGCAATTGAGAATGATACCCAAAACATCACAATTTAAAATGATTCTAGTGCCTTTGACACTACTCCAAATTTCATCATCATTTCCATTATAAAATCCACGGTTGAGATTTGCATAGAAAATTTTAACAAGATTTGGATAACAAACAAATTTTATGAAGCATCAACAAGACTAAGAACTTGATTGTTTGCAAAAAGAGAATCGATTTCATAAGTAGAGAAATCTTGAAATAAAGCAAACTTTTCGGGATGGACTTTTCCATAGTTAGCATAGTTGATATATGCTTTTATAGCCTCTGGATTATTGAAAAGTTGCTCTTTTATATTTCTGGAAAGTCTCATTGTGGAAGGGTTGCTTGAAGAAGCCATTAGAGTAGAGAGTAGAGATCTTGATATTTTGAAATAAGAGTTTGAATTTGAAAATGAAAGTGAAAAGTTATTGTAACAGCCCGGAATTTTCGAACCCGAAAATTCCAGATAGATAGGAAAAGAAGAAAGAGATAGAAGAAGAAGAAACAGAAAACACAGTACAGAGTCTCACAAATCACAGCAGATCAAAATATAATATCAAATAATAACAGTTTAAAAAGAATACCTGTATCTGTCAATTATATTTTTACATCAGAGTTACAGTCATACACAAACACTGGACATATACAAATCAAATATGCCTCAGATAAACAGAAATATATTATAGCGGAAACACTCCATACGTTCCTGCCATCCAGCTCGTCTCCTGAGCTCCAGAACATCCTTACCTGAAAATCTATAATACTCGATTTGACCTGAGCATTACATCAAAGTAACACCCGGGTCAGGCTGGAATCCAGCGTGAGTAAACCCATATAATTTGAAATATCAAGTTTAAACATAACTAAACCCGGGTAACTCGTACCTTACTACGAGTTCTAACATGTTATAGCCCAGACTTATTTCACAACAATCCTTTAAGTACCACTTCATAATTTCAATAGTCCAGTTTACTTAAACTATTCCATTCCACCCTAATGATTTCACATATCAATCTATAAAGAATTATTGTTGATTACAAATCGAAGTGGTTTCGGGTATTTACTGATACCCGACCCGGCCTCCTCGAATCCAAAGTTATTCATTAATCAAGTGTGTGAGTTAAACAATACAATTTATATTCAGGATTTCGTATTCACACAACAATTTATCTCAAATAGATAAACCAGATTATCACTATTCAACCAAAATATCTCATATGTCAAAATATCACATATCAGAGATATCATCCAATTCAATTCATCCAATATCATTTAACCATCCATAAGCAAGGTTATAGGATATATATTTCTTAATTAATTTAATTAATCTCCAATTAAATTAATCACCAACTTACTCACTTGGTTTACCTTAATCCTGCTTACTTACCATTAATTAATTACAATCCAATTAATAAATGTCCTCTTAATTTTCCATCTTAATTATCCTCCTTGATTAATTATTCTTTAATTACATTAAGTAATTAATCTTTAATAAATCACATAGATTAATTATTCTTAACCATTCACATTAATTAATTTATTAATGATCCTTAATCACTTCTAGTAATTAGTTATTCCTTTAATTAATTACATTTAAGAAGTAATTTTTAAATTAATCACTTTATTAATTAACCTCATTCAGAAATTAATTATCCCTTAATTATTAATTAATAAACCTTAATTATCAATTAATAAAACTTAATTACAATTAATTAATTCTTAATTACTAGTTAATTAATCCTTAATTAACAATTGATAAATCTATAATAACTTGATTAATTAATACTTGATTACAACTTAATTCCTTAATTAATTAATCTCGAATTATCTAATTAACAACCCTTAATTACAAATTAATTAATCCTTAATTAATTGCTAATAAATCTTTAATTATTTAATAAATTAATCTCTAATAAATTTTAAGATAAAACATTTATCTTATTAACTGCTAAATTATCATTAACATATGATTTAAAACAATTTATTCTTTTAATCAACACTTAATTACATTTCTAAATTAAGTTTTTTTTAAAATAACTACAGAATTTAACTTAACAAGTTTAAGTTAAATAAATCACATAACTTAAAAACTTTGCTTACCTTGTTTAAAAATTTTAAAACTTGATTTGTTTTACAAAAATTTTGCTTTAGTTTAAAACAGAAAATCCCCTTAGGTCAAAACCCGAGTCAAACACACTAAAAACTTGAGCCAGCCTCGAGTCATCTGCCAAACTCACCTACTTCGAGTCGCACATCGAAATACACGAGCACGACACCGAGTTGAACTTCATCTTCCCAAAACAACTTCCACCAGATACACAAATGACCACCGTGCACATGCACGCGTGATCGCCTGAACTCCGACCATCTTCACCGGCCTCGTCTCATCGTCGATGATCCCCCTTACCCTTCAGACCACCCAGATCCGAGGATCTCACCACCAAATCAAATCGAGCATAACGAACGACACAGACCCAAACCACCTCGACCAAAAATGGTTCGCCACGACGATCAAGACGACCGGAATCCACGTCCCTCCGACCACAGCATCGTCATTGACCCACACAACTATCCCAATGCACGCGATTGAGCCCGATGCGACAACGTCATCGAGATCACCTCGATATTCCACACGACCAAAAACCACACTAAAACCCTAGATCACCTTCCCTTGGCCTCTACAACAAACTATAAAATCTCCGATCAATTTTCCAGTGATCGACAACCCTCCAGCCACCCTCGACATCAACCCCAAACTCCATCTCGATTTAGATCGTCGGCAATTGCCGATAATCCCAAAATCACTCATCTCAGATTATCCCATCAATTCCCTATCTAAAAATCAAGATTTTGCCACCTAAATTCATTATTTAACATTACAAATATGATCTTGTAATCAATAGTTGAGATTAACATGTTTGATTTTTCCTTATTTTCTGATCATCACTGTGTTTTATATTTCTATAAAAATTTACTAAATATAAAATCTCAAAAATATTTTTAAATTTTATATTACATTGTAATGATCATTTTTCATTCTGAGATCAAAGCATATATCTGATTGTATAAGGAGATTTAGAATTTTGAAAGTAATACAAGCCACTGAAAATAACAGAGGCACACATATACATACAGATATATACACATTTTAGCAGAGCAATTCAAAGAATATTATATATCCAGATATATATATTTAGATGGCTATTTATCACAGGTAAACAAACCATATCATCACATCGAATTTCAAGGATGATCACATGTATCAAGAAATCAAACGAATTTAGCCTTTAAAAAAGATGTTTACTCACCATTTTTTTCTCCCCTGTTGTTCTGATTCATGTTCCCAGACTTTAGTACTTGGCTTTTCTCTTCTGATTTCTTAATAGCAGCTTGTTCTTGTATATATTTTTAAACATTTGTTCAGTTCTTTGAGAAAGAAACTCTGTTGCTTGGTTATCATTCTTTTTAAAATCTTTGATTTTCTTTTGCTTCGTCAATGGCAGTTTGTAATGGAAGTATAAATTTTCTTTTCAACTTAGCTTGTTCGAATGGGATAAATGAAGACAGGTGGAGGTATAGAATAGAAGAGTGAAGCTTACAGGGTAAGCCAAACTGAGGTATTGTACAGATATTTACATATTTACATTTTCTTTTACTTTCTGAGATAGGTATTTTCTGGTGTAAACTTTTTTTCTTTGGTCAGATATTTGTTTTGACCAGCCAAGATTTTTATACAAACTGAAATGATTTTGAACAATTCGAAATGACCTTGTTTAGTACTTGAATTGATAGCATACTTATCCTATATATTTGTATATCCATATATGTATTTTTTCTTGCCTTGCATATACATGTATTTCCATAGGTTATATATTTCTAGAATTATCTTTAAGTGTCTACTATAAAGTGATTATAGTTATTGTTATAATTTCAACTTATGTATTTATTTCTATTCCTAACAATAAATGTTTATATTTAAATTCTATTTTAAGTTTAACTATCAAACACTTAATTTATATTCATCTATTTTTATACTTATGTTTAATATTGACAAAATTTATTTTATTTCAAGCATTATTATCTAGATTACAACTATATATATATATATCCGTTTTTAAACTGAACAGTTTGTATTTCAATTTATCAGATTAAATAATATTGCCAAAATCCCGGGTCATCACATTCCTCCTCCCTTAAATCTTTTCGTCCTCGAAAAGGAATGAAGCAAGAATTTATGAAAATGCTTGAAATCAAATAAATATTCTTTAATCATTTTTAAAATACTTTAAAAATCTATATAATATTACTAAAATAGTTTTTATAAAAATACTTTTATAACTCGATGTTTCGACAAGTCCATCCTCGTTCTCATAGAAATTCGGTCATACGTTGATCAGGCGTAGGACTGAAAATCTATAAGTACTTAGTAAACCCATTTTCAACACCCAGTGAAAATACTTGAAAAATAATTTTATTGAAAATATCGAAAACATTTTTGAAAATAGAGGAAATATCTTTGGTGAGAATGCTCTGGAAATCATCACCCCCATCCATGGTCGTAGTTACATCCCGGGTTACGTTGCCATCGCAGCAAAAGTCCATGTAACTTTAGGCACTCCGCGCCCCTCGATTACGCCATGGAACCCACAACAGATCGCAGTTACATTCCAGGGTTACGTTGCCATCACAGCAAAAGTCCATGTAACTGTAGGCATCAGCGCCCTCGATTTTCGCTGTCAAAAATGAAACTTCTCCACTCCCACATAGGTCGCAGTCTACCGATGTAAAATCAAACGCAGACTGTTAGCTCTCAGCAGCACACACGACTTTCGCTATGTTACCATAGTGTCGCAGTCTACCGATATAAAATCAAACGTAGACCGTTGGCTCTTAGCGGCACACACGACTTTCGCTATGGTCTGCAGTAGATCGCAGTGACATCGAGTTACACTGTCGTCACAGCATAACCTAAATGCCCCTGTAGGCATCAGCCCCTCGACTTTCGCTACCAAATAATCCTCAGGAACTAGTTTTGTCCGGACTCCTCACAGGATCAACTTTCGAACCTCCCCCATTGAGGCTCATGGCAGTACCAACTTATGGTACTCCTGAGAAGTTCATTTCAAGGGAGCGCCTTTTTCCCCAGAGCCACTTCAAAACACTTTATACTATACATATATAGTATTTTCAAATCATACACCGAGTATGAATTCCATATAAAGCTCCTTTACAAAATCGATTCCCAAAATCGATAATTCTCATATTAGGCTTTTCCAAATTCCAATATTGGTTTTACCCCAAAAAAAATCAAAAGCCTTTCCAAATGCCATAGGTTCCCAAAACCTTTCCTCAAAATCATTTTCACAAATCCTTTTTATATATATATACATATATGTAATAATCTTGGAAAATCTTTGGTTCAATTCAAACTTTTATAAATTCATTTTTATACTTCAAATACTTCCAAAACCCTTTTTTCTGGCAATAGATTCATTAAAGGGAGTTTACCATATATTACAAAGATATATAACTTTGTTTATTCCGAATCAAATCTTCAAATTTGATTACTCTTTTATAAAGTTATTAACCACATTACCTTCTTCATAAAGTGAATTTTAAATCATAGAAATTTCCAATTTCCATTTTACCTCATCATATATTTCACAAAATATACTTTTCATTTCAAAAACAATTTTACAATTCTTATCCATAAATTTTCAATATCAATTTCATTCAAACCCGTACAATGTACACATATCATCCGTACGCTATATCAATCTGATCGCTCACTCGATCACACAATTTCACTTCCGAACTAGTATTGTCCACCCGACTTCCTAGTGCGGAGTCAGATCTGGTTTCTTGATCAAAAACCGTCATTCTCCTTGCATAGTCACAACTATGATAGAGAATATCCAGAACAAATCAAAAATCCATATCCAGGTTCGCCATCGAAAATTGAGCGAAAAATCTCAACTCGGATCGATAATACTATCTCAAAATTCTATGCTCGAATCTGGATCAAATCACTATGCGAATAGAATAATATACGTACATCCTACGTGTTTATCTTCATTGATTATCAGTTAAATCAATTACCTTTCTATTCATCCTCACTTATGATTCTATTTACTTATTCATAGTTGCTTCAATCCCCATTTGGATTATCACTTCAATTATAAACAGTTTGCACTCTGACTAGCTTGAGTTTAGAAAATAGCTTGAAAAGTTTAAAATAGATTAGTAGTTGTAAAATAACTATTAGTTGAAAAATAGATGTAAAATAGTTAAGTAGTTTTAAGATAGTTGTAAAATAGTAAGATAATCTCAAAATAGTTGTAAAATAGTAATTAGTTATAAAGTAGTTATAAAATAGTGATTAGTTTGTAAAACAGATATAAAATAGTAATTAGTTTTCAAAATAATTGTAAGATAAATATAAAATAGTTTGGGTTTTAAAAAGAAAGGTTGTATAGTAAATAACTTAAGAAAATAGTTTATATTAAAACAATTTATTTGAAAATAGTCTCAGAGTCAAACTGTACAACTTCCCAATCTCCATTTCTAATCAATTGCCAATTTCCAATTAACTTTCAATTCCATTTCACTTTAAACCATCTCGAATTATACAAATTCGAGCTATTATTTCAAATGTTGGATTTAATCCCATAAATCAAATTAACCTTTACTTTTAATTTAACAGCCTAACCATTTAATTCTGAGTTCAAATTTCAAAATTCCATTTTAATTTACCTTTACTTCTACATAAAATTATTTCTTGGTTCATATAAAAATTCAAACCCCTTTTTAAACAATTTAATCTTTGAAATTCAATTTATTACCCAAATTCAATCTTGGAGCCAATCCTTAACCATTTCAGTTTACATGTTCATTTTAAACATTCAAATCTTAATGTTCAAAGTGATCTCATTTTCAAAAATTCAATTTTTATCTTTAAAATCAAAATTACCTAAGTAATTTCAAATTAAAGTTTAATTCCATTTTATCACAATGATGGATATATTACCACACTTCATTCCTCATTCATTTAAACAAATCCAATTCACAATTTAAAGATTATTAATAACAATAGGATGACATCATCCAGTTATTCTAAAACATCCATCCATTTCCAATTTCCGGATATTAAACCCATTTTAAGATCACACAAACTTCCCATTTAAATCAACTATTTAACTTTCCAAGTTAAATCTCAAATTTCATCTTGAAATTTCCAAATCAGGTTGTTCATTCCAAACTTATTTAACTTCTTCTAAGTTAAATTCAATTTAATCCCATTAACCTCACTCAATTTGAATTCCCATTTCAAATTTTAAATTTCTATCAATATTCTTTCTTAAAAGTTCTAAACTTATTTCATTTTAAGTTTTTACATCACACTTCAGGGAAAATTAAAACTCATCACTCAAGAGTTTATTTCAACTCATCTTTGATACTATGTATATCCCTCATCTATACATATTATTTCCTTTACACACCAAGTTATCCTTAAATTTTAAACCACCTTTGGTTTTTAATTCAAACAAATTCCTTTAAATTTTCAAACAACTCCTGTTTGAATCAAGCCCTTTCATTCAAATAATATTATTTATTATTTCTTTATCACTTTGAAACAATTTTCAAATTCTGGGCTCAGATTTAAAACTGTACAAATTTATATCATCTTCAGTTCAAATTTATAAGTCATACTTGCCTAAATGTTTTACTTCCCTAAAACATTTCATTTTGCTTACTCATTAATACACATTTATTATTAAACACAACAATCATTTATGATAATAACCAAGATTATCATATCTGGAAACCAATTCATTATTATCTTATTCTGAAACTTTTTCCCAAATTCAAGATTTAATTTCAGTTTGAATCCATTTCAAACTTACCTTTATTTAATTTCAATTTGGTTGTATTTCTATTACCTCTTAATTTAATTCCAATAGTTAACAACCAATTACCTTAATATTCATTAGAAAGAAATATTGCTTTATATATATCAAAATATATTCTTATATAAAATCATTTAAAATCTTTATATATGAAAATAACAAGTACGCTCTCATATGTATATATACACACTCAACTCGTTCTAGGGTACTATTGACCCTATCCTTATGAGTACAGCCACCAGAGCCAAGGTTGTCGCTTAACCTTTCAGCTCTGATACAAAATGAAACAGCCCGGAATTTTCAAACCTGAAAATTCCAGATAGATAGGAAAAGAAGAAAGAGATAGAAGAAGAAGAAACAAAAAACACAGTACCGAGTCTCACAAATCGTAGCGGATCAAAATATAATATCAAATAATAACAGTTTACAAAGAATACCTGTATCTGTCAATTATATTTTTACATTAGAGTTACAGTCATACACAAACACTGGACATATACAAATCAAATATGCCTCAGATAAACAGAAATATATTACAGCGGAAACACTCCATACGTTCCTGCCATCCAGCTCGTCTCCTGAGCTCCAGAACGTCCTTACCTGAAAATCTGTAATACTCGGTCTGACCCGAGCATTTCATCAAAGTAACACCCGGGTCAGGCTAGAATCCAGCGTGAGTAAACTCATATAATTTGAAATATCAAGTTTAAACATAACTAAACTCGGGTAACTCGTACCTTGCTACGAGTTCTAACATGTTATAGCCCAGACTTATTTCACAACAATCCTTTAAGTACCACTTCGTAATTTCAATAGTCCAGTTTACTTAAATTATTCCATTCCACCCTAATGATTTCACATATCAATCTATAAAGAATTATTGTTGATTACAAATCGAAGTGGTTTCGGGTATTTACTGATACCCGACCCGGCCTCTTCGAATCCAAAGTTATTCATTAATCAAGTGTGTGAGTTAAACAATACAATTTATATTTGGGATTTCGTATTCACACAACAATTTATCTCAAATAGATAAATCGGATTATCACTATTCAACCAAAATATCTCATATCTCAAAATATCACATATCAGAGATATCATCCAATTCAATTCATCCAATATCATTTAACCATCCATAAGCAAGGTTATAGGATATATATTTCTTAATTAATTTAATTAATCTCCAATTAAATTAATCACCAACTTACTCACTTGGGTTACCTTAATCTTGCTTACTTACCATTAATTAATTACAATCCAATTAATAAATGTCCTCTTAATTTTCCATCTTAATTAATCCTCCTTGATTAATTATTCTTTAATTACATTAAGTAATTAATCTTTAATAAATCACATAGATTAATTATTCTTAACCATTCACATTAATTAATCTTTAATTAATTCATTAATGATCCTTAATCACTTCTAGTAATTAGTTATTCCTTTAATTAATTACATTTAAGAAGTAAATTTTAAATTAATCACTTTATTAATTAACCTTAATTAACCTCATTCGAAAATTAATTATCCCTTAATTATTAATTAATAAACCTTAATTATCAATTAATAAAACTTAATTACAATTAATTAATTCTTAATTACTAGTTAATTAATCCTTAATTAACAATTGATAAATCTCTAATAACTTGATTAATTAATACTTGATTTCAACTTAATTCCTTAATTAATTAATCTCAAATTATTTAATTAACAACCCTTAATTACAAATTAATTAATCCTTAATTATTTGCTAATAAGTCTTTAATTATTTAATAAATTAATCTCTAATAAATTTTAAGATAAAACATTTATCTTATTAACTGCTAAATTATCATTAACATATGATTTAAAACAATTTATTCTTTTAATCAACACTTAATTACATTTCTAAATTAAGTTTTTTTAAAATAACTACAGAATTTAACTTAACAAGTTTAAGTTAAATAAATCACATAACTTAAAAACTTCGCTTACCTTGTTTAAAAATTTTAAAACTTGATTTGTTTTACAAAATTTTTGCTATAGTTTAAAACAGAAAATCCCCTTAGGTCAAAACAGAAAATCCCCTTAGGTCAAAACCCGAGTCAAACACACTAAAAACTCGAGCCAGCCTCGAGTCATCTGTCAAACTCACCTACTACGAGTCGCACATCGAAATACACGAGCACGACACTGAGTTGAACTTCATCTTCCCAAAACAACTTCCACCAGATACACAAATGACCACCGTGCACATGCACGCGTGATCGCTTGAACTCCGACCATCTTCACCGGCCTCGTCTCATCGCCGATGATCCCCCTTACCCTTCAGACCACCCAGATCCGAGGATCTCACCACCAAATCAAATCGAGCATAACGAACAACACAGACCCAAACCACCTCGACCAAAAATGGTTCGCCACGACGATCAAGACGACCGGAATCCACGTCCCTCCAACCACAGTATCGTCATTGACCCACGCAACTATCCCAACGCTCGCGATTGAGCCCGATGCGACAACGTCATCGAGATCACCTCGATATTCCACACGACCAAAAACCACACTATAACCCTAGGTCACCTTCCCTTGGCCTCTACAACAAACTACAAAATCTCCGATCAATTTTCCAGTGATCGACAACCCTCCAGCCACCCTTGACATCAACCCTAAACTCCATCTCGACATAGATCGTCGGCAATTGCCGATAATCCCAAAATCACTCATCTCAGATTATCCCATCAATTCCCTATCTAAAAATCAAGATTTTGCCACCTAAATTCATTATTTAACATTACAAATATGATCCTGTAATCAATAATTGAGATTAACATGTTTGATTTTTCCTTATTTTCTGATCATCACTGTGTTTTATATTTCTATAAAAATTTACTAAATATAAAATCTCAAAACTATTTTTAAAATTTATATTACATTGTAATGATCATTTTTCATTCTGAGATCAAAGCATATATCTGATTGTATAAGGAGATTTAGATTTTCGAAAGTAATACAAGCCAGTGAAAATAACAGAGGCACACATATACATACAGATATATACACATTTTAGCAGAGCAATTCAAAGCATATTATATATCCAGATATATATATTTAGATGGCCATTTATCAAAGGTAAACAAACCATATCATCACATCAAATTTCAAGGATGGTCACATGCATCAAGATATCAAACAAATTTAGCCTTTAAAAAAGATGTTTACTCACCATTTTTTTCTCCATTGTTGTTCTGATTCATGTTCCCAGACTTTAGTACTTGGCTTTTCTCTTCTGATTTCTTAATAGCAGCTTGTTCTTGTATATATTTTTAAACATTGGTTCAGTTCTTTGAAAAAGAAACTCTGTTGCTTGGTTATGATTCTTTTTAAAATCTTTGATTTTCTTTTGTTTCATCAATGGCAGTTTGTAATGGAAGTATAAATTTTCTTTTCAACTTAGCTTGTTCGAATGGGATAAATGAAGACATGTGGAGGTATAGAATAGAAGAGTGAAGCTTACAGGGTAAGCCAAACTGAGGTATTGTACAGATATTTACATATTTACATTTTCTTTTACTTTCTGAGATAGGTATTTTCTGGTGTAAACTTTTCTTCTTTGGTCAGATATTTGTTTTGACCAGCCAAGATTTTTATACAAACTGAAATGATTTTGAACAATTCGAAATGACCTTGTTTAGTACTTGAATTGATAGCATACTTATCCTATATATTTGTATATCCATATATGTATTTTTTTCTTGCCTTGCATATACATGTATTTCCATAGGTTATATATTTCTAGAATTATCTTTAAGTGTCTACTATAAAGTGATTATAGTTATTGTTATAATTTTAACTTATGTATTTATTTCTATTCCTAACAATAAACGTTTATATTTAAATTCTATTTTAAGTTTAACTATCAAACACTTAATTTATATTCATCTATTTTTATACTTATGTTTAATATTGACAAAATTTATTTTATTTCAAGCATTATTATCTAGATTACAACTATATATATATATATATATCCCTTTTTAAACTGAATAGTTTGTATTTCAATTTATCAGATTAAATAATATTGCCAAAATCCTGGGTCGTCACATTCCTCCCCCCTTAAATCTTTTCGTCCTCGAGAGTTTATTTCAACTTATCTTTGATACTATGTATATCCCTCATCTATACATATTATTTCCTTTACACACCAAGTTATCCTTAAATTTTAAACCACCATGGGTTTTTAATTCAAACAAATTCCTTTAAATTTTCAAACAACTCCTGTTTGAATCAAGCCCTTTCATTCAAATAATATTATTTATTATTTCTTTATCACTTTGAAACAATTTTCAAATTCTGGGCTCAGATTTAAAACTTCACAAATTTATATCATCTTCAGTTCAAATTTATAAGTCATACTTGCCTAAATGTTTTACTTCCCTAAAACATTTCATTTTGCTTACTCATTAATACACATTTATTATTAAACACAATAATCATTTATGATAATAACCAAGATTATCATATCTGGAAACCAATTCATTATTATCTTATTCTGAAACTTTTTCCCAAATTCAAGATTTAATTTCAGTTTGAATCCATTTCAAACTTACCTTTATTTAATTTCAATTTGGTTGTATTTCTATTACCTCTTAATTTAATTCCAATAGTTAACAACCAATTACCTTAATATTCATTAGAAAGAAATATTGCTTTATATATATCAAAATATATTCTTATATAAAATCATTTAAAATCTTTATATATGAAAATAACAAGTACGCTCTCATATGTATATATACACTCAACTCGTTCTAGGGTACTATTGACCCTATCTTTATGAGTACAGCCACCAGAGCCAAGTTCTCGCTTAACCTTTCAGCTCTGATACCAAATGTAACAGCCCGGAAATTTCGAACCCGAAAATTCCAGATAGATAGGAGAAGAAGAAAGAGATAGAAGAAGAAGAAACAGAAAACACAGTACTGAGTCTCACAAATCGCAGCGGATCAAAATATAATATCAAATAATAACAGTTTATAAAGAATACCTGTATCTATCAATTATATTTTTACATCAAAGTTACAGTCATACACAAACACTGGACATATACAAATCAAATATGCCTCAGATAAACAGAAATATATTACAGCAGAAACACTCCATACGTTCCTGCCATCTAACTCGTCTCCTGAGCTCTAGAACGTCCTTACTTGAAAATCTGTAATACTCGGTCTGACCCTAGCATTTCATCAAAGTAACACCCGGGTCAGGCTGGAATCCAGCGTGAGTAAACCCATATAATTTGAAATATCAAGTTTAAACATAACTAAACTCGGGTAACTCGTACCTTACTACGAGTTCTAACATGTTATAGCCCAGACTTATTTCACAACAATCCTTTAAGTACCACTTCGTAATTTCAATAGTCCAGTTTACTTAAATTATTCCATTCAACCCTAATGATTTCACATATCAATCTATAAAGAATTATTGTTGATTACAAATCGAAGTGGTTTCGGGTATTTACTGATACCCGACCCGGCCTCTTCGAATCCAAAGTTATTCATTAATCAAGTGTGTGAGTTAAACAATACAATTTATATTCGGGATTTCTTATTCACACAACAATTTATCTCAAATAGATAAACCAGATTATCACTGTTCAACAAAAATATCTCATATCTCAAAATATCACATATCAGAGATATCATCCAATTCAATTCATCCAATATCATTTAACCATCCTTAAGCAAGGTTATAGGATATATATTTCTTAATTAATTTAATTAATCTCCAATTAAATTAATCACCAACTTACTCACTTGGGTTACCTTAATCCTGCTTACTTACCATTAATTAATTACAATCCAATTAATAAATGTCCTCTTAATTTTCTATCTTAATTAATCCTCCTTGATTAATTATTCTTTAATTACATTAAGTAATTAATCTTTAATAAATCACTTAGATTAATTATTCTTAACCATTCACATTAATTAATCTTTAATTAATTCATTAATGATCCTTAATCACTTCTAGTAATTAGTTATTCCTTTAATTAATTACATTTAAGAAGTAATTTTTAAATTAATCACTTTATTAATTAACCTTAATTAACCTCATTCAGAAATTAATTATCCCTTAATTATTAATTAATAAACCTTAATTATCAATTAATAAAACTTAATTACAATTAATTAATTCTTAATTACTAGTTAATTAATCCTTAATTAACAATTGATAAATCTCTAATAACTTGATTAATTAATACTTGATTACAACTTAAATCCTTAATTAATTAATCTCGAATTATCTAATTTACAACGCTTAATTACAAATTAATTAATCCTTAATTATTTGCTAATAAATCTTTAATTATTTAATAAATTAATCTCTAATAAATTTTAAGCTAAAACATTTATCTTATTAACTGCTAAATTATCATTAACATATGATTTAAAATAATTTATTCTTTTAATCAACACTTAATTACATTTCTAAATTAAGTTTTTTTTAAAATAACTACAGAATTTAACTTAACAAGTTTAAGTTAAATAAATCACATAACTTAAAAACTTCGCTTACCTTGTTTAAAAATTTTAAAACTTGATTTGCTTTACAAAAATTTTGCTTTAGTTTAAAACAGAAAATCCCTTTAGGTCAAAACCCGAGTCAAACACACTAAAAACTCGAGCCAGCCTCGAGTCATCTACCAAACTCACCTATCTCGAGTCGCACATTAAAATACACGAGCACGACACCGAGTTGAACTTCATCTTCCCAAAACAACTTCCACCAGATACACAAATGACCACCGTGCACATGCACGCGTGATCGCCTGAACTCCGACCATCTTCACCGGCCTCGTCTCATCGCCGATGATCCCCCTTACCCTTCAGACCACCCAGATCCGAGGATCTCACCACCAAATCAAATCGAGCATAACGAACGACATAGACCCAAACCACCTCGACCAAAAATGGTTCGCCATGATGATCAAGACGACCGGAATCCACGTCCCTCCGACCACAACATCGTCATTGACCCACGCAACTATCCCAACGCTCGCGATTGAGCCCGATGCGACAACGTCATCGAGATCACCTCGATATTCCACACAACCAAAAACCACACTAAAACCCTAGATCACCTTCCCCTGGCCTCTACAACAAACTATAAAATCTCTGATCAATTTTCCAGTGATCGACAACCCTCCAGCCACCCTCGACATCAACCCCAAACTCCATCTCGACCTAGATCGTCGGTAATTGCCGATAATCCCAAAATCACTCATCTCAGATTATCCCATCAATTCCCTATCTAAAAATCAAGATTTTGCCACCTAAATTCATTATTTAACATTACAAATATGATTCTGTAATCAATAGTTGAGATTAACATGTTTGATTTTTCCTTATTTTCTGATCATCACTGTGTTTTATATTTCTGTAAAAATTTACTAAATATAAAATCTCGAAACTATTTTTAAAATTTATATTACATTGTAATGATCATTTTTCATTCTGAGATCAAAGCATATATCTGATTGTATAAGGAGATTTAGATTTTTGAAAGTAATACAAGCCAGTGAAAATAACAGAGGCACACATATACATACAGATATATACACATTTTAGCAGAGCAATTCAAAGCATATTATATATCCAGATATATATATTTAGATGGCCATTTATCACAGGTAAACAAACCATATCATCACATCAAATTTCAAGGATGATCACATGCATCAAGATATCAAACAAATTTAGCCTTTAAAAAAGATGTTTACTCACCATTTTTTTTCTCCACTGTTGTTCTGATTCATGTTCCCAGACTTTAGTACTTGGCTTTTCTCTTCTGATTTCTTAATAGCAGCTTGTTCTTGTATATATTTTTAAACATTTGTTCAGTTCTTTGAGAAAGAAACTCTGTTGCTTGGTTATGATTCTTTTTAAAATCTTTGATTTTCTTTTGCTTCGTCAATGGTAGTTTGTAATGGAAGTATAAATTTTCTTTTCAACCTAGCTTGTTCGAATGGGATAAATGAAGACAGGTGGAGGTATAGAATAGAAGAGTGAAGCTTACAGGGTAAGCCAAACTGAGGTATTGTACATATATTTACATTTTCTTTTACTTTCTAAGATAGGTATTTTTTGGTGTAAACTTTTCTTCTTTGGTCAAATATTTGTTTTGACCAGCCAAGATTTTTATACAAATTGAAATGATTTTCAACAATTCGAAATGACCTTGTTTAGTACTTGAATTGATAGCATACTTATCCTATATATTTGTATATCCATATATGTATTTTTTTCTTGCCTTGCATATACATGTATTTCCATAGGTTATATATTTCTAGAATTATCTTTAAGTGTCTACTATAAAGTGATTATAGTTATTGTTATAATTTTAACTTATGTATTTATTTCTATTCCTAACAATAAATGTTTATATTTAAATTCTATTTTAAGTTTAACTATCAAACACTTAATTTATATTCATCTATTTTTATACTTATGTTTAATATTGACAAAATTTATTTTATTTCAAGCATTATTATCTAGATTACAACTATATATATATCCGTTTTTAAACTGAATAGTTTGTATTTAAATTTATCAGATTAAATAATATTGCCAAAATCCCGGGTCGTCACAGTTGTGATAAGAGATAGTAAATAAATAGATTCTCAAGGGACAGGTTCTCTGGTCAAAAGGTGACTTTTCAGAGACTTGAATGAAGTGAAAAGATGGAGGCAAATTCAAACATTTGAATTCAAATTTGAATTTCAAATTTCTGTACCCTTGTCGACAACGTGGGGGGCCCTTGTCGACAGGTGTCTCTGAATTTTCATGATTTATTTCTCTTAAGTATTCTAATATATATATTTATTATTTTTAATGTCTATATAATATCTGGAATATTACTAGAATTATAGTATATTCCACAAAATATTATGATACTATTTAAAAATAAAAATAATAATAAAATAATAGTAAAAATATAATAAAATAATAAAAATTTTAAAATTCAAACGACACACCAATTCAAAATCAACCAATCAAACACCCAATCCTAAGCATGCAATTTCAACCAATGTATTGTAAACGTGTACCTTTTTCTGAGTCCGTTTCTTTGAATTCGTCGGAGTCGTGAACTGCCGTGAAACACATATTTGAATTATCTGTCTTCTGATCATCATCGCTTGAGGACGAATTTGAGTCATCTAGAGTAGCGGTAAATGAACGTTTTCATTTCTTTACGGAATCATTGTTTATAAGAAGATTTTGCTTATCTGGATGCGGACAGTCTCTTTTGATATGGCCTGGTTCGTCACAGTAGAAACATTTGATATAGTTTGGCACTACATTCTGATTACCAGAGTTCTTACAGTTGTTTCTCTTGAGATTATTCATCTTTCTGTATTTCAGGAATTTCTGAAAATTCTTGGTCATAAAGGCTATCACTTCATCATTATCGTTGTTTGAGTCTAATCCATCGGTCAATGCATTGAATGCAATTGATTTCTTTTCAGATGCTTTGCTTTCTCTTCTCCCAATCATTTGAACTTCAAACGACATTAGATTTCCAATTAATTCTTCTATCTTTAAGGTACCGATGTCATTTGCCTCTTCGATCGCAAGTGTCTTTTGATCCCATTCTGGAGTAAGAGAATTTAAGATTTTTATGACTTGATCTTCTTACGAAAATACCTTTCCCAATGATATTAGAGAATGCACAATATCCTGAAATCTACTATACATATTTGGAATAGACTCATTAGGATTCACTTTAAATAATTGAAACTGATTTGTGAGCATGGAAATTTTGGTATGTTTAACTTTGCTTGTTCCTTCGTGAGTAACTTGCAAAGTTTTCCAGATTTCATATGCAGACTTACAAACTGATACTCTATTAAATTCATTCCTATCAAGTGAACAAAACAGAATATTCATCGCTTTAGAGTTATTTTGTGCGACGGCCTTTTGCTCAGCAGTCCACTGTGCAAAATCAGTTGCGGGTTCAAAATATTCAGTCTGTGTGATATTCCAAGTGTCTAGTCCTACAGATTGTAAATATATTTTCATCCTACATGCCCAATATGCATAGTTACTGCCATTAAAAAGTGGTGGTCTGACAGTAGACTGACCTTCTACAAATGAACTAGTGACAGAGGTAATAGAACCAGAGTTGGTAGTAGTAACAGTACCAGTGTTGGTAGCCATTTTGAAATTTTTCATAATTCAGATTATGAAACTTTGAAAACCTTGCTCTGATACCAAATGTGAGAAATGCGGATTACGGATCTTAAGGCTAGAATTAACACTAGAGGGGGTGAATAGTGTTTTAAGGAATTACTAATTCTTTCTGAGTTTATATTAATTTGAACACAAATGTATGCAATATTCAGACACAGATATGATCACAGAATCAAACACAGACGCAGATATAAAGTAAAAATAATAAAGGAAAGAACACACCGGATTTTATACTGGTTCGGAGTTACCCTACATCCAGTCCCGCAACACAAGTACGGATTTCCTTTCAAAATCAATTCTTACAATTACACCCTCGATTTCAAGGCCACGAGGTACACCGCTCCAGATTCACAATCCTCTGGGTAGAGATACTTGATTTTACGGGCAACAAGTTCACCCGATTGATTTTCCAGGCTACAATCACACCTTTTCTCGCTCGATTGATTACAAAGAAGTCTATAATTCTGAATAGCACTGGGACCTTGTTGAGATAGTGATAGAGAATCAAAACAGAGATGATCTAGTTAGATTTAATGGTGATTTCGGCAGAGTAATGGTAAATATGTATATAAAGAAATGTGGAAGAAGAGGAGTGAAATCAGAGAAAATATGATTGTAAATTCGTTTAAAACAGCCCCTATTTATAGTAGAACAACAGCCATGTCCTTTCGTGAAAGGATATGACGAATAGACACTTCTTTCGAAATTCAAACTTTTGAAATAAACTGTCACCTTATCGATAAGGGTTCCTTGGGGTTGTCGACAGGCCTGAGTTATTTTTGGTAATTTGTTTTTCTTTGAAAATAACTTCTATCTTGTATTAAAACTATTTTAAACTTTATAAATATACTTAACTATAGTTAAAATACATAAATAAGTATAGAGAATAATATTTTGGTATATATAAAATTTTAATTACTATAATTTTATATTTAAATCTAAGTATAAATATTAAAAGTTAAATATATTATATTTAAAAGATAGTTTAAAACCAAGGATAATTTGATATTGAAAATAAAGATTATTTTGAGGCTAAAAGTATTTTAAAACCACGATAGATGTTTTTGATTTAAAAATGAAGATTTTGAAATCATTTTGAAAACAAGATATAATTTTGTAAAACATTTGAATAAAAGTTAGTGGATACAAAACAATGTTCCACTAGATTTTTCGTAGGTTCCATCCTACTTAGGGTTCCATCCCTTTAACGGGCTCGAAGTGGATTCCATTCCACGAATAAAATGGATTTTAATATATCAGTGCTTTTCTAGGAGTTTTAACAAAATTCCTAACTAAATTACTTGTCTTGAAATCTTGAACTCTTGATAATCTTGATACTCATGAGTCTTGAATCTTGATATCTTCGATCTTGAGTTCATCAGTTCTTGAATCTCTATACTGTACAGTCTTCATTCTTTGGTACATGTATATATATCATGCATATACATATATATCTAAACAATAATGTTAGTATTTATATTTTATAATCTTATTCTAAGGTTGTTGTCATCAAAACCAACTTCTCAAGGACTAACAGAATAAACTCAAAGCTGATGGAGAAGGACTTAGAACAACTCAAGAAGAAGATAGAAGGAGCTAGCAAGTGGAAGAAAGTGATTTGGACGAGCCAAAATAACTCGGTGCCGAGTTATTCTAATGACTAGGGAGGCTTTTTGGTCTCTTGTATGGCACTGGGCTAACTCTTATACTTTGCTGCAAGCGGGCTTCTGGGCATTTATGCATGTTTTATTGTAAATGCCAACCTACCTGCAACTGAAGAGGGATCTTCCTTCTGCTTCATCTCCTCTAGCTCTCTAACTTTTAGATCATGAACTTTTTCTTCACTCCTATCCTCTACCTCTAAAACACTTAAAAATTCTATTGTAAATCTAGGATGCACTAGATTCTGGCTAGATCTGAGATAAATAGTTGTAATCCAAAGAGAGAACAACTAATAACAAAGATTAAAGTGCACGTAGGCCGGAGATTACGTCGAACCACAATAAAAATTCTTATGTGTTCTTGTCTTTCTTCCTGCTTTTGCTTTATTTTGAATAGGACTGGTGCTTTCATCTGATTTTCGGGTATTGATCCATTTTATATATTAACACTCACCTCTTTATTCTTCCATTCGTGAAATTCATCGCTGGTCCCATTGACTTTTTTGGACCATTTCTATTTTTACATCTTTAATATTCTCTATTTTCATTCCTTTAAAATTTTGCTCATATTTTAAATCTCCTCTAAGTTCTTGAATTTTTTTCCTCTTGATTCATATCTTCTTCATTTTTACCTCCTTTGCTTTCATACTTTACATTATTTGCATCATCTTTGCTTACTTTATTTTCTTCATCTTCTTCTTTTTCATCTTCTACATGTTCTTCTTCCTCTTTCACTTTATCCTCTATTTTTATTTCTTTTTCCAACTTTTCAAATTTTACTACCTTGGTAGCCTCCTTTTTTCACTTCATCAGTTTTTGTATGCTCTTCAATTTCTATACTTTCGATTTTCTCTTTGGTTACTTCTTTGTTCATTGGTAGTTGTCTATCTTTCATTTGCTGAAATTTCTCTTCTGCAACTTTCTACTCCATATCATTCTTCATTATCTCTTTCTCTTTATTCGCATCATTCTCTCTAAATCATAGTTTTTCTTTTCATCCTTCTCATCGCTAACATATTTTCTTCAACATATTGCATTTCATTCTTGTTAGCTTCCATATCCAAGTATCATGTCTTTTCATCTTTAAATTCAACTACGTTGAGTGCCCATAAAAGTGTAGAATCTTTTTTGTCTTCTTTAATGAAGTTAGATCTTGTGTGAAGTTTAGTGAAAGTTGATCTACATTCAAAAGCAAAATGCCCAAATTTACCACAATTATAACATTTTATTTAAGATTTATCATATCTTGGTCTTCCATTTTGATTTGTATTTCCTCCTCTTTCTCGATCTCTCGAGCATATATATTTTTATTTCTTTCTTCTTTATCGACAAATTTGTGGATGCCTCCATCCTAGTTTTGGCTAAGACCTCTACCTCTTTGACTCTGACTTCTTCCACTTTTATGTCCTATTTTCCCGCAAGGTGAGTTTTTCTTGAAGAGCTTGCTCCAATGACTCTTCTTTAACCTTTTTCTTTAATTTTTCTTCAATGGATTGAAGTGAACCCATGAGTTGATCAATAGTCATGGTTCCTAGATCTTTAGATTTTTATATTACTATAACTGTGTAATCAAATTTTGAATCTAAAGATCGTAGAATTTTCTCAACAGCCCTAGAATCTTTCAATTTTTCTCCATATTTTTTATTTGATTTACAATAGATAAAACTCGAGAAAAATAATCATTGGCTAATTCTAATGATTTCATATATAAAGATTCAAACCCGCCTTGCATAGTTTGTATTCTAATTTTCTTAACTTTGTCAGTTCCTTCAGAAGCGTTCTCCAAAATCATCCATGCTTCCTTACTAGTTTGTGCATTAGCTATCTTCTCGAACATAGCTTCATCCAAACCTTGGTAAATGAGCATAAGAGCCTTCCGTTCCTTTATCTTATAATTCTTCAAATTATCCCTTTTAGTTTGGGATAAAGTGGTAATATCGTTGGGTTCTTCTTACCTATTTTCTAAGATATCCCGCACATCTTGTGATCCAAGCAGCGCCTTCATACGAATGTTCCAATTATCATAATACTCCTTTAGAAAGGGAACTTGAAAAGGAGTCGTTCCATTTGCCATCTTTCTTGATTAGGAACCTAGCTCCAATACCAATGTTGAAAGTTTTATAAGAAGAAGAAGAAGTGAACGTAATTTGCAAATGCAGAATAAGAGAAATATTTTTGTAAAGTAGGAAATGAAGCTTTATTGCAATTCTTTTTTTTCTACTTTGTTTGCTTACATTTGTTTGCATTTTCTTACATATGCTTGCATACAAAAGATGATAGAAAGCATTCTTATTTATAGTAGTACATTCCATAGAGTTTTCTTCAATTCCCTAGAAAATCTATTTTCTAGCCTTCTCTAGATTCCATATTTAGATAAGTCTACATTTTTCTCTAAGCTAAATTTTAGTCTCTTCAATGTACCATAATTCTCTCCATTAATACCAAAATTAATAATGTCTAAATTAATTGATGTTTTCTAAAACAATTAATTAGGCCAAAATCAAGTTTATTTCCAAAGGTATTAGGAAGAAAATTGATGTTATCTTTACCATATCAACTAAAAGGATAAGTGTTTAGAATAGTATTTGATAACAAAATATACAATAATCATGAATTTAACTGGATTACTGTGCTTGTTATATGAGAATAACTTTAGTTGTTATGTGCTAGTGCAATCATAAAACATGATGTCTAACTATAAGTTGTGCATAAATTAAAAAAAAGATTCAAGTTTAGCAATTATGTTGCGTCTACTAAAGCAATTTGACTAGTTTAGACTGGTTATACAATTTCATATGTGTTATTGGGAGAACTTATTGGTCTACATTTCAACACACATTATATAAGATCACCGGTGTCCTAATTCTTGGATATATGAATCCATGTAATAACATTAGGATATTTTTGAATATTTAAGAACTGAACTTTTATATTAACTTTGTTCAGCAGTGCTTAACATTTACTAGATTGGTAACATGTGGAGAGAACATCCCACTAAATAATGGTATTATTTATCAGATCTTTACCACCATCATTGTTAGGGTTGTCTTGCATATGGAAATAGAAATGATGATTTTGAATTGGAATAGTCCTGCATTATTAAATAACTTGGAGAAGTTGTATATAAATATGAGTTTGTAGGTACGTATACCTTTTGTTACAATAGGTGTGTGTCAACTCGTATGCATACGCCATGTGTTGGAGATGGGAAACTTGGTCCTACCGCCATAACATTGTTGAAACTGGGCCAACCCGTAACGGAAGTTATGGATGAATTACAATTTTTTCCCTATTGGATCTTTATTGGGCCTATGAAGTCTAATTTATTTAGAACGTTTCTAGATTTAATTTAAACAAAATATTTTTTCATTTAAATTGTATTAATAGATTGAATTTTATATAATTTATTTTTTAAATTAAGTACAAAGGTACATATATGTATCATACACATATGTGTATGTGTATGCATGTGTAACATAACAATCTGTGCAAGGTACAACATGCTTGTATATAAATGTTAGGATTTTCATCGCAACAAACATGCTAACTCATCTTATATGTATTATATATTGTCCAAATAAATGTATGTATGTATATACACAAAAATAAACTTGATATTTTAAAATAAGTGTTAAAACAATATAAATATTTGCATATATATATATAATATGTATTACATAAATGTGATATATATATATACACATATATATTTGTGTGTGTGTGTATATTAAATTGGATAACAATTGGATGAATGGTTATATATATATATTATGCAAAAGCTTCTGCCATTTCTTCTTCTTTCGATCTAGTCTAGCATCATTTCTACCGTGTCTATCTATTTCTCTTTGCTCCCCTTCGCTTCATCCCCCTATGCGTAAGAAAAGGAAGAACATAAAATCTTTGGTTGCCTCAGATCTGGATTCTGCGGATAACTCTTTGACTCGTTCTGGCCGTCGTTTCAGTGCCAATTCCTCCCCTTTGGTCAGTGACTCGAAGAGCTTGCCCGATTCTTTGTTTGCTTCTCTAGTGTCGAAGTCTGTTTTTCAATCTCCTGATGGATTGGCCGCTAATATTGCTTTAACACATGCCACAGTCTATAATCCTAGTCATTCTTAGAGTGCAACTGTCAGTTCTCCTATGATTGACTGGGGTCTGATAGGTTTTGTGAATCCCCATCTTGGCCTGTTGGCTGACATCGAATCGCAATCTACTTCTGCTCCTCATCTTGTTTACGGATCCCTTAGCCTTGGTAAGCATTCCTTATCTCCCGTATTAGATGCCAGTTGTAATGCTTCATGCTGGAATAAGACCTCTGTTGGGATGAATAATGAAACAGTTATTAGTGATTTGGATGAAGGGAATAATGATAATGCCATGGGCAATTTGAATTTGATTGAGTCTTTGTGCTCACCTATTGTTTAGGCAAATACACAGCCTTCTGATGATGCTACAAGTCCTTATCGTGCCATTGAAACTAAAGAACCTGATAAGGAAGTTAAATGGACCTCGTTGTTCACTTCTTTGCCGATAAATGAGAGTGTATACGACCCTCGTTCTTTTAAATGGTTGAAATCGATGGAGTTATGGAACCTCCCGTGGAGGTGTTACAAGCAGACATTGATCATTAAGCTACTGTTCTGGTTGGTTTTTTCTTGGATTCCAACCCGCCGTATTCCGCGGTAAAAGAACATTGTAGCAACGTTTGGAAGGTAAGAGGTAGGCTACTGGTGCATATGGATAGCTGTTTTCTTTACTTCCAGTTTTCAAGGCCGGAGGAGCGGCTCTGTATCCTTTGACTGGAACCAACTTCATTAGAGGTAAGCCTATTATAGTTACTTCATGGAATCCATCTATCGATAGCGCTAGAGGGCATGTATTGTCTATTTCAGTTTAGACATATTTTTCGCATGTCCCTTCTGTTTTGCAACCTTGATCAGTCTAAATTGGCAAGTTAATATTGTTAGGAGAACGAAGTGTTTTGATGCTAATATGGTTGCTAGGGAAAAGCTTGTATTTGCTAAGGCACTGATTGAAATATTCCCAGATAAGCCTCTCTTGGATAAGATTAAGGTTAGAGTAGCAGAGGACATGTTACAAAGGTAGTTGTTCAATAAGGTTGGAAACCAGACATTTGAATGACTTGTCAGTCCTTTGGACACCTTGAGGAATCTTTAACTTTTTGGATAGACGTTGGTACTCCTACAGTTGCTCCTCTCCCGCTAGCTGATAGCGTCCCTCTTCATCGACCTCCGGTCATGAAGTGGGTCTAGAAAGTTTGTCCAGGCCTCTTCCCGGATATTGTCTTCTGGTGAAAGTTCTCCCGTTGTGATAATTGAGGAATAGGTCCCAGTTTCCATGGTTCCCTCTAAGAAAACCTAGATACACGTCCTTTCTGATATGACTTATTACCTAGTGAGTGATACCTATTACAAGTTTGTGAGTGATGTTATTGGTGAGAGTAGGCGGCTATACTATCATTTGAGGGTGAGGGTCTTTCCCTTACCAGGGAGGGAGTTATTGGTAAGGATAACATACGATAGTTTTGCAATATCACTTGGGATAGGAGATTTGTTTACAGTGATGGTTCCATCGTCTTTGATCCTTCCCTTGCCCAGCTTTTCTCTGAGTTTGTTCTTGTCTATGGACCGGTCCTGGCAACCCCTTCTTTGGGAATCTTGTCTTGGTCTTTAGTAGTTTAGGCGTGTAGCTTAACTCCTGCTCTGTATATTTATTATCTAATAGTAACTGAGATGTTTATGCCTCTCACTTGTATTTCTTTTTATAAGTGGGATGACCACTATAAAACCATTGAGCTGTTTTGTGCATGTGCAGATCACTTGTTTTCCTCTCTATTTTAATAATAGTGGCACATCCCATTATAATGCCGGCTTACCCCTTTAAAATATATATTATGCAAAGTTGTTTTTTTATTAATACATGTATGATTTACAACAATAAAATTAATATATATATATATATGTATGTATGTATGTATGTATTTATAATTATATTTTAATATCTAAAAATACTTATAAATGTATGTGTTTGAATATATATATATATATATTATATCAATTATGAAATTAATTAAAACTAAATATTTCTATATCTTATAACATTCCAGATCTAATACACAACATAAAAATATTTTATTATAATATTATATTATTAAATTATTTATATAAATTTATTAGTCGAAAAACATTAAAATAATATTAAAAAAATTATACATATTATTTAAAAACAAAATTTTATGAAATTCGAATATGATATTATAAGGTCATAAAAAATTTCCATAATTTTCTGAGTTAAATTATATTTTTTATTATTTAATTAATTTTGGCTGTTATCATAAATGGTTTTTTAAAAATAATAAATTTGGTTTTTAAATTCTGGTATTTTGCCAAAGGTTAATATGATGATGGAAGTTTTTTATAAAATTTAAAATATAATCTTCGAGTCATATATTATTTTATGTTAATTATATAACCTTTATTTCGATTTAAATAATATTAAAAATAGTAAATAATGACAAAAAATTATTTTCCTATTACCTAAAATTATATTTACTATAAATTTTCATAAATTAAATATTAGATCAATTGTTGACAAGATACGGTGACACAATGAATTATAGGTTATTTAAATTTGTGTAATATGACTTATTAATATCAATATAATAAATTAATAAATATACATATAAATTAAAATAAATAATTTGAGCTGTGTATACATAAGATCTAAATAAAAAAAATTATTATAAAAATAATCATTCAATATGTGACAACTATCATACATATATGAATATCACCCAACAAATAATATAAATATGATATATATCTACAAACAATGGAATATTATATATGAATTATAATTTATAGGAAATAAGAAAACATACCAAAACTATGCCTTGAAGTACACCTTGCTATGATGAATATCCCTCCTTATAACTCTTCTTAGTTCGGTAGACTGCTAATCTTTGAATTGTAGACCGTTGACTATCCAATAATTGTTAATTGGAAATTGATTTGAGATGAACTTTGACGGAGCATTGTGTAGGTGTGGCCGGCCAGCAAAGAGAAGAAAATAGTGACCAAAAATGATTAATATGCATCGGGGTTAGGTGTCTTTTTATAGTGGAAGGAATAGAAAGAAAGGTGGATCATATCTCTTACCCCTTCCCCCTAAGTCTGAGCCATCTTTCTAAAATACCCCTAGCTCATTTTTAGCCGCCCTCTACATCCTTTTCGTCAAAATTTCAGACCCCTTTAATAGGCTTTAAGCCCAAATAAGTATTATTGATTAAATCTAATTAATTGCTTATTGATATCGTATATCGATCGATATATTTATAACTATTAGAAATATGCAATAATTTTTATTCCTCAAATCATATTCAAAATTTTATAATTAATATTTCATAAATATTAATTAATTTAATTAATTTATAACAATTATAAACTAATTAAATAGTTTGGTCTAAAGAGACTTCATCATATCGGTTGTGTGACTCGTCGGGTGTAAATTTGGTCAGCGATTAACATCGAACTATTCGAATGTTAACGTTCACACGTCACTTAGCAGGTAATGTGAAATTTTGGCCAAATTTATCGATTATTTCATTTCGGTAAAATCCAATTTTACATTAATAAGCATTACCCGGTTGTGACATTTATTTTATACTGATTCTCTTCGTCAAAACTATATCACTTTGGACTTATGGAATTTGGTAATGGTCAAAATTCCAATATCGTTCATATTCAATTCTATAGTCCAAACACAAATTCCTTGATTCAATAATAATAATTATTATTAACTGAAATGCTCTGGCCAAAGACTATGACTTTGAATTTGACTTGAGATGACCATGATACTAATCCTATATAACCGAGGAGATGAATCCTCTCTTGAATAGTACTTCACTACCAATACTTCCACTCGACCCAACTTTAGTCACTCGAAGGACACCATGCGATGATATGACTATAATCAAAGTGGAGCTTTCTTATTGTAGATCTATTGTATTCTCAAGTCGAGAGAGTTGTGTAAATCAGTCACATGGATATTTTTTGTTTAACCTTAGTTATATTAACCAATAGAAAATTATCGAGTGAGTCGTTTCATAATTATCCAATAACTATCAGTACGTAACCTCTAGGTGCCCCCAGCAGCCTTGAGTAATACACTGCCCTACATTTGGAGAGCGTTATGTACTCTAGTCTCAACGGATACGTCAATATCCAGTCTCGATGCATCTTGACTAGGAACATTTAAAATGGTATATTTATTTTCATTGTGATAAATTACTCATGATTCATCTTTGTAACTACTATTACAAAATGTATCATTTATGGATTTTCTATTAAATATACTTTTAATTAAATTAATTAATTCATATAACACATTATATAGAGTATATAATAGAAAAAACACCATTTATTTTGTAAAAAATTAGTTATCGAGTCAGATATATGTAACAAATTATGGTTATCGAGTTAGATATATGTAAGAAATTACATATTACCCCTAGGACATACCCCTAGCTCTATCAATCTTCCACTTGCACTTAGGGTCTCTTATGGATTCTTATTCCAACTTCTCTAATCGGTTTTCTCAAAACCGATCGGGTCAGTTCCTTAGTGGATGGGTATGCTATTATGTTTCAATTATCTACTATGTCAATCAACTCTCTACGATGCTGATAAAATACCTTTATCCTATGGAACAATTCGGATTATCTCTCTCCGCTGCTGATAAACTACCTTTATCATGCTGTTATGCCCTCAATGAACGGGTCTGTTATGAACTACATAGTGACATTATTATCATATAACAATGTTGTGGGATTCTCAACATTTGGAATCATCTTCGGCTCAGTTATAAATTTGTGCATTTATATTTATATACATTTCTTTATTGCTGCCTATTAAAGCTGATGTACTTAACTTTTTCCATTGAATCAGCTACAGTCTTTCATTTGGAATATTTCCAATTTAAAAATTCTTAACTTGAATTTGTTATTGACATGTTATACTCTATCACTTATGAAGTTTGAGTCTAAATACTCCTTCATAAGAAGTTTGTTGTTCTGTAAATAGTTCTCTAGTATTTTATAAATACACGAGAACATTTCAAACAACCATTTAGTGATATCAATTTGGATTTAATATTTGCTTCATGTATCAAATGCGTAAACAAATCACGATATTATAGACAACATAATATGTATGATAATTCCTATTGGCATGCATAAGGAATTCATCTCACATGTTCTGTATTAAACAATTTAATAAGGTGCCTTTACATATCGATTTGGGACTTTCCCAATATCTTTTATACTCATTATAAAAGACATCATTTACAGCCCAACATCGAGTTTTAAACAAATAAGGCTGAGTTTAATACAAGTACATCGTTAAAATCAGCAATGTGTTGATTACTTACAATTTAGAAATATCACCGTACATTTTAACGTTCTTTCTTATGAACGCATGCTTCCTCTGCATTTTGATGGATAATCAAACTATTTGATATTTTTATCGAAATATTTGTTCAATTCTAATGCTTATAAAGTGATACTTTCTATCATCTCTTGGATCATATCCAAAGACTCACAGACTCAATATCGCTCTCACCGACTTCGAGACATTTTGGTTATTATATGTAAACAACTTACTCTAAATCATTATTATGAATTTTTGTTTCAATACATACATACCAAACATAAAGTCATACTAAGTGATAATTTTTTGAGTAAATCTGAATTAACTTGAGCGCATTGAATATTGAATCTATTAAACTAATTTCAACAATTGAAATTTGCGATGTTATTCTTATTAGTGTTGCTCATTATATTCCAACTGCATTAGTCTTGCTCTCGAAAACACATTCGCGACTGATGGATCATATCCCTTTCGAGTACATTCACCAAAATCATATTTTGATAATGTACTTGATATCTATTTCGGACCTGCACATCATACCATATCATAGAATCAACACTCTTAATGGTTTATTTAAACAACTGAGGATTATATATTTTCAACATTGATAAGAAACTCATAGTTTCACTTTAATATGCGAGAATACTTATTAGACACTCTAATGCGATATCATTTAGGTTAGTTAATTTCATTTCATCTCATGTAATCAGTTTTATCATTGGATCGTATCTAATTCCATTTTACCACTAATAACTTAGAAAAAAATTCCTTCACTATTAAGTTGGTATTTCTTGAAACAACAATTGCTTCTCAATGCAATAGAACATGTATTATGAACACTTTATGAATTGCCTTTTATTTAAAACCGATTTAGTTTTAGTTTACAAAACTTATGTTCAAAACGTAAATATGTCATTCAATGATAGTCCTTCCCAAACTCCTTTTGGGGAGATTCATACAAGATCCCTCTTGAACAATTATTACGTGCAGACTTTCGACTCGCACAACCTGCTAACTCCTAATTAGTCTAGAATATGTTGGGGTTTCTTATAAACCCTTATCTTGTATGATTTTGTAAACTATTATTCAGATGAAATAATATTAACCTTGTGTACTACTCTTAAGTACACAATCTTATAGAAAGAAATTAACTCAACTTCACTCACAATTAATCGTACTTTGTCCAACAAAGTCTGATTACTCCTTGACGTTACATTATTATGTATCATAGGACGAAGTGATCTTTGAGACTGAATCTTTATTCATACTAGGTACATATGGAACTTTCCAATATACTCACCCATTCAATCATATCGAATTAGTTCTATCGCATGTTATATTATTTACTTTCGTTTTGTACTCTATGAATCTATCTTAGTCATATTACATATGTATCAAATACATATGTCCATGTGATAATCATCGGTGAATATGACGAAGTACGTGAAACCGTTTTGGTATTAATAGACTTTCGATTGCATACGAAAAGTTCATCAACTCTTATGATGCTTCCACTAAATGGGTGCATAGCCCATAATTATTTGAGATATAATTAACCAATACATATGATTCATGATCATATAATAAAACTATTTCTCAAAACTATGGCTTAGTCTATAATTTCAAAAAAATTGTAAATAATTTTAGATACTTTTGTACTTTCTAATGCATCACTTTTATTATGAAAAAATAAATACCATATTGCAGTTGTATTTCATTATCAATATTCATAATATTCACACTGAATATAACTGTCTGTTTTTCAGTCGGCATCGAAAAATAGTCATTATTTCATAAATAACATTAAGTATGTTTTACGAAAACATTTTTCATAACTTGATGCAATTAATAAGTGCTATATGACTTACTTCCACTATTTCCGCCATTACTATAATAGTGTATTGAATTAGAGGTCCATTATTCACTTACTATAGATTATTTATTTCATATATTGCAACTAGTTTACAGCGGAGAGTTCTTTGATCAAATATCTTAAACTTAAAGAAATAAATATCATAGAAATAATTTTCTATATGAAAATAAATTTTAAAATAGAAATCGTATTTTTTATTCCAATATTAAGTATCAATTATTATTCTACAATTCTCGTTTTCGATGTTTCTTTATGAAGCAGAAGTGACTATTCATTCTCTTCAACCCAATGAAATGAATCACATCTGCTCTTGTACATTCGTTTTCCTTTGTAAATGATCAAATCATTCAAAATAAAATCCTTACTACAATATCATAATGAACTCTTTACAAAAGCGCATTCGATTATCCTCAACTTTTAAGGATATCAAATATGTTGCACTTTACATAAACTGATCGAACAAACATTTCAGCAATCAAGTTCTTAGATTTATATTGTAGTTTTGGTCTACTATTACATTGAACTTAATACAATCCTTTTGTAATAAATCAAATTGAATACTCGATCTCATAGTATGGTTTATTGGCTTATTTCGAATGAACTATATTCATCGAAGAATCATACATTATGAACTATGAACACACACCATATAACTCTTTTATGTGATAGTATATGGATCAAATATCCATAGTCTCATATTGCTTGAGTTCGGAACTCATAGGATGCAATATATGGTCTTAACCAAATAAACACGTTAGCAACCATACTACGAACATATTAAGCGGTTGTAAAATTTGACACTTGCATGAGTACAGAAAACATTAACATGAAAGAATAATTTATTAGTAAGTATATTTTATATTTCTATTTGTCAATCTTTGATTTAAATCATTTGTATATCTTAATTAATAAACGTTTTATGAAATTTTTTATCATTGTAGATTGTTATAACATTATATACCATATGTTCTTTCAATATTAGAAGGGTTAAATGTTATCATTTCATTTTTTAATAAGGCTCACACTGGTCTTTTTTTGTTTCACCAAAGCCTAAGCAAAACATGGAAGTCATTCGAATTCAGTAGTGGGTGTTAGGACCCGTTTGTCTTAGGATTCTGACCTTGAGTCTGCTCAATAAATCATAGCCCCACAAACGATGGATAACTCCTTATCGGTTGTATCACATACAACTCCTAACCCTTTGGTACCTTGTCTAATTCTGGTTTGACCTTGAATTTGCTCAAAAAATCGAAATGAAATTATTCACTCATACTTACCATATCGCGACGACCAAAATATATTTAATATATTAATAATACTACACATAACATCCGCCGCTTGAGTCTGCTCAACAACTAAGGAGTATGCAAATAATTTATTAATATATATATATATATATATACGGTAAAGGACAACATTATATTGAAGATACATAATCTTCAATATATTATATTGAGTGATATCGACTCATGGAATAATATATACTTATAAAATACCCTCATGATTCAAGTGTCAGACACATTTGAAATCATGGTATATATACGTTTACGTATGCATTTATTTCTTAAGTCTGTTTAGGTTTCTTTAATGTTCTACCTTTACTTTATACAATCATATTATATAAGTTTTATTATTATATAACTCTATATTTTATATTACTTATATAATAGTCTTATGTATAACATTATATTAATTAAATCTTTATTTATTTAATTTTAATTAATCAACATTTTAAATAATTTCATATTATTTTAATATAACATTTATATTAAATGTTTATTACATACTATTACTTTTATAGTATTACACATATATCTTATGTACGTATATATTAATTTAATTAATTAACCTTTAACTTATTTATTTAATCAATTAACCTTTAATTAATTTATTTAATAAAATTTTTTAATTCAATTATATTAATTTGAAAATTCAGTTCATATACTTACATGTATACTTATGTTATTTTAAAAACAACATAACATATATCATAATATATAACACATGTATGCATTGATTAATTAATTAACTTATTTTATTAATCTTATTAATAAATTTCAAAAAATTTAAATCAATTTCTATTATTTTTCAAACATTTTGAAAATCTTTATTATATTATAACTTTTATAATATTTGTATATCTTATTTTAAATTTAAGTCTTAAATTTAATGTCTTATATTTAAAATTTCAAACAATTTTGAAAATTAGTCTAAGGCCCAATTCAAATTGGGCCTTTTCTATTAAGGGAAACTTTTGGGCTGTGAGCTTAATAGTTAACCCTAACATGACTAATTTAGACTGCATAGGCTATTGGGCTCTAATACCATTATTGAAACTAGGCCAGCCCGCAGCAAAAGTTATGGATGAATTTCAAAATTGATTACCATATTGGATATTTATTAGGCCTATGAAGTCTTATTTATTTAGAACATTTCAAAATTTAATTTAAATAAAATATTTATTTCATTTAAATTATAATCAATAGATTGAATTTTATTTTATTTATATTTTAAATTAAGTATAATGGTACACATTTGTATCATATACATATCTGTATGTAAGTACATATGTAACATAACAATCCGTGCAAGGTATAACATGCCCATATACAAAAGTTGGGATTTTCATTGAAATGGACATGCTAGCTCATTTTATATGTATTATATGTTGTACAAATATATGTATGTGTGTATGTACATATATGCAAACTTGTTATTTTAAAATGAGTATTAAAACAAAATAAATATCTGCATATATATAATATGTATTACATAAATGTGATATATATATATACATATATATATATATATATATATATTTGTACATATATTAAATTAAATAATAATTTGATGAATGATTATATATTTATATGTATATATAAATTATGCAAAGTTGTTTTTTTACTTATACATGTATGTTTTATAGTAATAAAATTAATATATATATATGTATGTATGTATATATCGTTTTATGTATGTATTTATTTATAATTATATTTGTAATATTTAAAAATATTTATAAATATATGTATTTGAATATATATATATTTTTATTTATTTTATATAATTATATCAACTATTAGATTAATTAAAGTTAAATATATATGTATATCTTATAACATTCTAGATCCAATACACAGCATAAAAATATTTTATTATAATATTATATTATTAAATTATATATATATATAAGTCTATTAGCTGAAAAAAATTAAAATAATATTAAAAATAATTTTGTAACATATTTTTCAAATTTTAAATTTTATAAAATTTTAATATAATATTATAAGGTCACAAAAACTTTGCCATGATTTTCTAAGTTGAAATTATATTTTAATTATTTAATTAATCTCGGCCATTATTATAAATGATTTTTAAAAATAATAAATTTGATTTTTAAGTTCTATAATTTTTCCAAAAGTTAATATGATGATGGAAATTTTTCATAAAATTTAAAAATCATATGTTATTTTATAATAATTATATAACCTTTATTTTGATTTAAATAATATTAAAAACAGTAAATAATTACAAAAAATAATTTATTGTTACCTAAAATTATATTTATTATAAATTTGCATATGTAAAATATTATATCAATTTTTAACATGATATGGTGACATAATTAATTGTAGGTTATTTTACTTTGTGTAATATGACTTATTAATATAAATACACTAAATTAATAATATATATATATATTAAAATAAATAATTTTGGCCATGTATACATTAGATCTAAAGTAAAACTGTTTTTTATTATACATACATACACATAACCATTCAATATATGACAACATTCATACATATAGGAACCTTACATAATTAACAATATAAATATGATATATATGTAAAAGCAATGGAATATTATACATGAAATATAATTATATGAAATAAGAAAACATAACAAAACTATGCCTTGAAGTACACCTTGCTATGATGAATATCCCTCTTTAGAACTTTTCTCAATTCGCGAGACAGATAACCTTTGAATTGTAGACCGTTGACTATCCAATGGTTGTTGATTTGAATTTGATTGAGATAAACTTTGATGGAGCTTTATGTAGGTTTGGTAGGCCAAAAAAGATCAATATGCATTAGGGTTACGAATCTTTTTATAGTGGAAGGAATAGAGAGAAAGATGAATCATCTCTGTTAGGAACTGGAGATAGTGGTTTTGATGACAACAACCTTTGTAACTTATTTTATTATAACTTATATACTAACACTATTGTCTAGATATATATGATTATTATTATGCAGGATATATATAAGGCAGGTACTGATTATTGAAGACTGTATGGTATAAAGATCAAGAATGAAGAAATCAAGTTTGAAGACTCATGAGTATCAAGATCAAGATTTCAAGATAAGTGTCTAGTTTTTGTTAAAACTTCATAATAGCACGGAAATCTTCATTTCAAATTTCATTTGGGATGGAACCCATTTCTATCTTCTTAGTGGCTTACAAACCCACGACAAGTAGCTTACAAACCTACGACAAGTGGCTTACAATCCCACGAACATCCTGGTTTGTACAAGTTCTCGAGTCCTGATGTGATGAAATATTCTGCAAGAAGAAGCTTGCAAAACTACTTTAAAATGGTTTTTCAAAATGATTTTCAAAACTGCTTTTCAAAATGTTTTAGCCTTAAAAATTATCTTTTCAAATGATTTTCAAAAAGATGTTTTAGCTATAAAATATTCTTTGTTTTTATTTTTAAATAAACTCTTGTTTTAAACTTCGTTTGTTTTTAAAACTATCTTCTGATTTTTAATATTCTTTTATAATATATATATATATACTTGAGATTTAAAATCAGATTTATATATACATTCTAAAAATATATTTTTCTACTCTTCTTTATTTTAAAACATAGCAAAATTAGTTTATTTTACTCCAGAATCATTTCATCTTGTTTTCTTTTCAATACCATTTTCAAAACAAATTTTATAGTGTTTTTAACTAAGGGATGTCGACATCATGGGATACTCTATGTCGACATGGTGGCCGTTAAATTCAAAAGTTTCAATTTTCAAAAGAAGTGTCTATTCGTTTAAATCTCTTCATGAATGGTTATGACCGTTACTGGTCTATAAATAGCCTTCACAAACGAATTTTTTAACTAACTATTTTCTTATTCTCTTTACTCCTTCTTCTCCACAAATCCATATTCTAAAATTTTCATATTTTTAAGATCGTGTCGAAATTCTGCCGAATTCTCACGTGAATCAAATTAGAATCTTATTCTTTTTTGATTCTCTGCCCTCTCTCGAAGATCAAAGTGCTATTTAGAGTTATAGGATCAATTTGTAATCAAAAGTTTATCGAGTCTCTCTATAAGGTGTGGTTGTGCCTGGAAATCAATTGGGTGATCTTGTGTCTCATAAATCAAGAGAGTTTGCCCCGGACTCGAAGATAGGAGGTACCTCAAGGCCTTTAGAAATTGAGGATTGTAATCTCGACATTGTTATAATAAAAATCTGCACGAGGTGTTTGCCCTGGTGCAGGACTAGACGTAGGGTAACTCCGAACCAGTATAAAATCCGGTGTGTTCTTTCCTTTTACTGCTTTTTATTTACTTTCTACATCTGTGTTTGATTCTGTGATTGTTCTGTGATTAAGTTCTGCATTTGTTTATATCATAATTTTTAAATTAGTCCATAGTCTTAGAATCCATTAAACACTATTCACCCTTCCTCTAGTGTTAAATTAGCCTTAAGATTCTTAATCCGCACTTCCTTTCAATTAGTATCGGAGCCTAGGTTTTCATAGTTTTCATAATATGAAACTTGAAAAGTTAAAAATGGCATTTTTAGGAAATTTTGTTAATACTAGTTTGAATTTATGCATTTCATCAAAGTATCATAAGTATGCATATAGTTTTTATGAAAAATCAAGTTATCTACCGAATTGGTTTGTTATGCAGGAACAGACATGTTACATAGCTTTTGAAGAATCAACAACCAATGGACAAACTGTGCAAATTGAGAAAGATAAATGGATACTTGATAGTGGCTGTTCAAGGCATATGACTGGAAATCCCGAGATACTCAATGACATTATATATCAAGATGGTGGATTGGTCAACTTTGAAAATAACTCAAAAGGATATGTGATTGGCATCGGCAATGTCATTCAAGGTTTATAGGTTATTTTTGTTGATGACAAAGGGGAGAAGTTATATAAAATAGTAGGCTTGGAGTAAAGGGGAGTTGTTGGTGTAAGGGGGAGTTATGGTATGATCAAAGTGGTAAGTATATTTATAAGGTTGTGATCATCAAAAAGGGGGAGATTGTTAGGAACTGGAGATAGTGGTTTTGATGACAACAACCTTTGTAACTTATTTTATTATAACTTATATACTAACATTATTGTCTAGATATATATGATTGTTATTATGCAGGATATATATAAGGCAGGTACTGATTATTGAAGACTATACAGTATAAAGATCAAGAATAAAGAAATCAAGTTTGAAGACTCATGAGTATCAAGATCAAGATTTCAAGATAAGTGTCTAGTTTTTTTAAAACTTCATAATAGCACGGAAATCTTCATTCCAAATTTCATTTGGGATGGAACCCATTTCTATCTTCATAGTGGCTTACAAACCCACGATAAGTAACTTACAAAACTACGACAAGTGGCTTACAAACCCACAAACATCTTGGTTTTGTACAAGTTCTCGAGTACTGATGTGATGAAATATTCTGTAGGAAGAAGCTTGCAAAACTACTTCAAAATGGTTTTACAAAATGATTTTCAAAACTGCTTTTCAAAATGTTTTAGCCTTAAAAATTATCTTTTCAAATGATTTTCAAAAGGTTGTTTTAGCCTTAAAATATTCTTTGTTTTTGTTTTTAAATAAACTCTTGTTTTAAACTTCGTTTGTTTTTAAAACTATCTTCTGATTTTTAATATTCTTTTATAATATATATATATATATACTTGAGATTTAAAATCAAATTTATATATACATTCTAAAAATATATTTTTCTACTCTTCTTTATTTTAAAACATAGGAAAATTAGTTTATTTTACTCCAGAATCATTTCATCTTGTTTTCTTTTCAATACCATTTTCAAAACAAATTTTATAGTGTTTTTAACTAAGGGATGTCGACATCATGGGATACTCTATGTCGACATGGTGGCTGTTAAATTCAAAAGTTTCAATTTTCAAAAGAAGTGTCTATTCGTTTAAATCTCTTCACGAATGGTTATGACCGTTACTGGTCTATAAATAGCCTTCACAGACGAATTTTTTAACTAACTATTTTCTTATTCTCTTTACTCCTTCTTCTCCACAAATCCATATTCTAAAATTTTCATATTTTTAAGATCGTGTCGAAATTCTGCCGAATTCTCACGTGAATCAAATTAGAATCTTATTCTTTTTTGATTCTCTGCCCTCTCTCGAAGATTAAAGTGCTATTCAGAGTTATAGGATCAATTTGTAATCAAAAGTTTATCGAGTCTCCCTATAAGGTGTGGTTGTGCCTGGAAATCAATTGGGTGACCTTGTGTCCCGTAAATCAAGAGAGTTTGCCCCGGACTCGAAGACAGGATGGTACCTCAAGGCCTTTAGAAATTGAGGATTGTAATCTCGACATTCATATAATAAAAATCTGCACGAGGTGTTTGCCTTGGTGCAGGACTGGACGTAGGGTAACTCCGAACTAGTATAAAATCCGGTGTGTTCTTTCCTTTTACTGCTTTTTATTTACTTTCTGCATCCGTGTTTGATTCTGTCATTGTTCTGTGATTAAGTTCTACATTTGTTTATATCATAATTTTTAAATTATTCCATATAAGTCTTAGAATCCATTAAATACTATTCACCCTCCCTCTAGTGTTAAATTAGCCTTAAGATCCTTAATCCGCACTTCCTTTCAATCTCTTACCCCTTCTCCCTAAATCTGAGCCATCCATCTAAAATATCCCTAGCCCATTTTTAGCCACCAGGTGCATCCTTTTAGTCAAAATTTCCAACCCCTTTCATGGGCTTTAAATCAATTTTAAGCCAAAATAAATATTATTAATTAAATCTAATTTAATTGCTTATCGATATCGCATATCGATCGATATATTTATAACTATTATAAATATACAATAATATTTATTCCTCAAATCATATTCAAAATTTTATGATTCATATTTCATAAGTATTAATTAATTTAATTAATTTATAACAATTATAAACTAATTAAATCGTTTGGTCTAAAGAAAATTCATTATATCGGTTGTGTGACTCGTCAGGTGTAAATTTGGTCAGCGATTAACATCGAACTATTCGAGTGTTAACGTTCACACGTCACTTAGCAGGTGATGTGACATTTTGATCAAATTTTCGCTTACTTAGTTTCGGTAAAATCCAATTTACTAAGCATTACCCGGTTGTGACATTTATTTTACACCAATTCCCTTTATCAAAACTATATCATGTTGGACTTATGGAATTTGGTAATTATCAAAATTCCAATATCGTTCATATTCAACTCTATAGTCCAAATACAAAGTCTCAATAATAACAATTATTATTAACCGAAATACCCTGTCCAGAGACTTTGACTTTGAGTTGACTTGAGTTGACCGTAATACTAACCCCATATAACCTTTGTTGTAAAATTCCTTTTAGGCTCCCGCCTAGGCCCCGCTTAGGCGCTAGGTTAGACTTACCATCTAGATATTTGCATATTCCACCTAGATGAGACCTACTGCATTATCAAGCATATAAACAAGTTTATAGGTACCATATATGCACCAATTTAGGCTTGATGCCTCTTATAAGCATCAAATATTTGTTTCAGGCGATTTTTTCTCCATAGTTGCTTCCAAACTCATCCAAATCCATGATATCCATTATGGATCAGTTAATACTAAACAAAATACTAAAATTTCTTCTAAAATGCATGATTTTGTCAAAAACGCCTAGTTTCGATTAATTTTTGACTAATCTTCGCCTAAATGATTAATCCCCAGTCCATACTTACCATTTGGCCTCCGCCTAGCGGTTTTTACAACCATGGATATAATTGAGGAGATGAATCCTCTCTTTGATAGTGCTTTACTTCCAATACATACACTCGACCCAACTATGGTCACTCGATGGATGTCATGCCGTCGATATCCAATACTTCCAACACTTTCATATTGAAGATCCACAGTATTCTCAAGTCGAGAGAACTGTGTAAATCAGCCACATTGATATTTTCTGTTTGACCTTAGCTATATTAATAATTAGAAAACTATCGAGTGAGTTATTCCATAGTTGTCCAATAACTATCAGTGCATAACCTCTAGATGCCCCCGGTAATCATGGGTTACACTGCCCAACATCTAGACAGCGTTACATATTCTAGTCTCAACGGATACATCGACATTCAATCACGATGCATCTTGACTAGGAACATTTAAAACGATATATTTATTTTCATTGTGATAAATTACTTACAGTTACAACACTTTCTAACTACTATCACAAAATGTACCATTTATGGATTTTCTATTAAATATACTTTTAATTAAATTAAATAATCAATATAACACATTATATTAAGTATATAATAAAAAAACACGTTTTATTTCGAGCAAAATTGGTTATTGAGTTAGATATATGTACAAATTACATAATTGCCCTTAGGGCATACCCTAACTCTATCAAACATAAGTATCAGAGCCGAAGGTTGCGAACTGGACCATGCAAAAAACAATGCTCTCAAAAGTACTTCAAGGAGATGTGAGTCAAGAGGGAGATTGTTAGGGTTGTCTTGCATATGGAAATATGATTAACGTTTTGGAACTAGAATAGCCCAGTGTTGCTAAATAATTTGGAGAAGTGGTGTATACATATGAGTTTGTTGGCACGTAACATTGGGGATTTCTTTTATTAAAATTAGTGTGTGTCAACTCATATGCATACGTCACCTATTACATATGGGGAGTTTAGTCCGACTGTCGTTACATAACAATCATATCCTGAACAAAGCTGACAAGATCCAATGATTTACCAACATTTTCACTATTAGTATTTGAAGTTGGTGAGGTGTAGTATGCAACTGCTTACATGAAAATAATATTTTCATTAAGATTTTTGAATTATAAATGAAACAAGAACAATAGAAAATAGTTATAATCATATAACCTACTCATCATAAAATGATCCCCTCCCAAAGGGTAGCCCAGTGGATAAGACATTTACGAGAAAATCATCTGATATGAGTTCAAATCCTGATGCCTAGATATTTTCCTAGTTCGCCTAGATGAGACCTACTGCATTATCTAAGCATATAATCAAGTTTATAGGCACCATATATACACCAATTTAGGCTTGATGCCTCCTATAAGGATTAAAATGTTTGTTTCAAACGATTTTTCTCCATAGTTGCTTCCAAACCCATCCAAATCCATTATATCCCAATATGGATCAATTAATACTAAAAAAATTACTAAAATTTCTTCCAAAATGCATGAGTTTATCAAAAACACCTTATTTCGATTAATCTTCTCCTAAATGATTAATCCCCGGTCCATGCTTACCGTCTAGCCTCCGCCTAGCGATTTTTACAACCATGCATATAACCGCGGAGACGAATCCTCTCTTGACTAGTGCTTCAGTTCCAATAGTTCCACTCGACCTAACTATAGTCACTCGATGGACGTCATGCCATTGATATCCAATACTTCCAACACTTTCATATTGAAGATCCACGGTATTCTCAAATCGAGAGAACTGTGTAAATCGATCACATTGATATTTTCTGTTTGACCTTAACTATATTAACCAACGGAAAACTATCGAGTGAGTTCTTCCATAGTCATCCAATAACTATCAGTACGTAACATCTAGATGCCTCCAGTAGTCATGAGTAATACACTGCCCAACATCTGGAGAGCGTTACATATTCTAGTCTCAACAGATACATCGATATCTAGTCTCGATGCATCTTGACTAGGAACATTTAAAATGGTATATTTATTTTCATTGTGATAAATTACTCGCGGTTACAACACTTTATACTACTTACAAAATGTACCATTTATGGATTTTCTATTAAATATACTTTTAATTTAATTAATTAAGTATATAATAGAAAACAACACATTTTATTTTGAGCAAGATTGGTTATCGAGTTAGACATATGTAACAAATTATATAATTGCCTCTAGGGCATACTCCAACTCTATCAAACATAACAATTGGTATCAGAGCTGAAGGTTGCAAACTGGGCCATGCAAACAAACAATGCTCTTAAAAGTACTTCAAGGGGATGTGAGTCAAGGGGGAGATTGTTAGGGTTGTCCCGCATGTGGAAATATGATCAACGTTTTAGAACTGGAATAGCCCAGCGTTGCTAAATAATTTGGAGAAGTGGTATATACATATGAGTTTGTTGGCACATAACATTAAGGATTTCTTTTATTAAAATTAGTGTGTGTCAACTCATATGCATACGCCACCTGTTAGAGTTGGGGAGTTTAGTCCGACCATCATTACATAACAATCATATCCTGAACAAAGCTGATCCAATGATTTACCAACATTTTCACTATTAGTATTTGAAGTTGGTGAGGTATAGTATGCAACTACTTACATGAAAACAATATTTTCATTAAGATCTTTGAATTATAAATGAAACAAGAACAATCGAAAATAGTTATAATCATATAACCTACTCATCAAAAAATGATCGGCTCCCTCAAAGGGTAGCCCAGTAGATACGACATTTACGAGAAAACCGTTTGATATGAGTTGTAATCCTGACAGAGCAATTCTCTTTGAATTAACTAAAGAATATGTTGTAGGATCGATGCATACTTTCTCGGGATGTTACAAATGGATCATCCAATATAGCCATCTGGTTTACCCGAGCGTTTAAAAAAATGATCAGTCCTACGGATGTATTGCAAAATATGAAAACCATTAAAAGCATGAACCATTTACTGCCCAAATTTGAAAAAAAGGAAAATTAGCAATAACGATATCCAAATTATATAATAATCCCTTAAACTATTGAACAAATAAATAAATTGAAATGAAAAATTAATTGAGTATAAAAAGATCTTGAAACTAAAAAATCAAAATAATTACCTACTTCTAGAGTTCTGAAGTCTTGTTCATTTGCGTTGTTCCACATTGTTTTTTAATTTGAGTTAGAAGAGTATAACCTATAAATAGGAAGAGTAATATAAAACAGTTAGTTGGTTTATGATTTCAGAGACCATGAAAACCGTGGAATGGAAATAAAATTAGATGTGTAAATTAAATAAGGAAAAGAAAATAATAATACCTAAGCGAGTATGGATACGCCAATTTGGGGTGTAAATTTTGGTCTAATCGGCTTAAATTGTTTGGGTGTGGAATGAAGGAAAATGAAAGAAATCAGGAGGTTTGAGATTGGAGGAAATACAAGGGATTAGTTAGGGTAGAATATTTTTGTTTTTGGTGATTGGGAATGATGGAAAATTGAAATGAAACCAACTAGTTAATGTAGATTCATCCATCCACAATGGATCCACGATGGTTTACAGTACCATTTTGTCATCAACTACATTAGTTGATTCCTAATCTTTATTAATAGTTGTAATACCTTTGTGTCACACTTTTTTTGGTATCAGCGTGAACTACCAAAAATTCCCCTCTATCTTAATATCACTTAAAAATTGGATCTAACTTTTATAAATTCAAATTTCTTCTCTACAAATATTACTGAATCTATTTTAATATCCCTTAAACATAGGATCTAATAAATAAACCTCTACAAATATTATCAAATCTTAGTGTCGTTTAAATATAGGATTTAACAACTAAATTTTGTTTACAAATTCAAAACTTTCCTCTACAAATATTATCAAATTTTAATACCACTTAATCTAACATATTCAATTTATATAAAAATAATTCACGAGTAAAGCAGGTGTCATTATCACGCGCGAAGCGCGTGCCGTAACGCTCGTAATTGAGAATTGGATTTGGGTTTATGTGAAAGACTGCATCTGAAAACATTTTAAACATTCAAATACACAGACAGACATGCGTATGTATGTAGGTTGGTAGACACACAACAAAAATCTAATGCGGCACAAAATGTTGAAATAATTGTTTACACAATAAATCTCAACCACTAGCTTGCATGCTGAATTCAACCTCATATGTTAAGTTAATGAAATCTAATAGTCAGAATTCGTCCTACTGTATATCATCCGTAAAAAAACTAAAAGCTTCTCAACGGTCAAAAAATAAAAAATGGCTTCCTGACTGATTGTTTCTTCAGCGTTTCTCTGGCTTTTTCTCTCTCCCTAGATCTTCTCCTGCTCGTTCTGATTTCTTTGCTCTTTCCTTTTGGGTGCGCTCGCTTTGCCTCTGTTCCCCTGCTTTCTCTGTTGTCATTAGGGTTTTTCCTATGGATTTGGGGCTTTTTTCCTTCAGTGGAGATTTCGTGAGGACCTGTCCCTCGTTCACCGACATAGCTGCTGCCTTGCTTGGTGTAGTGGCTCCCCCTTTGTCGGTATGTTTTACGAGCAAGCGCTCGGTCGAGATTTGTGTATTCTCGTCTGAGGCATTCTCTGCCTTGGCTCGTTTCAAGTACATAATTGTGGATGGGTTATTCATGGAGCTTAATCCGTGTTTTGCGGAATCGCTTCGCTGTTCGCTCAGATCTTCATCTTTGGGGAATCGGGATTTCACCACCCGATTTGTGCCAAGGCTGATTATTGGGGATGCGGTGGGTGTTTTGGCTTTGGGTCCGCCTGAGTTTTGCTTTGGTTCTTATTGCTATTGGTCCCGAGTGTGGTCCTTCCGGCTATTTTGCTGACTGTGGTTTCAATTCGAGGAAAATTGGAGATTTCACCGCTCCTTTTTCGCCTCGCCTGTCTGTTTTGGGAGCAGCTGCAGTTGCTTGTCCGACTGGGGACGCTTTCTCCTTTGGGTCGATTGGCGCCGTTAGTTTTGTCTGCGGTCAGGGAGATAAGGATTTGACCACTTTATCTTCTCGACCAGACCGACTGCTGGTTGATCTGTCAGATCTTGGTTCGGTGTTGACTGGCAATTCTTCCTTGCCATCGGGTGTAGATCCAGTTGTGTCGATGGTTGTTGGCGGTGTTTTGTCTTCTGACTTGGTTTTAGAAGATAAGGTGATTTCGGTTTCGAACAGTGATCCAACTCCATTGGTTCCTTCTCCTTTCCTTCTGGTTTGTGATGCCATTTGCAGGCAGGTGCGCTACTATCCTTCTTTATCCTTTTTCGTAGATTTTGCTGGTTTGCCTGTTTCTTTTTGGTTGTTGGCCGTTGACGTTGGTTGTGTGTGCTTGAGCTTTGACACACTTAGGTGTGTGCTCCCTGACATTACTGTTTCGTCCCTGACTGATGGTGTGTCAGGTCACTTTTGTTTTGTTATTCCCTTTACGCCCGACCTTTTGTCTTGCTGCATGCATCAGAGTCTATGGCCTCTGTTTGTTTTGCAGGCTTTCCGCTGCTGCATCGGTTGCGTCCAAACCAGGATGCTAGTATGGAGCGATCTGATGTGTTCATCTTGTTGGGTTTTTGTGTTGAGTCACTACGAGGCATGTTCTATGTCGTCAGTGACTTGGTCTCTTTATCGTATTCCTGTCTTGGCAGGTTACCATTGGTGCATCAGGAAGGCACAGCGGGCCTGGAGCGATTGGTTTGGGCGATCTCCCATCTTTGGTCGTATAGTGACCGTCTCTGATCACTATACGGACAGCCTGGGTTATTGCCAGCTTTCATTGTTCCGCTCTGCTGTTCCCTCTACTTGGTTCGCCACGCGAATCTTACCGGTATTGCGGGGCTGTCTTATTAGTGACAGTCTGGCTTTGGTAAGGTTCCCACAGCAACATGGGATGCGACTTGTTTGCTCCCTTACACTTGGCAGAACCTACTTTTGTCTGCCCCGCATCGCTTTTCCTTCCCATTCTTCTCCCTTTTTTGTTCCACCGTCGGCTGCGTTGGTGGTCTCTGCTTCTGTTTGCTCCTCCTCCTCCTTCTTATCCACTTTATCAGATTTTCCTTGCCCCGCTCTAGATTGGCTTTCGTGGCAGTATGGTTTACGCCTGGTCCGTCTACCCTCCTGTTTATGCTTTTCTTCTGATCTTTCGGATCGCTTGGGCACTTCTTCCTCTATCTGCTCTCCGGCGTGCTCCCTTCCCTCTTCTTCTTGCTCTCTGTCCATTACCATCCCTCTGATGAGTAAGGCAGAAATTGCGCTTCTTAATGAGCGCCTTGATTGCATATCCAGGAACTCTTCTCCGGCGATTTTTGAGGCATCACAGTCTGCTTTGAGGTGGACCGGTAGTGAGGTGTCCTATGAGACATCTCCACAGCTCCCCGTTCCTCCTTCCCGTTCGTCTCGTCGCAGATTGCGTAGAGTCTCTTCTACTCCTTGCACCATCCGTACACGCTCTATAGCGGCATTCAAGCAGATTGATAGATCTACTCGATATTCGCTGTATCTTGTCTGAGCGCGCTCTGTTTTTCCCGCTGGTCTTTGTCTGGATTCCGCTCTTTTCCTTCTCTCTTGTCTTTTTTCTCTTTTCTATCCTGTTATTTTCTTCATGTCGAACTTTCTCTTCTGGAATGTTCGCGGTATTGGCAACGATGCGTCTTTGTCTAGGCTAAAACGCATTGTCAGGAAACACTCGGTTGGTTTGATTGCTCTCCTGGAACCTTTTCTAGACCCGGAGGGCATAACCAAAACCGTTTTATCCTTAGGATTTGGCGGCGGCTATGCCAATGTCTCCGGTAAGATTTGGATATTATGGTCCAAATCCCTTGCGGTCCGCTCCGTTTTCGACTCGTCTCAGCTCTTCTCGGTTGTTTGCTCGTCTCATTCTATCGCTTCTCCTTTTCTTTTCTCGGCAGTTTACGCCAAATGCGATCATACGAAGAGGTTATCTCTTTGGTCCGACATTTTAGGACTCGGTTCCTTGGGTGTTTCTCACTCTGTGGTTGGCGGCGATTTTAATATCGTCGCTTTCTAGGCAGAGAAACGGGGAGGAGCCGCCATCAACCGTCTTGCGATGGCGGATTTCAACTCGTTCATTGTCAGCTCTGGTCTCTCCGAGCTTCCTTTTGTGGGCTCTGCTTTCACCTGGTCGAACAACCAAGAGGGACCGAACCGTATCCTATCTAGGCTTGACCGTGTTTTCGGCTCGGAGGAGTGGTTTCGCTTACCCTTTTCCTTCTCGATCGCACATCTTCATCGGACCTTCTCTGACCATTCTCCTCTGATTGTTCGATGCTCTCCTTTCTCCCTCTCGGGGCCCTCTTCCTTTCGCTTCCAGAGCATGTGGAGATCTCACCACTCCTTTCATCAAGTGGTAGCTAACTCTTGGAGCGTTCCTATTGTTGCCTCTCCCTGTGCTGTTTTCAGTCGAAAGCTTAAGCGTCTCAAGAACTGTCTTAAGGTATGGAATGTTGATGTTTTCAAGAACATCTTCGATCGTGTTCGTTTGGCCGAAGAATCTCTTATCGTAGCCGAATCTTTGTTAGATGAGGTTCCGACCGCGACTAACAAGGAGGCGTGGGCTTTAGCTCAATCCACCTTCTCCTTGGAACTTCGTATCGAGAATGACTTCCTTCGTCAAATGGCTAGAGTCAAGTGGGTGGTCGACGGTGATGCGAACTCCAAATTCTTCCACTCTTATATTCGCAAGAAGAATAACCTTCTCACTATACGTGAGATTTTGCGTCCTGATCAATCTACGGCCTCCTCGCCTGAGGAAGTCAAAGATACCATTTTGGCCCACTTCCAATCCTTTCTAGGATCTCCGTCGGTTGCGGTAGCCGATCCTGCTCTGTTAGCCTTCATTCCACGTTTGGTACTTTCTCCGGAAAGTGACCTCCTTGCGGATCCCCCATCACCTGAGGAAATTCGTGCTTGTGTCTTTGCCCTGAGTAAGGATAGTGCCAGTGGCCCTGACGGCTTCAACGGTATCTTTTATCGGTGTTCGTGGCCTATTATACAGACTGATTTTTGTCTTGCTATTCAGTCCTTCTTCTCCGGGAGGTTTCTCCCCACTAGCTGGACCTCCACCAACCTGTTTCTCATCCCTAAGTGCGAAAATCCGCGGTCCTGTGGGGATTTTCGGCCCATTAGCCTTTGCAACTTTTCGAATAAAGTTATTTCCAAGATTCTGGCCAGCCGCTTGGCCCCTTTCCTTGAGCGTATTATCTCTCCTTCTCAAGCGGGATTTGTTAAAGGGCGCTTAATTTCTGATAACGTCCTTTTGGCCCAGGAGCTGATCTCCCAGCTTGATAGGAAAGTTAGGGGCTCTAATGTTGTCTTCAAACTGGACATGGCGAAGGCCTACGATCGTATGTCCTAGTTTTTCATCATCAAGGTCTTGAGGACCTTCGGATTTCTGAAAACCCTCATTGACCTGGTATGGAGGCTCATCTCCAACTGCTGGTTCTCTGTGCTCATTAATGGTTCCGCTAATGGGTATTTCAGGGCGGGGAGCGGTTTGCGTCAAGGAGACCCGCTTTCGCCCTCGCTTTTTGTGATTGCGGCGGAAGCTTTCATTCGCGGTCTTCAGACCTTAACGATTTACGGTCAGATCCAGCGCTTTGGGATCCCAAGGGATTGTCCCCTTATTTCTTCCTTATCATTTGCTGATGACATTGTCATTTTCTCAAATGGCAGTCGTTCCTCTATCCGACGGCTCCTTAGTTTCATCCATCTATACGAGAGGTCCTCGGGTCAGCTCGTCAACCCTTCCAAAAGTTGCTTCGTCCGTGCGAAGGACTGTTCCTCCTCTCGATCTTCCTAGATTGAGACCTTCTCGGGGTTCAAGGAAGCTTCCCTTCCTTTACCTTACCTGGGAATTGCTCTGTACCGAGGTAGGAAGCTTAACGCTTTCTTCGATCCCTTGACTGACAAGGTGAGGGGTAAGATCATTCGTTGGAATGCGGCTCTCCTTTCCCAGGCCGGCAGGCTGGTTCTCATTAAGTCTGTTTTAGATTCAATGGGAACTCATGTCTTTGCGGCTATGACGCCTACCTCCTCTTTCTTCTGGTCGTATCGGTCTTTGGTCTCGTCTTTTTTCTGGGGCAACAGGGACGACGCCCGTCGCCACCACTGGGTTTCGTGGGACACGATTTGTCGTCCCAAAAGCGAGGGTGGCTTGGGGATACGTAATCCTAAGGATCTTTGTGCTGCTTTTGCCTGTAAGTTGTGGTACAGGTTTGGAGCTAATGACTCTTTATGGGCATCTTTCCTTCACGCAAAGTACCAAAGGCTGGTGTTCTCTAATTTTTCGGGTTCCCCATCCTATGCAAGTGAGACCTGGAAGCACATGCAGTCAGTGAAGTCTTTCTCTGATTTTCATGGCGGACTTACGGGCTGGGATGGCCCTTCGTTTTCCATTCTGAGAGCTTGGACATCGGTTAGAATTCCTTGCCCCATCCGTCCTTTGTTTTCCTTCATTTGGGATTCTCGTTCTCCCCCAAAGGTCTCTCTTCTGATGTGGCATATCCGTCATGATGGGCTGCCACTAGACGAGAATCTTCAAAAGGTAGGCATCCCCTTAGTTTCCCGTTGCAGATGCTGTGGCAACGGGGAAACGGAATCCTTGAACCATTTGTTCTTCGACAGTTTCTCAGCCAGATCTTGCTGGAATTACTTCGGAAACCTTGTTGGTGTTCGAGGTATTGCCAGATCTGCACATGATCTTCAATCAACCTGGTGGGCTGGGAACTCTGGAAAATCTCTTCGTTCGATCATTTACCGCTTGATTCCCTGTCTTATCTGCTGGCACATTTGGTGCGCGCGAAATAAGGCAATCTTTGAGAGCTCTCCTATGGACCCCCCGACCATTATTCGGCAAGTAAGGAATGACGTATTCCTAGCTTTCCGAGGTAGACCTTTCAGGGGACTATCGGGCTCCCGAATTCGGCGACTAGTGGGTCTTCTTTCTATTTCGTGTGTTTTTAGTTCCGCTAGAATCGAAGTTGATTGAATCCTCTTGGTGGGGCGTTGGCCTTCATCCAGCGCTCTCGATCCCCCCACCCCCCCCCCCCCTGGTTTTTTGGTTTTGATGTGCTTGCTAGTTTTTCAGGTCTAGGTGACTTCGCAGTATTCCGACTCCCAGATTTATATTTTGGTTGGCTGTGTCTACTTTTGTCTGTGGTTGGTTCCTTGGGCTTCTCTATATGGTATTCCACCTTTTGCCCGCTAGGCGATTGTTGTGCTAAGTGACACCATCTTTGAGCGGTGGCCTTGCCGGAGCTCGTCGGGTGTTGTCACTTGGGAGTCAGGGGAGCTTGCGGTGGCTTTGAGTGGGTTGCTCTGCTTATCAGTCTGGGTTTTGTTCCTCTTTTCGGTCTTCTTCAGTATGGTTGCGGTTGGTATATTCTCTGGTGGTCTGGTCTACACCTCTTCGGGTGTAGCGGGGTAGCCGGTAGTGTGGGCTGTTGCTTCTTTTGTTTTTTTTTGGGTTAAACTGGCTTCTATCTGACAGTGGAGGTTTTTTTTTTTTTTTACTTGTGCTCGTTCATGAGTGGTATCTGTTGTCTGTGTTTTTGGAGGCATATTTCATTCGTATGCCTTGCCTTCTTCTGTGAGCCATCGGAGAAAGGCATTTTTTCTCTTTTTGCTATATATTTAACCTTTATATAAAAAAAAATAGTCAGAATTTATTATGTTATATTTTGTATTCATTTTATGGTCAAATAGCCGTACCCACCCACACATTAGTACAAATTGGTACATAGTGTGTGTTTGTGTTCGTGTGTACGAAGATGTTTGTGCACAAATATTAATATATTTCATTAACAAACGTAGTTAATTTTCTAAAAATTCCATCCAGTGGGATTCTATCCCATCCCCACGATTACATTGATGAGAAAGAGATGTACCAAACACAACAAACATCTAAAAACAGATGTCTGCAGTGGGCAACTAAAGTCAAGTTACACATAAACTGCCAAGACATGCTACATAATGTTGACGTAAAGTAGCAAGTTTTCCTTTTATTGGGGAAATCAACGTTACACAGTAACCGATGCATTTGATAGGTGTATCTAAGCAGGACAAAATATTAAGAACATAAACTACAAACTTACAAAGACAACCATGCATGTGTAATGTACATAAACAGAACACGGCTGTTACTAGATTTCCTTAAACCATGTAATTTGCCAACGTCATCAATTATCCTTTGCCATATTTAAACTGTACGAATTGAACAACTAATCACAAGGCAAATCTTCGTATTTTTTAACTTATATGTATTCACTAATTCACACAAACCAAAGTTGGTATGGTTGACAGCAAACATCGTTCCACTAGGCAAAACTTTTAGTGTTTATGTGCGATCAGTATATTAAGAAACATTAATATCGTTGATTTTCCCAACACAGAGGTTCGAACAAGGATACATGCACAGATCATGGAATAAAACCCATACATTATTAGAAAAAATTACGGACAACATTACCAGTGAATAAGTGAACTGAATTCCACCAAATCGTATCAGAATATGCATTTGAAAAGGAACTGGTTCCATGGAGAAAATGCAGTGATTGTTCATGGTGCATAATAATATGCTATCAATATTTAAATGTATATAATCTGTGTTTCATACAAAATGACAGCATTGGTAATCACCATTTATTTGCTTGTTAGCACTTAACTAACTTTACATTCAACGTAATATGGATAACACGACCTTAGTCCACCTACGATTGTTGCACATGCAGTACAAAAATTCATTTGGTAACAATTACACCGTCTGAAATTTCACACATGAAGTACAAAAATATAAATTAGTTTGTAAACAAAACTTCTGCATACCTTGCCACTTGTAATTTTAAGCCCGTGGTATACCAAGTAAATTAACTGTAAGACATGTTCAGTAGCTTGGAAAAATTACCCTTTTGAATTGGGAAAATAGAGCAAGAAGTGGGAAGATCTAAATTTTAGTGTAGGTGTGAAAAAAGAAAAAAATACAAACCAACACAAAATGGTTGGTACACTCTTATAAAAATACATAACGTTAAAATAATCTATTTGGCAATCAAACCATGAGATGATGGTGTAAAATAACTTGTTTAAAAATTTGAAAGTAAGGATAATAAAAATACAATTGTATTTGTATTTCAGGTAAATAAGTTTTAGTACATGGAGCTGGCATAGGTGTATCCATCCGTGGCTGAATCCACGAAAGAGAACAAGGATCATCAAACCGACCGTAGGGAGGTTTGCCTACTTCTACTAGGCAAAATCAATTTTTCTGAAGTCAAAAAAACATGGCATCTGTTTCACGCCGCTTTTTCTTCTCAGCTATTCACTGCCGTTTCTTTCTCCTCTCAAATCGCCATTTTATACATGGCTTCAGGTTTACCATTCCTTCCTCAATTTTACAGCTATTCTATTTCTACCCCACTCTCCATTACTTATTTAAACAAACCTCGATTCACCCTATCTTTGCCATCGACTAACGTCAACAGATCCGTTTCTAATTCGTCGCTATTTTGTTACTTCTTCACGTTACAAGCCGCCTCATTTGCTTCTTCACGCTGCGAGCCGCCTCATCACAAACCTCGATTAACCCCGATCTGGAGCTGCCTCATCACAAACCTTGATTCACCCCAGATCCGGTGCCGCCTCATCACAAACCTCGATTCACTCCAGATCTGTTTGTTCGTCGCTATTTTGTTACTTCTTCACGTTGCGAGCAGCCTCATCATAAATTGCAATCAGGTATTATAAATTATATTTTAATACTCAAAATATATTTGGATTTTCACTATAATTGGTCTTGATAACTTGATTTTGTTGTAAGATGTTTAGATAGATAGCGGTACCTTTGATAGATAGCGGTATCTTTGATAGATGTTTAGATATGGTCTTCCTCCAAATCTCAAGCGGCTGTAAGTTGACATGCAATCGATATGTTGATTTAAGTTGTTTGTTTGCAGATATACGTTTGTTATAAGTACATGATTTTATTTCAAAAAAAAAGTACATGATTTTTGCAGAAACCTTGCTTCCAATCAGCTTACTCAAGGCATTCCATACTCAATTTCTCAAATGAGCTCCCTTGAAAATTTGTAAGTACCACTCTCAATCACTATTATTAATTCTCTTTAATGAGCTAAATCATTGCAATTTATCGATCTAGAAATCTTGCTCACAATCAACTCCAGGGCAATCTATCTGATATGTTCGGGAGTCTCTCCAACCTTAACACTATGTAACATGAATGCAAAAATACATTATCATTATAATACCATACATGAATGCTATTATACATCATAAGTAATATCCTTGAAATAATGTGAAGATGCATGTTCCTGCAGGCAATTGACAAGCTTCCTTTGATTCCTGGTGTTCTTGAACTTGTAGGAATCGGATATACCGGGGTATATTTCTGCATATCTTTTATAACTAAATAAGTGATTAGATTATCGAGTTGCTTTGAAACTAGTATATGTGTGTGTATCAAGTAATTCATAATTCCTTTGGTTCATGTCATGTAAGTATTTTTATATGCTCTGGTAGTTTCTAACTTTGCTCTGCAACTCTTTATATACAGTGGTTTGCATATCGTAACCTGATTTTCAAGCCTGACAGGTAATTCAAATATCTTTTTTCTTTTTTTTTCTTTTTTCCTTTTTTCTTTTCCTTTTATTTTACAAGAATGAACTTGAAATATTGACAACTTTTTTTGTTCAGAGATGCTTTTCTGGAAAAGATCAAAAGCATATATAGGGATATAATTGGTTAAACCTGCAATTTGTGTTTGAGTGCTCGTCTGTGCAACTCAATGAGGACTGGATTCATGCAAAGGAGAATCCACTTTCAGAAATAGAATGCTATGGCCTTTACTGTATTTTTGAAATATGTTCTGTAAAGTTTTCTAACATTAAGCATGTAAATTCTTCCAAGTTTGTACTTGATGCACGGAATAAAATTTTACACTGTTGAAGTTATAATTCTTCTGATGAACAATATGATGACATAATCATTTTTACACTAGCTTTACAAAAGAATTGGGAAATAAAATTCTTTTTTTTTTAAAAAAAAGGAAAGAAAACATACCATATATTTATTTCCTTGGCCTTTACTGTTTTTCATTTTAAATCTCATGGATTTTCAACTTTATCTCTGATTTTCCTTGTTTACAATGATGACCCACTAGCTCATCCAGTAGGTCATCATTGTTTCTCTCCTCCTCTATCTATCTTTCCATTAAGGATGCATTCTCTAATTTTATTTGACGAAAATTAGAGTTTGAACGCTAGAGTTCGTTGAATTGGTATTCTTGGACAAGATCAGAGTTAAGTTTGAAGTTATGGTTAACTTACATTCAAACTTAACTTCGATAGATTTTTCTCTATAAGAACGTCAATTCAACGAACTAATTAGTTGTAATTAGCTATGCAATTAAAGTCCTGCTAAATCCCAACTAAAACACTTAGCATTCTTTCTTTCTTTTGTACCATTTTTACCATTTTTGTTTCTTTCTTTTGTACTTCCCTAGGTGATTTAGTGTAAAAATGTTCCAAGAAAGGAAGAAGAAAAAACAGTAATTATATGGCAATTTCTGTGTTCAAAACTGGGCCAATTGGTATACTGGAAAAAGCTCAATTTCTCAAATGAGCTCCCTTGAAAATTTGTAAGTACCACTCTCAATCACTATTATTAATTCTCTTCAATGAGCTAAATCGTTGCAATTTATCGATCTAGAAATCTTGCTCACAATCAACTCCAGGGCAATCTATCTGATATGTTCGGGAGTCTCTCCAACCTTAACACTATGTAAGTAAAAACTAAAAAAGGAAAGAAAAAAAATAGAGACTTTCTTGCAATCAAGTAAATGAATCAACCAACTAGGTGACTTAATATGTTACTTATCTAATAGTTTTGATTGTCTACGTCAGGGATATTTCCTTCAATGCAATTACTGGTGATCTCCCTCCGAGTTCAGCAGTCTATCAAGACTGACTGCACTGTAAGAACTTTATTTAGCAGTACAAACTTATATTATAATCAATTGCAAGGTGGTATTAATCTAACGTATGATTCATACTACTGCAGTTATTTACAGAACAATCAGTTTACCAGTTCTATAGATGTCCTTGTTGGTCTTCCACTCACTAATCTGTAAGAAGAAACTATCCTAATGTTAATAAATATCAACACTTATTTATGTTCTTTTAAATTGGCGGACTTCAACCTTTTGTTCTATGTACCCTGCTTTGAGGATACAAAGACAGTTTTTGCAGCTGTTACGGTTCCGATGCGTAAGTCCTATTTGGCTGAATAGGTCGATTCCTTCTATGTCTATGTACACTGCTTTGGATGTTGGGGACAGGATTTTGGCTGAGAAGGTATGATTTTGATTACATTTGAACCGTGGTTGTATGGTTTTTAAATTTGACTATGCCAAGGTAAGGTAGTTTAATGCTTAAGTTAAACTGTCATAGCAGTGTTATTGTGAGCTTAGCTTTATACTGAATTATGCCAAAAATTCATGTTCATGGACATTACTTGTGTATTCTATTAAGATAAACGACAAGTTAAGAGTTAAAGATTGTAAACAAGATATCAAATCTTGTTGCATTTATATGTTGCGACGATGCATTTATGATGATCCTATACCAACTTGAACCTTTGAAATTGACTAAATTTGGAAGAAAATTATACCCCTGTACCATTAAACTTTAGGCAAATCTTATGTTAAGGACATGGTCTAGCTGAACTCTAGGTGCGTGCTCCATTTTTTTTTATGAAGTTCAAATCATGTGGAAAATGTTTTTCATCTGCTTATCATGTAATGGTTGTTGTTGTGCTTTTATACCTCTACTGCTGAAGATTATAGCATTGTCCAACATCACCTTAAAAGTGGTACAGTCCAATGGTTTAGGGAATCAATCATTTAGACATTTCAAAGAAAATAAAGGAAGGAAAAATAAATTAAGTTTTAGTGCATTGGTTATATTCATGATAGGAACTTAGGTTGTGCTTTATTATATTTAAATTTTGCATTATATTGGTGTTATGGAGATGATACTTAACCTATTGAGCAGTCTGTGGCAACCTAACCTCATTAAGTTTAATATCTGTTATGTTCTGTATTTTAGATAGATTTGAGTATATACAATATTCCATGTAGTCATAATAATATGCGTCTTACATGAAATGCAAGTGTCTTATTTATTTAGAGAGCCCGAAGTAACCGAGATAGTTATCTTCAAAGCCCCTGAAATATTCCAGGTAATTAATTCATCTATTGTGGCTTTTAATGGCTATCGTGTATATTTTTGTTAACTGAGAGACATATTTCTTTTGGCAGGAAAATGGTTACAGTTCTTTCGATGTTTTTATCAGGAGAGTTGTTGCCAAGGTTGGAGATGTCGTTGAAGTAAGCCGCCCTTTTTATCTACTTCTTGCCATTTAGTCTTTATTGAAGACTTTGTATTAAGCTTTGCCATTTTGTGATATTTTAATTTATTTATTTCTAACTTCCTAACAGAGGTCCTCTACCAATCAAAAACATTCTTGGAAGATCAGTGTTCAGATACTGGCCTCCATCAAAGATATCTGATACCATATATGATCCAAACTCAATGCGGACTACACTATCTTTTGCATAATTGTATCAGGTAGATTTCTCTGAAAAGTTCTTCATGAATCCGATCATTCATGTATTTCTATTTTATTTGTTTTTTGATCAAACCTTTGTTGTTATCTCGATAGATGTTGTTGCTGTTTTTAACTTTTAAGTTTGTAAAATAGAAGATGTTATATACATTATATTTTGACACCAATTTTTCGATCATATATATTCTACTTTATAGGAAATTTCTTCTTCTTCATGAATTCAATTTTATTTGTTATTTGAATAGAGTGACAAAGTGGTTCTTGCCAAAATGCAGGAATTTTGAAGATGCTCAAGCTGATATATGTGAAAGTTGAGCTCATATATGCCTGCAAACAAAATCTCAGCAGTTTATTCATTTTTCTATGTGAAAATTTCTTGTAATCAGTTCTAAATATTAGGTGATCAGTGTTGTAGTTTAATGACTTGTGTACAAACTGTTACCATTGATAGATACAAATTGCTTTGTGTAAATTTTGTGAAAAGCTGTTACTTCTTTGTGTTATGTTATTCTGTATGTATTTATAAGTAGTAAATTTTTGTTAAAACTATGAATAGCTGAAAAGAAATCGAGCGAGCTCATATTGAAATAATTTTCTTCTACAATTAATAAAAGAAAACTCCAAAATCTAACCTCATCCATTACGGTTGCATGTTCATATCAAATAACACAACGGTCGGTTTCCCCACCGTTGTGCGGTTATACTAGTATATGTCTAAAAATAAATTGTCTCATGTCATCTAAAACAACATTAAGGTAGCTAGCAAATCTGGTAGAAAAAATACCTGATTTTTATAGGCTATTACAGATAGTTTGAACTGAGTAAATAATCCTTTCCGCAGCCCAACCCAAACAGTTCGTTGGCCGTGCTCTCTTAACAAACCAAATGCTTCAGGTGAATGGTTGAAAACTAAATCATTGCTAACAACCTTATACGCTCCTGAAATAACAAACATCCAACGGCTGTTAGAAAAATAGAACATAGGTAAACTTCATTCCCTTGATTAATATTTATTAACAAAAAAACTCAATTGGCATGCCAAGACTAAAGGTCGACTATAATATATGAAGTTGAAAAATGTTGATGTTCAAGTTTAAAAATGAAGATCACTAAATTTGAGGGGCGGTATTAATAATCTCCCAGTCAATTTAAATGGCAACATATGCGGATTAAATTTCCAACTGTCAGCAATCTCTTTCTGAAATACTAAGGCTACGTTGTATAACTTAAGTATGGGTAGCATTTAGCAAGGAATTTAACATCAGATTAACTAGTATAACCGCACAACGGTGGAGAAACCGACTGTTGTGTTATTTGATACGAAAGAAAAAACTATTTATTACTTTTTTTTTCTTTATTAATAATTTGATGAAAAATTAACTGCATTTTAAAAAAAATTGAAAGTAATTGAAAATGTGTAAATCCAATTATAATAAGGATTATAAATGTAGACCAACTTGATACTAAGGATCTGCTATTAATGTATTGATATGAACCACTCACAAACACACACGTATATGTATTAAGAAAGATCAATATACTCTTAATTTTGAGCTTTTTTGTAGCTCTAACTCATTATTAAATTTGAAAAAAAAAATCAAACAAATATCACCTAAATATATATCATCATATTTGTGAATATTTAATTAAAAAAGATTAAAAATGCAAAAATTGATGTAATAAATAAATCTCATATTATTGAACCGGTGTTTAAATAAATTATCTAAAAGTACATTATTATATAAAAAAACAAACATTGCTGAAGTAAAAATAAGAAAAAAAACTAACATTACTGAAACAAAAAAAAACTAAACTTTGGATTCTGCCATTCTTGATATTTCTTCTAATAAGAAGCTTGATTCCGCCACATAATCAATAACTGATTGAAACATAACATTGATTTTTAGGCTAAAGGGCACTTTTAAGCCTACTAATTAGTTTCCAGGCCCACAACTTCAAAAAATAAGTTTGCAGGACATTTTACATATGCGCGCAACAAAAGCCCCAGAAAATTTAGGTTTTTCTTTCTAATATTTCATTCAACTCAGTTCAAAATTGCTCAACACACTTTTTTCCAAATCAATTTGAACGCTTCACTAAATCGTCCAAAATTTACACAACCGCTATTTCTTCCAAATAGATTCGAACTCAAAATCGCTTTAACCCGATATCTGTACTCGGCCGAACGATTTCTACTGAAAATAAGTAATTTTGTTATCTCTTTTTAAATTTAATGCATGTAGGATTGTAAAGGAACATTAATTCTCCATTTTGAGTTCGTTTTCATACAATGTATTGTTGTTTCGAATGTTGTCTTCTGTATTGGTGTCTCTAATTTCGAATTGTGGTGTTGCTGATTTGATTTACTCGATCGATAGTAACTGCATGTCACTGAAATTGTTCCTTTTCACATTAAGTCAAGTTACCTCTGATGCATTTGCCTATAGTCTGTAAATGTTTGATCCATTCATTTAAAGATGGTATTTATTTTGGCCAATCGGTGAAAACTAAAAAACTTTTGGTTTTCAGACCTTAACTGTTGGAATATGATTTTTTATGGAAAATCAACGTAGTACCTCAGGGTAGGGTACAAGTTTAAACAACTAATGTATTAATGTTACAAGTAGGATATTGTTGATTTTAGTGTTGCATATATGAAATATGATAGCATGTATTTATACTGCAATATAAGCCGAACCATATTTCCTTGTTGCTTATTTGAAGGTCAAATTGTTTGTTTTTAGTAGTGGATTTGCATCACTTTGTCACTTGAGGAATCTCATCATAAGCTGTACCACAGTAGTAAAATAAAAACAAATAGGAATCCAACAACATCCAAAATTACAGTGCACCACATGCAGATATATTAGTAATCTGAACCAAAGAGTATATGGAAGCCATTCAACTATAAGGCTAGATGTAGCTACTTAAGAGTAGAATAGAGCTATTTATTGTTTGCTAAATGATAAAACTATTTATCATTTAATGAAAACATTTGCGTCTACCTTAATTCTTTATTAAATGATAAAACTATTTATCTTTATGTCAAAAGAATTGTAGTAATCTTTTTAAAATTATTTGTTTACTAAATGATAGTTGTGTTTATATTAATTTCAGAATAATTGTATTGATTTAATGATAATTCTTTTTATCTTTATAGCAAAACGATTGTATTAAATATTTTAATTATACATTGATAATATGTTTAAGTCTATGTATTATAATACATATAGATATATTTAATGATAATTCTTTTTATCTTTATGGAAAAATGATTATATTAAATATTTTAATCTTTTTCTTTAACATAAATATTCTTTAATAAAATTAAGTTAAATAAGTTTCCCTTGTGTTAAGTGATAAAACTATTTATAGTCTAGTAAATGATAAAAATATTGATCTTTATCTGAAATGTGTTACAGTAGTCAATTTACATTTATTGATTATTAAATGATGATTGTATTTATCTTTATGTCCAAATAATTTTTAATTATTGAATTATAATTATTTTTATCTTCTCAAAATGATAGTTATCTTTATAATTTAGTAAATGATAAAAATATTTATCTTTATCTGAAATATTTTGCAGTAGTCAATTTACATTTATTAATTATTAAATGATAATTGTATTTATTTTTATGCCAAAATAATTTATAAATATTGAATTATAATTATTTTTATCTTTATCTCAAAGTGATAGTTATCTTTATAGTTTAGCAAATGATAAAAATATTTATCTTTATATGAAATATGTTGTAATAGTCATTTTACATTATTGATTATTAATGATAATTATTCAATTATAATTATTTTTATATATAACTGATAATTATCTTTTAATTAAAAAATATAAATATGTTTATCTTTTATATAAATATTCTTTAGTAAAGTTAAATGAAATATGTTTATCTTGTATTAAATGATAAAACTATTTTCACTAAATTATAATAGTATTTATCTTTTATATAAATACTTTTTAATAAAGTTAAATATAATTTAATAAAGTTAAGTTAAATATGTTTACCTTGTATTGAATAATAATTTTATTTATTGTTTATTAAAAGATAAAAACAGTTATTGTTAAGTCAAAATTGTTGTATTAATCATTTTAAAAGTATTGTTTTGTGTAATGAAATATACAAACAAAGCTAAACCATAGTAATAAAGTTAAAAATACAAAGCCAAACCATTTTAACTAAGTTTCAAGGAAAGATGGGAAACATAGCTCAAATGAAATAAACACACCAATCAAAGTCTTTAACGGAACGTTTTATTTGAAATTCATTTTTCATTAAAAAAAAGTATTATACACCTAGCTTGAGTACAATAATCTGACGGTATGAATCAGAACATACTACTGTCATTAGACCTGTATGTAATTAGCCTACATATATTTTCCTAATACTTTGCCATTTCGGCTGTTAGCATTAGTTTGGATTTGTAAGCAGCATATAGTTCATGAATGACTTTGCAGAAATTTTAATAAGTTTGACCATATATGGCAAACTAATTAAATAACTGCTAACAATCACTACAAGAAATTTTATTTTTGGTGGCGAAAAAAAAATGCTACTAAAACTTTTGGTGGCGTTTTGATAAACGCCGCGAGAAAACATGCGACTAAAAATCCATGATTTTTTGTTGCATTTATTTTAACGCCACTATAAATGCATTTTTGGCAGCGTTTTTCAAACGTCACCATAAATCTTTTTGTAGCGTTTAAAAAATGCCACCAAAAGGTTTTTTGGCGCTACTAATAGAATTTCCAACTTTACCCCTGTTTTACAGTTGCATTTACTCAACGCCACTATATATATATCGGTAGTGTTTTTGAAACGCTACTAAAAGTTGTTTATTATTTTACATCATTTTTTCATGCTATTATTTCCTGTTAATGGTCTATTTTGGTTCTATTATATCAATCAACAATCACTCACATAATCATCGTATTCAAATAAGTTAAAAAACACATTAACCATATAATCAAATAAAATATCCATAACCATTCCAATACAATAGTTTTTCGACAAAATGACCTAACTCACATACAATAACCATTTGTATACAAATTTATACATCGGGTACTAATAAATGTTAAATCTAACTAGTGCTAACTAATAAATATACTTTTCAAGCTCGATAGAGATATAGTCCGGCCCAGTAGTAAAATAGCTCATTCTACTCCATCCTGATATTAGTATTGCACTGCTCACTTTCTGCTTCACCCAGTAGTCTTCTAGAAACATTATATCTCCACTGTATTCAAAATATATATAATTCAAATAAAGTTTGTATATCAGAAGAGTGTGTGTGTGTTATGTAAAGTTGAAAGATGAAAGTTGAACATACACAGCTGCATCAGCAGGGCAACCTAGTAAATGTACAGAGCTTTTAGAACCAGTATAACAAGTATGGCACTCGCACTGGATTGTTCCATTTATGACTATTTCATTTACTCGCACTGGATTCTTCTAAGGCTGCTTTAGCAGAAGGCCACAAAGGCAGCCTTAGATTTGGGTCATATGACAATAAGCTGCTTGCTTCTTTGGCTATCTTCATCGCCGCTATATGTGTTGATCGGCATGGTTCCTCAATCAGCCTTAAATATCTACATAATTCACCTCATTAGTTAAATTCAAGAATCTATCACATATCACCAATAAATCAATTCACATATCTCATATGATACACCTATCTCTTTCTAAATTAACACATTTAAGAATCCAAAAAAAGTTAAAATATATCAAGATAAATTTACAACATAACCATGGAAAATGAAAGACTTTTTAAGTTTTAGATCCAAAATCAAAATTGTTATTATGGAAAATTGTTATTAAGATAAATATAGCAATGCTCCACGTCAGCCCTACATCACTATCACCAGCATTAGTACTGTCAACCAGCATAGCTGAGAAGGTGATTATCAATGATATTATAATTAGAAGCCATGATTTATCTTTCCCATTTTTGTACATTTCCATGGCTTATTACAACCTTTGCAGTTTATATAACAGTTTATAAATTTTAGTTGATATGTAGTTTATGTTCAAGCACCTGCCTTTATATAGAGGACCAATGTGGAGGAAATAGGTAAGATGACAAAGGAGGAATCCAATTCCAATACATCACTTTAAAGTGCCACTCCAAAACTTCGGTTTTTTTGTTTTTTTAGGTGCATTTTTTTTAAAACGAAAGGGACACAGAAAAGAAAAAGGGAATGGTTCGTGAAAGAAGAATATGTTTTTTTTTCGCATACGAAAGGTGCACGGAAAAGATGCATGGACTGTAAAATAGGAATAAAGAATTGAAACAGATTACTTCGTCGATGATGCGTATATGCTACTTAAATCTGAAATTTTAAGTTTTATTTTATTTTCCCATTAGCTACTCATATAAATTTTACGATTATATTATCAATCCGTAGGGGAAAAAATTAAAATATGCAACAACATTTCTAGCATCATCTTTGCACAAATGCATATGATATCACGATATAAACAAGCAATCTATGAATTAATTGTGTAGCAATACAAGTAATGACCAAAATCACTACACGAGGATTAATTGAAACATAAAATGTTCTACGATGACTTTTAGAAAATTAGTAAAATGAAAGCAAGCACGGAAGCGCTAATTACTTGCAAATCAAAAAGACAAAAACTACATAAAAACAAAAGTCACTTACCTGTAACAATTAAAAGACTAACTTTACAGCTGCAAAGCAAGGTTGAAATAAGTTTTGGCACAAGGAAAAATATCCATGGAGTTGCTGCAACCACAACCGTGTAACCTACCTAGAAAAGAAGAGATACACTAATATTTAGCAGTTAAGATGCATAAATATTAGAGATCAAACTAAAGAATCAGGTTTAAAAAAGGTAGAAGCGTTATGTAGAGAGATTATTAATATATCATTTTGCAGTGCACCGTTCGAAAATTAAATACATTAAGTAATTTGTATATCATGGAAATGAAAATAACAGAATATCGTAGAAGCAAAGTATGTAATGAACTTGCCAATATGAAATAATAGAAGACACTCCCAAAGAAGCATCAATGATGACGATGGCCAGATAATGGGGTTTCTTGCAATATATCAGAAAACCTACAAACATCCAGAAAGGAATTTATAATTTAAAGTTGATAAAATTCAAATATAAAAAATAAACTAGTAATATGTACTTTTTCCTCTGATTTCGAGAATATGCCTGGCACCATCTAGAGTGTACCAAAATATAATTTGCTCAATACTTCACCAGTCGAATGTAAAGAGAATTAACGTGTATAAATATTCTTTTAGTTACTTCTTTGTTCACTAACAAACATGCTCTAAGACTATGTCTCAAGTCTCAACCCAGTATAGTTACATAACTAATAAAAATGTTCTAATGCATCATTACAGTCTCAACCCAGTATAGTCACATAACTAATAAAACATGTTCTGATGCGGCATCATAGTTTTTTTTCTTAAACTGATTATTTAAAAACTACGATCTTGATAGACTTAATAATTACTTTAACACCTTTTTTTCCTCGACATTAACTTATAACAAGAATGAGTGTTGATAGACTGTAGTACTAATAATCTACAGTCTGTTAACTTAATGTTTCTCTTAACCAAAATTGTGAATCTGTACTTGACATAATAGCATATCCCTGATCAGACCGATTATGACAATTCTGCACTGAAAGTCATAAAGAGAAGTGACATCAAGTATTCACACAAGGCTAGGACCGATGGTCATTTTAATAAAAAGATAGCAATTTGGGGAAGTGACCAGTATTTTCCTAATGTTTCAGATAACAATATCAACATTAAATTTTGACTTCAAGTGCTACTGAGAAGAGACCAGTATTTTCCTAATGTTTCAGATAATCCTTAAACAATGTAAAAATATTAATTTGAAACCTAAACTAGATTTAGTAAAAATCTAAACAAGGCTTTTATACCACCTTGCTTTGTTTAGTTGAAGGATTAGTAGGAAATCACCTATTAGCACCAAAATTGGTCACTAACCTCGTTGAGAAAGATTGTGTAGAGAGATAAATGATGAAAGTAAATTTAAAAAAAGATCAATATGCTAAATTGAATGCAAAGACGAGAACACCAGATTTATAGTGGTTCGGCGTAACTGCCTACGTCCACTTTGAGGTTAATCTTGATTGCTTCACTTGATAATTGATTACAGATACAATCCGTTTACCAACTACTTGAATACAATTGCTAAGTAGAGAGGATGAGTCTTTAAAGCGGCAGAGTCTCCCTAGTGTTCTCGAAAAAAGGTCCATTTCACTGTGCCCATGCCTCTCTATTTATAGACAAAGATGAGTTGGACTTCCCTGGCGGGCCTGACAGCCGAATACCTTGGCCCAAATGGAGTGGTCATTGTATGCCGAACCGAACAGGCCAAACAGTCGGTGCCGAACCATCCTCTTCATGCCGAACGATGCGCTTGTTGTGTGGGAAGAGTAGGCCGAGTAACAATCGAAGCCGGTCGTGTTGGGAAGAATGCCGAGCCATCTTTGACTGCCGAACCTTGGTATGCCGAACGATACGTTGGCCGAGCGATGTCTCTGGCCGAACGATATCTTGATTGAACGAGGTCTCTGGCCGAACGATGCCTTTGGCCGAACCAATATCTTGACCGAACGAGGTCTCTGGCCGAACGATATCTTGATCGAAAGAGGTCTCTGGGCGAACGATGCCTTTGGCCGAACCATATCTTGACCGAACGAGGTCTCTGGCCGAACGATGCCTTTTGGCCGAACGAAGTCTTTGGCCAAACAATGCCTTTGGCCGAGCGCTCCTGGATGCCGAGCGTTCCTGAATGACGGTTGCAAAGAGATGTCGAACGATCCAGTTGGGCCGAATGGTGGATATGCCGAGTACTAAGTTGCCTGGCCAAATCTCCAGGAAACACTAGCCCCCCAAAGTGTATTACGTGACCGAACGTGATACGCTTTGAATTACGTGTCCTCCATGCTTCGCTTCGAACCTTGGTTCATCACTCTTGGGGGTTGCTTTCTTGTGAATGCCGATTATGGAGGTGTGTGCCGAACGTAGTGTAAATGCCGAACGATGCAGTCGAAGCCGAACGTTTTGTGCGTGCCGAACGATACCTTCTTGACCGGCTTTACCGATCACGGCCTCTTCAACTTCTTCTTCTTCCCTATAAAAGCCGGACGTCCTCACCTTCTTTTCTTCTTTACTAACACCTCTGCTACTTTGCACTCGCGAACCATGCCTGTTTAACTGACGCTAAAGATTGACAATCCTCTTCAACCTGTACGGCATCCTCGCAAGTCTCGATCTCCTAACTAGGTATAGACTCCCTTATTTAAATCCTTCCTACGGATAAAGGGGTTTTAGCACGAGGCTCGAATTCATAAATTAGAACCCAATTGGTGTTGCGTCGAACTTCGATTAGGGTACTGGTATTGAGGGAAAGATAAGTGGCCAGAGCCGAATGCACGAGGGAATTGTTGGGTGGTGTATTGTGGTTTGGCATGGTTCCCTCATGCCGAACGAGATTGGAGGGAAAGAATAGGGGAAGAGCAGGAGTTGGTTAGAATGCCAAATCAGCATGGTTTGACATAACTCGCCGAACGATTCATCCTCGTTGTTCGGTGTGGACGGAGGAAGAAGAGGAGAATTAGGTTGTTGTTAAGGACAGTGTGTCGAGCATTGGGGCTCGGCGTAACCTTGGCTCGGCATGACTCGTCACATGCCGGGCAGTGTAATGGAAGGAAATGGAGGGAGTATGAGTTAGATAGGATGTCGAACGTTATCTCGGCCGAACAGAATCTTGGCCGAACGATGCTTTGCCGAGCGCTAACTTGTTCGAACGATAGTTAGGCCGAACAAGAATTTGGCCGAACAAGTTTTAGGCCGAACGGTAGCTTGGCCGAACAATCACAAATGCCGAACCATATCAAGGCCGAACAATGATAAATGCCGAAACATACTTAGGCCGCACAACGTAAATGCCGAACCATACTTAGGTCGATCAAACATAAATGCCGAACCATACTTAGGCCGAACAACACAAATGCCGAACCATATCAAGGCCGAACAATCATAAATGCCGAACAATCATAAGTGCCGAACCATCATAAGTGCCGAACCAAAAATTGCCTTGCCTAATCATATAACAAAACAAGGACAAGGACTCTAGCATACTAGCATATCAAACTGATCCGGACTATTAACTCCCTAGCTTCAGTAGACATAAACCTGAACTTAGGTTGACATAATCGGATAACATCTTTTAACGTTTTCTGAATCTGAAACTGTAATCACCATAAGGCAGGCTTTTGGAGACGGTCAGCGATGACGGTCTTCGAAGGCGATGATTTGAAGCTTAGTTTTATATCAGTAACCTTGTGACTTTCAAATTTTCAACGCTTATACATGATTGATTGCACTAGTTCACACACCATGTGGTGGGAATATTCGTGTTGTTAATTCTAACGTTGAACATTTTTCAAGTATAGTTCTCACAGGTGCTTTGCCAGTTCACTATTTATTGGAGATGTCTAAAAAATCTAGCTCCGCCACTATCTCAGATAGGCCCGGGCCATCTTCAAAGTAAGAAGTCGCGGACACATCAAATCCGTCGACTTCCCCCGCTCATAATTTAGCTCCTGATGCCCTGGAGGCATCGATTCTCTTGGATAATCCGATCGATTCACAGGCTTCGAAGATTAACGAAGTCGCGCTTCAGCGAATATGCTCTATCCACAGAATCCCTTTCGCTGACGTGTTGGTTCCGTTGAGGCATGATCTCCCGCATCTGCCCTCAGTTGGATATACTGCCTGTAATAAGTTTATGTGCTGAATGGGCAGCGTGCCTCCATTCAATTTATTTCTTTGGGACGTGCTGCAATACATAGACATCGCCCCGTCGTAGCTGCACCCAAACGACCATGCGTTCGTATACGGGACCTACCTCCTTTTCATGGCCGTCTTCTCTAGGCCACCAACTCCCGGCGACATCAGATATATTTATGTGATTAAGAAGCGGAAAGATAGCCCCTCCTTTGTGTTCCTCGAGCCGCACCACAAATGCCAAATTTTGACCAGAACATGTAGCAAATTTGCCCTATAAAAACAGGAATGGTTCTATGTGCGTTGCCCTCCTGGTTTCGCGAGGAGATGGGTTGAAGGCAGTAAGTCTTTTCCCTGAGTCGACATTCGCGCTCTATCGGAGCTATGCTTTTTCTAACTTCTTTTTTCATCTTTTCAGGTATCAACCCACCTCTTGAGGGCCGAGGATATTCTGAGACCGTCGAAGCCATTAGAGCTCTTCCTGCTGAGGAACGGGACATTCGAACCCTCATTTCAAATGAGTCATTATCGAGATTCGGACTGTATAGCAGGAGGTCGCCGGATTAGCCTTCCTGAGGGCGTCTCCATTCCCAAGCCCGCATCCGGTAAAGGGAAAAAACTAGCTGAATCGTCATCACGCCATACCCCTGATGTACAGGAAGGGGAGAAAATCAAAGAGAGTGAAGCTCCTGAAACACAAGGCGAGAATGTGGGTCCTACTCAGGATCCGCTGGTCGAAGTGCATGATATTGAAACGTCATCTTCCCCTTCGAAGGGGAAAAAGAAATCGACGTATAAGATGAGGAAGGAAAAAGTTGGTGGAACTTCCAAAATTACCCTTGTCCCAGCGGAGAAAGAAGCTTCCTCACAACATCTAGAAAGTTCTCTGAAGGGTCTGTCAAACCTCACCATTCCTGATGATCTACTCAACTACGGTTTCGACGATCCGGAGGCCCTTAAGTTTCATTCGCCCGCTAGAGGCGATATGGGAGTTCAAGCCCGAGTCTAGGGAGATAATACTCCAATCAGTAGAGATAAAGGAACTGGTCCGTCGGGGGGAACACTAGGACACACACGCACACACGCACTTCACCATACACTTCAATTTTGCCATTACCTCGATTTTTCCTAACTCGCTGTTATTTTTATTCTATGCAGGTGACATGGGGCGCTCCCACGGGTTCGATCGCCTCCACGGTTCTTCTATATTTCACCATCCGGGACGGGATTCAGGCTCTGGTAGACATAGGGACAGAGACGATTACAAAGATCGAGACAACCATCCCTGTGAGTCATCTTATCGAAAGAAAACATATTCCCAGTCTTCATACTCTCGCGATCCCCCTCCTCAAACTGAGCCAAACAGAGAAAAACTTCCGCAAAAGGGGTCTCAACCTGATGTTTCCCGAGATCAACATTCCGGTTCATCAAGCACACAGCAATCTCGGGAACATCGGAAGAGAACAGAACTTTCAAAGCCTCCTCCCCTTGTTACTGTGGCTGACCCAACGATAGCAGAGAAGATGGTCGATCTCAAGGCTAAATTTCCCAAGATCTGCTTTGACGGCCTGAAGTTCCTCCCAGCTATTCACCATATTCCAGGGCACGTCAAGCAGAGTGCCATCTCCTGCAACAACGACATCTATGTTCAACATGACGCATTTGTACATTTGGTTGAAAAAGTCTCGGAAGTATCCGTTGAGCGCCAACAGGAAATTGACCGTTTGAAGCTATCTTCGACAAGGACATCATCAAGAACCAAGATGAAGAGCTCGCTTCGTATAAGTCCAAGCTTGAAGCCGCAGAGCAGAGTGGTAAGGAGAATGCGGAGGCCATCGCTCGTCTAGAGACGACCCATAAGAAAGAACTTGACGTCGCAGTCCAACGCAGTGGGGCCCTAGCTCTAGAAAAAGATTCTATTCAAAAAGAAAGGGACACACTCGCCCTGCAGGTCAAAGAGTTGAAGGAGCTACTCTCTAAGGAGAGGGAAGAGAAGATAGCGGCTCAAGAAGAGTCTCAACGGTATTGTAACGAGATCGTCGATACACGTCTTTTAAAAGCAAAGCTCGATGATGAGCTGTCTAAGGTTGAGACGATGAAGAGCGAAGCCCGTGAGGAGGGCAAGAGACTAGCTTCCGAGGAGATCGACTCCCGTATTGAAGCAGCTGCAGAGGCCGGCAGAGAAGAAATCAAGTGTATGTTCGACCCACTAATAGCCGAATACAGTGCCCGTGTCCTCATGCACCGGGACTTGACCTTTTTAGGCGAGGGCTACCTTGAATCTTTGGCCGAGGCTTGGGAGACATTGATAAAGATCAGGCAGGTGTAATCGGGCATCGAAGAGGTTGACGAGGAGGCTTTAGTGAGAGAGTTTCTCAGGGGGAATGAGCCATCGGATTTGTCCGCAGCTATGGTTCTCTTTGGTAAAGGCTCTTCCCCGTCAAAAAAAAAAGATGACGAAGCCGGTCCATCTGGAACCGAGGCTGCAGCCCCTCCTCCTACTCAACCGGCCGATCGACCAGCACTTGACCCATTTCAGCAGCATGCCAACTATGATCCGGAAGACCCCGGTCTTGGCATTCACGTGCTGTCTCCTATTCTGGAGGGTGAAACTCCACGCACGCAAGAGACTGGTATAAAACTCTTCCTCTAGAAGTTCAAAGATCTGTCGCTTTCTGCGATCGGTCATTGGTCCTGATGTTTGTTCTTTATGTTTTTGTGCAGGCCGCTCCGACCTTGAACCGACTCCGAGGAGCGACGACGCCAAGGAGGAGATGGGGAAAACAAGCGATGCTACTCACGCGGGAGTAACTCCCGGTCCTGATGCTCAAGTGATCGGGGCGTTGGATGATGATAAGTCTGACACTTCATCTCCTGCTGAACGGAGTTATGAAATCGAAATCACGGCTGCCTCAGAACCCACTTCGAAGGTGAGTATGAAGGATCGACTCGCAGAGGAGAAGAAAAAGAAAGTCGAGATCACGGTCGAGTCTCAAGTACTAGAACTTACCGACCCGCTGAATAGGCCTCTGAAAGTCATTCTTCCCGGCAAATCCAAACCACTGGATTTTCCTTCTCCCACTCCTGACTCCACTTCTTTGGCAAGCAAAAAGTCCAAGAGGAAACATGAGGGAGAGGAGTCATCTGAGAAAACAAAGGAAGACAAGAAAACGAAGCCGAAGAAATAACCACTATACTCGTTCAACGAGATTTTGCTTAGGTCCTGTAACTACTTTTGCTCTTTCGTTTTCGTAGTTTGTGTAGATAGATTTTTGACTCCAAGTTTTGGAGGAGTGGTTGTATAACCCCATTTTGGATTATTGAATAAAGTTTAGTTTCTTTGTCGTTTGAATGATTCTTTTGCTTCTTTAGCTTTCTGTATAACTGTGGTCGAAACTCAAGTTCTTATGAGTTGTATAATCCTAATCCATTCTTACATTGTTTGAACATTCTTCGGAATTGTACATTTCTCGTTTCACATCTTTGGTACTCAGAATATTTTCTAGTCCGCGCTCTTGGGACTTAGAGTAATTTGGTCTGCACTCAGGGGACTCGGAGATTGAAGTTGTTTATACTCTAGTCCGCGCTCTGGGGACTTAGAGTACTCCGGTCCGCACTTAGGGGACTCGGAGATTGAAGTCGTTTATACTCTAGTCCGGGCTCTGGGGACTTAGAGTACTCCGGTCCGCACTCAGGGGACTCAGAGATTGAAGTCGTTTATACTCTAGTCCGCGCTCTGTGGACTTAGAGTACTCCGGTCCGCACTCAGGGGACTCAGAGATTGAAGTCGTTTATACTCTAGTCCGCGCTCTGGGGACTTAGAGTACTCCGGTCCGCACTCAGGGGACTCGGAGATTGAAGTCGTTTATACTCTAGTCCGCGCTCTGGGGACTCAGAGTACTCCGGTCTGCACTTAGGGGACTCGGAGATTGAAGTCATTTATACTCTAGTCCGCGCTCTAGGGACTTAGAGTACTCCGGTCCGCACTCAGGGGACTCGGAGATTGAAGTCGTTTATATGAGTTCGTACATCATACAGAATAATGTAACTCCAGCAGTTCATCACCCGACTATGAGATATAGAAACATTAGTAATTCATGGAAAAGACGGCTTCAAGCCTTTATTAATGAAAACCAACTAAATTGCCTGATTACACGGTCAAAAAGAAACTAAGAGATAACGGAACAAAAACATACAGGAAATAACTGCACCTAAAACATGAAAGAAACAAGCTAAGTGTAATAATGTCGCAAATTTTCACTGTTCCACGCTCGGGGGAGCGTCATGCCATCAACGGTCGCTAGCTTGAAAGTTCCCTCTCCAAGCTTCCGTTCAATGACATATGGACCTTCCCAGTTGCGATTCATACGTGATGGTACCGTGAAAACTCGTTTCAAAACGAAATCACCCACATCAAGGATTCTTGGGCGGACTTTCTCGTCGTAGTATCGCTTGACTCGATGCCTATATGCTGCCGCCCTTAATTCAGCCTCTTCACGGTTTTCATCAATGCAGTCCAGTGATTCCAACAAGAGATCTCGATTCGTATTAGGATCATAACGTGTCACTCGATGTGATTGAACTTCAAGCTCCACGGGTATAACAGCTTTCGAGCCGTATGCCAATGCAAATGGAGTATGGCCAGTCGCGGACTTGTGGGTAGTTCTATAAGTCCATAGCGCTGTTGGGAGTTCATCTACCCACTTGCCTCTAGCCTTTTCCAAACGCTTCTTCAATATGGACTTGATTATTTTGTTCACGGCTTCAACTTGTCCATTAGCCTTCGGATGAGCAACGGCGGCGAACTTTTTCTTAATGTCGTACTTCGAACAGAAATCTTTGAATTCTTTACTTTCAAACCGAGTTCCGTTGTCCGTAATGATGGTTCGCGGGAGGCCAAAGCGGCATATAATGTTTCGTACAACGAAATTAATGACCTTCTTGGAGGTGATTGTGGCTAAAGGCTCCGCCTCGGCCCACTTCGTGAAGTAGCCGACTGCAACTACAGCGTATTTTTCCCTACCTTTGGATATAGGCAAAGAACCGATTATGTCGATTCCCCAGATTGCAAACGGCCAGGGACTAACCATTTGTGTGAGTTCCGTTAGAGGAGCTCTCGGGATTTTCGCATATCTTTGACACTTGTCACATTTTCTTGCATAGTCTGCAGCATCCCGATTCACAGTTGGCGAATAGTATCCGTAATGGAGGATCTTTTTTGCTAGCGTTTACCCCCCAGTATGGTCACCACATTCTCCCTCATGAACCTCCTTCAAGACCCGCTTTGTCTCATCATGGGCAATGCATCGTAATAAGGGGACCGAGAACCCCTTCCGATACATTACTCCATCCTGCATCACATATTGTGCGGTTTTTCGAATGACCTGTCGTCTTTCGCTCCTTGTTTCCGGTAAAGTCCCGGTCATCAGGTATAGTTTGATGGGGTCATCCATGACTCCCTCTCGATTCCTGTTTCCAACACAAAATCAACTTTCATCGCGTCTATGCTTGGAGCATGTAAGGTTTCAACGGGAACCAATCCCATTTGTTGTGCATCGCCAGTGCTTGCAAATTTAGCCAATGAGTCGGCTTCCTTGTTCTGTTCACGTGGGACATGCGAAATGTCATAATGTTCGAAGTTCGCCAATAGTTCCTGAACCAGAGCAAGGTACAGAGCAAGCTTCTGTCCCCCTGCTTGGTAATCTCCCCGCACTTGGTAGACCACCAACTATGAGTCACAAAATATTTCGACTGACCTTACCCCGAGTTCTCCAATGAGCTTTAAACCAACAATCAATGCTTCATATTCCGCTTCATTATTCATAGCCGGGAAATTGAGCTTCAAAGCGTAACAAATAGATCGATTTTCTGGAGTCACGTGAACTACTCCAGCTCCGGAGCAGCGGTCGTTTGATGCCCCATCGGTGTACAATTTCCATTCAATGGGGGGAATGACACTGTGACCTTCTGATTCGTCAGATACAGTAAACTCAGCGATGAAATATGCTAATGGTTACCCTTGTATGGCTCTTCGTGGCAGGTAGGTAATATCGAACTGACTCAACTCGATATTCCATTTTAACATCCTTCCAGAGGTTTCTGGTTGTTGGAGTACCTGCCGTAAGGGCTGATCGGTATAAACACTGACTGAGTGTGCTTGAAAGTATGAACGCGGCTTACGTGATGCAATCACCAAGCAATAAGCCAATTTCTCAATTTTAGGGCAATTTCTCTCTGCCCCCGTTAAACGTTTGCTAACGTAATACACCGGCTTTTGGACTCGGTCCTCCTCGCGGACTAAAGCCGCACTTATAGCATGCATGGATACGACCAAGTATACGTACAGCATCTCGTGGTCTACTGGTTTTGACAGCACTGGAGGACTCTCCAGATGCCTCACCAGATCTCGGAATGCTTCCTCACAGTTAGATGTCCATTCGAAATTCCTCTTCCCTTTCTTTATTATATCGAAGAAGGGAATGCACTTGTCCGTGGCTCTGGATATAAATCGGCTCAGCGCAGCCACCTTTCCATTCAAGCTTTGCACCTGTTTTATAGTTCTGGGCACTTGCACATCTCGAATAGCTTGAATCTTTTCTGGGTTCGCTTCAATTCCCCTGGCATTAACAATGAATCCCAAAAACTTCCCCGATGCAACGCCGAAGGAACACTTCAGAGGGTTGATCTTCATCCCATAATATCTGAGTATATCGAACATCTCTGATAAGTCTCGAATGTGGTCGTTTGACTGTCGTGACTTCACGAGCATGTATCCACATAGACTTCCATCGTTCTACCAATCTGGTCTTTGAACATTCGATTCACCAAACGCTGATAGGTCGCTCCCACGTTTTTCAATCCGAAAGGCATCACTACATAGCAATATAGCCCAACGTCCGTGATGAAACTGGTGTGTTCCTGGTCCGGAATATGCATCGGGATCTGATTGTATCCCGAGTACGCATCCATGAATGACAACAACTCGTGTCCTACAGTGGAGTCAACCAACTGATCAATCCGAGGCAATGGGAAACTGTCCTTGGGGCACGCTTTGTTCAAATCGGAATAATCTACGCAAGTTCTCCATTTCCCGTTCGCCTTTTTCACCAGCACGGGGTTTGATACCCATTCAGGGTAGAGGGCGTCGCGGACGAACCCATTGGCTTTGAGTTTGTCCACCTCCTCTCTGAGAGCAGCGGACCTCTCCGGGTCCATCCCTCTCCTCTTTTGTTTAACCGGGACGTACTTCGGGTCTATGTTCAACATATGACTCGTAATAGCGGGAGAAATCCCACACATGTCAGAATGTGTCCAAGCAAAAACATCAAGATTCGCTCGAAGGAAATCACTGAGATCTTCAGTCATTGCAGGGCTAAGTTGTGATCCGATCTTCAGTACTCGCGATGGATCGTCTCGGCTGACTGAAATGTCAATTGTCAATTCAGCTGGTGCTTCCTTTTCTTCCCTGGGTTCCTCATCGTCGTCTCTTGGATCTATGTCTCTGTAGATCCGAGGATTATGCCCGAGCCAGGGCTCGGGCATTATTTGTCAACTGTCGGTATTATGGATGCGGACGGAATTGTCCGCAGACTTTCCTTTCTCCCTCCGATGGGCCTCTCGGAGCTCCGCCACATAACATGGACGACCAGTCGCCTGGTCGCCATGAACAACACCTACTCCTTTGTCAGTCAGAAACTTCAAAGTCAAGCACCACGGGGCTAACGCTGCCCTAAACTCAGCCAGGGCCGGTCGACCCAAGAACACATTGTACGGAGAATCCACATCCAAAACTACGAAAGGTAGGATTCGCACCCTCCTTCGCTCACCTTGTCCCAGTTCAATTGGCAACTCAACATATCCCACTGCATCGGTCGCTACGCCATTAAAGCCATGTATACGAGCCTTAGATGGCTTCAAATCCTTCGTCTCCATCTTCATCTGATCATAAGCCTTCTTGAAGATGATATTGACAGAACTTCCACAATCAATCAAAATTCTCTTGACATAAGCCGGCCCGATTGTCACAGATATGACCATCGGGTCGACGGTAGGAGCCTCCACTTGGTCAGCATCTCTGCTCCTGAATACTATATCGTCTGTCATCATGCGCAGCTGCTTAGCAGGGGTCCCGTCCTCTACGTTGGAACAAAACTCGAAGTCATCGTGCTTCAGGGAACTAGCATACCGCTCCATCTCTTGCCAGTTCTTATCCGCGGGATGAGGCCCGCCGATGATCGTGTTTATGACTAGTCTGCCCACAGTCCGGGCAGGCTCCTCGGGATGACGCGGAGCTGGTGCACGACCTGGATTGGATGTTCCCTGTCCTCCTTCCTGCGGATTCTTCACAAACTCCTGTAACTTTTTTTGCCTAATCAACTTCTCTATAGCGTCGTGTAGGTGTCTGCACTCTTCAGTGTTGTGCCCATAAGTCTCATGAAAGCGGCAGTACTTCTCGGTCCGGTTTTGTTCCTCGGTCGACTCCTTTGGACATGGCTTTCTATACTGAAAGGTATTGCAGGTTGATAGGTAAATGTTCTCAAGAGATGCATTCGGTGGGGTGTACTCGTTATAGGTTGGAATTCTCGGCTTCCATTTCCCCGCTTCTCTCTTCTTCCCTTGATTTCTTCCTTCGGATTCCTTAGATTGCCCGGGCTTGTTCTGGACATTGACTTGAACTTTTCCCGAGTTGTCTCCGGACTGCTTCACAGCAATGTTGCTTTTCACGGACTCCTAGACAGGCCCCGGTGCCTTATCTTGCCTTACCCACCTGGCTTCCTCTCTTCTTATGAACTGATGTGTCTTTGAGTAAAAACGCTCTAGCATAGTCGGAGGTTTTCCTTCCAGCCAGTCTCCAAACTCTGAATCCGGATCCACACCTCGCATCACAGCCATAAGAATTGCATGATCATTAGGATTGCTGACTTCAGTCGCCGCAACATGGAATCTCTGTAAATACTCCTTCAATGATTCCCCAGGAGCCTGGATTACACTTGGTAGAGACATCACGTCTTTTGGACGGGTAGTATGTATCCTGAACTGTTCTATAAACTTCTTCGCCAACTCCTTGAAACTGGATACGGATCGCGGAGGAAGTCGGGTGAACCACATGGTAGCGATCCCAGATAGAGTTATTGGAAAGCACCTACACTTGGTTGCATCATTTGCTCTAGCTGAATCCATCATCCATTCGTACCTCATGACATGCTGTCTGGGATCAGTATTTCCTTCATATGCCGGGATAGTTGGCATACTAAACTTTCTGGGGTATGCTGCCTGTAGAACAATGTCTGTGAACGGAGTATGACTTCTTGACACTCCCCAATCATCGTTTGATAAGCCTTGATTCTCTTTCAACAATTTTCTGATCATGGCCGTCAGGTCTGGTGTTTGTATGGAAGGTGGAAGATTAGAGTCTGTTCTACGTGATTGATCAGGCTGATGCCTCCTCTGCTAGCGATCTGCCAAATGTGCATCTTGAGGTTCAACATCATTGGCATCTTGATGATTTTGGCCCCCAGCCTCCACCTGCACTCCAACTCCTAAGTTTCCAGCTCCTGCTTGGTTACGGTCTCCAGCTGTTCGGACAGCAGCACCTGCCTGCGTAGTTTCAGTCTTACGGCGTCTACGCCGGGGAGGTTCATCGGACGAAGTTGAGCTGTCGGATGAAGAATAAGGAGCGGGATTGCCCCATCATTCTGATGCTGTTGTTGAGTGAGTTGTGCCATGAGGTTGGCGTTGGCTTGCATCTGCTCTCCGAGTTGTCTCCTGCTTTCCCTGAGTTCTCTCATCAAGTCGTTGAACTCTATTCTGGTGACAACCGGCATTTGGTCCTGGGCGGTAGTCCATGCACCTAGAATTGCTTGCTGATTGCTAGGTCCTGCTTGTTGTACACTAGCAGTCTCATGGGCGTCCGCATTATAAGAGACTGATCTGGTACGTGGTCTTGCCATTGTAGAGTTATTGGTATAAACTCTAAGTAGAATCAACGGACGTCCTACGAATGAATCGGATCTTCTTTGGGGGATTTATTCAATCCAGTAGCTTCAAAGCAGATCCCTGAGGTTTGAGAATTCGATTCTCAGTGAAAGCACCAAAGTGTTAGCACCAAAATTGGTCACTAACCTCGTTGAGAAAGATTGTGTAGAGAGATAAATGATGAAAGTAAATTTAAACAAAGATCAATATGCTAAATTGAATGCAAAGACGAGAACACCAGATTTATAGTGGTTCGGCGTAACTGCCTACGTCCACTTTGAGGTTAATCTTTACTGCTTCACTTGATAATTGATTACAGATACAATCCGTTTGCCAACTACTTGAATACAATTGCTAAGTAGAGAGGATGAGTCTTTAAAGCGGCAGAGTCTCCCTAGTGTTCTTGAAAAAAGGTCCATTTCACTGTGCCCCTGCCTCTCTATTTATAGACAAAGATGGGTTGGACTTCCCTGGCGGGCCTGGCAGCCGAATACCTTGGCCCAAATGGAGTGGTCACTGTATGCCGAACCGAACAGGCCGAACGGTCGGATGCCGAACCATCCTCTTCATGCCGAACGATGCGCTTGTTGTATGGGAAGAGTAGGCCAAGAAACAATCGAAGCCGGTCGTGCTGGGAAGAATGCCGAGCCATCTTTGACTGCCGAACGTCCTTGGTATGCCGAACGATACGCTGGCCGAGCGATGTCTCTGGCCGAACGATATCTTGACCGAACGAGGTCTCTGGCCGAACGATATCTTGACCGAACGAGGTCTCTGGCCGAATGATGCCTTTGGCCGAACCAATATCTTGACCGAACAAGGTCTCTGGCCGAACGATGCCTTTTGGCCGAACGAAGTCTTTGGCCGAACAATGCCTTTGGCCAAGCGCTCCTGGATGCCGAGCGTTCCTGAATGACAGTTGCAAAGAGATGCCGAACGATCCAGTTGGGCCGAATGGTGGATATGCCGAGTACTAAGTTGCCTGGCCAAATCTCTAGGAAACATCACCTAATGCATATCTACAACATCAACAACGCCAAAGGAACATAGGAAAAAGTCTGTATAACCATATAAATCTATAGTATTGCAGCTAAATTAACTACCACTATGAAATATAAGTAGAGAAATAAGCTTTTGACATAATGGAAAAATGAAAACATAGAAAACTAATATTAGCCAATTAAAAATTAAATCCTTGTTCTTTTTCTTATGAATAAAACCATCCTGCTTTAGATAGTAGGCAGTTGGCCATTGATAGAGCATATGCACATTTTTAGGTTGATAGTAAGAATGATCAGTGTAAGTAGTTTAAAATTGGATTTGACTTGGGGTTTGTATGCAGATGATGTTATCAGTTTAAGCAGCAACGTTGACAAACAAGCAATGCAAAGGTTTTCATTATCTTTAATTGTAAAATGAAAAAAAACATAAATATGATATTTGAGTGTGAACAGTGGAATAATCCATTGAGAAACAAATATACCAAGTACCGGTATACCAAAAATTAAAGAACTCTCAAGCTTTTGAAGATATGTGGATCTTTTTGTCATTAAGCAAAAGCTATAATATCATGATTATTTATATAAATGATTAGAACAATAAAACTATTTTTAACAAAAATCAAAACAAAACTTTCGCCATTAAAAATTGTGTGACAAACTCAAAACATGATAAGCAAAAGATGTGATAAAGTAATTACCCAAAAAGTGAGATTGTCCTTTGAATTTCCCTGCATACTTTCCTTTTGATTTTCTCTTCTTCAACTCAGTCTCAACCATCTAAATAAACATCTTTTTTGTTTTAGTTTTCATAACCTAGTCACAAAAAGAAAATATTCAATGTTCGTCCTTTTTCTATCAAACTGAAGGAGATAACCCACATGTATATACGTATATTACTTAAAAGCAAGCGTTGAAAACTAAAATGTTTACCAATGGTCAAGATTAAACATATATATAGCTTGTAATAAACAATACATATAACACTTCTTTATGATTAACAGAAGTTTTGACTTTAACCTGGGTATTGAAAATCTAAGCTCACTTCAATCAAAACTCTTGCAAAATGAAGTCATGTCCCTGCATTTGTAATATTATCAATTGGATGACCATGAGCACCCACGATACGACTTATACCTTATTTACTCCAAAAATCAAGATTTAAATCTAGCAGTCTAATCCAAATATGAACAGATGAAAAATAATCACAGGTAAGTGGAAAATCAGGGGTCCATTTCTTCATGATTAATATATGAGAGTTAAAAGTGTATGGGCCTCTTTTAATTATAGAATCAAAATCGACTGACGATGGAAACTTTATAAAATGAAATCGTTTGATTTGTAATAAACACCAAATTCAAAAATAGGATTCATCACCTTCGCAACAAATTTTTTGAATTAGTCGTACATCGATCTGCATCCCATGACATATAACCAACGTATTCATCCACTTACCCACGTTTTCTTGAACAACCGCATCTAGCATATGAACGGCAGGTCCTTCTTCATCATTTGCTGTAGAATAAAACTGGAGATCAATCTCTTCTTCTCATTTTGCAAAACGCCCTGAAGCCTTTCACAGCATCTGCCTAGGTGCTACTCTTCAGTCTAATTATTGAAGAAGATAGGGAAATGAAAGCTTTTAGACTAAGAAATACGCATTTAAATCAAAAAAGTTACGAATAAAAATTCATACTTTTGTTTCATTTCAGCTTCAGCTCCTTCACGAACTCTCGAAATAGAAGAATGGATTGTGCATCGATATAATCTTATTCAAGATGATATAGAATCGGCTGAATTTCAGAAAAAAATCCACGTTGAGAAAATAGTTTTTGGAATCGTGAATTAGATTTAGGGTTTGAAGCTATTTAGCGAACCGCTGGGAGAAATTCTTGCTGGCTGCTGCGACGATGTGGAGTGGAGTACAATGATGAAGTCGACGGTGAAAATGGATGAATCAAAACTGAGGATGATTAAAAAGGAGAATTTTTTGGGGAAGAATTAAGCGAAAAGGGGAAAAGTGAAAACGAGGGTTTAATTTTTTTCTAAGTATGAGAATAGAGCGGTGGAGATTAAACTATGGGTTGCGTTTGGTTTGGTTAGGCGGAATTATTTTTGGTAAAGGCGGGAACGTGAATTGTTTTTTGTCACCTTTGTACTGTTGTGAAATATTATCGGTTGCATTTAAATTAAAACGCTACTAATTTTTCCTACTATAAATGGATTTTCTTATAGTGAATGTCGAATCTTTAGCTTTCCTGCATTTGTTGAGGTTTGATGATGTGCTTATGTATGGATTTGGGATTAACACTGAATTGAATATAAATACTCCCCTATGCATTTTCAAACATCTGGCACAGCAACGGCAACTTTCATGTCTAATTTGGCACTATATTTATCTTTATATCAAAATGACAAAAGTTCCTTTTTTTTATACAGCTATAATCATGCATACTAGAAAGACATCCAAAACTGCAGAAAAGCAGAAATTAAACCAAACTAATTCAATGAAAACTACAAACTGTATATTTATCAACATAAATGGTCAACAATGTATCAACATGAGGCCTATGAGCAGCGCCTATTGTCAGAGACATAGCCAATCAACTGCAGAATCTCCATCTACTCAACAACAAACATCAACGGTATGTGAAATTTCTTTATTATTAACACTTTTCTTATGATGTGCATCATTTTTACTTGCTACTATAACAATAACTAATCGAGATTAATTCAAATTTTTCATGCATCAATATATCTAAACTGCTTAATATTCAATTTAATTAAGCACTGAAACTACTACTAGTTTTAGTTTCATTAACAGATCTTTCATTATTCGGATTTTTCTTGCATCAATAAATCTTGAATCAATTTCATTAATTCATATTTTAGGATCAGTGACTAAACACCTACTTGGTTTTTTACTACCAACACTAAAACTACTAAAATGGTAGTAGGCAACAAACAACAAAGAAACTGGTTCCTATTAAGAATTTATTAGTTAAGCATTGCAACTTTACAATGAGAATTTATTAATTAAGAATCATGTCAGTATGTAAATATATTGTAAATATCTATCTTTTTACAAAATGATAATTCTGTGTATCTTTTTGTACAGAATATATATGTTATGAGACTATTAAAAATTTACCCTCATTTCATTTTCACATACTAATGTGTTATTTCCACTATAATAAAACACAAAACAGATCTCCACTTTAGAAGTAACTGAAGTGGAAGAAAGAGTCATTGATTCTCAACTGCAGAGTCAACAACAAGATGATAGAGCAATTGAAATTCGTGAAACAAGTGAGGAAAAAGAAATATATTTGACAAACAGAAGTGAAGACACTGAAACTGATGAAGATGTTGAAAAGTATGAAGTTCAACACAAAGAAACAAAGCATTTTACTGGAACATACAGGTGTAATTTAGATGCACTTTTCAAAGTGACGAGCAGAATAAAAAAAAAGAATTTGCTATCAGTTGATGCTATTTCATACATGAGCAAAACTCCATTCAAAAATTTCTTTGAAATCTTTTTGAAAAACAAAACAGAAAGGCAAGATTTTCGAAAAAGTGCAAAGAGTGTAGATGAAGTTATAACATCTTATGATAAAAATGAGAAAGCTTTTAGAATAGGAGATTCATTGTTGAAACTAACAGAAGAAGATGTTAGCTTGATTTTGGGAATGCCATTAGTGGGTAAGGATTTATTCCCTATTGGAATAATAAGCAGAGATAACTTGCCTGAGGAATTTTTTGATTTCTTGGATAGAAATTTTGAAGGGGGAGAAAGAATTAACAAAAAAACAGTGGGAAAGAGATTGAAGATTTTAATTGATAAGGGAGATGGAGGTGTCGACTTGGTGAAATTGCTAATTTTGTTGATGATTATAACTTTTTTGTTTCCAAATAATCAAACATATTTGCAATGGGGTTTTATTCCAAAACTATTAAATTTGAAAACTCTGAATTCAATTTCTTGGCCAAAAGCAATATACAATCGTGTTTCAGAAAACGTTGAGAAGTTTGCAGAAGATCCAAGAAGCATGCCAGGCTGTTCTATGATTCTACTGGTATGTGATAATTCTTATTATAAATAATTATGTACCAAAAAGAAAATATTTGGACAAAAAATTCACACTGTAATTTTTATTCTACAGTATTGGATATGTGAAAAGACAGAAATCATAGAAGAAAAAAAGGTTTTCAAATGGCAAGCCCAAGGATGGTGAAATAGAATTTGTCAAAGCTCAAAAATGTGTCACTTGATATGGTTGAAGGAAAAAAGGTATAATAATTTTATTTTAGCCAAAAAAGTGAAATAATTATTAATAAAGATAATTCATTTTATCGTTTTCAATTTTAGTAGTACATGCTTGTTTATAGGTGAAAGAGTTCAAATTAGACTTTTTGTTATTCTTCTTGCCTAATTATTAATTGTTCAAATATTATGGACTGCAGTCTAATTGTTAGCTGTCTAGTAAAGATGTATATGTTGTTATCTGTCTAATTGTTCTGCAGTGCAATATTGTTGCAGTAAAAATTAGTAATAACAGCCATTGTTTTCTATTAACTTATTACAGATGGTGGACTTGAATAGAAGTGTAGTTGCACTTTATGGGTTCCTAAAATTAATGCATCTATCCTTTTAAGCTGCAGAAGCCATAAAATATAGTGAAAACCGACCACTTTTTATTGGAATATTTAGACTTGTAGACCAATCAACTTAAAGTATGGTATTGTTTTTGTTATAAATAATATCATCAAGTGAAGATGATGCTTAACAGATTTTTTACTTATTTAGAAAAAATACATGGTTCAAAAAGCATATAATACTTTGTGTATGCTCCGCCATACCAGATGCTTGTAGCCACTCAATGGCCATGTAATGTATTCAACCAGCTAACAAAAATGAACTTATATTTTCTTCTTGTAAAAGGCTATACAAGTAAAATATTAGACATACCCACACTGATATCAAATAAAATCCTTTTTTGTATTTACTGTATTCGTTTGTTTTTTTTCCTTTAGATATAATAAAATTCTTTTGGTTAAATGCACAAATATTATATGTTATATATAAATGTAATTCTTTTTTGAAAATATGCATCTGCTTTGAGTTACCACTGCAATTTGTCTTCTAGGCTTGTTTGAGTGGCATTCAATGAATGTACACACTTCGCTTCTGCTATATAATTAGTTTCTCTTTACATTTTGTGGTTCTTTTCATTTATACTTGGTTTATGTAGTCTGAATTTTGTAGGAAATTCTTTGAGGTAAAATGATGTTTAGCAAATGTCATTGGTCTAAACAAGAGCTTGAAAAACAGTTTATTTGGTTGAGATACATGACTATAGGCTTAAAGCCAATGCAAATTAGGTTGTAATCAATGAATGCGAATTAATGTTTTGTTGCTGAATCCAACTATACTCATTGTTAGTTTCCAATTAATAACTCTTTTAACATTTTTCATCTTCTTATATCTTCTTATTTATGCATTTTTTCTATTAATTTAACATCTTTCAACATCTTCTGACTCTTTTAACATCTTTTGATAGATTGCAAAAAGGTTCAGAAAAATATCACAAAATGAGAAGAAACTACTAACTGAAGTGACTGAACTTGTTGAAGAACAAGTTGAAGAGGAGAGCAACACAAAGAAGAGGGAAAATAGAAAAAGAAAAAGAGAAGAGAAAAAAGAAGAAGAAATATTGCTGATGGAAAATGAAGCCAAACAAAAGGAAATAGAAAGGCTAAGACAAAAAGTTATGCAGCTGGAAAAAACACTTTTTCTAGAAGAAAAGGAATTGGAAGAAGAACAAATTTTGAGAAAAAAATTTGAAGCTAAATTGAAAGAGTTGGGGAAAGAAGATGTACATGAAACAACTAAAAGCAAAAGAAAACATGTATTTGCTGGGCACACAAACAGCTCATCAGAGTTTCCATCTTTCAAATTATTTGAATCTCAAGATTATAAAACACCTGAAATGGAAAAGGAGCTAGATAAAAATCATGGCAGGGTTTATAATGAAGATAAACATGAACTGAAAGAAGATGAAAAAACAAATGAAAAAGAAAAGGAGATGGAAACAAAACTAAAAAAAGTTGAACTGAAAATAAAGGCAGAAGGAAAAAAGAAGAGAAAAAGAGCACAATTAGAACCAAGTTCTATGCAGAGAAGAATAAAACAAAAGGTAAGGGTGGCAAAAAAAGATCCAAATTATATTTATGAAGAAAAGAATAAAGTAATAGATGTGGAAAAGTACAACATAGTGAAGAAGGAAGAGCAAATAAAGAAGAAGAGTAGAAACATAGAATACTGTCCATTATTGAAGCATTTGCCACACAATGAAGTGAAGATAATAACAGATTTCTTCAAAGTGGTTGGAGACATTGAGTAAGTGAAATTATAAATATTTCTTATACTATTTATATATTTGTATAGAATAATTGAAATAAACATTGTTATTGAAATTTTCAGCGAAGAAGCTTATAATTTGGATGATGAAAATATGATTGTCATATACAAAAGTATGATAGAAGAAATGCTTTTTGGTGGATTCATTACTGGGCAGGTTAGTCCAAATGTAAAATAAAAAACTTATATTCTTATTAAATTATTTTTAATAGTAACTTATATACTTGATTTTTTGTATAGATTATTGATTGGTATTGGTTTAGGAGAGCGAAGATGTATGATAACAGTTCTAGCATAACATACATTAACACAACAATGACAGTAAGACCAATTTTATATAAGTAAATGCTATCCATCGTTAATAAAATATTATTTACAGTATTTATTTCTCTTCACAGAAAAGTGCATCTGATAACATTGAGAATGTGAAAAATCAACTGTTCATTCCAGCAATAAGAAAGGCTCTATCAAATCCTTTGTGATGTACTATACTATTTCCAGTACATGATGAAGCACATTGGACGCTTTTGGAACTTGATAGAGAAACGTCATCATGGATACTTTATGACTCTTTGTATTGTACATCAAGAAATAAAAATTACAGCAGCAGGCATAAGAGGGCTGCCTTGGCAATAGTAAGAATTTTTTATTTCATCCAAATTTGCATAAAATCCTAAATTATTTCATATTTATTTTTATGTTTTTTAATCATGTTGTTCTACACAGAAAACAATTGTAAACCAGATCATCAAGGAGTTCAAATGCTATGAAAGTAGCACAAATTTGAAAAAATTAAGTACCCTTACATTGGGAACTTGTGCTCAGTAAGAAAATGGGTAATTATTTTTACAGGAAATTATTGTCAAGGACAAAATTTCTCAGCGTTTTTGCCTCAAGGACGGGCCTTCAATATTTTATCCTGAAGGACAACTTTCTTTAGGTATCAGTTTTTAGTCATTGATAGCAGTTTTTAGGTATCAGTTTGTAGTTATCGGTAGCAGTTTTTAGGTATCAGTTTTTAGCTTGGTAGCAGTTTTGTTGTTCTTATGAATAATTTTGAAAAATGTTTGTCCTTATGAATAATTTTTAGAAGAATGTTTGTCCTTGTGGTAAAAATATTGAGGTTGTGTCCTTGAGACAAAAAATATACAAATCTTTGTCCTTTAAATTAATTCCCCCTTATTTTTAAATTGTATTAAATTATATTAAATTATATGTTCATGCTTATTTAACTATTGTTAATGCTTAATTATTTATCAATTAAAAGTCAGACAGAGCCAAGTTCAAATTTGATGCATGTAAACCATATGATACATTCTACTGTGTATATAATTATTGTTTATTATAAATTGATAAAAGAATTATCACTTTAAGTATACAAAATATAATTATTCATCATTTTATAGAAGCATTACAACATTGTTAACGTATTACAAAAATATTCATTTGTAATCAAAAGATAATACCATTTATCATTTTCAGAAATTGATAAATTCTTTTATCATATTTATTAAATTGCTAAATTTTCATAAAGAAATAAAAGCATCTACCAACTTAAATATAGAAAATTTAAACGGTCATCATTTTATATAAGCATTAAAGCAGCCTTACTGACTTACTATATTACAACAATTTTCATTTTGTGATAAAAAGATAACACCGTTTATCTTTTTCAGAAATTGATATAAGAATTTATCATTTTTCAGAAATCGGTAAAGGAATTACCATTTTAAGTATATAAAATATAACAATTCATCATTTTATAGAAAACATTACAATATTGTTAACACATTAGAAAAATATTCATTTTTAGATAAAAAGATAATACCATTTATCATTTTCAGAAATTAATAAATTATTTTATCATATTTATTAAATTGCTATTTCCATAAAGTGATAAAAGCATCTACCAACTTAAATATAGAAAATTTAAACGGTCATCATTTTATATAAGCATTAAAGCAGCCTTACTGACTTACTATATTACAACAATGTTCATTTTTGTTAAAAAGATAACACCATTTATCTTTTTTAGAAATTGATAAAAGAATTTATCGCTTTTCAGAAATCGGTAAAAGAATTACAATTTTAAGTATATAAAATATAAAAATTCATCATTTTCTAGAAAACGTTACAGTATTGTTAACACAATAGAAAAATATTCATTTTTAGATAAAAAGAATACCATTTATCATTTTCAGAAATTGGTAAACTCTTTTATCATTTTTATTAAATTGCTAAATTTTCATAAGATGATAAAAGCATCTATCAACTTAAATATAGAAAATGTAAACAGTCATCATTTTATATAAGCATTAAAGCAGCCTAACTGACTTGCTATATTACAGCAATATTCATTTTTGTTAAAAAGATAACACCATTTATCTTTTTTAGAAATTGATAAAAGAATTTATTGTTTTTCAGAAATTGGTAAAAGAATTACCATTTTAAATATATAAAATATAACAATTCATCATTTTATAGAAAACGTTACAATATTGTTAACACAATAGAAAAATATTCATTTTTAGATAAAAAGATAATACCATTTATAATTTTCAGAAATTGATAAACTCTTTTATCATTTTTATTAAATTGCTAAATTTTCATAAAGTGATAAAAGCATCTATCAACTTAAATATAGAAAATGTAAACAGTCATCATTTTATATAAACATTAAAGCATCATTACTGACTTCCTATATTACAGCAATATTCATTTTTGTTAAAAAGATAACACCATTTATCTTTTTTAGAAATTGATAAAAGAATTTATCGTTTTTCAAAAATTAGTAAAAGAATTACCATTTTAAGTATATAAAATATAACAATTCATCATTTTATAGAAAACGTTACAATATTGTTAACACATTAGAAAAATATTCGTTTTTAGATAAAAAGATAATACCATTTATCATTTTCAGAAACTGATAAACTCTTTTATCATTTTTATTAAATTGCTAAATTTTCATAAACTGATAAAAGCAATGAAAGTGAAGCAGTTTGGATGTTACTGTGATGAAGTAGATGTAGAGTGTGGCAATGTACTGAAGAAGTTTGATTGCGATTGGCAAGTATAGGCAAATATATGGTGTAACTGTTTTTTTTATTATTTGTTTTGGTGCAAACAGTTTGTTTATTTATTCGTTAATGCATGTAACCTTAAGGACAGTTTTCAATATCTCTGTAGCATTTTTGGTAATGCATAACACTCAATTTTTGACCATATATATCCACCATTTATCATTTATTGTTTTCTAACTAAATGTTTTACAATAGATATGATTGTGGAATGTTCGTCATGGTAAACATGAGGAAAAAAGCAGTAGGATTACCATAGGTAGAAAATTTTCAAAAGAAGATATTGCTAAGTTAAGAGCAAATACGGTAGCCGACATTATGACAGATGAACCATATTGTTGGACCATGGAAAAGTTCTGCAGTTCACAACAGAAGCCACAGGAAGAAAAGAAGCATGTTGAAAAAAGCAGTTGAAGCAAGATGAAAATAATCTAGTTTGTTGACATTATTGAAAGAAAACATTATATATTTAGTTAGTTTTAACTTCTTTTTTCTATAGGAGAAGAACAAAATTGCACTGTATGTTAAACAAAAAATATATATGTTTGTTCTGTAATTTGTCCACACTGTACATATATTATATTTCATATGTTTGTTCTACAATTTATTCTTTGATATGATTTAGATTTCGTTGTACTCATATTTTTTCTGTAATTTGTTATTGTTATGATGTGTAGTCATGTATAGTTATTAACTTTATTATTGGAAATGTTGTTTTGACAGATCATGTTGTTGCTGCTTTTAGCATTAATTCAGTTATTTTGTTTAATAACAAACTTATTTGCATGAGTTATCTCAATTATTTATGGTATGATGTTGAAAATTTTAAATCACTCTCACCTTATATGGAAATTTGCACACACGTATAATTTAGACTAATAAATCTGGTACAAATATTTATGGCATGATGTTGTTTTTGGATTTACAAATAAAAAACAACAGTGAACAAATATTTCTCATCTTGATGACATTTTCTCATCTTGATGGAGCTTGCAAATCTAACAGTACATCTAATATTTCTCAATTTATCTCCATGGTTAATGTGGTTTTCATGAAAGAAGGAATTTACAGTTCCATTTTCTGGAATGCCAGTAATTGCTCTTAAGTTTGGATTAATGATGGAAGATAGAATTGTTCCTTTCTCAGACCATGGAGCATGCCAACAGGATGTATTAACTGATATGTTGCATTGGATATGAGGGAGAAGGAATTGTTCTTGTGAGTTTGTACAAGTTGTTTGCGAATGAAATGTGATAGAATGCCTGTAAAAATGTAACAGACATGGATATGAAATGCAGAAACAGAAAATAAAATGGAACAAGAAATGTAATGTAGATTTTTTTTTTAAATCTGAACAAACGAACCAAAAATGTACTGATACAATGCCAGTGAACAATGCAAAACAAACAAAACAAAAGTGAACAATACAATAAAACAAAAGGAATACAATTGAATACAGAGTGCAAAGAAAAAAAATAACAGAATGCAATACAAGTCCAAAGCTGCTAAACTGTGCTAAGCAACTAAAATTGCACAGAACTTTCAACAACAAAAAACAATTTCATATCTAATTATCCACATTCTGCTTGGCAATGAACAACAACAGTTAATTTACAGACAGAACAGTAGTTAATTTACAGAAAAAAAACAATTTCATCAACATAATATCATATATACCCATACAAAACCAGTCTAACAATACATAGCAAACACAGGAATAACCTAATATTAAAAGTCAAAGAATAACATAGAACGAAATTATAATTCAATACAATAGCTTTTAAATTCTAGGATCCAAGAATATCTCAATACAACATTGAAAGCAAAAACATAATTTTCTTCAAAAATAAACAAGAGAAAATGACATAAAAATTATAAAAACATTCAACCACTCAGTGGACAACTTCTACGATTATGACCTAACTTCTTACACTTTCCACACTTATTTTGCTTCCCATGGAAAACATCCAACCCAAAAAGTCTGTTAACTCTAGGTCTACCAGCTGCACGAATAGCCTTAGAAGGAAGAATAGGAGAAAACCCTTCAGAAACAATATCATTTTTATCAAAAGTAGGAATAGGATTGGTAACATGCGAGTAAGAAGCACGATAAGCCTTAGTCGTGAAATAATATTCAATAAAATCATAGACATTAAGTTTGGCCATTGTAATGCACTTCAATGCATGTGCACAAAGAAAACCAGTAACCCTCCATTGGTTACAAGTGCACATCCGATTTTCAAGATCAACTTTGTGAGAAATAGAGGAATGTACTTCAAAAACAAAAGTAGAAGAACGAGAAACATTCCACCCAAATCCTTCTTCTTTTAATTTCAATAAACGATTCTCCATTTTAGGACAAAGTATGGTAGTCCAACTAGATGCCTCTTCTCTACGCTTTGACAGTTGAGCCATAAGCTTAATTCGAATTTCATCAAGACAACATGTAATAGGAAGATGCCTTTCTTTCACAATCCAGGAGTTAAAACTCTCTGTGACATTTGATTTATTCTCACCATAGCGATTGCCAGGGAAAAATAAATCAGCCCAATGATCAAATGGTTTATCTTTTAAGAATTCAACAGCTTTTTCACCTCCAATTTGACTATATTTTGTCATAGCTCTTTGAAATTCATAAGGAGTAAAAGCTACGACACAGCGTTCCAATAAATGTGCTACCCAAGGCCCCTTTCCACCCTTTACAATATTAGCAACATTAATTTGCATATGATATAGACAGTATGAATGGAAAGCCATTGGAAAAATTTTAGGAATACTTAAAAGTAAACCCCAATGTCTATCTGATATAAAGACCAAAGCTCGATCAACTCCAATCGAACATTTCAAATGATCCAAAAACCAAGACCAATTTTCCTCATTTTCCTTTGCAACAACAGCCATAGCCAATGGGAAAAAATCTAAAAAAAACATTGTTAGCGAATAGAAAAAACTGTATATATGTATACAATAAAGTATCATTATAAATGGATTTTTCCAATATATACTAATAATTATAGTGAACAGTTTATAATTCTTTCAGTTATTATCAACTTCAATGTTTAAAACTATAACTCGCATATAACATATATTTAAATAAAAATATATTTTCAATTTAGATAGTTGTATTTGTTATTTATCAACATATGGATTACTCTCAATCATCCATTTGTTTATACCTTTTCTTTTATCTACTATTTAGTACAAGATGGATATTTACGTTTATATTCCTTCAAGGTTAATTATAAAACACTGGCATGATTGTATGAACCAATAAATATACACATACGAATATACATAGATCTGTTATTTACCCAAATATACAAATATACATAGCTTCTATCCCAAGTTATCATTGTTGATCATCCAACACAATAAAAAGTGGAGAATACATATTTAAATGCTAGTGGGTGGTATTGCGCTTACAACTCTTACATATTTATGCATGTTATCCACTGACAATCAATTAAAATACTTATTACCTTACTATTATCTAAAATAGCATAAAGGTAAAGGTAAATACTTTTATCATTACATAAAACTATAATGTAACAATCACAGTAGACATAACTAATTTAATAACTATCACTTTCCAATTACTAACAATACTACTACAGAAATTTAGCAATGACATTATATACTTAACAAACAAAACTTTATGGAAAAATGTAAAAGAAATAAAAAAAGTACTAAAAAACCTATAATTAAAATAAATCAATTATCATTATCACTTTAAATTAACTTATAAATATTAAAACAATAAATCATACCTTGGTTCCTATTTTTTGCAGTAGCGACCATTAAACAACCATTCCTACCTTTTAAAAAGGTTGCATCAAGAAATATCATAGGACGACAATGATAGAATCCATAAATACATGCTTCATAAGATATATAGACTTTTTCAAACTGATTGGTATTTTCATCAATAACCATAGATGTATGACTATTAGGATTACTTCTATCAACTGCTTTCAAATACCAAACCAAATCATTATAAGATTGTTCTTCATTACCAAAAATTTCCTTCGAAGCCATCTTCTTGCCCGTATACGCATAGTAATAACTTAAACTAATATCATAATTTCTTTTAAAACTAGCAATAATATCACTAGTCTTTCTTGTTGGTTCATCACGAATTTCATCTAAAATCAAGGTCTTCACAAGATCACTGTTAATTAAAGGACTGTTAATCGATCTAAAACCACCACCACATGAATGATTAGATTCTAACCTTCTAACTAAAAAATGATCCAATTGTTTAAACTTGCAAGAAGCATGAATTTTAAAACTACCTTCTACAGCACATTGCACGGTAATTCGCTCCTTACAATTTTTCAAGAACTTAGGTTTGAATCCATTTTTTGTACAATATGCAATGACAGTCTTACGAAAATCAGATGCAGACTGAAATTTTTGACCAACACCAGTAAAAAATTCTAAAGTAGAACCTTTCTTCATCAACTCATTAAAAGAAATCTCTTTATCAGAAGAAAATTCCAAACTATCAACCACATCATATGCACTACTCACACAATCTTCAATACCAAGTGATTTACTGCTAGAGCAAGATCTACTACTACAACCAACATTATTCTGAGACAATTTCTTCAATTTAACAAACAAAACCAGAAATTCCTCTTTTTTAAAAAATGACAAGCATAAAATAGCTTGCAAATCACTATCTGTTTCAATGAAAGTAGTCTTGGAATCTCGAACATAAAAGATATCAAAGCACAAAGGAGAAAGTTGATCCCAAACTTCACATATCTTATTTCGAACAGTAGAAATAGGAGAATCCAAAAAAACCTAAAACTAAAGTTGTTTTTGTTGAAGTCAAAAACAACCAGAACAGTTGCTGCAGTGCTAAGACTAAAAATGAAAAAACATATAAAAAAAATTCAGTATACAACAATATCAAAAAACAATCAAAAAGTATAGTAAAAACATTACATACCTTTGATCATCAATATTTATCATCTTCCTGTGGCCAAAAGCAAATCAGCATAATATTATCAAATCAGTATAATTTTAACACATCACACGCAAAAATGAAATCTAGACACTACTAAAAAAACACAAATTCGGCTTACAGTTAAAGGAAGAAAGAAGAGCAAAAATCTGGTAAAACTTTTTCAATCGACAATGAAATCAAGATTTAAATCAAAACTAAAAAGAAAATTGAGATTAAGAAGAGTGGAAATTGAGATTAAGAGGAGCGGAAATTGAGATTAAGAGAAGCGACCAGTAAAAGGAAGAGAGAAGAGCGAAGAACGAAGCTAATCTGAAAACGTAAAGAAAAGGAGCGTTACTTAACAAAATAACAACCGAGAAATAGAAATGTCCTGTAAACTTAATTTTTTAAACAGCTATCCTGCAAAAAGATAAAGTATACATAATGGTCACTAAAACATAATTTCCAGTTATTATATAAGAAAACAAACATTGCTGAAGTAAAAATAAGAAAAAAAAGTAACATTACTGAAACAAAAAAAAACTAAACCTTGGATTCTGCCATTGTTGATATTTCTTCTAATAAGAAGCTTGATTCCGCCACATAATCAATAACTGATTGAAACATAACATTGATTTTTTGTTTTTTTTCATTCATGTGCTCAATTTGGACAACACCAACTCTGAAAAGATGAGAGATCCATAACAACATCTTTAGTTTTTGTTCGTATATATCTTCACCTTCATCATTCTTAATCTTATAAAGGTCATCAGCACTGCAACTTATGATTTTCTCTACTGATTCATTGAAAGCAGTAATCCAAGCTTCAGCGGATGGATCATTAATTTTCATTGCCATAATATATCTGCATTAGACAAATATATTATTACATATATTAACGGTTACTTTAAATAATTTACCCTTAAATTTTGACCTCAAAATACAAGTGCTTTCATTCTGTTGGCACGCTTCACACCAATAGCCTGATCCTGCAGCTTCGATTACCTTTTTTTGCAACTCTTACAGGCTTGATACCACAATTTCTGACTCTTAATGTAAGTTATGTAAGCAAACACGCTGAAGAATGCAGACTATGTATGGAAAAAAATAAACAATCAATATGAAATTATTAATTTTTGATATAGTTCGAAATGATACGGACAAACCTTGTCATGACCCAATGTCGGATCATTTATTATATGAGAAAGCATAACCCTATCATAAATGGTAGATGCGATTTTTGTATTTTTGCCTTACCAATTGTACCAACTTCTAAGCTTTTTAGATTCCGGTATGTCTGGATTTATAGATAAATTGCTTTTACTCAATGTTGATAAAGATAAACCTACGTTAACATTATGGCATGACAATGGTTAAAAAAAATAGAACAATTTTTACCTTGAAAATCTCCAACTTTTGCATATTTAGTAGCTATTATAGGAGATTCATCAACCATTTCTAGCAGCTCAGCACCGACTTCCATAGCAAGTTCTCCCATAAAGTCACATTAACAATTTTGGTACTGTAATTTAAATCTAAGCATAAATAATTTGATTAAACAAATTTATTGGTTTAATATGTTTACTTACGAATCATCTGCAATGGTTATATCATGTTTTGAAATATTCTCATTGTTGATTTTTCTTCGAATACCTTTGATTAATGAGATACTTTGAACAAGGCCGGTTACATCTAAAAAATATTTATATTAAGCAAACATACAATTATTTATAAAAAAATTAATAATATGAATGCATTACCTACAACTTCCTTTCATGAAATATACTTTTGAAGTTGGTTAATCTTTACAGAATTGTATACGATATCGGTTATACTAGAGTTCGCATCATCCATCCATTCGACTAATGAGTACTCATTTATAATAATCTCGTATTCATTTTATATAGCACTAAATTCTTTATTCGCTGGCTTAACGGTTCCTTTAAAAATATAATAAACTTTTCCACATTCAAATATAGGATAGTACTTGTCTGCAACTTTATAAAACATTGTAGCTTGAATTTGGGTACCTTGTGAATTTGAAGAAAACAATTATTATAAAAATAACTTAATGATTGCACAAATAGAGAAAATATTTTTGAAAGCATTAAGTTAAAAAAAACTTACATCTTCATCGGTGAGTTCTGTACTAAACACACAACCTTCTTCTTTAATATTTTTATAAGATCTCAAATTGCCTTTATTTGTCACTCGAACTTTGAAGATCCAATTACGATGTTATGGATTCAGTAGTGCAAGAGGAAGAAAATTTCTAGCCAAATCCATTTGAGTAATAGAGCTAACATTGATTAATATAATATTAGAAAACAGACATAATACAAATTTAAACAAAGTGAGGTCAACAAGATTATATAAATGATAATGCAACAATGGCAGCTTAAGTGTATGAAATAATAAAACTATTAAGTGCTAGCATTTATTTGAGGCTCGATGTCACGAATAAACATCTATGTGCTAGCATTAGACGATCTTGCCTTCCTGATTGCTCCCAACTCCATAAAAAACCTTAAATCTCTAATCCAGATCAAACAATATTAAACAAAATACTAAAATTTATCAAAAAGACACGAGCTATTAAAAATGCCTAACTCCGATTAATCCCCAACTAAAAGAATAATTCGCAGTCCATAGTTACCACCTAACATCCTCTTTTTACAACCTAACTATTTTCATATACAAACGGTTTCCCTTCGTAATCTCTAATACTTATTCTATAAGCCAGACCTCTCTTTTCTCTAATAAGCTTGGTTGTCATTTTGGCATTTTACATGTTGCCTCACATCTTCTAAACATCCACCAAGATAGTAGTTTGGAAACTGTAGAAAGATATTATAATATATGGACCAGTGATTTATAAGTTAATGAAACATACTATAACTGTTTATAATATTTCCCTTAGACGCAAACTGTATGGTCTAGTGACAAAATGTACATTTTTATGCGCATCTTTCATTTCCACTTACAGAAGCAATAGGTTTCCTTTTTATCTTATAAGCATATAGAACTTTTCCTTTCGTTCATTTCCATCTACTTCTTTATTTATTTGCCTTAATTACCAGGGAAAATTTTAAGCCAAATACTTCCTCTAAGTTTTCCTCCATTTTGTCATCATTGTTATACACCAAAAATTGGTTGAAGTATGAACAGATAGTAACTAATAACATGGTATATAGAAAAATCTATTTTGCTATGGTTTGTTTTGAAAAAAATATTTGATGGTAGTATGCATTTTACCTATGCTGAATTTGAAAAAATAATATATTCAATCAACAGGATGACATCTTATTTTTTCCGGAAAAGATTTAATAAAACAAGTCTATGTAGGAACATAAGTTAATGAATGAATTCGCAGGCATAAATGAAATCTAGCATCTTGTATGTGAGCTAAAACTTTTAGCAACCAAGTGAAACCTTCATGGTTAGATCAAGCTTTAACAAATGTCTCCCTTCTTCCAACATAAGATTTCTTAAATTATGTGTACTATTATCTTTTATAGGAAAATGCAATTTGCTAATTTGTAAAAATTTCAAAATTTGCTGACCATTAGAAAGAGAGTTCTATGACATTAAGCACAACAAAATATTTGATAGATAAAAGATACACACCTTACCAATAGAACTGCCTCTTTTTGAATTTAATTTTCAGCTGCATATGATTTTCTTCGTCCTAATCCAGAATAATGAGAAACCACCTGACAAAAATTATTATTATCTTCATCTGCAAGTGAACTTTCTACAAGCCAATTATCAAAATTAAAAATAATACCAAAATCCACTATTTAAAATCAAATATAGAGAGAAATATTTTTGTTGAAACATTATATTAAGCTTGTACGTTAACTGAGACTGTGATGTGTACTATGATGCGCATAAGGCAGTTGTTATAGTACTTTGAGTTTGAGAGAGTTAGTAGCTTTATGTGTATGTGTGTGTGTTTTAGTAGTGACACAAAGGGAATTAAAGTTAGTGGAACCAACGATGTCAATGTGTTTACTCTTACAAATATAACCATATTTGTACCATTTAACTTGACATTTAGAATGAAAATAACATAGAGAGACTTGTTCGGTTGGTGTATATGTTATTTATGTATGTTGTAATAAATGATCACAGAGTTTTTAGTGTTTCTGTGATTTTATGAATTGTACGATTTGTATTGTTCAATAAGTGCAAATAACAAATGAGTTTTTGTGAGTATGATTAAAATTTGATTTGCCAAAATTATAAGTATTGGGATACTAATTTAGTTTCTACTTAGCTGGGTTGATCAAATAATGTTATTCAAGAAAAAATACATATGCCATCCATACAGAACTTATGTTTTTTGTCATTGTATAAATTATTCAATTTCATTACTATTAATTGGCAGATTATTTAACAAATGTCCTTAAATATTTATAATTTCTACATTGTTACCTACTATAGTTTTATTATATTTTAAAAAATTAAACAAAAAATGGTAGAATTTCTTTGATTTTGCTGTAAATTTACATAATCGTATAGTCATCAGCTTTATTGTGATTGTTTATAATGAGGCATTTAATATAAAAAATGGCCATTCAAAAAACTCTGTGTAGGAAACTTATTTGCTGATTTAGCACAAACAAAAATCAAAGAAAAAAGTTAAATTAAGTATAAGTCTGGAAACATCGATCATAAAGTACACAACAAAATTTGAGCAATGATGAATTTTAGATTCAAAATAATGCCATGATATTTGAGCACATACAATCCAAATGCAGCCATGATAATGAATATAACTAATATCTAAAAGAGTAAAATTTGAGTAATAATAACTTCTGTTCAAGCATGAAAGTAAGTTTATTTTTTAATCTAGAAACTATAAGTATTTTTTTAATCTAGAAACTATGTTTAAGCATAAAGTTGTATTTCCAAACATATTACCAGCAACTCTATTAAAAGATGAGATATTTTTGAATAGTCCATTTACAGCAAACTCCACGTAAGACAATTTTTCTCATAACATATTATATTAATTTTCTATTTTTTCACATTATTGTTATCTAATCTCATAAATTCTTCCTTTTCAACTAAAACTCTAGAAACTTGAGGCTACAAAAGCATCAGATAAGCACCAACAGAGCTGCATAAATCAGCAATGTATATGTTTGGATAAATGTACACACTAGGTGTAGAATAAATGTTTATTAGTGTGTTTACCATGCTGGTGTACAATGTTCTCCCCGCAAACAATGAATATTTTAACTGCAAAGTTAAATTTAATATCAAATTAGTGAACAAATATCAAATATGTTGACTCTTACAAATAGCTCAGCTTTGTTGTAATGTAAAAGTGATATCCTTTTATACTACTAAGATTCCTTTATGGATGTTATATAGATATGTGCACAAATATTCCATTGGCACCATTTACACCATATGAAGGACAAAAAAACATTTGTGAAGTGAAATAAAAGTATAAATATAACTGTCTCCTCCTTTTAAAAATGTGTAGTTTTCTGAATTAAGAGAGACATTCATTTTGTAGTACCATATTTATATCATTGCTTGGGCAATACTTCAAATAATTTTCCAACAATTCGTCAATGGACGACATAGGGTTGTCAATGAGTAGTTGAAAATTTTGAAATCCATCCACATCAGTATCCGAAAAATAACAAAATATCCAAAATCCAAAAAATGGATATGGATAAAAATATGGTAGTATCCGCACCCGAAATTACCCGTCTGACTTTTATCAAGATAGTGGTTGAGGCTGTGCATATTTTGCTGCATAAATTGATTGATAACCGTTCTTTTACCAGTAATAATTCGTATCATGCATGTATAAATAAATATTCACTGTCCAAGTGATTATTGCCATTATATTTTTATTTCTTTATTTATGTAAGCACTATTCCTACAAAGGATTTATGTTGGCCCAAAAAAATTTCCTTTATATTTTTGTCTTTATTAGATATGAGCGGAGCGACCCGATATCCGTCTGTATCCATGGATATGGATATCCGAAACTGATTTTGGATGCGGATATGACACTATCCGCATCCGAAAGTATCCGTTGACATGTCCAGCCTAATTTGCCCAATTTTTTGATTATTATTTACTAAGGTACCTTTGTGTAAATTAGGAAAAACATTAATTTCCAAGATTTGGTAAGATGGGATTTGTTTCAGCAAAATTGTTCATGCGGTTTGGGGAGCAAGAAATCAGGCTTGCTTACTTCCTTTTTTATTGCATTTATATGTTTAGAAGGACTATTAAGTTAGAACAATTGTGAAAGCATAACAATGTAGTTTTGCAATTTGCCATTGAACATTCTTGAATTATTCCCTTAACACAAACTGAGTTAAAATACATATTTATTTTTATTGCTTATGTTCTAATTCCTAACTGTTTTGATATTAAACCACTATCATGATAAATTTTCAGGCTTATGGGGTTCTAACAAATATATCAGAAAAACATGGTTCTGGATCATGAATTCTTATATTCGATATTGCCTACTGTATTCAATTTGTTTAGTTGGCATTATGGCAGGGTAATGAATCTTTATCCTATATTGTCAAAATAGTATATAATGGACAAAATTATTATTATTAGAAAAATAAATTCACCATTTACACATGTAACAAATAATAATGCAAAGTTTTAAGATTATACTTTGATTAAGATTTAATATATAATTATTTTACTTATCACAAAAGAGTTACAATCAACTCATAGAACTTTAATGAAAAATATCAACTTCCATCAGATTAGAAGCATCTCTTATATTGTCATAATAGGTGCTGCATATAACAAATTCTTTAAAAGTAATTATGTCCAAAACATATCATTTCAACATAACTACACTTATAATTTTTTATTACTTGTCACAAACTACACTTATATCCCAACAGGGTTATCAAAATCTTTTTTTTTTGTATTTACATGTCATAAAAGCAGTGTTTTAAATCTCGGATTTTGGCCAATATCTCGGGAAAATATCTCGGCTATCTCGGGCGATATTTAAAACACTTATAACTAAATAGGCTGCCAAATCTCGGATTTTGGCTGATATCTCGGATTTTTCATCTCGGCCATCTCGGGGAGATTTAAAAGCCTGCATAAAAGTGTACTTATATTCCTACAGGGTTCTTAAGTTCTTTGCAGCTACGAATAAAAAAGGTATTATACAATTTTTTTAAGTAAACAATGATAAAAAACCAACACTTCCAATGAAAATAACATCTAGAAAATGACAGGAATTTACCAACAGGGATCGTAGAAGTAAATCAAACTACGAAGGATGGACCCTATTTAAGTAATATACCTTATGTAAGTAAATAAGCTGAATGATATTAACTCATTAATGAAAAGAAATTACCAACCAAGGGAGGCTCGAGAGGAGGAGCGTGGTCAAACAACCAGGGAAGGCTCGAGAGGAGGAGCGTGGTCGAACAATCTCTGGCCAGGGGGTAAAAGTCAAACTAGATGCTGGATTAGGATTTTATTTGGTTTAAGGAGAAATAAAGAGTAATAATCGCAGATAGAAGGGAAATTGACAAACCGGAGATCGCCGATACGAACGGAGAAAACGGAAGGGAAATTGTCAATGGAGAATAGGATAAAGGAGAATACGTATCGGGATTAATTTGGGGGAGGAGAAGCATACGCGAAACAAAGAAGAAACAGAAGCAATATTATTTGGGCTTAAAGAAATTGATTTTGGCTAGTGACACTAAGAAAACCTCCCTAACGGTCCGTTTGAATATTATGTAACTACTACCGTTTCCACATAATACAATCTTTGTAGGTAATAAGATGCAACTTAATTAAACTACTGCGATGAGAACATCCAAAAGGATTTGGTAGATAAACATGACATCATGTAACATGCTAAGCATGTATTAGATAAATGAACATGACAAAAAATACTTGTTAGGGTTTTTCCTATGATCCCTACATAATTAGATTTTAGAAGAGATAAGAAGCGAAGAAAAAGAAAAACAAATAGATTTCTCCAAATAAAGTCTTTATTAATTCACCAAAAGATAATAAAAGAAAGCTTAAAAATTGAGAAGATATCACAACTCCTAAAACCTTAGAAAAATAAATTTTTTCCGCACTTTTCAACTCTTTCTTCTAGGCTCTATGTATAACAAACACTACTTAATGCCCAAGTTAATATGTATACGGAAAAATATAAATTGATTATCCAATTAAAAAGAGAAATGAGCATAACCAAATATGTCTATTAATTATGGAAAATCTAAAATTTCTCTTTTCTTATTTTGTACACTACAAGAATAACATCAATTTTTGACGGCAGATAGCGGTCGACGGCCGTCTCTGCGACGGAATATCGTATGCACTTCCCGACTCTTTACGACGGGATCAATCATGGCTTTACAATGGCTTTCTACGGCTATTAGCGACGGTTTTCCAACGGCTGACTGCGTACACGTGGCCACGAACCTTACCAATATTATATCGATAGCCGTCACTATCCGTCGGTGTATTGTGATGTCGGATGCCGTCGGTAATCTAGGTGTTTTTCTTCTCCCCGTCAGCCATTTGATTCCCATACAATCCATATACATCAATATATATCACAGCTTCATTTCTCACATACAAATATATATATATATATATATAAAATCTAAAATCATATATTATACCAACCTATGCAGTCAATTCCCCGATATTGCCCCGATATACCCTCGATATATCCCGTAGCGGACTTTGGGGCAACGATATTCCTATAAAGCGGCCCAATATAGCGGATCCGCTATTATCCCCGATATTGCCGCAATAATCCGCTATATCCCCGATTTTGTTGCCCCGCTATATCCCCCTTTCCTATAAATAAGCATTTTGCTTGATGTCTTGTTTTTAAGTTTTATGGTAACTTCAAAGTTGATGTAACAATGATATATGCTGTTGGTTATTATAACTAGTTCTAACTTTTTAAGTGTCAACTTTGTTTATCTTTACTTTATTATAACTTGTTTTGCTTGGTGGGAAATAATAAGTAATACTTGTTCCTTTTTTTAATGTAGAATGTTCATCATTCCTCTTTTTAAAGTCGTCCGCTATATCCTGCTATATCCCCGATATATCTCCGCTACAACTTTTCGCACCTCAAATGCTATGGAGCGGCAGGACGCTTTAACTGCACAGATACCAACAACAATATTAACAACAAATCAAGCTCAAGCAATCCAACAAACAAAAAATAAAACATCCAACATCTCCACAAAATGTACCGAGCATATCCAATCAACATCAAACATCCAACATCTCCACAAAATGTATCAAACATACCCAAATCTACATAAAACATCCAAACTCTCATCAACGTATATCAAACATAACAAAACACATCATACTCACCATCTCAAAGTGCATGTATACAATGTCCAAACACAAACACAAAATATCATACCTATCAAGACTCATCCTCGCCTCTGAAAGCACCCGACGATGAAAGAATGTCCCATGTTGTTGCACATACCCCAACCAACTGCCGGTTCAGCTATGCCATCTCTACAATACGAAGGAGATCTTGCTCCTGTAGCTATGCAACCATGGCTCTCAGCTCTGCAATATTTGCTTTGTCCAGAGCTTTTTAGTACACTTTCTGGGAGGTTCTAACCTGCGAATAGAAATAAGTTGTTATAGAACTTACGTAACTTTTATAAAATTGTGCTACTTTTATAAGGTAGTTTATTTTATAAATTACCGCTTGCACTACACCATAGATGACCTTCTGCAACATTTTTGCAAGGTGTTGCCAGCTAAAATGTTGCGATAGATATAAAATTTTGGTCCTACTGCAACGTTGTATTTTTGGTGTTACCTTAGCCATAAAAATGTGTTGCTCTAGCTAAACAAGTGTAACACGATGCAACATTTTTATATAGTGTTGCTATAGATGTATTCAAATTAAAAAATTAATAAAATTAGCAATCCGCGTGAATACGATCCAACGATCTATAATTAATCTGATTGTTAAAATGGATCACCGCTACAATTTGCCCCAAATTTTCGTTTTCCCGCCTGAACTCCAGTAGATCCCTTTCGGTTTTCATTTCTCAAATCAAAAAGCAAATAGAATACTTCAATGGAATTTCGAAAATCCTAAAATGATTACTCGCACTGTGTTCATCGATTTGAATCGCAAACATCACCGTTCAAATCATGGAATCTGTAGCCCTCTCCTCTTTCAACACCCTCTTCTTCCGCTGCCAGATTCGTCGTCCTTCCAAACTTGTTAAAATGACAAAGCACGAAAAGAACGTGTATTTCTCAAATCTAAATAAAAAACAATCAATCCAAACTTGTTCGAACCCAGACAAAATTCTCAATCAAAATAAAATTGTTTGATTCAGGCGACTTAGGTGATTTAAGGTTTATGGTTCGAAGAATTTGAGGTTGCGGTTTAAGAGTTTCTGGAATTAGAGGGGGCACGGAGGTGGTTATAGATTTGGAGATCGTGAATTGGGTCTGGTCGCGAATGCAATCGACGATTTGTGGCTTGATGATTTGTGGTTTGAATGAAGTCGCTAATGGAATCCGGTTCAGGTCGTTTGGATTTTTTGTGTTTTTTTTTGTTTTTTTTTGAATTGGTGGTAGGGATTGCTGAGAAGATGGTCGATGTAGACAGAGTGAAGGCTGTTGTGGTGGTAGACTGTGAATGTAGGTGTCGTGAATGCTGTGAGGTGGTTTGAGGGTTTGGGTAGTTTCAGGTGGGATGAAGGAAGTGTTGAATGGTGATGTATGAAGGCAGTGCTGGTTTATTGTATGATATTCAACATGTCTGATCACACTGTCTTCTTATAGATTTGGTTTTGTCATTGGACTAATACCTCAAATCAGAAACACATTGATTGGTGAAGGTGCTCCTGTTCGTGTAATTCTAGACTCTGCTTCATTATTAAGGCATTTTCTACTGATTTAACCCAAAGTAAATGCTGATTATTATTCTAAAACTTAGCTGGTGTTGATTATTTTCCAAATTATTCAATGCAGTGATGGAGCAATTCCTGCTACCACTCTGATAATGGGAGGAAACCCTATCAAAGGTGAAGTTTTTATTAGTCAAGCAATGTTTCTTTTTTATAGAAAATGGTGTGATAAAAATTATGTTTTTAATAATATGATTTTCAGGTTTAAGGGGATCAAACCTTTGCTTATCGCTCATATTTGGAGTTCTAGTTGTTCGTTAGATTTTGCTGCCTTTATTCGGCATAGTTATAGTCAAGGGAGCAGTGCATATAGGACTTGTGCATGCTGATCCATTGTATCAGTTTTTCCTACTGCTGCAGTACTATTTACCACCTGCAATGAACATAAGTAATGCTTAATATTTATACATATATTAGTCATATTTCCCGAGATATAACAGTGATTTATAATCAATTTTTTTGATAATGGCAGGTACCATTACACAGTTATTTGGAGCTGGAGAAAGTGAGCGCTCAGTTATATTACTATGGATGTATGCCTTGGCTTCTGTTTCGCTGACTTTGTGGTCTACCCTTTTCATGTGGCTTGTATCTTAAGTAGCTTATACCGGCCTCCTCGGTTTGTATTAAGTTATTGATATCTCATAGATTATTATTCTTTATTCCTTATAAGAACCACAAATACACAGGCTGAATCTATACTGCAATTTTGTGTTAGACCCATTGCCTGTTTAAATGTAATGTATTAGTAAGGTATTGTGTAACAGATTGAAAGTTATTTTGGAAGTGTTGATATCATACAGACAATATGTAATCATTCAAGACACGTCTATTGTTGATGGTGAAAGTTTTACGTAGGATATACCAGAAACTTCAACAAAGTAATGGCCCATCAGACCCCCGTCGGCGCTGCGCCCGGACCCGCTACTCGGCTCGCCTTCGGCTTGACACTCGGCTCGTCATATATTTGTCAGCGTCGGTGTTTGTATAAATTGAAACTGCATATGTACTGAGTGAACTGAGTGATGTAGTGAGGAATATCTGTATATGTGAATATCAGTGTTATATATCATTGAATTGTAAAATAGTGGAGTCAAGAATTTGTACTATTTCAAATGTTGAAATAAAATATTTATTTAAATAAATTACTGTTTAAATATCAAATTCTGTGCAATAGCATTTTATTAAATAAATATTTATTTTTATTAAAAAATCAAATATGCTCTACATTGTGGGCCCCAAAAATTCAGAAAGTTAATATCTATAGCAACATTTTGGAATGTTGCTACAGATACCTGTGGGTGTTGCTATAGACACAAATAGGGTTCTATTGCAACAATATTACTTATGTTGCCTTAGATAGTCAAAACGTTGCCTTTGAGGTCTAAGGCAACGACAAAAATTGCATCACCCGAAAAGTGTTGCTATAGACCTATGGCAACATTTTTTGGGCCTGACCCAACATTTTTTTTGTGTTGCAGAAGGCCATTTAGGGCGTAGTGTTGGTTCCCAAAGCCAAAACGCCTACATCGTGACATTGGTTCCATGAAAAAGTCAAAAATAGTTCCTCCTCATCACGCATCAACTCATCCCATCATGTTTCCTCCAGCATATGTCCTCATGCTTTCTGAAATTTTTCCTACAATGCAAAAGAAGATACAATTTAAATTTACACAACATTATTTTAATTTTTTATAACTAATTACTTAAACTAATCAATATTAATAACTTAAAATTTGAAATATGCTTACATAGGAAGCAATTGCTTTATCCTCGTCCTCCCATGAGTACATAAGGTTGCCAGCTTCGCCTGTCTGCTTGATGGCATGAGTATGAGTAAATACATCCATATATGAGACGGGACCTCCGCACGCCCTTTTCTGAAATAATTAGTATATATGTATTACTGTTTTAATAACTGTTTATTAATAACTTATAACTTAAAATATACAAATGTAATAACTGTTTATAATTGCAAATAATAAATTTACCAGATCCTCATGATTATGCTGGAATGACTTGAAACCACCGCGATGTGTGACCGGGTTCTTGTTTCTATTCGTGGAGTTCCTCTCTGACTCTGCCTGCAAATTTAAATTGAACATTATATTTTACACCTGTAAAACAAATTTAAGTGATATATGATAGACTTATAGTAAATTCATCAATGTTCCACCAAGCAACTCAAGCATCCCATATGCTAGTGTCCATCTAGTTAGGCTTCTTCCCCGCTTTCCTAAGGTCAGAAATTTTGTCCTGGTAATTCTTAGCAATTTCTGAACTCCAGTGGCATAGGCAAAGAGGAATGTCAACTTCCTGCAAGTCTACCACCCTCTACACATTGAGAAAATATAAGTTATACATTTATACTTAGTCAGCAAATTGTAAAGTGGTAATATATAATGACATATAAATTTACGCTCATAAAGAAATCCTGCCAAATACTCTGCCTAATGGGATCTGTGATCTTACTCCATCTAGGCCAACATGCATCATCCTGCTCATGTAAGCCTGCTTCGAAATACTAAGAACAATTCCTGATGGCTCCAGCTCAAATTCCCCATGTTAAATATGAAACATACCTTTAATAAATCATGACTAATATGTCATACATAAAATATTTTTAATGCTAATAATTTTAATACTTACAACCCATCTGCTTTAGGCTGCAAAGTCACTATTGTACGCTATGCCTGCTGTAATGGGCCGCTGCCATCACCTCCAACGGCGGCCCCTCTCTGAGAAGAAGAGGGGGATTCTGAATGGGAAGAACCGCAGCGTTGAAAAAAAGACATAATACCTATCACAAACATATCATTTTATTATGGCAAAACATATCATTTAATTATGAGAAAGCCTATCATTGTTAATGAGAAAAATATAGCATAAATAATTGCATAAATTACCTTCTATTAAAATATACATTATTAATCAGTATTCATGGCTTTCTGATTCAGACTCGGTCTCATACTCTATGTTTTTTTCTCTACAGACTTAAATGCTTCAAATAATACATTTGATTCATCGCTTAGAGGTCCAAAATTAATTTAATCGTTCGTTATTGTTGTTTTGCCATTTTGCTCGATATCTGCTTGATAAGCTTGTTTATTTGGAATATTCTTTCCATCAAACATAAATCTTGCCTTCGTTTTAGAATTTACGGCCAATCTGCTTTATCTCGTTTTAGAGATGAAGCAGTGTAATAAACTTGTAGGGCTTGTTTGGCGAGTATAAAAGGATCGTACTTATGATAATGCGAGGTATGCATTATTTCAATAAGATTATAATTTGGGTGCTCGTTGATTCCAGAACTTGAAACATTGTTGAACCAGTTGCATCTAAACAAAAAAACTTCCTCCCCAGATCTTGTGAAATATGTCAATTGCAAAACCTGGTTAACACACCATAAAAATCCTTTATATGATCATTTGGATCATCACTGCCTTTAACAAATACACTGGTATTATTAGTTATTTTTCCAACACCATATTCTTTGGTGTTGAATTTATATCCATTGACGAAGAATACTGGATATGTCTTGACTTTTCCTTTTGGTCCCATTGCTAGATGTTTCAAACCTTCATCTACCGCACAATTTATCGGATCATAAACGTATATCGAAGACCAACTAGCGAAATTTTTACTGATATCGCCGCCTGGATGTTATGATTCATAAACACTACAGATATAAATAATATATTGCATTATAATTAATATACACATGTATTATTAAAATAAATATATCCAGACTTGTTATTTAATATTACCAAACAAATGGTGCAACTTCCGCACAATTAAGAAGAATATATGTGTATGCTACATGGTAATCTCTATCATCTATCCATACGTCAACACATTTTCCAATAGGTTGGCCATGTTGTCTAAAAATAGATAACATTACTTCAGAAGAATCTTGTTCCACGCCTTCATCATTATGCGTAGCACTTTCAAATGATAAACATGATCAGTAAAATAAAACGAAGCTTCTTCTTCGATATATGATTTGCAAATCGAACCTTAAACTCGTGCTTTTTGTCTCACTTTTTTCTTTAGATGATTTAAGTACCTATTAAGAATTATTTTAAATTAAAATTTACTTATATATGTAACTAAATTAATATTTAGCATACTCAATATTAATACCTCTCAAATGGATACATCCATCCATATTGCACATGACCTCGAAGACGTGCTTCATATGGAAGATGAACAGGTAAAAGCTCCATTACATTAATGAAACCTGGAGGAAATATTTTCTCCAGTTTGCAGAGCAGTATAGGGATTTTTTCCTCAAGTTTACGTAGACGATCAACTTTTAACGTAATGGAACAAAGCTCCTTATAAAACAAACTAAGTTCCGTTACAACCTTTCTAACTTTTACAGGCAATAGTTCTTTGAAAGCGACGGGTAACAAATTTTCGACCATTACATGACAATTACGGCTTTTCATCCCACTCAATTTACCGTTCTTATAGTTGACACATCTACGAAGATTAGAAGAAATCCCATCAGGAAATCTTAATCCTTCTACTCATTTTAACAGTACTTTAACTTGGTTATTGTTTAGCTCATAGCATGCTTTGGGTTTTATGGTGTCATTTGGCTTGATATGAAGCTCAGGACAATTATATATATCTTATATATCATGTCTTGATTTTAAATTGTCCTTAGTCTTGCCCATAACATTCAAAACTATATTAAACACGTTATCAAACACGTTTTTTTCACTGCGCATCACGTCAATATTATGATAAATTATGATATATTTTCAATAAGGAAACTCCTAAAATATACTTTGTTTTGCACCAATTATGAATCATACTTTGAATTTCAATTTGTTCCCCGGTTTCATGTATAATTGGATAATCCTTTACAAGGTTATATATATCTTCGCTTGCCCAAAACGTTGGTGGTCGTAAAGTCTCATGTTTATTAGATGTAAGGTTTTTTATTTTTTCCAAAAGGATGATTAATATGGAGAAAATACCGATGACGATCAAACAACGAAATTTCTTCCCATGCGTAAAGAAAATGCTCGTGTTTCTTCCATGCAATGAGGACAGACTAGACGACCGATCGTACTCCAACCCGAAAGCATTGCATACGCAGGAAAATCGTTAATAGTCCACAACAAAGAAGCGAACATACGAAAATCTTTTTTTTTGAAATATTGTATGTTTCAACCCCTTCGTACCACAATGTTTTCAACTCTTCAATTAACGGTTGTAAATAAACACGATTCCTTGTGTTGGATCATTAAGGCCAGGGACAACGATTGTGAGAAACATTTGTGGAGTTTTCATACACATCCATACAGGTAAATTGTAAGGTGTAACGATTATAGGCCAAGATGAATATTTAGAACCAAATTGAGAAAATGGTGAAAATCCATCTGTACATAAACCACGTCTAACATTAGGGCTCTCCGCTATGAAAGCGGGATATTTCCTGTCAAAATGCTTTCATGATTCTCCATCTGCTGAGTGTGTTAACATACCTTCTTCCTATGTTCTCACACCATGCAATCTTATATGATGCGCTATTATAGAAGATGCATATAACGTTTAAGGTCTAGGAGTGATAGGTAATTAATGCATATGCTTGTATGGAACTTCCTTTCCCTTCTTTTTTCTTGGTTTATATCTTTCCCGGTTACATATTCTACAATTTCTAAGATTGATGTCTTTCCAAAACAACATGCAACCATTTAAACATATATCTATTTTTTGATATGGCAAACTAAAAGCAGACATAAGTTTTTCAACTTCATAATGGTTTTCGCACACTAAATTATTGGGTGGCATATGCCATTTAGCAGCTTGTACAATAGCCGTAAATCCAACTTCAGTGAAGTTGTATTTTGATTTCATCGCAATCTATTCTACAGTTACTGATAATTGAGTGTTGGTTATACAGCTATCCCAAAGGGAGCAGCATCCAATAAATCATAGTTTTTTTTTGCTCCAACATTTGGTTCTTCTTTGACATTAACAATGTCACTATCAACTTCAACGGTAGGGAACATTGATCGTGCTGCATCTTTAACCATATCTTCTATGAGATTCGTCATAATAATTTCATTACCAACCTCCTCCTCTGACTGTACATGATTAGGTGCAATAATTTCTCCTTGACGATCCCATACCAAATAATTCGACACGAAACCGTATTGGCGCAAATGAACTCTAACCATATGTAGTATCAAATGCTTCAACAATTTTCACCTACTACATGGACGACGAATTTCTTCGTCGTTTCCATTATTACTTGAAGCGAATTCAATAAATACATGTACACCATTATAAAAATGTTCACTTATTGAGCCTTCCATTTCCCTTCATTGTTGATACATCCAGCTCCGATCAATAAAATAATTGACCATTTTTCCTACTTTAAAAGATATTATAGAAATTAAAAAAGTATTTCTCATTTTATGGATTGACGTTTTATTTTTCAGTTCAATCATACAATTTAATGTTTTATATGTTATATAGTATTAATTTTTTTAATTTTTTATTTTTCAATTCGTTTACACATTTTATTGTTTCTTTAACCATAATTCATTTTAATTATCTTTTATACATTTTATGGATTGGCATTATGAATATAATATTAAATATTTAGGCTATTGTTTTCTACTTTGATGATTGATCATCCTACTTCCCATTACAAACACAATAGTAATTACATTTTGTAAATTTCAATTTAAACGAGTCAATAAAATTTTGGTAGCACTTCCCCCCGTGTTCCTTATATCGTACACAAATGTGTGTACATAGGGAACAAAAAGGAAGTGCTACCAAAATTTAACAAAACGTTTAGAATGAAATAATTTACAAAATGAATTACATTATTGTGTTTGTAACTTATCCAATACAGGGAAAAATTCAATAAATATTATATCAGATGAATATAAATGTCCGTTCCGTGACAAAATAAATATCCATATAACAATCACATACACTAACATACACTAAAAAAATTAATGTTTTCGACATTTAAACGATAATAATTGTAATTAACATTCAATGTGTTATAGTAAACAATCAATGGGGTGTTATAAACAACTAGAATAACAATTTAACCCTAATTTAACAAATCAAAATTAATTAGGGTTTAGGAATAAAACCTGATTGGAGATTGATGAAGGGTCTAGGCTTGTCGAGAGTGGAGAATGATGAAGTTGGAGATGATCGGGAAGACGGGGGGACTGGCTGATGATGGGGAGGAGGCAATGGAGTTAGGGTTTTGGTGAATTTGGTGGGGGGAAGGAGATAATGAATCAGGTTTAGGCTTGTTGGCTGTATACACGCTTGTTTCTGTCAGCTTTCGACGGCCGCCGACAGCTTATTTACCTTGTTTTTCAATGGTATACCATAGCCGCTATATTTTATTTACGTAAAAGGCACGTAGATCGTTAGTCGTCGGTAGCCATCGGAAATATCCATCGGCGGCAGTCGGAAGTTTCTGCCACTATTTACTGTTGTTCTAGTACTGGTATATTTATTTTCTTCTAAATGTGATTTTGTATCTTAAATCACAATACTCTCCAACTTTAAAAATATATTGTAGCACTAATCCGAATAATCTCCATCTTGATATGATATTTTTGTAAACAATATCAAAACTCCACCTACAATCTCAAGCCCAAACAATCTTCAATATCACTTGGAAACAAATGTCTCTATCCCTATAAGAAAACTTTAGCAACCTCCAAAACACCTAAATATGCATACTCCCCAATTGAACACACATATTATCTATAACTCCAAACTGCTTGTAATACCATAAATGCCTTAATGTGGACTTTGCGGTTTTTTGTTGCCGACCTACCTTAATTAAGACAAAGTTACCCCTTCAACACACCACTTCGAGATATCCTTCATTGTCCACCATTTTCGCAAGCAATTTGTATACATTATTTTCCTCTTTATGCATGTAGTACCTCTCTATTACCTTTCCAAACCCTTATGACTCCACCTTAAGTCGAAAAGTTACAGTCTTTTACCTCTAACTATCCTACTGGAATAAGAATCTTTGTAATATATCGGATGTACCTAACACTTGTAAGCCTCACCACCTTTCCATCACGCATCTTCAACCTAACTGAACATGTGCACTTAACATCCAAATCTCCACTATTAGCAGATTCCACCTTAGCCTTCTGCTCTTCCTAATCAATAAATGGCTCTTTTTTTACTGCATATGTGAAAACAAGCAACTGAATCAAGCACCAATCTTTGCTTTTGTCTCTATCCACATATAGAATGTTGTCATATATTCTTCATCAAAATGCACCTTGCGAAGACTATTATCTTTTGGTTCATTTTGGTCTTCTTCCAATGCCTTCATCCTCTTCTTATCCTTTTTTAAGATTATTGAAAAATATCAGCTGATGACGAAGTTTTTCACGGTAATAGCAGATTAAACCTTTTTCCATGTTTGATCTATTTGATCGTCTTTTCATATTGGGACGACTATCTCTCCTTCCAAGATGGACCTCTTTAATTAGATTTTTACTTTCCTTTTCCTCCTTATCCTTCCCTTTTATGAGGTTCATCCTCCATATCTCCACATTAACTAAGCTATAAACCACCGAAATCAATGAAACAACTCCATCAGAATTTGAGATGTTCAATGAAATTACAAGTGTTTCCCAACTCTCTGGTAATGAAATCATCGGATCAAGGCTTGTGTCTCATCATTCACCTTGTAATTCACAGCCGCCGGTTCATTCACAACTGCCTAAAAATCATTAAGATGCTCTCTAATTGACCCACCTTCCTTAAATTTTAGATTCACCAATCTTTTCATAAGAAGAGCCTTATTTGTTGTAGAGTTTTTTTCGTAAATTCCATCCAATTTCTTCCAAATTGAATTAGCGTATTTTTCATTAGCAACAATATGAAACACCGTATTCTCCAAAAAACATTGAATATCCCCAGCAGCTTTCCTAAACAAAGTCTCATATTTTGTTTCAAATACATTACTACGCGTCTCCTCTTTGTTCTCCAATAGTTGGTGAAGATCATTCAGATATAGTAAATCCTCTATCTTCGCCTTTCATAACCATCAGTTTCTCACATTAAGTTTTTAAACACTTATCATCTACATAACCAATACTCTCTTAAAATGTTTGTGTAATGTGCTCTATTACCAACTGTTAGGGTTTTTCTAGGATCCCTACATGATTAAATTTTAGAAGAGATAAGGAGTGAATAAACAACTAGATTCCACCAAACAAAACATTTATTAATTCACCGAAAGATTACAAGAGAAAGCCTAAAAATTGAGAAGGTATTTCAATCCCTAAACCTTAGACAAATAAACTTTTTCCCACACTTTTCCACATTCTTCTAGGCCTTATTTATAGCAAACAATTATTAAATGCCCAAGTTAATATGCATATGGCGAAAAACAAATTGATTATCTAATTAAAGAGAGAAATGAGAATAACCAAATATGCCTTATTTACTTTTTCCTTCTTTTCTATATTAGTTTCTTCTAAATGTGATTTTGTATAACAAATCACAACAATCTTTAACTTTAAGAAATATTGTAGCACCAACCCCAATAATACTTGGTAGGTAATAAGACACAGCTCATGTATGAATATAAAAGAACATCCAAAAGGCGCTAATGTATATCAAATCTTTTGAATATTTATAGGTATATTTAAGTGGTAGAGAATACTCTACCATTGATTAATTGTCTATTAAACAAAACAATGAAATGATAATATGATACATGTATGCACTGTCACAAAACAATGAAGAAGACTATTAACTGTTAATAATTAGTCATAAATTATTATAAAAAGCACAAATTCAATAAGTTTACCATCTTTGTTGATTTACTTGCATGTTAATGCAACCAAATATGCATAAATGTGCCACTCACGCCAGCATATAGGCATCCCAACATGCATAGTAGTTACAATTATTTCTTGTCATGTTTGTCCATCCAATACATGCTTAGCATGTTACACAATGCACATAAATTTACATAAATCTACTTATGTTTAAGAATATTAATTAACTAGTCTTTATCATAATTTTTCTCATTGGTTAGATTTATGGAAATAGTAGTACAAATAGTTTATAAAAGATATAGCGAAGAAAATTTTAATATTACAAAGTAATGGAGCATTAATGGGTTATAGTTGAGACATGGATGTACACATGATACATAAGAATATGTAGAATGGTTTGAGTACACAAATAATATATTTTTACATATGCAACTGTATAACTTAAAACGAGATAGTAATTTACGTTGTTTAATCGTTAATACTGCTCTTTAATATTCACACAATTTCTGGCAAGACTACACGATATTCAATTCATTTTACAACTCCTGAATGCGTATTATAATTTTCAAATAAGTATTTGGTAATTAGAATTAATCAAAGATGGTTATGTTTTGCGTATTTATTGGATTACTTGATTATTGTTAATACAAGTTTGGTATTTATAGTTATATCACTTGATACCCAACTAAATACATAATAGAAAAACATTGTAATTTGTAAATTACAAATAATAAAATATTCTCAACATATTCCTTAACATATAAATAATATTCTCTTAATATCCCCTTCAAACTCATGATGAGTAGCAATTGGAGTTTACCAAAGCAAAAAATGAACACAGAAGAATTAGCAAGCAACAAAATCAATGATCTAACCCTGCTGGTAGTAACATCAACTATTAGCTTCGATCTGATTGGCAAGCAACTATCTTAAAAACAACAACAAAGAATCAAAAAACTGAAGTGCAAATCCTAAAGAGGAAAATAGGGTGGATTGGAAGCGGAATTCCAACAAAAAATCCAAAGTCATAATCTGGAGAAGAAAAACTAGAATATGTAAATTCCTATAGGACCGGAAGTGGAATTCCATTCAGGATTCATTATTACGATTGTCGGAAGGCTAACTCCAATTTGAAAATAAATCCAGAATCCAAAAATTAGGATAGCAGACTTGGATTGTTTTGCAAGAACCAATTTTTTTCCAGAATTTGCACTGATATGAGCTGAGTTGGCTGAAGCTGATGGTTGCGGTTTGTTAGAGAAAGGAAGGATCCGATGAAGTGAGGTTTGAGGAAAAAATTTGGAGTGGAGGAAGGAGAATATGAAGTCATCACTCTGATAAATCAAACCATAATATTTTTAGCAAGATCGAAACTTGCTCTAATACCATGTTGAAATGTCAACTTAAGCTCCAATACAATCTCAAAATATTAGAGTAAAACAAAATAAAATATAAAAGAAGAGGGAAAGAGAAGAAGAAAGGGAAAAAACAAAGAGGACTACATCTTTATTGGATTACTTTATTATTATTATTATTATTTGAATATACTAAGGAGAATCTGGTGGATTGGAAAATTCCTGGGGGGAATTAAGTTGTGTATATCTGCTTATATGGCATCATGGAAAAGTGGTGCCTAGGTCTGGTAATAGACCCAGGTTCAAGTCTTTCCTTGCACACACTTCTCGCAAAAAAAGTACCCTGGGGTTATAGGTGCCATGAGTTAAAGAGGATGTACACAACTTAATTCCCCTTACGAGTTTTCCGGTCCTTTGGGTTCTTCTTAGTATGTTCAAAAAAAGATTACTTGATTATTATTAATACAAGATTGATATTTATAATTATATCACTTGAAACTCAATTAAGTACATAATAGAAAAATATTATAATTTGGAAAGTACATGTTTATCCTCTTTTTGACCAAAGCAGCTAATTAAAACGGACCTAGAGATCACAAACAGAGTCGGATTGACTTGAAATTTTGGAAAAACACTTAGAAGACATAAAAGAAGTCTCACAGAAAAAATGGGATCATTTGGAGGTTGTATGATGGATCACCAGAGACCTACTAGATGGATCACTAATGATCCATGCAGATTAGGCCCCACTACCTATAATTTTTAAGGTAGGTCCCAGACAACCTCTAGAGCGTACTTACAAAGTTTCGTCTGATTTTGTTAAGTTTCAAGTGAGTTATTAATGATTCTTCTGTACTAGATGACCCATGAAGACGGACGATCAAACGAACTCCAAACGACTTGATATTTGGATAGGGCACTTAAATAGAAGATAGGAAGACAACCAAACTAAGATCACTTAAGTATATTCTAAGTGGATGGATAGCTAGCAATCCATCCTCTATGGGTAGCAAGCGATCCATTCCCTATGGATAGTTAGCGATCCATCATGATAGGTCAGATCACCCTCAAACTTTCCGAGCTCTTCGTAGCACTAAGTAAAGGCTTTTGGTAAAATAATATGCTAAATTAAGGGATAGGTAGCGATCTAGCTCCTATGGATAGCTAGAGATCCATAAAAATAACTCAGATTGATTCGAGATTTTCGATGATGACTTGTGTAACTAGCTTTCGACGGGGTTGAAACATATGTTGCCCTAATTCTACCTTTTAACCCAGTTGAGGCCGTTGCCTTTAAACATGGTTTCGAAGGGGTGCTTTCACTTTTAAATTAAGAGCCTCTTCTCCAATGCTTTCGAAGGAGTTGGTTTCGACACCATCCACTTCTTTTACTTAGGAAATTGCTTTCGGAAGAGTTGCTTTCGATTTAGTTCTATTAGGATCCTTTTGAGAATTTTAAGGTTAAACCCAAAGGTTCTGAAAGAAATGGTTTTAAAGGGTTTCGAAAGATTTTTCCATATGTTTTCACTTGAACCCAAATGCTTTCGAAAGGTTTGATTTATGAAAAGGACTTAATGCTTTCGAAAGGTATATGATAAAGGTTTCGAAGGGGTGGTTCCCCAATGTTTTAAAGGTTTATATTAGTGTTTAAATGGAGGATTTCCAATGTTTTCGAAAGGCATGTTTAAAGTGTTTTAAAAGAGGATGTGTAAGGTTCTATAAAGCTTTTGAAAGAGGTATTTTCAATGTTTTCGAAAGGACTATTGTCAATGGTTTCGAAAGTTATGTTTTGGCCTTTTGGCCTACGGTTATAATGTAAAGTAGTTTACTTGTATCAAAAAGGGTACTTTCAATGGTTTTGAAAGGGGTACTTTATAGGTTTTCGAAAACATTTAGAAGACATAAAAGAAGTCTCACAGAAAAAATGGGATCATTTTGAGGTTGTATGATGGACCGCCAGAGACCTACTAGATGGATCACTAATGATCCATGCAGATTAGGCCCCACTACCTATAATTTTAAGGTAGGTCCCAGAAAACCTCTAGAGTGTACTTGTAAAGTTTCGTCTGATTTCGTTAAGTTTTGAGCGAGTTATGGATGATTCTTTTGGATTAGATGACCCATGAAGACGGACGATCAAACGAACTCCAAACGACTTGATATTTGGATAGGGCACTTAAATAGAAGATAAGAAGACAACCAAACTAAGATCACTTAAGTATATGCTAAGTGGATGGATAGCTAGCAATCCATCCTCCATGGGTAACAAGCGGTCCATTCCCTATTGATAGCTAGCGACCCATCATGATAGGTCGGATCACCCTCAAACTTTCCGAGCTCTTCGTAGCACTAAGTAAAGGCTTTTGGTAAAAAAATATGCTAAATTAAGGGATAGGTAGCGATCTAGCTCCTATGGATAGCTAGAGATCCGTAAACTAACTCAGATTGATTTGAGATTTTCGATGATGACTTGTGTAACGACCTAATTTTGATTAACATTATTTAGGACATTTAATTAGTTAAATTAAATGAAATAATGTAAACTATTAAGGGATTGAAATTTGTATATCTAGATGATAGCCATGCCTAGTTAAACAATGAACTAAAATGGAATTAAAATGAAATAGTAAAGGAAATTAGATAAGGGCAAAATATGAATAAGTCATATACCCTAAACCCTCATACCACTCTCATTTTACATGTTTATAAACAAAAACTAAACCATGGAGAGGCCGACCACCATTAGAAGAAGTAAGAGAACATAAGCAAGAATCAAGAGGAAAAAGCTTAACTAAATTCATTCAAGATCAAATCTCAACTCCTTAACAAACAAGCTAAAAGTGAATAATAGATTACATCTCCTATTTTATGATTTTTGGTTGCTAGACTGAGATCCGAATTTATTTTGCAAATGTTTTTCCATGTTTTGATTGTTTAAATGGATATATATGCTTGTTGATGATTTAGGCTATTTCATATATATTTTATGATAAGAATTAATTTAGAAAACTTATAAAATGACATCCAAATGATTTTCGTTTTTGACATGAGGGCAAAAATATTATTTTCGAGATGGATTTCAAGTTTCATAATTTTCTGAATTATCATGGATTTATTATGAATTTTCAAGTGAAGAAAATTATTATTTTAGGTTTAAATTAATTATAACTATTATATATTAGCTCTGGGCTAGAAATTTAAATATGTTAGAAAACATATAAAAATTGATTTATTGGAATTTTTGGAAAATTTTCCTAATAGTTTTTGTAAGTATATAAAATTATTTAAGGTATGGAACTTAAAGTTTTATATGTTTAAAATAGGAGAAGTGACAATTTGCTAAATGTTTTAAAATATAAAATACTAAATTCGGCAGTACCTTTAGAAAAGATTTTGGAAAAGAAATTGGCAACCAATTGTATTATGACAAATAAACAAATTAGTTGGAAAGAAATTACTTTATAAGGAAAGAAAACAGTTTTTTGTAAGTGTTTGCTATTTCGCCACTATCGGCAGCAAGATTTTGACTTCATGCTTCCGCCTTCAACCAAGTTGAAACTAATTCACATGGTATCAATGCCTTGGTACGTAGTGAAGTGGAGTTAGGCGAAAGGCGTAAAGTTGAAACAGTGCTTTCGAAGGGATCGAGACCTCGTTTTGCTTTCAAATGGAAATTCCACTTGCTTTCTTTTAAAAGAATGCTTTCGAAAGGGTTTAAAGATAGCTTTCGACAGAGGTTGGCGCCTTTTGTTTTAAACTAGCTTTCTATAGGGTTGAAACATACGTTGCCCCAATTCTACCTTTCAACCCAGTTGAGGCCGTTGCCTTTAAACATGGTTTCGAAGGGGTGCTTTCGCTTTTAAAATAAGAGTCGCTTCTCCAATGCTTTCGATGGGGTTGGTTTCGACACCATCCACTTCTTTTACTTAGGAAATTGCTTTTGAAAAATTCGATTTAGTTCTATTAAGATCCTTTTGAGAATTTGAAGGTTAAACCCAAAGGTACCGAAAGAAATCGTTTTAAAGGGTTTCAAAAGATTGTTCCATATGTTTTCACTTGAACCCAAATGCTTTCGAAAGGTTTGATTTATGAAAAGGACTTAATTCTTTCGAAAGGTATATGATAAAGGTTTCGAAGGGGTGGTTCTCCAATGTTTTTGAAAGGTTTATCTTAGTGTTTAAATGGAAGGTTTCCAATGTTTTCGAAAGGCATGTTTAAAGTGTTTTAAAAGAGGATGTGTAAGGTTTTATAAGGCTTTTGAAAGAGGTATTTTTAATGTTTTCGAAAGGGCTATTGTCAACGGTTTCGAAAGTTATTTTTTTGGCCTTTTGGCCTACGGTTATAATTACTTGTATCGAAAGGGGTACTTTTAATGGTTTCGAAAGAGATTGTTTATAGGTTTTAAACAAAGGTTTTGAGTATTTTCTTCAATAATGTTTTGAGTAAAGCATATATCATGGCAAAGAGATTTTAGTAAAGCAAATAGCATGTTTTCCTTGTTTAAGTATGATTTAAGGAGATTAAATCAATTTAAAAGGTTTTCAAGTAAAATTTTAAAGGGTAGTTAACCGTAAATAAAATGACTCAGATAAATGAATACCATATGAGACAGGTATAGGGTCGCGTCCTGTACATTAGCTATAGCCCTTAGCTAATTTAGTCCAAAATTCCAGTGTGTTAGGGCTTAGTCACGAGTAAGACTTAAATGATGTTACACACAGAAGGCAATATATACAGAGTAGGAGGATATTTTATTAGTAAGCCCATAAAACCATTACATTCAGGTGACCTTGGGAGAAGTAAGTTAAGGACAGACCATCTAGAAGTTGGTCTAACATGTGTTAGATTACTTATTTTGTCTGGTAGGCCCGAGTCAGCCAATGGTTAGTAGTTAGCCAAACAAAACTATATTGCTCGAACAGATGGTCCATTTGTTACTTACTTATAGGCATATATGATATTGTTATTTTTGTTATAATCAGTTTGATTAACCATTTTGGTTGCATGATTTTGATTTGCGAAAAATATGTCTTTAAAGGGATATTAGTGAGGTGAGGGGAAACCCGTTACACTAAGTGGCATGGTCTCACTTAACATCAGTAAACTAAGATGTAATGTTATTATTCACAATAGGCTTTATGTCTGACTCGAAGTTTATGTTTTCCCTTTAAAATCTTGGGTGCTCAAAATTAATTTGAGTCGATTGAGAGTTGAGGATTTACAGGTTTAGTAGGTGGATGAATAAAGCTTTCGAAGACGTGCATGAGGCAAAGTTAGCTATTTAGGAGTTGCTATTAAGTTTTATTTCTGTTGTGTTGCATTAAGGATTTTGTGTTTATTTAGTACTCTGATCATCCAATGGGGCATCTTTATATTTTGTTTTTGGCATATTTTGTAATAATTATATTTGATCAAAACCTAGGAATCGATTACGGGATTATGTAAACTGAATGTGAAATATTGGTTTGAAATGTAATCAGAAAAGTTATTTTAATCTATGATGATTTTATTACATATTCATATGCTTCTGATATTATGGATACCACTAACATTACCGTATTTTGTCACTGGAAGTTAATACTATGGATGACTGCAGCATCTGTAGCGCTTAACTTTGGGCCTTAAGATAGGGAATGTTACAACTTTGTATCAGAGCATAGGTTTATGAAAAACTTTAAACTTAAAATGATTTTGAAAATATAATCCTAAGGAATTAGAGAAAAGATCGGGGTAGGAGATAACGCTATAGTGACGTACTTGTATTTGCTATATACAAATGTACACTTTATCTCTATTCTCCCATCTCTCTTAGGCTATTCTTTTGTATCTTATGAAGACTCGAATGCAGATATGGATACTAGAAGTGGAAGAGTTGACCTTGGTAGGGGAAGCATCACAACTAATGGAAATGCCAGACCAAATACCAGGAGAAATCAAAGTCAAGCACAAGCTGCAAATGTGGATGCTGGAGTCCCGCAAGTAGACATGGGAGTAATGTATCAATTCTTCGTAAACATGATGCAAGCGGGAATTGCTGCTGGAGCAGTTGGAGGAGATGATGAAGGAGGAAATCAGGAAGCTCCGGTGGTCAATAACTATGCTATTTTGAGTATAGATTATGCTCGGTTGGAAGGAAAGCCGTTTATGGGTACTGAAGACGCAATTGAAGTGGAGAATTGGTTACTTCATTACGAGAGGATTTTTGATGATTTGGGGCTCAACAACGAGCAAAAAAGGAGACTCGCATCTAGGCAGCTACAAGGAGCAGCACTGTATTGGTAGAACAGTGTTACTGTTGGAGTCAATGAGGAGACTATGGCCTTGGCTAAGTTCAGAAGGAGGTTTGAAGAAAGGTTTATGTCTGAAATTGCTAAGTCTACTCTGCTCAGGAAATTTGCTGAGTTGGGGCAGGAAGATATGATTGTGCTTGAGTATGCAATAAGGTTTGAGGAGCTAGCGAGATATGGCAATGCTACGGTTGATGCTGTTATTAAGAGGAATGAAAAGTTCATTCGGGGGCTGAAGCCTGAGCTTGCTAAGGACATGTTATCGCACATTAGAGATCCATGTGATGTTGTTGCTAAGATGGCCTTGAGGCATGAAGAGTTTCTTGCTTTTCTTGAAGGAAGCTCAAGGGGGATAGAGTCAAAAAAGGAAAATTTTCCATAATAAAAGAGCTCAGAAGGGTGGAGCTGCTAAGAAAGGGAAGACAGAGGTTGTCCGTTACAAGTATGATAAGAAGGGATACTATGCCCATGAATGTCGAACAAGCAAAGAAAAGAAAGCTGCTAAGAAGAAAGGGGGTAAGGTGTTTCAACTACGACCAGATTGGACACTAGAAGAACCAGTGCAAGGAGCCATCCAAGGATAGGAAAGGCAAAGTGTAACGACCCCGAATTTTAATCTATTTTAAATCGATAATTAAATTTATTTTTGAATGAAAATTTGTGAAATAGATGGTTAAATGGATGCGAGTATCCCCGAACTCAAGTAAATTCTGTATGAATCGTTTAAATTTAAGAATATTGTGTGTGTATATATATATATATGTGTGTGTGTGTATGAGAATATATATATAATAATAAAGCATAAAAACAACGTGTTAATATGTTATGTAAAATATTAAGTGAATACATTAGAGAATTTTAACTACCTAATAATTATAGAAATTCATTTAAATTACAAAGCAATAGAACAAAAATGTATAGTTAAATACCAAAACAATATTATAATAAGCAGCAAACAGTCAATTCGAATTGTTCAAAAGATAAATTCAGCCTCCATAACAAATCTTCCCTGGCCAAACAAATATATATCTACAAACTAAGTACACAGAAGAAAGCATATAGGCTGGAAACAAAGTACATAGAAAAGAAGAGAAAAAAAAGGTATGCAGCCCCCATAACATAATAAATGCCAGCACCTCTAGCATGGTCGAAATCATACCAGCCACCACCATTTCAAATATCTGTACAGCCAAAGAAAAATAAAATGCATGTGGTACAAACTAATTAATGCATCAGCCACCAAAGGGAAGTATCAGCAAGCAAAAGAAGAAAATATCCCTGTTATTTTTTGTACAATAAATTATATACCCTGTACAACTCCTCTTTTATATATATCAGCCTTCATCATTTTCATTTCGTTCATTTTAAAACTGAATAAAATCTGAAGTAATCACCACCTTGAAACTAAAACAAATTCAAGTTCTTAAAGCAAATTCAACCAGAGAATCAAAGTTGGGATTTGCAAAAGCCTGGAAAGAAAAAATGGAAGCAAACATCATCTATAAAAACAACAGAGCTGGTCTCTGTCTTCAACATAAAGGTGAGTAAACAACTTTAAATTAAACTGAGTATATTAGTTGCTGTTTGTTAAGTTGAGATCTGGGATTACTTCGTGATGCATATACACATGTATATCTCCTCTGTGTAAAGTTTACTGGAAGTGCGAATGCCTGTATGTTGAAACCACCTCTGACTTCTTGTTTCAGAGCACCCATCTTGATCAAAACAAAATATCAAATCAGTTGATAGTTGTTAGACTTTGTTCTTAACAACGAATGTGTGAGTTTGGGTATAAACTAAATTTTAAAATAGTTTCAAAGAAACAAAATATGCAGGATAAAATAATAATAATAATAACAGTAGAGATACCTTAAACATGGAAAAATCAGTCATCTTAATTCACTGTTTTAAGATTACAAGTTGAATACGTGTTGAAAGTTATGATTTTTAAAACAAACATTATAATTTTTAGTGTTGAAATGGGAGAGTATTTGGGGATTTTCTGGAAAATGGATTTTTATCATTCTCTGATGATCGGCTAATTCTTGAAGATCGAATTTTGGCATGGAGATGCTAGTGTGATCATGGGTTATGGAAAAAATACTCACGAATTTTTCTGATGGGTGTGGTGATTGCGGTGGATCAATGTAGGGTTTTGTAAAGGTTTTAGATCATCGGAGTGTCGAGGTTGTTGCGGCAACTATGGAGGATCGGAGTGGTTCGCTTGGTTAGGGACGCAAGCTAGAAGGTGTGACGAAGTTTTGGGAAGGATGGCGAGGCTTCTCGTTGGTCGGAGGCGTTGGGATAGTGGAGTTCTGGCCATGGTATTTCTGTTGGGTCGAGTTTTCAACTCGATTTTGATTCGTGGGTTGTACGTGCGATCTGGGTGATGATTCGTGTTCGAGTGAGTACGAGTGGTTGTCGAAGGTGGCGGCGTCGGCTGGAGGAGCTCCGACGAAGTGTACACGTGCACGGCGTGGTTGTTGGTGTCAGGTGGTTAGCGTGGGGGTGACTCGAGTTAGAACTCGAGCAAGTGGAAGTTTTACGCGGGTTTCTTCTCGAGTTCGCAGAGGGTATTTGTTTAACAGTTTAAACACTTAACTAAATAAAGTCGAATAAAACAAGGAGAAGAGGAGACTCGGGGATTGCTCGGGAAAACATGTAGTGGACTCGAAGCAGGGGTTAGTTTGACTCGGGGAGTTCGTGTGGGCTCGGGTTGTTGGCATACTGCAGGTTTTTGGGGAAAACTATATGTACAGATTTTAAAGCTTTAAGAAAATGATTTTTCAAGGATTAATAAATAAGGATTTAAATGATAAATAAAGATAATCGTTTATCTTTGATTAAATTAGGATCTTGATAAGTTCAAAAGATTCTTCATTAATTAAGTATGGGGTAATTAATTAATGTACTAAATTGAAAGTTAATTCATTTATTTAAATTGATTTATCAAGTGATTAAGGTATAATTTCTCAATAAAAATTTATTAGAAATTATAAAATATAGGTGATTAAGAATAATCACTTATTATAATAAATTAAAGGTAGTTAATAAATGAGGTTAATTAATTATGTAATTAACTTAAAGATTAATTAATAAATGATTAAAGGATAATTAATTAAAATGGTTCGTAATTAATTAATGTTAATTAACCAAGATTAGTAATTTATTCATAAGTAATTAATCTGATTTAAATCTCTCAGATAATTAATTGATCTTACTTATGGATGTTTGGATTCTATTGATTTGATTGTTTGACATCCCTGATTGTGATACTTTGTGATATATCCTGATTATGTTATGATCTGTAATTTACTTATCTGTGATGTATATATTGTTATGTGAATATGCAAACCTTTGGCCCGTAAAACGGCACTTGAATTTCGATGCGACAAGGAGTCGGATTCCAGTTGGTTATCCGAAACCCACATCGAATTATAATTGTGAATCTTTGTAACCGATAAATTTATTTTATCTATGAATCTGTGAATGAAGATAAGCGTTATCGATTATACCGCTTATCGATATATCTGTGATGATTGATGTTGCACTATTGTGTGAAACCCCTGGACCACACTTTTACACACACAAATATGGATTTCACGTGGAAATCGGTTAAGTCACAGATAATTTAAATTTGATGTTTTTGAAATTGAAATTTTATTTTCAAATGATTTTGAAATTAGAAATTCGGGTTTAAAATGAAAAGTTTTTGAAATGGAATTTCAAAGATAAAAGTTATTTTGAATAACTTAATCGAGTTTTGAAAATTTAAATAATTTGATTTAAATTTGAATTCAAGTTTGAAATTGAATCCTAAAATTTGAAACTAGGGATTGAAAATGTTATAAATGTGTTTATCTGAATTTAAACCATTTAAAAGTATAATTTTGAGAATTTGGATTTAACCCAAAGACTTTAACTCGTATGAATGAATCAGACTTTCTGAAATGAAACTGTTTGTTTTAAAGGAATAAAAGCTTTCCGATAAAAAATGAAATTCCAGTTTAATTAAAGGAATTTCAATATTGAAGTGAAAATGGTTTTCCAAGTTATGAATGAATTGTTTTGAAAAGCTATGATTTGAATCTGTTACCTTTAACAGATTTAAAATAATGATTGGTTTAAATCATTTGAAATGGGATTGTTTTGAAAGCTATAAGTTAAATCTTGATTTAAAGGTTTAACGAGTTAAACTGAAATGGAAATTGTTTTGGAAAATCTGTGAATGAATCTTTTATTTAAAAAGATTAAAATGTGGAAATTGTTTAAACCGTTGAAGGTTGTTTAAAATAAATCTTTTTGTTTAAAGATTTAAAATGGTAATTTGTTAAACCATTTGAAAATGAAGTTGGGTTTAAGTTGTGACTTAATTGAAATCTCATATCCATATGTTTTTAAATATTACGCTCACTATTCGGTTTAGCCGGGAGAGGACCTTTGGGTCGTATAACCCATTCCGAATATGTGATACGTCGTATATGGATAGCATTTGAAGACCGGTGTTGAAGACCGGATATTTTTGAAAACGGAAGGATTACCGTCGAGTTACTCTGCATCGGCTGATCCCCGATATAGAGGTTTAATCATCCTTAGTGACGGGAAGTCCGGACGTGATTGGAAATTATCCGGATTTGCAAGGGCTTCGTGAGAAGTGCCTTCGGTTCTGTTCGAACCCGGAACAGACTTGTATGGATACATGTCTGACATTACACTTTGAGATATAAAGCCGATTTCTTTCAAATACATTTCTGTTGGTGGCGGAGAATTTATTCTCTTAGCTTAACACCCTTCTCTGAGACGTACGAGCTCAGAGGTTATGTAGTTGAAATTTATCAGCGATATATCCCAATTTGGTAATGTGGCATGCTGAGTGTTGCTGTGTGATGATCAATGTTTGATCATTTGTGATATGATCATTTGTTTGATCATTTATCTTTGTGATCATAGGTTGATCATCTGTTGACCCAAAGCGTGGCTTTTTGAAAAAGCGTAGCTTTGTGGACGAGACTTCGTCAGGGCCTCACAACCCGGAAATGGTCGAAACAGGAATGTTGCGGCAAGGTTATGAGGGTCGCGCCCTTTAGGGTATGTCATTTCCTTCTGGAAAGGGGTGGTATCATGGTATGGAGCCCAGATACTTACTCATGTGGATACACTTTCTTTATGATGTGTGATGTTGGATATCGAGCGCTCGGATAAAGGTCCCAAAGGACCGGGGGATGGCATAGTTGTGAGTTACTTGTTACAGGAGTAACCCGGCCTTATTGGCAGAGAGCAGTTTGTCTCTCGGGACATCCAGCCAGAGGCGATCCCATGCGGCGGAAGGAAGTTCCTTAGCCTGACCATTTGTTGGAAATCCATTCTTCCAATACGAACTTTGTACGGTTTTAGTTGTAGAACCTGCCATCTAATATGGTAGCTATAGTAGGCATAGTATAATGGTACCTATGCTGGCTAAGATTAATATTATACTTTCGAAATGTTTTCTGCACTATGCACTAATAATAATAATCCAATGATTTTGCGTAGTAAGCATGTTTGACTATCATAAGAAGAAATCTCCTCCAATTCTGCGTTTGCATTGTGTGTGTGGCGGGAGGTCTTATGGTAGTTTCATTTTCTAAAAGCATTGCGGATTTCAATGTTTAAATCCTTTTGTGTTTGTTTAAAGATAAACTGTTTTTGTTGCTCACACCAGTCCCATGACTGATCCGGAGTTTATTGTTCCCTTCCTAAACTCTGGGTGCCCACTATTTTCCACACGGGCAGTCTAGAGTTGGGTTTTTCAGATCTTCAGGTTTAGTAGATTATCTGGAGCTAGTCAGTCCTTGGACGACTGACCTTGCTTTTCGCTAGCTATGGATTGGAGCATTCTATTGGAGATATTCTATCCGCTGCTGATGTTAGCTATTTTCTTTCCGCTGCTATTTCTTGTATCATATCTCTGATGTATATTGATATTCATTGTATCACTCTGTTGTATCAGATATTGTATATCAATGTATTATTCTTTTCTTCCGTTGTGTTATTTCTTAATTGTGTTATAGCTCCGGCGAATCGGATTTGAACGGTCGAATCTGCGGCATTCTAGTACAATGTGAAGTACGGATGTTGATTTTCGAGCGGGCAAAACCCGAGTCGTTACACGTGGTATCAGAGCTAAGGTTGAACTTTAGCTCAGGAGTATAACACATTAAGTAGCTCATTAGAGATAGAGTGAAGTAAACTCTAGAATGAGTATTCCTCGGATATCCATTCGAAAGCCTCAGTAAATTCTCTTGCTATCCACTGATAGTAAGTATGAGTGAAAGAAGAGGATGCGATAGGGGACAGGGGAATACGACTATAAATGGTCAATATCCTGTAACAACAAGGAAGCAATCTTTTCTCTATCGATCTCTTTTGTTCGTCATCTTTTCTCAATTCTTCGATAATTTCTGGTAGATCCAGAAAGAGATTCGATATATTAATATGGGACATAAACTCCGGATGGACCAAAATTGTTTGTATGGATGAATTGTTTGCTATGGTTGATAGGTATACTTTAGTTCTAAACTAAAAATTTTGAAATTGTATCCATATATCTGTCTATTCTTTGGGTCCGGATATATTCTACGAATGGTTAGTTATCCTTTCGAACTAACCGATGCCACTGCATATTTCGTAAATCTGGATAACCCGAGTATTTTGTGAAATGTTAAGACAGATTCGTTCTTGTATCTGTTATTGATATTCTAATTTGGTAAGCCAAATGCAGAACAGATGTTCAGTTGATGAAATATTCTCCATCTATCTTTTTATCTCCTTGGTAATTTCGAGGACGAAATTCTTTTAAGGGGGGAAGTCTGTAACGACCCCGAATTTTAATCTATTTTAAATCGATAATTAAATTTATTTTTGAATGAAAATTTGTGAAATAAATGGTTAAATGGATGCGAGTATCCCCGAACTCAAGTAAATTCTGTATGAATCGTTTAAATTTAAGAATATTGTGTGTATATATATATATATGTATGTGTGTGTGTGTATGAGAATATATATATAATAATAAAGCATACAAACAACGTGTTAATATGTTATGTAAAATATTAAGTGAATACATTAGAGAATTTTAACTACCTAATAATTATAGAAATTCATTTAAATTACAAAGCAATAGAACAAAAATGTATAGTTAAATACCAAAACAATATTATAATAAGCAGCAAACAGTCAATTCGAATTGTTCAAAAGATAAATTCAGCCTCCATAACAAATCTTCCCTGGCCAAACAAATATATATCTACAAACTAAGTACACAGAAGAAAGCACATAGGCTGGAAACAAAGTACATAGAAAAGAAGAGAAAAAAAAGGTATGCAGCCCCCATAACATAATAAATGCCAGCACCTCTAGCATGATCGAAATCATACCAGCCACCACCATTTCAAATATCTGTACAGCCAAAGAAAAATAAAATGCATGTGGTACAAACTAATTAATGCATCGGCCACCAAAGGGAAGTATCAGCAAGCAAAAGAAGAAAATATCCCTGTTATTTTTTGTACAATAAATTATATACCCTGTACAACTCCTCTTTTATATATATCAGCCTTCATCATTTTCATTTCGTTCATTTTAAAACTGAATAAAATCTGAAGTAATCACCACCTTGAAACTAAAACAAATTCAAGTTCTTAAAGCAAATTCAACCAGAGAATCAAAGTTGGGATTTGCAAAAGCCTGGAAAGAAAAAATGGAAGCAAACATCATCTATAAAAACAACAGAGCTGGTCTCTGTCTTCAACATAAAGGTGAGTAAACAACTTTAAATTAAACTGAGTATATTAGTTGCTGTTTGTTAAGTTGAGATCTGGGATTACTTCGTGATGCATATACACATGTATATCTCCTCTGTGTAAAGTTTACTGGAAGTGCGAATGCCTGTATGTTGAAACCACCTCTGACTTCTTGTTTCAGAGCACCCATCTTGATCAAAACAAAATATCAAATCAGTTGATAGTTGTTAGACTTTGTTCTTAACAACGAATGTGTGAGTTTGGGTATAAACTAAATTTTAAAATAGTTTCAAAGAAACAAAATATGCAGGATAAAATAATAATAATAATAACAGTAGAGATACCTTAAACATGGAAAAATCAGTCATCTTAATTCACTGTTTTAAGATTACAAGTTGAATACGTGTTGAAAGTTATGATTTTTAAAACAAACATTATAATTTTTAGTGTTGAAATGGGAGAGTATTTGGGGATTTTCTGGAAAATGGATTTTTATCATTCTCTGATGATCGGCTAATTCTTGAAGATCGAATTTTGGCATGGAGATGCTAGTGTGATCATGGGTTATGGAAAAAATACTCACGAATTTTTCTGATGGGTGTGGTGATTGCGGTGGATCAATGTAGGGTTTTGTAAAGGTTTTAGATCATCGGAGTGTCGAGGTTGTTGCGGCAACTATGGAGGATCGGAGTGGTTCGCTTGGTTAGGGACGCAAGCTAGAAGGTGTGATGAAGTTTTGGGAAGGATGGCGAGGCTTCTCGTTGGTCGAAGGCGTTGGGATAGTGGAGTTCTGGCCATGGTATTTCTGTTGGGTCGAGTTTTCAACTCGATTTTGATTCGTGGGTTGTACGTGCGATCTGGGTGATGATTCGTGTTCGAGTGAGTACGAGTGGTTGTCGAAGGTGGCGGCGTCGGTTGGAGGAGCTCCGACGAAGTGTACACGTGCACGGCGTGGTTGTTGGTGTCAGGTGGTTAGCGTGGGGGTGACTCGAGTTAGAACTCGAGCAAGTGGAAGTTTTACGCGGGTTTCTTCTCGAGTTCGCAGAGGGTATTTGTTTAACAGTTTAAACACTTAACTAAATAAAGTCGAATAAAACAAGGAGAAGAGGAGACTCGGGGATTGCTCGGGAAAACATGTAGTGGACTCGAAGCAGGGGTTAGTTTGACTCGGGGAGTTCGTGTGGGCTCGGGTTGTTGGCATACTGCAGGTTTTTGGGGAAAACTATATGTACAGATTTTAAAGCTTTAAGAAAATGATTTTTCAAGGATTAATAAATAAGGATTTAAATGATAAATAAAGATAATCGTTTATCTTTGATTAAATTAGGATCTTGATAAGTTCAAAAGATTCTTCATTAATTAAGTATGGGGTAATTAATTAATGTACTAAATTGAAAGTTAATTCATTTATTTAAATTGATTTATCAAGTGATTAAGGTATAATTTCTCAATAAAAATTTATTAGAAATTATAAAATATAGGTGATTAAGAATAATCACTTATTATAATAAATTAAAGGTAGTTAATAAATGAGGTTAATTAATTATGTAATTAACTTAAAGATTAATTAATAAATGATTAAAGGATAATTAATTAAAATGGTTCGTAATTAATTAATGTTAATTAACCAAGATTAGTAATTTATTCATAAGTAATTAATCTGATTTAAATCTCTCAGATAATTAATTGATCTTACTTATGGATGTTTGGATTCTATTGATTTGATTGTTTGACATCCCTGATTGTGATACTTTGTGATATATCCTGATTATGTTATGATCTGTAATTTACTTATCTGTGATGTATATATTGTTATGTGAATATGCAAACCTTTGGCCCGTAAAACGGCACTTGAATTTCGATGCGACAAGGAGTCGGATTCCAGTTGGTTATCCGAAACCCACATCGAATTATAATTGTGAATCTTTGTAACCGATAAATTTATTTTATCTATGAATCTGTGAATGAAGATAAGCGTTATCGATTATACCGCTTATCGATATATCTGTGATGATTGATGTTGCACTATTGTGTGAAACCCCTGGACCACACTTTTACACACACAAATATGGATTTCACGTGGAAATCGGTTAAGTCACAGATAATTTAAATTTGATGTTTTTGAAATTGAAATTTTATTTTCAAATGATTTTGAAATTAGAAATTCGGGTTTAAAATGAAAAGTTTTTGAAATGGAATTTCAAAGATAAAAGTTATTTTGAATAACTTAATCGAGTTTTGAAAATTTAAATAATTTGATTTAAATTTGAATTCAAGTTTGAAATTGAATCCTAAAATTTGAAACTAGGGATTGAAAATGTTATAAATGTGTTTATCTGAATTTAAACCATTTAAAAGTATGAGAATTTGGATTTAACCCAAAGACTTTAACTCGTATAAATGAATCAGACTTTCTGAAATGAAACTGTTTGTTTTAAAGGAATAAAAGCTTTCCGATAAAAAATGAAATTCCAGTTTAATTAAAGGAATTTCAATATTGAAGTGAAAATGGTTTTCCAAGTTATGAATGAATTGTTTTGAAAAGCTATGATTTGAATCTGTTACCTTTAACAGATTAAAATAATGATTGGTTTAAATCATTTGAAATGGGATTGTTTTGAAAGCTATAAGTTAAAGCTTGATTTAAAGGTTTAACGAGTTAAACTGAAATGGAAATTGTTTTGGAAAATCTGTGAATGAATCTTTTATTTAAAAAGATTAAAATGTGGAAATTGTTTAAACCATTGAAGGTTGTTTAAAATAAATCTTTTTGTTTAAAGATTTAAAATGGTAATTTGTTAAACCATTTGAAAATGAAGTTGGGTTTAAGTTGTGACTTAATTGAAATCTCATATCCATATGTTTTTAAATATTACGCTCACTATTCGGTTTAGCCGGGAGAGGACCTTTGGGTCGTATAACCCATTCCGAATATGTGATACGTCGTATATGGATAGCATTTGAAGACCGGTGTTGAAGACCGGATATTTTTGAAAACGGAAGGATTACCGTCGAGTTACTCTGCATCGGCTGATCCCCGATATAGAGGTTTTATCATCCTTAGTGACGGGAAGTCCGGACGTGATTGGAAATTATCCGGATTTGCAAGGGCTTCGTGAGAAGTGCCTTCGGTTCTGTTCGAACCCGGAACAGACTTGTATGGATACATGTCTGACATTACACTTTGAGATATAAAGCCGATTTCTTTCAAATACATTTCTGTTGGTGGCGGAGAATTTATTCTCTTAGCTTAACACCCTTCTCTGAGACGTACGAGCTCAGAGGTTATGTAGTTGAAATTTATCAGCGATATATCCCAATTTGGTAATGTGGCATGCTGAGTGTTGCTGTGTGATGATCAGTGTTTGATCATTTGTGATATGATCATTTGTTTGATCATTTATCTTTGTGATCATATGTTGATCATCTGTTGACCCAAAGCGTGGCTTTTTGAAAAAGCGTAGCTTTGTGGACGAGACTTCGTCAGGGCCTCACAACCCGGAAATGGTCGAAACAGGAATGTTGCGGCAAGGTTATGAGGGTCGCGCCCTTTAGGGTATGTCATTTCCTTCTGGAAAGGGGTGGTATCATGGTATGGAGCCCAGATACTTACTCATGTGGATACACTTTCTTTATGATGTGTGATGTTGGATATCGAGCGCTCGGATAAAGGTCCCAAAGGACCGGGGGATGGCATAGTCGTGAGTTACTTGTTACAGGAGTAACCCGGCCTTATTGGCAGAGAGCAGTTTGTCTCTCGGGACATCCAGCCAGAGGCGATCCCATGCGGCGGAAGGAAGTTCCTTAGCCTGACCATTTGTTGGAAATCCATTCTTCCAATACGAACTTTGTACGGTTTTAGTTGTAGAACCTGCCATCTAATATGGTAGCTATAGTAGGCATAGTATAATGGTACCTATGCTGGCTAAGATTAATATTATACTTTCGAAATGTTTTCTGCACTATGCACTAATAATAATAATCCAATGATTTTGCGTAGTAAGCATGTTTGACTATCATAAGAAGAAATCTCCTCCAATTCTGCGTTTGCATTGTGTGTGTGGCGGGAGGTCTTATGGTAGTTTCATTTTCTAAAAGCATTGCGGATTTCAATGTTTAAATCCTTTTGTGTTTGTTTAAAGATAAACTGTTTTTGTTGCTCACACCAGTCCCATGACTGATCCGGAGTTTATTGTTCCCTTCCTAAACTCTGGGTGCCCACTATTTTCCACACGGGCAGTCTAGAGTTGGGTTTTTCAGATCTTCAGGTTTAGTAGATTATCTGGAGCTAGTCAGTCCTTGGACGACTGACCTTGCTTTTCGCTAGCTATGGATTGGAGCATTCTATTGGAGATATTCTATCCGCTGCTGATGTTAGCTATTTTCTTTCCGCTGCTATTTCTTGTATCATATCTCTGATGTATATTGATATTCATTGTATCACTCTATTGTATCAGATATTGTATATCAATGTATTATTCTTTTCTTCCGTTGTGTTATTTACTTAATTGTGTTATAGCTCCGGCGAATCGGATTTGAACGGTCGAATCTGCGGCATTCTAGTACAATGTGAAGTACGGATGTTGATTTTCGAGCGGGCAAAACCCGAGTCGTTACACAAAGTGTTTGCATTGGAGCCAGCTAACTCGAGACCAACAGTAGAGGAGAGGGGAAAAGCTATGTTGGGAGGTACGCTTTTGATTTATGGTGTATCAGTTAGAGTTCTATTTGATACCAGTGCATCGCATTCTTTTATATCTCATAGTTTAGAAGATAAGCTTAACCTAGAACCCTCATACCTAGTTACTTCCTTAAGGGTTGAAAATCCGATAGGAGGGTATGCGACACTTGGGTTGAAGTATAACCACCTAGAGTTTGAATTGTTAGGTCATACCTTTGTTTGCAGTTTGCATGTGTTTGATTTTGTAGGGTTCAGAATTATTTTGGGTATGGACTGGTTAAGTAAATACGATGCTAGGATATTTTTCCATGATAGGAAAATATTGCTTAGACACGCTGATTGTAGTGGTCAGGTTATATACTCCATAGAAAACCTTAGTTTTGAGGCTAACGCTTTGTTAGGTGTTATGGAGGTAGAAGACGAGTTGAATCGAATTTTTGTTGTTAGAGAATTCGTAGATGTCTTTGAACCTGTAGTGTGATTGCCGCCAAAATGAGCTAATGAGTTTCAGATGGACTTAGTACCAAGAGCAGAAACGGTGAGTAGACCGCCAAGCAGAATGACACCTACTGAGATAAGGGAGCTCAAGGTGTAGTTGGTGGATTTGGAAGGAAAGAATTTTATCAGACCAGGCAGTTCGCCTTAGGAAGCAGCCGCAGTGTTTGCCAAGAAGCCGGACGGATCGTTAAGGTTATGTATCGATTATCGTAAATTGAATGAGAAGACGATAAAGAATCGATATTCGTTGCCTAGAATTAATGATTTTTTCGACAAGTTGAGTGGAGCCAAAGTATTTTCCCAGTTAGATTTGGCAACAGGATTCCATCAGCTTAGAGTGGCAGAGGATAATATTCCTTTGACGGCGTTTAGAACTAGATATGGATCATATGAATGGTTAGTAATGCCGTTTGGACTAACTAATGCGTTGGCATTCTTTGTAGATTTGATGAACCGAGTTTTTTGAGAGCACTTGGACAGGTTTGTGTTGGTATTCATAGATGACATCTTAATATACTCTAGGGACGGAAGGGAGCATGAGTTCATCTTAGAGTAGTGCTTGAAACGCTGAGGTAGAATCAGCTAAAAGCAAAGTCTTTGAAGTGTCATTTCTGGAAGAGAAGAAGTGAAGTTTCATGGTCATGTAGTCTGAGAGAAAGGGTTGTCAGTAGATCCGGCTAAGATCGAGGCAGTGAATAATTGAAGAGACCTGAGACAGTGACTTAGATAAATGGTTTTCTTGGATTAGCTGGTTATTATCAGAGTGTCATTAATAATTTTTCGCGGATAGCGGCACCGATGACCAAGCTAACGCAAAAGGATGTGAAGTTCATTTGGGCCGATAAGTGTGAGGAGGCATTCCAGAAGCCGAAACACTTATTAACTAATACACCTGTGTTAGTTGTTCCACAAGGGAATCAGGATTTAGTAGTGTATACATATGCATGTGGAACAGGGTTAGGAGCTGTATTAATGCAAAGAGGTAAAGTGATTGCCTATGCGTCTCGACAGATTAGACCGCATGAGGTTAGATATCCAACGCATGATTTGGAATTAGCTGTGGTAATTTTTGCATTGAGGGTGTGAAGACATTATCTTTTGGGAGAGAGATTTGAGCTGTATATGGATCATAAGTTGTTGAAGTATTTATTCTCTCAGAAAGAGTTGAATATAAGACAACACATGTGGTTAGGGTTTTTAGCCACTTATGACTTTGGTATTCAGTACACACCCGGAAAAGGCAACAAGGTAGCGGATGCACTTAGTAGGAAACATCAAAATGTAATGTTGGCAATGATAGCTGAGTGAAAAGATTTAGAAGCGTTAACTACATGTAGGATACAGTGGAGATCTGAAGCTAGATCTAGTAAGGAGACTGCTATGTTGTCATGTTTCGAAGTTCGACCGGTGATGTTCGAAAGGATTGCTTCTAAGCAAGGAGAGGACCCGGTGTTAGTTGAGTAGATCAGAAAGTTAAGGGATGGGATAGAGAGCGATGACTTAAAAGATTTTAGTCTTGACCAGAATGGGTGGTTGAGGAAGAAAGGGAGACTGTGCATTCCGAATGTGGGAGACATTAGGAATTGCTTGAAGAATGCCATCGTTCGAAGTTCACTATTCATCTAGGAGGAAATAAGATGTATCGGGATATGAAAAGAAGTTTCTTCTGGTAAGGTATGAAGAGGGATTTAGGCTTATGGGTGAAACAGTATTTGAACTTTCAGCAGGTAAAAGCCGAACATCAAAAACCAAGTGGGTTACTTCAGCCTTTAGATGTTCCCGTATGGAAGTGGGATTCCATCTCAATGGATTTTATTGACGGGTTGCCTAGGTCAAATAGAGGAAATGAAAGTATATGGCTCATAGTGGACAGGTTGACCAAGAGTGCCTATATCATTCCAGTCAAGTCAACTAGAACGACACCTGTTTTAGCTAAGTTGTTTATGAAAAATATAGCTAGACTTCATGGAATTCCTAGTAGCATAGTAAGTGATAGAGATTCCTTATTCACTAGCGAGTTTTGGAAGAGTCTAAAGAATACTTTGGGTATCAATCTCAAGATGAGTACCGCTTACCATCCACAGACATATGAGCAAACAGAAAGAGTTAACAAAATCTTAGAAGATTTGTTAAGAGTTTCTGTATTAGACTTTAAGGGATAATGGTAAGACCATCTGCACTTAGTCGAATTTTCGTATAACAATGGTTGTCGGACTAGCATAGGGATTGCACCGTTTGAAGCTTTGTATGGAAAGCCATGCAAATATCCAGTTTGTTGGTTGGAGACTAAGGATAGGTTAGTTCTTGGTCCGAATTTGGTTAAGGAAGCTGTAGAAAAGATTAAGTTAATTCGAGCTAGAATGAAGGAAGCGTAATCTAGGCAGAAGAACAATGCTGGTAGGAGTTGGAAAGACTTAGAATTCTCAGTTGGAGATCATGTTTTTGTCAAGGTATCACCGATGAAAGGTGTGATCAAATTCAAGAAATCAGGAAAGTTGGCACCGAGGTTCGTTGGACCATTTTCTATTATAGAGAGGATCGGGAAACTCACATATAGAATAGATTTACCAAACAGTTTGGTAGGAGTCCATGAAATTTTTCATACTTCTCATCTAAGGAAGTGTATTCGAGATCCGGAGACTACTATATCACCAACTATGTTAGAGGACTTTGTAGTGGAACCGAATTTGACTATAGATAGAAAGCCAGTTCGTATAGTCGCGAGAGACGAGAAAAGGCTAAGACACAAGACAGTCATATTAGTTAAATTCCAGTGGAGCGACGGAAAGAGAGACTGTACTTGGGAAACTGAGAGCAGGATTAGAGATGCTTATCCTGACTTGTTTTATGGTATGTTTTATCTTTACGATAGATTTTGATGAATACGTTATCGTAATTTCGAGGACGAAATTATTTAAGGAGGGGAGTCTGTAACGACCCTTATCTTGATTAACATTACTTAGGACATTTAATTAATTGAATCAAATGACTGATGTAAATGGTTAAGGGATTGAGATTTTTATATCTATAGGGTAGTCGTGCCTAGTTAAACAATGAACTAAAATGGTATTAAAATGAAATAGTAAGGGAAATTAAATAAGGGCAAAATAGGAATAAGTCATATTCTTATACCCTAAATCCTCATATCACTCTCATTTTACACGTTCACAAACTAAAACTAAACCAAGGAGAGGCTGGCCACCATTAGAAGAAGTAAGAGAAGATAAGCAAGAATCAAGACGAAAAAACTTAATCAAATTCATTCAAGATCAAATCTCAACTCCTTAACAAACAAGCTAAAGGTGAATAATAGATTACATCTCCTATTTTATGATTTTCGGTTGCTACATTGAGATCCGAATTTATTTTGCAAATATTTTGCCATGTTTTGGTTGTTCAAATGGATATATATGCTTGATGATGATCTAGGCTATTTCATATAGATTTTATGATAAGAATTGATTTGGAAAACCTATTAAATAACATCGAAATGACTTGCGTTTTTGATAATAGGGCAGAAATATTATTTTCGAGATGGGTTTCAAGTTTCATAATTTTTTTAATTACTGTGGATTCATTATGAATTTTCTAGTGAAGAAAATGGTTATTTTGGGTTTAAATTAATTATGGCTATTATATATTAACTTTGAGTCAGAAATTTAAATATGTTAGAAAACATATTAAAAGTGATTTATTGGAATTTTTGGAGGATTTTCCTAACTATTTTATTAAGTGTATAAAATTATTTATGGTATGAGACTTAAATGTTTTATATGTTTAAAATAGGAGAAGGGATAATTTGCTAAATGTTTTAAAATATAAAATACTAAATTCGGCAGCACTTTTAGAAAAGATTTTGGAAAAGAAATTGGCAACCAATTATATTATGATAAATAAGCAAGTTAGTTGGAAAGAAATTACTTTGTAAGGAAAGAAAACAGTTTTTTGTAAGTGTTTGTTGTTTCGCCACTATCGACAGCAAGCTTTCGACTTCATGCTTCCGCCTTCGACCAAGTCAAAACTAATTCACATGGTATCAATGCCTTAGTACATAATGAATTGGAGTTAGGCGAAAGGCTTAAGGTCAAAACGGCGATTTCGAAGGGGTCGAGATCTCCTTTTCCTTTCAAATGGAAATGCCGCTTGCTTGCTTTTAAAATAATGCTTTCGAAAGGGTTTAAAGATAGCTTTCAACCTGTGCAGTTAAAGCGCTCGGTAGATCCAATGCGGCGGAGGTGCAAAAAGTCATAGCGGGGATACAGTGAGGATATAGCGGATGACTCAAAAATAGCATATAAAACTCATACTTAATGTTTTTACAAATATATAAATGGTAATTAAATGAAAAATTAACATTCAATTTAATTATATCTAATACATAAATAATTTTGAATAAAAACATGTGCGAATATACTGTAAATAAACGTAAAAATGTTATATAACATAATTGAATTTAGTAGAATATTAGAGTATTTTCATTTCTGAAAATATGTTAAAAATTCAATTAAATAAATTAATTTCATATTTTTTTAATGTATAAATATCATTCTTCAATTCATTTCTTTTAAAGAAGATATAGCGGAAATAGCAGAATATAGCGGGAATAACGAGATATAGCGGAAATAACGGGGCTTAAAGCGGAAAGGCTATATTTGGGGCTATGTGGAAAAATCGTAGTGGTAGATATCCGCTATGAGATATAGCAGGGTTATAGCGGGGTAATAGCGGGGCATTTACTGCACAGCTTTCAACAGTGGTTGTCGCCTTTTGTTTTAACCTAGCTTTTAACAGGGTCGAAATGTACGTTGCTGCAATTCTACCTTTCGACCCAGTTGAGGCCTTGCTTTTAAACATGTATCGAAGGGGTGCTTTCGCTTTTAAAATAAGAGCTGCTTCTCCAATGCTTTCGAAGGGGTTGGTTTCGACACCATCCACTTCTTTTACTTATGAAATTAATTTCGAAAGAGTTGCTTTCGACTTAATTCTTTAAACCTTTTGAGATTTTGAAGGTTAAACACAAAGGTTTCGAAAGGAATGGTTTTAAATGGTTTTAAAGAGTCGCTTCTCCAATGCTTTCGATGGGGTTGGTTTCGACACCATCCACTTCTTTTACTTAGGAAATTGCTTTTGAAAAATTCGATTTAGTTCTATTAAGATCCTTTTGAGAATTTGAAGGTTAAACCCAAAGGTACCGAAAGAAATCGTTTTAAAGGGTTTCGAAAGATTGTTCCATATGTTTTCACTTGAACCCAAATGTTTTCGAAAGGTTTGATTTATGAAAAGGACTTAATGCTTTCGAAAGGTATATGATAAAGGTTCTGAAGTGGTGGTTCCTCAATGTTTTCGAAGGGTTTATCTTAGTGTTTAAATAGAGGGTTTCCAATGTTTTTGAAAGGCATGTTTAAAGTGTTTTAAAAGAGGATGTCTAAGGTTTTATGAAGCTTTCGAAAGAGATATTTTCAATATTTTCAAAAGGACTATTGTCAATGGCTTCAAAAGGTATGTTTTAGCCTTTCGGCTTAAGATTATAAAGTAAAGTACTTTACTTGTATCGAAAGGGGTACTTTCAATGATTTCGAAAGGGGTACTTTCAATGGTTTCGAAAGAGATTGTTTATAGGTTTTAAACAAAGGTTTCGAATATTCTCATCAACAATATTTTGAGTAAAGCGTGTATCATGGAAAAGAGATTTTAGTAAACCAAATAATATATATTTCTTGTTTAAGTATGATTTAAAGGGATTAAATCAATGTGAAAGGTTTTCAAGGAAAATTTTAAAGGGTGGTTAACCCTCAGTAAAATGACTCAAATAACTGAATATTAGATGAGACTGGTATAGGGTCGCGCCCTATACATTAGCTATAGTCCCTAGCTAATTTAGTCAAAAAATTTAGTGAGTAGGGCTTAGTCATAGGTAATACTTAAATGATGTTACACACAGAAAGAAATGTATACAAAGTAGGAGAATAGGTTATTGGTGAGCCCATAAAACCATTAGGATCAGGTGACCCTAGGTGAAGTAAGTTAAGGACAGACCGTCTAGAAGTTGGTCTAAAAGGTGTTAAATTATTTATTTTGTCTGGTAGGCCTGAGTCAGCCAATGTCTAGTAGTTAGCCAAACAAAACCATATTGTTCGGGTAGATGGTCCATTTGTTACCTGCTTATAAGCATATATGATATTGCTATTTTTGTTATAATCAGTTTGATTAACCAGTTTGGTTGCAGGATTTTGATTTGCAAAAGATATGTCTTTAAAGGGATATTATTGAGGGGAAACCCGTTCCACTAAATGGCATGGTCTCACTTAATATCAATAAACCGAGATGTAATAGTATTATTCACACCACGCTTTAGGTCTGAATCGAAGTTTATGTTTTCCCCTTAAACTCTCGGGTGCTCAAAATTAATTTGAGTAGATTGAGATTTGAGGATTTACAGGTTTAGTAGATGTATGAATAAAGCTTCCGAAGACGTGTAGGAGGCAAAGTTAGCTATTAGGAGTTGCCATTTAGTTTTATTTCCGTTGTGTTGTATTAAGGCTTTTGTGTCTATTTAGTACTCTGATCATCCAAGGGGATCTTCATATGTCGCCCTTGGCGTATTTTGTAATAATTATATTTGGTCAAAACCTAGGAATCGATTATGGGATTATGTAACTTTGAAATGTAATCAGAAAAGTTGTTTTAATCTGTAATGATTTTATTACATATTCATGTGCTTCAAATATTATGGATACCATTAACATTACTGTATTTTGTTACCGGAGGTTAATACTACGGATGACTGCAGTATTTGTAGCACTTAGCTTTGAGCCTCAAGATAGAGGATGTTACGACTTGGCAACAACTGGACTCTTCTGCACTTGGACTTCTAGCCAAATACTCACTGAATTCCCCTATAAATGCTCACATACCTGCAACTAGAGATGGATCTTTTCCGGGAAGAGAGCCGCCATTACTCTACTGGAATTCCTTCACTTCTTCAACTTTCTTCTACCATACAATAGTCATCAAGGGGGTTACTGTAATTCTCCAGTCAACCCTTGTACTTGTGACTTATTCTAACTCATTGTAACTTAGATCTAAGGACTAACTAGTTGATATCTGGAGAGATTCAACTAGTATAATCATAATAAAGATTGGTTAAAGTGGACGTAGGCCGAAGTCTGCCGAACCACTATAAAAATTTTGGGTCTCTTTTCTTACTTCTGCTTTTTATTTGTTGTTTATCTGAGATTTGTGCTGCTGATTATCTGCATTGGTGCTTTCACACATGATCCAGTGTGTTGATCCATTTTTTGGGTTAATATTTTGGTTCTTTTACTGAGAAACTTGAAGAAGGTCTGAAGAATTGAAGTTTGAATCTAAGATTTAGAGAAGATGGGTAGGCCTAATGCTATATCTAAAACTATAGCAAGTCAACCGAAGCCTGGGGGCAACCAGGAGGTGTCCTCAATTTCTCATCAACCCATCTATGTGATTAGAGAAGAAATGGAAAGGATCACGAAGGAGATGCAAGATGAGATCTTGTCAATGCAACAAGAGATGATGGACAGCTTCTTCCAGAGGATGGAGCAGCAAGGGGTAACTAGATCTACAGGGAATATGAATCAAACTCCAAGAAATAACAACAAGAACCGCTGGAGATGAATTGTAACAGGTTGGAATACTGCCTCCATACCTAGAATAACCGATACTTGGGGGAAACACTGGAATCAACAATAGGACCCAATGCAGGAGCATCTAGAGTTAGAGCAAAACAAACTGAAACAATGCCCACACAACTAAGGGGCACGATAGACTTGGATCTAGGATGAGCTTTAACGCCTGGAATGGATGATGTTGGAGTTAGAGTAGCAAATCAGAATACGAATACTTGACCGTACGAGCCGAAATCATAAGCCCACAGTTGGAACAAGGGGCAGATTTGTCCCTTACTCTCTGCCTTCTGCTTTTTCTACCTTCAATAACTTCAGGCCGCTTACACGTGTACAGGATCCCGAACGGTCCCTAGGCATGCCTTGAGTCGAATGCCTGAGATGACTATTTAGGACAATAATAACCTCAGACCGCTTAGACATGCACGGGACCTAGATTGGTCTCAAGGCACGCTCTGAGTCGAGTCTCCGGGACGAACATTTAGGATTTATGCTTGTTTTGATTCATGTGTGTTTGATTTCTGCTAATTTGTTTTGATTTGAATATTTGAATTTAAAAATCCACATTGATTATGATGACTGATATTGATCGCCTTAGAGTCCCACCATGGGACCGGAGTGCAAGGTGCAAGTCCCCTTACCAGAGAGTGAGCGGATGGACTTGTACGATATTGATCGCCTTAGAGTCCCGATCGGAGAGATGAGACCGGAGTGCAAGTAGTAAGTCCCCTCACCAGAGAGTGAGCGGATAGGCTTACTTGATCCCCCTTAACTTAAACAACAAATAATCTAGAGATATCGTCCCCTCACTCAAACAATAAACGATCCGGAGAGATTGTCCCCTAAACTCAAACATTAGATGGTCCAGAGAGATCATTCCCTTGACTTAAAACGTCAAAAGATCCAAAGAGATCGTGCAGTAAAGTTAAATAATCCGGAGAGATCAAACTTTAAAACAGATTTGAATTAATAAAAGGATTTAAATGCCTTATAAATAGAATAAAACTGATAAATCCTGGATGAATATAGGATGATTTCGATATATGATGTGATTCTGATATATGATGTGATTTTGATATATAATGTGATTTGATATGTGATATGAAAACTTTGAATGAGAAGCAAAATGATAGGGATGTAAATCCCAAATGAACGTAGGACAGTTAGAGATATTCGATTTAATTGAAGATATGCGATGTAATTGGAAACATGTAATTTAATTAGAGATATGTAATGTAATAACCACGAATGAAATCAGAATGATTGTGATGTATATATTACATTTAGGCAGAGTCTAGAGTCTTAGTTTACAACAGGTTTGGACCGACTTGTGATTGGCAAGAGAACCGGAAGGAACCGGATGATTCACCAAGAGCTGGAAAGCTAAATTATCAAAGACCGGAGATAGGAACTTGATTTTAAGTGTTTGTACCAAAAATGGGCACAACACTCGTCGGATGTAATTAAAGAGATTAGAATGAAGAAATTAAATGGAAAATGAGGCTAATCTAAAAATCACACCAAGAAAAGTAAGCAGTAATAGAAAAAGACAAGAATTTATAGTGGTTCGGCATTGTAGCCAACATTTACTTTGAAGAGTTTGATGTTTATTGCTGATTCTCAACTGATTTACACTGGTACAATAATTAGTAATCAAGTTACAATGGAGTTTCAATAGAGCAGCAGCGTAGAAGTTACAAAAGTCCTTTTTTAGTTGGCGTAAGGGTGCTATTTATAAGAGTAGATCTAGAAATATCTGCCTCAAATCTTGGAATACCCTTTTTCACACGTAGGTGGGCCCACATGATCGATCTGGAGTCGTTTGGGATCGATCCTGATCGATCCATACCCACTTCGTATCGATCAAGAAATGGCCCAATGAGGCTGCGATCGATCATGGGCGTTCTTGAGTTGATATGCAAGCTTCTGTAAAAATTTCATGCCATTTGAACTTGTAGTTTGAGAGATATGATCGATCCAAGTTTCTAGTTAGGCTAAACACTTTTATCGATACGTGCGTATCGATGGACTTCGTATCGATGACGTGGCGCGAGTGTTTTGTGGAGATCCATATTTCATGCTTAGAGACCATTTCCTTTGGTTTGACCTCTTCCTTTGTATCCATCCTATACATTGCTCCTCGTATCAATGCCATGTCTTTGCTTTCGTATCGATGCTGAACTCTTTCCTTCCTATCGATCCTTGGCCCCTCTCTTCGTATCGATCGATTAGCTGATCGATACGAAATACGTAGCAATTGGTTGATGTGATCGATATGACATGTGTAGTTGGTGAACGAGTGGACTATGATCGATCCGGGTAGTGCTGAAGGCTATTGAAATCTGATGGATATGAATGATGGATTCCAATGGATGGAGTTGCTCTCATTTCATATTGATCTGGATGGATACAAAATGATGGATATGGGTTGATGGATACAAAATGGACATGTGTTACATGGATTTTAATCGACCCATAACTCGGGCATACGAACTCCGGTTGACTTGAAATTAGGAATGTTGCCTTCCATAGCTTTGCTTGTCATACCATGCTAATTGTAGCTCGATCTGGACTCGGACCAAGTTTGCCTGTATCCATCATGGACCTATAGATAACCGATCTCCGGGGCGGATTGTCTCCAGTCTATAGTCAAGTCCTTGGTGTCACGGCCTTGTCAAAAGGCGGGATAACTTTTTCCCCCTAGAGTACGTCATGTGTGAACATGATGTGCTTTGAAAAGCTGCAATCTTCATTCTGAAAAGATTCTATCCGTTTTGCTGAACAGTTGTCGTTCTTTCATCAGGTGATGTGACCTTTGGTAGAATTCTAGTAGTATAAATGTTGAGTTGTAGACTGCCAATGATCATGCAGTTTTCGGGTGTAACTGAAGGTCGAGCGCTAGCAATTTGTTGTTTATTATGCTGGTTGTCACCAGGCAAGCATTCAGTTCCTGTTAACTTTGAAAATCTAATATTAATAAGGCATACATGCACGTATGTTAACCTGACTCCCATTCTTGTTTGCACGTTCACGGGTTATTGTCAAGTTCTTTTTTCTTGTTTGGATCGAGTTTCATATCGATCCTCTCCTGGATCGATGTGAAATCCGAGTCGTAACAACGATCGATGGTTGTCTTAATACATTTCTTCCTATCAATCCTCTCCTAGATCGATCTGGGATGCATCATGATGGACTTCGTATCGACAGCGATCGATACGAGATGGATGTGACTTTTCTTGCTTGATTTGTACAACGTGCCCTTCGTATCGATGGATACGAAACTTTTGGTCTTGAATCGATGGATACGAAAGTGATGTTTCGTATCGATGGAGTTAAACGGTCCAGACATAATCATTAGTGATCTTCGTATCAATCGATATGAAATATTGGGCTTTGGATCGATTCACATCGATGGATACGAAGTGCTGGCTTCGCATTGATGGATAAAAGATGTTAGGCTCTGGATTGCCTTGTGTTGATGGATACGAAAGTCGCGCTTCGTATCGATGGATATGAACAATCCAGACATGATTGTGCAAAGCTCTTTATATCGATGGGGGTGTTGACCGCTTCTATTGGTTTTGTGACTGGATGCGAAATGTTTTTCTTTGGATACGAAGGCATATAAATAGTTTTTTGGACTTAGAATATTTTTACTCGCTTTTGCTATTACTTCGTATCGATCCGAAGAGAGAAAAAGAACTATAGATCGTCCGTTCTTGAATGCCAAATCACTAATCATCATTCCATACTTCTTCGTGCTAGGCAATTAACTTGTAGACCTATGACTAAAGTGACAACGACTCGAGTTTCATGCCATTCCATTCATGGCAACGGCCATCTCCAGCGTTGTTGGTGCCGAAGTGGGGCTAGGGTTTGGTTGAGGAAGTAGTTAATGGCGACTTGGCGGTTTGGGGAAGAAGGAGAGCACTGGAGGGAGTCGAAGGAGTCACTGACTTCAAGTCTTCCTCAAATTCATATCGATAGGAGATGGGATCGATCTAAATGCATTGGAGATAGTAAAAGGCTGCCTCCATTCGATCTGAGAATCGTGGAAGTTCGTATCGATGCAGATTGATGGAAACGAAACCAATCCCCTTGGATCGATACGAATCGATCGACACGAAGATGATCGATACGAATGAGCTATCGATACGAATAGGTTATCGGTCCAAGTCATGGATCGATATGAACATAAGCTTCAGGTGAACGATCCAAGGTGTACCATGATGGATACAAAATCCATTGCTTCTGCATACTCAAAAGCTTAACTCCGACGAGTTTTAGCCTTGCATATTTGGACTCTTCTGTAAACTGCATATATGACTATCCTTCAAAGCTCGCCGATGGAACCGTAACTTGGTAAACATAGCCAATTTTAACATGGATTGTTCTTCGAAGTTAGGATGGCACGGTTGAGACGGTCAGCGATGATGGTCACTCTGGTCGTATCTCGAAGTCTTGTCGTTTGCCATCTTTCAAACTTGTAGAAATTTAGAGTATTATGTAGCACTTCACACACAACACGATCACTCACTTTGCACCGAGGGGAACATGGGTTTCTTTCTGTCTAATAATGGTTTTTACCGAGTTCAATAGCTATGGATCCTGGAAGCTTGGAGCAACATGAAGTTCAAAGTCCTCCATTTCTTGGAATTGAAAGGTCGGATGTCGCGGAAGACGTAGTGAACCCTGCTCTGGATGAACTACCGGGTGCAGTGTTGGTTTTAAATCTGGAGGACTCCGTCCGGTCCAAGATTTCAAAGGTAATGCTAGGCAGAATCTGTCTTAGGCATGGACTATCTTTGGAAGAAGTTCTATTACCGGGGCCATAAGATAGAGCGCATAATCCTCCGGAGGGGTTTACCGCGCGCAATAGATTCATGTGCGTAGTTGGGACATTGCCCCCATTTAACCAATTCATTCGGAACGTACTATTTCTCTTAAGGATCGCGCCTTCTCAACTGCATGCCAATGGATACGCGCTTCTCAACAGTTTATACATCATATTTATAGAGCATCTCCTTCACCCCCTGTAACGACCCGTATTTTTAACACTTTAAAAATACGAATTAAAATGAAAATTTTGGATAAAAATCCGAAGGAAATAAAATTTTGTGTTGTTAAATGAGAATTACAAGTTAAAATACAAAACTGAATTCTGAAATAACTTATTTGTAAATTAAATATAGATGTTAACTTGTAGTGAATGTAAATAATGAATTGAATTTGATTGTAAACCAAATTGGTTATGATTGTAAACAAAGAATAAATAAAATGGTAGATTTAATAATGGAAGTTTATGTTATTGAAACTAATATAAATAAATGTAACTTAATATTACAGTTGATTGAAAGCAGATAATAACTGAAACTGTAATTCGATAAAGATGTTAACTTGTAATTGAACGTAAGTAAAGATTTAAATTTGAATGTAACAAGTAATTGAATTGAATTGAATTTGATTGTAAACAACGAAATAAATAAAATTTTACATTTAATATTGAAGTTATAATATGGAAATCAACGTAAATGAATGTAATTTAATATTACTGTGAATTTAAATAAGATGTTAGCTGAAGAAAATGAAAGTAAATGAATTATAAACTATTGATAATAATGTATAAGTAAATGGTTGATTCAATAATGAAAGTGTAAATCAAAATAAAAGAATTCATTTGGAATTAAATAACTTGAATTTGAATTACAATATAATTGAACGCTGAATCTAATATAATCTTTTATATTGGATTTATAATGGAAAACTGCATTGTAAAAGATTGTTAATTACTGTGAAATTAAAAATGGAATTTGTGAACAATTGAAATTTGATTTAAAAGTTAATAATTTAAAATTGGGAATTTTATATTGAAATTAAACAGTCGAATAATTTATTTTTCGAATACTGGATTTAATTAGACAATTAAATCGATAATTTAATAAGTTAAATTTCAGAAATAATTGAAAATCGAGTTGAATATGATTGAAAATGATTTGTAAAATTTTATCTTATCATATTGGAGTTATAGTAATGTTATAGAACTTTTAAAATTGAATTTAAAGTTAATTTGTGGAAATTGAATATTTTAATATTTAATTATCGACTAAAAAATAGCCATTTTTCAAACAGTCTCAGAATTGAACGAAACTAGTTCCATTGGATCCGTAATAGTTTGTTATTGTCGGATTTCAATTTTTGGAGCAATCGGAGTTGTCATTTGACCGTGGCAGCTCAAAACGCTTAGAAATTTATTTAATCGATTTAATTTAAAATTGATTGTTTATTTCCGTAACTCACGCATACGATCGAATTAGGGCTTGAAACCTTTTCCATTGCATCCGGAATAGGGGTATAACATTATAAACGCCTAGCAGCACGCCTCGATAGGGGTTCAAGATTTTCATTTACATAAATGGGGATATTTTGAAATTTAAATTAATATATTGTCTAGTCAACTTTTCACATCAGCTTCCTTATTTCATTTCAAATCACTGTAGTAAGCCTCCCACACGCAAGAATCATGTCTCCTCCCTTTTAAATCTGCACGCTAGCTTCAGGCAGTAAGAAAATAATAAATCAAAACTCCAAAAATTTCTTTCTCTTCCAATACTCGATTAAAAATCACGAAACCGATTTTAAAAATCAAATTTCATCGTTTGCTTCGATCTGGTGGTAGTTTGTAAGGTGCGGCCGTGGGTCTGGGAGTGCGATAGTGGAGACGCGAGAGAGTTTGAAGCTAGGGTTAAGCTTCACTTCGTTTCCATTCATCGATTCGAGAAATAAAGCTCGTATTTGGATTCTCCTCGTCGAATAGCATCTGGACGCACGTTTTGGTGAAGCTCGGTGGTGTCTTGGGGGTTGCGACCTGGGCATGCATGTGAGGGAAGACGGAAGTCGCGTGGACCTTGGTGAGTGCGAGCTTGAAGAATTTGGGATGGTCAGGTCGAGCACGCGGAGAGGAGTCGTTTGGCGAAGACGGTTCGAGAAACGGAGCGGCGTAGCTCTGTGTCGCTGGGTTTTGGTGCACGCCTGGAGTGGGTTGCTTTGTGTCTTCACGTACAGGAATTTGGGGAAGATAGAGTTTTAGTGGGCTGGGTTTCTTTTTCCTTGGGTATGAATTAATTTAAATATAATATAAATTGTTTTATAGAATAAAATGATTGATATCTTATAAAATGTATAACTTGTGCATACGAGGTCCGATTGGAACGAAACTTTTTGCGTTGCGATCGTAATGACGAGAGCTTCAAAATGAAACTGGTTTGGATGGATTTGGAAACGGTGGAAATTTGGGTTAAAGTTGGGCGTCGTCCAGTTTTAGTTCCAAACCGGAACGTCTCGGCGACAACAGAAAATCAAGGTGAGTGTTTATACGCTCACAATTGACTAAAATAATTTATGGTAGTTAAATTTGACATTATGAAGTGATATGAATTTATTTGTCGTTGTTTGATAAAAATTTAATTGTCATATAGATTGTCGTGTGAATTCACCGTTGAAAATTTAAATTGACAGTAAATTGAAATTAGGATTTAATTGAAATCAAATTTCCCGATATTGATAACTATGTAATTGCCGTGAATTGTATTGACTATTGGATGATTTATTTCGATGGATGCTATTGGTTGATATTTAAATGTTTGGATGTTTATTTGCTTATATATATCCTGTTATACATGCACATGACACTGTGATTGATTTAAGTAATATATATTCATCCCTGACATTTAATTGAAATAACTAACCACTTGGCCATAGGTTAGAGAATTATATACGGACACCGGGTTGGTTAAATTAAATAATTTTAAAAGTTGTTTTGAAATTATTTAAATGAATTGATTTAAGAATAAAAATCCAATTTATGGGAATTGAATTATTTTGAATTGAAGCTCGAGATGTTGGAATTTAAACTTGGTAATTGAAATGGTTTAATTATTCGAAGTTTAGATTTTTAAGAAAATTTGAAATATGGCGTAAAGTTTCGAAAGTCGATTTGTTTTAAAAGATTGGACTTTTAATCGAACTCTGAATATTTCTAAGAAAATTTATATGAAATGATATTTCAAGTTTGAGTTTGGAAGTGAAATTTAATTTGAAATTGAGATTTAATTAATTTGGAATTAAATTGAAATTTAAATAAATTTGTGAATTGAACTAAATTGAAACTATTGAATTAAATTTGAAGATAAAATTGATTTGAATAGGATTTGAACTGAAATTGATTTGGAATGTAATACTTAAATGAATTCTTGAAATCCGAATATTAATATAAGTTTATTAAATGGGAATTGTTCCAGAAATTAAGTAAACTACTTAATACGGATGTTTAATTTGAAGTATATTCTAATTTGAATACGAAATGGTTTTAAAGCGAATCTTATATTTTTATATAAATATATGAGCTGTTTTGAAATGTGAAATATTTAAAGTTTCGAAATATATTGGAAGTGAAATTGTTTATTTTGTGGTTCAAATATGTATTTGAAATTGATAATTTGAAATGGTTTATTGAGAAGCTGAATCGAGTTGAAATTGATGATTTGAAATTGGATTAAATTTTAAATTTTGGAATTCGAGTTTATGTGAATCGTTTTGTGAAAAGTAAGGCGAAAATGATTTTTGAAATGAAATCGTATATTTTGAGTAGATAGAATGATTTTGAAATCAAAATGAGATATTGAGGCGAAAATGATTTTTGAAATGAAATTGTATACTTTGAGTAGATATGATGATTTTGAAATGGATTTGATTTTGAAGCGAATATGATATTTTGATATCAATTATGAATCGATTTGAAATGTAAAAGATCCATCGGTGTAATAATACGTAGTTATTAAAGAGACCGGGATCGGATATGGACATACTCTCTGTCGATACCGAAAATCACTTTAATAACTAGTATACGCAGAGTGTTGATCCAGAATGAAGTGGATGGTTTTGGTGAACGTGTTGATTTGAAGAAAGAGAACGATTTTGGATGACCCCTGACATGATTAAAACAGGAGCCGCGCCGGGCCATTGAGGATCGCCATCTCTAGCGGACACACTCCTTCGTTACCATGTCTATTACTTTTGTGATTCGATTTGGGTGCACCCCTCGATTTTGGGAGTGTTGTTTCGCGGTGTTGGGGTAGTAGCTGCTATGCCCAACATCAGTCCGGATCAGGCAACTACTAGTATCCTAGTTGGTATCTCCTCATGTACCTTATCATACTGATTATCCTATTCGCGACCACTACGTTTTGGTTTGTACCTTTAGTATATGGATTGCCCTTTAGTGACTTCCGGTTTTGGGGAAACTACGGTCTTGTATATGCTCTTGGGAATATATACTGTGTTAAGGGTGGAATGGGCCATGGCTTAACGCTATTTTAATACTTTTACTTTAATGTAGACATATTATAATAGCGTATTGTACTACATAGTAGATAGTTTAACGGATCCTTGAGAGATGAAAAATCCCGTAACATCTCTTAAGTTATTGCACTCACGTTGACACTGGATAGGAGATGTCAAACCCCGTAAACATCTTTGACGCCGTCACACTCATATTTTCTTATTCGATTTGACTTACATGAGATATTTTAGTCCTGACTCGAGTGTTTTGTCTTTTCATTACGCTCGGGTCAGCCTGAGCATTTCAGATAAGGTTGAAGATCTATTCTGGAGGACGAAGACGGAGTTTGGTATTACATCATTTATATTCTACTACCATATTATTTTTCCGCTGCATTGTTGTATTATCTCTGATATGTATGTAACTCTGATTTATGATGTATAATAATAATCAAATTTATTTATTTAACATCTTCATGAACTGTTATTTTATTATTATATCTTGTTCCTTCCGCTGCAAGATTCTGAGTTTGCTTCTGTTCTTTCTTTCCTTTTCTTATTTAACCCCAATAACCATCTGCCTTTTTGAATGGTTTGAGTTGGACATGTGTGGATTATTGTCGACTTGAACGGTCAAAAATGGCGGGTCGTTACAGTTGGTATTAGAGCTTTGGTTTAGATTACCTTGGCTCTAGTGGGGAATAACTCATTGAAATAGGGTTAAACCTTATGAATGAGTTTGAGTGTATATGAGAGAGCGTATATGTAATTTTGATATAAAAATGATTTTGTATTGTGTTAATTTGTTCCGTTGAGTATTTATGAATTCTGGTCGGTACTTGGGACGCCAAGGCATCGATAGGGATTTCTAAACACTCGAATAGAACAAACTGACATAATATTGTTTTGAATTATATTTTATATATAAATATAATTATGAATATATATATTGAATTTATTGGTTGTTAGGAGATGATAATATTATATTATCATCGTCCATTGGTTGATTAGTCAATATTTCTAAACTATTGACTATTGAATGAAAAAAAGAAAATGAAACTCTATGAATGTAGTTGATAATGAAACTAAATAAATATAATTTTGGATTTGAGAATTAAATTTCCGGTGCTTTGAAATTTTTGTAAATGGTTTGAAAATAATATATCCTTATGTGAAAGTAATTTGAATAGAAATGATTTACAAATGATTTGAAAAGAAATAAGTGGTGTACTCCCCTCTTGACACTAGAGAATGATTTCGGTGATGAGTGCATGCATCATCGATGTTTATTTTCGAGAGTCCAAGTGGGGGAGATCACTTAATAGTTTTTCTACACCCTATTTTGATTAAAAATTGTAATTTTCTAAAGTATGAAATGCAAATAAGTATATATATATATATGTTTCAATGCTGATTAAAATTCTTCTAAAAAGTATGATTTGAGATATAAAGATATTAGTATATATATATATATATGTTTTTTTTTTTAAAAAGGTTTAAATCGAATCCGGAGTTGAAATTATTAAGTTCTCTAATAAGGAATGATTTTAATTATTAAACTAAAGTAAATCTTGAATTGTTAGAAACTTATGAATTGAAAAGGGTGAAATTGAATTTAAGTGAATTTTTTTTTTCAAATTTTAGGAGTAACCCTTAATTTGGAAAATAATAAATTGGAAATTTATTTAATAGGTATAACACTCAAATTGAATGAAAAGAAGTTGTATATTGTTTAACTACATTCTATTTGCATAGCTATAACTTACCAAATACTTAAAAAGTTTAAAATGCTAATAAGGATAAGTAAATGAATAATATACAAGTGTGATTGCGAATAATAAAATATGAAGATCTATTGATAGTTGTAAATATAAAGGAAATTTAAGTTGTAAAATGAAGTAAATTTAAAATTAATTAAATATAGAATTAGTAAATGGAAACTAATTAAATTTGAATAAAACTAAATGTCAATAAACTTGGAAGTGTATGAAATTAAAATTTTGACTTGGAAATGTATAATTGATTTATTATAGATTTGGATGGATGTTAATGTTTGATATGCATTGGTTGTTAGATGGATGATAATTGATTAAATAGAATTCATTAGTGTTAATGGAATTGAATAAATGGAATAAAATTTTAAAATAATTAAATTCAAATTTGAAGCATAGGGTAATTAAATTGAAGCAAATTGACTTGAATTTAAAATTATGAATGAAACAAACTTGAATAAATCGGAAACAAATCGAATGTAAACTTATTTCCTGGATATATAAGAAAATAAATGACTTTGTGTTTATGATTGTTTCTTTAGAAAATTTGAAGTTTGATGGTTTGTGCTTTGAAATAATAAAAGCAAATTTGAAAAAAAAAATCCAAAATTGTCCAATATATGCTGGAACGAAAACAGCCATAACTTTTAAATGTTTGAACGGAATTCGACGATTTTGGACTTTTCAGAAAGCCTAGAAACTGTGCTACATCTTTTGTTTAGAATGTTTTGATAAATACCTTCATCCACTAGGCTTAAAACACCAATATTAGTCGCTGGCCTGTGCGGAGTAGAAATCTGAAGCACCTTAGTGTTCTCGCCATAACTTTTTACTGGTGTATCAGATTTTGATGATCTTGCACTTTCTGGAAAGCTTAGAACTTAAGCTAAAACTTTTGTTTTAAGCATTTGGTGTTTTGCTGTCGTTTAGAAGGTCAAAAACGTGACCAAACGTCGCTGACCTGCGCAATTCATTGTCAGGCTGAGGCGTATCTATTTAGTAAAACGGTCGTAACTTTTGAACGGAAGGTCCGAATTCAATGATTTTGGACATTCCGGAAATCTTGAAACGAATGCAACAGCTTTTGTTTAGATTCCATTATCAAATTTTATCGTTTAGATGACCAAAAACTGAGATTCGTTTGCTGTCCTGGAATTGGAATTTCAGTTTTGAAGCTAAACATGTTATATGTGTGTTGTTTATGATAAGTATATCGATCTATCTTTATATGCATGGTTCTAACTTGGTAATTGAGCATTTTAGTGGGTAGCAAAGGGGTTGTGCTTCGCTTGTGGAGCTCGCTTCTGCGCTTAATGCAAAATGTAAGTTAAAATGCTAATAAATGCTAATTAAAAGGTATGTTCTCGGATTACAGTTTATGTTGTGGTATATTATTGTGTTCCCCATGTTTTGGGATGCCTCATTCTTGTAATGAGATGTATATCATGCAATTATTACCAATGTGAAATTTTTCGGTCCTAGCCGCGCAAAGGAGGTGCTGCCGAAATTTTTTAAAAATCCGGGAGTTAGAAAATTTTGTGAAAAAAATCCTATTACTAAATTTTGCAAATAAGTAGAATATTTTGAATGAATTATATCTAAATGATGGTTTCCCCTTCTCCGTTCCTTTTCGAGGACGAAAAGTTGTAAGTGGGGGAGAATGTAACGACCCGTATTTTTAACACTTTAAAAATACGAATGAAAATGAAAATTTTGGATAAAAATCCGAAGGAAATAAAATTTTGTGTTGTTAAATGAGAATTACAAGTTAAAATACAAAACTGAATTCTGAAATAACTTATTTGTAAATTAAATATAGATGTTAACTTGTAGTGAATGTAAATAATGAATTGAATTTGATTGTAAACCAAATTGGTTATGATTGTAAACAAAGAATAAATAAAATGGTAGATTTAATAATGGAAGTTTATGTTATTGAAACTAATATAAATAAATGTAACTTAATATTACAGTTGATTGAAAGCAGATAATAACTAAAACTGTAATTCGATAAAGATGTTAACTTGTAATTGAACGTAAGTAAAGATTTAAATTTGAATGTAACAAGTAATTGAATTGAATTGAATTTGATTGTAAACAACGAAATAAATAAAATTTTACATTTAATATTGAAGTTATAATATGGAAATCAACGTAAATGAATGTAATTTAATACTACTGTGAATTTAAATAAGATGATAGCTGAAGAAAATGAAAGTAAATGAATTATAAACTATTGATAATAATGTATAAGTAAATGGTTGATTCAATAATGAAACTGTAAATCAAAATAAAAGAATTCATTTGGAATTAAATAACTTGAATTTGAATTACAATATAATTGAACGCTGAATCTAATATAATCTTTTATATTGGATTTATAATGGAAAACTGCATTGTAAAAGATTGTTAATTACTGTGAAATTAAAAATGGAATTTGTGAACAATTGAAATTTGATTTAAAAGTTAATAATTTAAAATTGGGAATTTTATATTGAAATTAAACAGTCGAATAATTTATTTTTCGAATACTGGATTTAATTAGACAATTAAATCGATAATTTAATAAGTTAAATTTCAGAAATAATTGAAAATTGAGTTGAATATGATTGAAAATGATTTGTAAAATTTTATCTTATCATATTGGAGTTATAGTAATGTTATAGAACTTTTAAAATTGAATTTAAAGTTAATTTGTGGAAATTGAATATTTTAATATTTAATTATCGACTGAAAAATAGCCATTTTTCGAACAGTCTCAGAATTGAACGAAACTAGTTCCATTGGATCCGTAATAGTTTGTTATTGTCGGATTTCAATTTTTGGAGCAATCGGAGTTGTCATTTGACCGTGGCAGCTCAAAACGCTTAGAAATTTATTTAATCGATTTAATTTAAAATTGATTGTTTATTTCTGTAACTCGCGCATACGATCGAATTAGGGCTTGAAACCTTTTCCATTGCATCCAAAATAGGGGTATAACATTATAAACGCCTAGCAGCACGCCTCGATAGGGGTTCAAGATTTTCATTTACATAAATGGGGATATTTTGAAATTTAAATTAATATATTGTCTAGTCAACTTTTCACATCAGCTTCTTTATTTCATTTCAAATCACTGTAGTAAGCCTCCCACACGCAAGAATCATGTCTCCTCCCTTTTAAATCTGCATGCTAGCTTCAGGCAGTAAGAAAATAATAAATCAAAACTCCAAAAATTTCTTTCTCTTCCAATACTCGATTAAAAATCACGAAACCGATTTTAAAAATCAAATTTCATCATTTGCTTCGATCTGGTGGTAGTTTGTAAGGTGCGGCCGTGGGTCTGGGAGTGCGACAGTGGAGACGCGAGAGAGTTTGAAGCTAGGGTTAAGCTTCACTTCGTTTCCATTCATCGATTCGAGAAATAAAGCTCGTATTTGGATTCTCCTCGTCGAATAGCATCTGGACGCACGTTTTGGTGAAGCTCGGTGGTGTCTTGGGGGTTGCGACCTGGGCATGCATGTGAGGGAAGACGGAAGTCGCATGGACCTTGGTGAGTGCGAGCTTGAAGAATTTGGGATGGTCAGGTCGAGCACGCGGAGAGGAGTCGTTTGGCGAAGACGGTTCGAGAAACGGAGCGGCGTAGCTCTGTGTCGCTGGGTTTTGGTGCACGCCTGGAGTGGGTTGCTCTGTGTCTTCACGTACAGGAATTTGGGGAAGATAGAGTTTTAGTGGGCTGGGCTTCTTTTTCCTTGGGTATGAATTAATTTAAATATAATATAAATTGTTTTATAGAATAAAATGATTGATATCTTATAAAATGTATAACTTGTGCATACGAGGTCCGATTGGAACGAAACTTTTTGCGTTGCGATCGTAATGATGAGATCTTCAAAATGAAACTGGTTTGGATGGATTTGGAGACGGTGGAAATTTGGGCTAAAGTTGGGCGTCGTCCAGTTTTAGTATCAAACCGGAACGTCTCGGCGACAACAGAAAATCAAGGTGAGTGTTTATACGCTCACAATTGACTAAAATAATTTATGATAGTTAAATTTGACATTATGAAGTGATATGAATTTATTTGTCGTTGTTTGCTAAAAATTTAATTGTCATATAGATTGTCGTGTGAATTCACCGTTGAAAATTTAAATTGACAGTAAATTGAAATTAGGATTTAATTGAAATCAAATTTCCCGATATTGATAACTATGAAATTGCCGTGAATTGTATTGACTATTGGATGATTTATTTCGATGGATGCTATTGGTTGATATTTAAATGTTTGGATGTTTATTTGCTTATATATATATCCTGTTATACATGCACATGACACTGTGATTGGTTTAAGTAATATATATTCATCCCTGACATTTAATTGAAATAACTAACCACTTGGCCATAGGTTAGAGAATTATATACGGACACCGGGTTGGTTAAATTAAATGATTTTAAAAGTTGTTTTGAAATTATTTAAATGAATTGATTTAAGAATAAAAATCTAATTTATGGGAATTGAATTATTTTGAATTGAAGCTCGAGATGTTGGAATTTAAACTTGGTAATTGAAATGGTTTAATTATTCGAAGTTTAGATTTTTAAGAAAATTTGAAATATGGCGTAAAGTTTCGAAAGTCGATTTTTTTTAAAAGATTGGACTTTTAATCGAACTCTGAATATTTCTAAGAAAATTTATATGAAATGATATTTCAAGTTTGAGTTTGGAAGTGAAATTTAATTTGAAATTGAGATTTAATTAATTTGGAATTAAATTGAAATTTAAATAAATTTGTGAATTGAACTAAATTGAAACTATTGAATTAAATTTGAAGATAAAATTGATTTGAATAGGATTTGAACTGAAATTGATTTGGAATGTAATACTTAAATGAATTCTTGAAATCCGAATATTAATCTAAGTTTATTAAATGGGAATTGTTCCAGAAATTAAGTAAACTACTTAATACGGATGTTTAATTTGAAGTATATTCTAATTTGAATACGAAATGGTTTTAAAGCGAATCTTATATTTTTATATAAATATATGAGCTGTTTTGAAATGTGAAATATTTAAAGTTTCGAAATATATTGGAAGTGAAATTGTTTATTTTGTGGTTCAAATATGTATTTGAAATTGATAATTTGAAATGGTTTATTGAGAAGCTGAATCGAGTTGAAATTGATGATTTGAAATTGGATTAAATTTTAAATTTTGGAATTCGAGTTTATGTGAATCGTTTTGTGAAAAGTAAGGCGAAAATGATTTTTGAAATGAAATCGTATATTTTGAGTAGATAGAATGATTTTGAAATCAAAATGAGATATTGAGGCGAAAATGATTTTTGAAATGAAATTGTATACTTTGAGTAGATATGATGATTTTGAAATGGATTTGATTTTGAAGCGAATATGATATTTTGATATCAATTATGAATCGATTTGAAATGTAAAAGATCCATCGGTGTAATAATACGTAGTTATTAAAGAGACCGGGATCGGATATGGACATACTCTCTGTCGATACCGAAAACCACTTTAATAACTAGTATACGCGGAGTGTTGATCTAGAATGAAGTGGATGGTTTTGGTGAACGTGTTGATTTGAAGAAAGAGAACGATTTTGGATGACCCCTGACATGACTAAAACAGGAGCCGCGCTGGGCCATTGAGGATCGCCATCTCTAGCGGACACACTCCTTCGTTACCATGTCTATTACTTTTGTGATTCGATTTGGGTGCACCCCTCGATTTTGGGAGTGTTGTTTCGCGGTGTTGGGGTAGTAGCTGCTATGCCCAACATCAGTCCGGATCAGGCAACTACTAGTATCCTAGTTGGTATCGCCTCATGTACCTTGTCATACTGATTATCCTATTCGCGACCACTACGTTTTGGTTTGTACCTTTAGTATATGGATTGCCCTCTGGTGACTTCCGGTTTTGGGGAAACTACGGTCTTGTATATGCTCTTGGGAATATAAACTGTGTTAAGGGTGGAATGGGCCATGGCTTAACGCTATTTTAATACTTTTACTTTAATGTAGACATATTATAATAGCGTATTGTACTACATAGTAGATAGTTTAACGGATCCTTGAGAGATGAAAAATCCCGTAACATCTCTTAAGTTATTGCACTCACGTTGACACTGGATAGGAGATGTCAAACCCCGTAAACATCTTTGACGCCGTCACACTCATATTTTCTTATTCGATTTGACTTACATGAGATATTTTAGTCTTGACTCGAGTGTTTTGTCTTTTCATTACGCTCGAGTCAGCCTGAGCATTTCAGATAAGGTTGAAGATCTATTCTGGAGGACGAAGACGGAGTTTGGTATTACATCATTTATATTCTACTACCATATTATTTTTCCGCTGCATTGTTGTATTATCTCTGATATGTATGTAACTCTGATTTATGATGTATAATAATAATCAAATTTATTTATTTAACAGCTTCACGAACTGTTATTTTATTATTATATCTTGTTCCTTCCGCTGCAAGATTCTGAGTTTGCTTCTGTTCTTTCTTTCCTTTTCTTATTTAACCCCAATAACCATCTGCCTTTTTGAATGGTTTGAGTTGGACATGTGTGGATTATTGTCGACTTGAACGGTCAAAAATGGCGGGTCGTTACACCACCCGACCGTTGATGAGATCAAATACTTATTCAATGTCAAGAGTCGAGGAGACAATCCTTCATTTACTTTTCTTGATGCGGACAGGAAATGCCAAGTGGTGGCAGGTGCTTAGAGTAAACTGAGCTACTTCAAGACATAATGGTTCTTTATGAGATGCCCAACGGGGTTCGCTAGGCGATGGTTGGTTAGACGTAAGTGCTTTAGCTTCTTCGTCAATTAACTAGGTAATATAAATCGATGCTGAATCCATTACTGCATTTCATTCACAGCTTCTATTCCACGGCCCGAAGGAGCACATTTTAAAGAGATAGTGAGGGCACTCTAAGTGGTGCCCTTCTCTAAGATGAAGTTCTTACTGATGATAACTTGATCGCCATTGGGATCACAAAGAGAGTCAGAGTATTGGGCTGACTGGGGTTCTCAGAGTAGGCCCAGTAAGACATAATGGAAGACGGGCTCCTATCGTGCCCCCAGTCGAGGGAGCTCAGAGTGCACCTGGAGTCACAATCATCGAACCGGGCGATGATGAGAGTATAGCAGCTAGACATGAGCCCGCGGTCGTGCCTTCGCAGGGCCTTCGGTCATCAGAATCAAAAAGAAGGGGAAAAACTCTCGTCCACAATGCTTAAAGGCAAAAGATTATTGAGACAACCCAGCCCGTTGCAACTTCTACAGGTCTGGAGATCTCTTCTCCATAGATGAAAGGTTCATTGAAAGGGTTGTCGGATGTTCCTATCCCAGACAACATATCTACGTTCCATGATCTCGGGTTAGAGGGGCTCCACTCCCCATCACGAATTGGCACATGCCTAACTTCTTTAGACATAGGAGAGTCAACTCCCACGAGCAAGGCTACCACAATCGATCAGTTGGGGGGTTTGCACATGCGTACACAGACTTCACGACACCACACAACTTCTAATCACATACTTCTTAATTTCTGGAGATAACTAATTCTGCTTCTCTTTTCATTTTATAGACATGATGGTGAAACAAGGGTCCATGCTAAGCAAGCTTCGCTCCTCACGCCATTCTTCCAGTTCACACTCTGAATCACATCGGCGTGAAAGTAAGAGAGACTATGGTCATGGCTATCACTCTAGCCAAGAGCGTGAGCGCTGTGATAGGGAGAAGGAAAGGTCATATCAAAGCAGGCGTCGCTCTTGGTCGTGATCTCCACCATCAAAAGGACCTTCAAAACCATCTGGCTCTGGTAGTCCATCTTCCGAATCTACACACCAAGTAGCGCCATCTCATGCTCCGAAATCCGGCGATCAACGCCGTATAATTGAAACAGAAGCTCCTGTCATCACAGAACAAATTGCCATAAAGCCCACACGGGAGGGAGCCATCCGTATTGCCAAACTAAAGAAAGATTTCCCAAACATTTGCTTCGATGGCTTCCACTTCCCTCCTAACTTGAAAAGAATCCCAAATGACATAGAAAAACTGGTGCAAGATTATGTGCATGACACGTACAACTAGTATCAGGAATGGGTCAAAATAGCAGAACATGTTTCGATGGTGTCTTTTGAGCAGGCTAAAACGATTGAAAAACTGGAGGGCGACCTTTCTCAAAAAGGCAGAATAATAATGACGCTCACCAACGAGCTTGAATCTTCAAGGAAGACCGAGATGGAGGTTGGCCAGAGAGCCAAGAAGGCCAGGAAGTCCATGGAAAACATGAGAAAGACTCACATGGACTTAGTGCAGGAGATGGGTCACCATAACACCGTCATTATTCGGGAAAGGGACTCTGCAAGGAAAGAAGTTGATGAGCTAAAGGCAAAGCTGACTGAGGTCCTTAAAGAGAAAGATAAAGCTAACAAAGTGGCCCAGAAGGCATGCGAGCAGGCGATGAGACTTAGGGAAGAGAGGGATGCTGCGAATCTAAAGGCCGAGGAAGCCAATGCCAGGGTTGAAAGGGAAATTGAAGCTGTTGAGGCCAAAATGGAGAGCGAATTTAAAGATCTTCTAATTACCTACAATGCTAATGTCTTGAGAGACCGCAACCTTAACTGGCTCGGCAAAGACTATCCTTTCAAATTATATAAGGCCTGGAACCGCCTGCTTGAGGACGAGAAGGTGATCTGCAATATTGCAACCGTTGATGAGTTCAAACTAGAAACTCAAGTGCTGATCGGAAATGAGCCTAAAGTCCTCCATGAGACAACCATCGCTCTTGAGAAAGAAAAATTGGCCGCCAAGTATCCGAAAGCTGGGGAAGGATCCGAGAGTGAACACCATGAAGTTGGTTCTGAAGTGCCTCTAGCATCTCAAGCTGAGCCTACTTCTCCTGTCGATCCCTCAGTCGTACCGGGGTATGATCTTGATAGGGCACATCTCTTCCCGATAATTAAGCGCGGCTCGAAAGGCACGTCAGCTTAGCATGAGAGCCAACCGAGGAAGGTATTCTGGACACTTCTCCCATTCATCCAAACGTTGGAACACTGTCATAAGATATTACTAATATTTTCTCCTATCTTCATTTAGCCTTAGATTTTGCACCGACTGATCCTCCTACAACTCAAGAAATTCAAATTAGAAGGAGGTGCTAATAACAGAGGCTACAACCATGACGGTCGCCACATCGGCTATGGGGATGCACGATAACAGCTGCATGCTTGATGAACAATTGATGGAAGCACTCCTCAGCCATCAAAGTGACCGAGTATCAAAGTGCCCTTCAATGTAGATGAAGATGTAATCATAACAAGCTCCTCGGGTCCGACCAATAGCGTTTCGATAGCTATACATGCAGACTAGGCAGAGCAGATAATAGAGGAAATAAAGGCCAAGATCGAGCAAGCTGAGCGAGCTCGTAGAGCCGGCGGTGGTATGGCGGGTCCCGGTCCAGTCCCTATACTTGTAGTTTCTCTAGGCGGTACATTATTGAGACCAGTGCACCTCCTTCTTCTAGCATTGAGAGTGCCACCATTCCAACGTTTCCGCACATAGAGGATTTTTGGTCCCTGTGAGTTCTCAAGAGGAGACTACGTCAATTCCCCTAGCCGGAGACAAGCCAGTTGGAGTAGGCCGGGGAGGTAAAGGTTCAAAGAGAGGTCCGGGCAAGAGCTCGAGTGGGTCTATGCCAAAAAAAGTCAGGAAGGACAGAAAACCGAAGGTGTAGATTCATATTTTGCTTCCTCTCTTGTAGATAGTCGAAATAGGCTTCTCTTTTTCTTTTTGTAGGCCAAGTGTAGATGCGGGTTTGGCCCCTGCTTGTAGGAATTCTTTGAACAGATTTTGTACTTACTTTTTCAAAGAATAGCGTGAATAAAATTTCTTCTTTGTTTTCAGCATAACCTATGTTCATTTGTCTAAGTACTTTAGGACCTGCATTTCCATTCAATATACTCGTGAGGCTTTAGTCTCTGAGTCGAACTTAAGTCCGATCTTTAAGTCCCGAAGTCACGGCTTTAGGTCATAATCAAAAGTTGAGTCGAGTCCCAACGTTGCGCTACCTCGATCAGCGGCTGATATGTGAGTTATGCCCCCAGTTCTGGGGAGAATTGAAGTAGTCAGTTGGCAGTCGTCCTCTGCCTTCGCGGACTTTGATTTAACTTAGTCGGAACAAAGTTAAAGTGACACGAGTTTGAGCGGTCAGATCACACTCGGTCGTTTGTTGGCATTTGCATCCACACTTTGGGGATTAGACTTGTATGCTAGCGGTCGGTCACACCTGCTTAATATTTAGAATCATATCCACATTCCAGGGACATAAGTTATTTTACGGGCGGTCGGTCACACTCGTTCAATGCTTAGAATTACATCCACACTTCGGGGACATAAGTTATTTTACGGGCAGTCGGTCACACCCGTTTAATGTTTATACTCCAGTTCAGGCTCCGGGATTCTAGAGTCAGTTGATAGATGATTAATCACATCTGTTTAAGTATTAGGATTTTGTTCGAACTCTGGGAACAAGGAGTTGGTCAAGATTGTGGATGGTCGGATCACATCCGCCTTGATCCGGCAAGCGAAGTCGTAGATGGACGGATCCATCTAATTCGAGCTTGAAAAGAAGCAAGGTCATGGATGGATGGATCCATCCTCCTCGAGCGTTGAAATTAAGTGAGGTCGTGGATGGTTGGATCCATCCTCCTCGAGCTTTGGAAATAAGTGAGGTCATGGATGGACGGATCTATCATCCTCGAGCTTTGGAAATAAGCAAGGCCGTGGACGGACAGATCCATCCTCCTCGAGCTTTGGAAATAAGCGAGGTCATGGATGGACGGATCCATCATCCTTGAGCTTGGATTGAGGCAAGGACATGGATGGATGGATCCATCCTCCTCGAGCCTAGATTTTGGGGTTTGTACTTCAGCTTGCGCTCTGGGAGCTGGAGTTCATTAGAGGATCGTTGTGTTTCAATCCTTCTTTACTTTATCATTGCTTGCCCCTAAGCTCGGGGTTTCACTTAGAGAGTGACCGGTCGGGTCACAATCACTCCCTATTTGAATGAGTCCCACCGTAGGATGGGACTTAGCTCTTCGTACATCATGACGGTCGCACGATGCACTTTAAGAATCGCCAATCTGGCTTGATGAGTCTGCACTTTATTGCTGGAATAGGAAATTGCGGCAAAGTCAGTTGCCTTATTACAAGTACAAACTCTAAAATTGCATAAACAAATTTCAAATGGAAAGTAGACTAAATGAATGAAAGCCAGTTATGTGTAATAGCGGCAAAGACTCTCGCTGTTCCATGCCCTCGGTAGAGTGAGTCCATCGATAGTCGATAGCTTGAGCGTGCCGTCTCCAAGTCTCCGCTCAATGACATACGGTCCTTCCTATGTCAGCTTCATGTGCGAAGGGACTGAATAGTTCGCTTAAGTACAAGATCGCCAATTTCAAAGGTTCTGGGTCGGACCCTAGCATTGTATAATTGGGTGATTCGACTGCGATGTGCGGCTGCCCTCAAATCAGCCTCTTCACGTTTCTCATCCAGTAAGTCCAGTGATTCTACGAGTAGGATGGCATTCGTCTTTGGGTCATAATAGGTCACATGGTAAGAAGGTACTTCTAGCTCAACTGGAATAACAGCTTTAGAGTCGTAGGAAAGTGCAAACAGAGTATAGTCGGTCGTAGACTTATGGGTAGTTCGATATGCCTATAAGGCCATGGAAAGCTCATCGACCCACTTGCCTATAGCCTTCTCCAGTCGTTTCTTCAGAATGGACTTGATAACTTTGTTGACAGCTTCAACTTATCCATTCGCTTGAGGGTGAGCTACATTTGAGAATTTCTTCTGGATGCGATAGCGTTGGCAGAAGTTCTTAAACTCGTCGCTGTCGAATTAGGCTCCATTATTAGTTACAACCGTTTATGGGAGGCCAAAGTGACAAATGATGTTACGAACAACAAAGTTGATTACTTTCTTCATCGTGATAGTTGCAAGGGGCTTAGCTTCCGCCCATTTGTAAAGTAGTCAACCGCAACGATGGTGTACTTCTCACCACCTTCTGCTAGAGGTAAAGACCCTATTATATCAATGTCCCATGTGGAAAACGTGCATGGGCTGACCATCTGAGTAATTTCGGTTGGCGAGGCTCATGGAATTCTGGCATGTTTCTGGCACCTGTCACATCTCTTAGCATGATCCGATGCATCTCGGTTTACAGTTGGCTAGTAATACCCATACCTGAGTATTTTCTTCGCAAGGGCTTGCCCCTCAGTGTGATCTCCACACTCTCCCTCGTGCACATCATGTAACACTCGTTTGATCTCATCGTGGGCAATACATCGGATTAAAGGAACAGAATATCCCCTCCTGTATAGGACTCCATTCTGGATAACAAATCATGAAGCTTTTTGGAGAATCTGTTTTTTCTCGCTTCTGCATTCGGGTAATGTTCCGTGCTCAAGATAATTTCTAATCAGAGTCATCCTCGACTCTCTCTTGGGTGTTGCCTCATGCACCCAGTCTATCTCCATCTGATCGATACTTGGAGCAGTAAGTGTTTCCACGGGGACAAGTCCTATAAGCTGTGTTTCACCAGTGCTGGCCAGTTTCGCCAAAGAATCAGGTTTTTGATTTTGCTCCCGGGGTATACAGTGGATAGCATAATAGTCGAACTGATTAAACACTTCCTGAACTCGAGTAAGGTAGGTGGCCAATCTCCAGTCTCTGGCTTGATACTCTCCTCGAACCTGACATACCACCAATTGCGAATCACAGTAAATCTCCACAGCAATGACTCCCAAGTCTTTGGCAAGCTTCAGCCTAGCAAGCAAAGCTTCGTACTCGGCTTCGTTGTTAGTCGTGTGAAAGTCAAACTTCATAGCATAGCATATGGATCGACCTTCTAGGGTTTTATGTACCACTCCAGTGCCTGAGCAATGGTCGTTTGATGCACCATCAGTGTATAGCTTCCATGTGCACCTGGGAGATTCGTTGGTTTCAGGCAAATCCTCCAGTATTGTGAATTCAGCTATGAAGTCTGCCAGAACTTGTCCTTGAATAGATCACCTTAGGATATAAGTGATGTCAAATTGACTCAACTCGATATTCCACTTAAGCAATCTACCAGACATCTCAGATCGTGTCAGGATCTGTCGTAACGATCGGTCGATGTAAACAGTGAGCGGATGAACCTGGAAATATGGATGGAGCTTCCTTGAGGTTATGATGAGACAATAAGCCACCTTTTCCACCTTCGGGTAGTTTCTTTCTGCCCTTGTTAATATTTTGCTGATATAATAGACCGGCCATTGGATCTGATCCTCTTCTCGAATCAACGCAGCACTGATTGCATTTGCCGAAACCGCCAGATAGATATATAATCTCTCATGATCGACCGGCTTCGACAAGAAGGAGGTGTTGCTAGATGTCGAACTAGTGCCCGGAACGCGCCTTCGCACTCCTCTATCCACTCGAAATTTGTTTTTCCTTTTCTGATTAGATCGAAGAAGGAAATGCATTTGTCTGTAGATCTAGAAACGAATCTGCTTAAAGCTGCCACCTTCCCGTTAAGCTTCTGTACCTGCTTTATGGTTCAGGGAGTTTCAAGATTCCGAAACGCCCAGATTTTTTCAGGATTGGCTTAATTCCATTAGTGTTAACGATGAATCCAAGGAATTTTCCAGATGCAACTCTGAAATAATACTTCAATGGGTTGAGCTTCATCCTGTACAGTCGGAGTATGTTGAACATCATTTCCAAATCTCTAACGTGGTTGTTAGATAGTCGCAACTTCACGAGCATATCTTCCATGTACACCTCCATATTTTTTCCGATTTAGTTTGCAAACATTCGGTTCACGAGCCTCTGGTAAGTTGCTCCAGCATTTTTGAGTCCAAACGCCATCACCTTGTAGCAATAGAGTACTAGATCGGTGACGAAGTTGGTATGCTCCTGGTCGGGCAGGTGCATCGGGATTTGATTGTAGCTAGAGTACGCATCCATGAAAGATAAGAGCTCGTGTTCGGTTGTTGAATCCACCAGTTGATAAATTCTAGGAAGCGGGGAGCTATCCTTAGGGCAGGCTTTGTTCAGATCTGAGTAATCCACACATGTTCGCGACTTTCCATTCGACTTTTTGACAAGCACTGGATTTGACACCCACTTCGGGTATAAAGCATCACGAATAAATCTGTTAGTCTTGAGTTTAACCACTTCTTCTTTTAAGGCGGCAGATCTGTCTGGATCCATACCGCGCTTTTTTTCTTTCATCGGGACGTGCCGCGGGTCGATATTTAACGCATGGCTTGTGATGTTCGGTGAGATCCCACACATGTCTGAATGAATCCAGGCGAATGCATCAAGGTTTTCTTGGAGAAAATCAACCAGGTCTTGTCTCATCTGGGGGATGAGTTGAGATCCAACCTTTACCATTCTAGAATCGTCGTCGTCGTGGATCGGAACACGATTTTCAACTCCACTAGGGAAGCCTGATAATCTTTGACTTCCTCCTCATCATTATTGTCTCTGGGATCATGGTCCTTAAGGAACTGGTTGTGGCGCCCGAGCCTAGACCCAAGCGTTAGTTTTTAGTTTTCTGAAAAATGGATGCAGAGAGATTCCTCTACGCCCTTTCCTTTCTCCTTCCGCTGCGCATCTTGCAGCTCTACAACATAACAGGCGCGTCCAGCCGCCTAATCACCACGTACCACTCCGACCCCATTATCAGTAGGAAACTTCAGAGTTAAGCACCAAGGGGCAATCGCTGCCCTGAATTCCGCAAGGGCCGGTCGGCCCAAAAAGGCATTGTAAGGGGAATGTATGTCCAACACAACAAACTGTAATATCCGGACTCTTCGGCGATCTCCAACACCCAACACAACAGGTAATTCCACCATCCCAGCTGGTATAGTTGCACTTCCATTAAAACCATGTATACATAACTAGCACGACTTTAAATCTTTTGCTTCCATTCTCATTTGGTCATAAGCGCGCTTGAAAAGTATGTTCACAGAGCTTCTGCTGTCAACTAAGATCCTCTTCATCCAAGCAGGACCTATTTGGGCCGAAATAACCAATGGAACAATAGTGGGAGCCTCGACTCTGTCGGCGTCATGGTTTCTAAAAATGATGTTGTCTATCATCATCCTTTATTGCTTTGCCGAGGCCCCTTCATCAGTACTACTACAACATTCGAAGTCCACATGCCTAATCGAACTAGCATATGACTCCATTTCCTTCCAGCTCCGATCAGCCGGATGAGGACCACCACTCACAGTATTAATTACCAACCTCCCGCCAGTACGTGCGGTTTCTTCAGGCCTAGCTTGGCCTTGACCTTGATTCGGATTAGATGGACCCGCACCTCCATCCTGCGGAGCCCGAACGAACTGTTCTAACTTTCTTTCTCTAATCACTCTCTCGATGATATCCTACAAATAATGGCACTCATTAGTGTTATGGCCGTAACATTCATCGAACCTACAAAACTTCCCGGTCTGAATTTGTTTCTCAGATGACGGTTTCAGAGCTGGCTTCTTATACTGTTTGGTATTACAAGTTTGAAGATAAACATTTTCCAGCGACATGATTAGGGGAGTATATCGATCGAACATAGGAGCTCTGGGTCTCTCGCGATGTGGGTCTCTCTTCTTTCCTTGACCTCCATTACCCTTTTATTAACCGTGCTTGTTCAGTATGTTCAACTGTACTTTACTGGAATTCTCACCAGTCTGCTTTACTGCAACATTGCTCTGAATTCCTTCACCATTGGACCCCGCAATGTCCGGCTTCCTAGATCGTCTAGCGTCTTCTCTCCTCAAAAACTAGGCCGCCTTAGCATAGAAATGATCCAACGAAGCGGGGGGTTTCCCAACCAACCAATCACAAAATTCAAAATCAGGATTGATCCCTTTAGTCAATGCCATCAGAATAGAGTTGTCATTGGGATTGCTGACCTCGGCACAAGCAGCATAGAACCTTTCCAGATAGCGCCTAAGAGTCTCTCCTGGAGCTTGAGTGACACTGGACAAGGTATTGACATCCTTAGGTCTTGTAGCATGCATATGGAACTGCTCGACAAACTTAGTAGCCAACTGACACTAGTACACAATTTGTCTGTTGCGTCGCCTTATTTGCGACGGTTTAGGTAAAAACATTAGCAAATAGTATAATATGCGATTGTTCTTCTTAAAAACTGTAGCAATTGGTCTATGAGAAGTAGAAGAAAATTTAATAAAAGCAATATGCGATGGTTTTGTCTATAACCGTAGCAAATACGTTGTTATTTGCGACTGTTATTTTCATAACCGTAGCAAATACCTACTGCAAATGCGACTAAGAAATTAAAAATAATAATTCGTGACGGATGTATAATAGAGTAGTAGCAAATACATAAGCAAATTGCGACAGTTATGCTTCAACCGTAGCAAACGAAATAATTATCCCGCTTCACATTACCGCTTTCTTTTTTATCATCCCGCTTCACATTACTAATAGAAATCAAATCCATAAATTCCTAAGCCTGAACCATTCGTCCCTAAATCAATGAAATCCCTGCTCCCTCCATTCAACCCCTTCCTCCTTCACAACCCTTCCTCTTCTGAGTAGTTCATGTGCCGGTACAAGCTCGACAACGAGCTCCGCCGCTGCGAGTTTAGCATCACCCGCTATTGCGTGGACCACGACATATACCTGTGAGTAAAGCTAATAAGTAAGGCTGCGAGATAGCACTGGTGTCATTGGTCATTGCTATAGCGTGGGAGTTGGCGAACGATGTAGGCGCGAAGGTAGTGGCTGCAGCGATGGCTGAAGCTAGAAGGCGACAATTTTGGGTGGAGCTGCTGATTTTTTTTTAAAGAGAAAATAAATAACAAAAAAAGAAGAAAAAACGCCTTTCTCCGAAGGCTTACAAAAATAGGCGAAACATATGAAGGACGTATGCCTCGCACACTCAAAAAGCACAAAACAACAGCGGGAAAGAAGAAAACCAGAAAGTACAGAAAATAAACTATATTTGAGCTGCTGATGCAGGGAAGCAAACTTGCATGTAGAACGGCTGGAGAGCAGTGGCTGTCGACAACATCAACTTAGAGCTGAGCTTATATTCTTCAATTCTTAGAATGGGTGACTTTTATACTCATCACTATATTTATTTCCTCTTGCATCCTATATAATCGGTGAGTTTGTACCAGTTGACATTGTGTTTAATAATTAATGAACAGTATTAGAATATATATAAAGCTAAATCATGAAGTTAAGAAAGATAACTCAAATTAGGTTTTCTTTTCAATATATATACAAGTAGGAAAGGGTAGCATAAATAATTTTTCCTTGCTTTGTTCATTTCTTGAAATTTGATTGTTTAATCGTATCAACTTTGTATCACAACGATTACCCTTCAGCTTTTTAGGCTCATGTACTGAACAATAACTTTCTGCTTCATATAAGTTTTGTTCATTAGATGATAAAAATAATAATTTCTTTGACTACGTAATGTATGAAAAGTAACTTCAGTTGAATTGGATGTGTGAACTAGTACTCAAGTGAGAATATCTTTATATTTTGGACTTTGGTATGTTTTTAACAATAGTCTATCAAATTTGATTTTTTTTGTCTTTATAAATGATAAATTGAAACCCAAAGCATATGGAACTTTGTATAGTTAAACAACTTATGTTTTAAATTATTGCTTGAGATGAATGAAATGGAATATTTGTGACATCATATCAGGAAATAGAAGTTTCATTGCATAATATTTTGCATCCTCCCTTCATAATGATGGTCACAATGAACACCCACTTTTAGATGTGGTAACAAGTCATGTACTGAACAATAACTTTCTGTCTAACCTCTTGTTGATTCATTATCACTATAATCTTTCCATGTCAATACATGAACTTTGTCCAGATTCCTTATGTTTGTCTAAGTTACTTCCCTTAATCAACATAATCATTTACTGCTCAGTGCACAAGGCTACTCACATGGGTTGGATCTGTGATGGGCAAGTTGTACCGGTCTTACCCCATTATTGGAGATATTGTTTCTGGAACTTGATCGTTAAACCAAGTGCGCAGAATATCTGAGTGCAACGATGCATGCATATAACATGTATTTTTTACTGTCTAAAACCAAACTTACAATAGGTTTACATATTTAAAGCAAACACTGTCGCATATAACATGTATTACTATATGTTCGTAAAGTGAATTGTCCAACTAATCATTATTTTGTTAAATGCTATCTCAGCTTCCAAAGATGGTAGTAGAGGGTGGAGAAGACATGTTTGCTAGAATGGGAAGTGGCGGACGAAGGGGTGGTGGTGGCCGCATGGGTGGTGGTGGTTTTGGTGGCGGTAGAGGCCGAATGAGTGGTGGTGATGTTGAAATAATTAAACTTGATTTATGCGTATATATTTATGGGTCTGTTCAATGTAATAGTCATGTTTTGCTGAATGGTCATGAAGTGAATCTGAAATGTCAGGAGTCATAAAGTTAAAGAGTCTAAAAGCATTTATTGTCAGCTATGTACTTATTCAGTTGTTGAGGCTATATATATATAGGTCTCATGCAAGTTGTTTGGAAGCCAAGAAGAAAAGTCAATTTATTCATATTCAGTTTCTTCTCCATTATTAGCCTGTCCTTCTTCCTGTTTCATATTTTGTTAGCCAACAGAGTGGTATCAGAGCCAAATCGAAGATGAATTCATTTCCCTTTGTTGTTCCCAAACTTACAAAGGAGAATTATGGGCATTGGTGTCTTCGCATGAAAGCATTGCTGGGATCACAGGATGCATGGGAGGTTGTAGAAAAAGGCTATGAAGAGCATGAAAATGTAGAAGCTTTGAATCAGAATCAGAAAATTGCCTTAGGGAAAGCTCGCAAGCTAGATCAACATGCTCTCTCAATTATACACATGGGCTTGGACGAAGCCATGTTTGAGAAAGTCGCTACTGCAACGAAAGCGAAGGAAGCATGGGAAATTCTTCAGAATAATTTAAAAGGAATTGAAAAAGTAAAGAAGGTTCGTCTTCAAACTTTGCGTAGTGAATTTGAATCACTGCATATGAATGAAACTGAATTAGTCCCAGATTATTTCACTCGAGTTTCTTCCATTGTCAATCAAATGAAGCAATATGGAGAGAAGATTGATGAGGTTCGTATCAATGATAAAATACTTAGATCATTAAACGCAAAATTACAGATTGTTCTATTGAAGAGTCAAACAATTTGGAAACCATGACTGTTGATGAGCTCATGGGATCATTGCAAGCATATGGAGAAAGATTAATAAAGAAAGAAGTAACAGATTCCTATGCTCTTCAAACTAATGTCTCTTCAGGAGGCAATGAGAAAAGACATGAGCGATTCCAAGGAAGAGGACAAAATTGTGAAAGAGGAAGAGGCCGTGGAAGAGGTAGAAGTTTTGGTCGTGGTCGTGGCCGATCCGGTGAAAGTCAGAACTTCAACAATGAAAGGACAGCCAGCAATTCAAGAGGGCGTGGGAATCATGGAGCTATAAGAGGTGGAGGTAGAAAGTATGACAAATCAAATATTCAATGTTATGCTTGCCAAAAGTATGGTCATTATGCAAATGAATGTAGGAGTACCTGCAACAAAACTGATGAGCAAGCCAATTATGTGGAAGTAAAGGAGGATGAAGAATTGTTACTGCTAATAGCAGCTAAGGAAGACAAAAACAGAAAAGTGTGGTATCTTGATACAGGTACTGCAAATCACATGAGTGGAAACAAAGAATTGTTCTCAACATTTAATGAAGAGATGACAGGAAATATTGTCTTCGGAGATGACACCAAAGTCCCAATCAAAGGAAAAGGCGATGTACTTATTCATTCTAAAACCGGAAATCATATTTTAATTTCTCAAGTTTATTATGTGCCTAACTTGAAGACAAATATATTAAGTCTGGGACAACTTCTTGAGATGGGTTATGACATCCATATGAGAGATAAACATCTCACTTTGAGAGACAATTCAAATATGCTGATTGCAAAAGTTCCCATGGAGAAAAATAGAATGTTTCTGCTTAATATTGATGTTGATCATCCAAAATGCTTGAAAACTTGTGTTGAAGACACTTCTTGGCTTTGGCATTTGAGACTAGGCCATCTTAATTTTGGAAGTCTGAAGTTGCTGTCACATGAAGATATGGTGTATGGATTGCCAAAGATCAACCATCCTAACCAATTATGTGAAGGATGTCTTTACGGCAAACAAGCTAGAAGAAGTTTCCCACAAAAGGCGAGTTTTAGAGCAACCAAGGCACTGGAACATGTTCATGCTGATGTGTGCGGACCAATCAGACCATCCTCACATGGCAAAGCTAATTATTTCTTGCTTTTTATTGATGATTTTTCCCGCAAAACTTGGGTTTATTTCCTAAAGGCGAAGGATGAAGTTTTTGGAGCTTTCAAAAATTTTAAAGCTCTAGTTGAGAAGGAGAGTGGCTGCTATATTAAAACTTTAAGAACTGATCGAGGTGGAGAATTCACTTCGAATGAATTCAATCAGTTTTGCAAAGAAAATGGGATTCGTCGCTTTCTTACTGTTCCAAGAACCCCTCAGCAGAATGGAGTTGTGGAACGCAAAAACAGAACCATTCTAAACATGGTTCGCAACATGCTTAAAAGCAGAAACATGCCAAAGGAATTCTGGGCTGAGGCAGTAGCATGCGCAGTATATTTATCAAATCTCTCTGCGTCAAAAAGTGTTCAGGGTGTTACGCCACAAGAAGCATGGAGTGGTAAAAAGCCGACTGTTTCGCATTTGCGGGTGTTTGGGAGCATTGCTTACATACATGTTCCAGATGAAAGAAGATCAAAGCTTGAAGCTAAAAGTGAGAAGTTTGTTTTCATCGGCTATGATTATTGTTCAAAATGTTACAAGTTCTATAATCCTATTGATGGAAAAATCATTATCAGTAGAGATGCTGAATTTGATGAAAAAAGTTCTTGGGATTGGAATGTACCACAAAATGAAGAATATACCATTTTTCCTCAGCATGAAGAAGAAGCAGCTGAAAGAGAAATTGCAAATACACCACCTCTTTCACCTGCAAGATCTCAGTCATCCAATAATGAATCTCCTATAGGACCACTTCGTACAAAAAGAATTTCAGATCTTTACGAGGAAACAAATGTGGTTAATAACCCAATTTTCTATGCCGATAACAATCCAAGTTGTTTTTGTTTATTTGCTGAGACTGAACCATTGAACTTTGAAAGTGCAATAGTCGATAAAGAATGGAAGCATGAAATGGACGAGGAAATTGAAGCAATCAAAAGAAATGATACATGGGAGCCTGCAACACTTCCCAAAGGACAAAGCGATTGACGTAAAGTGGGTGTATAAAGTGAAGAGAAATGCACAAGGAAAGGTGGAGAAATATAAAGCGAGGCTTGTCGCGAAAGGATATAGTCAGATGCATGGTATCGACTATGACGAGGTATTTGCCCCTGTTGCCCGATTGGAAACTATTCGATTAATTATTTCTATGGCAGCCCAAAACAGGTGGAAATTTTTTCAAATGGATGTCAAGTCCGCTTTCTTAAATGGCTATTTGGAAGAAGAAATTTATATACAGCAGCCTCTGGGATATGTTGAGCATGAAGATAAAGTTTTGAAGTTGAAGAAGGCGTTGTATGGCTTGAAACAAGCGCCTAGAGCGTGGTATAGCAGAATTGATAAATATTTTCAAGATCATGGCTTCACCAAATGTCCACATGAACATGCTTTATATGTTAAAAAGATGAAGATGGAGGTTTTATGCTTGTGTGCTTATATGTGGATGATTTGATCTTCACTGGAAATAATGCAGAACTGTTTGAAGAATTCAAGAAAGCAATGCATGGAGAGTTTGAGATGACTGATCTTGGTCTCATGTCCTACTATTTAGGAATGGAAGTAAAGCAAAATGAAAAACAGATTTTTGTTTCTCAAAAAGGTTATGCAGAGAAGATTCTTAAAAACTTCAAGATGGAAAATTGCAAGCCTACAAGCACTCCAATTGCTTATGGAACAAAACTGTCAAAATTTGATGAAGATACCAAAATTAATCCATCACTTTATAGAAGTCTTATTGGAAGTTTGAGATATCTAACATGCTCAAGACCTGATATTCTCTATGGTGTTGGTCTTCTCAGTAGGTATATGGAAGCACCTACTTTAACACACATGAAAATGGCGAAAAGGATTCTTCGCTACATCAAAGGTACTCTTGACTATGGTCTCACTTATTTTCCATCTAAAAGTTTTAAACTTCATGGTTATAGTGATAGCGATTGGGGAGGAGATATTGACGACCGAAAAAGCACCAGTGGATTCATATTTTTCATGGGAGATACTGCTTTTACTTGGTGTTCGAAAAAATAGCCAATTGTAGCTCTCTCAACTTGTGAAGCTGAGTACGTTTCCGCTGCATCATCTGTTTGTCATGCAACATGGCTAAGGAGACTGTTGAAGACAATTCATTTTCCTCAAAAAGAAGCAACAACTATATATATTGACAACAAATCTGCTATTGCTTTGGCTAAAAATCATGTGTTCCATGATCGCAGTAAACATATAGATACCAGGTATCACTACATAAGAGAGTCTGTTGAAAAGAAAGAAGTTGAACTGGTCTATGTCAAGACAAAGGAGCAAATTGCTGACATTTTTACCAAGGCATTGAAATTTGAGGATTTTGCAAGATTGCGTGCTTGGATTGGAGTCAAGAAAGAAGATCAAGTTTAAGAGGGAGTGTTGAAATAATTAAACTTGATTTATGCGTATATATTTATGTGTCTGTTCAATGTAATAGTCATGTTTTGCTGAATGGTCATGAAGTGAATCTGAAATGTCAGGAGTCATAAAGTTAAAGAGTCTAAAAGCATTTATTGTCAGCTATGTACTTATTCAGTTGTTGAGGCTATATATATATATAGGTCTCATGCAAGTTGTTTGGAAGCCAAGAAGAAAAGTCAATTTATTCATATTCAGTTTCTTCTCCATTATTAGCATGTCCTTCTTCCTGTTTCATATTTTGTTAGCCAACAGGTGATGGGTTCAGTGGTGGCTCAGGTTATATCCATGGTGGTGGTTTTGGAGGACGTTCAGACTTTAGCAGGTCTCGTGGTGGTTTTGATGATTCTGGCTCTGACTGGTTCGGCTCCTTTGGTGGTGGTAGTGGACGTAGTGGTGGATTTGGAAGCTCAGGTGCCAGAAGGTCCGGTGTTGGATTTGGAAGATCTAGCAACTCCAGTGGCTCTGGTTCTAAAGGGTTTGGATTTGGAAAGAGCGATGATGATTGGGATAAATTTTGATACTAAATTGCATTGGATACAGTATTTGCGCTGTTAGGTTTGTGTTCTCTTTCATGTTCCTCTGCTTCATACAGGTTTATCAATCTTCTGACCGGTTGATTTTTTTACTGTTCGGTTTGTTGCATAAAAACATTAAAAATAACAATTTCTAGGCATGTTATGTCCACACAGTCACATGCGTGCACTATTTAATTATCGTATGGTGTTTGCTTACACGTCTTGAATATATATATATATATATATATATATATATATGTATGTATGTATGTATGTATGTATGTATGTATGCATGATTTTGTGCAATAAACTCATCTATAAAAATTTGTTCTTGTCATTGAAAATTTTGGTTTAGGTGATAGAGATATTCAGTTTCACTCAAGATGATTTGATGGCTGAAGATATTTTTATACTCGACTGTTGCTCGGCAATATATGTCTGGGTTGGAGAGCAATTAGATGCAAAGAACAAATTGCTAGCTCAGGCGGGTATGGAATGTTCCCTTTTAGATGTGGTAATAAGTTAGCATTTTATTGTTTATAATCCTTAATTATTTTGTGATAATAAGACCTATATTTTTCGTTATTATTTAATGTTTACTAAGATTGATGTTGTCAAAAATATGTGTTATATATTCTAGTCTATGGTCAAATGTATAATATTTCATTGAGATGCCTATATGGATACATATGTACATGATGCATACATCAATGTACATTTTCCTTTTTCCGCTTATAAGATACTTAAGTTATAATTTTTTTAAAGTGGCATGCTTATATACTTCAAAATATTCACTTGATATTTGTCGTTTTCAGTGTTTAAGATATTTAAGTTAATCTTTTTAAGTTCACTAAGTGCTTGGTTACTATACACGATCCGGTGCCAACTTATACATGCTTGTTCCACTTTACTCCTAAAAAGAATATGCATGCAAAACCATCCCAAAAAGAAAGCTTATTTGTAAAGAAGACTATAAAGATGTTATGAGGAATATACATGCTAGGTTATTATGCATGATCCGGTGCCAACTTTCTTGTGCTTTTCTTAGATTGCACTTGCCTAGTTTCGTTCACTCATGCTCATTAAATGTAATTGTGAACTACTTTTTAGTTTGTACTGTAATTCATCACTAATTATTTCACTAGTTTTGAATGAATTTTCTTCTGAGAATATTATACTGCATTGCAAGGAAAAAAAGACCCAGATGCCATTGATTCTACAGAGATTGATGTGGAAAATAACGGCATCAAAGTTAGTGATAGTGAAGAGGAAGCTTATGCTATAGAACCTCGTAATGATATTCCTAACAAAACAGATTTAGATGAAGAACAAAGATGGCGAGTGCAGATATATCTCATAAGAAATTTCATTAATTATATCTTATTTTATTTACCAGTCGTTCCTGTTGAATTTATGCGATTCATATATGTGTGATGTGAAGATTCAATAGAGCTATGCATTGGAAAGCTTTGGAGTTGGTTGGAGGAAGGAGAGATGTCAGAAGAGCTGAAGACTGCATGCTGAAACACCCTGCAGACATCTGACCTACCCAGGTCAGACGTCTGACCTTGTCCCAGATGCTTCCCGAAACATCCTGCAGACGTCTGACCTACCCAGGTCAGACGTCTGACCCTGCTGCAGATTGTTTCCCGAAACAATCTGCAGATGTCTGACCCCCCTGGTCAGACATCTGAGGCGATGAAAGTTTTATTTCCAGTTCCGAATTCTGAAGGGCAATTTTATAAATTCCGGAGTTTGGTTCTCTAAACTGATGGTGCAGATTCTTTTGACGTGGATGGATGATCTAGATCATTTAGGTCACCTGTATATTGTCTCCTAATCATCTTCTAAATTAAGAGATTAGGTTTTAATCAGATTTCCAATAATTGTAATTAATAGAAACCCTAACGAAATCAAATTGGGGGTTTTCTATTTTGAGTGCTCTATTATTAATCTCTTCAACTGTGTAATTGATTAGAGAGAGTCTCCACTTATTGTATCTCTCTAATCATCGTATTGGCTTGTAATCTCTGGTGATAATAATAAAAGGGTTATTGGGTCTCCGTGGACGTAGGATCTTCATATCCGAACCACGTTAAATCTTCTGTGTTTTTTACTTTTCATATTGTTGATCGTGTTCTGTAATTGATATTTAAGTTGCATTGGTATTCAAATAGACAATACTAGGTCTTGAATTGAAATCGCTTCCGCAGCGCACCGTGGTGTTGAATTGTTATCAATCATCAATTTTTCACTACAGTTTGGTATCAGAGCTGGTGTTATTGTTCCGTTTGGATATTAATGCTACTTCAAGTAAATCTATTGGTAGATCTGGGGTCAATTATGGACTTACTCGTTTTGATGGAAAGGGAGACTTTGGAACTTGGAAGATGAAGATGGAGGCCGTATTAAAGAAGGGGAAGACTTTTAGATAATTTCTGCGCCTGAGAAGCTGAAAGAGTTAGATAGTGAAACTTTAGAAGAGATGGAAGATGAAGCCCTAACTACCATCCAACTAAGTCTTTCAGATGAGGTTCTTCGAGAATTTTCTCAAAAGAAAATGGCAAAGGAATTATGGGATGCATTATCTGATGCATATCAGGACAAGTCTCTAACTAACAGAATAATTCTGCAACAACAACTCTATTCGTACAAGATGAAGCCTGGAGCTGATCTCATGGGGCATGTGGATGCCCTAACCACTTTAGTAATGAATTTGAAGGCAGCGAAAGTTGAAATTACAGATGAGGCTCAAGCGGTAATCCTTTTATGTTCCTTGCCTAAGGAGTACACTGCTTTTGTTAATTCTATGATTTATGGTCGTAGTAAAATTAGCCTATCTGATGTTAAAGCTGGACTTCATAATGAAGTGTTAAGGGGTAGATTAGCAAGCACTAGTTTAGACAGTGATGCGGAGGGCTTATCTGTTCAGAGAGGTAGAAGCCAAAGCAAGTCAAAATATGGTGGAGGTCGAAATAATTCAAGGTCTCAGTCTAGGGGGCCTAATAAATTGACTTGCAATTATTGTAAAAAGCCAGGGCACTTTGTAGCAACTTGTCCCAAGCTTGAAGGTAGAAGAAGAGACCAAAAGCAAGCTTCAGCATCTACCGCTGAGAAGTCAAATATAGAGAGTGATACCGATGTGTTTACAGCTTCTGGCTCTTCTGGGAAGAGCAACCTATGGCTGATTGATTCTGGCGCATCCTATCATATGACACCTGATAGGAACTGTTTCTCCATTTACCGTGAGATTGATGGAGGAGAAGTTCTGATGGGCAATGATGCTTCTTGCCGTATGATTGGTGTTGGTAGTGTGAAGGTTAGAATGTTTGACGGTGTTATTCGTACTATTACAGATGTTAGACATGTACCTGATTTGAGAAGAAGTTTGATATCTATTGGGGCTCTGAGTAGGCTTGGTTTGAAGATTGTAGTTGAAGGAGAGAAGATGAAAATATCAAAGGGTTCTATGATAGTTATGAAAGGAGTAAGGGCAGGAAATCTTTATCTTTTGAAGGGCACTACTGTAGTTGGCGAATCAACATCTGTTACTTCTGTTGATTCAGACTCTTCCAGATTATGGCATTTACGGATGGGTCACATTGGTGAGCGCAGCATGGATGAGTTGAGAAAGCGAGGTTTGATTGATGGCATTCATCATTCAAAGCTTGGCTTTTGTGAAGAGTGTGTTCTTGGGAAGCAGACGAAGATTTCTTTTGGTACTGGAGAGCATAAGGCAAAGGCTGTCTTAGAGTATGTTCACACAGATGTTTGGGGACCTTCCCCTTGCCCCTCCTTAGGTGGAGCCAGGTATTTCGTTTCATTTATAGATGATTTCTCTCGTAAAGTTTGGATATATTTTCTACAGTCGAAAAGTGAAACTTTTGACAGGTTTCGAAAGTGGAAATCTACAGTTGAGAAGCAGTCAGGAAAGAAATTGAAAGTTCTCCGTTCAGATAACGGCGGTGAATTCGTATCACAGGAATTCATCGATTATTGTGAGTCCGAAGGTATCAAGAGGCATTACACCACACCTGGCGACCCTCAGTCCAATGGAGTTGCTGAAAGAATGAATCAGACATTATTGGAGAGAACTCGATGCCTCAGATTGACTGCAAAGTTGAAAAAGGGATTTTGGGCAGAAGCTTTATCTATGGCGGCTTTCCTCATCAACCGCACACCTTCTACCGCCATAGACCTGAAGATCCCAGAAGAAGTATGGAAAGGAGAGCCTGTTAGCTATTCCTTCCTCAAAGTGTTTGGTTGTCCAGCTTACGTACATGAGAGCAGAGGGAAGCTGGAACCTAGAGCTCGCAAGTGTATCTTTCTAGGTTATAGAAGAGGAGTGAAGGGATATAGATTGTGGTGTCCTATTAGCAGGAAGATTGTTACCAGCAGGCATGTGACTTTTGATGAGAAGGCTATGTTGAAGGTGGAGCCTTCCTCATCAGATGACAATGAGAGGACAAATGAAGAATACCAAACACAAAGTAAGTCATCTACTGTTCCTTTCCATAGAAGTTCTGAAGGTGTTTCCGATGACACCATGGTTGATGAGGAAAGTACAGAGATTAGTACAGAGGATCAGACTCAAGGTGGAGCTAGTTCAGATATCAGACCTGTTAGACAGAAAAAGAAGCCTAATTAGCTTAATGATTTTGTTGGATTGAGCATCGAAGACGTTGACTTCGATGACATGGCAACATATGCTTTGAATGTTGTTCATGACGAACCCAGAGATTATAGAGACACTATTGTTTCAGTTGACAGTTCCAGTTGGTTAGTTGCTATGGAAGAGGAGGTTGAATCTTTGCAGAAAAATCATACTTGGGATTTGGTGCCTCTTCCCACCAACAAGAGAGCTATTGGTTGTAAGTGGATCTATAGAGTGAAAGACGGCGGCAATGGAAATTTCAGATATAAAGCAAGGTTAGTAGCAAAGGGGTATGTTCAGAAGAAGGGAGTTGAGTATCATGACATTTTTGCTCCAGTTGTTAGGCATACCTCCATTCGCATTCTATTGGCATTAGTGGCTCATTATGATATGGAGTTGGAGCAACTAGATGTCAAAACCGCATTCTTGCATGGTGATCTGGATGAAGAAATTTATTTACGACAGCCGGAGGGGTTCATTGATAGTAGCAGGCCTGACTATGTTTGTAAACTTAACAAATCTCTATATGGACTAAAACAGTCACCTAGACTATGGTATAAGAGATTTGATAAGTTTATGCTTTCACAAGGATATTCTAGAAGCTTCAAAGACCAGTGCGTTTATTTCAAGAGATGTGATAATGATTTAATATATCTGTTGTTATATGTTGAAGATATGTTAATTGCATCTCGGAGTATGGTAAGAATTTTGGAGTTGAAAGCTGAACTTAGCAAGGAGTTTGATATGAAGGATTTGGGAAAAGCACAAAGAATTTTGGGTATGGAGATTTGTAGAGATAGAAAGCGGAGAGAGTTAAGACTCACTCAGGCGCAATACATCGAGAAGGTCCTCACTCGATTTGGAATGGAGAAAGCCAAACCGGTTGGTACTCCATTAGGCTCTCATTTTAAATTGTCAAAAGACCAATCTCCCACATCGGAAGAAGATAAAAGGTATATGGCTGATATACCTTATTCCAGTGCTATTGGTAGTCTTATGTATGCTATGGTATGCACTAGACCAGATTTGGCCCATGCTGTGGGTGTTGTAAGTCGATATATGTCTGACCCAGGCAAGGAACATTGGCAAGCAGTAAAGTGGATACTTAGGTATCTTAGAGGCACTTCATCTGTTGGCTTGTTATATGGTGGAGTGGATGGCGACATCTCACTTAGAGGATACTGTGATTCAGATTATGCTGGGGATAGAGATGCACGGAAGTCAGTGTCGGGCTATGTTTTTACACTTGGCATAGGCTCGATTTCATGGAGATCAAAGCTGCAATCTATTGTAGCTTTGTCAACTACCGAAGCAGAATTGATATCGATTGTTGAAGCAACTAAGGAGGGTTTGTATTTACTTCAGTTGTTGGATGATCTTTTTATGGTGCAGAAGACCGTGGAGCTATTTTCAGACAGTCAGAGTGCAATTCATCTTGTTCACAATCAGGCTTATAGTTCACGAACGAAGCACATTGATGTTAGAGGTTTCTTTCTTATGCTGGAGGAAGAACGGAGTAAGATCAAATTGTTAAAAGTAAATACTTCAGATAACCCCTCAGATATGATGATGAAGCCACTTCCCAAGGATTAGTTTGAGCATTGCTCAAACTTGATCCATTTGATTCCAGCTGCTTAGGCGCCATTGGGCGCGAGATCCAATAACCCCTATGATAATTTGTTGATGAGACATACATATATTGAATCGAGGTGGAGTGTTGAATTTATGCGATTCATATATGTGTGATGTGAAGATTCAGCAGAGCTATGCATTGGAAAGCTTTGGAGTTGGTTGGAGGAAGGAGAGATGTCAGAAGAGCTGAAGACTGCATGCTGAAACACCCTGCAGACGTCTGACCTACCCAGGTCAGACGTCTGACCTTGTCCCAGATGCTTCCCGAAACATCCTGCAGACGTTTGACCTACCCATGTCAGACGTCTGACCCTGCTGCAGATTGTTTCCCGAAACAATCTGCAGACGTCTGACCCCCCTAGTCAGACGTCTGAGGCGACGAAAGTTTTATTTCCAGTTCCGAATTCTGAAGGGCAATTTTGTAAATTCCGGAGCTTGGTTCTCTAAAATGATGGTGCAGATTCTTTTGACGTGGATGGATGATCTAGATCATTTAGGTCACCTATATATTGTCTCCTAATCATCTTCCAAATTAAGAGATTAGGTTTTAATCAGATTTCCAATAATTGTAATTAATAGAAACCCTAACGAAATCAAATTGGGGGTTTTCTATTTTGAGTGCTCTATTATTAATCTCTTCAACTGTGTAATTGATTAGAGAGAGTCTCCACTTATTGTATCTCTCTAATCATCGTATTGGCTTGTAATCTCTGGTGATAATAATAAAAGGGTTATTGGGTCTTCGTGGACGTAGGATCTTCATATCCGAACCACGTTAAATCTTCTGTGTTTTTTACTTTTCATATTGTTGATCGTGTTCTGTAATTGATATTTAAGTTGCATTGGTATTCAAATAGACAATACTAGGTCTTGAATTGAAATCGCTTCCGCAGCGTACCGTGGTGTTGAATTGTTATCAATCATCAATTTTTCACTACAGTTCCTTATTCATATGAAACTATATATTGACAGATATGATTAGTAATCGTAAGAAATGATAAATTGAGCCTATGAACAATACATAAGTAAAAAGAGAAGTGTTACATATCAATGCAAGCATGTGAAGCAAGCTCGTTCTAATGGCCAGGCTAAGTTGTTTGAGGTATATTAATGGTACTATCTTTGTAAAATTTAAATTGACGTATCATAAAATATTTTAGTTCTAAATGCATTATTGTAATTGTCAAAGTGGGATAACATGGACAAGCTTAGTGAAATCAATTGGGATTTCTCAAACTTAGAGGTATGTTATACTTATTTAAATATATTGACGCATACTAATAAACTAGGATACATAGCTATGCTTCAATTGTGTGATATCAATTATTGGTTAACAGAAAGAGTTTGAAAAGAATGGACTACTTTATGGGAAGATAGCTTACTTATTCAGTCGCACTGAACGTGAGTGATTTACTGCCCATTCCAAATTTTAATAATGTTATTATGTTATTGTAATTTTAAGTAGTTGTTTTCTTAATAAAATAAATTCATTCCAAAAATAGATTTGTTACCATTGCCCACAAAGTGCGAAATAATATATATTGCTTAAATATGCATATTCGTTTATACTCAAAATTAGTCAATGCATAAAACTTATAAAATTGCGCATGTTTGGGTTGCTTGTGTACGAAGAAATGGAGTTTGTCTATGTTGTTGATAGTTATGTTTATGGGTACAAATATTAGTTTATACTGTATGTTCTTCATACGTGCTATTCATTTATAAGTCAATAATAATGGCAAAGTATTGCAGTGAAAATTGAGGAACAAAAATATTGACACTTTACATGGTCTGCCATTTAGTTAGGTTTTGTATGTATGTGTGTAGCTAAAAATAGTTGCCAACAAGAAATAAATTCTTCAGAGTTTTCAGTTTTGTATTCTTGAGTTAGTCTTTCATCATTTGGATTGTCAATAAGTTTGAGGCACAGTGCGTTGTTGTGCTCCCTAATACAATGTTGCTCTCAATCATGCCTGCACTACTTCACTCTCATACAATGTTGTTACAACACCTACTTTACCACTCACTTCAGATTTGGATCAACCTTCCCTCGCTTACTTGCCCATACATTATTCCCGAATGATCAAAATATCCCCTCGTGCTATTATGTTACAATTAGATAATGGCTAAATTCATGGATACTGAATAGCAATCCACTTCAGTCCATGTTTCAAGTTTTTATGGTCCCGACAACATCCTTTTCTGTTCTAAGGTTCACTGCAAATGAGGTACAGATGCAATGAGATCTCAATTCTATAGCTTATGATTTTTCCAGTATTGCTTGACACATGCAACTACCTCAATTCATTTACTTCACTCGACCATTCAACTTTGCTACTATGCTTGACTTTCATTCATCAATATAGTTACTTAAATCATTATTTTAGTTGACCAGAAGGCATCTTTAGCCTTTCATCCAATAACAGACGGGTTTGCAGCTTATTATAATTTCAATTTGTCTTTAGCATATTTTGGCAACCAGGTTGTCATGCTTTAGTTCAATGCTTTAGTTCATCATAAATGCAGCCCTTCATTTGCAGTTCATTTCAATTCATCTACCTCATTGCCTTGTTCTTGTTTAGTTCGGACCAGCCTCATTCATGATGTTCGTGTTAGTGTACTGCATTTCATTGCATTGTCTTGTCATATTCTTTTCTTTGGTACTCACATCTCCAGTCCAGCCACACACTCGGTTGTAATCAATAAACATTGAGCAGCTCACCTTCCGTAGCACCCAAGCTTATACATCAGCTCACAAACATGTTCTTTTGTTGTATACAACACTCTGTCCTGCACAATGATATTTGATGGTGGAAAAAAAGGAAAAAGGAATCTTTTGCAAAGTAAACTGTTCGGAAAATTTTGTGGAATTCTAGCATTTAAAGCTGGATCAACTTTTAGATTTTTGATGCTCTTATTATTGAACCAGAAGCTGAATGATCACTGCAAGATTCTGATGCACTGTGCCAACTTATAAGCTATAAGCTGGAAATTTCTCATTAGTGAGGGAGGTACACTTTAAATGTTATCACTGGAAACTTTTAGCTTATTTCATAATTGGGTTGTAATAGCATACATTCAACTGTAAACTTTAGTCTTTTTAGACATTTTTTATTAGCATTTTGAGGATGTTTCTTTAAAAAAAGAAAAAAAGAAAAAGAAAAAAGAGACCTAAACCTAAGTGCTAATTGAAACATTTTTAGGGCCTGTTATAGTGTATTGAGTTTTGTTACGGAGAGTGGTGCCAAAGGTTGCGAGATATGTCATTATTAACTTTTTCTGTGATCAATATATATTATAATAATATAAACATCTTACTATGTGTAGTTTGTAGATTATTATAAGTGGAAAACTTGAGCACAAAGTGCTAAATACATAAAGTTCAAGTATGGATACATGATTTGTTTTGATTACCTCTTCTTTGGCAGTGAGACCAACATAGACAGATTTGTAGGCGACTCCACAGAACATCATAAGAGGAGTGACATAGAACACCACAATTGAAACTTTACATGAGTTGAGGAAACTAACTATATAGCCATTTATGAAGGAATATGTGCTGAATAAAGTGTGCCATCTGCAGGTAATTAATTGCATGTACAAGTTTCATGTATGAGTGAAAATTACATGTATCAATTGTCATTTTTTTCTATCAAAGCAAGTATTAAACTTTTTAACTTGTGGTTACTGGAAAGAAAATTTCTTCTGGCATCATATGTTCATAGCATACTCAATATAATGCAGAGAGTATATTATTCATTGAACTGATATACAAAATTTTCCTTCCAAGTTTATGCATTTGCTGGATTTATGGTGATGAGGTAGGTATGGGCCAAATGGAAGGCGAGAAATGATGGAGATCAGGGCGAAGATCCAACTTTGTAGATAAATGTGGTTTGCTCTGCAATTTACTGCTTATTTAAGGTCAGTGCATGCACACTACTTATTCAAGGCAGTGCACAACATTGCCTTGTTCAAGGCTACAACACTGCCTTTTTCAGGGCAGTGCATGCATTGCCTTTTACAAGACAGTGCTGAAGCTAGTGCTTGTACTTATTTTAAAATTTCTTCAACATTTTTCCAATCAATGAGTTACAGTTTCTACATTTTTAGGGTAAGCAGGTTCTCTCAAATGATGGGGATAGTACATATTCAAGAGAACATCATTTCTTTGCTCATTGACCCATTATACTACCAGCCACATGTAGAAAGATCTATCAAAATATTTTTTAATTTTCGATTGTTTATTTGTATATGTTATATATACCGGTGGAAAACTATAATAACCTTGGATAGGGTGCTTAAACTTATTTTGTAACTGATGATAAATTAGTTTGTTTTGTTTTATCAAGTGTCCAAACAGAATTTAGATTTTTTTATTTGCATTTGGTCTTTTGGATTCTATTTCAGTACCATACCATTGAGGTATCATTACCAATGATGCAGTACTAAGATTTGATTAGTGTAGATGTGAATGGTTTTTAGTTCAATTGCAAAGAGCAATATGTTATGTGGTTAGTCTATTGCGAAGGTTTTTATAAAGAACCGTTGCAAAAAAGGCGGGTTGCGGCGGTTGTAATAAACAACCGTAGCACATGCCACACTTTTGAAGCCAAATGCTAGTCTATTGTGATGGTTGTTATAAAGAACCGTAGCAAAAAATAGGCCTATTGCGACGGTTGTTATAAACAACCGTAGCAAAAAGTCATTGCTTACGACGGTGTAGAAACCGTCGCAATAGGTTTATACCTATTGGGACGTCTGCATTTGTTATGGTCGTTAAACCATCGCAACAGGGGGTAAACAACCGACACAAATGACCTGTTTTGTAGTAGTGTTATCGAAACATGAAATGGATCTGGGTGGTAGACGAGTGAACCACATAGTCGCAATGCCTCCCAAGGAGATAGGGAAGCTTCTACACTTAACCGCATCGTCAGCTCGAGCGGCGTTCATGAGCCATTCATATTTCAATATATGCTGGTTAGGATCTGAATTTCCTTTATACACTAGCAAGGTCGGCATCCTAAATCGACGTGGTGGTTCTGCATAGAGAATGTCGTTGGTGAACAGGGTATGACTTCTAGAGATTCCCCAGTCATCATTCGTGAGGCCTTGACTTTCTCTAATCATTTGGCATATCATGGTTGGAATGTCAGGCATCTAGATGTTTGGGGCCAAGGCATGGTCGGGTTCCATGCCATGAGGATGGTCCGGTCGCTGTCTATGATCCGTTCCACACCTCCTTGGCTCCCGATCTTCATGAAAGTGAGGATCTTGAGCATGAATGCGGTGACGAGGAGCTGAATCCTGTTGGTTCTGGATCTCGGCTTCCAGATCTATGGCAGCAGCAGATGTGTGGTCATGAGTGGTGTGACAAGGAAGTTTCCCTCCTCGGGAGGAGGGTCCAGCTTGATGCCCTATAGAAGGACCAATCCCGGCCTGCCTGAGATTCACAGCATGCGGATGCCTGGATGACGCCGAGCTTTCAGACAAGGAATAAGAGTAATGCTCCCTTCAAGATCTCCCTCGCCTTTCCTCGTTTAGCTGGTTTCCGAGCTCCGTGTTGGCACGGATCTGCTAAGTGAGCTCCTGATGGCTCTGTGTAAGCTCTTGCATAAGGGTCTGGAACTCCTCTCTAGTCACCGGACCAAGTGGATCTTGAGCTCCAGCTGACGTTTGGCATGCTATGGTCAGCTGTGTGGGATTTTTCCTATCCCTTCCTTCTGGATCTGTAGCATTGGAAGCAGTTCTGATAGTGCGCACCATGTTGAATGTAGCTCTTTCTAGATCTGGAGTAATCTGAGTAGAATGGAAGGAACTACTGGAAGACAGATCTTGATCTCCTCCTTAGATTTTAGCAATCCAACAATGACAGGGGTCCACAGAATCAGAGAAAAATGGAGTTTTCTCACTGAAAGCACCAAAGTGTTTGTACCAAAAATGGGCACAACACTCGTCGGATGTAATTGAAGAGATTAGAATGAAGAAATTAAATGGAAAATGAGGCTAATCTAATAATCACACCAAGAAATTAAGCAGTAATAGAAAAAGACAAGAATTTATAGTGGTTCGGCGTTGTAGCCTACGTCCACTTTGAAGAGTTTGATGTTTATTGCTGATTCTCAACTGATTTACAATAGTACAATAATTAGTACTCAAGTTACAATGGAGTTCCAGCAGAGCAGCATCGTAGAAGTTCCAAAAGTCCATTTTTAGTTGGCGTAATGGTGCTATTTATAGGAGTAGATATGGAAATATCTGCCTCAAATCTCGGAATACCATTTCTCACACGTAGTTGGGCCCACATGATCGATCTGGAGTCGTTTGGGATCGATCTTAATCGATTCATACCCATTTTGTATCAATCAAGGAATGGCCCAATGGGGCTGCGATCGATCATGGGCGTTCTTGAGTTGATATGCAAGCTTCTGTGAAAATTTCATTGCATTTGGACTTGTAGTTTGAGAGATATGATCGATCTAAGATTGGATTTTCTAGTTAGACTGAACACTTCGTATTGATACATGTGTACCGATGGACTTTGTATCGATGACATGGCACGAGTGTTTTGTGGAGATCCATATTTCATCCTTAGAGACCGTTTCCTTTGGTTTGACCTCTTCCTTCGTATCCATCCTATACATTGCTCCTCATATCGATGCTATGTCTTTGCTTTCATATCGATGCTGAACTCTTTCCTTCATATCGATCCCTGGCCCTTCTCTTCGTATCGATCGATTAGCTGATCGATACGAAATACGTAGCAGTTGGTTGATGCGATCGATACGAAATGTATAGTTGGTGAACGAGTGGACTATGATCGATCCGGGAAGTGCCGAAGGCTATTGAAATCTGATGGATATGAATGATGGATTCCAATGGATGGAGTTGCGCTCATTCCTTATCGATCTGGATGGATACGAAATGATGGATATGGGTTGATGGATACGAAATGGACATGTGTTACATGGATTTTGATCGACCTATAACTCGGGCATACGAACTCAGATTGACCTAAAATTTGGAATATTGCCTTCCATAGCTTTGTTTGTCATACCATGCTAATTGTAGGTCGATCCGAACTCAGACCAAGTTTTCCTGTATCCATCGTGGAACTGTAGATAACCGATCTCCGGGGCGGATTATCTCCCGTCTCTAGTGAAGTCCTTGGTGTCATGGCTTTGCCAAAAGGCGGGATAACATTAGGCAAAACACACCTTTCATTCAGAAGGTGTACTTTGGGGGGCAAATGTTTACCAGCTTTTTGACCAAAGCAGCTAACTTAAAACAGACCTAGAGAACTCATACGGAGTCAAATTGACTTGAAATTTATGAACACTTAAAAGACATAGAAGAAGGCTCGCAGAGAAAATGGGATCATTTGGAGATTGTTTGATGGATCGCTAGCGACCTAACTAAATGATCGCTAACTATCCATGTAGATTGGGCCCCACTATCCGAAATTGTTAGGGTAGGTCCCAGACAACCTCTAGAGTGTACCTATAAGGTTTCATATAATTTTGTTACATTTTGAGCGAGGTATGGATGATTCTTCTGTACCAGATGATCCATGAAGATGGATGATCAAAAGAACTCCAAACGACTTGATATTTGGATAAAACACTTAAATAGAAGATAAGAAGACAACTAAACTAAGATCACTCAAAAATTAGCGATCCATCCCTTATGGATAGCTAGCGGTCCATCCCCTATGGATGGCTAGCGATCCATCCCCTATAATTAGGATCACCCTCAAACTTTCCGAGCTCCTTCGTAGCACGAAATAAAGGCTTCTGGTAGAAAAAAAATGCAAAGTTGATGGATAGCTAGCGATCCAGCCCCTATCGATGGCTAGCGATCCATAGAAATGACTTAGATTGATTTAAGATTTTCGGTGACGACTTGGCATAACAACTGGGCTCTTTTACACTTGGACTTCTGGCCCAATACCCACTCACCTACCTACAACTAGAGATGGATCTTTTCCAAAGAGAGAGCTACCATTACTCTATTGGAATTCATTCACTTATTCAACTTTCTTCTCCCAACAGTCATCAAGCGGGTCACTGTGATTCTCCTGTCAATCCTTGTACTTGTGACTTATTCTAACTCATTGTAACTTAGATCTAAGGACTAACTAGTTGATATCCAGGGAGATTTGACTAGTATAATCATAATAAAGATTAGTTAAAGTGGACGTAGGCCCGAGTCAGTCCACTATAAATTTTTTGTCTCTTTTCTTATTTTTTCTTTTTATTTGCTGTTTATCTGAGATTTGTGCTGCTATTATCTGCACTAGTGCTTTCATACATGATCCAGGGCGTTGATCCATTTTTTGGGTTAGCAGCACACATATTGAAATATTCTCAACATAATCCTTGACATATAAATAATACTCCCTTAACAAGTTACATAAACATCATTCTTTAATTTAAACTGTTACTATTTACACCCACCTGAATATTCACTAGTGCCACCTAAACATTTAATAAAATTGAATCATAAAAATAACTTCAAACACCCAGCTTAAACTAAAAAACAGAGCTTAAAAGTAAACAGAATCAATTATGTGTAACCGAGCAATGTATAAGTAAAATGAAATGTAAACCTCAAACAAAATTATTTTTCTTTCTCTTGACAATTAGTTGGTGGAAAAAAATGAGATGAACAACATAAGTAAAATATTTTATCAGTTTCATACTAAGAGTTGATGTGTTAAGGTAAGATTTAGAATATGCATGTAAATCAATATTTTTGTGACTCCATTAATGTTATAAGAAAGGATAATAAAATATGTTTGACTATATCATATCGCTTTCTATTATAATTTGTTTCATCATTCTCTTTTTTTCTTGTTGAAAGAACAAGAAAAATAATAATAATCAAATATTTTTGATTGAAGTAGTAATGAAGGTTATTTACTATGTTTTACATTAGCATTAAATTTGAGCTATAAATTATTATTTATTATGTTAGTCTTAGTTAGGGTTACGTAATTTATAAAAAGATGAAAATATACCAACGATTAAAGTGATAACACCATTTCCATAACCGAATTAGTTGGATTCATATTTATTGATGAAGCATTAGATAAAAAAGAATGGTAATGGAAAAATTGGATGAAGAAGTTCGTATTTTATTGTTTGAAAAGGGAAAGTGAGAGAAGAAAAGTTAAGTTATTGTTATGAGAAAATTAAAAAAAAATTAAGAAAAGGTTGTTGTGTTTCGGCACTCCAACGCGTTCCTATAAACGTGTGCTTTATTGTTCTGAAATGGCGCCATCTTAATGAAGCTTCTGATATGCCAGCATCCCGATCGAATATCTCCTTCATCGCCATCTGGAATGAGCACATACAAGGTCTTGGCAACACTTGCTTGTAACAAGAAGAATTCCCAATGTTACATGCCACCAATCCCACATATATACCACGTTATGCGTCATATTTCTTACGATGTGGGACTTTATTGTTCAACCCACATACTCATAATGCGAGCCACGCCTAACAATTCTCCACCTTGATGAGAATTTCCACTAACCTTCATTTGTAGCATACTGAAGAAGTTCTGCAGTTCGATTAGGATTCATTTTCTCACTTCTTTACGCAATTGACGAGGCTCGGTTACCAAATCTCCACCTTAAAGTGAGTACTTTCCACTCAAGCTATCTTGGAGCATCAGGTCTCAACGCATGGGGCATGCTGCATATCTAGAAGTAGGGACCAGGCTGCTTACATATCTCCAAGCCTCAAGGAGTCCTTGCTTCGGTCACTCTCGCATCATCTAATGGTCCCTCAAACCATCGTCTCTGGTACCATATGGTGTTTCGACACTCCAACACATCCCCATAAATGCACAATTAATTATTCAGAAATGATGCCACCTTAATTAAGCGTTCGATCTACCAGCGTCCGGATTGAACATCCCTTTCATCGCCTTCCAGAACGAGCATATACACGGTCTTGGCAACACTTGTTTGTAACAAAAGGAATTCTCAATGTTACGTACTACCAATCCCACGTATATATCTCGTTACGTAGCATATTTCTTGTGATGTAGGACTTTATTGTTCAACCTCGCACTCACAATGCGAACCACACCTAACAAAGGTGGGTGTAGGTAGATGAATGTAATATTTGATTGGGTGAGAGGATAAATAATGAGAGAATTGTATAAGTGGATGTAAATAGTGTCACGCTTAATTTATGGATAACCATTTTTATATTAGTAATACATGATGAATAAATGAAGTAAAAAAACTACGATAACATTTGAAAAGTCAAAGTGAACAACTAATTCATAATTATGATAATTTCAACACAATGATTGATTATTATTACTATTTTTAATTATTAAGACTCAATTAGTCAGTTTAGATTGAAAATTCTCCCATTAAAATTACATATAACAATGTATGAACAAACAATTCTACCAAGCAATACGATGGATTTAACAGATAACGAATAAAATTGAAATAATTATCAGTATTCGGATATGTGTATTGCTTAAAGTATACTAATGTTAGATTGAAAATAAATAAATTCAAAAACAATATTCATTCTTAATGTTATCCCGCCTTTTGGTAAGGCCGTGACACCAAGGAATTGACTGAAAACTGAAGACAGTCCGTCCTGAAGATCGGTTATTCAAAGGTTCACTATGGATACTTGCGAATTTTGTCCGAGTCCAGATCGAGCAACAATTGACAAGACACGACAAGCAAATCTATAAGAGCCAACGTTCCAAATTTCAAGTCAATCGGAGTTCGTATGCTCGAGATATTGATCGATCAAGATCCATGAAGAAAGCCTCATTTCGTATCCATCGTGTACCAGCCTCACGTCGTATCCATCGTGTACCAGCCTCACTTCATATCCATCATGCACCAACCTTATTTCGTATCCATTATGTACCAACCTCCTTTGTATCCATCAAAGTCGAACTACTTCGTATCCATAGAAGATTGCCATTTCGTATTGATCCACCCACTCACCTATTTTCGTATCGATCGGCCATTGATCGATACGAAGTACACATGAAGGATCGATACGAACGTCATCATTTTGATCGATATGAAGCTAACCCAGAACATCAATACGAAAAGCAGCCTCTAGATCATCGATACGAAGAGAATTGCTCCAGGTCGATACGAACAAAGCATGTGAAAGTGGAAGACTCGGTCACTCGGCATGAAGAGTGGATCGATCCTAGAATATAGCATCACGTCACTCCTGATCGATACGAGCCAGCATGGATATGAAGCCGTCGATATGAAGTGGAGCGATACGAAGGCGCCAGCCTATTGAAATGTCAAGCTTGGACCAATCATAACTCAAGATCTATAGGTCCAAATGGCACCAAATTTTCACAGGAGCTTACGTACCACATCTACTTTGTCTCTGATCGATCTCAGCCCAAATGGAGTTGTTTTTGATCGATACGAATGGAATACGTATCGATCATGGATCGATCCCAAATCGCCCCGGATCGATCACGTGAGCCCACCCACGTTTGAAAAGGAGCCTTCCGAGATTTGAGCCAGATATTTTCGGCCTACACCTATAAATAGCAGCCATATGCCTCCAGAAAAGGAAATTTTTGGCTCTTCTACACCGATACTCTACCGAAATCTCCATTGTATCTTGAGTGTACTGTTGTAATTAGTTGTAACCAGCGAGAATCATCAATAAAACAACAAACTTTCTATAGTGGACGTAGGCTATAACGTCAAACCACTCTAAATCTCTGTGTTCTTATACTTATGTTTGTCTGTTTTTGACGTGTTTATTAGATTACCCTCCTTTTTCATTTATATTCTTCATTTTAATCTCTTCGAATACGTCCGAAGAGTGTTGTGCCCAATTTTGATACAAACACATACATATACATTTTCTTTGAAAATAGTTCCTTTTTGTTGCTATTAGAATACAATTACAGAGCACAACCAAATAAAAAAGCCTAGGCTTATAAATAGAAACAATAAACTACATATTTTGTACACCAATTCTAATCTACTTGAGATTGTAATATCACATTAGTCATCAAATGTATGGCTGTACCCATCCAAGGTGTTTGAAACCAATCTTCTCATCATACTAAACTCGTTTCTTCCTTCGGCAAATAGTATTTTAGTAAGTCCAATTCATTGTACCCATTGCACTTTGCTACAGTCCATTTACATCAATTTCTTGTACCATGATAGTAAACGGTTGAAACAACTATCCACTGCTTTTGATCACGTGCCTTTGTATCCTTTTACGCGTGCAGTTTTCCAAGTTTTCCTGTTTCTGTAACTGCTCCTATCTTCCAACCTCGTCGATGTCCGTTCGTCACTTTCGCCTTTGCCCTAGGTTCTTTGGACGACAAACTTAGTCATGATCGACGGTAGTCGCTGGAAGCCCTAAGAACCTAGATCCATCCCTAAATCCATGTCATTGTTCTCTCCTGATCTTGTTTAATCGTTGTTGAAGATAGACGTAGATTGATCCTACCTAGAATGCTATATGTCTCTATCTCCTGGATCTAAGGTGATGTCGCATTTGCGAATACTAAGGTTCACAGTTTCCACTTCGCCACATTTGAATGCAAAACGTTATCGAGTTCGTCAACAGTCATTGGGCACCCAAAACCTATAAATTGCTTTCAAATCGATTTGATTTGCTTTCCTAGAACAGCTTAAATTTGGTATCCAGAGTCGAAACCCAAATCCAGTCAAACATTCCAGATTTGGAATTAAGTGTTAGTTTGACAATGACGATACATGAAGCGAGGTTGCAGACAGTGAGATATATCTGATTGTTTTCAAATCGCTAACGGTGTTAGAAACTACCATGGAAGAATCGTGGCTTTCTTCTTTTGCCCTAGAATCCTTATTCGAATCAATTTTTGCCATATCTAATTAAGTTCAAATAGACAATCGTTTTCATAATCTTTAAAAACCGATAGAAGCACTTGAGAAAACTCATATCCATCCAAAAAATGTCATCATTAATCCAGATCCTGTTAAAATTATTATCGAAAATAATGTAGATTACATTCCTGACTATAATTAGATTCGGCAATTTGAATTTTCAAACCCTAGAACGTAGATCCATTTTTAGCACAAACTGTCCTCAAATCATCCAATAATCCGCTATCATCGTTTCTTCTACCCTACCCTTCACAGTAGCAGAGAAGAAGCATAATTTGATTCATTTTTGGGTTCCCATACTGATGAAAAATCCTTTTCATCCAAAGAGCGAACGCCTTTCTATCCAAATGTAATCTGCTTCCGTTGAAAGAGGTTGCCCAATCTTCTACCCATTGTTAGGGATTTCTCTCACTACAAGGAAAATCGGCAATTGCGTCGGCAGAAAATCGACGCCGACCGATTCTAGCCGACGCAAGCCGATTCTAAAAACCGACGCAAAAAAGACGTCACCACCAAACATTCAAGTCGGGTTTTGCGTCGGTTTCGTCACCACTTTAGTGTCGGGAAGTGATGTCTATATCCACGTGGCCATTTTTTTCAAAATTCTGTTGGGCGTAACTTGCCGACGCAATCCGACTCAGGTCTGTAACCAAACAGCCGATTCTAGCCGACGCAAGCCTGTAAACAAACCACCGACGCAAGCCGATTCCAGCCAACGTAAGCATGTGTTCTGCTGTTTGTAAACAGCTGCTGTTTGCGCCCTCAAACCACAATATAAACAATTTCCGTCGAACTATAACAACATTCAATCTTCCAACACAAGTATAACACCAACCTCTCATCAATCAAACATAACATTCACAATTTTCCATCAAACAACAACTATATATCCAAAAACTCATCAATCAAACACAACGTTCACTAATATACATCATACTCAACAATACATATAAGTACTATCAAACAAATCATACATCATTGTCCTACTCATCATCATACATCAAACAACAATAAGTTCAACACAAAACGACGCCAAAAATGTGACAAGCACAACCTTACCTACTCATCATCTCCAGATGCATCCTCTCCAAGCATTCTTCCATGCTCTGCCAGGTATGCCGCAATATGCGCATCGAGCTGTTGTGCAAAAGCATTGCTCTTCCGCCAGTCATTGATCTCCGCAACCTGCTGACGCAATAAAGCTATCTCCTCCTCTGCCTAGGATCTCCTGTAAGCACTCTGGGACGATATCGCCTGTGAAATAGTTAATAACTAGTTATAATTTATGCTTAATATCATATTAAATGTATATATTAGTTAATGAAGCAGTTTACCTTCATATTTCCATAACTATATCGCCTATTTCGCGTAGGCAGATCTATAACGGCGTCCCAAATATGGTTTGACTCCTCAACGGTCAACTCCTCACGTCCGGTGGTCTGCGCCACACGTGTCCGCTCCGCCTCATATGACTCCCGCGATTATAAATAAAAGTTTGACAGGAAAAAATTTAATTTACGATTTTTTAGCTGTGAAATAAAGTATTATCAAACACTATCATTACAGATAAGCATGTTTACCATTACAGATTGAGATTTGGCGTCTATCCATCTATACAAAACATTGCCTTCCTTGTCTGTCTCCTCCACAGCATGTGTGGCAGTAAACACCTCAGCCATCGTAGGCTCGCGATTGTACTTCTTAGACTAAAAATATACATATGAATAAACAATATTACCAATATGATTAAATAATGTTATAGATATTTATAAACACAATTTATAAATTTACCAATTCGTTTTTATGTTGCTGAAAAGATTTCGAGCCACCACGATGTACAACAGGATTCTTATTCCTGTTTTCACGATTCCGCGCTGATATTTCCTAGAAATTTAAACACAAGGTTAACTATATTAATGCAACTAATATACCAAATCTTAAAAATTTTAAATTACAATTCGAAAGTGGATAGCTTACTTTGAATTCAGGAGTATCCCAAAGCCGAAGAAACTCACTATATACTTCAGCGCTCATCCAACTTGGCTTTTTTCCCGCACTCTTTGCTTTAGTTATCGTGTTTCTATAATTTTTTCTCATTCTTTGATTCCAATGATTTCTAAACACACCCAGATCCTGGGGATCAACACGTACGACAGCCTACATATTGAAATTAACTTGAATTATAAACATTCTATTGACATTCAAATCAAATAAAAATTTATACTTAATTACCATCAAATCTGCCCATATTAGGTTCTTTACAGGCGCTGGGATGTCGTCCCACCGTGGCCAACAGCCAGACTTCCTACTCATAAATGCCTGTCTCGACGTTTGTAAAATAAAATCTGAAGGCTCCACCTCAAAGCCCCTGTATAAATTTTGATGTACATATTTAATATATTTTAAATAACATACTTGAAATATATTTGATACTTACCCTACCGTCTTCGGAACTAACTCAGCAACGGGGCGTAAATCCGGCGCACTGCCACTAGCACCTGCGTCGGGATAAGGAGAAGGCTCAGACCTACTGCCGTGTCTCCTGTAAGACATATCTGCCACAAACATATCATATCATATATCGTATATCATATCAGAACATATCATATCATATCATCGCATAAAACATTCCACTTGATTTAGACTTTAAATATTACATATGTCATAAAAATACATTATACAACATACAATTCAAATATTTACATATGTCATATTCAGACTCTAAAAATTACATATGTCATAAAAATACATTATACAGCATGCAATTCAAATATTTAAAATTATCAGTCTCCGTCGTTCTTTGATTCAGACTCGGTCTCGTACTCTATATCGTTTTCTTCAACACTTTCAAATGCATCTACCAAAACATTTGATTCATCATTCAACAACCCTACATCAATGTCATCGGTTATTATTACTTCAGTATTTGGCTCAAGATCCGCTTGATACGCTGTTTCGTTTGGAATATTATTTCCGTCAAATGTAAATTTTGCCTTTGTTTTAAAAACAGCCGACCAATCCGCTTTATCTCTTTTCAAGGATGGATACGGAGCAAAATAAACCTGTAACGCTTGCTTGGCTAATACGAAAGGATCATACTTATAGTAATGTGAGGTATTTTTTATTTCAATAAGTTTATAATCTTTGTGCACGTTGATTCCAGTACCAGGAACATTGCTAAACCAGTTGCATTTGAATAAAAAAACTTTTTCTGCAGGTTGTATGTAATATGTCAACTCTAAAACCTGTGTTAAGACGCCGTAAAAAACTTTTATATGCTCATCTGGATCGTCACTACCTTTGACAAATACACTGCTGTTATATGTCAATTTTTCGGCACCGTAATCTTTGGTGTTGAATTTAAATCCATTGACGAAGAATATTGGATACGTCTTGACATTTCTTTTTGGTTCGATCGCAAGATGTCGTAATCCTTCGTCAACGACACAGTTTATTGGATCATAAACGTAATTTGAAAACCATTTAGCAAATTCTTTACTGAGATCGCCAGATGGATGCAGTGATTCGTATATACTGCAAATATGTAATATGTTTTAATATAATTAATACGTAAGTATAATTGAATTATATATGAATTTGTTATTACTTGACAAATGGTGCACCTTCTGGACAATTTAGAAGAACATATGTGTGTGCTACATGGTGATCTCTATCGTCTAACCATATTTCCACATATTTTCCAGCATGTCGGCCATGTTGTCTAAAAATAGATAACATTGCTTGAGAAGAATCATGTTCAACGACTTCTTCATTACGAGAAACACTTACAAACGATAAGTTCACATTATCACTAAAATAATGAGAGAAAAAGAATGAAGCTTCTTCTTCAAGATATGATTTGCAAATCGAACCTTCAACTCGTGCTTTTTGCCTAATTTTTTTCTTCAAATGATTCAAGTACCTATTACAAATTTATTTTAAATTTAGGTATATAAAACTGAATTTTAAACTAACATAAATATTGCTGATATTCAATATTACCTCTCAAATGGATACATCCAACCATATTGAACAAGACCTCTAAGAAGTGCTTTGGATGGAAGATGAACAGGTAGATGCTCCATTACATTAAAGAAACCTGGCGGAAATATTTTTTCTAGCTTGCAGAGCAGTATAGGAATTTCTACTTAAAGTCTACGTATACGGTCGACTTTTAACGTCGTCGAACAAAGTTGTTTATAAAACAAACTTAATTCTGTTATAACGCTCCATACTTTTACGGGCAACAGTTCTTTGAGAATCACGGGTAATAGATATTCCATCATGATATGGCAATCGTGACTTTTCATCCCACTCAATTTATTGTTTTTAAAGTCAACATATCTACGAAGATTAGAAGAAATCCCATCAAGACATCTTAGTGCTTCCACCCACTTTAGCACGAGTTTTACTTGCTTACTGTCTAGCTCATAGCATGCTTTGGGGTTTTTATTGTCATTGGGTTTCATATGAAGTTCGGGACGTTTACAAAAGTTTGCTATATCAAGTCTTGAATTCAAATCGTCCTTTGTTTTCCCCTTTACATTCATAACTGTATTAAACACGTTTTTTTGTTGTGCATCACGTCAATATTATGTCAGAGTAGGAGATCTTTCCAGTAGGGTAACTCCCAAAATATACTTTGTTTGCACCAATTATGAATGTCTGATTTACCTGGAATTTCAGTATGCACTCCAGTTTCATGTATCTTCGGATACTCCTTTACAATTTCATATATTTCTTCGCTTGATCAAATCTTCGGTGGTTGCATACTCTCTTCTCTGTTAGCTATAAAGCTTTTTCTATCTCTTCTAAAAGTATGATTGAGATGGAGAAAACACCAATGACAATCAAACCAAGAAATTTTCTTTCCATACCATAGCGAAAACGCCCGTGTTTCTTCCATGCAATAAGGACAAGCTAGACGACCAGCCGTACTCCAACCTGAAAGCATCCTGTATGCAGGAAAATCACTAATAGTCCACCACAAAGAAGCGAACATACGAAAATTCTTTTTTCTCGAAATGTCGTACGTTTCAACTCCTTCATTCCATAGCGTTTTCAACTCTTCGATCAATGGTTGTAAATAAACATCGATTCCTTGTGTTGGATCATCAGGCCCAGGGACGATAGTAGTGAGAAACATATATGGAGTTTTCATACACATCTATGGAGATAAATTATAAGGAGTTACGATAATAGGCCATGATGAATATTTACTACCAAACTGAGAGAATGGTGCAAATCCATCCGTACATAAACCAAGTCTAACATTACGGCTTTCGGCAGCAAATGCGGGATAAGTCCTATCGAAATGTTTCCATGCTTCTCCATCAGATGGATGTATCAAAGTTCCTTCTTCAGGTGTTCTCACACTGTGCCATCGCATATGGCACGCCGTAGCAGAAGATGCATATAACCTTTGAAGTTTGGGAGTGATGGGTAAATAATGCATTCTCTTGTGTGGAACTTCTTTTCCTTTTTTTTCTTGGTTTGTATCTTTCCTCGCTACATATTCTGCATTTTCTAAGCTCGACGTCATCTTTTCAATACAACATGCAACCTTTTACACATGTATATATCTTTTGGTACGGCAGACCGAAAGCAGACATAAGTTTTTTCACTTTATAATGACTATCGCACATCAGATTATTGGGTGGCATGTGTCGTTTTGCTGCTTGTACAACTGCTGTAAATCCAGCTTCTATAAGGTTGAATTTTGATTTCATAGTAATGTATTCGGCAGTTACTGATAATTCGGTTCCACTTTTACAACCATCCCACAACGGCCTTTTAGCAGAGTCTAATAAATCATATATTTTTTAGCTCCCACAGTAGGTTCTTCTTCGACATTTACATCTTCATCGTCATCTTGATCAAACATTGGAAACATTGATCGTGCTGCATCTTCCACCATATTTTCTATTGGATTCGTTGTAACATTATTGTCATCTAACACTACAGGATTAGGTGTGGGTGCAAGAAGTTCTCCATGACGATCCCACAAGTAATAATTCGGCATAAAACCATTTTTATACAAATGTTCTTCAACTATATCTGCTTTCCAATGCTTCAAATGTTTGCACTTACTACATGGGCAACGAAGTTCTTCGTTATTACGATTATTAGATTTAGCGAATCTAATAAATTCGTGTACACCATTATAGAAATGTTTCTTTATTGAACCTTTCATATCAGTTCTGACTTCATACATCCAACTACGGTTGAGAAAATAATCGAACATTTTTCCTGATTTGAAAATATATGTTAGAAACACAATAAAGTTTATCGTTTATTAATCCAAATAATCAATCGATTTATTTTTTGCTTTTTGCTTTATTGTTTTAACTTTGATGGTCGACCATCCTACTTCCCATTACAAATACAATAAAGTAATTACATTTCGTAAATCATATCATTTTAAATGGTTCACAAAATTTCGGCAGCACTTCCCCTTTGTTCCCTGTATCGTACACAAATACGTGTACACATGGAACAAAACGAAAGTGCTATCGAAATTTTGTGAACCGTTTAAAATGATATGATTTACAAAATGTAATTATACTTTATTGTATTCGTAACTTGTCCAATACAGGGACAAATCCGACAAATATTGTATCAGATGAATATAGATGTTCGTTCTGTGAAAAACCGAACAGCTATATAACGATCATATACAACACTTGTCAAACGGGGCCAAAAATTCTCTAAGGGGTTTAAAAAATAAACTTTTATAATTAACAATATTCATTCAACTATTTAAATATTTATTAACTAAATTTGAAATTTTACAACGTAATTTAACTTTCGTTTAACTATTTTAATTTTTAATTTGCCGATAATGTAAACTAAAATAAGTTGTTCACACATATAATTAGTAAAAATAGATTTTTTTTTACTAAATCAACTAATACCTTTTATCATCAACTAATGTACACCATTAACATCAACCCATACGTAATAATCAACAATTACAAATTGATAATCAACTCTTTTCCCTAATTTCAAGCCGACAATGTCAAAATTATATTTCCAAACCAATCTAAAACAGTAATATCATCGAATAATACCAACCAATCATCAATTTCTAATCCACCATCAACTAACTTCAAAATTTAGGGTTTAAATCATACCTCAAATAAACTGAAATCTGGAAGAAAGGAGATACCGGAGAGCTTTGGAGAGCGTCGGGGGCTAGATGTTGACTTGAGACGGCGGTGACGGCAGGCAGCAGGTGACGAGGAGGAGGGTTTTGATGCGAAAATTTGGAGGGAAAATGAATGAAAACTACTCGCGGGTTTTCCTTCTGTAATGCGATATTGCGTCGGCTAGAATCGGCCGCATTTTTTAGCTGATTCTAGCCGACGCAAAGCCTTGACACTAAACAAGCCGATTCTAGTAGTGTCTCTACAAGTGAGTTCCTGTACATACATGCATATATATATATATATCCTTTTTTAGATAGATCTAATTTCAATGTAAATAAATAATTAGCAATAATTTAACTCATTGGTAATACAGTTGCGAAAATGAATTGAAAATAAGTACAATGTAAAAAATTAAGTGATGGTGGAAGCTGTTTAGAGCAACTCCAACAGTTCGGAGTGCGGAAATTGGATTTTCCGCACTACGAAATTTTGGAGGCCTCATTTCTGCAACAGAAATGAGGCCGGGCGCCTGTTGAACAGGCGCCTGTTGAACAAGCGCCCGTGTTTTTTAAACTTCGGGCGCCTGTTCAACAAGCGCCTGGGGATCACGCCTATATCAGGTGCTTGCCCCCTCTCCCCCCTCATTTCTAACTCTTCTATCCTCTTCTCAGTTAATTTTTTTTAATTCTACTTTGCGTCCAAATGCCGTCCCGTTCGGTCAAAACCGGTAGACGCACCGTTCGATATGTGACCGATGCGAATATCGGACCTGCTCATGTCCCTCCTGATGCTACCGTGACTCCAGATGATCTTCGATCCTTACACGACTGGCCCCCTACTGTTTCGCATCGACTTACTGCAGCTATAGCGACGCCACAGGTATACATTTATTTCTTTATTGCTTGATGAACAACCGTGTAACTGTATATGTATGATAATTGTTTGTTTATTTTAACACTAAAGAATCATATTTTTAGGTTCGTCACGTAGCGATGCGAGGTAGTTGGTATAGGTGTATGTCTGAGTATTTTGATCAGTTACCGCAGCCGATTTTAAATAAGCTACATGCGTCACCTTTTGGTGAATTTCTAGATTTATCTAGATTTGCACATGTAGATCGTTGCCTGGTAGAGGCCCTCACCGAGAGATGGTGGCCTACCACTCACACATTTCATTTCCCTGATTTTGAGCTAGGACTGACTCCTCTAGATTTTTATATGCTTACCGGCATAGAGGTTGGTCGACCGGACCGTCTCCCTGTTCCATTTGATAGTTCCTTTGAGGAGTTCGAGTCATATTCAGCTTATTTACCGACTTTGGCCGATGAGGAGGTTAGAGGAGGAGCTGTTACTCTCCCTTGTTTGCAGCGTTATATAGTAAAGTACATGACCGTTGAGGATATGCACACTCCGGTTATCCGTGCCTTCATATTATACCTTTTTGGGTCTACATTTTTTAGTAACAATAAGGGTACTATTAGGCTTGGTTTTCTAGCTGGGTTAGTAGATGTGGATGGACTACATATATATGATTACGGTACCGCTATTATTGGTTATTTGTACGTAGCATAAGATACTTATGCGCTTCAGCGATCTAGACAGATGTATGGATTTTGGTACATTCTTCCATTTTGGTACTACGAGTATACTGCCAATATGCACCCCCGACTTATTGTAGAGGCGAATGCCACACCTTATATTTACTTTCCTAGATTGCGTCGTTGGGGGTCCTCCTATGCATTTGTCCCGTGTTGCACAAGGGGTGCACAATGAGCTGATGGAGGCTAGACAGCAGATGGATATGAGGCGGCGTGGTAACATTATCGTTCGTCCATGGGATCAGTACTTACAGTTCCTAGAGCCCGGTCCTGATCATACACTCACTTTTCAGTTTTCCATGTCGCGACGTAGGATTTGCTTTCAGGTTCCTACATGTCCATTCATATGGTATTTAGGGGATTGGTGTTGGCTACAGTTGTATGGTATAGTTCGCATTCCATCAGATCCGCTACCATGGGATGATATGTATGATGATATTAGGGTTGGACCAGCTTATATTCTTGCGATGAGGGGTGCGAGATGGGTGGATGGTGAGCCTTTTACAGTTCTGGGAGACTTTGATTCATATTTGGCTCAAGTAGCCCCATGTGCTTACGCGTTTCCTGATTATATTCGGGGTTTGAACTCCGATCATATTGGTCTGTGTACCTCTTCTGGTAGAGTTCCACTACCGCCTGCCACCTTTGAGCCTGCATCATCTCAGTACACGCAGCCTCCTACTTTCGACCCCCCTCCTCATTCGTTTAGAGCGTATGATGTACACGGTCAGGTGGTGGAGTATCCCTTGCAGTATCCTACAGACGACGCTATTACGGATATACTCTAATGGCAGTATCCTACAGACGACGCTATCCCTTGAATGTGATGGATCACGACCTCTTTATTTAAGAAAAAGTGTTATACTCTAATGTCACAACATTTAAAAGTTCGATAAATTCAATCAATGTGTAACATAATATTTTCGGCTACGGAATTGAAACTGTTAGTAATTTCTTTTATACAAACTGATCAGATGTGCGACGATGAAGAGATAATGGCAACTCAGTTTTGGGACACTATTGCTGAACTTTACAATAGCAATGTTGAGTGTAGAAGTAGACGTACGAAAGTAGAGTTGAGGACTGCTTATGGGAACTTCTGCAACGCCTGTACGCGGTACAGTACGGTTATCAATGAGGTTATATTTGAAAATTTGTTCGAACCAACCCGTTCCACATTTAAAGGTCGTTACTTTCTCAAATATCACAGCACATTCACTGGACATGAGGCTTATATCATACGTCAAAATTGGCTAGAACGATTTGAATATCCATAATTTGAGTGTATTATCGTTGAGTTTCTTAGTGTCAGTTCTAAGTCCTAGTCGGGGTATTTTTGTTGGTTGTATTATTGTGGAGTGTATTATTGTGGAGTGTATGTATTGTCGTTGACTATATTAATGTTTGGGTGTTTCAGTAACATTGACTTATTTCTTTTTGTATTATTGCGTTAAGAACATGGCTACAGTTGTATGATGGGATGATACACTGCATCAACAGTCAATAGTGTATGGAGGGGACAAGATAGTGTAGACGTGACACTGCAGCTAAGAACATGGCAACAGTTGTATGATGGGACGAGACACTGCATCAACAGTCAATAGTGTTTAGATGTGACGAGACACTACAGTCGTGACATAAATGAAATCTACTTTATAGATGGTGGTTGAATTTAAATAATGCTACCCGCAAGTGATTGTTTGTTTTGTTATGAAAGCCAGCATGTGATTTAAGCTATAAAAAGCTTGTTAGATGCTGAGAAGTATTATTGTTCATTCTTATTTCATACAATTTCAAATATAACAAATGGCGGCAGAAGATTATATTTTTTTGATGATAGCGACGACGAATTTGATGACATGATGGAAGATCATTTTCGTCACGAAAAGGAACTAATAAGTATGGCTGCACTACAGGTTGGTCAATCGAGCAGGCAACACGGTGGATCAGTTGTTGGTCGTCGGTATAAAAATCATAGACATTCATGGCACAACGACAGACTGATGGAAGACTACTTTGTTCCAAATCCTACTTACACAGATGCTGATTTTAGAAGAAGATTCTGCATGCGGCGTCCTCTATTTCTTACAATCCTACACAGTATCAAACAGCATGACAAATATTTTATCTTCAAACCCAATGCATCTCGTACAATGGGATTGACTGGAATTCAAAAAATGACAACTGCACTCAGAATGCTTGCATATGCAGGACCGGCGGACGCGTAATTTGAAAGTGGCAGAAAGCACGGTATTAGAGTGTTTGGAGCATTTCTGTCAAGCTATCGTGGACATTTACAGTGATCAATACTTACACAGACCAAACGAGGCGGATATAGTAAAGTTATTAAATATGCATGGTAGTAGAGGTTGGCCTGGAATGTTAGACAGTATAGACTTCATGCATTGGGAGTGGAAGAATTGTCCAAAGGCGTATGCTGGAGCTAATCAGGGTAAGTCTCGTAGGTCCTCTATTATTCTTGAAGCCGTAGCGTCGTATGACTTATGGATATGGCATGCATTTTTTGGAATATCAGGTTCGAACAATGATCTTAACGTAGTCGAACGATCTACGTTGTTCAATGATTTAGCAAACGGTAGATCAACTCCTTGTACCTTTACTTTAGGAGGTAACACGTACGATCATGGATATTATCTTGGTGATGATATATATCCTAAATGGAGTACCATTGTCAAGACAATTTCTAACCCACAAAACAATAAACAATCAAAGTTTGCAGCGATGCAAGAAGGCCAGAGGAAGGATGTTGAAAGAGCATTTGGGGTTCTTCAGTCTAGATTTGCCATAGTCAGTAATCCATGCAGACTTTGGTCACTAGTTAAAATGACCAAAATAATATACACTTATATTATTTTACATAATATGATTATAGAGGATGAAAGAGACATGGAGGAAGATTACTTCTACGAGGGTGCTTGATGCAGCGCGAAATTAAACTAAACGACTTACCTTAGGTCGCGAATCTCTGAAACGCGATTCCATCTAGGTCGCTCCAGTTTCTTGAATCGCACTTCCTCCATAGGTCGCTCCGCAAGTTTCTTTAGTCGAATTCCGACCTAAATCTAAGTCGCAAACGACCTATTTCTTCACCGCGAGCTAACTCTAAGTCGTTGCCATGCTATCCTTCACCGCGAGCTAACCCTAGATCGCGAACGACTTATTTTATGTCGTGCGATTTCTCTGAATTCCTCCTCCCAAGGTCGCGAACGAGCAGAGCTCCGACCTAACCCAAGTCGCGAAGGAAGTACGAAAAGAAGATTGCCAATGCCTTTGCCTTAAGTCGCGAACAAGCAAACAACTTACAAAGCTCCAGCCCTAGGTCGCTACCGTGCTTTTTAGGTCGCAAATCATTATCTCGCAAAGCCCTAGGTCGCGAACGAGAGTCACTGCCGTGTGTCCAGTTAAGGCGCAAAACTTTAAGTCGTTGATGATCTGTCGAATGCTATCTCGGAAGCTTAAGTCGCTTCCAATTTCCAGCCTAGGTCGTGTGTGATTTCTTTAGGTCGCCAGAAGTAGTTCGTGAAGAATGATAAGTCGCTGAAGTCTGATGGCAGAGATGTTAAGTTGCAAAGTTTACTTTAGGTCGTTACTTTCTTAAGTCGTAAGTCGTTCGTTGATTTTAGGTCGCTAATGTTTGTTTGTTAAGTCGTGAAGTTTTGTTAAGTCGTAGTATGTTGTAATTACTGTTGAAGGTCATGTAACGACCTAAGTGTTGTATTTTCTTTGTTGAGTCGTTAAGTCATATACGACTTATGGGAGTTGTGTGTTGTAAAAATCTCTATAAATAGGGATGTGCGTCATTTGTAAAGGGGTTGTTGATTTGAATAAAATTTCCTTTGTTAGCTTTGTGCTTTCATCCAATTGGTAGTCGAGTTTGATCTCCTATCTCCACCTTCAGTCAATCGAGTGCGCTCGATTCAACGATCGTGAAGCCAATTCGCGGTATCAAGTGCGCTTGATCAACGCTCGAAGAATTGAAGATCTACTTTCACGGTATCGTGATCGATCAACGTGACGTAGATAGCTAAAATTCGGTATCTTCGGATCAACGAATTTGGGCATTTCAGTATTCATCAATCCACCGATTGCTACGTTCATCGTATCATCAATTTTTTTATTCCGCCGCTGCGTCATTTGGTATTAGAGTGAGACTTAGCCAATCATAGCTAAGACGAGCCTGTTGGATCAAGGAGAAGTGTTTGTTCAATTTCAGCCGAGCCAAGGAGAAGAGTCAAGGCCGTGCATCACTTTGTTGTTCAAAGCCGAGAGTCAAAGCCGAGAAAAGTGAAGTGTTCAAGTTCAGGTTTGTTCAAGGCCGAGAGTTAAAGTGTTGGAGCTAGAAGCGAGCTTGTTCAAGTTTGTGCGAGATTTTGTTCAAGTCGTGAGCTAGGAGACGAACTTATCCAAGTTCGTTGGGCGTCAATTTTGAGATTTGAAGTTTTGGCGTTCAAATTAAGTTGTTTGTTTATTTGGGTAGTCGTGAGATTTCAAACAAGTGGGGAAGTTTGATTCGAGAATTTTTGGATCAAAGTGAAGTTGGTGTTTGGATCTGTTGAAGATTTGATCATGCCTCCGAGATATGTTAACTGTCATCATAGTGTTGCAGATTTGTATGGGAGTGAAGATCCTAAACAGATGGAACAACGTATCGATGAAAGGTTCAATAAGGGTTTCGAGAGAGTGGAGAAAATGAAGTCTGACATGAATCGAAATCAAAGGAGAGTGTCGCCACGTTATGATAGAGAAAGAAGAGAATCATCTTTGTCAATAAATCGAGATCGTGGAGTTCGAGACAATCGTGATTATCAGAATGGAGAAAGAAGAGCTTATCGTGGTTACGAGCATGAGCCATATTGTGATTATGAAAGATGTCGAGTAGAGGAAAGAAGAAGTAGAGAGGACGTGCATGGTTATAGAAGAGTCAATGTTCAGAATCGACATCGAAGCTCATCTAAGTTTGAAGAAGATAGTTATGGTGATAGTGTTCACTTTCGATATCCAGGTCAAGGGCAAAATCGATATAGGAATGTTGAAGAGAATGGTCATACACGAGAATCAAGGAAGGATATGGAGATTCCAGAATTCCGAGGTGGTCTACAAGCAGAGGAATTCTTGGATTGGTTATCAACGGTTGAAAAGTTTTTTAAACTCAACAGCGTGTCTGAGGATCGTCAAGTTAACTTAGTTGCTACCAGATTGAAAGGAAGAGCTATGGATTGGTGGCAACAAACTAAATCAACCAGAGAGAGAATGAGGAAATCCAAAGTTGTCACGTGGGATAAGATGAAAAGGATGATGAAGGCAAATTTCTTACCCTACAATTATCAAACTCGTGTGAACCAACAGTTGCAGAAGTTGAGTCAAGGGAGTCGAGGAAAGGGTGTGGTTACAAACCCCAGCAATCAGAATAAAGGCGTTAATTGCAGTATCAATGTTTCTAAGAAAGTCAACAAACCCCTTGTACATGGAATCACGAAGACAAATGTTGATGACCAATTTAAGCGCTATCATTATCAGGAGTCTGGCCATAGAAGTATTAAATGTACAGAGCCCAAGATGAAAGCCTTAGTTGTAGAAGAATGTGAAAACGAGGATGTGGATGATTCTACTAAAAGCAAACCAGAAGAGGAAGAGGAACCGACTAGTCAATTATCTTTCAGCAAAAGTGTTGAAGAAGCAGAAGGTAGTGCTGAAGCATTGGTTAGGTATGAGGCAAGTGAAGAGCTTAAAACTCCTGAGGAGGTTAAACCAATGTTAGAAGAGTTTGAAGAGGTCGGTCCTACAGAATCGCTCGAAGAATTACCACCGAAATTTGACAACGATGAAGAAGTGTTGACAGGAGATGAAGGACGTAACTTGTTAAGGAGGACTGTTGAATTTGACATTTATCAACCAACGAAATTTGATGATGATGAAGAAAGTGAGTCAAAGTATGTGAATGTAGAAGTTGATTATTCTTCACCGCCGAAAATTGATTTCGTTAGTATGGAAGAAGAAATTGTGTTCGGAGTTAAGGAAAATTACTTGATGATGGAGGATTCTTGTTTAACACCTGAGCTTATGGACGAGAGCCCGCTAAGTGTTAATCCCATCATCTCCGAGAAGCCCGGACAAAGAGAAAGTGAAACAGAAGCGAAGGCAGAATCAGAGAGTTTATTGTCTTTGAAAGAGCTCGTCAATAAAATGAAAGATAGTGATGAATTATCAACGTTGATTGAATCTGGAGAAAGTTCTGACTTTGAGAATCCCGAAGAGATTAAAGTATTTGAGGAGTGTGAAGATGAGATTTCTGAGGAACTGCTTGAAGGGACTAATCTTGTATTTTTGGAAGAGTCTGTGAAAATTAGAAATAAATTGCTTGTGTTGACCGAGCAAGGAACAAGTTAAGATCTTGAGGTTTTCGAGGAAGTTGGGTCAGAATTCAATGAGTCTGAAGTCGAATATCCTGAGGAACTACCTAAAGAGTTACCACCACTACATGACATTCAACCTCACACTGAACTGGTACCAGATACTATTCTACTACAGGGATCGTATGATCTTCAGAATCTGAAAGAACAGGAAGAGTTGAAAAGACAGGATGAAGAGAATGATTGTCAGTTGGAATTGCCTGATCAGATCCGCACTGCTAACGTTATCAACGTCAATTGCGTGGAATCGTTTCATGAGAATAAACATGTTGAAGGAGGAGCGAGAGGGAATTCATTTCAGTCAGGGAAAAGTGATGCAACACATCAAGGGAATATTCTAAATGATGACACACCTGAACGAGATCAGGGAAGACGAGAATCTGAGCATGAGTCCTCACATTTTTTCGGTCGTGATTTCCTAAGTCGTTCCATGATTTTAAACTTCCTTATAGCGTCTCACATTTTCGACACGTTTTGGTTCTATATCACATCTTCCTATTGGCATAAGCAATATGGTATACGACACTATTCTTATGAAGTTCTGTGCTACATGAATTGGATCTGGCACCTAGTGCTTAGTTCATTCCATACTCTTTCATATGTCATCTCCCTCAGATCACTTCCTTATGCCGCCTGCCTAATGCCACATCTGTTTTACGCAATGCATTCCTTATGTCGAGCCACATCTTCAAAGTGTCAAGACAAAATCAATCTCAAGAGTGGTTATCACCAGAGCCACATCAGACTAGATAATGAATGGAAGACATCGTCTCGAAGAAGGAAAAAGTGTGAATTCGGGACGAATTCTTTTCAACCAGGGGAGGATGATGCAGTGCGAAATTAAACTAAACGACTTACCTTAGGTCGCGAATCTCAGAAACGCGATTCCATCTAGGTCGCTCCAGTTTCTTGAATCGCACTTCCTCCATAGGTCGCTCTGCAAGTTTCTTTAAGTCGAATTCCGACCTAAATCTAAGTCGCGAACGACCTATTTCTTCACCTCGAGCTAACTCTAAGTCGTTGCCATGCTATCCTTCACCGCGAGCTAACCCTAGATCGCGAACGACTTATTTTATGTCGCGCGATTTCTCTGAATTCCTCCTCCCAAGGTCGCGAACGAGCAGAGCTCCGACCTAACCCAAGTCGCGAAGGAAGTACGAGAAAGAAGATTGCCAATGCCTTTGCCTTAAGTCGCGAACAAGCAAACAACTTACAAAGCTCCAGCCCTAGGTCGCTACCGTGCTTTTTAGGTCGCAAATCATTATCTCGCAAAGCCCTAGGTCGCGAACGAGAGTCGCTGTCGTGTGTCCAGTTAAGGCGCAAAACTTTAAGTCGCTGATGATCTGTCGAATGCTATCTCGGAAGCTTAAGTCGCTTCCAATTTCCAACCTAGGTCGCGTGTGATTTCTTTAGGTCGCCAGAAGTACTTCGCGAAGAATGATAAGTCGCTGAAGTCTGATGGCAGAGATGTTAAGTCGCAAAGTTTACTTTAGGTCGTTACTTTCTTAAGTCGTAAGTCGTTCGTTGATTTTAGGTCGCTAATGTTTGTTTGTTAAGTCGTGAAGTTTTGTTAAGTCGTAGTATGTTGTAATTACTGTTGAAGGTCATGTAACGACCTAAGTGTTGTATTTTCTTTGTTGAGTCGTTAAGTCGTATACGACTTATGGGAGTTGTGTGTTGTAAAAATTTCTATAAATAGGGATGTGCGTCATTTGTAAAGGGGTTGTTGATTTGAATAAAATTTCCTTTGTTAGCTTTGTGCTTTCATCCAATTAGTAGTCGAGTGTGATCTCCTATCTCCACCTTCAGTCAATCGAGTGCGCTCGATTCAACGATCGTGAAGCCAATTCGCGGTATCAAGTGCGCTTGATCAACGCTCGAAGAATTGAAGATCTACTTTCACGGTATCGTGATCGATCAACGTGACGTAGATAGCTAAAATTCGGTATCTTCAGATCAACGAATTTGGGCATTTCAGTATTCATCAATCCACCGATTGCTACGTTCATCGTATCATCAATTTTTGTATTCCGCCGCTGCGTTAGTGCTCCTACACCATCGCATGTTTGGGGCAACGATATGATTGGAAGCGCGCTAGAACTCGAGTTTAATGTAGAAAGCCAAATGTCATACCGTAGTGTTCAACTACATCGAAGACTGCAAAATGATCTCATAGATCACCTTTGGAGGTTTTCTGGAAAACAGTGAAACTATATTTCTGTTCTTACTTTTCCTACTGTTGTTTATGTTGTTGTTACTTATTATTGTTATTGTAATCTGTTTATGTATAATTAACCTAATTTTGTTATAATCTTTTTTTCAATGTAATGCAATTTCAATGAAAATACTTATATTAATAATTGCTTGCATTCAAAACACAATACAAATAACGGTAATTAAAAGATACAAAGGTTGTAAAAACGGTAATTCATTTAATGACCCTCTTCAAGTCTACGTCTCATAATTTCTCTCCTTCTTTGCTCCGTATACTGCAGTTGTTCTGCAGACATGTGTGACGTATCCATGAACATTATTGCATCTTCATCTCTTAGCCGGTTTCCAGCAAGAAGTTGATCCATTCTTGATAACTTTTCTTGGTGTTGAATTGCTCGAGTGTCAATTGCCCGGTTAAATCTATCTTCAGATTCAAGCAGGAGTTTTTTAATTTCTACTTGATCCGCTGCAGCAGTCTGCTTCTTTTTGGCCGCTTTTGCTCCCTGTGGCCTAACAAAATGATCTTCGGTTGGGGTTGGGCCTTCTTTTGATCCTAAACCGTAGCTTCCTTGCGATTCCCTAGGACTAGAGCTTTCTCCAACTCTAGGCGTTTTACCCCGACCACTGTTTGATTGAACTTGTTGAACGATTTTCTAAAGCAATGAGTTCCATTTAACGTGCTCGACCAACATGTCATAAACATGCATGAACTGATAAAAATGTGGTGCTTGTTTACTATCAGGTTTATAGATTTGTTTGAACAACTTGTTTGCGGTCATTCTCTGTTAAAAAAATAACTAGTATACTTAGAGAACTATGATAAAAAATAGAACAATGAAATTATATTATATTGAAGCTTACTAAATGCGTTTCATTTCCAAATCTACTAGGATTCGTTTGCTTTAGCTTGAACATTTGAGAATCGAACGTTTGCGTTTGACGATTTATTTTTCCATAATGACCTTTGACTGAAGATAGCGTTCTTTTCCGATCGATGTTCTTCCGATTGTAGCAATTAGTAATTTTGCCCCAAAAAGACTCACCACTTTGATCGGTCCCTCGAATAGGATCGACTGAGGGTGCACAGTAAATATAGCAAAGATCGTAGTCTTCCGCAGCGCTCCAACTTGCATTAGTTACTTCTCCCCCAATCGGAATCGTAACGTCTTGTAAGTCGTAATCTTCAAAACTGGACCTTGCAACATCGACGTTGAAATCGAAGTACATTTTCAGTTGAGATTAGTGGCAGTAAAAAATTGTAATGGAGGAAGAAAATTGGTTGTGAATGGAAGAAGATGGGAGAGTTATATTTGAAGGGAAAAAAAATGGCCGTTGGAAGGCGACCGTAGGGACTGAGTGGGCGCCTGTTAAACAGGCGCCTGGATGCCACAGGCGCCTGTTGAATAGGCGACTCATCCAATTACATTTTCCCGAACCATAGCCCCACCTTTCTGCACCTTCAGGGATTCTCGTACTCTGTTGGAGTGCTTTCTGGGTGCGGATTCGAGAATTCTAAAACTGTTGGAGTTGCTCTTAGTACAAGAAATGTACTTAACAATATATGTTGAAATAAAGAGCATACCTCACATGTCTCATAGTACAATAACATAAATTATGGTACAAAGAAATTTAGAAATGACAAATGTACATCTACAAGACATAATTAGAATATGATTGTAATTTGGGTTGTACATAAATTACTGAATAGTGCAAATGTAAATCACTATGGTTGATCACAACATTTCTTATTCAGCTCTAATATATCTGAGAAACAACCAGGAATAAGTTATACATACATACATGTACAAATTTAGTGTAAAGTAATGTATATATGTAAAACGTTTCAAAGTTTTAATGTATGGTGATTACCGAAAGCTATCCTGTGCACATGTGCAATATGGGTACTTAACTTCTATTCATCATATCATGTCTATGATATCATGTTTATAGGCTGATGGATCAAAGTACAAAGCTGGTATGGAGAACAATTGAGTGCTTTGCACATGTATTGAAATAGTCAACTATAAACTATATTAAAATCATGCAAAGTCAATCGATTGCAGCAAAACAGTTAGTACCCATGGTGCAGCATATAGCTAGACATAAAACGTCGTAGATCAACTATATAGTTACATGCATCATTAACCTTTTTACAAAAAGTTTCCTGATGGAGCTAATATATATTTGGTATGGCTTTGCATCAACTTTGTGATAGATTTTGGTTTTGTGTTTTAATGAACCAAAAATAATAATTTACAAAAAGTAAGCACATTAATAGGTGGTTTTTTGGTTTTATTTTACTCTGGTCCAATTATTTTACTTTTCTTGAATCAAAATATAACGGCCTAAACAATTAGGCATTTTAATGTCTAAGAATATTCTTCTAAATGGACAGATTTGCCCATGAGAATTATAATGAATTTCCAAAATGTACTAACAATAAACCAACTTATTGAAAAACAAATTTCAACCCGGTTTGGCCAACTTGAACATACTCAAGTTATAAAATTGAACATAAGTATATAATAATTTCAATTATGAACATACTAACAGGGTTGACAATTTAGACTGCAAAACGAAAGATCATGAGTTTTACGAATTTCGAATCGTACTTGTTGTGCAACCATTATAATTAACTTTCTATAGGTGAACACATCACTCCATGTCGACGAAAGCAATTACCGCATCCAGAGACGGAGCCAGGATTTGATGTCTCCCCGGGCTAATCAAACATTTTAACTCATAAGCTTAAAGAAAAATTAATAAAACAACACCAAAAATATATAATAAGTTCAAGAAACGTTAATTTCTAAAATGATATAAAGTATTGAACATAAACTGTACTGAATTGAAAAAGGAAGAATATGATGAAAAGGCGTTTGAAATTAATCGTGCATAAATATAATATTGTATAGCAAATTTACCCGGGCTGTAGCCCAGGGTAATCAAACCATGCATAGATCTGTCCCTGACCGCATCAAAAGAATTCAAATAGGCATAACATAACACACACAAAATTCAAATGCTAAAATTAATATTGTATTCTTCCACAAAATTGAAAATAATTGTTGATATAAAGGATTAAACAAACATGTCTTGATAAAATTCATACATCCAATAACCAATGGTTCATGCATTACAAACTCTTGTACGGATCTTAATATTTATTACCACTATAGACTTATAGTCATGCTATATCAGGATGGAACATATTTTTAACCTTATCAGCATTCACATTGCCAAAATACACAGCACACCATTGTTCGTAGGTGATAAATGTTATATTACCATGCGTCAAAAATTGAAATTAAATGGCTTTCTACTTCATAAAATATGTATGAGGAAAAAACTGATATAATGAAATGTAGGGTATAAAAAATTCAAACATGCATAACTTAATGATTTTTCCCGGAATCAAAATTTAGTACTGTATTATTATGCAAAGATGATATAGATAGTGAAATCTGGTAGGCTCGGCCCATAGCAACAAAACAGGTAATCAACAATAACATATTACGAAAATAGGTAATATCTGGAGGGGAATCTGACCAGTTTCTTCATTGATCTGACTGGATAAAATGGACGATCGACGAAGCTGTTTGAAATGATTCAGTTTAACTTTTTTTACATCTAAACCGAGTGGAAATTCATCATCAAATCAACGTTACAGCTAATTTCATTGACGTCGGCCGAGAAGGAAATTGAATCAGTAAAAAGTCGCACGAGTTGAAAGAGCAGTAGGTAAATCAAAATAGATTGAGAAGGGTTTAGGAATAACTGCTAGTGTAGGAGAAAGAGGGAATTTTTGTGGAAGCGGTTCAAGTGCAATCTATTGGTATTACAGGGAAACTAGGATGACCCAGTGCTCCACACATGGCGGTTTGGGATAGTTTGTCAATTGGAGGATATTAGACGGCAGTGAATACATTTATTCATTTAATATTACTCTGTTATAAAAATAAGGTTTGAATTTGCATATTGGTAGCACATTTGGATTCTGTTACGAACAAATTAAAAAATGAAGCAAAGAACATTGTTGCATAAGTTTATCATGTCCAGTAAAAAAAAACGAGTATCTCAACTAAGATTAATATTTTTAACCCAACGTTTGAAAACTTGAATCAAAGTAGTACAACACATATCTTCCACTGTAGACAATAACAGGACTAACATTATCAACAAACTCAAACTCGTCTCCTCTTTTTTCACTTTCTTCTCCACATATCAGGCATCCCATTCTTCAACTTAGCTTTATCTGCCCTTTTTGGGGATCAATCCTACCAACTTTATGTCCTTTCCTCCTCGTCCTTTCCGTCCTCTACACTCGTTTCAGTGGATCATGTAACAGTCCTCTCCAGCTAAAAGTATTTCTTTTCTGAGTCATGCACATTTTCTAGCGCAAGAGCAAGATGGTTCCATGCTTTGAGAGAAAGAGCTTTCCATCACTTCTCATAAATTTATGTATATCATTAGCGAATTGTAAGCAACTTATTGTATCAACTATCATATTTATAATGTACAGCAATCCAATCACCACTTGTGCACCACTCCCATGTTCATGTAAGCGTAACAAAAATTCCAGTATGCTTAACATAAAACATCCTAGTATGCATTACTATCATTAATTGCAAATGAATAAATGCTTGCTACAATAAATTATTATCAACCCATGCAACCGGCACAAAATAATAGTTTATAAAAACGAACACTTTGCAGGCATACATCAATGACAAAGAATGTTATCAATCCCTATGCATTTCAGCTGGACATATTTTTTATATAACACTGAAGGGAGATACAATGTTATGCACTTACACTACTTTATTATATGGACTACAGGTTAGTAATTTACTGATAGGTTTAATAGTCATTCAAAGGTAAACAGAGGTGAAATTTTCATAAATTTTAATCCAACAGCTTAATATCTCCATGTCATGTACCAGAATCGTAACATATCAAAAAGATAAATCAACAACAAACCTTTACTTGGCAACCTCCCCACCGGCTTCCTTGAGATCTCCTTTGGTGAAAATCAATCCAACATTTCCCTGCACAAAAACCAAACATACAGCTCATAAAAAGTTAATCACTAATACAATTGTAATAATAAAAAGTGATCACCATACATAAAAAGTCAATAAGAAAAACATCATACCACAAGCAACCGAATAAGATTATAAGATATCCTTTGTTGCCAGTTTCCTCAACACAAACTCTAATGCAACGCTAATCAAAGTATTATTCTCCATCAAAACAACTTAGTCGCCTCTCAACCTCTTACGAATATGTTGAAGCTATAACTGTACTAGATTCAAAACTTACATCAATACAATCAAATGTTATAAATGTATTGGACATATCATGACCATATTTTAGCCAACCTATGTATGATTCTGTAAGATGTTACACTACAAGAAAATATAATTTTGATCGCAACACAGAACAGCGTTGGAAAGCTTCTTGTTATCTTTGACTACATGCACTTACAAAAATAGCATGTTTACATGCTACATCATGCGAGCCTTCTCCATTAAGACCAAAATATAAAGGAAAAAGCGGTAAATATTTTCCTTCCCTCCCATTACCCTTACTCTACGTTTTGCTCCCAAAACCTCTTTTCCCACTTTGTTTAGAAGGCCCTTACAACCTCCTTTCTTTCTCGATTTAACCTCTAAGTCATTGATTGACCTTGATTTGGAAGCCCTAACATCTCCTATTTCCACTGAAGGAAACCCTAACTCAGGTAAACTATTTTAACTTTTATTTTTTTTACCTAATTCTATATGTTCAATTTGTTCGTTTTGCATTTTTTTAGTCCTTTTGATTTATTAATTTAACCTATTCAATTTAATTAGTTCGATTAATGGTTAGGTTATATTTAAAGTATACAGTATTGCAGGAACAACATTGTTCTATGTATTACTTGGCTGCTTAAGATATGAAGCATTTGAAAGTAAAGCCCCATGCAATATTCTTACAGGATTTTATGAGCCCTTTTGGTTAATTGATAAAGCTAATCTTCCAGTGATTATACACCTTAGGGGAGTATACAAGGCATAATGTTTTTTCACTTCTTTATTTTTTTAGTAAGTTAATGCCAGATTGATATGAAACGTGATTTCTTTCAAATGTATGCATTTAACATATCGTATTGATGTTTTACTGGTATATCAGATTAATAAGAAATAATCTTTTAATATGAACTCAAGATTGATTTTTAATGATGTGAAATGATAAACCCTTAGATACTATCTTAGATCTCAATCAATTTTAGATAAACGTTTTTTTTTTTTGAAAAATAGGAAATATATATAAATAGGAGGAGAAAAAGCGCCTTTCTCCGGTGGCTAACACAAAAGGCGGAGCATATGAAGGACATATACTCCCCAAACCAAAAAAAGATAAAATAAAAGCAGAAAGACCTGAACTAAAGCCATAGCAAAAAGCAACATGCCTGCTAGGCCACAACAACAACAAAAACAGAAAAAAAAGCCCACCGACAAACACCAACCCGCCTTAACCCGAAGGTAAAGGCCAGACCTCCAATCTCAGCCAACAAAGAGAACTAATCGATCTGTAGAAGAAACATAAAGCAGATCCCTGAGCAAGGATAGTCCCACTGAAAATCAATAGCACGACGAAAAACTCCGTCACAGATCAACAACAAGCAGATAACCCTGTAAACCCGATCCATGGATGGCGAAGGAGGCTAATGCCACATATCAACCAAAGAGACCGAGAAGCCAAACCAGGACAGGACAAAAAGATGCAGCGAAGAACCACCACCGAAACTACAAAAGCAATCCCCAAAAACAGCCAACCTAAGCACACTCCCGTAAAGGTAGCGAACAGGGAAACCTGAAAAAAAACACTAGCGAACGCATTAAAACCAAAACAGCGGGGGGGATCAAATATTTAAGTTTTCAACTATAGAAACATGTGTATTTTCCTCTTACTCTCTTGATAGGAGTAACAGACTGATATGTACCTTACTTTTTATTGTATTGATATTTCTTTTCAAACATATCAATCAACATACTATCCTTTCACAACAAGATTAAATGGCTATTCCAACGGCTCGTAGCCATTGGCGGCCGTTGGAAGCCGTTGGAATAGCCGTGGGAATAATCAATGCTTTCCAACGGCTTCCAACGGAACCAACAGATATTTTCCAACAGTTATTCCAACGGCCTCCAACGGTTAATAGCCGTTGGAAACCGTTACAAGCCGTTTGAATAAAACGTCCAATAAGCCGTTGGAAACTGTGACGCCCCACCTCTATGCTCACAATAACAAATAGTATTAAAAGAAATACTGTCTGTTATCACGAAGAATAAGGCTGGATAGGAGCGGCCATCCGTAGTTGGCCTTACACTAGTATTGGTTACCTCGATAGGAGTGGTATATATTTTTCTTTTTTCATCTCTTATTTATTTACTCCCATCGACATACCCAATTCCAGTATAAAACGAACTACGATGGTTCATAATAGTTTAGGACATTATATATAATAATAACACAGATACAAAGAATGCGGAACACAGATAATAAAAGTCTCATATATATATAACTGATGTCAGTTACAATATAGTTGACACTATACATATGATACAACTACAACTGTCGACTCTGAAAATTATATACACAAGTACATTATCAACTAATATACATGAGTACATATCATCCTATACAATGACACGACTACTACAAAAAGACGCAGACCACTTCAAAAGATGTGAAAAGTCTTCATAGTCCAAACAGCAACTCAAAGCAAGAAATCTACAACCTGAAATAACTCGGGTGTGACCCGAGTATTACATTTAAAAGAAAATAATACACGGGTCAGTCTAATTCAAACTCAGTTATTAGTGCATAGAAGCAGTAATAATCAAACATCAAATAAACGACAGTCACAGAAATCTCGTATATCCGACTCCTCGATAAAAGAATCGGATAACGGCAGATATAACACTAACAGTGTTAAACAACAAATCAACAATCCAAATCAATTTAAACAATTGAAATGTCAATTTAAAACATCAATGCTGATTGGATGCAGTACACGCTAACGTGTACTGCCTCGCCAATACAGCCTATGAAATACTCAGAAGATCAATGAATCCAAAAGAAAACGGATCCAACTCAAATCAAAATGAACCATTTCCATATACAGCTTCAAAATATTGAATTTAACCAACGAAACAATTTAACAATCGAAATATCAACTAAATCAGTCAATCCTGCTAGGGCTGCAGTACACGCACGCGTGTACTGCCTCGCCACTACAAAACAACCCAAATCAATTGTGGACATTGGGCAATGTAACAACATGCACAAGTGAGACATGTGTAGCAGACACACATACTCAGAAACTACAACTTCAAATAACTCAAAGGCAATCAAGCCAAATCAACACCGTATACAACTAAAGGCAGAAAATCAAGGGTCTGGCATCAACAAAGACTCAAGACAGTCAAGGAAGCAAAACTCAAACCAGAATAACAAGTTTAGTTAAAACTGCAACTGGAAAAGCAGCTTAACAACAAGTGATCTAGCCGGGCTAAACTGATGTCACATAGTTCAAGCAATATCACAGGAGATACCAGAATGAACCAAACTACAAGATGAATAAATAAAGACCAGAAGTACAGAATCAATGACAACTACAAAGCAACTGCAACAATATCAAGTAAAGGCAACAGACTCAAGAGACTAAGGTATGTCAAAGTCAGGTTCAAGTGACAACAAGATCAACCAATGTACACAGTGGCTACAGGGAAATCCAATACAACTGCAACCATGATCAGGCAAAGTCTATGGAGACCAGAGCATAGGAATATGCAGACTTAAGCTACAATACAAGGTCAAGTCTTTACCAAAAACGGTGACAGGCCGGAACATCTCAAAACAACAGTCAAAGTGTCGAAGACACAACCGTGAATTTAATGACCAATTCAAATCACGACCATAGTCGACAAAGGATCAGGTTAAATACCAGAAGAACAACATCATGGTGGTCAACGTTGCAAGGAACACGACCAAACAGTTCAATATCGAAGCCATGACAACCACGAAAAATCAACAGTTCAAATCAATACAAAGCAACAGTCGAAGTGAAGCAATGCAGACTTAAGCTACAAGTAATCAGATCATCAGAATGCAATTACAGGTTATACAACAGAGATGTACAACTCATGAATGAACATGTACAAGTGAACAAGTAACAAGGCAGAGCAGTTTAACAACAAGTGAAGCAACAGTGGAAACATGATAGTAGTACACACAGGAAGGCAGAAAACCAGGCTATGATCAATCAAATATCAAGGAAGTGGTCAAAAGTCAGAGAAGTCACAGAATTTACAGATGGCTAGAAAATCCCAGTCGAAGATGACCAGAAACATAATATCAATGCCTTAGATCAACAGTGATGAACAAAGATGAATCAACAAGCACTACAAAGGCTACAGGTCAGAAGCTCAAATCATTGCACAACAACATGGGTCAAAATCAAACAAGTCAAGATGAATACAAGTTCATCATGTAGCAGTGAAATTCGAAGTTAAGAACAATAGCTACAACTCAATTACAAGCTCAACTAATCAAGTGAAACAATACAGCAATGAAAGCAAACCAGACTACAAGAAGTAAACATCATCATATGAATAGTTTCAAAACAATTTAGCAGAGATGGTTTCAAAGCATGTCACTGTTTTAACAAGATCAAGCAACAGTTTTTAAATAGACATGTTACAGTTTCAAAATCACTTCAAATGAACAAAGTCGCAAAAAGGTCGGAGTATCAAAACAGTGGTAGCAGGTTCGAATGAAGCACAACGGCACGAGATCAAACCAAAAATCAACAACAACTACAGTTTGAATCAAACTCTGCCGATGCCATCAGAAATTCATTACAAAAACAGTGAATTTACGTATAGTCACAAAAATATACGAATTCAAACAAAGTCAGAAATCATTTAGTGAAGGAATTCAGACATACAAAAATCAAGGACCTCAAAGCAATATAAACGGTAGAACGAATTAGATGTGAGTAATCGAAATTACTCACCTTGTTCGAAGCGGAGACGAATTCGACCAGATAGAAGCGTCGTTCGCCAAAGCAAGGTTAAGGTCATCGATGGAACGAGTCACAAAAGTTGGCGTCTTCAGTTTTGAAGAAGCCCTAGCTTCGAAAGAGGGACGAACGAGAGACAGAGCCACCATTTTTTTTTCTTTTAATCGTTTGTTTTCTAGGGTTAGCGAAATTGAATGGGGAAAAAGAACGAGTACTGTCCTTATTAAATTATCACAGCACCCCACAACTTGGGCCAGGATTTAAAGCCCACAAACCCCTAATGAATTGTAGAAGAATTTACAACCGATTAAAACATTTAACAACAATTAACCAACAGATTAATCGTTTACTGACAAAATTAATTAATGCGAAACCTCGGGTTGTTACAGACTCCTCTCCTTATAAAAATTGCGTCCCCGCAATTTTCATAATTAAGGTTGTCGATAACAATTATTTTTCTACCATAAACAGGTTAAGCTAGAAAATAAAGGTCAAAACACAAACGCCAAAGAAATCTTTCCATTTCATAAAAGAGATTCACAAATTCTCAACAAAATCTAGCTATCAGATAGATAATCAGAAAATAACAAAGCTGAATAAATGCAATCATCAGCAATATTCAATTATCATTTAGATAATTAAAAATACAGAAATCTCAAAACAGCAATATCCAATTGTCGATACGATAGTTAGAAAACAGCAAAATCTAATTATCAACAAAAGATGATTAGAAAGAGCAAATCACAATTCGCAAAGCTGCAAATATCTAGTTACCCAATCAATTAACTAGAAAACACAAACTTTATATCAGCAAACTCTAACTATCAACAGAGATAGAAAGAAAACAGCAATTCAATAAAAATCATCATACTCTAGAATCAACTAGAGACTAGAAAATCTCATATCAATAAAATCAGCAATCAACCAATATCTAATTAACAAAAACGATAATCAGAAATCTCAAATCAACAAATATCTAATTATCAAAAACGATAATCAAATTTCAAATCAACAAATATTCGATCATCAAAAGCGACAATTAAATCCCAAATCAGCAAATATTTAATTATCAAAAGCGATAATTAAATCTCAAATCAGCAAATATTTAATTATCACAAGCGATAATTAAATCTCAAATCAGCAAATATTTAATTATCACAAGCGATTATTAAATCCCAAATCAACAAATATTTAATTATCAAAAGCGATAATTAAATCTCAAATCAACACATATTTAATTATCACAAGCGATAATTAAATCTCAAATCAGCAAATATTTAATTATCACAAGCGATAATTAAATCTCAAATCAGCAAATATTTAATTATCACAAGCGATAATTAAATCCCAAATCAACAAATATTTAATTATCAAAAGCGATACTTAAATCTCAAATCAGCAAATATTTAATTATCACAAGCGATAATTAAATCTCAAATCAGCAAATATTTAATTATCACAAGCGATAATTAAATCTCAAATCAGCAAATATTTAATTATCACAAGCGATAATTAAATCCCAAATTAACAAATATTTAATTATCAAAAGCGATACTTAAATCTCAAATCAGCAAATATTTAATTATCACAAGCGATAATTAAATCTCAAATCAGCAAATATTTAATTATCACAAGCGATAATTAGAAACAACAAATATCTATTTATCAAAAACGATAATCAGAAACAACAAATATCTAATTATCACAAGTGATAATTAGAAACAACAAATATCCGATTATCAAAAACGATAATCAGAAACAACAAATATCTAATTATCACAAGCGATAATTAGAAACAACAAATATCCGATTATCAAAAACGATAATCAGAAACAACCAATATCTAATTATCACAAGCGATAATTAGAAACAACAAATATTTAATTATGATACGATAATTAAATCTCATAACATCAGATATCTAATTACCTGTAGATAATTAGAAACAACAAATATCTAGAAAGCAATTAAGAAGACTAGAAAATCAACATAAAAGCTTGGATCGATCCCATCAGATGGTGAGTTTTTAATTCGCCGCACGTGCATCAACAAATGGCCGAAGCCTACCAAGTACTCAACATAATTTTGGCGCCCATCAGATTGACTCAAAGGTCCACAGAGTGACCCGAATGTCTAGTACTGGTATTTGACCCGAAGGTCCATCAGAGTGGCCTGAAAGCCCAACAAATGACCCGAAGGTCCAACAAATGACCCGAAGGTCCAACAAAGTGGCTCGAAAGCACACAAATCATCAGAATCATCAAAACATCAAATATTTCAATTAACGAGTCCGAAATTAACCGAAATAGCAAACGCACATGTCCCATGCCACGTGTTTTACTAAATCGTTTGATTCTCTTGATCGTTTCCTTGAAAGTGCAAAATTGTGTATTTTGTAAAAATACATTTCACATTCTCAAACGGACAAGTCCAGAATTAAGCGAATCAGTAAAAGAAAGGGGTCATAGTCCTCGATTTTGCTGAAACGTTTAAATCGCTTCCTCATTCTTTTGAAAGCGCAAACTGTCAAATTCCTGAAAACAATTTTTATTTATTTTATACAAATAACAATTCACATTCTCAACTGAACAAGTCCGGAGTTAAGCGAATCAGTAAAAGAAAGGGGTCATAGTCCTCGATTTTGCTGAAACGTTTAAATCGCTTCCTCATTCTTTTGAAAGCGCAAACTGTTAAAATTTTTATAAAACAATTTCCATTTTTAAAACGATTTTCAGTACACGTGATTAAAGCAACAATAATAGTAACAATTTCGAAAAGGAAATTGTACTTCCCAAAACACCGTAAAACGAATCTCAAAATCAGCATTGCGGAATAACCGCTTGAAAATCCACTTTTTTTTTCAATTTGACGGTTACTGAAGCCAAAGCGACAGAAATTTTTAAACGTCAAAATCTCATCAAAATAATTTACACCAAAATGTAACACCAGTGAATTTTCATTCATTAAAATTGTCAACTACACACCGTGCTTCAAAATATAGCACTAGTGTAAAAATCTCGTTATAAAGGTAACGGCAACAAAATACGTTTCATAACCAAGCATCGGTTCAACGTAAAATTAATGCAGTAACGTGCAACTCAAATCTGCATGTACTACAAAATAAACAAAGAAATCATTCGAATATATCTTCAATGAAGATAATTCAAAACAGCAAAATCTAATCAATATTTGATTAGCATAAAAGAAAATCAGCAGAAATCTCAACAATAATCACATAACTGCAATCGTTTCGAATCCTCAATTCGGATTCGAAATTCTCAAAGAAACAAAATAAATACAGCTATGTAAACACAATTGAAATTTATTTCAATTTCATATTTTGATTTTTAAATCAAAAAGATTATCGGTTGTACTCAGCGAAGACAGTTTCACTGTTTCCGCTGCGCACTCTAATAAACAGTACCCAAATCAATCAAATCAACAAAACACAATTTCACTTTTATTTTTAAATAAAGATATTTAAAATTTCATCATAATTTCAAAACTTTAGTTTTGACTCAAAGCACAAATAAAAACATCGACCAATAGTTGTAACATATGTTCTATCTAAGTTATGTTTATATTATGTCCATAAACCCCAAGCTCTGATACCAACTGTGATGCCCCACCTCTATGCTCACAATAACAAAGAGTATTAAAAGAAATACTGTCTGTTATCACGAAGAATAAGGCTGGATAGGAGCGGCCATCCGTAGTTGGCCTTACACTAGTATTGGTTACCTCGATAGGAGTGGTATATATTTTTCTTTTTTCATCTCTTATTTATTTACTCCCATCGACATACCCAATTCCAGTATAAAACGAACTACGATGGTTCATAATAGTTTAGGACATTATATATAATAATAACACAGATACAAAGAATGCGGAACACAGATAATAAAAGTCTCATATATATATAACTGATGTCAGTTACAATACAGTTGACACTATACATATGATACAACTACAACTGTCGACTCTGGAAATTATATACACAAGTACATTATCAACTAATATACATGAGTACATATCATCCTATACAATGACACGACTACTACAAAAAGACGCAGACCACTTCAAAAGATGTGAAAAGTCTTCATAGTCCAAACAGCAACTCAAAGCAAGAAATCTACAACCTGAAATAACTCGGGTCTGACCCGAGTATTACATTTAAAAGAAAATAATACACGGGTCAGTCTAATTCAAACTCAGTTATTAGTGCATAGAAGCAATAATAATCAAACATCAAATAGACGACAGTCACAGAAATCTCGTATATCCGACTCCTCGATAAAAGAATCGGATAACGGCAGATATAACACTAACAGTGTTAAACAACAAATCAGCAATCCAAATCAATTTAAACAATTGAAATGTCAATTTAAAACATTAATGCTGATTGGCTGCAGTACACGCTAACGTGTACTGCCTCGCCAATACAGCCTATGAAATACTCAAAAGATCAATCAATCCAAAAGCAAATGGATCCAACTCAAATCAAAATGAACCATTTCCAAATACAGCTTCAAAATATTTAATTTAACCAACGAAACAATTTAACAATCGAAATATCAACTAAATCAGTCAATCCTACTAGGGCTGCAGTACACGCACGCGTGTACTTCCTCGCCACTACAAAACAACCCAAATCAATTGAGGACATTGGGCAATGTAACAACATGCACAAGTGAGACATGTGTAGCAGACACACATACTCAGAAACTACAACTTCAAATAACTCAAAGGCAATCAAGCCAAATCAACACCGTATACAACTGAAGGCAGGAAATCAAGGGTCTGGCATCAACAAAGACTCAAGACGGTCAAGGAAGCAAAACTCAAACCAAAATAACAAGTTTAGTTAAAACTGCAACTGGAAAAGCAGCTTAACAACAAGTGATCTAGCCGGGCTAAACTGAAGTCACATAGTTCAAGCAATATCACAGGAGATACCAGAATGAACCAGACTACAAGATGAATAAACAAAGACCAGAAGTACAGAATCAGTGACAACTACAAAGCAACTGCAACAATATCAAGTAAAGGCAACAGACTCAAGAGACTAAGGTATGTCAAAGTCAGGTTCAAGTGACAGCAAGATCAACCAATGTACACAGTGGCTACAGGGAAATCCAATACAACTACAACCATGATCAGGCAAAGTCTATGGAGACCATAGCATAGGAATGTGCAGACTTAAGCTACAATACAAGGTCAAGTCTTTACCAAAAACGGTGACTGGCCGGAACATTTCAAAACAACAGTCAAAGTGTCGAAGACACAACCGTGAATTTAATGACCAATTCAAATCACGACCATAGTCGACAAAGGATCAGGTTAAAAACCAGAAGAACAACATCGTGGTGGTCAACGTTGCAAGGAACACGACCAAACAGTTCAATATCGAAGCCATGACAACCACAAAAATCAACAGATCAAATCAATACAAAGCAACAGTCGAAGTGAAGCAATGCAGACTTAAGCTACAAGTAATCAGATCATCAGAATGCAACTACAGGTTATACAACAGAGATGTACAACTCATGAATGAACATGTACAAGTGAACAAGTAACAAGGCAGAGCAGTTTAACAACAAGTGAAGCAACAGTGGAAACATGATAGCAGTACATACAGGAAGGCAGAAAACCAGGCTATGATCAATCAAATATCAAGGCAGTGGTTAAAAGTCAGAGAAGTCACAGAATTTACAGATGGCCAGAAAATCCCAGTCGAAGATGACCAGAAACATAATATCAATGCCTTAGATCAACAGTGATGAACAAAGATGAATCAACAAGCACTACAAAGGCTACAGGTCAGAAGCTCAAATCATTGCACAACAACATGGGTTAGAATCAAACAAGTCCAGATGAATACAAGTTCATCATGTAGCAGTGAAATTCGAAGTTAAGAACAACAGCTACAACTCAATTACAAGCTCAATTAATCAAGTGAAACAATACAGCAATGAAAGCAAACTAGACTACAAGAAGTAAACATCATCATATGAATAGTTTCAAAACAATTTAGCAGAGATGGTTTCAAAGCATGTCACTGTTTTAACAAGATCAGGCAACAGTTTTTAAATAGACATGTTACAGTTTCAAAATCACTTCAAATGAACAAAGTCGCAAAAAGGTCCGAGTATCAAAACAGTGGTAGCAGGTTCGAACGAAGCACAATGGCACGAGATCAAACCAAAAATCAACAACAACTACAGTTTGAATCAAACTCTGCCGATGCCATCAGAAATTCATTACTAAAACAGTGAATTTACATATAGTCACAAAAATATACGAATTCAAACAAAGTCAGAAATCATTTAGTGAAGGAATTCAGACATACAAAAATCAAGGACCTCAAAGCAATATAAACGGTAGAACGAATTAGATGTGAGTAATCGAAATTACTCACCTTGTTCAAAGCGGAGACGAATTCGACCAGATAGAAGCGTCGATCGCCAAAGCAAGGTTGAGGCCATCGATGGAACGAGTCACAAAAGTTGGCGTCTTCAGTTTTGAAGAAGCCCTAGCTTCGAAAGAGGGACGAACGAGAGACAGAGCCACCATTTTTTTTTCTTTTAATCGTTTGTTTTCTAGGGTTAGCGAAATTGAATGGGGGAAAAAGAACGAGTACTGTCCTTATTAAATTATCACATCACCCCACAACTTGGGCCAGGATTCAAAGCCCACAAACCCCTAATGAATTGTAGAAGAATTTACAACCGATTAAAACATTTAACAACAATTAACCAACAGATTAATCCTTTACTGACAAAATTAATTAATGCGAAACCTCGGGTTGTTACAGAAACTGTTGGAAATCTGGGTTCATTTTGCTGTACAACAACAAGCCTATTCACCTTCCAGCCACACCATTTCCAATCCATTCCATTTCCAATAAATTTCCAATACATTTCCAATCCATTCCATACATATATATCAATATCAATATAAACAACACACATAAATCAATTAAACACCAATATAAACAAACCAAACCATTCAAACATCATAAATCGTATCATCAACGTAAATACCAACATAACATGTCAACAAACCACGTACATACCATCAAAATATCGTTCTCACCCACTCCGTACCAATATATACAACATTAAAACACATAATAACCATCTCCAAGTCAGTATATACATCGTTCAAACACAAACAATAAAAAGCATACCTCCTCAAGCATCTTCGTCGTCGCCTCCGGAAGCACCAGACGACGAAGGAAAGGTACCATGATTCTGCACATACTCCGCAAGCTTTTGATTCAGCTGCTCCATCAGTACAGCTCGCAGACGATTCTCCTCCTGTAGCTGCTCAATCATAGCTCTAAGCTCCTTAATTTCTTCTTTGTCTTGGGCCTTTTGAGCTTGTCAAGCCTGCAAATAGAAATAATAGCATAAGGGTTGTCTCAGCATATAAAATATTATAACACTATATATCTAAACGCTAATTTGTTGTACATATGTAAAAGGATTAATTACCGTTACGTTCCCGAAGCCATAACGTCTACTCCGCTGCGTCGAATCCATAACAGCGTCAAATATGTTATCTTGCTCCTCCTGTGTCAACTCATCACGACCAGACTGCTGAAGCGCATAAGCCCATGCCTCCTGTAACCTTGACTATAATGAAAAAAAAACAATTTCAGTTGAAAAATAGTAGAATGTAATTTTTATTTTACATAGCTAGTAATTAATAAACTTATCGATGTAAGTATTAGAAATTAAAAAACGCATACATATGCCTCAGTCGCCTTATCCTGATCACCCCACTGATATATGATTTTGCCAGACTCGTCTACTTGCCTAGATGCGTGGGTATGAGCAAATAAGTCCACTAAGCCAACGGGATGTCCATAAGCTCGTTCCTGCAATTGATAATTTGGATAATTTAACTCCACATAACTAATTACTGAACCGATCAATATACAAATGTGATAATAGATAAATTTACCAAATCTTCGCGGTGATGCTGGAAAGATTTGGAGCCTCCACGATGAGTTACTGGATTCCTGCTCCTGTTTGCTGAGTTTCTTTCTGACTCCTCCTGCAAATTTACAATGAATAATTATTTATTAAATGTTAAAAAAATTACTGAGATTCATTATAGATTTACCTTGAACTCCTCAGAGTTCCACCAGTCAACCCACTTATCCCATACAGCCGCGCTCATCCACTTTGGTTTCTTCCCCACTTTTTTAATCTCTGACATCTTCTCCCTATAGTTCTTAGCGATCTTTGAGTTCTAGTGTCGCTGAACTAAGTTGATGTCAGACTCTTGCAAATCTACTGCGCCCTGTACAATGAGAAAATATTACTAATTATTTATTTGTATTTAATTAATCGTTTTGTAAAGCAGTATAAACTTACTAGAAAATCTTTCCAAATGGTCTCTCTCACATCATCGGGGATCTTGCTCCAATTAGGCCAGCAATCGCTCATCCTGCTCATATACGCCTGCTTAGAAATGTTCAAAACCACTTTAGATGGCTCCAACTCAAACCCACTGCGTTAAATATAAAATAGAACTTTAGACAATTATAGATATATCGTGTACAAAAAATTAAATTGTTATGCTACTAATTATGATACTTACGCCTGATCAGCCTTTGGCTGCAAGTAAAAGACTCGACGAGCTGATGGCTCACCAGTACTCTCTCCAATCTGCTGGGAAGAGCCACGCCGCCGAGAGCCAGAACCAGAGCCAGACATAATATACCTGCCATATACATACATGTACAATTCATAATAATTATGATATGACGAACCATTAAAAAATGTAATACAATATGCTACAAATGTGTCATGTTGTGTGTATGTGTTGAGTGTGTGAGTATACACTTGTTGTCATTAAAATTGTATAACTTTGGATAAATGCATTATTAATCAGAGATAAATGTAATGTGAATAATTGTAAAAATTACCGGATATTACTCAGTCGTCCTCGTCATTTTCTGATTCAGACTCGGTTTCGTGTTCTATGCCGTTTTCCTCTACACTCTCAAATGCTTCGACTAATACATTTGTCTCATCATTTAAAGGTCCAAAATCAGTTTGATCGTTTGTAATTGCTATTTCAACATTTTCCTCCAGATCTGCTTGATAGGCTTGTTCGTCTGGAATATTCTGTCCATCGAACGTAAATCTTGCTTTGGTTTTAAAAACCGCAGACCAATCTGCTTTATCCCTTTTTAGAGATGGATAAGGGGCATTATAAGCTTGTAGGGCTTGTTTGGCTAGTATAAAAGGGTCGTACTTTTGATAACGCGAGGTATGTTTAATTTCTATAAGATTATAATTTGGATGCACGTTAATACCAGAACCTGGAACATTGCTGAACCAGTTGCATAAACAAATAAACATCCTCCGCGGGTCTTGTAAAATATGTCAACTGCAAAATGTGAGTTAACACGCCATAAAAATCATTTATATGATTATTAGGATCATCACTGCCTTTAACAAATACACCAGTATTGTTTGTTAATTTTTCAGCACCGTATTCTTTGGTGTTGAATTTATATCCATTAACAAAAAATATTGGATACGTTTTAACTTTTCTTTTCGGTCCAAACGCCAAATGTTTCAGTCCTTCATCGAGCACATTATTTTTGGGATCAGAAACGTATTTCGAAAACCAAGTACTGAAATCTTTGCTTAAATCGCCGCTTGGATTTTGTGATTCAAAAATACTGCAAACACAAACAAGATATATTACATTATTATTTATTTACACGTGTAGTATTAAATTTAACAAAACTTGGAAGGTGATAATTACCTAACAAATGGTGCAACTTCAGGACAATTAAGAAGAATATATGTGTGTGCTACATGGTAATCTTTATCATCTAGCCATACTCCCACACATTTTCCAGCATGTCGGCCATGTTGTTTAAAAATAGATAATATTGATTCAGAAGAAGAATTTTATTCAACGGCCTCATCATTATGCGGAACACTTACAAATGATAAGTTCACATGATCATTAAAATAATGAGAGAAAAAGAAAGAAGCTTCTTCTTCGATATATGATTTGCAAATAGAACTTTCAACTCGAGCTTTTTGTCTCACTTTTTTCTTTAAATGATTTAAGTACCTAATAAAAAATATTTCGGTTAAGTATTAACTTCTATTTAAAATTAAATTAACATTTACACACTCAGTATAGTAACATACCTTTCGAATGGATACATCCATCCATATTGCACAGGACCTCGAAGACGTGCTTCATATGGAAGATGAACAGGTAAATGATCCATTACATTAAAGAAACCCAGAGGAAATATTTTCTCTAGTTTGCAGAGCAGTATAGGAATTTCTTCTTCAAGTTTAAGTAGACGATCAACTTTTAACGTAGTTGAACAAAGCTCCTTGTAAAATAAACTAAGTTCTGTTATTACGGTCCAAACTTTTACCGGTAACAATTCTTTGAAAGCGATGGGTAACAAATTTTCCATCATTACATGACAATCATGGCTTTTCATTCCACTCAGTCTTCCATTTTTATAGTCGACACATCTACGAAGATTAGAGGAAATTCCATCGAGAAATCGTAATCCTTCCACCCATTTTAACAGTACTTTAACTTGGTTGATGTCTAGTTCGTAGCATGCTTTGGGTTTTTTACTGTCATTGGGCTTCATATGAAGCTCAGGACGATTGCATATTTCCTCTATATCACGTCTAGATTTCAAATCGTCCTTAGTCTTGCCCTTCACATTCAAAACTGTATAAAACACATTATCAAATACGTTTTTTCATTATGCATCACGTCAATGTTATGACAGATTAAGAGATTTTTCCAATAAGGCAATTCCTAGAATATACTTTGTTTGCACCAATTATGAAACATCGATTTACCTTGAATTTCAATTTGTTATCCGGTCTCGTGTATTTTTGGATAATCTTTTACAAGTTCATATATATCCTCACTTGACCAAACCGTTGGTGGTCGTAGAGTCTTATGCCTATTAGCTATGAAGTTTTTTTTGTCTCTTCTAAAAGGGTGATTAATATGAAGAAAACATCGATGATAATCAAACCATGAAATTTTCTTCCCATGCGGTAAGGAAAATGCTCGTGTTTCTTCCATGCAATAAGGACAAGCAAAACGACCGGCCGTACTCTAACCCGAAAGCATTGCATATGCAGGAAATCGCTAATAGTCCATAACAGAGAAGCGAACATCCGAAAATTTTTCTTTTTTGATATGTCGTATGTTTCAACTCCTTCATACCATAATATTTTCAACTCTTCGATTAACGGTTGTAAGTAAAAAATCAATGCCCTGTGTCGGATCATCAGGGCCAGGGACGACAATTGTGAGAAACATATATGGAGTTTTCATACACATCCACGGGGGTAGATTGTAAGGTGTGATTATTATAGGCCAAGATGAATATTTAGAACCAAATTGAGAAAACGGTGAGAAGCCGTCTGTACATAAACCTAATCTAACGTTGCGGCTCTCCGCTACGAAATCGGGATATTTCTTGTCAAAATATTTTCATGCTTCTCCATCGGATGGGTGTGTCAACGTACCTTCTTGAGGTGTTCTCACACTGTGCCATCTCATATGATGCGCTGTTACAGATGATGCATATAACCGTTGAAGTCTAGGGGTGATGGGTAAATAATGCATACGCTTGTACGGAACTTCTTTTCCCTTCTTTTTCCTTGGTTTGTATCTTTCTTGATTACATATTTTACAATTTCTAAGATTGATGTCTTCTTTCCAATACAACATGCAACCCTTTAAACAGGTATCTATTTTTTGATATGGCAAACCGAAAGGTGACATAAGTTTTTTCACTTCATAATAATTTTCGCACATTAAATTATCAGGTGGCATATGACGTTTAGCAGCTTGAACAACAGCCGTAAATCCAGCTTCTGTAAGGTTGTATTTTGATTTCATTGCAATGTATTCTGCAGTTACCGATAATTGAGAGCCGCTTAAACATCCATTCCAAAGGGGTTTTTTAGCATGATCCAATAAATCATATATTTTTTAGCTGCAACATTTGATTCCTCTTCGACGTTAACATCGTCGTTATCAATTTCAACGGTAGGGAACATTGATCGTGTTGCATCTTCGGCCATATGTTCTATGAGATTCGTACTAACTTCATCACTAATGTCCTCCACCGACTGTTCTTGATTATTAGGTGCTACAATTTCTCCATGACGATCCCATAGCAAATAATTGGGTACGAAACCGTATTGGCGCAAATGAACCTTAGCTATATTCGATACTAAATAGTTCAACAATTTGCATCTACTACATGGACAACGAATTTCTTCATCATTTGCAATATTACTTATAGCAAATTCGATGAACACTTGTACCCCATTTAGAAAATGTTCACTTGTTATGCCATTAATTTCCCTTCTTTGATACATCCAACTCCGATCATTAAAGTAATTGACCATTTTTCCTACTTGAAAACCTATGATAAAGTAAAAAAATTATAAATCGTTCATTTTATATTTTGTTTAAATTTTATTTACTGATTTAGTAAACATGTACTAAATTTTTTATTTTTTCTACAAACTTTATTTTAAATAAACAACTATTGATTCATTGCCACTTATGTGTCTTCTTTGATGGTCGGTCATCCTACTTCCCATTACAAACACAATAGTAATTATATTCCGTAAATCATATCATTTTAAACGATTTCACAAAATTTCGGCAGGATTTCCCCCGTGTTCCTTGTATCGTACACAAATGCGTGTATACAAGGAACGTAAAGGAAATGCCGTCGAAATTTTGTGAACCGTTTAAAGTGATATGATTGACGAAATATAATTACTTTATAGTGTTTGTAACTTGTCCAATACAGGGACAAATCCGACAAATGATGTATCAGATGAATAGAGTTTTCCGTTTTGTGGAAAAAACGAATATCCCTAAAACGATCATATACAACACTTGTCAGACGGGGCCAAATATATCTAAGGATTTAAATATTTGTTTATATTAAATTTAAATATATAACTCGTTTAATTAATATTGGTTTATATTTTACCGTTTTATTACATAAGTACTAAATTCATTTATACACAAAATTCATTTATTACAAATTCATTTATACACTAAATCAATTCGCGTGTTCGCACAAATACAAAACTCGTGTTCACACAAATGCAATATCCGTTCTAACGGCTTCCAAATGCAATAAACTCTATCACACATACGTTCAATACTAACCAAATCAACATAAACTAATGCAATATCCAAAATTACAAAATTTTCAACCGGTAATTACTTGTTCATTATGGGATAATAGTTGCAATTAGGGATAACATGATGTAATATGCATACACTAACAAGTAGGAATCAATCACAATTCAAATTAAACTCTAAATAAAAAAAACCTAAATATTAGGTTTAGCAAAATTACCGATTTGGAGAGCTAGAAGGGTGGAGATGGGCTGGAGCAGCTTCTAGATGGCGTCGGAGGTGGTTGGGATGGTGTTTGGGGCAGCGGTAGCAGGCTAGGAGGTGGTGGAATGGGGGAATTGGGTGAAAATATTGGTTGGGGAAGAAGATAATGAGTTGCAGGTCTGTTCTCGAGGAAATATGCAGGAAATTTTCCAACGGCCGCAAACGGCTTCATTCCAACGGTTTCCAACGGCTTTAGACGGTTACGTCAAAATCCAACGAGCCGTTGGAAGCCGTTAAAAATGCCGTTGGAGGCCGTTGGAACATGGGCGTTGGAATACACTGTATCTGTAGTAGTGTTTTAACTCGGGTCTGAGCATTAAATGCATATGCTTTATAAATCGTACTCTATGTAAGTTTCTTATGATCTATATTAATCCATGCCGAACCTTTTCCTTATTGAGCTTATTAAGAATTCCAAATATAGTTTTTTTCCTTCTAAATTTTAAATCAATATTAATCCATGCTTAACCATATATTATTGACCAGCATCATGCATTTTATCTAAGCCAAACTATTAGTTTAGCTTACCAAAACACCAATAGAAGCTTATTCTACGTTAGGACATGTTTTATAGAATTTCTTAAATACAATAGTGATACTCATCTTTCACTATCTTAGGATTTGGAATGAATATTCTATTTATAATGTGCATATTTGTGTGAATCTAGCATGTACAATCTCCAATTTCACCATTTTTGTTCACTAGACCAAAGCACTTCAGAATAAAATTCTAATTTCCATAAACTGTATACAATAATTTTAAAAATTAAGAAAAACTCTTAAGCTACACACAAGTATTACTTTATCAGTTTGACTTATTGGCAAAAAAAGTAAAATTAAAACAAGTGAGGTTGAAAGGTGAGAGGCAATTGTAAGATTTTTTTTTCATTGATTATACCTATGTGTTTTCTATGTATTTGCATATGAAATATTGAATGAACTAATAAAATCCCAACTACCTTTTCAATTATTTTTTTTTTTTCAACTTCCCAATTTTTTAGTGATACTTCCATTTTTTATGATGAATACTTCGTGCATTCTCGGTTATTCCCTTTTTTGTTATGATTGTGAGAAAATAAACCCTGCATTTTGTTCTCTTATTAAAATAATATTTTCACTCATCTTTTGCAAATGAATCAAATTAGTTTATTTAAAATATCCAAAAACACTCTATTTTTAGTTTTTTTTTGAATTTTGTCGTCCCTGTTTCGATTTTGTTACAAATTCATTTTACTGTTGCAGATTTTCTCATATTTTTTTAATTATGCAATCCAAGCATTCTTCATTGTTTTGGATTTTTTCGGCCCATAATTTAATGTACACTTGCAGCTTCTGGTATTTTCCCCTTAAAAACATTTATTATTGAGCTACATTTTGTATATACTCACTTGACCATGTTTGATATACATTGATTTAGCTAAGGCTTTATCCATCAAAGAATTTTCGGTATTCCTCTGTGGGAAATTTTACTTCTGAAGTGATTAATCAACTTCAATTCCCGTAGAAGATCTTTACCATTAACATTTGGTAAGATTATTTCTTCCAAAGTAAATTATGGCTTTGTCTTAGTTAATTTGAAATATTTGACAACTATCCTAACAAGGATGTGATTCTGGATATCATTTTATTGTACTTTGCAACTAATAAGAATATGTGGATTCCGAAAGGTAATATATGGATAATATTAAATTAGTAAAAGCTAAATTTAGTAAATTGTAGATAAGCATAACTAATAATTGGTGAGTTGAAGTTATAATATCTTGTAAAATATTTCACTTTGTAAATTTGTCAAGTGAACATCAAATTGTACGTACACGAATATGTGGTTTCTAAAGAAAAATTAAACTAAGTAAATTATAGATAATCAAACTTATAAATAGTGACTTGAGGTTATAGTGTTGTTTAAAAAAAAATTCACGGAGAAACGGAAGCACCTTAATAATTTTTGTTTTAATTTAATACATTTCTATTGTTGGAAGAAAAGACTGTACAGTCATGTGCCTTATTACCTTGATTTATCCTATATACAAGCTATTCCTTGAACATCTTAAGTTTATTTATTGATTTTCTTTACCCTGAAAAAGAATACATACATATTTAATAAGAATGAACAATAGATTCTAGTCTTTCTTCTGTTTTTCAAAGACTACTGAACCAATAATTCATGTTTTATTTAGCACATTTTCTTTCTTTTTCTCATTTTTTTTCAAGTCTTTCTATTTTTATTTGTGGTACATGAATAAACGATATGGATATGAAAGAGTAAAATATATTCATGCTTATTCAGTGATAATCTTTAGTTTTTTATTTCTTCGACTAAAAGCTAAATCACATAATCGCTGCAACATAAATGATTGGAATTTAAGGCTGGATTGAAACGGGTCGAAAGCAAATCAACTTGGAGCAACAAAGTGTAACAAAATAAAGTGAGGATGACATCAGATCCAAACTGAGATAGAAATGCGAGACGACAATAAGGAATGCCTAAACAACTGAAATAAAACAGAAGCTCTAGGTAGTTATGGCTGAAGCAAAGTGTGTGTTAAAAACTGTTTAGTGAGGCCTTAAGCTATATGCATTGCAACCGAACATGGCTAGACTACAGTCGTATGAAGTTGATGCACACCTAAGGCAGTTCTTTCTAAGTTATGTTGTAGAATATAGTACATTGAGATGATGTGCATGCTAAAGTGACATTCAGTTTAGATGCTTGATGATCCGAGAGTTATGGTAGTCTGTGGAACGAGTTTATTTCAAAAAGGCTAGCATGTAGAATGAACAGTGCAAGGCATTTAGTTCATAGCATCATTTCAAGTATCAAAATGTTGTGCAAGGCTTGACTTCGTACATGGTTAGTTGAAGTTCATGTCTAAAGTGGAAAGGTAGATAGTTGAAGCATTGTTAGTCACAAACAACCTTTAAAAGGGCAATATCTATGCACTACTTAAAGATCTTTCCAAATAAGAAGACATTTTGAAAGCTGATTTTCACATGGGTATTAATTTCTACATTCAAACTAATTCATGAAACTTATTAACATTTTAAAAATTATGTTTCTTTCCTTTCAGACCCATGTCCTTATGCATTTTATCTGGTCTGCACATGTAAACGATCATTAAGAAGCATGTGATTTCCAATGCATTGGAAACAAGGGATTCCTCATCAAACTTCTCAATGTGTTGAATTTTGGCGATACTATATGGAGAATTGAAGTGGTCGAAAGTAGCTTGGTGACGGAGAAGACAATTCGCAAGTCGGAGCTCGGAGGTAGAATTTATGGCAAAGAGAGGGAAGTGGTGCTTGGAGCAGCAGCACAGACGTCTGTCGTGGAGGGAAAAACATCTGTCACTTTAGGGTTTGGAACCCAAACATTATGACAGACGTCTGTCACTTAGGGGCAGGCGTCTGTGGCTTTAAAAAAATGTCTCCTGAGTTTTCTAAGAGATGTCTGTCACCATATGATAGATGCCGGTGCCGAGGATTTCTGCAGTTTTGGGCCCAGGCTTGGTGTGATGTTTTGTGAAGGTTAAAGGGACATTTCGAGATTTTACCTAGGTTTTCTACTCTCCTATATAAGTTGTTTTCAGATTCAAAGGAAAGGGACTTGATAAATCCAGGAGATTAAGGGTTCTGTCCTCCATTAAAATAGGGTTTGTCTAAACCTAGTTTTCTTCAGTTCTCTTCTCCACAAATCTATTCTATTAGAATATTAATCATTGTAATCAATCTCTTATACTCTTCTCATTGGTATTAATAAAGGTTCTCTCAAAGTGGATGTACACTAATAAGACGTTAGTGGAACCAATATAAATCGGCGTGTGACTTATTTTATCGTTATTGCTTTATTTCTCTATTGCTTGTTTTGGTGATTGTGATCGGTTTTGGATTGGATTGAGATTTGGATTGGGACTTGATTGGTTATTTTTGCACTTCTTACCATGATCTCGTTTTCTGCTATGCTTTGGGGTTTTGAGTGGTCTTAAGTCGGAATTCCCATAACATTTGGTATCGAAGCTTTGGTGTTGGTAGGTGGTTATAGAAATGTCAGAACTGGATAATACCTCGGGCAGTCCCTCAATGGTTAGTCTAAGTGGTGTAGCGCTGTATGTACATGGATCGTGCGCAACTTCAGGATCATAATTGGTTATTGACAAGTGGAATGGCGATACTGATTTCGAAAAGTGAAAATGAAAGATGGAAGCGGTTCTAAGACGGAATCAAGTGCATCGGGTAGTGTTTGATACACATTTGTTGCTGGTGGACATCTCGAATGTTGAGAGAGTGGAAATGTACGAGTGAGCATTCACTACACTTCAACTTGCTATAGGAGAATGTTATCTTTGGAACTAGTGGTGAGACTACCTCTAAAGATATTTAGGACAAGTTGGAGGAGTTGTATATGCAGAAGTCACTAACTAACCTTTGATCTAGATGGGAACATTCTTTACCTATAAGATGAAGGAGGATACTTTTCTTAAGGCACGCTTAAATGTCTTTGATGATTTTCTAATGAAGATGAAGGCGATAGATTTGAAGATGGAGGAAGAACATAAGGCAATGATATTGTTGTGTTCGTTACCAGACCGTTATATGGGTTTCTCAAATAGTTTGGTCTATAGTCTGGATACATTGACTCTTGAGATGTCAAAACGGGTCTTCTTAGTGAGGAGTTGCGGGATCAAATAAAGGAGTTGGGTGATGGAAGTAGTGGTGCTAGTATTGGTCACGGTTTATTTGTAGAGAAGGAGAGATATGAGAAGATAGGAAACCGAGGGCGTTCTAGATCAAGAAAGCCCCAATGGAGAGGAAAGTTGAAGGAAAGAAATGGCAAGTGCGTTATTTGTAAGAAACTCGATCATTGGAAGAATGAGTGTCCGGACAAGGGAAAGGCAAAGAAGGAAGCAACATCTTCATCCGTAGCAGTGGAGAGTGGAGTTAGTGAGGGAGACGTAGATGTTTTGATGGCGGTAGCATCGGTTGTTTTAGGTAGCGAGTAGGTGCTCGATCTGGAGGCGTCTTATGATATGACGTCGAATAATAATTTTTTTCTTTTTATGTCGACAAAGAAGGAAATTCAATTGTTATGGGTAATGGTGCTATTTGTAAGTCGAAAAGCATTGGTTTCGTATAAATTCGGATGTTGATGGAGTGGTTCGTACTCTCACTAATGTACACTATGTTCCAAGACTTCAGAAGTCTTTTATTTCTTTGGGGTTGCTGGATTCTTTAGGTTGTAAGATCACTATTAAGAGTGATAGGTTGTGGGTTTTGAAGGATGCGCTTGTGATGATGAATGGTGCTAGGACTCATGAAGTTTATTTCCTTCAAGGAGTGACTATTGAAGGTGAAACTTGTATAGGAGTTGATAGTTCTCGTGGTTTGGATGCGACTAGGTTGTGGCATTTGAGGTTAGGTCATGTCTTGGAGAGGAGTTTGGATATTCTTCGAAAGAGGAAGATGATCGATGGAGAGAATTTCAACAAACTAGAGTTTTGCAAGGAATGTGTCATGGTAAGCAAACTAAAGTATCATTCGGTGAGGAAAAACATGATTCAAGAAGGGTTCTTGAGTATGTTCACACAGATGTTTGGGGACCGACACCGGTAGCTTCTTTGGGAGGAGCAAGGTATTATATTTCTTTCATTGATGATTTTTCTCAGAAAGTATGGGTGTATGTAATAAAGGCCAAGTCCGAGGCATTTGCAAATTCAAAGAATGGAAGGCTCTTGTTGAGAATGAGAGTGGTAAGTCTTTGAAGGTTCTAAGATCCAACAATGTCGGAGAGTATGTTTCCAGAAAATTCTTGGAGTTTTGCAATCATCATGCTATTCGGAGGCATTTTACTACACCAGGAGATCCGTAGTCGAATGGTGCTGCGGAGAGGATGAACCATACTCTACTAGAGAAAGCTCGATGCTTGAGATTGACATCGAGTTTGTCTAAGGGACTTTGGGCCAAAGCTTTGTCAACCATGGTGCATATTATTAATTGAATTCCATACTCGGCTATTGGTAACAAAATTCCGAAGGAAGTATGGAAGGGAAAGGGCATTGACTTGAGTTATATTCATGCGTTTGGTAGTCCGGTTTATGTGTATGATTCGGGAAATGATAAGCTTGAGCTCAGAGCTTTCAAGGGTATTTTTCTTGGTTATACGGACAGAGTAAAAGGCTATCGGATTTGGAATCCAGAAATGAAGAGGGTTGTGAATTCTCGTCATGTTACTTTTAATAATTTGGCTTTATTCAAGGAGAATGAGAGCTCATTGGATGTTATGGATTTGGTTCATGGTGAATCAAAGGAGAAGGAAGTTATTCCCGTCTTTTGTCCAAGGAATAGAGTAGTTGAAGATGCTTGTGAGGAGGTAGTGGTTGTTGTTACATCACATAGTCCATAGGGTGCCTCTAGTAGTGTTGGTGATGTACATGATTCTAGAGAGGATTCCATTCAAGGTAGGGCCGAAAGGAGTTTGGGTGATACTATTGCTACTCAGGTTGGACGTCGTGCTATAAGTCCACCCGAAAGATATGGTGATTGGAACTATCTTAGCTTTTGTGATGATTTGGACTACGCTCTTGATGTAGTGCAAGATGAGCCGATGGACCTTGGTGATGCCATGGATTCGATTGATAGCTCGAAGTGGATTTGTCCTATGGAGAATGAGATGCAATCATTGATGAAGAATCAAACTTGGGATTTGGTTCCACTTCCTAAAGGAAACCGTACTATTGGGTGCAAATGAATATACGAGGTGAATGATGATGGGAGATACAAAGGTAGTCTAGTGGCTAAGGGGTTTACATAGAGGAAGGAAAAGGAGTATGATGAGATATTCGCATCGGTTGTGCACCATACCTTAATCCGGATATTACTTACAATAGTTGCTATTCACGACTTGGAGTTGGAGCAACTTGATGTGAAAACTACCTTCTTCCATGGTGACTTGGATGAGGACATCTATATGGAGCAACCGGAAGGTTTTTTTGTAGATGGTAAGTCAAATTTGGTTTGCAAGTTAAAGAAATCACTATATGGTTTAAAGCTATCACCTAGGCAATGGTACAATAGATTTGATCATTTTATGCTAGAAAATGGTTTTAATAGAAGCATCAAGGATGCTTGTGTATATTTCAAGAGGTTGGAAAATGATTGTTGGGTGTATTTACTCTTGTACTTGGATGACATGCTCATTTCTTTTAGGGAAAAGAATGAAATCAACAAGTTAAAATTGAGTTTGAAATCGAAGTTCGAAATGAAGGATCTTGGAGAAGAAAAGAGGATATTGGGCATGGAAACAGAAAGGGATCGAAAGTGTTTTGAGTTGAAATTGACTCAAGAGGAATATATAATGAAAGTGCTTTGTCGGTTTAGCGTAGAGGATGGAAAAGCGTCAAATATACCTTTACCTTTGCATATGAAGCTTTTGAGTAAGGGATCACCTATCTTGGAGAAAGACAAGACTTATATAGCAAGGGTTCCATATGCAAGTGCGGTTGGAAGTTTAATGTATGTCATGGTGTGTACAAGGCCCGATATTGAAAAAGCCATCGGGATGATTAGTCGATATATAGCTAATCCGAGGAAATTGCATTGGGAAGCTGTGAAGCTTATATTGAGATACCTTAGAGATACTTCGTCTTATGGTCTTGTTTTTGGTGGTAGTGAGGGGATGAATTGCAAGTTAGTTGGTTATTGTGATTCAGACTATGCCGGTGATAGGGATCGGAGAAAGTCAACTTTCGGATATGTCTTCACACTTAGTGGTACAGCCATAAGTTGGAGAACGTGATTGTAAACAGTAGTTGCTTTATCCACTATGGAGGTAGAGTTGATAGCTGCGGTGGAGGTGGCAATGAAGGCAATTTATTTGAGGCGATTGTTATGTGACTTGGGATTTGAACACTATAGTATCGATGTTCAATGTGATAGCCAGAGTGTTATTCACTTTGCGGAGAATTTGGCGTTTAGCTCACGGGCTAAGCATATTGAAGTGAGAGAGTCATTTTTAGTAGCCATTGATGAAGATAAACAAGTATATCTTCGAAAAGTGCACATAAAGGATAACATGGCGAATATATTTACCAAAGCATTGCCGGTTGGGAGGTTCGAGCATTGCACTAACTTGATTCGCTTATTGAAGTGCTAGGTCCCACGGGGTAGCACGGTTAAGGGAGGAGCTTGGTTATGGATGATGAAAAGTATCAGTAAGAGATTGTGGTTCTATCTTCTTGGTGAGTACTAGTTTACACTCCTTAGTGCTTTTGTCTTTTAGTGAGACAGTTTTGGATTTGGGTGCTTTTAACACTTCGTTAGCGGGTGTGGGCTTTGCCTGAGTTCATTGATAGAGTGCAATGGGCGGTGGCTTTGCCAAAGCTCATTGAGAAAGCATTCAAGCTTATTTGGTCGAAGGTAGAAGTAGTGATAGTTTGGTATTATCGGTTGTTGGTGATGGATATAGTTTCGAGGTGGAGTATTGAATTCGGACGACACTATATGGAGAATCGAAGTGGTTGGAAGTAGCTTGGTGATGGAGAAGACGGTTTACAAATTTGGTGCAGCGCGGAAATAACAAAATGATGATTCTGTGAAAAGTAGCAATCAATGGAATGAAGAATACTGAATGGCCCAAATTCGTTGATCCGAAGATACCGAATTCTAGCTATCTTCGTCACGTTTATAGCGCACTATACCGTGAAAGAAGATCTTTAATTCTTCAAGCGTTGATCAAGCGCACTTGATACCGCGAATCGGCTTCAACAATCGTTGAATCGAGCGCACTCGATTAACCGAAAGTGGAGATAGGAGGTTACACTCAACTACCAATTTGGTGAAAGCACAAAGCTAACAAAACAAAAGTTTTTATTCAAATCAACTAAACTATTACAAATGGCACCACCGACCTATTTATAGAAGTTACAACACACGCCACAGAAAACTGTACAACTCCTAGGTCGGCCACGACCTAAAACATCACGAGTTAAACTATCACGACCTAAAAGTAGACGACTTATGACTTATTATACTTACAACAGTCACGACATCACAACTCAACACTTGAGCGACCTTAAATCACACGCGACCTAACTCCACACGACTTAAGTCTGAACAGCATATGCGGCATTAGGTCGTTGGCCCCCTTGAGCGACCTAAAGAATAGCGGCATAAGGTCGAGCGACCTAAAAGAAGCGGCTTCATAAAACTTCGCGACCTAAGCCCTCGCGACCTATAGTGAGCGACCTATCTCTCCACATCTCCCCGCGACCTAACTTAGGTCGTTCCTTTTCTCTGCGACCTAACATAGATCGAAACATAACTCCGCGACCTAAGGTAAGTCGTAACTCGTTAGGTCGTTTGAGCGCCTTTCCTTTTAGTTCGTTAGCTCGTGAGTCTCCACTAGGTCGTTGGAGCGACTTAAAAGCCTCGTTAGGTCGTTCACGACCTAACACTTTACCAACTTGAGCTCCATCATCCTGGAACGACTTAAAGGACTCGTTAGGTCATTCGCGACCTAACACTTCAACATTCTGGTTGTCATTCTGGGCTGCATCATCCTCCCCTGGTTGGGAAAAATTCGTCCTCGAATTTGCGCCCTCCTCTTCCACAACAAATTCATTCCCATGATACGGTATAAGATGTTTAACATTGAACACGTCAGAAGTGTACACATCCTCCGGCAGCTTTAATCTATAAGCGTTTTCATTGATCCGTTTCACAATCATTACAGGACCAATCTTTCGAGCTTTAAGCTTATTATATGTTCCTACTGGAAAACGATCTTTCGTTAGCACTGCATATACTAAATCTCCTTTATTAAATTCAACGCTTCTTCGTTTCAAATCAGCAGATCGTTTATACTTTTCATTTGCTTTCTCCAATCGTTCCTGAACGATTTTATGACATTCTGTCAGCCCTTCAACAAAATCAGCAGCTTTCTTAACCGTCCCCTTCGGTTGTGGTACTATCGTTAAATCCAACGGTCCCTTTGTTAAACTAGAATATACAATCTGAAATGGGCTGAATCTAGTACTCCGGTTCACTGCATGATTGTGTGCAAACTCTGCTTGACATAACTTCATGTCCCAACTCTTCAGATTGTCTTGCACAAGACATCTCAACAAATTGCCCAATGATCTGTTCACAACCTCGGTCTGTCCATCTGTCTACGGATGATAAATTCTACTAAAGTTCAACTTTGTTCCCACCATCTTCCACAAACTTAGCCAAAAATGACTCAAAAATCTAGTATCTCGATCAGAAACAATGGATTCTGGTAAACCATGTAAGCGATACACTTCCTTAAAGAATAATTCGTCAACACGGACGGCATCAGCTGCCTTCTTACAAGCGATGAAATGTGCCATCTTTGAAAATCTGTCCACTACAACATATATCGAATCATTCCTCCTCTGAGTTCTCGGTAATCCCAAAACAAAATCCATACTGATATCAACCCATGGTTTAATAGGTACAGGTAGTGGCATATACAATCCCGCATTCGTCGCTGTTCCCTTCGAAACTTGACAAATATGACATCTCTCCACTAATCTCTCAACTTCTCTTCTTATAGTAGGCCAGAAATATGATTGTGAAACCAACTGTAATGTACGATCTCTCCCTACATGACCTTCCTCATGCAACTCCTTCACAATCTTCATTCGTAAGCTGCACTCCGGTATACATAATCGATTTCCTTTAAAAAGATAACCATCCACCATTACAAACTCATCCGTCTTTCCCTCCTTGACTTCATCAACAAACTTCGCAAAGTAAGGATCATCGACAAATAATTCTGGCAACACATCAAACCCTGTCACTTCAACCTTCATTGTGTCAACACATGATTTCTTCTGCTCAATGCATCTGCCACTCTGTTCGTAATTCCCGATTTATGCTTCACCACAAATGTAAATTGTTGTAAGTATGCAATCCACGAAGCATGCCTAGCAGCAATCTTGTCCTGTCCCTGCATATGCTTCAATGCCTCATGATCAGTATATAAAACAAATTCTTTATGAAACAAATAATGTCTCCAATGTTTGATAGCTTGCACGATGGCATAAAATTCCATATCATATGTACTATATCTCATCTTTTCTCCCGATAGCTTCTCACTGAAATATGCAATAGGACGACCTTTCTGACTCAACACCCCTCCAATCCCAACCTTCGATGCATCAGTATGTAATTCAAACAACAACTGAAAATCTGGCAACACTAGAATTGGTGTTGTCGTCAAAAGTTCTTTGATTCGCTCAAAAGCAACCCCTGCTTCCTCCGACCATGAAAATTGTTTCCCCTTCATACAATCAGTCACTGGAGCCATCACGCTACTGAAGTGTGGAATAAACCTTCGGTAGAATGATGCCAAACCATGAAAGCTTCTAACATCTGTTATCGTCCTGGGTTGTGGCCAATTTCTGATTGCTTCAACTTTATTCTGATCCACCTGTATACCTCCTCCTGATATAACATACCCCAAAAATAAAATACTCTGCATCATGAACACGCATTTCTTCGTTGCAGCATAAAATTGTTCCTGTCGCAATACCATCAACACATCTCTCAGATGTTGCAAGTGTTCTTCTGGATTTCCACTATATATCAGTATATCATCAAAATACACCACCACAAACTTCCCAATGAATGGTCTAAAGATTTGATTCATCACCCGCATGAATGTACTAGGTGCATTCGAAAGACCAAATGGCATAACCAGCCATTCGTACAACCCCTCACGTGTCTTGAACGCTGTTTTCCATTCATCCCCTGGTCTGATTCGAGTTTGATGATAACCACTTTTCAAATCAATCTTCGAAAAGATAGTAGCTCCACTAAGCTGATCCAATAAGTCATCCAATTTAGGCATAGGAAATCTATATCTCACAGTAATCTTGTTCAATGCTCGACTGTCGGTGCACATTCTCCATGTCCCATCTTTCTTCGGTACTAACAATGCTGGCACAACACATGGACTTAAACTTTCCTGCACACGCCCCTGCTCAAGCAACTCTTCCACTTGCCTCCTCAACTCCTCATGTTCTTTTGGACTCATTCTGTAGTGTGGTCTATGTGGCAACACAGCACCTGGAACAAGATCAATTTGATGTTGAATGTCTCTCAATGGCGGTAACTCCGTTGGCAACTCTTCAGAAAATACATCGTCAAATTCCTCCAGCACTGGTTTCACTTCTTCAGGGATCTCAACCACTTCATGACTCTCATGTCCAATCAACAAGAATACTTCAGGCTCCTCTTCTACCTTAACAAACTCTTTCAATGATAACAAAGTTTTCAACTCTTCAATCTCCTCCAACTTGTTTTCTTCTTGTTGTCGCTTCTTATGAATCAAAGTGATTTTAGTTCCTTCAAACATGAAACTGTAGCTGTTTGTACGTCCATCATGTTGCACAGCTCTATCATATTGCCATGGTCTCCCCAACAACAGATGACATACGTCCATGTCCACAACATCACACCAAATTTCATCCTTGTATTTCTTTCCAATAGAAAATGGAACATGAGCTCGCCTCTCTACCTTTACTTCTCCTCCTTTCCTCAACCAAGCAAGTTTATAAGGACTAGGATGTTTCTCCGTTTTCAACTTCAACTTCCTCACAGCTTCCGTTGAAATGATATTATCACAACTCCTAGCATCAATGACAAATTTACAGACCTTTCCCAAAATAGTGCATGTTGACTGGAAAATGTTACTTCTCAACCAACTCGACTCTTCCTCCTGCTTCAGGGTTAAACAAGATCTTCGTAGCATCAGATTACATCCCTCGTCTCCCGACACTTCTTCTTCCTCCTCATCATGCTGTGACTTGAGATCTTCTTTGACATCCGCATCCTCCACTTCAACAATCATAGTTCTCTTCTTTGGTTTTGGACATTCGTTGCTCTTGTGACCCACTTCCTGGCAATTATAGCATTTGAAATTGGTATTGACTTTCAGTTTAGCCACTTCTTGAACAACCGGCTTACTCGATGATTTAGGAATATTAGAACTACTACCCGCTCCTTTGTTCTGCCCCGTAAAACTTGGAAACACACCTCCCCCACGTCTTCCTTGTTTCTCCCAAGCCAACGCCTTTTGATGTGCTTCTGCCACAGATCTGGGGTCGAACATGTTCACCATATCTTGGATCTGTGCTCTAAGTCCACCGACAAACCTCGCGGTCAATTGTTCTTCTCTCTCCATGTTCGAGCAATTAATTGGTAGAACTCATCAGCATAATCAGCAACAGTCTTCGTTCCTTGCCTCAAGTTCTGCAATCTCTGATACTTTAGTGATTGGTAATTATAGGGCAAGAACGTAGCCTTCATCAATTTCTTCATCTTTTCCCAAGCAACAATTTTTGACTTCCCCATCCGTTCTCTAGTAAGTTTGGTTTGCTGCCACCATGTCATAGCTCTCCCCCTCAACCTAGTAGCAACCAACTTCACTTTCCGATCCTCCGGAACCTCCTTGAAGTCAAATATTTCTTCAACATAAGCTAACCAATCAAGAATCTCCTCGGCTTGCATACCTCCTTTGAACTCTGGAATTTCAGTCTTCATCCCAGACTCCCACTTGTGATCATACTCCGACTGATTTCTTCCTTGTCCTCGTCCTTGTCCATGAACACTACCACCATCAAACTCTTCTTCAAAATCTGATGTATATCGATGTCGATCCTGACCACCAACATCTCTACTACCACCATTCCTCCGTTCACGATCATTCTCATTTCTTTCACGATTTCGATTGTCAACATTTCTATAACGATCTCGACTCACACTTCTATGATCATTATCAGCACTTCTCTCCCGATTGGAATGTGGTGAAACTCTACTTCCCCCATGGTTGGATTCAGGTGAAACCCTTCTCCGATTTTGATTCATCTCCAACATCATCTTCTCTAATCGGCCAATCCCTTAAGTTTTCGTTTATTCTTTGGTCCATCTCATCAGCTTCTTCTCTTCTATACAAAGCATCAATATTTTGATGGCGATTAGCTCTTCTCGGCGGTATACTTGAAAACTTCACAAACACTTCAATTCTCGGCTTGGACAAATCAAAAGTATACACAACTTCAATAGCTTAGCTCGACCGAAGCTCTTCAACACTTCAAAATTCAAACACAATTCGAACTTAGATCCAAAATGCTATGGATCGAAAACTCCCAAGTTGTTGCAATTTAATGATGAACACGATGAACACCAAACTCTTCAAAAATGCAAATCCGATCTCCAATACGTCAAACAAAGATGAACACTTCAACTTGATCATGGCCTAGCTCAAGATCGTACAAAACAACACTTCAAACTTCAAATTCTCGGCTCCAAGACTCGATTTAGCTATGATTGGCTAAAACAAGCTCTGATACCAAATGGTGCAGCAGCGGAAATAAAAAAATGATGATTCTGTGAAAAGTAGCAATCGGTGGAATGAAGAATACTAAATGGCCCAAATTCGTTGATCCGAAGATACCGAATTCTAACTATCTTCGTCACGTTGATAGCGCACTATACCGTGAAAGAAGATCTTCAATTCTTCAAGTGTTGATCAAGCGCACTTGATACCGCGAATCGGCTTCAACAATCGTTGAATCGAGCGCACTCGATTAACCGAAAGTGGAGATAGGAGGTTACACTCAACTACCAATTTGGTGAAAGCACAAAGCTAACAAAACAAATTTTTTATTCAAATCAACTAAACTATTACAAATGACACCACCGGCCTATTTATAGAAGTTACAACACACGCCACAGAAAACTGTACAACTCCTAGGTCGGCCATGACCTAAAACATCACGAGTTAAACTATCACGACCTAAAAGTAGACGACTTACGACTTATTATACTTACAACAGTCACGACATCACAACTCAACACTTGAGCGACCTTACATCACACGCGACCTAACTCCACACGACTTAAGTCTGAACAACATATGCTGCATTAGGTCGTTGGCCCCCTTGAGCGACCTAAAGAATAGCGGCATAAGGTCGAGCGACCTAAAAGAAGCGGCTTCAGAAAACTTCGCGACCTAAGGCCTTGCGACCTATAGTGAGCGACCTATCTCTCCACATCTCCCCGCGACCTAACTTAGGTCGTTCCTTTTCTCTGCGACCTAACATAGATCGAAACATAACTCCGCGACCTAAGGTAAGTCGTAACTCGTTAGGTCGTTTGAGCGCCTTTCCTTTTAGTTTGTTAGCTCGCGATTCTCCACTAGGTCGTTGGAGCGACTTAAAAGCCTCGTTAGGTCGTTCACGACCTAACACTTTACCAACTTGAGCTGCATCATCCTGGAATGACTTAAAGGACTCGTTAGGTCGTTCGCGATCTAACACTTCAACATTCTGGTTTTCATTCTGGGCTGCATCAAAATTGAAGCTCAAAGGTAGAAGTTATGGCAAAGAGAGGGGAAGTGCTGCTTGAAGCAGCAACACAGACATCTGTCGTGGAGAGACAGACGTCTGTTGCTTTAGGGTTGGAACCCGAACATTGTGACAGACGTTTGTCACTTAGGGATAGACGTTTGTGGCTTTAGAATAATGTTTCCCGATTTTTCTAATAGACTTCTGTCACCATATGACAGATGTCTGTGCCGAGGATTTCTGTAGTTTTGGGCATGTGCTTGGTGTGATGTTTTGTAAAGATTCAAGGGGCATTTCGGGAATTTGCCTAGGTATTCTACTCTCCTATATAAGCTATTTTTAGATTCAAAGGAGAGGGACTTGATCAATCTAAGAGATTAAGGGTTTTATCCTCCATTAAAACATGGTTTATCTAAACCTAGTTTTCTTCAATTCTCTTCTCTATAAATCTATTCTATTAGAATATTGATCGTTGTAATCAATCTCTTGTACTCTTCTCATTGGTATTAATAAAGGCTCTCTCTCTCTCTCAAAGTGAATGTACACTAACAAGACGTTGGTTGAACCATTATAAATCGGCATGTGATTTATTTTATCATTATTGCTTTGTTTCTCTATTATAAATCGGCATATGATCTCATTTTCCGCTGTGCTTTGGGGTTTTGATTTGAGTGGTCTTGAGTCGGAATTCCTATAATACAGTCATGCAAAAAAATGGTAAGTATCTGGATCGTGTAGCCAAAATTTTCAAAGTTGTTTCGACCTCATTGGGGTCTTCAAGAAGAAGGTAGCAGATTAGGTAGCTTTCTTATTCACTACACACTTCTCAATACATAGATTTATAGTTAGTAAGTACATCCCTTTTATAAACGGTGGATGCTTGCAATTTAAAATTCATTTATTGTTTAAGAATATTTTGCCAAAAAAGGACAACGGGCAACTTTGCTGGTCTAATTCATTGGCCAAGGGTTAGTTAATAAATTCTCCTCTTTATCATTTACTTTAGTTATAAACCCCATATTTTATCACTTCCATTAGTCATATTTTAGTTTAAAATCTTGGTCTAGAGACTAAATTTAATCGTTATAATAAAAATATTTGATAGTTTAAACTCACTTGGCCTAGTTTAAGAAATAAACGAGTAATATCAAAATCATTGTGTGTTTTGTTTGATAAACATGATGTTTACATGTTTTTCTAGTGGAACAAGGCATTGTTTATTCGATATTCCTAGGAGGGTTTATCTCTGTTAACAGATGACGGATTAGTTCAATTTTTACTCAACAAATATTTGGTTTCCTACCATCAAAGCAACTTGTTTTCTCATTAACCCATTATGAATGCATATTGGCAAGAAATATGTGCATAAAAATATTATCTATAAATTTATTATTGTATTCAGGAAGTAGACATGGAACTTTATTGACTTAAAAATGTACAAAGAATTTTACTGCACAACTTGCTTGGGTGTGTGCGCGTGTGCGCGCGCACACTCATTATAATAGCATATCCTAGTTTATGTTTACATGTAAATGCTTTTGAGTCTCATGAAACATTTTACAAAGTACAATAACATCGTATATTTAGAAGAATCTTGAAATACCATTTAAGCAAAAGAAAAAAACAATCATTTATGTTAATAGAACTCTAAACCAAACCAATGATATTGCGCAGCTTGACAATTGTAATTTATCTTTCTCTATGATATCAAAATATGCACCTCTCATGTTGTAACACTTAAAAGCAATTCCTTTTTTATATTATAGCTTTAGCACTATGTGTAAAATAGTTTTGCAATGAAAAAAGGTTATTTAAAAATTAGAGATATAATTAAATTTGAACTTCAGTCAAAAGATAACACTAAAGCTAGGGCTGCACAAAGGTTGGGTTGGGTCGGGTCAAGCTAAATACTTCATCCGACCCATATTGGTTTGGGTTGACAAAAATTCAATCTGTACCCAACCTTACATGAGGTTGGGTCGGGTCGGGTTGAAGTATGGGTTGGGTCGGGTTGAAGATAGGGTTGGGTCGGGTTGAAGTATGATTAATCTGTAACATAAAATGTTAGCATAATAATATTCAATATATTTAATAATAATGCCACTTTTAAACACTGAAATATATCATATAGAGTTATTCACTACATGCATAATTCATTAGCATTTCATTACCAAACTACATCACATAAAATCAATTCACTAAACATATTTACTTAGATTTTCATTTCATAACACTTCTATATGCTATTAAAAAGTTAAAATGCATCTCAAATGCTCATAGACTTGTTGTTCCTTGATGCTAGCCGCAGTCAAAATTGACATTCGAACTTGCATTGTCAACAGTGACAATGAACTCTAAAGTCTAAAGACTCTAAACTTAAAATTTATCTGATGCAAGGATAAAAGAAAAAATCTAAAACTTTTTTTATTTTTTAAAGTAGGGTTGGGTTGGGTTAAAGCAGGGTTTGGTGAATTGAAATATTACACCCGACCCATATATAGTATGGGTTAAAAATTGTAATCTATATCCAACCCAAACTAGGTTGGGTTGGGTCGGGTGTATGTGGGTTGGGTCAGGTTGGATATAGGTTGTGTGCAGCCCTAACTAAAGCTAGCAACTACCATTATGAAGGTAACACTCTTCATTAGAGCTCAAAACTTGCTGGGGTGAGATTTGCAAGTGGAACTCAATTTTTTTGAGCCCCATAGTTCAACACATTTCTGTTACAATTTCAAAGTAATTAAAGACATGAGTTTTTACCTTTTTTGGTAGTGGGGCCCAGTTCAGAAGGCACCACATGCTTACTGATGTGCACGTAAATGGGTATATTTTTATCACCATATTTAATCTATTTAAATTAAATAAATGGTCATAACGGGTATTTTAACTTGTTTAAACCAAAATTCAAATTATTTCAAATCGTCACATATTCATCTTCATTCAAGGGCAAAATGGTCATTTTTGTGCATTTATTAAATTTTAAAAATTTACTTGGAATTTTCTATGTTGTTTTGTAGGAAATTTAGTGAATTTTACAAGTGGTTTCATGATGATATATGCATGCACAAGAGTGAAGAGAACAAATGAAGATGAAATAATTCAAAGTGAAGATCATGGAGGACCCCACCTACCCACGTACATTCATGTACAAATTAGAGGCTAATGCACATGCTAATAGAGTTTAAAGCTTCAAGCACATCTAAATGAGGATTATTTGAAGCTAATGATTACTTGGCATCCACACTTCCTAAGAGGGTATTTTGGGCATTCCCCAAAAATATGAATTAGGGTTTAACACATGTATAAATACCCCTTATGTTTCATGTAACCCTCTTCTTCTTAGTCTCTCTTAGTTTAGTTTAAGCTCAAAATAAAACGACAAGCTCTCTTTCTCTTTTCATGGCTACTTAGCCATTTTTATTTCATGTACTTTTCCTTTTTTTATGCAATGTAATTACTGTTTCCTTTTAATTACATGTTCATTTCCTTTCATGATAGTAGCGTAGATTTTCTTTTATGCAATTAGAATAGTTTTCTTTTTCATTAGCTTTCATTTTCCTTTCTTTTTAGTTTCATGTTTCTTGCTACAAGTGTTGATATGATAACACAAATGAGAGGCTAATCCCTTCAATTTAGGGGTAATGAAACCTCTAATCATGTAGCTTCAACATTTTGATGTTATGCCCTCTTTTTGTGCTTTAATGAGAATGTATGAAGTGGTTAACTTGTTGTTTTTGCTTTGAATTTGATAGCATATATTGTTGACACCAAATAAGCTATACTTAAACAATCACTAACACAAATTACCTCTTCATCTACATATGATGATGGTACTGAAGTGAATGTTGAAATTAAAATTTGATGGTCTATATTTCTAATTAAGAGTTAATAGGCCATACTTAAAATAGATTTTACTTTCAACTTTGTTGTCATTTTTCATATGAGTTAGTAAGTGGTTTAAGGGGTGTGTTATAGCTTGATGGCTTATGTTGAGCTAATTAATAGCACAAATAGGCCATACTTATGATAAACACATCATTTAAATTCACTTATGACCAAAGAAGAGAGATCATAATTTCATAATTTGTTGAACTATATGATCTAGAGAGTGGAATTATCTCTAAATTGTCATTTTATTCTCATAGTTTTCATTCACATTTGTAGTTGTTAGTTTGTTAGTTTCCTCATTTTCTAGCTTAAATATTATCTAAATCTTTGGTTAATTTGATTGAATAGAAATTTAAAATCAACAATTCCCTGTGGATCGACCCGTACTCGCCACGTACTAACTTTTGTACGTCGTGCGCTTGCGGTAAAATTTAATTTGAAATTTTTCGGCAAATGTCTAAACTGATAGAACATTTGCCGCTAAACAAGTTCTTGGCGCCGTTCCGGAGAATTTGTTTTGATTTTTATTTCTATTCATCCAATTAGTCGTTGTTTGATTTTTGTGTGTGTTTGCATTTAAAAATATAAAAATGTACACAATTTTATTTGAAAAAGAAATTTTTTATTATTATTTCACTTCATTTTCAATTACATTGTCCATTTACAATTTAAACAAAACACACACTTGCATTTCTGTTTACATTTCATTGCTTCTCTGTTTCACCATTTCACACTTTCCCTTTTGGTCTCTGTTTGAACTTCTGCACCTCTCTATGCACCAGTACAGCCACCAGTGCCAAACATCACTACTGCCCATTGTTTACATCATCACCCAGTCCTATACACTTCAGTTCACCACTGACCATTTCCCCTCTGCCAATACAACAAACAATTCTGTTTCAAGTGCCACTCCATACACACCATCACAACTTACTCTTACAACCACATAACAAAATTGCCACCACCCTTTACTGGTTTACTGTCAATTGCAGCAACTTGACTATTACACCATCTCCACCATATCAACTGCCTCTCACCACTCTACTGCCATCCTCTCCTTTTACCTACAGCAGCACACAAAACAGTTGCCATCAAACTGTGTGTTGTCTGCCTTGCAATCTCCCCTTTCAACCCACTGTTCTTCAACTACCCACTCCTCATTTCAACTAACCACATTTGCACTCTTGCATTAACATCCACATACACAGCCAACACTGACAAAGCTCCTACAACTGACCATCATTGCCTGCTGCACCTAGCTGCTCGCTGATAGCCAACTTCAATAATCTCTGACACTATACTCACAGCAACTACCCAGTGGAACAAAAGTGCCAAAACAGTCATCAACAAAACATCCTTCCTGACAACAACATTGCCACTCAAACAGGACATTGCCACTCAAACAATACCATCCACTGTCTCATTCAATTACTTCAACCAAATCTACGACCACCTCCTTTGCCTAAAACGCCACAACTATTACTACTACTTCCTCAATCAAATACCCCACTGTTCAAACCACCACCACAATTCACGACAGTCCACCGCAAACCCAATATCCAACGCAATTACCGAACCACCACTACCTACAGTGCAGACAGCCTTTCTAACTTCATTACTCCCCTCTACAAACTGCCTGACTGCCCACATCTGCTTGTTGCCATATCTACCTAATCATCACTGACAGCAATCCTTCACCCAATTTTCTACTGCCTTTGCCTGACAGACCCCTGCACACATTATCAATTGTGCATTGCATATCTACTTGACCGCATCCACTTCTTCACATAAATTCATCAAACACTTCAACAATCTACCAGATTTCTTCACATTCAAACTGTCTTCTGCATTTTGCAAATTTCCACAACATACTCCTCCTCGACCAAAAGTTCTGACCACTGCCTTCAGTCACAACAGTTCAAACTACAAACTGTGCACCAAAACCGCTTTCGCAACAGCACCCTGCTCTCTGCAATTCACCACCACGAGAACCAGCTGCAACTTCAAAAAAGAACCGCTGTAATAACCAATACATCAACAATTTTTCACTGCCAAATTCGATTGCTTCACCCAAAATTGCTGAAACCTACTGGCAACAGCCCTTCATCACCTGACCATCTAACCCTAAACAACCACTGCACTTCAATAACAACCAAGTCGACTTCAACACCAACTTCCAAACTTCTACAATTCAAATCCACTTCTCAAATATCCTACCACCCACGTCAATTCCATTGCCGACCAAATCATCATCACCAGAACTTCGCTTCCTCTAATCCTCTGAAGCATCACGCGAATTGAAGACATCAACCACAAGAACGCCACACCTGCATCGCGACTCCTCCAGCTACTTCCCTGAGTCACCCTAAATTCGAAAGCAACTCCCAATCACAAGCAAATTCACAGAATCAATAAAAAAAAGAGATAGAGAGAGCACGTGCAAATTCACCACAGTGACCAGCGTATTTTTGATTTTTGATGTTTCAATTTTTGATTGCTGAAATTTCGATTTATGATTTGTGAAGTTTAAGGAAGCCTGAAGATAAAAAAGGGACGATATTTTATTTCGTTTTGGGTTCTATTGGGGCTACTTATGGGCTGGGTTGGCTCTGAATATTTTTTAGTGTTTTTTTTCTATCTTTTTTTTATATAAAAAAAATTTCCATCTTAAAAAAAATAGTGTTTGCTTAATTTGGTTTTAGGTTTGTTTAATTTGTTTTTAGTTTTGTTTTGTTTTATTAAACAGAAAGAATTTTTTTTTCTAAAGTTATTTTTTTTTTCAATAGTTTTAAGTTCCATTCTAATCTTTACGAAAAAATAAATTTGTATATACCTTGTTCAATTGTTTTGTTTATTTTTATTTCCAATTGTTTTAGTCTTTAAAAAAAACTTTATATATATATATATATATCTTGTTTTTATTTTCAGGTTGCCAAAGCAGATAGGAGGAGTTGCTTGCTTCGCTTTGCTTGCCAAAAATAAATTGCTAGCTTGCTCATAAAACAATTTTGCCGCTTTTAACCCTTATCTATTGTTTTGCACTGTTGTTTGCTTGCATTGTATATATAAAAAAAATAAAAATCCAAAAAAAAATTCAAAAATAAAAATCCATTTTTAGTTGCATTGTTAATACACATTTATTTCTACTTTGCATTTCATCTTAGAATTTGTTAATAATAACGGTGTTAGTCCTTGAGATGATGGTTTTGATGACAACAACCTTAGAATAAGATTATAAAATATAAATACTAACATTATAGTTTAGATATATATGTATATGCAGGATTTAACCATGCAGGTATCAAGAATGAAGACTGTACAGTATAGAGATTCAAGATATCAAGATTGAAGACTCATGAGTATCAAGAATATCAAGAATAGCAAGATTATCAAATAGTACAAGATAAGTATTGAGTCTAGAATTATGTTAAAACTTCATAATAGCATTGAAATCTTCACTCCATATTTCATTTGGGATGGAACCCATTTCTACCTTTTTAGTGGCTTACAAACCCACGACAAGTAGCTTACAAACCTACGACAAGTGGCTTACAAACCCACGAACATCCTGGTTTTGTACAAGTTCTCGAGTCCTGATGTGATGAGATATTCTGTAGGAAGAAGCTTGCAAAACTACTTCAAAATGATTTTCAAAACTGCTTTTCAAAATGTTTTAGCCTTAAAAATTATCTTTGCAAATGATTTTCAAAAAGATGTTTTAGGCTTAAAATATTCTTTGATTTTGTTTTTAAATAAACTCTTGTTTTAAACTTCGTTTGTTTTAAACTATCTTTTAATTATAATATATTTATACTTAGATTTAAATATAAAATTATAGTAAAATTATATATATATTATTCTCTATATTTACTTATGTATTTTAACTATAGTTAAGTATATTTATAAAGTTTAAAATAGTTTTAATATAAGATAGAAGTAATTTTCAAAGAAAAAAATCACCGAAATTTCCTTTGGGATGTCGATATACCCAAGATACCCATGTCGACATAGTGGCAGTCAGTTTCAAAATTTTGAATTTCAAAAGAAGTGTCTATTCGCCATAACCTTTCACGAATAGACATGGCTGTTGTTCTTCTATAAATAGGGGATGTTTTCAACGAATTTTAAAATAATATTTTTCTGGTTTTCACTCCTCTTCTTCTTCCACATTTCTTTATTTATATTCTTACCATTATTCTGTCGAAATCACCATTGAATTTAACTAGATCATTTCTGGTTTGATTCTCTATCACTATCTCAACAAGATCCTAGTGCTATTCAGAGTTATAGGCTTCTTTGTAATCAATCAAGTGAGAAAAGGTGTGATTGTAGCCTTGGAAATTAATCAAGTGAGAAAAGGTGTGATTGTAGCCTAGGAAATCAACTAGGTGAACTTGTTGCCCGGAAAATCAAGTATCTCTACCCAGAGGATTGTGAATCTGGAGTGGTGTACCTCGTGGCCTTAAAATTGAAGGTTGTAATTGTAAAGATTGTTTTTGAAAGGAAATCCGTACTTGTGTGCGGGACTGGATGTAGGGTAACTCCGAACCAGTATAAAATCCGGTGTGTTCTTTCCTTTACTGCTTTTACTTTATATTTGCATCTGTGTTTGAATCTGTGATCATATCTGTGTCTGAATATTGCATACATTTGTGTTTAAATTAATATAAACTCAAAAGGAATTAGTAATTCCTTAAAACACTATTCACCCCCCTCTAGTGTTTATACTAGCCTTAAGATCCGTAATCCGCATTTCTCACATTTGGTATCAGAGTAAGGTTTTCAAAGTTTCATAATCTGAATTTTGAAAATTTTTTAATGGCTATATTTGAATTTTTTGTTAATACTTGTTTATAAATATTCAAATCATCATTGTATCATAAGTCTGCATATAATTTATATTCAAAGTCAAATTGTTCACAAGGTTTTTATGATGTGCAGGAAACATGTTTTATGGGTGTTGAGGAATCAATCCACAATGGACAAATTGTGCAGATCAAAAAGGATAAATGGATACTCGATAGTGGATGTTCTAGACATATGACTGGTAATCCGGATATGCTAAATGATATAATATACAAAGACGGAGGATTGGTTAACTTTGGAGACAACTCAAAAGGATATGTGATTGGCATCGGCAATGTCGGTAACTCTAAAACTCCTATTATTACTAACGTTTTGCTAGTTAAGAACCTGAAACATAATTTGCTAAGTATTAGTCAACTTTGCGATAAAGGATATAAAATTAAATTTGAAAAAGATAAGTGTCACATTGAAGATAATTATTCAACCATAATATTTGAGGGAATTAGGAAAAAGAATATTTATATTCTTAGTATGAAAGTTTCAAATGATAACTTGTGTCTTTTGGCAAATACAAGTGACCCTTGGATTTGGCATAAGAGATTTGGGCATTTGAATTTCAAACTCTTATCTAGACTGTCAAACAAGATCTAGTAAGAGGTCTCCCTAAAATGAATTTTAAAGTAGATAGTTTATGTGATGCATGTCAATTAGGAAAACTTAGAAAAAGTTCCTTTAAATTAAAAGATATGATGTCAACTTCAAAACCTCTTGAATTACTTCATCTTGATTTATTTGGTCCATCTCAAATTCAGTCAATAAATCATAGTAAATATGTTTTTGTAATTGTAGATGATTATTCTAGATTTACATGGACAATATTTTTTAAACATAAAAGTGATACTTTTGAATGTTTTAAGAACTTTACAAAAAGGATTCAAAATCAACTTTCTGTAAAAATTATAACCATCCGTAGTGATCACGGTGGTGAATTTGAAAATGAAAAGTTTGAGGAATTCTGCAATAAAAATGGGATAACTCACAATTTTTCATTTCCAAGAACTCCACAACAAAACGAAGTAGTAGAACGTAAAAATAGGACGATTCAAGAGTGTGCGAGAACTATGCTTTCAGATAGTAATTTACCAAAACATTTTTGGGCAGAAGCAGTTGCTACCGCCTGTTATATTTTAAATAGAATCTTAATAAGACCTTTAACTGATAAGACATCTTATGAACTTCTTCACAGAAAGAAACCTAAGGTATCTAATTTTAGAATTTTTGGAAGTAAATGTTTTATTTTAAATACAAAAGATGACTTAGATAAATTTGATCCTAAATCCGACAAAGGTATCTTTATCGGATATTCTAATAGAAGCAAAGCATACAGGTGTTTAATTTAAGAACTAACACCATTGAAGAAACAATGCATGTTTCATTCGATGAAAATCCCAAAAATTTTGTAGAGACAAATGATGAAGAGGATTTAATTACTCAAAATCAAGAGTCAATTGAAACTAATAATGAATTTAATCATCCTAATAAAAGGATTAAACTTTTAAAAGATCACCCATAGAAAATATTCTAGGAGATATGCAATCTGTTGTTACAACTAGAAATCAACTAAGTAAAATGAGCAATGTAGCTTTTATATCAACTATTGAACCCAAAAATCCAAAAGAAGCATCAACTGATGATTCATGGATTTTGGCTATGCAAGAAGAATTAGATCAATTCACTAGAAATGATGTTTAGGAACTTGTTCCTAGACCTGAAAATTAAACTATAATTGGAACAAAATGTGTTTATAAAAATAAAATGAATGAACAAAGTGAGGTCGTTAGAAATAAAGCCCGGTTAGTCGCTCAAGGTTATTGTCAAGAAGAAGGAATAGATTTTGATGAAACCTTTGCTCCCGTAGCAAGATTAGAAGCCATTAGGATTCTACTTGCTTTCGCAAATTATAATAATTTCAAATTATTTCAAATGGATGTTAAAAGTGCCTTTTTAAATAGATTTGTAAAAGAAGAAGTATATGTTGAACAACCACCACTTTTTGAAAATGAAAAATTTTCAAATCATGTTTACAAACTTAAGAAAGCCCTATATGGTCTAAAACAAGCTCCTAGAGCCTGGTATGATAGACTAAGATCTTACTTACTTCAATCAAACTTTGAAATTGGTAAAGTAGATAATACTCTTTTTATTAAAAGAAATAAAAATGATATTCAACTAGTACAAGTTTACGTAGATGATATCATTTTCGGATCAACTAATTTTGAAATGAATAAAGAATTTTCTGAAATAATGACAAAAGAGTTTGAGATGAGTCATATGGGTGAATTAAACCTCTTTCTAGGATTACAAATAAAACAATTAGATAATGGTATCTTTATTAGTCAAGAAAAATATGCTAAAGACCTAGTTAGTAAATTTGGTTTGACTACTGCAAGTGGAAAACCCAATCCCATTATAACGACCCACTATTTTGGACTATTCGCATCCGCACATGTCGGACTTGAATAATCCAAAATACCGAATTGTTAATTTAAATTTGGCAAAACTGAACATATACAGTAAATAAATAATCACAGATCACAGACACAGAGTAATAAATGCAGCGGAAACAAAAGATAGTAGTTCATGAAGCTACTATATACATATCAGAGTTAAATAAGGTACAACAGATGTCTCGAATATAATAATCAAATACAATATCAGAATACATCACTAGAATCAACTGGAATCTGAAACTGGATAGATAGCTGGATCTCCAAGCGAAGCTCCAACTCCAAAGGTGAGTCTCGAATACTGGTACACTCAGTCTGACCCGAGCGTAAAGCAAAACACAAAACACTCGAATCAGGATTAACATTCTTATATCAATAAATCCAACTCAAGTGAAATAGCAACTGAAATACAAGTAACTCAAAGGATGTTTGGAATAACCATCCTTTAAGGATCCGTTAAACTATCTACTATGTAGTAGTGTATGGTAAATAGATAATGCCTATCAGTAATATAAAATATCAAAATAGTGTTAAGGCGTTACCATTATCCCCCTTAACACATTTTATATAAGCGTTATAGTCTATACAGCAATGTAAACTCCACCGTAAACTAGTGGGATATCAGGGAGTACTCCATAGGTATAACACAAAACAAATCGTAGTGGTCGCGTATATAGGGATACAAGTATGACAAGGCACATGAGGCAATACCCAAGGTAGTGAAACTACCGTTTGCCTGATCTGGACTGGTGAGAACGCATCGCCGCAACGATCGCAACACCGCAAAACAACACTCCCAAAATTTCGAGGGTGCACCAATCGACAACAAGTAATGAGTAGTTTTCGAAGAAGTGTGTTTGCTCGAGGCAGCTAACCTAATTTGGCCCGGCACGGCTTCTGTTTTAGTCATTTCCAATTTGACACAAGTGTCAAGGCTATCCATTATCGTTCTCTTTCTTCAGTCATCAACGTACATCATTCCAACCACTTCATTCTGGATCACACTCCGCGTATAGTTATTAAAGTGGTTTTCGGTTTAAACAGAGAGTATGTCCATAACTGATTCCGGTCTCTTTAATAACTTTCGTAATTATTACACCGATTGGTCGCTTAATATATTTCAAAACCAAATCAAATTCAATTTCAAATAGGATTTGTAAACCAACATTTCATTTGTCTTTCTAAATCAATTTCCATAATTTATGTTTCAAAACTTACAAATTACCATTTCAAATCTTATAATACAATATCGATTTTTATTTAAAACCATTCCAATATTCATTTAAATTCGTATATAAGTTTCATTTCGAAATCATTTAAAATGATTTAATCTACATTCAAATCAATTTAAGTTCATTTATCGATTTCATTCAATATTCGTTAAGTAAATTTATCCTTCAAAACAATTTCTATTTAACTTCCAATTTATTAAATCAATTATTTAAGTTCAGCTCCATTATATCAAAACTTACAAATTGCATTAAATTTAATTCATCGAATCAAATTCTTTACATTTCAAGTCTTACATTAATTTCAATAAATCAATTTTTATTTCTTGTTAAAGAAATTCAATTTCACTTATTTATTTACTTAGTTACAATTTCAAAACTCAATTAATAAAGAACTTAATTTCACTTATTCAAGAAGTTCAATTTCACTTAATAAAGAATTCAATTTTATTTAATTTTTAAATAATTCAATCTTATTTAATTATTAAACAATTTCAAAGCTTTAATTATTAACTAATTTCAACTTAATTATTAATAATTCCAAATTTAATTATTAAATAATTAATTTTAAAACAACATTCTTTCAACAACTACTATGTTAATATTTTGATTCAGATTATTAAATATTAACATTTCCTTTCATTAAAATTCAAATTCTAACTTCGTTTCAAAACCATATTATTTATTCAAATAAAATCTTCATTTTATTTTCATATCAAATTATTGACCAATCGATTTTTATTTCATTCTCTATCCTAGGTCAAAGTTCAATTTGGGTATTTATCATTTCAACCCGATTCCATTTCAATTCAAAAATCAAAGCATAACAAAGGGAACTTGCAGTGTGATAACTGGGATGGTGTCAAAGTAAATAAACAAGCAATAACAACAATCAATAACAATCCAATAATTAATTCAAATAATCCCGAAATAATCGTATTAATTCACATTGTTATTTGTGTAAATTAATATAATTATTTCTAGAATCTACACTATCATTTCATGTAGATTAAAGATTATTCCACTAATATTTATTCGGTTCTTCACTTGATATTCATTATTAAATTTCATACCACATCAATCTATACAACATACATTTAAATGGTTCAAGGTGTGATTTACCATATTTCTACGTGTCAATTTATTTAAACATTTAAAGAGGTCATATTATGCAAATGTCATCAAATCAAATTTATCACATATATCAAATCTAACTATCCTACGTCAATTTCAATTTCATATTATTTATCACTTACAACATTAACAATTTAACGTCAAATGTCAACATCAAACAATCAATCATTTATCAACCAAACTTGATTATCGTGGTATAAGTAACAGATAATGGTGTCAGATGTTACAGGTGAACTGATACAGGTAATAACATATATAACAGTGTAATTAACTAACAGCAATATATTTCAATTGTCGTTTCAATTGAAACCAAATTTAATAAATAAAAAAACATTAATCGTGAGTGATTGCTCACCTTTCGAGGCTAGAGGGATGAACGAAAAAATGGAAGCGAATTGTGGATCCAAACACGAATTCCAAAGCGAAACAAGATGGGCACGAATTCAATGGATAGAGCTGATAAATAGAAATCGATGAGAACAGTCAAATTGGCTTGATATAACTGTAACTAATATCTATATTATATACATATGTTTACAAAAATCAATTTTAGTAACATATACAAAAACTATGTATAAAATTTCATATCAACACATATTTTAAAATAACATATCATATCCAAAATCTTATATAAATTGAAATTTTCATTTTCAAACTATATATATTACAGTATATGTATGCAGACCTAAAATATAAAATTTCACTTATATATACAAATCGCATGCTACAATAAATGCAGACTTCACAAAATGAATCCAAAAGCTTGCTTTCATACTGCACGCATATACATACAACACGTGCCTTCATCTAGTATATAGTTTCAAACTAATATAAACAGTACATTGTCTTTCCAAAATTCATGTAATATCTGTAGTTTCAAAAATATTCTAAAGATATCATTCTTTAAACATATTATATTACTATCATATAAAATAAGATTTATACAACCAACTGTACTGTAGCCCTGTTGAAAATATACACATGCTTTATAGACTCTGATAAAAATCAATGCAACAACTTATATAAATTCATGCATAGAAAGCAAATTATAATAACTAATATACCTTGAACTATCACAAAGAAAGCACGGCAGAGGGAAAAGAAGCCTCACGGGAGACTGGTGACGGTCAATGATGTCGGGCGGAGGCTGAGGCGGACAACAGCGGGGCTAGGTGGTTCGGAACGAAGGCGGAAGGACGGAGGGGTGTGGGGCATGCATGGCGGAGCATGTTGGAGGCAAGCCGAGGCCGGAGTAGTGATGCGGCTGGACGTGAGGATCGAGCCAAAGGATGGCTCGTCGACTCGGACCGAGGTGGATCGGTTATGAGCGTCGGGGTTTCGGTAGTTGAAGGGCAAGAATAAAGCAGTGGCGTCAGGTGCCGCGGTCGTGAAGAAGTCAAGTGGAGCAAAGTTGTGGCGAGGGTTTCAAGGCCGGGGCCGCAATGCGTGAAGAGTTTGGTCACGTGCTGTGGTTTGTGGAAAAGAAATAAGGAAGGAGGTGTGTTGCTTGCGTTTGAGAGGGTGATGGGGTTTGGTGGCAAACATCAGGTTGTAATAAAATAAAATGGTAGAGGAAGTGATTTGTTAGTTGATAATGTTTTACAGATGGGGATGGAGATGAAGAGGTAGATGGTGATCTGGAAGGAGAAATGGAAGATGACAGAGTCCAATTATATTTTCTTTACCAAGAACAGAAATTGAATATGAACGAATGGAAACAAAAGTAAATAGGTGCAAAGTTTTAGGAATTTAACAGTTGAAAAAAAAGAGAAAAGCCACGTTAATGCACGTTAGATTAAACGATGGATATATGAATGGACATTGGAACCTAAAAGGCGTCGATACGGGTACCAATACGGTTCGTTTACGCAGATTCCGCCGCGTACCGGACTCTGAAATGCACGAATGAATATACCGTAGAGGTCAGCATGACGAGACGATCAAAACGGTGTATAAATATTAGTGGTACGATCGAATTATAAAAATTCGAAATTTCAACTAGCGGAAAATGCAGGAAAAACGCAGAGAAATAAGATCGACGGAGCCAAAGAAGTCCGAATTTGGAAAAACGAAAAATGACGTCTTGCTCAGAAGAAGGTTTAGAATTTTTCTATGTAAAAATATTCAGTTTTCGAAAAAAATTTATTTTCATCAATTCCTAACTGATTAAATTGAAATAAAATTACACACGAAATAAACTTCCATATTTTCGGATGAAAATTTACCAGTTGCTATATTTAACTAGACGCATTTCAAATGTAAAATTTTTTATTTAAAAATTTTATCGTTTACCATTTTACACAAATTCAGTTAATTAAATTTATTAAAACCGTTAAAATATCCGGGTTGTTACACCCATGGCAACCAATGAGTACCTAAGTAAAGAAGATCTCTCGTAGATCAACAATTATATAGAGGAATGATTGGATCACTACTCTATATCATTGCTAGTAGACCTGATATCATGCATAGCGTTTGCCTATGTGCAAGATATTAATCCCAACCTAAAGAGACCCACTTAAAAGCTGTAAAACGTATCATAAGATATATTAAACACACCATTGACTATGGCTTATTTTATCCTAAAAATGATTCTTTTGAATTAATAACTTACTGTGATGCTGACTATGCTGGTTGTAAGTCAGACCGAAAAAGTACAGGTGGAACTTGTCACTTTTTGGGGCATTCTCTGATTTTCTGGTTTAGTAAAAAGCAAAACACAGTTTCTTTATCAACAACTGAAGCAGAGTATATTTCTGCTGCTTTAGCTTGTTCTCAAGTAATATATATGCAACAAACTTTAAAAGATTTTGGTTTAAATATCTCAAAATCACCAATTTATTGTGATAATACTAGTGCAATAAATTTATCAAAAAATACTACTCATCATGCTCGAACTAAACATATTGATATCAGACATCATTTTCTCAGAGATAATATAAGTAAGGAAGTAATTACTCTCGATTATATCAATTCTGAGAATCAAATTGCTGATATATTAACAAAACCCTTAAATGAATCTATATTTACTAAATTAAGAAGAGAATTAGGTATTTGTTCAATAACTGAAATATAAAATATAAATAACAAAGTATAATTAAAAATTAAATTAAAAATAAATCAAATAGTAAAAATATCAAGCACCATGTCGACATCCCCCTCCTAACCATGTCGACATATAACGATTTTTTATTTTTGAATTTTTCCCATCAAAATTCAAATAAGTGGTTATATATTCTTCTTATTTCGAAAATTGGATCATTCTTTCTGTTCTTTCTCTATTCTATCTTCTGAAAAGATTTAAACAATGGCCTCCTCTTCCAAATCAAACAAAAATTCAATCTTTCCGTTCCCTTCTCCCACTTCTGGACCGTTTCAACAAACTACACTTGCACGACTGACGAAAATGGAGGATTCTTTGAAGGATGCACTACAACTAATGACTGAAATTCAAGTGGTGCAACTTAGAATGGCCAAAGAACAAGAACGGAAAGGCAAAATTCTTAGAAATTTGCAAAAATTTCTAATGGACAATCATGCTAATCCGATCTTGATTGATGAAGAGCCTTCAGGAGATCAAGTGCAAGAGGACAATGAGGAAGAAGAAGAAGAAGCCCCCGTGGAAGAAGAGAACGCTGAAGATAACGACAAAGTCGTTTGCGTTGGCGAAGTGTGCTTTGAAAAAGATGGAAATCTTGTCGAACAACGTGGAAATTTCTGTTTCCACTATCCAAATTGTTCGGTTCATAGATCTCCCATTTTTAAGGACACGCATTAGTTTCTCTTTCCTCTTTCCTATTGTTGTATGTTTTTACTTACGTTCTCTATGCTCATGTAAATATAACAAAATAAATGATTTGTGTTCTTATATTACAAATATTATTATATATAGATTCTTAGTTAGGAGAGTTTGTAATTTAGGACTAAAGTTTTAGTTTTAGATTTAAGTGTTGATTATTTATGATAACACTATCATTATAATCATTTAATATTAGACTAAGGGGGAGTTATATAGTTTGGAGTTAGTTTTTGTTGATGAAAAAGGGGGAGAAGTATAAAATATAGGATAGTTAGGCATAGATTAAGGGGGAGTTATTAGTTTTAGGGGGAGTCAATAGGATAGAAATAATATTTTATAAACAAAGGTTGTCATCATCTAAAAGGGGGAGATTGTTAGTCCTTGAAATGATGGTTTTGATGACAACAACCTTAGAATAAGATTATAAAATATAAATACTAACATTATAGTTTAGATATATATGTATATGCAGGATTTAACCATGCATGTATCAAGAATGAAGACTATACAGTATAGAGATTCAAGATATCAAGATTGAAGACTCATGAGTATCAAGAATATCAAGAATAGCAAGATTATCAAATAGTACAAGATAAGTATTGAGTCTAGAATTATGTTAAAACTTCATAATAGCACTGAAATCTTCACTCCATATTTCATTTGAGATGGAACCCATTTCTACCTTTTTAGTGGCTTACAAACCCACAACAAGTAGCTTACAAACCTACGACAAGTGGATTACAAACCCACGAACATCCTAGTTTTGTACAAGTTCTCGAGTCCTGATGTGATGAGATATTCTGCAGGAAGAAGCTTGCAAAACTACTTCAAAATGATTTTCAAAACTGCTTTTCAAAATGTTTTAGCCTTAAAAACTATCTTTTCAAATGATTTTAAAAAGGATGTTTTAGCCTTAAAATATTCTTTGATTTTTTTAAATAAACTCTTGTTTTAAACTTCATTTGTTTTAAACTATCTTTTAATTATAATATATTTATACTTAGATTTAAATATAAAATTATAGTAAAATTATATATATATTATCTCTATATTTGCTTATGTATTTTAACTATAGTTAAGTATATTTATAAAGTTTAAAATATTTTAATATAAGACAGAAGTAATTTTCAAAGAAAAAAAAATCACCAAAATTTCCTTTGGGATGTCGACATACCCAAGATACCCATGTCGACATAGTGGCAGTTGGTTTCAAAAATTTGAATTTCAAAAGAAGTGTCTATTCACCATAACCCTTCACGAATAGACATGGCTGTTGTTCTTCTATAAATAGGGGATGTTTTCAATGAATTTTAAAATAATATTTTTCTGGTTTTCACTCCTCTTCATCTTCCACATTTCTTTATATATATTCTTACCATTACTCTGCCGAAATCACCATTGAATTTAACTAGATCATTTCTGGTTTGATTCTCTATCACTATCTCAACAAGATCCCAGTGCTATTCAGATTTATAGGCTTCTTTATAATCAATCTAGTGAGAAAAGGTGTGATTGTAGCCTTGGAAATCAATCAAGTGAGAAAAGGTGTGATTGTAGCCTAGGAAATCAATTGGGTGAACTTGTTGCCCGGAAAATCAAGTATCTCTACCCAGAGGATTGTGAATCTAGAGTGGTGTACCTCATGGTCTTGAAATCGAGGGTTGTAATTGTAAAGATTGTTTTTGAAAGGAAATCCGTACTTATGTGTGGGACTGGATGTAGGGTAACTCCGAACCAGTATAAAATCCATTGTGTTCTTTCCTTTACTGCTTTTACTTTATATTTGCATCTGTGTTTGAATCTGTGATCATATCTGTGTCTGAATATTGCATACATTTGTGTTCAAATTAATATAAACTCAAAAAGAATTAGTAATTCCTTAAAACACTATTCACCCCCCCTCTATTGTTTATACTAGCCTTAAGATCCGTAATCCGCATTTCTCACAAACGGTTGGACATCGATAATGTTTAAATGTATATTGACAATTTGTCTTCTTTGAACAGTTTAATTTCTCGGTGTCTAGGCTACGGCAGAGCAATAACCATTTATAAATATTACGGTGATTCGTAAATATTATAGTGGTTGTTTCTCTGAAGGTACTTAAACCTTCGGCTGCATTGCTACGGTGATTCGTGGTGCATCGATAAATCCTGTCTGTTACCTGGCTGAGAACTATCTTGTTGATTTAAGACAGAGTGTGATTATACAATTTTGGGTTAACTTAAGATAAATCATTTGTAATTAACTCTTGCATTCATTTAGTTGCATTAGTTCATGCATATTTGAAAAAAAAAATTCAAAATTCAAAACCAAAAAAATTGTAAATATTCCGTTTCCTTTCCTTGGAAAAATTTCGAAATCAAAAATCCAAAAAAATATAAAATCCTTTCAAAAATAAATTCATAAATAAAAAAAACAAAAACCAATTTTCCATTTTGAAAAATAAATTCTATATGTGAATATTTTTCCTTTATATATAAAAAAAACATTCTTGAAAATGTTCGAGTTTCCTCACTTACATGAATTTTACAATAGTTGTGAAAATCAGTATAATCCATATGCTTTCACTCCAAATTCATATGGATATTTTAACAACAACTATTGTGTAAATAATTCGAATTTCGAACAACAAAATTTTCAAAACGATGACCAACCCTCGAATCTCGAAAAATAGCATTTTATCTCTACTTGAAATCTCTACACAACAAATCAAAGTATAAATGATTTGTGTAATTCATATTTGTGTAATAACTCGAGTCAAGGATTTCCAAATTTGAATTCAATTCAAAATTCAAACGATTTCGAGTATAGCCCATGCCAATTCAATTTCGAACTCCAAAATGAATTTCAAACTCAAAATGAAAATGGAAACAACTTTTCAAACAAATTTGGCAATGGGAATAATCTTAACCACGTTACGATTGAAAATCTTTGTTCTCAACAATTTCAAAGTGAAAATCCTCATATTAATAACTATAAATTGGATTTTATTGAGCAAATGAACGAAATTTACGATGATCACACGGATTCGTTGTTTGAAACATATATAAAACAACATGAAAAACAAAATCAAATTCCAACGTGTGAAGAGTCAAACAATAATCCATCTTTTACCTAAATCGATGATTTTCAAATAACAACTTTTGAAATTGAAAATAACAATCTTAGTGAAGTTGTTGAAAACACGGTAATTGAGTTGGATTTCAATTCTTTTGAGGGCGTGGAACCAAATTTGAAATTCAATCTTCCTTTTCACGATTTCAAAATTTTGAATACGACAACTTTGGATTTTGAACTTAATATATGCGATTAAGTTGTTGATAATCAAACAAAGGAAGACGAATTTAACGAACATGATTTCTTTGGAATTTTTGAAAACGAGTTATCGAATTTTGAAGGGGATGATTTAAATCACCATTTTGATTTTGAATTCAATAATTTTGAAGAAGTTTTCAATGATAAATTTGAATTTCAATTTGGTGATAATAAATTTGAAGTTCAATCAATTATTCTATCAACCCCAAAAATCATTGAAAATAAAACAACTCGTACGATTTTTAATAAAACGACATTCGTTTTTCCAAATCAATGTTCAACTTTGAAATCTTTTACGGTTTGGTTTTTCGAGCTTAAGCTGTGTCTCGCATACTTGACGAGACAAATGAATCGGTCTTTGGAACACCGTTTCATTTACTTTTTGACGATATACTTTCTGATCTCGTATAAATACCGTCATTTTCATATAAATAAAAGCCATTTTTATTTTTTTCTCCTTTCACTTGGGTTGACTGCGGGGACATAGTCAAAATCAAGTGTGGGGGGGGGAGACTCATCATCATTTTTGATTTTTCATGGTTTAATTTTATTTTTTCTTTCCAAAATTAAAAAAATAAATATTTTTTAAGCATTTCTGATTTATTTTTAAAAGAAACACTGTAGAATAAATATATGGTTTTGGTTTATTAAATTGAAATTTTTGAAAATTTATTTGCCTTAACAAAAATAAAAATGAAGTTTGATTACAAATAACAATGGTTTAACTAGTATATAGGAAGATTCATACGTGTTAATTATGAAATACATCCTAATTGAAAGTCTTTGTTTTAAAAAAGTGGTGAATTTAAAGTAAAGGATATAACATGTTTTTTGTCTTCTAAGTTAAAGGGTGCTAAGATGATTTTGCGAAACTCTCTCTCTAAAAAAACACAAAAATATATATATAAAAATAAAATATTTCTTGTATATATGTATATATTTTTAATAAACACATAGAGTCATGTGTTCACACTTGTGTGTTCACTTGCCATGCTCTGTACCCTTCTCACGTAAGCCCGAAAGGCAGTGCATGATCGGTATATGTGGCATTAGTTTATCTGAGTTAGGTGTATAGATATAAAAATTCTTTGTAATAACGTCTACAGTCGATAAGTGTTCACACTTGTGTGTTCACTCGCCACGCTCTGTATTCCCCTCACGTAAGTCTGCAGGGCAGTGCATGGGTAATATATCTGGCCTCAGTTTATTTGAGTTAGGCATATGTATATATTGTTAATGTCCATAAAAATTTCAAAAATAAAAATAAAATAAGAGAAAGTAAGCAATTGAAATCTAAGCACTATTTTAACTTATTTGATTTTCCTTGTTATTGAAAAGAAATCAAAATACCACTTTGATAAACTTTGATAATCAACTAAGGATCCATTTCATAATTACACTTTGTTATCAACCGAAACAACGAGTTAAACTATAGTCTATTTGTTATGATAACTTCGTTTTTATTTGGAAATTTGACGAGTAAATGACTTGAATTTCAAGATAATGACCAAAACCTATATTTAACTTATTTGTGTCAATTTAAAAGTAAATCCTTCATTTGTAAATACTTTCAAATACTCGCATTCATCTCTTTGTAAATAAAATTTGCATTTTTGTAAATATTTTCATTATACATTTGGATTTTGTGGGTAGTATCCGTTGAAAACCCTCACGAGACAACACTCGTGCTACTGGGGACACCTAGAGGTTTAACGGCTTGTTGCATACGCTCAATGCAATCGTGCTCCCTACGAAAACGGATTTATCTTAGTTTTTTTTATGCAATGTAATTATTGTTTCCTTTTAATTACATGTTCATTTCCTTTCATGCTAGTAGTGTAGATTTTCTTTTATGCAATTAGAGTAGTTTTCTTTTTCATTGGCTTTCATTTTCCTTTCTTTTTAGTTTCATGTTGCTTGCTACAAGTGTTGATATGATAACACAAATGAGAGGCTAATCCCTTCAATTTAGGGGTAATGAAGCCTCTAATCATGTAGCTCCAACATTTTGATGTTATGCCCTCTTTTCTTGCTATAATGAGAATGTATGAAGTGGTTAACTTGTTGTTTTTGCTTTGAATTTGATAGCCTATACTGTTGACACCAAATAGGTTATACTTAAACAATCACTAACACAAATTACCTCTTCATCTACATATGATGATGGTAATGAAGTGAATGTTGAAATTAAAATTTGATGGTCTATATTTCTAATTAATAGTTAATAGGCCATACTTAAAATAGATTTTGCTTTCAACTTTGTTGTCATTTTCATATGAGTTAGTAAGTGGTTTAAGGGGTGTGTTATAGTTTGATGGCTTATGTTGAGCTAATTAATAGCACAAATAGGCCATACTTATGATAAACACATCATTTAAATTCACTATGACTAAAGAAGAGAGATCATAATTTCATAATTTGTTGAACTATATGATCTAGAGAGTGGAATTATCTCTAAATTGTCATTTTATTCTCATAGTTTTTATTCACATTTGTAGTTGTTAGTTTGTTAGTTTCTCATTTTCTAGCTTAAATATTCTCTAAATCTTTGGTTAATTTGATTGAATAGAAATTTAAAATCAACAATTCCCTACGGATCGACCCGTACTCGCCACGTACTAACTTCTGTACGCCGTGCGCTTGCGGTAAAATTTAATTTGAAATTTTTCGGCAAATTTCTAAACCGATAGAACATTTGCCGCTAAACACTTACCAACCGCCACATCCTGTTTCACATCAACAAATTCTACCTTTGCCGCAGCCACTGCTAACTCAACAATAGCTTCTGGAAAGCCGAGATGCAAGCACATTGGGCAAATCATAGAAGCCGAGTACAATGATTTGCTTAAGGTAAAAGTTAATGCAATGTTTTTTATATACATTGCCATATAGAAATTGTTATTATTAATAAACGTGTTATAACATCAATCCAGATACATTTTGTATCATTTACATCGTGCGATCAATTTAAGATTAGGTTAATGGTTAGTTATATGAATTTGACACACGTACATATTTTAACTAAGTTTAAATGTGTACTGCTGACATGTTTTTGCTGTACTGGAGATTGCTAGCTAAAATTGCTAATAAAAGGTATGTATTTATGCATTTAAATGCATATGCTATTATGAAGAATTGTTTTTTTATATATGATATGAATCCGATCTTGTTTTGATAATGTTAAAATATATTGCATTGGGGTGTGGGGAAAGTATTAACCATGCAAAGGAGGTGCTTTGGAATTTTATGAGAATTCCGACAAGTTCACAAACGTAGTTAGGTTCTAGAAATTTAACTAAATTGATTTTTTGTAATTAATTAAGTTTACAAAAATTAACTAATTTTTACAAAAAGTAGCTATGTTAAGCAAGTCTTATAAAAATTAAACATATTTATAAAAATTAAACACATTATAAAACTAATCATACTTATAAAAATGAACTAGATTTTACAAATTTTTAATATGGTGAACTAATGTTTAAAAAAAATAACTAAGTGTGTAAAGAATAACTAAGTTTTATACAAATTTAACTAGGTTGACTAAAAGTTTATAAAAGCTAACAAATATTTATAAAATTTGACGAAGTTAACTAAGTTTTTAAAAAATCAACTAAGTTAACGATTTTTTTTTAAAAATTGAATATTTCTAAAATTAACTAAATTTTATAAAACTTAAATAATTTATAAAAATTAACGAAGTATATAAAAATTTAACTATGTTGATCAAGTTTAATAAAACTAAAATAATTTTCTAAATATTAAACAAATTCTATAGAAATTAAATTAATTTATAAAAATTAACTAAGTGTTATAAAAATTTAACTAAGTTAACTAATTTTATTAAAAGTTAATCAAGTCTTATAAACATTTGACTAAATTAACCAAGTTTGTAAAATTTAACTTAGTTTTATAAAAATTAACTATGTTTTATAAAAACTTGGCTAAAGTAATGAAATATCTAGAGAATTTATTCATCTTCATAAATATTTAGCTAAGTAAACTAACTTTCAAAAGGTTAATTGGGTTTTATAAAAACAAAATAAGTTTTATAAAAATTAATTAAGTTCATAAAAATTAATAATATTAGTAGTATTATTAATAATAGTTTAAAATTAAATAAGTTCATAACATTTAATAACATTAGTAAATTATAAATAATAATAGTAGCTTAATCATTGTTATAGAAATAACATTACATGTGCTCTTCTAAAACTGGACTTTGAGAAAGCTTTTGACTTGGTTGATTGGGATTTTTTAATTGATTTGTTACTGGCTAGAGGTTTTAGTCACAAATGGATTGGTTGGATTTTGTCTTTGCTTAAAACTGGTAATCCTAGTATAATGGTTAACAGTATTTTAGGAAATATAATTTAATCTAAACGAGGCTTAAGGCAAGGTGATCCTTTATCGCCTCTTAACTTTGCTGCAGATGTCTTCGCTATGATTATTAAAAAAGCAGTTGGTAATGGTTCTTTAAGGTGCATTAGTAATGATATTTCGCGCTTTGGTCTCTATGTTCTTCAATTTGTGGTGATACCTTACTATTTTCTTCTCATTTGCCTAATCATATCATTACCCTTAAATTTATTTTATACTGCTATGAACTTCTTTCAAGGCTAAAAATTAATTTTGATAAAAGTTCGGTTTTAGTTTTAAATGATGTTGATAAGGTTGAAGGTTTAGTTGCTAGTACGCTTAATTGTAAAACTATGAATTTCCCTTTTGATTATCTTGGTTTTTTGATTAGACCAACTAAACTTAGGCATGATGACCGGCTAATTATTATAGATAAAATTAAAAGTAGAATTTATAATTGGAATGGGAGGCTTTTATCGAGAGCGGGTAGATTAGTTCTCATCAATTTTGTTATATCTGCTCTTCCGATCTATTGGATGTCTATACATCTTTTCCCAGATTGGGTGATTAATAAAATTGATAAAATAAGAAGGGATTTCTTATGGAGTGGCTATAATTCTAATAGTAGTCTTAAATGTTTAGTTAATTGGGAAACAGTTTGTAAATTGAAAAAGGAAGGTGGTTTAGGGGCTATTAATTTACATATTATGAATTTGTCTTTATTAGGGAAGTGGTTATGGAAATATAAGGATATAAATGATAATTCTATATGGAAAGAAATTATTTCTAAGCATTATTATAATGGTAGTAATAATTTATACCAAATTACACCTTCAGCTACCAATAAATTGTCTAATTTTTGAAAATCTATTTTAAAATGTCATGAGATCTTTAACCTTGGTACTAATACGATTGTTCATTCAAGAAATAATACTTCTTTTTGGCATGATCGTTGGATATCTTCCATCCCTCTTAGGGTAGAATTTAAAGAACTTTATGAAATTTGTAACTTTAAAAATGCTTTAATTTTAGATGTTTTTTCTCCTGATAATAATTCTCCTTGGAACTTTAGTTTTAATAGAATCTTAGAAGGTACAACTCTTAGACAATTTTCTTTATTATGTGTAAAATTGAAGTTATATAATATCGATAATGAAAATGATATTATTAACTGGGAATGGGATAAAGTAAGAAATTCACTTCTAATTCTTTATATAAATTTTTTAATTTCTCGGGCGTCACTAATAACTCTTTTAAACTTATTTGGAAAGTAAACGCCACGCCTAAAGCTAAGATTCATATGTGGTTAATCATGCATGGAAAACTAAATACTATTGAATTTTTAAAAAGAAAGAATATGCAAATTGATAATAAATGTACTTTTTGTAAATTGTATTTTGAAGATATTAATCATGTTTATTTTGATTGTACGGATACTTGCTATACTTAATAATACTCTCAAAATCTTTAACTTTATTCTTTCTACTAAAGTTACTATAGTGATTTTTACTAGAATAATTTAAGATTTAAGTTTAAAGAGGAAAATAGATTTTTACTAGATACTTTATTCATTATTATATGTTGGTATTTTGGTTTGAGAGAACCAGAGACTTTCTAATAATAATAATAGTCATATTAATAGGTTGATATTTATAATATCATCATTTTGTTTCAATTGTATCTCAAATCCTATATATAGATTAGCTAATAATAATCATTTCAAAGAATATCTTAATAAGGTTAGAAATAGCATTAAGTTATTTTTTAAAAACTATTTTTAACATTAATAATTATAGCATTAACATTTTCTCGAATTTGAATGATGATTTTACTGATTATCGTAATGTTCTTTTGATTAAAGGAAATAATGATAATTTTTTAGATTTTAAGATGTTGAGCTTTGATCCCTTTTTAGTCCGTCTCTTATTGTTTCTTTGCTATCTTATAATTTTAGCTTTAGTTTTATTACTCTTACTTCATCAATACATACATATACATATATATATATATATAAATTTCATTTATATACATATATGTGTACTATTCTTATTTTTTTGTATAGTTCCATCTTCAGATACAGGTTTAGGCCGGATATGGTGCTAGTTTCTTTTTGCAGGTGTTCAGGGTTACTATCGCTAGGATTGTAGTGAAGCTTCTTTCTGGTCCTTCCGAATTGGCAGTAAGGCATTTTTCTGGATCATCCGCGTTTGCAGTAAGGCATTTCCTTCTCTGGTGGAGCTGTTTGTTGATCTCATTTATGCATATGGTCGCACCATGGATCATCCGCCTTTGTAGTGAGACGTTCATTCTGGATCATCCGCATTTGCAGTGTGGTCTTCTTTTTGTTTCATCCGCGTTTGCAGAGATGCATCCTTTCTCTGGTGGAGCTGCTTGTTGATCTCTTTAGTTGATCTCGTTTGGGTACTTCTAACACTTCATTATCAGGCGGTGGCCTTGCCGAAGTTTGATATTGAGGTGTAATAGGCGGTGGCCTTACTGGATCTCATTCAAGAAGTTCCCTGAGTTTGTTTCTTTGTTTTTCCTGTTTTTGATTTATCACATTCCAGGCATGTTGGCAGCTCCTATGTTTTCGGTGATATATACATGTGTGCTCTCCTCTTCTTTAGAGGATCGCACGTTTTCTCTTAAAAATAATAGTAGTTTAAATTAAATAAGTTAATATTGTATATGATACATATTGGGGTGTTGCACTATTTGAGGTGTCATTGAATGCTAATTTATACATATACAGATACATATACATACGTACATATATATATATATAAGTATCTTGATAAACTTAACAAAAGCTTGAAAACTTATTATAAAATTATATGTATTAATTAATATGAATTATATGTATGTATAAAAAAATATACGAATTAATATATGAAAATAATACAATAATTGTATATATAAGTATATGAATTAGTACAAAATATGTATAGCATATTTTTTTTTGAATAAATGATATATATATATATAAATCGTATACACAAATAGTAATAACAATAGGAGTAATTAGCAATAATGGCAATAATAAAAATGTCTTAATAAACTCATTAAACCACAGAATATAAACGTATCATAGTATTATATGTGTTTGAACCAAAAATGAAACAAACACTCAAGAATTAAGGTAGAGAATAAAATATAAAGAATGTAAAATGAAAAAAGAGGAAAAGAGAACATATAACAATTTATAGTGGTTCGGCAAAGCAATGCTTATTTATGACTTGGAGGCAGAAGTTCTTAGGGGTTGGTACAACTCCGACCCTTAGAGTTTTAGAATTACAAGAATATAGCTTAAAATAGAACTAGAGCCAAAAGATCCTAAAAATGAGCCCCATCTTCCTATTTATAGAGGTAGGGAGCCTAATATCTCCCATAAAATATCTCCAAGCTGTTGCACATGATTTAGACCAAATCCCCTAAAAATATAGATGTCACGTCATAAGGAAGTAGGATTCGGTACCGATCCATAGGTAGCGATCGGTATGATCCATAAGTTAGCCAAAATGGCTGCCCTCATATCTTAATCTTAGCTCACCTTGTTGTTAGCTTCGTGATTCCATAGTTGTTTACACCAATATTAACTTGTTTTCGAGTCTAAATAAGGGAGTTATGGAGAACAGAGTTGCAGCTTCAAACAGCTTCAAATGTTCGTGGAGATTGATGGAGAATTGCATTGAACCAACAAATCGACATTGGAAATAGGCTTTTGGCATCGAGCAAGGCATGTAAGCAGAAGATGGGGTCCACCTGAGCTAGAGATAGGACTCGCTACCGACCCATAAGGTGGGGTCGGTATCGACCCCTAACTTGGGTGAATCGTTGTTGCCTTGGTTTGGATTGTTTCGGCTTTGACCATGCAACTCTGTCTGCACTTGGTTTCTGGACTCCTGGGCTATCCCTCCGGGCTTCCTGCCTCAATAACTGCAGGTTCAATCCATTCGGTATGTCAGAATACTGCCTGATCAAAAGGCTGGATAACACTTGCCCCCCAAAGAACATCTTGTTTCCAATGTGATATGCTTTGAATCGAGACAAGTAGGAATTGCCGTGAAGGACTGCACTCTATGTTTCGAATGGTCGCTATCCTTCCTATAAATCGATTTCATGAAAAATTATGTCCATAGTCATCTGCCGCGACGCTCTACCAACATCTGGAATTAAAATTTAGAACGTAATCTCGTAGTCTGTCGTTATAAGCTTGACGATTTTAAACTGATCCCATCCATGAATTTTTCAGGTTCGAACTTAATTACCTTTTGGTTTTGATTATCGGATATTGAATATGTACACATACATATATCCACGTGCACACTCTTGAGTTGATAGGAGTTTGCATGGCATGCATGGTCCATCACTTGCTGTTGCATAGGCATATATATATATATATATGTTTACATCTAATTAAATATGCATAAGTTTTTATTTTTGAATATTTTTTGGGACTCGGTACCGACCCATAGCTTAGGGGTCGGTACCGACCCTTGACTTGGAATATTTGCCATGTTTGGTTGTTGAAACTTCGGGTCCAAACTTAGGTCATAAAACCCATTCGTCTCTACTTCCTTTTCACTTGTCTTTGCCGATCCCAAACCTTCAAGCTTCTGCCATTAACAAGCCTCCGACTTTGAAATGAATTCGTGCCTCCACCTACACCTAGGATCACCGTCGATTACTTTGCCTGAAGTAGCGGCCACTGTCATTGATTCGACTCACTTCTCTGTTTTGGAGTTGTATAACTCCAACGCTTAGAAAAGTTTCAATGTATTTTTCATCTAGATGACTTGAGATTTTTTTCTTGGACCTAAATCCCTTCTCAAAGTATGGCCAATAACATGGAACTTACCAGGATGGTCAGCGATGATGGTCACATTGAGTAATATCCAGAATTTTAAAACAGTTGAATAACATCATAAACTTGAACTACACGACATTGCACTAGAATTCACTTTAGCACAGGGGGTATAGCTTGTAATCACTCTAATGTCAGTTATCTATTGATTTAATTTATAGAAATGGACCAGAGACTTTCCAACCATTTTGCTGCACAAGCTATAGGTACATCACCTTCGAGATATATCGAATTTGATGCAGAGTCAAGCTCAGCTACAACCCCAGATACACAGCAAAATCCAATTCAGCAAGAACAACAACAAGAGGTCCCGCCAGCTGAACAACAAAATCTAGAGAATCCCGAAGTCGAGCAACAAGATCCTAAAAATTCGGTTGAGCCGGTAGGTGGTCCAGATGTAGACCCCGCCTCTGACACTCTAGAAGATGCAGTAATATTAGATGATCCCGTTGATTCTGTTGCTTCTAAAATCGACAAAGGATCTCTTCAGATGATATGCAACGAGCATGAATTTCCATTCAATGACGGCTTGGTCCCATCTCATGATCAAAGAGCTCACAATCCCCTGGAGGGTTATATTGCCTACAACAAATACATGTGCTTGGCGGGTTGCATCCCACCATTCAATCAATTCGTTCATCGAATTCTAAATTTTATAAGGCTCGTTCCAACATAGTTGCACCTGAATAGCTATGCCTTTCTCCTTGGCACGTATATAGTCTTCACTAAACACTTACATCGAACAACCCGCGATGAGGAAATTCGATATATATACCGTTTCAAAAGCCGAAAGGAAATTCTATCTTTGATTTACTTAGAACCAATTAGGGGTTGCAGAGTGGTTACTAAGGCATGGAACAAATTGAGCTACTTCAAAACCGAGTGGTTCTATGTCCGTTGTCCGCTCGGGTTTGCATGCAGATGGTTGTCTGGACGTAAGTTCCTCTCCATATGATTTATATTAATTTATTTAATAGTATGCAGACTTAACTCAAATCCTTGCTTTACTATCCAGATGTAAGCAAGACCCAGTAACTCATCGCTTTAAGATGCTGTCAACACTCTTATGGAAATTTCTACAGGAGATAAGGATATTAACTCTCCTGTCATATGAAAATATTCTCGCCTATGGCTTCTTAGAAGAAGGTTGCAGTACCGACATCATCAAAAAAAAGCTTTCAGTGGCGACGATGATGACGGTGATAACAACCCGCTCAAAGAAGGTGAGGCTGGTCCAGATTTCCCCCAATCCTAAGTCCTGGGGCCAGAGTTGAAGAAAACATTGAACAAGCACTGAAAGACGTCGAGGAAAGTGAAATTATTAGTGAAAGTAGTAAGGCTGGTCAAGGTAACATCAAGGCAGGCCATGAGTCTCAGCCTAAATAATCTAGGGACGACCAACCGCATGCTCCAAAGAAGTGGTTAATCATGAAATTCTCCAAGGCGCAGACTTCTACCTAGCACTCCACTAATTACTGATGTAGAAAGAACTCCATCTTTTCCTTCGACATGCGCATTTGTTGGCTTAGGGCCAATTCCTACCGAGTTTGGTTCTTTCAATGTCGGTAATATTAGTATCGAGGGCATCGACTCCCCTATTCGCGTTGATAAGGATTTCATCTCCGGTAGTATAGGAGAGGTTACTCCCATGAGTAAAGCTCCAGCCCACGGTCCATCGAAGGGACACTAGAACACTCATGCACACGTGCACTTCATAATACTCGCACTTGACCTCTGTCCTCACTTGTTGGATCTAACTTGTTCTTGTTTCCCTTGCAGGATCTATGGAAAAAAGGAAATATATTTATCGGTCTTTGGAGGAGAAAGCATCTAAGCGCAAAGGACTCATTCGAGCTCGTACCGCCAGGGAAGCGGTCGCGATTATGAGTCATGCTAGACGAGACAGAAAAGACCAAGATAGAAGCAGTTATGATAGAGATAACTCATCAGAAGGCTCTACTTCCAAGCATCACCCTAGATCTAGATCACCTTCTCTTAGAGGTTCAGACAGGAAACCCGATCATCACGATGACATCCCACCTGGTAATGCTTCTCGTGCTTCTCCTTCGGCTCACATCCTTGTGCAACCTCCGGTGCTATCTCACTCTAGTTGCTCCTTTGACCGTAGGCATCACAAGAGTGGCTCTGAAACTTCCCAGAACAACCCAGGAAAAGAAGCTGCTATAGTCTTACCTATCTCTTCGAAGGAACAGCTTGCGGCTAATGCCCGAATGGGCAAACTAAAAGACGAATTTCCAAACGCTTGTCCCGATGACCTTATGTTTGTGCCTAATCTAAAAAGGATCCCGGCTGACATACAAAAGATGACCATCGATTGTGTGATCGACGTTCACAATTAGTATAACGAATGGTCAAAGTTAGCTAAGAAAATTTCCAAAGTCTCCAAGGTCAGGCGACTAGAGATTGAGAATCAGAGACTCATTAAAGCTGATAACAAGAGAATCATTACTAATCTCGATGCTGAGGTCGGGAAACTGAGAACATCCCAAGCAGAAGCCGAGAGGAAGGTCGAGGAGGCCACCAAGGCACTCGAAGAGGAGCAGATTAAGCATCGAGATGAAATGGAGAAGGCTTTTCGCCGAAACCATGTCCTGGTAATGGAGAGGGATACCTCAAACAGAAATGCAGTTGAGATGAAAACCAAACTAGAACATGAGACAAAAGAAAAGGACAAAGCACTCCAACAAGCTCAAAATTATTATAAAGAGTTGCTCCATGCCAGGGAGGAAAGAGACAAAGCGCTCGAGCGCATTAAAGATGTTTACGCACTCGTCAATAGAGAAGTTGATGTCACAGAACAGCGAGCAGAAGAGCATGCAATGGAGAAGTTTGAATCGCTGCTGAACCAGTATAATGCCAACTTGCTCAAATTTTAAAATCTAGAGTGGTTCAAAGATGATTATCCCAGAATCTTTGCCCTCGCCTAGGAGCGAATCGTTGAAGAAGAAAAACTTTCCTCGAAGGCGGCGAGGTGGATTTGGAGCAGTTGGAGAACGAAGTCTTGGTAGGAGATGAGCTCAAGATTTTGAAAGATGGCCAGCTTATCCTTTATCCGGAGTTCCTCAACAACGCATAAAAACTTGGGCGAAGGCTCTAGATCAATGCCGCATGATGCTACTACCAGCCAAATGCTTGGGTCCTACGCTGCTTCGTCACCTGGGTATGATTCTAAAAGGCCTGAGATCCATAGGCCTACCATCCTCTCTGTGATTCTTGAGGGAAACTCCAATGGCACTCTAGCTTGTGCAGAACTCCAAAGCGAAGAAGGTATCTCATTGGCTTCTCCTGTATTTCAAAAAGTTGATGTGTTGCCGATTAGCGTAGGTAATCTTTCTCTCTTTGTTTCTCAAGCCTCGGGTCAGCCTCGTGTTGCTCCGCTTTCTGACAAGGACTCTTAGTCGGGACTTCAAGTGCCTGTAACAAAATCAGTTACTGTTACACCTCGACAACGATTCCAACCATCCCAATTGGCGATTCTCTTGGCCTTGCCAAGTTGATGATCGATGCTTTGTTGGATGAAGGAGCTGGTGGGACTTAGGAAACTCAGATTAATGAAGATGTTGTTATTACCGAGGTCTCCAAACCCTTGTTGGGTCCCACCATGCACGAGCTCGAGCAGGAACTTGAGAAAGACATCCTCCTTGCCACAAAGGTCAAGCAGGAGAATCTTGAAGTTATTCCTCCTCCTCTATCAATTGCCTTGCCAGTGCAAACTATTTTCGCTCTGGTCCACATTCCTCCTCCTGGTAGGGCTCAAAGTGTGCATGTCGGATCATCGTTAAGCTCTCCCCCCAAAGGCAAAGGAAGTAGAGGAATACGAGGGAAAAGACAAGGTGAAAGCTTGAGTGACGCTTCTCCCAGCTCTAAAAAGAAACAAAGGAAAACGAAGCCGAAGAACAAAGCTCCGACTTGTTTAGTGTAGATAGGCTTGATTTCTAGTAGTAGTTGCATTCTATTTTGGTTTCTTGGTCGGCTTTGCGGGGGTTTGGCTCCCGCTTTTGCTTTTTGTTTGTAGTGTCAATAATACTTATACTTAGCTTCCCAGATTTCATGTGAATAACAAAGGTTTTTTGTTTCATTTACTCCTTGTAGAAATTTGTCTAAGTACTTAAGAAAACAATTTCCATTCAATGTACTTGCGAACCATTCATTTTAGTTATTATCATTGGACCGAATCCTTTAGCCCATTCTTTGATTTACCAGCCTTTCCTCGTTCTTGCGGACACAAAGTAATTGTTGAAGTGCCAGACTCTGGGCATTGATTAGAGTTAACCATCTACAAATCCTCATTCAGGATGTACAATTCCAATCGCGCCTAACTTTGGGCATTGATTCGAAGTTCAACGGCGAGATCCCGCCTTGCGTTAAACGTGGACCTTTGCCTTCACCTGCTCCAGGCAAACTGTTAAGAGTTGGATGGTCTTGTCATGTCCACTTTAGTTTGTACTCCAACGCCTAACCCGAGGATAGGAATTGAGCAAGTGAACGGTCGTATCGCATTCGTTTTGAGTTTAGACTCCTGCCCCCACACCAAGGGCAAGAGTTAGTGTACGGATGGTCATCTCACGTCCGGTTTGATTTTATGCTCCTATCTCGCATTGGGGGCAAGAGTCAGTGTATGAACGATCATGTCATGTCTGGTTCGAAGTTTATACTCCTTCCCTCGCATTGGGGGAAAGAGTTATTATATGGACGATCATGTCATATCCAGTTTTCAGTTTATACTCCTGCCCTCGCGTTGGGGCGAGAGTTAATTGGCATCTATCTTCAAACGCCAAGTATGGTCGAACTTCTATGGTCTGATCATGGACCATGGAAGTTTGGGCGAAACCTATCTTTGGTTACCTGCATATTTGCATTAATCACATGCAAATCCATTTGAGTCGGTCAAGTCATGACTCTTGAGCAACAAAGGATGGGGACTTGGACTCGAAAAGCCAGTTTATCAAAGACAGGAAATGAAGGTTTTTCCATAGACCTTCCTAATATTACCGGAGCAACGCTAGTTCTCAGAAGGTTGGGGATCGAATGTGACCGTCGACACGACGGTTCGGACCTTACCGATGTTGCTCGAGCAACATTGGTTCTCAAAAGGTTAGGGGTAGAGTGTGACCGTCGGCTCAGCGGTTAGGAATTTCCTAGCATTTCCAGAGAAACGTCGGTTCTTAGAAGGTTAGGGGTCGAATGTGACCATCGACCTGGTAATTAGGACCTTCCCAGTGTTGCTGGAGCAATGCCGGTTGTCAGAAGGTTAGGGGTTGAATGTGATCGTCGACTCGGCAGTTAGGACCTTCCCAGCATTGCTGGAGCAATGTCGATTCCTAAAAGGCTAGGGGTCGAATATGACCATCGACCCGATGGTTTGTACCTTCCCAGCGTTGCCGGAGCAATACCAGTTCTTAGAAGGTATGGGGTCGAATGTGATAGTTGACCCGATGGTTAATGATTCTACACTCCGAATCCATCATTCGAGTACAAAGAAGTGTTCCTTGATTGTGTTGATTATTTCGCGGCACAGAATATTTTTCTTGCAAGAACATGATTCCATTGGTTCAAGAAGCAGATTTTATTAATGAGTAGATTAAATGGCAAGATTTGCTTATTTACAATGCGTCCCTGGTAGGCTTATTTGCGAAAGGAAACTAGATAATGAAGAATGAGGAAGCATTATCATAGGTTGTTGCTTCATCCCTAGGTGATCGGTTAGTTGATGACCAGTCTTTCATCAGTTTGTCTTACCCCTATCTATTGGGCCCAGGTGGTTATCCTTGAGTAGATAGATCCTGGGGTCTTGTAGTTTCTTTGTCATTTGGCGGTTTCTTAACGTACTGTTGGATCTTGTTATTTATTATCAGCTCCTCAATTAGAGTTTTCAGATGTCGACACTCATTAGTGTTATGTCTGTGAGTTTCATGGAAACGACAGTATTTTCCAAAGCCATTCTGTTCATCTATGGTCTCTCTTCGGGGTGGCTTCTTGTATTACTCCATCCCATGCATGGCAAGGTAGATGTTTTCCAATGTATCATTCAGAGATGTGTATTCTTCTAATCTCAAGTTCCTCGAGTGCTCATTTTTATTGTTGCATTGGCTGCCTAGAGCTTGATTTCTTTTCCTCTAATTGTTAGAATCCCCAACGTTAACTGCTGCATCCATAGAGTTTCCTCCTGTCTGCTTCATGGTGACATTACTCTGTATTACTTCAGCTGAACCTCCGACATCATTCCTTCGGGGATGTTTGCATGCTTCTTCCAAGCGTAGGTACTCATTGGCCTTTCTATAAAAAGAATCCATCATCGATGGGGGTTCCTTTCCAACCATTCCCCGAAATCCGAGTCGGGATGAATTCCCCTAATCAGCGCCATCAATACTATGTCTTTTTTTGGATCTGTAACTTCCATCATGGCCTTGTGGAACTGATTCAAGAAATCTCTTGGCGACTCTCCATCGGCTTAGAAGAGGTTAGATAGTGACATCACTTGCTTTGGACCTGAAGTGTGTAGGCGGAACTGTTCCAAAAAATTTCGCGACAACTCAGTGAAAGTCGATATGGACCTCGACGGGAGTCAAGTAAACAACATCGTAGCTACTCCTAAGAATAGGAAATAACGGCATCAGAAGCTCTTACTGAATCCATATGCCACTCATATCTCGTCAAGTATTGCTTAGGATCCATTGTTCCTCCATACAGTGAAATTGTCGGCATTTCAAATCTCAAGGGATATCTCTCGCGTAGGATATTCTCAGCAAATGGAATCCGGCTGAGAGAGGTACCCCATTCATCGTTGTTTCTAAAATGATTTTCACTAATAAGTCTCCTGACCTATCCTCCAAATAGTTTGGATTATCGGATTCGATTGAACGGCAGTAGTTGGGCTCCGCCTCAAGTGTTTGGCTTAGCGAACGCGCTCGGTTTTGCTCTTGATACCTAGGTTCTCCAAACTCTGGAATATCCATTCATCCAGCAATCCCCCCAATTTGGTTCACATGAGTAATATCATCAACAGCAGCACGATTCTCCAGATTCTGACCACCAGCAGTGTATCCTGAAGCCAAGTCCATGCCATCTTCTAGAGGGTGGGCTCTGGGCGCACCATTGGAGGCGTCGGTATCGACCTCTAACCTTGGGTCGGTATTAATCCCCAAACTTAAGCATGGGGCTTGTTCACTTACTTGGTACGAAATTTCAACAGCATTCTGAGTCCTTTTTTTAACTTTCTGTCCCTTCGCCTTTGCTCAGATGATGAGGAGCTTTTAGAGGAAGAACTAGAATCTCTTCTACTCCTTTTACGGCTATTTGAATTAGCTCATTCAACAACCTCAGGCTTTGTTACATCATTTGATTCATCTCCTGTTGATTAGCCAGGAATCCGTCTTCCATCTCCTTCATCATCGTGTCCATCTCCCTTATGGTCACGACATTAGTTAGAGTTTGGATCTTCGTTTGAGTAGGTTGGACAACTCCATCCCCTTGCTGAGGATTCTGATTCTTTCTTCAGTAGTAGGCCTGGAGTTGGTAGAACGGTCTCTTCTTGATGGAGCTTTGGCAGAAAGCTTCTAGTAGATCTTTGCAAATCTGAGTTGTAGAGTTAAAAGGTTGAGAAATTGGATCTAACTCTTGGATATGGGAAATTCAACAGTAGATGATGGATCCAAATAAACAGAGTTCTGTTAGTGCCAAAATTGGTCACTAACCCCAAGTGTGTGAAAGCACCAATATCCAGGTTGATCCAATCACAGATCTTATGATAGTTATATGTAGAGAGTAATAAAGTGAAGAAAAAACAAATGAAAATGAAAGCAAGTAAGTAAAGAACACAAGAAGTTTATACTTGTTCGGCTATCTCCAGCCTACGTCCACTTCAAGAGTTTTCTTTATATTCCTTTATACTGTGATTACAGTTACAATGGAGTGCTATTCAATAGCTAAAATGGCAGAGTTTAGCCAAGCTTGAAGATATAGGAGAGCAGAGAGAAGAAGACCCTTTTCTTGAGCCATGCTATCTCTATTTATAGGTGGAGATCTGCAAAGATCTTGCTGAAAATTAGGCAGAGAAGTCTCTTGGTCCATGTGGGCCCATATGCAGATTGGTGGGTCCCACCTCCATCCTTTGGGATCAATCAATAAGTCCTTCATATCGATAATCCCCACATTAAAATCAGCTAAGATCGATCATGGTGAAAGATGACAGTGCAAAGTCTTTGCTCTCCAAATTTCATGAAGTTCCAACGTGTAGATTGTGAGATATGATCGATTCAAGTTTGAATTTGCTACTGAAGCTGAAGCTTTCATATCCATAGATAATGCGCTCCTTAATTCTCGTATCGGTCCAAGTCTTGTGCTGTGATCCATATTTTGCGCTCCATTCCTTGAACGCTTCTTTCATATTGATCGATACGAATGATTGAGATGAAATATGCTTCCGAATCCATCCAATGCCGCTATCCCTCATATCGATCCTTCTCTCGTATCGATCTGATGTTGCATCATTCGATCGATACAAATTGCAATTGGTCCAAACCAAATGCACAAAGCTTGTGTGTGTTATCCATATCTGTATCCATCCTGATAGAGCGTTGAAGGTGTTATGCTAAACCCCGGAGTTATGTACATTTCGTATCCATATCGATCGATATGAAAGTATCGATACGAAATGGTCTTTCATGAATACTGATCCATTCATAACTTGAGCGTATGAACTCCGTTTGACCTGAAATTTGAAACGTGGCCTCATCGGGCCTTGTTTATCATTTCTTATTGATCTCTCCTCAATTGGAGCTCGGTTCAATTTTGACGGTATCAATATAGCCTTGTTTACAATCGATCTTCGATCCTGATATCCATATTTTTTAGCCAATTTGTTGATATCCTGGCTTTGGCCAAAAAGCAGGATAATATTTGCCTCCTAAAGCATGCCTTGCAATAGGAAGACGTGTTTTGAATAGCTTTAAATCCGATACCCAAAATCCATACTCCATTGATAGCCATATCATCCAATCCATTACCAAGCAATTCCATCCAAGTCCAATAGCCAAATCCGTGATTGTTCCGAGTCAATATCCAAGTCCGGGACCGTTCCGAGTCCTTAGCCAAATCCTTAGCTGCTCAAAGCCACTATCCGAATCCATGACCTCCCCGGGTCGTTCACCGAATCCAGGACCGTTTCGGGTCCATATCCAATCCTCAACCATTAAAAGCTGAATCAATATCCATTTCACATCTTGGAAGCCAGTAACCGAATCCTATGATCTCTCCGGACCATTGATGGCCTCTCTAGACCCTTGCTAAGCTTGATCCAAACTTAACGATTGAATTGGCAGACCCTGTCGTGCTCCGACGATGCAACCTATCCCTTGCACTCCGGCCCCGGTGGGGGCATATAGCGATGTCCTGGTCCTCCTAGACCGATCATTGCCTCTCCGGGCTCTTGCTGGATCTCATCCTATCACTCTCCGGTGAAGGGGAAACAACGTCGAGCGAGCCGATCCTGTCGCTTTCTGGCAAAGCGGTGTCACTCCATGCACTCTAGTTTAGTATCCATGAACATTAAGCGATGCCATGGCCTATGTCCTAGACCGATTACAGCCACTCTGGGCTCTTGCCGAACCCCGATCCAATCACTCTCCGGTGAATGGGGAACAATGTCAAGTGAGTCGATCCTGTCGCTCTCCGGCGAAACGACTCACTTCCTGCACTCCGATCCCTGCCTTTCTGGTCAGGGACATAAAGCGATCAATTTCCAACTGACTTCCAGTATCTGTCCCTTAACTCTCCGGTCAGGGATTTGTGCCATAAAATCCAAATCTATTTATTAAACCCAAATTCCAAATGTCCAATGAAAAAACAGAAAAAGCTAAGTGCTGCCTCTCCGGGCAGAGCGGTCTATTACCATCTCAGAGCATGCTTGGGAATCGCTCTAGTTCCTTTACATGTGTAAGTGGTATAGCCGCTTTATTTTTAGAAACAAAACTAGAAAGATTATTTGATGACCGAAGTTCAAATCCTGAACTCGGCTCTTGCCATCATGATCAGCTGATGACGAGCCATGCCATCGATCCAGGGTCATTCCTGTTTGGTGCAGGCAGTAGCTACTTGTGTTCTACAGCTGTTGTCTAGTTCCTCACATACTATGGCAATCTGCCACTCCTGACTTGTTCTTCCACCATGTCCTTCAAGTGTCATCTGTGGTATGCCCCCTCGCTCATGGAATAGGCAGTACCTCCTGCTCCTGCGCTCCCGTTATGTGGGATTCCTTCTGGATGGTTTTCGATAGGGGAGTTGCCCCCGTGTTTCCAAGTAAATCCATTCCAGATTCTCCATCAGTCCGTGTATGTGGTGAATTTCGGTTCCCGGTCTCTCCTCCGTTTGCTAGAACCATCATATCCATCATCCTGCTTTCGCTTTCCTTTATCCATCCCGCGTCCTTCTCCAAACGTTCCTTCGCCTTGTGCGGCGTTCACCTCCTGCCTTTCGGTGCGTGCATCCTCTAATCGTATAAACCTTTCCGCCTCGTGATAGAATTCCCCAAGATCTTGTGGTGGATCCCATGCCAATGAGTCCTTGAACTCAGTTCCTTATGCAATTCCTGCTACCGCTGCCATCAAAATCATTGATGGATCCGGGCGATCCATCGAAGCAATGGCTGCATTGAACTGCATTAGAAAATTCCTTATGGACTCTCATGTCCTCTGCTTCATCGATGCCAATTGCATTACGTCCTTGGGTCGTGTAACATGGACCCTGAATTGTCTCATGAAGCGTTCCACTAGTTCACCCCATGTCCTGATAGATCCATTCTCTAGCTACTTGAACCAAAGCGCAACCAAATCCGTCAAGTATAAAGGGAAGCTTCTTGTCATAACCTCCTCAGATGCCCTCAGCACTTCCATATACCTGATGTATCTGGTTATGTGCATAGTTGGCTCTAACCTCCCATCATAGGCCTACAGCGTTGGTAGTTTGAATTCTGGAGGGTTTCTTATGTTTCTGATATTCGGAGTGAACAGACTCCGACTAACTTCCTCCAGACCTCCGCTCGGTAGCCCTTTTCTCATAATCCTTCTTATTAATCCAGTCATCCGCTCGTCTCCATCCGGGGGTGGCCTCTTATATACGTTTCTATCCTGCCTCCCATGTCCTAGAGGGTATTCTAGGTAGTACTCTTCATGTTGCTCATTCACGTTTTCATTGGCCCCAACTTGTTGAGCTTCATTCACGAGCCTTCCTATATCTGATCCCAAGGGTCTGCCCCTAGGCCTTTTCTGATTCCCTTCGCATTTTCCATCTTGTTCTGGATCTGACCTCCAGAGATTTCTACAGCTCCGACTCCTTGTTCTACATTACGGGCAGCTGCGGTTGCTCCATTTTCCTGGGTTCTGGGTTCCAGTTGTGCCCATTTGCCAAAGAGATTCTGCATCATCTCCTATTGGCTCTTCAATAATCTCTCCTGCATGGAATCCATCATTGTCCGCATCTCATCCCTTGTGATGTAGATGGATGCCTGATCTGCTCCAGCTTCGGAGGAAGCCTCTTGATGGCTCCTTTCTGGTAATGTCCTTCTAGCTGATTGCCTAACCATGATTCCTCCTAGACCCGATCACTTAGCTTCCAAATCTGAACTTCAAATCCTATGTAGCGGGTGCTAGTCTTCTCAGTGAAAGCACCAAAGTTTTCGCTCCAAAATTGGTCACTAACCCCAAATGTGTGAAAGCACCAATATCCAGGTAGATCCAATCACAGATCTTATGATAGTTATATGTAGAGAGTAATAAAGTGAAGAAACAACAAATGAAAATGAAAGCAAGTAAGTAAAGAACACAAGAAGTTTACAGTGGTTCGGCTATCTCGGGCCTACATCCACTTCAAGAGTTTTCTTTATATTCCTTTATACTGTGATTACAGTTACAATGGAGTGCTATTTAATAGCTAAAATGGCAGAGTTTAGCCAAGCTTGAAGATAAAGGAGAGCAGAGAGAAGACCCTTTTCTCGAGCCATGCTCTCTCTATTTATAGGTGGAGATATGCAAAGATCTTGCTGAAAATTAGGCAGAGAAGTCTCTTGGTCCATGTGGGCCCGTATGCAGATCGGTGGGGCCTACCTCCATGCTTTGGGATCGATCAATAAGTCCTTCGTATCGATAATCCCCACGTTATAATTAGCTGAGATCAATCATGGTGAAAGATGATAGTGCAAAGTCCTTGCTCTCCAATTTTCAAGAAGTTCCAACGTGTAGATTGTGAGATATGATTGATCCAAGTTTGAATTTGCTAGTGTAGCTGAAGCTTTCGTATCCATCATTCCATATCCATAGAAAATGTGCTCCTTAATTCTCGTATTGATCCGAGTCTTGTGCTGTGATCCATGTTTTGCGCTCCATTCTTTGACCGCTTCTTTCGTATTTTCTTTCATATCGATCAATAAGAATGATCGATACGAAATACGCCTCCGAATCCATCCAGTGCTACTATCCTTCGTATCAATCCCATACTCTATCCCTTCTCTCGTATCAATCTGATGCCGCATCATTCGATCGATACGAAATTTATCGATACGAATTGTAATTGATCCAAACCAAATGCACAAGGCATGTGTGTGTTACCATATCCATATCCATCCTGGTAGAGCATTGAAGCTGTTATGCTAAACCCCGGTGTTGTGTATATTTCGTATCCATATCGACTGATACGAAAGTATCGATACAAAATGGTTTTTCATGAATAGTGATCCATCCATAACTTGAGCGTAAGAACTCCGTTTGACCTGAAATTTGAAACGTAGCCTCATCGGGCCTTGTTTATCATTCCTTATCGATCTCGCCTCGATTGGAACTCGGTCCAATTTTGACGGTATCGATCATAGCCTTGTTTCCAATCGATCTCCGATCCTGATATCCATCCTTTTTAGCCGATTTGTTGATGTCCTGGCATTGGCCAAAAAGCAGGATAACAAGTTCAACTCTCAGTGAAAGCACCAAAATGTTTGAACTAAAATTGGCACAAACACTCAAGAATTAAGGTAGATAATAAAAGTAAATAAATTAAAATGAAAAACGAGGAAAATAGAACATACAATAATTTATAGTGGTTAGGCAAAGCAAGGCCTACGTCCACTTTAATCTTTTATTGCTTATTTTTGAATTGGAGGTAGAAGTTCTTAGGGGTCGGTACAACTTTGACATTTAGATTTTCAAAATTACAAGAATATAGCCTAGAATAGAATTAGAGCCAAAAAATCCTGAAAATAAGCCCTACCTTCCTATTTATAGAGGTAGGGAGCCTAATATCTTGCATGAAATATCTCTAAGCCGTTGCACATGATTTAGATCAAATCTCCTACAAAAATAGGTGCCACATCATAATAAAGTAGGAGTCGGTACTGATCCTTATGTAGGGGTCGATACTGATCCCTATGTTAGCCAAAATGGTTACCTTCATTTCTTTATCTTAGCTCGTCTTTTTGGTAGCTTTGTGATTCCATAGTAATTTGCACCAATATTAACTTGTTTTTGAGTCCAAATGATGGAGTTGTGAAAGAACCGAGTTGTAGCTTCGAGTGTTCATGGAGTTTGGTGGAGAATTGCATTGAACCAACAAATCGACATTGGAAATAGGCTTTTGGCATCGAGCAAGGAATGTAGGCAGAAGATAAGGCCTACATGATGTGGAGATAGGTGGGGTCGGTACTGACCCCTAACTTGGGTGAATTCGTTGTTGCCTTGGTTTGGGCGGTTTCGGCTTTTTCCTTGTGACTCTATCTGCACTTGGTATCTAGACTCATAGGCTATCCCTCTAGGCTTCCTGCCTCAATAACTCCAAGTTCGATCCGTCCAGTTTTTCCGAATACTACCTGGTTAAAAGGCTGGACAAAAATATGTATGAAATTAATACAAAATTATATATGAATTATTATATAATAAATTACAGTATATAATAATAGTATATGAATTAATAATTATATATATAACGGCCCATATTTTTTAGTCTTTGAATTTGCTTATTTAATTTATTTAAATATTCAGATTTGAATTCTATGTTTTAAATATAATAAAATCTATGTTTTAAATATAATAAAATCTATGTTTCAAATAATTGCCCGATTTATGATGATGTATTTTTAATTTAATTTAAATTCAAATCCGAATATTTAATAAATTAAATATTCAAATTCAAAGACTAAAAATACGGGTCGTTGTAATACATATATATTATTATATAAATAGCAATAGTATTTTCATTTGTTCCAGACATCATTTCATTTTGCTGTTGCTTGCGCCAACTATGTTCCAGACTATATTCATTGTATTATTGATTTATTTTGCTAAATTTTGAACTTTTACTTTACAGGTAGATAGATATCTTTGATATAGAAAAGTTTCGCAACAAGTTATGGACTTGAAGTTATTTATGTCAGAACTACATTTTGGTTTGTGTGCGTGTATGTATTACTACTTTTGGTCATTAGTTGTTACTTGTTGTTGCTACTTTTTCTATACAGTTTATGAAATTTATGGATGTATTATATATGTTTTGATGTAAGAATATTGCATATTTTGATTATGTAATGTTACATGTTGATTATGAGATATGCGATTAATATAATATGTTTGATTACATAATGTGTGATTAATATAATGTGTTGATTATGAAATGTGCATGTTGATTTTAACTGTGCCGGTACATAAACTGTGACTAATGTGTATAGAAATGGAACCCATAAGATAGGAAATGCAGAAACAGTAAACGATAGCGTTTGTAAAATGCTGTGTAAACTTTCAATAGCGTTTTAAAAAAGTTGTGGTACACTTCAATAGCGTTTCAAAATTGTTATAAAAGGGAAAAAACAATAAAAAACATTTATAGCAATATATAAAACGCTATAAATAAATATCACGACATTTGGTAAACGCCGTTAAATATATTAGCAAAATTTGAACGCCAAGAATTTTTTTTAGCTTATAAGCATAAACGCTATAAAATGTATTAATGAGATTCATCAAACGCTATTAAAAAAGGACTTTTTACTTTACAGCATTTACTTTATTCCTATGGTATGTTCCTGAGCTATAATGGCCTGTTGTTACACCGCGTAGTTAAAAACGCTATTACAGCTTTTTATAGCGTTTTCTAAATGCTATTAAATGTCCAGTTTGCTGCTAGCGATAAGAGTTTCAGTAGCAGTATCCAATATGAGGAAACCTACTTCAAATTCAAACTATTTAGCACACTTTTGTTTAATTGAAACAACTTATATATAAGGTAAGGACTCAAGAAATTATAATGACATATATTAAATATACAGTAAAAAAAAGCTAAAACAAAAACACAAAGAGCTAGAGTAAAGCAAAGCAATACGGTGTAAATTCTTCATACAATGGATATGTTGTGTATAATAGTTAACAACCATGTTCTACAAAAATCAAAGACTTATCAACATTTACATACATAACTCCTGTTTCTTACTAAGATGATTGTTTATGTATTTGTAATATTGAAAATCAAGAGTTAAAATAAATATTTTATAAATCTATATTAAGCTATGTATTATAACAAAAAAACTGATCAAACAATGTTTTTAACATGATATCTATGTGAAATCACTAAATTTCTATTTTGCTATTCAAAAGTCACCTCACATCAATAGCTTCACCAAATAGGTCTTTTTCAGTAAGGTTAAGAGTGAGTTGATATGCAAATTGGATTGGACAAAGAGTTATACATTTCATACATCATGCATACACTAATCAACTTATCATTACACGTAATTTTGTTGCATATGTAAATATATTGTTAACCTTATAATGGATTCTATTATGCCTCGTGAAATCATCTTGAACTTAGGTCCCATCCTATAGATTTTTCCCTATTACAATCCTAACAAAACATTTTAGTATAACAAGATAAAAACAATCACTTATCATGATAAATATTTTCAAACAAATATTAAATTTTGTGAAAGAAAGGATAATCTTTTTCTAAAAATCTTATAGATTATAGTTGTATTACAAATCGTGATAAATTCTTAGTTTTATTTTAAAGAAGAATTATAGAAGGACGGTGTAGGGATTTTCTTTTTACGGATTACTTGTAATAATATAGAAGGGGGTTATATAACTAAAGAGATATATATGCAATATTATAAACCATAATATATTTATGGATTTTCCAATTTGATCAACCTACAAATGAAGATTCCTTTTTTCTTTTCCAAATTCAATGCTTGACTATATTTTAACCCCAACATTCACTTTGCATAAAAAAAATTCCTGAATAAACGAATATACCATACTTCAGCTGGATTCGACATTACTGATCGAACATATAAGGGAACAACATACCTCCAATACGTGCATTTAAGAAGCACTAGTATAGTGAAAAAAATCAAGGTTATTGTACCTTTGTATCAACAAAATAACATATAAATATTGGATTTTTCTCAGGATCATCACCTCGAAATCAAATCTAGAAAAATTTCAATTATCATGAAATTAGCCATAGATATTTTCACAAACGATAGAGGCTACTTACAGACTGTCCATTTGACTCCTCAATAACAAATTTATTTACATGTTTCGAAAATAGTGAATGCTTTTCTTTGAATAAATGCTTGCCTTCTTTTACCTTCTTGATCCGTTGACAAAAATCCAAGGATTTTATTTTATGATCTTGAACACAATGGAGGCAAAAATTTGGAGAACAAATTTGGACATGAAAGGGAATAAATTAAGTCCCCCTTAAAAGGCATAAAATGTGAGTAAAAATAAATAGTTCAAAAGATATATGTATATATACACACACATACTCTTATTGTAAAATTGGTTGATTTGCATGTTAACCAAAATATATAGCAATAGTTTAATATTTGTATATTTAGTAAATTAACATGTCATATATTATGAACATGTGACACAGCGGATATAACACTTGATGACGAATTGAAGTATTCGTGTCAATCAAATCGATAAACGATTAGATGAAGCAATATGAATCGATGGATTGATGATACCAAAATGCCCGAATCCGTTGATCTCGCGAGATACCGGACTTTAGCTATCTTCGACACGTTGATCGCGCACGATGCCGTGAGAGGATCTACGATTCTTCGAACGTTGATCTAGCGCACTAGATTCCGTGAATCGTCTTCAACAATCGTTGATTCGAGCGCACTCGAATATCCGAAGGTGGAGATAGGAGATAACACTCAACTACCAATTTTAATGGTGGCACAAGAGCACACAAAAGAAATTTTATTCAAATTGACTAACTTCTTACAATGACATCACATCCCTATTTATAGGGTTTACAACACAACACAAATGACTTAAGAAAATTACAACACAAAACAGTACACGACTTAACAAAACAGCAAACGACATAAAAAATGTACACACAACAGCTTGAGCGACTTAACTGGTTCGCGACCTAAGAAAACACACACGACTTAACTGATTCGCGACCTACAAAACCCACGCGACCTAAGAAATCAGGCATCTTCGCGACTTAAGAAAACCCACGCGACATATCTCTTCCGCTCTGCTCCGTTACAAATTTCAGCGACCTAAAGAAAGCTTCGCGACCTATAATTCATCAGCGACCTAAAGAGGAATTCACGACCTAGGTTGAATCTTCTCGCGCTTCACTTCTTCAACGACCTGTGGAGTTTGGTCGCTCGCGATTCGATTTAGGGTAGTGGAGTTAGGTCGCTCGCGATAGGCGGAGTTAGGTCGCTCGCGACTTAGGGTAGTGGAGTTAGGTCGCTTGCGATTTAGGGCTTGCTCGTGGCATCGACTGGAGGAATAGCTCGCTCCTTCTTCCTCGCGAATGGTGGAGCGACCTAAGGTAAGTCGCTCATCTTGATTTCGCGCTGCATCATCATCCCCTAGTTGAAAAGAATTCGTCCTGAATTCACACGTTTTCCTTCTTCGAGATGTTGTCTTCCATTCATTATCTGGTCTGATGCGGCTCTGGTGATAACCACTCTTGAGATTGATTTTGTCTTGACCCTTTGAAGATGGGGCTCGACATAAGGAACACATTGCGTAAAACAGACGTGGCATTAGGCAGGCGGCATAAGGAAGTGATCTGAGGGAGATGACATATGAAAAAGTGTGGAATGAACTAAGCACTAGGTGCCAGATCTAATTCATGTAGCACAAAACTTCATAAGAATAGTGTCGTATACCATATTGCTTGTGCCAATAGGAAGATGTGATATAGAACCAAAACATGTCGAAAATGTGAGATGATATAAGGAAGTTTAAAATCACGGAACGACTTAGGAAATCACGACCGAAAAAGTATGAGGACTCATGCTCAGATTCTCGTCTTTCCTTATCTTGTTCAGGTGTGTCATCATTTAGAATCTTCCCTTGATGTGTTGCATCAATTTCCCCTGACTGAAATGAATTCCCACTCGCTTCTCCTTCAACATGTGTATTTTCATGAAACGATTCCAAGCAATTGACGTTGATAACGTCAGCAGTGCGGCCGTGATCAGGCAATTCCAACCGACAATCATTCTCTTCATCCTGTCTTTTCAACTCTTCCTATTCTTTCAGATTCTGAAGATCATACGATCCCTGTAGTAGAATAGCATCTGGTACTAGTTCAGTGTGATGCTGAATGTCCTGTAGTGATGGTAACTCTTCGGTTAATTCCTCAGGATATTCGTCTTCAAATTCATCGAATTCTGATCCAACTTCCTCAAAAACATCAAGATCTTTACTCGTTCCTTGCTCGGTCAATACAAACAATTCATTGCTATTTTTCACCTTTTCGACAGACCCTTCCAAAAATACAATACTAGTTTCTTCAGACAGTTCCTCAGAAATCTCATCCTCCAACTCTTCAAGGACTTTAATCTCTTCGGGATTCTCAAAATCAGAACTTCCTCTAGATTCAATCAACATTGATAACTCATCATTATCTTTTATTTTATTGACGAACTCTTCCAACGATAATAAATTATCTGATTATGCCTTCTCTTCTGTTTCACTTTCACTTTGTTCGGGCTTCTCAAAAACCAAGGAATTTACTCTTGGCTGGCTCTCATCCATAAGCTCAGGTGTTAAGCAAGAATCCTCCTTCGTCAAGTTATTTTCCACAACTCTGAACACACTTTCTTCTTCCATACTATCGACATCAATCTTCGGCAGTGAAGAATAATATACTTCTACATCCATATACTTTGACTCAATTTCTTCATCATCATCAAATTTCGGCGGTTGATAAAAGTCAAATTCAGCAGTCCTCCTCAACAAGTTACATCCTTCATCTCCTGACAAAACTCCTTCATCGTTGTCAAATTTCGGTGGTAATTCTTCGAACGATTCTGTAGGACCGACCTCTTCAAACTCTTCTAACATTGGTTTAACCTCCTCAGGAGTTTTAAGCTCTTTACTTTCCTCATACCTAACCAATGATTCAGCACTACCTTCCGCTTCTTCAACACTCTCGCTGAAAGGTAACGGACTAGTCGGTTCCTCTTCCCTTTCCGGTTCGCTTTCAGTAGAATCATCCACATCCTCGTTTTCACATTCTTCTACAAATAAGGCTTTCATCTTGGGCTCCGTACATTCATTACTTCTAAGGCCAGACTCCTGATAATGATAGCGCTTAGTTCGGTCATCAACATTTGTCTTCGTGATTTCATGTACAACTGGTTTGTTGACTCTCTTAGAAACATTTATACTGCAATTAACGCCTTTATTCTGATTTCTGGGGTTTGTAACCACATCCTTTCCTCGACTCCCTTGACTCAACTTCTGCAACTGTTGGTTCACACGAGTTTGATAATTGTAGGGTAAGAAATTTTCCTTCATCATCCTTTTCATCTTATCCCACGTGACAACTTTGGATTTCCTCATTCTCTCTCTGGTTGATTTAGTTTGTTGCCACCAATCCATAGCTCTTCCTTTCAATCTGGTAGCAACTAACTTAACTTGACGATCCTCAGACACGTTGTTGAGTTTAAAAATCTTTTCAACCGTTGATAACCAATCCAAGAATTCCTCTGCTTATAGACCACCTCGGAATTCTGGAATCTCCATATCCTTCCTTGATTCTCGTGTACGACCATTCTCTTCAGCATTCCTATATCGATTTTTCCCTTGACCTGGATATCGAAAGTGAACACTATCACCATAACTATCTTCTTCAAACTTAGATGAGCTTCGATGTCGATTATGAACATTGACTCTTCTATGACCATGCACGTCCTCTCTACTTCTTCTTTCCTCTACTCGACATCTTTCATAATCACAATATGGCTCATGCTCGTAACCACGATAAGCTCTTCTTTCTCCATTCTGATAATCACGATTGTCTCGAACTCCACGATCTCGATTTATCGACAAAGATGATTCTCTTCTTTCTCTATCATAACGTGGCGACACTCTCCTTTGATTTCGATTCATGTCAAACTTCATTCTCTCCACTCTCTCGAAACCCTTATTGAACCTTTCATCGATACATTGTTCCATCTGTTCAGGATCTTCACTCCCATACAAATCTGCAACATTATGATGACGGGTAACACTTCTCGGAGGCATGATCAAATCTTCAACAGATCCAAACACCAAATTCACTTTGATCCAAAAAATTCTCGAATCAGACTTCCCCACTTGTTTGAAATCTCACGAACACCCCAAATAAACAAACAACTTAATTCGGACTCCAAAACTTCAAATCTCAAAGTTGACGCCCAATGAACTTGGATAAGTTTTTTTTTAGAAAAACAAACTTAAAATATATTACCACAAATCTTAAAAATAACAAAAAACAATCAGTTCAAACAGACAATACAACGCAACAAACCAGAATATAGCTCAAATTGTACAGGGAAAACATAAAACAGTAGAATCTAAACAATCTCCATGCACAGTAGCACAAATCTTATGGAACTGAGAGAAGGACAAAGTAGACTAACTAGAGAAGAGTTGGAGTGACATCGAGTTGGTAAGGATTTGCATAACCATTATCCACGAAATAATGAGAATGAGCTGCATCATTCATAACTACATATGTCTGAATTTCATCCGAAGGCTTCCAGTGTCTTTTTCTTTGGTTTATGAACCAGTTGTTTATTTGCTTCTGGTCTAAACCGGTGGTTTCAGCTAAAGCCAGCTTTTGAGACTCCGAAGGATAAGGCCATTTGTAGTGTCGATTCCACCATTCTAGAAGTTGTTGTCTTGCTTCCTTGGGAAGCTTTCCCTTTTTTCTCTTCTTCAAAAATTCCTGCTTCAAGCTACCGAGATATCCACTATACTTTCGAAGTAATTGACCTTTGAGTTCTCAATCTTCGGCTTGAGGATCAATGTAGTTCTCACAAGCAATATGATCAACGTCTTCTTCGGAGGATCCATTCCTGATGCAGCACTCACCAGGATAAGTCGCGAAACCCAATTCCGCGACCTAACATCACCACGACCTAAGCTCCACAACGTATCGAAGGCCAGCGACCTAAAACCATTCTCCGACCTAACAATTCCGCGACCTAATCTTCCCCACGACCTAAAACACGGCGACCTAAATCACCGCGACCTATCGTCGCGACCTAAAACCATCACGCGAACTAAATCCCCGCGACCTAACCTTTCCCACGACATAACTCTTCTGCGACCTACCCAATCCACGCGACCTAACTCCCAGAGACATTATTCCTGCGATCTAAACCCCTCTCCACGACCTAACTCCATCTCTCCAAGTCATGATACCTTGAGTCGCTGGAAAACTTAGTAGTTCGTGGACGACCTAAGTATGTCGCGAAATTCATTTACTAGGTCGCTGCTACAATTTTCTTAGCTCGTGTGAAGATTCGTAGCTCGCGAAGAATGAAAAGTCGCTGAAGTCTGATGGCAGAGATGTTAAGTCGCGAAGTTTATTTTAGGTCGTTAACGACCTATCTTAAGTCGTGTACTATCTTAAGTTGTATGCTGTAAGTGTTGTAAGTGTCGTGATGTTTTTGTAATTTCTTAGGTCGCGTACAACCTATGTGATTGTGTTGTGTTGTAATTTTCTTAAGGGTGTGTTTTGTTGTAACCCTATAAATAGGGAGTTATGTCATTTGTAAACGGTTGTTGATTTTGAATAAAATTCTTGTTTGTTAGCTTTGTGCTTTCAATTAAAATCGGTAGTTGAGTGTATCTCCTATCTCCACCTTCGACATTCGAGTGCGCTCGAATCTTCGATCGTTGAAGCCAATTCGCGGAATCAAGTGCGCTTGATCAACGCTCGAAGAATTGTAGATCTCTCTTCACGGTATCGTGTGCGATCAACGTGTCAGAGATAGCTAGAATTCGGCATCTTCGGATCAACGAATTTGGGCATTTCAGTATTTCTCAATCCACCGATTGCTACTTTCATCGTATCATTAATTTTTGTATTCCGCCGCTGCGTCATTTGGTATCAGAGCTGGATCGCAAGGAGTTTGCGTAGATTTTTGGAGTTGTGCGAGATTTACATCATTTGGAGAAGTGGGTTATCGAGATTTTGAAGAGATTTGTTCGTTTGGAGATTTTTGAAGTTTTTTGAAGTTTTCAACAAGTGGGTAGTTTTGATTTGAAGATTTTTAGATCGAAGTGAAATTTTTGTTGGAATTTGTTGAAGAGTGATCATGCCTCCGAGAAGAGCTAACCGTTATCGCAACATTGATGCTTTATATGGGAGAGAAGAAGCCGATGAGATGGAGCAAAGAATCAACGAGAATTTCAATGAGAAGCTTAATGAAGGGATTGGTCGATTAGAGAGGATGATGTTGGAGATGAGTCAAAATCAGAGAAGGGTATCACCTGAATCGAGCCATGGGAGAAGTAGAGTTTCACCACATTCAAATCGAGAGAGAAGTGTTGATAGTGATCATAGAAGCGTGGATCGAGATTGTGATAGAAATGTTGATGATCGAAGTCGTGATAGAAATGTGACTGATCGAGATCGGAGGAATGTAGATCGTAGGAATGTTGGTGGAAGAAATGGTGGTGGTAGAGATGTTGGTGGTCAAGATCGACATCGATATACATCAGATTGTGAAGAAGAGTATGATGGTGGTAGTGTTCATGGACGAGGACATGGACAAGGAAGAAATCAGTCGGAGTATGACCATAAGTAGGAATCTAGGATGAAGACTGAAATTCCAGAATTCAAAGGTGGTATGCAAGCTGAGGAGTTTTTGGACTGGTTGTCTAATGTGGAGGAGATTTTTGACTCAAAGAGGTTCCAGAACATCGTAGTGAAGTTGGTTGCTACAAGGTTGAGGGGTAGAGCTTTGGCATGGTGGCAGCAAACCAAACTTACACATGAACGGATGGGGAAGTCAAAGGTTGAATCATGGGAAAAGATGAGGAAAATGATGAAGGCCACATTCTTATCTTATAATTATCAATCGCTTATGTATCAAAGGCTGCAAAACTTGAGGCAAGGAACGAAATCTGTGAATGACTATGCAGACGAATTTTATCAACTGATTGCAAGGAACGATATTATGGAGACAGAGGAACAATTAACAGCTAGATTTGTTGGAGGGTTGCGAATGCAGATTCAAGATATGGTTAACATGTTTGATCCCAGATCTGTAGCGGAAGCACACCAGAAAGCGTTGGCTTGGGAGAAACAGGGAAGACGAGGAGGTGGTGTGTTTACAAGTTCCAACAATCCAGTGAAGGGTGTTAGTGGAAGTTCTAATGTTTCAAAAGTTGTTGCAAAACCAGTTGTGAATGAGGTTGGGAAGACGAAGGTCAATAATGGTTTCAAGTGTTATAATTGCCAAGAAATGGGCCACAAGAGTAATGAATGTCCAAAGCTGAAGAAGAGAGCTATGATAGCGGAGGTTGAGGATGAGGATGAAGAAGCTGAATGTTCCAATTCACCACCTGATGAGGAGGAAGAAGAAGTGACGGGAGACGAAGGTTATAATCTAATGATGAGGAGGTTCTATTTAACACCAAAGCTAGAGGAGGATTGTAGTTGGTTGAGGAGCAATATTTTTCAGTCGACATGTACTATTCTGGGGAAAGTTTGCAAATTTGTTATTGATGCTGGAAGCTGTGATAATATAATTTCTTCCGAAGCGGTGAGGAAATTGGCACTGAAGGCTGAGAAACATCCGAAACCGTACAAGCTGGCTTGGTTGAGAAAAGGCGGGGAGGTGAAGGTTGGACGAAGGGTTTGTGTGAATTTTTCAATTGGGAAGAAATATAAAGACAAAATCTGGTGTGATGTGGTAGATATGGACGTATGTCACCTGTTGCTGGGGAGACCGTGGCAGTATGATAGGGCGGTGCAACATGACGGGCGTACCAACAGTTATAGCTTTATGTTTGAAGGCACAAAGATTACTTTAGTTCCAAAGAAGCGTCAACAAGAAGAGAACAAACTAGAGGAGATTGAAGAGCTGAAAACTTTATTATCCTTGAAGGAGTTTGTTAAAGAAGTTGAAGAAGAGCAAAAAGTGTTTTTGTTAATTGGGTGTGAGAGTAGTAAAGAGGTTGAAATTCCAGAAGAAGTGAAACCAGTATTGAAAGAATTTGAGGATGTATTTCCAGAGGAGTTACCAAAGGAGTTACCGCCACTGAGAGACATTCAACATCAAATTGATCTTGTTCCGGGAGCAATGTTGCCACATAGACCACATTATCGAATGAGTCCGAAGGAACATGAAGAATTGAGGAGGCAAGTGGAAGAATTGCTTGAACAGGGGCGTGTGCAGGAAAGCTTGAGTCTGTGTGCTGTGCCAGCTTTGTTAGTACCGAAGAAGGACGGGACGTGGAGAATGTGCACTGACAGTCGAGCATTGAATAAGATTACTGTGAGATATAGATTTCCAATGCCGAGGTTGGATGACTTGCTAGATCAATTGAGCGGAGCCACTATCTTTTCGAAGATTGATTTGAAGAGCGGATATCATCAAATTCGTATCAGACCAGGAGATGAATGGAAAACAGCAATCAAGACGCGAGAGGGGTTGTATGAATGGTTGGTAATGCCATTTGGACTTTCAAATGCGCCAATTACGTTCATGAGGGTGATGAATCAGATTTTTAGACCTTTCATTGGGAAGTTTGTGGTGGTGTATTACTATGATATTCTGAAATATAGTGGAAGTCCAGAGGAACATTTGAATCATCTGAGAGAAGTGCTGATGGTACTGCGACAAGAACAATTTTATGCTGCAATGAAGAAATGCGTGTTCATGACGCATAGTGTTTTATTTCTGTGGTATGTTGTATCAGAGGAAGGGATATAGGTGGATCGGAGTAAAGTAGAGGCGATTAGAGATTGGCCACAGCCCAAGACGATAACAGAAGTTCGAAGTTTCCACGGGTTGGCTTCGTTTTATAGAAGATTTATTCCACACTTTAGTAGCGTGATGGCGCCTGTTACTGATTGTATGAAGGGCAAACAGTTTTCATGGACGGAGGAAGCAGGAGTTGCTTTTGAACGAATCAAGGAGTTGTTGACGACAGCACCAATTCTATCATTACCTGATTTTCAGTTGTTGTTTGAATTACATACTGACGCGTCGAAGGTTGGAATTGGAGGGGCGTTGAGTTAGAGGGGGCATCCTATTGCATATTTCAGTGAGAAGTTATCAGGAGAGAAGATGAGATATAGTACGTATGATGTAGAATTTTATGTTGTTGTGCAAGCTATTAAACACTGGAGACACTATCTATTTCAGAAAGAATTTGTTCTTTACACTGACCATGAGGCGTTGAAACATTTACAAGGGCAAGACAAGATTTCAGCGAGACATGCATCATGAATTGCATATCTGCAACAGTTTACGTTTGTTGTGAAACACAAATCGGGAGTGACGAATCGTGTTGAGGATGCATTGAGTAGAAGAAATCATGTGTTGACTACAATGAAGGTCGAAGTGACAGGGTTTGATGTGCTACCAGAGTTGTTTGTTGAAGATCCTTACTTTATGAAGTTTGTAGATAAAGTGAAGAAAGGAGAGACGGATGAGTTTGTGATGGTAGATGGTTTTCTGTTCAAGGGAAATCGATTATGTATACCGGATTGCAGTTTACGGTTGAAGATTGTGAAGGAATTGCATGAGGAAGGTCATGTGGGTAGAGACCGTACATTACAGCTGATTTCTCAATCTTATTTTTGGCCATCAATGAGGAAAGAAGTGGAAAGGTTTGTGGAGCGATGTCATATCTGTCAAGTTTCGAAAGGAACTGCGACCAATGCTGGATTATATATGCCGTTACCTGTACCAACTAAGCCTTGGGTTGATGTGAGTATGGTTTTTGTTTTGGGTTTGCCTCGAACCCAAAGGGGAAACGATTCCATTTATGTGGTGGTTGATCGATTTTCGAAAATGGCACATTTTATTGCTTGTAAGAAGACGGCGGATGCTGTTCATGTGGCTCAGTTATTTTTCAAAGAAATCTATCGACTTCATGGATTGCCAGAATCTATTGTGTCGGATAGGGATACGCGTTTCCTGAGTCATTTTTGGCTAAGTTTGTGGAAGATGGTCGGAACGAAGCTGAATTTTAGTAGCGCTTACCATCCTCAAACAGATGGGCAAACGGAAGTGGTAAATAGATCGTTGGGAAACTTGTTGCGATGTCTTGTACAAGACAATTTGAAGAGTTGGGACTTAAAGTTGTGTCAGGCAGAGTTTGCTCATAATCATGCTGTTAACCAAAGCACTGGTTTCAGTCCATTTCAGATTGTATATTCAAGCTTGCCAAAGGGGCCGTTGGATTTAGCGATAGTGCCACAATCGAAGGGGACAGTTAAACGGGCTGTTGATTTTGTTGATGGATTGACAGAATGCCATAGAATCGTTCAGGAACGTTTGGAGAAGACAAATGAGAAGTATAAACGAGCTGCGGATAAGAAGAGAAGAAGTGTGGAGTTCAACGAAGGTGATTTTGTGTACGCGGTGTTGACAAAGGATCGATTTCTAGTTGGAACGTACAACAAGTTGAAAGCTCGAAAAATTGGTCCGTTAGAAATTTTGAAGAAAATCAATAATAATGCATATCGGTTGAAGTTGCCAGATCATATTCACACTGCTGACGTTTTCAACGTTAAACATTTGATTCCGTACCATGGGGATGAGCTTGTTGAGGAAGAGAGAGGTGCAAATTCGAGGTCGAATTTTTGTCAACAAGGGGAGGATGATGCAGCACTCACCAGGATAAGTCGCGAAACCCAATTCTGCGACCTAACATCACCACGACCTAAGCTCCAAACTTACCGAAGGCCAGCGACCTAAAACCATTCTCCGACCTAACAATTCCGCGACCTAATCTTCCCCACGACCTAAAACACGGCGACCTAAATCACCGCGACCTATCGAATCACTGCGACCTATCGCCGCGACCTAAAACCATCACGCGACCTAAATCCCCGCGACCTAACCTTCCCCACGACATAACTCCTCTGCGACCTACCCAATCCACGCGACCTAACTCCCAGAGACATTATTCCTGCGATCTAAACCCCTCTCCACGACCTAACTCCATCTCTCCAAGCCGCGATACCTTGAGTCGCTGGAAAACTCAGTAGTTCGTGGACGACCTAAGTATGTCGCGAAATTCATTTACTAGGTCGCTGCTGCAATTTTCTTAGCTCGTGTGAAGATTCGTAGCTCGCGAAGAATGATAAGTCGCTGAAGTCTGATGGCAGAGATGTTAAATCGCGAAGTTTATTTTAGGTCGTTAACGACCTATCTTAAGTCGTGTACTATCTTAAGTTGTATGCTGTAAGTGTTGTAAGTGTCATGATGTTTTTGTAATTTCTTAGGTCGCGTACAACCTATGTGATTGTGTTGTGTTGTAATTTCTTAAGGGTGTGTTTTGTTGTAACCCTATAAATAGGGAGTTATGTCATTTGTAAACGGTTGTTGATTTTGAATAAAATTCTTGTTTGTTAGCTTTGTGCTTTCAATTAAAATCAGTAGTTGAGTGTATCTCCTATCTCCACCTTCGACATTCGAGTGCGCTCGAATCTTCGATCGTTGAAGCCAATTCGCGGAATCAAGTGCGCTTTATCAACGCTCGAAGAATTGTAGATCTCTCTTCACGGTATCGTGCGCGATCAACGTGTCAGAGATAGCTAGAATTCGGCATCTTCGGATCAACGAATTTAGGCATTTCAGCATCCATCAATCCACCGATTGCTACGTTCATCGTATCATTAGTTTTTGTATTCCGCCGCTGCGTCAATTCCTCTCCAATGTCTCCATGTTATTATATGCTTGATTAAGCGAAGGTGAAGGAGTACCACTAGAAAGTGAAAGAGCCTTGAATTGAGCATCAACATGAGAAAGAAAAAGCATGGCTTCTTTAAAAGGTTTCGAGAGTTCTTGTTCATATTTGGTGAGCATCTCACAGTAAGCTTCCATGAATTGATCAAGTCTCGGATCTTGTCCAATAATCAAAGAATTTGAAGGTGATGCTCGTGCAATCATAAGTGAGGAAGAGCATGCTTCTTCTAACCTTGCCACTACTTCTTGAGGAGCGCCAACCTTTTGGCAATTGATGTAAGAAGCAAGAAGTCTTGGATAGTGAGGATGAGACATGATGTTGGCTTTGGTGATGTTGTAGTCATAATTTTCATTGTTGTGTTGAAGATTGTGATGAGGTAGGAACAAAGAGTGGTAGTTGTTGTTGTTAGTGTTATTGCTGCTTAGAGGAGGATGCATGTTAATTATGTGATGAGGATCTCCAAATCCAAGTAGACATGAAGGACTTTACTACCCTCCATTATTTTAGCTCGAGGGGATGAGACTGATGGAGAGAGAGAGAAGGGAATAAAGCTAGTGCTAACCTAGAGAGACTGTAGGTAAAATAAATAGAGATATTTCTTGTTGTACAAACTTGGATAAGTTCGTCTCCTAGCTCATGACTTGAACAAAATCTCGCACAAACTTGAACAAACTCGCTTCTAGCTCGAACACTTGGCTCTACTCTTCTCCTTGGCTCGGCTGAAATTGAACAAACACTTCTCCTTGGTCCAACAGGCTCGTCTTAGCTATGATTGGCAAAACCTGGCTTTGATACCAAATGACGCAGCGGATATAACACTTGACGACGAATTGAAGTATTCGTGTCAATCAAATCGATAAACGATTAGATGAAGCAATATGAATCGATGGATTGATGATACCAAAATGCCTGAATCCGTTGATCTCGCGAGATACCGGACTTTAGCTATCTTCGACACGTTGATTGCGCACGATGCCGTGAGAGGATCTACGACTCTTCGAACGTTGATCTAGCGCACTAGATTCCGTGAATCGGCTTCAACAATCGTTGATTCGAGCGCACTCGAATATCCGAAGGTGGAGATAGGAGATAACACTCAACTACCAATTTTAATGGTGGCACAAGAGCACACAAAAGAAATTTTATTCAAATTGACTAACTTCTTACGATGACATCACATCCCTATTTATAGGGTTTACAACACAACACAAATGACTTAAGAAAATTACAACACAAAACAGTACACGACTTAACAAAATAGCAAACGACATAAAAAATGTACACACAACAGCTTGAGTGACTTAACTGGTTCGCGACCTAAGAAAACACACGCGACTTAACTGATTCGCGACCTACAAAACCCACGCGACCTAAGAAATCAGGCATCTTCGCGACTTAAGAAAACCCACGCGACATATCTCTTCCGCTCTGCTCCGTTACAAATTTCAGCGACCTAAAGAAAGCTTCGCGACCTATAATTCATCAGCGACCTAAAGAGGAATTTGCGACCTAGGTTGAATCTTCTTGCGCTTCACTTCTTCAACGACCGGTGGAGTTTGGTCGCTCGCGATTCGATTTAGGGTAGTGGAGTTAGGTCGCTCGCGATAGGCGGAGTTAGGTCGCTCGCGACTTAGGGTAGTGGAGTTAGGTCGCTCGCGATTTAGGGCTTGCTCGTGGCATCGGCTGGAGGAATAGCTCGCTCCTTCTTCCTCGCGAATGGTGGAGCGACTTATGGTGGAGCGACCTAAGGTAAGTCGCTCATCTTGATTTTGCGCTGCATCAACATGTAATAATTGATTTTTCTCAGTCCTTGCGGATACTAATTGTCGGAGTTTTTAAGGATAAAGCATCGACAAAATGGTGTCTTATTGAACTACAAATTAATATTTAAAAAAAAAGTTAATGATCAATTAAGCTTGAGTTGATCTGAAGTCGTAAATACATAACAATAGTTGACAGGTGGAACATGCAGTTATGTTAGCTTATTATCAGGTTATGTTTAGTCAATTGCCAACGTTACACCAAATAATGTACACCTTCCTCAATCTGCAGTATGTTATGAAACCATAACATTACAGTATGTACTTGTATACAAAATGGATATAAAATTTTGTCCAGTTATTTTTCATGAAAATGTCAGTTTTAAATTCTTTTTTTGTCCAAACAGATCCTGATAAATAAATAATAGGGGGAATTAATTTAAAGGACAAAAATTTGTATATTTTTAGCCTCAAGGACATGATCTCAATATTTTAACCACAAGGACAAACATTCTCCTAAAAATTATTCATAAGGACAAACATTCTTTCAAAATTATTCATAAGGACAAACATTTTTCCAAAACTGCTACCGAACTAAAAACTGATACCTAACTACTGCTACCGATAACTACAAACTGATACATGAAAACTTAAAAACTGATACCTAAAGAAAGTTGTCCTTTAGGCTAAAATACTGAAGGTCTGTCCTTGAGGCCAAAATGCTGAGAAATTTTGTCCTTGACAATAATTTCCTGTAAATAATAATAATAATATTAAAGTATGTACTTGTACACAAAATAGATATCAATTTTTTGTCCAGTTATTTTTCCTTGAAAATGTCAGTTTTAAATTCTTGTTTTGTCCAAAATGAATTTAAGAAATTAAAAAGAAATTAAGATAAATAGTGGGAATGAACGAATATCTTTCAAAAAAAAAGATTTCTTCTTTCCCTATTTGTTGTTTCTTATAACACAACAATCAAATCTGGATTTGAGGTTTTTCGAGCAAAACATCCTGATAAATAAATAATAGTTAATCATAACCTTAAAAGAGAAACAACCAATGCAACCCAAACCATCCTTTTTGCAAAAGGAAACAAAACAAATGTAAATATGTTGCTTATAACAAACCTCTCAGTCTCCCATTCAAAGATTTAAGGAAAAATTACATCACTAAGGGAAAGAGAAGCGAGCTGATGAGTAGGTGAGGCATCACCAGCCTGTTATTGTTATTGATGCACGGTTCATGGAACTTTCATGGCTTTAGCAACTTTCTGTCCACTTACGCTTGCAAGCACCATCTTATTCAGGTTTCAGAGAGTAGACTCAATAACTGCACACAGAAAATAGAATAGTAGCGTTCAACCCAAGTTGTACTTTCTTTGTACATCTGAGATTTTCCCATAGGATATACTACACTTTTATCATTAGTTTATATAGCTTTATATTGTCAGATCAGCCATAACAGAAGACTTTAATATTATGATCGCTTCATCATGGTACAGCAAGAATTATTTGTTGCATAGAAATAGTACTACACTCTCATCGGATATGATTGTTTGAATGTAACATGTATTATATAAGACATATTTCTATGTTAGTTAATATACCATGCAATGGTTATTGCTGTCATGTTTGTGAAAGCTAAAGCTCATTAAGTAACTATTTGTGGGTAGGGCACAACATACTAGTCCAGTTGACCTTCGAACAATATTAAGTCAAAGATTTAACTAGTTCAGGATACAGACTCTAAATCTATGCTGACTTAATCATTAAATCTACGACAATTAGCAGATTGTTATACCTCAGCAGTAGAATTTCTAAGCAATGCATGGCTGAGATTTGTCTGGTTACAAATATCTGCGCAGTGCATATCATTAGCCTGCACATTGTCAAAAAAAAACATAGTCAATTATTTTACATGCAGCGCATGTAAGAAAAGAAATAGAATATTTGAAGAGGTGAACTATAAATACACAGTACAGATAAAATTAAATAAATCATTATCACTAAAAAATCAAAGTAATAACACTGTCACCCATTTTTGTTTGTTTTCCAGTTATAAATTTAAAACATTTAGTAGACGGTAAATTTCAAAAAAAAAATTACCTACAATAGGAGTTTGGACATCGACTCCCATGAAATCATGCAAGTTCAGACAACAGTTGGTTAATTTCTTACTTCCAGTATGGGTAGGAATGAGGAATGAAGACACAGGTAAAAGAAAATCGTTGCTATTTCAAACAGAAATGAGGAGACAAATTATTACACCTACTTCAAAACACCAAAACACAATAAATAGCAAGGATATAAGAGTGCTTATATGTTAACGTAGTAAAAAGGAGGAATCCGCGGTGAGAATAAAATTAATAATATGAATAACCAAACTTCAGAAGGAATCTGGATGTATAATTTTGTTGATGACCTCTTCACCTCTATGGATTATTATAATACGATGGGCATGGGAAACTATGGATTAAATTTTGATGTGTTAAATGGATACCCAAGCATTCACTATAATGAGAGGTAAGAAGAAGAAGTGAAAACAATTGCTGCAAATGAATAAACTGGAATGCTTAATTCAAAATACAAAGTAAGAGAAAAGGACCTCATAATATTCAATGATAGTGAATAAAAAAAGAATCGTCAAAATTAACAATATCGAAAGAATATCTGATGCAATCCAATTGATTCAACTGAAGCAAATCAATGTTGTTTCTACATATAGAATAGGAATTAGAAAGAAATTTAGTGCAAGTCAATCCTAAAATCAGAGTTAATTAATGTCAATAGAAGAATGAAATTAAAATTAAGTTGTAAACTAAATATCTATACTATATTATTATTAGTGAATTCACTTTCAAGCTCACACAGACCCCCTTGAAATTTGGCAACTGAACAGTCTCCGAGTTAACCTAAATCATTCTTTCTCTTTCTCAACTTTTTGGCTATTTTGTAAACTAAACAGTCATCAATTTTCTTCCCTTCTTCTGCTCTCGCTCTTCACTTCTTTCTAAATTTCGGTCAAATTAAGTGCATTCTTCTCCGTCATTCAGGCAAACCCTAATATATTCAGATAAAGAAAATTCCTATGAATTGACGCCCACATAATAACCTAATTCCGACCAAATGGCTGGCAGCTACGTCCACCCCAACGACGCACATAACTTTCTGACGTATTTTTGCATTCCCATTATCGACGATCCCAATTTTACTCAAGCATCCTACGGGTTGTCGCTTAGGCATTGACAGGTCATTAGGACAAAGGAAAAATAGGGAGGTCGTCCGTTGTCGCCTCCATTTTCCTCTTCTCCTTTTATTTCACTCTGTCGAATTCCATTTTGTTTAGGTATTTGGACACTGACTATTGTAAAATTTAATTCTTGACTCAATTTGAATAAATTGTTTCCTTTATTTTGTGCAGCGTTTCAGTCAAGAAATTAAGCTATCGCTAGGGTTTCCATTTTTATTTTGGTACAGGTAATTCCTATTCCTAATATTATACTTACAGTACCATATTCTTATCTATAATTTTTCCCGTGTTGCAACTCCATAATCATAATTTCTGTTGTGGTATTTACTTTGGTTTACTCTTCAATCTGCTGTGTTTGTATTTGAAAGCTAAAGATGTGTGTGCATGTTATTGGTTAACTGTGGATCCCATATTTCATAGATTGAATGTTTTTGGGAAAATAATTCTCAGACTTATATGAATTTGATTTGTATTATATATTGAATATATAATTATTAGATCTATCCTAACTTCAAGATATAAAATCTTATAACTTCCAAAATTTTCATGCTTCAGGTATTTCAAAATATAAAATTTAATTGTTGTATAAATTTTAATAATTTCCAAAGATATAGAGCCTTTTGACTGTTTAAATGTTGGACTTCAAATTTAAGTTTTTTTGCACTGATGAATTTTTATAGATTGAAACATTTTTATATAATTTATGTAGTTTTCCATTCAAGAAGTTTTACATTCACGGTATTTTTTATCTTTGCTGAACTATTAAAAGATCTTGGTCTAACAAATTTTATTTACTACACGATGGAAATTTTTAATCTGCTACCTAGCTTTTAAAACCATAGGTTTTACTTGTGATTTGCTGTTTTTTTTTTTTGCAAGTCCAGCCGGTTTTATAGTGGACCGTCCACTTATTATTACGAACGTAATAAAAGTTTGAAGTACATGAGAAAGGTAAAAGCACCTTAACTACTATGAAAATGAAAACTACAGCACAGGAGTGTGATAAACATATCACAACTACAAAATGAATATCGAAAACAACTACTCCTCCGAAGAGGTAGCATCACCATCATCCACTAAATCCAGAGAAGACTCCAAAGGGACATTCCCCAACAGACCAGCAAAGGGGCGGAAATGGGAAGCAAGACAGGGATCATAAGCAATAGAATCAGAAGAGTACACGAAGGAACGATCCCAGGAAGAATCAGCAAGCAAGATAGAATTCGATCTCGAAAAATAACCGTCCAAAACGCCAGACGGTCGATAATAAAGGCATCTAAGGTCAAGTTGATCATCAGAAACAAATCTAAAGAAAGAATCATCCAAGGGGTTAAATCTCATGTCAGAAGTGTGATCAACCCAACACCTCTCATCATCATCCCAAACAATAGAAGGACAAGGCAGACCAGGAGCAGGTGTAGCACCAGGAGGCTAAACCGAAACAATAGAAAGGACAGGAGAAGCATCACTATGGACCACAGAAACGCTAATGGATGAAGGCCGAGCAGGCGATAAGGCAGGCCGATCGTCAGAACAAGAGGGCGGATCCAGGACAGCAATAGGAGCCGCAGGAGATGGAGCAACCAGAGAAGAAACCTTAGGAACCCATTTCCTGAGCGGAGGCCGTGGAAGAGGGATCTTAGGGGCAGCCGTAGAGACAACAGAATGTGAGCAGGCGTTTGCAAGGTGGCCAAAGGAGTGACATGAGGAACAAATATCTGGAACCCAACCGTAGCAAACACGGACATCCACTACGTGCCCAACAGCAAGCTGGACAGGAATAGAGGATGGGAGAGGCTTAGATGGGGAAATCTCAATCAGAGCCTTAGCGAACATCAATTTGCTGATTTTTACTTTGTGTTATATATATACTATATGTACTAATTTTGTTTATTTAGTGGGATGAGCATGGAGCACATGTGACCTGATTATGATGATGAAAGTCTAAAAAGTAATTACAATGTGGTTTCTTCTTCTTTGTTTTGAGTTTATTATTCAAACATAAAAATATTTTGAACCTAAATGATTGTTCTATAAAATCGGTTTGGATTTTCATATTTGTTTCTTTCTACCTTCACTTAAATATCCGAAGCAATAACTCAAAATTGGTTGACTTGGTGACATGCTTAATTGTATGCATAATTTGGTAAACCGAGCAATTTATTACCCTAATCAATTTTTAGTAACAAATTTTTTGAATTTTTCACTCTCTTTTATACAAGGTTGTCGTTAACAACTATGATCATTTCAGTTTAATAAATGATGTAAGACCCTACTTTTCCTTGCTTTCTTTGAACCTGTTCACTTATTATTTATAAGTTCAGTAACAATCCATTGATTAATTAATTGAAGAAGTACATACTGAAGCATGGAGTATGTACCTATCCAAATAACATGGGTACAAAAAGATTTTAAAAAATGCTTATTTATAAGGTAATCCAATATGTATATGTCTACACTTATTTCACTTCATAGTTCGTTACGTACTGATTGTGATAATATATTCATATTTTCTCAAATTTATATTATGACTTGATGACTGTATTTCTGTTTTATTAAACATGTGGCTCAATACTATTTATGTTATCTCCCTTTTCACACCTTTGATTTAATATCCACTTGGAGGTCGTTTTAAAGGTTGATTAATTTGATATACAAATTGTTCCCCTAACACCATAGTTTGCTTTGCTTCCAGAAGAAATATTGCTTTGCAATACCTGATCATCTCCGTTCAGTATTCCTATAATACTTTATCTAACAATATAATGTGTAATATTCGTTAACATCCGTGTACGCAAATTAGACCAGACATCATAAATATTTATTTATTATCATATTATGGAACAAAAGAATTTTTTAGGTTGTGATAATATATTCATATTTGCTCAAATTTATATTATGACTTGATGACTGTCTTTCTGTTTTATTAAACATGTGGCTCAATACTATTTATGTTATCTCCCTTTTCACACCTTTGATTTAATATCCACTTGGAGGTCGTTTTAAAGGTTGATTAATTTGATATACAAATTGTTCCCTTAACACCATAGTTTGCTTTGCTTCCAGAAGAAATATTGCTTTGCAATACCTGATCATCTCCGTTCAGTATTCCTATAATACTCTATCTAACAATATAATGTGTAATATTCGTTAACATCCGTGTACGCAAATTAGATCAGACATCATAAATATTTATTTATTATCATATTATGGAACAAAATAATTTTTTAGGTTTTGTCTATACTATTATAATATTAGTGAGTTGCATTTCAAGAGCACACAAGCCTCCCTGAGTTTTTGTCAACTGAACGGTCGCGTTTTATATTTTTCTCTTCTCCTTCCAGCTCTCCACTTCCTCTTTCACTCGTCAGCTGCAAACAAAACGGCTAGGGATTTTACCGCCTCTCTCTGCTTCATCGTTATTCCATCAGCTAAAATTTATTCCATCCACTAAAAATTGAAAAGCTGCAGTTCCAGCGATTCTTTCGCACCATTTCTCCCCTACCAGCTCTCCGCTTCATCATTTCCCCTCATCTATAAATAAAAAGATGAGGGTTTTTACCGCCTGCTCTCCGCTTCATCGTCGTTCCATCAGCTAAAAATTGAGCGGCTGCATTTTCTGAGCGATTGTTCCCTCGGTTTCTTCCACCGCGATTATCAGCTTCGTCGATAAGGTAATTTCTATTTTTCTTTTTGCCTTGCTTTTTGGATGTGGTGTGTCTATTTCGTCGTTGATGATGTTATTGGGATCTAGGCATATTTTAATTAGATTATGCTAATGCATATATTATTCAAATTGAGAATAATGTAATTTCTTTATTGCTGTATATATAATTTATATGGGAAACATAATATATTTTTTCTTACAGAAATGCGTTGATATGCAATTTTCACAATTAGCAAGAACAGACATAGGTAATCTTGCTAATAATTCCATCCATTCTTTCATTCTAATCTAATTTATTCAATATTAAATTATTGTTGTAAAGGTTCTTCATGTTGACTGAGAAAAAATTCATTTGAACATAGCTTTTTAGTGGCGAAGGAGGTGTTGGTATACAAAATACTACTGAGATCCACAAGTACAGGCTACAAGCGTGAGAATGGCTGCAGTCAGATAATTTGGTCAGGCCGACTTCGAGTCGTTTCCTCCCAAGCTCGCTATGAGATCCGACTCGAGGATCCGAACTGTATGGACGTCTTTGATGCCTGCTTCGTTGGGTTAGGGCAATGCGTGACTGCAGTTGAGACTGTTCTTGATTCTAGCAGGTAATGTGTTTATTTATTGATTTTGTGGTACATTAGGCATGTTCATTTTGATTTAAACATTAAGCATGTCTATTTAATGGTTCTAGTAGGTATTGTGTTTATTCAAAAGTAAATTAGAAAACAGTTCTCTTTGATAAATACAACTGTATAGCATTAAGATTTGTTAAGGAATAAATATTAGAGAAAAAAGACAATCAATTTTTGGTTGAACATTTAACTTAGAAATAACATCACATATCCAAATTTTAAGTTTTTGTTATGCTAGAAATAATCTTATAAGAAAACGACATTAATAGTTTAAGAAAGCAGCAAATGCTAAAGAAAATTTTCTTAGTCTTCATCACTAATCCATAAAATAATTTTAAATAAAACTAATCAAAATGATGATGAAGCGCTTACCTCGATAGGTCGGCCGCGACCTATCCTAGGTCGCAAGGTCGATGATGAAGCCACCCAGGTCGCGAGCGACCTACCAAAAGTCGCGGCGCCTCGCAATTCCTCTGCCTCAGGTCGCGAGCGACCTACCGCATCTCTAAGTCGCGAGCGACCTACCGCATCTCTAAGTCGCGAGCGACCTACCGCATCTTTAAGTCGCGAGTGACCTACCGCATCTATATGTCGTGAGCGACCTACTTCCCACCTCCACAGTAAGTCGTGAATTCCAAGTCGCGTGCCAACCTCCATAAGTCGCCGCTATGATTTCCCAGATAAAGTTCGGCCGCATACAATAGATCGTGAACGAAGCCCATTCCCCTTAAGTCGAGAACGACCTATGCCTCCTCCAGCCTAACTCGTGAATGAATCTCGCAGTTCCTCCGTCCTAAATCGAGAAGTTCTATAGCTCGCTCATCAACTCCCTCATATCTTCCTTAGGTCGCGTGAGAATTACCCTAGGTCGTTTGCTGAGTTAGGTCGCGTGATGATTTTTTAAGTCGCGTGATGTATTTTTAGGTCGCAGACGAGATTGTTGAGTCGTTTGTACTGTAGCTCGTATTTCTGGTAAGTGTTGTAAAAATTCTAAGTGTTAGGTCATTCAAGACCTATGAGTTGTGGTGTAAGTGTTGTGTTGTATGCCTATAAATAGGCGAGTTATATCATTTGTAAAGGTTGTTGATTTTTGAATAAAATTTCCTTTGTTAGCTTTGTGCTTTCATCCAATCGGTAGTTGAGTGTATCTCCTATCTCCACCTTCGACATTCGAGTACGCTCGAATCTTTGATCGTTGAAGCCAATTCGTGGAATCAAGTGCGCTTGATCAACGCTCGAAGAATTGTAGATCTCTCTTCACGGTATCGTGCGCGATCAACGTGTCAGAGATAGCTAGAATTCGGCATCTTCGGATCAACGAATTTGGGCATTTCAGCATCCATCAATCCACCGATTGCTACGTTCATCGTATCATCAATTTTTGTATTCCACCGCTGCGTCATTTGGTATCAAAGCTAGAACGCAAGGAGTTTGCGTAGATTTTTGGAGTTGTGCGAGATTTACATCATTTGGAGAAGTGGGTTATCGAGATTTTGAAGAGACTTGTTCGTTTGGAGATTTTTGAAGTTTTCAACAAGTGGGTAGTTTTGATTTGAAGATTTTTAGATCGAAGTGAAATTTTTGTTGGAATTTGTTGAAGAGTGATCATGCCTCCGAGAAGAGCTAACCGTTATCGCAACATTGATGCTTTATATGGGAGAGAAGAAGCCGATGAGATGGAGCAAAGAATCAACGAGAATTTCAATGAGAAGCTTAATGAAGGGATTGGTCGATTAGAGAGGATGATGTTGGAGATGAGTCAAAATCAGAGAAGGGTATCACCTGAATCGAGCCATGGGAGAAGTAGAGTTTCACCACATTCAAATCGAGAGAGAAGTGTTGATAGTGATCATAGAAGCGTGGATCGAGATTGTGATAGAAATGTTGATGATCGAAGTCGTGATAGAAATGTGACTGATCGAGATCGGAGGAATGTAGATCGTAGGAATGTTGGTGGAAGAAATGGTGGTGGTAGATATGTTGGTGGTTAGGATCGACATCGATATACATCGGATTGTGAAGAAGAGTATGATGGTGGTAGTGTTCATGGACGAGGACGTGGACGAGGAAGGAATCAGTCGGAGTACGATCACAAGTGGGAATCTGGGATGAAGACTGAAATTCCAGAATTCAAAGGTGGTATGCAAGCTGAGGAGTTTTTGGATTGGGTGGCTAATGTTGAAGAAATTTTTGATTTCAAAGAAGTTCCAGAACATCGTAGAGTGAAGTTGGTTGCTACAAGGTTGAGGGGTAGAGCTTTGGCATGGTGGCAGCAAACCAAACTTACACGTGAACGAATGGGGAATTCAAAAGTTGAATCTTGAGAGAAGATGAAGAAATTGATGAAAGCAACGTTATTACCTTACAATTATCAATCTCTGATGTATCAACGTTTGCAGAACTGGAGGCAGGGCACAAAGACTGTTAATGATTACGCAGATGAGTTTTATCAGCTTATTGCAAGAAATGATATTATGGAAACGGAAGAACAACTGACATCTAGATTCATTGGGGGATTGAGAATGCAGATCCAGGATATGGTGAATATGTTCGATCCAAGATCTGTGGCGGAAGCACATCAGAAAGCGTTGGCTTGGGAGAAGCAGGGACGACGAGGAGGTGGTGTGTTTACTAATTCCAACAATCAAGTGAAGGGTGTTAGTGGAAGTTCTAATGTTTCTAAACCTATCAGTAAACCAGTGGTGAAGGAGGCTGAGAAGGCAAAGGTTAACAACGGTTTCAAATGTTACAATTGTCAGGAGTTGGGTCATAAAAGCAATGAGTGTCCAAAGCCAAAGAAGAGAACCATGGTTGCAGAAATTGAGGATGAGGATGTTGATGGAGATTATTCTAGTCCAGTTGAGGAGGATGAACAGGATGTTGCGTCAGGAGATGAAGGTTGTAATCTAATGCTAAGAAGATCATGCTTGACACCGAAGCAAGAAGAAGCTAGTTGGTTGAGGAGTAATATCTTTCAGTCGACATGTACTATACTAGGGAAGGTGTGTAAATTTGTGATTGACGCAGGAAGCTGTGACAATATAATTTCAACCGAAGCTGTAACAAAGTTGAAGTTGAAGATAGAGAAGCATCCGAATCCATACAAGTTAGCATGGCTGAGAAAAGGAGGAGAGGTGAAAGTGGATAGACGAGTTCGTGTTCCATTCTCTATTGGGAAGAAATACAAAGACGAAATCTGGTGTGATGTAGTAGAGATGGATGTTTGTCACTTACTTTTGGGAAGACCATGGCAGTATGATCGAGCAGTACAGCATGACGGTCGGACCAATAACTACAGTTTTATGTTTGAAGGTACGAAGATTATCTTAGTTCCAAAGAAGAGACAATAAGTAGAAAGTAAGTCAGAAGAGATTGAAGAGCTGAAAACTTTATTATCTCTGAAGGAATTTGTTAAGGAGGTTGAGGAAGAGCCGGAGGTATTTTTGCTAATTGGGCGTGAGAGCAGTGAAGAGGTCGAAGTTCCAAAAGAAGTGAAACCAGTATTAAAAGAATTTAAGGATGTATTTCCAGAGGAGTTACCAAAGGAGTTACCGCCACTGAGAGACATTCAACATCAAATTGATCTTGTTCCGGGAGCAATGTTGCCACATAGACCACATTATCGAATGAGTCCGAAGGAACATGAAGAATTGAGGAGACAAGTGGAAGAGTTGCTTGAGCAGGGGCGTGTGCAGGAAAGCTTGAGTCCGTGTGATGTGCCAGCTTTGTTAGTACCAAAGAAGGACGGGACGTGGAGAATGTGCACTGACAGTCGAGCATTGAATAAGATTACTGTGAGATATAGATTTCCAATGCCGAGGTTGGATGACTTGCTAGATCAAATAAGAGGATCTACTATCTTTTCGAAGATTGATTTGAAGAGCGGATATCATCAAATTCGTATCAGACCAGGTGATGAGTGGAAGACTGCTTTTAAAACCAGGGAGGGTCTATACGAATGGTAGGTATTGCCATTTGGACTTTCAAATGCGCCAATAACGTTCATGAGGGTGATGAATCAGATTTTTAGACCTTTTATTGGGAAATTTGTGGTGGTGTATTTCGATGATATTATGATATACAGTGGAAGTCCGGAGGAACACTTGCATCATTTGAAGGAAGTGTTGATGGTACTGCGACAAGAAAATTTTTATGCTGCAACAAAGAAATGTTTGTTTATGGCAAGGAGTGTTTTATTTCTGGGATATGTCGTGTCAGGAGAAGGTATCCAGGTGGACCCAAGTAAAGTCGAAGCGATTAGAGATTAGCCACAGCCCAAGACGATAACAGAGGTTCGGAGTTTTCATGGGTTGGCTTCATTCTATCGAAGATTTATTCCACACTTTAGTAGTGTGATGGCGCCTGTTACAGATTGTATGAAGGGTAAACAGTTTTCATGGACGGAGGAAGCAGGAGTTGCTTTTGAACGAATCAAGGAGTTGTTGACGACAGCACCAATTCTAGCATTACCTGATTTTCAGTTGTTGTTTGAATTACATACTGACGCGTCGAAGGTTGGAATTGGAGGGGTGTTGAGTCAGAGGGGACGTCTGATTGCATATTTCAGTGAGAAGTTATCAGGAGCGAAGATGAGATATAGTACATATGATGTGGAATTCTATGCTGTTGTGCAAGCCATTAAACACCGGAGACATTATCTATTTCAGAAAGAGTTTGTTCTTTACACTGACCATGAGGCGTTGAAACATTTACAAGGGCAAGACAAGGTTTCAGCGAGACATGCATCATGGATTGCATATCTGCAACAGTTTACGTTTGTTGTGAAACACAAATCGGGAGTGACGAATCGTGTTGCGGATGCATTGAGTAGAAGAAATCATGTGTTGACCGCAATGAAGGTCGAAGTGACAGGGTTTGATGTGCTACCAGAGTTATTTGTTGAAGATCCTTACTTTATGAAGTTTGTAGATAAAGTGAAGAAAGGAGAGACGGATGAGTTTGTGATGGTGGATGGTTTTCTGTTCAAGGGAAATCGATTATGTATACCGGATTGCAGTTTACGGGTGAAGATTGTGAAGGAATTGCATGAGGAAGGTCACGTGGGTAGAGATCGTACATTACAGCTGATTACTCAATCTTATTTTTGGCCATCAATGAGGAAAGAAGTGGAAAGGTTTGTGGAGCGATGTCATATATGTCAAGTTTCGAAAGGAACTGCGACCAATGCTGGATTGTATATGCCATTACCCGTGCCTACTAAACCATGGGTTGATATCAGCATGGATTTTGTTTTGGGATTGCCAAGAACTCAGCGAGGGAATGATTCAATATATGTTGTAGTGGACAGGTTTTCGAAAATGGCACACTTTTTAGCCTGTAAAAAGACCACTGATGCAGTCCGTGTTGCTCAACTGTTCTTTAAAGAAGTGTATCGACTACATGGGCTACCTGAATCCATTGTTTCTGACCGAGATACTCGATTTTTGAGTCACTTTTGGTTGAGTTTGTGGAAGATGGTGGGAACGAAGCTGAAATTCAGTAGTGCTTATCATCCACAAACAGATGGGCAAACGGAAGTGGTGAATAGATCGTTGGGAAACTTGTTGCGATGTCTTATGTAGGATACTTTGAAGAGTTGGGATATAAAGTTGTGTCAGGCGGAATTTGCACATAATCATGCTGTCAATCGAAGTACTGGATTCAGTCCATTTCAGATTGTATATTCAAGCTTGCCAAAGGGGCCGTTGGATTTAACGATAGTACCACAACCGAAGGGGACAGTTAAGCGAGCTGCTGACTTTGTTGATGGGTTGACAGAATGTCATAGAATCGTTCAGGAACGATTGGAGAAGACAAATGAGAAATATAAACAACCGGCCGATAAGAAACGAAGGAATGTGGACCACAAAGTGGGTGATTTTGTTTACGCGGTATTGACGAAAGATCGTTTTCTAGTTGGAACTTACAACAAGTTGAAGGCTCGAAAGATTGGTCCAGTAGAAATCTTGAAGAAGATCAATGATAATGCGTACCAGTTAAGGTTGCCGGGAAATATTCATACTTCTGATGTTTTCAATGTCAAACACTTAATTTCGTACTATGAAGAGGAACTTGTCGAAGATGACGAGAGTGTGAATTCGAGGACGAATTCCTTCCAACAAGGGGAGGATGATGAAGCGCTTACCTCGATAGGTCGGTCGCGACCTATCCTAGGTCGCAAGGTCGATGATTAAGCCACCCAGGTCGCGAGCGACCTACCAAAAGTCGCGGCGCCTCGCAATTCCTCTGCCTCAAGTCGCGAGCGACCTACCGCATCTCTAAGTCGTGAGCGACCTACCGCATCTCTAAGTCGCGAGCGACCTACCGCATCTATATGTCGTGAGCGACCTACTTCCCACCTCCACAGTAAGTCGCGAATTCCAAGTCGCGTGCCAACCTCCATAAGTCGCCGCTGTGATTTCCCAGATAAAGTTCGGCCGCATACAATAGATCCCGAACGAAGCCCATTCCCCTTAAGTCGAGAACGACCTATGCCTCCTCCAGCCTAACTCGTGAATGAATGTCGCAGTTCCTCCGTCCTAAATCGAGAAGTCCTATAGTTCGCTCATCAACTCCCGCATATCTTCCTTAGGTCGCGTGAGAATTACCCTAGGTCGTTTGCTGAGTTAGGTCGCATGACGATTTTTTAAGTCGCGTGATGTATTTTTAGGTAGCAGACGAGATTGTTGAGTCGTTTGTACTGTAGCTCGTATTTCTGTTAAGTGTTGTAAAAATTCTAAGTGTTAGGTCATTCAAGACCTATGAGTTGTGGTGTAAGTGTTGTGTTGTATGCCTATAAATAGGCGAGTTATATCATTTGTAAAGGTTGTTGATTTTTGAATAAAATTTCCTTTGTTAGCTTTGTGCTTTCATCCAATCGGTAGTTGAGTGTATCTCCTATCTCCACCTTCGACATTCGAGTGCGCTCGAATCTTCGATCGTTGAAGCCAATTCGCGGAATCAAGTGCGCTTGATCAACGCTCGAAGAATTGTAGATCTCTCTTCACGGTATCGTGCGCGATCAACGTGTCAGAGATAGTTAGAATTCGGCATCTTCGGATCAACGAATTTGGGCATTTCAGCATCCATCAATCCACCGATTGCTACGTTCATCGTATCATCAATTTTTGTATTCCACCGCTGCGTCAAAAGTCTTGATTGAATTTGCTTCTACAGAACTCAAAGCATGTGTTGATTAAAATAATTGAATTCTTAGAATCAATGCCAACTACAGCTCTATATATTATTAATGCTTTGACTGTATAAGGTATACTATCGTTGTTTGGATTTTGATTTGAACGAAATTGTCCTGCTTCCCATACATAAGATGTTGATATCCAATTTTTATTTATTTATTTTTGACAAATGCTTTTATTCTTCATATACTCAAGTCTGCGCTTATGGTTCAAATATATTTTCTTTATTTGAATTTCCAAATTAGATATATGGATTTTTTTGCTATAAAGAGTGGGTAAAATTTAATAAAAAAGGAGAGGAATGGTGATTGTAGATATTGGATGACTAGCGTACCATACGTGGAGTTGAACCATAAGAAATTGCTCTAAATGTCCACTCTTTGTAATTGATTCTTTCGGTAAAAAAAACATAAGATCTACGAATCGAAAATGCGATGAAATGATAATTGATTTTTTCCTTTTATATTTCCTTATGCAATGAAAAGAATAAGTAGGCATTATTCCTGTAGAGTTTTTTATAGGAGTTAGGTAGACATTATTCCAACTTTTACGGTTACATTTTACCTTCAAAAGTGAAGTTATTTCTATAAACAAAAATTATATTTTTCACTTATGTCCTTAGTATGGAATTATTTTTAGTGGTGAAATTTTATACATAGGTCAGGCTAACAGTGATCATGTACCTCATCATTGTTGCTGCTTCGACATGAATATGAAGATAGTGTGCTAAGGTGATGGGGGTGCACAAATGTAAAGTCATGCACTAATCTTCAATGCACATCTATATTCTTCTGTCAGGTTCATCGTCGACTTTTGGGCAATTCTTGGATTTTCACCTTTTTTTGCACAAATAGGTATGCTTGAATTATTTGTTTACTTTTTTCCAATGGATAATGATTCACACCTTTTTTTGCACTAATTTGTTTACTTTCGAGCAAGGCATGCTTGAATTATTTATATTAAGATGGTGATGCAAGTCTAATTTCTAACTATTATAATTCATAATTTAATGGTGTATAGTTAAAAACCTTGCCCAACACCAATTTTAGAAGTTACTATATAATTATTACATTTGTTGTCCATGACCAAATAAATTGATATCTGTAAATTCTGTTTCTATATCTTAGATATTATATAAAGAACCAATCCTTATACATGTCTTCAAGTTCCTTGAGCAACCTCCTACCTATTCCTCAAGCTAGCTTCTTACACATAAGCTACAAAGTGGGTTTTCTATAAAAAAATCTTTCATTATCTACTATTCCACTTTAAGCTATTAATGTATTTTGAAAGTTTTGTTTGGACTTATTATAACCAGCATTTAGCTTATATATGTTATTAGATGCATAAAGATTAATATTTGATTTTTGTCATCGTGCTTGGGAAACCATTTTTACACCAAGTGTATGTTCATTATTTTAATACTTTAGTGCTAACAAAAAAATTCTGAATTGATTTGGTATCAGCCTTAGGCTTTTAAATCATAATGAAAAGATAATATAAGGTGGAAAGTAGTGTGTGTATGTGTGTATCATAGCTAAACTATTATGACCTATTATGACTATAATATTGTGACTTTTTAATTTAGAAAAAGGATATAATTATATTTTACTTTTCAGATGTTTTTGCTTTGTCGGTTGTCGATTGGATGCCACGGTAGTTGGTGTGGAAGGAAGAAGTGATGGTGAAATGCTAAAGAAGATAGCTCAATTTAATAGGTAAGCATGGTATGCTTAATTGTCTTAATTTAATATGTAAGTATGGAAGGAAGAAGTGTAGTATTTTCTCTTTTTATATTTTTTCTAATATATAAAGCTACAAATATTTGATTATGTAAATACATGGTGGTTGATCTTAGTTGTGAAAATTTTACTTTTCCACTATCAATGATTATGAGGCATGGTAATTTTAACAAGCACTTGGTAGTATTTTACTATTTGTGTGCACCTATCAAAATATATTCTTTACCCTACCAGGGGTTCCATTTCACCCAAAAAAAATATTATTACGCAATTTGTTCTTTAGTGTTTGAAATATCATCTTACCGGTCTTTATGATATCGTCATGGTATATCAAATATGTTATTCAACATTGGATGAAGAAACACTATTGAACAATGCTTGGGTGTGTTAATTTGCTTGAACAAAATTGAATTATCATGTTATTTTGTGGTAATTAGCAGATATACTTACAAAGATTCAAATTCTCACTTAAGTAATTCATATTTGGCAACTACAGATGTTAAGTGCATATATATGTGTGTATGTTTTGCCTTATACTATTACTATTATTATTATTATTATTTATTTTGTTTTGGTGAAAGAGTGGTCCTCATGTTAGGAGAGCACTCAAGCATATAACATATATTAAGATGGTCCTCATGTTTGGTTTAGCCCAGTTCATTTTGGAAATCCACATTGTTGTGTGGACCACGTTATCTTCTTTGAAAAATATCTAGAGATGCACAGATATGAGGAAGGAAGCTTAAGAGAGTAAATTTATTCTTTTTTTTGCAAAAACCTTTCACATCTTTTAATAGTTCAGAATCAATATTTTAAATCGTATATCATTTAGTATTTCCCTAAGTAGTAACTTATATAATCCTCATTTGTAATGACTTTAACAAACCATATAGGATGTACCAAGTTTGTATGATTTTACATATGGATATTTTTACGTTACAGGCTGAGGTCAAAACACATATAGGGTGCGAAGACTGGCTTCTACTAACTAATTTTTGCAGGTACCATTTTTCTTTTTCTTCACTTTTTGTTGAATGATGGATTAGAAATAAAATTATCATTGCATTTGTCCACAAGAATATTTTATTCTAATGTGATTTAGAAAGATGCTATATAGATGATTAGATATGAATTCATGCAGTTGTGCTTTGTGAGTTTCGTCTTTTACATTTAACATGTCCATGTCCCATTGTAGGTACCAATTTTTCAGTTTGGTATATGATGGTCAGCATATAAATGATAGTAAGGTTGCTATTATTGCTGCATGTAACAAATATTAAAATATATCACATCGGGTGTCAGTGTTGTTTGCGCGCCTTCACGGGTCAAAGTACAATGGTAAACATATTTAGTTTTTTCTATGCACTTTTAACAATTCAAAATAAATTCACAATTTTCAAACAGTAATTATGATATTTAGATTTCATTGCTATTTTCTATTTCTAACCTTTTTTCCCTACATCTAGGAACAAAATTTGTTTATAGTTATTTCTATGTATGATACCATCATGCGACTACAGCTTCTCAATACAAACTGCAAAGTTGAATATACAAAATAATATAAGCATCATGTCCATGTTTCCCAACCATCAAAGCGTGATACCTTTTTCTCTGTACCATTTTGAATTGGTTAATATATAAGCTTAAAATATAATATTCAGATCTTAAATCTTGAGTCTTGACAACATATCCCTAGGCCTTATATGTCAATGAATTTATTCTCCATGATCTACTGTTATCAGGTGAACACTTAGAACTTCACACCATTACATCGTAGTCCATACTTTACATAAGCTTATGGTATTGTATGATTTTTAATGTATTTCTAAGTGTGTGTTTTGAATATTTAATGATCCATGGATGGTGAAAAACAAATAATTTATTGACTGTAGAAAATCTAGGTGATTAGTTTTTGACTCTGTTCATGTTTCTCCATAGGACATTAACCTTTTCAAGTTGATATCACAACTAATTCATGGCTACACGATGAAAGTAGGTGTTATGTGTTGCATCCCTTCGTGACATCGTTATTTGGACTACCTTGAGTTGCACATATCTCAGGTTTTAACAGTAAATGTTAGTCTTTTACTCTATAAATAAAATTAAGCATGTCAATGTGTTTTGCCTTATACTATTTTTTTTTATTTTTTGTTTTTTTGTTTTTCTTTGGTGAAAGAGTGGTCCTCATGTTAGGAGAGCACTCATGATCAAAGTTCATACAATAGGTGTTGGGAATCAGCTATTCCATATTTGCACGATGATCACTATGATGATCACCAAAATGATAAAAGTACAAATTAAAATATATAGAATGTAAACAATTATTTGTATCTACTGAGCAGAAGAGTAGGTGCAAGATAGGTACAATCGGCGTGATCGGCCAAGCATAAATCTTTCCTAATATTTTATATTTAATTCCCTATATTACACTACTTACAAAATCTCAAATTTAGACTATTTAAATAGTCTCACTAAAACAATTGATTTTTTTCCTAATAAAACTAGAAATATTTGCCAATTCCTATATTATATATATACGTACGTACGTCTATATATATATATTCATATTAACAAAAACGATAAAACTATTTTTTCATTTCAGTTATAAAGATATATGGTCACATAACATAAATTACAAACATAAACAATAACGAAAAAATTAGTATTAAACTAATCATTTCAAGGACAATTAGCTTAAATGACTGTGGTATAGCATTGTAGGCTGTGAGGTCTCAAAGGTTATGAGTTTGAATCCCTCAGATATTAAAATAAGTGATATGCTTCAAGTACCACTTCTATTATCTAAAAATAAATTTGTAAACTAATTATAATTCATTTATCTCAAAATTTTAGCATAAACATACCAATTTCTTTTTTTTACTTCAAATAATTATGCATTAAAATTTCCAAAATTTTTAAATAAACCTTCTTTGTTCTATTCTACTGTTTACCTTTAATCCATATAAATCAATTAATTCAATCAACATATGATCTTTTAAGTGGTAGGAAACTGATGTATATTTATTAGGTTCCTCTATTGACATATGGTAGAATAGTTAATGACAAATGCGATTTCAGATTTGTTTCCAGATCTATATTGAAATGAATCAATCCGTGAATCGCTTTGATATAATAGTCTTTTGTTCTTTGAAGGCATGCGACAACTTCAACGACTGCGGTGTCGAAGGAGAATTTTCTGTCTTAGTAGATGGCTTTACTTTAATGTGGCTATTTCAGTTTTTTCCCAATCTAGAAGAATGAACTAGAAAAGAATAGTAGGTTTTAGACATGATCAAAGTGAAAAAAGGAGAAGATTATTTTTATAAGCATTAACAGAATTCATAGTTCGGTACTCTTTCCAAAATTCTCTCTTTAATTTTTTAGTTTTGTGCTAATACACTTCTAATTGTAGCATATTTCTTTTTAATTATTCTTAGGTTTCGTATAGAGTTAGAGTTGCTTTTAATGGATCTATCATTGCTAATCTATCTACATGTCGGTCCATGTGTGTGCACATCTTTAATTTGTTTTACCTTCTTTATGAGGCTTAATGAGTTCTCCCAGAAGTCACACTATAAGTTTAGTGTGTTTCAAATATTATTATAAATTGCCCTACTACTGTCCCTCGATAATAGAAACCATTTCTATTACTAGACATTTTCTTTGAATATTAATATGCAATTTGGTTCTCTTTTATAAGATTATCATGGTGGCTAAGATATTCATATCCGTTTCTTATTACTAGGTTTTCCTCCTCTTCAATTGCTTCTTCCCCCTTCTTCCTTTTTCCTCATCTTCAATATCCACTACACCTAAATTTAATTTCCAGCAATGGCCATTAAATTAACACTATCGTTGCTGATCTTGGTCTGAAGAACACAAGAGTAAGTGCTTTTTTACATTTTAAATTGACCAGTCGCCATTCTGCTTTCTCTGTCAAAATATTTTCCCCTTTTGCATCTTAACCCATTTTTTCCAATATTTCAGGACTGATACAGAAGCGGGAGTTTCCCTTTGCATGAAGGGAGTAAAGAAGGCTGACAAATGAATTAACAGATGCATGCTGGCTGAAGTATATTTCCAACAAATCCATGGTTTCATGATTGGGAAAGTAGGAACTATCTAATATTATATTACACTGTGTACAATAGAAACATCTTTCCTTACTCTGTAACATAAAGTGAAAATGTTATCAACTTTAACTTATGTATTTTTTATCTCCACCTACATGTCTATAAATTGACATATGTATTTGTTGACAAATGAATTGTACTCATTCAAAAATACGCTTCTTTTATTCCATCTTGTTACATGTTTATAGAATAATATGTTCATATTTACTTGCTGGTATATTTATGTTACTTGCTAAGTTAATAGAGTAGTATACAATATTTCAGTTTCAAATAACAGTATTTTATGTTTCTGTTGAAACAAATTGTTGCAAGGTCAAATAACATAATATTTATAAATTTTCCACTGCAACCTTATTGTGACAATCCGTGTGCGTAGCACGGGTTCACACACGGGTTCACACTAGTTCATTCAATAATGATTAATTGAAAGATAATACAGTAGATTGTTGAATTGAATTCCATAGATACAAGTAGAAGGTCGAAAGCGGATTGAGATGGAGATCCATCTGTACTGATGTAGTTAGAAATTACGTCGTTAGGTGCTGATTAATGCTGAACGAAGTGTAAATGATTTAAATTGTTAGGTAGCGCAAAATAGAAAATGAATTTTAGGAAGATAATGGGGATTTGGAAAGATAATGGGGGAGATAATAGGACTCGGTCGGTTTTTTATTTTTACTAAACAATAGTATATGATGGAATATGAGTCTTATTCCGAGATTATGGAATGTCGGGTATTCTATATAAGCAGTGTCTAATTTGTGCATTTATGTTCAAGTAATAGATTTTTTTTAAGGAGGAACGTATGGAAATGGAGTAGGAGTGTTGTATTTTAAAAAGAAAGGAATGAGTAATACGCAATGCTTAGTTCCTGCTTTTAAGTTGAAGTAAAAGATAGAGTGTGGTGGTAAATTTGGACGATTCAGATATATTCCAAATATTAAATAGGAGAAGGTATTAATTTATTCATGCAATTAATTAAATATGGGAAGCAATCAAGAAAGGTAATCAATTAATTTAAGAAGATCTATTAACTGTTTTAAGCAATCAATCAAATATGGATATATATGGTAACAAATATCATTATGCTAAATTTGTGTTGAAATAAAATCAAGTAAATCTAGAAAGATTTCAACCTTATCTCCAAGGCAGTCTTCATCCTATTACCTATATGTATGAAGACATTTGTTCATCCTTTTCAACACAAGACGACAAGAGATTTCTCCATGAAATACCTACAATAAGATCCTTATTTCTGTATCTATTTTAGGGTGAGAAATTTATTGAGTACTTTATATTCTTTCCATATTGTACTCCATCTTGAAGTGAAGAAATAATAAAAGTTGTTGGTTCTGGGGACGTAGGCATAGCCAAACCTCGTTATATCAGTGTGTTCATTCTTTTCTGTCCTTTCTTTATAATTTATGTTCTTTGATTTTCCCTTTTATTCCCTTTGTTGGATTGGAATTATTAAGATTGTTCACAGACTAGATTATTGGATGTTCTACTTCCACTATCCAAAACTTTGATTTTGTGCTATAGTTTAGTATCAGTGCTTGCTATTCTATTTGAAGACTATTTCAACTATGTCTAGTTCTATAAAGAATAGTATTGGTAGAAGCTTTACAAATTATGGAGTCATTAGATTTGATGGAAATGAAGATTTTAACATATGGAAGATGAAGATGGAAGCAATTTTGAAGGAAGAAAGTACTTTTAAGGTTGTCTCGTATCCAGGAAACTGAGCGAATTGATGCTTGAAGAGATAGAGAACTTGGAAGAGGATGCTTTTACTACAATCCAGCTTAGCTTTTCTTATGAAGTCCTTAGAGTTTTCTCATGTGAAAACTGCTAAGGAATTATGAGATGCTCTTTAGAGAAAGTTTTATGACAAGTCTCTCACCAACAGCATCATCCTACAACAACAATTTTGTTCGTTCAAGATGAAGCGCAGAAGCAATGTATTAGCTCACGTGGATGCCATAAACACGCTTGTTATGAATCATTGAGCAGGTGAAGTGAAAACTGAGGATGAAGCACAAGCTGTCATTCTTTTATATTTTTTGCCTATAGAGTATAACACTTTTGTTAACTGTATGATCTATGGGCGCTCTTATATTTGCTTAGAGGATGTGAAGACAAATTTCCATAATGAGATATTGAGGGGAAAGTTAGCAAACATGATCATGGAGAATGATTCTAAAGGCCTTATTTCACAGAGGGGAAGAAGTAAGAGTAGACCCAAATATGGTGGAGATAGAGGCAAATAAAGATCTTTGTCAAGAGGAGATCTGAAGGGAGTTTGATTGTAGAAAGCCTAGAAATTATATTGAGGGTTTCCCTAAGTTGGAGAATAAAAACAATGTCGTTGCCCAAAAGGCTTTAGTTTTTACAACGGAGATATCAGATTCAGAGTGTGATCCCAACACCGCCAAGGTTTCAAATCTCGGATTTCGAAGAGAATCTCGGGCTGATATCTCGGCTGAAATGAAGGAGATTTAAAGCTCTGATAGCTAACCAAGTTTTCAAATCTCAAATTTCGAAGAAAATCTCAGATTTCTATCTCGAGTGAGATGAAGTAGATTTAAAACCTTACCTAGCGCTTTTAAAGCTTCTACCTCTTCTATGAAGAGTACTATTTGGATTATTGACTCTATAACATCTTATCATATGACACCTCATAGGCACTCTTTTTCACTTATTGTCAGTTTGATAGAGGAAGGGTTCTCATGAGAAATAATGCTACTTGTCGTATGGTTGGTATTGATACAGTAAAGGTCAAAATGTTTGATGATGTTGTTCACTTTGTGTGATGTCAGACATGTGCCTGATTTGAGGCGTAGTTTGATCTCTGTTGGAGCATTATGTAATCTTGGATTGAAGTGTGTAATAGAAGACGATTCATTGAAAATTGCAAATGGCTCGTTGATAGTGACGAAAGAGGTCAAAGCTGAAAATCTATATTTGCTAAAGGGTACCACTATTGTTGCAGAGTCTTCTTTGACTGTTGATTCGGTTGATTTTGATTTTACCCAATTGTGGCATTTTCGTGTGGGACACGTTGAAAAGCGCAGTTTGGAGGTGCTAAGAAAGCGAGGTTTGATTAATGGCATTTATCATTCAAAACTTGACTTTTGTGAGGGATGTTTACTTGGAAAGCAAAGAAAGTTTCATTCGACATTGCAGAGCATAAGTCCAAAGATGTTTTAGAATACGTTCACACTGACGTTTAGGGCCCTGCACCATGCCTATCTATTGGAAGAGTCAGCTATTTTGTTTTATTCGTTGATGATTTTTCTAGTAAAGCATTGGTTTATTTATGAAATTCAAGGATGAAACTTTTGATAAGTTTCATAGATGGAGATCTCTTGTTGAGAAGCAGTATGGAAAGAAAGTGAAAGTTCTTCATTTAGATAATGGTCATGAATTCATTTCTCAAAAATTCACTAAATTTTATGAGTCTGAGGGAATCAAAAGGCACTATACCACACTAGGCGACCCTCGGTTAAATGGGGTTGCAGAGAGAATGAATCGGGCATTGTTAGAAAGAACTCGTTGCTTACATATGACTACTGGATTAAAGAAGAGATTTTGAGCAGAAGCATTGGCGGTTTTCCTCATAAACTTTACACCTTCTACCGCCATAGATATGAAGATTCCTGAAAAAGTATGGAAGAGAGAGCCTGTTTCATATTCCTTTCTTAGAGTGTTTGGTTGTCCAGCTTACATGCATGAGAGCAAAGGGAAGTTGGATCCAAGATCACACAATTGTATTTTCTTGGCTATAAAAGAGAAGTTAAGGGTTATAAGTTATGGTGTTCTACTATCCAGAAGATTGTTACTAGCATCCATGTTACTTTTGATGAAAAGGCTATGTTGAAGGTGGAACCTTCTTCTTCAGTTAATGATGATGCTAAGAGGATAAATTCGGGGTACCAAAACCTAAGTAGATCATCAGACTTCCATACAAGTACAAATTGTGTTTCCAATAGCATCGTGGTTGATAAGGAGAGGACAGAGGATCAATCTCAATAAGGAGCTCAAATTCAAACTCGACCAATCAGAGAGAAGAAAAGACCTAGATGGCTTGATGATTTTAAGGGATTGATCATTAAAGACATTGACTTTGATGACATGGCGACCTATGCATTAAGAATAATTTATGATGAGACCAGGGACTATAGAGATATTATTAGTTCAGTTGATAGTTCCAGTTGGTTAGGAGCTATGGAGAGGAAATTGAGTCCTTGCACAAAAATCACACTTGGTATTTAATGCCACTTCCTTCAGGCATGAGAGCAATTGTGTGTAAGTGGATCTATAGGGTGAAAGATTGTGGCTATGGTGACTTGAGGTATAGGGCGAGATTAGTGGCAAAGGGGTATGTTCAGAGGAAAGCTGTGGCGTTCCATGATATTTTTGCTCCAGTTGTCAAACACTCTTCCATTCACATTCTTTTGGCATTGGTTGCCCACTTCGACATGGGGTTAGAACAATTAGATGTCAAGACAACATTCTTGCATGGTGACCTTGAGGAGGACATTTACCCACATCAACCAGAGGAGTTCATCGGCAATAGCAGGCCTAGTCACATTTGTGACCTTAACAAATCTCTTTATGCTTTAAAATAGTCTCCTAAGTAGTAGTACGAGAAATTTGATAAGTTTATGATCTCACATGTTTACTCTAGAAGCTTTAAGGACCAATGTATCTATTTTAAGAAGTGTGATGAAGATATCATCTATTTGTTACTTTATGTTGATGATATGTTGTAGCTGCTAAAGCATGATTAGAGTTTCAGAGTTGAAGACGGAGTTCGGCAAGGAGTTTGATATGAAGGATATGGGAAAGGCACAAAGAATTTTAGGGATGGAGATTCAAAGGGATAGAAAGTAAAGAGTTCTTAGGGTCACTCAAACTCAGTATACCAAGAAAATCCTATCTCGATTTAGTATGGAGAAAGCTAAACGGTGGCTACTCCGTTAGGCTCTCAATTTAACTATTCAGAGATTTATGCCCCATATCGGATGAAGACAAAAGGGATATGCTAATATTCCTTACTCTAATGCAATTGGAAGCCTTATGTATACTATGGTATGCACAAGGCCCAATTTAGCTCATGCAGTTGGTGTTGTTAGCAGATACATGTCTAACTCAGACAAGCAGTAAAGTGGATTCTACGATACTTGAGAGGCACTCCTAATGTTTGCTTGTTATTTAAAGGAGCCAATAGAGATATAACTCTAAGGGGTTATTGTGATTCAGATTATGCTGGGGATAGAGATGGTAGGAAATTGTAACATTCCCCCTTTTGACCGCCTCCAGTCGGTAATTAAACCAACTTGAAACGTTCAAAAAGACGAATTGTTATTTAGTTTATAAGGTTTAAACAGAATCAGCCACAGAAACACAGATAATAACAATCAATTAAAACAAATGAATCTTTATTTCATTACTATAAATCTTTTTATATACATCAGAGTTTATACAATTTTAATACTGATACAGCGGAATATCTTAAAATACAATTTTCTTCTGAAAAACTAAAAATGATTCCTTACTCTCTCTCTCTAACTTCGCTGCTCGAAAATCTTCAAGCTGTAAAAATACTCGGTCTGACCCGAGTATTATATTCAAAAGAAAATAATACACAGGTCAGTCTAATTCAAACCAGTTATTAGTGCATAGAGGCAATAATAATTTAAATAGACGACAGTCGCAATAATTCTCGTCTATCCGACTCTTTAAACAAAGAAACCGGATAACGAAAATTTTAACACTAAACAGTGTTAAACAATAAATCAGCAGATTTAAATCATCAACAAAGATAGATAAACAATTTATCAATCGACTAAATCAATTTAAAACAATTAAAATTGTCACTTTAAAACCATCAAAACTCGATTGGCTGCCGTACACGCGCGCGTGTACGGCCTCGCCAATACGGCCTAAAAATCAATGCATCCGACGCAAAGAAACATCAATTCAAACTGTCAATTTCTTGGTGGCTGCAGCGCACACGTGTGCATTCGTACCCGTGTGCACTGCCCCGCCAACTCGTGTGCAAAACAAGATGCACAGCTAACAAATCAAAACAAGGTCAAGGCAATACAACAGAGGTGTAACCAGACTGAGCAAACAGAGGACAATGAATGCAGACTGGACAACATTGTATACCAAGGCCACATGAAACCCAACTATCGAGTTCAACTGAACCATAATAACATGAAGAACATCAATCCAACAGCAATACTGCACAATACCAAGCTACAAAATGCCAACAGTGATATGGACAGATGCAGACCACTAAATGATAAATAAGCAAGTCAGGTGAAGAACAATGGGAACACAAATGAATGCAATTAATGATCAACTGCCTCAGACAACAACTATACAACTGATAGTCAAAACTGAATGCTACAGCTCATTTGCAAGGACAGACAACTACAATAAATGAACAAAGTCTACACTGGACAACCACACAATTATACCAAATGAACATGAACCAATGCTACTGGAATAAAGAAGGCCAACATATCAAAGAAAAACTGCAATGCAACATCACAGTGACCAAGCCAACAAATTCAAGTGCAAATAACTAAATGCACTTGCAACTGGAATATGGAAGAATGCAAACCCAAGTCAACATGAATCACTTGAGAATCAAAGACCCCAAAACTGAATGGACTGCAATTTACAAAATGAAGGGTATAGCAACCATGAACTCATGTATACAGTTCAAGTATACGAAGGCAAAACCCAAAAGCATCAAGAATCAGTTTAGGGAATATGCAAACCAGATAAGGAATGCACCAAAATAGGAAAATCAATTCAAAATTCAACTTAGATGAAGCAAAATATATATATATATACATACAAGAATGCAAATATATATATATATATATGCCAGAAATCAAGATGACAATCCAAGTGGTCAGAGACTAGGTAGAAGTGATACAGTGAATGGTACAAGTGTAAATGCCAATGAGATACACCCGGGTCAAAGATCGCAGACTAGAGTTCAAGTAACTTCAGAAATAAAATGAAGCATAAATATACACATGCACATGAACTAGTAAATATGCAGCCGAGAGAACAACTGCAAGTAATGTGGAACAACAATTGCAAACAGGTTCGAGAAGACTGCGGTTTCAAAACATCGCATATATAATTTATGTTTCCATTGGACCTTAATATGTAGTTCAACAGTGTATAACGAAGTCGTGAAACAGCAGTCTTAGTGATGAACCATGAATCAAGTGAACCAGTAAATGATACAATAGCAACATAAACAAGCAAATCATGGAACAACCATAACAATGTCAGGGCAGTGCCTAAGTTTCGAATCAAAATAAGGCCGCAGGTGACTTCAAACAATTTCGTATTCAAATGGTCAGAGAATTTAGATAATCCAGGGTACAAGTTTAAACAATTTCAAGTGACCCAAGTCGAATGCAAGTATTGAACAAGACGTAAAGGCCAGGACCACACAACAGTAAGAAAATCAACTAAGTTGAAAGTCGAGCAATATCAACATCGAAAAATCAAATAGCAAAAGATGTAAATTCGAACAAATCGGAAATCATCAACATCAACAATTCGAATGGCCGAGATAAAGAAATCATCGACACCCAAAACAAATCGAATGACCGGAATAAAGATTTGTCAACTTCAAATAATCCAAACATCTCAAATATATACGAACGAAAAACCTAGGGGGTTCAAACCCAAATCTCGAAATGAAGGCATGAATTAGATGTGAGTAAGTACTCACCTTTGTTCGACGAGGTCGCGAGCGAAGGAGAACGGGAGACGAAGCCCTAGTTGAAGACGAGCGAACGATAATGAAGAACGAAGCCAAGCAACATCAATATCTCGGACAAAGCCGTAGCTTCAATTCCAGACTAAACGAAGACGTCAAGCCAGGACGACCAGCAAACGATCGAAGCCCCAATTCAAAGCGACAAAGAATCAAAGAGCCAAAGCCCTAATTTTCCAGATCGAACGAGACGAGATCAAAGCCGCCATTTTTTTCTTCTCGTCTGTTTTAGGTTTAGGGTTTGTGAGGAATGAATGAGAAAGGGATCGGGTATAGGGTTTTAAACGAGAAAAAGGGGTATGGGTTATGGGCCGGTGTGCTTTTCTTTTGTACTAAAGGTATGGTAATTTTTTTTTCTTTTTAAAAATCTAATTTTTGTTTTTGTTTAATTTAGTTGTTAAAATCTAAACTATATATATATATATTCATTCGTACAAATAAAAATTTAAATAAAAGAATTTCAATCGATTTACAATTTCCAAATTCAAACAGAAATTAACAATCGATATTAAATCATTAATTTATGAAGATTTTATCGTTATAAAAATTTCAACAACAAACAGCAATTTTTATTAGACAAATTCCACTCCGAATCGAAACTCCTATAAGCAATTAACTAGCAGAGAAATCGTTTAACAATGATATCAAATCGATGCGAAAACCCCGGTTATTACAGAAATTCAATTTGAATTCGATTTAATTTTCTATGCGTTTATACGTCGTATATTCACAAAACAATTCCGATAAATACAAAAATTGAAATCCAGTAATAATTCAATATTACGGACCCAATGAAATTGGTTTCGTCAAATTCCGAAACTGTGCCTCGGAAGGTTATTTTTAAATTCAATTTAAACGATACAATTTCAAAATTGAACAAATCGCTTTTAAAATCAATTCTGAAGCTTCTATTATCTTCAGTATTATCAATATGAATTTTCTAAGCCTTTAAATTATTTTTAACCGGCCTAAAACTGAAGATTCAAATTTTATTCAACTTTCAATAGATTAAATTCAAAATTTAATCACCAATTCATTCTGATAATTTGAAATTCAAGTCAAATCATCATTCAAATATTTAAAATTAATTAAATATTCTCAATTTTAATTGTTCAAAATTCAGGGTCGTTACAGAAATGGATTTAGGGCTATGTTTATACACTTGGTTTAAGCCCGATTTCTTGGAGATCCAAGCTACAATCCATTGTAGCTTTATCAACTGCAGAGGCAGGTCTTTCTTCTGCTGTGAAAGCGACCGAGGAAGGATTGATTTGTTACAGCTTTTGAAGGATTTTTTAATGATGTAGAAGATGGTGGAGTTGTTTTCGAATAGCCAAAGCGCCGTTATTCTTATTGAGAATCAAGCCTACAGCTTACGGACAAAACATATTGATGTTAGAAGTTTCTTTCTCATGCTTGAAGAAGAGAGAAATAAGATAAAGCTATTAAAAATCCCCACAAAGGACAATCCAGTTGATATGTTAACAAAGTCGGTTCCAACTGACAAGTTTGAGCATTGGTCAAACTTGATTAGTGCGGTACGAGCTACCTAGCACCATGGCACGCTGATCCAACAACCAGTTTTGTTGGTTGACAGATATATTTGAATCGAGATGGAGTGTTAAATTTAGATGATTCAAATATATTCCAAATATTAAAAGGGAAAGATATTAATTGATTCATGCAATCAATTAAATATGGGAAGCAATTTAAGAAATCTGTTAATTGATTTAAGCTATCAATTAAATATGGATATATGTGAAAACAAATACCATTATGCTTAATTTGTGCAGAAATCAAATCAAGTAAATCTCAAAAGATTTCAACGTTATCTCCGAGACATTTGTTCATCATTTTCAACATAAGATGGTAACAGAGTTTTCCATAAAATATCTTCAATAAGTTCTCTATTTCTGTATCGATCACTACAAGAGAAATAGTATATAGCGACAACAACCTTCCGACGGCCTCCGACGAGATTTTCCGAAGGCTTTCGACGGCTCGTCATCTCCGTGGCTTTTCTGTAATTAAAATGTAGTTGCTATCAATAGCCATCGGTAACTAACAGAACTAGAGTCATCGATGGTCGTCGATAGCCTTCGGAATTTCACAAGTATACTGAGATTACAACAGCCTGAAACTTCACTTTCCTCCTCCTCCTTCTTCAATCCAAAACCCCTTCTCTTCCCCAATTCGTCCAGCACCACCACCAACTGCCGGCCAACACCCGCCACCACCAGAAGCACCTCTGACTTCTCCTCTTCGACCTTCGATGTTTCTATTTCGAAAAAAAGGTATTCTTCTCTAATTTTAATTTACCCTAATATTGGATGATATTAGCCCTTTGATTGTTTGCAATTGTATGTTGATTGAAATTGTATGCTAATTATGGTTGTAAATGTGTAAATCCGATAATTACCCTAATTTTAGCCTAATTGTATGCTAATTACGGTTGTAAGTGTGTAAATCCGATAACTAAAATATAATTAAGATCAACTTATGTTGATTAGTTTATGTGTTAATTGGTGTTATGATTTAGTTATAATTAATGTGCTAAAATGTCAATTTAATTATTATTATACCACCACCAGTTTATGTAGTTTATTTTTTGAAATATAATATTATATCAATAATTTATTTTAATCGAAAACATAAAAGACTTTATATAAAATGGAAAAATATATATTATATAATTATTAGAATATTACAATGCATAAATGAATTAGCTAATATATGTTATATAAAATTAATATCCCTTAGAGAGTTTTTGGCCCCGTTTGACAAGTATTGTATATGACTGTTACATGGATATTCATTTTTATTACAAAACGGACATGCATATTCATCTGATACAATATATGTCGGATTTGTCCCTGTATTGAACAAGTTACAAACACTATAAAGTAATTACATTTTATAAATCATTTCATTTTAAACGGTTCACAAAATTTCGACAGCACTTCCTTTTTGTTCCTTGTGTACATGCATTTGTGTACGATACAGGAAACACGGGAGAAATGCTGCCGAAATTTTGTGAAATCATTAAAAATGAATTGATTTATGAAATATAATTACTACTGTGTTTGTAATGGGAAGTAGGATGACCGACCATCAAAGAAAAAAATAATATATAAGCTAAAAACTTAATATTATATTCATTTCAAGGCACAAAACCAATTCAAGGCGCAAGAAAGCGCAAAAAGGTGCAAGAAGATGCAAAAAGGCGCAAATTAGAAAATTCAATAATATTATAAATAAATACTTTTTAATTGAAAAATAAAATGTCAATCCATAAAATTAAATAATTAATACTAATTTTAATTTCTATCATAGGTTTTAAAGTAAGAAAAATGGTCAATTATTTTACCGATCGGAGCTAGATGTATGAACAACGAAGGGAAATGGGAGGCTCAATAAGTGAACATTTTTGTAATGGAGTAAATGTATTGATTAAATTCGCTTTAAGTAATAATGGAAACGACGAAGAAATTTGTTATCCATGCAGTAGGTGCAAACTGTTGAAGCATTTGATACCGGATATGGTTAGAGTTCATTTGCGCCAATACGGTTTCGTGCCGAATTATTTGGTATGGGATCGTCATGAAAAAATTGTAGCACCTAATCAAGAACAGTCAAAGGAGGAGATTGGTAATGAAATTAGTACGACGAATCTCATAGAACATATGGTTGAAGATGTAGCATGATCAATGTTCCCTACCATTGAAGTTGATAATGATGATATTAACATGGAAGAGCAACCAACTATTGGAGCAAAAAAATATATGATTTATTGGATGCTGATAAGAAACCCTTATGGAATGGTTGTACAAGCGGCTGTCAATTATCAGTAACTGCAGAGTACATTGCAATAAAATTAAAATACAACCTCACAAAAGTCGGATTTACAACTGTTGTACAAGTTACTAAATGACATATGCCACCTGATAATTTAATGTGCGAAAATCATTATGAAGTAAAAAAAACTTATGTCTGCTTTCGGTTTGCCGTATCAAAATATAGATACTTGTTTAAATGGTTGCATGGTGTTTTGGAAAGAAGACATCAATCTTAGGAATTACAGAATATGTAACCAGGAAAGATACAAACCAAGAAAAAAAGAAGGGAAAAGAAGTTCCATACAAGCATATGCATTACTTACCTATCACTCCCAGACTTCAAAGGTTATATGCATCATCTGTAACAGCGCATCATATGAGATGGCACAATGTGAGAATATAGGAAGAAGGTACGTTAACACACCCAGTTGATGGAGAAGCATGAAAGCATTTTGATAAGAAATATCCCGCTTTCACAGCAAAGAGCCGTAACGTTAAGCTTGGTTTATGTACGGATGGATTTTCACCGTTTTTCCAGTTTGGTTCTAAATATTCATCTTGGCCTATAATCGTTACACCTTACAATCTACCTCCGTGGATGTGTATGAAAACTTCATATATGTTTCTCACAATTGTCGTCCCTGGCCCAGATGATCTGACACATGGAATCGATATTTACTTACAACCGTTAATCGAAGAGTTGAAAACATTGTGGTACGTAGGAGTTGAAACATACGACATATCAAAAAAAAATAGATGTTTGCTTCTTTGTCATGGACTATTAGCGGTTTTCCTGCATATGCAATGCTTGCGGGTTGGAGTACGACCGGTCGTTTAGCGTGTCCTTATTGTATGGAAGAAACATGAGCATTTTCTTTATCAAATGGAAAGAAAATTTCATAGTTTGATTGCCATCGATGTTTTCTCCATATTAATCATCCTTTTAGAAGAGATAAAAAAACTTCATAGCTAATAGACATGAGACTTTGCGACCACCAACAATTTGGTCAAGTGAAGATATATATGAAATTGTAAAGGATTATCCAAAGATACATGAAACCGGACAACAAATTAAAATTCAAGGTAAATCGACGATTCATAATTGGTGCAAACAAAATATATTTTGGGAGTTGTCTTATTGGAAAAATCTCCTAATCCGTCATAACATTGACGTGATGCATAACGAGAAAAATGTATTTGATAATATGTTTAATACAATTTTGAATGTTAATGGCAAGACTAAGGACGATTTGAAATTAAGACGTGATATAGAAGAAATTTATAACCGTCCTGAGCTTCATATCAAGCCAAATGACACTAAAAAACCCAAAGCATGCTATGAGTTAGACAACAACCAAGTTAAAGTACTGTTAAAATGGGTGGGAGGATTACGATTTCCCGATGGGATTTCCTCTAATCTTCGTAAATGTGTCGCCTATAAGAACGTGAGACTAAGTGGGATGAAAAGCCATGATTGTTATATAATGATGGAAAATTTGTTGTCCGTCGCTTTCAGAGAACTATTTCCCGGAAAAGTTCAGAAGGTTGTAATGGAACTTAGTTTGTTTTATAAGGAGCTTTGTTTAACTACGTTAAAAGTTGATCGTCTATATAAACTTGAGGAAGAAATCTCTGCACTACTCTGCAAATTAGAGAAAATATTTCCTCCAGGTTTCTTTAATGTAATGGAGCATTTATCTATTCATCTTCCATATAAAGCATGTCTTCGAGGTTCTGTGCAATATGGATGGATGTTTCCGTCAAGAGGTAAGGTATTAATATCGAGTACGGTAAATATTATTTTAATTGCATATATATAAGTTACTTTTGAATTGAAATATTTTCTATTAGATACTTATATCATTTGAAGAAAAAAGTGAGACAAAAAGCTCGAGTTGAAGGTTCAATTTGCAAATCATATATCGAAAGAAGCTTCATTCTTTTTTTCTCATTATTTCAGTGAGCATGTGAACTTATCATTTGAAAGTGCTATGCGTAATGATGAAGCCGTTGAACAAGATTGTTCTTCTGATGCAATGTTATCTATTTTTAGACAACATGGTCGACCTGTTGGAAAATGTGTGGAAGTATGGTTTAGACGATAGAGATTACCATGTAGCACACACATATATTCTTCTTAATTGAACTAAAGTTGCACCATTTATTAGGTAATATTAAACTACAAGTCTAGATATGTTTATTTAATTTAATATTATACGTGTACATTAATTATAACGCAATATATTATCTATATTTGCAGAGTTTATGAATCACAACATCCAAGCGGCGTTATAAACAAAGATTTCGCTACTTGGTTTTCGAACTACATTTATGATCCGATAAATTGTGTGGTCGATGAAGGATTAAAACATCTAGCGATGGTACCAAAAAGAAAAGTTAAGACATATCCAATATTCTTCGTTAATGGATATAATTCAACACCAAAGAATATGGTACTGAAAAATTAACTAACAATACTGGTGTATTTGTTAAAGGTAGTGATGCTCCAAATGATCATATAAATGATTTTTATGGCGTGTTAACCCAGGTTTTGCAATTGACATATTTCACTAGACCCACGGAGGAAGTTTTTTTGTTTAGATGCAACTGGTTCAGCAATGTTCCAGGTTCTGAAGTTATCATGCATCCAAATTATAATCTTATAGAAATAAAACATACATCACGTTATCAAAAGTACGATCCTTTTGTACTACCCAAACAAGCCCTACAAGTTTATTATACGCCTTATCTATCTCTAAAAAGAGATAAAGCAGACTGGTCGGCAGTTTTTAAAACAAAGGCAAGATTTACGTTTGATGGAAAGAATATTCCAGACGAACAAGCCTATAAAGCAGATATCGAGGAAAATGTTGAAATAACAATAACGGACGATCACACAGATTTTGAACCTCTAAATGATGATCAAAAGTATTAGTAGAAACATTTTAAACTACAGAGGAAAATGATATAGAGTACAAACCGAGTCCGAATCAGAAAACGACGATGATTGATTTCTAATATACAATTTAATATAAGGTAATTTATGCGATTATTCATGTTACATTTTTCTCATCAATTATGATATCTTTTATCATAATTATTATGAATTATATGTTCTGACATAATAAATTGTTATGTTCGTGACAGGTATTATGTCTTTTTTCCGAAGGCGTAGCTCTTCCCACTCCGGTTCCCCCTTTTCTTCTCGAAGAGGGAATAGAGGTGATGACAATGGCCCTTCAGAGCCAGCAGTACGACCAATAGTGTATTTACAGCCCAGAACCGATGGATCGTAAGTATTAAAATTAGTAGCATAGCATTAGAAATATTTTGTGTACGATATATATAATAGTCTAAAGCTATGTTTCAAATTTAACATAGGGGATTTGAGCTAGAGCCATCGGGAGTGGTTCTTAGTATATCCAAGCAGGCATATATGAGTAGGATGACTGGTTTTTAGCCCCGATGGAGTAAGATCCCTGACCCGATCAGAGAGAGCATCTGACAGGACTTTTTGGTGAGTTTAAATTTACATATTTATAAATTACTGTTTTACAATTTGTTGACTACTTAAAAATGTACAATTTATTTTTAATTTTCTCAATGTGCAGGGTTCCGTTGATCTACGGGAAGTAGACCTTTCCCTTGTGCAGCGCCACTGGAATTCTAAGATAGCGAAGAATTATCGGGACACGGTGTCGGGCCTTAGAAGAGTTGGGAAGAAACCGAACTAGATGTATGCCGGTGTATGGGATGCTTGGGTTGCCTGCTGGAACAACGATGAGTTCAAGGTAATTAATCTATCATATATATCTCATTACTTTGTTTTACAGCTATTAAATATATTGTTCAATTATTTAAATTTGTAGGCGGAGTCAGATCAGAGGAACTCTGCGAATAGAAATAAGAACCCAGTAACACATGGTGGTGGTTCCAAGTCATTCCAGCATCATCATGGGGATTTGGTAAATTTATTAATTGCGATTATAACCAGTTATTACATTTATATAGTTTAAGTTATAAGTTATTAATAAATAGTTAATATAAACAGTAATATATATATACATATATATTATTTATTACAGGAAAGAGCGCGCCGACGTCCGGTCTCATACATGGAAGTATTTGCTCATACCCATGCCATAAGGCAAACGGACAAAGCTGGCAACCTGACATATGCATGGGAAGATGAGGATAAGGCGATGGCTGCATATGTATGCATATTTTGAATTTTAAGTTATTAATATTGATTAGTTTAAGTAATTAGCTTTGAAGAATTAAAATAACGTTGTGTTAATTCACTACAACAAAAATACCCTATTACAACGCCCTTTTTACAACGAGCATTTTCTGCCCGTTGTAATAGAAGGCTACTACAACGGTCCATTCAGAACCGTTGTAATAGATGCCCTATACAATACTTTTTTACAACGGGCAATTGCTGCCCGTTGTAATAGAAGGCTATTACAACGGTCCATTCAGGACCGTTGTAATAGATGCCCTATACAATACCTTTTTACAATGGGCATTTGCTGCCCGTTGTAATAGAAGGCTATTACAACGGTCCATTCAGGACCGTTGTAATAGATGCCCGTGGTAATTTTTCATGCTTTTGTCCTCGTACCCAAATAAACCCCCGCCTACTTCTTTTCTTATTTTCATTTTACGCAACCAGACATAAAGTAGATCCCCAAAACAAAATCCCTAAAACCAAAATCCCTAAAACCTAAACTCGACTACCGCCTTGTTAGCGCAGCCGCCTACATCCACCTCGCAACCGCCTGCCACCAACATGCAACCACCGCAGCGGAATTGAGGTGAGCGGGCTCCACTTCGCATACGAATCGCAGTCTCCCATCTTTGCTAAGTTTAATCTCAATGTTGCTCCTGGATCTCGATGCTAGCTTATTGGTGCTAACGGATCAGGTATTATTTTTCTCACTTTATAATTGTATTCTGATGCCCTAACCCAGCTCGATGGTTGGTTGTGGATAGGCTAATCAAGAGGAATTCGATTAAATGCAGTGATTGATCGGAATTGATAATCCTAAATCCTACTAGTTTCTACTGTCCGTACAGGCCCGTTGTAATAGATGTCCTATACAACGCCCTTTTTACAATGGGCAATGACTGCCCGTTGTAATAGAACTCTATTACAACGGTCCTTTCATGTCCGTTGTAATAATCAATTTTAGAAATTTATTATATTTTAATAATCAGTAATCAATAATTAATGATAATAATTAATTTACCATTTAATAATTAATTATTAATAATTAATAACTAATAACATAAACATAATAATTTGTGTTAATAATTAATATTTAGTTATAATTATGAAGTAATAAGTACAATTGATAATTAATAATTAAAAAAAAGAACTAACATTTAATAATTAATTTTTATTAATAAAAATTATGGGAGACTACATTTCCCGTTGTGACACTTAACATTTAACATTTCAGACCCCTGCTCTTGTTTTCCCCCCAACATTTCAGTTCCCGCCTTTTGTACCCAAAAATCTATTTTCCATATCTCTTTCTTCCCACTTAAATGCAAAACTGACGCAGCGGAATAATCAAAAACAAGATAGATTGATGAAATAGCAATCGGTGGATTGATGAATACTGCGATGCCTGAATTCGTTGATCCGAAGATACCAAATTCTAGCTATCTCTGACTCGTTGATCCGAAGATACCGGGAAAGAGATCTAAGATTCTTCAACGTTGATCTTGCGCACAAGATACCGTGAATCGGCTTCAACAAACGAAGATTCGAGCGCACTCGAATAACGTAAGTGGAGATAGGAGACTTCACTCGACTACCAATTAGAAGAAAGCACAAAGCAATCAAAATGGAAATTTTATTCAAAAGTCAACTAAAAAAATTACAAATGATATCACCCGCCTATTTATAGGCTTACAACTCACACAACTCAAATCTGGACAACACCTAGGTCGTTCACGACCTAAACATCACAACCTAAAAACAGACGACCTAAAAATCTACATTAGCGACCTACAGAGAATTCGCGACCTAGAGATCTTCTTGCGACCTAACTTTCTTCACGCGAGCTAAGAAAAGTACGGCAGCGACATAGAAAAATACACAGCAACGATCCAACCAGGGATGACAACGACCTAGGTGATCGACAGCGACCTAAGCAGTTCCGCGATGTAAGAACTTGCGATTTAATGTTGGAGCGACCTTCTGGAGGATATCGCGACTTAAGAATTAGGTCGTTCGCAATTCAAAATTAGTTCGCGACTTACTGTGGAGGTGGGAAGTAGGCCGCTCGCGACATATAGATGCGGTAGGTCGCTCGCGACTTAGAGATGTGATAGGTCGCTCGTGACCTGAGGCAGAGGGGTGGCGAGGCGCCGCGACTTTTGGTAGGTCGCTCGCGACCTGGGTGGCTTCATCATCAACCTTGCGACCTAAGGTAGGTCGCGGCCGACCTATCGAGGTAAGCACTTCATCATCCTCCCCTTGTTGGAAGGAATTCGTCCTCGAATTCACACTCTCGTCATCTTCGACAAGTTCCTCTTCATAGTACGGAATTAAATGTTTGACATTGAAAACATCAGAAGTACGAACTTCTTTCGGCAACCTTAACTGATACGCATTATCATTGATTTTCTTTATGATTTCTAAAGGACCGATCCTTCTAGTAGCTAGTTTGTTGTAGGTACCAACAGGAAATCGATCCTTGGTCAATACTGCATATACAAAATCTCCTTCTTTGAAGACAACACTTCTTCGTCTCTTATCCGCCATTTGTTTATACTTCTCATTCGTTTTCTTCAATCGTTCCTGAACGAGTCTATGACATTCTGTTAACCCATCAACAAAATCAGCAACCCGCTTAACTGTCCCCTTTGGTTGTGGTATTATCGTTAAATCTAACGGCCCCTTTGGTAAAGTGAATATACAATTTGAAATGGACTGAAACCAGTGCTTCGGTTAACAGCATGGTTATGAGCAAACTCTGCCTGACACAACATTAAGTCCCAACTCTTCAAATTGTCTTGTACAAGACATCGCAACAAGTTTCCCAACGATCTATTTACCACTTCCGTTTTCCCATCTGTTTGCGGATGGTAAGCGCTACTAAAATTCAGCTTCGTTCCGACCATCTTCCACAAACTTAGCCAAAAATGACTCAGGAAACGAGTATCCCTATCTGACACAATAGATTCTGGCAATCCATGAAGTCGATAGATTTCTTTGAAAAATAACTGAGCAACACGAACAGCATCCGCCGTCTTCTTACAAGCAATAAAGTGTGCTATTTTCGAAAATCGATCAACCACCACATAAATGGAATCGTTTCCCCTTTGAGTTCGAGGCAAACCCAAAACAAAATCCATACTCACATCAACCCAAGGCTTAGTTGGTACAGGTAACGACATATATAATCCAGCATTGGTCGCAGTTCCTTTCGAAACCTGACAGATATGACATCGCTCCACAAATCTTTCCACTTCTTTCCTCATTGATGGCAAAAAATAAGATTGAGAAATCAGCTGTAATGTACGGTCTCTACCCACATGACCTTCCTCATGCAATTCCTTCACAATCTTCAACCGTAAACTGCAATCAGGTATACATAATTGATTTCCCTTGAACAGAAAACCATCTACCATCACAAACTCATCCGTCTCTCCTTTCTTCACTTTATCTACAAACTTCATAAAGTAAGGATCTTCAACCAACAACTCTGGTAGCACATCAAACCCTGTCACTTCGACCTTCATTGTAGTCAACACATGATTTCTTCTACTCAATGCATCCGCAACACGATTCGTCACTCCCGATTTGTGTTTCACAACAAACGTAAATTGTTGCAAATATGCAATCCATGATGCATGTCTCGATGAAATCTTGTCTTGCCCTTGTAAATGTTTCAACGCCTCATGGTCAGTGTAAAGAACAAACTCTTTCTGAAATAGATAGTGTCTCTAGTGTTTCACAGCTTGCACCACCGCATAGAATTCCACATCATATGTACTATATCTCATTTTCGCCCCTGATAACTTCTCACTAAAGTATGCAATCGGACGTCCCCTCTAGCTCAACACTCCCCCGATTCCAACCTTGGATGCATCAGTATGTAACTCAAACAACACTTGAAAATCTGGTAAAACTAGAATTGGTGCTGTCGTCAAAAGTTCTTTGATCCGTTCAAAAGCAACCCTTGCTTCCTCCGACCAAGAAAACTGCTTCCCCTTCATACAATCAGTAACCGGTGCCATCACGCTACTGAAGTGTGGAATGAATCTTCGGTAGAATGATGCTAGCCCATGAAAACTTCTCACTTCGGTTATTGTCTTCGGCTGTGGCCAATTTCTGACTGCTTCAACTTTATTCTGGTCCACCTGTATACCTTCTCCTGATACAACATACCCCAGAAATAAAACACTATGCGTCATGAACACGCATTTCTTCGTTGCAGCATAAAATTGTTCTTGTCGTAGTACCATCAGCACTTCTCTCAGATGATTCAAATGTTCCTCTGGACTTCCACTATATATCAGAATATCATCGAAATACACCACCACAAATTTTCCAATAAAAGGTCTACAAATCTGATTCATCACCCTCATGAACGTACTTGGCGCGTTTGAAAGTCCAAATGGCATTACCAACCATTCATACAACCCCTCTCGCGTCTTGAACGCTGTTTTCCATTCATCCCCTGGTTTGATTCGAATTTGATGATAACCGCTCTTTAAATCAATCTTCGAAAAGATTACAGACCCACTGATTTGATCTAACAGATCATCAAGTCTCGGCATCGGAAATCTGTATCTGACTGTGATCTTATTCAATGCTCTACTATCTGTGCACATCCTCCACGTTCCATCCTTTTTGGGTACCAATAAAGCTGGTACAGCACAAGGACTTAAACTCTCCTGCACATGCCCCTGTTCAAGCAATTCTTCCACCTACCTTCGCAACTCCTCATGCTCTTTTGGACTCATTCTGTAGTGTGGTCTGTGAGGTAACACAGCTCCTGGAACTAGATCAATTTGATGTTGAATGTCCCTCAACGGTGGTAACTCCGTTGGCAACTCCTCTGGAAATACATCCTCAAATTCTTTCAATACTGGTTTAACTTCTTCTGGAATTTCAACTTCTTCACTGCTCTCACGCCCAATTAACAAGAATACTTCCGGCTCCTCTTCGACTTCTTTAACAAACTCCTTCAAGGTTAATAAAGTTTTCAGCTCTTCAATCTCCTCCAGTTTGTTTTCTTCTTGTTGATGCTTCTTGGGAACGAGAGTAATCTTCGCGCCTTCAAACATGAAACTGTAACTGTTGGTACGCCCATCATGTTGCGCCGCCCTATCATATTGTCACGGTCTCCCCAACAACAAATGGCATACGTCCATGTCCACAACATCACACCAAATTTCGTCCTTGTATTTCTTCCCAATTGAAAAATTAACACAAGTCCTTCGACTAACTTTCACCTCCCCACCTTTCCTCAACCAAGCTAACTTATACGGTTTCGGGTGCTTCTCTGTCTTTAATGATAACTTCTTTACAGCTTCTGTAGAGATAATATTATCACAGCTTCCAGCATCAATAACAAATTTGCAAACCCTTCCCAAGATAGTGCACGTCGATTGAAAGATGTTACTCCTCAACCAGCTAGTCTCTTCCTCCTGCTTCGGTGTTAAGCAGTTCCTCCTCATCATTAATGTATAACCATCATCTCCAGACAACAATTCTTCCTCCTCAACTGGTAATTGATTAGAATCTTCAGCCTCCTCATCCTCATCCTCAACCTCAGCAATCATTGCTCTCTTCTTTGGCTTTGGACACTCATTGCTTTTATGACCCATCTCCTGACAATTGTAACATTTGAAACTATTGTTAACCTTCGCCTGCTCAGCCTCCTTCACCACTGGTTTACCGATGGGTTTAGAAACATTAGAACTCCCACTAACACCCTTCACTTGATTGTTGGAATTAGTAAACACACCACCTCCTCGTCGTCCCTGCTTCTCCCAAGCCAACGCTTTCTGATGTGCTTCCGCCATAGATCTTGGATCGAACATATTAACCATATCATGAATCTGCATTCTCAATCCCCCAATGAATCTAGATGTCAGCTGCTCTTCCGTTTCCATAATATCATTCCTCGTAATAAGCTGGTAAAACTCATCCGCGTAATCATTAACAGTCTTCGTGTCCTGCCTCAAGTTCTGCAAACGTTGATACATCAAAGATTGATAATTGTATGGTAAGAACGTTGCTTTCATTAATTTCTTCATCTTCTCCCAAGATTCAACTTTTGACTTCCCCATTCGTTCACGTGTAAGTTTGGTTTGCTGCCACCATGCCAAAGCTCTACCCCTCAACCTTGTAGCAACCAACTTCACTCTACGATGTTCTGGAACTTCTTTGAAATCAAAAATTTCTTCAACATTAGCCACCCAATCCAAAAACTCCTCAGCCTGCATACCACCTTTGAATTCTGGAATTTCAGTCTTCATCCCAGATTCCCACTTGTGATCGTACTCCGACTGATTCCTTCCTCGTCCACATCCTCGTCCATGAACACTACCACCATCATACTCTTCTTCACAATCCGATGTATATCGATGTCGATCCTGACCACCAACATCTCTACCACCACCATTTCTTCCACCAACATTCCTACGATCTACATTCCTCCGATCTCGATCGGTCACATTTCTATCCCGACTTCGATCATCAACATTTCTATCACAATCTCGATCCACGCTTCTATGATCACTATCAACACTTCTCTCTCGATTTGAATGTGGTGAAGCTCTACTTCTCCCATGGCTCGATTCAGGTGATACTCTTCTCTGATTTTGACTCATCTCCAACATCATCCTCTCTAATCGACCAATTCCTTCATTAATCTTCTCATTAAAATTGTCGTTAATTCTTTGCTCCATCTCATCGGCCTCTTCTCTTCCGTACAAAGCATTAATATTGCGATGACGTTGAACTCGTCTCGGTGGCATGATTACTCTTCAACAAATTCCAACAAAAACTTCACTTCGATCTAAAAATCTTTAAATCAAAACTACCCACTTGTTGAAATCTTCAAAAATCTCCAAACGAACAAATCTCGTACAAACTCCAAAAATCTACGCAAACTTCTTGCGTTCTAGCTCTGATACCAAACTGACGCAGCGGAATAATCAAAAACAAGATAGATCGATGAAATAGCAATCGGTGGATTGATGAATACTACGATGCCTGAATTCGTTGATCCGAAGATACCGAATTCTAGCTATCTCTGACTCGTTGATCCGAAGATACCGGGAAAGAGATCTACGATTCTTCAACGTTGATCTTGCGCACAAGATACCGTGAATCGGCTTCAACAAACGAAGATTCGAGCGCACTCGAATAACGTAAGTGGAGATAGGAGACTTCACTCGACTACCAATTAGAAGAAAGCACAAAGCAATCAAAATGGAAATTTTATTCAAAAGTCAACTAAAAAAATTACAAATGATATCACCCGCCTATTTATAGGCTTACAACTCACACAACTCAAATCTGGACAACACCTAGGTCGTTCACGACCTAAACATCACAACCTAAAAACAGACGACCTAAAAATCTTCATTAGCGACCTATAGAGAATTCGCGACCTAGAGATCTTCTTGCGACCTAACTTTCTTCACGCGAGCTAAGAAAAGTACGGCAGCGACATAGAAAAATACACAGCAACGATCCAAGCAGGGATGATAACGACCTAGGTGATCGACAGCGACCTAAGCAGTTCCGCGATGTAAGAACTTTGCGATTTAATGTTGGAGCGACCTTCTGGAGGATATCGCGACTTAAGAATTAGGTCGTTCGCAATTCAAAATTAGTTCGCGACTTACTGTGGAGGTGGGAAGTAGGTCGCTCGCGACATATAGATGCGGTAGGTCGCTCGCGACTTAGAGATGTGATAGGTCGCGAGCGACCTGAGGCAGAGGGGTGGCGAGGCGCCGCGACTTTTGGTAGGTCGCTCGCGACCTGGGTGGCTTCATCATCAACCTTGCGACCTAAGGTAGGTCGCGGCCGACCTATCGAGGTAAGCACTTCATCAAAAACTCTCTTCCTAAAACCCTAGTTCTCAAACCCGCTTTTCACGTTGCCAAACCCGCCTCTCACGTTGCTAAACCCTTATTCCCAAATCTCTCCTCTCGTCTCCCAAAATAAAGTTTTCAAAGCTTTATCGAACCAACATATACACCACGCCGCCACCCCGCCATATCCCACCGCTATCTCCGATTCCGCTATCAGCTACTAACTCCGATTCCGCTATTTCCCACTGCGCCGCCACCCATCGTTCCATCATCAGAACCGGCCTTTTCCCAAAGCTACAAAAGAAGCTGCTTTGGGCAATAAAAAAATCGGGGCAACTATGGTGGAGCCTTATACATCCCCTAATAACTCGCATACTCCCTAGAACTCTAGCTCGCAAAGTTCGACTTCGCTTCAATCTCTCACCAAAACCCTAGCACACCAACTTTGTCTCGAACGACAACTTCATCCACTACTTCGTACATCTTCTTTTAACAGGTAATTGGAGAATCAATTTTATTTGCGCTCCTAATTTGAATTGTATTGGGTTTACTGTTTGTTGAGTTTATGTGAATTGAGTTTGGTATTTTTTTAAGTTTTTTTAGGATGTTGCTTGAACTGATTTCAATGCATATGAAATATGAAACTGGATATGGGTAAATTTACTCTTATGCTTGAACTGATTTTAGGATGGTATTGGGTTTACCCTTAGTCACTTTTCTATTGCATCACTCTTGCACAATTACTGATTTCTTTCTATTTTAAATTTGATCCACATGCACTTTAAAGCTGAGAGCTGATTTTCAAGCGTTAATTTTGTTGAGGCTGGTTTATGCAGGTTTGTGCACTTGGATCGATGTTGAGGCTGGTTGCTTGAAGAATTTATGATGTAGGCTGGAGATAGAAGTGATTACAACGTGTGGTGATGGTGCTTGTCGCGGTGGGTTTGATTAAGGTGGTTTGAAGTGTTTGGTTGTTGTGTTGGGTGGTGAAAGGTAGTGTTGAAAGGTAGTGAAAGGAGAATGGGGAAATGAAGTTGATGAAGGTGGTGGTTTTTGGGTTGATGAGGCAGTAATTTCAGGTGATGGACTGGTTGTAGTTTTGGTGCAGTGGAAAGGTCGAAGGAAGTTGAGTAGAGATGTTGTTGGTGGTGATATTATTTGTTTTGTTTGAGTAGATGTTGGAAGTTGTAGTTGATGGAAGTGTCAGCTGTGGAGGAGGAAGTATAGTTGAAGTGGAAGGTAGTGATGTGATGATAGTGGAGGGTGACGGTGGTGGGAAGGTGGAGAATGTTTGTGATGTTGAGGGGATATTATTTGGCAGAGGAGATGGGGTTGTGGAGACTATGGTTTTGGATAATTTAGGGGAGATAAATGGTGGAGTTGTTTGGTCAGAGGAAATGTGCAGAAGTATTATGCAAGCTGTTGGCTGTAGATGGTTTCTTGTATTGGATAAATGTTGGTGAGGAGCAGAGCAGGAAGTGTGGTCGATGATGGAGGCTGCTAGTTGTGAAGCAAGGGGTTTGATGGGTGAATTTGGAGAAGAGGTTGACTGGAGGTTGAAGGTGCCGAAGCAATTGAGTTTGTAACTTGATATTTAAGTTAATATCAATGAACAATATGAAATGTAATGCAACTTGAAATGTAATGTAGATATTAAAGTTTATGAAATGCAACTTGAAATGTAGCAAAGGAAATGCAGAAAGACACAGTGCCTGTAGCACACGAACAATATGAAATGTAGAAATGTGAAAACTAACCTGAAATGTGAAAACCAACTGAAATCAAATGCTTTTTGTTATACAACCTTTTTACAGCGGTCATAGCATGTTGTTATACAAGCTTTTTACAACGGTCATAGCATGTTGTCAAAAGGGATTTTGCAACGGTCAATGCATGTTGTCAAAGAGTCTATTGCAAGGGCCAATGACCGTTGTAAAAAGGTGTATTACAACGTTTATTGCCCGTTGTAAAATACAGTGGACCTATTACAATGAGGCCTAATACAACGGGCGCATGCCCGTTGCAAAACACATATTACAACGGGCATTGCCCGTTGTAGAAAGGCTATTTTGTTGTAGTGATTTCAACTGTAATTTTTTTGGCATTGTAGGAAAAGTTTCAAGAGGCACGGGCACAGATGCTAGAGGAATTGGATCGCGATGAGTTGACCCGAGGAGGAAGATGCTATATTTGACTCCATCATGGATCCGACGCAGCGAAATCGACGTTTTGGTTATGGAAACCAAGCGGTAATTTATAAAAATAAACTATCTTATAAAAATTACACAATTGTTATAAAAGTCATCGAAAAGTTCTATAACGGTTTTTTCTATTCGCAGGCTAGGGCATCTCAACAAGCGTACCAAAAAGAGCAGGACAAAGCCGAGATAAAAAAGCTGAGAGCCATGGTCGAGCAGCTGTAAGAGCAGGACTGTCTTCGCGCTATATAGATGGAGCAGTTGAATTAGTGCTTGACAGAGTACGTGCAGCAACATGGTTCATTTTCTTCATCGTTTGGTGCTTCCGGAGGCGAGGACGACTCTTGATAGGTACGCTTTTCTGTGTTTGTGCTTGGATGTTGTATATGTTGACTTGGAGTTAGTGAGGATGATTTATTTTGGTATGTTTGATACACTTTGATGAGAGATTGGATATGTTGTATTGATTTGGTACATTTTATGGAGTTGTTTGATGTTTGACATTGATTGGCCAATGTTTTGTTGGATGTTTGAGGATGTTGGATGGTTGATTTTGTATATATTGAAGTTTATGATCTTGACTTTGTATATATTGGAGTTTAGGACTTTGTATGTATTGGAGATTATGGTTAATATTGTTGTTGGTATAATATGTGATGTTGGTTGTTATATATGGAATGGAGTTGAGAAGTATATTGATATATATGTAGATTTGGTTGAAGTTGAATAGGCGTAGAAATTAAAAAAAAATAAACTCAGATTTTCGACGGTTACCGACGGCTTACAGATCACAATCTTCCGACGGCTACCGATGGATTATTGGTTACGAGTGAATCCACGTGTACCTCGTTGATCGTCGAAGACAGTCGCTATTTTCCGTTAGAAGCCGTCGAAAGATTGTCGTCGCCGCCGTCAAAGTTGAAAAAAACCGTGTATGCTATTCCGATGGCCGCCGACGACTATTTGCTGTTGGAATAGCCCTGTGTTCTTGTAGTGGATTTTAGGATGAGAAATTTGTTGATTGATTTATATTTTTCTCATATTGTATTTCCGCTTGAAGTGGAGAAATAATAAAGGTTGTTCGATCCGAAGATTTAGGCATAGCCCTCGTCGTATCGGTGGTGTTTACTCGTTTTTTGACTAAAACAGCTAACTCAAACGGATCTAAAAACTCACGAAAAGTCACATTGATTTGAAATTTCGGAAGAACACTTGAAAGACATAAAAGGAAGGGACACACCAAAATTGTAGTTGATTGAAACCAGAAACGCTAAACGAAGTCTAAAAGATGGGGTGCATGAACAATTTATGTGAACTCTGCCTAAGATTTACTGTACCCTACCTTTTATGTCAATTCATAGCCATCCCCATCTAATAAATAAAATCAATTACCTTCTGTGTCAATTCAGACATCTTCCCAACCTTTCGTAATCAAGAAAACAACCAAATATCCACATACAATAATTGCTATATAAAATGCATGCATGCAATCACGATGTTCACTTGATCAAGATTCAACGGCTATGACCAAAGAAAGCAAGAAAACCGTAGACATTATTAGATGCATGATCATCAGATATAGGAACATTTGTGGAACATTATTTTAAGTTTCAAAATAAATAGCCGTCCTTTCTAAAAACATGTTATAAAAAAGCTCTATTTTTTAGTTTTTGAAAATTTAAGGAAATTCTGCATATTTTAAAAATTTTGATATGCAAATACGGGGAAATTTGCAGATTTTAAAACTTTTGGACAACAAATATTTATGGAGAAATATACAAAATATTTCCATAGAGTTTTCTTTCAGCAATTTTTTATTTTAATTATAAAACATGTGATTAAAATTCAGATATAATTTTCAAAAAACAGTTTTTTCTTATCAAAATAAAATATAGAAATTTAGTTTAAAACATGATTACAAGAAGATTTTTTGACGTATGAAAGCTAAAAACAAAAGACAACCAAATTTACAAGTAAAAATATAATTGCAACTTACCATTAGGCCCAATCCAACGTTGTTAAGTAGCCATTAACCCCATTTCAAACACTTGCTCAAACCCCTTTTTTAATTATCTCTTCTTCCCTATTGTTAACGTTCATTATCTCTTCTTCCCTATTGTTAACCTTCAATTTCTCTTATTCATTAGAAAGAGTGAATCTTGCCCTTCATTATTCAAGTTTGGTTCTTTTTATTTTAGTTTTCTTAGGTTTTTAAACATTACCTTCTTTTTTTCGTTTGTTTAGAACATAATGAAAGGTGCTAATGAGAACAGACGTGTACTGAAGTCTGTAACCCTCAAAGAGAATGAGAACAGAAGAGCATTGAAGGATATCAAGAATTTGGTTGGAGTTGCTCGTGTAGCTTGTAAGAAACCATTAATAGATCACAAGAATGCAGTTGTCCCACGTAGCCCTACGACCAACAATGAACAAATACACAGCTACAGCAATCAAATCAAATACCTGTCACGATGAAGTTAAGCAAAAGCACGAGTTAAATGAAAAACTTCATATTATTAATGCTGATATACCAATGGTTGAAGAACCAGAACAAATGGATAGGATAGTTGACATTGACAGCTGCGATTTGAAAAATCCATTGGCGGTGGTTGAATATATTGAAGATATCTACGAGTACTACAGAAAAATTGAGTGTTCTGGATGTGTGAATCCTGATTACATGTCCATACAACTCGATATGAATGAAAAGATGAGAGCTATACTTGTAGACTGGCTTATAGAGCTTCACTACAAATTTAAACTAATGGATGAGACACTCTACCTAACTGTAAACATCATAGATAGATTCTTATCGAGCCAAACTGTAGCTAGAAACAAACTTCAGTTGACTGGTATAACTGCATTGCTCCTTGCTTGTAAGTACGAAGAAGTTTACGTTCCTTTGGTTGAGGACTTGATTATGATTACGGATCATGCTTACAGTAGAGAAGAAGTTTTGTCAATGGAAAAACTGATACTGAAGACTTTGAAGTTTGACATGTCTGTGCCAATGATATGACACTGGGTTGAGGAGCAGGATTAGTAGAAGTGGAACAGGAACAGAAAGAAATAAGAGCACAGAGTAGAAGAATGATCAAAATATTTCTTATATTTCTCCAGAGTGCAAATACATTTCCTTATATAACCAAGTCCTAATTAATATTGCCTAAGTGGCTCAACAGCAGCTTTACCGGGTAACAAACTTTGCAGAAATTCAGGTAGCCAATTACAGATTAAAGTAGGAAATTACAGACTGGAAATAACAAAAGACAAAAATAAAAATAAAGATGATTGCATGTCCTTGCAGTATTCGGTTATGCATGCTATTCTAGAAACCTCTTGGGACATTGGATCATTCTCTTGGGCCTTATGTTTGTGGTTGTACTGCCTTCATGTGGTGCTGGCTGAGTGGTAGTATACGTATCAATACCCACCCTTTCAAGATCGACCTTGTCCTCAAGGTCGCGGAAAACATCAGCTTGTGGTAGTGACTGTTGTGGAACTGCAGTATGGTTGGGGCATAGTTTGAGGAGTGAAACGTGGAAAACTGGGTGTATACGAGAATCCGGTGGAAGGAGGAGCTTATATGCTACGGGTCCGATACGCTCAATGATTTGGAATGGTCCATAGTATTTTTTTGAAAGTTTGTGGTGGTTGTTGCGTATGGTTGTTTGCCGGTACGGTCGGAGTTTGAGAAATACCCATGTGCCTACGTCAAATTCTTTGTCGCTGCGGTGTGTGTCAGCAAGAGTTTTCATGCGGTGTTGAGCTTTTTGTAGATTTGCTTTAATGGTCTGAAGGAGGTGATCTCTAGAAACAGCCCAGTCTTCTAGTTGAGGTATGTGGGTACTGTGTGGAAGATAGTTGGAGAGTATTGGTGGAATCCGACCATAAACAGCTTGAAAGGGTGATGTACCAATAGAAGTGTGTACGGTGGTGTTGTACCATAACTCCGCCCAAGGAAGGCACTTAGCCCACTTCGTAGGAATGTCGCCTACAATTGCACGCAAGTATGTCTCGAGGCATCGATTTACTACTTCCGATTGGCCATCGGTTTGCGGATGGTATGCGCTGCTCATTCGGAGTTTAGTGCCGTGAAGACGGAATAATTCTCTCCAAAATTGACTAGTAAATAGGCGGTCGCGGTCTGAAACAATGGAGCGTGGGAACCCTGACATATTCCTGAAGGAAATGGTAGGCTAGTTGTGTGGCTGAGATGGAGGTTGGCAATGCACAGAAGTGAGCATACTTCGAGAGGCGGTCAACGATCACCCAAATTACGGTTTTGCCGGTTGAAGGGGGAAGGTTTGTTATGAAATCCATAGCTATGTCTTCCCAAATTTGATCGGGGATTGGTAGGGGCTGCAGTAGTCCTTTATAAGGGGTGTTATCGGGTTTTGTTTGAAGGCAAGTGGTGCATTGTTTAACGAAATTTTGGACTGTGGAGGCAAGTTTGGGCCAGTAGAAGTTGCTTGCAATTCTGTTTACTGTGCCTTTAATCCCGGAATGGCCTCTAGTTTTGGAGTCGTGAAATTCAGCAATTATTTTGTTTCGCAAAGCAATATTATCAGGTATGTAAATGCAGTTACCCCAAAATATCAAGTCATTGCGCCATTGTAAAGTAGGGTTAAGGCACGTACCTTCCTGCAGCTGTTTGATCAGAGTTCGGGTTTTAGGGTCCTCGTGCAGTGCCTTGGTGATGTCATCGAGCAGTGGAAATGTGGGATCGGAAATGGCGTTCATCGTTGTCTCCCCGGTGAAGCGAGATAATCCATCAGCGATAGTATTTTGTTTCCCTGGCCGATAATGTATGGTGAAATCGAAGCCTAATAATTTTGTTAGCCACTTCTGCTGCTCCGGTGTTTGGATGGACTGCGATGTAAGCTCTCGAAAGCTCTGGTGGTCGGTGATGATTTGGAACGGCCGGCCAAGCAAATAGTGACGCCATTTCTTCACAGACGAAGTGATAGCGAACATTTCTCTTGAATAGGCGGATGCTTTTTGTAGGTGATGTGGAAGTTTGAGGCTGAAATAAGCTATCGGGTGGTTGGATTGGGAGAGTACTGCTCCAATTGCTGAGGCCGATGCATCGGTTGAGACGATGAAGGGTTTTGAGAAGTCGGGTAGGGATAGGATTGGCGTGTGGGTAACGGCCCATTTAAGGTCATTGAAGGCTTGCTGAGCTTGAGAAGTCCATGTGAATTGTTCGGTTTTGAGCAGGTCAGTTAGTGGGCTTGCGATTAAAGCGTAGTGTTTAATGAATCGCCTATAATACCCAGTGAGACCTAAGAATCCTCGAATGTCCGTTGTCGATTTTGGCGGTGGCCACTGAAGCATAGCATCGATTTTTGACGGGTCCACTTGTACACCGGTACCGGAAATAATATGGCCCAAATATGTAATTTCCCTTAATCCAAAACTGCATTTTGTTTGGTTGGCAAAAAATTGGTGTTGGTCTGGTATTGCCAGGGTTTTGTGAAGATGTTCTAGGTAGGTAGTTGATGCAGGCCAAGTGTTAGGTCGTGACCGACCTAACGAAATCTTAAGTCGCTCAGAAAGGTTGAGTCGTTTACGACCTAAGACCATGGGAGCTAGCAAGGAAGTTCGCGAGGAAGTACTAAGTCGTGACCGACTTAAATAAGCCATAAGTCATGACCGACCTAGTAGAGAACTGCGAGTTAACAAGCTAAAGGGACTAAGTCGTGACCGACCTAAAGAAGCCATAAGTCGAGAACGACCTAGTGGAGAACCGCGAGTTAACAAGCTAAAGGGAAAGGCGCTCAAACGACTTAACGAGTTACGACCTATGCTAGGTCGTGGGAAGATCTGGGGAGATAAGCCGTTCACTATAAGTCGCTAGGCTTTAAGTCGTGAAGCCTTAGGTCGTGAAGACTTAGGTCGCGAAGTTTTTCTGAAGCCGCTTCTTTTAGATCGCTGATGGGGATGCCGTTCATTTTTTTAGGTCGTGTGAGTTGTATAAGTCGTATGTTGTAATATGTCGTATATTTCTTAAGTCGTTAAACATATTGTTAAGTCGTATGTTTTTAAGTCGTTCATTATAAGTCGTATGTCGTTGGAATTATGTTGTAATGTGTTTGTAATACATTCTTAAGTCGTAGGGTCTGTTAGGTCGCATACGACCTAAGATGAGTCGTGTGGTGTCTTGAGTCGTGGACGACTTATGAGTTGTACATTTTCTGTGGCGTGTGTTGTAACTTCTATAAATAGGCCGGTGGTGCCATTTGTAATAGTTTGGTTGATTTTTGAATAAAATTTTGTTTTGTTAGCTTTGTGCTTTCATCTAAATTGGTAGTTGAGTGTAATCTTCTATCTCCTCTTTCGGCATTCGAGTGCGCTCGAATCAACGATCGTAGAAGCCAATTCACGGTATCTAGTGCGCTAGATCATCGTCTGAAGAATTGCAGATGTTCCTTCACGGTATCGTGCGCGATCAACGTGACGAAGATAGCTAGAATTCGGTATCTTCGGATCAACGAATTTGGGCATTTCGGTATCTTCCATTCCATCGATCGTTACGTTCACAGAATCATCATTTTATCATTCCGCTGCTGCGTCATTTTGGTATCAGAGCTTGTTTTAGCCAATCATAGCTAAATCGAGTCTTGGAGCCGAGAATTTGAAATTTGAAGTGTTGATTTGTATGATCTTGAGCTAGACCGAGAGCAAGTTGAAGTGTTCATCTTTGTGTTGAAGTATTGGAGTTCGGATTTGCATTTTTTGAGGAGTTGATTGTTCATCGTGTTCATCACAAATTGCAACAACTTTGGAGTTTTCGATCCATAGCATTTTGGATCTAAGTTCGAATTGTGTTTGAATTTTGAAGTGTTGAAGAGCTTCGGCCGAGCTAAGCAAGTGAAGGCCGTGTACATCATTTGGTATCATTTCGAAAGTCAAAGATTATTTGAATCAATCATGCCACCAAGAAGAGCTAATCGCCATCAGAACGTAGAAGCTTTGTATAGAAGAGAAGAAGCTGATGGCAAAGAATAAACGAAAATTTTAGTGAGAAGCTTAATGAAGGGATTGGTTGATTAGAGAAGATGATGTTAGAAATGAATCAAAATCGGAGAAGGGTTTCACCTGAATCTAACCATGGGGGAAGTAGAGTCTCACCACATTCCAATCGAGAGAGAGAAGTAATGATAATGACCATAGAAGTGTGAGCCGAGACAGTTATAGAAATGTTGATGATCGAGATCGTGGTCGGAGGAATACTGGTAGAAGGGATGTTGGAGGAAGAAATGATGATAGTAGAGTTGTTGGTGGTCAGGAGCGACATCGATATACATCTGATTTTGAAGAGGAGTTTGATGGAGGCAGTGTTCATGGACGAGGCCAAGGCAGAAATCAATCGGAGTATGATCACAAGTGGGAATCTGGGATGAAGACTGAAATTCCAGAATTCAAAGGTGGTATGCAAACTAAGGAGTTTTTGGATTGGTTGTCTAATGTGGAGGAGATTTTTGACTTTAAGGAAGTTCCAGAACATCGTAGAATGAAGTTGGTTGCTACAAGGTTGAGAGGTAGAGCTTTGGCATGGTGGCAGCAAACCAAACTTACGCGTGAACGGATGAGGAAGTCAAAGGTTGAATCATGGGAAAAGATGAGGAAAATGATGAAAGCCACATTCTTACCTTATAATTATCAATCGCTTATGTATCAGAGGTTGCAAAACTTGAGGCAAGGAACGAAGTCTGTGAATGACTATGCTGACGAATTTTATCAACTGATTGCAAGGAATGATATTATGGAGACAGAGGAACAATTGACAGCTAGATTTGTTGGGGGGTTGCGAATGCAGATTCAAGATATGGTTAACATGTTTGATCCCAGATCTGTAGCCGAAGCACACCAGAAAGCGTTGGCTTGGGAGAAACAGGGAAGACGAGGAGGTAGTGTGTTTACAAATTCCAACAATCCAGTGAAGGGTGTTAGTGGAAGTTCTAATGTTTCAAAGGCTGTTGCAAAACCAGTTGTGAATGAAGTTGGGAAGGCGAAAGTCAGTAATGGTTTCAAGTGTTATAATTGCCAAGAAATGGGCCACAAAAGTAATGAATGTCCAAAGCCGAAGAAGAGAGCTATGATAGCGGAGGTTGAGGATGAGGATGAAGAAGCTGAATGTTCCAATTCACCACCTGATGAGGAGGAAGAAGAAGTGTTAGGAGACGAAGGTTGTAATCTTATGATGAGGAGGTCTTGTTTAACACCAAAACAAGAGGAGGATTGTAGTTGGTTGAGGAGCAATATTTTTCAGTCGATATGTACTATTCTGGGAAAAGTTTGCAAGTTTGTTATTGATGCTGGAAGCTGTGATAATATAATTTCTTCAGAAGCTGTGAGGAAGTTGGCATTGAAGACTGAGAAACATCTGAAACCGTACAAGTTGGCTTGGTTGAGAAAAGGTGGGGAGGTGAAGGTTGGACGAAGGGCTTGTGTGAAATTTTCAATTGGAAAAAAATACAAGGATGAAATCTGGTGCGATGTGGTAGATATGGATGTCTGTCATTTGTTGCTGGGGAGACCGTTGCAATATGATAGGGCGGTGCAACATGATGGGCGTACCAACAGTTACAGTTTCATGTTTGAAGGCACGAAGATTACTCTAGTTCCAAAGAAGCGACAACAAGAAGAAAACAAACTAGAGGAGATTGAAGAGCTGAAAACTTTATTATCCTTGAAGGAGTTTGTTAAAGAAGTTGAAGAGGAGCCTGAAGTGTTTTTGTTAATTGGGCGTGAGAGCAATGAAGTGGTGGAAATACCTGAAGAAGTTAAACCAGTACTTGAAGAATTTAATGATGTATTTCTTGAAGAGCTGCCAACAGAATTGCCACCGTTGAGGGATATACAACACCAGATAGATCTTGTTCTAGGTACTGTGTTGCCACATAAACCACACTATAGAATGAGTCCGAAAGAACATGAAGAGTTGCGTAGGCAGGTAGAGGAATTGCTTGAACAGGGACGAATACAGGAGAGTTTAAGTCCGTGTGTTGTACCAGCATTACTCGTATCGAAGAAGGATGGTTCATGGAGAATGTGTACGGATAGCAGGGCACTGAATAAGATAACTGTCAGATACAGATTTCCGATGCCGAGGCTTGATGATCTGTTAGATCAAATCAGTGGGTCTGTGATCTTTTCGAAGATTGATCTTAAAAGTGGTTATCATCAAATACGAATTAGACCAGGGGACGAATGGAAGACAGCATTCAAGACGAGGGAAGGATTGTATGAATGGCTGGTAATGCCGTTTGGTCTATCGAATGCACCAAGTACCTTCATGAGGGTGATGAACCAAATTTTCAGACCATACATTGGGAAATTTGTGGTGGTTTATTTTGATGATATTTTGATTTACAGTACGAGTACAGAGGAGCATGTTCAACATTTGAAGAAAGTGTTAATTATTCTTCGTGAAGAACAATCCTATGCTGCTACGAAGAAATGTGTTTTTATGGCGAGGAGTGTTTTATTTTGGGGTATGTTGTATCGAAAGAAGGAATACAGGTGGACCAAAGTAAAGTTGAAGCTATCAGAGCTTGGCCGCAACCCAAGACGATAACGGAGGTTCGTAGTTTTCACAGGTTGGCTTCATTTTATCGAAGGTTTATTCCACACTTTAGTAGTGTGATGGAAGCTATTACAGATTGTATGAAGGGTAAACAGTGTTCATGGTCAAAGGAAGCAGGGGATGCTTTTGGGAAAATCAAGGAGTTGCTGATGTCTGCACCAATTCTAGTATTACCAGATTTTCAGTTAGTGTCTGAACTTCATACTGATGCATCCAAGGTTGGGATTAGAGGAGTGTTGAGTCAGAGGGGACGTCCTATTGCATATTTCAGTGAGAAGCTATCGGGAGCGAAGATGAGATATAGTACTTATGATGTGGAATTTTATGCTGTTGTACAAGCTGTAAGCACTGGAGACAATATCTATTTCAGAAAGAGTTTGTTCTTTACACTGATCATGAGGCGTTGAAGCATTTACAAGGACAAGACAAGATTTCAGCGAGACATGCTTCGTGGATTGCATACTTACAACAATTTACATTTGTGGTGAATCATAAATCGGGAATCACGAATCGGGTAGCAGATGCATTAAGTCGAAGGAATCATCTGTTGACTACAATGAAAGTTGAAGTGACAGGGTTTGATGTGTTGCCAGAATTATTTGTCGATGATCCTTACTTTGCAAAGTTTGATGATAAAGTCAAGGAGGGAGAGACGGATGAGTTTTTGATGGTCGATGGTTTTCTATTCAAAGGAAATCGATTGTGCATACCTGATTGTAGTTTGAGAATGAAGATTGTGAAGGAGCTACATGAAGAAGGCCACGTGGGAAGAGACCGTACATTATAATTGATTTCACAGTCTTACTTTTGGCCATCAATAAGGAAAGAAGTGGAAAGGTTTGTGGAGCGATGTCATATCTGTCAGGTTTCGAAAGGAACTGCGACCAATGCTGGATTATATATGTCGTTACCTGTACCAACTAAGCCTTCGGTTGATGTGAGTATGGACTTTGTGTTGGGATTGCCGAGAACGCAGCGTGGTAATGATTCCATTTATGTGGTGGTTGACGGATTTTCGAAAATGGCACACTTCATTGCCTGCAAGAAGACGACGGATGATGTTCATGTTGCTCAGTTATTTTTCAAAGAGATATATCGACTTCATGGATTGTCAGAATCTATTGTGTCGGATAGGGATACTAGATTTCTAAGTCATTTTTGGCTAAGTTTGTGGAAGATGGTGGGAACGAAGTTGAACTTTAGCAGCGCTTATCATCCGCAGACGGATGGACAGACCGAGGTCGTGAACAGATCGTTGGGGAATTTGTTGAGATGTCTTGTGAAAGATAATCTGAAGAGTTGGGATATGAAATTATGTCAAGCGGAGTTTGCTCATAACCATGCTATAAACCGCAGTACAGGGTTCAGTCCATTTCAGATAGTATATTCAAGTTTACCTAAGGGAACGTTGGATTTGACGATAGTACCACAATCCAAGGGAATCGTTAAACGGGCTGTTGATTTTGTTGATGGATTGGCAGAATGTCATCAAATCGTTCAGGAACGATTGGAGAAAGCGAATGAGAAGTACAAACGATCTGCAGATCTGAAGCGAAGGAGTGTTGAATTTAATGAAGGGGATTTGTTTTATGCAGTGTTAACAAAGGATTGTTTTCCGGTGGGAACGTACAATAAATTGAAAGCACGGAAGATTGGTCCAGTAAAAATTTTGAAGAAAATCAATGAGAACGCGTATCAATTGGAATTGCCGAATAATATTCATACTTCTGATGTGTTTAACGTCAAACACTTAGTTCCGTACCATGGGGATGAGTGTGTTACGGAGGAGGAAGATGCAAATTCGATGACGAATTTCTCTCAACCAGGGGAGGATGATGCAGGCCAAGTGTTAGGTCGTGACCGACCTAACGAAATCTTAAGTCGCTCAGAAAGGTTGAGTCGTTTACGACCTATGACCATGGGAGCTAGCAAGGAAGTTCGCGAGGAAATACTAAGTCGTGACCGACTTAAAGAAGCCATAAGTCGTGACCGACCTAGTAGAGAACTGCGACTGCGAGTTAACAAGCTAAAGGGACTAAGTCGTGACCGACCTAAAGGAGCCATAAGTCGAGAACGACCTAGTGGAGAACCGCGAGTTAACAAGCTAAAGGGCAAGGCGCTCGAACGACTTAACGAGTTACGACCTATGCTAGGTCGTGGGAAGATCTGGGGAGATAAGCCGTTCACTATAAGTCGCTAGGCTTTAAGTCGTGAAGCCTTAGGTCGTGAAGACTTAGGTCGCGAAGTTTTTCTGAAGCCGCTTCTTTTAGATCGCTGATGGGGATGTCGTTCATTTTTTTAGGTCGTGTGAGTTGTATAAGTCGTATGTTGTAATATGTCGTATATTTCTTAAGTCGTTAAACATATTGTTAAGTCGTATGTTTTTAAGTCGTTCATTATAAGTCGTATGTCGTTGGAATTATGTTGTAATGTGTTTGTAATACATTCTTAAGTCGTAGGGTCTGTTAGGTCGCATACGACCTAAGGTGAGTCGTGTGGTGTCTTGAGTCGTGGACGACTTATGAGTTGTACATTTTCTGTGGCGTGTGTTGTAACTTCTATAAATAGGCCGGTGGTGCCATTTGTAATAGTTTGGTTGATTTTTGAATAAAATTTCGTTTTTTTAGCTTTGTGCTTTCATCTAAATTGGTAGTTGAGTGTAATCTGCTATCTCCTCTTTCGGCATTCGAGTGCGCTCGAATCAACGATCGTAGAAGCCAATTCACAGTATCTAGTGCGCTAGATCAACGTCTGAAGAATTGCAGATCTTCCTTCACGGTATCGTGCGCGATCAACGTGACGAAGATAGCTAGAATTCGGTATCTTCGGATCAACGAATTTGGGCATTTCGGTATCTTCCATTCCATCGATCGTTACGTACACAGAATCATCATTTTATCATTCCGCTGCTGCGTCAGTAGTCCAAGATGGGCTATAAATGAGGATATCGTCGAAAAAAACGAGGACAAATTTCCGTAAATGGGGTCGGAATACATTGTTCATAGTGGCTTGGAAAGTGGATGGGGCGTTGGTTAAGCCGAACAGCATTACCAAAAATTCGTAGTGTCCCTCGTGAGTGCGAAATGCTGTTTTTGGAATATCCTGTGGGTGGACTCGGATTTGAAAATAACCACTTCGAAGATCTAACTTTGAAATGAAAGTTGCACCGTAGAGTTCATCCAAAAGTTCATCGACCGTTGGAATAGGAAAACGGTCTTTAATGGTGATGGCGTTAAGCGCTCTATAGTCGACGCAAAATCGCCAAGAACCATCTTTCTTTTTAACTAAAAGAACGGGTAAGGAGAAGGGACTAGTGGATGGTTGGATGATTTTAGAATGGAGCATTTCTTGGACTTGACGTTCGATCTCGTTTTTTTGAAAATATGGGTATCGGTACGGTTTGGTGTTGATTGGTTGGGAATTTTGGACGAGATTTATATGATGATTTAGGCTACGGTTAGGTGGAAGTTCCGTTGGCTTGGTGAAAATGTGGGTGTATGAGGACAAAAGCTGTTGAAGTTGGGGATCACTGTGGGCTTTTGGTTGGACATCGGTTGGTGGGTCAGTGGGCTGGAATTGTAAGTAGAGGTAGGTAGAAACAGCAGAAGTAGTGTCTAGGCGACGAAGTTGGTGGACTGAGATGGGAAGTGGGTTTGAATTCGGGCCCAGCCCAGTTAAACAAATGTCTTTATGTTGAAAATGAAATACCATCGTCAGTTGCTTGTAATCAATCGTTATTGTGCCCAGTTTCTCAAGCCACTGTATGCCACAAACAGCATCGGATCCCGCAATTTCCAAGAGATGAAAGTCGATTTCGAATCGATATCCCTGTATCTCCACTTCGACGCGCAAGCAGCTACCACCGCTCTTTAACTTCTCTCCGTTTCCCACGGTGACAACGAATGAGTTTGAGTTGTTTATTTCGAGGCCCAAAAATCGTGCGGTTTTAGGGTGAATATAGTTGTGGGTGGAGCCGGTGTCAACGAGGATGGATATGGGGTTGCCGTTTATTGTTGCTGGGAGACGGATCGATCGTGGGTGGGTGGAGCCAGTTAGGGCATGGAAGGAGATTTCTTGTGGTGTATCTGGGTTCGGTTCAGTGTTGGTGGGGGGCGGATGAGGATCAGGATCTGGTGCAGACTCTGGTATGGCTTCATGCAGGGCTTCTTCTTCTTATAGCTCCGGTAAAATCATTAGGATATGTGTGGGTTTGCAGCGGTGACCGGAGTGATATTTCTCATCGCAATTAAAACATAGTCCCTACTGTTTTCGGATATTCATCTCGGTTGAAGATAGTTGTTTGATGGGAATGGGTGTTTTAGAGGTATGTATATGAGGTGTTTGAGGTATTGTCTGATTGGGTGTTGGGTTAGTGGCTGGTTTTTGGTAATATGGGTTGTTTTTGTTGGATTGGAATCTAGTTTGGTCGGTGTATTTCTTTTCTATTAGCTTGGCACCTTCAATAGCATCGATAAGAGTGGTGGGTTTGAGAAGAAGTAGGTCGTTTTGGATGTGGGTTTTAAGGCCGAAAATGAAACATTGGAGGATGGATTCGGGTGGTAGGGTAGTGATGCGGTTACAAAGTGTTTCGAACGTGGTTTGGTAATGGTCGATAGAGGTGATTTGTTTTAGTTTGAAAAGAGTGGCTTGCGGGTTTAGGAATGTGGGTGGACCAAAGCATTGTTCAATTGCTTTTGCCAAAGCCGGCCAAGAAGAAAGTTGTTTATTCCGGTGCATCCATTGAAACCATGTTAGAGCTAGTCCATCCATGTGAAAGCTAGCAAGCTCCACGCGTTGGTCTTCCAGTGTAGTATAATAAGTGAAGAAGCGATCGGCTTGAAATATCCAATCGTGGGGATTGGATCCGGTGAATGTTGTTAGTGAGACCGGGGTTTCGGGCTGGTGTTGGAGTGGACAGTAGTGGGGGTTGTCTATGGTTATTTGGTGGGTTGTATGTGGTGGATGCTTGATTGTGTGGAGAGGACGGGGCTTGGTTGTCTAACTTCCGGTTGATGTCGGTCATTTGTTTGGTGAGGTCTTGAAGGGCGGTCTTAATGTCGATGTTATCAGCGGTGAGGGTTTGTAGCAAGGCACTGTTGGAGGTTATGGCGTCTTGGTGGGTGGCTATTTGTTGGAAAGCTTCGTCTAGGCGGGTCATTTTGTTAGAGCTGATTGAGGAGATTTGGATAGTTTGGGAGAGGAGGGGAGATCAAGAAGTGAAAGCACCAAAATGATATGACACTGGGTTGAGGAGCAGGATTAGTAGAAGAGGAACGGGAACAGAAAGAAATAAGAGCACAGAGTAGAAGAATGATCAAAATATTTCTTATATTTCTCCAGAGTGCAAATACATTTCCTTATATAACCAAGTCCTAATTAATATTGCCTACGTGGCTCAACAGTAGCTTTACCAGGTAACAAACTTTGCAGAAATTCAGGTAGCCTACAGATTAAAGTAGGAAATTACAGACTGGAAATAACAAAAGACAAAAATAAAAATAAAGTTGATTGCATGTCCTTGCAGTATTCGGTTATGCATGCTATTCTAGAAACCTCTTGGGACGTTGGATCATTCTCTTGGGCCTTATGTTTGTGGTTGTACTGCCTTCATGTGGTGCTGGCTGAGTGGTAGTATACGTATCAGCCAACTCCTTATGTTTTTATGAGGAGATTTTTGAAGGCGGCTGAATCGGATAGGGAGTTGGAGTTACTTTCTTACTATGTAGTTGAGCTTTGTCTTGTGGAGTACAAAATGCTGAAGTTCAAACCTTCTATGTTGGCTGCATCTTCCATTTTTACTGCTGAATGCAGCTTGAAAGGTTTTAAAGAATGGAGTAAGACTAGTGAAGTGTATACCGCTTATACAGAAGATCGATTGATGGAGTGTTCGAAAATGATGGTTGATCTTCATAGAAAGTCTGGAACTGGGAAGTTAGTAGGAGTGTACAAGAAATATAGTTCTTCTAAATTTGGATGTGCTGCAATATGCAAACCTGCACTTTTTCTGCTTGACGATGATTCAATTTCAAATCTCTAAGTGCAGCTATATACAATTACACATACATGATAAATTTATGGTGGATCATTTATACGGTAATGTAACCTGCAAATGTTTGGCAACTAAAGTTGCATGAACATGAAACTAGTTTGTTCTTCTTCTTGTGTTGGTGTTTTGTGTGTGGAAGATACCGGTTTTGATGAGAGTTTTGTTATCCAATATTTGTCATATTATATATATGTTATGATGTTAAATCCCAAGGAAAAATGGGTTTGAGTATAGATACAGAAAAAGGTTCATCATATATACAATACGTAAGTATTGTATAACATACATATTGGCCATCATACAGTCTTCCATTCGAAAACAATAAGCCATTTAATATAACTTCTCAAATTTTGAATCATTTGCTATAGATTTGTCCACTGTCCCTTTTATCTATAAAAAAGGAAACTTCCATCACTCAGCATGCAAATTATCAAGTGCAGTACTTGTTATCCAGAGCTATTTCGGCCCACCTCATGTGTCCAACAAATCATAATCATTTATTAGTTGTACAAAAATTTAATAGTGAGACCTACATTTAATTTAAAAGGGGTTTTGGACCAAAGGTCTCTATTCTCAAAGCCTATGCACAAAAAGTCCATATTCATAAACTCATGTAAATTAGGTCCCTATTTTGTTATCTTTTACCAAACTGTCCCCTTCCAAAAAATCGGCTCAGCATTGAAGTCAGGGGTAAAAGTAACATAAATTAGCCAAAAACTAAAAATAGGGACCTAATTTTCATAACTTTTTGGAGAGGGACCTTTCTTCCATCATCTTTCAATTCTGGGGACTTGGCAGCCATTCCTTGAATTTAAAATGCTGAATTTCAAAGAGGAATTGATTGAGAAGGGCCCACTTGGTCTTGACAAGCAAACTAAAATTTATGGAGGATATCGCACACTGTTTGTGCATAATACAATCGATGCAGCAAGGGAAGTAGTTGCAGAGCCTGGCGGTAGTTTCAGGTAGTAATTTCCCTCTGACATCAACACTACCATTCCTCCAAGCCTTCATCCCCTTTCAAAAAAGGTTTTTCCTTTCCGTTATGATTGCATGAACTAACTCTTGAGCGTTGGAGAATCTAATTTTATTATGTTGTTCTTCTATATTGGCGTGTTAGACTTCCGACAACGACAGCAATAAACATCGTTTACAATTCCGCTTTCAATCCCATATTAATTTTCTTAAAGTTTTTCATCTTCGGATTCCAACTCCGGATTTTTCATTGGAATTTTGCTTAAAGTCCCATAAGAATCTCTTTATTTCTAGTTTCCTTTTTCAAATTCTGACTCCGGATTACTAATTGCAATCACGCTTTTAATCACATAGGAAGTGTTTGCGTCAAAATTAATCACAAACCCCATAAATAATGAAAGCACCGGTGTATATACACATATCCACAATATCTAAGCATAGATCTCAGATCCAGATAATGTAGAGAATAATAATGAAGAGCCAATAAAATTAAAATCGAAGAAAGCAGGAAAGTAAAGAACACAAGATTTATAGTGGTTCGGCTATCTCCGGCCTACGTCAACTTTGAATTGACTCTTTTTATTTCTTTTGTATTGAGATTACAATTACAAGCCCTTGAATATCAATGAACAAAATAGTAGAGTTTCGGCGTAAAGAGTAGAAAAAGATCCCTTTTTAGTTGTCATAGGACCGCTATTTATAGGTGTAGATCCGAAAATATCCGCCTTAAAATTTGAAATACCTTTTCTCTTGCGTAGGTATACCTACCAGATCGATCCAGAGTGATTTGGGATCGATCCATATCGATTTTGTATCGATCAGGAATCACTCCAATAGGGTTGGGATCGATCATGGTGAAAGACGACAATGCAAAATCATTGCTCTCCAAATTTCATGAAATTCCAGTGTGTAGTTTATGAGATATGATCGATCCAAGTTTGAGATTTGCAAATAGGCTGGTAGCTTCGTATCGATCAAAAGCTTCGTATCCATGCTTCTCATATCGATCCGAGTCTCACGCACAGATCCATGTTTCGTCATCCTGACCGCTTCCTTCGTATCGATCGATACGAACACGATCGATACGAAAATGACTTCTGAATCATTCGTATCCATCGGTATCCATGCTGTTCGTATCCATCCACCAACCCTCCTTTGTATCGATCCAAGTCACGTTCATACCCATGCTGGTCGTATCGATCCGACCTTTGTTCCTTCGTATCGATCCCTTGCCCTTCCTGCTGCCTTGTTTGTATCGATCCCGGAACACCCCGATAGCACATGCTTTCGTATCCATTAGACCCACTTCCATACGTGTCTTTCGTATCGATCAATGAATGATCGATACGAAATGCTTTTCTAAACCCTTGTAGCCATTGCCTCGTATCCATCAAGTCCGCTTCATTCTTCATATCCATGAAATCTGTATCCCTCAGTTGATCTTGTATCAATCCAGCCTTGATCGATACGAAGCGCACCAACATGTTTTGCCACATTTATCTGATTGAAACGCACTGTGATCGATCCGAAGCAATCCATAACTGTATCCATCTCGATCGATATGAAGGCAAGCATCGATCCAGAGTACGCTCTCCACATCCATTTCAATCGATACGAAGGCATCAATTCGACTTGATTTTCCAAGAATATCGATTCATCCATAACTTGAGCATACGAACTCCGATTGACCTGAAATTCGAAATGTAGCCTCACCAAGCCTTATTTATCATTCTCATTCGATCCTACCTTGATTGGAGCTTGGTCCAATTTTGACGGTATCGATCATAGCCTTGTTTTCTGATCGATCTCCAAACCTTGATATTCATCTTTTCCAGCCAATTTGTTGATATCCTGGCCTTGGTCAAAAGGCGGGATAACATTTGCCCCCCATAATATGTCTTGTGATAGGAAGGCGTGTTTTGAATAGCTTCAAGTCCAACATCCAAAGTCCATATTCCATCCATAACCGTACCATCCGATCCATAATCCAATCCATTACCAAGCCATCCTATTCAAGCGCCATAGCCATATCCTTATCCAAATTCACGACTGCTCCGAGTCGATATCCAATTCTGAATCCAATAACCAAAACCTTAGCCAATCCCATATCCATCCGAACCCATCAACCGAGTTGTAATCCGTCCATATCCAATAACCAATAATCAAATCCATGACCTCTCCGGGTCGATATCCAAATCCGGGACCTCTCCAGGTCCATTTATCCTAAGTCGAAATCTGAATCCATGACCTCTCCGGGTTTGAATTCAAATCCATAGACCTCGCCGGGTCGCTTTATCCTACTCCGTCCTCGACTCTCCGGTCAGGGACTTTTATGTTCTCTGGCCTCGACTCTCTGGTCTAGGACTTTTATATTCTCCGGCCTCTGCTCTCCGGTAGAGGACTTTTATATTCTCCGGCCTCCACTCTTCGGTCGAGGACTTTTATATTGTGTTCGAGTCCATTCTATCGCTGTCCGGCGAAGGGACTCATAACTTGCGATTATTGCCCCGTCTCTCTGGTCGGGACCGTAATCGCGTGACCTGTGTTATTTATTACATTAATCCAAATCCAATCATCACAAAATCCAATTAACCAAAAGAAAGTTCGTACAACCAAGAAAAACAAATAGCCATAGTACCAAGAAAGAAACCAGAGTTCGTAGAAAACAAAAAGGAAATCAAGATTTCATAAACCCAAGCATCACGATTTATCATCATCTCAAAGCATGCCTAGGGACCGTCCTTGATCCCGTACATGTGTAGACGACTTAGTCATACTACTTAGGGTTTTATTACTTATTTCGTGCCACAAATCCAATCCGTTTATAATAAGCTGATGACGATGCCTAGATCTAGCGCTATCTTCGTTTGAGTTGGGCGGTGGCTGCTCTTGTTCCACTGCCACGGCTCGATTTCTTACATATTGCTGCAAATGACCATTCGTCACATGCTCCTCAACGATGTCCTTCAAATGCATGCAGTCATTTGTGTTGTGCCCATCCAGTTCATGGAATAGGCAATGCTTTCCCGATGCCCATTCGTATTCAGAGGGTTCCCTTTTACCAGCCTTCGATGCTGGAGGCACCCTCGAGTATCCAAGTAAATCCTTTCCAATGTTTCAGCTAAGTCCGTGTAAGAAGAAAACTTTGACTCCCTCCATGTCCTTTTCGAGGTGCTGCCGTTGTCATTTGTTTTCCTTTTGCCTCTATCATCTTTGTTTGAATCCTCCTTGGGTGGACCTCCACCTTTCACCGCATAAGCTCCAGCCTCTCCCCCTTCTCTTTCAGCCTGTGCATCTTCCTGCCTTAAAAATCTTTCCGCTTCATGGTAGAACTCCCCGAGATCCATCGGTGGATCTCGTTCCAACGATATCTTGAAATCCGAATTATCTGCAATTCATGAGACTGTCGCCATCAAAACCATCGACGGATCAGGTCGATCCACTGAAGCCACTACCGCATTGAATCTGGTTAAGAAATCCCTAAGCGACTCTCCCTTCCATTGTTTCATCGATGTCGAATTCAGCACATTTTTTGGTCTGACTATGTGGACCCGAAATTGCCTCATAAACCTCTCAATCAGCTCTGTCCATGCGCCAATAGAGCCATTCTCCAGCTATTTGAACCATAATGCTGCTATATCCGTCAAATACAAAGGGAAGCACCGCGCCATGACTTCCTCCGATGCCCCCAGCACTTCCATGTATCTCATGTACCTTGTCAAATGAACAACAGGATCCGTTCTCCCATCGTACATCTCCAGCGTTGGTAGTCTAAAATCCGGTGGGTTCCTAGCTTGCCTGATCGTAGGAGCAAAGGGAGTCCTACTCACATCCTCCAAATCTCTATTCACCAATCCTCCCCTCATAGCCCGCCTGATCACGTCCGCTAATCTGTTGTTATCATAAAGTGGTAGCCTCCGTTCGCTGTCTCCAACCTGCCCTCCCGAGTCCACGAAGGAATCCTGAAACCTATCCTTCTGGATGACCGTCCATATCCCTATCAAATCCAAACTGCACAGCGCCGCTGGTATCCTTCCTAGAATCAAGCCAACATGATTCATGGGTATGCCCCCGAGTACAGGAGCTGCTCCCGATGGTCCTGCTCTGTCCTGCATCCTATTTACTTCATTTTCTCAGTCCTGATCCTGAATAGCCTTTGCTCCTGCTGCTTCAGCTTCATGATTCTCATTCCCAGCATTCCTCACAATTCTGTTCCCTTGGCTTTGCACTCCAGCTTGTCCAACCTGTCAGAGAAGATTCTGTATCGTGTCCTCTTGCCTTTTCAGCATCGTTTCCATATCCTCTCTAGTGATGAAGATTGAGGCCTGATTAGCTCCTGAGGAAGCCTTCTGACTTCCTTCATGCTGACTCCTTTCCGTTCTCTGTCTTCTTGTTGATTGCTTGGCCATGGTTCCTTCTAGATCTGACCCTTTAGCTTTTCAAATCTGAACTCCAAATCCGGTACAGCGGGTGCTAGTCCTTCTTAGTGAAAGCATCAAAGCGTTTGTGCCAAAATTGGTCACAAACCCCAAAAATAGTGAAAGCACAAGCGTATATACACAAATCCACAATATCCAAGCATAGATCTCAGATCCATATAATGTAGAGAATAAAAATGAAGAACCGGTAAAATTAAAATGGAAAAAAGCAGGAAAGTAAAGAACACAAGGTTTATAGTAGTTCGGCTATCTCCGGCCTACGTCCACTTTGAATTGACTCTTTTTATTCCTTTTTGTATTGAGATTACAATTACAAGCCCTTGAATATCAATGAACAAAATAACAGAGTTTCACCGTAAAGAGCAGAAACAGATCCCATTTTGGTTGCCATAGGACAGCTATTTATAAATGTAGATTCGAAAATATTTGCCTCAAAATTTGGAATACCTTTTCTCTTGCGTAGATGGGCCCACCAGATCGATCCAGAGTGATTTGGGATCGATCCCTGATCGATCCATATCAATTTCGTATCGATCAGAAATCGCTCCAATAAGGCTAGGATCGATCATGGTGAAAGATGATAGTTCAAAGTCCTTGCTCTCCAAATTTCATGAAATTCCATTGTGTAGTTTATGAGATATGATCGATCCAAGTTTGAGATTTGCAAATAGGCTGGTAGCTTCGTATCGATCAAAAGCTTCGTATCCATGCTTCTCATATCGATCCGAGTCTCACACACACATCGATGTTTCTTGCCTTATCCTAACCGCTTCCTTCGTATCAATCGATACGAACACAATTGATACGAAAATGGCTCCTGGATCATTCATATCCATTGGTATCCATGCTGTTCGTTTCCATCCACCAACCCTCCTTCGTATCGATCCAAGTCACGTTCATACCAATGTTGTTCTTATCGATTCGACCTTTGTTTCTTCGTATCGATCCCCTGCCCTTCCTGCTGCCTTGTTCGTATCGATCTCGGAGCACCCCGATAGCACATGCTTTCATATCCATCAGACCCACTTCCACACGTGCCTTTCGTATCGATCAATGAATGATCGATACAAAATGTTTTTCTAAACCCTTGTAGCCATTGCCTCGTATCTATAAAGTCCGCTTCATTCTTCGTATCCATGAAGTCTGTATCCCTCAGTTGCTCTTGTATCGATCCAGCCTTGATCGATACGAAGCGCACCAACATGTTCTGCCACATTCATCTGATCGATACGAAGCGCACCAACATGTTCTACCACATTCATCTGATCGAAACGCACTGTGATCGATCCGAAGTAATCCTTAACCGTATCCATCTCGATCGATACGAAGGCAAGCATCGATCTGAAGTACGCTCTCCACATCCATTTCAATCGATACGAAGGCATCAATTCGACTTGATTTTCCATGAATATCGATTCATCCATAACTTGAGCATACGAACTCCGATTGACTTGAAATTCGAAATTTAGCCTCACTAAGCCTTGTTTATCGTTCCCAATCGATCCTTCTTGATTGGAGCTTGGTCCAATTTTGACGGTATCGATCATAGCCTTATTTTTCGATCGATCTCCAAACCTTGATATCCATCCTTTCTAGCCAATTTGTTGATATCTCGGCCTTGACCAAAAGGCGGGATAACAGGAACAATATAAGAAAACGATCATATTACAACCAGTTATTTATAACTTTGGCAAAATGACAGTTGCAATAAAAGGTTTTTAACAACTGATTTTTTATAACGGTTGTAATAAAGGGTTTTGCAACTACTTTTTCCTGACATTTGTAATAAATGTATTTTTAATAACTTGTTTTTCCTGACTGCTGTAATAAACATATTTTTAACAACTGTTTGTTTTAGCTATATGTAATAGAGATTTATAATAACTTATTGATCTTGACTACTGTAAATATTGATATTTTCCAACAGTTTACAAAAAAAATTGTAAAATTGGTATTACTAAGTTATTTGGTTAGGACTTATTTTAAAAACAATCATTTTCGTTAAAAATAAGTAAGCAATCTATTGTATTTGCAGTGATTTTACCTTTTTCCATCTTAGTCGACAATTAAGAGATGAAATAATTGAGGAGTATTTGTTAAGCTACAGATCTTGTGAAAGCTATTATAAAAACAAACATTCTTTTATGTATGTTTTTTTTGAGTTATAAATAATTCTAAAATATTTAATTTTTTATGTGTGTATAGTTTGCTCCGTTCAAATTTTTAATGCGTAGAAAAATTGTTCAAGCTAGCTATCGGATGAAATCATTTTTCAATAAATTTCCAAAGCCCTCCTAATTTCACTATATTATTTCATTTGCCTCTAGCCCCTACATCTCAATCATCATCTCAAAACCCAAATCTCCATCGCCCCTACTTTTCCTTAATCCTGACAACTAGGCCTAGATCTAAAAATTTCACCTTCCCTCTCCTTCTCTAGTTCGCATTAGGCATCTCCAAACCTAAACCCATTTCCATACATTCCTCCATCCCTAACCTTATTTTCGATCAAATCAAAAAAGAAAAAAGCAATGAACGCAAGCGACGATGGCAACGAGATGGAAGAATAGAGATGTGACTTAGGGAGCGCGTTCAGCGAAGCGAAACAACAGACGCGCGACGTCAGGAGCTCGACTGACGGTTGGGCTATGCACGACATCAGTCGGGAGATGCATGTTGCAGTTTTTGTCGACTACGCTAATGGCACGTTGTCCTAGGTTCAAGCATGTAGTGTTGTTCTGGCGGTTGTAGGCTGGAGCAGCAAAGTGAATTAATTGAATCAATTCTAATTTATATACGTTAGTGATTATAATATTTTTTTTGGTGAATAAAATTTTACAGTCTGATTTAAATCAATTGCATATTATATGATAATTGTGTTGGAACTAGGCTAGACCATAACGGAAGAAATTGGTGAATTTCAAATTTTTTTAGCATATTGGATCTTTGTTAGACCTATGAAGTCTAAATTTGTTAACCGGCTTTTTTACCAAGTAGATTTTCAATAAAAGTTAGAACGTCAAAATGAACAAGAAACAGTTATGAACTTGGAAACGTGCATAAAAGGATCGTATGATTATGCTCAATAAGTTTAAAAGACAACAGAACAAAGTGGACCACTCAACATCTAGAGAAATCACTTGGTACGAAGAGCTTTCCATTTAAATTTGTACATCCAAAACTTTTTATACCCAAAGTACAACCTTAGGTGATTACTATGGAGTGTTTATCCTAAATAATAGATGAGCGATTCCAAGGATTCACGAGAAGAAAGTCAGAAAAGCATGAAAAGGCTAGTAACATCAAGGAAACTATCAGAAACGACTCAATCTTCGAGGAAAAGTATTTCGAATGCAATGGAACGAAGATAGAAAGCAAAATATAAGAAAAAAGGGGAAGTTTCCACCAAAACAAACCTCTCGGTACCGAGGGATTAATTGATGACTGGGCCGACTTTGACTCCCCTGCAACTTTGGACTTAGATTTGAACCTTCTTCTTCATGGGCCTCTGAGTCTACTGGTGAATTTCCCTATAAATACAGACCCTATGACTACTGAAACATGACTTTTGGAACACTCTATCTTCTTCATCTCTTATCTCCCCTCACAATAGTCACTGAGACAGACATTATTGGCAGTTCTAGACTCAAGAACCCATTAATCCATTGTACTAATGACTTCTAAATCTATCTAATCCTCTCAAACTCTCTTCCAAATCAATAATCAATAAAGATAACAATGGATGTAGACCAGAGATTGTCGAACCACTGTAAAAATCTTGGTGTTTTTACCGTTCTCTGTTTACTTTCTGTTAGATCTCATCAATTCTACATATTTTTAGGCCACTTTTAGCGTCAATATTTTGGTGCTTTTACCGAGAAACTTGATTCTCACGGTCAGATCTAGCTTGCTATTGTGGATTTGGAGAGATCCATTGGTTAGATCTTGAAGTTTTGCTTAAGAAATTTGAAAGCTTGCTGATAGAAATAAATGGTACCTAGGAGATCCGGAAGATCGTCACAAGCAGTAGCAGGTGGTGATGAGGGGAATGCTCACTAATTGGAAGTTAGTAATCAATGGGCAATACCAGGCTCATTTGCTCAATAGGAAGTTGTTACAAGGGGTGAGCTTGATAAAATGATGCAGCAGTTGAACAAGAAGTTGGCTGATAGTCAAAAGGATTTGATGAAGAAAATGGATGCTGGCATAGCGTTGTTGACTCATCAATCGCAAAGGACTAGGAATAGGAGAGAAGCTTCTCCTCCCAAATCTGAAGAAGAGAATAGTCTGTTTCTGGTCAGAACATGCGAAATGGAAAGGGAAAGCGGAAGGAAGTAGTTGGTAGACCAACATAAGAGGTTGTTGGAGGAAGCAAAAATGATCCCCCAAAAAGGAAACCACTCGGTGTTGAACAGAATAAGGTTGGTGTTAACCCGCCTTTTGGCAAGGCCGTATACAGGTGGATATAAATTAATAGACTGCATGGTTATCAGGGCTGGAATATTATGGATTTGGTTCAAAAGAATGGATGGATGATCAATTACGGATAATAAATATGAATATGAAGCCAGGATTCAGCACAGTCGATGGACAAACGATGCAGGGCACTTGGAATATGGATTTTGGCAAGGATAGGAGTTGCTTCGGGTTAGGTCGGCATTTGCTTCGAGTCGCCATGTGGTTGGCTTCGAATCGGTGTAAGGATTTGCTACAGATCGGCATATTACTTTGGGTCGGCAATGGTAGGTGCTTCGGGTCAGCTATAGGCATAACTCCGGGTCGGCATAGGTATGGCTTTGGGTCGGCATTTGGTTGAAGGTTGTATCACTTCAAGGGCTTGGCATAAGGAAACAACTTCGGGTCGGCGTTGAGTTAACATCGCGTTCGGCATCGTCTTCACCTTGGATCGGCAAAGAGGAAGGAGCTTCAGGTCGGCATATGGAAGTGATTCAGGTTGGAATTCACTCGGGTCGGCATTGCGATGGAGATGGCATCGGGTCGGCATATGGAGTTGGCATCGGGTCGGCATTGGGTTGAACTTTGGGTCGGTGTGGCATATACTTCGGGTCGACATGCTGAGTACTTCAGGTCGGCATATGGCTTGGGATCGACATTGAGGAGAGGTTGAGTCAGGTCAGCATTAGTCTTTGCTCCGAGTCGGTATGGAACTGGGGGCATGGATTTGGATGGCTTCGTTTGGAAATGGATAGCGTTGATGGAATAAGAGCTTCCATCATCCACCACAAATCGGAGCTAGCCCGGCTTAAGGACACAGGTTGTCATCTCTTGACAGCATGAACTAAATAACTAATAATAAATCGTACACTAAAATGCTAAGTCACTTACACATGTATGGGATCGCGAACGGTCCTTAGGCATGCTCTGAGATGGCGATAAACCACCATAACTAATGAATCTTAAAACACTTGGATCGTACCACTGCGATAAATAACACAGTTCGCGGTTACGGCCCCGACCGGAGAGACGGGGTAATTACCGCCAGTTACGAGTCTCTTCGCCGGAGAGCGAAAGGATGGACTCGAACACAGATTAAGTCCTCGACCAGAGAGTCGAGGCCGGAGAAGGATATTCACGGATTAAGTCCTCGGTTGTGGGATCGAGGCCGGAGTAGGATACCCCATGCATTAAGTCCTCGACCGAAGAGTCGAGGCCGAAAAAGGATATTCATGGATTAAGTCCTCGGCTAGAGATCGAGGCTGGAGTAGGATACCCCACGGATTAAGTTCTTGACCGAAGAGTCGAGACCGGAGAAGGATAACGATGGATAAGCCCTCGACCGGAAAGTCGAGGCCGAAGTAGGATAAAATGAGTCGGAGAGGTCTAAGGATATGGATATGGACCCGGAGAGTTCCCGGATTTTGATATGGAGAGGTCCCAGGTTTGTATATGGACTCGAAGAGGTCCTCGATTTGGATATGGACTCGGAGAGGTCTCGGAATTGGATATGGACCCAGAGAGGTCCCAGATTTGGATATGGACCCGACGAGGTCCCATATTTGGATTACAGTAATCGAAGAGGTCCCGGACTTGGATTAAACGATCCGGAGAGATCGTGGATTCGGCTAATGGATTTGGAATGGATTCGAAATAGGATATCAACTCAGAATAGTCATGAATTCCGCTAACGATCCAGAGAGATCAAGGAACCAGATTGGTAATGGATTGGACTCTAGATTGGATAATATGACGATCAATGGATTATGGACTTCGGATCTTGGACTTATGGCAATTCAAAACACGCCTTCCAATAGCAAGGCATGTTTTGGGGGGCAAATGTTAACCCACCTTTTGGCAAGGCCATATATAGGCGGATTTAACTTAATAGATTGAACGGCTGTCGAGGCTAGAATATTATGGATTTGGTTCGAATGAATGGATGGATGATCAATTACGGATAATAAATATGAATATGAAGCCAGGATTCAGCACAGTCGATGGAAAAATGATGCAGGGCACTTGGAATATGGATTTTGGCAAGGATGGGAGTTGCTTCGGATCGGGTCAGCATTTGCTTCGAGTCGCCATGTGGTTGGCTTCGGGTCAGTGTAAGGATTTTCTAGGGATCGACATATTACTTGGGGTCGGCATGTACTTGGGGTCAGCAATGGTAGATGCTTCGAGTCGGCTAAAGGCATAACTCCGGGTCGGCATAGGTATGGCTTCGGGTCAGCATTTGGTTGAAGGTTGTATCACTTCGAGGGGTCGGCATAAGGAAACAACTTTGGGTCGACGTTGAGTTAACATCGGGTCGACATCGTCTTTACCTCGGATCGGCAAAGAAGAAGGAGCTTCAGGTCAGCATATGGAAGTGCTTCGGGTCGGCACTGTCTTTACTTCGGGTCGGCATCCACTCGGGTCGGCATTGAGAAGGAGATGGCATCGGGTCGGCATTGGGTTGGACTTCGGGTCGGTGTGGCATTTACTTCGGGTTGGCATGCCGAGTACTTCGGGTTGGCATATGGATTGGGGTCGGCATTGAGGAGAGTTTGATTCAAGTCGTCTCTGCTCCGGGTCGGTGTAGGCGTGGCTTCGGGTCGGCATAGGATGGAAGTTGTATCACTTGGGGTTTGTGTTGAGAAAAAGTGCTTCAGGTCGGAGCAGGTTTTACTTCGGGTCAAATCGGCATTTGCTCCGGGTCGGCATTGAGGCAACTTCGGGTCGATAGAGGAGGATCAAGCTCGGGTCGGCGTGAAGCTTACTTCGAGTCGGCATGGAGCTTACTTCGAGTCAGAACAGGGTTTGTTTCCGGTCAGCATATGAACTACTTCAGGTCAGCGTAGATGGACGAGTTGGGCTCGGTGATCGACATGGTGGGCCCTTGTAGGTGAGAGCCCTGTAGCCGAGATTTCACCTATAAATACAATAGGTTTGGCTTTAGAAAAGGGGATCTGGACTTTATTTCTCTTTATCTTCCATTTAGAGGCTACTCTGCCATCTTTATTCAAAAATTCCATATTGTAACTATAATCAAATTTCTGATAATAAAAAGGATTTTTCTACAGTAGACGTAGGCCGGAGTTAGCCGAACCACTATAAATCTTGTCATTTTTACTTGCTTCCATTTTAATTTTATTATTCTTCGTATTATATTCTCTACATATACTCTATCTGTGATCTGTGACTGGTGGATATTAGTGCTTTCACTTATAATTAGGTATTGGTGGCTAATTTTGATGCCAACAATTAGTACCGAGAGGAATTCTAGGATACATGGGGGATAGGAAGATAAAGTTTTGAATTCATCTGACTTAGAAGATGACCTGCAGCTTGACGATGATGATTACAAACCAAATGCTGAAGTTAACAGTGTTGAAGTTCAAAAAGCTATAGCAGAACCAACCGAGCGTCAACGAAAGACTAGTGGGGTGGTTCTTCTAGAGTCTGGAGAAACTAAACATCAATGGGCAAACCGAGAGCGTTTACAAAGCCAAACACTCGACACAGCCCCTAATATCGTCCTTCAAAATACCATGCAAGCAAGGAATACATAACATACATGGTTAAGTGGTTTGTCGAGTAAAGCAAAGGTAGAAAGAAGGAGGACCGAGCTCTGTGCCAAGCAGGATCCCGTTCGTGGAAAACATTCTGAGACAAGACTATACTAGGAAGTTTACGATGTCGATTATGCCATCATACAATGTGACTACGGATCCTAGACAACATCAAATCAAGTATAAATGGCACATGGATGGTGTCAGGGTGATGTATGTTGTTCGTTATAGGTGCTTCCCCATTTTCTTAGAAGGAGTTATGTCGTTGTGGTTCACGAGGCTCACATCGAGATCCATATCGAATTTTGATGAGTTAGCTAGAAAATTCATGGAGAAGTTTCGAGCCCACTTTGTTCGGCCTAAGGACATGATGTCCTTGTCAAGCATGTCTCAAGGATCTAAGAAGTCATTGAAGGGATTCTTGAGTCGACAATATTGATGTTATGAAAGTAAGCAATCCAAAGAATGATCTGGTATTTATAGCGCTGGTCCAGGGTACCTAGATAGTTGATGGCTAAAGATGAAGCAACCTACGACTACGGATGAGTATCGTTGGAAGGCTAACCAGTTTCTGCAATTGGAAGAGGCAAGTCTAGCTATAAGAGAAACTGGTGACGGATAATTAAGGGAAGTTATCCAGAGCAACGTGGTGATTAAACAAGCTAGAGAAAGCTCTGGTAATGTGGTAGTTAATATTGGAAATTCTAGTGACCAAAAGAAAGGGAACCAAGTCCCAGATGCAAGGCGCAACAAAAACAAGAAACAGTCGAGAAATATGAAACCAGAAGACCATATGCCCCTAAATAGTACTCTAAAGAAAATATACCTTCCTACTTAAGATATGGAACGATATAAAAAGCCGCCCAGGAAGGAGGCGACCAAGCCGGAAAGGCGCTTCAAAAAGTACTGTTGTTTCCATGAAACCCGTGGACACAACATGAACGAGTGTGCAACACCCCATATTTTTAGTAACATTATTTAGAATATTTAATTAGCTAAATAAAATAAGATAATGTAAGATGATTAATAGATTGAGATTTGTTTTAACCAAGGGTAGCCGTGCCTATGTGTGTAATGAATTAAGAAAATAACATGAATAAAAGTGATAGGGAATAAGGGAGGGCAAAATGGGAAATAGGAGGAACTTATACCCTAAACCCTTAGGAAATCAAACACACTTCATTCTCATGTAAAATACTTTAAGGTCGGCCACCATTTTCAATCTAAAGAGAAGATAAAGCTAGGATTTTCAAGAGGAAGAAGTAAATCAACTTGTTCAACATCAAATCTCACATCTTTAATCACAAAGCTAAGGTGAATGATAACTACATCCCATATTTCTTATAGTTTTCGGTATTAAGGTTAACCCGAAATAATTTTGCATGATAATGCCAGGTTTTGGATGATTAAATGTTTATATATATACTTGTTGATGATTTATGCATGCCCATATTGATTTTTATGGTATGTTTGATGTGAAAACCCTATTTAATGACATTCAAATGCCTTGCGATTTTAGATATAGACCAGAAATGTTATTTTAGAGATGGGTTTCAATTTACGTAATTTTCTGAACTATGGTTGATTTTATATTAATTTTCTAGTGAAGAAAATGAATTATTGGGTTATAAATTATTTACGGCAAAAATAAATAATTATTTGGGTTTGAAATTTTTATGTGTTAGAAAACATATTAAAATAGATTTTTTGGGATATTTTCAGATTTTCCTAAGTGTTTTGATGAATATATAAATTATTTAAGGTATGGGACTTAAATGTTTTATACATTTAATTAAGGAGAAGGGGCATTTTGAGAAATATAAAATCAATGTTAATTCTGAAATTATTGGCAGCACTTTTCTGAAAAGTATTTAGCAACCAATGAAAATTTGATAAATAAAGGTAGGTTAGTTGAAAAGATTTCTCTTTTAAGTTAAAAAATAACAACATGATTTTAGCATGTTCCACCACTTTCGGCACAGGGGTTCCGACCCAGACCTTTCACCACCAATGGTTTTGAAACCAAAGAGCATGGTATCAAGCTTCTTGGTACGTAGCGTTTTGGACAAAGGTGAGAGGTTACTTGGTCGAAACCTTAGGTTTCGAAGGGTTTGGAGTATGTTTGTTTTAAAACTAATGTAGCGTCTGCTTTGCTTTCAAAAGAGTTAGGTTTCAAATCAGTTGCTTTCAATTGGGTCAAATATTTTCAAAGGAATGGTTTTGACTTATATTCAATCTTTTGTTTTAAGTAAAGCTTTCGAAAGGGTCGAAGCCCCTAGCTGTCACCTCTCTACCTTTCGAAGTCAATGGTTTTGAAAGGTATTCTTTGTTTTTAAATTAACCACTTCTCCAATACTTTTCGGAAGGGGTGTTTTGACACCATCACTTCCTAACTTAGTAATAGCTTTCGAAAGGGTAAGCTTGCGACCCTGTTGCTTGTGACCCTTAGTGATTTTCTTTAAAAGAATAACCCAATGGTTTCGAAAGAGAATGGTTTCGACTTAAATGGTTTTGAAAGGTTTTTTCCACATGCATTGATTTGAATCCCAAATGCTTTCGAAGGGTTTGAAGTTTTAATACCTTCGAAAGGTTTTAAAGAAGATTTCGAAGGGGAGGTTCCCCAATGGTTTCGAAAGGTCTAAAGAAAAGGTTTTCCAATGATTTTGAATGATTTAAAGGAAATGTTTTTCCTATGGTTATGATAGGCAATGCTTATTAATTTTAAAGAGGGATTCCATGGTTTTTAACTTTCGAAGAAAAAAGGAATTTCAATGGTTTTGAAAGGTTTATATGAATGGTTTTGAAAGGGGTACTTTCAATAAGATCGAAAGGGGTACTTTCAAATGTTTAAAGGTTTCATCAACAAAGATTTAAGTAAATATATATATATATATATAACATGGCAAGGTGATTTTGAGTAAAGCATAGATTATAAATGTTTTCCTTATTTAAGTTTGGTTTAAAAGGTTTTAAATCAATTTCTGGCGAAAATGTTTTCAAGGAAAATTATGGGAAAGTATCCCTAAGTGAGAATGACTCAGATATTAGAATACCGGATGGGACTAGTATAGGATCGCGCCCTATACAGTAGCTATTGGCCCCAGCTAATTTAGTTTAAAATTCTAGTGTGTAGGGCTATGTCACAGGTAAGACTAACATTATGATTACACACAGAAGGGAATATATGTTTGCATACAGATAGGTTATTAGTGAACCCACAAAACCATTAGGATCAGGTGACCCTGGGAGATGTTAAGTTAGGGACAGACCGTCCAGAAGAGAAGTATTTAACAGATAGTTAAGGACATACCATCCAAAAGAGGTGTCTAACAGATGTTAGTTAAATTTTGTTATTTTTTCTGGTAGGCCAGAGTCAGCCAAAGGTTAATAGTAAGCCAAACAAAACTATAGTGTACGGACAGATAGACCATTTTTTACCTGATATGTATGATTACATAATAATGCTTTACAATTTCAACCAGTTTTGCTTGCAAGATAAAGGTTCGCAAAAGATATGTTATAAAAGAGTGTTAGTAAGGGGAAACCCGTTCTGCTAGGTGGCGTGATCTCACTTAACATTAATAACCAGGATGTATAGTATTATTCACACCAGGCTTTATATATGACTCGAAGTTTATGTTATCCCCTTAAACTCTCAAGGGCTTAAAATTAATTCGAGTAGGCTGAGGATTGAGGTTCTTTTAGGTTTTAGCAGGATGACGAATAAAGCTACCAGAGGAGAGCAGGAGGCTAACGGATAGCTATTTAGGAGTCGTTGTTCTTTGTTTTATGTTTATTTCCGTTGTGTATGTATTAAGTCAATTATGACTACATGACTCTGATCATCCAAGGGGGTATCTTCATATACCGCTCTTGGTGTATTTTGTAATAAGTATATTTTATCTGTGCTTGGGAACGTATTTGGGATTATGTATTATAAATATGGAACACCTGTTTTGAAATTTAATATAAAAATGTTGTTTTGAAATCTGTGTTTTGTTTTATATTCAAGTGCTTCTGATATTGTAGATTTCATTAACATAGCCGTATTTAGTCGTCGGAAGCTAATACTATAGATGACTACAACATCTATAGCGATTAGTTTTAGGCCTCTAGATAGGGGATGTTACACAAACCCCTTTGCTCTTAATAATCAATAAATAATTCTTTTTGATTGCATATTGGAAACTAGCACCTATATCAAGCAACCAATCTTTGCTTTTGCCTTTATCCATACATAGAACGTTGTCATTAAACTCCTCACCAAAATGATCCTTTTGTTCATTTTGGCCTTATTCCAATGCCTTCATCATCTTCTTATCCTTTTTAAGCTTGTTGGAAAATCTCAACTAATGATCAGGTTTTTCACACTAATTGTAGACGAAATGTTGATCCATGTTCAATCTATTTGATCGTCTTTCTATATTTGGATGATTATCTCTACTTGCAAGATGGAACTCTTTTATTGGATTTCTACTTTTCTTTTCCTCCTTATCCTTTCCTTCTATGAGTTTCATCCTTCGCATCTCCCCATTAAGTAGGCTACTAACCACCAAACTCATTGAAATAACTTCATTCGAATTTGAGTTATTCAATGCAACGACAAACGTTCACAACTTTTCCGTAATGAACTCGTCAACATCAAGGCTTATGTCTCATCATTCACCTTGTAGTTCACGGTCGCCAATTGGTTCCTTGAAAACGTTAAGATGCTCTCCAGTCGACCCACCTTCCTTAAGTTTTAGAATCACTAATCGTCTTAGCCTTATTTGAGTTCTTTGCATAAATTCCTTTCAACTTCTTCTAAATTAAATAAGCGGATGTTTGCATTAGTAATAATATAAAACACCGTATTCTCCAAAAAAAATATTGAATAGACCCCGCGGCCTTCCTATACAAAGTCTTCCATTTTGCTTCAGATACATTAATAGGTTTCTCCCCTTTATTGGTTGGTGAAGATTATTGATATATAGAAAATCCTTTATCTCCACCTTCCATAACCCCCGATTTCATCCATTAAGTTTTTCAACACTTGTCTTTTCCTTAGCCAAAACTCTGTTTAAAAAATTTATGTAGTAGGCTAGGATACCAACTTATAGGATTTTTCCTAGGATCTCTACACAGTTAGATTCTAGAAGAGATAATGAAGAAAAATAATGAAAAATAGATTCCTCCAAGCAAAGCCTTTATTAATTCACCAAATGATTATAAGAGAATGCATAAAATTGAGAAAATATCTCAATCCCTGAAATCTTAGAAAAATAAACTTTTTTTACACTTTTCTAGGTTCTATTTATAAGAAACAATTACTTAATGCCTTAGTTAATATGTATGCGGAAAAAATAAATTTATTATGGGAGAAATGAGCATAGCCAAATATGCCTATTAATTAGAGAAAATCTAATTGTGATTTTATATTTATTTGTATATTTATTATGGGAGAAATTCTTCTTTTGTATATTTATTTTTTCTAATTGTGATTTTATATCACAAGTCACAACACTCTCCAAATTTAAGAAATATTGTAGCACCAATCCCAACAATACTTTGTATGTAATAAGACATGGCTCTTGTATGAGTATAAAAAACTTCCAAATGGTAGTAATGTATATCAAAACTTTTGAATACTTATTGGTATATTTAAGCAAAAGAAAATACTTTACCATCGATTAACTGTCCATTAAAAAAACACTGATAGTAGTATACATGTATGCACTATCACGACACAATGAATAAGACTATTTATTGTTAATAATCAGTAATAAATTATTACAAAAAGGAAAAAGTTCAATAAGTTTACCATCTTTGTTGATTCACTTGCATGTCAGTGCAACCAAATGCACATAAATGTGCCACTCATGCCAGCATATAGGCATTCCAATATGCATAGTAGTACCAAGTATTTATTGCCATGTTTATCTATCTAATACATGCTTTGCATGTTACACAATACACTTAAATTTGCAATGATCTACTTATATTTAAGAAGATTAATCAACTTGTCTTTATCATAATCTTTCTCATTGGTTAAATTTTTGAAAACAATAGTACAAATAGTTTATAAAAGATACAGTAAAGAAAACTTGAATATTACAAAGTAGTGGAGCATTAGCAAGTTATAGTTGAGACATGGATGCAGATATGATCAGAACATTTCTTAGTAAACTCTAATATATCTAAGAAACAACCGAGAACAAGTTATACATATACATACATACGTACATACATACATACATACATACATAGTGTAAAGTATTGTATATATGTAATACACACACACATATACATACGTATATATAGTGTAAAGTAATGTATATATGTAAAACAGTTTCAAATTTTTAATGTATGGTGACTACCGAAAGCTAGCATATATACACGTGCAATATGGGTACTTAACTTCTATTCATTATATCATTTCTATCATATCATGTCTATAGGCCGACGGATCAAAGTACAAAATTGGTATGGAGAACAACCAAATACCTTGCACGTGTATTGAAATAATCAACTATAAACTATATTAAAATCAGGAAAGATCAATCGATTGCAGCAAAATAGTTAGTACCCATGGTGCCACATATAGCTAGACATAAAACATCGTAGATCAACTATATAGTTACATGCTTCATTAACTTTTTTCACATAAATTTCCAGATGGAGGTAATACATATTTGGTATGGCTTTGCAGTAAATTTGCATAAACTTTGTGATAGATTTTGGTTTTTTGTTTTAATGAACCAAAAGAATTTTCGAAAAAAGCACCTTAATAGGTGGTTTTTTGGTTTTATTTCACTCTGGTACGATTATTTTACTTTTCCCAAGTCAAAATATAACCGTCTTAACAATTAGGCAATTTAGTGTTTAAGAATATTTTTCTAAAAATGGACAAATTTTCTTGTGAGAATTATAATGAATTTCCAAATATGTACTAGCAATAAAACCAACTTATGAAAAAACAAATTTCAACCCTACAAGGGCAACTTAAAGATACTCAAGTTATAAAATTGAACATAAATGTATAATGATTTCAATTATGAACATACCAACAGGGTTGGCTCAATGGTTGGTAGTTTAGATTGCAAGATCAAAGATCACGAGTTTGACAAATTTTAGACATACTTGTTGCTTAGCCATTATAATCAACTTCCTATAGGTGAACACATCACTCCATGCCAATGAAAGCAAGTACTGCATCAAAGAATTCAAATAGGCATAACATAACACACAAAATGTTCAAATGCTAAAATTAATATTGTATTCTTGCACAAAACTGAAAAATAATTATTGATATAAAGAATTAAACATATATGTTTTAATAAAATCCATACATCCAATAACCAATGGTTGATGCATTATCAACTCTTGTACTATAGATCTCAATATTTATTATCATTATAAAATTATAGTCATACTATTCAGGATGGAATATTTTTTTAACCTCGTCATTATTCACACTGCCAAAATACATAGCACACCATTGTTCATAGGAGAAAAGTATCGTATTACTATGCATCAAAGTTGAAATTAAATGACTTTCTACTTTATAAAATATGCACGAGGGAAAAAACTGATGAGATAAAATGTGGGGTATAAAAATTTCAAACATGTATAGCTTATCAATGAATTTTCCCATGAATCAAAATTCAATACTGTATTATTCCCCAAAGATGAAACAGATAGTTAAATCCGGTAGGCTCTGTAAAGTCTTAATCTTTAGATCAATAAAGGGTAAAATTTCGTATAAATCATAATAGGCTAGATCTAAATCATAATATGATAGATCTTTGAACAAAATGATTTTCACAATCACATAATAGACTAAGAATGCGTACCCTGATTCATAGTAACAACAATTAAATTCTAATAAATAATAGTGTAGGATTGTATTTCTCCCTCTTGACCCCTTTAATTTGACAAGTTTTCTAAATAGAGAGGAGAATTAGATAAGTGGGTAGAGAAAGAGCCAACCCTATTAGGGTTTTCAATTTTTTATATACACCTACCATCAAGATGTTAATAGGAAATTACATTTTTATCCACCAATTGGAATTATTCTCTTTATTTTATTAAACCCAAGCTGATACTTTCACTTGGGCAAGTTAATTACCCACTTGGCTGCATATGGGCTTGTGGGTAAATCCAGCATTCTCCTACTTGGCCCTTATGATATTATGTACTTTAGTAGTTTAATAATAAAAAATAATGCGCAAAGTGAAAGAAATAAATCCATCCATATATTAGTCACATAATAAAGTCATTATTGAGCAGAGAAACTAGTAAGGATCATAGAGGTTGTATATCAATTTATCGACATAGTCTCTTTCATGTATTACAATATTAGTCTTCCACATAACATGAGGTATTCAATAATAGCTCAACAATAATGTCTTTGTTAAAGACAAAATCTATTTAAATTATATAATGCATTCATGTGTACATACCAATCATACGAAACAAGGTTCATAAATTCATACTAGCAACAATAAATAAACGTGCATAGAGTGTGAAATTCATAATAACATAAAACATAATGTAACCTTAATGATGGTATCCGATAATGCCTATTCTTTCGGCATGTTCATCAATATCTTAGGGGCAATCCTTTCGTCAATGGGTCTGCAACCATAAGGTTTGTGCTAATGTGTCTGATTGACACTCTTTGTTTCTAAACTTCTTCTTTAATGAAAAAATATTTTAATTCCATGTGCTTAGCACCTTTCGAATACTTGTCATTTTTAGAAAAGAAGACTACTGTAGAGTTGTCACAATAAATTTTTAGCAGCTAGGCAATAGTGTTGACAATTCCATGTCCTGAAATGACGTTCTGCAGCCATAAACCATTAACTATGGCCTCAAAACATGCCACATACTCAGCCTCTATAGTGGATGCAACAATGTCAGACTTCTTCTCATTCTTCTATGAAATTGATTCTTCAACAAATAGGAACAAATAGCCGAATGTGGATTTTCTGGTATCCACACATCCAGCAATATCTAAATATGATTATCCAATCAACACGATATGATCATATCTCTTAAAAGTGAGCATTTGATCTTTCATTCCTTGTAGATACCTCCACACTTTCTTTGTAGCTTTCCAGTGATCTACTCCTAGATTACTTTGATACATGCCCAACATTCCAATAGCAAAACGGATGTCTGGTCTGGTACAAGTTTGAGCATACATCAAGATTCCAACAATATATGCATAGGGAATGTTTTCCATTTGACTGTGTTCCAATTCATTCTTTGGACATTGCTTGAGACTAAATTTATCTCCGAGCAGTTTTCCTCTTAAATCTCTCTAAATCTTTATTAATGTATGCTTTCTGAGACAATCTCAACAATCCTTATGATCTATCATGAAATATTTTATTCCAATCACATAGGATGCCTTACCCATATATTTCATTTCAAAGTTCTTAGAGAAATATTCCTTGGTTTGATGTAATAAACCAAGATCATTAGTAGCAAACAAAATGTCATCAATATATAGAATCAGAATTATAAAATTACTCCCACTGATCTTTAGGTATATACATCGATCAACGATGTTTTCCTTAAATCCAAAAGATGTGATGGTATCATTAAACTTAGGATACCATTGTCGGGAGGCTCGTTTAAGTCCATATATTGATTTCTTAAGTTTACACACCATATGTTCTTTTCCTTCAACCACGAAACCTTCAGGCTGATCCATAAAAACTTCTTCATATAAATTTCCATTCAGAAAGGCTGTTTTCACATCCACTTGATAAAGCCCTACATCGTAATGAGCTACCATTGCCATAATAATTCTTTAGGAGTCCTTTTTTAGAGATGGGCGAAAATGTCTCTTTATAGTTAACATAATTTTTTGAGTAAAACCTTTGGCAACAAGTCTGACCTTATAACTTCCGATATTGCCATTTGAGTCATAGTTGGTCTTGAAGACCCACTTACACCCAACTCTTTACCAACCTTTTGGAAATTCAACAAGGTCCCAAACTTCATTGTGATTCATTAATTGTCTCTTCTTTCATATTGTTTAACTTTTTCACAGAACTATCACTTTCTATAGCTTGTGAAAACAAAACTGGATCATCACCGATTCCTAAGTCAAATTCTGACTCTTGCAGATAAACAAAATAATCATCAGAAATAGCATATCTTTTTTGCCTATTAGATTTTCTTAATGCAATTTCTTATGGTTCATCTATCATAGGTACATTCATTACAACTTTATTTTGTGTTGTTTGATCATTAATTTGTTGTTCTTGCAAATCATTAACATGATCAACAAGTAGAGGAACAAAAACTTTAGAAGAAGCTACAGGTAAAGAATTTGCACTCTAACTTCTTGAATTCCACTTTACGTGATTCCAAACTCCCACTAACTTCACTACTCTTAATGAACCCAGCATTTCCAGTTTCAACAATTCTTGTACTATGGTTATGACAATAAAATAGATATCCTATTGATTTATATGGATGACCAATGAAGAAAACATTGATTGTTCTTGAATCTAGTTTATTTTCTTATGGGTTATAAATTCTTACTTTCGCTGGACAACCCCAAACATGCAAGTGCCTTAAATTGGGTTTCCTTCCTGTCCATAGTTCAAAAGGTGTATTTGGAACTGCCTTACTAGGAACCTTGTTAAACAAACATACAAGGATCATTAAAGCATGCATCCACAATGATTTGGGTAAAGATGAATTACTTAACATTCCTCTAATCATATCCATTGAAGTACGATTGCGCCTTTTCGCAATATATTTTGTTGTAGTGTTCCTGGCATTGTGTATTGAGCACATATGCCATGACTTTCTAGGAATTTAGCAAATGGACCAGGGCACTATCCACTTTCATCATACCTTCCATAATATTTATCACCTCTATCAAATCTTATAATTTCACTTTTCTATCTAATTGCCTTTCAACTTCATTGATAAACACGTCTAGGATGTTTACCGATTGTGAGTTTTCATGCAATAAATAGACATATCCATAATGTGAAAAATCATCAATAATGGTGATAAAAATACTTTTCTCCACCAAGAGATCGAACATTAAAAGGCCCACATATATCCTCATGTATTGTTTCAAAAATTTGTGTGCTTATTTTGGCTGCTCACTTAACTGTGTGTCTTATGTGTTTTACTTTAATACATTCTACACAAATTCAAAGATCAGTAAAATCACAATTAGGGAGGATTTTCTTATTTACTAATCCTTATGTTCTTTCTTTAGATCTATGACCCAAATGTTTATTCCACAAGTAAGTTGATGATTCATCAACAAGAACACATTTAGTACCAACATTATGATGCAAGTTTAATAGAGTTTCAGTAAAGAGAGTATCAAGCTTTAATTTGTACAAACCATCACAAAGAATACCCGAACCAATAAAAAGATTTTGTTTAAACAAAATAAAACATCCATTCCAAAATTTAAAAGAGTATCTAGCAGTATCAAGTTTAGACAAGGAAATCAAATTGCGAGAAACAAAAGGAACATAAAAGGTCTAAAGAAGATCTAAATGATGTCCAGTGTTTAAAATTAAATGATAGGTTCCAATGGCTTCAATTGGATCTTTGACTTGTTTTCTCATAAAGATAAAATAATTCATTAGGGATAGTGGTTTAGGTTGTAAGGAATCGCTTTCCTTTCGAACCATGCCTTACATTTTAGGCATTCCTTCTGATATTGTCTAATCTTTCCACAGAAATGGAACTTATCCTTGCTTGGTACCTTCTTATGGATTTTGGCAGAGGAATGATTTAACTTTGATACTCTTTGCTTGTCTTTTCTAACACCTTTCTCATTTCTTTCTAGCTCCTTTTTGACCTATGAGATTTGCTCAATGAATTCTTAAGCCTTGCTTTCTCTTGAATGTGCATACTTTGCAATCCATGCACATTCCATTTATCCTTCAGAGTGTTATAGTTCATATGAAATGGACGTAGTCGGGAGGTAAGGAGTTAAGGATGAACCTTACTAAGAAATTTCCATTCACTTCCATTCCCATGGTCTTTAATTTTGCTACTATATTCATCATTTCAATGATATGCTCGTTCATAGTACGAGAACCATCAAACTTAATGGTGGTTAAGGTACCCATTAGTGTCCAACGAGCGACTTATCAGCTGACTTCGGCTAGGAGCATCCTTCCACAAACTTCATAAATTCCTTAGCACTTTCAGTTTTCTTAATCGTGGACTTGATATTGTTTTCTATAAACATTCGCATAAACATAAGCTCGGTTTGTTATATCCATCCCAAGCTTCATAGGAAGACCTATGTTCAACGCTGCTAGTAGTAGTAACTACAGCCTGTTTCTTACTTAAGAGTGCCAAATCAAGATCCAGCACATAGAGGTGGAACTGAACTTATTTAGACCATTCAGAGAAATTAAGCCCATTAAACTTAATAACAGACATGGCTTGTGAATATAGAGAAACAGCAACAGATGCCGCAAAAATATATAAAAATACACTTATATATTAATGCGTTGAGTAACAAACTTAAATCTATAACACAGTTTCAAATTCAGCCAAAAAACACAAAGTGTATATTGAAGTTCTCCTTTGGGTGATGCAATAATATGCAATAAAACAAAAATAATTGATGCTCAATAAATTTCATATAATTGGCAATTAACATGCTTCAGTTAGATATGTTTGCTTGGATGTGCAAAACATACCTAACAAAGCACGTCAATATACCTCGGCAATGTTCATAGGTTATAAAATAATTGATCAACCTTTGGGCAATCCAAAACATTTTATAACTATGACCTCAATATACTCATAACAAATCTTTAAAATTATACATAAATCATAATGTCATTTACCCATACGCATTACATCAACATGAGTAAATGAATTTCTTTAATTTAACATTTATAAACCTTTCCACTTTGATGACTAAAAAATTACACAAAATGTAAATATCAAATTAAACTACCATTATACAATTCATATGCATAAATCCTTAATTTTTGATTACTTTGGTGACCAACAACGTATAGTATAATCATTTTAATTCAAACAGCATATTAATAATACACTAATTCAAATGGCAGCATACATGTATTGCGAACATAATCATAAGACATATATAATTCATATATATATATATATTAATCATTATAACACTATACTATAATCCAAAACATTACATACAAGCCGAATTGTTATAACAATAAAATAATACAATCTCTCATTATGTGAGACAGAAGTAAGCATACATCAAACATTTAGCATAATTTAAAACTTTACAATTAAGTTATTAATTAGACGTACGAAAAGTTTCAAAGCTTTTTTTTAAATGGGTAATTCTTTATTAGGGCTAAACACAGCCTAGAGTTGAGACAGCCCATGGTCGCACATACAAGTAAAAGCAACTCAAGTACAAACTAAAACATTCCATCTTTACAACTTTACAGAACAAAAAATCTTTATATATATATATATCACAAATTAATATCAAAAATTGCAAACGAACAACGATAAAGGAAAAAAATCAATCGAGAAATACAATAATATAGTATATTTGGATAAATTTAAAATATATCACAGCAGAGGAAAAAATAAATAAGTCATGGAAAATCATTGAGTTCTGAACCTAAGCTCTGATATCGCATGTAAAGTCTTAATTTTTAGATCAACAAGGATAAACTAATTTTGCACAAATCATAATAAGCTAGATCAAAATCATAATAGGCTAGATCTAAATCACAATAGGCTAGATCTTTGAACAAAATGATTTTCATAATTACATAATAAATTAGGAGCGTGTACCTTGATTTATAGGAAAACATTTAATTTCTAGTGAATAATTGCCTAGGATTGTATTTCTTCCTCTTGATCTCTTTAGTTTGACAAGCTTTGTTGATAGAGAGGAAAACTAGATGAGTGGGTGAAGAGAGTGCCAATCCTATTAGGGTTTTCTATTCTTTATATACACCTACCATCAAGGTGTTAATAGGAAAATAAATTTTTATCCACCAATAGGAATTATTCTCTTTATTGTATTAAACTCAACTATAACTTTTCACTTGGAACGATTAATTACCCACTTGGCTCACATATGAGCTTATTGGTAAGTCCGACAAGCTCGACCCTTAGCACTAAAATATGTAATTGACAATGACATATATTGTAATAAAATATTATGAAAAAAGGTAATATTAAGGGAAAAAATATGACCTGTTTCTTCATGGATCTGACTTGATAAAATGGACGATCGACGAAGCTTCTTAAAATTATTCTATTTAAGTTACCATTACATCTAAACTGAGTGGAAATTCAATGTCAAATCAATGTTACAATTAATTTCAATGATGTTGGCCAAGAAGGGAATTGAATTAGTAAAAAGTTACATGAGTTGAAATTGTAGTAGGTAAATCACAATTAATTAAGAAGGGTTTAGGAATAGTGCTTATGCAGAGAAATGTAACAACCCGCCTTTTCAACCCCCAATCGTCGACACTAATACATCTACGGTGTTCATGTGTTCAGCATCCAAGTTGTAGCGACTCGTGGTTTTTGACCCTCAAAAATCAACATCAATACGTTCATTGTATAGCATGCCATATTCAAGTGCCGGAAATACCGATTGATAGGAGTAAAGAAGAAAAAGATAGAAGAAGAAACATAAACAACACATAGAATTTCACAAATCATGGTGGAACGATATATAATAGATAATAGCAGATTTTTATACAAAAGAATCTGTAGCTATTATTATACATACAAACATCAAAGTACCACAATCAACAATCAATTTGGACAACTATAATAACTCGTCCTCACAAATACTGAATATACAACATGACTCATACAGTGGAAATAACCAAGTACGTATAATACGCCTAAGAATCCTCCAGCTCGTCTCCTAAGCTCCATAGCATCCTAACCTGAATCTGTAATACTCGGTCTGACCCGAGTATTATAATTTAATAACACTTGAGTCAGTCTGGAAAACCAGCATGAGAAAACACACTCAATTTGAATTATTACTGTTATCAAAATTCTTTGAAAATAAAAGTATCTTGTAAGACCATGCCATACATAAATACGATGAGTTTTTACCTTACGATAACCAAAACATTTTGTATCAAAATCATCTGATATTATAATAGTTTCTATAGAAAATAAATTATAAAATAGCTGAAATGCTTGCATCTCATGTTTTAGCATATTTGTTATACAATTAAAACCGTACAGGCTTGTAGTGGATATTAGATTCCATACAATAATAGGGCTACTGGGGTACCGCCCGCCACAGTACACCTCTAGAAAAATGTATCAAGATCGAACCTATCGATCCCTGCCAACACAAGACCGGCCTACCTCTTACTGGATAATACTGAATATGATCACCACCAATGGGCTTCGAAACACAACGAATGATGGATAGTAATGATGATAAATGTCCACTCTAGATGAGTGATGATCATACCCTAATGGGAGCGACCCACATAGCCTTGCTGCATCTCCCATGTTTTATCAATTATCGGTTGATGAAGTTTGAGGCTACGTATTACCTTAAGAATAACATTCATTCTTGGAATGCTAACACTACCTTCTAGGCAATGATGCAATGATAGCATTCATTCATACAAGTTATCCTGGGTCTGGACAAACAAAATCCTCCAAGATCACCGTCTTCATTATCCTCACGATATCATAATTCATAACGCGCAAATCAGATCGAAGTGGTTTTCGCATAAATCCGATCCCAGTCTCTTCGAAACGATTAACGAATTTGGCCAAATTTGATAGTCGGTTATTTAACTATCAAATAACATACATAAAAAGTCACTAGGCCCATATTATAAATCATTCAAGATATTTATTTCAATATATCTTTACAAGGATATATATTTAAATCTCTTTCAATATTCCAATATTTGAAAACCGTTTCCAATTCTTACATCCATAACAGGATATTTTTCCAACCATATCAATACATAGAAATATTTCCAAATCCCATTTTATAATTCATTACTTAGAAAATATATTTCTATATAAATCATCCCGTAGTTAAAATACTTCTAAAACCTTCCATTCCAATATTTCGGAAAATATTATAAGTCTATTTTCCAAAATCATTTCAAATATCAACACTTAAGAAATATTTCGTAACTTATCTTATAAATCTCCGGAATTTTCACTAATTCCTTTTTACAATTTCCAAAATTGATTATACTCATATATAATCTCGTCTAACCATTTATAACTTCTTTTATGAATTCAGATTCATTTTTCGAAGTTCTTATATCTAACATTTCGGAAATTTCCTTAAGTTTCCAAAATTCCGTTATAAAATTTTTCTTTATAAAATCACATCTGCTTAAATAAATCCAATCACAAATCTCGAGAGAATTTATAAATAGAAACCCAATCACTTACTTTTAAATTCTAAATATAATAATAATAATAAGTATTTTTAAAGAATAATAATTTATTTTCAAACGTGTTTAAGTAATTATTTAAAATATCAACACACTTTTTGAAGACCATGAAAACTGATTTCCAACTCATTTAAATAATATTAATCGACTTACAAAGTTTATTAACTTTCCCAAAATATTTTAAATACAAATAACAGTTTTAAAACAACACTGTTTAATAAATAATCTCCTTTTTAAAAACTAACTTTACTTCTCAATACCCAATCCATTTTAAAATTTTGATATAACCAATTTCACTCTATAATCTCTCTCAGTTTATACACATCGATTTACGATTCCAATTTCATAACCATTTCCCGTTCTCCAAATAGAATCCACTATTTCTCTCTTCCTAATCCAAATTTCCATATCTCGTTTTTAAATCCACGCTGTGGACTTATACTTCTAATTTATCAATCGATAATCATTTCACACTATTTATAACATCGGTTATAAATTTATAATTTCTGATTTTAAATATCCTTACTTATAAGATCACCTTCAGCTCTATTTTTTTGATAAATCTCATTAGTTACCAAATTCATTCAAATACCTATTTAAATCCTTTCCTAATTTCGTCGATTTATAACCATCTCATTCTATTTATAAATATTGTTAATGAGTTCATAAACTCATTATTGGTTTTTCCCTTGATAACAGGTTCATATTATAAAATCCAGTTATAATCGAGTTCTATTTAAAATTCCATTTAGAAATCTATTTCTTAATAAATCCCAATTATAATTCAAATCCATTCAAAAACTTGATTTCAACTTTTATTTTATAATTTTTTCAGAAATACCATCAAAATCTATAGTTTCAAATTCCTTATATAGATTAATTTCAAAAACATTTATTCGAAATCACTTTACGAAATAGCTAAGTAAATTCTGAATCGAATCCTTTTATTTAATTCAAATCTTTCCCTTGTTGAATATTCCAATTCAATATAAAATATTTTTATTTCCAAAATCGCCTTTGAATTTCTTTTCTTTTTTTATTCAAAAATATTATTTATGGTATTTAAAATACCAAAATTTAGGGCCAGTGCTACTATAACATCTAATTAGTCAAATCACACACAACAATCCATATAGATTATTCAACCGCATCATATATCACCATATATGTAAAACAAATCAATATATTTGAGGAATCCATTTGGATCCCTCCAACCTGTTTCCCTGCATCCACCAATGTTATATAACATAAAATACCAATCCCTCTTCGAGGCGAGATATCGCGGTAATATAAGGTCATCTGCTATTATGCGGGACGCATAGTGTCTCATCCGCTCCAATCGATAGGAAATATATCCAACTACTAATATATACTACTATATATAATATAACATTCAATTGATAATAATTTATCAATTCAACCAATCAACCAATAATTTAATTTTAACAATATAAATTTAAAAAAAGTTTACCAAATGAGTGAGATTTTCTCACCTTGATTTTCGAATCTGTTAATTGTTCCAATTCCAAATTTATTCCATTGCATAGTGTTTTGTCACTACGATCCAACATGACTCGTTTCCTAATTTTTGGACCTCGTTTGAACACGATATGGATTAACAAACTTTTAAATAAATTAAACTAAAATTAACTTAAATTAAATAATAGTTTAAAAATTAATACCCATCAGTTAATTATCCTCCTCACCCTCACGTACTTCCCAGGTTGAGAAACCTATAGCCGCCACCCTCTACCCAATTTCCATCACCGCCTCAGTGCATCAGAGCAAGACCCAACACCCCAGTACGAAGCGTCGACCCTCCCTTTACCTGACGACGTCGCCCTTGGCCAAAAAGCACGACCTCCCCTCATTGCAGCTTACCCTCCTCGTCGATCCTTCCCCCCCCCCCAGCGTCGAGCTTCTCCCAGTTCATGATAATTGAATAGCCGAGCACAGTCGCAGATCGATTCCATCGCCCTAAATTGTAGTTCGATCCCTTCCAACCTCCAAGCGTGGCGCCCCACGCCATCACGATTTTCATCGTGACTTCGTCGCTTTTGAATCGTTTTCGTTTCGAGAATCAGACTTTTTTTTTCGTGAAACGTCTTGATCGACATTAGGATGAAAAGAAATGAGGTCTCGTATTGTAAACAGGGAAGGCAGCTCGTATCAGAAAGTAGGGTGGCTGGGTAGGTTGGGTTTTGATTTTTGATTTTTCTTAATATTATTTAATCACAAAATATCTTGTTTATATATCTTAAAATCCCAAACTCCGATCGAGGCGTGCAGTCTGGCGTTCCTAATGTTATACCCTTATTTCGAACGAAATGGAATAAGTTTCGAGACCTAATTCGATCGTATATGGTAGATAGCTTTTTGAACCCAATTAAAATATTAAATTTTCAATATTAATTTCAACGAGTTTCTATTTCGTACGACCAAACGGTAAATCTAATCGCTAAGAAAATTAAAATCCACTAATAATACACTATTACAGATCCAATGGAATTGGTTTCGTCGAATTCCGAGACCGTGCCACGGATCTCTATTTTTATGCGTCGATTAAATCGACGATTTCAAAAGAATGACGAAATCACTTGAAATTTTAGTTTTTAAAAACTTACTAACTAAATTCTAATTCAAATAGAATTTATATAAACATTTAGAAATCATTTCAATTCCTATTCAACTAAAATTCCAATTATTCACCATTTTCGTATTTCGATAAATTGCTATATTTGAAAATTTAAATCCATTCTATAATCCTAACCAAAATCTTCATATTCAAAAATCAATTTTATATTCCAAATACAACATTTAAAACCATTTAAATATTCAAAATTAAATGATGGAAAATCCAGGTCATTACACAAGTACCTAAAAGATAGTTTGTTAGGGTAAAACTAAAATGGAAATGAAAATAGAACAAGAAAAAAGAGAACACAATATCAAAATCTCAGAGCGGAACGACAACATATAATATCAAAAGATAATACAAATTGTCACATTAAGATACATAGCATTTCAGAGTTATAATCCTAAGCACTATCATCAGCTTAGATAGTTGTAACAGTTTGTCCTCACAAATGCTAATATATATATATACATAATAGTAATGCAGCGGAAATAAGAATACTATGATAGGTGAAGCACCCAGCTCGTCTCCTCGAGCTTCGAAGAACATCTATGAAAACTTGCCTTTCCCAGACTACTTGAAAGAGCAATCATGGAAATAATGGAAATATTAAACCATAAGTTAGACATAAGTCTGGTATGAGAAACTCAAGCAATATGTGATCAACATATAAGATTATTTTTGAGACAGCACGGAATGCCATAACGATTATCCCCTCTAAAGAACCAACATCTAACAAGCACATAAGGTGATATAATAGATAATGTCTAGGGTGTAGAATATAAATCAGAAAATAGCACTGCCGCTTACATCTCACGACACAACAATATTAAAGTACAACTAAAACCGCCAACGTTAGAATAATGGATTATCCATGGAGACATCCCAGTACATTGAGGCGGATCTCCATGACAAGGATCAGAAACTATCTTTTGAGTGTCGTATTTCTCTAGATAGAATATACCATATGGTAAACTTAGTAGGCCCCATCCCGAAGGCATGTACCAAATATCATCAACTCCGCGGGCCAACATATAAAAAGCATATCTAGATATGGAGTTGATAATACCCTTGAGGTTAGCTAATCCCTCAGTCTATGCATCATACTCTGTCTTTAATAATTTACCGATGGTGAAGACACATTCAGCTTCTCAACACATGAGCCTTCATCACTCGAACATATCTCAAATCTCTCTCTGTATTCAAACATCTTGAATAGTCCATGAATCTCTACAAGGATTCCAGCATAAGTCATCTGACAAATGCTAAGATCTCTCCTTTGGACTTAACCTCAAGATAGACAGTTTAGCTCTATAGCATGAGTCTAAAATATTAACACCGACCTCTCCCTCGGACTTAACCTTAGGTTCACTACAAAAATACATTGATATAGAGACTGAAAAATTCAGTCTTTTACTAAGCAATTCAGTCTTTAACTAAAGTTTAAAGACTGATTATATACTGAAGTGTTCAGTCTCTGATTCCCAAGTCCCAAAAACAATTTGTCACTGAAATTTCAGTCTTAAGATTTAAAGACAGAAATTCGGTCTTAAATAGTTTTAAAGACTGAGTTTTAAAGACTGAAATGTGGTATCTGATCAGTCTCAAATTATATATATATATATGTATGTATATATATGTATGTATGTATATATATGTATGTATGTATGTATATATATGTATGTATGTGTGTGTATATATATATATATTTATATATAATATTGGAACTAATTTCATGTCACCGATGGAACATCAAACAAAGCAGTTAATATTTTCCTTTACTTGAACTCGACTTTGAACATATAATAAAAAAGTATAGATAATCACAAATTTTGGGAACTTTTAAATGCATCACAAACCAGCATTTACATAAATAACCGCAACTTAAAAATGTATTTCTTATAAATTCACTGGAGTTTTCAATTAGACTTTGCATGGATAACAAATCTACCTTACTAATTTCATATAGATATATACCCATCAGAGTGGGCACAAAGAGTACAACCATTATTTTACAATGAAACTTTGAACATAAATTCTTAAACTATCAATCTACCAAAGCAGTAGAATATGCAAAGTTAGTGAAACCAATAATGCACATGAGCTTCGTTATTTGTTCAAACTTAGCACAGCAAGAGAGGACCTTCAACTCATCTTGTTAGCCCAGCCATGATAATTCAAAAATGTTCAAGTCGTCTCCTTAATGGCTCTGCTCAATAGGAATAGCCCTTTCATAATAAACACTTCTTACAATAATCATAGGTATGGCAAAATAAAATATGTATAACATCTAAGAGTTAGGCGTAATCTAAGAATCAGGTTTTCATTCCTCAACACATTTACAGTAATTTTGTACGGAAAAGGGGTAATTCTCTTATAGTCCACCTATTTGGTAGGTGTCACTATTTGGTAGGCGTCTGTACGTACTATTTGCATTTCAAATGGTACATAGAACTAGTTTGGAAACCAGTTGAGCATTTCGGAATATATAGTAGACCTAGTGGTCTATTTTTGGTCAGATTTGAAAATAAAGAGGATCTTAATATAATTCAACAAGGGGGACCTTATAACGTTTAATTCTTGAATTATGATATCAAAAGTGACACATAGGGATGAAATTTACATAAGGATATCTAACTTTTGTGCTTATCAGGATTAATTTATTCAATTTAAAAAATTATTTGTGATAAAGGGACTATCGCTCTTCTAGCAACGTATAATATATGCTAAAGTGTTGGTTGAAATCAATATGGATATTGAATTCTTGGACGAATTTAAAGCAGAAATATATAATGGTGAAGTTGTTGCCAAATTTGATTATAAACCACACAAAATGTGTGCAATATTACGTTTTTGGTCATGCAACTAATAACCGTTTTACCAAAACATCACAAGTTGAAGACCAAAACCAAAACCAAAACCAAAACAAAACAGTCTAGACTAAGAACATAGTAACAGTAGCTCTTATACGGCGGCTCATGGACAGTCCAAAACCAACAAGCATGTACACTCAGATTCAACAAATGACAGATTCAACAAGCATGCACATGATTTGATGCATGACATTTATATCCAAATAAATCGCTTAATATATTAGCAATCTCTTGAATAGTACCTCTGTATGTGTGCCAGGTTGAGTTGCTTTTTTGGAAGTCAAAGCTTCGTTTACTTCAACCATGATATTGAATAGGGTAGGCAGATGATAATTTTTAGTGATTCCTTTCTTCTTTTTATGGTTTGTGTGTGTGGGTACTGAAGGAAAAGGGATGAAGATGGGTTCTATTTCAATTTGGGGAGGCGGTTGTAGAGTAGTAAATTTATCGTGATGAAGAAGTTATATGAAGCATGACCATAATTAAAGGAGGTAATGGAGCATTTAAGTGTATTTAATAAATAAAAAGTTGCTTTAATTTCGGCTAATATAAAGTTAATCAATCGATTCAATCCCAAACACTATCAAATGGATCAGTATATTTAACCATTGGATTCAGAAAGGAACAAAATCTAAACCGCTGAAATTTCAGCTACTTGTTGAAAGAATAAATTAAAAATTGAAATTTAGTTTTTAATTAATCTTAAATTTTAAAGACAGATTAAAAACTGGTTTTCAGTCTCTAGTATCCAGAATTAAAGACAGAATTTCTCAGTCTTGTATCAGTTTTTAATTAAGGACTGCAAAATTTCTGTCTTTAGTTTCAGTCTTTAACTAAACATTTTTTAGTAGTGGTTGGACAGTTCAACTCTATAACATTCCACTTCACAACTACTTCCAAAATATAGACTTGTATATTAGTTTTGAAGTGGTATTCGATAAGTAAAACACTTACCGGTCTTGGACTCTTCGAAAGTAATTCGATGAATTTCAAGTAAACTCAATTTTGGTTCTTTTAGAAGTAAAAAACTATATAAAGAGGAGTCCTCCCTAGGGGATCTTGTGTATATAAGTTCTTAAAGATAGAGACATTTTATACCAATTCTCCTCCCCGGGGAATCTGAAATCGTATGAAGCCGTAAAGCTATTAGATACTTTCTAAGTTAATATGGCCAATTTTGATAGTCGACTAATCGACTATCAAGTACAAATAGACGATCATAAATGGAAACCAGTTCTCGTATACTTATTACATTTTTAATCTTTTCAATTTACATTATCCCTCGATCAAGAATGAAGCCGGTAGGTTAGAGCACCGTTGCTTCTAAACCCTACTCGAACATCGATCTTAACTCTCACAGATAGATAAGCCTACTTCATCGGCTTTTAGTGCTAAGTATATGACTAAATACTTTTCATAAACAAGCAAACAAACAAAGCACGATTAAGTCACATAATGCCCGATTAAGTCACACAAACCACGATTAATTCAAACAAAGCAGCTTTTAATTCCTTTTTATTTAATTAATTCTTTTATTAATTAATACTACTTTTTGTAAATACTTGTATATATATTTAAAATACCTTTACAAAAGATGTTTACTTGTATACTACTATTACACTATTTATTTATATTCTTTTACTATTCGTTTATACTTTTTCAATACTTAGAAATGTATCCATATTCTTATTCTAAATTGTATAAGAATATCCACAAATGTTAAACAAGATTTCACATTTTCACAAGTATACTTTTAATGGGTTAAAAGCGAATGTCATTAAAATATCGTTACTATAAACCCAAAACCATAAACAATTTCACCTATAATTTTCTTTAAAACAATCTTTTTAAAGATCTAATTACTTTACCAAGTATAATAAAAAAGGGTTAATAACAAATGTTATTAACACATTGTCACAACAAACCTAAAACCATTCCATACTTGTCGTTATCTTTAAAAACGATCAATTATGGATCTAAGTATATATAAACTTACTAAACAAGGTAATATATTTTTTAATTAACTTTACTAAACCATTTATTATAACACACGGGTTATAATCCAAACTGCCTTTTTGCCTTTCTAAAAGACTTACTTACTTTTCCAAAACTTATATATTTACTAAAAACCTTTTAAATGATATATATATATACCAAATTATTTATAAAGATATGATATTTAATGAAATTCTAAAAACAATTTAAAAGATATTATATTACAAAAGCTTTTTAATACTGTAATAAAATAATTAACAAATATTTTTTAAAAAACTATATATACTTAAAATACTTTTAATATGATTTAAAACATTTGTTTAAAATATACTTAAGAATACTTAATTTATAAATTTATTAAAAACCATAAAAAACGTGTTTTCTTTTAATTAAAATAAGTTTTCTGCTTTAATAATTCACAATTAATTATAAAAATATATAAAAAATTCAAACCACTTTTACAATACTCTAATATAAGTTTAAAAACATCCGTAAAAAGAATGAAGTGAATACTTTAATTCAAATTCATTTCAAAGCAATTTAAAGTCTCAAATAAAAAATACAGCATTTTCCAAAAAGCTGTAAAAACTCTCTACGGTAGTTCAAAAACGTTCCAAAGCAGTTAGAGTTAACAGAACAAAAACTGTAGCAGTTATAAAATGCTGTAAAAATTCTTTGAAACACCTTAAAACATTTCAAGCAAAATTCCATCTTAAATATTTTTAAAGTTAAAAACAGTGGTTGCAGTAGTTAAAGAATGTTGCAAATGGGTTTTCAGTTACTATAGTGTTTTTGAAGTGCTACAGATGAAGGTTATAAAGAACTATGACCTGAGCCGGTTTTAATGAATAAAGTGATCGATTTTTGATATGGTAACAAATTTTTTAATATCCAATTTTTTATAACTAATGTACATATAATACATCACAAGCATGGAAAAAAACCATTAAGGATCTCTCTACAAATTTCTATAAAATATGTCAAACACAAGGCATTTCCAAAGTGTGTTTATAGCGACTATCGCTATAAAACCACTTTCAGATCAAGTCTGATTCGAATAAAAGTCTAACCAAACTTTATGTGCTTAATCTGTTTCAAAGCTATGCACAAGTCATAGAAAGTTATACAAGTCGAAACACATAAATTGCATATGCTATTTGCTTTTCAAAGCAAGAATCACAAGAGAATATGCAATAATATATAGTCAAACTAAAGCTATAATATAAACAAGCATTATACTCTTCATAAACATTTTAAATGGTGAGTTTTCTCACCCATTAACTAATTACAACCATGCTAAAGCCTTGACCAAGCTTCCTTCTTCCTACTCAACCAAACAACCATCAAAATACCTTCCTACCTCTCACTTGCTCTCGGCCTTAGCTTGGAATGGCCTAGAATGCTCAAGGCCATGGGAAGTTTGGGGGTGTTGTGCTCAATTTCTTTCATCTTTGACTTGCCAATATGTGTTGTAATGTTGTTGTAGGCTTATATAAAGAGTTTGGGTTGAATTGGAGTGCTTTAAATAGATTTGATCTTAGGAAATTATGAAGAGAAGAGAGTGAAGACAGCTTGTTTTAATTTTGTAAAAATGTAAAAGTGATCAAATGAGCTATGCATGCCTTGATATAGGCTTCAAGTTGTGTTGCCTAAGCTTCCTCTCACCCTCCATTTCTGGCCAAGGAAGGCTCACCCTTCCATGTGCCTATCATCTCACCTTTCCACCTCCTTTACTTAAGCCTTAAGTAAATGAAAACATCTCATTCCTTTCACACCTATCCACCTATCATAAAGGCTTCTTTACAGTGATTTAGTGCAAATTATTTTTATTACTAATTAATGATCTCCTAAGTTATTTAGTAAGTTTGAACAACTGTTACAGAGAAAAAAACAGTTTATCGATAAAACGATTTTCGGTCACATTATCGATATTTTTTTGAAGTGTTTATTTTGGTAATCATTTTTCAAAAACAAATTTACCATCATTGGTTATTATGTAAAAGGGGTTAATAAGGTTATTAAATTAATTTAATCATATTAAATCCAATATTAAAATATTTAAATAATTCAAATACGAAGTGTTCAATCCAGATCATTATAAGAAAGAGGGGTTTTTGTTGATGCGGTTCAAATGAAATCTATTGGTATAATGGGAAAAAATTTAGGAGGAACGTGTCGAAATTGAGCAGGTGTGCTGTATTTTAAAGAGAGAGAAATAAGTAATGCGCAATGTTTAGTTTATGCTTTTAAGTTTAAGTAATAAATAGATAGTTTGCAACAAGTACAAAGTTTTATCTCACTTTTCATTGCATCATTTTCTTTGCACTCCATCTACGAATACAGTGTTGAATTTGGATGATTCAAATATCTGTTAAAGAGGAAAGAAATTGATTAATTGATTCAATCAAATCAATTAATTTAGTTGGTATATGGAAGGATATTTTGAAGGAAATCAATTAATTAGTCAATTTGTTATATGAAGAAAGAAATTGCTGATGGAGATTCAATCAAGGAAAATTATGGAAACCAATCACCATTATCCATTTACGTAGAAATTAAATCATGGATATTTGGAACATAATCTGTAAATTATTTTTCTTAATCCCTAAGTAACTCCTTCATTGAGTCTATTTAAATGAAGGAATTACATCTTCATATGACAAGCAAAGTGTAGTATCCACCATAATTCTCTCCTCTCTTGTACTCTTTTCTTTAATGAAATAAAAAGTTGTTGGGTCTCCGTGGACGTAGGATATTCATATTCGAACCACGTTAAATCTTCTGTCTCTTATTTCTGTTATTTTTCTGTGAGACTGCATAATTCTTTTACTGTCATTGGTATCTAAATAGGCAATACTAGGTCTTGATTTGAAATCGCTTCCGCAGCGCACCGTGGTGTTGAATTGTTATCAATCATCAATTTTTCACTACAGTTTGGTATCGGAGCTAGTGTTATTGCTCCTGTTTGGATATTAATGGCTACTTCTAGTAAGTCTGTTGGTAGATCTGGTGTCAATTATGGAGTAACACGTTTTGACGGAAAAGGAGATTTTGGTACTTGGAAGATAAAGATGGAGGCTGTATTGAAGAAGGAGAAGACTTTTAAGATAATTTCTGCGCCTGAGAAGCTGAAAGAGTTAGATAGTGAAACTTTAGAAGAGATGGAAGATGAAGCCCTAACTACCATCCAACTAAGTCTTTCAGATGAGGTTCTTAGAGAATTTTCTCAAAAGAAAACAGCAAAGGAATTATGGGATGCATTATCTGATGCATATCAGGATAAGTCTCTCACTAACAGAATAATTCTACAACAACAACTCTATTCGTTCAAAATGAAGCCTGGAGCTGATCTCATGGGGCATGTGGATGCCCTAACCACCTTAGTAATGAATTTGAAGGCAGCAGAAGTTGAAATTACAAATGAGGCTCAAGCAGTAATCCTTTTATGTTCCTTGCCTAAGGAGTACACTGCTTTTGTTAATTCTATGATTTATGGTCGTAGTAAAATTAGCCTATCTGATGTTAAAGCTGGACTTCATAATGAAGTGTTGAGGGATAGATTAGCAAGCACTAGTTTAGACAGTGATACGGAGGGCTTATCTGTTCAGAGAGGAAGAAGCCAAAGCAAGTCAAAATATGGTGGAGGTCGAAATAAATCAAGGTCTCAATCTAGGGGGCCTAATAAATTGACTTGCAATTATTGTAAAAGGCCAGGGCACTTTGTAGCAACTTGTCCCAAGCTTGAAGGTAGAAGAAGAGACCCAAAGCAAGCTTTAGCATCTACCGCTGAGAAGTCAGATACAGAGAGTGATACCGATGTGTTTACAGCTTCTGGCTCTTCTAGGAAGAGCAACCTATGGCTGATTGATTCTGGCGCATCCTATCATATGACACCTGATAGGAACTGTTTCTCCACTTACCGTGAGATTTATGGAGAAGTTCTGATGGGCAATAATGCTTCTTGTCGTATGATTGGTGTTGGTAGTGTGAAGGTTAGAATGTTTGACGGTGTTATTCGTACTATTACAGATGTTAGACATGTACCTGATTTGAGAAGAAGTTTGATATCTATTGGGGCTCTGAGTAGGCTTGGTTTGAAGATTGTAGTTGAAGGAGAGAAGATGAAAATATCAAAGGGTTCTATGATAGTTATGAAAGGAGTAAGGGCAGGAAATCTTTATCTTTTGAAGGGCACTACTGTAGTTGGCGAATCAGCATCTGTTACTTCTGTTGATTCAGACTCTTCCAGATTATGGCATTTACGGATGGGTCACATTGGTGAGCGCAGCATGGATGAGTTGATAAAGCGAGGTTTGATTGATGGTGTTCATCATTCAAAGCTTGGCTTTTGTGAAGAGTGTGTTCTTGGGAAGCAGACGAAGATTTCTTTTGGTACTGGAGAGCATAAGGCAAAGGCTGTCTTAGAGTATGTTCACACAGATGTTTGGGGACCTTCCCCTTGCCCCTCCTTAGGTGGAGCCAGGTATTTCGTTTCATTTATAGATGATTTCTCTCGTAAAATTTGGGTATATTTTCTACAGTCAAAGAGTGAAACTTTTGACAGGTTTCGAAAGTGGAAATCTACAGTTGAGAAGCAGTCAGGAAAGAAATTGAAAGTTCTCCGTTCAGATAACGGCGGTGAATTTGTATCACAGGAATTCATCGATTATTGTGAGTCTGAAGGTATTAAGATGCATTACACCACACCTGGCGACCTTCAGTCTAATGGAGTTGCTGAAAGAATGAATCAGACATTATTGGAGAGAACTCGTTGCCTCAAATTGACTGCAAAGTTGAAAAAGGGATTTTGGGCAAAAGCTTTATCTATGGCGGCTTTCCTCATCAACCGCACACCTTCTACCGCCATAGACATGAAGATCCCAGAAGAAGTATGGAAAGGAGAGCCTGTTAGCTATTCATTCCTCAAAGTGTTTGGTTGTCCAGCTTACGTACATGAGAGCAGAGGAAAGCTGGAACCTAGAGCTCGCAAGTGTATCTTTCTAGGTTATAGAAAAGGAGTGAAGGGATATAGATTGTGGTGTCCTATTAGCAGGAAGATTGTTACCAGCAGGCATGTGACTTTTAATGAGAAGGCTATGTTGAAGGTGGAGCCTTCCTCATCAGATGACAATGAGAGGACAAATGAAGAATACCAAACACAAAGTAAGTCATCTACTGTTCCTTTTCATAGAAATTCTGAAGGTGTTTCTGATGACACCGTGGTTGATAAGGAAAGTACAGAAATTAGGACAGAGGATCAGACTCAAGGTGGAGCTAGTTCAGAGATCAGACCTGTTAGACAGAAGAAGAAGCCTAATTGGCTTAATGATTTTGTTGGATTGAGCATCGAAGACATTGACTTCGATGACATGGCAACATATGCTTTGAATGTTGTCCATGACGAACCCAGAGATTATAGAGACGCTATTGCTTCAGTTGACAGTTCCAGTTGGTTAGTTGCTATGGAAGAGGAGATTGAATCTTTGCAGAAAAATCATACTTGGGATTTGGTGCCTCTTCCCACCAACAAGAGAGCTATTGGTTGTAAGTGGATCTATAGAGTAAAAGACGGCGGCGATGGAAATTTCAGATATAAAGCAAGGTTAGTAGCAAAGGGGTATGTTTAGAAAAAGGGAGTTGAGTATCATGACATTTTTGCTCCAGTTGTTAGGCATACCTCCATTCGCATTCTATTGGCATTAGTGGCTCATTATGATATGGAGTTGGAGCAACTAGATGTCAAAACCGCATTCTTACATGGTGATCTGGATGAAGAAATTTATTTACGGCAACCGGAGGGGTTCATTGATAGTAGCAGGCCTGACTATGTTTGTAAACTTAACAAATCTCTATATGGACTAAAACAGTCACCTAGACTATGGTATAAGAGATTTGATAAGTTTATGCTTTCACAAGGATATTCTAGAAGCTTCAAAGACCAGTGTGTTTATTTCAAGAGATGTGATAATGATTTAATATATCTGTTGTTATATGTTGATGATATGTTAATTGCATCTCGGAGTATGGTAAGAATTATGGAGTTGAAAACTGAACTTAGCAAGGAGTTTGATATGAAGGATTTGGGAAAAGCACAAAGAATATTGGGAATGGAGATTTGTAGAGATAGAAAGCGGAGAGAGTTAAGGCCCACTCAAACGCAGTACATCGAGAAAGTCCTCGCTCGATTTGGAATGGAGAAAGCCAAACCGGTTGGCACTCCATTAGGCTCTCATTTTAAGTTGTCAAAAGACTTATCTCCCTCATCGGAAGAAGACAAGAGGTATATGGCTAATATACCTTATTCTAGTGATGTTGGTAGTCTTATGTATGCGATGGTGTGCACAAGACCAAATTTGGCCCATGCAGTGGGTGTTGTGAGTCGATATATGTCTAACCTAGGCAAAGAGCATTGGCAAGCTGTGAAGTGGATTCTTAGATATCTTCGAGGCACTTCTTTGGTGGGCTTGTTATATGGTGGAGTGGATGGTGACATCTTTCTTAGAGGATACTGTGATTCTGATTATGATGGGGATAGAGATGCTAGGAAGTCAGTGTCGGGCTATGTTTTTACACTTGGCATAGGCTCGATTTCATGGAGATCAAAGCTGCAGTCTATCGTAGCTTTATCGACTACCGAAGCAGAGTTGATATCGATTGTGGAAGCAACAAAAGAAGGATTATACTTACTTCAGTTGTTGGATGATCTTTCAATGGTGCAGCGGACAGTAGAGCTATTTTCAGACAGTCAGAGTGCGATTCAAGCTTATAGTTCACGGACAAAGCACATTGATGTTAGAGGTTTCTTTCTTATGCTTGAGGAAGAACGAAGCAAGATCAAATTGTTGAAAGTGAGTACTTTGGATAATCCTTCAGATATGATGACAAAGTCACTTCCTAAGGACAAGTTTGAGCATTGCTCAAACTTGATCAGTTTGATACCTGTTACTTGAGCGCCGTGGGGCGCTAGACCCAACAACTTATATGTCGATTGCTTGATGATAAGATGATGAAGAGAGATTGTTATATTTGAATCAAGGTGGAGTGTTGAATTTGGATGATTCAAATATCTATTAAAGAGGAAAGAAATTGATTAATTGATTCAATCAAATCAATTAATTTAGTTGGTATATGGAAGGATATTTTGAAGGAAATCAATTAATTAGTCAATTTGTTATATGAAGAAAGAAATTGCTGATGGAGATTCAATCAAGGAAAATTATGGAAACCAATCACCATTATCCATTTACGTAGAAATTAAATCATGGATATTTGGAACATAATCTGTAAATTATTTTTCTTAATCCCTAAGTAACTTCTTCATTGAGTCTATTTAAATGAAGGAATTACATCTTCATATGACAAGCAAAGTGTAGTATCCACCATAATTCTCTCCTCTCTTGTACTCTTTTCTTTAATGAAATAAAAAGTTGTTGGGTCTCCGTAAACGTAGGATATTCATATTTGAACCACGTTAAATCTTCTGTCTCTTATTTCTGTTATTTTTCTATGAGACTGCATAATTCTTTTACTGTCATTGGTATCTAAATAGGCAATACTAGGTCTTGATTTGAAATCGCTTCCGCAGCGCACCGTGGTGTTGAATTGTTATCAATCATCAATTTTTCACTACATACAGTAGTTACAACATTGAGAGGCTGCAACCAAATTCAAAATTCTGCTCCAATCATGTATACTTACTAAAATCGTGCAGATGCCTAATTTTATTGAGGAATGCTACGTCAACCTGCTCTCGAAACTGGATTTATATACAGAAGAAATCATAACCGATGAAATTCATATGGCCCTTGAAATATGTCCTTTATTTCTGCATCCGTGTAATTCGTACCTCAAATCGTCGGTCCCTGTATCATCTCTCCATTTTATTTGCCTTAAAATGAATCTTTTTTAAACTACATATTATAATTATATACCCATCAAAATTAGTATATCAGTCAAAGTTAGAAATATACAAAATGGCTGAGGGCCTGAGGTTTTGTAAAGGCAATTAATCTGAACAGTTGATTTAATGTTCAACATAGACAAACCTGGTATAAATCATTAAATTTATTATAAAATAAAAGCTGATCACAACATTATATAAAAAGAAGTTGCTTTGTTTGGATAAAATGCTAACAACGGCTGTAATAATACAACCGCGATTTGCAGCGGGTATAAAACTCCGGTGCAACTAGCGAGGAAATCTCACGCAAGTGTGAGATTGTCTCACATATCTTGAGGTACATATAGGAATACTCTATGCTATACTCTATGTTCAACTCAAGAGGTTTTTTTTTTTTTTTTGTTATTATTATTATTATTTTTGACGTTAATTTTTTTTATTTTAAAGTTTATCTCCCAGAAAAATTACCCTTAAAATTTCATATGTAGCAAAGGTTAGCCAAACAATATAAATATGAGCATCTCTACAAGTTAATTTTAGAAACAAACATTTTTCATATTATAAAAATAGTTATAAATATGAGGTAAGAGCCCTTAAATTTCAATGGTTAAAAGTAATAAAAAGATACATGAACAATGAATATTTAATTAAAATATTTTGGGGAAACCAGAAATGCTAAAGGAAGTCTAAAAAGCAGGATGCATAAAAAAATTATGTGAACTCCGCCAAAGATTTACTGTACCCTACCTCTTATGTCAATTCATATTGTCAGCGCCAACCCCATCTAATCAATAAAATCAACTTACCTTTTGTGTCAATAGAGACATCTTCCCAACCTTTCATAATCAAGAAAACAATAAAATATCGACATATAATAATCACTACATAAATACATGCATTCAATCAGAATGTTCAGTTGATCAAGATTCAACGGCTATGACCAAAGAAAGAAAGAAACCCAGAGACATTATTAGATACATTACCATTAGGCATAGGGAACTTTTGTAAACCATTAAGTTTCAAAATACTCAGCGTCCCTTGTTACAATATGTTATAAAATAAAAATTCTACCTTTAAGTATTAGAAAATTTTAGAAAATTTATGGAAAACTATGTATAATTCAAAAAATTTAAACTTTAAATATTTGTAAAATAAAAACAAAAAAAAAACTATTTTTATCATTAAAATAATTTGATTAATTAGATATATATTTTTTTTAAATAATTATTTTAATCGAAACTAAAAATTTATATGTGATTTAAAACACGTGAAAAAGTACTTTTCACGTATTAAATCCGAAAAATAAGCTCGCAACCAAATTTACACTTAGATATATCCAATCATTCACAACGTTAAAATGAATTTCAAATAACCGTTAGGCTCAATCCAATGTTGTTAAGTAGCCATTAAACCCTTTTCAAACACTTGCTTCAAACCCCTTTTCAATTATCTCTTCTTCTCTATTGTTAACCTTCATTTTCTCTTCTTCATTAGAAAGAGTGAATCTTCCCCTTCGTTTTTCAAGTTTGATTCTTTTTTTATTTTAGTTGTCTTAGGTTTTTAAATAGTTCCTTCTTTGTTTCGTTTGTTTAAAACATAATGAAAGGTGCCAACGAAAACAGACGTGTACTGAAGTCTGTACCCCTCAAAGAGAATGAGAACAGGAGAGCATTGAAGGATATCAAGAATTTGGTAAGTGTTGCTCCTCGTCAAAGTGTAGCTTGTAAGAAACCATTAATAGATCAGAGGAAGGCAGCTGTCCCACGTAGGACCAAGAAATACGCGGTTACATTAGCAATCGAATCAAATTCTTGTCATTATGAAGTTAAGCAAAAGCATGAGCTTTTTAATGAAAAACTTCATATTATCAATGCTGATATACCAATGGTTGAAGAACCAGAACAAATGGATAGGATAGTTGACATTGACAGCTGCGATTCGAAAAATCCATTGGCGGTGGTTGAATATGTTGAAGATATCTACGAGTACTACAGAAAAATTGAGTGTTCTGGATGTGTGAATCCTGATTACATGTCCATACAACTCGATATGAATGAAAAGGTGAGAGCTATACTTGTAGACTGGCTTATTGAGGTTCACTACAAATTTAAACTAATGGATGAGACACTCTACCTCACTGTAAACATCATAGATAGATTCTTATCGAGCCAAACTGTAGCTAGAAACAAACTTCAGTTGACTGGTATAACTGCATTGCTCCTTGCTTGTAAGTACGAAGAAGTTTACGTTCCTTTGGTTGAGGACTTGATTATGATTACGGATCATGCTTACAGTAGAGAAGAAGTTTTGTCAATGGAAAAACTGATACTGAAGACTTTGAAGTTTGACATGTCTGTGCCAACTCCTTATGTTTTTATGAGGAGATTTTTGAAGGCGGCTGAATCGGATAGGGAGTTGGAGTTACTTTCTTACTATGTAGTTGAGCTTTGTCTTGTGGAGTACAAAATGCTGAAGTTCAAACCTTCTATGTTGGCTGCATCTGCCATTTTTACTGCTAAATGCAGCTTGAAAGGTTTTAAAGAATGGAGTAAGACTTGTGAAGTGTATACCAGTTACACAGAAGATCGATTGATGGAGTGTTCGAAAATGATGGTTGATCTTCATAGAAAGTCTGGAACTGGGAAGTTAGTAGGAGTGTACAAGAAATATAGTTGTTCTAAATTTGGATGTGCTGCAAAATGCAAACCTGCACTTTTCCTGCTTGATGATGATTCAATTTCAAATCTCTAGGTGCAGCTATATACAATTACACATACATGATAAATTTATGGCGGATCATTTATACAGCAATGTAAACTGCAAATGTTTGGCAACTAAAGTTGCATGAACTTGAAACTAGTTTGTTCTTCTTCTTGTGTTGGTGTTTTGTGTGTGGAAGATAACGGTTTTGATGAGAGTTTTGTTATCCAATATTTGTCATATTATATATATATTATGATGTTAAATCTCAAGGAAAAATGGGTTTGAGTATAGATACAGAAAAAGGTTCATCATATATACAATACGCAAGTATTGTATGTTATATATATATATATATTTTGGCCATCATACAGTCTTCCATTCGAAAACAATAAGCCATTTAATATAACTTCTCAAATTCTGAATCATTTGCTATAGATTTGTCCACTGTCCCTTTTTTGTATAAAACTTTAATAGTGAGACCCACATTTAATTTAAAATGCTGAATTTCAAAGAGTATAGGAGGCACATGAGGATTGAGGACAGAGGAATTGATTGAGAAGGGCCCACTTGGTCTTGACAAGTAAACTAAAATTCATGGAGGATATCGCACACTGTTTGTGCATAATACTGCAATCGATGCAGCAAGGGAAGTAGTTGCAGAGCCTGGCTGTAGTTTCAGGTAGTAATTTCCCTCCGACATCAACACTACCGCACCTCCAAGCCTTCATCCCCTTTTGGAGAAGGTTTTTCCTTTCCGTTATGATTGCATGAACTAAATCTTGAGCGTTGGAGAATCTAATTTTATTATGTTGTTCTTCTATATTGGCGTGTTTGTCTTCCGACAACGACAACAATGAACTTCGTTTGCAATTCTGCTTTCAATACCATATTAATTTTCTTATTCAAGTTTTTCATCTCCGGATTCCAACTCCGGATTTTTCAGTGAAATTTTGCTTAAAGTCCAATAAGAATCTCTTTATTTCTAGTTTCCTTTTTCAAATTCCGACTCCGGATTACTAATTGCAATCACGCTTTTAATCATATAGGAACAATACAAGAAAACGATCATATTACAACCAGTTATTTATGACTTCGGCAAAATGCCAGTTGTAATAAAATGTTTTATAACAACTGGTTTTTTCTAACGGTTCACTACAAAACATGCTTCGTTTAGTGACCGTAGCTAGTGACGGCTAGCGACAGCTAAAAAAGGCGGCCGACGCTAGCCGTCGCTAAACGCGTATATACAGGCAAAGCCGCGAACCTGAAAACACAATCGCCCTTCCCCCAAATCAACTCAGCAAACCCCCTCCTCTCCCCCTCCGTCGACGCCCCAGCCGTTGTCCCACGACGCGAGCCGTCAATCTCCCTATCGCGAAAGGTACAACGCTCCAAAGCTCGAAGGGATGTTATTGCTCTTCAATTTCTACTTAATCTAGGTTTAATCAAAATCCTAATTTTGAAAATTGGTTGATTATATGTGATAGAAATTGATGATTCGGCGGTACTAGTTGTTGATAGTAACGTATTGATTGATTTGGGGATATGTTGAGAACCCTAATTTGGCAAATTAGTTAATTATGAGTTTGTTATTGTGTATTAGTTAATAATAATATTGTATTTGTTGAGTTGGTGATATTAATTAGTGGGTTGATTGTTTAATTTGTAATTAAAAATTAGGTTTATTTATAATTCGAAAATTAGTGTAAATTACTGATTGATATGCTAATGGATATATAATTAAGTTTACGTGAATATTTGCTATAGTTAATTAGAACAATGTTTATTATAGTTTGCGCAAACATTAGTGTACAATTGTTGATTAATATGCTGCTAGATGTACGGTTAAACAAAAGTATTAGTTGTTTGATGGAAATAATATTACAGACGAAGCAGCGTATCAAGCGGATCTTGAACAAAATACAGAAATAATAATAACCGATAACATTGATTTAGGGCCGTTGAATGATGAATCGAATGTTCTATTAGATGCATTTGAAAGTACCGAAGAAAACGAGATAGAGTATGAGACTGAGTCTGAATTAGGAAACGACGAAGACTGAAAACTCTGAATATTTACATCGCTTGTTGTATAATGTATTATTCTGAGCTGCATATTATTTTGAGCTATGTATTAATAATGATGACTATGTTCTGAGCTATGTACTATTCTGCTTTGAAATTTCTATATATGTATTCATGAGATCTTGTCCCATTTATTATGATTTAGTGGAAGTTTTATGTGATGATTACTGAAACATGCTTTGTACCAATAAATTTATGCCTTTTCATTCTGTGATTTTATTTTTCTGTGGTAGATATATCTGGCAGGAGACGTGGTCAGAGATCCGAGCCTTCTCCATCTCCCGGTGCAGGTGCTAGTGGCACGGCACTGGATTTACGCCAACTGGCGGAGGTAGTTCCGAAAAGCGCCGGGTAAGTATCAAATTTATTTGAAGTATATTTTTTAAAATTTATTAAATATCTACATCAAAATTTATACAGGGGCTTTGAGGTGGAGCCTTCGGATTGCATGCTACAAGTTTCCAGGAAGGCATTTATGAGTAGGATGTTCGGATGTTGGCCTCATTGGGACGACATCCCACCGCATATCAAGAATGCTATATTGGCTGATGTACTCGTAAGTATAAGTTTGAATTTCAGTTGAAAATTAATATAATGTACATAATTCAAACTAATTTCAATATGAAGGCAGCCGTGCGTGTAGATCCAGAGGATATGGATATTTTTACCAATCACTGGAATAAAAGGATGAGAAAAAATTATATGGACACTCTGTCTAAGGCTAAAAATGCAGGTAAAAAAACCAATTGGATGGGCGCCGATGTGCGGGCTGAGTATCTCTGGCCCTGGGACACTCCAGAAGTGAAAATAAGTTATATACTTTTGCATTGTTGTTATAATTTTTTTAAATTTCGTATGTTAGTTACAGTAATTTAGTTAATTGTGTATCTAAATTTGTAGGAATTATCTGCCCGGAACCGTGCAGATAGGAATAAAAATCCTGCTTTGCACTGTGGCAGCTCCAAATCCTTCCAAGAACACAGGAGAGAGTTGGTAAATTTATAAATTGTGTTTATAAAAATCTAAAATGTTGTTTAATCATATTTGTAACATTGTTTATTTATATGTTTATATTTTCAAGCGGTGAGGTACAATCGCGAGCCTACTATGGCTGGGGTGTTCATGGCCACGCATTTCGTTGAGCAGACAGATGAGGAACATAACGTTTCATATGAGTGGATAGACGATAAATCTAGATCCGTAATGGTAAACATGCTTATCCTTAATGACAATGTTTCATATTCCTTTATTTCACATTTCATAAACTTTAAGTTGAATATTTATCATGTCAAACTATTGTTCGTAATCGCAGGAGAGATATGAAGCGGAGCGGGCATGGGTAGTGCAGTCCACCAGCCGTGCAGAGTTAACGTTCAAGGAGTCAAACCGTATTTCGGATACTATTATTGATCCGCCTTCGCGAAATAGACGGTACAGTATAGAAATCAGGAGGTAAACTTCTTCATTTACTAATATATACATTTACACATGCAAATAAATTTAAACTTAAGTGAACAAATTATAAATTGAATAAGGAACCTGAATAATTGAAATAAATAAATTGCAACCAATGTATAACAGTTAATAATAAATATTAGTCGCATAATTAATCAACATTTTTGTTCATACTGTTTATAATGTTCATAAATTATAACTAGATATCAACTATTTTACAGGCGTTAATGTCCCAAAGGGCTTATAGAAGATCCCAAGCCGAGGAGGTGATTATGAAAAAACAACTGGAGGAGATAAACGATTGGAGGAAGAGCGCATTGGCGCACCAGGTAGACGAGCATATTGCAGCCTACTTGGCACAACATGGGACGATGCCTGGAGAGGACGGGTCGGGCGAATACGATGGGTAGGTATGCTTGTGTTTCTGTCGGATTTTCATCATCTTGTTTTACAGTCATGTGACATTTGTGTATATATTTGATACATGTTCGTTGGTTTTTGTATTTGATGGGTTAGTGAACATTTTTGTATCCATGTGATTGATGGATAGTATTTGTACGTATGGTTACATTGTTTGATGGATTTGGAATGTTCCGTTTGATTAGTATGATATATTTATATGGTGGTGATGAAATGTCTATGTAAATTTATATGTCGCGTTATATATATGATTATTTGTGATATGGGTGAGATTATATGATGGATGGAATGGTATTAGTTGTGAAATCGAATGTATATGTGTTGGAAAGAGATATGAATTTGGTTGTGTGGTTGGATGGATTGAATGGCAGAATTGGTTCTGAAAATTTGTCCCAGGTTAGCGACGGCTAACGACGGCCAAATGGCCCAGATTAGCGACGACTAATGACGACTTGAGGTGCCATCTCTATGATAACTAATTTTCCACGTGTCTAACAAGACATCGCCAACCGTCGCTATTTTGGTGACGGAACCATCGCTAAAACCATCGCTTTACTGTGTGGCGGTGAGCTAATCGGCGACGGCCTGCGATGCCTTTTTGCCGTCGCTAAAGCCACCTTGTTTTGTAGTGGTTGTAATAAAGAGTTTTACAACAGCTTTTTCTTGACATTTGTAATAAATGTATTTTAAATAACTTGTTTTTCTTGACAGCTGTAATAAACATGTTTTTAACAACTGTTTGTTTTAGCTATATGTAATAGAGATTTATAACAACTTATTGACCTTGAGTGCTGTAAATATTGATATTTTCCCACAGTTTACAAAAAAAATTATAAAATTGATATTACTAAGTTATTTGGTTAGGACTTATTTTAAAAACAATCATTTTCGTTAAAAATAAGTAAGCAATCTATTGTATTTGCAGTAAATTTTACTTTTTTCCATCTTAATCGACAATTTGGAGATGAAATAATTGCAGAGTATTTGTTAGGCTACAAATCTTGTGAAAGCTATTATAAAAACAAACATTCTTTTATGTATGTTTTTTGTTGAGTTATAAATAATTCTAAAATATTTAATTTTTTTTATGTGTGTATAGTTTGCTTCGTTCGAATTTTTAATGCGTAGAAAAATCATTCAAGCTAGCTATCGCTTTGATGAAATCATTTTTCAAAAAATTTCCAAAGCCCGTCTAATTTCCGTATATTATTTTATTTACCTCTAACCCTACATCTCAAAACCCAAATCTCTACCGCCCCCTCCTTTTCCTCACTCTTGGCAACTAGGCCTAGATTTGAAAATTTTGCCTTCCCTCGCCTTCCCTAGTTCACATTAGGCATCTCCAAACCTAAACCTATTTCAATACCAAACCTAACCCTATTTTCGATCAAATCAAAAAAAGAAAAAAGCAATGCACGCAAGCGACGATGGCAACGAAATGGAAGAACAGAGGTGCGACCTAGGGAACGCGTTCAACGATGCGAAACAACAGACACACGACGTTAGGAGCTCGACGGACGGTTGGGCTATGCGCGACATCTGTCAGGAGATGCAGGCTGCAGTTTGTGTTGACTACGTTAATGGCACGTTGTTCTAGGTTCAAGCATGCAGTGTTGTTCTGGCGGCTGTAGGCTGGAGCAGCAAAGTGAATTAATTGAATCGATTCTAATTTATATACATTAGTGGTTATATTTTTTTAGTGAATAAACTTTTACAGTCTGATTTAACTCGATTGCATATTAAATTATAATGGTGTTGGAACAGGGCTAGCCCATAACGGAAGAAACTGGTAATTTTTTTTAGCATATTGGATCTTTGTTAAACCTATGAAGTCTAAATTTGTAACCGGCTTTTTAACCAAGCAAATTTTCAATAAAAGTTAGAATGTCAAAATGAAGACGAAACAGTTACGAACTTGGAAACATGCATAAAAGGATCATATGATTATGCTCAATAAGTTTAAAAGACAACAGAACAAAGTGGACCACTCAACCCGAGAGAAATCACTTGGTACGGAGAGCTTTCCTTTTCAATTTGTACCTCTAAAACTTTTTATACCCAAAGTACAACCTTAGGTGATTACTATGGAGTGTTTATCCTAAATAATAGATGAGCAATTCCAAGGATTCATGAGAAGAAAGCGAGAAAAGCATGAAAAGACTAGCAATATCAAGGAAACTGCCAGAAACGACTCAATCTTCGAGGAAAAGTAGTTGGAATGCAATGGAACGAAGATAGAAAGCAAAATAGAAGAAAAAAAGGGGAAGTTTCCACCAAAACAAACATCTCGGTACCGAGTGATTAATTGATGAATGGGTCGACTTTGACTCCCCTACAACTTTGGACTTGGATTTGGACCTTCTTCTTCATGGGTCTCTGAGTTTACTGGTGAAGTTCCCTATAAATACAGACCCTATGCCTACTGAAACATGACTTTTGGAACACTCCATCTTCTTCATCTCTTATCTCGCCTCACAATAGTCACTAAGACAGACATTATTGGCAGTTCTAGACTCAAGAACCCGCCAATCCTTTGTACTTATGACTTCTAAATTTCTCTAATCCTCTCAAACTCTCTTCCAAATTAATAATCAATAAAGATAACAATGGATGTAGGCCAGAGATTGCCGAACTACTATAAAAATCTTGGTGTTCTTATCGTTCTCTGATTACTTTCTGTTAGATCTCATTAATTCTACAGATTTTTGGGTATTTTGCCACTTTTAGCGTCAATATTTTGGTGCTTTCATAGAGAAACTTGATTCTCACGGTCAGATCTAGCTTACTATTGTGGATTTGGATAGATCCATTGGTTAGATCTTGAAGTTTTGCTTAAGAAATTTGAAGGCTTGCTGATGGAAATAAATGGCGCCTAGGAGATCCGAAAGATCATCAGAGTTAGTATCTGGTGGCGATGAGGGGAATGCTCACCAATTGGAAGTTAGTAATCAATGGGCAATACCTAGCTCATCTGCTCAATAGGAAGTCGTTACAAGGGGTGAGCTTGATAAGACGATGCAGCAGTTGAACCAGACGTTGGCTGATAGTAAAAAGGATTTGATGAAGAAGATGGACGCTAGCATAGCGTTGTTGACTCTCCAACCGCAAAGGACTAGGAATAGGAGAGAAGCTTCTCCCCCCGAATCTGAAGAAGAGAATCATTTTTTTCTGGTCAGAACACGTGAAATGGAAAGGGAAAGCAGAAGGAAGCAGTTAGTAGATCAACATAAGGGGTTGTTGGAGGAAACAAAAATGCTCCCCCAAAAAGGAAACCACTCAGTGTTGAATAGAATAAGGTTGGTGTTTACATGCCTTTTGGCAAGGCCATATACATGAGGATTTAACTCAATAGACTGCACGGTTGTCGAGGCTAGAATATTATGAATTTGTTCGAATGAATGGGTGGATGAGCAATTATGGATTATAAAAATGAATATAAAGCCATGATTCAGCACAATCGATGGACAAATGATGGAGTGCACTTGGAATATGGATTTTGGCAAGGATGGGAGTTGCTTCGGGTCGGGTCGACATTTGCTTCGAGTCGCCATGTGGTTGGCTTTGGGTCGGTGTAAGGATTTGTTGGGGATCGGCATATTACTTCGGGTCGGCATGTACTTGGGGTCGGCAATGGTAGATGCTTCGGGTCCGCTATAGGCAAAACTCTGGGTCGACATAGGTATGGTTTTCGGTCGGCATTTGGTTGAAGGTTTTATCACTTCGAGGGGTTGGCATAAGGAATCAATTTCGGGTCGGCATTGAGTTAACATCTGGTCAGCATCATCTTCACCTCGGATCGGCAAAGAAGAAGGAGCATCAGGTTGGCATATGGAAGTGCTTCGGGTCGACACTATCTTTACTTCGGGTCGGCATCCACTTGGGTCAGCATTGAGATGGTGATGGCATCGGGTCGGCATATGGAGATGGCATCGGGTCGGCATTGGGTTGGACTTCGGGTCGACGTGTCATTTACTTTGAGTCGGCATGCTGAGTACTTCGGGTCGGCATATTGCTTGTGGTCGGCATTGAGGAGAGGTTGGGTCAGGTTGGCATTCGTCTCTGCTCCGGGTCGGTGTAGGCGTGGCTTCGGGACGGCATAGGATGGAGGTTGTATCACTTAGGGTCGGCGTTGAGAAGAAGTGCTTTGGGTTGGAGTTGGTTTTACTTCGGGTCAAATCGGCATTTGCTCCGAGTCAGCGTGGAGTCAACTTCAGGTCGGTAGAGGAGGATCAAGCTCGGGTCGGCGTGAAGCTTACTTCGGGTCGGCATGGAGCTTACTTCGGTCGGAACAGGGTTTGCTTTAGGTCGGCACATGAACTACTTCAGGTCGGCATAGATGGACGAGTTGGGCTCGGAGATCGACATGGTGGGCCCATGTAGGTGAGAGGCCCTATAGCCGAGATTTCACCTATAAATACAGCAGGTTTGGCTTCAGAAAAGGGGATGTGGACTTTATTTCTCTTCATCTTCCACCTAGAGGCTACTCTGCCACTTTTATTCAGAAATTCCAGATTGTAACTGTAATCAAATTTCTGATAATAAAAAGGATTTTTCTGGAGTGGACGTAGGCCGGAGTTAGCCGAACCACTATAAATTTTGTCCTTTTTACTTGCTTTCATTTTAATTTTGGTTTTTCTTCTTATTATATTCTCTACCTATACCCTATATGTGAACTGTGACTGGATATTGGTGTTTTCACTTATAATTGGGTGTTGGTGGCCAATTTTGACGCTAACATTTTGGTGCTTTCACTGATAAAGCTTGCACTCGGGAATTTAGAAGACATGATCTTGGATTTGAAAGCGCTTGGAAATTTAGATCTATGAAGCAATGGCTAGGCAATCAACAAGGAGACAAAGAGCAGGGACAAGATGGAAACAATGATGGATGCTATGTAGGAAAGGCTGCTAAAGAGACAAGAGGAAATCCAGGATCAAAACCATGGAAAAGAAGTAAATAGGATGATGGATGGAGTGCAATCGCTGGGAGCAGCCCCTGGTCAACCAGGAACGATCGGAAAAACCATAGCCGATCATTATATAATGATCGGTGCCGATCGTTCCCCACTCAGGGGCATGCCTCCGGGTCATGTTAACTCAATTCTTGGCTAGATATTGGATGGTGCTATGGATTTTGGCATGGATTAGAAATCAGATGCACGTTTGGAAGAGGATAATCTCGGATTTCCTCGCGGACTCGGGGGCAGGATGGAAATGACAATCGGAGACCACTTACGGATGCTGGAACAGCTGGAAATTGGTATCCAGGACTTGTAGCAGAAATTAGCAGGCTTAGATATGGATTGGATCAACCGGGGGCAAAACCCGACCAAGGAGAATGGATCAACACAAATCCCCATGGAACTGGGGGCATGGATTTGGATGGCTTCGTTTGGAAATGGATAGCGGTGATGGAATAGGAGCAGCCATCATCTGCCACAAATTGGAGCTAGCCCAGCTTAAGGGCACATGCTGTCATCTCTTAACGGCATGAACTAAATAACTAATAATAAATCCTACACTAAAATGGCTAAGTCACTTACACATGTACGGGATCGCAAACAGTCCTTAGGCATGCTCTGAGATGGCGATAAACCACCATATCTAATGATTCTTAAAACATTTGGATCCGCACTGCTGCAATAAATAACACAGTTCGCTGTTACGTCCCCGACCAGAGAGACGGGGCAATAACCGTGAGTTACGAGTCCTTTCGCCGGAGAGCGACAGGATGGACTCTAACACGGATTAAATCCTTAACTGGAGAGTCGAGCTCGGAGAAGGATATTCATGGATTAAGTCCTCGATTGGGGATCGAGGCCGGAGTAGTATACCCCACGGATTAAGTTCTCGATCGGAGAGTCGAGGCCGAAGAAGGATATTCACGGATTAATTCCTCGGCTGGGGATCGAGGCCGGAGTAGGATACCCCACGGATTAAGTCCATGATCGGAGATTTGAGGTTGGAGAAGGATAACCACGGTTAAGCCTTCGACCGGAGAGTCGAGGCCGGAGTAGGATAAAATGACCCAGAGAGGTCTAAGGATTTGGATATGGATCCGAAGAGGTCCCGGATTTGGATATGGACCCGGCGAGGTCCCAGATTTGGATTACAGGACCCGGAGTGGTCCCGGACTTAGATAAAATGATTCAGAGAGATTGGGGATTTGGCTAATGGATTTGGAATGGATTTGGAATTGGATATCAACTCATAACAATCATGGATTTCGCTAACGATCCAGAGAGATCAAGGAACTGGATTGGCAATGGATTGGACCCTAGACTGGATAATATGACGATCAATGAATTATGGACTTTGGATCTTGGACTTATGGCAATTCAAAACACGCCTTCTAATAGCAAGGCATGTTTTGGGGGGAAAACGTTAACCCGCCTTTTGGCAAGGCTGTATACAGGCGGATTTAACACAATAGACTACACGGTTGTCGATGCTGGAATATTATGGATTTGGTTTGAGTGAATGGATGGATGATAAATAATGGATAATAATTATAAATATGAATATAAAGCCAGGATTCAGCACAGTCGATGGACAAACGATGCAGGGCACTTGGAATATGGATTTTGGCAAGGACGGGAGCTGCTTCGGGTCGGGTCGGCATTTGCTTCGAGTTGCCATGTGGTTGGCTTCGAGTCGATGTACGAATTTTCTAGGGATCAGCATATTACTTGGGGTTGGCATGTACTTGGGGTTGGCAATAGTAGATGCTTTGGGTCGGCTATAGGCATAACTCTAGGTCGGCATAGGTATGGCTTCGGGTTGGCATTTGGTTAAAGGTTATTTCACTTCGAGAGGTCGGCATAAGGAAACAACTTCGGGTCGGCATTGAGTTAACATTGGGTCGGCATCGTCTTCACCTCGGATCGGTAAAGAAGAAGGAGCTTCAGGTCAGCATATGGAAGTGCTTCGGGTCGGCACCGTCTTCACTTCGGGTCGGCATTCGCTCAAGTCAGAATTGAGAAGGAGATGGCATCGGGTCGGCATATGGAGATGGCATTAGGTCAGCATTGGGTTGGACTTCGGGTCAGTGTGGCATTTACTTCGGGTCGGCATGCTAAGTACTTCAGGTCAGCATATGGCTTGGGGTCGACATTAAGGAGAGGTTGGGTCGGCATTAGTCTTTGCTCCGGGTCGGTGTAGGTGTGACTTTGGGTCGGCATAGGATGGAGGTTATATCACTTGGGGTCGGCGTTGAGAAGAAGTGCTCCGGGTCAGAGCAGGTTCTACTTGGGTCAGATCGGCATTTGCTCCGGGTCGGCGTGGAGGCAACTTTGGGTCGGTAGAGGAGGATCAAGATCTGGTCGGCGTGAAGCTTGCTTCGAGTCGTCATGGATTTTACTTCGGGTTGGAACATGGTTTGCTTCTGGTCAGCACATGAACTACTTCAGGTCGGCGTAGATGGACAAGTTGGGTCGATGATCGACATGGTGGGCCCATGTAGGTGAGAGGCCTTGTAGTCGAGATTTCACCTATAAATACGGAATGTTTGGCTTCAGAAAAGGGGATCTGGACTTTATTTCTTTTCATCTTCCACCTAGAGGCTACTCTGCCATTTTTATTCAGAAATTCCAAATTGTAACTGTAATCAAATTTCTGATAATAAAAATAATTTTTCTGGAGTGGACGTAGGCCGGAGTTAGACGAACCACTATAAATCTTGTCTATTTTACTTGCTTTCATTTTAATTTTGGTTATTCTTCATATTACATTCTCTACCTATACTCTATTTGTGATATGTGACTGAATATTGGTGCTTTCACTTATAATTGGGTGTTGGTGGCCAATTTTGACGCCAACATTTTAAAGGTAGGTTAGTTGAAATGTATTCTCTTTTAAGTTAAAAACAAAAATAACATGATTTTAGCATGTTCCACCACTTTCGGCATAGGGTGTTCCGACCCAGACCTTTCACCACCAATGGTTTTGAAACAAAAGTGCATGGTATCAAGCTACTTGGTATGTAGCATTTTGGATAAGGGTGAGAGGGGGTACTTGATCGAAACCTTAGGTTTCGAAGGGTTTGGAGTATGTTTGTTTTAAAACTAAGGTAGCGCCTGCTTTGCTTTCGAAAGACTTAGGTTTCAACTAAGTTGCTTTCGACTGGGTCGAATATTTTTAAAGGAATGGTTTTGACTTAGATGCATTCTTTTGTTTTAAGTAAAGCATTTGAAGGGGTCGAAGCCCCTAGCTTCCGCCTCTCTACCTTTCGAAGTCAATGGTTTCGAAAGGTATTCTTTGTTTGTAAATTAACCACTTCTCCAATACTTTCGGAAGGGGTGTTTCAACACCATCACTTCCTAACTTAGTAATATCTTTCGAAAGGGTAAGCTTTTGACCCTGTTGCTTGTGACCCTTAGTGATTTTCTTTAAAAGAATAACCCAATGGTTTCGAAAGAGAATGGTTTAAACTTAAATGGTTTCAAAAGGTGTTTTTCAACATGCATTGATTTGAATCCCAAATGCTTTTGAAGGGTTTGAAGTTTTAATACCTTCGAAAGGTTTTAAAGAAGGTTTCGAAGGGGAGGTTCCCCAACAGTTTTGAAAGGTCTAAAGGAATGGTTTTCCAATGATTTTGAATGATTTGAAGGAAATGTTTTTCCTATGGTTTCAAAAGGCAATGCTTATTAATTTTAAAAAGGGATGTCCATGGTTTTTAGCTTTCGAAGAAAAAAGGAATTTCAATAGTTTCGAAAGGTTTATATGAATGGTTTTGAAAAGGGTACGTTCAATAAGATCGAAATGGGTACTTTCAAATGTTTAAAGATTTTCATCAACAAAAATTTGAGTAAATATATGTATAATATGGCAAGGTGATTTTGAGTAAAGCATAGATTATAAATGTTTTCCTTGCTTAAGTTTGGTTTAAAAGGTTTTAAATCAATTTCTGGTGAAAATGTTTTCAAGGAAAATTATGGGAAGGTATCCCTAAGTGGGAATGACTTAGATATTGGAATACTAGATGGGACTGGTATAGGGTCGCGCCTTATACATTAGCTATTGGCCCTAGCTAATTTAGTCCAAACTTCAGTGTGTAGGGCTATGTCATAGGTAAGACTAAAATTATGATTACACACAGAAGGGAATATATGTTTGCATACAGATAGATTATTACTGAGCCCGCAAAAATATTAGGATCAGGTGACACTGGGAGATGTTAAGTTAGGGACAGACCGTCCAGAAGAGAAGTATTTAATAGATAGTTAAGGACAGACCGTCTAAAAGAGGTGTCTAACAGATGTTAGTTAAATTTTGTTATTTTGTTCGGTAGGCCTGAGTCAGCCAAAGGTTAATAGTAAGCCAAACAAAACTATAGTGTGAGGACAGATAGTCCATTTGTTACCTGATATGTATGATTACATAATAATGCTTTACAATTTTAAAAAGTTTTGGTTGCAGGATAAAGGTTTGTAAAAGGTATGCTATAAAAGAATGTTAGTGAGGGGAAACCCGTTCCCCTAGGCGGCGTGGTCTCATTTAACATTAATAACCGAGATGTATAGTACTATTCACACCAGGCTTTATGTCTAACTCGAAGTTTATGTTTTCCCCTTAAACTCTCAGGGGCTCAAAATTAATTTGAGTAGGCTGAGTGTTGAGGTTCTTTAAGGTTTTATGAGGATGACGAATAAAGCTACCAGAGGAGAGCAGGAGGCTAACGGATAGCTATTTAGTAGTTGCAACTCCATAACACCTAACAAAGCATTCACCTCACAACTGGAATACTTTCAAAGGAATGGTTTTGATTTGGTTGCATTCTTTTTTTTTAAGTAAAGCCTTCGATGGGGTCGAAGCCCCTAGCTACCGCCTCTCTACCTTTCAAAGTCAATGGTTTCGAAAGGTATTCTTTGTTTTTAAATTAACCACTTCTCCGATACTTTCGAAAGGGGTGTTTCGACACCATCACTTCCTAACTTAGTAATAGTTTTCGAAAGGGTAAGCTTTCAATCCTATTGTTTGTGACCCTTAATGATTTTCTTTAAAAGAATAACCAAATGGTTTCGAAAGAGAATGGTTTCGACTTAAATGGTTTCGAAAGGTGTTTTTCCACATGCATTGATATGAATCCCAAATGCTTTCGAAGGGTTTGAAGTTTAAATACCTTCGAAAGGTTTTAAAGAAGGTTTCAAAGGGGAGGTTCCCCAACGGTTTCGAAAGGTTTAAAGGAAAGGTTTTCTAATGATTTTGAATGATTTAAAGGAAATGTTTTTCCTATGGTTTCGAAAGGAAATGCTGGTTAATTTTAAAGAGGGATGTCCATGGTTTTTAGCTTTCGAAGAAAAAAGGAATTTCAATGGTTTCGAAATGTTATATTAATGGTTTTGAAAGGGGTACTTTCAATAAGATCAAAAGGGGTACTTTCAAATGTTTAAACGTTTTCATCAACAAAAATTTGAGTAAAGTATACATATAACATGGCAATTAATTTTGAGTAAAGCATAGAGTATAAATGTTTCCCTTGTATAAATTTGGTTTAAAAGGTTTTAAATCAATTTCTGGTTAAAAGGTTTTCAAGGAAAATTATGGGAAGGTATGCCTAAGTGAGAATTACTCAGATATTAGAATACCAGATGGGACTGGTATAGGGTCGCGCCTTATACATTAGCTATTGGCCCTAGCTAATTTAGTCCAAAATTCTAGTGTGTAGGGCTATGTCACAGGTAAGACTAAAATTATGATTACACACAAAAGGGAATATATGTTTGCATACAAATAGATTATTGGTAAGCCCGCAAAACCATTAGGATCAGGTGACCCTGGGAGATGTTAAGTTAAGGATAGATATCCAGAAGAGAAGTATTTAACAGATAGTTAAGGACATGCCGTCCAGAAGAGATGTCTAATATATGTTAGTTAAATTTTGTTATTTTATCTGGTAGGCCCGAGTCAGCCAAAGGTTAATAGTAAGCCAAACAAAACTATAATGTGCAGACAGATAGTCCATTTGTTACTTGATATGTATGATTACATAATAATGCTTTACAATTTTAACTAGTTTTGGTTGCAGGTTAAAGGTTTGCAAAAGATATGTTTTAAAAGAATGTTAGTGAGGGGAAACCCATTTCGCTAGGCGGCGTGGTATCACTTAACATTAATAACCGGGATGTATAGTATTATTTACACCAAGCTTTATGTCTGACTTGAAGTTTATGTTTTCCCCTTAAACTCTCGGAGGATCAAAATTAATTTGAGTAGGCTGAGAGTTGGGGTTATTTCATGTTTTAGTAGGATGACAAATAAAGCTACCGGAGGAGAGTAGGAGGCTATCAGATAGCAATTTAGGAGTTGTAGTCCTTTGTTTTATGTTTATTTTCACGGTGTATGTATTAAGTCAATTATGATTACACAACTCTGATCATCCAAGGGGTATCTTCATGTACCGCTCTTGGCGTATTTTGTAATAAGTATATTTTATCTGTGCCTGGGAACGTATTTGGGATTACGTATTATGAATATGGAACACCTGTTTTGAAATTTAATAAAAATGTTGTTTTGAAATCTATGTTTTGTTTCATATTCAAGTGCTTCTGATATTATAGATACCATTAACATAGCCGTATTTAGTCGTCGAAAGCTAATACTATAGATGACTGTAGCATCTGCAGCGCTTAGTTTTGGGCCTCTAGATATGGGATGTTAAAGAGTGCCAACATTTGAGAGATCTCATTGAAGAATTGATATGGAAGAATAAGCTCAACAATACATTGAAGAATTGATAACATTATTCAGAAGATTTAATTAGATAAATTAAATAGAATAACGATGATAAGGGAATTGTGATTTAAATAAATTATATAATGGGCCATGTTTAACCATAATACAAATGGGCTTTAATTGGGTCACTAAACTAATTAAATTTTGTATGGGCATAATAGTAAAATAAACTTTTCATTTTACACGGCTATGACCTTTTGTAATTGTCCATTCACATTCTATTTTCATTTCTCATAAACGTAAAACTAAAACCCTAAGAGCTGGCCATTAACAAGGAGGAAAAGAGGACGATTACAATCTTAAACTAAGGATCAAAGCTAGGAAGGACTAAGCAACAACAAATCTCAAATTCCTTACCAAGTCTAATGTGAATAATAATTCATTCCCTCTCTTTTTAGTTATTATAATCCTATGATTTCGGATTTAAGTATTTATTTCGTTTCTATGATATTTTGGATGATGATATGCAAAATTTATTGATTGTTTGATTTAAACAATTTATCTATATGCAAAATTTCGTATGGTTTTAGGGTCAAAACCGTGGGTTATTGATTTTAGAATGCTATGTAAAATTCTTATGTTAAGTAAAACATAATTTTGGATATGTGTTTTATGTGTTTTAGTTTTTAGAATTTTCCAAGCTATGGAAATTTTATTATGAATTTTCAATGAAAAATATGATAAAATTGGGTTTAGATTTTATTTCATGAAGTTTAGGTAGAAATTGGGTCTGAAATTTTAATATGTTTGATTACATGATGAAATTGAACTTTTTTGATTTTTGGGGATTTTTCCCAATTGATTTACTAGGGGAAATAAATTATTTTAAAAGAAGGACTTTTCTAAAATAATTGGTTTTGGTATATGGAAGGGCTTAAATGCTATAATTTATGATTTGGATCTGATGAAAGTGTGGCAGTTTTGAAATGTAAAGTATTTGAAAAGTTTGATGGCAGTCAATCAATGGTTTACAAATAGACAAGCAGTTGTAAAACAATTACTAAAAGATGCAATGTTTCAGCCTTTAAATTAGAAAAAGGTGTTCTGCCTCAAATAGTAGCACCCTTCAACTCCATTGATTCCACTCCATCCTAGTCGAAACCTACTTAGTCGAAACCCACATAGTCGAAGCCAATACACAAGGTATATAAATGGTTTTATAAACGGCTTTATATAAACCCTTCAACACATGCTTTCAAAAAGGTTTTATAAATGGCTTTCAAAGAAGGTTGCTATATTATGTAAAGGGGATAGCTTTCGAAGGGGTACTTCTTCCTTAAATAATAGCTTACGAAAGGATTCGTTTTGACCAAGTTGAGATCTAGCTGCTAATTTTCCTTTCGACTGCATTGAAGTCATCTATGTAGTCGAAGGGTTACTTCTGTTTTAACCTAAACTAAAGATATTAGCAGGGGCCAATAGGTTTATAGTAAGCCCATGAAAATTGTATATAACTAATGATATCGGCAGGGGCCAATAGGTTCATAGTCAGCCTATGAAAACTATGATTTGATACTAGTAGGGGCCAGTTGGTTTGTAGTTAGTCCATGAAAACTATATTCGGATTAAGATATTGACAGTCAGTCAATAGGTTCCTAGTTAGCCCATGAAAACTAGGATAAGAGAAAAAATATTGCAGTAACCAATAGGCTCTTAGTGATCCCATGAAAACTATGAAAGTGGACAGATAGTCCATAAGCATTTAACAGGTTAATAGTAACCCTTGAAACTATAATTGAGACAGATAGTCAGAATGAATGTGGATGGTAACCCAGATTTGATCTGCTTGTTTTGCATATCATCATAATATTTTGAAATACTATGTTTTTAACCATTGTGGATGCAAGAGCGCAGCATGTGTTTTTATAAATGTTTTAGGATGCTAGTGAGGGAAAAACCCGTTCCGCTAGTGACGTGGTCTCACTAGATATCCAAATGATTTGAGATTGTAGATTATTATTCATACTAGGCTTTATGTCTGACTCGAAGTTTTTGGTTTTCCCTTAAACTCTCAGGTACTCAATTGATTTTGAGTAGTTGAGAGTTAAGGTTTTCAGGTGCTCTTTTAGACGAATAAAGCTTCCAAAGACGTGCAGGAGGCAAGCTTGTTATTAGAGTTCTTTTATTCCGCTGCGTGTTTGATTATAAAGGCAAATTGTTTAGTGCCTTATTATATACTCTGATCCACAAAGGGGACATCTTCATATGTCGCTCTTGGCGTATTTTATAATTATTATATGTTATCTGAACGTGGTCTGTGAATTGGGATTATGTAATCGAGTTGAAATATTTTGAAATGGAATGTCGAATTTGTTTGCTGTTTAATTTTTTTCCATATTCTTATGTTTCTAGGTATCAATGTATCTAATATCATCGTATTTGGTCGTCAAGGATTAATAACTATGGATGACTACAGCATCCGTAGCCGTTAGTTTTGGGCCTCCAAGTAGGGTGATGTTGTAGAATATTCTAGGGGTTCTGAAATAAAAATGCTTTGATTTGAATGACGATTTTGAGTATAAAGGATATTTTGAATATAAAACTATTCACACGTTTGATGTGAATATTTGTGTGTAATTTTGATATATTATAAAAATAATGAATTTTATTTTGCTGATATGGATGCTTGCTTGATGTGATATGCGTGACTTATTTGGTGGTTGAATTATAATGTTGTATGTAATTTTATAAAGATAGGAACGAGACTTTAATTTCAATAAAGCAAGCTTTTGGTTGCAATGAATAAAAATATTTATTTATGAAAATATTTTGAATATATATATATATAGACATACACATACACATATGTACACATATGATTTGGAAAAATAAAGTTTATTTATTTTGTGAAATGCAAAACAGTACAAATAGAATTATGGAACAGTCATGGTCTTCTACTGTAATTGATGTTAAACTAAAGCGAGCTTGATTTTACACTCAAATGAAAAGAAAACTCAAAAGAAAAAAAAGAAAATATGCATCATAATATCTCAAAATGTGAACACTAAATTGACAAACTAGAAATTATGTAATCATAAAATATGAACACTAAATTCTTATTTTCTTAATAATTTTTTTGTTGTTGCATGATTATGGGATCCGCTAAGGATATAGCAGAGTTAATTGGAAGAGATGGAATATTTCATTTATTGATAGTTAGGCTTTAGGAAGTTCCAAACTGTATGTTTCGAGTTTCCGCAATTGGCTCTAGTTGGAACTCATATGTAATTATATGCATTTTAAATTTTATTGTGATCATCTATGAATTTTTAGGCAAAAAGATAGTATCGTATGTTATTTAATTTATTCTTATAAGACAACAGTGGTACTAACGCTCATTCAGCCTCTTTGGTTCATCACTTATGGAGTCTCTACAACTATATATCTTTGGACATCAGAAATCATATATCTACATTAGAGGTAAGATATGACATTTAACATGTCAAAATTTACTTAAATCTTATTCGTATATATATTTTGTGATTTTCAAAGATATGAAGTGACCAACATGCATGAGGAGGTTGGGGTATACTCATTGGATGAAAAAGGGAGTCGTGCCCATTTACATCAACTTTCATGGTGTTCTAATGGTATTTGTATCTTGCCATCTTTTAGGTAAGTTTATATGTCTATGATTGTATGCAAGTGCACCATAATTAGACAAACTATCAATCAATAATTTTTGAATATACAGGACCGTGGGTTATAGTGGTATTGTGTAGACAAATATGGAGAGTTTGATTTTCTTACCACTGCATAATATCTAGTTTAAAAAAATAAATGAGAAATAATCACATATACAATGATAAGATGATATGAGAAATACATATTAGTAATGATATTTTTTGAATTTGTTATTGAAGAAGCACATCAGAGGAATGTGGAAGCAAGAAATGCAGAGTGCAAGCAAACATCACATTCGCTTCTCTCATAGGACCAAAATCTGTAATAACCTACCTTTTCGATCCTCAAAAGTTGACAATAATACATCCATGGTATTCACGTACCGAACATCCAAGTGCCGGAAAGACCGATCGTTAGGGTAAAAATAAAGTTAAAGAGGGAACAGAATCTCACAACGTGACGATTAATCTATAATATATCAATGAAATTTACAAAAAGAAATTTTTTAAATACATACATCAATCAGAGTACAGTTATCCGAACAACAGATCCTGGATAGTTATAATAACCTATCCTTACAATTTCTGACAAATACAACAAGAACAAAATAGCAGAAGACAAAAGAAAATACGGGGGTACGTTTTGGAGGATCTAACTCATCTCCTGAAACTCCAAAATGTCCATTTACATCAAATTTCATGGCGTTCGAATGGTATTTGTATCGTGCTATCTTTCTAATAAGTTTATATGTCTATGATTGTATGCAAATTCACCGTAACTAGACAAACTAATTCAATCAATAGTTTTTGAATATACAGGACCACGGGCTATAGTGGTGTTATGTAGACAAATGTGTCGAGTTTTATTTTCTAACCACTGCATAATATATAGTTTAAAAAATAGATGAGAAATAATCACATATACAATGACAGGATGATATGAGAAGTACATATTAGTAATGATATTTTATGGATTTGTTATTTATGAAGCACATGAGAGGAACGTGGAAGCAAGAAATTCAAAGTGCAAGCAAATATCACATTCGCTTTTCCTAAAGGACCAAAATCTGTAACAATCCACCTTTCCGATCATTTGAAGTCAATACTAATATATCCACAGTATTCACGTGCCGAACATCCAAATGCTAGAAAGATTGATCGTTGATGTGAAAGAAAAGAAAAGACAGAACATAATCTCACAACGTGACGAGTAATCTATAATATATCAATGAACTTTGCCAAAATAAACTTTATATACATAGATCAATTAGAGTACACTTATCCAATCATCAGACCCAAGATAGTTAAAACAACCTGTCCTTATAATTTTTTTAAAATACAATAAGAACAAAATAGTTGAAGACAAAAGAAAATACAGGAGTATGTCTTGGAGGATCCAACTCATCTCCTAAAGCTCCAAAGTGTCCAACTAAATCTAGAAAATATGCTTGGGGTGACCCGAGTACTATAAGAAAAATAACGCCCGAATCAGTCTGGTAAAACCAGCATGAGAAACACACATCTTATGGATTTTAATGTTATAAAACCTTTCAAAAATAAAGGTATCTCGTAAGACCACGACGTATATAAACACGGACGGGTTTATACCTTATAATAAGCAAACCATTTTAATTATAAAATCTTGTGATATTTTAATATTGTGTAGGTTAAAATAAATATTAATCATAGCTAAAATTGTTACATTAATTAAATTCCAACATAATAGGTTTACAACTAAATCCGCAGGGGCATGTATTTAAGATTGGATTTCCATCAATGAAAAGGTTACTGGGATACCACTTGCCACAGTACACCTCTATAAAAATGTACCGAGGGTCTCACATGGACCCCCTACCAATATAGTGTCGGCTGCTCCTTTAATATGACAGGCTAGATTACAACATTCCCAGGGTGCCAAGGCTATAAAAAAAATGTTCACCAGTGCTGACCCTACTCTTTGCACGCATACCAAATTCATAAATATCGATTTTAGGTCGAGGAATAACCGCTCCTAATGGTAGCGAACCACATGGCTCTGGCGTATATCCCCTTTTAGTCATTACAGGGTTGTAAGGCTTGCTAGGTCACATTTACCTTTTTCCTCTCTTAGCAATTCCCACTTGGAATGCTAACACTGCTCTATAGGCATAGTGCAATCCCATCATTCATCCATACAAGTTGTTCAGCATATGAACAAACCGAAGCACTACTTCTTCTACATCCATTTTGAAATCACCCTCAGGATTAGTAGCAAGTAGTCCTTGCACTTCAACGGGCTTCGTCTTCGATTCCATCATCTCCAAGATGTCTTCAGTATGACTCTTAAGTTGGTTCGAAGTGGTTTACAGATAATTTATACTTATCCGATATCAGTCTCTTCAAACCAACATTCGATAGTTTTCGATAAACACAACTCTGGTTCTTTCAGAAATAAACAAATAATACATAAGAGCGGAGACGACCTCCTAACCGTTTAAGTGGACAGATTTCCTTATCATTTGTCTTAAGAGAACAAACGTGATTTATACACACAGTACAACATCATCGAAGATGACTGTGCCATATAACCCTCGTATTTCTCCTAGATATTTCCAAATTTATATTTTGATCAAGATTTGATAGTCGGTTATTTAACTATCAAATAACAAGCAATAAATCTTAGATTTAATTCCATATGGGATCCACTATTATTAAAATTTCTTTCAATTATTTGATTCAAAATACCTTCACAAATCCCACATACTCTTTTCAATACTTGGAAAAACATTCGTATATTATATCATAGGTATAAGTATATTAAAAACCATTATATTTTCACTACTTAGAAAATACCTATATACTTATCTCAATGGTACAAGAAAATTAGCAAATTTGAGTGAGATTTCCTCTTTTTCAAAATCATATTTAAATGGACCAAAACAAATATTATTTAAAATATTTCTTACAAAAAACCAAACTAATGTGAAAAGAATATTTCCATACTACCATAATTAAGAAGGATTAATTAACAAAATCAAATTTCATTTCTTTTGTAAAATTCCCTTTCTATAAGCCTAATTTATACTTCAAATTCTTTTATAAATCTCCAAATTAATTTATAAAACCTCTTTATAAATCTTTCAAATGATTTATAAACTCCTTAGAAAAATTCGTTACCAAATATCACTTAAAATATCCCTTTCAAAATATCATCTCTAAATCCCCTTAAATAAATCATTTTTACGAAGTAAAATCCTTTTTATAAAACAATTTATCATTTATAAATACCTTTATCCAATCAATTAATTACTTTTAAACATCATAAATAAATAATTACTTTATATTAAACAAAAAATAATAAGACAAGTAATTAACCTTAAACACATTGTTAATTAAAAAACTAATAATCTTTCAACAAACAAAACCAATTAACTAACAACATTAATAATACATTTAAATAACTTTAAACATCTTTATTAAAATAGTTAACTAGCTTACTTTAAAACATCATTTATAAACACTTAACCTCAAATTGTTATAAAATTGAAGTTATTTAAATTCATAAATTTACAAATTCGAAAAGAGGCTTAGCGACTACAATTATACTAAATCAAGTTGCCATTTAATTCAATTTGACTTTTCTAGTCACGTAATTGGTATTTACATAAGCAACATATATGTAAACCAAATCCATAATTAACCATCAATGGTTAACACATCACTTTTCTAATATAATTAATCTACAAATTAATTAACTGGCATATGAATTAAATATTCAAATTAATTTAATAGCAGAACTAAAATTTATTATGCTAAACATATATCATAAATAATCTATTCCATTTAATTATAACGGAACGGGGATTTATTCTGCTATATAGATGTCATTAATAATATGTTCTATTTAATTATAGCAGAACGAAAATTTATTCTGCTAAACAGATTTCATCAATAATCTATTCCATATTTTTTGGCTAATCAAAGGCATAGACAAAGAGAATCCCTTGTATTTAAACCATTCTTTGAAAACGAAGGTTGCTTTCAAAGAAATCGATCCTAGGAAATAAAATACTTAAAAATAAAACCCTTATTTAATAATAATTAAATCTTAATTAAAACTAAATTAAATCTCAACTTAATTAATATATTAATAATCAACCCTGTCTAATTAATAATTATTTAATAATTAGACCTTGATTAATTAGCAGTTAAGGAATAATTAAATATTACTTAAATAATAATTAATTAAATAATTAACCATTACTTAATTAATAACTAATTAACCCTTCTTAACTAACTAATTATAATTATCTTACTTAATTAATACTTAAGTACTAATTACCTTTAATTATTTAATTAATTAAATAATCATTAACTCTTTAGTTAAATACATTGATTAAATAATAATTAAAACTTGTTAATACTTAAAAATATAGTTTTTATCACTCTTCAAAAATATCTATGTGAAAACCCCATTTTAGTTTACATGCAAATCTTTGTTTTGCGAACTGCATCCATAACGACTATCGCTATGGATGCCATATATTAAACTAGTTTTATACACAAGATTCCCCTTTAAAACCTTAACTTATTATATCTTAAATCATTTTATAAACTTTGTAAAAAGTTTTCAATATCAAAATTAAAAGTTTTAAAAACTTTTATAAAACATTTTCTTAGAAAATACACAAGTAAATAAATTTGAAAATCAAAGGATCTATATGTCGACAACAAATACAAATCAAGTTCTAACTTCCCTTTAGCTTTCTACATTCAAACATATGCTAATACATCTAACAAATGCCATAACCAACGTACATAAGGAAAAGATCATAACTTTAAACCATAGCTTTACTTTTAACTTTATTTCCAAGTCTATAGCAAATACAACATATAAACACATATAAGTACAGCACAACAACATTCTTTCAACCATACAACCAACAAGAATTATTACTAACTTATAAAGTTTAAATCTTGTATAAAGGATTGAGCTTTAATCGCCAAAACCTAACCAAATCAACTAGAACAACCACTACAACTTGGATCAGACATAGATCTTGGATTTTTCTTTATAAAAACTTGATTTTGGCCTAGGGAAGTGTAATTTTGGTTCGGCCTAGAGGTGTCGAGGCTCGGCCTTGAGTGGTGGGGGAGTTTTTGGGATAGCTTTTGGACAAGCGGATGTGTAGGAAGAGAAAGAAGGGCGTTTAAATGATTTTTCAAGAATTAAAAGTGGAAAGAATGGTTTTTTAACTTTTGGAAAACTATGGAAGCCACTAAAAAAGTGTTTTAAACTTAGAAAAGAAGACGAAGTTTTGGAAATGAGAATTGAAGATGAAAAATGAGAGAGAAAGAAAATAAGAAATTGTTTTTATAGAAAGTGAAAAAAAACAAATTACTAAATTACCCTTTTAGTACTACCCTCCACTCATTCTTTGCCACATCATCACCACCGTCTCCTTCCTTATCCTACACGCATGGAATCTCCACCCCCTCTTTACCCAACATGCAAACTCCTTCCTTGTACCATGATGTTATGTGAAAGGTGACATTACATCTTATTTATTTTTGTTTAAATTTGGATTAAAAGTCACATCTCCTTTATATTTACTTAAGTAAATATATTTTTATCATATTGTTATTATTAACCGTACTTAAGTTATTAGTATATGTATATGTTTACTAAAATGTACATAACATTTTCAAAAACTTTTATTCGATGAAAAATCGAAAATCCAAAAAACGATTTTCAGTCACATTTTATGTTTTTCATCGAAGCACCTATTTTAGTAAACAAAATTCAAAAAATGAATTTTCTACCATTAGTTATAAATTGAAAGAGGGTTATTTAATTATTAAAACCATTGATATAATATTTCAAGTAAATTAGATATTCATAAATCAAAGAGATAAAATTCTAGGTTGTTACATTCTCTTCTCTTAATATAATTTCGACCCTGAAATTTCACCACAGTATTACTAAATACTATTCCTAAGTCTGTATGATGTTCATAGATCATCCATCTGCAAAATCTAATTTGATCTCTACTCGAATAGACAACTTCACTTCCTAACTAGTATCGCTCACTCGATTCTCTAGTGTGGACTCCGATCAGGCTTCTTGATTAGAAACCTCCGTTCTCCTTACATAGAAATATACTATGTAGAAAACTTTGGTTCTATATCAACAAGCCTCACCAGGTGTTCGTCATCAAGAATCAAGTGATAGATCCTTATTTGAAACGGCGTGAAATACCTCAAAGTCATGTACTCGAATCTTGGATCAAAAACTGTGCCGACCCACCTTTCTGACCCCTGAGAACGACACTTAACACATCCATGGTATTCATGTGTCGTTGCCAAGTATCTGAAAGACGAGTTTTCATGGGGTAAAATATAAGAACAGAACAATAATCTCACAACGGAACGGTTAAATCATAAAATTAAGACTGTACATAAGGTTACTCTCCAGCATAGAGTTATCAGAGTTACAACAAAAGTACTACTATCAGTCTAGGTAGTTACAACAACCTTCTTTTTAATATACATACATAGAACCAACATCTCATAACAGCGGAAATAAAATAGCTAGATAGATAAGGAGCTTCCTGCTCGTCCACCATCTTCAAAAGAGCCCAAAGGAACTTGTCATTTTCGGACTACTCAAATATAAACGTGTACCCGAAAGTTTAGAGAAAACAAACAATTCGGGTCAGACAGCAAGTCCGGTATGAGTAAACTCCAAATAAAAAAAATAGAACACACGGAATAACCAGTGAGACGACGTCGCAAAAATGCAGAATGGATTTCCCCTCACAAGGACAACATCCAAGCATAAAAGAATGGACATAAATAATTAAACATCGCGAAGAGCGCAAGACGCTTCCCGATGCAATTAAGAAAGAATCAATCCAAAGATTTGAATCAAAAATAAGGAAAAGGATTTTTTTCCAACAATGACTAGGAGGGTGCGCCCCCTTATCGAAAGTATACCTCTAGAAAATATACTTGAGAACTACGATGGCTCTCGGAAACCTCCAAGCCGGACCCCGCCAACCTTACCGAGTATCCGAGTATTTCACATCTCCATATGCATACAGTCGAAACCAATCTAGAGTAGATGTAAAAATACCCTAATGGGAGCAACCCCACATAGCTTGGCCACCACTCGCTCTTTATTTAGTCATTTCTAATAAAGGATATCAATGCTCTAAATGAGCAACAAATCGTCTTAGATTGACGAAACAAAAACAAAAGGAAGAAGGGTATCAAAATTGATAGTCAAGATATCAACTATCGGGGATAACAAAATGATCGTATATGGAAATTAAATCTTATAATTTTTCAATGCTTGGAAAATATCCAAATACTTATCTCATCAGTATAAGTATATTCACAAAACATTTGGGAGGATTTCATATTTCAAAAGCATACTTAGATGGGTCAAAAACAATTGTCTACAAGAAATGCTAATGTTTTCCATTATAATTATAAAGATCATTTATGGAAATCAAATCTCCTACACTTGTCACGTTTTCGATATTCTCGACTTAATCTACCCCTCGCCCAGAAACAAAGCCAGGTAAGTCAGGGCACTGGTTGCTCCTGGCCTTGCCTGGATACTTCGATTCCAGATCTCACAGAGAGAGGATCAATCTACTCATCGGCTTTTAGTGCCAAGTATAGGACTACTTACTTTCCATAAATAACCTATTTAAATCATTATATAAATTTCAAAGCTCCTTTAAAATACTTTAAACCAAGATTTAAAACTTGCATTCAAATCATAACTTAAACCCATCATCTGTAAAGGAGAATACGACCAAGAGGGGTGAAGCTCCCTTTTAACCAAATAAGATAGCTAAAAGGGGTGTTATTTACTTTTAACCAAAATGTCACTAAATTTCAATCCTAAGTTAAAAGGTGGTGTAAGTTCCCTTTAACTAAACATCAAAGTTATTGCTTATAAACTGGCCGAGCACAAATCAAACAACCAAACAAGAATAATAACAAGAATAATAACAGACTCATTATTATTAATAATTTACAATCAATAATTAACAAAATATTTATTAAAATGTGAATGAGTAAAAGGAACGAGATTAAGATTACACTCACTGTAAAATAATTAAATAATACTCACAGAATAAGTTATACCCACTAAACTATGAAACAAGGAATATACTCACATCCTATTTGCTTTGATGGAGACTTGGAATACTTCACCTTTTATAATGAATTTTAGTTCTTTTCTTTAGTTTGGGAATGAATTAAAATGAGATATGGACTTGGCTATTTATAGGTGAAGAGAAGGGTACTTTAGTCATTTCCTATAGCCTAACCAGATTCGACCAGATTTTGGTCCAATAGAAACCAGCCTTATGGCCTAATTTGATTCGACCACATTTTGGTCCGATAGGAATCCTCCTTATCAACTATGGCATAACATGATTCGACCAGATTTTGGTCCAATGGCAACCATCCACATGGCAGAACCTGATTCGACTAGATTTTGGTCCAATGGCAACCATCCGCATGGTAGAACCTGATTCGACCAGATTTTGGTCCAATGGCAACCATCCGCATGGAGTATAATAATCATTATGCTATTTTGTTTCATCAGGCAAGTAATTATACTGTTCTGTTTTATTAGGCAAGTAATTATACTATTCTGTTTTATTAGGAAAGGTTAATAAGTCTTTCTTGTTTTATTAGGCAAGTAATTATACTATTCTGTTTTATTAGGCAAAGTTAATAATTCTTTCTTGTTTTATTAGGCAAGTAATTATACTATTCTGTTTTATTAAGTAAACTTATTCTTAAATAAATTGGTACCCCTAACCGCCTTATAACTCGAACCATGTAACGACCCGTAAATTTTCGATAATTAAAAATAGTTAATTTAATTAGTTTTGTAATTTAATATTGGGAGAAATAAAAATTTGTGATATATAATGAAATGATAACTAAAATGAAGTGTAATAGTGTTAACTTAAGTCCATTATTAACAATTTGAATGAGATTCCAATCAATTAAAATAATTTAAAGGTTATACTTGGCTATAAGGTGAATATAGGAAAACAAATGTAAATATTAAATTAATTACTGAAATAATATATAATTAATGGAAATTGGATAAAATCAGTATTATATAAGTAATTATAATATTCGTTTGTAAGAATAAACTTAGAAATGTCATTAAATGTACAAATGGTGACAATTGTTATTTGTTACCTATCTATTTAGTCAGTTAAGTTAAATTGAATGAAATAAATGTTACATTAATGTGAGTTAATACAATAACTGAAAATTGTGAATGAAATAAAATGAATAGAAATGTTAATTTTATTCAAAAGGTAATAATTGATTTAATAAAAGAATGAAACCAAGATAAATAAATTAATTGGGATTTTAAATTATAATTTATGTGTGATTGACAAAAATTCAATAAAATGGAAATATAGTAGTTAATACAAATAAAAGATGGAAATTGGAGTATATTAATGTAATGAGATGTAAAACAAATGTTAACTATGTTTATAGAGTAATAATGGATTTAATAAATGATTGAAATTGAATCAAATCAATTTATTGGAATTAATTATAAATAATTGGATTTGATCACAGTTGAAATTAAACACTGTAATTAGTGTAATAACCAACACTGAATTGTTATATATAAACTTGTATTAAGTCATTGTAAATGTCTAAGTGATTAAAAATGACGAAATTTGTTAACTATCAAATTTTAATGAAAAAGTGATTTAATTAATTTAATATTAATTTATTTAAGTGGAAATTAGCCACAAGGGCATCTTTAGCAAGTGGAATTAGTTTCTAGGACACACAACTGAAATAATTACTTTCAAGGACAAAATGTAAAATAATTAGTTTCTAGGGCCTAAAAACCTATGAAATTATGTCCTTGAAAGTAATTGGACTGCTGACTTTGTCCTTGAAAGTAATTATTCTGCTGATTTTGGCCTTAAAAGTAATTTATTTGAATGTGTGTCCTAGAAACTAATTGGACCGCAAAGTTTGTCCTTCTGGTGAAATGCCCCTTTATTTAATTAACGTGAAAAATAGCCATTTTGGCCACTGTCTTGGATTTCGACGAAACCAGTTTCATCGGATCCATAACAGTGAATTATTGTAAGGTTTCAAGTTTCATAGCAATCGGACTTGTCGTTCGATCATACGGACTCGAAACGCCTAGAAATCAATTTAATTAAAATCAATTGAAATCAATTTGAAATAAGTTGATTTTAACATAACTACTTCATAGATGGAATTAGAACTTGAAACCTGTTCCATTGAGTTTAAATATTGAAAACATTTATTTTGATATATAGGATGACCCATTTTCGTTCCGGAGTCAGAACGGGATTTTCGGGTCGTTTATCGTTCAACTTCCAAATCAAATCTGATCCATTCAAGTCTATTTTCGATCTGCCTATAAATAGCTCGTTATAAACCCTAGCTCCTTCTTATTTTCATTTGTCTGTACGTACAACTCTCTCTGGCTTCTTCTTCTCAATAGCAGACAAACCAAACAAATTCCCAATTCAATTTCAAATCAAAAAATTCAAACTCCTCAAACTATATCATATTATATACCGTTTCGAAGCTCTCGATGGTCGCATCTCAGATCTGTGATTCGTTTTTGCAATTGAATCATGCTTTGATCAGAAGTTAATGAATTATCCACGGCCGTTCATCGTGTCACGATCAACTTTTCCTGATCGACAAATCGAAGGTGCTGGGTTGTAGAGATTCACGAGTGGAGTTCAGCGGTGCAGTTTATTTGATGTTTCAACGACTAGATTTCACGCAAAAATTCGATTAGGGTTACATATATTTGGCGGCGATGGCTATTCTTGCTGGCCTTCATGGTTGATCGAGCGGGTCGCGAGGCCGTAGGTGTGGAGCGGGAGCTCGGCGTGGCGTTCTGGTAGGCTCGCAAGAGGAGCGGCGGTGCGGTCGAAGCCAAGGGTAGCGGCGGTTTCAGATAGCGTACGCGAGTATACGGGTTCGACCTGTAGCATGTGGATGTAAACGGTGACGTGTTTTTCCTTAATTATTTAATTATTATATTTAAATTTTCAAATCGTTCTATAACGCTTAACTTTTGCATACGAGCTCCAACTCACGCGCGGTTTATTTTGCCGGGGTCATATCGAAATTCCGGACATTTTGACGCTGGTTTAGACGAATTCTAAGACTGTTTGAATTTGGGGCTTTTGGATTTTAATTCGATTTAAAATCGAAGGTGAGTGTTTTAACCCACTCACAACTTCTAAAATTTCTTATGTTAGTTAAATTAAATTTGTGATGTGATTAGGAATTTATTTATAGCTATTTGGTATATTTAAATCGTCATTCCAGTTAATTTGAACTTATTTTGAATTAAATTGTCGTTTAATTTATTATTGAGTTTAAACTGCCAAGTTAATTACCTGTAAATAATAATTTGTTAATTGTTGATATTTATTGGTTGAATTGAATGATGATTATGATGGATGTTTGATTTGTTGATATTTGATGATTGGATGTTATGTTTAATTTATATATATATTGTCATCACTCTGCAAGTTCCCTTAATTATTATTATAAAAAAATCATTATGGGTTGAAATGATATATAGCCGAACGATCTGTAGATTAGGGAAAAATTGTTATGGGTTGAAATGATAGACTCGAGCCATTTTATGGATTTTTATATTAATTCGGGATTGCGGTTTGAAATGATATATAACTGTAAAATTTTAAATTGTAGATTGAAATGATAAATATCTGTATCACTTGACCCTAGGGTAGAGAATTATATACGGACACCGGATTGGTTAAATTAAATGATTTTAAAAATCCTAAATTTTTGAATTTAGCTAAATGATATTTTGAAATAAAATTTGATTTATATAAATTGAATTATTATCGAAAATTAGGTTTTATGTTGAAATTTGAATTGGTTTAAAGGAATTACTTTAAGAAATTTAATTGAAATTTTAAGTTGATTTTTGAAGTATAATTGAAACTTATAGGAATTGAGTTATTGAAATTGTTTGAATATAACTTTGAATATTTATTGAAATTGAAGTAGCTAAATGTGATATTTCAAACGTGAATTGAAATCGATGTAAATTTAAATATTTTATTGAGAGTTTAAATGGAGATTTGGAATTAGATTTTTGTTGATTTGGAAATTGGAAATGGTTTAAGTGTGTTGGAATGAAATAAATAGTTTTAATTGATATTTATTTCAAATTCATATTTTAATATAAACCGAGAATAGTATCATTTTAAAATTTCTAATTATTATGATTTTTAAATTTATTAAACTATTTTTACCTATATTAACTATATAAATTATTTCAACCTATTTTAAACCAATTTAATTTACTTTAAACGAATTAAACCATTTTAATTTATTTTAAATCTAATTAACCTATTTTAAATTTATTTAATCTATGTTAATTATATTTAGTCTATTTTAAGTATATTTAACTATCTTAAATCAATTTAAAACCATTTTAAACCTATTTTATAATATATGAGAGTATTCTAACTATCCTAAAAATTTATTCTTAACTTTGTTAAACTATTTAAAACTATCTAAACTATTTTTCTAAATTCCAAACTAAGTAAAGTAGATGGGTTTATATTCAAATCCTCGATTTTAAAGTGAATATGGTTAAACGACATTATAACCTAAGTTGGGATTTAAATAACATATTTGATGTAATATGATAACTTTGAAATGAGGATTTAACCTATTTGGAAATATGATTTTGAAAGAAATTATGATTTCGGAAAAGGTATGATTTCAAATGTGATAAGAATTTGAAAGTGAATGTGATTTCGAAAGTATTATGGTTTTGAGAATATGATATCTTGATATAAATTGTGAATTGACTTTTGAAATGTAAAAGAACCAACCGGTGTGAAATAAGCGTTTGGTTGTTAAAGAGACCGGGATCGGTTATTGTCATACTCTCTGCCAATACCGAAAACCACTTTAACAACTGTGTACGTGGTGGAGATTCCAGAAATGAAGTAGGATGGTTTGGCGAACGATTTCTGTATGAGGTATAACGTGACCCTGACTCCCGTGAGTCAGCTTAGATGTGACTAAAACAGGAGCCACGCCGGGCCAAGTGTGGTCATTCCTCCTATCGGGCACATTCCTTCGATACTATTATGACTTTGTGATTGATTTGGTGGCCACCCTTTGATTTTGATTTGGGAGTGTGTCCGAGGTGGGCAGTAGTAGCTGCTATGTGTTACCACCAGTCCGGATACGCAATTGGTATATCTACCCTGGCATTGCCTCGAGTGCCGTGTTCACATCCCCTAGAGCGCCTTCTACGAGTCTGTTTGTACCATACCTATGGGGTGCCCTCTATGTAAACCTCTTGGAGGAGCGTACGGTACTGTATAGACTATGAGAATATATAAAATGTGTTAAGGGGGATATGGGTAATGCCTTAACGCTATTTTAATATTTTTACTTTACTGTAGACACTATTATAATAGCGTATTGTACTACATAGTAGATAGTTTAACAGATCCTTAGGAGATGTAAATCCAGAACATCTCTTAAGTTACTGCACTCACGTTAGACACTGGATAGGAGATGTTAAACCCCGTAAACATCTCTGACGCCGTTACACTCATATTTATTACGGTTGATTAAACTTACATAAGATCTTTTAGTTCTGACTCGAGTGTTTTGTCTTTTCAATTCGCTCGGGTCAGCCTGAGCATTTCAGGGTTGAAGACCTTATTTCTGGAGGATGAAGACGAAGATTGTACTATTATTATTTATTATAATTATTTCACTGCATCATGTTGTTCCACTGCATTTATTTATTTATTTATTCCTGTTATGTAACTCTAATATTTATGTTTCAAAGAATAATCAAATGTATTTATAAAACAACTTCATGAACTGTTATTTGATTATTATACTTTGTCATTCTGCTGCGAGATTCTGTATTTGTTTTATTTCTTTCTCTTTTTCTTATTTACCCTATAACAATCTTCACTTTTGAATGGTTTGAGTCAGACGTGTGTGTTTTCTTAAAACGTCCAAAAAGGCAGGTCGTTAGAAACCATCTTCAAACTAACATTTTACATCAGTTTAAAAAAAATCCTTTCGAGACGTTTTATCCAAATTTGTATTCTAGATATAAAATCCATTATTTAATCATTTAAAAACATATTAACTATTCAAGTTCAAAGTGATTAAATTATGGGTCGTTACAAAAACTGTGTGAAAAGGATAAATGATCTACGTTCAACTTACGTACCTATTTTATTGGTTCTCACTAGTACCTATCCATTACCTCTAAAATTATTTATGAAAATATTTCATAAAAACTAAACTTAAGTTTAACTTGTATAGTACCCTACTACATTCTAAGAGTATATACCACTATCCAAATCAAACTTTTTCCATTTAAATATATTTCCCCTATGTAAAACTCAAGATCCGAATACCCAATTTTTATTCCAACGTCCTTTTTTGGAAATGAAACCATATATTTAACTATAGAAAATGTATACATATAGCCCGAGTAATCCCAAAATGGTACTAAAGAATTGGGTACTACCAAATAGTATCATAAATTCCCCGACCAAGAAGGGTAATACTTAAGAGAATTGCTTACCATTCGAATAAATCTCTTTTATTTTCGGGCCACTCGAACTAGTTAACATAAAAATATTTCTTCTATTTCAAAATTCCCTTTTAAACAATTCTGTTTATACTTCCGTTTAAACAGTTTTAAATAAAATATCAATTTGCAGCTTGCTTCGGGTTAGTTTGGATTTGAACTTGTTTCGGTCATACAATGATAAAGAGAATAATTTACTACGTGCATTACAATGTTCGCCTAGGAAAACATCCGATTGTCACTTAGAAGATTATTCAGATCATCACAAAACAAATCGTGACTCATTTTTCAAACCAATCCAAAGAAATGCATCTTCATAAAATTTTCATTCCCAAAATTTTTCATACTTAAACAAAAATACTTTCAAGTATTACCATTATTATTTTTCCCAAAATCTTGAAAACCATTTCCCCGAGAGCACCAGGATTTAGGTTCTCAAATTCTTTACTAAATCCTTTTATTTATAAGCAACATTCTTATAAACTAATTTTATAAAATCAACTTCTTTTATAAAATCATTTCTCAAATAATTATTTCTAAATATTATAGTTTTCTTTTAATAAATATGTTTTATTGAAGTCTAATTTTAGTCCAACATTAACATAAATGCCTTATAATCAAATTGTGAAACTTAAATCACAAAGTGTTCGTTTCAATGTTCGCACAATTTTATCTACCCAACCAATGTTGTAGAAAAATAAATTACTTATAAATCAATAAATAATAGTCAATTCCCTAGAACTGGACGACAATGACTAATTAAACCCTAAATGATAATAATTGAATATTATCACAAAAACATAAAAAATTATTTTAACTTTTGAAAATTATTCTTTTATATATAAAATATACTTCTATGTAAAATTATTTCATTAGCCAATTTAAAACAATACTGTGTTGGTTGACCTTATTCAAGTGTTCAAGAATCCCTATCGATAATGTTGGCCAGATACATCGACTAGAACTCATAACCCACTCAACTGATCAATCAACATAATATAAAACATATTTATATCAGTAACAGATATGCGCTCTTATATATACAGACACTCGGACTCATTCTAGGGTGTTACTAATCCTATCTCTAATAAGTTTACCCCACAAAAGCCAAGGTTCTCGCTTAACCTTCGGCTCTGATATCAAATGTAACAACCTGCCTTTTCAATCCTTAGAAGTCGACACTAATATATCCACGATATTCACATGCCGATCATCAAAGTGCTGGAAAGACCGATCGTTAGGGTGAAAGAAACAAAAAAGACAGAACATAATCTCACAACATGACGAGTAATCTATAATATATTGGTGAACTTTACAAAAAGAAAACTTTTATATGCATACTTCAATCAGAGTCCAATCATCAGACCCAGGACAGTTATAACAACCCGTCCTTACGATTTTGATAAATACAACAAGAACAAAACATTGAAAGACAAACAAATATGGGACTATGTCTTGGAGGATCCAACTCATCTCCCGAGGCTCCAAAGTGTCCAGCTAAATCTGGAAAATATGCTCGGGCTAAACCAAGCATTATAAGAAAAATAATGCTCGGATCAGTCTGGTAAAACTAGCGTGAGAAACACACATCATATGGATTTTAATGTTATAAAACCTTTCAAAAATAAATGTATCTTGTAAGACCATGCCGCACATAAACACAGATGGGTTTTTACCTTTAGATAACCAAACCATTTTTATTATAAAATCTAGTGATATTGTAATAATGTCTAGGGTAAAATAAATATTAATCATAGCTGAAATTATTACATGAACTAAAGTCTAGCATAATAGGTTTACTACTAAATCTGTAGGGGCACATAATGGAGATTAGATTTCCATCAATGACAAGGCTATTGTGGTACCGCCTGCCACGCCTCTAGAAAAATGTACTGAGGGCCTCACATGGACCCCCTTCCAACATAGAGTTGGCTGCCCTTTTAACATGACATACCAGATTAAGTCATTCCCCCGGTACCAAGGCTCGAAAAAACAATGTGCACTAGCCCTAGCCCCACTCTTCGCTTGCATACCAAATCTATAAATATCGTTCTAGATCGAGGAATGACTGATCCTAATGGTATTGAATGATATAGCTCTGTCGCATATCCCATATTTTAGACATTATCGGGCTGTGAGGCTTATGAGGTCATGATTATCTTTTACCTCTCTTAGAAATTCCCACTTGGAATGCTAACACTACCCTCCAGGCACAATGCAATGCCAGCATTCGTCCATACAAGTAGTTCAGGATATGAACAAACTGAAGGCACTCCTTCTACTACATCCATTTTTGAATCACCCTCAGGATTAATAGCAAGTATCCCTTGAACGAGCTCCATCTTCGATTCCATCATCATCAAGATGCCTTCAATATGACGTTTGAGTTAGTTCGAAATGGTTTTCGGATAATTCATACTTATCATATCCCGGTCTCTTCAAACCAACATTCAATAGTTTTCAGTAAAATCAACTTCAGTTCTTTCGCAAATAATCAGACAGTACATAAGAGCGAAGATTGCCTCATAACCGTTCAAGTGGACGGATTTCCTTATCATTTGTCCTAGGAGAACAAAATGAGATTTATACGCACAGTACAACATCATCGAAGATGATTGTGCCATAATACCCCTGTGTTTCTCCTAGATATTTCTAGAGTTACTTTGGCTAAGATTTGATAGTCGGTTATTTAACTATCAAATAACAAGCAATCAATCTTAGATTTAATTCCATATGGGATCTACTAAGTCTCTATAAATAAATCTTTCTGGTTGAGACACCTGCCTCCTGTTAATGAGGTCGCAGGTTCGATTCCCGGACTGCCCTACTACCAGAGCTTACCATGTGCATACGCTTAGATCAGCCACTTATGTGGTGCTCGCGGACCAGGCTAGGTGCACTAGGGGGGGTTTTACGACTCCGGTCGGTTTCCCCCCTGAACAAATTCAAAAAAAAATCTCTTTCAACTATTTGATTCAAAATACCTTCATTATAAACCAAACCACCATCCTTTGGTGTTAAGTATAAAAATAATATTTCCGTAACACCAAATTAAGAAGGATTAATTACCAAAATCAAATCTCATTTCTTTTATAATATTCTCTTTCTAGAAGCTCATTTAATACTTCAAATTCTTTTATAAATCTCTAAATTAATTTATAAAATTTCTTTATAAATCTCTTAAATGATTTATAAACTCCTTAAAAAACGTCTTTAGAAAATATCACTTAAAATCTCCCTTCCAAAATATCATTTGTAAATCTCCTTAAATAAATTATTTTTACCAAGTAAAATCCTTTTTATAAAATAATTTATCATATATAAACACCTTTATTAAATTAATTAATTACTCTTTAACATTACAAATAAATAATAATTTACTTCAAACAAAACTAATAAGACAAGTAATTAACTTTATACACATCATTAATTTAAAAATTATTAATCTTTAAACAAAACTAAACCAATTAACTAACAACATGAATAATATAATTTAATTACTTAAAATATCATAAATAATATAATTAAATAACTTTTAATATCTTTATTAAAATGATTACATAACTTGGTTTAAAACATCGTTTATGAACACTTAACCTCAAATTGTTATACAATTGAAGTTATTTAAATCCATAACTTTACAAATTCGAAAAGGGGCTTAACGACCCCAATGGTACTAAATTAAGTTACCATTTAATTCAAGTCACATAATTGGTATTTACATAAGGAACATATACGTAAATCAAATCCATAATTAACCATCAATGGTTAATAAATCACTTTTTCAATATTAATTAATCCACGTATTAATTAACTGGCATATGAATTAAATGTCTAAATTAATTTAATAGTAGAATGGGGATTTATTCTGCTAAACCGATGCCATCAATAATCTATTCCATTTAATTATAGCAGAATGGAGATTTATTTTGCTAAACAGATGTCATCAACAATCTATTATATTTAATTATAAAAGAACAAAGATTTATTCTGCTAAGCAGATGCCATCAATAAACTATTCCATATTTGTTTGGCTATTCAAAGGCATAGATAAAGAGAATCTCTTGTATTTAAATCATTCTTTGAAAATGAATGCTGCTTTTTAAAAAAACCGATCTTTGGTAATAAAATAATTAAAAGTAAAACCCTTATTTAATAATAATTAAATCTTAATTAAATCTTAATTAAAACTTCATTAAATCTAATTAATAATTAATTAATAATTAACCCTGTCTGATTAATAATTAATTAATAATTAAACCTCGATTAGTGAGTATTTAATTAATAATTAAACCTTACTTAAATAATAATTAATTAGTTAATTAACCTTTACTTAATTATAATTAATTAACTCTTCTTAATTAACTAATTATAATTATATTACTTAATGAATACTTAAGTACTAATTAAATTTACTTAATTAATTAAATAATCATTAAATCTTTAATTAAATACATTAATTAAATACATTATTTAAATAATAATTAAAACTTTTTTTAGCAAAGCTAGCAAGGTTGACTGGGCCCTTTTTAGATTTATTAAACACCCAAATAAATAAGATTAAACAAGCTTAATCTCAAAAAATGAACAATGGAAAACTAGGAGTGACAAATAAAAGGAAACACAAAAATACACAATAACAAAACTTTAAGACCACAGTGAATTAGAATCCTACTTAGAGAGTAAACCATGCATGCAAGCATATTTCTTCATATTGGAAAAGACTAAATTGCAAAGCATCAATTCAGTAACACTCTTGTTTTCAAAAACCCTAGCATTCCTCTCCTACCAAATGACCTGAACATACACCTTTAAGAGAAGGAGCACGACAAAGTAGAATTATCCAACCACCTTGTTACTCGAAAGATCCTATTCCATTCGTCAAAACTGAATCTTAAGGAGGAATAAAGTTGCCTTAAATAAGAACTTTAGCCAGATGGAAAATGTAGTTGGGTAGTTGAAAAGGAGGTGCACGTTGTCCTCAGTGTGATTACTGCAAAAGACAAACATTATCCACATGAAACCCTCTGTCACAAAGCTTAGTTTTAGTTAATATGCCATTTTTAAGCACCTTCCATAATAAGAAATTTAGTTTCTCAAAACTAAATTGATTCCACACTCTAGCACACCATCTAAATTTACCACCATGATCCAGTTGAATTAATGCGTTATATATAACAGCTACATAGTGAGGATCTTGCCTATCTGTCCAAACGTACCATCCACACCAACAGGCAAAGAGGAGCTTCGGATTGATTGCCATAAATGATGAACTCTAACATTAGTAGAATAAGGATATGACCATAAGCTACATATTCACTAGCATTGGCATTAACTGGGATACCAGTCTCCCTCATATCTTCATGAGAAAGAATATCGTGCAGAATTAGCCCTTTTTAGCCCAAGGTTCAAACCAGAACTTAACATCACAAGATGGGGAAATTAATTTGTGGGCATAAGAAAGCAAGGATACTCTAAGCTGGAGTATGGATCTCTAAACCCAACCGTAATGGGGAGAAGCATCCATAATCCAAAAGTTCTTACTGCCAAGATGATGCTTTCTAGCCCGTATGACCAAAAGATTTGGCTTGTTGTTAATGAAGTTATCAAAGTGTTTAGAAAATGCAGCTAAATTCCAAGTTCTCATGCTCTTAAGACCTAAACCACCATGATTAAATGGGTTTTCAAGTTCGCTGAACGTTATGGGTATTAACTTCCTTGAGTGCATATCACCGATCATAGGAAATGATTCATTACTTTTCTAGAATTGGAGATAGGCTTTAAAGGCAAGATAAAGCATCTACTCCAATACACTGTCATTGCTTATATGATTGAGTTTAATATAGTAAGACGACCAGCTTGGTAAAGATATCTATTTGTCCAATTATTCGTTGTTTTAGTGATCTTCTCAAAAAGAGGCAGACATGTAGCAATACCAATCCTTTTGGATGACAAAGGAATGCTGAGATGTGAAGCACCACTTGAAAGAGCTGGTAAGGAGGAACTAACATATAATTCTTATCTCTGAACCTCTAGCAAACAAGCAATGGAGAGATAGGATTTGTCATAATTAGTTTGAAGACTTGATTTTCTATAGAAAGTGTTCAGCACCTTAGAAATGCAAATCATTGAGGCTGGAGTAGGTTTAGTAAATAAAATGACGTCATCAGCAAAAAGGAGTGAAGAAATACAAGGATTCTGACATTTATGATGCAAGGCAAACTCTTTGCTTTTTATGTTCTTGTTGAACAATTGGGTGAAAAGTTCTATGACTATAATAAAAAGATAAGAAGATATCAGGTCACCCTGCCTAATTCCCCTAGCTCCTTTAAAGTACCCCACTGGTTTTCCATTAAAACTCAATGAATACATGATAGTAGACATACAAGAATGGATTCAACTAACGAAATGACGAGGAAAACCATGCTCGCCATTATACCAATAATAGCATCCCATCTAATAGAATCATAAGCTCTTCTGATATCGAGCTTCATCATAGCTCCAGGGGATATGTAGCTACGATTATAGCCATTCATTAACTCGTGGGTGAGGAGTATATTGTCCAGAATGCTTCGATTAGGAAGGAAAGCTGCTTGATTTTCCAAAATATTACTAGGAAGAACATGCTAGAGCCTAGAAGCTATCACCTTGGATATACACTTGTATATTACAAATGCTATAGGTTTAATGTTGAATAAACATTAAATGCTATATTAGTAGGAAATGAAAACAATGAAAAGTCATGTCTATTAGAGTGAAGAGTCATGTCTGTTGAAATGAAGAGTCATGTCTGTTTAATGAAAAGTCGTGTCTATTTAATGAAGGGTCGTGTCCGTTGAAACGAAAAGGTGTCTATCTAAAAAGTTGTCTATTTGTAAGAGTGTGTGTTCCACTATAAATAGTGGTCATTTTATTGTGTTGGTTGTCAAGATTGTAATGAAGTAACAAAAGTTGAATTAAAAGTAGAGAAGGTTATTCATTTGTCTCTCCTCTAAAATTATACTCCCCTTTTCTCTCTTGACAAATTGGTATCGGAGCCAATGGAGAGTATGATGAGCCAAATGCCGCTACCACGACTAACGAAGGCGAATTATGAGAACTGGAGTATTCAAATGAAAGCTCTCCTCGGATCTCAAGATGCATGGGAGGTGGTCCAAGAAGGTTTTGAAGAACCAACAAATACCACGGGATATACGACAGCTCAAAACAAGGCGCTGAAAGAGTTACGATCGAAGGATAAGGCGGCACTACACATGTTGTTCCGAGCCGTCGATGAGTCGGGCTTTGAGAAGATTTCTGGTGCAACTACTTCAAAAGAAGCATGGGACATTTTAAAAAAAGTGTTTAGAGGAGCCGACCGAGTTAAGCAAGTGCGTCTCCAAACTCTTCGTGGTGAGTTGGAGAGCATTAAGATGAAGGAGTCAGAAACTGTATCTGACTACATCACACGTGTACAGGCTGTGGTGAACCAACTCAATCGTAATGGCGAAGCGCTGACTGATGCGCGTGTTGTGGAAAAGATTTTGAGATAATTGACCAACAATTTTGAGAATGTTGTGTGCGCGATAGAAGAATCAAAGGACCTTGCGACGCTTACAGTCGACGAACTTGCCGGTTCTCTCGAGGCACACGAACAACGTAAGAAGAAAGAGAAGGAGGAGACACTTGAGCAGGCACTTCAAACCAAGGTGTCAATCAAAGACGAAAAGGTACCTCATGCACAAAATTTTCGTGGTAGAGGGCGTGGCCGTGGAGGTCGCAACAATGGTCGCGGTGGTGTAGATCACGGTCAGGGTGAATATTATGAGAAAAAGGGGCAGTCAAGCCAACAAAATAGTCGAGGTAGAGAACGTAGTCGTGGTAGAGGTGGCCGGTCAAATTATTCAAATGTCGAATGCCATAACTGCGGCAAGCATGGACACTACGCAAAAGAGTGCAAATCAAACATCGATTGCTATAATTGTGGTAAATATGGACACTATGCAAAGGAGTGCTATTCCGAGAAAAAGGTAGAAGAAAACGCAAATTTAGTCGTGGAAGAAGAGACAAGAGAAGATGATGTCCTCATGATGGCTTACAAAAATACCGTTTCCGACAATGACACGGAGTGGTATCTAGATACCGGCGCTAGTAACCACATGTGCGGGCACAAGCACCTGTTCAGGGGGATGCGAGAGGTTGAAGATGGACACGTTTTGTTTGGAGACGCGTCAAGGATCCAAGTAAAAGGCCAAGGCACAATTTATTATTTACAAAAAGATGGTACAGAAGGATCAATTGATAATGTTTATTTTGTACCTGATCTTAAGAGCAATATTTTGAGCATGGGGCAATTCATGGAGAAGGGATACTCAGTATTCATGAAAAACTGGGTACTGCAATTGAAAGATAATGAAGGGTGTTTAGTTGCTCGAGTCGAGATGGGAAGAAATCAGATGTACAAACTGAAATTGAGAAGCATACAGGAAAAATGTTTGCGAGTCAATATAGAAGACAAGGCATCGCTGTGGCATCTCCGCTTTGGTCACCTATATCATGGTGGTCTAAAGAAGTTAGCAAAGAAGAATATGGTGCACGGACTGCCAAACATGGACTATGAGGGCAAATTTTGTGAAGAATGTGTGCTTGGGAAACAAACGAGAGCCTCATTTCAAAAGAATGCAGAATATCGAGCTAAACATATTCTCGAGTTGATTCATACCGACATATGTGGACCGATTATCCCCGAATCTTTCAGCGGTAAAAGGTACTTCATTTCTTTTATCGATGACTTCTAACGGAAAACTTGGGGTTATTTTTTGAAAGAAAAGTCTGAGGCATTCGAGGTGTTCAAAAAGTTCAAAGTTATGGTGGAGAAGGCAACTGGTAGACACATCAAAGCCATACGATCTGATAGAGGTGGCGAGTATACTTCGACGGCATTTATGGAGTATTGCGTGGAGCAAGGCATAAGGAGATTTCTAACCGCATCATACTCTCCTCAACAAAACGGTGTGGCCGAGAGGAAGAACCAGACTATTCTCGATATGGTTCGATCAATGCTCAAAAGCAAGAAAATGCCGAAGGAATTCTAGGCAGAAGCTGTACAATGTGCCATCTATGTACAAAATCGATGTCCACATATGAAGTTAAATGATCAAACACCACAAAAGGCATGGAGCGGACAAAAGCCAACAGTTTCTCATCTCAAAGTGTTCGGTAGTGTGGCTTATGCACACGTACCAGATCAGCAAAGAACGAAGCTTGAAGACAAAAGCAAAAGGTATATTTTTATTGGGTATGATGAGAAGACAAAAGGGTACAAGCTACTCGACCCGATAAGCAAGAAGGTGATGGTGAGTCGTGATGTGCGAGTAAACGAAGCAAGCGAGTGGGACTGGAATAATTCGACAGAGGCTATTATAGAGGTTGGAGAATCATCAACTATTGCACCAGCAAGTATATCAACAGACCCTGAAACTGCTGATAATGAAGATGAACCACTACAACCCAAAATACGAAGTTTGCAAGATTTGTATGATTCGACAAATGAGGTACACCTTGTATGTCTTCTGTCAGATGCTGAAAATATCAGTTTTGAAGAGGCGGTTCGAGACAAGAAGTGGCAAACTGCCATGAATGAGGAGATTAAGGCAATTGACCGCAACAATACATGGGAGCTAGCAGAATTGCCGAAAGGAAGTCAGCCCATTGGTGTGAAATGGGTGTTCAAGAAAAAGATGAATGCTCAAGGCGAGATAGAATGGTACAAGGCACGACTTGTTGCGAAGGGATACAAGCAAAAGGAAGGAATCGACTATGACGAGATATTTGCTCCTGTTGCAAGAATGGAGACAATCCGATTACTCATTACACAAGCTGCTCAATTCAAATGGCCGATATTTCAAATGGATGTCAAGTCAGCATTCTTGAATGGAGTGCTCGAAGAAGATGTCTACATTGAACAACCACCCGGATACATAAAAGTCGGAGAAGAGAAGAAGGTGCTAAAATTGAAGAAGGCACTTTATGGGTTGAAGCAAGCACCGCGGGCTTGGAATACACGCATCGATTCATATTTCAAGGAGAACGGGTTCAAGCAATGTCCTTATAAGCATGCCCTTTATGTAAAAAAGAATGGAGGTAACATATTATTTGTTGCTCTTTATGTCGATGATCTCATCTTTATGGGTAACAATAATGAGATGATAGAAGAGTTTAAGGGCACAATGACACGGGAATTCGAGATGACAGATTTGGGCTTGATGAAGTTTTTCCTGGGTTTGGAGATTAGACAAGTAGAGACAGGAATTTTTATATCACAGGAGGCATATGCAAAAGAGATATTGAAGAAGTTCAATATGGCAAATTGCACCCCTGTATCAACACCAATGGAACCAGGTGCAAAACTTTCAAAGTTCGGTGGAGGAGAACGTGTCGATGCGAATAGATACCGGAGTTTGATAGGAAGCCTTCGCTATCTCACATGCACAAGGCCGGATCTTTCATTTAGTGTCGGCATTGTAAGTTGGTTCATGAAGGAGCCGACTCATTCGCGTTGGAAAGCGCTAAAGCGAATCCTACGGTATATCCAAGGAACGTTGTCACTGGGGCTGTTCTACTCAAAAACAGAAGATTACAAGTTGGTTGGCTATTCCGACAGCGATTGGTGCGGAGACATAGACGATCGAAAAAGTACTTCGGGATATGTGTTCTTTATGGGAGGTAATGCATTTACTTGGCTTTCAAAGAAGCAACCGATCGTAACGCTCTCGACGTGTGAAGCTGAATATGTGGCAGCATCTTGGTGTGTATGTCATGCGATATGGCTTAGAAATTTGTTGAGCAAGATGGAGCTAAAGCAACTTGGTGCAACCGTGATTCATATTGACAACAAACCAGCAATTGAGTTGGCAAAGAATCCTGTAAACCATGAAAGAAGCAAACACATTGATGCTCGTTTTCACTTTATCCGAGATCATGTGAAGGAAGGAAGTGTGGAATTGGTGCATGTGACAAGTCAGGATCAAGCTGCGGATATCTTTACAAAACCACTGCCGAAAGTACTTCTCAACAGATGCAAGAAAATGATTGGCATGACGGATGGAAGAAGCATTTAAGTTTACAGGGGAGTTTTGTTGAATAAACATTAAATGCTATATTAGTGGGAAATGAAAACAATGAAAAGTCATGTCTATTAGAGTGAAGAGGCATGTCTGTTGAAATGAAGAGTCGTGTCTGTTTAATGAAAAGTCGTGTCTATTTAATGAAGGGTCGTGTCCGTTGAAACGAAAAGGTGTCTATCTAAAAAGTTGTGTCTATTTGTAAGAGTGTGTGTTCCACTATAAATAGTGGTCATTTTATTGTGTTGGTTGTCAAGATTGTAATGAAGTAACAAAAGTTGAATTAAAAGTAGAGAAAGTTATTCATTTGTCTCTCCTCTAAAATTATACTCCCCTTTTCTCTCTTGACATTTAAATGCAGTCACAAAAGAAGAAGGTTGAAATTTTGGAATAAGGGCCAAATTAGTGGCATTAATGGAACCTAGCATCCTGCTACGATTAAAGAAATTATGAATTTCGCCGAGAAGGAATGGAGCAATCAAAGCCCAGTAGTGAATAAAAAAATGGCATTGAACCCATCAGGACCACCATAAGAAGTTCTTTTCATCTCAAAGATAGCAGTTTTAATCTCAGCATCAGATATTCTGATAGATAAGAAGTTGATGTTAAGGTTACCGAGCTTAGGCAAAGGAATGGAGATGCGTTCCTTGGTGTTAATACTACACGATTCAAGTTGACCAAGCAACTTATTATAAAATTCCAGGAAGGCATTTCCACGGAGCTTGGAGTTTCATGCATCATACCTTACTCTTCAGAAACATGGAATCTATTGCTCTTAGAAGTTTTGATTCTTAGAGAACTATGAAAAAGATTTGTATTCCTATCACCATGTTGTTCCCATTCCTTCCTAAGTTTCTATTTCTTCATGTGCAATTCAACTATCAATACTTCAGATAGCTGCAACGTGAGGTCATGCTCCAGATTAGAAGAAAGAATATTACCTGGACTTTCAATCATTTTGATCTACACATCTTCAAGGAGTCTTCAAACTAGAAGAGAGCTTATCACCATTTTTGAATTTGACCATTGCCCAACCTTTAAGAGCTACTTTAGTTACTTTAAGCTTTTGATGAAAAATAAACATTTTGTTTCCAAAAAAGTGAGTAGCCCAAGCTTTTTTAACAAGAGGTAAAAATTATGGATCAAGGATCCAAGAACCAAAAAATTATAAACTAGAAATTTTATTTAATGGCATCGTTTCCAAAAGAGAAGAATAGAGGGGAATGATCAGATAGAAGGGGGGAGAACATGCGACACAGTGTTGGGAAAGAGGGATAAAGTAGCAGTATTGAAAAAGACAAGTCAATACGGCTCATAGTTCTGACTTCAGACCTACTTTTATTATTCTATGTGTAAGAAGGGCCTATAAAAGTAGGTTTATGCAAATTAGAAGAGGAGATAGATTCGTTAAGAGAAGCCATGTCATTGAGGGTAAGAGGAGTACCACCGGTCCTAGCTGAGGAAATTATCGTATAGTTAAAGTCCCCCATAACATACCATGGATGTGTGTCTTATCTTAAATGAGAAAGGTAATCAAGGAACTCCTGCCTAGGGGTAGTGTGATTGTCAGCATAGACAAAGGTTAAATAGAATGAGGTTGAAGAGGGGGAGTGATTGACTTGAAAGTGAATGAATTGCCTATGAATTATGATAGAGTTGAGGAAGTTGATTGCTGGGTCAGAGAGGACCATGATTCTTTCGTACAGAGCTTTATCCGGATTACGATGCAAAGTCTAAGAGGGGTTGATAATGTTGGTTGCTTTAAGGGTAAGTTTAGGGTTAAGTTTAGTCTCGTGTTGGGATAAGATACCTAAATTATTTTCAGTAATGAGATTCTTAGCTTACATAAGTTTTATTTCCATGTGAGCACCTATAATATTCCAACTACTGAAGTTTTGTAACATAATATAAAATAGAGGGTGATAGGATAGGTGGTACTCCTAGTTCATCTATCAAAAGAACTAGCTGAATTGGTGGTTTCAAGGATAGTTTCATCATAATCTATAATCAATCCTTTGTCAAGATCACAAGGAAGTTGATTCTTTTTCTATTTATTGCTAAAACTAGGTTTGCTTGTACATATGTTTTTAAGGGAGATGGGGGAGAAGGGTGAGAATGATTATGATAGATTTAGGAGGAGATGATGGTGGTGGGATCCACCCAGGTGGAGGAATGATGTGGGAATAAGGCATATCGGATGGGGAGTGAACATATGAGAGAAAGAGAGGTTGTTTGGATCAGTTACATTAACATAGATATTGTGTGCATGCATACCATGTTCATGGTTGTAAATAGTAGGAGAGGAAACATTAGAAAGATGGGAATGGTTAACATTATGCTTATCATGATGATAGGATTTGGTTTGAGCAAAGGGTTCACCACACCCGACGTGCAAACAGAATCAGATACATTGATTAGTGCATCAGTTGCAACTTGCAAAGCTTCAGCAAAGTGCTTCCCTATAATTTCATTAGTTTTATCTTCATACACCCTCTTCTTGCCATGCTCCAATTCAATATTTAATTTACTTCGATCTTCAGAAGAGTGTGGCTCATCAGCTCATTATCATTCTTCTCATATCTTGTAGTTGTACACAGCACACCAATTTTCTAAAGTACTTCAACTACTGGAACAGCTTAAATATCACTATTCTCAAAATCCTCTTCAGACAAATTTTGCAAAACTTGAAACTTATTTGCACTAACCAATGCAACATTTATTTGTTCCTCTATTTCACCTTCCTCCAAAATATTATTGTTACTTACTCTTATGTTTACTTCCATAACCTTTCCTATTTCCTTGTAACTCCACTAGCAGATGCAAAACTAGTAGAAGTATCAACTACCTTAGCCTGATCGATCATCTTATCTTTCTAAACATTATTTTTGTTGACATTTCCTACTCTCTTCCACACATTATTAGCACGAACTGGCTTCTTGAATTGAACATTTGAATTAGATATGACCTTTTGAATATTTTCCTCACCACTTTTCATATTTTTATCTTTCTCATAAACACCACATTAGCCTTGGCATTCAAACAATTTTCATAATTATGACAAAAAACACTACAATTACTACAAGATTCAGGCATCCATTGGTAATAAACATAAACCACTTGCACAGTCTCATCAGATAAAAGGACAGGGAAACTATTCAGCATATCAGAAGCTAGTGTCAATTCTACCAAACACTTAGCATAGGTCAACCTATCTAATCTCTCAGTATTTTCATCCAAACACATAACTTTCTCAGTCCTTCCAGCAAGCCGGTTTATACCTAAGGGGGACTATGCTATTAAGGGTATATTCGACAACTGAATCCAGATAGGGACAGATCTGATTGAACCACATAGATTGCTATTGATGGGTCCCATTATTTCACAACAAACAACTTGTTTCTCATAAGAATAGGGTCCTCCTCTACTATCTTTCTTCTATCATATTCATTGGAAAGAAAAAAAGGAAGATTGACCCGTTGATATGACTTTGACGCTACCCTTGAGTTTCCAGACCTTCTTTAGGTGTTGTATGACTGATGTTTAAGACAATAGCTTGTTTAAGAAAAACCCAATGAGGTATTCTTACCACACACTTTGCCCACCTTCAAGGACTGATGCAGGTGGGACTAAAGCTTCACCTGATAATTCATTTGTTCTGTTAACAGGGATGTACTTCCCCGCATTACGGGGTTAATTTTTGAACAATGAAGTCCATGCTTGTTGACATAATCCATCTTGAAGAGTAGCAGGAGGAGCAGAAGGGAGGGAAAGAGAAGAGAGGGGGACATGGGAGGTGGAAGGAAGGACAGAGGGAACACGAAGAGGGTCAGGATCAAGAAGGATATGAGGTGGGGGAGAAGAGACCAGGGAAGGGACAAGGAGAAAAGATTGAGAAATAATGGGAGTCATGGTTGAAAGGGTAGAGGAGAGAAGAGAAGTAGGAAAAAATGTAAGATCTGCCATTAAAAAACATGTCTACTCTTCAAAATATAGTTTTAATAATTAAAACTTGTCAATACTTAAAATATATTTTTAATTATTCTTCAAAAATACATAAGTGAAAATCTCATTTTAGTTTACATGTAAATCTCCATTTTGCAAACCGCATCCATAGCAACTATCGCTATGGATACGATAACATTAAACTAGTTTTATACACAAGATTCCCCTTTAAAACTTTACCTTTTTATATCTTAAATTATTTTATAAACTTTGTAAAATGTTTTCGGAACCAAAGGTAAAAGTTTTGAAAACTTTTGTAAAACATTTTAGTAGAAAACACATAAATAAATAAGTTTCAAATAAAGGGATTTACATGTCGACAAAAACACACATCAAGTACTAACTTCCTTTTTTTTACTGCATTCAAACATAAGCAAATACATCCAACAAATGCCATAACCAACATACACAAGGAAAAGATCATAACTTTAAACCATAGCTTCACTTTTGACTTTATTTTCAAGTCTATAGGAAATACAACATATAAATACGTACAAGTGCAACAACACAACATTACTTTCAACCATACAACCAACAAGCATTATTACTAACTTTTAAAGTTTAAATCTTGCATAAAGGAGTGAGCTTTACTCATTAAAACATAGCCAAATCAACTAGAATTACCACTTCAACTTGGATCGGCCATAGATCTTGGATTTTTCTTCGTAAAAACTTGATTTTGGCCTAGGGAAGTGAAATTTTGGTTCATCCTAGAGGGGGACAAGGCTCGGCCTTGGGTTGTAGGAGAAGTTTTTGGGCTAGCTTTCAAATAAGAGGATGTGTAAGAAGAGAAAGAAGGGCGTTTAAATGATTTTTTTAAAGAATTTAAAGTGGAAAAAAAATGATTTTTAAACTTTTGAAAAACCATGGAAGCCTTTAAAATGTTTTTCCTTAATTTAGAAGAAGATGAATTTTTGAAAATGAGAATTGAAAATGAAAAATGAGAGAGAGAGAGAGAGAAAGAAATTGTTTTTATACAAAGTGAAATAAACAAATTACTAAATTACCCTTTTAGTACATACCCTCCACTCAATCTTTGCCACATCATTTCCACCATGTCCTTCCTTATCCCACGTGCATGGAATCACCACCCCTCTCTTTACCCAACATGCAAAATCCTTCCTTGTATCATGATGTTATGTAAAGGTGACATTACATCTTATTTTTTTTATATTTAAATTTTGGATAAAAAGTGACATCTCCTTTGTATTTACTTAAGTAATATATTTTTAGCATATTATTATTATTAACCATACTTATGTTATTATTATATCTATTTGTATATGTTTACTAAAATGTACACAACATTTCCGACAAATTTTAGTCGATTAAAAATCGAAAATTAAAAAAATGATTTTCAGTCACATTTTCTGTTTTTCATCAAACACCTATTTTAGTAAACAAAATTCCAAAAATGAATTTTCTATCATTAGATATAAATTAAAATAAGGTTATTTAATTATTGAAATCATTATTTAAATATTTAAAATAAATTAAGTATTCACAAATCAAAATGACAAAATTCCAGGTCGTTACAAAATCCATATGCTAGACCATTGAATATTGTATCACTATTAAACTAGTATCACTATTAAATTACCTGTATTTTTTCAGTAGAAGCAACTTTGAAGCAATTTATAGTCCGAAAATGACCGACATAAAGTGTATAAAACCGGTTTTCTTTCCTTATATTCGTTTAACCTCTAAATATATTTCACAAGCTTTGTTCTTCAATTAAACTACTGCTAAATAATAATTATATATCATAAATAAATGTTAGATCAATTTTAATCTAATAAACAATGTGAAATAAGGAACCATATATTACTCATTAATTTTCCAACAACATTCGTCACTTAATGAGAAATGTTGACAACCTAATTTCTATTGATGATTAATTTTGTGTAAACATACAACAAATTACTAAATTATGTTGATAAAGAAAGAACTAGAACATGTCATTATTTTAATCTAGCTATGTATGCAGAATTAAAACATATACATCATTTTCCTTTTCTAGGAATCAATGATTACATGAACAACTTCCTACAATCCTTCTTACCAGATGCTTCTTTGACTCATGACGAATTTATAAAACTCTTGATGACTACCTTAGATGGACAAATAGCTATAATACTCCTCGAATAATTAGTATCAACATCTATTTTAAGCATATTAATAACTCTTAATTATGTACTCTAAGAGTATCTTATGCTTCATATTACAACACTTGTTTTATTTAATCATTATTGAATAGTATGGAGCATAGGTAATAATATGTTCATATGCTTTTTATGTGCTTATCTATAGTTTATTTTAGAGACTTTACAAACTTAAAGCAAGGAAAATGGTATTTCATGGTTTAGCTCCACTCTCCTCATAAACAGATTGCCAAGTGTCATGTTTAAAAATATGAGTCCCTTAGAAATTCTTAAGAACAGGAAAATAAATCTTGATCACATAAGAGTTTTCTGGTGTATATGTTTTGTACACATAAAAAAACATAACAAGCTAGATAAGATTGCTTTTAAAGCAATATTTTTAGGATGCTCATACGAAAAAAGGGGTATAAATGTTATGATCCAAAAATTCATAAACTTTATATCTCACCAGATGTATCATTTTTTGAAAATGAACCATGTTATAAAACAAGTGAACAAGGAAATACACAAGGTAAACCAATAATATTGTCTCGAAATAATTTCATGTTTCCTGAAGAAACAAATCAAGAAGAGGTTGAGCATACAAATGAAGAATAAGTCGGAGAAATAAGTCCAATTCCTTCAGCAGGAGAAGAAGAGATAAATGAGTCAAGTGAAGAACTAACTCATGAAGAACAAACTCAAGAAGAAAATGCCATAAGAAGATCTACAAGACAAACTTGGCCTCCTGTCAAATTAAGGGATTATGTGTCCTAATGGGTGATGTATATAAGATTTTATTTCATATAACATGGTATCCCCTTCATACCAAACCTACATGAGTAATATCACTAACTAAATAGAACAACCAACTTCAGTGAAACCAATCAAAGTCCAATTTGGCGTAAGGCTGCGAACGAAGAACTTCAAGCCTCAGAAAAAATGACACATGGGATGTTATCAATTTACCAAAAAACAAAAAAAAACCATAGATTGCAAATGGTTATACAAAATCAAATACAATAGTGATGATTAAAAACACAAAGCTAGATTCTTGGTCAAGGGATTTACCCAAACTTATGGTACTAACTACAAAGAGGCTTTTACACTAGTAGCGAAAATGAATACGATTAGATTTTTGCTGTTAGTAGCCACTACTGGGAATGAGATTTGTTCCAGATGGATGTAAAACTAAAACATGCATTCCTTCAAGGAAATTTAGAAAAGGAAGTCTATATGACTCTTTCTCTAGGCTACAAAAGTGAGACAAACTCATCATTGATGCGTAAATTAAAAAAGGTGATCTATGGTCTAAAGCAATTTCCAAGAGCATGGTATGCCAAGCTAAGCTTTTCACTTTTAAAGATTAATTTTTTTAAAAGTACCACTGATTCCTCTATTTCATCAAAGACTCACAAAATACCACTACTATTATTCTGGTTTATGCAGATGATATTATCATCACTGGAAATAATAATGAGGAAAGTGAAAGGGTTAAACAATACTTAAAAAGGAAATTTGACATCAAGGACTTTCGAAAACTTTCTTATGTTCTTGGAATAGAAATAGCTCATGCAATTAAAGGATTATTTTTATCCCAAAGAAAGTATATGCTTGATCTATTAAAAGAGAGTGGTAAATTAGGAGCTAAACTTGCTAATACTCCTATGGAGACGAATATAAAACTTAGAGTTGAAGATGGTGAGACATTATCTGTCATAGGACAATATCAGAAGATGGTGGGCAAATTAATTTACCTTGTAGTAACCATACCTGACATTGCCTTTGCAGTTTGTGTCTTAAGTCAATTTATGCATACTCTATGTACTAGCCACTTGAGTGTAATTGATAGGGTATTTAGATACTTTAAAGGCACTCCAAGTCAAGAAATTTGGATGAAGGAAAACAATTCTAACAGTATGGTTGGTTTTTTGATGCAGATTGGGCCAAAAGCTACGACAGAAAATCAACCACTAGGTTTATACGTTTTTAGGTGGTAATTTGATCACTTGGAAAAGCAACAAGCATAATGTTGTGGTTAGATCGAATGTAGAAGCAGAATATAGAGCCATGGTATTCACAGAAAGTGAGCTAATCTGAATTAAGCAATTACTCAGTGACATAAAGATAGATCACACAAAAATAGTGCAAATGTACTGTGATAATCAAGCTTCACATCATATTGCATCCAATCTAGTATTCTACGAGAAGACAAAACATATAGAGGTAGATGTAGAGAAATAGTGTAATCGAGGGAAATAGAAACTCCAGTTGTCAAAAGCAAAGAGCAACTAGAAGATATTTTCAAAAAAGCACTCGACAAGGCCAACCAACTGAACATACTCGACAAATTGGATTCTATAAATTTATACGAACACTACTTAAGGGGGAGTATTGAGAAATAGGAATGATAGCCACAAAGAATATTTCATCATAGGCTGAAAACAGAAAACAGATAAAAGACCAGCATCCATTATACAACTGTCAGCTATACTTGGTACATAGTTGTAATTAGGATGTAATAAGGCGTATGGCTGGTCCTGAGAGTTTTGGTTCCTAAAGCCAATTGTAAAACCATGACCCATATACTAATGCTATTATTATTAATTAATTCATCAAAATAATTTGTCTATTAATGAGAGGAAGAACAAAAAGAAACAACTTTATTTGTAACAATAATTCAAGTTATACAACAAAATTAATAAATTGCGCATTTCTAAACACTATAAAACATTGAATAACATTGTATATTAATAATTATTGAAATAAAAAACATTTAAAATAATGAATATCCAATTTATTAGTTATAGTTTATCAAAAAAATTTCCCACCATAATTTAAAGCAAAAATTCTTTTTAACTAATCGATTCCACTAAAAAACCATTAACTATAATTTCCTACAAAAACAAAATTAGTTATTTATCAATAAATTTTACATTATTAACCATTAAATTTTTTTAACCATCGCCAAATCAATATTTATTATACAATTATTTCAAATAACAAGTTAAACATACCAATTGTGATTTAATTCATATTATACGAATTAATCCTTAATATACAACTAAATAAATTAAAATTAAAACATAGGAAAAAAAATTGGCAACAGAACACAATGTTGTTCACAAATTACAAGTATAACCAACTTAAAGTTAGAACATACAAACCAAAATGTGTGAGTTTTATAGAAACAGTAAATTGCTATTTGATCTGTTGTTATTTTGCTAATGGGATAATTTAATAAACATAGAAATAAACACATCTATATAGTAAATAGTTTGACAATTTCCTAAATAGAGATAAGACACAAGGATGTATGATAATTGATAAATAATAAATTAAGTACCTTTCACAATTTCACATTTCAGCAAATAAGCTGGAATCAAGTAAAGTAGCCAACACAGACACGGTTACACAAGTAAAAAAGCAATCGAAGATGCCGATGTCTAACTGTGCCCTAGCTGCATTGGAGGAGGCTAAAGGGAATCTTGGAGTTGCCATCATAGTTGAGTCGCCATTGAACGATCGATTGGAGTTGTCGTTGCTGTCATTGATTTGCCATCTAACTTGGAGTCACGAATTACTGTGGATTGAAATCTTGATTTTTTTTCTTTTGTTATAGATTGATTTAAGATCGTGATTTTTTTTGCTGCGCGATTTGGCGATTGGCATATAAGGAATAGCTGAAGATGGTGCCTTATAATTTTTGTGGCCCAAAGCCATTGTTTGATTTGCCTTTCCCAAAGGCTAACCCTGGGCAATTATAATTTAAAAAAAAACAATAGGTGGTAGAATTATTAATTTGGGAAATATGCAAGGGCTAGTAGAATTAAAATTGAGGAATAAGCAACAACTACTAGAATTAAGTTGTATATAATTATGCACAAAGAGCTTGTAGAATCAGAAAAATTAAGGATAAAACTAATTACTCATCATATTCTCTTTTCTCCTCTAAAATTCAATACATACATTCATACATATGCACATACATATACACTCTATTATATATAAAATTCATTCTTTTGCACTTTTTTTCCTGCTTCTCTCATTTAATCTCAATCGACATGTTGATTTCTCCTTAGTTCAAATGTTTTTATTTACACTTGTCCATTTACTTTTCTTTCCTTCTCAACTTTCACCGTTCCAAAATAAATTGTTCAACTAGTGTTTCAATGTTTCCAACCTATATCTCTTCCACTCCCTATTAAAGTCATTACTAATTGCATTCATCACTTCGTTATCATCAATACTTTAGAACTTCTTCATCTTTCTTAACACTTAGTCATAATAATTAACTATCTCTTTGCATTCATTCTACAATTCAAGGTAAACACATTCAAATTTTATAATGAAATCACATTAATAAATTTAAAAAACTCTAATATAAATTTATTGTCATTTTGTAACTTAGTTTATAAAGTTCCATTCAATCTCAGAAATTCCATCACCTTTAATTTCAACATTCATCCACAGTTTATATAGGCAATCTCAGTTGTTCTGAAAGGTATATCTAAATTATTTTAATTTATCATATGTAGCAACTAACAAGAGTAGTGTTTTAGAGCTTCCACAACCAAAAAGAATGGGGAGAGTACCATTTAGGTTAAAGCACAAAACTACAGTCTTTAACTTAAGCTGAACTTTTTTGAGTCATTTCAAATCTTAGGTATATATCTTTCATTTATGTCTTAATGGATTATACAAATCTCCAAAGATGTTTCTGCATATGGCTTAGCTGAATACTTAGCATGCAAAGAATGATACTGATTGATACTACCATTTCACCATTGTAGAAAGATTTGAAGAGATGAATCATTTTGGTCCATCCTCCCTAACAAAATTAGAAACTTTAATGTTTATTCCAATACTGTGGTATGATTTTATACCTAGATGTATGATGCTTTAGCACTTTGGCATTAGATTGTATGATATTTAGTTATTATGATGTTTTGTAAATCAATTGAAAAACTTGGTATTTGTGTGTTTGAGAGATGAGATTGAATAATTTATGCTCTTGCAATAAGGTAATAATAAATGATTTGATGATCATCTTATTTAATGAGCATATCGTACTTTTGATGATAGTGAATGCATATGAAGTAAGAAATACATGATATTAGCAATTTCAACCTTTTTGTTTTACCATCCATTTACTTTGTTGTCTTTGGCTATGTGTTGCTAGCTTGATAGACAATCATATCAAAGTACCGTGTCTTGATGTTACAATTAGACAATGTGATGATTTTCCTTTTTTTGAAAACTCTAGCTATACAAAGATGTTTAGTACAACAAAATTGCTAAAGAAGCAAGTTATTATGAAAACAGAAGTTCAAGTCAATAATAGGTTGCTGTTATAACTTAAAATTCTATATCTTTTAGTGATAAAAAACATGAACTTTAGGTATTTGGTTTATGCTGTAATCGACTTATAAAAACTGAAGAAACAATGTATAATTACCCGCACTGTAATACAAATGTCTTCTTTATGTTAGATAAAGATAAGATGGTAATCAAACAATGAGTAGGATAAGAAAAAGGGCTACATCCTCATTATCCAAACAATGTGTATGAACAAAAATATTGGTGCCAGCGTTTTCTACTTCGTAATATATGTATAAATAGATTAGCCCTTGCATTCACAATAAATAATGCATAACATATAACATAACATTTGACACGGTAGGCGACAGGAGAGAAGGAAAAAAATTCCACTTGTGCTCAAGATTGTCACGTATCTATTTATTCATACATCATACATAAGTATCCAGAAAATTATATAAATTCAATGAATTTTTCAAATATAAATTTTCAAATACAATTTTTTCAATCATTAGCCTCTCTTCCTAGAGTTTTTTTTGAAAGGTAAGCTAGTTTTTATAGTGGACCGTCCACTTTTTATTATAACAAAAACAGTTACCACTCACACCACTACATGACCAAAACATGATAACAAAGCTTAAAGACCAGAAACCACTAGCATAAGAACTATAACCTAATTGAATAGAATTAAAGCTAGATGCACAATGGCACAAAATCAATTACATAGACAGGCTGCAACCCCATATTCCAAATGAAACACAAATTACATGGAGCTACGAATAGTTGTTGGAACATGAATATATAGCAAAGAATGCCAAATAAAGCAAGTTCCAAAGGCTTTGGATCAACAAAATTGAATCAGCACCAAGGTGAAGGTAAGTAGAAACTTCCCAGAGTTATTAGATGCATGTTAGCATTGTAATGTTAAAGAAAATCCAAGTATAATTAATAAACCAATTAGATTTTATTTTATTTTTGATATTTCAAAATCAAATAAAAATCATTTTCTTTTTATGTGTGACTTCAATGTAGGTAGTACATTTTTCTTGAAATTACAGGAGCAAAACACTTTTTATCATTAGAATTAGTAATTTTAACTAATTAATAAATAAAACTTAATAAGAGCTCAATTGTACACATAAATAAATCATAAAAGGCATCCATGACAAGTAAAGCCTACTCTAATAATTGATGTGTATCATCACTAATAAACATCAACGATATTTTCAGCATTGGTGGAGGTATTTCAAAATTTACACATAAGCCATAAATGTAATCCTTCATATTTTTTCCCTTGGTGAAGATATTTCTAAAACTCATAAACATTAATGATATTTTTTTACTTAAGAATAACAATTAGCCACTATATCTTGCAAACACCAAAATCATATTTACTCTTTCAGTAAGCATGGTAGGGATCAAAACATATTATAATAGATGAACATACTAAATTAAACATAAACTTTGACAGTCTCAAATAAATTGAAATCCAGCAATAAAAATGATTAATTCAATAAATTGAAGGACTTACTAACTTAGATCAAACTTCTGACCCAATGAGATGCATATATAATATAAAAAATTATTTGGTATCATGGAAAACCAATGTGTTTATATACTATTATCAGCATAGAAATATATAGAAAACCTTTTTGAGAAATCGAATTACTATTAAGCATATGCAAGAACATAAAAATTAAACAACAAAATGTTTGAATTTATCAGACAGGATTTAGCATTTAACGTAAGTAGTGTCTTATAGAAGTAATATGAAATTTCTACATTAGAATCAATAGGGAAAAACAATGTAAAACTTTTCAATGAAAAAATTACCATATCACTCAATAATCACCATACCACTCAATTAAAACAAAAGGCCGTTGAAAACACAAGAAAAAGAAAATATATCCAAAAAACATAAGAAATAAAGACAAAAGGAAGTTTTTTTTTGGAAAAAAGGTACTTTATTTATAGAAGGAGAATATGATTCATATATGTCCATAATATGCCTCGTCAATACCTTGCAACCCCTAACTTAAATGGGTACCTTGCAAAGAAAAAGAGTACATATCATGTTCATATATTGACAATACAACAAAGAGGATCAAGGCTGAATCCCAAGTTGTCAAATAGATGGAGGAGTAAAATCAGTCGGCAGCACACTCAAAACCATCCATACGAGCAACTTGTTACAGGAAAAACCAAAACAAAAAATACACTAAAATAAAATATCTGTAGTTACAACATGTGGCATTTAGGAGAATAAAGAAAAAACAAAAATAAACATCTACGTGTTAAGCTTCTACACAATTCTTCCTCTAAGAGAGAGAAGAAGTCTATCACTTCGTTTCAACTTTGACCATATCTCAGAAAATCAATAGACCCAAACATTAGAAGAACTGCAGCAGCTTCACATCTCGCCCTGGCGAATTAGAAGGAGTTAAATCAGACACGAGATTGCAAATTTAGGGGGACTCTAGCTTATGGCGGGCGAAAGTCAGATTTTGGGTCAAAATCGAACTGAAAATCTGCCAAGATAAGATCTTTTTCTCTGTTTTCTGGCTGTTGACATTCTGTTGTATTAAGAGTTTGCATTCTTGAGTAATGAGTTTGATTCTTACTTGAGCTGGAAGTTCGATGTTTTTGAACATACGATCATTTCTTTCACACCATAAATGCCAAATAACAGTAGTGATAGCCACATTAAAGAGATGATTGTTTGTATATTGCTGATTTTGGCACATATTATCTAGAATGTAGTTGATTTCATAGGAATTTCTAATGATAATTTTAAGCTTCCGTATAATCTCATCCAGAATTTGTCTCGAATACGAACAATTAAAGAATAAATGATTCCTGTCCTCATTATGTTTTAGACAGAGCACACAAGTTTGGTCAATACTGTTATTCCATTTGTAAACTCTATCCTTAGTATTCAATTTGTTAAGATAGGCTAATAAAGAGCAGAGTGACATTTTAGGATCACAATACTTGTCCCAAATAATACTAGTCCACTTATATTCTGTATGAATACTCCTGATATGCTTCCATGCCGACTTCATACTGAATAGACCATTGCTGTTCAGCGACCAAACCCAGAAATCCTATTGTCTATGGTTTTGAATTTTTATGTTGTGCACTGTATTGTGTATTTGAGTGGGGATATGCTCAAGATGATCCTTCCATATGTTACCAGAAATAAGGGTAGACACTTTCCTATTACGGCCACCAGACACAGCCATGAAATTCCATCCACAATTTTCAACCAAGGAAGATCCATTGAGCCATGGATCGAACCATATATCTGTGTGCTCGCCATTTACAATTTTTCTTTCAATTAGACCTTTACACCATGATCTTGCTCTAAGCATGGATTTCCATGTGTAAGAGGCATTGTTATCCATAACCACAATCCAAAAGTTTATGTTATTACAATATTTGTTATACATCCACTTTACCCATAATGTTTCACCATTTAAGAAATTCGATATAAGTTTCATTGCAACTGCTTTAGTCACTTCCTCAAATTTACGAATACCTAGGCCAACTTCACTTTTATTTCCGCAAACATCCTCCCAACTTATTTTATGGGCTTTAGACTTCCATATGAAGTTGGCACACATAGAATTAATTCTTTGATAAATAGCCACTGGAAATTGTGTAAATTGCATCCAAAATTGTGTCATAGGGAGGATGACAGTTTTAACTAGTTCTACCCTACCACTGATGTTAAGTAGTTTACTATTCCAATGATTGAATTTTTTATTAATTTTGTCAATTAACCAACCAAAATCTCTAGCTTTAAGTTTACTGTTAGACAAAGGAATTCCAAGATAGACCACTAGAAGACTACCCATACTAATATTTAATTTGTCAACAATTTGCTTTTTGTTATTTGCACCTTTGCTGAAATAAACATTAGACTTGTTTTCATTAAGCGCCAAACCAGTAACTTCATAAAGGAGCTAGAAAGTTTGTTGAATGCTCTGTGCATTCCTTATTGTAGCTTTAGCCAAGATTAGTATATCATCCGTATATAGTAAATGAGTAATCATTGGTTCAACATTGTAAATGGGGATGAAATTATTTAATAGCTCCATATCAAGTTGAATAGTGAGGAATTCCATAGCAATAGCAAACAAATAAGGTGAGGGGATCTCCTTGACGTAGTCCCCTCGAGCTCTCAGTAAATCCATAAAGGGATCCATCAATTAACACCGAGAATGAGGGAGTAGAAATGCACTCATAGATAAGGTCCCCGAATACATTAGGGAACCCCATAGAAATCGACATATGATGAATAAACTTTCTGCTTATTTTGTCATAGGCCTTATGTAAATCAATTTTCAGACATAGATTGTTAGAATTTTTCCTATTGAATCCTCTAACCATTTCATAAGCAAGTAATGAATTCTCCATAATAACTCTACCAGGGATGAAAGCATTTTGATTGTATGAGATAAGGTCATTCATATAGGTTTTCAGTCTGTTGCATAAAAGGTTGGATAAAATCTTATTTGAGACGTTGCATAGAGAAATCGGTCTAAAATCAAACATCTCAATCTTATCAGGTTTTTTTGGGATATGACAAATAAAGTATGATTGATTTCTTTAATTATTTTACCTGACTGAAGAATTCCGTTCATAGCATTACAAGGATCTGCATTTATTTTGTCCTAGTGAATTTTGTAGAATTTAGAGTTAATACCATCTGGGCCAGGGGTACTATTATCGTTAATCGGGAACAATGCAGCTTTGATTTCTTCTATTTGAAATGGTTTGCATAAATTTCTTTTAGCATTGTCAGGTAGGACTTTCTTACATGTAATGTCTGGAAATTGATTTATGGTCTGAGAGGATGCAAACAGGTCTGAGAAGTATTTAATGGCTTCATTTGCTAGTTTTTCTTATGCTGATGACCAAGAACCATCGGAATTTAGCACATATTTACTTCTTCGATTAGGGGCCGAAATATTTAATTTGTTATAAAAAAAATTAGTTGGCCTATCTCCCTTGACTAACTAGTTAAACTTCATTCTTTGTTCGCAGTCGATTGCAATTTTCCTCATGATGTGATGGATCTGTTCATTTTTCATGATGTACTGATCTATCAAATTTTGATTTAGAGGATCTTTAACTAGTTGCATGTATAAGACATTGTGGCTTCATCCTTTAATTGTACAGCTGCTGAGTGAATATTGCCTTTATTCTTTACCCACTTTTTCGTTGCAGTTTTTGCATCCTTCAATTTGCATAATAGAGCATGGAGTGGATTGCCATAGAATTCCATCATCAGAATATCATGGAGGAATTAGTGATAATCCGATTGAAGGTGCTAAGGGTTGTTATATCTGAAGGTACCCTTTTCCACGAATTGTTATGTATAATAAGTTTGATATAAATTGGTGAGTGATCACTTAAAGAATGAGAACAAAAATTAATACCAAACTATTTAAACATATCCATCTACTTATAATTAACAAACACATGATCAATTTTACTATGTATAGAGAAATTTAGCCCTCCTCGCCAAGTAAAATAGTTACCATTAAAGTCTGGTGCCATTAAATTAGATGATTGAATGCAATCAACGAAATCCTTATCACCTAATGAATTAAATAGGCCATTTTTCATTCCATCATTAGATGAAAGAATCGCATTAAAATTGCCTGCCACCATCCATGGGAGAGTGATAGTGTTAGATTGTTCAATCAGATAATTCCATAGCTCTAAACGCTTTATATTCTCATTAAAAGCGTAGACCGTGGCGAATAGGAAACTAGCATCATTCGCATTGTGTAGAATACATGTAATGAATTGATCATTAGAATGTAGAATAATAGCCGGCCATTGAGATGAGTCTCATAAAATTGACATTCGACTATACTTATAATTAGAGATGTTATGCGAGTATCTCCACTTATTGTTAACTTTGGACATAAATCTATCAATGTTAACTATAGAGAGCTTATTTTCTAGAATTCCAAGAAATGAAAATCTATTATTATTAACCAATTGCAAGATTTCGAACTGCTTAGAGGAGGCATTCATACTCCGAATGTTCCAAATAAAGAACTCCATAAATTATCTGCTTTCTGTGTTGCTACTATTATCTAGGGAAGTAGCATTTCCCGTAGTTTTAGCTTTTTTGTCTTTTTATTTTTCCCTTTCAGCCGATTAACTAAACTCGTCCAAGCAGGATTATCTATGAAATCAGGTGAAGAAGTGGCTTTAAACTCAAAAGGAGCTTCCTCGGGCCTTATTTTCCGGGTTGGTTTAGTTCTAGGAGCTTGCATCAGTTCGTTGCGATGATCATCAGAGTTTTGGGAAGGGGGAGATTCAACTGGCTCAACAGGCTTCTCAAAGGAATTATCACTAATTTCCATAGTACTGTTAGATGTAGACTGCATTTCCATGTTATTTTTATTGGATTGAACAGTTTGAACTAGATTTGTATTAGAAGGCATACAAACTGTGTCTACCTGAACATTCTGAGAATCATTGAATTGATTCGTTTCCATTATATTGTTTTGTTCAGTAATCTGTCTGTTATAAAAATTGTGCTTCTGGTTTGTACTGACTATCTTCGAATATGTATCAGTATTTGTAATATGATTTACCTCTGTGTTTTCATTTTGGTTAGTGTTATCAATAATCATATCACAGTTTCCAACATTCTGGGTTTGGGGAACGGCTTTTGGAACCCATACCTTATTAAATTAACAATGCAATTCAGAGTGTCCAAAGCTTGTGCAGTTCGAGCATATATGCGGCTTCCATTCGTATGTCACCTCTTGCCAAAACAATTTCTTCCTTTTCAGATAGAATAGGGATTTTATTTGGAAAAGCGAATGAGTTGTTGATTTCAATTCGCACTCTAACGTACGCAATTCTTATAATTCCTTCAGTAATTTTGTCTAGTTTGATAAGGGTTCCAGGGACCGGGGCAATACGACTAATACCCTCTTTCGTCCAATAATCAAGTGGTAAATTAGGAAATCGGACCCAAATAGGAATAGAATTGAGAAGGTCCTTGTTCGATTGCATACCAATTACCAAGAGTCCATCTCTTCATCATCATCAATTTCTTATTATAGTAGTATGGACCACCCTCTAAAGTTGTTGGATTCAATTTATAAAATGGAGAATATAATCATGAGTAAAAGGTCTAAAGTAAAAACATGGACCAATCATCAAATTATGCTTGATTGAAAAGGAAGAAGATGAACTGCATTCCACATTTGAATAACTTCCAATATGCAATGACGACAACTTCCAATGTGTAAAAGGTCTTTCCCAAAATGTTATAACAATAAAACTACAATAATATGAAAATATACCAACATTTTTGGAATAATATATATTAAAATTTATGAAATTTATAGTTTATAAGACCGTTAAAATATGTGAAGTAACATAATTATCACTCTAAAAGTTATAAAGATGCTAAACGGTGTAGATATATCAAACAGTTAATAATTTACATAAAAAAGTATAAAAAATCTATGAAATAATATGAAAAAATGTAATATCGAACTAAGGAGTCTAATATTTGAACGCCAACATCCAAACCATTATAAAATTACTAATAAAGACAACTTGTTAGTGTTATTCCTAAAAACATAAGACAACTTCCAAAACCTTGGGGATCAAGGCTTCGTCGCTATAGGTCAGATTGAACTTTCAAGCATGTAATTGCTAGCATTTCTTTATTTGGTTTTGAAGAGAGTGAACCAAGCTTCTCATATTTCCCCTAAATCATGTAGATCCACTTCCATCACAATAGAGGCAAATATAGATTGACTTACATGGCCTGCGTAGCAATCAAACTTCCTAATTGAAATTAAACCAGCATATAATTACAAGAGAAACACTACATCGCCAGGTTTGTTTATTGCTGTAGAATACAATAGCTTATGATTTTTATTTGATGATAATAAACATATATATATATATATATATATATATATACACATATATATTCATTTAAATGTATTTGTTATTGTACTATTTTATTTTTCCACATAATTAAATAAATATTTGTTGAATAAAATAAATAATTCAGAATTCATATTCAAACAAATATTTTATTACAAATTCAAATAGTACAAATTTAAGCTTTCACTATACATTTACACATTCTCAATTACAATACAACTTCAATTATAACACAATTTTCAATATACAATTTTTCATACGTAGTTCACCTCACTACATAATTCACTCAACACTCATACTTGATCGTCAACTCTGTTCCAACCTGAATCCAGCATCTGAGCTATCTGCAAAATAAACACTGACGCAATAAAATTGAAAAAGAAATATTTTTGCAGTGCTCAATAAAGTGTGTGTTTGAAAATATCATTTTCCTCGGTTATTTGGGTTGTTCGTCATAATTTTCGTTTAATTCATCATACACGAACAACTTGTGACATGCACAGTGTATCACTGTACATGCCACAAGGTCATGCACACCAACATACACTAGCTTGATAAAATTGCAGGGATAGGTGAGCACAAGGTCAAACCCAAGCCTAGGCTGGATTCAACTCAGGTGCAATACAAAAACAGAAATAGAATGGTCAACTACAAGTTTCAATGGTCAGTCAACATGAACATGGACATGCACATGAAACCAGACTTCAGACCCCCACATAATGCAGACCAGAGCCAACCAACCAACATACATGAAGATACACATGTATGCATATATATGCATATAAACACATATGTCAGTTCAGGGATGAAGGCTACACAGGGTTTTAGAGATAACAAAGAAATGTACAAAAGCAGTTCAAAATGAATAAAAGTTCAATGCAATGGCCAGGCTCACAACAACAAGTGCACCAGACTTACAAGGAAACCAGCATGAACACAAACAAGGTCAAAGGCAACCGGACATGTTCATATGAAAACCACACTCCAACATGCTCTCAAGTTCAATGCAATGGTCAGGAGCAACATAGACAAGACTAGAAACACAAAGGCAAGAACCAGACTTCAAGATGATCCAGACCAGCATGCATGTATGGAACACATATCAAAATTGATTATTAAATATGCGAGTTGATTCTAACCCCATTTAAAAGTCATCACGGTTATCGTGGTTAGAAGATGCTTGAAATTCATTTTTTTTTAAATTAAGGAATACTACTAATCTCATTTAAAAGTCCTAATGGTTATGCATGGTTAGTGAGTATTTAACAATTTCCTGTCATAAATATACTACAAATAGACATGACTATATGGTTTTCTATGCCAACATCACCTCTATCACTCTAAAATGGAATATACGCATAACAGAGTATTTTTTATTTTTGTTTGATTTTTTATTGAAATTTAATATTTACACTCGGTTAGGTATTATGTTGTATTAATGTCTATCACTTTATCTTTTTTTTTCTAACACTATTACTCTTTTGCTGATAACAAAGGGGGGAGAGAAGTTAAGATTTTGGCAAGCATATTCTCATATAAGCTCATTGCATTTGTTTTTTTTATTTGCATATTTTTCATGCATATGTGAAGAGGGAGCCTTGTTGTAGAGGGAGCATTCAAATAGGGGGAGCTAATAGAATTTATCAAGACCAAATACATTTAATAGAGTCAAAATCTTAATATATGTTTGTTATCATCAAAAGGGGGAGATTGTAGAATACAATAGCTTATGATTTTTGTTTGATGATGTTAAACATATATATATATTCGTTAAATGTATTTGTTATTGTACTATTTTATTTTTCCACAAAATTAAATAAATATTTGTTGAATAAAATAAATAACTTAGAATTCATATTTAAACAAATATTTTATTCAAACAAATATTTTATTACAAATTCAAATAGTACAAACTTAAGCTTTCACTATACATTTACACATTCTCAATTACAATACAACTTCAATTACAACACAATTTTCAATATACAAATTTTCATACATGGTTCACCTCACTACATAATTCACTCAACACTCGTATTTGATCGTCAACTCTGTCTCAGTCTAAATCCAAAATCTGAGCTATCTGCAAAATAAACACTGACGCACTAAAATTGAAAAAGAAATATTTTTTTGCAGTGCTCAATAAAGTGTGTGTTTGAGAATATCATTTGCCTCAGTTATTTGGGTTGTTTGTCATCATTTTCGTTTAATTCATCATACACGAACAACTTGTGACATGCATAGTGTATCACTGTACATGCCACAAGGTCGTGCACATTGACATACACTTGCTTGATAAAATTGCAGGGACAGGTGAGCACAAGGTCAAACCCAAGCCTAGGCTGGATTCAACTCAGGTGCAATACAAAAAGAAAAATAGAATGGTCAACTACAAGTTTCAATGGTCAGTCAACATGAACATGCACATGCACATGAAACCAGACTTCAGACCGCCACACAATGTGGACCAGAGGCAACTAGCCAACATACATGAAGATACACATATATGCATATATATGCATATAAACATACACATGTCAGTTCAGGGATGAAGGCTACACAGGGTTTCAGAGATAACAAAGAAATGTACAAAAGCAGTTCAACATGAATAAAAGTTCAATGCAATGGCCAGGCTCACAACAACAAGTGCACCAGACTTACAAGGAAACTGGCATGAACACAAACAAGGTCAAAGGCAACAAGACATGTTCATATGAAGACCACACTCCAACATGCTCTCAAGTTCAATGCAATGGTCAAGAGCAACATACACAAGACTACAAACACAAAAGCAAGAACCAGACTTGCAGATGATCCAGACCAGCATGCATGTGTGGACATGTACAAATATGCAGTGACAACCAGACAGTGGTGAACACAATACAAGTGAAACAAGACCAGACCCCAAATGACTTCAAGTTCTACATGCATAAATACAAGTTCATATGGAATTAGGTCCAATCAACATGAAGACTTAAATTAACATGTGAAACTAGACACAAATGCAAAGCATTCAACATGTACAGCAATTGGAGCTAGTAGTTCTATACACATGCAACCAAACTCGAAGCAACTAAACACATAACTCGAAGCAACTGGACATTTAAATCGAAGCACAATGCACCAGATCAATGAAACAGCCCCAACACAAAATGATCACAGGAAAATCATGCAATACATACAACATGGATTTAAACCAGAACCAGAACAAGGAAGTTCAAACATCAAGTTCCACCAGACCAGAACACAATGGCACAAGTACATGAAGTACACAAGTATTCAAATGGAACCAGTCACAATGCAGACCACCAAATGCAACAAGATATATACAGAGGATGATACCAGTCATAATCAACATGAATGCAAGGCATCATATATATGTACAGACAAACATAGTCAGTTTCAACATATATATGAAATTCAGTTTCAAGTGCAGACTCAAAATGTATAAAGACTGGAGCACACATATATCAGTTCAAGTATAAGACATCAAGTGCACCAGTTCTACATATGAGATAGAGCATAGGCACATCACATCACATACATATATACATACATATATGTATGTATATACATGGAGGTGACACACATCAAATCAGACTCCAACAAGTGATTAAGGCTCAGAAATTCAACAGTAGGTAACTCAAGTGAAAATTTCGAATTCATCTTTTCTGAGTTCAAAATTAATGTGATCAGTCAAGTGCAAAATTGTTCAAGCATCAACATAGAAAAGTTGGACAAAATTCAAAATAGCAGTAGTTTTGAACATGTCAACCAGGGAAATATATTCGAAATATATATGCAGAACTTTCGAATATATGAATACATCAGAGAGTCGTAGATTTCAAAATGAACAAGTCAAGTTTATCTCAAATTTGAAATGCCGAAGTCAAAGGAGCAAAGAAGGGAACCGACTCAAGTAAGTTCAAATTTATCAGTGACATATGGAGTACCATGTAAACAAATGAACTAGTTAGAATACATCACAAGCATTCAAGCAAAAATCGAATGGTTGAACACTTTTTTTGAAGAATTCAAACCAAATTAAACGAACGATAAAATAAGGTTTCATTCCCTATAAATTTCCAAACTCATCATCGGTAGAAATACAAGTCGAGCATAATCAATAATCGATAAAGGAAAATCACGTACCAATTCACAACATCATTCAAGCTCGATACAATTGGAGCAGCCGTAAGCGAACAAAGTAAGGAGTCGATTAAAGAAGCCAATCAAAGAAAAATAATCACTTCAATCGATCGATAATCAAGTAGTGCCTTAATTTGGAAGAAACCCTAAATTCAGAAGAGAAAGAGGAACGAACGGCCGAAGATACTGAACAAAAATGAAAAGGGAGACGTCTCTATTTTAATTACTTAGTGGGCCGGCCTTATATTTTTATTGGGCTAATTTTTTATATATATAGGGTTTTGTTGTTTATTTTTATTTTTATTTGAAATTTTCTATTCTAAAATTTGTAAATTCTAGTTGTGTAACTAGGTACAAACTACGGGGCGTAGTTTGAGAATTCGCAGCTCAGTGGCTGAGTTGTGGCAGAGTTTTGAGCTTAGAGTTAAGTTAGTCAAGTTAGCGGGTGTCGCAAGTTTATGTGTGTTTGTAAGCGTCTGACTACTTAATTTCTAGTAGAAACCTTGGGGGCAGCACGTAGGCAGGGTTTTGCTGAAGCTGGGTAAATCTGTGTGTGATTTTTACTGCATTACTTTCTGTTATTATTTTTATTTCTGCATTAATTTTAGTATCACCCTATTCATCCCCCTCTAGGGTGAAAATGATCCTACAATTGCTACAGTACCCCCAAGATCACAGTGCTCAAATCCCCTAATTTTCCTCCCATGAGTTCAAACAAGACCACACCTTTCGTAGGAGTAAGAACATTGAGACTTGCTCTATTAGTATTGATACCTAATTTCGAATCTAAAGAAGATGAGGCCATTAGAGATACTCGCAAAGCTTGGAGAAGCCCTAACCTTAGGTGCGGTGAAGGAGAGGTGAAGTCGCGGTACTTTGTGGGTTTCGTTCGGTGTTCAGATGAAGATGCCGAACTAAATATTTGGTTCGGTGGAGGAGATGCCGGACCAAATATTTGGTTCGGTGGAGGAGATGCCGGACCAAAGATTTGGTCCGGTGGAGTTCGTTTGGTGGAAGAGCAGTTTCATTCGGTAAAGAAGCTTCGTTCGGTATTGTGAAAAGTGAAGATGAAGACCGAACCAAAATTTTCGTTCGGTGATTTAGTGATGCCGAACGAAAAATCTCGTTCGGTATTTGGGCATGCCGGTCCATAATTTTGGTTCGGGGAACTAATGCCGAACGAGATGTGTTGTGAGCTAAGTCGATCTAGATCTGAAGTACTAATTGCCAAACCAAATCTTGCCGAACCAGATGGATGCCGAACCAGATGCCTAAGCTGCTATATAGCAGTTATCCCTCCTCACTTCTTCACTCTATAAATAGTGGAGCTTCTGGACAACAATGACAGCCATCCTAGAGAGCTGAAACTCTGCATAATTGTGTTTGTATTGTTAATTCTTCTTATGTATAGCCTCCAAAAGTGAATCAATTTTGTAACTCAAATCTTTTAGTGATTAATAAAATCTCCTCCCCCAAGTGGACGTACACTACCTCGCGGTAGTGGAACCACTATAAATACTGATGTTATTTATTTTTTCTGCATTGCATTGATCTGTGACTGTCTGTTCTGGTGTTTATCTCTGTTTGTTCTGTCTCACTACAATCACGATCCAGTTATTTTCTGCTGCGTTGGGTTTTTTATTCCCTTAGACTGATCATCTGAAGGGATTTTCCCCAACAGTCTGGTATTAAAGCAAGGTTGATTGAGGAGTGTTAGACACAATGGCAGGAGATGAAGCGACTCCAGTTGTTCAAGACCCTATACTAGAGTGATGTATATCGCGTCAGGATCACAATTGGCAATTGAGAAATGGAATGAGGATAAAGACTTCGAGAAGTGGCAATGGAGGATGAAGGCTGTTCTAATGAGGAATGAAGTCCATCCAGTAGTGTTTGCCCCTGAGGAGTTGACGGCTGACATCTCGGTCGCGGAAAGTAGGGAGATGGAGATATGGGTGTTTACTACTTTACAACTAGCTATGTGGGAGAATGTCATTTCAGATATTAGCAGTGAGACCACTACTAGGGCATTTGGACCAAGCTAGAAAATCTCTACTTGAAGAAATCTCTGACTAATCGTCTGATATTGCTGAAGACATTTTTCACCATGCGGATGAGAGAGGTTACTTCAGTGAAGGAACATCTTAATTTCTTTGATGATCTCGTGATGAAGATGAAGACTGTTGACTTGAATGTCTTCATAAGCAATGGAATTTTAAAAATCATTTCTTCTCAGAATAATTAAAATTTACTTCAAATTTCTCAAAAGCTTAGTTTGTCCTAAAAAAGTTAAAATTAGATTTTTCAGAAAAAAAAGTCGAAGAAAAATTTCAATTTTATTCAAAATTCACTTTTCCAAAGAAATCTTCATTTCTGAAAAGAGTTATTGTGATAAGAGACATAAAAACCATATTTTCCAATAATTACTAACGATTTTAACAAGGTTAAAAAAGCTCTATAAATTTCAAAAATTCTTTGAAAATCCTAAAGATTTATTCGTTAGAAAAAAGAAACATTTTTTCTAAAAAAACAATAATTTCCATCATAAATACTTGTTTTTTCCCTTAAAAAACCATAAATTTTGGTCAACTTTTAGTAGTATTACGTGTTTACATCTTTAGTGCATTAGATTACATAGTAAACTATGTTGGAATATATATATTAAAAAAAAGGTTGGAGACTAGAGAGAAGAAACTTGTTCTCACTAATCCACACAACTCACACACAAAGAGAAGAAACTTGTTCTAAAAAATAATGCTTATTATTATTTTTCCTTTGCTTGATTGCTTAATTACAAATGAGGGGAGAGCTCCTCTATTTATAGTCCCTAATAGATCATTCTAGAATTACTTTTGCTTGATTACAAAGAAAACATAATTCTAGAAATACTTTTACTTGGTTACAAAGAAAACATAATTCTAGAAAGACTTTTACTTGATTACAAAGAAAACATAATTCTAGAACTCTCACCCCCCTTTAAACATAATACAAGAATTCTCTAGAAACTAATAAATCAAGTTTATATTCCAACACCCCCTTTAAACTTGATTTGCCCCCCTTTGAGCTAAACTTTTACGCATATCAAGTTTCTTCTTTAACTCCTTGAAAATCTCCAACTTCAAAGGCTTCGTTAAAATATCGGCAATTTGATCTTGCATCTTGCAATGCTTAACAACTACTTCTCCTTTCCCAACCAAGTCTCGAATGAAATGATACTTGATTCTTATATGCTTGCTCCTCCCATGAAAAACTGGATTTTCGGTGAGTGCTATAGCAGAATTGCTATCACAATATATAAGTCGACTTTCTTTTGGAGTATGCTTAAGTTCTTCTAGCACCCATTTAATCCATAAAGCTTGACAACTAGCTAAAGATAGTGAAATATATTCTGCCTCGGCGGTTGAGAGAGCCACAACTTGTTGTTTCATTGACATCCACGTGATTGCACTTGATCCAAAGTAGAAAACATTTCCCGAAGTACTTTTACTATCATCAACACTTCCGGCCCAATCACTATCATAATATCCAAGCACCTTAGGATCATTTATCTTTTGATAATAAATTCCATCCCCAAGTGTTCCACGCACATATCTCAAAATTCTTTTTCCGGCATCCCAATGTGTCTTCTTTGGTTGCTCCATGAACCTACTAATCAAGCTCACACCATATGTAATGTCCGGCCGAGTGGCTGTCAAATACATCAAACTCCCAACAAGACTTCTAAACAATGTTGGATCAACATATTTAGAGTTGTCATCCTTACTTAGTTTCAAGCCAACTTCAACTGGAGTGCTAATTGGCTTTGCCTCTTCCATTCTAAACTTCTTCATCAAATTTTTTGCATACTTTTCTTGAGAGATAAATATTCCATCATTATCTTGCTTTACTTCAATACCAAGAAAGTAATGAAGTAGACCCAAGTCGGTTATCTCAAATTCTTGCATCATACTTCTCTTAAATTCTTTAATATTATCAAGACTATTTCCCGTAAAAATCAAATCATCCACATATAAACCAATGATGAGAATGTTACCTTTGTTCTCCTTGATGTAAAGAGTATGCTCAAATGGACACCTCTTGAATCCCATCTTCACAAAATAGTCATCTATGCGACTATACCATGCACGAGGGGCTTGCTTAAGGCCATACAATGCCTTCTTCAACCGATAGACTTTATGCTCTTCATCCTTTATCACATAGCCGGAAGGTTGATCAATATACACCTCTTCTTGTAGTACTCCATTCAAGAAAGCAGATTTAACATCCATTTGATAAACTTGCCACTTATTTTGAGCGGCCAATGAAACTATCAAACGAATTGTTTCAAGACGTGCCACGGGAGCAAAAACTTCTTTGTAATCAACACCATACTTTTGCTTGTAGCCTTTCACAACTAATCGTGCCTTATGTTTTTCAACTTCACCTTGTGCATTCAACTTTGTCTTGTAAACCCATTTGACTCCAATGGGTTTCTTCCCTTCAGGTACTTCAACCAACTCCCATGTTTGGTTCCTTTCAATTGCATCAATTTCTTGATCCATGGTTTGTCTCCATTTGTCTTCCTTGGCGTCTTCTTCAAAATCAACCGGATCCGCAGTTGCATATAAAGCAAAATCAACAAATTCATCTTCTAAAATTCTTCTTGTTTCTCCATAAATCTCCGCAAGAGGTCTTGTCCTTCTAGGTGTTGATTCTGAACTTGAAGATGATGAGATTGGAGGAGAATTAGATGGTGGAGTAGGTGGAGTCGATCCTTCTTCTTCAATTGGCTCAAATGCATCATTATCAAGCAAGATACTTGTACTCTTTTTCCATTCCCATGCTTCTTCCTCATTGAAAATTACATCACGACTAATAATAGTCTTCTTTGTGATGGGGTTATATAATTTATATGCCTTGGATCTTTCACTATAGCCAACAAAGATGCACTTTTCAGATTTGTCATCAAGTTTTCCTCTCTTTTCATCCGGCACATGAGAGTAACAAATGCTTCCAAAAATTCGGAAGTAGGAGACACATGGCTTGTGACCACTCCATGCTTCTTGTGGAGTCTTTCCTTGAACACTTTTAGTTGCCGCACGGTTGAGAACATAGCATGCACATGCTACAGCTTCGGCCCAAAATATTTTAGGCAATCCTTTTGTCTTCAACATACTTCGAACAAGTTCCATGATGATACGGTTCTTTCTTTCGGCCACCCCATTTTGTTGAGGGGTTGAGCGGACCGTTAGTTGATGATGAATGCCATGATCCTTTAAGAAATTTCCGAATTCTTTTGCCATATATTCTCCACCACGATCGGATCGGAGTGTCTTTATAGAAAAACCACTTTGCTTCTCCACAAGTGCTTTAAAATTCTTGAATAATTCAAATACTTGAGATTTTTCTTTGAGAAAGTAAATCCACATCTTGCGACTATAGTCATCAATAAAAGTGATAAAATACCGATTACCTCCAAGAGAGTTTGTGTGCATAGTCCACATAAATCCGAATGCACTAGCTCCAAAGGATTCTTTGCTCGCCATGCCTTTTCTTTTAGAAATGGATCTCGATGGTGCTTGCCAAAAACACAACTTTCACATACTTGATCTTGTTTGCTAATATTTGGGATGCCTCTCACCATATGATCTTTGCAAATCTTGAATAGAGTGCTAAAACTCAAGTGATTATAACGAAGATGCCAAAGCCATGACTTGTCATTAACCATATTAGCAAAACATGGAAATGCTTCATTTTTAATTTGCAATGGAAACATTTTTGTTGGTGTCATCTTCACTTTTGCAATAAGAACACCAGTTTTGTCTTTGATCTCACATAAATCATTTTTGAAATTCATATTATGTCCCTTCTTTAAAAGTTGCCCAACACTCAAAAGATTGTGTTTAAGATCGGGAACATAATAAACATTAGAAATATAATTTGTACCTTGCTTTGTCCGTATCGGAATATAACCACTGCCTTTGACAATGAGCCTTTTGTTATCACCTGTCTTGACTTCTCGTTGGACACTTTCATCAAAATTCACAAAGCAACTTTTATTTCCGGTCATGTGGTTACTACAACCACTATCAATATACCATATATCATCAAAAGAAGCTTCTTGAACATTACAAGCAAGAAGCATACTTTCATCTTGTGTCTCCAAATTCTCATGTAGAAAATTAGAATTATCTTTTTCATCATTAATTCTTTTAAAACAATCCTTTTTCATATGCCCATATTTATGACAATAATGGCATTGAATATTATAAGAGTTACCTCTTCCTCTTCCACTGTATCCTCCACGACCTCTTCCTCTTCCTCCGTGAGATGGGCTTGAATTTTCACTTTGAATTTGGCCTCTTCCTTGTCCTCTACCATGGGCTGATCTTCCACCTCTTCCTCTAAAACCACCATGGTTGGTGTCTCGAATTTGAAAAGCTTGCTCGGAAGGAGAGGAATCAAATTGTTTGATGCAAAGCTCATGAGATTGTAGTGAGCCCAACAATTCTTCAAGAGAGAAAGTATTCAAATCTTTTGATTCTTCAATAGCAACAATAACATGCTCAAATTTCCTTGTCATACTTCGAAGAATTTTTTCAATAATTCTTTTACCCGAAATTTCTTCACCATTGACTCGAAGTTGATTAGCAATAGAAATAGTTCTATTATAAAATTCCTCCATCGATTCACTTTCTTTCATTTTGAGTAAATCAAACTCACCTCTTAGAGCTTGAAGTCTTGCCATCTTTACCTTTTCTTCACCTTTGTACGCCTTGTTGAGGATGTCCCATGCCTCCTTTGATGTTGATGCCAAAGAGATCCTTTCAAAAATTTCTTCATCCACCGCTTGATAGATAAAATAAAGAGCCTTCTTGTCCTTCTTTCGAATCTCTTTCAAAGTATTCAATTGTTGTGTTGAAAGTGTTGCTTGATTCTCCGGTTCTTCATATCCATTTTCAACAATCTCCCAAAGATCTTGAGAGCCATACAAGACTTTCATTTGAATGCTCCATTGATTGTAATTCTTTTCCGTCAAACAAGGAAGTTGAGGTTGCAACATATTGTTGGAAGTCATCCCTAAACCTTGCTCTGATACCACTTTGTTGGAATATATATTAAAAAAAAGGTTGGAGACTAGAGAGAAGAAACTTGTTCTCACTAATCCACACAACTCACACACAAAGAGAAGAAACTTGTTATCACAAATAATGCTTTATTATTATTTTTCCTTTGCTTGATTGCTTAATTACAAATAAGGGGAGAGCTCCTCTATTTATAGTCCCTAATAGATCATTTTAGAATTACTTTTGCTTGATTACAAAGAAAACATAATTCTAGAAATACTTTTACTTGGTTACAAAGAAAACATAATTCTAGAAAGACTTTTACTTGATTACAAAGAAAACATAATTCTAGAACTTTCACCCCCCTTTAAACATAATACAAGAATTCTCTAGAAACTAATAAATCAAGTTTATATTCCAACAAACTATTGGTTGTTTCCCATCATTATAATAGTAGTTGCACTTTATTTAAGCCAATGCACTTAGCTTGTATTTTTTTCGAGTTACCCTTCCCAAAGACGTGTTAGTTAAATGTATGTGAGTTGTTTAATAGTAGTTAGGACACAATGAATTGAAAATAGATACTGTACATATTAAAGTTAGAAAACTAAACAAGTACAGGGTTCATGGATTATTTATATATATTGTGATGAAGCAGCGTACCTGGATTTGAAGACGAAAACATTCTCCGACCTAAAGTCCATTTCCCACGACCTACGACCTACCAGAAGCTCCGACCTATCTCCAGCCTCCATCACGACCTACGACTTAAAACTCCACCGCGACCCACGACCTAATGCCTCCGACCTATCTCCAGCCTCCATCGCGACCTACGACTCAAATTCCCACGACATAACACTTCCCGACCTAATTCAAACAGCCCTCCGACCTAACGATAAGTCGCAAACAACCTCCGACCTAACTTCCATTCAACGACCTAACTACACATTCTCGACTTACCAAACCCGCGACTTAACACCTCCACGACATAACCCCTACGACATAACACCACCCGACTTAAACATTTCCAGTGACTCGTCACTTCCTCTAACCCTAAATCGCGAAGCATTGAAGACGAGTGTTTTCTTTAAGTCACGTCTTCTCCAGCCTAGGTCGTGAAGCGCCTCCACTAATCGTGACCGAATTCCCCTTAATTCGCAAGATGATAAGTCGTGAAGCAATTGTGATAAGTCGTGAAGACAATTTTGTAAGTCGCGAGATGCTGGGGGATAAGTCGCGAATACTTCTAACTCGCGAGATATGATAAGTCGAGAGATAAGATGGATAAGTCGTTGAACATTGCTGTTTGTTAAGTCGTATACTTTGTAAATAAGATTGAGTCGTTTGTATTTTGTTAAGTCGCGTACGACTTATGGTAAGGCGTAAGTCGGTGCCAACTTAAGAGTTGTAAAGATTTGTGTTGTAATTTGTAACTTCTATAAATAGGCCGGTGGTGCCATTTGTAATAGGTTGTTGATTGTTGAATAAAATTCTCTTTTGTTAGCTTTGTGCTTTCAATTAATATCGGTAGTTGAGTGTATCTCCTATCTCCACCTTCGACATTCGAGTGCGCTCGAATCTTCTATCGTTGAAGCCAATTCGCGGAATCAAGTGCGTTTGATCAACGCTCGAAGAATTGTAGATCTCTCTTCACGGTATCGTGCACGATCAACGTGTCAGAGATAGCTAGAATTCGGCATCTTTGAATCAACGAATTTGGGCATTTCAGTATTTCTCAATCCACCGATTGCAATTCTCATCGATCTACATTGTTTTGATTAATCCGCTGCGTCATTTGGTATCGGAGCTAGAACGCAAGGAGTTTGCGTAGATTTTTGGAGTTGTGTGAGATTTACATCATTTGGAGAAGTGGGTTATCGAGATTTTGAAGAGATTTGTTCGTTTGGAGATTTTCGAAGATTTCAACAAGTGGGTAGTTTTGATTTGAAGATTTTTAGATCGAAGTGAAGTTTTTGTTGGAATTTGTCGAAGAGTGATCATGCCTCCAAGAAGAGCCAACCGTTATCGCAACATTGATGCTTTATATGGGAGAGAAGAGGCCGATGAGATGGAGCAAAGAATTAACGAAAACTTTAATGAGAAGCTTAATGAAGGGATTGGTCGATTAGAGAGGATGATGTTGGAAATGAGTCAAAATCAGAGAAGGGTATCACCTGAATCGAGCCATGGGAGAAGTAGAGTTTCACCACATTCAAATCGAGAGAGAAGTGTTGATAGTGATCATAGAAGCGTGGATCGAGATTGTGATAGAAATGTCGATGATCGAAGTCGTGATAGAAATGTGACTGATCGAGATCGGAGGAATGTAGATCGTAGGAATGTTGGTGGAAGAAATGGTGGTGGTAGAGATGTTGGTGGTCAGGATCGACATCGATATACATCGGATTGTGATGAAGAGTATGATGGTGGTAGTGTTCATGGGCGAGGACGTGGACAAGGAAGAAATCAGTCGGAGTACGATCACAAGTGGGAATCTGGGATGAAGACTGAAATTCCAGAATTCAAGGGTGGTATGCAAGCTGAAGAGTTTTTGGATTGGGTGGCTAATGTTGAAGAAATTTTTGATTTCAAAGAAGTTCCAGAACATCGTAGAGTGAAGTTGGTTGCTACAAGGTTGAGGGGTAGAGCTTTGGCATGGTGGTAGCAAACCAAACTTACACGTGAACGAATGGGGAAGTCAAAAGTTGAATCTTGGAAGAAGATGAAGAAATTGATGAAAGCAACGTTCTTACCTTACAATTATCAATCTCTGATGTATCAACGTTTGCAGAACTTGAGGCAGGGCACAAAGACTGTTAATGACTACGTAGATGAGTTTTATCAGCTTATTGCAAGAAATGATATTATGAAAACGGAAGAACAACTGACATCTAGATTCATTGGGGATTGAGAATGTAGATCCAGGATATGGTGAATATGTTCGATCCAAGATCTGTGGCGGAAGCACATCAGAAAGCGTTGGCTTGGGAGAAACAGGGACGATGAGGAGGCGGTGTGTTTACCAATTCTAACAATCAAGTGAAGGGTGTTAGTGGAAGTTCTAATGTTTCAAAAGTTGTTGCAAAACCAGTTGTGAAGGAGGTTGAGAAGGCAAAGGTTAACAACGGTTTCAAATGTTACAATTGTCAGGAGTTGGGTCATAAAAGCAATGAATGTCCAAAGCCAAAGAAGAGAGCAATGATTGCTGAGGTTGAGGATGAGGATGAGGAGGCTGAAGATTCTAATCAATTACCAGTTGAGGAGGAAGAATTGTTGTCTGGAGATGATGGTTATACATTAATGATGAGGAGGAATTGCTTAACACCGAAGCAGGAGGAAGAGACTAGCTGGTTGAGGAGTAACATCTTTCAATCGACGTGCACTATCTTGGGAAGGGTTTGCAAATTTGTTATTGATGCTGGAAGCTGTGATAACATTATCTCTACAGAAGCTGTAAAGAAGTTATCATTGAAGACAGAGAAGCACCCGAAACCTTATAAGTTAGCTTGGTTGAGGAAAGGTGGGGAGGTGAAAGTTAGTCGAAGGACTTGTGTTAATTTTTCAATTGGGAAGAAATACAAGGACGAAATTTGGTGTGATGTTGTGGACATGGACGTATGCCATTTGTTGTTGGGGAGACCGTGGCAATATGATAGGGCGGTGCAACATGATGGGCATACCAACAGTTACAGTTTCATATTTGAAGGCACGAAGATTACTCTCGTTCCCAAGAAGCGTCAACAAGAAGAAAACAAACTGGAGGAGATTGAAGAGATGAAAACTTTATTAACCTTGAAGGAGTTTGTTAAAGAAGTCGACGAGGAGCCGGAAGTATTCTTTTTAATTGGGCGTGAGAGCAGTGAAGAAGTTGAAATTCCAGAAGAAGTTAAACCAGTATTGAAAGAATTTGAGGATGTATTTCCAGAGGGGTTGCCAACGGAGTTACCACCGTTGAGGGACATTCAACATCAAATTGATCTAGTTCCAGGAGCTGTGTTACCTCACAGACCACACTACAGAATGAGTCCAAAAGAACATGAGGAGTTGCGAAGGCAGGTGGAAGAATTGCTTGAACAGGGGCGTGTGCAGGAGAGTTTAAGTCCTTGTGCTGTACCAGCGTTGTTAGTACCGAAGAAGGACGGGACGTGGAGAATGTGCACTGACAGTCGAGCATTGAATAAGATTACTATGCGATATAGATTTCCAATGCCGAGGTTGGATGACTTGCTAGATCAAATAAGCGGAGCTACTATCTTTTCGAAGATTGATTTGAAGAGCGGATATCATCAAATTCGTATCAGGCCAGGTGATGAGTGGAAGACTGCTTTTAAAACCAGGGAGGGTCTATACGAATGGTTGGTAATGCCATTTGGCTTATCAAATGCGCCAAGTACATTTATGCGGGTGATGAATCAGATTTTTAGACCGTTCATTGGGAAATTCATGGTGGTGTATTTCGATGATATTCTGATATATAGTGGAAGTCCAGAGGAACATTTGAGTCATTTGAGAGAAGTGCTGATGGTACTGCGACAAGAACAATTTTATGCTGCGACGAAGAAATGCATGTTCATGACGCATAGTGTTTTATTTTTGGGGTATACTGTATCGGATGGAGGAATACAGGTTGACCAAAGTAAAATCGAAGCGATTAGAGATTGGCCACAACCCAAGACGATAACAGAAGTTCGAAGTTTCCACGGGTTGGCTTCATTCTATCGAAGATTTATTCCACACTTTAGTAGTGTGATGGCGCCTGTTACTGATTGTATGAAGGGCAAACAGTTTTCATGGACGGAGGAAGCAGGAATTGCTTTTGAACGAATCAAGGAGTTGTTGACGACAGCACCAATTCTAGCATTACCTGATTTTCAGTTGTTGTTTGAGCTACACACTGATGCGTCAAAGGTTGGAATTGGAGGGGTGTTGAGTCAGAGGGGACGTCCTATTGCATATTTCAGTGAGAAGCTATCGGGAGCAAAGATGAGATATAGTACATATGATGTGGAATTTTATGCTGTTGTGCAAGCTATTAAACACTGGAGACACTATCTATTTCAGAAAGAGTTTGTTCTTTACACTGACCATGAGGCGTTGAAACATTTACAAGGGCAAGACAAGATTTCAGCAAGACATGCATCATGGGTTGCATATCTGCAACAGTTTACGTTTGTTGTGAAACACAAATCGAGAGTGACGAATCGTGTTGCGGATGCATTAAGTAGAAGAAATCATGTATTGACTACAATGAAGGTCGAAGTGACAGGGTTTGATGTGCTACTAGAGTTATTTGTTGAAGATCCTTACTTTATGAAGTTTGTAGATAAAGTAAAGAAAGGAGAGACGGATGAGTTTGTGATGGTAGATGGTTTTCTGTTCAAGGGAAATCGATTATGTATACCAGATTACAGTTTACGGTTGAAGATTGTAAAGGAATTGCATGAGGAAGGTCATGTGGGTAGAGACCGTACATTACAGCTGATTTCTCAATCTTATTTTTGGCCATCAATGAGGAAAGAAGTGGAAAGATTTGTGGAGCGATGTCATATCTGCCAGGTTTCGAAAGGAATTGCGACTAATGCTGCATTATATATGCCGTTACCTGTACCAACTAAGCCTTGGGTTGATGTGAGTATGGATTTTGTTTTGGGTTTGCCTCGAACTCAAAGAGGAAACGATTCCATTTATGTGGTAGTTGACCGATTTTCGAAAATGGCACACTTTATTGCTTGTAAGAAGACGGCGGATGCTGTTCGTGTGGCTCAGTTATTTTTCAAAGAAATCTATCGACTTCATGGATTGCCTGAATCGATTGTTTCAGACAGGGATACTAGATTTCTAAGTCATTTCTGGCTAAGTTTGTGGAAGATGGTGGGAACGAAATTGAAATTCAGTAGTGCTTATCATCCACAAACAGATGGACAAACTGAAGTTGTGAACAGATCCCTGGGAAATTTATTGCGATGTCTTGTTCAAGACAATTTGAAGAGTTGGGACTTAAAGTTGTGTCAGGCAGAGTTTGCTCATAATCATGCTGTTAACCGAAGTACTGGTTACAGTCCATTTCAAGTTGTATATTCAAGCTTGCCAAAGGGGCCGTTGGATTTAACGATAGTACCACAATCAAAGGGAACAGTTAAACGGGCTGTTGATTTTGTTGATGGATTGACAGAATGCCATAGAATCGTTCAGGAACGTTTGGAGAAGACAAATGAGAAGTATAAACAAGCAGCGGATAAGAAGAAAAGAAGTGTGGAGTTCAACGAAGGTGATTTTGTGTACGCGGTGTTGACAAAGGATCGATTTCCAGTTGGAACGTACAACAAGTTGAAAGCGCGGAAAATTGGTCCGTTAGAAATTTTGAAGAAGATCAATAATAATGCCTATCGGCTAAAGTTTCCAGATCATATTCACACTGCTGACGTTTTCAACGTTAAACATTTGATTCCGTACCATGGAGATGAGCTTGTTGAAGAAGAGAGAAGTACAAATTCGAGGTCGAATTTTTGTCAACAAGGGGAGGATGATGAAGCAGCGTACCTGGATTTGAAGACGAAAACATTCTCCGACCTAAAGTCCATTTCCCGCGACCTACGACCTACCAGAAGCTCCGACCTATCTCCAGCCTCCATCACGACCTACGACTTAAAACTCCACCGCGACCCACGACCTAATGCCTCCGACCTATCTCCAGCCTCCATCGCGACCTACGACTCAAATTCCCACGACATAACACTTCCCGACCTAATTCAAACAACCCTCCGACCTAACGATAAGTTGCAAACAACCTCCGACCTAACTTCCATTCAACGACCTAACTACACATTCACGACTTACCAAACCCGCGACTTAACACCTCCACAACATAACCCCTACGACATAACACCACCCGACTTAAACATTTCCAGTGACTCGTCACTTCCTCTAACCCTAAATCGCGAAGCATTGAAGACGAGTGTTTTCTTTAAGTCACGTCTTCTCCAGCCTAGGTCGTGAAGCGCCTCCACTAATCGTGACCGAATTCCCCTTAATTCGCAAGATGATAAGTCGTGAAGCAATTGTGATAAGTCGTGAAGACAATTTTGTAAGTCGCGAGATGCTGGGGGATAAATCGCGAATACTTCTAACTCGCGAGATATGATAAGTCGAGAGATAAGATGGATAAGTCGTTGAACATTGCTGTTTGTTAAGTCGTATACTTTGTAAATAAGATTGAGTCGTTTGTATTTTGTTAAGTCGCGTACGACTTATGGTAAGGCGTAAGTCGGTGCCGACTTAAGAGTTGTAAAGATTTGTGTTGTAATTTGTAACTTCTATAAATAGGTCGGTGGTGCCATTTGTAATAGGTTGTTGATTGTTGAATAAAATTCTCTTTTGTTAGCTTTGTGCTTTCAATTAAAATCGGTAGTTGAGTGTATCTTCTATCTCCACCTTCGACATTCGAGTGCGCTCGAATCTTCGATCGTTGAAGCCAATTCGCGGAATCAAGTGCGCTTGATCAACGCTCGAAGAATTGTAGATCTCTCTTCACGGTATCGTGCGCGATCAACGTGTCAGAGATAGTTAGAATTCGGCATCTTCGGATCAACGAATTTGGGCATTTCAGTATTTCTCAATCCACCGATTGCAATTCTCATCGATCTACATTGTTTTGATTAATCCGCTGTGTCATTAATTAAACGAGTTCATATTTGACAATGTTCATATATCTAATACGATTTTTCAATAACCAATAAGCTACAATATATAAACCATCCTTAATAAATCTTGTCGCTGTTTCTTTTTTTCGTTCATGGTTTCCCTTAATTTCACAACCAATTTTGTTTCAAGCGAGAGAGCGAATAAAATCGTTGAGGATGCGTCTAGAAAAAGACGAGTGCATGTATGAGTGACAAGTGATTACCTTGAGATAAAATTAGTACGTGTTTCGGAACGTTGAATAAAACATCTTCATCAGCTGTCACACATAGCATGTGAAGTTTTACGAGCTGACACACCTAGCATGTGAGGTTTTACGAGTTACATATTGAATTTACTTAGGTATTGATAGGGAGGAATAGACTCATTAATGGAGGGATATGTACTCATTAATAGGGGAACATACTTGATGTATGTATATATTAGAATGAAGATGATATATATCCATGTAATGTCGATTTAGTGATATTCTGAAGTGAGAGCACAATTTCCTCTCCACCAACTATTACTGAAAATGTTGGTAATTTTCAAGTTGTTTTTCCACTTTAAGATTACAAATTCACATAGAAAACTACCAACTTTTTTAATTAATTGTGAATGAAGAAAAATTATGTTTTTGTTCCAAAATATCTATAAATCACTATTACATGTGTTTGTGTAACATCTTCATTCTAACCTATACATCAGTGCACTACCTTTCATTTTTATTAACACCGTTCGTTATATGCAAACTGATAAGATCCAGGTAGCTATTTGTTCATTTAAAACCACATGATAAAATCAAATAAGACACAATAGGGAAACAAAACCATGGAATCAACAAATTCTGATCATAACAATTTCTTTTAGAAAGTTGTAATTTTACTATCTTAAACCTTCCGAGCTTGCTTGTTTCTCTTCTTATGATCAGATTTAGCAACCCAGAGACTCATAGTAAAATAGCTCAACCTTGCAAGTGCAGCTTGGGTATGGTCAGCCCTACGACGGTTGTCATGCACCTGGTTAATTACACCCTTGGCAATTCTTGGAAATCCATTTTCATAACTGAGTTGTAGTAAAGGTTCGCAGGCTTTCTCTACTTTCTAGTCTTTGTTGCTGGAAAGACAACCGATATGCCCTCTCCTGCTGGTTGAATGGAAACACCGAAATAGTGTTCTTGTTCCCAAACCAAGAGAATTTACACATGTGAACATAGTAGAGATTGTTGTCTATTAATTAATAGTAAGGCTAATTCTATTTGTACATCCAATTTTGCCTTCCATTCACCAAGAGAGACAACCGCTTATGTGTATCAATCATTGCCATAAAGTTTTAGAATGGGAAATACCAGAAAATGTAGTGACTTTTAGAACTATGTAGAAGCTTCAGGTTTGTTTTCTATTGTATAGACTAGCTGTCATAGTGTGAACAAAAATCTTATATATGCCTTTGTAGTGTTGAAATAACAATTAGTTTAGATGACGTAGCTAGTTTATTACACATTCCTGTAGAAGGAAAACCAATTGATGTTCACTCATTCAATATGGACGATGCTACTGACATAGCATTTAGATTGCCGGGTATGCATAAGAATGAAACTAGAGCTGATATGAATGAGAAGGTCGGTTATGAACAAGTCTCAGTAAACTTCATCAGATATTTGAAAAATGTCGGTGGTGGGTGGAATGATAGAAAAATTAGACGTGCAGTGCGGGCTTATTTGTTATATATACTTGGCTACACGCTATTTGCGGATAAAAGCAAATCTCAAGTTTACTTGTCACTTTTGAAGCCATTAGCATCATTGCAAGATATCACACCATATTCATGGGGTTCTGCTGCTCTTGCTTTTTTATATAGACAACTTGGTTTAGCTAGTAGAGTTCAAGTAAAGTAGATTGCTGGTTATCTTTGTTTTCTTAAGACTTGGATTTTCGAGCATTTCCCATGTTTCCATCCATGTACATGACTGTACATAGAAAACATGCCTAGAGCGACGCGTTGGAATCCATCATCGGATAATACTATGTCTGTAACGATACAGATTTTCTTTGATAATATTGAGGTTGATCTTTTTTTTTTTTTTTTTTTTTCCAAATAAAAGTATATAAACAAAAGGAGAATAAAAGCCATTCTCCGGAGCTTACAGAAAAGGCTAGCATCAAGCGACACCACCCATAGGCCCATTTTTAAAAAGTACAAGAAAAACCAGAAATACAAACACCCAGCGGCAGCTATTCCGCCCTGTACATAGAAAGGAACAGAGAAAATGAGACCACCAGCAAACCACCAACCCGTCTTTACCATACGGAAAGACCAGACCTCCACTCAGAACCACAGAAGCGATTGCAATGCAAACAACCAACATTGGGAAACCAATGCAGACTACCTCCAGGAGAGGTGACTAATGCTGGCCAACAGGATCGACCAAAACAAAAAACCCTGGCCGTTGAAGAAGGCGACGGAACCACGGGCTGAGCTCTGCGAAGTGTAAGCAAGACTAATCCAGACCAAAGCAACCAAAACAAGAAGGCCAGGCGAGGAGCAGCAGCGACCCAGAGGAGGATAAAACGGCCCGCTCGACCTTCCTTGAAGAAACCAGCAAAAACCCACCAGGCAAGCACAAGAGATAGCCAAACAATGAAAAACCGCACAAACCTGAACAGAAGCTAGCAAACACATTAAATAAAAAAGAGGGGGGAGTGGGAATAAGGCGGTGTGTGAAAGGCACCACCTTACTGTGTAGGCTCAACCAACTCCTAGTCTGGCGGCCGACTGCACGCAAGTGATCGAAAGTAGTCCAACTAACCGCCGTGATCTTTGGCTCATGGAACCCTTGAACGGTCTACCCCGAAATGCCAAGAACACATCATTCCTCACGCGATGGATGATGGAAAGCGGATCCATTGGAACGTTGTCGAAAAAAGCCTTATTTCTTGCGCACCAGACGTGCCAGCAGACAAGACACGGGATTAGTCTGAACACGATAGCCCGAAGGGATTTCCCTGAATTCCCGACCCACCAGGAAGCAAGAAGATCAGAGGACATGCCAGTATTACTCCGAGCCCCAATCAGGTTACCGAAGTAATTCCAGCAAGCTTTGGCAGTAAAGCCTTCGAAAAACAAATGGCTCGAAGATTCCCTTTCCCCATTGCCGCAGCAATGACAACGGGACACCAAAGGGATGCCGATATGTTGGATATTATCGTCGAGAGGCAAACCATCGTGAAGGAGACGCCACATAAGCAAAGAAACCTTGGGTGGAGTCCGAGTATCCCAAATGAAAGAGAATTCAGGACGGATAGGGGAAGGAACTCTGATAGAAGACCAGGCTTTCAGAATGGAGAAGGAGTCGCCATCCCAGCCTGTCATGCCGCCGTGAGCGTCAGAGAGAGCTTTAACCGACTGCATATGCTTCCAGGTTTCACTAGCAAAAGAAGGAGAGCCTGAGAAGTTAGCTCCCGCAAGTCTATGATATTTAGCACGGAGGAAAGAAGCCCAGAGGGAGTTGTTAGCCCCAAACCGTTGCCACAGTTTACATGCAAAGGCCTTGCAAAGGTCGGTCGGGTTACGCAGCCCTAAACCGCCTTCAGATTTGGGACGACAAACCGTGTTCCACGACTCCCAATGGTGCCGACGAACGCTTTCCTTGTTTCCTCAGAGGAAAGAAGAGGCCAAGGACCGGTAAGAACGGAAGAAAGAAGCAGTAGGGGTCATAGTCGCGAAGATATGAGTTCCCATGGAATCCAGCACCGATTTGATGAGAACAAGCCTGCCGGCCTGAGATAGAAGAGACGCATTCCAGCGTAAAATCTTTTCCCTCACTTTGTCAAGCAAGGGATCGAAAATAGCATTTAGTTTCCTGCCCCGATAAAGGACAATACCAAGGTAAGGAAGCGGAAGGGAAGATTCCTTGAAACCAGAGGTAGACTCGATCCAAGCAGCTCTAGCAGGAGACAAATTCTTAGAATGAACGAAGCTGCATTTGGAGGGGTTAACAAGCTGACCCGAGGATCTCTCGTATTGATGGATAAAACTAAGGAGCCGCCTAACAGAGGAACGGCTGCCGTTAGAGAAAATAACAATGTCATCAGCGAATGATAAAGAAGAAATAAGGGGGCAACCCCTCGGGATACCGAATCGTTGGATTTGACCATAAATGGTTAAGGACTGAAGACCCCGAACAAACGCCTCAGCCGCAATCACAAATAATGAAGGCGAGAGAGGATCCCCCTGACGCAGACCCCTCCCTGCTTTGAAGTACCCATGGGCGGAGCCATTGATGAGGACAGAGAACCAGGCGTTGGAAATAAGTCGCCAGACCATGTCAATCAAACCCTCCGGAAATCCAAAAGTCCGAAGGACCTTGATGACGAAGAACCAAGACATGCGATCGTAGGCCTTAGCCATGTCTAGTTTAAAAACGACATTGGAACCCCTAACTTTCCGATCAATTTGAGAAATCAGTTCATGGGCGAGGAGGACGTTATCAGAGATAAGACGACCTCTAACAAAGCCTGCCTGCGAAGTAGAGATGATACGTTCAAGGAACGGCGCCAAACGAGTGGCCAGAATTTTTGAGATAACCTTGTTAGAGAAGTTACAAAGGCTAATGGGACGAAAGTCCGAGCAAGCCCGAGGGTTGTCGCACTTCGGAATGAGAATCAAGTTGGTGGAGGTCCAACCAGTGGGAAGATTCCCCCCCGAGAAGAAAGATTGAACAGCCAGACAAAAATCCGCCTGGATAATAGACCAAGTAGTCCTATAAAAAACACCATTAAAGCCGTCAGGACCACTGGCACTGTCCTTGCTCAAAGCAAATGCACAAGAACGAATTTCCTCAGGGGCCGGGATGTCCGTTAGCACGGCGCCCTCCGAGGGGAGGACTAACGGAGGAATGAAAGCCAAAAGGGCTGGGTCAGTAACAGAAGCTGACGGGGAGCCCAGGAAGGATTGGAAGTGGGAAAGGATGACGTCTTTAACTTCCTCGGGCTCAGAGGCCATAGTGAGATCAGGACGCAAAATTTCACGGATCGATAAAAGACTATTCTTCTTACGAATAGAAGAGTGGAGGAATTTGGAATTCGCATCACCGTGGATAGCCCACTTGACCCTCGCCTTTTGGCGGAGGTAGTCATTCTCGACACGAAGTTCGGAGGAGAAAGAAACTTGGGCAAGGGCCCACGTCTCCTTGTTTGAAGCGGATGGAAGTTCGTCAAACAAAGATTCGGCAACGATTAGAGCCTCTTCGGCAGATCGAACGCGATCGAAAATGTCCCTGAAAACTTCAACGTTCCACACCTTAAGGCACGCCTTGAGACGCAATAGCTTGCGCCCAAAAGCCGAACAGGGAGAGGCAGAAACAGGGGAGCTCCAAGAGTTAGAAACCACTTGAAGGAAGGAGTGGTGGGTCCTCCACATGCTCTGGAATCTAAAAGAAGAGGGTCCCGAGATCGAGAGAGGAGAGCACCGAAGGATCATGGGAGCGTGGTCCGAGAAGGACCGATGGAGATGAGAAATAGAGAAAGAGAAAGGAAGCCGAAACCAATCCTCCGATCCGAAAACCCGATCCAGTCTAGAAAGAATACGATTCGGGCCTTCTTGGTTGTTGGACCAGGTGAAAGCCGATCCGACGAAGGGGATTTCCGATAGGCTTGAGGAGACGATGAACGAGTTGAAATCAGCCATTGCCCCTCGGTTAATGGCCGCCCCACCCCTCTTCTCCTCCTGGGTAGCTACGATATTGAAGTCTCCGCCAACCACTGACGAGGAGAAGCCAAACGAATCGAGAGCAAGAATATCAGACCACAGAGCCGATCTACCCAATCGATCACATTTGGCGTATACAGCCGAAAAAATAAAGGAGGGAGCAAAAAAGGAGGACGAACAAACCACAGAGAGGAGCTGATCGGAGTCGAAAAGGGGTAGAATCACAAACGATTTGGACCATAAAATCCAAATCTTGCCCGAGACGTTCGCCGAGCCACCACCGAATCCTAGGGAAAGAATAATTCGGGGAAGGTTCGCCGGCTCAATCATGGGCTCCAGGATCGCAACCATCCCAATCGAGTGCTTCTTAACAATGCGCTTTAGCCTAGCTAGAGACGCGTCGTTGCCAACTCCACGAATATTCCAGAAAAGAAAATTCGCCATGGGATATGAGGGCCAAAAGCGAGGCGACCGGGTCGAAAACACCCTAGCCTCAGCCAGATACAGAGAATACCGAGCCGATCGGTCGATCTGCTCGGACGCCGCTATAGAGCGTGTGCGAATGGTGCAAGGAGTGGAGATGGCTCTCCGCGACCTTCGCCGAGACGATCGCTGCAGAGGGACGGCCGCCTCAACCATCGCCTCTCCCCCACCCCCTGTCGAGGAGAGCGAAGAAGAGCTATCCGATATGGATGAGGGAGCAGAGTTCCTAGCCAAACAATCCAGCCGCTCATTGAGGAGCGCAATCTCTGCCTTGCTCATCAGAGGAATAGATATGGAGATTGGGCACAAAGAAGAAGAACGAGAACACACCGAAGAGCAATGAGAGGACGAGGGGATATCCCGGTCTAACAAAATAGAAGGAGACCGCAAGCAAGACGGGATGCGATCCACACAAAAACTGGAAAGCCAATCGCACCAGAGATAGGGGGACATATCACCACCATCTGCAGTGATAATCGACGGACCGGGAAGGGAGACAAAAGCTGAATCAACCGATGATATAGTAAAACCGAAGGAGGAATGGACCGGCAAGAGAACGATGGAATCAGAAGCAGACGGACTACAAAATAGTGTAGGAGAACAATCAGATTGCTTCCCATGTTGCTGTTGGACTCCTGCCACTGCCGGACTGTCACTAATCAGACAGCCCCGCGTATAGGATAGGAGTCTCGACTTGGCCCCGATGCCTCGATCGCCCGCGCGAATCGAGAGTGGCTGGCAAGTGTCCAAACTGACCGTATAACGGTCGAAATCGATCGCTATACGTCCAGCTGTAGGAGAGCGCCCACGCCGACCACATCGGGTCTTAGCCATCCAACGACAAACCCAATAGGGCTCAGCCCGATAAGACCCAATACAACCGGACAAACCAGAGGACGCCAAAATCGGTACTAAAGGGGAACCGATTTGGAAACGAAGTGGAAAACTACAATCGAATTCCAAGAGGCCGAGCCCAGTTCGAAAAAGAGCTCGAGCGGAATTGATGTAGCAGTGGGAGAGCTGCATCGAAACCAAAGGGAAGCAGACGAGCCCAGACAGGGAACCAACGGAAGAACATGAATCCCTGTCATGAGTGCTGACCACAATAGCATAGAGGAAATTAACAATGCTCAGCCGAGTAAAGATGGCCTCAATTGCCAACAGCCCAACAAATAACAAACAACCATCTAAAACAACGAAAAAGCTTAAAGAGGAACAAGAGAAGCAAACCTGCCATTCCAACGAGCCACCACCGAGTCCAACCGAGGACAAAGCCCTCTGCGGCGAAGAATCAAAAACCGACAACGGAGACGCCAACGGCGCTGCTTCCGAAGGAACAGTCGAGCAACCCAATAAACAAACGGTCGATGGCGGAGGATTGGTGGTCAAATCCAATGCCCCACTGCCACCATCATGACCGGAACAGCCAACAGTGCCAAAACCACAATCAACCTCGTCCAAAGCCGCCGATAACTCATCCCCAAGAACAGTAAGACGAGGAATGAAGCAGCCTCACTCTTCAGCCAAAAAGGATCCAGTAAGATCGGATTCAAGACCATAATCCAGCGAGCCAAAGCACGTCCCATAAGAGGACGAGTCCAAGTCTCCCACCTCTGCCCCAAAGTGGAGGCTCGGAACAAAACGGGTGATGAAATCCCGTTCGCCGAAGGCCTCCAGTAGGTCAGGGGAGGCGAAAGGAAGCATACGCTCCTCAGCAGCGGAGGACAGCGAGGCTACAGAGGACCGGTCTCGAATGGAATACGAGAAGCACGGTATAATCTCCATGAACCGCTCGCCTACAACTAGAAAACGGGACCTGTTCAACACCGCTGCCGACAAGTGGGAAAAGACGCAGATCTCCACAGAATCAGGACCAGAAAAGCTAACAGACAGCGGTGGAGCCACAACCTGCAACATAGCCTCTGCTACAACAGCAAAGGGGGGACAATCACCCACGAAATCACCACGAAAGTAAAAAAGCCCCAAATCCACACAAACCCTGGAAACCATAGCGCTGGAGAATAACGATCGCACTCCAAAAAGGAGAACCAGCACAACCAGTGACGAATAAAATAATTCGCGGAGAAATCAGAAGAGAATCGCGGAGAGGAAGAAAGTTAGGTCGCCATTAGAAATAAAAATAAGACCAATATTGAGGTTGATCATGTAATTGTTAATTTATCAAATATAGTATATTTGTTCTAAAGACAATATTGTCCTTAATTTATTTATTTTTGCTTTTCTATATTAGGTTATACTTGATCCATGTGTCGGTGCTCGTGCATTCCATTCATTTAATGATATTGCTTAGTATAATGGATGTATTCTCTGTCTTAATATAGCGGAACCATATCATCCCACAAGAGTGTTAAGGCAATTTAGAAGAGTGCAAAATATTCCTAGGCCCCCCATTCTTCCGGCAACCACTAGTACACGACGGGGTCCAAGTCATACATCTTATACTAAAGTGTGTTATCAATTCTTAGAAAGTATATGGGATGAATGGGGTAACCATGTAGTCACTGATAGATGTAGATCAATACCCATAATATCTTCACATTTAAGTTGCACTAACGACTGTTCAGATTGGTTCAGGCTACATGCTAAAAATCCAAGAAATCTTCCGAACAATGTTATCCAAGGTCCGTATTATTATCAACCAACATATGATCAATTGTACATGGTAAATTTCTGACAATTAATTCCATATTATACATTCTAAGCACAATTACTATTTATACTATTAAATTTATTTTCAAAGTTTGACAAATGCTCATGGCTTGTTGGATGAAGCGTACGTGCATGCTAATTCACCATTATGAAATACTATTGAGCATTGATATGATTAGAACCGAAAGCTGCCAATTTATATGAAGGATGGACTAGCTTAGTTGATGATAGTAGATTTTGTATTTGATTATTCAACTTGTAGTGAATCTTTTTGATATTATGAATTTTATGTTGTTGAACTATTTATGTTATGTTTGTGATGGAAAACGTTATTTTATTTTGTATTGTTGAAATTGAATGTAGTAGGGTTGTTGTCTAACTATTTATTTTGTATAAATGAAATTAGTTATTTGATGATGTACCATTTAATTTAATGTTGGGAATAAATCTATTTCTTTTTGCATGTTTCTACTACTGTTATTATTGTATTCGTATCTATGATCTGTGAACTTTATTTTGGTTTTAATGTTTCTACAACCTTGGGTTAGTTCTGTGATGTGCAAAATGTGCAAAAATGATTCAAAGATAAAGTATTTATATAGTTCTGGAATCTTGGGTTTTGCTTTTGTTGTTTCATGTTTTTATACTTCCATTTGTTCTCCGCTCAAAGATAATGTATTTGGCTGTTGCACTTATCATTCATTTGTATTTACAGTTGATACACCAAAAAAAATACTTGCTTGATGAACTGGGAGTGAATGCATTATACCATCAAGGCACTGTTTCATGCAACCTGATATTTGCAATAGAGCCATCAAGGAACCATTTCATGAAGGCACTGTTTCATGAACTTGTTGCATAGAGCAATAATGTATAGAGCAACGGTGTAGAGCTTGATATTTGTATAGAGCAACATCTCTTGTTACATGCGTTATACCATCAAGGCACTGTTTCATGAACTGGGAGTGAATGCAAAAGTGTGGAGCTGGATGAAGAGGCACTTCGATTATGGTTTTTTTTTTTTTTTGTGAAATGGTACTTTATATACAACATGATACTGAGACAATATATCATATGTCAATAAACGTTCGAATCATACTACGCAAGTTTCGAACTTGTGACCTCTCGCACCAAAGCCGAATCACTTAACCACTTGGACAATGGTGTTTGTCGCTTTGATTATAGTTACTAAGTAGGAAAACTAGAATAATGCATGGTTTTATTTGCATAGAGCCATATATAACAAACAATACTGGCTAACCAAGTTTTTAGGTCTAGCATAATGTCTTGTTTGATGTTATAATGTACAAGGTGATGTGTGAGTAAACAAAACAACCAAATAAGGAACGATCTGCTTATTTCTAGAAACCACGTGGAGGGCAAGCAGCATACACGTGGTGCTGATGGTGACACAGCCTACAGGATCACACAACTCACGAATTGATGAATTCGCGGAAAATGAATCGATGAAACAAAATGAATCGATGAATTGAAGATACCCAAGTGCCCAAATCCGTTGATCTCTCGAGATACCGAATTCTAGCTATCTTCAACACGTTGATCGCGCACGATACCGCGTTAGAAGATCTACGATTCTTCGACGTTGATCTCGCGCACGAGATTCCGTGAATCGGTTTCAAGTTCGTTGATTCGAGCGCACTCGAATATCCGAAGATGGAGAAAACAGATAACACTCAACTTCCAATTTTAATGGTGGCACAAAGCACAAACCAAATTTTATTCAAAAATCAACTCCTTTACAAATGACAACACATCCCTATTTATAGGGAAAGTTACAACACACACACGACTTAACAAGTTACAACTTCATATGACTTAACAATACACAACAACAACGACTTAAGAAAAGCGGTACAACAATTACAACACAAGCGACATAAGAAAACAAAATACAAACGACTTAGCAAAACAAACGACTTAACAAATGCGAAATAACAACTTGGACAGAGCGACTTATCTTCCACATGACCTAAGATAATTCACGACTTAAGAACTTCGGCATCCCATCAGCGACATAAAGAAACTGGAGCGACATAAGAAACTTTGCGACCTAAAGAATGTCGTTCGCGACCTAAGAAATTGCGGCATCCAATCAGCGACATAAAAATCTTCGGCAGCGACATAAGCAATTCTGGAAGCGACATACGGTAGCTCGCGACCCACTGATTTCAGCGACCTACTGGAAGATCGTACACGACCTAGGTTGGAGCGCCATAAGGTTTCTGGAATGACATCGCGACATAAGGTTTTCGCGACCTACTGGAAGCTTCGCGACCTACTATAGTTTCGACCTACTGGAGCGCGACAGAAGGAGAACACGGCAGCGACCTAGGGCGGCTTCGACCTCGCGACCTAGAGTTTTGCTTCAATTCAGTGACTTGGGAGTTATGTCGTTCGCGACTTAAGGAGGAGGAGGAGGAGCGACCTAGGCTGGAGCGACCTATGAGGCGGTGCGACTTATGGAAGCGCGATTCAAGGAAGCGCCTTAGGGTAAGTCTATCTCGCGCTGCATCATCCTCCCCTGGTTGAAAAGAATTCGTCCCGAATTCACACTTTCTCCTTCTTCGAGACGTTGTCTTCCATTCATTATCTGGTCTGAAGCGGCTCTAGTGATAACCACTCTTGATATTGATCTTGTCTTGACCCTTTGAAGATGCGACTCGACATAAGGAACGCATGGTATAAAGCAGACATGGCATTAGACAGGCGGCATAAGGAAGTGATCTGAGGGAGATGACCTCATGATGCTTGTGCCAATAGGACGGTGTGATATAGAACCAAATCGTGACAAAAATGCGAGACGTTATAATGAAGTTTAAAATCGCGGAGCGACTTAGGAAGTTACGACTGAAGAAGTGTGATGACTCATGCCCAGATTCTTGTCTTTCCTTATCTCGTTCAGGTGTATCATCATTTAGAATCTTCCCCTGATGTGTTGCATCAACTTCCCCTGATTGAAATGAATTCCCACTCGCTTCTTCTTTGACATGTTTATTTTCATGAAACGGTTTAAGCATTTGACATTGACAACGTCAGCAGTGCGGACATGATCAGGCAACTCCAACTGACAATCATTCTCTTCCTCCTGTCTTTTCAACTCTTCCTGTTCTTTCAGACTCACAAAATCATACGATCCTCGCAGTAAAATAGCATCTGGTACTAGTTCAGTTTGATGCTGAATGTCATGTAGTGGTGGTAACTCTTCGGGTAATTCCTCAAGATATTCGACTTCAGACTCGTCGAATTCTGATCCAACTTCCTCAAAAACCTCAAGATCTTTACTCGTTTCTTGCCCGGTCAACACAAACAATTCATTACTATTTTTCACCCTTTCAACAGACTCTTCCAAAAATACAAGACTAGTTTCTTCAGGCAATTCCTCAGAAATCTCATCTTCAAACTCTTAAAATACTTCAACCTCTTTAGGATTCTCAAAATCATAACTTTCTCCAGATTCAATCAACATTGATAATTCATCACTATCTTTCATTTTATTGATGAACTCTTTCAAAGATAATAAACTATCTGATTCTGTCTTCTCTTCTGTTTCATTTTCACTTTGTTCGGGCTTCTCGGAAACTAAGGAATTTACACTTGGCTGGCTCTCATCCATAAGCTTAGGTGTTAAGCAAAAATCCTCCATCATCAAGTTATTTCCCTCAACTCCAAACACAATTTCTTCTCCCATACTATCGATATCAATCTTTGGCGGTGAAGAGTAATCAACTTCTACATCCACATACTTTGACGTTGAATAAAATCCCATCAACAAATTACATTCATCGTTCTCTAACTCGTCCTCTTCATCTTCGTTGTCAAACTTTGGTGGTAATTCTTCGAACGATTCCGTAGGACCGACCTCTTTAAACCCTTCTGACAGTGGTTTAACCTCCTCAGGAATTTTAAGCTCTTCACTTGCCTCATACCTAACCAACGATTCAGCACTACCTTCCGCTTCTTTAACACTTTCGCTGAAAGATAATGGACTAGTCGGTTCCTCTTCCTTTTCCGGCTCGCTTTTAGTAGAATCATCCACATCCTCGTATTCACATTCTTCTACAACTAAGGCTTTCTTCTTGGACTCCGTACATTCAATACTTCTATGGTCAGACTCCTGATAATGATAGCGCTTAATTCGGTCATCAGCATTTGTCTCAGTGATTCCATGTACAACTGGTTCGTTGAATCTCTTAGAAACATTTATACTGCAATTAACACATTTATTCTGATTGCTGGGGCTTGTAACCACACCCTTTCCTCGACTCCCTTGACTCAACTTCTGCAACTGTTGGTTCATACGAGCTTGATAATTGTAGGGTAAGAAATTTGCCTTCATCATCATTTTCATCTTATCCCACGTGACAACTTTGGATTTCCCCATTCTCTCTCTGGTTGATTTAGTTTGTTGCCACCAATTCATAGCTCTTCCTCTCAATCTTGTAGCAACTAACTTAACTTGACGATCTTCAGGCACGTTGTTGAGTTCAAAAATCCTTTCAACCTTTGATAACCAATCAAAGAATTCTTCTGCTTGTAGACCACCTCGGAATTCTGGAATTTCTGTGTCCATCCTTGACTCCCAAGTATGACCATTCTCTTCAACATTCCTATATCGATTTTGCCTTTGACCTGGATACCGAAAGTGAACACTATCACCATAACTATCTTCTTCAAAATTAGATGAGCTTCGATGTCGATTCTGAACATTGACTCTTCTATGACCATGCACGTCCTCTCTACTTCTTCTTTCTTCATTTCGATAATCATGATTGTCTCGAAATCCACGATCTCGATTTATCGACAGGGATGGTTCTCTTCTTTCCCGATCCGATGTTGGTGACATTCTTCTCCTCTCGGAATTTGACGGCGAAATTCTATGTCCACCTTGATTTGAACCTGGCGATGCTCTTTGTTGAGTTTGATTCATATCCATCATGAGCCTTTCCAATCTACCAATTCCCTCATCAAACTTCTCATTGAATTTATCACTAATTCGTTGCTCCATTTGTTCAGCCTCTTCTCTTCGATACACATCTACAACATTCTGATGACGATTAACTCTTCTTGGAGGCATTTTCAAATCTTCAACAAATCCAAACATACACTTTGCTTTGATTAAAAAAACTCGAATCAAACTTCACCAACTTGTTTGAAATCTCACGAACACCCAAATGAACAAACAACTCAATTCGAACTCCAAAATTTCAAATCTCGAAACTTCACACCCAACGAACTTGGAAAAGATCGTCTTCTCGCTCTGATACCAAATGACACAGCCTACAGGATCACACAACTCACGAATTGATGAATTCGTGGAAAATGAATCGATGAAACAAAATGAATCGATGAATTGAAGATACCCAAGTGCCCAAATCCGTTGATCTCTCGAGATACTGGATTCTAGCTATCTTCAACACGTTGATCGCGCACGATACCGAGTTAGAAGATCTACGATTCTTCGACGTTGATCTTGCGCACGAGATTCCGTGAATCGGCTTCAAGTTCGTTGATTTGAGCGCACTCGAATATCCGAAGATGGAGAAAGGAGATAACACTCAACTTCCAATTTTAATGGTGGCACAAAGCACAAACCAAATTTTATTCAAAAATCAACTCCTTTACAAATGACAACACATCCCTATTTATAGGGAAAGCTACAACACACACACGACTTAACAAGTTACAACTTCATATGACTTAACAATACAGAACAACAACGACTTAAGAAAAGCGGTACAACAATTACAATACAAGCGACATAAGAAAACAAAATACAAACGACTTAGCAAAACAAACGACTTAACAAATGCGAAATAACAACTTGGACAGAGCGACTTATCTTCCACATGACCTAAGATAATTCACAACTTAAGAACTTCGGCATCCCATCAGGGACATAAAGAAACTGGAGCGACATAAGAAACTTTGCGATCTAAAGAATGTCGTTCGCGACCTAAGAAATTGCGGCATCCAATCAGCGACATAAAAATCTTAGGAAGCGACATAAGCAATTCTGGAAGCGACATACGGTAGCTCGCGACCCACTGATTTCAGCGACCTACTGGAAGATCGTACACGACCTAGGTTGGAGCGTCATAAGGTTTCTGGAATGACATCGCGACATAAGGTTTTCGCGACCTACTGGAAGCTTCGCGACCTACTGGAAGCTTTGCGACCTACTGTAGTTTCGACCTACTGGAGCGCGACATAAGGAGAACACGGCAGCGACCTAGGGCGGCTTCGACCTCGCGACCTAGAGTTTTGCTTCAATTCAGCGACTTGGGAGTTATGTCGTTCGCGACTTAAGGAGGAGGAGGAGGAGCGACCTAGGCTGGAGCGACCTATGAGGTGGCGCGACTTATGGAAGCGTGATTCAAGGAAGCGACTTAGGGTAAGTCTATCTCGTGCTGCATCAGATGGTAATGTTTTTTTGCAATTTTTTACAACCAAGGTAGAGGTCTTGCAACCTGAAAATCATTACCCATATAGCTTGAACGTGGTATAATTTTATAAAAGTGAAGACGTTGCGACCTGGAAACAAAACCATGCAACCAGGCTACGACCTGGAAGCAGAACTCATGTTACTTCTCATGATGTTATTTTTTTTTCTTTTCTTTTTCAAATTGAGAAAATTTAAAAGACGACATTCAATGAACAAAAAAGTATTGCAAACAGGAAGATTAAAAGAAGATAGATTTTTAATTTTATTTTTCAACAATCATCCATATAAAACTTGCATACATCTTCGAAAAAGAATAATCAACGAATAAAAATGTGTTTATTCCCAATTAGCAACTTTAGATAAATTATTCCATGCTTTTCTTCACTCGGCAAGTATGTTTTTCCAACCATCGGCCTCAGACTTGTGACAAACAATCCACTTTGCAATGATTGGAGGAATGAGATGGTTTGGTTCCAATTTCACCTACAATAATGCATGGTTAAAACTTGTTTGAATTAAAAAAAAATCACATATTAACACCTATACAAAGTGACCATTATGTACGAAACCTATCCCCATTTTCAATCATTTGACCCATGGAGGAAGTTGTCCACTTAAAGGTGGTATTGTTAATGATAGCACTAAACTTGTATTAAAAACAACCACTTGGTATCGAGTTGCTATAACGTAAGGAATATTTGGCATGGACATCCACTTCGGTGGAGGTGCATCACCATTGCCATCAAAGTCAAGTGATTCAAGTAGATCGTCAACTCAGTCATTTTCAACAAATATTGGTTTGTATAGTTCTTTTTTATTTTTAAGCTCTTTGATTAAATTTTTCCACACTTGAGATCAACATGATTCGCCTAGCCCAAGCAAAGCAACAACACAACAAAAATCACAATTTCCATCCCACTGTACATCACAAATTTCTTTCACATATGGTTTCCATTCCACGGGAATCTGATCAGTTTATCGTTTGGTATTAACAATTTACTCTTCTACCTACAAAATTATATATAATAAGATACAACTATAGTGTTAATGAAATTTTTTTTTAATCTTCTTTAGTCTTTTTATCAACAACTTTTCTACCTATTCTTTCTTCATGTTACTGCTTACTTACGTAGATTATTGTTGAGAAGACATATTGTCCACTAACTCAAAAGATGAAAGCATTATGTTTGTTGATGTTTTATCTTTTGTGCTTGTTCCTTCTCTTCCACGAATTTTAATTTTACTTTCTGGAGATGCAAGAGAAGATGTTTGAGGTGCAACAACTTCCATCATTTTTTATCACAATTGCATTTGATATGGAACATCCATTTTTTTGACATTCATTAATAAATCTTCCATCTTTTTTACAATGCACGCATCTTCCTCCTTTCCTCTTTCAACAAGATTAAGTCTTGTCCAATGAATATCAATTAGTTTGAGTGGTATATCTACATGTGAAACAAGACGAGCTAGTTCGTGGAAACAAGGAAGCCCATGAGTTTTCCAAAGTGTACATCCACAACCCTGTTTGTTTGCACCAATATGTTTTACGTGAAGAAGCTCCAAATGAAGTAACTCTAAAGCAACCGTAGAGACTATGCTCCATAGGTTTTTGAACTCTTTTATATGATAAACATGAACAACTTTTGTTAAACTTTTTTTAAATGAGGCCTTTAGCTCTGTGAATGAAAGTTCTAATAACGAATGCAACTCTGTCCAAACCTATTCAAAGTTATATTGACAAGTTGCTAAATGTTTTTTCAACTTTCAATGTGCTGCCTCGGCCCTACAATAAAAATGAATTGTAAACAAATTAATTCATATGATTACTGAAGTAGCATTAATTAATTCAGTATAAAAAATTATTACCTATTTGAAGTGTAATTACCAAAATGTATGTGCTCTTCAGTCCATGCATGAACAAAACATTCTTTCCATGGATCCAACCAACTCTCATGAATATACATCATAAGGTTCGTATGTGCATCGTATTGTTCATGCAATGCTTGTAAATTTTGGTTATAAAGTACAACGTTTTTTGAGTTTGCAACCTCATTCCAATCATTTAAAAACGACTTAGTACGTATCATGCACATCCATTGCTTTTACTTTTCTTTTTTATGAAAGTAAGAACATTTTTTTAATATTCCACTTACATAACATATGTGCAGATTGAGGAAATACAATTTGAATGGAATTCAGTAATGCGATTTCTCTATCTGTAATAATAACACTAGGCATATCTACTTGATAATCAATCATAATAGATTTTAACCGCTCCAAAGCCCAAAAATAGTTTTCTTCGCGTTCTTAAACTAAATATGCGACAACAATACAAAAAGTATGATTTGTTGACGTCACACCAACAATTTCAAGCAATGGCATTTTATATTTATTTGTTTTGTACATACAGTCCGTAATAACAACGCGAGGAAATGTACGTAAAAAAATCTAAGCTAGTTGGATGAGCCCAAAAAATATCCTTAATAATATCCGTGCCATTTAAAGTTCTCAATGCCATTCGAAATATCCAAACTCTTTAAGTTTACATAGTAAATATTGGACTTGAGATCATCCAACTCTTTCAATCTTATTTTGGGCTTGTATAACATCGTAAATTGTCTTATTTGTCGTACAATTGATTGGGTCATTTGTTTTCAAAGTATGCAAAATTTCTTTCAGTTTAACTAAATTTTTATGCATATCAATATATAATTTAACCTCCTCCTTACTCAATCTACCAGCAAAGCAATGACCTGATAAATTTCAGTGATACAAAATTACAAATAGAAGGAAACAAATATGCAAAAAGGAAAGTATCATGTGTGTTTATTATGGAAATGCATAAATTATTGGATCGCATTTCCATTAGATGGCAAGGAAATAAATGCATGCTCACGTTATGGAATAATATATATGCAAAAGGATATGCATATTATTTCTTTCTCAGTAATCGCATTGTTTTGGGATTATTTTCTTCCATATTTGCTAATTAAAAAAAATGAGTGAATTACTTTCTATGTTTGTACCATTTGTTACCATTGTAACTTGCCTTCATTATCTTCTTACCATATCTTGGTAATTTATCGACAACTCTCATGGATTTGCACCGGCTATATATTAAGGGTAGACTTCATTGTAAACCCATCTTGGCATTCTACCAGCGATCCCCAAATAGAGCATCTCTTCTTGTTAACTCTAATTTAGGGCTTTGGTATGTAAATTCTTATCTTGTAATCTCTTATAACTCTCTCATGAGTAATAAAATCTCTCTTCTTTGGATTGGACGTACATTTTCTTAATGATAGTGGAACCAGTATAAATATCGTGCGTCTTTTTTTTTCTTTATAGTTATTTACTATTTATTTGGAGTACTAGAATAATTGCTGCTAGATTGAGTGATGTTCAAATTGGCAAATCTAGATCTTGTTTATTGTTTTTTCCCGCATTTGTGCAATTTTTACACAGCAGATTGGTATCGGAACAATTGATTTTGCTCAACAGATTGGTATTAGAGCAAGGTGATTTGTTTAAATTTGAGCATCAATGGTTTCTAGAAAGAGCGGTAGATCCGATGGTAATTATGCTATTACTCATTTGGATGGAAAAGGAGATTTGTGCAATATAGAAGATAAAGATGGAGGAGATGATGTTGAGAGAGAAGAGCGTTCCAGTCTTGGAATTTTGGTGATAAGGAGTTTAGTGTGTTGAAGGGACATCTGGATTTGGGAACCTATATGCTTCACGGCTCAACGCTGATGTGTGAGTCTTATGTTGATTTCCATGAGAAATTTGGGAGATTCCAAAAGGAGATTCCGTTTTCTTTTGGTACACCATATTTGTAGTCAACTTGGTTCTTCGAGTATTGAGAATGGTGCTCAAAACACTGAAGAGTTCAGCTGATGTAGTTGATTTTGGTGATGGATTTGGCGCCATTGAGGCTTGTCGACTTGTGATGTCGTCTTGGAGAGTTCAGTTCATAGAGCTGATTTTTGGCGGATTTGGTGTCGTTGAGGTACATCGTCGATTTTGTGATGTCGTCTTAAAGGAATTATGCAAATCATGTGTAGACTTTGGGGACATAGTGAAATTGCTAGCTAGCTTTGGATTTGTTGATTTGCATATTGGTGCGTTCGAGTGTGCCTCGAACTTGGTTCATTTTTTTTCCTTAGCGACTTGTGGTGCCACATGATGGTATGTGTGAGGAGAGAGATTTGTCTTGTATACAGAGATTTGGATTAGCATTTTTTATGTCCATTGGCTTTTGTTTTTCGGCTTTGTATTTGGATTGATGATTAAGAGAATTTTTTTCCCTTGGTGGCATTGAGATTATTTTGGTATCTACCTTCTTTTATTTTTGGATATTTACAACATTTTATTGAAGGGCAGGGACATTGTCTGAGCTCGTTAGCAAGGTGCGATGGGGGGTGGCCTTGCCAAAACCCATTGGGTAAGTATTCATTTATGGTTTCTATCCCGTTAAGAGATTTTGGTTTAAGGTGGAGTTCTTTTTTTAAAAGGGTTTTATGTTGAAAAGAGAATTTAAGTCGAGGTGAGGTGTTGGAGATATATGATTTTGCATCAAGGCGGAGTGTTAAATTTTGGTGATACAAAATCACAAATAGAAGGAAATAAATATACAAAAAGGAAAGTAATCACGTGTGTTTATTATGAAAATGCATAAATTATTGGATTACATTTCCATTAGATGGTAAGGAAATAAATGCATGCTCACGTTATGGAATAATATATATGCAAAAGGGTATGCATATTATTTCTTTCTTAGTAATCGCATTGCTTTGAGATTATTTTCTTCCATCTTTGCTAATTAAAGGAATGATTGAATTACTTGCTATGTTTGTACCATTTGTTACCATTGTAAATTGCCTCCATTATTTTCTTACCATATTTTAGTAATCTAATCGACAACTCTCATGGATTTGCGCTGGCTATATATTAAGGGTAGACTTCATTGTAAACCCATCCCGGCATTCTGCCAGCGATCCCCAAATAGAGCGTCTCTTCTTGTTAACTCTAATTTAGGGTTTTGGTACGTAAATTCTTATCTTGTAATCTCTTATAACTCTCTCACGAGTAATAAAATCTCTCTCCTTTGGAGTGGATGTACACTATCTTGATGATAGTGGAACCAGTAAAAATATTATCAGTCTTTTTTTTCTTTATAGTTATTTACTATTTATTTGGAGTACTAGAATAATTGCTGCTAGATTGAGTGATGTTCAAATTGGCAAATCTAGATCTCGTTTATAGTTTTTTTCCGCATTTGTGCAATTTTTGCACAACATGACCCTCTTTATTTTTTATTTCAGCATGATTATGAACCCCATTAACCACCACTAAACTCCATTCATCAACATTTGGGAATTCAACACCTTAAACTTAAATGGACAATTGCATTTTTCAGTACCCGTTGCTCTTGGTATTGAAGTATTTTTCTTCGATTTGGATCCCTTAAACACCCCACTGCATTCACATCTAAAGAAAATTTGCAATTTAGATCGAGATTCAATCACATCACAACGTTATATAATGATCACAAAACCAAGCCGTTTTCCAGTTTTCCGCACCCGTTCCACCAACTTTTCTCTGCTCAATGTTAGCATAGTATCATATTGTTAATTAACAACCAAATTAATATAAACATATACAAAAAAATAATGCAATCTTATGTACATCGTACGTTGTAAATTCATTATTAGTCAATTAGTAACTATGTATTGCCAACATTATCTTGGTTATTTTCAGAATTAAGCTACGGGGAAAAAAGGTTAGTCAACATAACCCTAAGACAATAACTGCATGGAAAAAAATAAGATCCTAGTAGTTGGGATGATGGGAAATGTAACATCCCCCTACTTGGAGGCCCAAAACTAACGGCTATGGATGATGTAGTCATCCATAATTAATCCTCGACGACCAAATACAGTGGTGTTAGATACATTGATACACAAAAACACATGAATATGAAAAAAAATTAAAACATCAAACAAGATCACATTTCATTTCAAAACATTTCCAAATTCATTACATAATCCCACCATCGTTAACCACGTTCAGAGAAAATATATTTATTACAACATACGCCAAGAGCGACATATGAAGATGTCCCCTTGGATGATCAGAGTATATAAAGGCAATTTAACAACTTTGCCATTACAAAAAACACATCGGAATCAAATAAAAGAGAACTATATATATTTATCATGCCTCTTGCACGTCTCCGGAAACTTCATTCGTCTAATGAGGTACCTGAAAACCTCAACTCTCAAACTACTAAAAATTAATTGAGTAACCAAGAGTTTAAGGGAAAAAACATAAACTTCAAGTCAGACATAAAGCCTGGTATGAATAATAATCTACCATCTCAAATCATTTAGATATCTAGTGAGACCACGTCGCTTAATGGAACGAGATTCCCCTTACTAATATCTTAAAACCTTTTTATAAAACCATATACTGTGCTCCTGCAACCACAATGGTTAAAACATCTTAATATGCAAAACAAGTGAATCAATTCTGGATTACCCATCCCCGTTCATTTTGACTATCTGTTACAGTTATAGTTTCTAGGATTACTATTAACCTAATAGTTTTCATGGGCTAACCAATAACCGGTTAATTATTTAAGGACTCTCTATCTAATTACATAGTTTTCATAGGATCACTATGAACCTATTGGTAACTCCAATATCTTTTCTTCTTATCCTAGTTTTCATAGGCTGAATAGGAACCTATTGACATCTGTCAATATCTTAATCGAGATATAATTTTCATAGGCTAACTATAAACATACTGGCCCCTACCAGTATCAAATCATAGTTTTCATGGGCTTACTATGAACCTGTGTTTCTGACACCTTCCATTATGCATAGTTTTCATGAGCTAACTATGAACCTATTGGCCCCTGCCAATATCTTTTCCTTATACACAGTTTTCATGGGCTTACTGAGAACCTATTGGCCCCTGCCAATATCTTTATTATTTTAGCATCCTATATTCTGGTCTTCTAGACCTCCTAGATGCAACTCTACTCATTCAGGAGTTAACTTATTTATATTCACTACTAGGTCAACCTAGCTGGTTATTCTGCCCTTCCCTAAATTACAGTTATGGGTCCATTACAATGTGAATATATACATATATGAAGAAGCAAACACAATAACTTAGTTAACCCCTTTAACCTTTTAATCAAACACAACCTCTTTAAAAACTCCCTTTTCAAAACACTTTATTCATTTATGCCATGGTTTTCTTTAAAAAATGAGATTGGGTTATTTGTTTTGAAAAATAAAGCCTTTCGAAACCTTGCTTTCGACCTCACTGGATGACTTCCTTTGAAAGCTTTTAATCTCTTTTCAAAACATTAGGGTCCTGCCTTTCGAACACTTTAAAACCTTTCTTTCGAAACCTTTCGAATGTATTAAAGTACTAGCATTTAACTTAAGAAGCATAGCTTCGAAACCAATTGAAAGTACCCCTTTCAAAACCATTGGGTTTATACTTAAAATTATTATTTGGGTCAAAGTTAATTCAAATGAAAGTATCTCTTTCGAAACCATTCTTTATTATATAAAAGCATTGGGGAAAACTTGATGGCGTCGACACCACCCCTTTCAAAAGCTTCAAATTATTTAAATAAAATACTAAAGGATAGCATCGAAACCCCCTTTCAAAGTCATTTCCTTCGAAACCCTTGAACCCTTTCGAAAACATTTAGAAAGTGACTTAATACATCTTTAAAGCAAACACTACCCTTCGAAAGCATCGATAACTACAATACACTCGAAAGGTAAGAGAACGGTGATAGGGCTTCGACTAGGTCGGAACCCCTTCTTTTGAAAGCATTAATTTACAACTAAAGAAACTCATTTAAAAGCCCTTAGTTTTAAAATAGAAAATGGTAACCCCTTCGAAAGCAATTAGAAAACTCCTTTCGAAAACATATGTTTTGACTATGTCGAAAGCTTTAGTATAACAAAGGCAGACGCTTAACTTTTTAAAACAAACTAAGGTATCGACCCCATCGGAAGCAAAGCTTTCAACACCATATATTCCGCCTTTCTCCAATCCACTACATACCATCTAGGTGATACATTGTGTATTGGTTTCAGCCTAGTGGGATTTCGACTTGATCGAAGGTGAAAGATAAGAGCCAAAAGGTATCTCTAATAGAGGAAAAATCCATTTTTCTGGGTTTAATGCCAAATAAAGCAATTTATATCAACTAACCTGTCTACGTGTAAACATATAATTGGTTGCCTCATCTAACCGCCTCTTAATTTTGGATAAGCATCAAAATAAATTTTTGCAGATAAGCCCTTCCATTAAAAATACAATTAAATCATTTAGATCCCCCTCTCAAAATAATTTAATTCGTATAGTAAGTCTCTTAAGAAAAATCCCCAAATATTATAGAAATTCACTTTGATCATGTTATCTAAGATATCAAAATTTTAGACCCAAATTCTAAATATAATTTCTGAAATAAATTCCTAAACCCAATTAATCATATTTTCATTCGAAGATTTATAATAATCTTTCCATAGCTTGGAAAATTATCAAACTTAAAACCCAACTCCAAAATCATGTTTTTCATAATATATAATTTTTCCATAGCATTCAAACATCAATATCTTTCGGTTTTGCTCTAAAACCATATAAATCATTACTTAAACAAACTTGTTTGAATTAAACAACTTTAATTCATGCATATCATCTTCCAAACATCATATATACGAATTTAATCTTAAATCTGAAACATATACTCATAAAATAGAGATGAAATTATTATTCACCTTGATTAGGATATGGAAAAGATTGAGTTTGAGATTGATTCCCCTTCTTTAATTGTTCTTTGAATTTCTCCTTTCTTTTCTTGTTAATGGCCTGCTCCCCTTAAAGTTTTATTTTTGTGAGAAAAATGATAATGAACGTGAATGGCCTAAGTACTCATATATATATAAGGGTGAAGGTTGTGGGTGGCTAATTCCTATTATGCCATTATATGATTTAATTAGTTTATAAACCATTCTCAAGTCCATTTAAATTAATAAGCACGACAACTTAATATTTATTCAATTCTCAATCCCCTTATCACTTAACATTTACATTATTCTATTTAATTTATCTAATTAAATCTCATGAATAATGTTATTAAAATTAGGGGTGTTACAAGCTCCCCTCCTTAAAGAATTTTGTCCTCGAAATTCAGTAAGGACTAAATACTTAACATAGCAATCATCTGTAATAACTCATAACAACCATACCAGTCTACCTGACTAGCAATTATCTATATAAATCTAATATAGACATACACTCAAAGTAGATCAGGGTAGGTATCTCAAATCCCGTCTTCTGTCTCCCAAGTACAGTCCTTCACGTTGTCGCTCCACTGAACTTTCACCAACTTGAATGTCTTGGATCTCAATCTTTTCTCATCTCTCGTCACTACCCGCACTAGTTGTCTAACAACTGTCAAATTAGGCTCTACTATCAACTCTTCCAACTCTATCGGAGGAATGGTAGTCTCTGGATCATGCACATACTTGCGAAGATGAGACACATGGAGTACATCATGGACACCTACCATATTGCTCGACAACTCTACTCTGTATGCGAGCTTTCCAATCCTTTCTACAATCTGGAATGCTCCAACATATCTTGGTGCCAACTTCCCTGAATTTCCGAATCGTATCATAGCCTTCATCGGTGACACCTTAATAAAAACCTTGTCTCCTACTGAGAACTCTAGGTTTTTACGCCTTTTATCTGCGTAACTCTTCTGTCTGGATTAAGTTTCCTTCATCCATTCTCGGATCAACTCAATCTTCTCTGATGCCTCTCTAACCATCTCTGGACCTAAGACAAATCTGTCTCCAGTCTCTAACCAACATGCTGACTATTTGTATGGCCTTCCATACAAAGCCTCAAAAGGCGCCATTCCTATACTAGTCTGATAACTATTATTATAGGAAAATACAATCAAATGTAGGTGATCTTCCCAAGATCCACCAAAGTCCAATACAAAAGATCAAAATAAATCTTCGAGTACTTTATTGACTCTCTCAGTCTGCCCATCCGTCTGTGGGTGATATGCTGTACTCATCTTGAGCTTGGTACCTAATACTCTCTGTAGACTTTTCCAAAATTCGCAAGTAAATAATGCATCTCTGTCACTAACTATGCTACTAGGAATTCCATGAAGTCTAACTATGTTCTTCACGAACAACTTCACCAAAACAAGCGTCGTCCAGGTTGAATTGACTGGAATGAAATGAGCGCTCAATCTATCCACTATGACCCATATGCTTTCATTTCTCTTTTTCGACCTTGGCAACCCACCAATAAAATCCATGGATATAGAATCCCACTTCCACACTGGAATCTCTAAAGGTTGAAGCAACCCGCTCGGCTTTTGATGTTTGGCTTTCACTTGTTGACAGTTAGCACACTGCCCAACCCACAAACCAACATCCCTCTTCATGCCTTCCGAATGGAAACTCCTCTTAATATCCTGATACATCTTGGTCCCCCTCCCCAAGATGAATCGTAAACTTGGATCGATAACATTTTTCTAGAACTTCTCTTCTCAAGTTCTCTATACTCGGAACATATAAGCATCCCTTCTTCCTTAACATCCTCTCTGGTCGATGCAAAAATCTTTTAAATCATCGATCTCGGATCTCACCTCGAACCTTCTAATCTTCTCGGCTAATAATGGATCCTCCTTCTGCTTAGAAGCAATTCTCTCGATCAACACTGGTCGAACTCCTAAATAGGACACAATGGAAGTACTTTGACTAGAACTAGCAGTCGATCTTAACTGCATACCACAACTGGCCAAAGCTTCTCCTTCCATTATGCCAACATAGCCAACACCACATTATGGTGTCTTCTGCTAAGAGCATCCGCTACTTTATTACCTTTCCCTAGTGTATACTCTATACCAAAATCATAAGCCTCCAAAAACTCCAACCACCTCTGATGTCTCGTATTCAACTCCTTCTGAGAGAATAAGTATCTTAAAGACTTATGATCTGGGTATAGCACAAATCTCTCCCCTAAGAGATAATGCCTAAATATCTTCAATGCGAAGATCACCGTAGCCAACTTCAAATCATGAGTAGGATATCTTACCTCATGCGGTCTAAGCTGTCGAGAAGCGTAGGCAATGACTTTACCATTCTACATCAACAGAGCTCCCAATCCCGTTCCACATGCATCGGTGTACACCAACAACCCTTGCTTTCCATCTGGAATAACTAACACTGGTGCGTTGGTCAACAAATGCTTTAACTTAAGGAACCCTTCCTAACATTTATCGGACCAAATGAACTTCACATCCTTCTTGGTCAACTTATTCAAAGGTGCTGCTATTCGCGAAAAATCCCTAATGAATCTTCGGTAATAGCTAGCAAGTCCGAGAAAACTTCTGATCTCGGTTACCGTTTATGGTCTCTTCCAATTATTGACAGCTTTGATCTTAACTGGATCTACTGCCAAACCCTCCTTTGAAACCACATAACCAAGAAACTTTGACCTCTTTCTTCCAAAAATGACTCTTGGAAAACTTCGCCTTTAGCTGATGCTGCCTCAGCGTCTCAAGCACTACTCTTAGATGATCTTCATGCTCCCTTTCATCTTTTGAGTACACCAAAATGTCATCTATGAATACCAATACGAATCTATCCAAATGCTCTTGAAAAACTCGATTCATTAAATCCACGAAGAAAGCAGGTGCATTTCGTCAACCCTAATGGCATCACTAACCATTCGTACAAACCATACTTAGTTCGAAATGTTGTCAAAAGAATACTGTCCTCTGCTACTCTCAACTGATGGAACCCCGTCGCCAAATCCAGTTGGGAAAACACTCCGGGTCCACTCAATTGATCTAACAGATCATCAATTCTTGGCAAAGGATACTTATGCTTGATCATCCTTTCGTTCAGCTTACGATAATCGATGCACATTCTTAACGACCCATATCCGGCTTCTTCATGAAAACCGCGACCGCTTCCTAAGGTGAACTACTTGGCCTAATAAAATTTCTTCTTTCTAGATCCACTAGCTGCACCTTCAATTCTTTCATCTCAGTCGGTGTCATCCTGCTAGATGGTCTACTACAGGTTCAGCTCCTGGTATAAGATCTATACGAAACTCAATAGCTCGTTTCGGAGGTAGTCCTGTAACCGGCTCAAAAACATCTGCAAACTCTCTTTCAACTCGAACCTGACTTAGCTCTTCGTTCACTTCTGTAGCACTTAACAAAGCACAAACACTTCGGTCGAAATTCTCCACTGAGAAGATGATTTGATTAGGACTATTTGGGTGTCTTACTGATATTTCCCCATCCTGGCAAAATATCCTAGCCTCATATCTACCCAGCCAATCCATTCCCAAAATGATCCAGAAATCTACGAAATCATAAACGTACAAACTGCATGCAAACATATAACCTAACAAATCAAGTTTTAACTGGTCACATCTCATCCCTAGAGTTGCATACCCTCCTACTGGATTCGCAACCCTTAAGGAAGAAACAAGGTAGGTGGGTTCTAAGCATAACCTATCAACAAGATTCTAAGATATAAATGAATGTCATGTACCGGTATAATAGTATCCTAACTGGAATACTTTGAATCAAAAATGTACCTTCCATCACAGTCTTCCCTTTATCACCTGCAGTTGGCTTAGCAGATAATGGTTCAACAGAAAAAAAAATTCGCTTGTC